>FPAK01000004.1:2067012-4916498 GCA_900116095.1 Euclidium syriacum
TCATAGAGTTTTCCTAGCCTAACAATGTCTGAATGAGCCAGAGAAACTTCATCCTCCATTAGAAGAATATCATCACCATCCTGATAACTAAAGTCAGCTAAAGGTACCTCACAGAATCGCATAATTGGAGTCAAAAGACTCCCCACCGTCTCCTTCTTGACATATGAGACACCTCCGAAAAAGAAATGGTTTCATAATGAAACCAGATGACGCGCAAAAAGAGTACCCATGTTCCAATCATTCTCCTTCAGGGCACTAGGGAGAACGGATCCATCACCTATGGCATAATACATCAGTGTAAGTTCTTGCTTGTAGAGACGTCCAACCTCAGTTCGTCTCAGAAAAGTATGGCTGATGACATGCGACATAATCCGTAGAACGGGATGTTGATGAAGTGCTTGCTTCGTCGAGGTCGGGTTATAAGCACCTTGTCCAATCATCATCCAAAATGTCTGGCGCGCTCCAAAGTTCTTCATATCATAATACTTGATTCCAGTGCGTCGGAATTAAAGACTATGCAAAGCTCCTTAATGGTGGTAGTGTAGCAAACACCATTTATCTTGAATCGGAGTCGCCATTGGTTAAAATCCTCGCAGCTTCGTGAATAAACCAAGAAATAAGAGGCTGAGAATGGCCTCATCGTGTTTGGATAAGTGTGATAATAGCGCAATCCAATGTTCCCCATACCCAAATTCTTCATGAATGCCTCAATTTGCTGATCTAAACCCAATATTTGCATCGTCTTCAGGTCCAAAAGTCAAACGGGATGAATAGAAATTTCCAATAGTGGTTGTAAAAAACGGAGTCATAGTAATCCCAATGATTTTTGCTTCTTCACTTGTATTCACGGTCCTTAATCACATCAGTTGCTTCTCTATCTTCAAATGGGCTCGACAAAGAATCCATCTCATTCTTATTCCATATCTCAGTATCAATCTCATACTCATAATTACTTACACTGTTCGACATCTGCAAAATAATAATCCAAAAAAAAATTCATTATACTCTGATTATTGCCAAAGTCAGTCGACCAATGGGTCGAGTCGATTGACTCGAGCAAGGCAAAAAGTTTAGCTAATTTACAACTCCCATTCATCGCACATTTCACCTTTTGAACACAAATTTTATCTATAATTCAACCAAATTCCAGTATAAACAACGTAATTCTTCAATCCTACTACCTAATTTGTGAAAAATCGTGCTCTTTTTCCCAAACTTGTAAGTATTATAAAATTTGAGATAATTACTTCAAAAACCAAAAAACTGCACATAAAACATGTTAATACCTTACAAGTCGGAAAAACGAAGTACATAGGGTGATAGAGCACAAAAACCAAGCTCTGCAAGCTTTGAATCGCAAAAATTGGTTGTGAATTGAGAGATAAAATCAATTTTGAAGTTTTATGAGTATTTATTGAATTATGACGGAAAAAACTCGAGTTTTATAGAAAAAGAAAAACGAGTCGATC
Source organism: Euclidium syriacum (assembly GCA_900116095.1). NCBI lineage: Eukaryota > Viridiplantae > Streptophyta > Magnoliopsida > Brassicales > Brassicaceae > Euclidium > Euclidium syriacum. The sequence continues at coordinate 2,068,482 of FPAK01000004.1, forward strand.
GACTTAAAACCACGGTCGGTTGAGTGAAAAACCTAAATAAAAGATTTTTGTGTTTTTTTTTGGTTTTTTTATGACTCAATCTAAATTAGGACTTAAAAACATGAAATAATATAGACTAATACAGACTCACAAGTGAGTTGTGTCCCACCAAGCGTACTTTTACAGTCATTAGCTTGACTATGTCAGATCATGATCATCTGCCTTCCTCATCAGAGCCCAACACAGAGTGTTGTTCTCTTTCTGGTTCTTCCATGATAGTATCATTGTCTTCATCTTCACTAAGTTCTATGACCTTGTCACCATCTTCTTTATCTTCCTCATCAGGTTGAAGGCTCGCAGAAAATACATCTTTCCTCAAGGTGTGTCTTGTGTATCTTTGGATTGGTGTGAAAGTTCCTTTGTGTAGGGCATGCTAAAAACTAGGTGGTCTATTCCTATTCATCTTAATCTTCTAAGCTTCATTAGCTTCTTTAGCTTTGAATCTGATACTCCCACTTCTACAATCTATCTCGGCATGGGGAGTGTGTAAGAAAGGTCTTCCAAGGATGAACAAGTCTTCAGGGTCTCCATAAAATCTCATCACATAGAATTCTACTGCAAAAAATTGACATGAGTGTGCAGCGGCACGTTCTCCAGCATCCCTTCAATGATCTTGTATGTATCATCAGCAAATCTCAAAAGCACTTGCTTGTTCAGTAACTTATCTAACTGCAACATCTGAGCTACGAAGAGCGGCATAAAATTTACTCCAGCTCCAGTATCACATAGAATCTTCTCAAACCAAGTATAACCAATCATGAAACTTATCTCAGGCCTACCAAAATTTCCAAGCTTCTTTGGTAGCGACTTGTTGATCACGACATCGTACATCTTCAACAATCGGTTGAAAATTTTTTCAGCTTTCATCTTCTCTTTCAGCAGGTAGGGTACAAGTTCCTCTAACTCTAACTCCATTCCACATTTCTCCATGAGTGGCCATATCTCCTTACATTTCTTGATAAACTCTTCAACATCAAATTTGAACTGGCTTTCAAGTGTCTTTAGTGACTTTGAATAGAAAGGAATTATATACTCAATATGCTCAGGCCGTATCCAGGCAGAGGTGGATTGTATTTCTTTCACATGGAGATATATATGACATCGAAATTGCTCTTCTTTTGGAATCAAAAGAGTCAGGTCGACCGACTATAGCAGGGGTCGATCGACTCGGGCATTGTCGATTTATCACAATCTTCTCTTCGGTTTTATCGAACACCTTCATCCTTGGTTTTGATCTTGTTCTCACTGCTAGACTCTTCTTCTTCGTCTTCTCAAGATAGTAGTAGGTGAATCCAATCTCTTCTTTATCCTTGATCTTGAAAATAATGTTTAGACTTCCCAAATTCCTCAAGGTAATGGTATCATCATTGCAATCGATTAAGGCTTGAGTGGTCTTGAGAAACGATCTTCCAAGTATTATTTGCTCTATATCATCTACTTCATTAGCATAGCACGTCTCCAGTACACAGAAATCAATGGCGACAAACATATCTCCAATCATGCGTGGTATATTCTTCAACTTTCCCTGGAATGACACTTTTTTGCATCCGTTAGCCTCGTCTCCTTTTTGGTGGTATTAATTCGTAAGATTTCAATCTCTCCAGAGCAGCTAAAGGTATGGTGTTGCCACTAGCTCCCAAATCGCATAAGCACCTTCTAATTTTTTTTATCTCCAATTGTAATATTCAGCTCAAATTTTTCATGATCCTTCTTTTCATCCGGCATTCGGTACATTATCTTCTTCTCACAAATTGCAACAAACGCACATTTAGCTTATTCTGGAGAAATATTCCATCTCATCACCTTACTGAGCAGATTTCCTAGCTCATTCTCCAGCCTACATGCTCTTGCAAATGGCATTCTTCCCATCATATCCTTGGTCTAAGTTTCCACTTCTTTCTTCAACTTCCAATCATATTTTTTTCTCTCTCTATCAAGTCCAAGATCATCAATCTCATATTCTGCAAAAAAAATATAGAGTTACATGGATTGATTTGTACATAATGTTAGATAGACGTTATTCTTTGGCGGAATTTGCATCAAAGGACGGCCAATCTCATCATGAGGCACAACAGGTCAGTCGAATTTTTTGAGAGTCCACCAACCGCTGACACGTCGATCGACCATTGAAGGAAGTCGGCCGACTATGTCAGACGAACTTTCTTCACTTGTCTTATTCTTACTTAGCATTTTGAGGTTCATCAGTTTCCAGACTGAATTTATGTAAAGCATAATACTTGAATTAAACATAAACATCAGTTCTAATACAATGCGAGTTCGCTAATAAGCTATTACATTGTTAAGAAATTAGACCGTTCTACTCAGAAACTAAAACCTTAGACCACCATCCTTCCTTCTCGCCTGCCTTGTCTCGCGATCCTAGCCACTCTGATTTTTATCTTTTCTTGTGTTAAATCAAAGAGAGCGTAAGCAAAAAAATTTGCTTAGTGAGTGCGCTTAAGCCGCTCACCGAGCCAAGTCAAATCCGTATCATGCAATCATTTCAAACAAATAATTACAAGATATAACTCGGCAAGCCTGAACACCCGGGGTACTCTTGATCGAACATCAAGCCGAGTAGCAGAAATTTAAAAGAAACAATCTAAGATAAACGAACTAGACTAAGGCATCGGTATAGAAAACTCACCTTGGAGATTCCACAACAGTTGGATCAGTTTCTGACACCTCTTGATGCAAAATCACTCGATCAAATCACACAATTTCGGTCACGTTGATCAATCCGGTCACATCAAGCCTTCGCACACGAGTTTCCTTAACCTATATGTGGAATCGCTGTGTATTTTATCTTTTTGTTATTTTTCGGAGAAAGGTGACGAATGAATGAAAAATTGAGTTTTCCCTTCATTAATTCGCACTTAGGCAGAATATTCCGAATATTCGCCCAAAAACAGCCCCTATGATCCATTCACGCGTGTGCATGCATCCACTTACCACTTCCCGCATGTTTTCTCATGCGCCAAACCAAATAACTCTTTCCACTCAATTCGAACGTGCGAAAATTAACAATTCGGAATTATCCAGCTGGCTGGATAAATCGGCCTAACTGTTATGTATGAATTCGGAAAGAACTGTCTGAATCCAACCGTCTTGTCCGAATCCGACAAGACCTGTTCGAAAATCCCGCTTGGTCGAGATAATCGTCCAGCTGATCCAAAAATCTCGGACTGGTCAGTTCAAACTCGGAATCACCCGAACAGTCTGAAATTCCTGATGGACTGATGGACTCTTGGCCTGATCGGTTCAGTCTCACGATCAATCCATCGATTTAACTAAGTTCCTCAAACATTTGGATTTTGATAGCCGTATTCCATCGATTCGATCCGGTTAAACCATCAAGACCATGTTCCCATCATGATCCGGATGAATAACCTAGCCGGTGGTCCGTGACGGTCTAATTTCTCGATCGCCCAGTCGGTCAATGATATTCATCTCCCTCTATAGCTCCAATGCCATTTCCGGATCTGACCGTACAAGAAATCGATATGTCTGTAGAGTCACCACCCTAATTCTGAATCAATTATTGAAAATATATAATCCATAATCGAGGTGTTACAATTCTCTCCCACTTATGGTTAGATTCGTCTTCAAATCTTTGCCCATTCTTGGCTTATTCTTTCTATACGTTTGCTTGGGTTGCCTCTCTCGACCATAGTTTCTACAATTGGAAAACTACACTCATCATTATCTAGAAGAATGTTTTAATTTTTGGGACAGTTTGAAAATCTCAAGCTTGAATTCATTGAGAGACGACTAAGCTACGACGTCTTTGAATATGTCACTTGAATTTAATTGATTGGGCAACCAATTATTAGACTTGACAGTGTAAACTCAATTCTTATTGTGCTTCCAACTCTAATTATCTTCAACGAGAAATGTTGGTTTTATCTCTGAAATCTTTACCACCTCTTATCAATAGAATAACCCCTCCAGTTTCTCCACCTTCTATCTTTTGGTGTTGTAGTCTATAAGTGCATGAACTCTCAGGTCGAGATCCACATAGTTGTTATTCATCAGAAGAACCCCATTCAAACCATTCTCTATCTGAAGGTCTATCCAAACTCAAACCTTTTCATAATGTTAGCTATAAGCTTCATGCCAAACATGATGCTCCTCCACTCATATGCCTTTGATCATGTTCAATAACTTGCTATATGGATATTACCTATTTTTAAGATTTTTTTAGGACATACAAGACAGATCCTTTAAAATGCAAGCACGTTAGGTTAACCAGGTTTAGTTAAAGTGTTCAATTCTCTCAAACGCAACGCAACGGAAAACGCGTTATTCACCAATCACCATTGAGGAAAAGAGAGAAAAGAAACAATTATGAAAGAGATACAATAGGCAATAGCTAGCTAGCTATATGTGGGGTGGGGGAATAATAAGGTGTGAATCTAATGATTCATATTTTCTGCACGTTATGTAGAAAAGAATTCGGAAACTGCTAATTGAGTTATAAAAGAAATGGTTAATAAATAAAGCGTCTTAACTCTTAACGAATTTAATTCAACATTTTATATCCAACCTTCCCTTCAACGCAACATTTCTCTTTTGTTTTTTTTGTTTTTCTGTCCGAAGCTTTAGCACCAAACCATCATCCTCTCTCTCTCTCTCTCACCAGACTCCACTAACACTTCCTTCTTTGATTATGGATAAGAAGCACGGCCTGTTCTCCAAGTCACATTCCCGGCGATCACGATCCAATAGCCCAGCGAGAGGCGTCTCCCCGATCATCATCCGACGCCGGAAAGGCCGCTATGTCTCGCAACCTGACCGGTACATGTCTGAGATGCTTCCGCCAGTTAGGGAAGGTCCTGATCCAGATGGCGAAGACTCCGGAAGCGGTGGAGATTACTCAAGGTTCGAGAGGCGGTGGTACAATTGGATGAAATGCCAGCTCCCAGTTGCTCCGCCGTCAGTATCATCATCATCTTCCGGCTTCAAACGGACGGATCTGAGACTTCTGCTCGGTGTGCTCGGCGCGCCGTTAGGTCCTGTGCACGTTAGTGCTCTAGATCTTCTTCCACACCTCAGCATCAAGGATACTCCCATGGTGAGCTTTAATTCCCTCACTCTTTTTAACATAAATTTCGGTTTCCCTGGATTACTTTTGCGCAAGACAACTTCACTCGAATTTGGAGTTATGATCTTCTGCGCCATAGTCCTTGTTGAATTTCGCTGAATCTTCTTTTGGTTGCAGGCTACTAATGGATAAGTATTGCGCAGTTAATTGAGAATATCTCTTATATCTCTGTTTGTTCAACTATATGAGAGTAGAACATGTTCCTTGTTTAGTGTGTTGGTCTCCGAGGGGAGAATCCATAGTTTCTTAGGGGAATTAGCTGTAAATGATGCTCTAAGGCCTAACTTGTCTCTATGTGCTGAGATTCTCATGTGAAAATCATCATCTGCTGAATGATATATGTAGTTGCTTGAAGATAAATATCAAAAATGAGCTTGGATTTGATAAGATATGAGAAAAGTCTCACTGTGTTCAGGTCAAGTCTATTAATAACTCTTACCGATATATGGAATTTTGTCAGGAAACATCCTCTGCGCAGTACATACTTCAACAGTATACAGCTGCATCAGGTGGTCAAAGGCTCCATAGCTCAGTGCAAAATGGATATGTGATGGGAAGAATCAGGACAACGGCCTCAGAGTTTGAGACAGGCACAAAGGGTTCAAAGAGCAAAAATAGTTCCTCAAAAGCTGTTGAGTCTGGAGGATTTGTCCTGTGGCATATGAATCCTGACATGTGGTACATGGAGCTTGTTCTTGGTGGGAGCAAGGTACTTGCAGGTTGTGATGGGAAGCTTGTTTGGAGGCACACACCATGGCTTGGGCCTCATGCTGCAAAAGGCCCGGTTAGACCACTACGACGCGCTCTGCAGGTCTTGCCTCGGGTCCTTAGGAAGCCTTGTCATGCGTGCATTGTCTTTTGCTAAATTGTTATGTGTTGTTGTAGGGACTGGACCCGAGAACCACGGCGAGTATGTTTGCTAATGCAAGGTGTATAGGGGAAAAAATGATTGATGGGGAAGATTGTTTCATTCTCAAGCTATGTGCAGACCCAGCAACACTCAAAGCTAGAAGTGAAGGGGCATCAGAGACCATAAGACATACTTTATTCGGTTACTTCAGCCAAAAGACCGGTCTTCTTGTTCACTTAGAAGACTCCCAGTTAACCCGAATTCAAAACAATGGAGGCGAAGCAGTTTACTGGGAGACGACCATCAATTCTTATCTAGAAGACTACAAACCCGTCGAAGGTATTGTTATAGCTCACTCTGGTCGATCCATGGCTACGCTTTTAAGGTTTGGAGATATGTCATCTGGTCATAACACTAGGACCACTATGCAAGAAGCGTGGGTCATCGATGAAATTGCATTCAGTGTCCCTGGCTTGTCTATGGATTGCTTCATCCCACCTTCTGAACTCAGATTCGATTCCCACGTTCAAGACTTATCTCAAGGCCCCAAAATCAAGACGTTGCGCCAGAGGAATGGGTGACGCAAGTGTATAACTCTTTCAAAACAAAAACCTAGATCGCTTCTTCTGCCTCTTCTTGTAGAAAGCTGTGTAGGGAGTTTCTTTCAACATGTAAATAGCGCCCAGGAGAATTTCCTTCCCTTTGCTGCATAACGTTAGAGAATGTGCATAGTCTATATTCCATGCCTATTTCCTTTATCAACTTATTGGTACACCAATGCTCAACAACATCCAATCAAGTATTTCACTTAAAGCATGAAAGAAAGCACCTGTAGGCTGTAGATGCTCATTTCTTTAATGCTTTATTATAAAGCTTTTCAAGGAACATTTAACTTAATACACTCACAATGACAATAATACCCTTTTTGTTAAGTACAAATATTGCTTACGTGATTTAATTATATTTCTTTCTAAATTTTAATTTTTAGTTTTGATGAAAATTTTAATTTCGAATTTCGTCATCCATCTTAATAACATTATAAGCTTTGTCACGTGTCATCACGAGAATCCTCAAAAGACTTAATATGCCTAAAACACCGTTAATGAATTTGCAAACCCTAACATTAAATCCTATATAAATAATCGATTGCTACCATACCATGTTTCAAATCATTGTTCCAAAAATTAAAGACAAATCATCGTTACACATGTTTGGTGGTTAGTTTACTGATTTCACCTATCTCTATCCTTGTGATTTCTTTTCATTATTCATATGTTTAATGTGTAATCTTATGCTTTTTGTATCTTTTACTTTTTGTAGATGACACAACTTCACACTATGTATTTGTATTTTTTTTAGCAAATTGAAGGTAATGATAATTTCTAAATTAGTTTCCGTATCTTTTGCTTAAGTTAACAAGAAATATGCGACTGTTATCCGGTAGCAACAACCGTGAGATGCACGAATTACAACAATTCTCTCAATGGATTCTGGATATTGGAGATGAAAAAATCAATACACCAAACGAAGGAGAAGTTGATATTGATATACCAGAGGAATTTCTCATAAGAGAATGTGATAAGCCAATTAAGGCGATCGTCAAAGAAATTTACGGTTCAACATTCAGAACAGAGAGGAGATCAACGTTCTTTCAAGAGCGAGCCATTTTGAGTCCAAGAAATGCAGATGTTGAACAAATAAACGATTATATGTTGTTCTGCTTGCCAGGTATGTTTTTGTGATGAAGTTAATTTAAATATGTTTAATCACAAAGCATAATTTGATTCAAATAACAATCGTTTATTATATAATAGGGAAAGAGAAGAGATACCTCAGCTCCGATAGTATTGACACATCTGACAAAGGAAAATATGATGATATGGTCTATACCCAGAGTTTATCAACAACATAAAGTTGTCCGGATTACCGAATCATGATTTGCGCTTAAAGGTCGATACTCCGATAATGCTTTTGCGAAATATTGAACCGAGAAGTGGTTTATGTAATGGTACTAGACTACTGGTAAGTCAAATGGTTAATCATGTGATAGAAGTCACTGTTATAACTGGAAAGAACGTCGGCGAAAGAGTTTTGATCCCAAGAATGTTCGTAACTCCTCCAGATGCAAAATTCTCATTCCGAATGAAGATGAGGTAATTTCCAATAGCTCTAGCCTTTGCCATGACAATAAATAAGAGTCAAGGACATACATTGAAAAAGGTTGGTATGTTCCTTTCAAAACCAGTATTTTCTCATGGTCAACTTTACGTAGCACTCTCAAGGGTAACTTCAAAGAGTGGTTTGAAGATTTTGATAACCGATCAAAAAGGAAAACCACAAAAATAAACTACAAACGTAGTCTACAATGAAGTTTTTGACAATCTCTAACTTTTCTTCATATTTCTCTCCGTTATTCTTTCTCTTTGTTCACTTTCTTAGTTTTAATGTTTAATGTTTTTTTTAAACGTTCAACTTTTGTCGACTAAATCGTTGTCTCCGTTTTATGCTTTATTGGATATCATTGTGTTGAAAGATAAAAGAAAAAAAAAACCACAAATGGCTCACGATAACATCTTTTAAAAAAAATTTGAATTTCATATCAAAAATATTACTAAATCTGTAACTATGTCCGCACCCGCGGGCAAGTCCCTAGTTTTTTATATTTGATTTAATTTTAATGGTGTGTAGATGAATTCAAATACTAAACTAATCTTTTTACTAAACTAAAAATTATAATTATAATTATGTCTAACTTGATAATTTTATATCCAACTGCTTATAGGTCTAGAATTATTATCCAAATCTGGATCCGCTCCAGAAAAACAAATATCCGAATGACCAGAACCAGATACGTATAATAGACAAAATTAAAATCGTATATTTGGTATCCGTTTCATATTTTTACATAATCATATTATAAGACTATAAACCCAATTATTTGTTAAAATTCATTGTTTTATTTTAGAAAATTATAGCCCATAACAAAATAACTCATTTTGAGATAAAACATCTCATTTTGAGACAACATCATCTCTCCATCATATCTGTCCATCATTTCTCAAAACTCTAAAACAGTAGTTGAACTTGAACGGCGGCTGTGGTGGTTCGTTCGTGCCTCTCTCGTGACACTCTCTTCTTTAACACCTCTGTCTCACTCGTCACTCTTACAAAACAAGCATTTCCTTTATTCGTTTACATCACAGCTAGTTTACTCTTTAAACATATCTTTCATAAGAATGAAAAATTGTTATGTTGAGAAGATGTAAAATTACTTTGTCTACTATCTTTCAAGGTATCCACAACATACATATTCCTCTTCTATCTCTTGTAATACAAATATAGATTAAGTATGATATATTTTGATTAATCATGAATTAGATTTTATGGTTCATGGGTTTATGGAGAATCTAAGTTATGGTGTACGAACATTACCGTTTTCAAGTAGAAATTGTTACAGTGGAAGGATCACAAGGAGATTCGGAAGCCCTTCTTCAGCTGAGGAAGTCATAAGCCCCTCGGTTCAAGTATCTTACACACAACTCCACATCAACAAGAACTTCGTAGACTCTGCTTCTAGTGAATTCAAATCTTGTGTCGTTAAATTCTATTTCCATGAGCAGTACTAATGGGTGATTTTTGAATTGTGGATTTTTAGGGAAGATGTGTTCGACTCTTGATCCACGTAGAATATTTTCCCACGTAGAAGATTTGCACATGAGAAGTGATTGTCCACGTAGTGGAAGGCAATGCTGAGATATTAATCGAGCAATGAAAGCTGCAAGGAATGCCTGTGATGAAGGTCCTTGCCCTAGGATGACTGCTTTTGTGTATTCTTGATTCTTGGATAGATTTATCAACTTTATTATTAAATTAATGTGATATGGTCTCATCAAATTATGCTTTTTATTGGTCTCACGAAAAGGACAAGTCAAGGATAATGTTGAGGTTCGCTGATTTGGTTGAGAAACAAAGTGAAGAGCTCGCGGCTCTAGAGACATGGGACAATGGAAAGATGTAGAAGAAGATGGACATGGACGCGGACTTGATGCAACCTCTCTTTTGCTATTTTATCTTCTATTATTTAATCTTTTGTTTGTTAAACTATTTGTTACTATCTCTTCTACAATGATCTTTTGCTACTATATCTTTCCCGTATGATTTTTCTATTCCCTATATTTTTGTGTGAAAGATATAAATTTTAAAAACTTTAATCAAATTCATGATTGGATCCAGATATCTGAAGGAATTTGTGTACGTTTTCTAACTTTTATGAAACCCGAACAACAAATTTAATCCATAGGATCTAATGAAATTTAATCTATTAATCGGATCTCGAGTATACCTGGATGTTATGCAGCGGAAGAGATCAGGTATGTCGAGATATGAAACGCCTCAGATGCTGCGCCTCTACTGGTATCCACACGCACACAACCTGAAAGCTGGGATGCTAGTGCCGGAAGAGAGATTAGATCTCTTATGAAAGCTTTAGGGATTCCTGTGTTTCTGGTGGCTGTGGAAATTAGTTTAAGAGTAAAAGTCGTGCCTAATCTCTATATATAGGAATTAGCGAAGACCTAATTAACAATCGGGCCAACCCCAAGTCTAATTAAGTCATAAACCAAAACTTGTCGTTTTGGCCGACACTGTGTCGACCGACACAACTATTGTGTCGATCGACACACCTCTCAGAAACATGTGAATTGTGTATATCAAACATACACTGATTCGATCATTACACTAAAGATCAATCCCAATCTTATTTGTACAGTTTGCTTAGGTGTGTGACCCCATAGGATCATATAATACTAGTAATGAGTTCCAACTCAAAGATTACAAGAGACTTCTAGCAAAGCATTATAAAGACCTAGTATCATATGATTGTCTTATCTCGACACAACAACTATATTAGAGTAAGTACAAATGATTGCAGGACATTCCCAACAATCTCCCACTTGTACTGGAATCATCTATTCCTATAAATCCTTTGTCACTATATTTCGATCTAGCATAAGGCAAGAACTCGTGTCACCCTTATCAAGCTAGATCATGTTTACCGAACTCTGATTTGTACTGACAAGACAAACGACTGATAATCACCTCGTTTGAGTGCGGCCACACATTTCTCAGTATCAAATCTTCGATAGGCCCAGAAATATTTATCTCCCGTTGTATGGGAGGGACAAATTTCATCTTGTTCCATCCCTGTTCCTTACACACTTCATGGTACGCCCAATCAATGTCTTTATAGTCACCCGTTACGGCTGACGTTTGACAAAGTCAAAGCAGACTAATTCATGTGCAAGAAAGCATGATGAACTCAGGTCTAAGGATTATACTCTTTAGTCGCAATAAGAACCTCATATGACACTCATATAACTATCTTGTAGAGTTCTCATAGCAGGTCATGTCCGATACTGTGTTCTCTAACACATATCTATGTGATTGACTTTAATACTCCTATTAATGACTTCATGAAACTTAGTCATCAGTCACATCACATACTAGTCTCGCACGGTTATTAATGTCCCAATTTAACAACCTTCAACCAGGGACCTCAGTAATTTATGACATTTATCACTTATAGGGTTCCATGACCAAATCACGTATTTGATGACCTATAAGAATGTCATAAATTACTTTGGGACTATTATTTAATTATCCAATAATCAAATAATATATGAAACAAATTTCATTAAAACATAACCAACTGTATGTTTAGATGAACATTACAACATAAACAGCTCCCACTAGAATTAAGATCACATCTTAATAAATCTAATGCCTACAACATCAGCATAACTCTTATGCTTAGGCAGTGGGATCTATTACGGTGCCCTACTTGGAACTCTTCCAACTAACTGCACCGTTGATTAGACAAATCGTATCCAGACTATAACCGGAAATCGTCTTTGTCCGTGTAACCACTCATCACAAGTTCATCACTTCCTCCGTACTCCAAGAACTTATCCTAAGTATTTCTCAAATACTCGGAGATGTTCTTGACAACTGTCCAGTGATTTTCACCGGGATCAGATTGGTATCGACTCGTGTGTCGATCGACACAACCCTTTGTGTCAATTGACATAGCTTTTCGAACCTGTGTAAGACCTTATCAATATAAGGTATCTAGACATAATCCAATTAGCTTATTTAATCTATCTCTAGAGATTCTTAAGTATATCGTCTATATACAATATGAGAAATACAACTGCGCTCCCACTAGTCTTCTTGTAAACGCATGATTCCTCTTCGTTTCTCACGAAATCAAACTCTTTGATCGCAAACGAAGATTCCAACTCCGAGATGCCTGTTTCAATCCATGAATGGATCGATGAAGCTTGCATACTTTCCCAGCATTGGGATGGAAAAACCCTTAGGATGTGTCATGTACACATCCTCTTCCAGAATCCCATTCAGGAAGGCGGTTTTTTCACATCCATTTGCCAGATCTCATAGTCATAATGAGCGGCAGTTTCTAGGAGAATCCGAAAAGACTTAAGATTAGTAAATGGGGATAGGTTTCATCATAGTCAACACCATGAATTGCTTGAAACCTTTAGCCACCAATCTAGCTTTTATATTAGTATATAACCATTCATGTCTATTATCCTTTTGAAAACCCATTTACACTTAATGGTTTTAACACCATCTCGTAAATCCACCAAAATTCATACTTTTTTTTCTGACATGGATTCCATTTTGGGTCTAACGGCCTTTAACCATTTTCGGAGTCAGGGCCCATCATTGCTTCTTCAAAATTCGCAGGTTTGTCATTATCAACGATCAACAGATCATGATTGTTAGTCACGATAAGTTCATATCTCTCGGGCTCATGACGAATCCTTTCGGATCTGCGAACCTCAGCTACCACAGGTGTAGGTACTACGACTCTTCGTAGATCCAACCGATGCTCTTCCTGAACAGGTTGAGCAGTTTCCCGTGATTCTCGAACTTCTTCGAGTTGTACTCTACTCCCACTGTTCTTCTTAGAAAGAAACTCTCTTTCAAGAAAGACACAGTTCCGAGCAACAAGCACTTTGTTTTTCGGTTTGGTTGTAAGAGTAGTAAGCCTTTGGTTTCCTTAGGATAACCGACGAAATAGCATTTATCAGATTTTGGGCCGAGCTTGTTAGTGAACCTTCGCTTGACATAAGCTTCACAATCCCAAATCTTCAGGAAAGACAAACTTGGAACATTTCCAGTCCACATCTCATGTGATATCTTTGCAACTGATTTTGATGGAACCCTATTCAGCGTAAACGCAGACGTTTCTAGAGCGTATTCCCAGAAAGATAATGGAAGATCCGTGTGACTCATCATTGATTGAACCATATCCGATAGGGTTCGATTCCTCCTCTCAGACACACCATTATATTGAGGTGTTCCAGGAGGAGTGAGTTGTGAAACAATTCCACAATCTCTCAGATGATCACTAGATTCTTGGCTTGAGTATTCACCTCCACGATCTAATCGAAAAGTTTTAATACTCTTGCCAAGCTGATTCTGTACTTCATTTTGGAATTCCTTGAACCTTTCAAAAGATTTCGACTTGTATCTCTTTAGATAGACATAGCCATATCTACTGAAGTCATCAGTAAATGTAATGAAGTACTGAAGTTTTTCCTCTAGCTAATGCTCATTGGGCCACACACATCAGTATGTATTGGGCCCAACAAGTCACTGGCCCTTTCATTTTGAATGTTGAAAGGAGCCTTAGTCATTTTGTCCAACAATCAGGATTCATATTTCTCACAAGATTCATAATCAAGTGAGCCCAAAAGCCCATCATTTTGGAGCTTCTGAATCCGTTTCTCATTGATGTGGCCCAAATGACAATGCCAGAGAAAAAGTGGGATTCAAGTCATTGGACTTGAACCGCTTGGTGTTTATGTTATAGACATGCACTAATTGGTCTAAAACATAAAGCACATTCTATAATGGGACGCTACCATAGAATATATCATTACGATCAAAAGAACAACACTTGTCTTTAATCGAAAATGGAATCATCCAAATCCAAAAAAGAAATGGAAATGATGTTTCTGCTTATAGCAGGTACATAGTAGCAATTCTTAAGTTATAAAACCAAGCCTGATGGCAGAGACAAATGAAATATTCCTACGACTAATGCAGCAACTCTTGCTCCATTCTCAATGCGCAGGTGCATTTGCCCCTTCTCCAGAGTTCTATTGTTGCTTACGTCCTGCATATTGATACAAATATGAGCACCACAACCCGTATCCAATACCCATGAGGTAGAACTTGGAGTAGTAACATTTACTTCTATACCATAAACACCTGAAGAAGAAGTCTCGTACATCTTCCTTATCTCTTCAGAATCTTCCAAGTATTTCATGCAATTTCTCTTCCAATGCTCGGACTCATTACAGTAATAGCACTTATAAACATCAGAAGGGCCATACTTGGGCTTCGGCTCAGGCCTATTCTGATTCACAATCTGGACCGCCTTGCCTTTTGCCTTGTCCTCATTTGGTTTCTCAAACCTTTTACCCTTCTTGATGTTATGCTCAGTTGTCTTGAGCATACCATGCAACGTCTTCGTCGAGTTGTTCATGTTATAGTTCATAACAAACTGATCAAAACTCGACGGCAGTGACTGAGAATGATGTTAGTAGCCAACTCTTGGCTGATGGGACTGTCCAGTTTCTCTAGGTTATCAATATAACCTATCATCTTAGTGACATGTGCACTAACTGGACCATCCTTTGGTAGCTTGCACTCAATGAGAAACTTAACCGTCTGGTATCTCTCAGTTCGTGTCTGCTCCTGAAACATCGCTTTCAGGCTAGTAATTATCTCAATCGGCGACTCCACGTTCTCATATTGTTTCTGCAAGTCCGAGTTCATGGTAGCCAACATGAGACAATTCACATCGACCACATCATCATAATGCTTATGCCAACCATTTCTCACTGCATGTGAGGCATTGGATCTCAGTTTATCAGGGAGAATCTTTACAAGGACATAGTCCTTTTTCTCATGTTTGAGAACAATTCTCAAGTTCCGATACCAATCGAGAAAATTGGATCCATTTAACTTGTCCTTCTCAAGGATGGATCGCAAGGACAAAGTATTGTGAGAAGGAGTGGTCAGAGCTGAATCAAAAAGAAAAGAAAATGATGTTCAAGAAATGAGAAATCTTAACCATTAAGAAAACTCACATTATATTCAAAACAATGTTTGCTCAATTTGAATATAACAATCCAAGATCCATACTTCACTAAAACTTGAGTAAGTTTTGGCTCATCGCCCAAATCTTAGCAATCTAGGTAAGCAACAACTTTTGCTAATTACATCCAATGTAACTCTTGGTCATGAATTAGACATCTCATGTCTAATCCACTCCTATGTCTCTAAGCCCAAAACCGTTTTGATGGCTTAGTCAAGTGAACCAATCTCTTAAGTCATATGGTAACGATTACCATCTGTCTTACTTATGTAATTGTGGACACTTTGCTTTGGCAAGCCCATCGCACAATGAAACAAGTTTAGACAGTAGACAAGATTGGAAAAACATCAAATTACTTGATATTAGTTTGAGGAACGGAACTAATACATATCAAATATGTATCCTAAAAGTTTTTAATTAAAACAATCAATCTAATTAAGTTTTAATTAATCTAGAAGATGGGTTCTAAGTCGCTGAGATTGTTCACAGAAACCTTGTGTCGGTCGACACAACGTTTGTGTCGGTCAACACAACTTAAAAACAATCTGCGAATGCTTTGTCGGTCGACACAACTTACTTGTGTCAGTCGACACAGCTCATGTGTGTCGATCGACACTGCTTTAGTGTCGGTCGACACAACAATCCGGACAGAGCCAACCGCGAAAACCGATCCAATCAGATTGAACCAATCGCGATAAAAGCTTGTGTCGATCGACACAACAATTTTGTCGGTCGACAAAACCAGCCAGTGTCAGCAGAAAAACCATTGTGTCGATCTACACATGCTGCTCAGGGAAGCTCGATCATCGGATCGAGACCTAAAATTTTCGATCGGTTCTAGGAGTGTGTCGGTCAACACCAACAACCCAGAAACCCTAAAACACGAATTTTCATCAAATTCTAGCATGCTTCCTACATACAAACATTCATATATCGTTTTGAATTCACTTAATTCAATTAACATGCATTAGATTCAATAAAAACACTAGGCTCTGATACCACTGAAGGAATTTGTGTACGTTTTATAACTTTTATGAAACCCGAACAACAAATTTAATCCCTAGAATCTAGTGTCAATTGAATCTATTAATCGGATCTCGAGTATACCTGGATGTTATGCAGCGGAAGAGATCAGGTATGTCGAGATATGAAACGCCTCAGATGTTGCGCCTCTACTGGTATCCACACGCACACAAACTGAAAGCTGGGATGATAGTGCCGGAAGAGAGATCAGATCTCTTATGAAAGCTTTAGGGATTCCTGTGTTTCTGGTGGCTGTGGAAATTAGGTTAAGAGTAAAAGTCGTGCCTAATCTCTATATATAGGGATTAGCAAAGACCTAATTAACAATCGGGCCAAGCCCAAGTCTAATTAAGTTATAAACCAAAACTTGTCGTTTTGGCCGACACTGTGTCGACTGACACAACTATTGTGTCGATCGACACACCTCTCAGAAACACGTGAATTGTGTATATCAAACATACACTGATTCGATCATTACACTAATGATCAATCCCAATCTTATTTGTCCAGTTTGCTTAGGTGTGTGACCCTGTAGGATCATATAATACTAGTAATGAGTTTCAACTCACAGATTACAAGAGACTTCTAGCAAAGCATTATAAAGACCTAGTATCATATGGTTGTCTTATTTCGACACTACAACTATATTAGAGTAAGTACAAATGATTGCAGGACATTCCCAACAATATCCGATATTTTCACAGATATCTGAAAACCGGATATCCGAGTAGTTCGGATCGGGATCCATATAATAATATTGCATATCAGCCGGATACAGATATAGATCCAGATACTTAAAAAAAGTTGGATATCTGTATCCATTCCAAGCTTAACTGATTATGGTTTTTACCAATCACATAATCCGCCGCTACAACCTAGCTGGGAAGCATCATAAGCAAACGCGCCACTGACAATCTTAGCTCTAGAAAAAAAATGCAGATATGTGGATTTTATATCTAAATCTAAAATCTCAAAACATTTGAATCACAAAAAAATCGCATAAGAAAAAGAATAAAGAAATATGTCTTTACCGTTGTACAAAGTAATATCCCTTTCAATTTTTTGGTTGTGTGATTTTGGATTGGGAAGGAGATTTTTCGTTTACATACAAAATGGAAAGTGCGAGAGAAAGTAAGGCAAAGAAAATGGTAAGTGAGAGAGAAAGTCTCAACGTGGAGTCCGAAAAAAAATGGTGTTAGTCCTCTCTCCTTATTTTAGTCAGAAGGGTTTTTTAGTAAAATCACTTAAAACATGTATTAGTTCCACAAATGGGAACCAGAAAATGTCACTATCTCTTATTATTTATGAAAATCGTGTCATTTTTCCTAATTAACTCATTATTATTTGCAAGGTGACATTGTAGACAATTAACTCATTTTTTTTTTTAGAACTTTTATTAATTTTTATTAGATTTTCTATGCCATATGTGTACGTATGAGACTCAAAGATCTTTAAAATAAAAATAAGACTTAAATAGGATGAAATTAGTAACTAAGTTATCCCCCAAACTTTGAATTTCATCGTCCTCGATTAAACCAAAGCAAGGAGAGATAAAAAAAAAAATGCAGGAAATGGTATTAACAAAGGTATAGTTTTGGTACTTCGGTCCCAAGGAATTCAAGGAATGAGTTGTGCGGGTTCATCATTGCTCCACAACAACATCAATTCTCATTGCTACCGTATGCATTGAGTGGGCTTATCATATCCACTAGAGTACCTATCAAGCAAAAGAGAATCAAGTTTATAAAAAGATAGGTTTGAAGGGAAGATATCAGCTTGGTAGGAGGTGATGATAAAATCAGTAGACTTGGCCATACCGGTGTATGCTATGGTTTGCTACCAGTTCCCAAAAAATTGCTGTGAGAATCTTGCAAGTGCAATCAATAGCTTCTGGTGGAATTTAGATGAAGAGAGAATAAGAATGCACTAGAAAAGCTGTAAGACTTTATTTCTTCCTAAAGACCATGGAAGCTTAAGTTTCAAAGATATTGCTAGTTTCAATCAAACTTTATTAGCAAAGCAAGCCTGGCATATCCTTCAAGATCCCAAAAATGTATATGAAAAGTTACTTAAAGAGTATACACTTTCCAGATTGTGACTTCATTGATGCTACATTGGGTTTCAGACCTTCCTTTGTGTGGAAGAGTCTCTTGCACGGTAGATAGTTGCTCCTTAAAGGTCTCAAGAAGAAAATATAGTCAATGTGAAATCGGTAAGACTCTGGCAAGACCAATGGTTGGACTATGAGGTTCCTAGAACGCCTTATAGGAAGCACACTTTATTTAAACTCAATATTTGTGTGAGTGACTTGAGAACCTGAATACCAGATCGTGGAATTTTTAGATGCTCCTAGACCCATACTATCCCCAAGATGTGGTCAAGATTCTTGAGATAAGACCTGGTTTTGGGCATAGAGATTTTATGGTGTTGGAAGTTCACAAAGGGAGGCAATTACATTATCTCATGACATCAGTGACCTGAAGAAACCCAAGAGAATGAAACTAGAGTAGAGACAGAACAAAAACCATCCATCAATGAGTTATACTTTAAAGTATGGAAGATCCCAACTATTCCAAAGGTTTAATCCTTTCTCTGGAAGGTGTTTTCAAGGGCTATCTCTATTGCTCAAGCTTTTACCAAGAGAGGTATGAAGATGGATGACATGGAATGATGTGTGGAAGGGATGTAAAATCTAGCAATCATGTCTTATTATTATGTTTCTCCTCTAGACAAGTTTGGGCGCTTGCAAAGATTCCTCTTTTGGAGTCAGGGTTTGAGGATAATGCTCTATTTTCGAATGTCTTTCACATTCTCTCTTGTGGTAACATTTATCAAGGGTTTAAGGAAGTCCAAAGATGATACTCATGGGTCATATGGCACATTTAGAAGGAAAGAAATAAGCTTTTGTTTGAGGGAACGAAGATGTGGCCACCAATGGTGGCTCATAATGCGATTATGGACTGTGAGAGTTGGTTTCTCGGAAAGAAACCTACTGACTCATATAAAGAAGATCCTCAACCTTAGCAAGTGTATGAACCGAAAGTGTGGAAGCCTCCATCCCCGGGTTGGCTCAAGTGTAATATAGGTTTAACGTGGAACAAATAAAAAAATATTGCTATAACGGTCTGAGTACTCAGAGATGAAACTAGGAAAATTCGTGTCAATGGTAGAAGACATTTTATGAATATGTGTGACCCTAAATATGCTGTTTTTATGGCTCTATTATGGGAAATGGACAACATGGTTTTAATGCACAAAAGATCAATAATCTTTGCTTCCCAAAGATCATATTTGGTTGGTGTAGTTAACTCTCACAAGGAATGACCTCTCTTGAAGAACAAGGCCTTAGATACTAGAACTGAAAAAAAAACGATTAAATTTTGAAAGATTCAGGTTGATGTGCTAAATGTGAGGAACACATTTTATAGCTTAAAGTGTTTCAAAATGTGATTTCATGCAATCTTATATGGCTATAAATTACTCGGTTTTGTTCAGGGAGATCTTTGAGAGTGAGACTCATCTATTTGATGAGTTTTAGGTTTAATCCACTTCTTTTACCTTTCTGAATGGAGATGGTAGAGTTGGGCACTTGTGTACCCTATGTTTCTTGGTTTAACTTTTGTATCGATATGGTAGGAGTTGGGTCTGTACACCCTCCCTATGTAACCGGTTATGGAATTAATCAAATCATATGGAAAAAAAATTATGATAAATATCCGGTTATGGTAAGGTAAAGAAGATGAGGGGGGGGGGGGGGGGGTTCCGACTTGTTTTCTACCAGATTCGCCTGTCTTGTTAAATTCAACAAACAAGGTTTAATTAAATCAGATTCTTTCAATTTTCTTGTCTTTGCCCTCTTCAGATTGCTAAATTATATTCCTCGGCGCTGAAGATTATGGTGCTCTCTGACTTCAATGGAGTCGGCGTTGGATTTGGTATATCCCCATTCACGATTGGTTTGTCCTTTGCTTTATGAATCGACTCAGTGAATTTGGTATCATTGGAATTTTCTAGGGTTCGGTGTTGGCTGTGGATTTGGCGTTGGGTGGGGTTTCGGAGGTTCGTTGACACATTCTCTCTGAAATTTTTCTAGTTGTTTTATCGAGTTGAGACGGAATTACAAGTTAATTGGGGGGTTTGAATTCCATCGAAACTAGATTAGATCGTTCTAAGATGGGGGATGAAGAAGATGCATCTTATTAAGTTGTTTAACAATGTATGTTATAAAGAGATCAGATCAAACCAATATTTATATGCACAAATAGAATCATTTCCACCTAGAACAAGACTCTGAGTCAGGGCTGTGTTTGTGATTATCTACTCCTTACATATCATATGCATCGCTCGAAGTTATACACAGAATGGGTGATATGGAACTGAGTTGGAGATATTTGTTGGGTTGTTGCAGGTATGCCTTTGAATGTATTAGGCATTGGTGCAGGTAAAGCAAAAAAACCTCTGGCTTTGCAAACCGATAGTTGTGTTGATTTCCTTAATTTCTCATAGAATTATCATTGAATATGAAGGTGGCGGTTGCGGGGTGGGTTTGGGCCTCGGATGGGGTTTCGGGACTGCCTTTGGGAGTCACTACCGGTCATCCAGACTCACATTTCAAGGCATCGAGTTAGAAGCCACGGATAAACGCCGGGATAAGGCAGAAACCATGTCCACCAACACTTGAGCAAACTCTATAATCTCTTGCTCTGGTTTATTGTAAGGGAAAATAATGAAACAGCTTTTCTTATTTCTCAATGAATACCCATTTCAAAACATCCAATTCATGATTTTACAACACTGAAATGCCTAATTATAAGATTGAAAAAGGTAACTCTTTTTTTTTTCCTCAAGGAAACAAACCAATATAGTTGAACCAAAAAAGCAAATTCTAGTTTTACAAAACAGTGGAATTACTGTACATTTAAAAACGTAAATTGCCATATTCTTGTATGAAGTCGAGGCGTAACTGTCTTCTACATTGAATGCACTGTGAATACCACTGCAATGACAAAAGAACAAGTCATATCAAAACTCAGAGGCATGCGATTGATTGCAGACGATAATAAGAAAAAATTGGTTGAGTGAATATTACCGACAAGAAAAATTAAAAGAAGAATCGAAATAGCCGCTCGAACGGCTTTGCTAGATCGCAACCGATACTGAGACCGTTGAAGATGTCTCTGTAGAGTCCCATACCAACCGTGAAGCTGCTTTTGGTAACACTCGTCCTCACACTCCAAACATTCATTCATGACTCGCTGGGAAACAAAAATGAAAGGCAAATTTAGTAAAGAGTTTGTATTCCTCAAAGTTATGCAGTAAAAGTTAGGAGAAGATGTTACTTGGTTTGCTTGGACAGGTAATAACACAGCATCAGAGTCTCCTTGACGATCAACAGCTTTCCATTTTCTGACGCAATTTTGAGAGCCAGGTTCCATATAGTTTAAGAAGCTAGAGTAGCTAGGTACTTTCCGTGGAGGTCGAACGTGAATAGATTTTTGCAATAATCCGTCATCAGAAACCGAAATGTTCCAAGCACTGATCTCAGGAGTAGCACTTGCTGTCCTTCTATGTCCATGCTCTTTCTTAACAGATTCAGATGGTCCAGTCAAGAAGAGGGCAAGCTCGTTACGATCATCTTCATCTAAACGCACCCATCTTGGAGTTCCTTTCCCATCAGACTGTGCTGCTTCCTTAAGAGATTTCTCGATTTTCACAACCTGAGTTTCCATTGCTAAGGTAAACTCGCGATGCCTAACTCGAGTTTCATCACTCAAACGATTCTCATAGCTAGATTGAACAGCTCGTTGGAATTCATCTAACTGCACCGGAACGTAATAATGACTTGGAGAAATCAAAATCAATCAACAAACAAGTAGATCGAGAGAAAGAAAGAGAACCTGCCATTTGGTGGTTCCGAGCGCGGCGTGGAGGTCCCTGTGAAGCTGCTCAGAGTCCCATTTGTTGGAAGATTCTTGTTTCCCGTGGATCCAGGTCCTGTACGCCGACTCCATCCTGCACATATTCATTTACACATCCCTCTTAGCAGACATTCATCAACAATGTGGGATCCCAGATCTAATTCCCCTATACGAATTCGTATTTCACAGATCCAACCAAATTCGCAACCTGTCAGCGGATTCCTGAACCTCTTCAGCAGCGGCAAAGAAGGGATCCTTCTCCCACCTATCCAAACTCGTCGTCATCCTTAATAAAAACCCTGATTTTTTTATAACAAAGAAAAAGGAATAATCCTGGATGATCACAAAGCCGTTCCGAGATTAAAATTGAGAAACGACTATGTGATTTCTCAGAGAAACGTTAATCGATAGCCAAATTACGGCCTTTCGTTACCCCCACGTGCTCTTCATAACACCCCCGTCCCTAAATTCTACCCTCTATAAAAATGTCAAATTATACCTAGTAAGGTTTCGACGGGTGATCACTTTCAGAAATAATATGAATGATTAGAAAAAAAATGAAGAATAAACTATTACTAATAAAAATTAAAGGTATATCGTTGTTAGGCCGTCCACATAAGATTTAAAATAATCAGTAATATTATTCCACATCAACGTTTAAAATAAAATAGAAAACTAATAAAAAAAATTTAGAATTTAGGAAATAAAGAAATTGTATATAGTTTCCACCA
Organism: Euclidium syriacum; assembly: GCA_900116095.1. Taxonomy (NCBI): domain Eukaryota; kingdom Viridiplantae; phylum Streptophyta; class Magnoliopsida; order Brassicales; family Brassicaceae; genus Euclidium; species Euclidium syriacum. The sequence continues at coordinate 2,091,337 of FPAK01000004.1, forward strand.
ATAACATTGTTCCACATTACCAGTTAAAAATAAAATAGAAAACTAATTAAAAAATAAATCAGAATTTAAAAAACAAAGAAGAAATAAAGAAATTATATCATAATTTTCTAATTAAAAAGAAAATTAGAGCTTAGGAAATAAAGAAATTGTATACCAATAATATTGTTCCACATCACCAATTAAAATAAAATAGAAAGCTAATTAAAAAAACGAAAGCAGAGTTTAAGAAATAAAAAAATTATATCATAGTTTTCTATAAAATTTTTTATGGTAGCTATCCACATAATATTTAAAACAACCAGTAATATTGTTCTACATCAGCGTTTTAAAATAAAATAGAAAACTAATTAAAAAAAAATTAAAGCTTAGGAAATAAGGAAATTGTATAAAGTTTCTACGAATAATATTGTTCCACATTACCAGTTAAAAATAAAATAGAAATCTAATTAAAAAAGAAATGAGAGTTTAAGAAATAAGGAAGAAATAAGGAAATTATATAATTGTTTCCTAATTAAAAAGAAAATTAGAATTGAGGAAATATTGTTCCACATTACCGGTTAAAAATAAAATAGAAAAATAATTAAAAAAGAAATAAGAGTTTAAGAAATAAGGAAGAAATAAAAAAAAATATCTCATAGTTTCCTAATTAAAAAGAAAATTAGAATTGAGGAAATAAGGAAATAAGGAAATTTTATATAGTTTCCACCAGTAATATTGTTCCACATCACCAATTAAAAATAAAATAGAAAACGAATTAAAAAGGGAAACTAGAGTTTCACAAATAAGGAAATTATATCATAGTTTCCTTAAAAAAGTTTTTATGGTAGTCCACATATGATTTTAAACGACCAAAAATATTATTTCACATCAGCTTTCAAAAACATAATAGAAAATTAACAAAAACCTATAAAAATGTAATGATATTATAAACAAATAAAAAAAAAAAGAAACTTTAATATCAAATTTCTTCAAAATCAAGTCTCATCATGTTTCATATTAATTTCATATTTTCCTTTTCTATTGTTTTAAAATGAATTTAAATCTAAATAATTTTTTAAATATATATCATTATCTAAATTTAATTTTTTTTACTGTTTAAAAACGGATTTTAAATCATTATGAATTTTGAATCATTTTCTAAATTTAAAAATATATATATTTTTAAAAATGAATACATTTTTCGTGTTTAAATACAAAAATAAACACGAAAAAACTATGAGATGCTAGAAAAAATTTTCGTGTTTAAAACTGCCAGGAAAATAAGAGGAATATATGAGCTCGGAACATATAGAATAAGTTGACACAATATCAACAAACTATTAGATGCTATATACGGTTGAGTATCTAAACTCTCTAGAGTTTGCAGGACTACCAAAACATAAGATATCTTTAAAAGTGGGAGTACCAATAATGCTGCCCCAAAACATTAATCAAAAGGAAGGACTATGTAATGGTACACGGTTGATAGTAACACGTTTGAGCGATTTGAGGTTGGGATAATCACGGGAACAAAATTCTGCAAAGAATAATCTTATCCCCAATTGACTAAAAGCATCCTTTCAAATTACGAAACATACTATTCCCAACAAAAGTATGCTATGCAATGACGATTAATAAAATCTAGGAACAAAGTTTCAAATCGGTTCTCCTATACTTGTCTTAACCCGTTTTCAGTCATGACCATGACACTATCACGTCTAACATCCTAAAGGTCTGTCCATTCTAAATTTGATGGTGATGCAGAGAATACATTCAAATATATTGTTTATACATAAATATTGAGAAGATTAGATTCAGAAAAATACCATATTCGAGAAGCAATGTAATAAACATGGGCTAACATGGACTTAGATCAGTGTCATTTTATAGTTTCTCATTAATTATAATAATTTCTTTACATCATGATCATATATGACCGCTTTATATTTAAGAAATAGCGGTTCTTTTTTTTATTTTATTATGCCCCTAAAAATGGCATATAAAGAGACTGTAATGACATCTTGCCTATCAATATTGAAATTGACTAAACAATAAAGCTTTTGTAAACACATCTACAATATGAGAATCTGTGGTGATATGCAATGTTATAATCAAACCACTTTCAACTATATTTGTTACTTTATAGCACAAAAAATAAAAATTAACAACAATAATCTCATATCGAATTCAAAGGAAAAAAATAACCCATCGCATCGAAAATTCAAATATTATGATATTAATGACAAAAAAATAAATTTATTATAAAATATTAAAAAAACACTAAAAATTAAAAAATAATATATTTTCTTTTCTAAATATGTTCCAAAAAATCAAATCAAAACAATTTAAAATTGAAAAATAAATACGATAACAAATAAAATAGTAATAATAAAAAATTGAAAATATTAAATGTCACCATATTTTTCAATAAAATTATATTATTAAATATCAAAATAAACGAAACAAACAATATTAACATACCCGGGCGTAACCCGGATTTAAAACCTAGTGATATAGAAAAAATTATAGGGAATAAATGTAGAGAAGGAATGAAAAAAATTTCTTTGTTCCTTCACTAATTTGATAAGGAAAATATTTGTTCATATATTCCCTCTAAAAAGAAGGAATGGTAAGAAATGAAAATGAATTATATGTAATAAATATTCCTTACAAATGATAAAAAAAATTAGGAATTAAGAGGAATGTAATGTTCCTTCTCATTCCTATCCCCAATTTTGGTCATCATACGGAGCCTAATTCATTTTGAACAAAAAATATTTGAACTCTACAAATGGCCAAATAATGTTGGAAGATCGATGAGATCGACCGAACCGGACGTGATTACGAACCGAGATCGACGGATACTACGAATCGAGATCGAGATTCGGGTATGGAAATATGTTGATATTTGTCAATATATTAAGTTAGGAAAGTTCACATATTATGTATATCCTAGTTAGGAAGATTTCCTATTCTCGTATATAAAGTACTTGTGGGTCAAGTTTATTCTTTGTATAAATAAGCCTATTGGCTAATGAATATAATTGAGAAAACCATTTACACTTCAAAGTTTCTCCAAATTTATCATGGTATTAGAGCGTTGTCAATACCAGCATTGTTCACACATGCCTTCACTGTGGTCAACGGGTCAATCGCGTGTTGAGAACCGACGGTATTGGTGTTCTCTTTGGTAGTGAAGCTGTGGTTAACCTCAGCTCCAACCACAGTGATTCTCAATGGGTTCAAAATGTGGTAGTACGATGGAGTCAATTTCTCAACTTTGTTATTCAGAGCAAGAGAAGTAATCAAATCATCCTTGGTGAAGTTTAATCCACCATTGAAGTGCTTGAAGTTGCCAGTTTCAGTCTCGAAAGAAACATCAGTACTAAAAGCCAAGACATTGGAACCAACTACACCAAAGAAATTTGACAATAAGGTTAGCTTTTAATCCGACGCTAGCGCAGATACCAGCATAGTCATGCAAATACTGCAACTCAATCTTGCCAGATTTCTGATCAGGCAACTTGGCGCTAACAATTGCCTTCACTCCAGGTGTAGGCTCATCAAAGGTAAAGGTGGTCAAGAGAGAAGAATCAGTGGCAACTTTGATGTCAGCAGTGAAGTTCTTGTTCTTCACTTGAGTACAAGTGGCCAAATAACACCTCAATTGTGGTTAACTTTTTCAAATTCAAAAAAACGATGTTGACTTGGTCATATTAACACACCGTTATCCTATCTAACATAATTATTAGATGGCGTTTACTGTACCGTTAGTATGAAACTATGTCATTTTGTCCACTGCTTTGTACAAGACTAAATTCCACAAAACGATATCTTCTCGTTCTTAATCGAAAATTAAAACCCTTCGAGGTCTAGGCTTGAACTCGGGTTTTTTCATAAATGAAAAGTGGCATTTCATCGATAAATGTTCAACAATAATAACATTTAAACGCGTACTGGTGGCTGTTTTAGTTAATTCCCCAAATCGATAACAAAAAACCCTAATCTCATAAATTCCCAAATCGATTTGACAAAACTCAATTCTCAGAGATGAGTTCAAAATCATATGATTCATATGCGAACACGTTCGGAATTGGAGGGTTTTCAACGAAGTGCATGTGTGGTTTGGATTCAACCATTTTCACCTCTCAAATGAAGACGAATCCAAGCAGACCATTCTTCAGGTGCCCAAGAAAAAGACAAGTAAGATTTTGATGAAGGAATTTGGTGTAGTGTTTTAAAACTTTTCTAAAACCCTAAACACAAATTCATAGCCCTAGATCTATGTTTATTGAATCTTTGATAAAGTTCACGGATATACCTGGAGTTTTTTAGCAGCGTAATGATCAGGATATCGAGAACAAGAGCGCCTCAGATGTTGCGCCTCTATAGCAAGTCCACACGCACACAAACTGGAAACGGGATGCTAGTGCCTCTGAGAATAATTCTCCTTAAGGGATTCAGAAGTCTCTGCAGCTGTGAAAAACTAGGTTAAAAGCTCCACAAGGTCGTCCTCTATCCTATATAGGACGGTTTAGAAGAAGCCCTAGTTAACCAACAAACCGAACCGGTTTAATATAAGTTACAAATTAAAACATGGTTCTGTCTCGGACGTGTGTCGATGGACACCAATAGGTGTGTCGATCGACACACTCACAGAAACTTTAAATCAATGTATATCCAATATACATTAACCAGATCATTACACTAATGATCAATCCCAACATTGTTTATCCAGTTTGCTTAGGTGTGTGACCCTATAGGATCATATGATACTAGCAATGATTTCATAACTCAAAAGTTATAAGCGGCTTCTAGCAAAGCATTATAACTACCCAGCATCACATGATAGTCTTATCTCGACTTCACAACTATATTAGAGTGAATGCAAGTATGATATCCAGGACATTCCCTTCAATCTCCCACTTGTACTAGAATCAACTTATTCCAATAATCCCTTTGTCTCTATATCTCGATTCAACGTAAGACAAGAACTCGTGTCATCCTTATAAAGCCAAATCTCGTTTATCGAACTCTGATTTATACTGATAAAGGCAAACAACTGACATTCAGCTTGTTTGAGTGTGGCCACACATTCCCTCAGTATCAAATCTTCGATAGGCCCAGAGATATTTAAATCCTGTGATATAGGAGGGACAAATCCCATCTTGTTCCATCCCCTGTTCCCCACACACTTCATGATATGCCCAATCAATGTCTGAATAGTCACCAGTCACGGCTGACGTTTGACAAGGTCAAAGCAGACCAATTCATATGCAGGAAATCATGATGAACTCAGGTCTAAGGACTATACTCTATAGTCGTAATGAGAAACTCATATGACACTCATATAACAATCTTGTTGAGTTCTCATTAGCAGGTCATATCTGATACCGTGTTCACAACACATATCTATGTGATTGACTTTGATACTCCTATCAATGACACCATGAAACTTGGTCATCAGTCACATCACATACTAGTCTCGCGCGGTTATTAATGTCCCAATTTAACAACCTTCGACCAGGGACCTCAGTAATTTATGACATCTATCGCTTATAGGGTTTGATGATCAAATCATGTATTTGATGACCTATAAGAATGCCTTAAATTATTTTGGGACTATTATTTAATTAGTCAACTACATTATTAAATAATACTGAAACAATTTCATTAATTAAAACATCACCAAAGTATGTTTACATGAACATCAAAATAAAATAAATAACTCCCACTCAAATTAGGATTACTACTCGAGAAATCTAATTCCTATTGCCGTAGCATGACTCTCATGTTTGGGCCGTGGGAGTGGCTTAGTCAGAGGATCAGCAACATTCTCGTCCGTCGGGACTCTGCTGATCTTCACATCTCCTCTCTCAATGATATCTCGTATCATATGATATCTTCTCTCGATGTGTTTGGACTTCTGGTGTGATCTGGGTTCCTTTGCTTGAGCTATAGCTCCATTATTATCACACAACAACGCCACATGCTCAGAACTGCTAGGAATCACACCAAGTTCAGTAATGAACTTCCTAATCCAAACAACTTCCTTTTCCGCTTCTGAAGCAGCAATGTACTCAGCTTCAGTTGTGGAATCCGCCACGGTATTCTGCTTGGAACTCTTCCAACTGACTACACCGCTATTCAGACAGAAGACATAACCAGATTGAGATCGGAAATCGTCTTTGTCCGTCTGGAAACTGGCGTCAGTGTATCCACTTACCACAAGCTCATCACTTCCTCTGTAAACCAAGAACTTATCCTTAGTATTCCTCAAATACTTCAGGATTGTCTTGACGGCGGTCCAGTGACTTTCACCGGAATCGGATTGGTATCGGCTCGTCATGCTCAAAGCACAAGCGACATCTAGACGTGTACATAGCATGGCATACATGATGGACCCTATTGCAGAAGCATAGGGAATCCTACTCATGCGCTCTCGCTCAGCAGATGTCGAAGGACACTGCTTCTTGCTGAGAGTGATGCCATGTGACATTGGAAGCAAGCCCTTCTTGGAATCATGCATATTGAACCTATGTAAGATCTTATCAATATAAGTATCATGACACAGTCCAATTAGCCTCTTCGATCTATCTCTATAGATCCTTATTCCAAGAATGTACGCGGCTTCTCCCATATCCTTCATCGAGAAACAACTTCCTAGCCAAGTCTTAATAGACTGAAGCAACATAATATCATTTCCGAGAAGCAATATGTCATCTACAAACAGTCCTAGAAAAACAATTGTGCTCCCACTAGTCTTCTTGTAAACACACTGTTCCTCTTTGTTTCTGATGAAACCAAATTCTTTAATAGCTTCATCAAAACGAAGATTCCAACTCCAAGATGCTTGCTTCAATCCATAAATGGATCGATGAAGCTTGCATACTTTCCTAGGGTTATTAGGATCTACGAAACCCTCAGGTTGTGTCATATACACATCCTCTTCGAGAATCCCATTCAGGAAGGCGGTTTTCACATCCATCTGCCAAATCTCATAATCATAATAAGCGGCAGTCCCTAGGAGAATCCGAATGGACTTAAGTGATGCGTGAAGTTATTCACCCAAAATTAACAGCAAGTGCACAATCTACAGTTGTAGTATTTAGGTTATTGATCCCACAAAGAGCTTGTGGTTGATTCGAGAGTGAAATATCTTAAGTAAACTTCTTTGTAACCGAGAAAATTTTTAAAACGTTTGGTGACTTCAAATTCGGGGAAACATTAGATCTTAGGGAATTCCAGTTGGAAACTATGAATTTTATGAATTAGGAACACAATCAATTTCAAATTTCAAAACTCTAGAACTCTAGACACGATAATAGCTACGATGTTCTAATGATGTGTTAGAACAACACCTTTGTTTAGATCCCTAAATCTCAAATCTCTTTGGATTGTCGCTGAAAATATACAAGCATGAGAGTGCAAGCTAAATCTGTTCACAAGGTGTCTAAACAAACATTCATTTGAATTAGAACGCACCTTGCTCACTACAGAACTGTCTACCGATCCTCGGTGTCTCTCGACTACCGGATCTCGATTTATAATTGAATAAAACGGTTCGCGAGTCCGTCTACTCAGTGAAGAACAACTGTAGCGAAGAATTTCGTGATTGAAAGATTGTTTAAAAACTATTTTAGCAATTCATAGCAAAACCGTAAGAAAACCCTAGATCTAATAGAGTAACTACTCAGACATGAGTTTGGTAAAACAAATCATCTTTTTATTAATGAAATGAATACAAACAAAATAGACAATAGAAGATCAGAGGCTCACAAGCTCACAATGAGGAAGAACACTCTCTAATCTTCTTCAGAGTCTGTAACAGTGATAAGAACAACCTCTCTAGAAAGCTAAAAACAATGGAAGCAAAGGTAAACTTGTGTTTTTCTGAGTTCTTGTGGGGTGCGTGCCTCTTCAAGTGCTTAAGAGGTGCTAATATAGGTCGTGAATGAGCCTTAGGGTCTAGGGTTCCGCGAAAGGCCCGATAAGAAAATCTTCTAAATTAAGTCGGCGTCACAGTCGGTCGACTGCAGCTCTTCCAGTCGGTCGACTCGGGGCTCACAACATTTCTTCATTTTGGCTCCAAATCTTCTAAGTCTTCTCAATTCACGTGGAAACTTCCATAAAACCTTCTTTCTAGCTCCTTTTGCTCCAAAGTGTCTTTTGCTAGTAAATCCTGCATAAATGCTCAAAACATGTTACAAAGACTCCATAAAACCTACTATATCATAGTAGAAAACCGGTAAAATGCATGATACCTCGATTCCTGCTTCCGAGATGCGATGTCCAAGGACAATCCCATCTTGCACCATAAAATGACACTTCTCTCAATTCAACACCAAATGCTTTTCTTCACACCTTGCTAGAACTTTGCAAAGGTTGTTTAGACAATCATGGAAGGATGAGCCGTAGACTGAGAAATCGTCCATGAATACCTCCATTGTTTCTTCAATCATGTCCAAGAATATAGACATCATACACCGCTGGAAGGTTGCTGGTGCATTGCATAGACCAAAAGGCATTCTTCTGTAGGCGTATGTTCCGTATGGGCATGTGAAAGTTGTCTTCTCTTGGTCATCAGGATGGATCGGGATTTGGAAAAAACCCGAATACCCATCTAGAAAACAGTAGAACTTGTGATTCGCCAATCTTTCCAACATTTGATCGATGAATGGCAATGGAAAATGGTCCTTCCTTGTGGCTGCATTTAACTTCCGGTAATCAATGCACATCCGGTGTCCGGTAATAGTCCGCTTGGCTATCAGCTCCTCTGCGTCTGTCTTGACTACTGTGACTCCTCCTTTATTGGGTACCACGTGAACAGGGCTGATCCAAGTGCTGTCTAAAATAGCGAAAATAACACCTGCATCAAGCAGCTTCAAGATCTCTTTTTTCACCACCTCCTTCAGATTGGGGTTAAGTCTCCTTTGGGTTTCGATTGATGCTTTCGCTCCTTTTTCCAAATGGATCCTATGCATGCAAAGGTCTGGAGAAATACCTACAATATCATCCAAAGAATATCCAAGAGCCTTGCGATACTTGCGCAACTTGCTTAGTAGAATTGTTACTTCAACATTATTCAAATTTGCATTGATAATAACTGGGTAAGTGGAATTTGGACTAAGAAAAGCGTACCTTAACCCTTTTGGTAATGGTTTGAGCTCGAGCTTCGGAGCATTTTCTTCACTCCAATAAGCTATCTTGAGTTTCTTTGTTGTTTCTGTTGGTAAATCACAATTTTTTACCATTTGCTTCATCTGCTCGCTTGAATCCAACATCTTGGTAAACCCATTTGCTAGGTCATCCATGTATCCCTCCTTATCAACTGCCATTGTCAAAGTTTTTTCCAGTGGATCAGTGATACTTAGCTCTTCAAAAACTTCTTGTGTGACTTCTGAGATGACATCTACAGCAAACATTTGCTCCTTCATAGGTGGTCGGCTCATGACTTTCTCCATTTGGAAGTTCAGCTGTAATTCTCCAAGTTGTAAGAATATTCCCCCCCTTCTTCACATCGATTATGGCACCTGCAGTAGCTAGGAAAGGGCGTCCCAATATGATATGGTCGAAAGGCTCCTTATCGAACTTCAAAACTACAAAATCATCTGGTATAAAACATCCTTCTACAAGCACCGGGATGTTGAGTAAAAACCCTTCTGGATAACGAACTGACCGGTCAGCGAGTACAAGACTCAGTTGAGTAGGTTCGTATTCAGTATATCTAAGCCTCTTTGCTACTGAATGTGGCATCAAATTCACAGATGATCCAAGATCGCATAGACTATGATCAAATTTAACATCATCAATGCTAATGTTAAGGACAAATGCACTTGAGTCTTCTTGCTTTCTTGGAATCTTGTTATGTAGTATGGCACTGCACTCACTGGTCAATAGCATCACTCCTTCTTCAAGACTTGCTGGGTTTGCTATTATCTTCTTCACGTATCGCTTGAAAAAAGGTGACATTCTACAAGCATCTAAAAATGGAAGTTGAATTACCAATTGTTCCACCAACTCCTTACATCTTCTGTCTTCCATCTCTTTTTTAGATTTCTTGTTTCTTCTGGGATAGGGCAGAATTGCTCTATATACTCGCCTTTCTTCGATTTGAGGTTCGTCGATCTTCTGAGTTTCTGGTCGGTCGACCTCAAGAGGGTCGGTCGACTCGTGTATCGGATCGAGATCGATTTCTTCTCGGGTCGGGTCGGTCGTCTTCCGCTTGTGGTCGGCCGACTTCTCCTCCGCTGCGATTTCCTCTTCTATTTCTTCCAACACAATGTGGTCTCTTGTGGTCAACCCTTTTCTTACTACAAGATCCAACTTCTTCCCGCTCCTTAAATTTATGGATTGAACGAACATCTTTGGATTAGCATGTGTCTTTCCAGGTAGAATTCCCTCTGTTCGCTTGACTGAATCTGCTGTTTGTGCCACTTGGGTTTCGAGCTGCCTCACATGAGTGGGTAATGCTTCAATCTTGCTGTTTAGCTCTCCATACATAGAATCTACCTTGCTCATCATTTCTTCATTCATCCTCTGTTGCCCCTCCAAAATTTGTTGAAGCATGTTGTCTTTCCGATCCGGATTCATGGGGGCTCCTTGTTGTTGCTGTTGTTGGGGTTGTTGAGGTTGTTGGGGTTGACCATACTGTCTGTATCCTCCTTGCTGTCGTGGGTATTGCTGCTGCTGACCATAATGATTGTATTGACTATTGAATGGTTTCGTACCTTGGCTTCCATACCCATAATTGTTTCTTGGTCGGAAACCATTTCCCCCGACAAAGTTAACTTCTTCTATGTGTGGCTCCTCCATTGGGTCTTCTTGTAGAGAATGAACTCCTCTTCTATCTTTCATCAACATCTGCTTCATCATTCCCTTTAGTTCTGCTATTTGTTGAGCTTGTAAAGTGTTTGGTTCGCCTTTCCCATTTGTTGTCTGATTTGCACTGCTACTCTTTGCAAATTTCTCAATAACCTTGAGGGCATCAGTGTGCTTTTGGCCACGAAAATTACCTCCACTTGCTGAATCAAGTGCGCATTTGTGCTCCCATTGCAATCCCCTGAAGAAAGTGCTTACAATTTGTGAGAATGTAAAACCATGGTGAGGACACTCCTTGAGATATTGGCTGTATCTTTCCCAAGTATCATTAAATGTTTCTTCCATCTCTTGTGAAAAGGTGGAGATTTGCTTCCTTATCTCATCTGACTTGGCTTCATCGAAAAATTTGTTGATGAACTCCTTTCTCGTCTCACTCCAGTCCTTTAACGATCCAGGTTTAAGTTGTTTGAACCAGCTCAGCGCCTTGTGTGCAAGTGAATGTGGAAATAATTTGCAGCACAACCATTCCTTCGAGAATCCTTCAGCATTCATGTTCCCCACGATGTCTTCAAGCGCCTCGATGTGGTCCATTGGGTTTTCGCTTTTTAATCCATTGAACTGCCTGTCACGTACAAAAGATATTGTACTGTTCTTCAACTCATAAGTCTTTTTACCAGGATTAGGCAGTACAATCGGTGATTTGTTAGAGAAATATTCGGCGGCTTTGAGCTCATCTTCGAGGTTTTGAATGTCCTCTCCATCATCTAGGATTTTGTTTCCTTGGCCATCTAGTCGGTTTCCTTCATCATCAATCTGCTCTCCCTTCTCATTCCACTTGATGTCGGCCATCCTTCTTCTTCGATTAGCCTTCTTCCTCGCGGACCTGCTTAGTTGTATGTGCTCTGGTTGAGAATCGGTCGACTTGTGGCCCGAGTCGATCGTCTTCTGATGACGGTCGGGCGACTCGTTCGTCGTGTGCGGTTGTTGCTTCTTCCCTTTTCTTTATTCTAGCCTTGCTTCTTGTTGTTATGCTCTGCATACACTAGGAAAAAGAAAACAAATTCAACCAACACGGAATCTACTTTCTTATCTAAAAACTTCTATTTTAAAAACTCTAAATCAACACCGAAGCTACCCGGCAACGGCGCTAGAAAAACTTGATGCATGAAGTTATTCACCCAAAATTAACTGCAAGTGCACAGTGTACAGTTGTAGTATTTAGGTTATCAATTTCCACAGAGTTTGTGGTTGATTCGAGAGTGAAATATCTTAAGTAAACTTCTTTGTAACCGAGAAAACTTTTTAAAACGTTTGGTGACTTCAAATTAGGGGAAACATTAGATCTTAGGGAATTCCAGTTAGAAACTATGAATTTTATGAATTAGGAACACAAGCAATTTCAAATTTCAAAACTCTAGAGTTTTAGACACGATAATAGCTACGATGCTCTAATGATGTGTTAGAACAACACCTTTGTTTAGATCCCTAAATCTCAAATCTCTTTGGATTGTCGCTGAAAATAAACAAGCATGTGAGTGCAAGCTAAATATGTTCACAAGGTGTCTAAACAAACATTCATTTGAATTAGAACGCACCTTGCTCACTACAGAACTGTCTACCGATCCTCGATGTCTCTCGACTAACGGATCTCGATTTATAATTGAATAAAACGGTTTGCGAGTTCGTCTACTCAGTGAAGAACAACTGTAGCGAAGAATTTCGTGATTGAAAGATTGTTTAAAAACTATTTTAGCAATTCATAGCAAAACTGTAAGAAAACCCTAGATCTAATAGAGTTTGGTAAAATAGATCATCTTTTTATTAATGAAATGAATACAAACGAAATAGACAATAGAAGATCAGAGGCTCACAAGTTCACAATGAGGAAGAACACTCTCTAATCTTCTTCAGAGTCTGTAACAGTGATAAGAACAATCTCTCTAGAAAGCTAAAAACAATGGAAGCAAAGGTAAACTTGTGTTTTTCTGAGTTCTTGTGGGGTGCGTGCCTCTTCAAGTGCGTAAGAAGTGCTTATATAGGTCGTGAATGAGTCTTAGGGTCTAGGGTTCCGCGAAAGACCTGATAAGAAAATCTTCTAAATTAAGTCGGCGTCATAGTCGGTCGACTGCAGCTCTTCCAGTCGGTCGACTCGGGGCTCGCAACATTTCTTCATTTTGGCTCCAAATCTTCTAAGTCTTCTCAATTCACGTGGAAACTTCCATAAAAACTCCTTTCTAGCTCATTTTGCTCCAAAGTGTCTTTTGCTAGTAAATCCTGCATAAATGCTCAAAACATGTTACAAAGACTCCATAAAACCTACTATATCATGGTAGAAAACCGGTAAAATCCATGATACATCATTAAGCATAGCGACTGGGGAATAGGTTTCGTCATAGTCAACACCATGCACTTGTTTGAAACCTTTTGCCACCAATCTAGCTTTGTACATCTGTACATTACCATCCACGTCAATCTTCTTCTTGAAGACCCATTTGTAATCAATGACTTTTGCACCATCGGGCAAATCTTCCAAAGACCGAACTTGGTTGATTGACATGGACTCCATTTCGGATTCACTGGCCTTAAACCATTTTTCGGAGTCAGGGCCCAACATTGCTTCTTCAAAATTCGCAGGTTCGTCACTATCAACGATCAGAAGATCATGACAGTTAGTCACGAGAAATCCGTATCTCTCGACTTCATTACGAGTCTTTCCGGACCTGCGAACTATAGGCACCACAGGTGTTGGTTCCACAACTTCTTGTGAATCCAACGGCTGCTCTCCCTCATCAGGTTGAACAGCGTCCGGTGGTTCTCGAATTTCATCGAGTTGTACTTTACTCCCACTGTTCTTCTTGGAAAGAAATTCTCTCTCAAGAAAGACACAGTTCCGAGCAACAAATACCTTGTCCTCGGATCGGTTGTAAAAGTAGTATGCCTTGGGTTCCGTAGGGTAACCAACGAAGTAGCACTTATCAGTATTAGGTGCGAGCTTATCAGATATCAATCGCTTGACATAAGCTTTGCAACCCCAAATTTTAAGAAAAGACAGACTTGGAACCGTTCCAGTCCACATCTCATGTGGAGTCTTTTCAACTAATTTTGTTGGAACTCTGTTCAGCGTAAACGCAGACGTTTCAAGAGCGTATCCCCAGAAGGATATTGGTAGATCCACATGACTCACCATCGATCGAACCATATCCAATAAAGTCCGATTCGTCCTCTCAGACACACCGTTCCACTGTGGTGTTCCAGGAGGAGTGAGTTGTGAAACGATTCTACAATCTCTAAGATGATCATCGAACTCTTGGCTCAAGTACTCACCTCCACGATCAGATCGAAGAGCTTTGATACTTTTGCCAAGTTGGTTCTGTACTTCATTCTGGAACTCCTTGAACCTTTCGAAGGATTCCGACTTATGTCTCATAAGATAGACATATCCATATCTACTGAAATCATTAGTGAATGTGATGAAGTACCTAAAAGTTCTTCTTGCACTAATGCTCATTGGGCCACACACATCTGTATGTATAAGCCCCAACAAGTCACTGGCCCTTTCATTAATCTTGTTGAAAGGGGCCTTTTTCATTTTGCCCAATAAGCAGGATTCACACTTCTCAAATGATTCATAATCAAATGAGTCTAAAAGCCCATTACGATGGAGCTTTTGAATCCTTTTCTCATTGATGTGGCCCAAACGATAGTGCCAGAGAAAAGTCGGGTTTGAGTCATTTGATTTAAACCGTTTGTTATTTATGTTATAAACAAGCATTGATTGGTTGAGAATATAAAGCCCATTCTCTAATGGGGCGCTACCATAAAATATATTATCTCGAATAAAACAGCAACATTTGTTCTTAATCGAAATTCAAAACCATTCATGTCCAAAACAGAAATATAAATGATATTCATGCTTATCGCAGGTACATAGTAGCAATTCTCCAACTTTAAAATCATGCCTGATGGCAGAGACAAATGATAAGTTCGTACGGCTAATGCAGCAACTCTTGCTCCATTCCCAACACTTAGGTTCACTTGTCCCTTCTTCAGCGTTCTACTACTGCGTAGACCCTGCATATTAGTACAAATATGAGCACCACAACCGGTATCCAATACCCAAGAATTAGAACCTGATGAAGTAACATTTACTTCTATAACATAAATACCTTTAGATGCCGTCTTGTATGACTTCCTCAGGTTCTTCAAACCTTCCAGGTATTCTTTGCAGTTTATCCTCCAATGCCCAGGCTTCTTGCAGTAAAGACAAGTATCACTATCAATTGGGCCACGCTTGGGCTTAGAAGACGACTCAGGCTTGTCCCGGTTCTCAACTTGGACAGCCTTGCTCTTTCCTTTGCCCTTAGTAGGTTTCTTAAATCCTTTACCATTTTGTACCATAAGTACATCATGAGCAGTCTTCTTGATATTGGGCTCTGCCGTCTTGAGCATGCCATGCAGCTCAGTTAGAGACTTCGTCATGTTATTCATGTTATAGTTCATAACAAACTGATCGAAGCTAGGCGGCAGAGATTGCAGGATGATGTCCGTAGCCAACTCTTGGCTAAGGGGAGAGTCCAGTTTAGCTAGGTGATCGATATAACCCATCATCTTGATGACGTCGGGGCTCACTGGACTGTCCTTTGACAGCTTGCACTCAATGAGAGATTTAACCGTCTGGTATCTCTCAGTGCGAGCTTGCTCCTGAAACATAGATTTCAAGGTTATGATTATCTCGATCGGTGACCCCGCGTTCTCAAACTGTTTATGCAGTTCCGAGTTCATCGTGGCCAACATCAGACAAATCACATTTGTCACATCATCCGAATGCTTTTCCCACTTGTCCTTATCAACAATAGGAGCATTGGACCTGGGCTTTTCAGGAAGAGGTTTCTCAAGAACATATTCCTTCTTCTCATTTCTGAGAATGATTCTTATGTTCCGATACCATTCCAAGAAGTTGGATCCTTTCAACTTTTCCTTCTCAAGGACGGATCTCAACGTGAATGAGTTTGTGCTGTTGCTAGACATAGTTGAATCAAGAAAAGAGAGAGTTTAATTAGTTTTTGATGTTCAAGGAATGAGAAATCTTAACATTTAAGACAGCTCGCATTATATTCAAAAAATTAATTTTCCTCAAGTTGAATATAATGATCTAAGATCCATATTTCACTGAGATTTGAGTGAGTTTTGGCTCATCGCCCAAACTTCAGTTATTTAGGTGAGCAACTCTTTGCTGACCATATCCAATATGACTTTTGGTCTTGGATTGATATCATATATCAGACCCAATCTTATGTCTCTAGGCCCAAAACCATTTTGATAGCCCATTCAAGCAAACCAATCTTCGAGTCATGTGGTAATGATTACCACCTGCCTTACTCGTGTAATTGTGAATGCCTTGCTTTGGAAAGCCCATCACACAATAAAACAAGATCTGGCAGTTGAAAAGATATGGAAAGACATCAAAAAATGCTTGATATTTTGTTTGAGGAACGGAACATTAATCTTAAACATATCACATATATGCTTAAGAAAGATTAGATTTAATTCAAAAAGTTTCAATCTAATTAAAGTTGATTTAAATCTAGAGTGCTGAATCTAATTCAGACTGCGAGACACCTAAACCGGTTCAATCGCGGTTAAACCATTTAACCCGATTCAACCGATCAATCTTTGATTCAATCCAATTGAACCGGTGTCGACTTATGTTTGTGTCGACCAATACGTAGTTATATCGGTCGACACAAGCTAACCAATTTGAAATCGTGATGAAATCGACCAAACCAAATTAGACTGATCATACCAATCCGGTTCAATCCAATTGAACTGATGGAGATCGACGCATGTCGACCGACACGAACAGTGTGTCGATCGACAGAGACGATTTCTTGGAATATCGATCATTTGATCGAAAATTTAACACTTTATTCTACTTTTAAGGCTTGTGTCGATCGACACACGCTTTGTGTCGGTCGATACAACCATGCAGAAACCCTAGTTTTTGAAAATTTTCGAAAACAGCCGTTTCGCAAATCAACAGGCCGTGTTGATCGACACACGCTTTGTGTCGGTCGACACGCCTTTCGCAGAAACCCTAATTTTGAGTTTTTCAAAACAATTTTGCATCCAAATGATCTAACATGCATCATATCTGAATTTTATGAATCAAATTTGAATTCAAAACATTTAGATAGCATTTTTACAGATTCAATTCAAACATATGGCTCTGATACAACTGAAGGAATTTGGTGTAGTGTTTTAGAACTTTTCTAAAACCCTAAACACAAATTTATAGCCCTAGATCTATGTTTATTGAATCTTTGATAAAGTTCACGGATATACCTAGAGTTTCTTAGCAGCGTAATGATCAGGATATCGAGAACAAGAGCGCCTCAGATGCTGCGCCTCTATAGCAAGTCCACACGCACACAAACTGGAAATGGGATGCTAGTGCCTCTGAGAATAATTCTCCTTAAGGGATTTAGAAGTCTCTGCAGCTGTGAAAAGCTAGGTTAAAAGCTCCACAAGGTCGTCCTCTATCCTATATAGGATGGTTTAGAAGAAGCCCTAGTTAACCAACAAACCGAACCGGTTAATATAAGTTACAAATTAAAACATGGTTTTGTCTCGGACGTGTGTCGATGGACACCAATAGGTGTGTCGATCGACACACTCACAGAAACTTCAAATCAATGTATATCCAATATACATTAACCAGATCATTACACTAATGATCAATCCCAACATTGTTTATCCAGTTTGCTTAGGTGTGTGACCCTATAGGATAATATGATACTAGCAATGAGTTCATAACTCATAAGTTATAAGCGGCTTCTAGCAAAGCATTATAACTACCCAGCATCACATGATAGTCTTATCTCGACTTCACAACTATATTAGTATGATATCCAGGACATTCCCTTCATTTGATACTGTAAGATGTAATTTACTTTGATTATTAAGATATTGTTTGATATTGATACAATATTTGATTGTGTGTAGGATCATTTGTTGAAATGGGTTGAGGAAGTCGTATTTGAAGAAGTTGAAGATGCTTTACCTAAGATTAGATGCATAGAATCTCAGTTTTACAAAGAAAACGCAGAAACTGAAGCAATGAATGCTGTTATTAGCGAATTGAAGGTAGAGGTGATGATTACGAAAGTTGAAGTGAGGATGTGTAAAGTGCTATTGAAGCTTTGTGTAGTAGTAATTTGCTTGATCATGTTGGTGTCTATTGTGATGATAATTTTTGGTAAAGCTAAGATCTGAAGAAATGTGCTTAGTTACTAGTTTAAGTTGTGGATTAGAACTTTGTCTTTAGTGTTGCTTGGATAAGTTTATGTATTTTTGTTTTTGGCTTAGTTTGTGTTAAATATACATGGTGTTTGAACCATTTTTGTTTTGAATCATCTTCTATTTTAATTCCTTCAGTAGGAACCTCTTTTTTCACATCAATAGGATCATTGTGTGCTTATTTGATGTGGATAGATGTTGAGAGTACAAAATTTTGTACTTATTTGATGTGGATTTGAAGATTATTGAGATAACAATCATGAAACACACATGAAACTACAAAAAGGGGTTTTCTTTTGACAACAAACATATAAAGTGGCACAACAAACATGCAATACGAGTCTTCTTGTTTCAAACATAATACAAGTTTTTTAAACATCACAAAAGCAACAACCAACAAAAGTACTTGTTTTAACAACACAGAAAGCAACACAAAAGCAACAATAACAAAACAAGTACATTATAAGTTTTTAAATTGTAGAAGTTTTTAAGCTTGTCACCATGTGTCCGGTTTAATGAGTATGAGAGCATTATATGCAAGAGGATTATAGTTCTGCTGTTCTACCATGTTGTACGTGTACATTTCTTCAGTATAACTCCTTGCAATCTACCAGAAAAGCTTTTGTAGTTTCAAATCAACACCACATTTCCTCCAGTTCTCATAGATGTGTCTGTAGAATTGTCTATTCTCAGCCTTAGGGAGAACCATTTTAATAGCTTTGACCAATCCCTCAAATTCATAAGACAAATGCATTAAGTTATGTTATCTTCTATGTATCATGTAAATTATTAAAACAAATACTATATTAAAAAGCAGACACTATTACCTTCTATTTATCAGACAAAATGACAAACTCTTTGCCATATCCTAATTCCAAATCCTTAGCTAGCTGTTTGATGAATCAGTCCTAATTATTGTCATTTTTATCTCCACTAGTGCCCAAACAATTGAGAAAATCTTATTATCTCCGTCTCTCCCCATTGCATCAAGCAATTGAATTTTTATATCCCAATTCAAGAAGGACAAATTTTATGCTTCGTAACACATGTACAAGCGATAGAATCTTTATTTGCTCCCTATGGTAGGCCTTGGGAATCGTCTCGATCTCAAAACTAGACCCTGGATTTTGCTTCAAGACCTCAGCTTGATAATTCAAAATTTTGTCAAAGTATTGTTTGTGGGTTCTCTTCTTCTCATTCATCAGTTTCGTCTTTGATTTGCTACAAGAATTTTCACTGGGACTTTCATCTGGTACTCTCTCCTTATCTCTTTTGCAATGATCTTCGAATTTAACCTAAGCCTCTCAGAAAATAGGTTTGTAATAGCATACCTTTTGACATTCTTAAAATTCCCTATTTTAAAGTTCAACAAAAACCAAGATAACATATTAGAAACATAACCATCAAACTCAGACAATATATAAGTTTTATATGTTTATCAAACTCAGATAACCATCAAATGAAATTCAAGTTCAAGTTATATACATGTTTTTTTATCTTCCAGGGATATGGAGGATGATCTGCTTTAGGTTTCGCAGCATATTTCACTGCAATCTTATAAGTTCATGGTCGACTGTATTTGATGTTGTATCTTGATTTGAGTGTGTACTTTAAACAAGCATGCTTGAAATCATCAGCATCTTTAAATAACTTCCCCAATTTAAAAATCTCATCCGGATCAACATCTTCCATGTAAGACTCACCAAGCCACCCATTTTCTTCGTTTTCCTCTTCTGATGATGGAGCTTCTAGAAATTTATCCTTGTCACAGACATCATCACCACTATCATCGTCCATCTTACTTTTATCTCCCCTAGATTCCTCACTGAAAACAGCACCAATTCCTGACTATCAGCTACTTCACCGAAATATTCACCACCTTCATCATCTTTAACCTCAACTTCATCATCTGCATCCATAGCTTCATCTCCATCTCTATCTTCCTCCAGTTCATCCTCACTAGGGTAATCTTCTTTTGTCTGAGCATATCTATTATCTTCCTCTTCATTAACAACATGAGGTTCTTCAATCTCCTTCTCCGTCAATTTTTTCTTCCTTTCTTTCCTTGATTTCTTTGGGTTCGAATATTTTTCTATAAAATCAAACGAAATTTTCTTCCTCGAAGATTCTTCAATTCGTCATCTTTTTAAGGTTTAGACCCACTAGCTCCTCCTCCTCCTCCGAACAACAACAGTCTCTCCACCGCAATCCTCTTTAAGCACGCGCTTCAATCTCGTAAACTCTATCGACGTCTTTAGCACCAGTAAATCTTCCTTATCTTCTTTACAAAGGCATGGCTTCCTCCCACAAGACATCCTCCATCTCATGTACTCACCATCATAATGCAGCTCTCTCTTCTGTCTTCTTTCTCTTTTGTTAGGTCTAAAGTCGATTTGGGAGTTTCTGAGATTAGGGTTTGCTATTGTCGATTTGGGGATTTAACTAAAACGAGCCACCAATATGCGTTTACGTGTTATTATTGTTGAGAATTTATCAATAAGCCCTCAGTGGCGACAACCCCTGCCCATTTTTGATAAAATCCGAGTTCGAGCCTAGGCCTCGAAGGGCTTTATTTTTTGATTAAGAATGAGACGACATTATTTTGAGAAATGGGAATTTAGTCTTAAACAAAGAAGTACACAAAATGACGTAGTTTCATACTAACGACACAATAAACGGCAGCTTAAATTCCATCTAATGATTCTGTTAGATATAATAACAATGCGTTAATTTGTCCAAGTTCAACCATAGTTTAGGTATTTTTTGGTCACCTATAAAATCAAAGTATTTTTTTGGTTAGAATGAATTAGTACATGTGTTATTTGGCATTTTTCCCATTTTTTTTATTTTTTCTTAACTAAACTTACTCATTCTCATTAAAGGTACATAACAGTTTTATTACAAATCTGACGGATATGCCAGAATTATACTTCTTAACCAGTGACGAATAACTCAATAAAGAGACGCATAATAGATATGAGATGACCATATCAATAGCTTCATTTGCATCCCTACTAACATAGAAAAATACCAGTTTCAAAAATGCCTTCACTGAAGTATTTCTTTGAGTAGCCAGAGTTTTGTGGGATTTGAAGGTGTCATGTTGCATCAACAAGAGTGAGACATTTTGACTCAAAGATTACCTTTTCCATGTCCATATTTTCTATGCATGACATTTCCAAAACAAGAGCGGTTACCTCCGCTTCCAATGGGGATAAAGACTTTGGAAGGCATTTCAAGCCCATCTATCTCATTTCTCATGATTTGTTGCGTAAGATCCAACCTATTATACACTTCTATTCAGAGTCTATCCACGAGGCATCTATGTTGCACTTTAACCATCCTTGAGGCAGAGGAGACCATTTTACAACTCTTGGTGGATTCTTTGGCAGAGTTGTAGGACGTGGATCACTAGAATTCAGCCAATCATGTTCATCTCTTAGAGCCTCCTCCAACACACTTTTAGCATCATCGGACTGAACATTGAAGGAAAGATTGTTCTTGGACATCTCGATTCTCCAGAGCAGCCACATAGAAAGGGATTGGATCCTTTGCATAAGAGCTTCATCAGAGGAGACTGGCAACAGACATTCACTCATGTTGGAAAAATCTGACTCTGATGGAGAGGGATGAAAAGTAGAGCCAATAGGAGAGATTGCCCAAATGAGCCTTGCATAACGGCAAAGAAAAGTATATTATTAATGGTTCATCTTTTTCTCCACACCTGCGGTATTGAGCATCAAGTGCCAGTCTCTTTTTGCGCAGATTGTTCAACATTGGAAATATATTATAAAGACACTTCCATGGGAAATTGTGAACTTCCGGCATCACAGAGGCAGTCAATACAACAACAAGTAGAGGATTTATATTGGGGTTGATAAAATCGACTTCCTCTTTATATTTTTGTCTAAGCTTCTCTTGCCAAAGTTAACATTGATGTATCGATATTTTTACCGGTTTTCACATACATATTCTATATTGTTTTAGAGTCTTTTTCTATATTTTAACCAGGATAAACATGAGAATCCAAGAGATGGAGCATTTAGAGAAGACTTGGATGATTTGGAGTGAAAATAAAGAAATTATCAAAGAAGATGGAAGTCGACCGACTGGAGCAATAGTCGACCAACTCGTTTAGGTCGGTCAGAAGAAAGGAAATTGTTTCCCGAGCCTTTTTCCAAATCCTAAAGTCTTAGGGATTCATTCTTGACCCATGCACGTCTACTGAGCTATATATAATTTTGTAAGCAAAATAATTAGGTCAAGCCTTCAAGTTCTCAAGAAGCAAGACACTCAAGCCACCAAAAACTCTTCCCTTTGCCTCAGAAAGCTACTTTGATTCAAGGTTCCTTGAAGTTCTATTCATTAAGGACCACGTCTTTGTTTATTCTCTAACTCTACTCTCTACTTTTATGCAAGCTATTGATATTGATGTTTATTATGGTTTTTCTTGCTATGTGTGAGTAGTTTACTTGTTGGATCTAGGGTTTTCAATGGTTTTATAGATCGTTACAACATTTAATATGATATGATCATTATTGACTCTCTATTTAAATGGCCGTTCACACAATATTACTTAGGATATTGATCTCTAGGTTTTGCTATTATGTAGACCATCTTATAGCAAGATCATAACATGAGTTTTTAGTAGGTGATCTCGTCCTTATTCAAACCAATGTTTGGCTTGGAAGGTTATGAAAAAGCATATCAATGTTTATTGCATGTGTTAGCCTCTTAGATTGAAAACCAATGTTTATGGTCTAGTAGTTAATTCATAAGTGTAGTTTCAAAAGAGATAAGTAACTATATACTTATGCCTTATGTGTTTAAGAGTCTATTGATTATTGATTTTATGCTAATCTATACCTCTTGCAAATTTCTCTTGGTTCAACGCCTTTAATCTATAAGTTACAAGACAAGATACTAGTTAGTTACCTAAGTTCACCCAAACTTTCAAGTTAAGAATTGAAACTCGATATAATCTCTGTCGTATCGATAATCTTTAGTACTACAATTGTACACTGTGCACTTGCAGTTGTTTTAGGTGAAATAATTTGCGCATCAAGTTTTTTCTGGCGCCGTTTCCGGGGATTTATCCGTGTTTTGAATTCTATTTAGACTAGGAAGTTTTGATAAAAACTGTTACTAAAGTTCTCTACTCTTTTGTTTTTGATAGACATAAAATCATGTAAGAAAT
Organism: Euclidium syriacum; assembly: GCA_900116095.1. Taxonomy (NCBI): domain Eukaryota; kingdom Viridiplantae; phylum Streptophyta; class Magnoliopsida; order Brassicales; family Brassicaceae; genus Euclidium; species Euclidium syriacum. Next base: position 2,114,630 of record FPAK01000004.1, read on the forward strand.
TTGGAGAAGAAATGAAAGACCGGATGTGGATTTCACAAGATCGACTCAATATCGAGATGGATACTTCAACCCACACTCAAACTACAAACCGATGCCACCAAATCATGGAGCTGATGGCCTGATTGAAGATGTCTTGGAGATACAGAGCAGAATGTATGAGAGTCTTGTGAAGAAGATGGACCAGATTTTCCTTACCTTTGATGCGAAAATTGGTCACCTCAAACTTGATATTGGAAGACTTCTTGAGAGAATGGAGGAGCTTGAGAGATATGTTGGGGTTAAGAGAATTGCTAAACGTCCTGGAGTAATCCGAGTCGTTCATACCAAGAAGATTTATGAAGAAAAAGTCATGGAGGAGACAAGTGAAGAAGGTTTGTCTGATACAGTCGACCGACTACCATCTATGGTCTCAACGTGTCAACGGTCGGTGGACTCTTGAAGAAGTCGGTCAACCCTTTGCTTATGATGAAGAGCTTGGCTGCCCTTTGATGCAACTTCTGCCAAAAAGAACGTTTATTGTACATGGTGCACTAATCAAGCAGTGTATCCATGGATTCTCTTTGATGCATACGAAGTTGATGACATTGGTCTTGACATGGAGACAAGAGAAGATGATTGGGAGTTGAAGAAAGAAGTGGAGACTTACACGAATATGTTGATGGGAAGAATGCTCTTTGCAAGAGCCTGTAGGCTGGAGAACGACTTAAGAGACATAACGAGCTAGGAGACATACTCAGTAAAGGTGATGAGATGGAAGATCTCCCCATAATAGGCTAATGGACTGTTTGTTGCGATATGTGATAAGGCGATTATGTACCGGATGCTGGACAAGAAGAAATATCCTGTAAAACTTGAGTTTAACATTACTTTTGGAGATCAATTATTCAAGAGATGTCTATGTAATTTGGGAGTAAGTGGCAATACCATACCTTTAACTGCAGTGGAGAGATTGAAAGTTTATGAACTCAAACTTACCAAGAAGGAGATGAGGCTAGCAGATGATACAAGTGTCATTTCTTTTGGAAATATGACCAACATACCATGCATGATTGGAGATAGGTTTGTTGCTCTTTACTTCTATGTGTTGAAGACGTGCTATGCTGATGAAGCTGATGGGATAGAGCAGATAATACTTGGAAGATTATTCCTCAAGACCGCTAGAGCTCTAATCAATTGCTATGATGACACCATAACCTTAAGAAACTTGGGAAGTCCAAACATTGTTTTCAAGGTTAAGGAGAAGAAGGAAGATGAGTTCACATATTATTATCCTGAGAAGACAAAAAAGAAAAGCCTAGCAGTCATGATGAGATTTAAGCCAAGGATGAGAGTGTTCAAGAATCCCGAAGAGAAAATTTCTATTAAGAGACGATGCCCGAGTCGGTCAACCTCTGCAATAGTTGGTCGACCCGACTCCCCTGAATCCAAACGTAGAGCTAGCTCGATGCCATCTTTGTCCCAATTTCAAAGAGAGATTCAATCTACCTCCATCTGGATACAACCTGAGCATATTGAATACCAAAATTTCTTTATACTCAAAGTCACTCAAGGTACTTGAAGGCCAATTCAAATATGATTTTGAAGAGTTTATCAAGGAATGCAAGGAGATATGACCACTTATGGAGCAGTGTGAAATGGAGTTAAAGATACAAGAACTCATCCCTTACCTGCTGAAGAGAAGATGGGAGCTGGAGAATTCTGTAACCGCTTATCAAAGATGTGTGATGGCGTGATTAACAAGCCAATACCAAAGAAGCTTGGAGATTTAGGAAGAATCGAGATAAGGTGCATGATTAGTTACACTTGGTTTGAAGGAGTCTCATGTGATACTAGAGTTGGAGTGAATTTGATGACACTTTTAGTAGCTAAATTTCTGAAGTTTGATAAATTGCTGAACAAACAAGTGCTTCTAAGGTTTGCTGATAATACATACATGACTGAAGGGATGTTGAAGAATGTACCAGTGCGTACTAATGGCTAATTCATCGCAGTAGATTTCCATGTGATGAGATTTGATGGAAACCTTGAAGACTTGCTCATCACTGGAAGACCTTTCTTACATACTGCACATACTAAGATAGACTGCCGGACTGAAAGTGTCAAATTCAGAGCTAGAGAAGCTAATGAAGCAGTAGGATATCAAGATGAATGGAAATAGACCATTTGGTTTTGAGCATGCCTTACTCAAGGGAACTTTCATACCAATCCAAAGACATGAGAAGTACACATCCACTGCAAATAAGATGTGTTCTGCAAGTATATTGTTTGAGAAGGTGAAGGAAGAGAATGACAACAAGGTCATAGATCTTACTGAAGACAAGGATAATGATGCCAACATAGAAGAAAAAGACAAGGAGCAACACTCACTGTTGAGCTCTGATGAAGAAATTGCATGATCCGACAAAGTCAAGCTAATGATTGTAAAAAAGTGCTTAATGGGAGGCAACCTACTTGTGAGTTTGTATTAGTTCATTTTTATTTCGTGATTTTGAGTCCTAACTTAGATTGAGTTATAAAAAAATACAAAAACTCAAAAAATTAGGATTAGCTTTAAATTTTTTATTACAGTCAACCGACCCCTGCTTTTAGTCCGTCGACTCGTACTTTTTGTTTTATAAAACTCGAGATTTTTTGACATAATTCAAAAATAACTCAAAAATTCAAACTTGATTTTTTCTCTCAATTCAAAACCAAACATTGTGATTCAAAGCTTGCCAAGCTCGGTTTTTAGAGCTCTGTCACCCTATATACTTCGTTTTTCCGGTCTACAAGGTATTCCTAGACTTTATGTATGATTTTTATTGCGATTTCTGGAATACTTGCATGTTTGGGAATTAGAGCATATTTTTTGGCAAATTTGGTTGTACAAATTTAGTTGCTTGTACTGGAATGTGGTTGAATTATGCAAAAAATTTTAGTGAAATTGATGAAACGTGCAAAGAATGCGAGGTGCAAATAAGCGGAAAATTATCGCCTCATGCGAGTCGGTCGACTCAACCCTATGGTCGGTCGAGTACAGCTCGCCTAGAAAAGAACGAGTTTAATTTTTTCAATTTTTGATGTTTCTTTTGCAGATGCTGATCAGTGAGAGCGATTCTAAGAACGAGGTTTACACTATGATTTAGGAAAATTCAAAGAAGGATCCTTTACCAAATCCATATGAAGGAAGAGAAGGAGCTAAAGTGGTCAAAGACTGCGATTGCAAGAAGAGAAGTAAGCAACATTGGGACGATTATAATACTATTTTCTACAACCGATACTTGGAGGTTGCTATTCAGCCCCTGCAATTGTTGGACATGAAGACGATGAAGAGCCTTGGCCTGAGGAGGAAATTTGAGACACTTATGCGCAACACGGGGATGGGACACATTGGTTACAACCACTATCATATTTATCCGGATGCGGTGAGTTAATTATTAGCCTCTTGCTAATTTCTGTCTCCGCATGGTTATGAAGATGTCAGCCAATGACAACTTCGCTTCAAGATCAGAGGAGTCTGCTACACCATTACCATTCCTGAGCTTTGTCAATTTTTTGGTTTCCAACACAAGGGAACTAAATTTTATGATATAAAGAACTTTGGGGAGCACCAGGCATTGTGGAGTTTTATTGGACGTGGTGCTTATGATCCAACTGCGACGAAGCAGACACTCTGTCGTGGGTCATTAGCCACACACTGCTAAGACAGACATAGGTTAGATGACTGTATGAACAAGAGCTCACCTTGCTGTATTATGCCCTTGGAGATGGGTTTGTATTGCATGATCCCCCAAAGGAGACCAATTGGAACATGGGTGCCATCTTTGCATGCCTTGTAGTTTCATTTAGAAACTATGTATTTTCTAGAGGAGTCTAATCTGTTAAGAAGAAGATGGTTTGGGGAGTTTTTGGACTCCGATTATGAGGTTTAAGGGGAGGGGGGATAGCTGGTTTTACTGTGGAGGATGGTTTTGAGATGCACCTGTTGATGGATGACGCTTCCTTAGTTCATTCTGGAATTGTCCGGTTAGGAAAGCTTTATGAGGATTGATGGATTAGATGTGTTGAGATTCACACCACCTGATGAGCTCCTCACCCTTGTTTCCCTTGCTGCGATGTGACCACCCGGAGCTGCCCATACACCACCCCGAAGCACTAGACGCATTGCCACCCAACTACCACGAACCTCCACTTCTCAGTCACAAGCTGATGATTTAATGTCTGCTAGAGCACAAAATCCCACTGGCGTTATGCCAGATTACTTTGATTTACTAGAGCAACCACCATTTAAGGCGACTCCCGAGGCGAAATATGAGTACAAGATGGAGCATCATAGAAGGAAGAACAAGGTGGCGAAGTGATTCTGGTCTTTTCTCACTGGCTGCACTAGTTCACAGAGACCACAAGAGCCTACCAAGAGAGTTCTTGATCCACAACCAGAGGAAGACGAGATGATGAGGACGCAGAGATGGAGCCAGTCGACCAAGTCGAGGTCGACCAACTAGCAAGCAGCGTGGCGAGACTATGGTTTTTTCGACTACCCCGGTTTACCTTTCGATTTTACCGGATGATTCGATGATGTTGAGATACACGCCGCCTAATTTCTATGGAGGTAGAGGATTTTCTACTTTTGATCCTGAGTATTCGAGGCCACGATCCCACAGTACACAACAATAGAGACGGTTTTACCATTTTTCTTTTATTTTGGATTTTTAGTTTTCTTTTTTATTTTTTGATTATTCTGTGTATTTTTCTCCTTTTCATTTTGTTTCACTAGGACAGTGAAATTTAAGTCTGGGGGAGAAAGTGTTACTAATGGTTTTTCCTTTCTTTTGTTTTTCTTTTGATTTTTATGGATTGAGGATTATGGATTGAGTTAATGGTTTATCTTAGTTGAGACTTTATGATTTGTGAAACTATTGATTAATGACCTCATTTTGCATTGACTATGATTGAGTGATTCAAAAAAAACTTTCAAAGAGTAACTGAATGGAAAACCAGAAAGCGTGATAGGCCTTTTCAAGGTTAGACCCATGATTTTCGTTATTCAGCAATGCCGGAGCATTATTCAATTAAGTATGTTCTACTCTTTAGTTATAGTTAGTTTTGATGTTTTGCTGGATATGAGATTTTTCTGTGTAATTATGGTTTCAATTCTCCCTTTAGATGATTTGAAAGAAGCTGAACATTTGTTTAATTGTAAAACCTAGTGATGAGGTCACGGAAATTTTTTGAGGACACCAACTTTTCATCACTAGAAGCTCGGGATCAGTACGGTTAGAAAAATTTCATGCGATATCATGATGTACTTGAACCTTTGAGAACTTGGTTGATAGCGAGGCTAGGAAAATTTTCTATAATGACTCTATTCACCTAGGCCTTAAGAGATTTAAAAGAGAAGTAATGTAAAGAATAAGTCTGGGGGAGAGGGAAGAAACATGTGTGCTTCAAGACATTCTTGTTTTTGGTAAACATTGAGGTGAATCGATGATGATATGAGAATTTCTAGAATGGTAGCTGAGATATGATTTTTATTGTAGTCTGGCTAACTCTGTTATGTTATTGAAAACATTTCTTGGGAAAGTATAGTTCATAATGGTTTTATTGAGATTTTGTTCAGGTCTTAATGAAAGAAATGCTTACTGAAGGATGATGGTCGAGATTTTGTTGAGGTCTTAATGAAAGAAATGCTTACTGAAGGATGATGGTCTGATCATAGTTTTCGCGAGATTTTTAACTTCACTAGTTTAGCTCTTTGTTTGCTCGAGGGCGAGCAAAAGCTAAGTCTGGGGGAGTTTGATGTATCGATATTTTTATCGATTTTTACATACATATTCTATATGGTTTTGGAGCCTTTTCTACATTTTAACCAGGATAAACAAGAGAGTTCATGAGATGGAGCATTTGGAGAAGACTTGGATGATTTAGAGCGAAAATGAAGAATTTATCAAAGAAGATGGAAGTCGGCCGACTGGAGCAATTCTCGACCTACTCGTTTAGGTCGGCCAGAAGAAAGGAAATTGTTTCACGGACCTTTTTCCAAAACCTAAACGCTTATTGAATCATTTTCAACCCATGCACGTCTACTGAGCTTTATAAGTAGAAGAATTAGGTAAACTCTTCAAGTTCTCAAGAAGAAAGACACTCAAACAACCAAAACCTCTTCCCTTTGCCTCAAGAAGCTACTGTGCTCATAAGGTTAAAGGGGTTCGTTTTTTGTATAAGTTAAGTAAATAAAACAAAGACAAAAGGAATCCTCGAAAAGAAATATTATTATTGATATCGATTACAAAGGTGTTAACTCGGAATGCCGAGTTAATTTTATCAAAGAGAAGTATTAAACCTAGGTTTGCTAGTAATTATTCTCCCCGATTCTGAATACCTCTTTTAGTGAAAGGGGGTATGTATTTATATATCTATGTAGTCGGTTATCTAAGCTCATGGGCTAACCTTGGAAAAATAGAAATATTCCATTTTGCCGAAATCAGGGAATCTGTGATAAGATTTGATCTTATCATGTCCGAGCTTAGACTTCGGCTTTGGACGAAGTAGTTTATACTCCCGCATCGAACACTAAAATCCAACCATTCTTTACTGAGGTATCCTTCGGCCATCTGAGCCGAAGGTTCAAATCCTATTGAAGGGACTTACGACCTAATCCGTAATTAGGGAAAGATTGGTAGGGACCGAAACTTAATTATTCCTAAGCTATTGATCCTTAGTGCTAATCCCACCATCAACAGTAAGTCCCCCCCCCCCCACCCAGTTCGTCCGAGGATAATCTTAGGGAAGAGTCGGCGAATTTTGAAGTAATGTAGCTTGTTGATAAGTGAAGCTCAGTTGTTGACGATATTGTTCTTTACAAATCTTGAAAATTTCTTATGTTTTTGTTTCGTCGATTAGTTTTGACGGAAAAATATGGAAAACGAAAGGTCCCTTCTGACGCGTGTGCTGAAATCTCGGAATTCTCAAACTGTTTCGCCTTCTTTATGACATGTCATTCTTACGCATCCCTCTGGTTGGTTGAGAAGTCCTAGACGTGATTTTGGCGGGAAGAGAAAAAAAACTAAACATTTATTAGATCTCAATTCCTCCAATTTTGATTTGACAATGATGACGTGTCTTTAAATAGCCGCTAAACCAGAAAGATTTTATACCAGGTTTTAATCTCTCTATTCCCTTTAGTGAAAATTCTATCAAAATCTTAAATCATCTTTTCACAGTTTTTCATAGTTTCCTTCGAGATGACGATTGAAAAGCAAAACTCTCTTGGTTCTGACTCCGGAACTGACCTATCTTCTTCGGGATCAAGCGGATCTCAAAAGAAAGTCTCCGAAAACCACCAATCCAATAATTCTCCGGTTAATATCGAGGATATTTCTTCTGCAAAAAAGAAGAAAATCCCAATTCCGAACTTATCGATCACGGCTGATTCCCTAGCCATAAATGATAGCTCGGAAACCGTCTCTGATCTAGCGGTGATGGGCAGGGAAGAGTCGTCATAAGACTTTGGTAATTCTTCCTTTAAAGAGAGTGATATCGAGACCCTCCGATCTTCTACTTTAAACCCAAAGGATCTTGATATTCTGGTTCTGAATAATGGTGACATACCATGGAACCCTCAAGAAGGATTTATGGGTTTATACCTTCATTTCTTCACCGAAGCTTGTCTTTGGTTTCCGATTCCCTTTCTAATGGTTGAGTTCTGTAGACGCTTGGGGATCGCTTTTACCCAATTAGGATCTAGCGCCATCAGACACATGGTCGCCTTACTGATCCAGGCTGGAAGAACTAACATCGTCGTTCCATGCTGGAAATTTACAGAGCTCACTAAACTCGTGGATAACCGAGATGGCAGAACTTGGTATACCATGGTGAAGAATGCCAGTAAACTGGGTACCGGTTTTACTTCTAGTGCCAAAGGTTCGCGCACTAACTTCTTTTTCATCCAGATCAATAAAGCCTCTATCTTCGACCCTAGTGCCAAGGTCATTAAGACGTGGTCGATTGACGCTTTGTCAATCGAGAAACCGATCATTTTCAAAGAACTTCCCCCAATATTCAAGGAAGAAACGGACCGTATATATGCACTTAGACCGTTGAAGTTTCCGAAGACTCCCGCAGACTTTATTAACCTAGCTACGCAACGTTCAGGTATCCTATTCCTCTATATCTTCATTTCTAATGTACTCATTCGTCATTTTAATCATCGTTGATCTCTTCTTAGGTTACGAATTCTCGGAGGCTGAATTTCCCTTGGAGAGATCGCCCTCGAATTATTATAATAAGGCACTCGTCCGAGCACCTCTGAAAAAGTCGAGGTCTCAAAAATTTTCGAGGAGCAAAAATAACCCTTTTGTTCTCGACAGCTCGTATCAGAATATCGCATCATTGGAGAAAAAACGCGGAAAAACTGTCGTTTCGTCTCAATCTCCGAAGGTTAAATCTTCTAATCTTTCAAAGAAACGAACAGCTCCTCCAAACATTGGAAATCCTCTTTCAAAAAATTAGAAAAATCGATTGGAGGCCGAGGATGCTCCGTTTCAAATTCGAATTCAACTCTTCGCAGCTCTTGTCGAAAGACGAAGAGAAATGTGCTTAGTTATTCTCGAAGATGGCGGGCTGTGAATCTCTGAAACCGAAAGACGAATTTTTCGCGAAAGAGCACATAACTGCTTTTACTAGAAGCTCTGTTCGGGTTTGATTTTTTAATCTTAATCTCATTTCCTTCAGAACTTTATTCCTATATGAATATTCTCTTTTCTCTTGTTTTTTAGGAAGCGCGTAACACTTGTCTCATTGTTGTTGAGTATGAATGTCTTTTGAAAGATACTCGGAAATTTGCCGACGAACTTCGGAAAAAGAATGAAAGGTTGGAGATTGATCGAACTTTCCTTTCTCATCAAGTTGAAGCAGTAAAGAAGGAAGCTCTCAAAGCCGGTTCATCTTTAGCTCAAAAGGTGAAATCGACGAAAAAAAAGGTAGCTGAGAAAGTCCAGAACGTGAACTCCATCCAAAAGATCGTCTAAATCCAGGAAGATGGACTAACAAAAACTATTAACCTTGGTCAATCTCAGGTTGTGCTTGGGGTACTCAATGACCTTTCTTCTCAGGACGTGAATCTCTGCCGACTTCTTGAAGCAAGTGGAGGAGGATGCAAGGGTTGCCGAGCAAGAACTGAAGGGGTGCGAGTTTGCCGAATTTGAACATGATGCTTTTCACTTTTATGTTTGATGATGATTTCCTCTCTTTTTTTTTTCTTTGTTCTTTGTGTGTGTTTTTATTTTATAGAAATTTTAAGACCTATTTTAATGACTAAACCTCAAAATTTTCCGAAATGTTTCAATGTTTGTGACTTTATATTTAATTTATTAATATTTTATTTTAAGTTCAAATATAAACTTAAAAGAAAGATTTTTCGAGTGATCTGTATGTTAGACTTAAAAATTTCCTTTAACAGATCACCAAACGTTCATGGGCAAAGCCGAAATTTGTTTTTGTTCAGTGAGAAAATCCTCGACTGTTAACCTTTAATCCCAAGATCCTACTTTATCAGATCTTTAGATTTTTGGGTCTAGGTATTTATGTTTATTATAAACATAAGCGAAAATGACCCGACTTTTCCTTACAATTTCTCGGCCCTACAATATCAAGCTCCGAAATTTCCAGCTGCATTCTGTAAAGAATGTGTAGAAGGACGAAACCTGTTATCGAGTACATGATCAAGATATCGATTTTTATTGTGTGAATTTTGGTTAAGTATAGTTGAGTTGTATGAACTTCTTGACTATAGAACCAAAATTTATTATTGATATTGTAGCTGAACCTCGTGAGAGGCTGCCTACGTACCCTCAGAAGGGATCAAATTACACGTAGTTCCAAGTCTTGATCACACTAACGACAGTGTTGGTTAAGTCTAGGGGAGGAAAATACTAATGTCCTTTTTTTTTTTCTTTGAGTCATTTTGATGTTTTTCTCTTGAGTCAGTTTTTGTAGTCTTCCTGAGTCAGAAAAATGTATTGTATGGAAATGATGATTGATTTGACGATCGTAACCGCTTTTACAAGAACCTGACTCATTATTACTTTAGTGATCTAGCCTATCTCTCTGACTATTAGAAAACCCGGAAGTAGATAAGCTAAACCAGAAATTGTCCATGTCTTCATTTTTGATATTCAAGTCAACCTGAGCTACTAATATTTCTTTTTGTAGAAGCTAGACGTCTTTTAGTGCTCTATTAAGATTGTATGAGATTTTAGTTTCTAGCTCTCCCCTTAGATGAAAAAAAAAAAGAAAATAAAAAGAAAGGATAAAGTGCTTCATTAGGTACCCAATGATGAGGCTGAGGATTTACCTCCAAAGAAGTCACTATTCATCGTGGAAGGGACAATCCAGAAATAGCTGCTATGTCTATAGATTTTAAAATTATATTGTACAAAGCAATAAGTCTCGGGAAAAGGAATGAAACTTTTGTGGTAAAACTCTTTTAACTAGAGGATTTGTTGATAGATTGTTGTGCAAGTATGTAATAGTTGCTAAGTTTAATTGATATGGTTGATAACTGTTTTATGTGGTTCCTAAAGTGAATTTTGAATGTGGTTTCCTTATGACATAATAAGTTTCCTCAGCGTATTCAAATAACTTCTTCACTAATTCAGTCTTCTATTTTGTTTGGGGACAAGCAAAGGCTAAGTCGGGGGGAGTTGGTAGATGATGGTTTTTACTGGTATTTCATATTGGTTTTGGAGTCTATTTTTTTTTTATAAGTCATATAGATGTTAAATAATGGATTCGAGCATTTGGAGCGGAAGTGGAGAAAAAAGCAGAAAACCGGTCAGATTTGAAGAAAAGTCAAAGATGTTGGCTTTCGCACATTAACCAGGTCAAACATGGCTTTGTCGAACACACATAACTTGTGTTGATCGACAAAGAGCGCAGAGATAGATTCCTAATTTCCTTTTTTACATGAGTTTTGGCTCAGATTTCCAAATCTCCTAGAAAGAAGGTCCATGACGTTTTTAAACATCTATATTGTTTTTAAGAGTCTTTGTAAACATTACACATTATTCTACCTACGTTTTGAGAGTTTTGTTGAGAGCTTTTGGAGAGATAAATCCTACAACTTTGTCCGTATTAGAGAAGATTTCGAGCTCCTTTATCTTTAATATTAATATCTTTATGCTTTTTTTTGTTACTGTGTTGTTTAATTCAGCCATGCTAGAGTAGATCTCTTGTTAGGTCTAGGGATTCCAAATAAATTGATGAAGGATTGTTGATGATACGAGATTTTTAGGGTTTTAAAATTGATTTTCTCCTAGGATTGTTTTAATTACTTAGTTCTAGATTCACGACCTAGAATCGAGTCTTTAGGTTAGACAATAGATGCCCAAGCATTATTGACTAACTGGATCTATCATAGGAGAGCAAGGTGGCCTAAACGAGTAGGAAACTCGGTTTAGGGACCCTGTGAACCAATCAACTTGTGTGAATTGCATATCTAAATTTTGAAAATACGCGTAGAAAACTTTTCTATTTGGTGGTTCGACGAGGTTACTTTACTTTCCTAAGTTTTACGTGATTCATAGCAATATTTTTTCATCCCATAACACAACCGGGTCGGGTCATCTCAAGCTGTAAAACAAAGAACCATATGAATTTAGATAGATCAATTTCTTAGTTCTGGTTGCAGTGACACCATCCTAGTGGTTCTCTAATAAATATGAATCAACATTCACGCAATGATACACTGTTTTATCTCCTCTTTAGTCTTGAAAAATTTTCAATACCTGTTATAGATTTTGAAAATTTTCATTTTTATAATATATGATTATTTTTTGTGTTTTTGGTTTTTGATTTTCTCAATTTTTTCGTTAGTTTAGTGTTGTAGATATGCTCTCATGTCTTGCATTTCATATGATATTTCTTTAATGTCTCCGCCAAAGAACAAGGTTTCTCCATTTCATAACAAGATTTATATAACTGTTGTTGGGATGATCTTTCTTCCATTAGAGGATACCCTTATGAAAGAGAGGCCACAAACTGATATTTAGATTATATATTTTAAGTAGTAAATAGAAATAAAAACGAGAAGCAGTATTTCAAGTAAGCATTTTTCTTCTCCATTTTGTTCTGAGAAAGATAGACTAACGGTGCTTGGTTGGAGACAAGTTCACGTAAATCTTTCTAAAATTGGTAGGTAAGCTAAAATGCGATGCATTATTTTCCTTCTCATAAGGTACAACATGTGTTTGTTAGAGCTGAAAAAGAAAATAATGTTCTTGGATGCAAGTTAATTGAAAGGATGATTGCCTATAGAGCAATACTATATTTATATTGTCAATTTTTATCTTCTTCGTAACAAATGATCAGTTTCATAAGAGTTTTCTACAATATAGGACATTTTCAATCCATTGAAATTTTTTAACAAAGATAATCTAGGAATTTACCATTTCAATCAAAGTCAAAAGATGTATCTTTAAATTCATGAAAGGAAGTTAATTGTAAGGAATTACGCATCATGAATGATGTATTGTTAAGAGATATAAGAGTTGTTCATTTTAGATTTTGTAGAGAATCTCAAAACATTAATCTATTGTCTTAAATCATGATATACAATCTGTAAGAAATTCAATTCAATGAACGAACGATAACTAGATAATGTATGGTTATAATGGCTGGCATTGTTCTTCTCTAAATTTAGATATCTCTTTTTTATTTGTTCGAAACTCTAAATTTACATATATAACATGCAAATTAATATTCTTAGATAGATTAAAGATCACACAAATTCTTCTAAAATCATGTAACGCAAAATAATACATGCGTATGCGGTAGTCATCAGTATATTTAAAATGTTATTTATAAAAGCGTTGGGAAATATATTTATATTTCTTTCATTTAATATTTTTTGATACTAGGTTCAACTTCTAATTATTTATAATTAGAGGGCTTCGTTTTTGGAAAAGTATAAAGTAAGAAAACAAAGAGAAACCTCGGAAAGAAAGACTCTTATTAATGATTTGTGTTACAAGGGTGTTAACTCGGGATGTCGAGTTAACTTTATCAAAGAGAAGTATTAAACCTAGGTGACCTAGTAATTATTCTCCCCGATTCTGAATGAATGTTATTAGTGAGGGGGGTATGTATTTATATATCCTTAATAGTCGGTCTTGTAAGCCCATGGGCTAACCTCGAAAAAATGGAATATTTCCATTTTTCTAAGAGTAGGGAATTTGTGATAAGATTTGATCTTATACTGTCCGAGCTTTAGACTTCAGCCTATGACGATGTTGTTTATACCCCTGCCTCGGACACTAAATTTGATCATTCTTCTCCGAGGTATCCCTCGGTCATCTGAGTCGAGGGTTAATATTCCTGTTGTCGGGACTTATAACCTAATAATTTATCAGGAAAGAGCTCGGTAGAGACCGAACTCCAATTATTACCAAACTATCGATAAAGGGTAGAACCCCACCATCAACAATATTGATTATAAATATCTCTTCATATAAACCACTATATTATGTTGAATGATGTGATACATAACGATTTTTTAGTATATTTTCTTAGCATTTTAAGCACTTAAATGAAAATTCTAAAATCTAAAATATAAAATCAATACTCTAAACCCTAATTACCATTATAAGAACTTAAAAATATTAAATTTAATACCTAAACTCTAATATATCGTAAATCAAAATCCTAATCCTGAAATAACATAAATTAGATCCATCACGAGTTTATTATGATACAAGACAAATATGTATTGAAATTATAAAATATTGAAATTTGTATCCAGATTTAGAAAAAAATTTAATATGATTTTCACTATGAAGATACCTCTTCCGAAATATTTTATATATATATATATATCTTAGTTTCACTTTAAAAGTGATGGTAATAAAATATTTGTGCAATTTAGATTGAAGAAAAATTTGAAATTTAATGTTGTTTATACAAGTTGATCTTAAAATTATGTTTAGTATCACTCCAAAGTTTTGATGCAAATTATATATTTTGAATAGATTTTAAAAGAGATAATAAAATTACCAAAAAAAGTTTTATGAGAAACAACACTAACAAAAAATAAATGAATTTAAAATTTAATTGAAATTTTTAAAATCTAAAGCATAAAACCAATACTTTAAACCCTAGCTAACATTATAAGAACTTAAAAATAATCCCTAAACCTAATAAATCGTAAAATCTAAACTTTTAAATTTTGTTGTGGTAGAAGAAGAATATTTATTTAAATGATCAAATATTTGAAAGTTTCTTGGAGATAATTACTTAGCTGCAGGACTAGATTCAAAAATCGACTTAGTAGAGCTAGAAGAAGAAAAGAAGTTTTCAGTAGGAGAATCTTAGAGGAGGTTTGTCTTTTCATAGATTTTTCTTTCTCTTATTAGAGACGAGGTAGAAGAATATAGATTAATACTTATTTTTAGAGAGAAATGTTATTTTAATTTTATTATTTTTTCCATATAACATGTAAGATGCTATATTACACAGTTAGATATTATTGTTTACAATAGATATCAAAAAACCTCTCTAATTTCTTAGTATGATTATGGGTAGTTTGTACCATGTCTCATGTATCTCTCTAAAAATCTATTGTTATTTTGTGATTATCATTTGCAAGAAAACCTTGAGATTCATTCAATGGATTATTCGGAACCATAAAACATGGGTAATTTATGTTAAAAATATAGTTGAAATTTTCTATAAAAGGATGAACAAGACACCCCTTCCCCAACCCAACAAACCCAACAAAATAGAATAAAACCCAAATGAAAACATATTATCTTATCTTTAGTTTTATATTACCAACTTCCTATTGGCTTTGCAATGAAAGAAGGTAAAACCCTTTTCTTTCATTTTTTATTGAAAATACAGAAATTATTCATGACTTGTACAAACAAGCTTTGAACATCTTGATGAAAGGAAATATCATATTTACTACCTTATTTTTCTTCTTCTTACTTTTCTTTTTTCTCTCCCTCTCGCCATTGTTAGATTTCTTTACTTGTCGATTAAAGTCTTGAATCAGAGAAACGGTCTCTGAATCATCTATTATATCAAAAGCTTGTTTGTCTGATAGTGTTATAACACTACTACTGTCTGAACATAAGCTGCTTAGCAAATTTGTCAATAAGACAATGATCTCCTTAAAATCAGAACGTGCGTTGAAATCCTGTACCCAACAAGATTCCAAGATGGACTCAGCTCCACCGTGAATATTCCTAAGACTTGGCCTATGGTTCTGTAAGAAAAGATAATACACCATTTCAACATCTCTTCCATTAGAAGATACTTTACAGGTAAAAGAATGTTGATTTGTGACCTTATATATCTTGCTTGCGAGATAGGGAACCGTTATTTTATATAATCCACCGAATGGGATTTTGTTTGTAAGCAACTCCCAAAAAACCATAGCAAAGCTGTAAGCATCAACTTTGTGATCATAATGCTTTTTCTCCCTGACTCTAAGCGGCGCAGTGCTAAATACCTATGAATAAAAAACATAAATCGTTATACATATACATGCACACAATATATATATATATATTGTGTCTGTTGTGTTTTTAAGAAATGTGGATTCAAAAATTGTGTTCAAACAATCACCTCTGGAGCCATATATCTGTAAGTGCACGCTTTAACGGTCAGGCATTCTGTTGTCTCTTCCCTAGCAAGCCCAAAATCGACTAACTTCACTTGTTTCAGATTACCTGTTATCAATATATTGCCTACACAAACAAAGGGAACAAACTGAGAATTTGATTCTATAGAAGACATGTTGTGAATATTGATTATTTACTTGGGTTTAGATCACGATAAATGATGCCATTTGAGTGCAAAAACTCCATGGCCCGAGCAATATCCAAAGCAAAGTTTAGTGACATCTTTAGATCAAGAGGTCTTGGACAAGACTCCAACATGAAATTCTGAAGAGTACCGCCTTCAAGGAGTTCAGTAACTATCATCAATTGTGGTTCTATGCAAGCTCCAACAAACTGTCCATCATCAAAAACCTCGTTTACTCATTATTATCGTGTATATATATATATATATATATATAAACAACAAATTTTTTTATCTAACCTTGACAATATTGTCATGTTTTATCTTGGATAGTAACATAACTTCCTTCTAAAACTCTTCTTTTTGCTCTCTACTTACATCAGATGTTTTCTGAGTCAAAGGATGACGCAGAATTAGGGTAGTTTGGGTGAAGCATCATAGCTGAAGCAATCGCCATTGTTGGAGGTCGCTGGTACATTTGAGTTCTCATTTTTGGAGATTGTAAGTGAGTGAGGAAGATAATGAACATAGTAAGTGTTTTGGTGTATTTATAACAAAAGAATTTTGGGGTAATTGCGTAATTTTGATAAGTTTTTTTTTTTTCTTTAAATATTTGATGAGTATTATTGAAGATTACACTTTCTTCTGGAATATGAAGAAACAAATATATGTTTTAGGTTTTAAATGGAAATTATAATCCATTAATTTGAGTATGAAAAAGAAGGAAAAAAATTGTATAATATAGAAACGAAATGTTTACCAATGATTGTGGTATGGTATCGTCCACATATATCTTATTTCTTAAGTATATATATTTTTTCTATAAGTAAAATATATGGAAAATATAGGCAAAAATGGTATTTTTATATAATAATAAAATGTAAAAATGGTATTTAAAAAAAAAGTAAAAACCAAAAATGGTAAAGAAAATACAGAAAAAGGTGACTAAAAATAAAATAAATTTTATTTAGTTACAACTTTTGGATTATATAAATTATTTTTTTATCCAACTTGTTACCTGATAAAATGGTAAAAAAAAAAAATGTTTGGTATGAACTTATTATAGATTAGATGGGTATCCGCGCATACGTCCGGGTATTTTTCCATCAACTCGTTATGATTTGAACCGAATCCAAAAAATATGTTAGTTCTTTTTCAGTAATATTTTTTTTGCGTAAATGAACTAACTGAATAATCAACGAACGAAACCAAACTAACCGCACACCCAGACATAATTTCTTGTTGTTGTGTGTAGAAAAAGTTGGAAGTGGAAGGTATATGTTATGAAAATCCATTTTCATTTCTTTTTAAATTTAGACGCTCTTTTATCCTCAAACCGTTTCATTTATAATCTCATTGTGTTTTTTTTATCTATCTCTTGGTAGTTACATGGTTGTATGTCGCTAACTTATATCTAAGAAAAAAAATACATGTGCTTCGAATTTTTATGGCCACCAAATATCTCTAAACTATATGTATTACTTGTAAATAAACCATAACTAATACTTTACAAACCATAAATCTCATATCTTTGGAAATGTAGTTATTTCCTTGGATGATAAAAGGAAGTTTTGAAAGTTGAAAGAAACCATAATCGTGAGTAGTTGTATATACCCATCAAACACATAAGAGAAATATTGGTGTTTTAGTTACTTGAGATTTTAACCTCTTATGGATAATATATTTCTATTGAGGACTTTGACGTACTTTGAACCCTAGCTATAGTCGTGCCTAAGGTCATAGAAACAAAAGAAACAAATTATTGCCCCTAAAATGCAGTAATTACAAATTTTTGACCTCTAAGACATAATAATTATAAAGTTTACAACCCTAAAATATATAAAAAAAACATATCGGCTCCTAAGGTCAATGTTTTATTTTTACAAAGCCACGCACGGCTCTTCCTATAGCTATAAAATAAAAGAAAAAATATTCAAAGACCCAAGATTTGTAGTTAACAATATGAAAATAAGTACTATGATTTTATTTTTACACAAGAGACTAAAAAAATGCTAATACACAACTTAGGGTACCTTAAAATCAAAAGTCAAATAGTAAATACTTCACACTAATGTATAAATAAATAGTGTAATTAACTTTTTCATCGTCAATTTTAAATGAAGACACAAATATTCGAAAAACTCAAGAGTAAAAAAATAAATAAGTATAAAGCATCATAGTTTTATCATAACTATTAAAACGTATTATGATTGAGAAAACCACGAGTTAAATTTAGAATAAATGACCAATCTTTAGATTATTAAATAGAGGAGAAAAAATTCAATCCAAAAGTAATAGTAAATGAAAATAGAAATCTTAGCTGTAAACTTTGACCAAAAATACACCATTCATGTGATCGTATCAATAAAATTCAAATTTGTTTCTCTTTTCAAAATTCCTTAACATGAGATCACTATAATACATATAAATTAGTATATATCATCACTTGGCATCATATAAAGAAGATAATAAGAAAATATAAATCAAAACATATAATAGATAAGAGAACTCAACATAAAACAAAAAAAAACTAACGACATAAGATAGACTTTTTCAATTGAGTTAAAACAATTGACTTGAGTTAATCTTTTTTTAGAATCTTGATCCATTGTTTTAGTTGCCTGATCCAAAGCATGAGAATAATCCAATAGAAATGGAGAGTCGACGTACGGAGGAGCAAATAAAGCTGAGACTTCATGATGGATTTTTGGTGAAGAAGATACTTTGAATGAGTGAATGATTCACCACCGCATGCATATTGATTCTCGTAGTTCCAGTAAATATACATGAGGAAGAAGAGATGAAAAATTTCATTATCGCGAGGATTGTTTATGGTGGGGTTCTACCCCTTATCGATAGTTTGGCAATAATTAGAGTTTGGTGCATGTCGAGTTCTTCCCTAATAACTTATTAGGTTATAAGTCCCGACAACAGGAATATTAACCATCGGCCCAGATAACCGAGGGATACCTCGGTGAAGAATGATCGAATTTAGTATCCGAAGCGAGGGTATAAACAACATCGTCCTAGGCCGAAGTCTAAAGCACGGACAGTATAAGATCAAATCTTATCACAGATTCCCTAGTTTTGGAAAAATTGAAATATTCCATTTTTCCGAGGTTAGTCAATGGGCTTACTAGACCGACTATTAAGGATATATAAATACATACCCCCCCCCCTCACTAATAATATTCATTCAAAATCGGGGAGAAGAAGAACTAGATCACCTCGGTTTTACTTCTCTTTGATAAAATTAACTCGGCATTCCGAGCTTACAAGCATTGTAATCAAATTCATTAATAATACATCATTTTTCCGAGGTTTCCTCTTGTTTACTTACTTTATACTTTTCCAAAAACGAACCCCTCTAATTATAAATAATTAGAGGTTGAACCCAGTATCAACAAGGATCTCAAACAAATTTACAATTTTTATTCACATGTAAAAGGATTAAGGCAGAATACAAAAGACGGTAGAGAGTTTTGAAACCCTTGAAAATGAAGAAGCAAATATTTAAGTTAATTTTTTTCTTAAAAAATATAAGCCAAAAATAAGTATGAAAAGAGACAGGTGTCGCTCTCCTAATCGCCGACGTGGCGTAAGATGAAGAAGGAAACAGCTAAGTTCATTTTTATTTAAAAATTATAAAAGAAAAATATTTAAGAAAAAATACATGTGTCGCTCTCACAGCTGCTGACATGGCGTACGATGGAGAGATTGCATCTACTTGAAAAATATATGTGTCGCTCTCACAGCTGCTGACATGGTGTACGATGGAGAGATTGCATCTACTTTTATATAGTAGATTCGAGGTAGAAGAAATTTAGTTTGATGGTAAAATATCACAAGACGAGTTAGTGAAAGCAAATTGGAAACCAAAAAAAACATATAAAGATGAAGAGATTTTCTAGAAACATAAAATGAAAATTCAATATTTACCCGAATGAGATAAAAATAAAAAAGTATCTCAACGCTGCAAAACAAAGAAAGGCACAAAATATGATTGTGGGTTTCCACAATTCGGCCGAAGACTAGGTTACTTAGAACAAAGAAATTCAAGAAGTTGTGGTTAACTATTTTAAAAATTTGTTATTTTCTTCATCTCCTTCTATTTTTATGAGGCTTTGGGTGAGGTTACTAGTCGTGTTTCAGATCAAATGAAAGACTTCCTTATTGCTCCAACAAACGAAAAAGAAGTTCTAAAAAAGGCTCTTTTCTTAATGAACTCGGAAAAAATAACTATCTTATTTTACTAAAAATTATGGTCCATTATTAAGTCGGACATAGTGAATGACTTTCCTACTGCATTTCTTATTTTTTATGTCAGAGTGAATTGAATTAATATTTGTTTGATTCCTAAGCAATAAAGACTCAATTGAATGATATAACTAAGACCAATAAGTCTATGTAATGTGGGTTACAAAATTATATAAAAAATTCTTGGTCAAAGGTTGAAAAAAATTGTTCCTAAATGAATGTCAGAGGCCCAATTATCCTCAGAGAATGTTCTTATTGCTCAAAAAGATGTTTCATGGGTTTAGAATAAATGGCATGTGTAAAGGTAATTTTATAAATGTCAAACTAGACATGAGTAAAGCATATGAGAGTATAATAGGGATTTACGAAGCATTTACTCGGGAATCTAGGGTTTTATAGAAAAATGGATCCAATGGATGATATCATGTACTACACCAATATATGTTTTAATTAAAGGTCACTCAAAGGGTATGATTATTTCTAATCGGGGTCTTTGACAAGTGTTGAAAGTGAAATTCAACCGTTCAATTTACAAAGTGCTTGGATTTAGTTAGAGGAAGAGAACTTCTATGATTAGATTGAGAACCAAAATACAAGTTTGTAGAAGGATGAGCCGTGAGCTCATGCCTTTTAAAGGGTGATCGGAAAAATATTGTTCATTCATGGGTGTTTAGGTGAGTGATCATTCCGGGGCGGTATGACATTTAGGGTTATAGCCTTACCATACGCGCAAGTCGTAGAGTATCGATGGAGAGAGAACTGCGTCATCGTGCGGATACGTCCGGCGGTGCTGAAGTCCTACTAGTGTGTCTTGGTGGCTACGGGTTAGGCATATTTTATGTTGTTGTTAGGAGGAAGTATCGAGAATATAAGACCCATGAGTGATATAATATAATTGGTGAGATAGATCGAGTCAGGGTTGTGGGATGGTTGAGTGGCATATCCATATATCATATAACCTGAGTCCTTTTAACTTTTGGGTGTTGTTTGCTTATTGTTGTTGTGGTTGTGAGTCACTTAGGTCTTCCACGGGGGAATACTTAAGTGAAGATTATTATTGTTATGTTGCTTTGGCTATTGGTTGTTGTCTTGGGTTTAGCCGTTTAGAGGGGGCTAACTCGCTGAGTTTGATTAACATACTCATCCAATTCCGCTGTTGTTTTTCAAGTTACCTTAGTTGGAAAACTGGGTAGCTGGAGCTGGACGTTAGGAACGCTGGAGTAGATTTCTTGCCTTTTGTAAAACGGTATTGATTTGTAAAACATTTTCACTTGTTTTGGCACTAGGCCGGGTAGACCACTTATGATTATTTGTATGGAATATTTCTTTGATTTAATAAAAGTATTGTTTTATTCGTAAACGTGAGAACTCTGATAATTAGACTAGTCCAGTCTAACACAATTCTTGATTGAGGTACGGGTTGCAAAGCCTTAGGCCGCGGTTCAGAGGTAAACGAGTTATCGTTGGACTATCTTGAGTTGTAGAATTACGTTTTATAACTTTGGATAGACTGGCCTTAACCTGTAGTAACTCTTCGGACCCTGGCTTGAGTTGACCGTTCGATCATGATCTTGTTTGATTGTTGGTCGACGGTTGACTTATGCCAGAAATGGTTTAGGGATGTTACATAATGGATGATCTCTTCTTTCTTGGAAAATTAAAGGTCTCAATAATCAGTAAAATATGATTCCAATGATGATGTCGCTTTGAGATCTAATGGGATCTAATGGATGAGATCGAAAATCATTAGCCAAATCTGATCCGTAAACGGATGTGGCTTTGGGATCTAATAGATGATCCCTTGTTCAGTGATAAATTAAAGTTCTCAATAATATGGCCGTTGATCAAAGGAAAACGAGTGGTAGTCACTCTTTCAAAAATAACAACTTTTTTATTCATTCTTCTCACTGTTATAAATTTGGAGCACCATACTATACTGAAAAAGAACATTAACAAAGAAAAAAATATGTGATAATGATATGATTTGTGAGATTCTTCTAACAATAATTTTAGCTGCCAAATAACCACAATAATTCAAGTTGTAATTACTTTGGCGGCCAAAAATCTTGCAAGAAGAGTAACAATACTCATATCATCATCACTTTCATCGCATCATCTTCTCTTTCCTTGGATCCCATTACTAGTTATAGATAAGCCGGAGCTGAACACATCCATTTGAAACATTTGTTTAGGGTCTCCATGTTTTAAAGGGCCTTCATTTACGGTTATGATAGTTGTACCGTTTGCGATTTCGTGTCAATTCCTCTATAGACCATGATATATATCAAATAAAATTAAATTGGTGAATAAAAAATATATAATAAAAAACGGCTAATTATTAATAGAGATCTTACAACCAAAAATAATTTAGGTAAGTTTAAAAACAAAGAACAACCAACTAAAAAATATAACTGAAAAATCTATTAACATATTTAAAAAAAAAAAAATCCATGACTAGAAAAGGAAAAGAAATGGTCAATTTTTTTTTTTACATAACTCAATGTAGTAATAGAGAACATAAGGATCTCCAACCCAATAAATCTACTATATGAAAGTTGAAGGGCTCTCTCCAACTTGCGACACGTCAATGAGAGAATGACACGTGGCAATCTCAATTTTTTCCTTTTTTTTCCGTCATCTTTTTCCTTAAATTCATTATTTTAATTTCAAAGTCGTAAAGTCCTAAAACGTTTTTCTATGTTTCGTTTCCCCTCCTTCTCCTCTTATTTCTAGAATTGTATCTTTGTTATTTTTCTCAACGATCCCCATATACCCAAATCCTTGACTTTCCGTCGTTTCTCCAATCGGCACTACTTTCTCCGTCGTGATCGATTCCATATTCACTCATAATACTCACACCATCACTGTCGTCTTTGCTTTAATGTTGATCAGTCTCTTAGGATTTTCCTTCTCCAGATTGATTCTCACCACCGTCTCTTGATTATACCAGGCCCAATAGAAGTGGAACCTAGGGTTTCGTTTTCTCTTGAATGGATTTATTAACAGCATCATTACCACTCAAATAACTCATATCTGGTGGTGGTGGATACGAAGAAAACTTCTTTTGGAAGGTTGACGAGATTAGCATTCACAAGAGAAAAGCAAAAGCGATCGGAAAGCTAAGTTACAGATTCACGAATAAGAAGGTAATGTATGTAAAGGTTACAGAGGTAAATGGATACCAATGATTGTCATATTTTTTAAATAAAAATTATGATGATTATTTAGTTACTAATGGATAAAAATTCTATATTAAGATATGTTTTTCAGGTGTAGAAGCTGATGATGTTATTGGAACGCTGGCTATGCGAAGCATTAGTGCCGCTAATAACGGTGATGAGACAAGATAGAATCTTGAATTAAACATCACAGCAACTAATACAGAGCGATGCAACCAGCAAAAATGTCGATAAGGCTTCTACGCGTGTGTTTGCGTAGGTGAAAACCCGCTACGCCGTGGGACGTGTTACATATTATTTTTGTTGTTTTTCATTACTTAATTTCATGGTTAATTTATTTATTTAAGTTGCCGTTACACTAATAAGATATAGATTGAACTATTGGGGTGCTGAGTATCATGATCTTCATCAAACCTTTTCAATGTCTTCCTCTACTTTCCACTCATTTCCATCATATATACAAATATATATATATATATATATATATATATATATATTAATTGCACTCATACAATTATTGTTGGAATTATGGTGAGTTTTAGTTAGTGGGGTTTTTATTTAATATATATATTTCATATTAATTTCTTTGACTGTTATTTATTTTTATGATGTATTAAAGTTTGTTAATCAAAAGTTTCAAACCGTTACAAGACTCATCATAAGCAATTTTGTGGGAAATCTCTACACTTTTCTATATATGATTTGTGTTTATTGGGTGTAAATTGTGCTTTTAATGACTTTCAATTAGTTAGAGAATCTATCACTTTCAAGCATAGCCTATATATACAATACTCCAAGAAACACAAACTCCACCATATCTCAAACTTTCGATATAGAAACTCAGGATTTATCTTTATAAGAAAAAAAAACATAAATAACTTTGCTTTTACTTTTAAAAATGCATAAAACAGAAATTAATGATCCAAAGCTTCATCCTTTATCAATGTTGAGTATACACATTAAGTGAGTTGTTCAATATTACGAGTACTCTAATGATGATCCATTTTTTACCAAACACAAATTAGGTTGGAATAGGTTATTGAAAAATTCAAATAGAGAAAAAGATTTTTAAAGTCCAAATTCATGACTATCTTTTAAGTATTGCTAACAAGAACCTAGGGTAAAAAAATTACATTATTTTTATTGGATAAGATTACTAATTCTTCTTTCTAAAATTTGAGAAAAATAGATAGTAGATAATATTTGCTCAATTGAATGACCAAAACTTCATAGTCTATTTGTGAGAAACCCATCACAATTCAACTTATGCGAAAAATGTAATATAAATCCAAATTTGATACATTTTTTTAATTTAAAATGAAAACTAAACAAAAAAAAAAAAAACATTGTTCTACTATTATTTAGAGATGACATAATTTCTCTACAATTATGGGGTTCAATCGCAGTAACTTTTCATGTGAAATTTTTTCTGTAAGACAATCTAGATCCATACATTTTGGTTACATCCGTTAAACCTTCTCTACTTTGTGGTAATTATATATTTTCTTTAACAAATGTTTTTTCTGTCAAAATTATATCATCTCCTACCTTTTAAACCTCTACCTTATCAACCCACTTTTAGGAAAATTATACTTGAATACAAAAGAGACCACCTATTTTTTTCAAGACGACCAGATCAAGGAAATAAATCTTTTTAGGAAACGGTAAGAAAATTCACCCCTAAGTTTTGTTAGTAAATAGATTTAAAATGTGTTTTTAATGCAAGATTGATAAAAGAGACACACCCCAAATGACCATCACCGACACTACAACAAGAGTTCAAAAAATAGAGGAAGTAGCAATCAGTGATCTTTTACAATTCATTTCCAAGGAAACCACCATGTAAAATCACTATACAATTCACATATTAAATAATGTAACATTAAATGATAAAAACTAAACTCCAAATTTTAATTTAAGGTTACAGATTTCATTTGCCAAACTACCGTGATAGATATCCAATCACCCAAAAATCTTATACGTGTGAACTATCAAAATTATGTTCCTTCATTCTTCTAGAGGAGAACAACTACTACTAAGTATTTTCTTATCCAAACTTATTTGAAAACAGCTTACTAGAACAGAAAGGCATGGTACTTCTTGGAAAGAATAAAAGGATGCACTCTTTGGTTTCAAATCAAAATTACATTTACCAATTACACAGATTATGAGTCATACCAAATACACATATAGATATAAATATAAAAAAACGTTAATTCCTATTCTATAAAAGCATACTTGCCATTAATATTTTTTTTAGGGGACATCATTCGTATACTTTTTTATTTTCTAAAAAAAAAAAGTCTTCAAACAATAGTTCATCTGTATTTTATTATATTTTAAGATAAAATGAAAGAATGTTATTATTTTCAATAATATGAAACTTAAAAAGAAAAGACCCGTATGTAACGCGGATACTCACCTAGTTAAAGTAAAAGTTGAATGAATAAAAGTCATCGAAGACTTTTTTTCGCCTATAGCATTTGTAATGTCACTCCGCCACCGGTTGCTAGCTATATCTAATATTTTGTTTTTATATTTATTTTTCTTGCTATGTTATTTATGTTCTTGGCTCTGTCTGCTGTCTTTGGAGCCTTTCTTAGGTCTATGTTGTACCTGAATGTTTATGTTGTCCTCTTACTAAGATCTAGCAATGCAATATTATCCAGTTATATATATATGCGTTGAATGTTTTGGATTTTGGAAAAGAAAGAAGATGAGCACCATACTCTGTTCCTGTGCCTTTTCGTAAAACAGGTTTGGGACGAAGCGCCATTCGCTAATGGCGAGATAATGGCAGTAGAGGACAACATCGAATGACTGGTTAAGAGGTCAAAAAATTTGATATGCTTACCCCCGGTGGGGTTATCGGGTGACTGCTTGTTTGCTTCTGGACTCTGTGGAATGCCTAGAACAAAGTTATTTTTGATCGCAGGGAATTGACAAAGAAGCAGGTACTGACTAGTGCTATTGCTGAGGCAAGGGAGTGGAAGCAGGCGCAGGAGCCAAAACAAAAGGGCAAGCAAAAAACCGGGAAGGAAAAACAAGGAGAAATCGTGAGGGACTTGATCAATGTTAACACTGATGCGACATGGAACCAGACAATATGGAAGGTTGAACTGGGATGAGTGATATACCATGACAGCAGAGCAGAAATTTGCAGGAATGCGATGACACGGAAGCATGTGGAGTCAGCACTAGTCAGAGAGACACTGACCATGAGAACAGCTCTACAACAAAGCAAAAGGCAGAATATTAAACGTATCCGTTGCAGGTCTGACTCGAGCAATCTAATCAAGAACATCAAAACAAAGAGATACCACAAGACGATGAGCGAAATTCTCAAAGATATAGAAGAAATCTCTAAGTCTTTTGAATACATTAACTTTGAGTTTGTCCCAAGTACTGCTGACATGTTAGCAAAGAATGTGCTGCTTTTTAACAACACTGATGTAAGGCCTAGGTGTTTAGTTTTTTTTAATGAAATCGTTAACTCGCCCAAAAAAGAAAAAAAAAAAAAATACAAAATATTTAATGAAAGATGTCACACCCCACGGCCGCGCAGGTCGTTGAGCCTGTAACCAACCAACCCCCAATCGAGAGCTTACCAAACCATGAATATTTCTTTTCTTTTCTTCGTCGCCGGTTCCACTCCGGGTTTCCGTTTTGATCTTATCCCCGTCCTTAGTTTTGCTTCCTCGTCGCTTTTCCGGATATGAAAACCGGAGAAGCCAGAAGCTCGAGGTGTTGATTAGGGATTTCGTGGAACAGCTAGTTTCCTTCTTTTAGTGGACCCGATTAAATTGGAGCTTGCTATGGCGGAAGAGAATCGGAAGGATCGAGGCGTTTCTTCTGAAGTCGCGTTTCCCTCTGGTTTGAACCGGATCAAGACTCGGCTAGCTTCTCCATGTCTGAGACCTGAAGATTCCGGCTTTCAACAGCCTCCTCTTAACCGTATCGTTCCTCGTGGACATGGCAGAACCACTGGCCCTTCGAAACAAGGTGATGTATCTCCGTTTTTGAGTAGTCAGGTAGAATCGCACATGGTTCGTATGATAAATTAGTAAAGTAACAGGTTAATCGTGTACGTCTCTTTCGTTCGGTGGGAGACCCAGGAAATGCTTTTATAGATTCACATATCGTTAGTGATAAGCTTTCTTGCCGATTATCACTAACAAGAATCTCGTTTTAACTCTCTGTTGTCTACCAGAGCGTAAAGGGAAAAACTCGACGAGGTGGTTTGCTTCATATAAACTCAAGTATTCTGGTAACCCTCCGAGAGACGGTTGCTCCACTAGTGAGGTAACAATTGTTTTTGCTTCGGATGTTCCGTAGGAGCAGTGGCTTTAGATTAACTGCCTTGTTTTGGTACAGAATGTCAACTGTAAAGTCAAGGCCATTCACAAAGACGAGGAGCTATCTGAAACTAACCTTGCCTCTTGCAAGTTCTCAATGGGTATAAAGAGCTTTTCCCATGAGTTAGGGCCAAGGGGTGGTGTTCAATCTTCCCACCCTCGTCCCCACAGCTACAACGATCTGAAGGTGCATTATTCTTGGATTGTTTTCGTTTAGTCTTATTTCATTAATTTTTTGCTTAGTTGAGTTTCAATATGTCACAAAATTTTGCTAATGACACTTTTTGGCTTGAGTTCTGTTTTCAGGAATTTATTTGGTTTGTCTTATAATGTTAATTTGGTTCTTATTTTTTTCAATTGAGATGATCTTCAGGAACTTCTGGGCTCACTTCACTCGAGATTTGATGTTGCTAAGGAGATTGTAGATAAGAAGCTAAATGAATTTGTCATAGATGTGGAAGAGGCTATGGAGAAAATCGATCCTTCATGTCCTGGAGACCGAGTAATGGCAGAGGAGCTACTTAAATTGGCTCAAGCCTGTGTAGACATGTCATCTGTTCAACTTCGTGCTACTTGTGAATCTATTGTCCAAGAATTAACTAGGAAAAGGAAACAATGCCTATCTGGACTTGTGAAGTGGTTATTTTCTCAGCTGCTTTTTATAGTGACTCATTGTACAAGGGTTGTGATGTTTCAGAAGGAGACTGAGCCCATCAATGAAAATTCCTTCCGCAGATTTAAGGAATGTTTAGAAAGCATCCCTGCCGTGGAAACGACTTGGGTTTCTACTTCTAGAGTTGATGATTGCAGTTCTGGCTATTCTATATATCAAAGGAATGAAGCTGGACAAAACTTTAAGACGCGGGATAAAGAATCTTTGAAATCAGAGAAGAAGAAACCCCAATTTGATAGAGAAGTCGTAGGAAAAAGATTTTATTTAAGCGATGAGTACGAAGATAAGACACCAAATGAGCCTGGAAAAGAGTTAGGCGGATCTGTTTCTGTAATCTGTAGGATATGTGAGGAAGAAGTCCCTCTTTCCCATCTGGAACCGCACTCTTACATATGTGCATATGCAGATAAATGTGAAATAAATTGTTTGGACGCAGATGATCGCCTTCTGAAACTTGAGGAGATACTAGAACAGATTATTGATTCACGTAGTTTAAATTCCTTTACTCAAGCTGGTGGCTTGGAAAACTCAGTTTTGCACAAGTCAGGAGTGGCATCTGAAGGTTGTTCCCCCAAGATGAATGAATGGCGGAACAAAGGTGTTGAAGGAATGTTTGAGGACCTGCACGAAATGGACACCGCCTTCATAGACGAGTCTTACACGTATCCTATTAACCTTAAGAGCCATGTAGGGGCTAAGCTTTGCAATTTTGGCACATCATCATCAACGGGTAGTATTACGTCAGTATCTTCCACAAATACCCCCAGAACAAGTCACTTTGACTCCTATTGGCTAGAACGGCATAGTCCAGAGCAAGAGGAACTTCAGCTGGTCAGTTGTCTGTTTCCACTAGATTCTCTTGTATTGGTTTTGATGTTATATATTTCTGAACTGGTTTTTATTTACGGCAAATCCAGATGACTTTTTGGAATATTAATTGGTCCAAACCAATCACCTATCTTATAATCCTCAATGTTTTTACTTAACAAAACTTAGATGCTAATAATATTGGACTAGTATTATCATCGATGCCACTATAATATTTTTGCTGGGTTGAGATTTTTTCCTCTTTTGCTAGAAACTCTTTTGGTTGTGGCGAGTAGCTTCAACGTCTTTTGATAGCATCACTACTATTTTGTACTAAAAACGTATAGAAGCATAATCTGTTGCTGTTTTTATCTTCTTTTCGTCCTGCAGATGATGGACCTTTCAGATATTGCACGCTGTGGAGCAAGCACGGATATCACGAAAGAGGGATCCTCTGACAATCTACTTGCCTGTATGCAAGACGTACAGTCTGTCTTGAAGCAGGGCAAGCTCAAAGCACTTGTAATAGACACTTTTGGTGGGCGGATCGAGAAGCTTCTGTGGTAAATTCACTGTGTTATAAAATACTAATTACTGAGCTCATCCTAGAAGTAAGTAATTAACTCCGATCTTATCTACAGGGAGAAATATATATTCTCCTGTGAATTGAATGCTGATAAAAGTTCTATGGGAGACGTAAAAGATAGTGAAACTTTCGTGGAGCATGCATCTCAAGGTTGCTCAGTGACTACTCCCCATTTACTGCACAAAGATAGGACAAGCATCGATGACTTTGAGATCATCAAACCAATTAGCAGAGGTGCCTTTGGTAAAGTCTTTCTAGCGCGCAAAAGGACGACAGGGGACTTTTTTGCGATTAAGGTAGATGCATTTTCTTTTCGCTTTGTCACAGATGTGGTGCCTATTTTGCCTTCATTATGTTCTAGTAGGGGGGGGGGGGTTGAACCTTAAATGTCATTCCCTCATAATCAGTTGAAACCAAACCGTTCCGAGGAACTTTATGGCTGTTAATCAATGAAGAATTGATTGAAGAGAAGGATACATGAAGCTTGTTAAGATTAAGATAGAATAACTATTTCCTGAAAAACGCTGAAATCTACTTTCTGGCTTCAGCTGATATTTATCATTAGTTTTTCTGATTGATTTGACCTGATGATTCTGTATCTAGTAAAAGTAATAGCTTTCTTACTCAAAATTTTAGACAGGGTAAATGTTGTTGCCATATTTCTAAAACCTACCAGAACAGGAATAATCTTGAGTGTTAAAATCTTAGTTATGATATTTGCGCTGGAGAAAAGTTACTAATCCTGGCCTCCTATATTGTCCTGATTGATATTTTGGAGTCAGCTTCTCCATATGGTAATTGTATTTAGCGCATGTACAGGTACTCAAGAAGTTGGATATGATACGGAAAAATGATATCGAGCGGATACTGGCAGAGCGAAATATACTAATAACTGTCAGAAACCCCTTTGTGGTAAACGTTTCACTTCTTTGATACCGTGCAACCATTATTTTCTTTCCAAAGGCTGAACATGTGATCGTATTAGTGCAGGTTCGATTTTTTTATTCATTCACCTGCCGAGATAACCTCTACTTGGTAATGGAATATCTGAATGGCGGTGATCTATACTCTCTGCTCCAGAAAGTTGGCTGTCTGGAAGATGATGTTGCTCGTATATATATCGCGGAACTGGTTCGTTGAAGGCTTTGTATACGTTTGAATACCTAAGTTTGTTGGATACTTGAAGAAGCAATTATAATTATTTCAGGTTCTTGCATTGGAGTACCTCCATTCTCTGAATATTGTGCACCGTGATCTAAAGCCTGATAACCTGTTAATTGCTCATGATGGGCACATCAAGGTCTGTTGTTTCAGCTCTTGCGTCCCTATATACACTAAATGTGCAAACACAGATGCTCTTGTAAAAATAGAGACATTAAATATTGTTTTCCTTTTCGACTGTTCTCCTGCTATTCAACTGTGGAACTTATTATATTTGTTACCAGCTAACAGACTTTGGGGTATCAAAGATCGGTCTTATAAACAACACAATTGATTTATCTGGACATGAGTCAGATGTAGCTCCAAGAACAAGTTCTCGTCATTTCCAAAAGAACCAAGATGAAGAAAGAATTCGGCATACAGCTGTTGGCACACCTGACTACTTGGCGCCAGAAATTCTTCTTGGAACTGAACATGGTTTGGATACAACCTTTAAACTCAGGCTTTAGAGTAAGAGGGGGGTTATACATACCTGATGGGTGTTGTTTTCAGGTTATGCTGCGGATTGGTGGTCTGTGGGAATCATCTTGTTTGAACTTATTACTGGAATTCCACCTTTTACAGCAAGCCGCCCTGAGGTGCTCCATATTTTAATAGACTGCTAGACGTTCAAGCATGTATCTGATTTGGGATCACAGAATTGCTTGCTTGTGCTGTACAGATTATATTTGACAACATCCTAAACGGAAAGATGCCCTGGCCAGATGTGCCTGGTGACATGTCATACGAAGCTCAGGCTTTGATTAACAGGTTTGTTTTGACTTCAACTCCTACATATTCAAACCTTGGTTTGTCTTGTTTAAGGGATTCTCTCTCTGCAATTTTGCTCCCGTTTACCTATCATTGGTGTTTCCCGTTTATCTATGAAAATTAGTACATTTCCAGCCGATGAACTGACACCTATCTAGGTTTCCCTACAAGTCCAGTTGTTTTTTAGGCTTTATGGTGGTCTGTATTATATAGGGGGTAGTTGGTTCAACATAAGTCATCTATATATATGGTCACTGTACGTGTTACTAATTTATCCCATATTCATCTGAATTCATTCTCATTCCGCGTGCTAGGTTTCTTGTCCATGAGCCGGAAAAGCGACTGGGGGCAAATGGGGCTGTAGAGGTCAGTCAAACTATTCTTGTAGTTTTTATTAGAGCACCCGGTCGCTGTGGTAATTACTAAAAATCTGAGTAATTAATTAGCTCTGGTGTGTCATTTTCAGGTAAAGTCACATCCCTTCTTTCAAGGCGTAGACTGGGAGAATCTTAGTTTGCAAAAGGTAAACAGAAATTTAGCTGCCAAATGCAGAAAGAAGAAGTTGTTTGAATATGAATGAGGGGTAAAATAAATTCTAGTTGGCTTTCCTTTTTGGTAGGCTGCGTTTGTACCTCAGCCAGAGAGTATAGATGACACAAGTTATTTCGTAACACGGTTCAGTGAAAAGAGTTGCAGCGCTTCTGACAGTGACAACAACAGCGAATCGTTTCTGAATTCAGGAGACGAGGTAAACATCTTACAAGCTCTTCTCTTTACGGGAAATCATCGGATCTATAGCAAACTGTTTTCCATGTGTGTGTTTTAGTTGGATGAATGCACCAACCTGGCCAAGTTTGATTCTCCACCGTATTATCTCTCCCTTATTAACTTTTCTTTTAAGGTAAAAACACCTTTTGATTCAAGTTGTTGGTTAGATGAGAGTGGCATAGGGGTAACTAACAAGAGGATAATTGTTATTATGATGCAGAATTTGTCACAATTAGCTTCAATCAATCATGATGTGCTACTGCAAAAGGATTCAGGTAAAGGAGGAGGCTCACCCTTTAAAAGCAGTGGAACGTAGTAGAGCTTTGCTACAATCCTCTTCTTCTTTTTCTGCCTTTTCAGTTTTGTCATACGCATCATCTCAATTGTAAATCTCAGAAATCAATTGTGTGGGCAACAAAACACACAACACATTTGTAATTAGCTTTTTCTTTATACTGAGGCTGATGAAAATAAGAGGGAGTCTTGGCTTTGGTTACTCAAGTCTACTACGGCTAAAGAATTTGACTCCTTGTGTGTAATGGAAATCTTGGTTTTAGATTCTAAGAGTCAATCAATTAAAGTTAAGGTATTTTAATGCTAGGTATACTTTTTGGTAAAATAAAATAGTTTTGGTATTGGTTGACAATTTTAAATAAAACTTGTGTTCTTTCAAATTATATCTTCTTTTTGGCTATGTCAGTGAAATTAGTGTATGACCTATTAGACAAACAACAAGGTGAAACAATGAGATTTTAATGTATAAAAACGTCATTCTAAGATTGAAAACTATAAAAAAAATAGACAACACACAAAGGCCTCTCAATGAGATTTTAATGTTTAAAAACATCATTCTAAGATTGAAAATTATAAGAAAAATATAAAACACACAAAGGCCTCTCATATCATATTCATTACAGCTTTCAAAATCAGAACCATCCGCAAGCCCAAAAACAAGCGTTTGTTCATTTCGTGCTTCATCCAATAAAAACACAAAGATTAAATAAAACTTGTGTTCCTTCGACCGATTTCTAATTACAGCAAAGATTGTGTCATTTACTTTTATCAAGCTCGTGCAGGTCAAGCAGCTTAGCATTACCAGAAATGGAACTTGGAATCTCAACATTACCAGATACGGAGATCTTGGTCTTAGATTATGAAGAATTTGAATCTGAAGAAAAGAATTAAAATAGATTACAAGTTCGCAAATTCTTACATGAATTATAAAATGGAGATGAGTCTAGCATTTTATTACATGTTATCTTTGTATCCTGGAGCATAAGAGAACGGGGAAGAAGTCTCCTATTGAAAACTCGGGAAACTAGTATCTTGCTTTTCAACTTGTATTCTAAAATAAAAAGAGATTCCAACAGCTAAAATTCAATTTATCAATATACTTTGAGAAAGGATAAGGAAAATATTAATTGTGAAAGAGAGTAATGATTTTGAAAAAATAATGAAAGAAAATATAAGAATTGAACTATGGTATACTAATACGTGAAGTGGAATAAGTGTAATAGATATGTATAAAATTATGGAATCTATGGGGAATAAGGGTAATAGATATGTATAGAATTATGGAATCTATAGAAATTTAGATGGTAGTGTTTATAATTAGGAGAATCTAAAAGCATCCACAATGGTGAGATAGTCAATGGATATCTCATCAATATAATATTAGTATGTTTAATATATTTAATTATGAGAGATTCAGTTAAGTTCTTTAAATCCATTGATAGATATCCACTAAATATCTTATAAATATAATATTAATAATTTTTTGTTGTAATTTAATTTGAGTTTTTATTTTGTTTTAAATTAGAAGTTTTTAATAATAATTTCTAAACATATCAAATAATATCTTAAATCTTTAATTAGTAATTATTTCTTTATGTCAAATATAATGTAGTATTAATAATAAAATATAATACTATTTGAGAATGTAATTATCTTTTGAATTAATCTCTTATTAATATGTCTAAACATTTTAAGTTATATTTAAGTAAATTCATTTCTATTAATTACTAATATTAATAATAAAATTGCTATTATTCATAGTCTTAATAAATATTGATGATACAACACAAAACAGGGGAATTTGAGATGCACTCATTTGGATACTCATTTGGATTGTGGTTGAAACATGAGAAAGATTTTGAGTGTTTTCTTCTTCTTGAATATCCATAAAATTTGATGAGAAGTTAAATGAATGGTTTGGATCCATGATATAAGTGATAAAAGAAAGGAAATATAAAAAGTGGTGTGGTGATGGACTTGATGGTGTACGATTAGAAGAAGAATGAGAACAAGAGTGGTATTGGTGATGACATATGATAAAAGAAAAGAAAAAGTATGGAACGAGAGATGATTATATAGAAAAAAATAATATTTTTTTATTTGTTAAGGGAAATATTCATTTTTATAAATCTACAAAAAAGTGTTAAAAAACAAACGTGGTTTTGATGACAGTTTATATATGTCAAAAAAATTGTAATTTTAATTTTAAAATTTCAGATCATTTTGTTAATCTTTAATAGTATTCTCTAAAAAAATCAATAACAATTACAATTAAAAAATTAATACATAAATTCAACTTATGAATAATGGAACTTGAAAAAAGATAATTTTAATTTGTGATTTATTAAAAAAAAATTTAGCCAAAAATAACAATATATAAACTATTTATTTCATTTTGTAAACAAAAATGTATTTTATTTTCTCATAAATTAATTAAACCATTCTTAAATTGACATGTGTCTTTAAAAGAAATATCTCATGAGTTTCTCCAAATCTCTCATTTCAGAATTGGACAATCTCGCTGCACTCGCAACGTAGAGAGACTCCAATAGTCTCCTAAAAAAATTAATAATATTTTATTGTAATATGATTTTATAATTATTTTCTTGTGTTTTTAAAAAGAACAACCACTAATAAAAAGACATATGACACATAAATTTTTAAGGGTTTATGAAGAGTTATTAAATGAGAGACGTCTCTCACTCTTCTCTTTTTTTTCGAATAGTTTTTTTTGTTTTATTGGTGAGAGACTGCATGAGAACCTCCTAGAGATGCTCTAGAACACATAATTTGACTCCTCCTTATCTGAAGAAAAGAAGAAATATAGATTACAAATTCGAAAAAATTATGTTAGAATTTATATAATGAAGATGAGACTTAGTTCTTATTAACTGTTTTCTTTGTGTCCTGGGGCATAAGACGACGAGGAAGAAGTCTTATTGGCAACTCGGGAAACTAGTATCTTGTTTTTTCCTTTTTTTCTTGGCACAAATCTGAGAATTGGCAAAAACTAGAAAGACATACACTACAAGAAATTGGCATATTCTTATAGCGATTTTTTGGTATGCTACAATAGAGTTTCTTATAATAGCGTTTTATTTACTGTAATTATACATTATATAATAACGTTATTTTTTTTTTTTGTTATTGTATATTTTATACACAGCAGTTTTTACTACAGCGTTTGCGTTTTGTACTGCTGTTAATCCTTTTATTCATTGCTACTTACAATGCTAGATAATCTTTTATTCATTGTTACGTACAATGCCAAATCCACATTTCACATATAAGTTATCACCAACACAAACCAAGTACTAAACTACATAATTCAAACTAAAGACAATGTTTCAATTCAAACCAAAGTATTTCTAGATAAAAAGAAGCTTGTCTTTTGACCAAGCCACTATAGTATGCATCAGAGATGATTTCGACTTCTGAAATTGGTTTCCAAACAGGTGCATCATGATCCTTACAAACTTCGACCCAAACCTTGGAAGCGTTACAAACTTCTACCCAAACCTTTTCAAGTATCTCCGGTGCTCACATCTCCTTTCTGTTCTCCAAGTGCCGATAGCTCCTACAATTCATTCACACACAAGAATAAGATCATGTACAAGGAATATTTGGCATGATTCAATAAGAATAAAAGGATCTAAGGAACTCACAAAAGCTAGAGCGTCTTAGCGTAAGACCATTTGTCCACTTCTTGTGGATGTTTAGTAGCATCTTCTCCTCTAGCTCGTTCTTCCTAATACTGTGGTTCCTACTGCGTGTGTTCAACATTCAATAGACCAACCTGTAGAAAAAAGATCCCAAACAAAATCGAATTAGTAGCCTATACACTTCTTCTTGAATTGAGCAATGGTAAAATGTTTAAATTACCGTCTTATCATGGATACCAAGTTGTGACCATGTTATAATCTCCAGCAATCCCTCTGTTGTTCCATAACCTCTTGAAACATAAATCCATGGTTCTGAGAGTAAAAAACCGAAGAAAACTTGCTATGGTTCAGTTTTTAAAGACTTTTTTCCTCACCAGGAAGTGCAATGAAGGCCTCAGCTTCTTGTGCCACTACATCTTTTCTTTCGTGCATGTCTGAACAACTCTTACATCTCCAACAGTCTCACCAGATATTCTGCAAAATCCAATAAGAAACCCTTAGAGAAGTTTTGGAAATGAAAGAGTTAATAAAAGATGTTGAAGGCTCTTAAAACTAACCCAAGATCATGCACAACCTCCTCTTTCAGCTCCTTTGCAAAATATGTCCTGCCAAAACAACAACAACAAAAAGAGTAAAATATGAAGACAAGTTTTGTGTAACGAATCTGTCAAAGGGGCTAGTTAAGTAATATATACTGATCCTAGAATCTCATTTATCATTGCTTTGGGTGTTACTTCACCAGCTTCTTCATCAAAGAGAGATTTCCAAGAGTAAGAGATTTTACTTGATTGTCTCCCTTGCGAATGTCACCACACGGAAAGAACATCGATTCTGCTACAGAGAGTAAGAGCTCAATTCCTAATCCAGTAACCACCTCTTTTATTTTCTCTTTCCCATAACAGCTACTGCAAACACACAAAACAAGACAAAATCGATTTGGTGTCTCAAGCATGCCATCAGTTGTTCTTTCCTGATACCTCAAGGAGGAAAACGCCTATGAGAGTAATCAGAAATGAATGATTTCTCCTACTCCCATGATATAACTCAGACACCATTTTTAAATTATACTCCATAAACCAAAGAGATAGTATTTACTTAGTATACTGCTGAAGATAATCCAAATTTGACTTCACATGGACCTTCAAAGACAACAATTTTGGATCTAGCACAGAGTGTAGCGAAAAGAATTTAGATGCCTAAATAAATCTATCAGTTTCTCCATCACAAGCCTCTTTTCTTCTTCATCTTCGGTATATGGAATCTCAATTTCCTCTGGAGGAAGTACCCAGCGGATCCTTAGATCTGCGATGAGATCCATATCACAGCCTATCCTTGGAGATCCTCTTGTTCTTTCTAAAAAATAGAAAAAAAGACACGTTGATCAGAAGGTATGTGATGTAGATAAACTCAATGAGAGAGAAGAGTGTGTACTCGACGGCCACGGTTGGGGATCTTCAGACAGTGAGTGGCGACCTCGAGGAACAGCAAAGAAGAAGAGGAAGCCGCTTCAAAGTCGCTTTCTCTCTGCCATGAAAATACGGCGGTGGAGGAGGAGGAGATGATTACGGCTATCAGATAGAAGGGGAAGAGATGAATTGGTCGGAAATGGTTCATGGAACAAAGATATGAGGTTCGCCAAGTCGAGAAGAAGATCAGAGCGACCAGCATCGCTGCCGCGAGAGAAGAGAGAGACCTTTCGGCTTTTTTAAGATGGAGAGGAAATCTAAGTTTATTTTTCTTTCTCTGCATTCTTTTAGACACTATATTTTCATAGCGTTTTTAAATTTTGACACTTGAAACTTTCATGCGGACTTTGTTAAATATTTTAGCTCACTTGCACAACATAGATGTCTACCCATGTGATTTTGTCGAAGAGATAAGACAACTACTAACAAGTTTTCATGAACAATACACGTGGCCACACACCCAACATGATCATCCAATATACATGGTTGAAGGAAAAAGGCGCAAGATCTAAAGGTATATTCCGGGTCACAAATTTCTAGGTGAACAGTGTGGGGATTTTTCTTTGCTATGTATTTGGTAAGTGTGATTGCCAAAATCTTGATTATTAAGTTATTGATTGTTGTTTTGATTTATAATGCTTGATGAATCTGTAGGGATTTGATACTATCCCTGTAATCATATAATAAGATGTTTTGAACAAGAAAGTAAAGAATACATAGCATTTAACGAGTTCAGATCACGATGTGTGATTCTACGTCTTAGTCTAGAGATTTTCTAGTAATTCACTATCACCAAAAATTACAACAATTTAAGATTTCTCACAATCTCTAAAAACAAAAAAGATCTCTCTTTTTTTTGGTCTGGAAAGATCTCTCAAAAACTCATAAAACTCTCATAAATCTATGAGACTCTCCTAACCTAAATCTCATCCATGCTTAGCTTTATATAACCCATGACAATTACAAAGATAAGAAAAAAGGTTATAACTCAAACCTAAACCCAATAGAAAACTAAACATATTTTCTAATTGACTAATACCTAAGTCGCGGGCCTTGTTAACATTCAATGATTTTCATCACCAAAGAAATGGGCCCAAACCCAACAAACTCCACCTTGATGACAATCACTTCAGAGTGTAACATCTTCATCTTTGCATCTCATGTACCACTCCAGACAAACCATCACCTTAGTGCTCTTCTAAGTTGAGAAAACTCAAAGCCTTCTCAATCTTATCCACATGAAGAACCTTTGTCAACATATTAGCCGGATTCCTCTCAGTCAGGATCTTCGACAACTTCACTTCACCTGAACCAACAATATCCCTGATGAAATGCATCTTCTTGTTAATATACTTCGTCCTCTCATGATGAATGTTGTTCTTGGTCAGACTCAAAGAACTTTGGGAATCACACCAGATTTCCACCGAGTCTTGTTTGAAACCGAATTCCTCGACCAAATCCCGAAGCCAAATTGTTTCCTTAACCGCCTCTACCAATGCCATATACTCTGCCTATGTTGTAGACAGTGCGACGACATGTTGAAGGCTCGATTTCCAGCTAATACCTGTTCCACCCGTTGTGAAAACATAACCTGAAATCGATCTGCTTCTATCCAGATCAGACTGAAAAATCTGAATCGCATAAACCTTCAACCCTAAAGTCTTTGTTCTTCCTGACACAATCTTTCGGTATTGGATACCGTTCAAATACCTTAGCACCCACTTCAAAGCAGCCCAGTGTATCATGCTTGGCTTACTCATGAACCTACTAACCAAGCCAACAACATATGCAAGATCACACCTAGTTCCCAACATCGCATACATGATACGCCCAATAGCATTTGAATATGAAATATCATCAAAGATTGTTTCAGCTTCATCATCCTTGATAGCTGATAACTTAAAGTACGACCCAATAGGTGTAGCAACAGATCTAGACTCATCCATATTGAATACCTGCAAGGCCGTCTTGATGTTACTAGACTGTGACAAGGTGAGAACTCCACCTTCACGATCCCTTGCAATATCCATCCCAATAAGCATCTCAGCATATGATTAGCAATGCTAAGTTACTAAAAAACATTGAACCTGCCTTAGGAAGAGTAATAATAGCTTATGGTAAAGGTATTCCCATAAAAGGAACTGGTAAATTGAGACTATTTCATATGGATAGTGATGCTTTCTTTGTGCCTAAGTTTACGTCAAATCTAGTTTCAGTTAAAAGGGCTACTAAAGATCTGAATTACAATGTTATTTTTGGGTCTAATGATGTTCATTTTCAAGATATTGATAATGGTAAGATACTTGGAAGAGGAGGAACTAAAGATGAGCTATATATTTTAGAGGGAACTTCTCTAAGAGATACTGATCCATTAGTATTTAAGTCTTGTTTTTCTGCTAATAATGATGTCTTATGACATGCTAGACTAGGACATCATCATGCTCGTGCTCTGAACTTGTTGTTGCCTAAAGTTTATTTTGATCATTCAAACTGTGATACTTGTATTCTTGGCAAATATTGTAGAGTTGTTTTTCCCAGGTCATCTACTCTTTAGGAACATTGCTTTGATTTAGTGCATTTTGATGTTTGGACCTCACCATCCATGTCTAGAGATAAGAATAAATACTTTGTGACCTTTATAGATGAAAAGTCTAAATATACATGGGTTACATTGCTTCCATCTAAAGATAGGGTATATGAGGCATTCATCAACTTTCATAATTATATCACTTATCAATTCAATGCCAAGATTAAAGTGTTTAGATCAGATAATGGAGGAGAATATACAAGCCAAAGATTCAAAGCTCACCTAAACAAACATGGAATCCTACACCAAAAAAGTTGCCCACACACACCACAAAAAAAAATGGAGTTGCTGAAAGAAAGAACCGACATTTAATGGAAGTAGCAAGAGCCATGATGTTCCAAGCCAATGTACCAAAGAGGTTTCGTGGAGATGCTGTATTGGCTGCTTGCTATCTTATCAACATAATCCCTACAAGGATTTTACAAGACCTGACTCCATTTGAGGTACTGAACAAATCTAAACCCTCTATTCATCACCTGCGTGTGTTTGGTTGTGTGAGCTTTGTGTATATTCCAGGTGATCTAAGAAACAATTTGGAACCCAAGAGCATCAAGTGCATGTTTCTACGCTATTCAACAACACAAAAGCGATACAAGTGTCATGATCCGAGCAACAACAAGACTTATGTTTCCAGAGATGTCAAGTTTATTGATAAAAACTATTATGATAAGAAGGATTGAGAAGGACTAAATGATCTCTCTCAGTTCTCCATCAGATGTGTCTGCTAGTTTGAGATTTCTCTTGGATCATTTGGGTAATGATCATCCAAGAGATGCAAGACAAGAGGAAACTACAAATGGTCTGCAAGATAATTTAGGGCAGAATCTGGATCAAGAAGACTTAGATCAGATCCAGCAAGATCCACAAGGTATTGAACAAGAAACAGTCATTCAAGAACCAATTCTAAACCAAGAGGAAGCTCCAGCTCAAGGACAAGATCAAGATGACTTGGATATGAGTGCAAGGGGATCTGTCCATCAAGGGGAAGAAGAATCAGTTGAAGAAGAGATTGTACAGCCTGTTCAACAACTAAGAAGGAATACTAGACCCAAGAGTGATCCATCAATATGGAGAGACAAAAGGGTCTACTTTTCGGCAGGGGAAGTCTACTACAACAACCAAGACGTGGCACATCCTATACAATCAGTGTGTTCTATTGACCTTAAGTCAGAAAGCCATCAAGTTTTTATTGGAAAAATTGAGATGAATCAGCTTCCAAGAAGTTATAAAGAGGCCAAGGATATAATGGTTTGGATGGATGTAGTTGGTGATGAAAGGGGAGCCATGGAAAGAAACTATACTTCGGATATGGAAGAGCTACCCAAGGTAAAGAAGACAATAAGCTCCAAGTGGGTGTTGACCATTAAATATAAGAGTCATGGGACATAGAGATGTACAAGGCACGTCTAGTAGCAAGAGGCTTCACTCAAACATATGGAAAAGACTACACTGATACATTTACACCAGTGACTAAGCTACACACTGTTAGAGTTGTTCTATCATTGGCCACAAATTTTTCTTGGGATCTATCGCAAATGGATGTTAAAAATGTTTTTCTACAAGGAGAACTTGAAGAAGAGGTATACATGACTCCACCACCAGGCCTTGAGGATCTTTGTAAGAAAGGACATGTTCTAAGGTTTAGGAAAATAATCTATGGGTTAAAGCGGTCACCAAGGGCTTGGTATCATAAGTTAAGCTCCACACTTACTGGTCATTAGTTTAGGAAGTCCCATTCAGATCATACATTGTTTACTCAACAAAGCTCCAGAGGTCTAGTGGTTGTATTGGTGTATATGGATGATCTAATTATCATATAAGATGATAAGTAAGGGATACAATCTACAAAGGCATTCTTAAACAGCTCCTTTGACATTAAGGATTTTAGAGAGTTGAAATATTTTCTGGGAATTGAAGTGTGTAGGTCTCAAGAAGGGCTGTTTCTCTCACAAAGGAAGCATGCTCTTGATTTATTGAAGGAAACATGAAAGATTGGGTCAAAGCCAGCCAAGAATCCTCTAGAAGATGGCTACAAGGTCAATAGAAAGGGGGAGAAAGATGATGAGAAGTTTAAGGATGTTTATCAGTATAGAAGACTAGTTGGGAAGCTGATATATCTCACACTTACACGGGCAGGCCTTTGCTTTGCTGTCAATCAAGTGAGCCAACACATGCAATCACCTACAGTGTATTATTGGAGCATGGTGGAAAGGATCTTGAGGTACATCAAGGGATCTCCTGGTCAAGGCATTTGGATGGGTAAGAATGGTAATACTGAGATAGTTGGGTATTGTGATGCTGATTGGGCTGGACATAGAGTTGATAGGAAGTCTACAACTGGTTATTGTACTTTCATTCGAGGAAATCTGGTTACTTGGAAGACAAAGAAACATAAAGTGATGTCATGCTCAAGTGCTCAAGCAGATTATAGAGCTATGAGGAAGTTGACAAGTGAATTGACATGGCTCAAAGCTCTATTAAAGGACTTTGGTATTGAGCAACAAGAACCGATTACCTTCCATTATGACAATCAAGCAGCCATTCACATTGCTTCAAACTCAGTGTCATGAGAGAACCAAACACATATATATTGATTGCCACAAGGTCAGGGAGAAGATAGAAGATGGAACCATCTTACCATGCTACACAAACAGTGAAGACCAGCTAGCTGATATCGTTGTGTGGTTGACTAACTCCACGAGCGTCGACATCAGTAAAAGTAAGGCTATTAGCCTTGTTGATTTCGGGGATTTTCTCCGAGAATGACTTCCATTTGTGGGAGGCGACAACTATCCTCCCACTTTCCTTTATTTCTCTCGTTGAATTGTTAACATCGAGGAGTCCTCCCATGATCATGTTAACAGCTCTGACTCGGTCCTCCAAGGCAGATTCTTGTTCGGGTGACTCTGTCTAGAATTCCATTTTTTAATCTTCTGAGGTGATCACTTTGTCAAGAGGTATTCCTCAGAGTTCGGCACAGACGGCGCCAATTTTTGAATGTGGTCTCGTCGACAGTTCGGCTTTGTAACTTTTATTCTCGTGGATTTCTTCTCGGCACTAGGGGATCAGAATCCTCGTTAAATATACCAGTTATAAAACGAAGAAAAGTTAAGAAGATTGATTGGAAAAGTGATCGTCGTTTTATTGGTTGATTTGAGGTCGGAAATACAAGAGAATAAGAGGTCGTAAATACAGGAGAATGAGAGGTTGGCTTTATGCTTAGCTTATAGAAAAGTTCACATTCGAAGATCAAAGACCAACAACAATCGACCAGGTCGAGTGGTAGAAGCGATCTTAGGTCGGCGAGGTGTTCTTTCTAGTCTTTCGGTTCTCTATATAGAATTGAATGTGCATTACAGTAAATATGGTGGGTTATTTTTATTAAACTCGTTAGTTTAAGGGTTGACTTTGAAGGAATTTAGGTGTAGATTTTAAAACTTTTCTAGAACCTAATGATTACTTTTAGCCCTTAGATCATGTTGATTGAATCTATGTTATCAGATCTCGATCATACCTGGAGTTTATGAGCAGCGGAATTGATCAGGATGTCGAGATCAGGAGTGCCTCAGATGCTGCGCCTCTACGGAAAGTCCACACGCACACAAACTGGATCACCTGGATGCTAGTGCCGGAGAGGCTCTCGGGATTCTGTGTTTTAAGGTGGCTGCAGATCTAAGTCTAACTGAAAATTTCGTGCCTCTATATCTTATATAGGGACCACGAAAACCTAATTAATAACCGGGCTAAACCGATCATTAATTAGATCATTAAACCAAACCAGTCGGTTTGATTTCAGTCACTGTGTTGATCGACACAACTACTTGTGTCGGTCGACACACTTAGCCAAAACACATAGTAATGTATATCAAATATACATCAACTTGATCATTACATTAATGATCAATCCCAATCTTGTTTATCCAGTTTGCTTAGGTGTGTGACCCTGTAGGATCATATGATACTAGCAATGAGTTCATAACTCATAAGTTATAAGCGGTTTCTAGCAAAGCATTATGACTACCTAGTATCACATGATAGTCTTATCTCGACTTCACAACTATATTAGAGCGAATACAA
The DNA here is from genome assembly GCA_900116095.1 of Euclidium syriacum. NCBI lineage: Eukaryota > Viridiplantae > Streptophyta > Magnoliopsida > Brassicales > Brassicaceae > Euclidium > Euclidium syriacum. The sequence continues at coordinate 2,159,092 of FPAK01000004.1, forward strand.
TTATGGTATCCAGTACATTCCCTTCAATCTCCCACTTGTACTGGAATCAACTTATTCCAATAATCCCTTTGTCTCTATATCTCGATTCAACATAAGGCAAGAACCTATGTCATCCTTATAAAGTCAAATCACGTTTATCGAACTCTGATTTATACTGATAAAGGCAAACAACTGACATTCAGCTTGTTTGAGTGTGGCCAAACATTCCTTTAGTATCAAATATTCGATAGGCCTAGAGATATTTAACTCCCGTTATATAGGAGGGAAAAATCCCATCTTGTTCCATCCCCTGTTCCCCACACACTTCATGATACGCCCAATCAATGTCTGAATAATAACCAGTTACATATGACGTTTGACAAAGTCAAAGCGGACCAATTCATATGCAGAAAATCATGATGAACTCAGGTCTAAGGACTATACTCTATAGTCGTAATGAGCAACTCATATGACACTCATATAACAATCTTGTTGAGTTCTCATTAGCGGGTCACATCCGATACCGTGTTCACAACACATATCTATGTGATTGACTTTGATACTCCTATCAATGACACCATGAAACTTGGTCATCAGTCACATCACATACTAGTCTCGCGCGGTTATTAATGTCCCAATTTAACAACCTTCGACCAGGGACCTCAGTAATTTATGACATCTATCGTTTATAGGGTTTCATGATCAAATCACGTATTGGATGACCTATAAGAATGCCTTAAATTATTTTAGGACTATTATTTAATTAATCAATTGCACAATTAAATAATAATGAAACAATTTCATTAAGTAAAACATAACCAAAGTATGTTTACATGAACATCAAAACAAAACAAACAACTCCCACTCAAATTAAGATTACTACTCAAGAAATCTAATTCCTATCGCAGCAGCATGACTCTCATGCTTGGACCGTGGGAGTGGCTTAGTCAGAGGATCAGCAACATTCTCGTCCGTCGGGACTCTGCTGATCTTCACATCTCCTTTCTCAATGATATCTCGTATCATATGATATCTTCTCTCGATGTGTTTGGACTTCTAGTGTGATCTGGGTTCCTTTGCTTGAGCTATAGCTCCATTGTTATCACACAACAACGCCACAGGCTCAGAACTTCTGTCGTGGAATCCGCTACAGTGCTCTGCTTGGAACTCTTCCAACTAACTGCACCGCCATTCAGACAGAAGACGTAACCAGATTGAGATCGGAAATCGTCTTTGTCCGTCTGGAAACTAGCGTCGGTGTATCCACTCACCACAAGCTCATCACTTCCTCCGTAAACCAAGAAATTATCCTTCGTATTCCTCAAATACTTTAGGATTTTCTTGACGGCAGTCCAGTGTTTCTCACCGGGATCGGATGGGTATCGACTCGTCATGCTCAAAGCACAGGCGACGTCCGGTCGTGTACATATCATGACATACATGCTAGATCCTATCGCAGAGGCATATGGAATCCTACTCATGCGCTCTCGCTCAGCAGGTGTCGAAGGACACTGCTTCTTGCTGAAAGTGATGCCATGTGACATTGGAAGCAAGCCCTTCTTGGAATCATGCATATTGAACCTGTGTAAGACGTTATCAATATAAGTTTCTTGACACAGTCCAATTAGCCTCTTCGATCTATCTCTATAGATTCTTATACCAAGAATATACGCGGCTTATCCCATATCCTTCATCGAGAAACAACTTCCAAGCCAAGTCTTAACAGACTGAAGCAACGGAATATCATTTCCGAGAAGCAATATGTCATCTACATACAATACTATAAAAGCAACTGCGCTCCCACTAGTCTTCTTGTAAACGCATTGTTCCTCTTCGTTCCTGATGAAACCAAATTCTTTAATAGCTTCATCAAAACGAAGATTCTAACTCCGAGATGCTTGTTTCAATCCATAAATGGATCTATGAAGCTTGCATACTTTCCTAGGGTTATTAGGATCTACGAAACCCTCAGGTTGTGTCATATACACATCCTCTTCGAGAATCCCATTCAGGAAGGCGGTTTTCACATCCATCTGCCAAATCTCATAATCATAATAAGCGGCAGTCCCTAGGAGAATCCGAATGGACTTAAGCATAGCGACTGGGGAATAGGTTTCGTCATAGTCAACACCATGCACTTGTTTGAAACCTTTTGCCACCAATCTAGCTTTGTACATTTGTACATTACCATCCACGTCAATCTTCTTCTTAAAGACCCATTTGCACTCAATGGCTTTTGCACCATCGGGCAAATCTTCCAAAGACCAAACTTTGTTGATTGACATGGACTCCATTTCGGATTCACTAGCCTTAAGCCATTTTTCGGATTCAGGGCCCAACATTGCTTCTTCGAAATTCGCAGGTTCGTCACTATCAATGATCAGAAGATCATGACAGTTAGTCACGAGAAATCCGTATCTCTCGACTTCATTACGAGTCCTTCCGGACCTGCGAACTACAGGCACCACAGGTGTTGGTTCCACAACTTCTTGTGAATCCAACGGCTGTTCTCCCTCATCAGGTTTAGCAGCGTCCTGTGGTTCTCGAATTTCTTCGATTTTTACTTTACTCCCACTGTTCTTCTTGGAAAGAAATTCTCTCTCAAGAAAGATACAGTTCCGAGCAACAAATACCTTGTCCTCGGATCGGTTGTAAAAGTAGTATGCCTTGGTTTCCTTAGGGTAAACGAAGTAGCACTTATCAGATTTGGGTGCTAGCTTATCAGATATCAATCGCTTGACATAAAATTCGCAACCCTAGATTTTAAGAAAAGACAGACTTGGAACCTTTCGAGTACACATCTCATATGGAGTCTTTTCAACTGATTTTGTTGGAACTCTGTTTAGCGTAAACGTAGATGTTTCAAGAGCGTATCCCCAGAAGGATTACGGCAGATCCACATGACTCATCATCGATCGAACCATATCCAATAAGGTCCGATTCCTTCTCTCAGACACACCGTTCCATTGTGGTGTTCCAGGAGGAATGAGTTGTGAAAGGATTCCACAATCTCTAAGATGATCATCGAACTCTTGGCTCAAGTACTCACCTCCACGATCAGATCAAAGAGCTTTGATACTTTTGCCAAGTTGGTTATTTACTTCATTCTGGAACACCTTGAACCTTTCGAAGGATTCCGATTTATGTCTCATAAGATAGACATAACCATATCTACTGAAATCATCAGTAAATGTAATGAAGTACCTAAAATTTCCTCTTGCACTAATACTCATTGGGCCACACACATCTGTATGTATAAGTCCCAACAATTCACTGGCCCTTTCATTAAACTTGTTGAAAGGGGCCTTTGTCATTTTGCCCAATAAGCAGGATTCGCACTTCTCAAATGATTCATAATCAAATGAGTCTAAAAGCCCATCACGATGGAGTTTTTGAATCCTTTTCTCATTGATGTGGCCCAAACGACAGTGCCAGAGAAAAGTCGGGTTTGAGTCATTTGATTTAAACCGTTTGTTATTTATGTTATAAACATGCATTGATTGATTGAGAATATAAAGCCCATTCTCTAATGGGGTGCTACCATAAAATATATTATCTCGAATAAAAGAGCAACATTTGTTCTTAATCGAAAAATCAAAACCATTCATGTCCAAAAGAGAAATAGAAATGATATTCCTGCTTATCGCAGGTACATAGTAGCAATTCTCCAACTCTAAAATCATGTCTGATGGCAGAAACAAATGATAAGTTCCTACGGCTAATGCAGCAACTCTTGCTCCATTCCTAACACGTAGGTCCACTTGTCCCTTCTTCAGCGTTCTACTGATGTGTAGGTCCTGCATATTAGTACAAATATGAGCACCACAGCCGGTATCCAATACCCAAGAATTAGAACCTGATGAAGTAACATTTACTTCTATAACATAAATAACTTTAAATTCCATCTCATACGACTTCCTCAGGTTCTTCAAACCTTCCAGGTATTCCTTACAGTTTCTCCTCCAATGCCCCGGCTTCTTGTAGTAAAGACAAATGTCAGTATCACTGGGGCTGCGCTTTGGCTTGGAAGACGACTCAGACTTGTCCCGGTTTTCAACCTGGACAGCCTTGCTCTTTCCTTTGCCCTTAGCAGGTTTCTTAAACCCTTTACCCTTTTGTACCATAAGTACATCAGGAGCAGCCTTCTTGATATTGGGCTCTGCCGTCTTAAGCATGCCATGCAACTCAGTCAGAGACTTCGTCATGTTGTTCATATTATAGTTCAGAACAAACTGATGGAAACTAGTCGGCAGAGATTGCAGGATGATGTCCCTAGCCAACTCTTGGCTAAGGGGAGAATCCAGTTTAGCCAGATTATCGATATAACCCATCATCTTGATGACATGGGGGCTCACTGGACTGTCCTTTGACAGCTTGCACTCAATGAGAGATTTAACCGTCTGGTATCTCTCAGTGCGAGCTTGCTCCTGAAACATAGATTTCAGAGTTGTGATTATCTCGATCGGTGACCCCGCGTTTTCAAACTGTTTCTGCAGTTCCGAGTTCATCGTGGCCAGCATCAGACAAATCACATTTGTCAAATCATCCGAATGCTTTTTCCACTTGTTCTTATCAACAATATGAGCATTGGATCTGGGCTTTTCAAGAACATATTCTTTCTTCTCATTTCTGAGAACGATTCTTATGTTTCGATACCATTCCAAGAAGTTGGATCCTTTCAACTTTTCCTTCTCAAGGATGCATCTCAACGTGAATGAGTTTGAGTTGTTGTTATTGGACATAGCTGAATCAAGAAAAATAGAGTTTAATTAGTTTTGATGTTCAAGGAATGAGAAATCTTAACATTTATGGCTGATCACATTATCTTCAAAATTAATTTTCCTCAAGTTGAATATAATGACCCAAGATCCATATTTCACTGAGATCTGAGTGAGCTTTGGCTCATCGCCCAAACTTCAGTTATTTAGGTGAGCAAACACTTTGCTGATCATATCCAATATGACTCTTGGTCTTGGATTAATATCCTATATTTAATCCAATCTTATGTCTCTGGACCCAAAACCATTTTGATAGCCCATTCAAGCAAACCAATCTTCGAGTAATGTGGTAACGATTACCACCTGCCTTACTCGTGTAATTGTGAATGACTTGCTTTGGCAAGCCCATCACACAACAAAACAAGACCCGGCAGCTAACAAGATATGGAAAGACATCAAGGATGCTTGATATTTTGTTTGAGGAACTGAACATTGATCTTAAAACATATCACATATATGTTTAAGAAAGATTAGATTTAATTCAAAAAGTTTTAATCTAATTAAAGTTGATTTAAATCTAGAGCGCTGAATCTAATTCAGACTTCGAGAAACCTAAACTAGTTCAATCGAGGTTCAAGCATTTAACCCGATTAAACCGATCAATTTTGACTCAATCCAGTTGAACCGGTGTCGGTTTATGTTTGTGTCGATCGACACGTAGTTGTGTCGGTCGACACGAGCTAACCGGTTTGAAATCGTGATGAAATCGACCAAACCAGATTAGACCGATCATACCAATTCGGTTCAATCCAATTGAACCGATGGAGATCGACGCATGTCGACCGACACGAATAGTGTGTCGATCGACATAGGCGATTTCTTGGAATATCGATCATTTGATCGACACTTAACCATTTTACTCTGTTTTTAGGCTTGTGTCGATGGACACACGATTTGTGTCGGTCGACACAACCTAGCAGAAACCCTAGTTTTGAAAATTTTCGAAAACGGCCGTTTCGCGAATCAAGAGGCCGTGTCGATCGACACACGCTTTGTGTCGGTCGACACACCTTTCGCAGAAACCCTAATTTTTGAGTTTTTCAAAACGACTTTCAACCAAAAGATCTAACATGCAGCTACTATAAAACTTTTGAATCAAATTGGAATTCAAGTCATTTATATAGCATATTACAGATTCAACTACAATATATGGCTCTGATACCACTGAAGGAATTTAGGTGTAGATTTTAAAACTTTTCTAGAACCTAATGATTCTTTTTAACCCTTAGATCATGTTGATTGAATCTATGTTATCAAATCTCGATCATACTTGGAGTTTATGAACAACGGAATTGATCAGGATGTCGAGATCAGGAGCGCCTCAGATGCTGCGCCTTTACGGAAAATCAAAGTTTTAAAATCTACACCTAAATTCCTTCAACCTAGTCCAAGGATAGCTTGTGTCTAGGTCTAACAAGCTATAGGAATGTGACTCCGCATGCGCAGAATTTTCAGTCTGGTTGGCTGCTTTTCCAAGCCGACCTACTTCTCACACCGCAATATGCTTACGTGTCCTGGCTGTATCTTCTTGTTTTATCGTTTCGAGGTCGCATCAGTTGCCGAGTTTAACTTTCAAGATGCGTCGTCTTTTGAGGTCGATTCTGGACGACATTGAGGTCTTCATGCTGTTGGGTGGGGTCATGTCACTGTTATCGATTTGGAAAGGGGTGTACTAAACCCACCTCCAAAAATCTTATTATGTAAATTCTGTGATTTTTTTTTAACCACCTTGATTCTTTTGTTCTTGATGCAAGCTTGAGATCAAAAACACATGAAACTTTTATAGGTAAGGTACTCAGAGATGTAAGTTCTTTGTGCTTGTGTACATTGGAGATATTTTTTTTAGTTACATGCTCATGTAATGTTTGGACTAAATGAGATATGACACCTCTTTACTATTTACTTTGGCAGTGATATAAATTTTTGATTTGAATTTCCCATTCAAATATTCGCCTTGCACTGAATCTTCATTCCGCTCAGCGCAAGTCTTGTCGATAGGATCTTGATGTATTGATATTTTGACCGGTTTTCGGAAGCATATTCTATACGGTTTTGGAGCATTTCCTACACTTTAAGCAGGATAAACATGAGATTTCACGAGATTGAGCAATTGGAAAGGAGCAGAAATGAAGAAATATCGAACCGATGAAAAAGTCGACCGACTCAAAGCTGAGGTCGACCGACTCGTCAAGATCGGTCAGAAGGAAGGAAATGATTTTTCAGACTTTTTCTAAACCCGAAGTCTTAAAAACTCATTGTCGACCTAGAAGTTTGTTCCCTCAGAAGTTCTCAAGAAGCAAGTCTCTCGAACCACAAAACTCTTACTTTTGCTTCAAGGAGTCACTTTGTTCTTAAGATTTCTTGAGCTTTGTCTACTACTTGAGAAAGACCCACAAATTTGTTTATTCTCTAAACCCTACTCTCTTTACTTTTATGCAAGCTTTGATATTAATATTAATGATGGTTTTGCTTGCCATGTGTGAGTAGTTTACTTGTTAGATCTAGTGTTTTTCAATGGTTTTATAGATCTCTACAACACTTAACATGATATGATCAGTTTTGACTCTCTACTTTAATGATATCTAATACAATATCTTGACTTGATCACTTAGGATGTTGATCTCTAGGTTTTGATATTTTATACACCATTATATAGCAAGGTCATAACATGGGTTTTAGTAGGTAATCTCGTACTTGTTCAAATCAACATTTGGTTTGGAAGGTTATGAACTATTAGATCTAAGCTTATTGCATGTGCTAGCTACGTTAGGTTGAATAGCAACCTTTCTGATCTAGTGGTTTGTGCATAGGTATAGTGCGTCGGGAGACCAGGTGATAAAGATATGGAATCAAGAAGAGGTCATCTAGATTATTGCCTCAAATCAAGTAATCATTTGAATATCAAGATGGCTTAATTGCCATGATTTATTTTCATAGGTTTTCATCTTCATAATAATTTTTTTATTCTTTAGTTATTTTGTCATTAATTTCTTTAATTCTTGATTTATTTTGTTTACTTGTAAGGCTTATGCCATTACTTTGTAAGAGCTTATAAAAGCTCACAAAATCCCATTATAAATAATAAGTTTTCAACAAGTTTAATACTAAAATTAGAGATTTTCTCTTGGTTTATTCAAGGTGTGTTCTTGAATAATTTTTGGATCTATGTCTTTTGGTGGATTCCTTGAGACTAGATTTGTATTGTATCACGAGGCTTTCACATCTTGTGTGGTGCACTTCGATCCACCCTCACTTCCATTTTTTCTCGAGTTAGTTAGAGAGGTCCTTAGACCAGCTAACAACTCACCCGTTCGCCTCCATCGGTTTTCAATTTAGTAAGAGAGGTCCTTAGACCAACTAACGACTAACCCCTTCACCTCCATCTCTACCATCGACCATTTTCCGCATCAAGTTTAGAATCTCTTGAATATCGCATAATATTATGTTTGGTAGAATCCTAGCTCGCATCACCGGGTGTTATATATCTACACCTTATGTGTTTAAGAGTCTACTGGTTGTTGATTTTGTGTTGATCTATATCTCATGCGATACTTTCCTTGATCTAGCGCCTTTAATCCATAAGTTACAACACAACATATACTACTTAAGTTACTTAGAATCATTCAAACTTCCTGGTTAGAATTGAAACTCGACATAATCTTTATGGGATTGATAACCTTTAATACTACAATTGTACATTGTGCACTTGCAATTAGTTTAGGTGAGATAATTCATGCATTATATCGTTATTAATGTAACAAAATTAAGGGTTTACTTTCTTGTGATGTAATATTAAGGAAGAAATGAAACTTGTTTTCATTGTTTTCCATCTCAAGATCTTGTTTCTATTCAAAATTTAAACATATCGCGCAAAATAGTTTAGAGATTCCTCTTTTTTTAAAGAATAATATTATTATATAAAACAACACATTGTTTAGTTAATCTGATTGGTTAAACACGTAGATAGGATATTATTAAATTAATCGATGTTTCGTTTCCTTAGTTTTATTGGTTAAATATGGAGGTAAAATATTGTTAATTTCCTCATCTCATTCAGAGGCGCTTCGGTTTAGGGTTTTATAAAGATTATAATTTTTATCTACCAATCATATCTATTTTAAAACAAAGCATCCACATCCCATTGTGTTGTCGGGTCAAAATATTTGAAGCGTTTTGTTTTGACCCGTATCAGAAAATCTATTTGCATATCATTATTTTCAAATATTATCTAACAATCAAATTATTATATTAATACATGTCACATTTACACGTCATAAACTCCATCGTCTAAGTCAATCATATAACGACATTTCTGCGGAAGAAAACTTAGACATCACTTCATATAATAGCTACGGTGATTGTATATCACAAATATAACATTCACAACATAAACATTATCCTAAATAACTAAAAATTATTTTTATATCGAAATCTTTCGTAATCAACACATGTTGTAATTACTTTCCTAATTTCCTATTGTTTTATTTTTACTAAAATAAAAAAGTTATAATCTATTCACCAAATATTCTCAAAATAGTAAAAACTTAAATTGTTAGCATAAAAATAAATATTTGCATGTTGACCAAAAAAGATATATACATATGCATGTAAGATTATAAAACTTAGCTAATATAAATATTTACATGTTGATCAAAAATATTTGCAATACTTTTATTAGCCATTGACTTGAATTGAGTTATATATACTGAAAACTATCATAACTATAATTAGAGAGAAATACAAATATTTTTGTTATGGCATTACAATAACTGTTAGGTATTTGTGTTTCTCTACTTTTCACATAAGGTGCAGATGGGAATATTGATGTGAAACTCTAACCTCCGCTCTTCTTTTTACTTTCTAACAAATATTTTTAATTTTATTGTTTAAAATGTTTTTCTTACAATGTTTGAACAAATATTTTAGGATTTTGATTGTGTGAGTATATATAAACAACCAGCTTTCCAACATCCATTGTTGAAAAATCACAAGATTTAGGTATGATGGTGACTAGAATTAGGAAAATATTCAAATATGTGATTTTATTTTATTAGGTCGAAAATATGATATTTAGAATTCCTAGATCTAGATGTTTTGATTTAAGGATTTGGACATATGGAATTGGCTGGAATTAGCCTGTTTAGGATCTGTCTTTTTATATATATAAACTTTCTAATAGAAATATCAAAAATACATAAAGTATCTCAGATGAAGTATCTCAAATGCAATTTTATTAATAAGATCATTGAAATATTTAAGATAAGAACTTACAAGTTTTCTATGATTTTATTAATATTATTATAGAAATTTTAATTTAATTAGATTATTTTAATTAATTCGTTACTACAAATTTATTTAAGATATGATACGGCTATATGAGGGTTTTAGTATATTCAGACCTAAATTTTGTATTTTAGATTCATATTCGTAGCCAAATTTTTTATAAAATTAATATGCATAAAACATGATTGAAAACTATGAAACAAGTAATATAAAATGAAAAGACTCACATATTTTTCAGTTAATTTTGTATATAAGTATGTATACGTAGATACAAAGATATTCTTAAATTGAAAATACGCTAATATGTACATGCTTGTACATATATAATGATATCGACTAATTTACATCATTGATATTCCAATTTTTATTTTTTATTTTTAAATTTAACGTTAACTTAATAGTTATAATCAAATAAATAAATAAAAAATGAGAACATCGTGAAACATTAAACATTAGTTCTAACTATTCTTATATTTATATTTCTATATTTAATATTATAGGTACAATTCACTTCATATGGAAATACTGAAAAAACCATTAAATATATAACAAAAGATAGCTGTCCAAAAGGAACAGTTGTAATTTTACGCCAAAGTAATGGATCTGAAAGTGTTCATTTGAATATATTGGAGTATCCTGGTCAACATGTAAGTCTTTTTCTATATAATTCTTTTTCTAAAAGAATTCAAAATCTCATTCGGTTGTTAAGACATTCTAATAGCATTCAAATTCACATGAAAGCAAAATGGAGATTCTTTTATTTATTACCTATGCAAAAACTTATAATACTGATAAACATCTAACTAATATATTTATGAAATTTACAGTTTGCCACAATTGAGACTTTGTTAGATGAAAGTATTTATCGAGGAGCTGAAGCTGACATAAGTGTTAACAGTCTAAACTTGCAAAACAATCAATACAGTAAAAGTCAAATTTGGTTAGAGAATGGTCCTAGAAGCCAACTCAATAGTATACAAGTTGGTTGGGTAGTAAGTTAATACCATTATTTCTCACTATAATTATGTAATTCATACATAATTATGTAACTTTTAACATACAAGTTAGATAAGCTACAAATAAATATCTCCTGATATGGATATTCCTTTTTTATAATTTTACAGGCATCTAATTATGTGTTTAAATTCTTTATTTTAGGTGCATCCAAGATTATATCATGATAGTTTCACGCGATTAACAGCATATTGGACAGTGAGTATTTTTGAATTGTTCTTATTCATATAGAACAACAACTAAAAAAAACCAAAAGAATAGGATTTTCTTTGTGGTTTTTATTTACATAACCAATATAGTTATGCATAACTTGTTCTCATTTTTAGGCGGATGGTTATCGAAATACAGGGTGTTACAATACAAATTGCCCTGGTTTTGTGGTTGTAAGTCGAAATAACATACTTGGAGCCAAATTTTATCGTTCCTCTATCTACGGTAAATCAAACTTGTTTACTAGAGTACGAGTTTTTCAGGTAGGTGTACAAAAAATATTTAAATTTTAATATATAGTTTTGTTGAATTTATTATCGAATCAAACATTTTATCTTGTTTGTTTTATATTTATTACGATGCCTTCAGTGGAAACTGGGCACTTAAAATTTTTAGTGAAGTAATTGGTTATTGGCCCAAAGAGTTATTTACACACTTAAACAAAAGAGCTTTTTTGGTAAGATATGGAGAAAATACTTTTTCATCCCCTGATGGGTTTAGTCCTCCAATGGGAAATGGACATTTTCCAGCTTATGACTTTACAAAGACGGCAAATTTTGAATATATCAAGATTATAGACTCAAATTATGAAAAATTTGATATCAATTCTAGACAGATAAGACAATATACTGATCGTGTAAGGTGTTTTAGAATATCCGTATATTGGGTTCATAGCAGAAGAAGGGGTGTATGATTTGCGTATGGAGGACCAGGTGGAAATTGTGATGTATGATGGTTTGAGTCCTAGAAATGTATCAATCAAATGATATCAAATTATTAAATAAAAATAAATTTATTTTTAAAGAACCTTATTTCCTTGATTAAATATTTATTAATAAGAATTTAATATTTTTAAACGATAATAAAACAAAAAATATCACACATAGTTGAATTCTGATGTGATTGAGGTTATTAAACTATAAAATTTTCCATGAAATATGAACATAATTGAAATACTTTTAGGGGTGTATATATTTCATACTATATAATTAGTGTTTAACGAGTTAACGAAATGTGTGAATTTTTGTTTTCAATTATCAATTTTATATTATACACCAAAAAAAATGTAGACTTATACAAAATGATTGTATGATAATTTTAAATTCAATTGAACATAGATTGCTGGAAAAATGAGAAAAAAAGAAATGTGAACATACAACTAGCATATTATGTTGTTATGCTCGTTTATAGATGGTTGAAGTAGTCGATGTGGAATGAGGAAATAGTTCTGAAACTAGGGATAAGTATATATGTTGTTCATTTGGCTTGTCTAGTGATAGCTAAGAATTTAAATTCACAAACTACAAGGTTTTCAAAATCAATCCCTATCAAGTCCTAAACATTGACCAATACTAATGTCTTGACACTAATCTTCTCACTAATCCTATATAAAAAAGAGGAAGAGCTATCTCCAACTGACATAAACCTGCAAACGTGTCTCACATTTGATGAAACTTAAATCTCTAGTTTTCAGATTTAGTATGACCTAATCATTACTTAAAGCCTATAATTTTTAAGGTTAAATAACACTAAAATGAGCAGTTACCATTTTCACCAAACACTAATATTAGCAAGATAACCATCAATTTCTTGCTTTAGCATCTTAATTAAGTCTCAAAATCATTCAAACATTTTCACAAACACATCAAAAGCAAGGAGCGTCTAAGACATGAATCTAAGTTGGTCATTCCTAGATCTAACTTTCAAGATAGATATTCATTCCTCATGCTCAAATCAACAACATCAATCAACCCTAGATAGCCCTAAGTCAAGCGACTATGTAACTACTCACACATGATTATGGAGAATATCCTGATAAGATCAAAGAAAAATAAAGAGAAAATAGACATAATAATTAGAAGAAAGCTTGGATTTATGAGGTTCAAAGCATAACAAGTTTTGATCTTTAGATCCATTAAACTCGAATGATATTAGTGGGAAAGATATGCGGAAAGATGGGGGAAAATGAATCTATGAAGAAGATTAAATTGAGTTACATTCATGTGCTAGTGAATCATTGTCACCCTACGTATATTATTGATATTGAGAATCTTTATGTTTATCTAACGTCTGTTGTTAAACATGTGTAGAAATCCTTTGCGTGTAAAGGTGAAAGATGTATTGGGATGTGGATATAGCTCATTTGGTTTGAATTATGGTGTTAATGCTAATTTGGTTTTTCCTCACGGTAACGAGGAGACACCAAATAAACGAGATGATCTAATGGAGAATGTTGTTAGTGGGGATGATGAGGGTGTGTCAACTGACGATGTGGATAACAGTAATGATGAAGGTCATGAGAAGAGCGTGGATGATGAAGGTCATGAGAAGAGTGTGAATGATGATGGTCTTCATAACAATGGAGTGACAATGTGTATCATTGTGCAATGGTCGAGTACAATGAGATTCCACGCAATGTTGATGAAGAAAGTCAGTCTGCACAGGCAAGGGAAGATAGAACAAGTCTAGAAATAGGTAAATAATTTGACAGTAAGAAGGAAACGATTTAGGAGAACTTCAATTGAGAAATTTTTTGGGACCAAGCTAATGAACTCGAATATGACACGTTATGTGGTGAAGTATTGTGCGGAAAAGAAAGCTTTTCCCTGGTATTTACGAGTTACGAAGCTGAAGAAGACAAAATATTTTACTGTCACAAGATACAAGAGGATACATACATGCTCTCGTTTGAACTCGAGTAGCAGTGAATTGGAAATGGAAGGGGGTCCGAGATTAGTTGCATGTATTCTCAAGAAAGATTATTCAGGTCAGTTCGAGAATCCAACTCCCAAAAGTCTCATCAGTCTAGTACAAGTAAAATTAGGTGTGCGGGTGTCATACTCTACAACATGAAAAGGGAAAAATCTAGCTAATGAGACACCTGGAAATCCGGAAAAGAGTTTGAGGTCGTTGTATAGTTATATATAAAATGCTAGAGCAGGCGAATCCTAATACAAAAATAGTGTTAGAAGTGAACGAATCACATAGAATTAAGTACCTATTTATCGCTATGGGAGCTGCCATTGAAGGATTTAGAGGGATGAGGAAGGTTATCACTGTGGATGAAACTTGGCTGAAGGTCGGATATGGGGTGTTTTATTGTTTGTAACACAGCTCAAGACCCGAATCATCACTATCCCCTTACCTTTGGTGTAATTGATGGTGAAAACGATGATGGTTGGTGGTTTTTTCGAAACATTAAAAACCGTTATCCTTAAAATCCATAATTGGTATTTATTTCTAATAGGCATATGAGCATCATAAAGATGGTAAGACAAGTGTACCCAAGGTCTAAGCATGGCTATTGCATATATCATATGGTGCAGAATATTAAATCTTGTAAACAAAAAAAGGGTTGATGAGTTATTCATGGAATGCATAATGATATACATAGAGGCAGAGCTTCTGCAAAGGTATAGTGCATTTAAACAAAGGTATCTTAGTGCAGCCACTTATGTGGAGCAAAAATGAAGAGAACATAAATAGTGTGTATAGATGGGCGAGGTGTCATTTCCCAGGAGAAATATACACCATAGACACCACCAATGTGGTAAGACAATGAACAATGTTTTAACGATACAACGAAGTTGTCGATATGTAATATGTTGAATGAGATTATTGAAAAATTTTCGGAATGGTACAACAAGGATAGGAAGAAAGCTATCAATATGTAATATGTTGAATGAGATTATTGGAAAAAATTTGCAATGGTATAACAAGGATAGAAGGAAGATGTCGATATGTAAAATGATGGATGATATTATTAAAAAAAAAATTCATAATGGTATATTAAGGATAGGAAGGAAGGCGTATCTTCTCTGTCCTCACACAGACTTGCGCTTTTTGTGGAGAAGCTATAGCACAATATGTGTATGGAAGCGTCCAAACATCCGGTGAATGAGCTAAACAGCTTCATGTTGGTGTGCGAAGTCACATGAAAGGAAGGGTAATGTTGGGTGGTGAAATTTATGGAGAAAACTTGTAGTTGCAAATGTTTTGACATAGACAAGTATCCTTGTGTCCATGCAATTTCTACGAAGATGCATCTGTAGAAACAAGTAAATAGAGTAGCGAATATCAAATACCATGAATTTTGTTCTGAATATTATTGAGTGGGACACTAGCAAATGGCCTACAGACAGACGATCTATCCAGTTCCGACTAGGTCTGAGTAGATGATTCGAGAGAATGTACTAGAGCGATTTTGCTTACCTCCCAATCACCCCAGAAGAAGGTGAAAGGGTAGAAATCAAGAAAGAAGGTTCATATCGACAGTGAAACATCGTTGGAAATTTAAGCGGATATCAGATCAGAACTTGGAAGGCATGAGAAGATGGTTGAGCTTAGTAGGGGTTCAAACAATGTGTATTTTTTGTTACATTTGTCATGCTTATATACGTATATGTGACCATTAAATGATTCATATATTTGTAATATTGAGATATTGCATTTGTGATGCTTTTACCATTTTATAACTAAACAAAGCTTAAAACTAGAAAACCAATCAAACATAGAAATTACAATCAAGTATTACTGGTGCTACTACGAGTAAAAGATATGTTTGCATATGGCTAAAATATATGTGTGAATGTGTCTGAGTAATGAATTGAAAATTCAGAATCCTAAATTAAATAATAACAAAATTTATGTGGCGAAAATGTTATTGATATATCCACTTCTTCATGTTTTCACATATAACATCTTGCAATTTTAAAATGACACTTATAATGATATCCACCCTATTATGTAAATTGTTTAAACAAATGTGATGTTACACATATTACTTATAAAACCATTGGAATTGCATTTAATTAACCATAAATCATCGATACAACAAAAAATAGGGTTTGGACTAGTAATACTAATTTTTTATCAAAAACCGCAAAAATACAACTATGTGGAATGGAGAACAACCATGCAACTAAGAAGTATTAATATGTTGAAATATGAAAAATCTGAAATTAGAAATTTTTATTTCAAAATATTTGGTTTTTCCGTCAAAGGTGAAGATTACAAGGAATTTCTTGTCTCTCGATACTTAAAGAAATTTTTCATGATTTTCCTTCATTTTCGTCCATTAGCATCAAAAAAACCAGAGTGAGGAGAGTAGAGGTTTGTTTGCCCTTCTATAGTTGGGGTAAATTTATTATTTCACTTTGTTATATATGAGTTCAATTTTGTTATTTTACTTCATGGGCTCGATTTCCAATCAATCTCCAATGCAGAAATGAGCTATACCAGATCTGTTTCTTCGAGCGGTAGACCATTTTCGAGGACACTTAATCTTTAACTTATATTACTGAATAATATTTACAAAATTTTAAATCAAGAGACAAATCTGATTTGAAAAACAGAGTGATAAAAAACATAGCTAAAAAAAGAATGAGCTTACCACACACTCAGTCTATCCACCATCATCATCCTCACGATTCAATGTCATCTTAGTACTCAAATTAACATGGAGTTGCAAAAAAAACTTTTTAATAAGAGAAATCAAAGAAAAACCAACCATGTATTTCGTTTCAATATATGTTCGCATGAAGTATGTTGGTTCACGTGGTAGTTTTAAAGGTTTTTATCTTTATTTTTTCATTTCATTTCTTTTTGTTAAAGATCTTATTTTATTTCATTAGCCATTTTCTCTCTATGATTATACATAATCTCTTGCATAAATTAGAAGCTACAAATATATCATTGCGATTATAAGACTATTAACCCACATTTTTGCTATCTCCATAATTTCAATAATTTCAATATCTCAAGTCTTTCTTAGCGATTTTCCCAATTATCCACAATTTAATAATAACCACATTTTTTTCTTTTCAGCCACATTGAGATTGAGAATGGTGGCAATGGATAGTACAACGAGATCAGAGGAAATGTGCTCCGCGTGGGGAAGAAATCTCTGCCCCTAAACCGATGTTATCTTCAGGTATTTGGATCTCAATTAGTATCAAATAATGTGAAAATTTTTATTCGACCCAAATTGAATTGTTCTGCTCTAGCCGGTTTTTAGTTAGCATAAGTTTTTTTCGAAGAAAGTAGATCTCTGATATATAATTTATATTTTACCAAATTTTGGTTAGTTCAACTCCAGATTGATACATTTACTATGACTCTCTTAGTATGATGCTATATAAGTTTTTAAGACTTTGAGAATCTAGCTAAGTAACAACAAAAAATATCCACTTTGGATGCTTTTCTGTGGGGTTCAGATGAATACTTTGTCTAATTTAAATTTTCTTTTGCAGAAGTTTTTGCTTTAATAAAAGAATGAAAAGTGAAGAAAAGACGATTCTTCAAGTCTTTCAACTGTCTTATGTTAAGCTAGATGCGTAGGCATGTTTACAATGCATGACACAAAAACTTTGCTATGTTTTCAATTGAGAAACCATTGAGTTGATGAACTAATTTCATTATGGATTTTTAAAACTTTGTTTTCTGGTTCTTGTGGCTAAAATTTTACATAGAGCAAGAGCAAGTGAAAAAAGACTAATCTTAAAACACCTAAAAATATCTGATTTCAGGTATAAAAGTAGAGAAAAGTCTTAGCCTAGGTTTCAAAATGACTTACAAAAGTTTTAGAGGTACGATATAAAGAAACAAAACATTTTACTTACAATATGTTCAATTGCTTTCTATTCACATCTTTTGCAGGTTTGCAAGGACGGTTTAGGCAATCACCACGTCACTTCACTAATTGTACAAAGCTTGCTTTTTCATGAGAATTCGGATTAGTGAACGTATTCTAGATTGGATGCCGAGGAAAAATTGCATCATTTCATGCAAACGTTCTTTGTATTACAAAGCATTATGAAGGAGAAAGAAAAACATCAAGGATAAGAAAATTGTGAAATTGTGGATTACAAAAATTGCCAATCAAATTAAATTGAAGTTGTGACTATTACGTTTTATCTTTCATATTATTTCTATCAATTTATTGTAGATTTAATATACTTTTCTAGGACAAAATTAATATGGTCTATAAATTATTAAAATAAAAATAAAGTAACTTTGAATCATCTCATATTAAACTTACCTTTAAAACAAAAACAGATATTTTTCTGATCAAATAAAAAACTTTCTCTTATTCTTGCCCATGCATTGCACCAAAACTCGAAGCCTGACCTCTTTCCCATGTATCATGTCAGCAATTTGGACAGTAGGGAACGAAAAAGTGTTTGAAAACAAAGCCATTTCATCGAAGGAAACTCTGAAGAATGCCGTTAAAAACGCTAGTGAATGGCATCAAGCCTAAACAAAGAACACCGCAAAACCCTCTCACCACCAGCAACCTAATCAAGTACAAGCCACTTAACCAAATGAAGATCCAAGAACATGTATTTGCTATACCGACGCAGCTTGGTTGGGTAAGGATAGGAAGGCTGGTATTGGCTAGATTATCAAGGAAAAAAGCAACATAATTATCACACTGAGAGCAAAGGTCATCAATTCCACATACACCCCCTAGAAGCGGAAGCGATATAGGAATGTATCTTGAGAGCCAAGGAACACCAAATCAAGTACCTCTGAATAGGTATAGATGCAAAGGCTGTTATCCAAGACATTCTATCTCGGAAACCACCAAAAGACATCATCGGAGTAACTCACGACATCCTCAATGTGGCGACAACTAACAGAAATGTATCTTTTGTTTTATCCCTAGAGTTAAAAATGTGATAGCGGACTCACTCGCAAAATCGGTTTTAAAGGTCAACGACCATAGCCTAATTGTACCAAACTGAGTTTTATTTTTGTCTTAATGAATTAGTTTCTAAGACCAATAAAAAAAGTCTTCTAACACATATAATATAGTGTTCCTAATATACATTATATATTTATATGTAATGTAAACAAAAACTTATCAAAAATAAGAAAAAAAATTTATTTTCACTGAAAGGCACTTTTGATTGGTTAAGGCATTTGCAAACAACGATGCGAATTTGCTACCAATCGACACGGTATTTGAAATGAGCGGTTGGTAAAATCGTTTGGAAATATCGTTTGGAGTTGAATTTCAGCGGTTGTAAAGACCTTTTGCAATCACTCTAAAATACTAGTGTTTGAATATTCATCGGTTACAAATGAATGATTAATTTTTTTCTTTTTGGATTAAGGGTGTATAAATAAAGTAATTATTTTTGCTTTTAATAAAATTGCATTCATCTTGTTATTTTTAACAAATAAAAATAGTGCAACGAATATCAATCAATGTATTATCATAAATATATATTTAATATTTTAGAAATAAAAGATGTGTAAAAAAAAAAAAAAAGTTAGGCAACGGAATGAAATTACCGAAGAAAAAGAAAAACTGAGACGACGGGTCGGGAGGTTCGGGAGGGGTTGAGGAGGATTCCATTCCGCCGTCAGCAGAGGGAGAAGGCATCGCCGGAGGAGGGAGCACACTGGTCATGAGGCTCCTCGAGTCTTGAGTCTGGGAGGTTTTCTTTCTAGGGCGAACTGTTTTTCCCTCTCTTTTAGAAAAAGAATTATGTTATAAAAAAAAATATATATATATATATATATATAGGACTTAAAAGAAAGAAAATATATTAAAAAGGAGACTTAATCGATTTTAATCTCAAACGGAAAAAGATTAGAATTATTTAGTTCTATATAAAGAGCTCGTCTATTTCTCAAATTCTCAATTGATAAATTTACAATCTTTGATTCTCTTTCAGGGTTTTGGGAAAGATATTATACAAGATCATATATTTCTATTCTTTTGTTTTAAATTCATACGTTTATAGTTCAAAAATTATTCATGTATAGTTTCATTAGTTGTTCTTTTATATAAGTTTTAGAAGCATAGTCATATTCTTTATAGTTTGATTTGAGGATACTTGTGAGTCTTCATGAAATTGATTTAGATCAAAATATATTTAACATGAACCGATCGATATATTATTGATTAATTATCTAGCACGTTAGACATATAAGTTTTGGTTAATTCCATTATATGAAACATTCTCATAATTAAAATTATTGATTATTCATTATTATCTAATCCTAAGTTTTAGTTTAGTTAGATCAAATAAATTTCATTGAAGAGTGGTGAAGAGGAGATTATGGAATATTAAAAATGTTGCAATGGTGGTAAGGAATTGGAGTCCCGATGCGGAGGAGGAGGTGCAGCCGGCGTTGCAATCAGTTCCTTTATGGGTAGTTCTTAAGAATGTTCCTCGTTCTCTCTACTCTTGGAAAGGACTGAGTGGCTTAAAAAGTTCTTTTGGTGTTCCAAAGAGGCTTCATCCTGATGCTCTTTGGTGTAAAAATTTCAAAGAGGCGAAGATTTTTGTTGAGGTGGATCTAACGAAGTCTTTGCCTAAAAGTTATAATGTGCCATTGAAAGGTGGGGGAACTGTTACAGTGTTTTATGAATATCCATGGCTTCCCCATTTTGCCCTTCGTGTCAAAAATGGGGACATGTGAAGAAGGACTGTTTAGCGGTGCCGGGTTCGCTTTTGATTCTTGCTCGGGAAGCAAATGGGAGTGTAGGGGATGGTGGACTGGCGGTTGAAAAAACTGTGTTAAATGAAAAGATGGTGTCAGGAGATAAAGGGGCTTCTCCTAAATTTTATGTTGCAGGTTCCACTGTAAATCTTTCGACGCCTTTATCGGTTTCAAAGACAGTGGTGTCCGCCACCAAGTTGATTTCTCAAAAGGTCTCCCCACGTGCTGTGGATGTAGAGGTGGAGAAGTTGGATAAGGAGAGGAATCTCACATGTTCGTCCCCTTCGAAGTCGAGTACACATGATGTGGTTGGTGCTACTCTATGTCCTCGGGAAAACAATTCGCCTTTCACAAGGGAAGTGATTGCTGATGCTGTTGACTCGGAGGAGGAGGCAGAGTTTTGGCAAACAGTTTCTCCTAACAAAGCTCGTAGGGTTTCTGTTAGGGAGGAAGGTGATATATCGATTGCTTCCACCTCAAGATTTAATTCATTGTTACTTCATGAAGATGAAGGGATGGGTTTCGGTGATGAAAATTTTGAGGAGGAGGTGATGGATGATGAGATTATTGTTGAGGAGAAGGAAGATGTACCTTTGGACAATAAGAAAAGAGGGGAAAATAGTAAGAGTGTTGTTGAGTCTCGTTCCTCTCTTCCACGCTAATCAAATTCCAATCACAAGGTGATTAAGGATGCATCTTTTTACTTAGATACAAGTATTTTTGATGCGAAAAAGAACTCGGGCAGTAAGGTGAATTCAGGCTCTAACCAGAATTCGGGTAATAAGAAGAAGAAGAAGAAGTCCAACAAACACCATTAATGTCGGATTTCTTTTGGAACATTCGCGGTTTTAACAAATCAACGAAACAGTTAGTTGTTCGGGATTGGATAAAGTATGGCAATCTAAAATTTGGATGTATGATCGAGACTAGGGTGAAGGAGGAGAAAGCTAGTTCGATCGTATCTTCTGTTTTAAAAGATTGGTCATTTGAAGAAAACTACAAGTTTAGTCGACTTGGTCGTATCTGGGTAGTTTGGGACAAAAGTGTGAAGCTAGAGGTGATTTCTAAGAGTGCACAGGTGATTACGTGTGTTCTATCCGTAGAAGACGTGGAGGGTGATTTTTGTTGTTTGTTTGTTTATGCATCAAACTTTGTGGAGGATAGGAAGTACCTTTGGGAGGAGCTCAAGTCGCCCAAAGATGATGCACGTTTTGGACATTTGCCTTGGCTTTGCTTTGGAGATTTTAATGAAATTCTTGACTTGGAAGAGCATAAATGGTCGGTGGGATCTCCAGTGTGTTCCGTTGGAATGTCCCATTTCCAAGACATGGTACGTTACTGCTCGATGTTGGATGTCAAATATCATGGCCCACTATATACTTGGAGTAACAGGCAAGATGCTAATCTAGTGAGTAAGAAGCTAGATAGGTGTCTCATGAATGATGTGGGGTTTGCTAGTTTCCAGCATGCTTATTGTGTATTTGATTATGGGGGGTGCTCGGATCATTTGCGGGGGCGGTTTTGCTTGTCAAATGTGGAAAGAAGAGAACGGGGGCCTTTCAAGTTTGCGAATGCGCTTACTTCTCTTCAGACTTTTGTTCCTGCGGTTAGTGACGGTTGGAACCAAAATGCTTTGTTTCATTCTACCTCCGCTCTATTCAGATTTGCCAAGAAATTAAAGAGTTTGAAGCCAGCTCTTAGATCGTTTGGTCGTACCTTCTTGTCGAGTATTCAAATTCGATCAAAAGATGCTTGGGAAGATTTTAAATTAAAGCAAGAGGTGGCTCTTTTGACCCTTACAGCAGCAAACTCACATGAGGAGAAGATGGCTCTAGATCGCTGTGAGCGTATCTCGGGTTTAGAGGAGAAGTTTTTGAAACAAAAGTCCAATCTACATTGGCTTAGAGTAGGTGATAGTAACTCTAAAGCTTTTTTTAATGCCATCACGGTGAGGCAAGCTCGAAATGCAATCCGTGATATTGTTAATCATGAGGGGGTCACCTTGACGAATAAAGCAGATATTAAAGCAGAGGCGGTGCGATTTTTTCATGAATTCCTTAGTCATCACCCTATGGATTTTGTTGGCATGGAGGTTGAGAATCTTCATGATCTTTTGGATTTTGAATGCTCAAGCTTGGAGAAGGACAGATTAATTAAGGATGTCTCTAGTTTAGAGATTAAGAAGACTTTATTTTCCATGCCTAAAGATAAATCTCCAGGCCCGGATGGTTTTACGGCTGAGTTTTCTAGGAAGCTTGGTCTATAATTGGCAGTGATTTTACGGTGGCAATTCAATCTTTTTTCCGATTTGGTTTTTTGCCAAAGGGTCTCAGTGCCACTATTTTGGCTCTGATACCGAAGAAGGAAGAGGCGAGAGTTATGAAGGACTACAGACCGATCTCCTGCTGTAATGTTGTTTATAAGGTTATTTCGAAGATCTTAGCCAACAGGTTGAAGGTTCTTTTGCCAAGTTTCATCACTCACAATCAATCGGCTTTCGTTCAAGACCGCCTATTGATGGAGAATTTATTATTAGCCACGGAGATAGTGAAGAATTATCATAAGGAGGATATTTCTCTGCGTTAAGCTATGAAGATAGACATCTCAAAGGCTTTTGATTCTGTACAATGGCCTTTCCTTCTTAACGCTCTTACGGCTATGCATCTTCCACAACAGTACATTAGATGGATAGAGCTTTGTATCACCACTGCCTCTTTTTCGGTACAAGTAAATGGGGAGCTTGCGGGGTTTTTCCAAAGTACTCGTGGCTTAAGACAAGGCTGCTCTTTGTCACCTTATCTTTTTGTCATTTGTATGAATATGCTGTCTAAACTGCTTGATAAGGGGGCAGTGGAGAGGAAATTTGGCTATCATCCGGGTTGTCAAAATTTGAAGATCACTCACTTGTGTTTCGCTGATGATCTCATGGTTTTTACGGATGGTTCTGCTCATTCTATGGAGGGAGTTTTGACTGTTTTTGATGTATCGGGGTTAAAGATCAGTCTTGAGAAATCAACATTGTTTCTTGCCGAAATAAACCAAATGCAACGAGCTTTGCTGCTGGACAGATTTCCTTTTGAGGCTGGGTGTTTACCTGTTCGCTATTTAGGTCTTCCTCTCCTTACTAAGAGGATGACAGTGGCTGACTATTCACCTCTGTTGGAGAAAATTAAGAAGTGTATTAGCTCTTGGAAAAATCGATTTATTTTATTTGCCAGGCGATTGCAACTGTTGAAGTCGGTTATTGCAAGTCTCACAAATTTTTGGATCATGGATTTTAGGCTGCAAAGGGATGTATCAAGAAAATAGAGAAGATTTGTGCGGCTTTTTTGTGGTCGGGACCTGATCTTAACACCAAAAAGGCTAAGGTTTGTTGGGAAACTATTTGTTTGCCTAAGGAGGAAGGAGGTCTAGGGCTCAAGCGTCTTGCTGCAGCAAAAAAAGTATGTGTTTTTAAGTTGATTTGGAGAATTTTAACTGCAAGAAACTCTCTCTGGGTTGATTGGATCAAAAGAGAACTTATCCGATCGGGATCCTTATGGTCGGTTCATGATACACAATCCGCTGGCTCTTGGATGTGGAGGAAGATTCTGAAATTTAGGGAGCAAGCAAAGGTATTTCATCGTATGGAGGTTCATGATGGTAAAGAAACATCGTTTTGGTTTGATGTGTGGTGCCCGTTGGGTTGTTTGCATGATGTCTCAGGTGATCGTGGCTATATTGACATGGGCTTGCCCCTGTGATGCTTCCGTTGCAGATGCCATTGCTTCTTCACGACGAAGACGATTCCGCAATGAATTTCTTGATAAAATTCTTGCTGAACTAAACAGGTTGGGGGGAAGAGAAGTTGTTACAGATTCTGAAGTTCATTTGTGGAAGGGAAGGGCTGATAGTTACAAGACAAAGTTTGAAACAAACGAGACATGGAAGGCGATTCGATTGAAGCGAGCTGTGGTGGACTGGCATGTAGGGGTTTGGTTTGCTAAAGCTACTCCTAAATATGCTTTCCTTACATGGCTGGCGGTTTTAAATCGACTTACCACGGGCGACCGCATGAGTTTTTGGGGTCATGGAGTGAATACATATTGTGTCTTTTGTCGATTCCGTATGGAATCTCGTGACCATTTATTTTTCTCTTGCCCATATTCATCTAGAGTTTGGGGAAGACTTATTCGTAAGCTATTGGGAGGACTCTATACTGACTCTTGATCGATTTTGATGACTTTGGTTCTTGGTAACTCGGTACTTGGAACAAAGCTGTTCATTCTCCGATATACATTGCAATGTGCTATTCATGCTTTATGGTTGGAGAGGAATCGGCGAAGACATGGAGAAATACCTTTGACCGCCACAATGCTGGTTAAACGGATTGACCGATTGGTTCGTAACAAGCTCTCTACTCTTGCTTATCCGGGGTCTAAGTTGGAGGATTCGTTGAGAGTTTGGTTTGCCACCCGTTGATTAACTTAGAAACAGGAATGTAAATTTCTTTTTCTTGTTTTTTTTAATGTTGTAAGTTGCTAAAATGGTTTTTTCTTTCAATAAAATTTAACATTGATACGAAAAAAAAATAAGTTTCATTAATAATTAAATTATAATGAATACTTATTTTTTTCCTCCTCTTGCAATACGTTTATGATCTCACTGAATTCTCAAATCGTTTGTTAATTTTTTTTATAATGTTTTTCCATAGATACGATAAAACAAAATTTTATCAAATACCCCTTGAAAAATTCTGATTTCAGAATTACGAGTAATTTGCAAAATTCAAAGATGCAACACAAGCAACTTAAGTGGTGAAATATTTATCTTAAAATTTTTTTTTTATGTCAATTCATAAATAAATAAGAAAGTATATCTTTGTAAATAAAAATAAAGCTAATTTAAATAAGTATATGACAATCAATTTTTAAAGGCTAAATATATGAATAGCTAAATACTAAAAAATTAAACCTAATCTATATATAAATTAGTAAAGATTACTTATTTAGAAACATGATAAAATTTATTTGAAACGTAAATAAGATAAAAACAGAAGAATAAACAAAAAAAATGTGATACTTATCTAATTGTGGTTTCACATAACTTACTATTCTTCTATATATTGAGAGACAAATCTATTATCTATTACTACTAAAAGTTAAATGTATAGTGTTGTTAGGCCGTCCACATAGGATTTTAAACGACCAGTAATATTGTTCCATGTAAGCGTTCTAAAATAAAATAGAAAATTAATTAAAAAATAAAATTAAAGTTTAGAAAATAAGGAAATTGTATATAGTTTCCACCAGTAATATTATTCCACATTACCAAGTAAAAATAAAATAGAAAAATAATTTAAAAAAGAAACAAGAGTTTAAGAAATAAAGAAGAAATAAGGAAATTATATCATAGTTTCCTAAAAAACTTTTATAGTAGTTCACATATGATTTTAAAAGACCAAAAATATTATTTCAAATCGGCTTTCAAAAATAGAATAGAATATAAAACTAAATATCAAATATAAACTTTAATATCAATATCTTCAAAATCAAACTCAATCATGTTCCATATTAATTTCATACTTTTCTTTCTTAATGGTTTAAAATGAATATAAATCTAAGTAATATTTTAAATATATATCATTATTTAAACTTTAATATCAAATATCTTCAAAATCAGGCCCCATCATGTTCCAAATTAATTTCATATTTTCCTTTCTTATTGGTTTAAAATGAATATATCATTATCTAATTTAAACATATATATTTTTTTAAATGAATATTTTTTTTTAAAAAAAAAGAAAAATTTATAATTTAAAATTAAACACATATTTCAGTGATTGGTGTTTTAAAATCACCGATCCAACCCAACCTAATCGTCCATCAAACCGAACCATACCCAAAATTAGATTTATCCCAAATAGGTTTTCTTCTTGTGTTGATTATTCACCTTTGACCAAAATGTCTCTGATAGAATCATCACGAAACTCAATCGAATCTTGCACATTAAAACTTCTCACTTCTCAGATCAATCCATTTCTTCTTCAATCAAATCTGTGAATCGCCTATCTCTCGCCGACGAAGCAACAACAAAATCAAAGCTCGGATTTTCCTTTTGTTGTTGGAACTGATTCGATATGCACATTACAGCTTCTCATATCGATCCACTTCTTTTTCAATCGAATATATGAATCGTCTATCTCTCGCCGACGAAGACAACAACAAAATCAAAGTTTGGATTTTCCTTTCACTCTTGGTGATTTGAGTGGAGAAATGTTTAGTGAAGCTAACTGAGGTTCTGATGTTAGTGAGAAGCGAGAAATTCAAGGAGAGATTTTGAATTACAATACAATGTAAAAGAGGAACAAGAAAAACACAAAAAATATT
The DNA here is from genome assembly GCA_900116095.1 of Euclidium syriacum. Taxonomy (NCBI): domain Eukaryota; kingdom Viridiplantae; phylum Streptophyta; class Magnoliopsida; order Brassicales; family Brassicaceae; genus Euclidium; species Euclidium syriacum. The sequence continues at coordinate 2,186,180 of FPAK01000004.1, forward strand.
TCAGGAGTTTGAATTGGCAACAAAACGTAGTTTACGATGCAGTTATGAAGCAGGTAGAAAATGATATGGGAAAACTATTCTTCCTATATGGTCCTAGCGGAACAGGGAAAACATACATTTATAAAACCATCATTTCTAAGATGCGTTCAACAGAGAAAATAGTCCTCCCAGTAGTTTCGTCATGCATCGCAACATTGCTTCTACCTACCGGTAGGACAACACATTCACATTTTAAGATACCAATAAATATCGATGAAGATTCAATGTGCCATATAAGGCCTGGAACAATGCTTGCTGAATTAATCAGAAAAATCGATCTTATCATATTGGATGAGACGTCCATGACACATCGGTGCGCATCCGAAGCGCTACACATAATATTAATAGATTTGATGTCCATGAAAATTGAAGCAATTAAGGACAAGCCTTTCGGAGGCAAGACTTTACTACTAGGTGGTGACTTCTGACAAATATTACAAGGCACTCCACATGATTCTAGAGCGGATACAATTTTAACATCAATCAAAGAATCATACTTGTGCGAATCTTGCAATGTATTCACTTTAAAATATAACATGAGACTCCAAGAATCAAAAACAAATTTTGCAGCATGGCTACGAAATGTTGGAGATGAAAATGCACCCACAAAAGGAAAATAAAAACAATAACGGAGCTGATGGTCATATGGTTGTAGTTGATTCAAAATTCCTAATGCAATCAACTAAAGATCATATGGAGAAAATATTTCAAGCCACAAATGCAGAGAACGAACTAACAAAAAATAAACATGCAAGCATTACATAGACAACATCCTAACACCCCGGAATGAAACAGTTGATGAGATTAATGCAAACATGTTATAAAAATTGCCAGGAAAATAAGAGGAATATCTGAGTTCAGAGCGTATAGAAAAAGATGACACAATATCAACAAATTATGAGACGCTATATACGGTTGAATATCTAAACTCTCTAGAGTTCGCAGGACTACCAAAACATTAACTATTTTAAAAAGTGGGAGTACCAATAATGTTGCCCCGAAACAAACCACTTTCAACTCTATCTCTTACTTTATAGCACAAAAAATAAAGAGTAACAACAATAAACTCATATCAAATTAAAAGGAAAAAAGTAACTCCACCACATATAAAATTCAATTATCATGATATTAAAAAAAAAAACAAACTTATTATAAAAATTTTAAGAACACTAAAAATTTAAAAATAATACAATTTATTTTCTAAATATATTCCAAAAATAAAAACAAAGCAGTTTTAAATTGGAAAACAAATACAGTGACAAATAAAGTAGTAATAATAATATTAAATGTCACCATTTTTCAATAAAAATATATTATTAAATATCAAAATAAACGAAACAAATAATATTACGCCCGGGTTTAAAACCTAGTTACTAATAAAACTTAAAGGTATAGTGTTGTTATGCTGTCCACATAAGATTTAAAACAATCAGTAATATTGTTCCATGTAAGCGTTTTAAAATTAAAATAGAAAATTAATTAAAAAGGAAAATTAGAGTTTAGAAAATAAAGAAATTGTATATAGTTTCCACCAATAATATTATTCCACATTACCAATTAAAAATAAAATAGAAAACTATTTCAAAAAGAAAATCAGAGTTTAAGAAATAAGGAAGAAATAAGGAAATTATATCATAGTTTTCTAAAAAAAACTTTTATGGTAATTCACATATGATTTTAAACGACCAAAAATAGAATAGAATATAATATAAAATTAAATATCAAACATAAACTTAAATATCAATATCTTTAAATCAAACCCTATCATGTTCCATATTAATTTCATATTTTCCTCTCTTATTGGTTTAAAATGAATTTAAATCTAAGTAATTTTTTTAAATATATATCATTATCTAAACTTTAATATCAAATATCGTCAAAATCAAGTCCCATCATGTTCCATATTAATTTCATATTTTCCTTTCTTATTGGTTTAAAATGAATTTAAATCTAAGTAATTTTTTAAATATATATCATTATCTAAATTTAATTTTTTTTATTGTTTAAAAACAGATTTCAAATCATTATAAATTTTGAATCATTATATAAATTTAAACATATATATATATATATATATATATATATATATTTTTAAACGAATACTTTTTTTTTGTTTAAAAACGAAAATTTACAATTTAAAACTAAACACATATCAAATTGACAAAAAAAAAAAAAAAAAAAATTTAACACATATTTTGGTGTTTCAAAATATATTATTAAATATCAAAGTAAATGAAACAAATAATATTAATATACCCGGACGTAACCCGGATTTATAACCTAGTTATGTCAAAAGTTATTCATACTATAAAATTTGTAGAATAATAATAAATTAAAGAATGCTTATATTTCGTCCGATTAAAAATTTAATATATAAGTTCAGAAATTAAAGAAAAATATATATATGAGTAGCTTAATAGTTAAAACCTAAACATAGTCAAATAGGAATATGAAAAAATATTTTTTTACAAAACATATAAGAATATTTTATTGGAAACTAAATAATGAAAAGAAAAAAAAAGATAATCAACTAGTTAGTATTCTTCTCTTTCGGTTACATTAGTGTTTTCAATTTAATTTTATTATCTCATGGTTTTTCTATTTTCTTAAAAAATTTATATCAACCTTATAAAATATTGAATTACATACCCACATATACGCAGGTTCTAACATAGTTATCAATAAAAATAGATTAAAAATATTCATTTTCAAATTTTCATAGTGCTAAATACGAAAATCTAATAAATATTTACATAATTATCTACGATATGTCCATAACATATCTGCAACTTGGTTACTAATTGTTGTAATATATGCGTCATCACTCGTTGTTTCAAAGTCTTCTAGCTCATTTATAATATCTTCATTAGTTGCTTGTTGTCTCGTTTTTCCCGGGAAAAAATTTCCCGCACCAGACGAGACGAACTTCCTTTTTCGGATCAAGCCAAAAGGTCGCATATCCATAACTTCCACTTCTCAAAGTTTTCACTTATAGTATTTTCCCGAATTCGCCTTTGTCATGAGTTAGAGGTAGCCTACAAGGGCCACAGTCCTCCTCCGCTCGGGCTCGATTCTTCTTGGGAGTTAGAGGTAGCCAAAGATGGCAACAATCCTCATATGTCGATGCTTCATCCAATGTTCACACACCTGGGTACTCAAGACCCGTAGATACTAGTCTGGGAGTTAGAGGTAGCCTTAAACGGCAACAATCCTCCTCCGTCAAACTAACCTTCTCCGGAATGGAGAACAGCTTCAAACGCTCAGCCTCCAAGGCATTAAGAGCTAAAATTTGTGTTCATGCGCCTCTAATGGTGGAAGAAATTTCGTCATCCTTTGCTCCAAATCAGACCCGAGTGCTGCCGGTTATCAGTTACACCTCTAACCGCCTATCTTTCTTTCCAAGATGTGTATGTCATTTATGTAAACTCCTTGGCAAAGAGTTTTGATTTCCTTCGATTTGTAACCGCAGTTAAGATTAATATAAGAAATCGTTGTCCAAAAAAAAAAAAATATATATATATATATAGTTCTTTTTCTATTAGGATTATATAGCATGATCCTTTTTCTAGTAGGATTAGGTTAATTTTTAAAAGATTATAAGATTTTGACACATGTCAAAATATGATTGGTTGGTTTAATTAAAATATTTTAAACATGTGTCGAAATCTGATCGTCTGAATCTGTCGTGATCGTATTAATTACGAAGTTTTGACATCAACTGTTATATAATAAGATAAATATTACTAATTTCAATTTTTATTTTTGTATTGTAATTTACATAATTATTTAAACAAAATTATGTTTTAAATATGCTTATCTAAATACACTATGCAACTATTAGAATGCAAACAATCAAACTCAATATTTAACAGTCCTCTGTTACCCAACCTTCTTCTGCAACCATTGTGTCTCATCACATCTTTTCCAAACAATCTCTTTGACAACCGCTCAAAATTTTTTGTAACTGCTTTCTTAAAACGGTGTCACCATCAGATCCAATACTATACACTTTTTACTCATGAAATGCTATTATAACACTTGCCACCAAAAAAACAAAAATAGAAAAATAACATCCATGATAGGCATAGATAGAGGTGTCAAAATGATTGATCCATTCAAAACCAATTCATTAACTCAATAACTCATTACTAAATAGATAATGGTTTTATCCAACTCAATAAAGCAAATGGTTTGGATCAAACCATAACTCATTATGTTAATGAGTTAATGGTTTAAATGAATTAACCCATTAAACTTTAAATGAGTGCAACTTAAAATTGTATAAAATCAAATTGTACCAAATGATATCAAATTGTATCAAATGAGATCAACAATTCTTCATAATGAACAATATCTACACATATTATAAAATCAGTTTATGTGATAAAACTTAATTTTAACTAGGGTTGTGAGCAACTTGATCATTTCCTCCATTCTAGATTCTGTCATGAACCAATGTTTCTGCACAAACACAAAACCAATCCGACCATATAAGAAACTTGATCATTTCCTCCATTCCAGAGTCTCCATCATCAAAAAATTATTCATTCTCCGACCATATAAGAAGCAACATGCTTAAGGATCCTTAAACAAAACACAAAACTATTCATTCTCCGACCATATAAGAAGCAACATGCTTAAAGATCTACAATACAAGAATTCATGAAGTCAACATGCTTAAGGATCTACAATATAAATCAATCCAGAGATAAATCAAGACCATATAAGAAGTTAAACAGCGAAGCTACTTACATGGATTCTGACAAAGATCAAAGATTCGGTTATCACTAAATCAAGTTATCAATGATTCAAGACCAAGTTATCAATGATTCAAGACCAAATTATCACATAGATCATGTAAACTCAGCAATGATTCAATGAGAGATGGCAACCATATATAAAAACTCGACAATGCTGTGACAAACTTGATACAAACTCGACACTTTCCAATGATTCAATCAGAGACCATTACTCATATCTAAATTTGATTCAAGAACCTTGCCCATAACAAAGAAGTAGAGAGATTGAAACTTAAGCAGATGAAGTACCTGAGGAGAGGGATATATGGTGAATCCAAGCTTTGACTTCATTCATCTTCTTCTTCCATGGGATCTACCACAGGAACTGTGTTTGGATCCGCTCGAATAACAACCATCTCGCCATTATCTACAGGAAAAGCTCAGTAAACATATAAATCAAGTAAAGGACTTACTTATGCTAAACAATCATCAAGCTTGTAACCATGTATCCAAGATCGAGTAGTAAGTAATGCTTGGACATTACGAGGACAAAGTCGTGTCCTATATTTGTTGATCAGATGAGATCCGATACTGAAACTAGACTCAGAAGCAAGAGTGGTGATGGGTATACTTAATACATCCATCGCCATGTATGTAAGTGCACCAAAGTGTTGTCTATTCTCCTTCCAGTATTTCAGAACATTCAAATCCGGATTAGTCTTCATCTCCAATTTTGGATCTTCTAAATACATATCTGAAGCTGACTTTCCTTGTTCTATATACTCTGGACCATCATCTAAATCGAACAAATCATGTATCATTTGAAACTTAAATAGTTAATCCCAAGCTAATATGATACAATGTTATAAGACATATCTTACCAAAACTACATAAGCCAAATTCAATTAAGCAACTACTTATCTACTTTTTTAGCAATTAATTTGGAAAAGCATACTCAGAAACTCAAAAAACAAACTATTCATTCTCAGACCTAAAACATAACAAAGTCAGACCTAAAGCAAACTATTCAGTTTAAATGAAGTATTATTGTAAGTCTTATATCTTGCACGCCTAAGTTGCCTCTTCCTTGTCCTGGAACACGAGAATTGTTTGCTCTTGAATAGCTCACAACTGGAGTCAGAGGATATTTTTCCTATATTCTTGAAAGAGCTTATAAAACTAACTCTTAAGGTGTTGTATCTTTTCTTCTAAAGTGAATGGATCAAGCTCGTTATAACAGCGCTTTAAAAGTCTGAACTTCATCCTAGGATCCAGGACAGCTCCCGTTGCAAGAATAACACTATAATACTCTCAATATTTATCAAACTTTAGCCTCATTTGATAAACCATTTCTCGAATGATAAGGTCATCGTTGTCCCTATTCACTTCCAACACACACTGAATCTTCCAAATATGCCCAAAGTACAAGTTAGATGTCGAATAACTTCTTCCAGACATAAAAGTGGTGATACTATAAAAGGGCATCAAAATATCATGGATGATTCTTGTCCGTTTCCATTCTTGACTCGTAGGACAAAACTTGTAGTTTTTATCTACCACTTTAAACCTGTTTAAAGCTCGTGCATACTTCAGAGCCTTATCAAGCATCAAGTAAGTTGAATTCCACCTGTGTTGCACATCCAAAGACAAGACAAATTCACCATATCCTTTTATACATTCAGCGAGTGCAATTCTTCTAGACATTGAATCTTTAACATACTTCACAGTGTTTCTAATCTTAGCCAATGCATCACTAATCACTTCTAAATCATCTTGAACAATAAGGTTTAAAATGTGTGTTGAACATCGAATATGGAAGAACTCTCCTTTGCACAACAGATTGTCATCCAAATTCAGGCGATCTCTCAATATATCTTGCATACAATCATTAGCTCTTGCACTATCCAAAGTCAAACTAAACACCTTTTTCTCTATTCTCCACTCCTTTATACATTCGTAGAGTTTACTAGCTAAGATATCAGCAGTGTGTGGAGGAAGCAAATCACAAAACGATAAAATCTTACTATGCAATATCCACTTATCATCAACATAGTGAGCTGTCAAGACTATGTAGTCATCTCCAGGGAGTGAAGACCAACAATATGAAGTTAAGCATATTCTACTAAGAATCTTATCCTACTCAGCTTTCAATTTCACTTTTTCTTTCTCCCAAGCTTTCACCACATCTCTTGCAACAGTGTTTCTAGTAATGCACTTATAATCCGGATTTAAGTATTTAAGGTAATCCCTAAGCTCCTCGTATTCAACAGCAAGAAAAGGAAGATTATGTCGAATTATGACTCGGCTGAACTTCTCCCTAGCAATTTTTTCATCAAACTTCACTAGTCTTTTCTCAACATTCAAACCCAAAGAGCATTTCTTGTAATGGTTTATTAGATTCGATGTTCCACTATTTGGAAACCATGAATAACTCTTAGGGCATTTCTGACAAAAAAAAACTCTTTGTTCACCATTCTCATCTTTCTCTACCACAAAAAACTTCCACAGATCTGATCTTTTGATTCTTTTAGCTGGACGAGAATTTACAACTGTTGATGATTGTGTTCTACATTGTGTTCTTAGATTATCTTCTTCACTTTACATCACCATCAGGACGAGAACTTACAATTGCTGTAAACAAACACAAAGATAAGAGAGAATTAACCACCACACAATACATAATTCAAAATCAAATGAGAATGACAAACTAAATATACACGTTCACATTAAAAACTATAACACTCATTACTCTCCAAACCAATCCTTTGTATAAAAGTCAATTTGAAAAGGAGAAGCAGACAACAAAAAGAATCGAGCAAATCAGCTCATGATCAAAAGAGTTCATGAGAACTACTACATATTTATACAAATACAAACAGTGAAGAATTCTATGAATTTCATGAACAAGTCTACAAACAACAAAAAAAATTTCATGAAAACAAAAGCTGGAACGACTCTTAAAATACAATCATCCCTTTTAGACATTTAATCAAACACCTTGTTTACAGAGAATTATTCACCGAAGTTTCCAGCAACAACATCATAAATCAACAACAAAATGAAAGGAGAAGAGACAACTGAAGAGATATAAAAAAAAATTTCATTGTCGTTGGAGATTTTGGAACTGAAAGAAGAAGACACGAATGAAAAAATCGAAAATTCATTTCAGACCAGAGAGACCCAGAAGCGATAGCATACCAAATTTCGTCGTCATCAGAGATTTTGGAACTGAAAAAAGAAAAATGTATTCGTCGTAGTTGGATATTTTGAATCCAAATATCTTCGTCTTGTTTGTCCGTTGTAGATTTTGAATCCAAAATTTTTCACCGAAATTTAACAGTTTTGAAATTTAAACTATTTTTATTTTGTGGTTTAGTTATGGATAACCATTAACCCATAAATAATTCAACTCATTTCAACCAAACTCAATAAAACCAATAATCCATTAAAACTAATAATCCATTATAATTCAAATTTTCAATTCATTGGGTTAATGGTTTGGTTTGGATTAATCCACGAAATTCAATCCATTTTGACACCCCTAGGCATAGGATATGTCACCTAATCTGTCTCGGATTGGCATATATTTTGTATTTTATTATTTAACAAGAGATATACTATTATAAAAACAAACCGACAGTATATTTGGTAAGAGTATTCTGCATATTGTATATGATTAGGGGTCACGAGGAGTGTGTAGGATACAAAATGATCTCATAACTCAAGAATCAAGATGGTCTACAGGCGTTGTACACCTCTCCTCGCAACACATCGATTGGTCTATGTTCCAAAGTGTATCGTTCCGGCCCCATGTACACCCCTGTCTTCTCCAATAGCCCTGTTGCTTCCTCCCTCCCGTATTTTGACTCATACAGCTTCAAGTACTCATAATCCTGTATCATCACATGAAAGCACCAAATAAGCCTATCGACACAGTTGGTAACGGAAAAGCTTGAAGCAGGGCATACCTGTAAGCCGCTAAGAAGGCGCTCTAGCCTAAGTGAAGCAACAGGCTCTGAGGAAGATGAGAACACTTCACCAGGGTAGTAAAGAACTCCGTCGCCAGGAGGAAGACCGCGCCTGAACTTTACCTATTCATTTTCGTTACATTCACAAATCAGTAGAGAAACCTTTACACCAGCAGGAACCAATTGAGAAGAAAGATAAGGACCTCAGCACTCGGAACCATTGCCTTCTCATAGCAGTTTGCGCCCCAGTACAAGAACCCAGTTCCACCTTCTTTCCACACACGCCACATCACTGCACGTTGCTGTGTCCCACGCATCCCCAAGTGCCAATTTGGGTGAGGATCTGATGGTCCAAGGCATATGTATGTCCACCATTCCTGCACCAACAAGGTAATTCCTCTTTCTGATTCCTATTCAACTCTCTAAAGAAGGAAGTGAAACGGTTGACAAAGATCAGAGCAGCGAGAGCCTACCTCACCATTCTCTAACTGCAACTCCTCAACAATATCCTTCACCAAATCTTCCCGGCTACCAAGCACCCACTCACTGAATATCAAACCATATATAATACTGTGTAAACGCAACGAGAGACTAGTTGGAAACAGATCTCTCTAAAGGTTCCCGGAAATTCATAATACAATCCTATATATTCCTATCATCTCCATGTCTATTCAAGTAGTGATACCAATTAGATGTCTTTTGATAGGCATAAACACTAGAAACGTACAACCCTACTGAAAATTAAAGAGAATTTGCATGAGCAATTACCTTGTGCAGTATATCTGAGTATGGGGTCGAAGGAGATTTGGAACTTTGACAAAAGATTCAAAGGGCGCTGGAGCAAGAGGGGCATCACCCGGTCCTACAGAAAGAGTAAGCCTATTTGAGGAACAGTAGATAAAACATCGCTAACTTCTGACCCTTGATCCATTGCCATTATATAACCAGCAGATTCCAGTACCCTTTTCATATCAGTGCTTCAATTAAACATATCAGAAAACTACCAGACCAACATGACAAGTGCTTAATATTAACCATACAAAACAAACTAACATTATTGGCCACATAATGTGGGATACTGATACAAATTACATTTACGGTTAACCATTGGCCAATTTTGGAGCTCAGCAACACAAATTCATCAAAACCAATAAAGCATAACCCCCGGGGAGAACATAAGTAATTCAAAAAACAGAGAATTAACTAGTGCATGTGAATTCCAAAACAAAAAAAAAAGGAATCATACCACAGTAATATGTGGTCAAAACACGAGCATCCGGGGCATAGGCGTATATCTCACTAGCCATCTTGCGAACATTATCAAAGTGCTCCATATTCAGTGGCTGCCAAATGGTAATAAGAAAGCTGTCAATAAGATATAAAAAATATGTGGAACTTTTTTTTATTACCATCCACTGATTAAATATATCCTATTGTAATCCGGTAAAAAAAACTGATGTAGGCCCTGTGATACCTCATCCCACAAGTAGAAGTAAGCTTTGTGCCAATGTGGTTTACTCCTCAATATCTCAACTTCTTTCTGCAGGTAACTTTCCCTCGAGTCATCCCTGCTTTCATGCACATCAACAGGCAGATGAAAGTTAGTTTGGTACCTACAACACGTAACAGAAGTTTGAAGGGGACAACACATGCATACCCTGGAATAACTTGTCTACATGGTACTGCATAAGCTGCAAGCCTTGGATCAGAAAAATATTCGTCAGATTTCGGATGATCAGCTGCGAAACCAAAAAGTAAAATGCATATGGAGAACTCAGAGTGTGATCAGCTTGCACAACGCAACACATATAATTCAAAAGAGGATTTGCAATACCAGGCCGTGGTGAAGTGTATGTCAACACACGCATGCTTTCACCCCATCTGCAAAAGTATGGACTAATCCGATACTGAAGAAGCCACTTGAAATGAAGATCCAATTTCTCGTACCACTCTTCACTTCCATGTTCAACACCAAAACGATCCTCAATTACAGTATCAGAGACGCCAATAACAGCAGGGAGTGATGGAGTCACTGGAATTATAAATTCCCAAACTGTCAATCTTAGCTTAATACGCACTGCAAGGTTTGACACAACATCTTCTTCCATCATATCAGTGGATCCATTTGTAGAAACAAACTCCGCAAATGATGGAGAGAATAGAATTCTTCTTAAAGACGAACTTGCACATTTTATTCTTTCTACCTAAAAGTTAAGCTGCAGATCATTAACACGTAAAAGTAAATTTGAAGGTGCGGTTAATAACATAGAAGGAAAGTGAAAATTACCACTTCATCAATTGGTTTTCCCTCTATTGGTTCCATAATATGAAGACAGTTCTTAAGTTCCATACATAGCTGATCCTTCTCATGCTTTCCCAAGTTGGAAGAAGAGCTGTAACCAAACACATATTTGGTCATCAGCATGTCAAATCCACGATTGACAGATAAATATTTTCACACAACACACTGACATCAAACGGAACTTTGAGCAACCATCAAGTAGTTAAAATAAATGGTATACAGAGAGACACTCACCCTACATCCGTTTTCAATGCAGAAACAACAATCTCTCCTTCATATTGACCAGGAGGCTGCCCATTAGGAACGTCTATTGAGACCCAAATCACACTAGTTTCCCTACAATAGGCAGCATCCAATATTAGGTCAGTCTAACGAAATAGGCCAGAAATGTCTTGACATACCAGATTAAGAATTTGGATAGGCGAGTGGTAGTACCCTGGAAGTAAACTAAGTTGAGTAACAGGAAGATCAAGGGGCACCAGAGCATCAGGAACACCTAAGACAGGCACCACTCGCCGTAACTTTAGCGACTGGCCAACAACCAATCTGCCACGGTAAGTGAGAGAGTAATAAAATGTTCTGTTATATATGTCGTTTATTCTTTTCTTCTTTTAATCATATATTCTTTAAATATTTGCTTGATCGGTTGTCATGGTCTCCAAAAAGGATGGGAAAAAAACTCACCTATCTCCAGACGAAGAGCATAAGTCACTGCACTGAACCTGAACACTCCCTGAAACGCTGGAGCCAGCCCAAGAAACTTTGGGACGCATGGCAATCTGAAAACTTTCTCTCTCGTTTCTAGCTGCCAATAGATTTATCTGTAGAACACAACATGGAAGGCATATAAAACACATGCATCATTCATACGAAAGTAACGATAAAGGAACGTTGGAGTTAATTCAATTAGTAATCCACTGTTAAAGTTTCAACCTTATGTGTGGTTAACAGCTAACAGAACAATATAGTACAAATAAATCATCAGATGGAACGCTTACAGGCTCCAGAGGTCGAGGTGTTTCTTGTGAACCAACGTTGATTGAATTAGGCATACACCAGACATTCACTAAATTAGCAGTTGGAACTTGTGTGGGATCCAAAGATTGTTCAAGAGGTTCTGCGTTCAGACCACCATCATCGTTAAATCCATAAGCCGTCCCTCCACCAGCTACCCCTTCAACTGGCACAGTCATATCTTCAAGTCCTACAAAATTCCAAAATCTATTTGGATCCCTTCAACAATCCATTTGTTGATCTATATGCTACTCTCTATCCAGAATCTTAGCATACGCTCACTCAAGACTCCAAGAAAATTTCCAAAGACCAATTTTCACTTAAAATTCCACTTCTCAAGACACTAAACCTCCTTAGACCTCGACTTATCAGTAAGCAGCAAAACCGAAAATAGAGTAAAGAATCATATCCCTCAATGATACAGAAAAATCCAGCTTAACTATTGTACGGAGGAGTAGATGGGAAGAAAATTAGTTTGGAGTAATTACATGGACTTTACAAATCCATTTCGCAGCTTAAAAAATCTTTAAGCATTTCCTTCTCAACAAGCACGTAGCCTGATCCTAACTCCGGCCATTTCCACACGATTCTCCCAGAGAGAGAGAGGAGGAGGAAGAGCAAACACGTCGCAAGTAGGGATTAAAAAACTCGAGAATAGAATTGTACGAAGGGCGATCGCTAATAAGACGAATTAAAAGCCGAGTATGTGCTTCTACGGATAGCGAATTGAATCCTTACCACTATTGTCCATTATTCCCGGGAAATTCACACAAAGGGAGGAGGAAAATTCGAGATAGAAGAGACGATCGCGTTTCCGAGATTTCCTGAATAAACTCCGCGCTTTGTTTTACAGGGCTGGGATTAAAAACCGAACCGAACAGGTTTTTTTGGAATTTCGGTTCGGTTACAACTATAGAGGATGAACCGATCGGCACTTTTCTAAATTGTAATTCGGTTTTCAAATTTTCGGTTCGGTTCGCGATAACCAAATGGTTAACCAAATTTATCGTTTTTTAAAAAATAATCAAAAACCCTAAATCTAAGTACACTACGCCTCCTTCCTCTTCTTTCCGAATCTTATTCTTCTTCCCTTTTTATTTTCCAGCTGCCTCCTTCTTCTTCCCGAATCTGATTATTTTTCTCTCTTTCTTTTCCAGTCGCCTCGAATTAGGGTTTCAGTCGTAGCTACGAGTAATTGAAGAAGAAACAATGAAGTTGTTCGTTTCATTAACGCAACTATTATGTAGATTTGAGATGTAAAAGGCAACTTTGGACTCAGGGAATTTTTCTTTTATTTATGATTGTTTATGGGTTTGGCTCTTTATATTGAAACTAAAAATGTTGGACCGAGAAAAAAAAAATAGACTATCACCAAATTTATTCTGATTAAATAACCAAATCGAACCGAAATTAAGGTACGAATACTAATAAAATCCTGTTAACAATTACTTTTTTTTATAATCATAAATAAATTTATGAAAATAATTTTGGATCTAACCATATTACCCGGAAATAACCGTTTTTAATCGAATATTTTTCTTAAAACCGAAAATTTTGGTTTAATTCGGTAAAAAATTAATAACCGTAAACCAGACCGAACCGAACCAGAAAAATTCGGTTAATTTCGGTAAAATTTTGAAAAACCGAAAAAACCGAAATCTTAACCCTAGTTTTACTCGTAGGTGAACGAAAATGTACTTTTTAATTCGTTAAGCTTTTTGTTTCTGCAAATTGTCTTCTTTTTCTTTTATGTCTTCATCAAACTTATTCTTTAATAATACTTACTTTTATAAGAGTACATTTTTTTGTTAGTATACCCAAAATGGAAAAAATATTGGTTAACCATACTAATTTTTTATTTGGTTATCAATGCCCGTCTCGTTTCACTCCTAGAGTGAAAACCACATTAGCCTCTTATCTTGGTTACGGTATTGGAGATTTAACTAGATCTCAAATCTTGCTAATTGTTTGATAAAACGTCTTAGGTTATTGTTAAGATTCAATTAAGACAGTGGCAAAATCTTTACCATAAGATCTCCAATAATATATAACCCGTATTTAATGTGAAATCTTATTTAGGTTTTTTAATCTTTCATTCAATCATAATGTTTATTCATGTCACTCTATTTAACTCTAAATTATCAAGAAACACTTCAATATACACAAATATGCGCAATTGTGGATGTAATTTGAGACCTAATTGCAAAGATCAAGTACTTGATTTAAATTATTCATGATTATTCGCAAAAAATGGTTTAAAACTTAAAATGAAGGAAACGATGATCTAAAAACAGTATGATACAAATGCATCACCTAATAGAATTTTGAACAAAGAATAAAACAGTATATCTTTTTGTTTTGTGATATCTCTTCGTTTTTCTCTCGGGCCCGAAAACCAAGGAGTTTCCGAGACCGCAGGACAAAACCCAAAAGGAGTAAAAGTTTTTCTATTATCCAGATCTAACGTTTGAAACACCAAGGTTTGAGCGCACAAAAAAGGAAAGAAAAGGTATCATCGTCGTGACTGAAACTGAAGCCTAAGACATTCCCAACTACAGCGGCGTCAGTTAAGCGATAAGAGAAACGAGAGCTAAGAGAGAACATGAACGGGGATACAGAGACTGTGAAAGGACTAAGACCTGCAACAAGAGAGTTTTTGAGATGGCTCCTCTAGTCGCAACGATTGGCTTCCAACGAAAGGCGACATACGCAGAGAAAGGGAAGGGGAAGATGGGAGAAACGAGTGAATGGGGGGAGAGGAAGAGACGGGCCGAAGGAAACAGGGGAGAGCCCGGATTCTAGCTCTAGAGATTGACACAGAGCCAAAGATAAAAGAGAATAGGCTCACGCTTATCGGAAGACTAACTAACCCGGAAGCGCAACGCGGCTGGGCGTTCTTGCCATATATAACGAGGAAATGGGGCTTAAGAGGCAAAGATATGGGGATAATCCTAGGAGGAGGCTTGTTTAAATTTTGATTTGAGAGAGAAGAAGACCTGAACCGTCATGAACAACAGACCTTACCACTTTGACCACTGGATGGTGATGGTGCAGCAATGGGAACCGGAGATCTCGCCAACTTTCCCGTCAAAACTTTCGTTATGGGTTCGATTGAGACGGCTACTTCTCCACTATTGGCACAAGGACCTGGTTAGGTAGATTGGAGAGGAAACAGGAGCTTTTGGGAAGCTTGAAATTACAGAGGACATGAGTTGGGTGAGGATTACAATCGAATGCTTCGAACCTATCCTGAAGGAAACAATCATGGAGTTTAAGTCAGTGGAGGAGATTGTAGTGACTCTGGAATACGATAAGCTTGAGAACTACTGCTTGTGCTACTTTAGGATAACCCATGAGGTGAAGAATTGTCTGAGCTCAAGAGACGGCCTTCTGAGGTATAGTCTGGAACCAATGAGAGATAGGGAAGCTAATCGATTTGAGAGAAGGGAATGGAGAGACAGGAGCCCAACGAGAAGAATGCATATAAGCTTACCAGAATCTAGAGAAGGAGTTCGTGAGAATATAAGAGGCCCTAGTTTCAACAGGGAAGCTGGTCAAAGGCAAAGGATCCTGACATAATGTGCTGAAAGGGATAGGAGAAACATAGATGAAACTGTAAATTACTATGAGGGAGGACCGAGAAACTCGCAAAACCAGGGGCTATGGAGAGTAAGAGAATAAGGAGAAAACGCAACTGGCCTTGAAAAGGACAGAGAACAAAGAAGGAGTCAGAGAGAACAGGCAAGAGAAACTGCTGGAAGGGGAAACCGGTCTACGAGGAGAAGAAGAGAAACAGGGTATGTGGTGGACAGAGGAATGAGCCCACAGTCAAACGATGGAAGGGACTTGAGAAAAGGTGACTCTAGACTATCTGAGGGGAGGAGATTCCCAGGCGACAGAGTTGGAAGAGTGCAGAAGGAAAACAGACCCCGAAACATATCAAGAGATGTAGACGGAAGAAGGGATGATCTTAGGACCAAAGGAAGAAATGATTGGGTCTGCAAGGAAAAGGAAAGACAAACTCGAGAGCTGCAACCACAAACAAAGGGAGATAAGAGGCTAAATCAGTCTAGCCACCGTGTGGAACCAGATACATCACTGAACGAGAGAATTACGTAGCTAGAACTGAGATTGGCTTGGAAGAGAGATTTGGCAATGAAGGAAATTTAAACACGGGCTGGCTAGATAGGACACCTGTGAGAGATGAACATCGAGAAAAGGAACACTGAGAGATCGTACCTGGTGCTAGAGGAGGAAATTCCCAATTCTATAGTGTTTAGCTGGAAAGAAGCCTCGATTTCAATGAGTCGTCACCAGAACAAAATGAACGAAGCTTTGAAGAGGCGATGGAGGTACTAAGAGCTGACTCTTTGGAGTACATTAACGTGCAAGATCCGACTGAAAGAGAGGCAAGAGTGACCTGGGTGATATAAAACGAGGTGGAATGCAAACTTATGGAGACCACAGCTAGAAGAATGGTTAAAGGTGGAAGTAACAGGAACTTAACTATTAGAGAGATAGTGGAAAGCCAAGGTGCGAGATTAGTAGCTTTGGAGGGCCTTGAGGGAGAAGGAGGAAGTTTGAACAATGGAAGGCCGGTAACGCTGGCTATAACCCCAAGGAGAAAGAATAGACCACCGCTGAGAAGACTTGGCAACAGTCATGGGGCCTTTGATAGGAGCTAGCTCGCGAGTGAGGCTCCTTGGACAGTCCCAAACACCGAAAAATGGCAAACAAAAAAGCAGAATGGGACTGGAGATGGGGAATTCAGTCCAGGGAAATAAAAACCAGCAGTAAGGCCAAGGAAAAGAGGAGGAAAGAAGAGATGTAGATGAAAGGGGGGGATAATACAAGTGATAGGAGAGAGGAGGACATGAGGGAGAGGCCAATGGAGCTAGAGAAAGGAACAAGTAGCAGAAATGGCAATGGGACCGACAATGTCCAAAGCTGTCAGAATTTTTGGACCCCAAGCAACCTGATTCCTTAGCTATAGTGAGCTGGAACTGTTGTGGGCTGAGGAACCCTATGACAGTTTGACGGCTGAAGGATCTCCGAAAGTTAATAAAGCCATAGATCATTATCTTTCAGGAGACAAAAAACAAAGATGAAGTAGTTCTCGAAGAAATAAAAAGCCTGGATTACAACGCAATCTTTTTAGTTTCGCCTCATGGGTAAGGAGAAGGATTGACACTATTATGGGATGATGGCGTAGACATCCAAATATTGGACAAGAGTCACAACTACATCATCACGAAGGTCAAATACAAGGGCCAAGAATTCGGGGCAATATTTGTGTATGGAGAACCAAAAAGGACTTAGAGGAAGGCAATATGGCAGAGCCTAATAGAGAAAATTATGGAAGAGGAATAAACTTGGTTCTTAACGGGAGACTTCAATGATATAATAAACGAAGAGGAGAAGAATGGAGGACCGAGAAGAGCTGAGGGAAATTTTTCGGATTTTCGTACTTTCATGTTGCAAAGCGATCTGTTTGATGAGATGGAACAAACTGAACCATGTGAACCAACAGAAGTTGATAACAAGGAAGAAAGCAGAATTAGAACAGGCAATGGCGAATGG
Organism: Euclidium syriacum; assembly: GCA_900116095.1. Taxonomy (NCBI): domain Eukaryota; kingdom Viridiplantae; phylum Streptophyta; class Magnoliopsida; order Brassicales; family Brassicaceae; genus Euclidium; species Euclidium syriacum. Next base: position 2,203,822 of record FPAK01000004.1, read on the forward strand.
AGAAGAGAAGGAATTCACAGTGCAAGAGCTCAAGAGGGAATTGAGAGAAGCATACAGAGCTGAAGAGGTTTATTTGAGGCAAAGAAGCAAGAAACTATGGCTGTCCCTTGGAGATAAAAAATACAAGCTACTTCCACGCAGTAACAAGAGGAAGAAGAAGAGTCAATAAGTTGACAGTCATAGAAGATGACATGGGAAGGGAAGTGTACGAAGAGGAGGCCATTGCGGAGGTCATATCAAAATATTTTGAAAAGATGTTCAAAGCGGAAGGAGTGGAACCTACGAGAATGGTGGAAAGAGCCATTGATTACAAGATCACCAAAGAGATTAACGAGAAGATCATACAAATACCAACAGAAAGTGAGATCAGAACAGCTTTCTTCTCTATTCATGCCGACAAAGCGCCTGGGCCGGATGGTTTTGCTGCATGTTTTTTCCACTCTAATTGGGATCTGATTAGAGAGGATGTGGTGAAAGAGATGAGTAACTTCTTTGTAAGTGGAGTGTTTCCAAAGAGTATCAACCAATCACACATTAGACTCATTCCCAAGGTCACTAGCCCGAAGAGCGTCAAAGAGTATAGACCACTTGCTTTATGCAATGTCTATTATAAGGCTTTCTCCAAGATTCTAACTACAAGGCTTCAACCGATCCTGAATAACATAGTATCGGAGAATCAATCAGCATTTGTGCCTGAGAGAGCAATCTCGGATAACGTTCTTGTAACACATGAGGTGATCTACTATCTCAAAACTTCTAACACGACTAAGCATTGCATCATGGCAGTGAAGACATATATGAGCAAGGCGTACGACAGATTGGAATGGAACTTCATCAGAGCGGTTATGTTCCAATATGGCTTCCACAGAAAGTTCATTGAGTGGATAATGCAGTGCGTCACAACGGTGTCTTTCTCGATATTGATCAATGGAGAGGCTAAGGGAAATATTATACCAAGTAGAGGAATAAGGCAAGGAGACACCCTTTCACCACTCTTATTCATACTTTGCAGCGAGGTACTCTCGGGATTATGTAAGAGAGCTCAAAGGGGAGGAGATATGGTTGGACTACGAGTTGCCAAGGGAAGACCAAGAGTTAACCATCTTCTGTTTGTGGACGACACTATATTTTTCACGAAAACGGATCAGAAAAGCTGTGAAAAACTCAAGAGCATCCTAGAAGAATATGAGAAAGCATCAAGTCAGGCGATCAATCGGGCAAAGTCCACAATTTTCTTCTCAGCTAAGATCCCCGAAGAGGTAAGAGAGAGAGTTAAAACATTACTGGAAATATACAAGAAAGGAGGAAATGGAAAATATATCGGTATACCGGAGCTGTTTGGGCGCAAAGAGAAAGACCTTTTCACATTTATTGTCGATAGAATATAACAAAGAGCAGCTAGCTGGTCATCTAGGAGATTGTCGAGTGCTAGGAAACTCACTATGTTGAAATCATTCCTAACGGCGATACCAACATACCCGATGTCTTCTTTCAAGTTACCAAGGAGCATGTATAAGAGAATACAATTGGATTTAACTAGGTTCTGGTGGGATGCAAATACGGAGAAAAAAAGCATGTGTTGGGTGGCTTGGAACAAAATGACAAGAGACAAAAGAAATGGAGGACTTGGTTTGCGAGATATAGAGGCGTTTAATGATGATTTACTTGCTAAGATAAGCTAGAGGATCTTCAAAAAACAGGATTGCTTGTTGGCTAGAATGTTGAAAGGAAAGTATTGTAGGAAAGCATATTTTTTAGATGTTGAACCGGTAACCACCGCGTCGCATGGCTGGCTAGGCATTCTGATTGGCAGGGACCTTCTGAAGCAACAAATGGGAACGGTATTGGGAGATGGGTTCGATACAAAGCTGTGGTGGGACTCATGGATCAACCTGGAAGGCTCGAAAAAAATAATGGGACCGGCGACAGAGGTTACAAGAGATTGGTCGGTTAATAGACTCTTTTTGGAATGAAGAAGCCATAAATAAAATCCTACCAGATAGAGCACAAGAGATTATGGCTTTGCAACCAAGCCTGAAAGAAGCAAAGGACAGGAAGATATGGCTAGCAACAGAGGATGGTGAGTATACAACACAATTGGGCTATTTTAAGGCTCTAGAAGCCTGAGATATAGAAATGGAACAAGAGAGACAAGAGCCTGGGACCAACTAGATTTCTAGCATTTGGGCACGGAAGGCGTCACCAAAGTTATTGATTTTGCTATGAAAATCAATGGTGGAAGGCGCTCCCAGCAGGTGAAGAGCTTATGCGAAGGAGAGTTATGGAATCAAGCACCTGTAGCCGATGCGATCAAGAGGAATCTATTACGCACTTGTTATTTCAATGTCAATTTGCGCAGGAGGTGTGGAGAATGGCACCGTTTGTTGAACAACTGAGACCAGAACGATGGAGTGATTTAAAAGGAGGATTACAAAAGGAAAAAGAGATGATAAGTGGTCTACCACCAATTGGAGTTGAAGGAGATAAAGAGAGTATCCCCTTATCTGGATATGATGGTGAATCTGAAGTAGCAGAAACAAGCGGGTCTTTGAAAATGGTAATGTATCGGTAGAGGAAACACTAGTTAAAGCTATAGTTGAGGCAAAGGAATGGACAGAACCTCAAGAGCAGAAGAAGAGCAGGGAGAAACAGAGTATGAAGTAACAACAAACTGGAATAGAGGAACAAGAAAAAACTTGGATTTTTACGGATGCACCATGGAGTAAGGAGACAAAAAGGTTGGACTGGGATGGCGGATCAAAGCCAAGGATGGAGGAACAGTGGAACAACATAATACGCAAAAAAGAAATGTACAAATACCACTGATGGCGGAGGGATACGCACTGCTCATAGCGCTTGAACGAAGTAGGTTGCACCATAGAAGCAAGGTGAAAGTTTTATTGCTGGTTATTTTCACACGTAAAACAGTTTTCCACACGTAAGAACATTTAATGCACGCAACAAGTGAAAGTATTATTGATGGTTATTTTCCTAATTACATACTTAAATTAGGAAAACTTGTAAACTAAATTGTGATAACACATTTACATTTTTTAAAATTTTGATGGTTTTTAATTAATATATATTTGATTTATTTTTTAAAAATTAAAATGTAGAATTTGAATACAATTTTTAACAAATATAAAATATGTCAACGAAACACACAAAATAACTTAAAAATTAAATCAACAAGGCACATAATCTGAAGTTTTAAATAGATAGTACATAATATAGAGATCAAAAGAACTAAAATTCATCATGTATCTTTAAACAAAATAAAAAGGAATTTCAAAACATATGCAAAAGCGAAAATAAAAATTTAAATACATATTCATACTTCTGATAAACTCATTGATAATGACTTGAAGACCTTTCTATTTTCTTCTAAGACAAAAAAAAAAAATTTAAAATAAGTCAAAACACGTAAAACATAAATCTTTAAGAACAAATATAAAGTCAGAGATATAATACCATAATGTTTCACGACACGCTTTACTTCATATTCGACAAAACTACAAAATCAATTGCACATGCAGAATAGCGCTTTAGAAGGTTTTTGGAAGCAAATGATTATGTAGCGAGTCAACACTCAACCTCCAAACTACAAGTTGATTATGATGCTAGTGTGGTGAATGGAATGCTGAGAATATCACGTGCCATGGTAGTTCAATCTCTAAGTCGATATTGGTTTTTCTTGCAGTAGCTCAAAACGTCTAAATCTGGAAAACACTCTCTCTAGTCTTGGCTTGTCCAAATAGAAATCTAAATGTGTCTTTGTGTTGCCCACACCAACTTTAATGCTTTTTTCCAGCTCAAAAAGATCCTACTTTACAAATTTTATATCAAATTATAAATACCAAGATGATTATGGAAGTGTAATGTGAGAATGAAAAAACATTTATACTGTAAAAATCATCTTCAAGTGGAGACTTTGTAACTTGCTTAGGTAGAGTTGGTGTTACTGAAAAACACATGAAGAACTTGTGTTAGACATGGTGTAACCATGATAATTTTCATAGAGCAAAGTTTAAATTTTTCTTACGTTCTTTAATTTTGGACTTAGATGTAGCCGAAACTACTTTCTTATAAGGTACTCCAAGCATCTTCAATTTCAGCCTTGGATCTAGAAAAATTCTCATAGCCAAAATGAGATGGTAACTCTCCAAGTACTTAGCAATTTTCATTTTCATATTTTGAGTCATTTCTTTCACAACATCGTCATGAAAAATGACATATGTCTTCAGCAACAACTCAATCCGCCATACTCGGATGAAGTGAACATTAGATGTTGGATACTTAAAACCTGAAAAGTGAGTGGTAATGACACTGAAAGACTTCAAAAATTCAGAGATTTTTTTGCACGGTTCCACTCATCCTCTAAATGGAATATCTTTCAGTTTGTGTCATAAACCTCCATGTTAGAAAACACATTCCTAAACCTTAACGCCCTTGCAAGCATTTCATATGTAGATTTTCATCTAATATCTAATATGAACATCAAGTGATACACATGTTGAAAATGCCTCAATCATTGATTGAGATGCAATCACATATCTAACACTTTTCCACATATTATGCAGAATATACTTTGTTAACTTAAATCTTTTTTCACTATCATATGTGGGCACAACATTTCACATGCACAAATTTCCCATCACAACACAAACACATTTCACTCATCATCTAAAGTTTACATTTGAGAATTCTATGCATACTATTATTATTAGTATCATTTTATAGAATAATATAGAAAAAAATATTCTCTCAAGACCCCATTTTTTCATATACTCAAGAATCTTGTTGGCGATCTCTTCACTACTAGTGGACACTTCAAACAAAAAATAAAAGCAAGAATCTTAGACTTAAAATTCTAACTATCATCAATGAAGTTTCCAGTCAAACATATATAACCAATGACTTTTGGATGAGCAAGCCATAAATCTGAAGTGAACCAAAATCGACCACAATGCTTCCCAAGTATCTCTTCCAGCTTTCCTTTTCTATCTCATATCTTCTGAAAAATATCAAGTGTAACAACTTTCTACAAATTAGTTGGAAATGTGGATTCAGATATTTGTCTCTCGCTCTAACGTTCTCATACTCAACAAACCAAAATGGTAGGTAATGATCTCACTACTCATCGAAAGACCTGCCTTCTAATCATATGCACGCCTATCTCACTTCGTAAGGCTCTTAGAACACTTCTCTAGATGGCTCAAGTGATGTGTTCCATGTGTTTTACCATTTACAACTAACTTTGTACCACAATCGATGAACATAGCCTTTTCGTTACCATATCCTTCCATATTTGTTGGTATAAAATCTTCCCAAACATGTGAAGTCTTGCAGATATTACGAGTGACTTAAGTAAGATGAGTACCTTGAGTTTCACTTTTCTCAGCTGCTTGTGTTTTTGTTTCTGCCACTTCTTAATCTATCTCAAACTGAGCATCTTCATCATTATTATCCATGTACTCATTTTAAGTCTTAGGAATAGCTATTGTATTTAAAATTGGACTAAAGTCTTACAAGATGAAACTGTTGCACTTTTTTATAATATGAATCATGATTAAAAAAAGACTTACCTTGCATGTTATATATGATGTATCATGGATTTTACTGGTTTTCTACCAGGATATAGTAGGTTTTATGGAGTCTTTGTAGCATGTTTTGAGTATTTATGCAGGATCTACTAGCAAAAGACAAGTTGGAGCAAAAAGAGCTAAAAAGAATGTTTTATGGAAGTTTCCACGTGAATTGAGAAGACTTAGAAGATTTGGAGCCAAAATGAAGAAATGTTACTACGAGCCCCGAGTCGACCGACTGGAAGAGCTACAGTCGACCGACTGTGACGCCGACTTAATTTAGAATATTTTCTTAGCGGGCCTTTCGCAGAACCCTAGACCCTTAGACTCATTCACGACCTATATAAGCACCTCTTAAGCACTTGAAGAGGCACGCACCCCAAAAGAACTCAGAGCAATACAAGTTTCTATTTGCTTTTTGTTTCCATTGTTTTAGCTTTTAGATATTGTTCTTATCATTGTTCTAGACTCTGAAGAAGGTTAGAGAAGTGTTCTTTCTCAATTGAGTTTCGTGAACCTCTGATCTTCTACTGTCTAATTCGTTTCAAATGCACTTCATTCATAAAAAGATGATTTGTTTTAATAAAACCATGTCTGAGTAGTTTATTCATTAGATCTAGGGTTTTCAAAGGGTTTACAAAGGATCATTCTAAACGGTTTTGATTTATGGAATAAGCCACATGATTCTTCACTACAAACAGTATTTCATATTTAGAGGTGACGTAATTAACCACTTTTAGATCATCAAGGTCGATCTTTCTACCGGAGACAGAGATAGAGACGCCGGAAGAGTCTGTAATGAGCAAGGTGCGTTCTAAATCAAACGAGAGTTTGTTTAGACACTTTGTGAACAGATCTAACTTGTTCGCATTAAAGCTTATTTACTTCCAGCGACAATCCAAAGAGATTTGAGATTTAGGGATTTAAATAAAGGTTATTTTCTAGTACACCAATAGGATCTAGTATTTTAAAGTGTTTAGAGTTCAAGAAGTCACCAATAAACCGTGATCCTGAGTTTTCCTCACTGATTTCCCTTAGATCTAATGTTTCTTTTAAAGTTTGCATCACATCACAAGTCATTAGCATAGTAGAATTGTCATAGTTCGGTTACATTTGCATCTGAATCCAAACTAGCCATAGCTTTCTGTGGGATCGATAACCTAAATACTACAACTGTACATTGTGCAGTTGCAGTTAATTTTGGGTGAATAACTTCACGCATCAAGTTTTTTTGGTGCCGTTGCGGGGGAGCTTCGGTGTTTAGTTTGGTTTTCATTAGGAAATTTGCATTAAGATTTCGCATAACATTGCATCAAGATATTTTTCGATTGAGACGTCTGGAAACCTTTATTCTGATTTGATACATGTAACAACTCATGATGAATCAGGAAAAAAACACGCAAAGCCGATCAATTGAAGAGGACGAACACCCGAGTCGACCGACTGTATCACTCAGTCAACCGACTCGCGATCCACCTCAAGAGGAGAAGAAAGAAAAACAAGAGAGAGAGGAGGAAGCCACTGAGACAACCAACGAAAGCTGTATCAACATTGCTGAAAGTTCTGAAAACAAAACAATGGAGGACAAATCCAAGGTAGCACAAGGAGTGATGAGCATGTCAACATCGAACAACTTGATGAACGATTTTTCAAAAGAAGAGAAGAGGGAAGAAGAAACAACAACCGAATCTAAACAGATCCTCGACTCAAAAAGCACTGAAGGGCGCATGATCAACTCAATTTCTGGAGAAACAATTCGTTCCATCCGCACAAGCCCAGTCGACCAGACCCGAGTCGACCGACTTCCACGAAGTCGACCGACCTAGAGACAGAAACCTAATTCGATTACTTTCAAGACGAAAAGAGAAGGTCAACAGGAGATGCCTGGACTAGAAGATGATGTTTATGCTACCACCAATGATGGAAGTTCTGAACAAAATTTCTACCCTAGACGAGGGTATGATCCAAACCACATCAAGGCCGCACTAAAAGAAAGCGAGCTCAACATCAATATCAAGGTGATACGAAGTCTATTGGAGATTGAGCCTTATGAGAATGGAAGAAGCAGCCCTCTGAGACACTTGAAGGAAGTAGAAGACACACTGGCACGAACTGCCAAGGATGAAGGTACCTATAACAAGTTATGTCTACACCTTTTCAAGTACTCTTTGTGTGGAGGAGCTCTACTATGGCACGAGAGACTTGAGTCCAAGAACATCAGGATGTGGAAAAATCTGAGGGAAATGTTTATTGATAAGTTCTTGGTTGAACCACGAATGAACATTGCATCATTTGAGCAATCCGAAGACGAGACTTTCAATGAAGCATGGAGAAGACAGGAGGACCACCTGCGCGATTGCCCAAATCATGGTTTCAACCCAAAGGAGTTAGTTTCAATCTTCTATAAAGGTTTGCTATGGGAGAATCAAGTCATCCTGGACACAATGAGTAACGGAAATTTCAACGCTTTGAATTTCAAGAAAGGAACCCAGCTGATACAAGATTATGTAAGGAGTGAAAGTGTGAATAACAGGGGTATAAGTCAAATCAAAGCACCAAGGCACGACAGGGAAATCCAAGAGATCAAGAGGAGGTTACTAATGATTGAACTTTCAAATCATGGAAGAGAAGAAGATGCCCATTACCAAGGCGAAAGGAAGGCTCAGGAGCAGCCAACCCGAGGACCCATGCAAGGTAACACGATGAAACCACTTAGGAGGGTACAACAAGATGGGAATTACAGATGGATGAGTATGAGCAATCAACAAGAGATCGCTGAAGAAAGAAGAAGGAGAATGGTGAACGAAAATCTTGGAGGAGGAAGTCAATATAGGAAGCCGCGAAGCCATCCTCATTTGAAAGTAGATATCGAAAGAGGAGCTGAATCAAGATCCAGGGGAGAACTAAAGATGCTTCAAGTAATCAGACCACCAAGGAGAATCTACAATCAAGCAATCAAGACAAAGGAGCAAACCGAAGCATTGCAGTCGACCGACCTGGCCATGAAGACAACCGACCGCCACAGAGACGACCGTCTCTCACTGAGAGACGATTGACTCGACACCTCGAGCAAAGGAGCATTTAATCTCTTTCGAAGTTGTTTCACACCGATCCTCCATTCTAACTTCAGAATCCAACCACAAGGGAGAACACTCAATCCGAGACTATTAAGGATTGGGGAGCCACTCAAAGGAAGACCATCTCTTGATAAGAAGGGAGCACTTAAGAGAATGATGATTTGCATAATCGAGCAGAAGGTAAATTCAAAGAACCCCCCGGGTATGAGCATCACCAATTCCAAGATCCAGGACGTGAAGTCACTGGAAAATAACCCGCAGTACGTGAACAAGATCAAAGGAACAAAGAAGGTTGTTGAGGAATCAAAAGGGCTCATTCAAAAAGGGAAAAACCAGTTCATGACGAGCAATTCCATCCAATTCAAGGAGATAGGACCACTGCAAAAGCTGTTCCGAGTGCCTCAGCACAATTTTAAAACGAAGCAAGTACAAACAGTCAATCATGCATTCAGAACAAAGCCAGAGGGGAGGATCATCAACCATCATCCGCAATCAACCACTCAGGACACCTCTACAACATACAGTTACAACCGGCCACCACCACTGAACCAGATTCCACTACCACCACATTACTTCCAATTCGTGAAGGAAGAAAGATTCAAGGCACTAGAGAGAGTAGTGGAGGAGCTTGTGACATCTACGCAGAGTCAGATGACCAGATTAATAACCCTTTTTGGCAAAGTGAGCAATCTTGCATTCCAAAATGAAAATGATCTCATCATGATGAAGACAGCCCAGTCACTGGTTACAACTAAGGCAATACAACATTCAATTGCCGTTGGCGAACATCGAACGGATACACGAGTCGACCGACCGTACTCATAGTCGGCCGACCATTGCTCTCTGGAGAAGGAATTCAATTCGCAGCAAGTCAACAAGCTATTTCACACACATGATGAAGTGGAAGCCAAGAAGTTGAACCTTGGAAGTAATGAAGATGATGTTATCCGGATGAACTGCACTATAAACAGCAAGAAGTACCCCAATTCAGCTGTTATTCACGGGAACGAAGTCAATATGGTATCTACCACCCTTGCAACAACTTGGGGAGAACATGAAAAATGTGATTTCATGCTAAGGACAGAAGACGGAACCCTCTGTGTAGCAAAGGGATTAATCCGAAATATCACAGTGCGCGTTAACAAAGTGCCAGTCGTCACAGATTTTGTTGTACTCCGCTCGATCGATTTAACCGAAGAGAAGTTCATCCTTGGACGACCATTCTTTACACGCCTAGAGGTCGCAGTACGAAAGTATTTCCAGTTGCCCTTGCAACCATCTCATGAGCATGACCAACCCCCACCTATCATCAAAGTGGATGCTAGAAGCACTGTTTCCACTCCACCTCAGCCATAGTCGCCAACTTTAGTCAAGCTACTGACTATAAACAAGCGCTGAGTGGGAGGCAACCCACTAGGTACGTTTTATTTTTATTTTTAGGTGTTTTTGATTTGTTTTTCAGGCGAGGAGATTCAGCAAAATTGGACTATACGCTACCCGAGTCGACCGACCTCTCATTAGGGTCGGCCGACTTCAATTCCACGGTACCGCGTTCGATCCTTTTAAAATTTCATTTCGGATATCTTTTCTTTTGTTACACTGAGACGGTGTAATTTAAGTCTGGGGGAGTTTATCCATGCTAATGAAATTCTTGTTGTTTATCTCATGGTTTTTCGCCTTGCTTTTAGTTGTTTTTTTTTTTTTTTTTTTTTTTATCGAGTCAAACCGTTGAGGGAACAATGATTAATCCGGGACACTAATCACATTTTGTTTCACACTTGAGAACATTGATGCAGGAACACAGTTAGAGTCTATGACTATTGGAAAACCTTGACACAATTCAATCAATCAGAAAATACTCATATCCTTGAGTCATGAAATCCATGTAAGTTTGAGCTATTGCATTTTCATAACTATATGGGTCAGTCCTCGTTGAAAGTCATAATGAGAATGTCTGGATATCTATAGCATTCCAATCTCCCTTATTTTAATGAAAAGAATCTGTTTTTAACTAAAACCTAGTGATGAGGCAGAGGGAAATTCCTTAGAACGCCAATTATTCGTCACTAGAAGCTCGGGATCTATGCGGTTAGGAAAATTTCCTGCGATACCATTATGCATTTGAACCTTTGAGAACTTAGTTGACAGCGAGGTTAGGAAAATTTCCTATAATACCACTTTTCGCTTAAACCTTGAAAGTTTTAAAAGATAAAGAAATGAATAAGTCTGGGGGAGAGTGAAGTAATTTTATGAATTCTTATTATGTTATTGAAAAGGGAAGGAACTTGTTCCTTGGGCAGTACTTCTATGGTTTTGAAATAGTTATGATGCTTTGGATTGATTGACTTGTAAATCGTGGGGAATGCATGAAAGATTGTTGAGTTGATAGGGAATGTACATGTTGATCTTGATTTGATTGGTTCTGGCAATGATAAACTTTTCGCTTATGTGATTTCCCAAATGAGTTCCCAAAGTCATTAGAACTTTACCTAGCAGCCTTAATTATTTGCTTGAGGGCAAGCAAAGGTTTAAGTCTGGGGGAGTTTGATGTATCATGAATTTTACCGGTTTTCTACCATGATATAGTAGGTTTTATGGAGTCTTTGTAGCATGTTTTGAGTATTTATGCAGGATATACTAGCAAAATACACTTTGGAGCAAAAAGAGCTAAAAAGAAGATTTTATGGAAGTTTCCACGTGAATTGAGAAGACTTAGAAGATTTGGAACCAAAATGAAGAAATGTTACTGCGAGCCCCAAGTCGACCGACTGGAAGAGTTACAGTCGACCGACTGTGACGCCGACTTAATTCAGAAGATTTTCTTAGCGGGCCTTTCGCAGAACCCTAGACCCTTAGACTCATTCACGACCTATATAAGCACCTCTTAAGCACTTGAAGAGGCACGCACCCCAAAAGAACTCAGAGCAATACAAGTTTCTCTTTGCTTTTTGTTTCCATTGTTTTAGCTTTTAGATATTGTTTTTATCATTGTTCTAGACTCTGAAGAAGGTTAGAGAAGTGTTCTTTCTCAATTGAGTTTCGTGAACCTCTGATCTTCTACTGTCTAATTCGTTTCAAATGCACTTCATTCATAAAAAGATGATTTGTTTTAATAAAACCATGTCTGAGTAGTTTATTCATTAGATCTACGGTTTTCAAAGGGTTTACAAAGGATCATTCTAAACGGTTTTGATTTATGGAATAAGCAACGTGATTCTTCACTACAAACAGTATTTCATATTTAGAGGTGACGTAATTAACCACTTTTAGATCATCAAGGTCGATCTTTCTATCGGAGACAGAGATAGAGACGCCGGAAGAGTCTGTAGTGAGCAAGGTGCGTTCTAAATCAAACGAGAGTTTGTTTAGACACTTTGTGAACAGATCTAACTTGTTCGCATTAAAGCTTATTTACTTCCAGCGACAATCCAAAGAGATTTGAGATTTAGGGATTTAAATAAAGGCTATTTTCTAGTACACCAATAGGATCTAGTATTTTAAAGTGTTTAAAGTTCAAGAAGTCACCAATAAACCGTGATCATGAGTTTTCCCAACTGATTTCCCTTAGATCTAATGTTTCTTTTAAAGTTTGCATCACATCACAAGTCATTAGCATAGTAGAATTGTCATAGTTCGGTTACATTTGCATCTGAATCCAAACTAGCCATAGCTCTCTGTGGGATCGATAACCTAAATACTACAACTGTACACTGTGCAGTTTTAGTTAATTTTGGGTGAATAACTTCACGCATCAATATACAAGAATTCATTAACTATTAAGTCACTTCTCTACTTCATACCAATCTCTTGAGCCTTATGTGTCTAACGTTACCAAAAAAATATCATGAACATAGGAAGGAACCGTGAATCTATTCTTCATGCATCAATTTGAATGTACTTAAAACAGAAACAACTTTTACAAGACCTTAAAACAAGAATCATACGATCATACGATATAAACTCATACCCAAAAAATCTAATACACTCATATCGATGAACTTTAAAGAACCTAAACAAGAATCATACCAAGAACTCTAATAGACTCTTAAAACACTATTTACACATAATTTGGAAAGCATAAACTAACTTGCCAAAGCCGTTTCAGCAGATAAAGATGTTGAAGTAGATAAATCTGTGTGGAGGAATTCAAAATAAAAAGATGTTGAAGAGTTGGAGACGTTATTTAGGTTCTTTGAACATAAACCCATAAATGTTGGATGTTTTACGAGAAATACCCAAAACACTCACAGAGAAGTAACATCTTGAACGTCAAAGTAGAAACGATATAACTAGAAGCTCGGGGAATCCTGTTGAGTTTGGTCTAAATATCTGCTAAACATAGAAGTAGAAACGATGGCCAGAGTTTAAGTAACTGATAAGTTTGTAACTATTGTGAACCCATTACTAGCGAATAAAAAAAATGTTACACTACAAAACCAAGAGAAATCATAGAAGGCTTTAGACTGGTCTATCGTTTGGAATTCAAAGAGATTGGTGTAACTATTCTTCATCAGCGAAGATAAAGAAGAAGACTCGCAACTGAAAACCCTGAATTTCAAAAGTCTCAGGACCTCCAAAACGACACCATTCTCCAGAGAAGCAAAATCTTTAAGTGACGAAAAAGAAAAATCGAGACCATGCAATTCGTCTAGAGAACACAAAACCCAGAATGTAAAACATGAAACCGAGAATCAACATCATGAATTGAAATCAACAAGTAGAAGTCAGGTCGTGAATTAAAATAGATATTCTTAGATTCGTAGTCTATTATATTGTGAATGAATGAAGAAAAATCTTTGTCGTTAAACATCGTCGTTTAATTATCATGAAAAAGAAAACTTAACAGATCTGATTGGATACCCATTTAAAATCTCCAAACCCGGTTTAATTATCAGGCTTAATCCGACTAGCCCGTTTGGACCCACTTTACACTCGACTTCTAAATGGGTTCATATTAACCAACAAGATCCGTTTAGGCCCGTTAATACAAGGGTTATTTTAACATCCTCTAATCAGCCCAAGCTCAAGCCCATATCTATCTATCTAACATATTTTCGTCACAACGTCTGGCCCATATGATTTAGAACGATATCTATTAGGTATTAAATCGCGTCACCGCTTGATCTTTTGCGGAGTTTAATAAAAAGAAAAAAGCAGCAGAGGAGTTAGAGGTTCCTCCAAAAGATTTTTTCCTTACCAAGCGAACGTGGGTTAGTAAAACCAGAAATCTTGCTATCCAATTTCGTTTATCTTCCTTTGTATTTTTTTGAACAATTGATTTCGTGTTTCTTTGATTTCTAACTATTGAATCAATCGGCGAGAGCCTCTTCTCTCATCCTTAACTCCTTCACCTTTCGTAATTATCCGATCTGTTTCCAGATTTTGCTTTAATTTCTTATTTCGTGAATTTTATTAACCACCTCTTCGGTTTTTAATTGAATCTGTTGGAATATGTTTTCAAACTTGTTTTGTTAATGCTGTGATATGAGTAAAAAAAACATATGTGAAGCTGGGGTCAGATTTGTGTCGATTATGTTGCAGAACTGTTAAACCAAAGAAAGGAAAAGAAAAATTAAGCATGGATTGTTACTTTCTCAATTCTTGTTAACGATGGTGCTTGCTGTTTGTAGGAAAATCTGAAGCTAGATAACTCCGGATATACGAGCTTGTCGTGTTAGTTAAAAGATTGAAGCTTTATTTGGTTAGTTGTGGAAGGACATTAGTTATGGGAGAGGAGCATCGGAGAAAGAGATCTAGACAACATTTTGAAGCAGAGGCGAGATTGGTGGAATCTCCTCAATGCGAAAGGTCTAAGTTGTATTTCAACAGGGAAGAGATTGAGCGTTTCTCTCCATCTAGGAAGGATGGTATTGAGCTTCTGAAGGAGTCATTTTTACGGTCTTCATATTGCACCTTCCTGCAAAGACTTGGCATGAAGCTTCATGTGTAAGCTCAAGCAAAGATTGTATTCTTTTTTTAGTGTTGATGTTTTGTTAGGTTGTTTGCTTCATAGATTATAAATAATACTTCTTGTCTTCTGATATTTCTTGCTACTTTTTTGTGTCTCTTTTAGCTAAAGAGGGTGCCTACCTAATGCATGACTATGGATAGCCTAACTGTTGAAATTTTGTCATAGGGCCACTGTGGGAGGTGGTCTGGAGGTTCTCGAACATTTTTTTTTGTCTACATACATAGCTTTCTCTTGAACCAGAGAATTATGTAATAATAGGTTGTCTATGCATCATATGTTTGGATCACTTCTCATCGGCAATGGGAATTTCTGATTTATGTATGTATTTGTGATTCTCTGCTGGGTTATCAAAACCTTGAGCTGTTCCCTACCATTATCAACTGAGGTTCTTAGTTATTCTGAGCAAGTGTGCACGTGTGTCTCTCTCCGGCCTACTATTTTTGAATCTTCTATCATAGGTACTTCTGTTTTTGTCCTTTGCATAAATCACGTGTGTCAGAGAAGTTTCATGTTATAAAATGCTGGCTGGTTTTGGGTGAAACTTAGTTACTATTGAACTTTGCTCTTGATACGAATTTTGGTGCTATGCAAGTCTTTTGACTAGCTCATTGCTTCAGGTCCCAGCTTACAATTGGATGTGCAATGCTGATGTGCCACCGGTTTTACATGCGCCAATCTCATGCCAAAAATGACTGGCAGGTAACAACACTCTCAAAATTCGTCAATTACATTCATAATAAAAAGTGGTCAGAATCATCCTCTCCTTTTTTATATGGTTAAGCTAAATAGTTTACAAATGGTGATTTGCAGACGATAGCAACTGCTAGTCTGTTCCTTGCTTGCAAAGCCGAAGATGAGCCATGTCAACTGTCCAGTGTTGTTGTTGCGTCTTATGAAATAATTTATGAGTGGGATCCTTCTGGCTCAATAAGAATCCATCAACCTGTAAGTTTGATAATATCTATCTATTGGTAGATTCGGCACTGCATAATATTGTTGTAACTTATATCTAACTATTGCTTCCTGTAGGAATATTACTATGAATTCAAAGAAATTATTTTAGCTGGGGAGAGGCTTGTGCTGGACACAAGTGCTTTCCATCTTGACATTGAACTTCCGTACAAACCTCTGGCTGCGGCTTTGAACAGGCTGAAGCCTTCCCCTGATCTTGCAATGGCTGCATGGAATCATGTGCATGATTGGTAAATGACTCTTTTGTTTAAAATAAGAGTATCTGTGCACTATTGAATGTGAAATAATCTTAGAAATGCAATGTGTGCAGGGTTCGAACGACATTGTGCTTACAGTACAAACCCCACGTTATTGCAACTGCCACTGTGCACCTAGCTGCCACGTTTCAGAACGCGAAAGTAGGGAACAGGAGAGATTGGTGGCTGGAGTTTGGGGTAACAACTAAGCAATTGAAAGGTTGGTTGGTTCAGAGACTTCTCTTTTATCTATCTAGATGATTTTAGCGGTTTGTCGATTAAAGTAAAGATGATGGTTGGGGACAGAGGTGATACAGGAGATGTGCATACTGATAGAAGCAGACAAAAGGAGGGCTATGCCGTTGCCACCTTCGAGAAGAGACATAGATTGGGGAATACCTGCAGCAGCCATGAAGCCAGTCCACATGGCTAGAGCCTACCCATTTCACGGATACCCTTTTCACCCTTTGCAGCCCTATAGACAGCCTGGCATCTGGTGAACCTGAAGATGTAATCTCTCTGGGAGTCAAGGAGGATACGCCTGAGAGAGGCAGTGTAGGATTATATAGCGATTATCAGAGTGAGGTGCTAAGCCTCTTTCTACCAAAGTGATTCTCTTCTTTGTTTTGTCAGAGAGTTTATGTATAGAGTTGGTTGTACGAGTACTCATTTATTTATGATACTAGCTTACTTCATATCGTTGTATATCTAATTTTCTCCAGTTGAATCTATATTTTGGGTTTCCTTCAAATTGCTGTTTGACTTCTTTTTTCAGTGTCAAGATGTTTTGGGAATCATGTTGTAAAATCCTCCTATATCAAATGCTCCGGTTTTCCATAACATCCTGCTCTCGTTATTATTCTGAATTATGAATTTTTCCGCTCTCGTTATTATTTTGAATTATGAATTTTTTGAATTAGGAATTTTCGGATGAGAACAATATTATAACCTTAGAAGAAAAGAACGGACAAGGAATTGAAGGATAAGACAGAAGAAATAAAATGGAACGTAACAGGAAAACAATTAGGCGGATCGAGAATGGGGGACCGTAGGAGCGGCATGGCCCAAAAGGGATAAGCGGTTAATTAGGTGGACCCTGAGTTAAAGTTGTTATTTAGAAAAAATGAAATGAAATAAATGTGTTTTAAGAAAGAGATAATGATAAGGAAAATCTAATAAGTAAAAGGAAATAAGATAATAACAAAAAGAAAAGATAAACATAAGAAAATTAGGGATTTAAGAAAAAATGGAAAAAAGAGGCCGGCTAGCCTCTATATCCTCTATTCAGAGTCGCCATGAGAAAGAGAGAAAGAGGGAGAGGGAGAGGGAGAGGGAGAGGGAGAGGGAGAGAAAGAGAGAGAAGAGAAGAGAAGGGAAAGGAACAAGGCAACCACGACAAGGTTGCGGAGCTTGGCTTATCTCAGGAAAAGGGCTTGAGTACTCAACAGATCCGTTCCAGTCGGACAAGTTGCTAAGGTGAGTACGGCTCTAGTCCTTAGTCATCTTCTCTTCCTTCAGATCTGCGTGAAATATGAATAAGGAAAGTAAGTAGAGGTTAAGGAAAGTAATGATATGATTAGGGTTTTATGTAGATCAGGTTGTTTGCTTGCTCTATGTGATTGAACGGATATGGAAAGTGTAAAGGTAGTTCCGCGGGCCGAGATTATTCGCCATTTAGCTTGTAGGTAATGTCGATGGCCTTAGCGGTGTGTAGACGGACGAGATCGGTAAACTATCTTGTGGGATATGTCGAGGACCCGGGACGTGGGATATATCGTAGCGGGACCGATAAGCTTGATCGCGAGTCGATGGCTCGAGACCGGTCCAAGGATCGTATGAGGATCGCATCGGTTTACCGGTGTTGGCTTAGTGACCGATTCTGACACGGATGGACCGTTCCGGCATGTCGAGGGCGCGTATGGCCTTAAAACCCGCGTGACCGGTAAGCTACTGGCTAAAGGCGTTCCAGACGTTGGCTGAACCGAGTCTTGATGCTATCGATCAGAAAGGAAATGGTAGCTTATGGATCGACGGGTTCATGAGCGGATAAGGGAGATGGTTTGTCCATCGCGCATGCGAGCCTGGACTCCGGTCGCAGGTGCAGCTTCGGCTGAGCCCAATTAGGTGGGGGCATGATTGTTAGATGAGATAGTTGGAAATAGATATGTGGACTTGAATGAATTGAATGAGTAATTAGACCGGATATGTAAATGAATTAGATAGGTTAAATGACCTGGAATGGTTAAGACTAGATCGATTGGCTTGGAACCGGACTGATTGATTGTGTGATGCTAGGTTGTTAGATGTTGTTTGTATAGACTAGTGCCATACTCACGAGAATTCAAATACTCACGAGTAATTGAAATACTCACGCCTCCGTCTATTGGATGCAGGTTAGTGAGTTAGTATGAGCTGGAGCGTAGGACGTCAAGACCATCAGACTGAACTGAGGTTTTAATCGGTTTTGGCCACTCGACCCAATATTTTCACTATTACGCCTTGTGTTCGGATTTTCTCTCGATTAATTTTTATAAACTACGTTTTCAAAATTCGACCGGTCAAGTTGACCGGGACGGGGTGTTACAGGATACCTCTGCACCATATCTCATAAAAGTTTTTTAAACGTAGCTTCTTCCTTTTCTTAATTCTTTCATTTAACCAAAACTTGGGTGGCACCTCTGCCTTGACGATTTACCATTATCCGTTTCAAAATATTCTCTAGTTAATTCGCAAACACAACTTGTTTGATGATGTCCAACTCGTGCCTTTAGTTGAGAAACATAATATACACGATGGACACGGGAAGATGCATGGAGTTCCAGCTTCTAAGTCAATGATTTTATATGGTTGTTTTCACTTGGCTTTTGGATGTGGGATTTCACCCTTATTCAACGAATCTGGTCTAAGTACATTTCTCAGGCCGAAATCCGCCGAACCCAGTGAAAGCAGTTGAGCCCTGAACAGCTTTGATTCGACGTCCGAAGGAGCCATGTTTGTCAAACAAGATCGAGAAACTCAGAATGCAACACGTGGCCCTACAACATAGCTCAGACGTCTCGAAACAAGGAAGGAAACCCGAATAACACGTTAGGAGTTAACCTAACACGCTAACGATACCAACTCTTCTGACATGAACAGTTTGGCTGCAAACACCATGATGACCTACTCAACAACTAATCGACCTACTAAGTTCGACGAACAGATAAGAAGAATGATGATTCTCGAAATACATGCTCACCTGCTACGAGCCTCGCTCCTTGCCAATTCACCTCTATAAATAGGAAGGTATAATCAATGAAGGGGAGATGGAGAATCCAGAGAAAACCTCGGAACTAGAGAAGTGATATATCTTAGATCGTATTTAACATTTCTCTCCGACATTCCCCGCTAAGTGTTAGATTCTGATCTCAGCCAATATTCAATCTTGTAATTCGAACTCTATTCTTGAGGCAATAAACAAACATACTCAGAATCCTATTTCAATTTCCGAACTAAGTTCTCTGAACCCAAATGCTTAGAGCATCTCCATTGAAATCTCTTAATGGGTTTTGTTGCACCAAATCCTAGGCCAAAGCTAATAAAAAATAATATTTTAAAAAACTCAATAACAAAAGATCCTTATATAATGACTTGTTGAATCCGGAAACCTAGACAAAACGTAGACGTGGCAACGTCTAATTGGTTTTTTTTTTCTTTTTCAAATTTTTTTTACCAACTATTTGAAAAAAAAGAAATATTATAAAAAGAATTAAGAAACCCAAGTAGGGTATCTCCAATGGAGATGCTCTTATATTGTCGTAAGAGTTCCGACCCGATCTTCGAACTACTTTTAACTTCTTAACTTGCTCTGAACCTCTTTGGTTCAACATTAAGCGCCATCCGTGGGGATCGTTTCAGAAGCATTCAAGCAACATATATTGACCAATGACGAACAACTCAACCTCCGCTACCTCAAGCACCATGATTGCTGCCCCTATAAAACGCGCCTCATGTTGCGAACGTTCCGATCACCCAAGTCTCAGAAGCTGCGATATACAATATCTTTGGAATGTCGAGGACCTCGTTCGCACCACCCAATGCATCGGGCCCTGGCATAACATCCACAACGTTGTCGGCTACTGACCCACCATAGCGAACACTGCCTCCTCAGGTTCCAACTAGGGAAGTAACGGTACATTGGTCGACAACAACCTCATCAGAACCCTCGACCCTCAGGACACACAAGGCCGTGGGTTCGAAACGTCACCAGTCAACAACACTATGGTCAACGTAATCACACCACCTAATAATTTCGGAGGGATACCCCGAATCCTGACTGATCAAGAGAGAAATATCAACGCGAGGTTCGCAAACCTCGAAACCCATCTGCATGTCCATCCTCCAAGGAACTATGAAGGAGCTTGTAGAAATCTCCTCGAAGATATGAATGTCGCAGCCACACTCCTCAAAAGCAGGGAAGAAGTACAACCAACATCCCAGTTCCGTTGGAGCCAGGCCTCCCGCGACCGGTGAACCGCGTGATCACCGAACCTCGACCATAGTTGTTCCTCGCACCATACCTAAAAAAACCATGAGGTGGTCTCTGACCTCTGCGGGTTTCCATACATGATGTAATTAAAAATTATTATAGAATTCTAGAAAGTACAAATTGGAAGGAAAAAAATGATGTCTTTGAAAAATAAAAAACATGCATACGAAACATGAGAAGAGTAAAGATTTTGGTGAAAGAAAATAAATTTAGAAAAGAGAAATGAAAATGAAATTGATTTTTAAACGAGTAAAAATGTGGCAAAACTGAACATGGACAAGGGAGAGATTAAATCTAGTTTTGGTATCAAAGATCTAGATAGCAATACCATTAAACAACCACATATTTAACATCTGTGGACCGATGATTTTAATTAATTTGCTCAGTAAGGAAAAAGAATGAGCCTCAAGACCTAACATTCCAACAATGAAACATACATCACAATAGACTTAATCAAAACAATCGACATTAAGAGATCAAACACATATAACGTCAATCGAGAGTCATACCACAATCAATATCATCATCTTGCTTACCACTAACGACCATAGCTAGAGAAAGATCTTTTTGTTTGGATTATTAAAACAGAAACAAACATACAAAAGAATTTAGGAACAAATAATAGAAGTATAAATTATATATTTTGGAATAAGGAAAATGGTAGGCGAACCATGATCTTCATGATTATTCGAATGATGGTCTGACTCTGAATGTTACACGACAATACAAAAATTACAAAACAAATTGGAAGCGTAAATCAATAATTATAGAATCATAAACAAACATGCAAAAGAATTTAGGGAAAAAGATATATATATATATATATATATATATATTTTGGAATAAGGAATAATTTAGCAAAAAAAAGAAAAAGAAAATAAAATATATATATATATATATATATATATATATATATTTGAATAAGGAAGATGGTAGGCGTACCATCATCTCCATGATTATCTGAATGATTATAAAACATATTGAAAGTGTAAATTAGTGGTGATAGAGATCTACTATTTCAAGACGAAAGATAGTCTATGATTATCTGAATGATAATAAAACATATTGAAAGTGTAAATCAATGGTGATAGAGATCTACTATTGCAAGACGAAAGATAGGAGGCACACCTTTATGTTGATCTGACATACGTGGTAACATAAATTGAAACAACGAACAATTGGAATACGAAATATTGGAATACGAAATATTACAGAGAAGCATTGCGTTTGAATCATTCTTCGAACCTTGCACAAACAAAAATAAAACAAATATTGTTTCGGGAGATTTAGAAAAAAGTAGTGCAATCGTAAATCATGTAAACATAGGAAGCGTATCATCTTCTTGATCATCCTTCAACATAGCTGAATGATTCTTAAAACCTTATACAAACAAAAATAAAACAAACGTAGAGACAAAATTTAGAAAAAAGTAGTGCAAACGTAAATCATATAAAGATATGAGACGTACCATTATCCTGATCATTGTTCGACATAGCTGATTACCTAAAGTAAAACGGCGGAGGAGACACAAAAAACGCAATAATACGGAGCACCCTTATATATAGATGGAACCCTAAATCTACATGAAGTCTGAGAATTACATGAACGTATCCTAAACCCTAATTAAGACGACATAGAAAGCACATAAGGTGATTCTGCTAGAGGCCCAAACTATATTTCATGTGTAATTAATTATTAAACCGATTTCGCTAAAGACCCACTTACACCTGACTTCGCTAAAGGCCCAGAAGTACTGATAACGTGTAATAATGACTTCGCTAATGGCCCATAAGTACGACTAACCCGTAATAATAAGTTGATGACATCGAAAAATAACGTGTATTATTAAAAAAATTTCATTGGACGAATAGTTGAGAGAGAATGACGTCTCGACACGTCAGATTTTGGCTTCTCTTTTAATTATACTGATAAAATGTGGTCTAAAGATGATTTTTTACTTGCCTTATGGATGATCAATGGGCCGGAAACATAAAGATTTTCTTTAGGGTTCTGAGGTATTTAATTTCCTCAATGTTTTTCTTTTATCTGCCGAATTTGGTGATTTGGTTTATTTATGATCTAAAGTAGGCTTTGTCAATATGAATCATTATCTGCGGATCCCATTCCGTTTGATCCGCTGCGGATAAATCAAAATTTCAAATTAACGGGACAGGTTGCGGATGTATTGTGAGGCGGGGTTGGTGTGGGTCAGTGTATTTAGAATAGCGGATTTGCAGATACCCGCAAAATATATGAAATTTTGATGTTTATAGGTTTTAGTTTGTAAATGTGTGCTGTTTTCACTAAGTAATTTTAAAATGTGTGCTGTTTTCACTAAGGAATTTTAAAATGTGTGCTGTTTTCACTAAGGAATTTTAAAATGTGTGCTGTTTTCGAGTGAAACTGTGCGTGGTTTTGTAACTAAAGAGAAAAAAAACCTAATCTCTCTGTCTTCTCAAATCTCAGAATACACACGGCCTCTATCTCAAATCTCTCCGATCGTTCGTCGGAAAACTGTCACGGTCCGGCGAATCTTCCCTTCCACCGGCGAATCTCTGTCAGGGCCGCTCTTAGACGTCGCCTCTCCGCCTCTATCTACCGGCGAATCACTCTCTCTATCTTTCATCAGGTTTCTTTCTCTTCTCTCATCTCTCAGTAAATCTGTTGTCAGTCTCTTATTTTCTCTCTGATTTGTCTCTGATTTTTTTCTCTGCTAAGATAATTTGACCCGCTTGACAGAGCTAATCTAAAGGAAGTTCTATGCTTACGAGGGTTTTTGTTTCAACGCAGAGATACTGATTGACATATGAATGGCGTCGAGGCATTTAGGCAAGAAGGTAATTTTTCTTATTGGTCTCTCTTTTAGTGAATTCGTCAAACTTTTCTATTTTCCCGAAAGGCTTTTAGCTTTACCTGCTGGGATTTTCCCAATTTTGGCATTGTTTTAGTAGTCAGGCTATTGAACAGTTGGTGTTTTCTCCATGGGAAACGTCGTAATTATGTTTAGAGGCTATATGGATAACTATTACATGTTAGATTCATGGTTCTCGTGCTGTTTATCTCTATAAATTGCGTTTAGCTGTTAGCTTTGATTTTCAAAATCAATCTGCTGCTGTTCTTCATACTGCATGAATGGGGTTAGATGTATGAGTATGTGTTTCTCTATGGATGAACTTAAAGCTTGGTCCATTGTATCTCGAATTTTAGGTTGTAAATGAAGTGAAATATTATCAAGCATTTCTTTCATATGGCATGTTTAAGTCTGCATTTTTTCTCAAATTTGTTTGGTTTGGTGCGTTGTAAATTTTTTTTGCATACGTATCAGCATTCTGGTCTCACTTTTAATAGCATCATGTTTACGGATGTGTCTCGTAATGTATTTAGTTATTTACAGGGTATTCAGGCTTCTTTTAAAAGAGGTTTGGTTCTTCCGCGACTAGCAGCATCTACAGAGAAGCAAACTTGCTCTACGGCTTTAAAATGCTCTTCCGAAAGTGTCTCTTTTTCATTAGCTCGGTACATAAATGGTAAGCATAGAAAGGGTGCGTGGTTACAATATTTCTTCTAACCTTGTTACTAAATCTATAGGAAACGATTTTCCCTTTTAATGTCTAGGGTTTGGCGTATCAAATTGGTCTTCTAGTCGTGAATCTTTCCCTGCCGAAACATCCATAAGGTAAACCATTTGCCTAGACTTTTCCGTCTTTCTCTCTTGTATTCCTTTCATCAGAGTATTTATTTGAATGTGCATTGGCATCTGTTGGGTAGTTCTAGGAACAGGTATTTTCATGTGAGCCGAGAAACAATGGCGAGAAGAAAAGACGACGCCGATCGTGTGCTGAGTCATCGTGAACGCAAGAAACAGACTGTGAAAACAAAAGGGAAGTTCTCAAAACGAGAGAAAAAACCAGATAAGCCGCCTGTTGAAGCTCCTTATGTGCCTCCTAGGCTGAAAAGATTGGCAAAGGGATTGCCTGAGAAGACGGTTGACATATTTGAAGGCATGACACTGCTTGAGCTCTCTAGGCGTACTGGTGAGTCAGTCGGGGTTTTGCAGAGCATTCTTGTCAATGTTGGGGAAACTGTCAGCTCAGAATTCGATACAATCAGTGTCGATGTTGCTGAGCTCCTTGCAATGGTAAGGTGACTACCTTTCGCTCCAAAACATGGATTTCGCTGGTCAATTTAGGTTTTGGATTTGGCTCTGGCTTGTTTAATATTGATTACTCATCCACCGCAGGAAATTGGGATCAACGTAAGGAGACAACATTCTACAGAAGGATCTGAAATCCTCCCACGGCCTCCGGTTGTAACCGTAATGGGGCATGTCGATCATGGAAAAACCTCGTTGTTGGACGCTTTAAGAAACACTTCTGTTGCTGCTAGAGAAGCTGGTGGAATCACTCAACACGTGGGTGCATTTGTAGTAGGCATGCCAGATTCCGGCACTTCAATCACCTTCCTTGACACGCCTGGTCACGCTGCTTTCAGCGAGATGCGTGCTCGGGGAGCCGCTGTGACTGATATAGTCGTTTTGGTGGTTGCTGCTGATGATGGGGTAATGCCGCAGACGCTCGAGGCTATTGCACACGCCAGATCTGCGAATGTTCCGATTGTGGTTGCTATTAATAAATGCGATAAACCGGGAGCTAATCCAGAAAGAGTTAAGAACCAGCTCGCTGCTGAGGGTATTGAGCTCGAGGATATTGGAGGAAACGTTCAGGTTCTTAACTCTGGAATTTGTGTTTTCTGAGTTTTTCTAAAATTGATTTTTAATTTGATTTGGCTTTTTGGTTTCAGGTTGTTGAGGTGTCTGCAGTCAAGAGTATGGGGCTAGACAAGTTAGAAGAAGCTTTGCTTCTACAAGCCGTGGATATGGAGCTGAAAGCACGTGTGGATGGACCAGCTCAAGCATATGTGGTGGAGGCTCGGCTAGACAAAGGGCGTGGGCCTTTAGCCACCATTATTGTAAAAGCGGGAACTTTGGTGAAAGGTCAGCACGTAGTCATAGGGTCAGAGTGGGGAAGACTGAGGGCTATACGGGACATGATCGGTAAGCTAACGGAGAGAGCAACACCAGCAATGCCCGTTGAGATTGAAGGGCTTAAGGGTCTTCCGATGGCTGGGGACGATGTGATTGTGGTGGAATCAGAGGAACGGGCGAAGATGCTGAGCCAAGGGAGAAAAATGAAATATGAAAAAGATCGTTTGGTGAAAGCAGAGGAAGCGAGAACAGAGGAAGCAGAGGCGGCAGCGGAAGCAGAGTGTGAGGAAAGGTTTGTGAGGGTTGAATTGCCGATAGTAGTGAAATCAGACGTGCAAGGGACTGCGCAGGCTGTTGCTGATGCGTTAAGAACATTAAATAGCCCACAGGTGCGTTTGGTAAAATATCGAAATGCTGGTTTATAGTGGTGGATTGTTGCTTATAATCGGATATATGTAGGTATTTGTGAACATTGTTCATAGCGGAGTAGGAGCAGTTTCTCATTCTGATTT
This sequence comes from Euclidium syriacum, assembly GCA_900116095.1. Classification (NCBI taxonomy): domain Eukaryota; kingdom Viridiplantae; phylum Streptophyta; class Magnoliopsida; order Brassicales; family Brassicaceae; genus Euclidium; species Euclidium syriacum. The sequence goes on from FPAK01000004.1 coordinate 2,229,687, forward strand.
GGACTTGGCACAAGCGTGCGGCGCCTGTATTGTTGCATTTAACGTAAAGAGTGGAAGTTCAGTAAATATATCGGCGGCTCAAGCCAGCGTGAAGGTATTCCATCACCGTGTGATATACCATCTGCTGGAAGACATAGGCAACTTGATTGTAGAGAAAGCGCCTGGAGTATCGGAGATGGAGGTGGCGGGGGAAGCGGAGGTGCTTACGATTTTCAAGATATTAGGGAAGAGGAGCGAAGAAGGAGGAGTGAGCATAGCGGGTTGCAAAGTGATGGATGGTAAGGTATGTAGAAGCGGAGTGATGAGGCTGTTGCGGAGCGGAGAAGTGGTGTTTGAAGGCTCCTGTGCGTCGCTGAAACGGGAGAAACAAGACGTGGAACAAGTAGGGAAAGGGTGCGAGTGTGGACTTGTGATGGGAGATTGGAATGATTTTAGAGTTGGAGATGTGATTCAGTGCATGGAGTCTGTCATTAGAAAACCCAAATTCGTTTCCTCTGAGAGTGGAGCTGTCAGAATCGAGTGCTGATATCCACCAACCCTAATTATATCAAATCAAACTTATTTGTTTGCCTTCTTTTTTGAGAAACTAACCCTCTTATTCCATCCATTCTTTTGTTCGATCGTAAAGTTGCGATTTTCTCTGTTTTTCAATAACATGGATGGGATGTGTATTGAAAGCTTTTGCAATACCTAAACATCACTTTACCATATGGGTCTTTGGCGGGTTCTAATTGCAAAAAACTGGACTACAAATCTAGAGTTTATACTTGGAACTCGAAACCACTCATTTTTATTTATATATATATTGGTGGATACAAAAGTAATAATATATGTTCATCTAGAAATATAATAACTACTTCCACCTTCAAATTCAAGTCGAACTAGTTATCACACTCTGCTTCTCACTCAAATGCCTCTAACCCCAAACGCTGTCACAGAAGTAGACTCTCTCCTCTTCAAGACTCTTTTCCCCTTAGACAGTTTTCGATTAGATAAATACCATGACAAAAAAAGGAGCTCCCTATTACGAGTTGAGTGACCAAGAAGAGAATGGAGAGTATGTTTCAATAATTATCTTCTTCTTAATCCATAAGAGTATCATTGTACATCTTTATATCTACACTTGACCAAAAGAATGAGTTGTACTCAGTGGCAGAGGTAGGAAAAAGATTTAGGGGGTCATAATAATTTTTGAATCTAAAAAACAAAATTTCACAAAAATTTAACAAAGATTACACTAACAAATTTTTTTCACATGGGTCACTTGACCACCATGATTGTACACTGCCTCCGCCACTGGGCCTGTACTATATATACATCTAACCGGTATAAACCAAACAAGATGTTTAACCAAAGACATACTCTATTTTTCTCCCTCAAGATGAGACGAAAATATTTGAATACTCATCTTGGTTTGAATGTGAGCAAACTGATGAGGGACAAAGCTTTAGTGAGAATGTCTGCCACTTGATCAGCAGTACGCACATGGAGCGGTTTCATCAAACCCTATAAGTCTCTCACTTGCCGAATTTTCACTTTCTTTAAAGTGGCGTCTTCAACATTTCATCATCGATGATTCCTCCCTAGGGGCGCCAAGTCATTTGTAGCCATTAAGAATTTACATTAGCTAGCTACACCACATTTCCGTTTGTAAACTATTTTCGTATATGCGATAATCCTCCATCGGTACCGAGTAAAGAAGCGTCCCGTCGAAAGACCACATTTTAAAGCCATCAATCTTACTCTTCCACTTCTTAATCTCCTGGGATATTAGTGGAGTTATCTAACTTGGAGTATGAAATTGAAGTTCTTTCTAAACGTATAGATTGATGCTTCTTAGTTTCTAGATAATCACTTAGATCGGTGATCGGGAACAAGAGAGCCACAAAGAGCAATAGTAGTAAGAAAATAATGAGAAGCGAAGCATCAACAAACATAATAAGAGTAAATGTCTCAAGTGTGTATTTTTTCTATTTACCTTTCTTTCTTTTCACTATTGCTTCACTATTCAGCTTTTTTTCTTAAGCTCTACTCCAGTAAAAACAAACACACAAGGTGTACTATAATATATCCTCGAAGCCAAAAGAGCAGAGAGATACTTCGCACCTGGCGACGGGAAGAGTTTATCAATCAACAATAGCCCAAAACATGGCAAAACCAACTTGACCACTAATCACACTACACACGAAAACAATCAGAAGCTTCCATTCAAAGTCGACCGACCCAACTGTTCTTGTTCCAACGATGAGTAAAACCGCATCAAAGAAAGCACAAAGACTAGAAAACAAACGATTGTCCGCTGTTGAGCTACAAAAAAAAGTAGAGATTTCAGAAGTCAACAATGTTTCAAAAACCCCAAGTACTGAAAGTCATTCTACTGAAGAAAAGGTGGATTTAAATGAACTTGTGCTACACTTCAAGATTGGTGGCACAAAATTCAAAAATTTCTTAATCATTCTTGGAAAAGACGTGAACATTGTTTCCCCTACCATAGCTAAAACCAATGGTAACATCGAATACATTAATCTAATGCTAAAACTACATGATGGGTCAGCACGAAAAGCAGCAGGAGTGATTCGAAACATATCCATCCAAGTAGAAGACCTTTTCGTTTAGACCGATTTCGTGATAATAAGATATGATGCAAACCCCAAAGACCCCTTCATCCTGGGTAAACCATTCTTCGTAAAGGTTGATGCAACAATACATGAGAAGTACAACAAAATCACACACGACTTAAAAGGACAGCCTGTTGTGAAAGACGAACACCAGACGGACGCTCAGCACAAGTTTGCTGACAGACCAACCCATGCTTGACACGCCAACGTCATTATAGTCAGAAGCATTTAGTGGTTAAGCGCTTAGAGGGAGGCAACCCACTGGTTCGTTTTCTTTTTCAATTTTTTAAGGTGTTTTCGGCGAGGAGAATCAACAAACTTCGAACTGACAAAATCTCGAGTAGACCAACCTCTCATTAAGGTCATCCGACTCTATCCTCTGAGGTATTTCCATCATCGTTATACTCTCATTGACTGGTTTCAATATTAATTTAATGTTTTATAACATCCTTTCTCTTCTTTGTTACATCGGAACAGCGTAATTTCAAGTCTCGAGAGGGGGGGAGATGCAAATTTGTTACTAATGAAAGTTTACCTTGTTGGTAATCTCAAGTTTTTCGCCATTTTTAGTTTTTATTTAGCCAAAAGCGTTTGAGAAACTATGATTATATTCAGGACACATATCACAAACTGATCGTGTTCAAGAATCTACTTGGTTATTGATTGAGAATTAATTGTTGAATGGTCTATACTTCCTGCGATTTTCCCTATAATCTAGCGTTTTTAATATTATAAGTCTTACCTATTGCTTAGATATATCAATAAGTTTGGTTACTAGAATTTACTTTAAGAAGAATTTCCTAACTAGAATTGAAACTCGACATAATTTCTGTGGGGTCGATAAAATTTCATACTAAAATTGTACACTATGCACTTGTAGTTAGTTTAGGTGAAATAATTCATGCATCATCTCCCAGAAATTTTTTGCCGACAAAGAAGAGGAGACGTCGGAGATGAATGCCCACGAGTTTCCTTTGAAGAATATTTTCCTGGTTTACCCTAGAAGTTCCCTTAAGTTTGAGCTCCTCCTGGTTATGCTAGATTTCACCAATTTTGGTTATGATCCAATTTGGGATTCTATAAGAATAGACGATAAGCTTGAGATTTCTTGCTTAATCTTTTCCTCTACATACATAATTTTGATTATACAAAAACAAGTACTTTAATTTTGTTAGTAAACTTCGATTCTTCATTCATTTTTTTTGTTAAGGACTTTGATTGTCATTTGTTATGATAAAGACATTCTTGATTCTTGTGTTCATTTTGGTATCAATCCGACAATACAGTGGGGTAAACTTAATCACTATATATGATCTATGTTTCTTTGAGGAACAATGCTTGTTTTTTACATCACTCCTACAATAGTGAAGTTTTGAACCGGTTTTGAGTAGCTTCTTGAATGCAAGTATCTTGTCACATGACTTGTAGAGAAAGCATTGGATTTTTTTAAAGCTGCAAGCTCTAACAATAGGTTGAACCTCAGACCAGATCACCGCTAGCGGAGCAGTTCAACATTTACTTACCCACCGTTGATCCCCCAGAAGAAGCTTTAGGTCTTGACTCCTTTACTTGGCCAATACTAGGTAACTCGAATCCATAATGCATATTCTCTTCCAAAGGATTCTGAAAAATCTTGGTTTAAAGCAGTCTGGTTCAAACACCAGACTCCTAAGCATGTCTTCCATTTATGGGTCACTAACTTGGAAAAATTACCTTTGAGAACCCAGTTAAGTAACTAGAAAATGACTATCAACCCGTGTTGTCCTCTTTGTGAAGATGTATATAAGAAAACAAAGACCAATATTTATGATCTTCTCGTTCTCCAAAGATGTATGGATCTCCTCACAAGACTGGGACAAAGAAATAGAAGAATCAACAGTTGGGACTCTCATATTCAATGAATGCCCTCTCCTCATTGCCACAAGACCCTAAAGAACCTAAGAGCTTAGGCTCTCATACATATGGTGTGGAAGGAAAGAAACAACCGGATTCATACAGGTTTAAGCATCACCCCAACCACATTATTCACTTGTCTGGATTGTCATTTATCAAATATAAAGTTCTCGGGAATGTCACTAAAAGGAGGTTCAAGGATCTCCTTGAAATCTGGTTTACCTATGCCTGATGAAGCCATATAATGTAATTGAAAAGCGAGATGCTAAATGTGTATTGTGCTATAGCACCTTCTCCTTTTATTTTTATTTTTGGGAGAAACTGTTGTTAAAATCCTTGTAAAAGCACTTTTGACGAGGAATATATTTGCACTTATAAAGTAATAGGTGCTATCAGCTTTGGGAATTGTGTTATTAAGAAAAAACTCATGAATCAGTGAGATGAAGAAATAAAAATCGATGTCTTTTGATTAGTCCTTATCAACCACTTTCATTGAGGCAAAATTTTGATTAGTCCTTTATCATCGTTGTCTTCTATCTATACGGTTTGTAACTTGACATTTGTTGAATACAATGTTGAGCACTGAGGAGATGGAAATTCAATATCAGAATCATGTTATCAAGTAAATAAGACAAATGTTGTGGTGTTGTTTGTCCATAAACAGCTTCGTAGAGACTCATCTGAATTGCTGAATGGAAGCTTATATTATACTAGTATTCAACTAAGGTAACCACTTCTTGCACATGTGAGGCTTATCACTACATATCTACTGTAGATAAGCTCCAGAGTTCGATTATCCACTTCAAGTTTTACGTCACTTTGTGGGTGATAAACACTGAATAAATTTAGAGATACTGCAAGCTGAAATATGGACACAAGCCAACTTTTTACGGATGCAAACACAATTTTATTTTATTCTTTGTCATATGGAAAAGCCTATGGACTGAAAATGGATTAAATCGAGCTTCTCTAATAAAGAATTCTTTCCATTTAATCCAGATAGAAAGGCTCTTGTAGAATATGGATCTTCCAATCCTTCAAATGGATGAAATGGAAATAATTCTTTGTACTTGGATGAAGTGAAAACAAGAAGCGTGCAGTTTTATTAGAAAGCTCTGGAACTGGAAGTTTAACAAATCAGGTGCATACACATCCAAATTTGGAAATTGGGTAGCCAACCAGAAACAGAAAAGTGACATAAATACAAAATATCTTAATTTGCTCTGAATCCCATGAAGCTTCAAGTCTATTAAATGCAAACAACTCATAAGATAAATACTCTTCAGTGGAAAATGCTTAATAGTACACTGTCAAAGGCATACATTTTTACTTTGAGAGGATTAACAAAAGATCAGATTTGTAAACATTTTGGGGATGAAGGTGAATATATCAGTCACGTCTTCACGTGCTCTTAGTAATAGTAGACTCATTTTTAATTAAATTTCACAGATGGAAAGAAAAATAATGATAGTTGTTGGAAGTGGATTTAGTCTTTAGATCCAAATCCGGTCCATGTCGAAACGTCAAGCATTAGCCCAACTCTTTTTGGATAATGACTAGTTAGGGAAGAGTGGGAGGAGTTGGGAGGTGAGAGAGGATAATGGAGGAACTGGTTTAGAGGATCGCGGAGATATATGAACATAATACTTAGGAGTTAAGGATATAAATAAGGTTGTAAAAAGGAGTGGAGCTCCTCACGTTCATTGAATCCTGTAACAACATAATCATAATACAAAGAGTCTTTTTGAGAAAACCTAAGTTCACTTAGTTAAGTTTCGTCTTTATTCTTATAAAATTCAACCACATTCTTCCCTGTAAAAAATAAATTCAAGTGTGCGATTCCCGTCCCATATTTTGGCGCCGACTGCGGAAAAAATTAACTGAAATCCTTGTATCCTCGAGACCGAAGATGGATCCCAACAACCCCGTTCTGCCTCACACTTCATCCGTTTCGAGTTAGTCAGATGAAGATTCACCATGCGTTGGTAACGTTGGATCGGGGAACTCGGGTAACGCCCCAAGTTCTGCTAACCCGAATACTGCTGGGACTGGAGCACTTACCGTAAATAGAGCGCAAATTCAAGGTCCTATGACCGCAGACGGGTAACCCCCACTGAAGTTAGAGGAAACTCCAGAGGTTAACTGATGATCTATTTTTAGGGTCATCAATTCCCCTAATCATTGTTGTATTTAGAGGTATCAATCCTAACTCATTGTAAATTTCCACCTAGAGTACAAAGATTCTCTTAATCTAAGCCTAATGAAGTTTGTTTGTTGTTTTTAGAAACTAATTAAGCTAAGTGCAATTGATTAGATGACTAAAAGTTATGCAATGACTAAAAGAAGGGTCTTAAGATGAGTTATTAATGACTTGGGTTCACTAAGCATGGCTAGGGATATCTAATTACACTAATTAGCTATTCCTTAGGTTAAAGATCCATTTTAATTGACTAATTCATTTCTATGCAATTAATCATTTCACTAATCAAGACATAATTCTCAAATTCCCATTTGAAATAATGAATGCTAGTGAATTAAAACCTAATTACTAGATCAACCTACTTGAGACCCATTACACCAATCCCTTGATGCAAGAATCGTAATTCCTCTCTAAGCTCTCTTGGACATTTCATCAAACACTTGGTGTCCATGAGATGGTCCATGTCATTTTCTTCATTTCCATGCAAGAAACCGCATTAGGATCTCTTAGAGAGGGAAGAAATGTTTGATTTAAGATCTAGACTAACCTAATCCATGCTTAGATCCCCCTTATCCAACTCATCTTCAAACCCTAATGGAACTACTCAAGACTCATGATGATTCTCCCAAAACCAAGTTTGATTAGAGAAGAAATCATGATGGATAATAAGATAAATTGATGATGGAATGTAAAAAGCAAGATTACTTAAAGGAAAATGCAAATTGTATTAAAAGATAGAACTAGGATTTAAGAACAAGCTCAAGAAAGCTTAGGAAATTCAAAACATGAACAAAATAAGTGTGAAAAAGGGGTATTTAATCAAAAGGGTTCGAACCGGGTCGACTCGGGACAAACCGGGTATCGACCCGGGACAAACCGGGTACCGACCCGGTTAAATCTTGGCCCGATTCAATCTGCAGCGGTCACTGCTTGCCCGCTGCATGACCGCTGCGGTCTAGATCTCCTTGGGAAGCAGAAACTCTGCAGCGGTCACTGCTTGACCGCTGTGGGACCGCTGCAGCCTGACGAATTCCAAGCTCCAGAGTTGTGCAGCGGTCACTGATTGACCGCTGCACCTGACCGCTGCAGGGCTTAAAGTTTTGGCTTCGCAGCGGTCGCTCCTCGACCGCTGTGGTTGACTTAGAGCCCTTCCTCGTGCATCCAAAGGTTTCTCTTCAGTCTAATTGATCCTCCAGGCTCCAAGCTCCTCTCCACATATGTATTAAGCCCAAAACACACCCAAATTGCACCAAAGACTCTACTAGGACCTAATGCAAAACTAAAACTCTAAATGCAAGTGAAAACTACATCGAATGAAGCAAAATCTATTCTTAAATGCAATGAAATCTATTCTAATGCAATCCTAAATGATGCATGTTATGATAATATCAACTCTCCCAAACTTACTCATTTGCTTGTCCCTAAGCAAACAAGCAAGCCTAAGAGAGAGATAATGAAGTAGGTGAAGTAACTCAATCAACAAAACGTCACAAGAAAGGATCAATTCAACATCCAAGTTACTAAGCCTAAAATGCATCAAAGTTGTTCTACTCAAAAGAATTTAGCCATTCACATCTCAACACACAATCAAAGCTAAACCTTGATCTAGACAATCCTTCTTATTCCCTAGCCTCTTAACATTTATTAGCTTATTGTACCGTGAATTGTGTTAATGCCAATTTAGATCTTACCATTTGGTTGTGGGTTGGGTCATGAGATAAAGATGATCTCATCAAAGCATAGGGTTCGTTACCGGGATCTCTCAATGAATGAGCATAACTTTAATAAAATGCTAAAGGTATAAGAGCAACTATACATACAAGGGAAACCTTTCGTCTACCAAGTGTCTAAAGTTTCTCTAACCTAAGCCACAATCTAGCCCCAAATTCCCTTTGAAATCCTAAGTACCCTTTAATCATCCTAAGGCATTTTCTATTCTACCCAAGGGTCTTTGCCCATTTGATCCATCTTTTCTTCATTTGGGAATTTCTTTACTTGTTTTGGCTCCCTTTCATCTTTTTGTTCACCTCTTTCTTCTTGCTCCTTTGTTCACCATTTGGCTTCTTACTTTGCTTGCTTTGGAGATTTCCTTACTTCTTTTGAGGCTTCTTTCCTTTTAATTCTTTGGAGCTTTTGACTTGGAGCATTTCTTTAACATTGTTCCCTTTTTATTACATTTTTCTTTGTTCACTCTCCCCAATGCAACCAAACTCTTTCTTGTAACTTTCAACTCCCCCAAACTTGAATGAACCACATTCCCACCTAATCTAGTCTAGTCCTAGTTAGATCCTTGATGTTGGAGCTAAAACTACACAAAAGAGTTTCCTTGTCGCTTTAAACCTAACACGTTTTATCAAGTTTTGCTCGGAAGAGGCCTCATAAGTTCACTCACAAATGATGCATTGGCTAGAAGGAAGGTTTGATGATTAAGCTTGGTGGGGGAACCATAGATGGCTACTTAGGTACACAAGAGTGGTAAAAAGGGAATAAGAGTGCCTAAGTATGTGTAAGTAATCCATGGTTTTCACTTTATTGGCACTAACACAATAATTATTGATCAAATTAGGAGTTTTCACTTAGGTGAGGCTAGGCTCAATTCAAGAGAGTTTCAATCTAAGCAAAGCTATCATGTGCGTGATCCATGAATGGTTCGTTCTTGATTTCAAACTAACATGTGAAGAATTAGAGGATTAGCAACTAGGATGTCGAATTAATTTCAAATTGTGATGCCTTGGTTCAGCTAATTCTCCTAATGCAAATGATTCTAGACTCAATCCTAAATGAAAAGTGAGGAGAAATCGAAAATTTTTAGCAAGAATGCATGGGACCAAAGGGACAAATGCATGAGACTCAAATTGACTCAAGTTCTAAAGGAAAAATAAGAACACAAAACACAACATCAAATGAAGGGCTCTCCCCCAAACTTAAATCACACCGGCTCGGTGTGAGAGAAATTCGAGGAAGAGTCCTAGAAACAAAAGACTAACAAAAATCAAGACTCAAAAAGAAATAAAAGATTATTTACAAGGTGCAAAGTGTTACCTCAGTAAGATGGAGTGGGGGATGATGAATCCATCGAGTAGGAGCGGTTTCCCGACCCGCTACTCGAAGGAGAGAGTGGAGCTTTCCCTTTGTTCCTTCTTTGTTGAGGCTCGTGAGAAGAAGTCCCGGCTTCACCGGTTTGTGGTGCCATTGTCATCATGCTCGAACTCCGGGTTGGGCTTGATTCTTTGAGGATGTTTTTGAGAAGCTTCCCTTGCTTCTTCACCGTCTTGACAAGCTTTTTGATTTGCTTGCCTTGCCACTTCGTTAGGCGCTTGAGCAAGCCAATGTGTTCATGTGCCTCCTTAAGTGCATTCCCCGTGATAGGATCGGCATAAGGCGCGAAATCATATCGCTTGCTTCCGTAGATCGCGTCGGGAATCTCATCCTCGTCATCATGACGTGGTGGCTCGGTTCGTGCTCCGTGCAATGAGGAAAGGGGGCCGTCTCTAGCCGGATCATGGAGGAGAAAGACTCTCGGGTTGAAGAGAAGGTGGTCTCGGGTGTCGAAAGAGGTGATTCCGCGGTTAGGAAGAATGACGACCTTCTTTTCCTTCCTGAGGTGGAAGCGGTATCCGTAACTGTTTCGCACGCGTCCCACGAGGAAATGTGCGGTAGCAAGATAGGACACATCGATCCGCATAATCGGAGTGGCGCACCCGGTGCGCGTATATCCGCTCCACAAGCTCTCAAGATTGGCGTGATGAGCCCTCCGATGCTAATTTGCGGTGTAAGATCCTTGGTTGTCAACACCCACTCTTGGATGGAAAGGAAACGGTTGGCGAGATAGTGGGCGAAGTTGATCCGTCGTGGTTGCTCGATGATTTCATACCCGTTGTCTACGCGTGTTCCCGTGGTGCGCAAAAACGGCTTCATCCCTTCAGTTAATAGAGCGAACTCCTCTTCCTTCACAGCTCCCGTCTCTCGCCTCGCGAATAGAGTGTGGGCGAGGAACTTGTGTGCGTACCGGATCCCGGGATGGCGGATGGATGTCGCTTTGCTCACTCCTTTCTTGTACTCTCCTTGTCCAACCAATCTCCACACCCCTTGTGCTTCCATCATATCAAGCGTGTGCGAAAAAGCTTCACCACCGGGTGGAAAGTTGAAGATCATAGCTAGTTGCGTCATTGTGACTGTGTGAGCCCTCCCGTTGATCTTGAAGGTCATGCGGCCGTGGTTTTCGTCGAGAATATCCAATGATGTATCATCGATGACTTCCAAAGAAGCGAGGAAGTCTTTGGTCTCCGACTTGTGCGTGACATGGGCCATCTCGAAGAGTGCCGTCAATCTCATGTTCTCGAAAAGACTCCTAATACTATCCAAGATGCCGAGATCTGCCAAGACTTGTTGATCCGCCCACCTTGTAGGAGCAAATTCCATCTTTTGCATAGCCTTCATCCGTTGACTCGGTGTTTGTTTGCTCCTTGTTGATGGTGGTGGTGCTTCTAATCCCCTTTTCTTCTTGGCTTTCTTTGTTTGTGGCCTTGGAGCATCATAATCGCTTCCGCTTGACTCTTGTATGGTACTCGAGGCTCTTTCGTCCGTCTTTCCCCTTTGCCTTTCCATTTTCCTACAAAACCATATAAGACTTGCAACTAATGAGTTACATGAAGCAATTTCATCACAATTGCTTTACTAAGATGAATGCTCATGCATCTAAATTTTTTTTCCCTACCTATATGCTCAATTCAATCCAACAAACTTAAAAACCCCCCAAAATTTTCGTTTTCCCCAATTCTCAAGAACCCTAATTTTACAAAATTCAAATTTTCGGCATGAACCAACAAAATCCAGCCAAGTAATCAACCAATCTAGCCTAGACTAGCATTACCCAAGCAAAAACAACAAATTCTCGTCAATTTTCATCCCGTGATCATGAAATTACAAAAATTTCGTTTTTTTTTTTATTTTTAACTAAAGAGATTGTTGAACTCGATTTTACCTTGGATTTTGAGTAGAGGATGATGAAAACTAGTTGATGATTCAAGATTAGGCAAGAAATTTGGTTGAAAGTGGAAGAACAAGTGAGTTTTTAGAATTGGGTTGAGAGAAGTTGAGTTTTTTTTTTTTTTTTTTTGGGAGATGAATGCTTGAAGAATGAAGAAGAAGAGGGGGTCGACATTTACTCAACCAAACTGGCCGGTTTGGTTCGAAATAGTCGAGTTTTACCTGGCTGCAGCGGTCAGTGGGTGACCGCTGCATGACCGCTGCGCCTTCTGTTTTTTTTTCGAATCAGAAACTCTGCAGCGGTCACTCATGGACTGCTGCATGACCGCTGTCGCACTTAAACGCCAAGTCTTTTAATCCTCACAGCGGTCACTAATGGACCGCTACATATGACCGCTGTCTCACTTAAACGTCAAGCCTTTTAATCCTCACAGCGGTCACTAATGGACCGCTGCATATGACCGCTGCAAAGCTTTATCGTCCAAAATCCCTTAGATCCCCTGAAAACACTTAGCAAAAACATCAAAATGCTCTAACAAAGAAATAAAAAGATGAAATTAAAATATTTACAAGGATAAGCAAGGGGTGTCTCCCAAGAGCACTTTGTTTTAAGTCTCTAAGTTTGACTTTGTTACTATTTTGTGCTAAGTGGTGGTTGGAGCATCCTCAAGAGGAGTTGAGATTGCCTCTTGAGTGGCTTCCCTAGCATGATACTTCTTCAACCTTTGACCATTGGTGATAAATTCCCTTACATCCTTTGTTTCAAGCACAACCGCTCCATAACTTCTCACCTCTTTAACCACAAATGGTCCGGACCACCTCGACTTGAGTTTCCCGGGAAAGAGTCTCAACCTCGAGTTAAATAGCAGCACTTGATCACCGGGATTGAAGTCCTTAGAGAGAATCTTCTTGTCGTGAAATGCCTTGGTTCTCTCTTTGTAGATTGAAGAGTTTTCATAAGCCTTAAGTCTAGTGTCTTCAAGTTCTTCAAGGTCCACCAATCTCCTTTCTTGAGCATTCTTTATGTCAAAGTTGAGAAGCTTGACAGCCCACTTTGCCTTGAATTCGAGCTCTACCGGCAAATGACAAGCTTTCCCATACAACAAGTTGAAAGGAGTAGTACCAATGGGAGTCTTGAAGGCGGTTCTATAAGCCCAAAAAGCATCATCGAGTTTGCTCGCCCAATCCTTCCTTGAAGTACCAACTGTTTTCTCAAGAATTGCTTTGATTTGGCGGTTAGAGACCTCTACTTGACCATTGGTTTGGGGATGGTATGGGGTTGCTACCTTATGCTTCACTCCATTCTTCTTGAGTAGACTCTCAAACACCTTGTTAATGAAATGGCTTCCTCCATCACTAATTACCACTCTTGGAACTCCAAACATTGGGAAGATGATTGTCTTGAATAACTTAACCACAATCTTGGCATCATTTGTAGGGGAAGCTATTGCTTCCACCCACTTGGATACATAGTCCACAGCCACCAAAATATATTGGTTCCTAAAGGAAGGTGGGAAATGACCTATGAAGTCAATACCCCAAACATCAAAGACCTCTACAACAAAGATTGGGTTTTGAGGCATCTCATCTCTCTTGCTTATATTTCCCTTCCTTTGGCATTGGTCACAACTCTTCACAAACTCATAAGCATCATTGAATAAGGTTGGCCACCAAAACCCACTTTGAAGAAATTTTGTGGCTGTTTTGAAGCAAGCAAAGTGTCCTCCACTTGGTGAACTATGGCAAGCCATCAAGATTCCCTCAAACTCTTCCTCACCTACACATCTCCTATAGAGACCATCCTTGCATAGAGTGTATAAGAAAGGCTCATCCCAATAGAATCTTTTCACAACCTTGAAAAACCTCTTCTTCTTATGACCTTCAAGTGGTGGTTCCTTTCCACAAACCAAGTAATTCACATAGTCAGCAAACCATGGTAGATTTTCCTCTTGTGAGATACATAAATCACCCAAAATGACTTCATCTTCTTTCCTTAAAGATCCCACACTCATCAAGCTCTCTTGCATTAGCTTTTCATCAATAGGAACCAAGTCTTCTATCCTAATACGATAGAGATGATCCGCTACTCCATTCTCAATACATTTCTTGTCCACAATCTCCATGTCAAACTCTTGAAGAAGAAGTATCCAACAAAACAATCTCGGTTTAGTATCCTTCTTCGAATGGATGTATCTCAATGCCGCATGATCGGTGTAGACAATCACTTTAGAACCGACAATGTAAGACCTAAACTTATCCATGGCAAATACAACCGCTAATAGCTCCTTCTCGGTTGTTGCATACCCGGTTTGGGTTTCATCGAGAGTCCTACTAGCATAGTAGATGACATGAGTCTTCTTATCCTTCCTTTGACCCAAAACCGCGCCAACCGCATAGTCGCTAGCATCACACATAATCTCGAAAGGAATATCCCAATCCGGAGCTTGAACTATTGGTGCACTAACCAAAGCTTTCTTGATCTCAAAGAAGGCTCTCATGCACTCTTCATCAAACACAAACTCCACTTCCTTGCAAAGGAGTCTTGTTAATGGTCTAGCAATCTTGGAGAAATCCTTGATAAACCGCCGGTAGAAACCCACATGGCCTAGAAAAGCTCGGATATCTTTTACCGTCTTTGGTGGCTCTAAGTTGACCATAACCGAGATCTTCGCCTTATCAACCTCAATTCCTCTTTACGAGATCTTGTGACCCAAAAAAATTCCTTCTTGCACCATGAAGTGACACTTCTCCCAATTCAACACTAGATTTGCTTCTTCACATCTCTTTAGAACCCTACAAAGATTAGACAAACAAACAGCAAAGGAAGAGCCATATACGGAAAAGTCATCCATGAACACCTCAACCATTTCCTCAATCAAATCCGAGAATATAGACATCATGCATCTTTGAAAAGTTACTGGTGCATTACATAATCCAAATGGCATTCTTCGATAAGCAAAGGTACCATAAGGACATGTGAATGTCGTTTTCTCTTGATCATTCGGGTGGATCGGGATTTGAAAGAATCCCGAGTATCCATCTAAAAAGCAATAGTATTGATGGTTGGCTAGTCTTTCAAGCATTTGGTCGATGAATGGTAAAGGAAAATGATATTTTCTAGTTGATGAGTTCAATTTCCAGTAATCAATACACATCCTATGCTCGGTAATGGTTCTAATTGATATTAACTCATCATTTTCGTTTTTTATAACAGTGATTCCCCCTTTCTTAGGCACAACATGAATTGGTGAAATCCACGAGCTATCCGAGATCGAATAGATTATTCCCGCACCAAGAAATTTTAGAATCTCTTTCTTTACAACATCCTTCAAGTTGGGATTCAACCTTCTTTGATGTTCAATAGAAGTCTTTGATTCATCCTCAAGGTGAATTCTATGTGTGCATAAGTTGGGAGAAATACCCTTAATGTCATCTAAAGAGTAACCAATAGCTTTCCTATACTTTTTAAGTTCATTGATAAGCAAAGCTAATTCATCACTCTTTAGATTTCCATTTACTATCACCGGGTAAGACTCTTTGGGACCTAAGAACGCATACCTTAGTCCCGAGGGAAGCTCCTTTAGGTCCACCTTTGGGGCCTTTTGCTCACTCCAATCTCCATCATCCAAGGTTGTGTCTTCACTACTAACCTCTTCAATACCCTTAGCTTCCATTTCCCTTGCTAGATCCACAAATTCAGCTTCTATTTCCAATGGCTCCTTAGTGTCAAGTGTGAGCTCATAAGCTTGGCTTTCCTTGGTTAAGAAACCATTTCCTTTGTGATCCAAGGTTAAGGCTACTTCCAATCCATCTTCCATTCTTAGCTCTTCAAATAACTCATCCGCCAAGCTATCCATTTCTTCTATGTAAAAGCATTGGCCATCAGTGGTTGGCTTCTTTATTGTCTTGTTGATGTCAAACTCAAGAATCTCATCCATACCCAAGTGAAGATCTATCTTTCCTCTTTTGACATCAATTATAGCTCCAGCAGTTGCTAAAAATGACCTACCAAAGATGATAGGGTCAGATGGCTCTTCATCCATCTCAAGAACAATGAAATCCGTCGGAACCGTGTAGCCTTCAACCGAAACCGGGAGATCTTCTATCACACCAATTGGAGTCCGCACACTTCTATCCGCTAAGATCAGCCTCATGTTGGTCTCCTTATATCTCTTAACACCCAAGGCCTTAGCTACCGAGAAAGGCATTAGGCTACCACTTGCACCAAGATCACACAAGCAACTTTGAAAGGCTAATGGTCCAATTGCACAAGGTATAGTAAATGAACCAGGATCCTTGAGCTTCTTGGGTATCACTTGCTTTTGGATGATGGCACTAACTTCATGAGTCAAGACCATCATTGACTCCACTTCCTTGGATCTCTCCATTACCATTTTCTTGATGAACTTGGCATGTTGGCATGAGCATCCACTAGAGGCATTGTAAGCTCAACATTCTTGAGAGACTTATCAAATATGGCCTTGTACTTCTCAGCGAGTTGCTTCTTAAATCTTCCCGGATAAGGAAGTTTAGACACATATGGTGGAGGGATGAACTTTTGCTTCTTAGTGGTCTCGTCATCAACAACCTTGGCTTTGTCCTTCTTAGCTTTAGCTAAGGACGTGGCCCTCTCTATGGATTCCTCAAGATCTTTCTCTTTGTGCAATGCATTCTCCTTGGCATATTCCCTTGCCAATGAGGTTGAGTAAGGGTCCTCTTCAAATTCACCTTCATCAACAATGTCTATCCCCCCCCCCTTCTTGTTTCTAAATGTCCTCATTGATGTAAGGGTTCTCTCTTGTAGGCAAGGTAGTCCCACTCCTTAGCTCAATAGCATTGATGTATTCCTTCGGATTTGCCTCGGATTTTCCCGGAAGTTGGCCTTGACGAGAAGTTGAAGCTCCTTGACTCTTGAGGTGTTTAATCTCATCCTCCATGTTCATAATCCTATTGGTTAATACTGATTGTCCACTAAGAATTTGTTGCATCATAGTGACCAAATCCACTTGTGGAGGTGCTTGGTTTGGAGGTTGGGTGTGTTGTCCTTGAGGGAACCCTTGTTGTCCTTAAGTAGAGTAACCTTGTTGAGGTAGATAACCATAGCTTTGTTGTTGTTGCTGTCCATAGCCTTGTTGTTGTTGCTATCCATAGCTTTGTTGGTTTGAGTTTGTCCTTTGTTTTCCTTGATTGTACCCTTGTTGGTTTTGATTGAACCGTGGTTGTTGAGGTCTTTGGAAACCCGGTGGTTGTTGATTTGACCGCGGTTGAATAGCGCATTGTTGGCCTTGGTAGTTTCCTTTAGGGCGGGCTTGTTGAGCTTGATTAGTTGAGATAAATTGGTTTCCTTGAGTGCCCCTTGGAGGATAGTTTTGATCTTGAGGATTTGCCACATTGTTGCTTCTATAAGAGAGATTGGGGTGGGTTTGTTGAAAGTTGTAGTTTTGATTACCCACATAGTTGATCTCTTCTTCGTTAACCATTTCCGGTGCATAGTTGACTTCTTCTTCATAAGTAGCTTCATCGACATAATTGACCACGTGGTGTGTATCCTTCTTTGTTGAAGATAGAAGTTTATCGAATAATGTAGCTTGTTTATCCATCATGGCCGCTTGTTTATCCAACTTGTCATTCAAAGCCTTCATCTCTTTATCTCGCTTTGTTTCATCTTGATCCGGTGTAGCTCTTGTAGTCCGATCATAATCTTCACCATAAGTACCATCACTAGTAGCCAAGTTCACTACTAGTGATTGACCCTTGAGAGAGATTTGTTTCCCAAATGTGAGCTTTGTCATCAAGAGAGAGGGGAACAACCGAAGCTTAAGAGCATCTTCCAAGACGCCATTGATCTTGAGGAGATCGAGAAGCTTGTTGAAACGATCAATATGATCAAGAGGGTCTTCACTAGTTAATCCGTAGAACCAGTTGGCTTGAACCTCGATTCTCGGTGGTTGGATTTCGTGGCGATCATCGTGAACATTAGCGGTATCACCAATTCCGACAGTAGCGTGATTACGAGGATGGTGTTGTTCAGCCATAGGTTCAGTATTAGTGTCTATTTGCTCTATCAATTGTCTAACTCGAGTGCTTGGTCGACGGTGAGTTGCGAGTCGAAGTAGATCTTGATTGACTTTGGATCTTGTGTGCATGTACCTAGAAAACAGCCCTAAGACCAAGCAACAATCCAATTCTAATACTCACAATGGAGCTCACAATCCCAAACACAAGTTTTCAAAAGTAAAATGCAAAAAGTAAAATGCTTAGTCTCAAGTGAATCTTAAAACTAGATGCAAAAACGAGTTCGGCAACGGCGCCGAATTGATGATCTATTTTTAGGGTCATCAATTCCCCTAATCATTGTTGTATTTAGAGGTATCAATCCTAACTCATTGTAAATTGCCACCTAGAGTACAAAGATTCTCTTAATCTAAGTCTAATAAAGTTTGTTTGTTGTTTTTAGAAACTAATTAAGCTAAGTGCAATTGATTAGATGACTAAAAGTTATGCAATGATTAAAAGAAGGATCTTAAGATGAGTTATTAATGACTTGGGTTCACTAAGCATGGCTAGGGATATCTAATTACACTAATTAGCTATTCCTTAGGTTAAAGATCCATTTTAATTGACTAATTCATTTCTATGCAATTAATCATTTCACTAATCAAGACATAATTCTCAAATTCCCATTTGAAATAATGAATGCTAGTGAATTACAACCTAATTACTAGATCAACCTAATTGAGACCCATTACACCAATCCCTTGATGCAAGAATCATAATTCCTCTCTAAGCTCTCTTGGACATTTCATCAAAAACTTGGTGTCCATGAGATGGTCCATGTCATTTTCTTCATTTCCATGCAAGAAAAAGCATTAGGATCTCTTAGAGAGGGAATGAATGTTTGATTTAAGATCTAGACTAACCTAATCCATGCTTAGATCCCCCTTATCCAACTCATCTTCAAACCCTAATGGAACTACTCAAGACCCATGATGATTCTCCCAAAACCAAGTTTGATTAGAGAAGAAATCATGATGGATAATAAGATAGATTGATGATGGAATGTAAAAAGCAAGATTACTTAAAGGAAAATGCAAATTGTATTAAAAGATAGAACTAGGATTTAAGAACAAGCTCAAGAAAGCTTAGGAAATTCAAAACATGAACCAAATAAGTGTGAAAAAGGGGTATTTAATCAAAAGGGTTCGAACCGGGTCGACCCGGGACAAACCGGGTACCGACCCGGTTAAATCTTGGCCCGATTCAATCCGCAGCGGTCACTGCTTGCCCGCTGCATGACCGCTGCGGTCTAGATCTCCTAGGGAAGCAGAAACTCTGCAGCGGTCACTGCTTGACCGCTGTGGGACCGCTGCAGCCTGACGAATTCCAAGCTCCAGAGTTGTGCAGCGGTCACTGCTTGACCGCTGCAGGGCTTAAAGTTTTGGCTTCGCAGCGGTCGCTCCTCGACCGCTGTGGCTGACCGCTGTGGTTGACTTAGAGCCCTTCCTCGTGCATCCAAAGGTTTCTATTCAGTCTAATTGATCCTCCAGGCTCCAAGCTCCTCTCCACATATGTATTAAGCCTAAAACACACCCAAATTGCACCAAAGACTCTACTAGGACCTAATGCAAAACTAAAACTCTAAATGCAAGTGAAAACTACATCGAATGAAGCAAAATCTATTCTTAAATGCAACGAAATCTATTCTAATGCAATCCTAAATGATGCATGTTATGATAATATCATTAACATACCTCCGATAACAGGACCTGCATGTAACGCCGGCACAGGTTCACACCAGTCGAACGATATGCAAAGCATGCTAGCAGAGATGCTAAAGAGAATCGAGGCCCAGGGCGCGATCATTTGAGACCTCGTCACTCGTTAAGAGCAACATGACCAACGTTGGAGAGAGGTTTCGCAACCAAACTCTGCGTCATAAGCACCTGGAACGCTAGAATGTCCAAGACGTAACACGTTTGAATTTCTCTCTAGAGTGTCAGCAGCACCAGACTCCCGGAGGAAACTCAATTGTGGTGGGTTCAAACTCCCCAGGACCTAATAGCGGCACACAGACAACTCATATTGCAGGATCTATTCCATGGCATGTTTCTTTCAAGACAACCCCGCCACTAAGCAGTAATCATACTCAACATATAGAAGACGGTCCTGATTCTCAGTTCCTACGCTTCGATCCAAGCCAAATCTCGGAAGGAGATCATGGGTATCTGGCTAGGTGCCTAGAAAGTTAAAACGCTGAGATGCAAAGAATAAATTTAAGAATTCACAAAGCCACAAGCGATGCTCCTGAGATCGATTGTTTGATCGATGAAACAATACACATGCCATTCATGGACAGAATTGCTTATGCTCGCGTAAAGAACTCTCGAAAATACCGTTTCCCCCAATACAACGGGAGGGGAGATCCAAGGGATTACATCAAGGCTTTTCAGTTAACAATCCAGAATAAAATGTCTCTGGCTTATGAGAAAAATTGTTGATACTAGGTTCAACTTCTAATTATTTGTAATTAAAGGGGTTCGTTTTTTGGAAGTAAAATAATTAAATTAGAAAGACAAAAGATTCCTCAGAAAAATAAGTATTATTATTGATTAAGGTTACAAGGATGTTAACTCGGAATGCCGAGTTAACTTTATCAAAGAGAAATATTAAGCCTAAGTTTGCTAATAGTTCTTCTCCCATATTCTGAATATCCCTTTTAGTGAAGAGGGGGAGGGGTATGTATTTATACATCTTAGTAGTTGGTTATCTAAGCCCATGGACTAACCTCGGAAAAAAAAGCAATATTCCATTTATCTGAAATTAGGGGATCTGTGATAAGATTTGATCTTATTCTTTTCGAGCTTAGATTTCGGCTTTGGACGAAGTAGTTTATACCCCTGCTTCAAACACTAAAATCCGACCATTCTTCACAGAGGCATCCCTCGGTCATCTGAGCCGAGGGTTCTAATCTTATTGAAGGGACTTATAACCTAATCAGTAATTAGGGAAAGATTGGTAGGGATCGAATCTCAATTATCGCCAAACTATTGAAATGGGATGTTAATCCCACCATCAATAGTAAGTCCGCTTAGTTCGTCTGAGGATATCCTAGGGAAGAGTCGGCGAATTTCGAAATAATATAGCTTGTTGATAAATGAGGCTCAATTGCAATCAATCTTTATCTTCGGAAATCTCGAACATTCCTTCTTTTTCTTATTTCGTTGATAAATTTTGGCGGAAAAAAATACGGAAAACGAAAAGTCTTCTCTGACGCGTGTGCTGAATTCTCGGTACTCTCATACCCTTTCGTCTTCTCTATGACGTGTCACTTCGAAAAGAGGCGCAGTTAAATGAAAAAGAAACGACGCCTACTTTTGGTTGATACGATGACTAATTAAACCCCCTTGACACATAAAATAAAGCGTCCATCGTCGCTTATGATCCTTATATAATCTTCAGTTTATGGTTGATTCTCCTTATAATCATTTCTTCGCTCTCTGAGGTAATCTTCAATCTCTCCTCAGCTTTATTTCGAGTAGTTATTATCTTTTCTTTTAGTGATGGCTGAAAGAAACAATTCCGAGGCTTCAGTTTCCGGGAATGAGATTCTATGGCCGAATATACCAGATGTCGAACACTTCCTTTTCTCTAAATCTAGGATCGCAAAGATTAAAGAAAGCGCTCAACAAGCCAACGAGATCGAAATCATAATAACGAGATCGAAATCATAATTCCGAGACCTGACCAGAGACCCTGGACCCCGTCACCGGGTTACATATATCTCTACGAGAATTTCTTCACCAAAGCTCATCTTTGGTTCCCAATTCCGCAGTTAATGGTTAGTTACTGTGTTCGTCGAGGAATGGCTATGTCTCAACTGACGCCAAACTCAGTCAAATTCCCAATTCTTGCTGCTGGAGGAACTAAAAAATTTCACAGATGTCGAAAACCCGAGGGGAACTTTCGGGATTGATATGAAACCTAGAAGGAAGATAATCACTGGACTTTGTCCGGCCACCAAATCGTGGTTCCGAAGCTATTTTTATATTCGGATTAACCAAGCTTCAATTTATAATCCCTCTGCTCCGATTTACCGAAATTGGAAGACCGTAATTGGTAGAAAACTAGGTCTTTTCTTTCTTTCGCTATCTGAATTCTAACCACGCATTTGTTATTATTTTTTAGTTAAACCAAGTTGCTTCCGAGCTCTTCTACAAAACTTCTCCGAAGAATTCGAAAAACTCAAAAAGGAAGGGGAACTTCGGTGGGGTGACATTCATCTTATCCATATCCGTAGAGCCATCACCTAGTCAAGTCTGTTTTTCCCGAACTTCTTAAACTACACTCCGAACCAATCCTAACTTCGTAAACAATTTTTAGGAAGAGAAAACTGGGAAGAAAGTGATTCCTCTCCTACAATGAAGAGATCTAACCCCGAAGAAACTTCTGGTAGCGGCCGAAATTTCCCTCCGAAGAAGAAGCATAATGCTGAAGCCGCCAAGAAGAAGAACGTCGTTCTTGCAGACTGTCCGAAGCCTGTGAAGGAACATCATGCATTCCGGTTCGAATTCGATGGTGCAGATATTCTTTGTAAAAACAAGGAAAAGTGCTCCGAACTTATCCGAAAGGCGAGTGGTTATGATAGCCGTCTGCCCGAGATTTGCCATGAATCAGATACTCTAGATGCTCTCTCCTACTCTATGTTCATAGTAATCAATTGATCTAAACCCCCCCCCCCTTTTTTTTTTTTAACTATCCTCTTCTATACTGACTTCCTTTTATCATACTTCTTAGTATGTGGGCTTCATTGGTCAAACGTTCCTGCGATATGAGAAGAGACTATCCGATTCTTATATGAAGATAGGTACTCTTTCATCAGAGAACGAAGATTTGGAGCGAAGATCACTTGATGCCGAGAAAGCTCTTGCTGAAGCGCGAGGCAAAGTTGAAAGCCAGGACAAGAGTTTGAGTAGTCTGAAGACAAATTTTGCGGAAGAGGAGTCGAAAACCTCCGGTCTCTATTAGGAAAATTCTCGGCTAACCACTAAACTGGCCGAAGTTAAACGTCAAATCCTCGCTATCTCGGAAGAGAGAGACGTCAGTCGGGATATTTTGGACTTCAAGTGTACCGAATATTTCGAAAAAGGACAGTTGGATGGGCGAGATGCAATTCTCAACTTTTGTCAATATAAGCTGGAAAAAGTTCTAGAATCTCTCGATAAATATTCCGAAACTTTTGATCAGGCTAACGAATATGGACAAGCTACTGCTGTTTCCCAAACCCTTCGTCTTCTTTTTGAAAAGAAAAGTACTATTTCGGAGGCGGATGTTACTGAAGCCGAAAGAGAGCGTGATCGATTGCTTGACCTTGCAAGTGCTGTTTCTATTCCGGAGTTTAAAGATGAAGATTTTGATCTTCGAGCTGATAAATTTGTATTAAACTCTCCGAACTAATTTTTAGATGGTCTTAATACTCTTTTAAATTCGAAATCCGGAAAGAGCAGAAAAAATAAGGTGCGCTTTCCCTATTCATTTACTTAGATGAAAGTTTTACAATGAGTCATACTTTATCAAACTTACTGTCGAACTTCTGCATTCGGTAAAGAATGTGTAAATAAAATTTTTGTACCCTTTAATCTCTCGGCCTTATTTTATCAGACTCTGAGATTCTCTAAGGTAATTTTTTATTAAGACAAAATTTCCTAATTTTTGTCGAGAACGTGATCAATGTTCTAACATTGATTTTATTAATATTTTTTATTTAATATTTTTATTAATTTTGTTTAATTAAAAGAGATTAATTAGGGGAGAGATGGTAATTAGGGATCTCATTAATTAGAGTTAATTAGTTGATTCATAAGAGAAGCAATTAGGTTTAGATCTCTTAATCATGAATCCTTAGAGGTTAGTTTGAGAAGGAGTATGTGACACCTCTTACACTTACTCTCACCTCTATTCTCTCTAATCTTTGTGATTAGTTGATGAATCTAAGTGATTAATTGAGAGGCTTTCTCTACCCTAATAGAAATAAGGATTAGCATTTAGGATTGAATTGTGAATAATTCTACACACTTATCGCCTAAGTTCACGGTAGCATCCTTTCAAATGGCTTAACATGTTAGGATAGTGAACTAGAGAATTGATTGAATTCCTAGGAAATTGTTGGATCAATCGATGAGATTAGAATTAGAAATCCACATTAGGAAATGCAATGGTATTTGTAGTTATTAAGGCCGTTAATCGCTTGCCTCTCTCAATGGACCCGTTGATAGAACAAACGCCTAGCGAATCGGTTGTCCTCGAGGTAATTCTCGGGACAACCTTATAGAACCCCTCGCGAAATAAATCTCTAACCAAAACTTATAACTTTAGTTAGTTAGTTTCTTAAGACCCCTCTCAAACTGAACCATTCTCCTCTTAGTTTCACACTTTTATCTTAGTTAGATAGATTAGTTACGACAAACCCAACCAACCAACTATAACCCCTCCCCCCGTTTTTACAATCCGGTTTTGATAAACGGTTTTAAACGATTTGATAACTTCTGTGCTTCTTTGAGTTCAATCCCTTAATTTCTACAACGAGTATAGCTTATACTTGGACTAAGATTGAGTGTTTTATAAATTTAAAACTTGAAAACACCG
Organism: Euclidium syriacum; assembly: GCA_900116095.1. NCBI lineage: Eukaryota > Viridiplantae > Streptophyta > Magnoliopsida > Brassicales > Brassicaceae > Euclidium > Euclidium syriacum. The sequence goes on from FPAK01000004.1 coordinate 2,254,029, forward strand.
ACATATAATGGAGGAAGAGGTCTAGAGGATGGCGGAGATATAGAAACAAAATACTAAGGAGTTAAGAATATAAATAAGGTTGTAAAGAGGAGCCGAGCTACTCACGTTCATTGAATCTTGTAACAGCATAATCATAATACAAAGATTAGTTCCTTTTTAAGTCCGTCTCTTTTATAAATTTAAGTGTACCATTCGCGTCCCACAATAATCTACTAAAAACACTAAAAATAGAATTTTGAAGTATTTTTCAGAATTATTTTCTACAACTTTTGAATATGCAAATTTTAGTCTAGAATGTTCGTCATAAGTAAATTTTATTTTTTTCGTAATTGTGCAATATATTAAACAATATTACCGATGGGAGCCTTTTGTGCGGTGAACACTTAGGACAAAACACGGTTCGATTTTCATTTATTCATCTTTTTGTTTAATTAAATATAAGTCCTACGCAGATCAGGCGGCCTCTCTCCCGCAACTCGCGAACAAAGAAAACCCTAGATCATCAATCGGAGACGGCAGCTCCTCATCGGCGGATCCCTTCAGCGACGCCGGCTACTCATTCACAGATCTTTCCATCTATTCCATCTCTGTAACCGTTTGTACGCCTCCTTCTCTCTTTCTTCGATGGTCTAATACGTCTCTGTTGTTCTCAGCTCTATTTGAGCGTTGCTCTATCTCTGTGGTTCGTGGGTTCTTGGGATATTTTGTTTCTCCGCCTCTGCTTTCCCCTGATTTCGATTCTCTGTGATTTACTTTACAGTTAACGATTTGCCAGTTCCCGATTTCGTTCTAGTGACTCTTATTATTTGCGCTATTGTTTTGTTCGTATTTTGTTCCACTGAGCTCAATAGCTGGCTAAGATCTATGCGATTTATCTTGAATAGCTGCTCAACCCTTTTCTTGTATCTATGAGATTTATCTTGAATAGTTGCTAATCTTTTTTTTTTTGGTTGAGCCTTAGATAGAAGAATTTGTTAACATAAATTGGGTCTCTTTGATTGGGTAATTCAGGGTGGGAATTCTGCCATGGCGGAGCATTTGGCTTCAATCTTTGGTACCGAGAAGGACAGAGTGAACTGCCCATTCTACTTCAAGATTGGTGCCTGCCGTCACGGTGACCGGTGCTCTCGGCTCCACAACCGTCCCACCATCTCCCCGACACTCCTCCTCTCCAACATGTACCAGAGGCCTGACATGATAACCCCTGGTGTTGATGCTCAGGGGCAACCGCTGGACCCGCGCAAGATCCAAGAGCACTTTGAGGATTTCTTTGAGGATCTTTTTGAGGAACTTGGAAAGTTTGGCGAGATTGAAAGCCTCAACATTTGTGACAACCTCGCTGACCATATGATTGGCAACGTATATGTTCAGTTTAAGGAAGAGGACCAGGCTGCAGCTGCCTTACAGGCTCTGCAAGGTAGGTTCTATTCAGGGCGTCCCATCATTGCGGATTTCTCTCCCGTGACAGACTTTCGCGAAGCCACCTGTAGGCAGTACGAAGAAAACAACTGTAACCGTGGAGGGTACTGTAATTTCATGCACGTGAAGCTTGTCTCGAGGGAGTTAAGGAGGAAACTCTTTGGGAGGTATAGGCGGTCATACCGCAGGGGCAGCAGGAGCAGGAGCAGGAGTGTAAGCCCGAGGCACAAGAGAGAGTATGACAGGCGCGATCCTCCTCACAGGGAGTTCAGTCACCGTGACAGGGACCGTGAGTTTTACAGGCATGGAAGTGGTGGAAAGAGGAGCAGTGAGAGGTCGGAGAGGAACGACAGGAGGAGACAGGGAAGCCCTAAGCGGGGAGGGAGCCCGGGAGGTGGGAGAGAAGGAAGTGAGGAGAGGAGGGCCAGGATTGAGCAATGGAACAGAGAAAAGGAGGAGAAGGAAGGAGGACAAGCATAAATCTCTTGTTTTTAGCAAAATCATGATAATTGCTGCAATGTGGCTTTCCTCTTGTGCGTTTGCTGATTGTTTCTGGGATCGTGGTAATGGATTTTTCATTTGGTGGTTCTAATTTGGAACTTGGGTGGAATCAACTCCTTTAGATTATATATTGTTGGGGTTACTTTCTTGTAGTTTTAATTAGGAAAGACGTTGTTGCCTTTGTCCCCCTATCTTCTCATCAGTGTTCCTTGCAACTTTGTACCATCATCTTCTGTCCGGTTAAAAGACTTTAGTTTCCTTAAAATTTCTTGCTCTCTTTAATGCTTAACCATAAAGTAGCCAAGGCTTGACCCTCTAAACTGCATTGATTGGGTTCAAAGTTCTTTCTTTTTTGGATCTCAGGAGACCTTTATTTATCATCACAGTTTATATTCGAATCTAGTGATTAATCACTTGATTTATTCGATGACCCAAGATTCGAATGTGAAAATGATATTTTCACTATCGGATAAGGAAGATGTCCTATTGATAACCAAAATTACGACACAAAAATTCACTGTTAATTTGGGACACTAGGTTTTGATACGGACGAATATGGCTCAATGGTTATTTATTCCCCTTCATCTCACGCATGACAAGTTGAGGGGCCATCAAAACTATAAGAAACAAACACTTTACATGTGAGGTGGTTTAAGGATATCTTGTAGTCAATGGTAGTTATCAATGACTAAGTTCTGATTCTATTCTCCCACGTTTCGGACGAAGATATTATTAATTGCGATCCAATGATCTCTACTCTCAAAATAATTTTTCTCTTGTTTCTTTTTTTTTCAGTGAATTTTCTTTAATGCAAAATAGAGTTAAAAACATAACTAAAAACGTAAATAGTTTTGAGAGATGATGCTCAAGAAAAAGAGATGAAAACATAAAAGATTTCATTTCATCATCATTGGCTTTATCCATTGTCGATGGCTTATGCTGCTCAGGCAATTCATTTTTTAGATACTCGAGTTCAAGGATCTCAACATGAGAATTATCATATTCTGATTCATCAGATGATGTAACAAATTTCGACTGCTTACACATAACATGAAGGGCCAAAATGGGCAATTTAGCGAGCAATTTCTTAGTTTTGAAGAGTTCTTCTTTTGTTAAGTTGGCATAATTCTTGAATGCAGCGGTAAGACTAGTGCATCCATTGACTTGATTAAGGAAACATGAATTGGCTTCGAAATAAATTGTGTCGGCAATGGTTTTGCGCTCATGCGGTGAAAGGTCGTTGAGGAAGAAAATCAAAGTTTCTACTCCAAAGATTGTATTGCTGACTTCAAATTTGTACGGATTACTGGAAGGATATAGTGGAGCGAACATGGAGTCTTGATCGAATGTTTTGTTTTGAAACTTGCATCGCACTGGTTTGAATTTATTGGGTTGATTTCTTGGAGAATACTACAATACATAAGAAAAAAAAATTAGAATTATGGAATTATTTTGTGACACAAGATATTAACTAGATGTGTTTGCAAAATCTTACAAATGCAAAAAACCAAGTGTATATATATTTTTCATACATAACTTCGTTAAAAAGCACAAAAAATCAATTAAAAACTCAATGAAATATTTTTTATTATTAAAAGAAGATATAAGACATAGATTGTTCAATTAAAAAATATTTTCACGAGAAATTAAACAGTAAAACAAAATAATAAAATTCATAGGAATCTAAATAAAATTAACAAATTTTTCGATAACAACAATTTTATTTAATCTGATCTTTTGTATATCCTAAAATTTCAAGTAATTTCTCAGATATAAAATATGTATGGATACAAATTTTAATATGAAAATCTAGTTTTTTTTATGGTATTCTACTCATTTCTATTAAGTGTATTGAAAGATTAACAAACAGTCATGTGTATTAAAATCATATCTAGCCATAAAATCGAAGATATTAATATATAGAGCGAAAACACTTACAAATGAAGGAGATTACGTTGAAGTTTTAATGGAAATTGGAACTCCAAGTTACGAGAAAAGAAAATGAGGCGACTACGGTAAAATTTATAGTTGAAAAAATTAGGGTTTTTACATTAAAATAAATTCGTTTCAAAATTATACATACAATATTCAAACTTACGGACCTAAACCAAATAAATTATAATGATTTCAGTTTTTAGTTTATTATGAAATAAGACACTTTTTATTCTCTTTGATGTTTTCATGTTGGGAGTAAAAAACTCCATATTTTTTGTGTTGAATCTTTATTATCTCATAATCAAATTTGAGATTTTATTTTATAGCTTTCATCTTTTTTCATTTCTTTTAGTTTTTGAAATATTTTTTCATGAATCTCAATATATTCATTTGTTAGTAATCCCTTATGGTTTGACAGTAAATAAGGCTTGAGCTTCTAAAGATTATATCATATTTTCATGGTCTAAATCATCAAGTTCTATCTATTGAATTGGTTTTAGAGTTAAAAGATGGAATGACTAATCCAACTCTAAGACTAGACTCAACAACTCTAAGACTAGACTCAAATCATTTACTAAACTACACCCTAAACCTATCTTTCAACATATATGAATGAATAGTTCCATTGAATCTTTCTTAGGGGAATCAACACAAGAAAGCAAGAGTGACTTACAGTTAGGAAGCTTGAATGGAGAGTCTTAACAAAATCATGATGCCCGGAAAGCTCGGCAAGAAACATGCGTCGATGTCAACTTATGATGTTCCTTGCAAAGAAGAAGAGCTTACCAAGATTCTATTCCGCATAGCAAGACGAAGGTCAGCTCGGAATCAGTTGACTGGAGGAGCTTGAGAGACCTAATCTCTTCGTGTAAAACACAATCGGAAGATCCGAAGAAACCAAGTTCAGATTTCGTGAGTTCAACTTGTGAGGGAATGGAGGTTGATCGACGAACCATCTCCCCCGCAATAACTCTACGAGATCCAGAGTTAAAAGCAGATAAATCTGGAGCGCATGCAAGGTTCAAAGTCTTGAAATCATTGTAATCAATGGGACTACAAAAGGTTCTGCTAAAATCGAAAAGCGAAATTAAACTCGGCCCAAAACCTTTTTGAAGTCTCGAACAAAACAACAAAATCTCCCGAAGAAGAAGATACGAATAATAATAATAAAAAGTTGAAGTTTGGTTTACTCGAAACCAAGGTCGGAAGAATAGTTTGGTCAAAGCATGTGCTTAACTATTAGGCCGAACCCTCAAACAAAATCCAGTTAAAGCAAGAGAATAAGGAGATTTTGTAAATCCTTGGATGCACGGCTCAGCTCCAAACTCACAAGCGGCTTATTATGGAGAAGTTCGGCATCACCGAATTGGTCGCCAAAGGAGCGCTTGAGATATTCAAAAAAAAAAAAAACCTAGTGAGGTTCGAACTACGGATGGCTTGATCTCTTTTGGGGGTACGTAGGCAACTCTTCGGAGTCCAGCTATAACCCAAAAACCTAGTAAGGTTCAAACTACGGATGACTTGATCCCTTTTGGGGGTACGTAGGCAACTCTTCGGAGTACAACTATAACCAAAAATAAAAATCGGTACCTTGATCACTTACGCAATAACAGGGTTTGTCCCTTTACACATTCTTTACCAAATGCAGCTGGAATTTCGGAGCTTCATAAAGTAGAGCCGAGAAATTGTAAGGCAAAGTCGGGTCATTCCCACATATTTAAAACCATTACAAGTACTGAATTCGATAAAGTATAATTCAGTATGACAGATAAAGGTCGAGCATTTCTCTTTAAAACAATTTCCCTTACACATTCTTTACCGAATGCAAAGTTCAACAATTTGTCTGATAAAGTAGGACTCGTTGTTAAACTTCCCTTTAAGCAAATAAATAAGGAAAGCGCGCCTTATTTGTTTTGTTCTTTTCCGGACTTCGAAGTTTAGACTTTCGAAGTTTAAACTTTGAAGTTTCGAGTAAACATTATAAGATAAGTAACATTTAAGCAAAGTCATCAAAAAATTTTAATTTTTCACTCAAAAACAAATTACAATGAATTCCGAAAACTTCAGAATGGGTTCGTAAAAAATAAAATAAAATAAACGCCTCCCGAGGACGCCCAGAAATCTTGAGATCCGATATAGTAAGATCGTAAGATCTGATAAAGTAAGATCGTAAGATTGACGGATGACAGTCGAGGTATCCTCACTGTAATAAAAAATACGAAATTTGGGCTTCGCCCAAGAACATCCAGTGATCTGTTCAAAGGATTAGTAAATTCGAAGTACAGATCATGCGGAGAATTCTTTGAATTGATGAAACTTAGTTTCCTTCAATAAAAGACGAGAGTTTTTCCTCACATAAATTTCCTTGCGGTATAAGCTTGAAATTAATGATGAAATAATCCACAGCTGGAGACCTCGGAGCTTGATAAAATGGAGCCGAGAGATCAAAAGGCAAAGGTCAAGAATTTCTCGCACATTTGAAAGACCGAGCCGGTTTTTAAATTAATATGGCTTATTTACTCGGTTCTAGCATGATGGTTATGTAACATTTAAGGAAGGTCCAAACATATACATAGGTCTAGCGTCTTCTGTATTTGGCTCGGATGGAGGTTGAAGTATCGGGTTTTAAGGAGTAAAAACTGATGCTAACATACGTGACATCCAAGTCTCGGGTTTAGAAAGTCGTTTCAACTAGGTTAATAAACGCGTTGGAGTACCTTTGGGTCAGTATATGACTGTGCCTAGAAGTCTTACTTCGCCGGAGTTTACCAAGAGTTAAGCATTCCGAATAGGAGGCTGATAGAATAGTGCCGAGAGATCAAACGGTATAAGCCGAGAGTTTCTCAGAATTAGTTTCCTTACGCTTAAGCTAGGAATTAGTTCCTTCACGCTATAAGCTCGGAAAGCTCTATCAGGTTTGGAAAATCCGTTAGACCAGTTCGTCTACTTCACGAAAGATACTTACCTCTTAGTTAGGCCAGTTCATTTATCCCTCGGAAGTTCGTCCACTTCACGAAAGATACTTATCTCTTAGTTAGGCAGTTCATTTATCCCTCGGAAGTTCGTCCACTTCTCGAAAGCTTCAGTTAGGAAAGTTTACCTACCTGCCGGAAATTTCCAACCCACTAGTTAGTTCGGTTTACATGTTTCTCAGAAGTTCAGAGACTAGACAATTCTTCATAACACGCAGTCATTTGACTTATGGATTTTAAAGATTTCAGTGGTTTCGTTACTTTATAGATTTAAGATGAACTACGGATGGCTTGATCCCCTCCGAGGATACGTAGGCAGCCTTTCTCAGGGGCACATCTGTAACATGAGGTAGATGTCTCAAACTTCGCTTGAACGAACCAGATCCCAATTAGTTTCGAGCAACGAACCATAGGAATTCGTTGACTCTGCTCAAGTTCCTCGTCAAGCGAACTTGGGGGGGGGGGGGGCTTACTGTTGATGGTGAGATTAGCACCCATTATAAACAGCTCAGAATTAATTAGGATTTAGTCCTTCCAATTTAGCTATAAACCGATTTCGGGTCATAAACCCGAGATAAAATTAAATATTATCTAGATCCTTTAGTCCTCTTATTATTAGGTTATTGGGTCTAAATTGACCGTCTATCTCCCCTTATAAAAAGAGGACCTCCTCCTCCTAAAAAGGATCCGAAAAATATATTTTAAATTGGGAGAGAGACCGAAAATAGAGAGAAAAAGAGAGAATGGACAACTCGGCCTTAGAGCCGAATTAGTCTCCTGATCCCGAGCCTTTAGGTTGGATTAACCTTCGTCTTCGGAACTACGTGTGGCTTGATCCCTTCTGAGGGTACGTAGGCAGCCTTCGGGTTTAGCTACAAATCGAAGGCCCTTCGGGGGACCTTTTCTTGGAGCCGACCTTTCCGTTATTTGCCGAGCGGTTGCACATCAAAACGAACTTAACTATTTAATTCCCCGATTAAATAAGATGTATTTGCAAATCGGTCCTTTTAATTAGTAATAATTAAAAGGGTAAATCCTTGCATCAACACCCTATACTCTAACTACATGTTCTCGGAAAGCTTACAGCCTTCAATATTCGTGCTCTTGCTACCTTGAGTAGCCAAGTTCACTAAGGTTCCTGCATTGTTCATCCCAGGGATCGACCAAGTTCATGACATGTTTCATCGGCTTCATGTAGAAGGGATACGTTGTGTGAGCCCTTTTTGATATTGTAGTGATCTTGTTCCCCTGGTTATTCTGCTGCCGCAGGGGCATATGTGGGGGTTTAGTCCGAGAACATTCGGCTTGGAGGGGGTTCACTTTCATGTCCGTTTTACCTCATAGTTCCTCCTCATATGGCTCCATGGAGTGGCTCTCACCTCGCGCCACTCGATGATGTCAAGATTAACCATCTCCAAAGATCTTATCTCAATAGTTTTCATCACCCAACCTTGTGTCAGTCCCACCCTCCTTGTCATGTATTGATTTTGAACGGTGGCCGCCTCTCTCCTAGGGATGGTCCTGCTTTCTGCAAGCTCTGGAGGTCACCTCTCCGGGTGGTTGTGGGATTGAGGCACCCCGGTCCTTGTCCTTCGCCATTGTACTTCTCTAGGAGGAGGGCTCTTGCTGTGTTCATGGTTTAAGAGTTCGCTCACGGTAATCTCAATATGGCGTTGTAACCAAAGAAACTATAGGTGTCGAAGAAGGTCATAGTCCTTACTCGGACCATTAACCATAAGGTATATCTCTCCCTTCGTCCTAGTTCCTCCTTGAGCGTGACACACATTCACTCAAGTTGGTAAAATGTTGACCAGTTGTTGGGACTTCCGCTGTCAACTAGCACCCTATTCATTGAGGCACCTGATATGTAGAAGGGCGTATCCCACACACATTGGTTGGAGGTAGCCTAGCGCACTCCTTGGACATTGCACTCGGGTTTGCAATTATCTCCGACCCTCGAGGTCGGCCGCTTTCTTGAGGTATTTTCCAGATTGGCAAAAGAAATTCATTTTATATATCAAATTTGCCCTTAAATATAAATCGGTTTGCTTATTTTTAACTAGAATTCTAGATTAATTATTTGAAATATGTATGGGAATTCGAATATTTGGTTCGATTTCGGTAGAACCTATTAGGCCACGAGTATTTGGGATAAAGGAGTTTAGAATCCATTCAAGTACTTTAAAATACAGTTCGGGTTCGGTTCGTTTCGTTTCTATCCAGCCTCGGTTTGGTTCCAGATATCCAAAATATAGGAAAAAAAAACTGAAATTTGGTTCGATTTCACAATTGATATTTTAAATTTTTTTTGTTTCACGATTGATATTTTAAATTTATACTAGTAATTTTGGGTAATTAGATTATATCAAATCTAAATATAATTAATATTTTGGGTATATAATTGTATTTCGGTCCCTATCCGGTTTTAGTTCTTCAGGTTTAAGAGTTTATGCTTAATATTTTCTTGGTTCAGGGTTTGGTTTAGTTCTTTTTTTCGGATCGGTCGGTTCAGTTTTTCGGTTCCAGATAATTTGACGAGCCAAGGATTTTATCCGGTTCAAATCGGTAGAACCAAAGTAGCAATCTAACTTTGAAATCTTGAAGTGAAGTCCATATTTATAAGCCCTTCTATTTACCTCTTGCGAGAAAGAGAATCTAGCTTGAAGCAAACGAAAACTTTTCGGCGTCTTTGTTCGTATAAGACGAAGAGGAAGACGAAGCAGGAGAAGAAGCCAAGATGTTCAGGAACCAGTACGATACTGATGTGACGACATGGAGTCCAACGGGTCGGCTTTTCCAGGTAGAGTATGCAATGGAAGCCGTGAAGCAAGGCTCCGCCGCAATCGGACTCAGATCTCGCTCCCACGTCGTCCTTGCCTGTGTCAATAAAGCCCAATCGGAGCTCTCTTCCCATCAGAGGAAGATATTTAAAGTCGATGACCATATAGGCGTCGCCATCGCTGGTCTCACCGCCGATGGTCGTGTTCTCTCCCGTTACATGAGATCTGAGTCCATCAATCACTCTTTCACCTACGAGTCTCCTCTTCCCGTCGGCCGTCTCGTTGTCCGACTCGCCGATAAGGCCCAGGTTGCTCTATCACTCTCTCTCTCGCCGCTTTGTATTTTGCCTCAATATGGTAAATTCAGATTTGGGAGTTCACAGTGCTTTGGAATTTCGACATGACCTAATTTTATAGTTGAAAGCTTTCTGAAATTGGAGTAAAAATTGATGTTCTCCTAAGCAAATGTGGCTCAATAAACTCAGTAAAATTTGTATGTGTTATGCAAAGTAGCATTGTTATTCTGCAACGAAGTCTTGTGATTGGGAACCAGAGCTTCTTGAGTTGTTTTGTTCCTGTATTCTAATCATATTACAAATATCTTGTTAATTGTAGCATTTATAATATATCTTACCAAAGGTTTCTTCCAGCTGCATAATCCGAGTACAAAGATTTAGCCTATACCTTAGGTAATGCCTTAAAATTATCCACTCCAGCATTAGAACTTTATAAGAATGTCTTCTTTTTGTCCTTAAGTTGTTTCTGTTGCCATTTTCTGTTCCCTAATCTTGTTGGTTTTGCGGTTTCAACTTGTATTACTTTGCACTTCGTCCCTTGCCTGATGAACCATTTGCCTAGTAAGATGTTTTGCAATTGCCTTAGAACTTTGTGCTACATATTCAGTTCTTTTGGTGTGTAATTCTTGCTAGAACATGTCGCTTATATTCATGTCTGTCAAGCATTAAGCTAGCTGGACTTGTGAGTAGAACCCTCATATATCAACTTTGTACTTTGAACAAAAAATCTGATATCTTTTACCGTTGAACCTATTTGTTTGTCTGGCATTCATTCACCCTCTTTGTACTTCTCCTTGAGCAGGTATGTACTCAACGGTCATGGAAACGGCCTTATGGTGTGGGATTGCTGGTAGGTGGATTGGACGAGTCAGGAGCCCACCTTTACTACAACTGCCCGAGTGGAAACTACTTTGAGTACCAAGCTTTTGCTATTGGGTCTCGTTCACAAGCTGCGAAAACATATCTGGAACGCAGGTTCGAGAGCTTCAAGGAATCATCAAGAGAAGATCTGATAAAAGATGCAATTTTGGCAGTAAGGGAAACGTTGCAAGGGGAAACACTGACGAGCTCGCTCTGTACGGTCTCTGTGCTAGGAATCGATGAACCATTTCATTTTTTGGACCAGGAGACCATTCAAAAGGTGATGGACACATTCGAGAAGGTTCCGGAGCAAGAGCAAGAGGAGGAGGCCGATGCTGCTGCTAGTGTTGCCCAGGATGGTTCTGGTTCAGGTGATCAAGATGTTGCACCTATGGAAATGTGAGCAACTGAGAATATGTTCAAGTTGGATTTATAGATCATTTGGCATATAAACATAACCTGCGTGTTTGCAACTTTCTCTTTTGTTCCTAAGTTTGAAATATTCATATTCCAGTCAAATACTAACTTCCCGAAATTGAGTGAAGGTCGATCTTGTGCATGGTGTCTCCGTGTAGCTCTTCGCCTGCTTTAAATACACGCCTCGGACTCCATCCCGTAACCAGATTACTTTGTTTAGCTAAATTATTAAAATATGTTCAACGATATTTACAAAACGATATGTTGATTATGTTGAATTTGGAAGTGGACTTGGTCCCTTGGTACGTGAGAGAGCGAGGGAGAGAGCTCGATCTTCATTTCCGTTTCTTTATTATTTGTATACAGTTTTTGAGATTTCATCAACAAAACCCCAAGTTTATCACTAACACATGCCTGGTGATCATTTAAGCCTCTACAACCGCAAATGGGTTATGCTGTAAGTAGAACATAAATATTTGATGGTCATTTGAATGAGGGATATAAATCTTTCCCTTTTTCCTCCCTAATCACATTATTCTGAACCTTGTGTGGTTTGCATACTTGTTTAAATCGACACTACACCATTGCCTCATGGATGCGGTTTCACACGTGGGATGAAACCCAATATATTTCTTACTTTTAGGTCTTTCAGAGTAATTCTTAGACTATCTACAATGGCCTATTGAATAAGGCTTTGAATGGTTGTGCAGTATGAATTAGTGCATACCAAGTGTACCATTATTTTTGGTATACCGAGGTTCGTATAAGTGTGGACATGGTGTGGAGTGTACTAAAGTGTGGATTTTGGTTTGTACTAGTGTGGATCATCTTTGAATGGTGAAAGTGAACAATAGTATGCACTAAAGTGAACTAAAAATTAGAAATAAAGTGAACTAAAAATTAGAAATAGTTATTTTTTTAATTACAATAACTACTAATAACATATATTTTATAACTAATAATAATAGCATGTGTAAAAGAAATTACAAATTAAAATCTTCTACTTCGATTCTCCCATAACATATTTGCAATATTTTCTCGGATGTTTTCCATAAAATATTTGCAATAGTATTTCAAAATCAAATTGTTTATCTGCACGCCCAACTTCTTCTTATTCATTTGAGTCATTTTGCTCGTTTTCCGTCTGTGTCTCTCTATAACCTTTGGAAAAATCGGGATTTGGAAAATTTGAAATCCTGATAAAGTTATGGAGTCCTATCGTGGCAATATTCACTCTCTTCTGCACCTCCAAACCATATCTAGGATCATCTCTAAGAATCCTCCACTTCTTCTTCCATACTCTGAAATTTCGTTTAATAACAAAACGTAAAGATGGATGAGATATGTTGAATCTTATTGAAGAGTGCAATATTAATGGGGCTAAGGATTTATTAAAGTATATAAAGCCTTTAGAAAATTAGTAAGTGTAATAAGTTTATGATGTGAAAGGAAAATATAAAGAGCAAAAATGGGAAAAAAATGTCAATTTGTAAATAGACAGGCGTAAAGATCTTATCTTTTTCATTCTCTATTTCTAACGTTTTATATTCCGATTACCGAAACTACGCAAGATGCTTCTTTAAACGATATTTTTTCAATAGCATTAGTTTTTAATAATAGAGAAGAAAACTTCCAAAAATAAAAAGTCACGTGATAAGATTAGTCAGTAAAGAGAAAACGAGTGTATGGTGTGGGTTTATTAGAAAAATATTTATGTGTGGTGTGTGTTTTCTTGTTTTATCCAATAATAAAAAGAGAACAAAACAATTTTTTGGTCTGACTTTTTTGTGTGCAGATGGTATGCACATGTTTTGAAGTGGACCAAAAAAAGCAGATTTTCAAAGCAAAATTTGGTCCGCATGAAGAGTAATTGCGTACCAAATTTTTTTTTTTTTTATGCACTTGGTATGAACTAGTGTTGACTAAACTATGAATGGTTGAAAAAGTGTGTACCAATCCGAATTTGGTACGACCCGGAGCGTACCGTGCAACCATTCAAGACCTAAATTAATTCAATAGTTGAAAGTTTACAATGGGTTATTGGAAAAAAAAAATGAAACCTACAGTGTCACTTGTCAGCAAAGTAGAAACAAAAACTGTGGAGAGAAATAAATATAGATAGAGATATGTATTATTCTTTTATTGGTTAATGAGATTGCAGATATTTTTTGTTCATTTGAATTATTAGAAATCAATTATCTCATAGAATATTTACTTATTTTAAATTATTTTTACACCAAAATTCATCATTTTTCATACTCTATAAATAGAGATTTGTTTCATTTGCTTTGGACACAGAAAAAAAATCATCTATCTACTATAATTTTTCTGTTAGCCTCCATTAAACTCATATTTATATCTTTTTCCTTTCTTTTAGTGAATGGATCCCAACAATAACCCTTTTAACACCCAAAATTCGACTAATTATCCATTTAACTACCCAATACCCAACAACTATCAATTTCAAAATCAGTCTTCCATCCAACCTCAACCATTACCAAATTATGGTTATCAACCAAATTTCTTCATGTCATCAGCTGTTCCAAACTATCGTCCAAATTATGGATCGATGATGCCTTATCCATCTCAAGCACCCTCTTATTTTTCTACTCCAACGGGTAATGAAATTGTTCCAAATGTTGGAGCAATTGAATTTCCCAAATTTTCTACACAAATGGCTCTTGGTGGTATGAGCAGTCTTGATGAAGCCACTCCAAATGCTGAGGATTTAACACCTACTCGCCGGAAAAGCCCCAAGTGGACCACTGAGCAAAATTTGGTGCTATTGAGTGGCTGGAATAAATTTGGAACAAACAGCATTGTTGGCAGAAACAAAAAAAGTGACCCATATTGGGGTAAAATTGCTGACTATTGTAATGAGCATTTCTCATTTGATACTCCGCGTGATTTGATTTCGTGCAGAAATCATATCAACTATGTGAGCCAAAAATTGGAGAAATGGACTGGTGCTTACGGTGCCGCTAAGCATCTGGAACAAAGTGGGTGGTCGGAAAATGATGTATTGGCGAAAGCACATGAGCTATATTCAAGTGGTAAGAATGGACAATTCAATTTAATGTCAAAATGGCTAGCTGTCCGTGATCAACCACGTTATGCTAGTCAAGTAGGAGGAAATACTGGATCTGGAAGCAGCGGATCTTAGAGAGCCCACGAGAGTGACCCAAGTGACTCCAACTCTGTTGGATCAATTGCTCGTCCAATGGGGAGGGATGCAACTAAGAAAAAGAGTAAAAATAAAGGTAAGGACACAACTTTGGAAGGAGTCGACGAAGATTTTATTGAATATAAGCAAATCAAGGCGCAAGAGTTGGAACGCTTGCAAATATAGTCATGTTGCAAGAGGAGACAAACCAATTGATGAAAGAAAAGACTCAAGCTAAGAAGATGAAGTTGTGGATGAAGTTATCTGAAAATGACCATCTCAATGACAAAGGCAGGGAGTTGTTGCAAGAGTGGAGCCATGAATTATTTGGAAATTAATTGTAGTAACAAGTGGTTGTCTGAATCATGTCACTCATTTCTTGTTTGTATTATGTCACTTCATACTTTAATAATGTTTGTCACTTCCTCTTTAATAATGTTTGTTTGTCACTTTCTCCTTTAAACATGTTTGATTGTGATGCAGCGTACATTCACGATCTTGCAATATACGTTCACGATCCTGCATCATACGTTCACGATCCTTTTATTTCTTTTGTAGCTTTTGTCACGTTATACTTTAATAATAGAGAATCTTATCCTCCAACCACTCAACATACTTTAATAATGTTTTCAAGTGTCCGTGACTTTTTTGTCGATATAATCCGTGAATTTGGCCTTTCAGTGGAAGAATCTTATCTTCCAACCACTCAACATGCTTTAATAATGCTATCAAGTGCCAGTGACTTTTTCTTAAATGTAATCCGTAAATTTCGGCTTTTAATGGCATCATCTTATCCTCCAACCACTCAATCCGTTGGCTCCATATTCTTATAAATGGGGTCTCATTATTCCATTGATGTATCAATACCAAAAATCTCACCTTACTAAAAAAATCTCAATGGATGCATCAAAATTTCCTTTTGACATCGAAGCCTACGAAAAGCAGTCTGAAATCGAAGATAGGTATATCCTCAACCATTTTAGCGAGCGTCGGAAGAAAATAGAGGAAGACTATCCACCTCGTAGCAAGAGAAGATACTTCAAGAGAGATCATGCAGCAGCAAATCAAATACTGATTGACGACTATTTCACCAATCAACCTACGTATGACGATGTAATGTTTCGTCGGCGATTCAGGATGCGAAAACATGTTTTCCTTCGGATCGTTGGGGACCTATCAAGCAGTGACAACTACTTCACCCAATGATTTGACGCAGCCAATAAAGAAGGTATATCTTCATTAGCAAAATGTACCACAACCATGCGAATGTTAGCATATGGTATGGCGACCGACGCGGTGGATGAATACATCAAAATAGGTGGTACTACAGCTCTGGAGTGCTTGCGTAGATTCTGTAAGGGAATCATACAATTATACGAACAAGTGTATCTTAGAGCTCCAACTCAAGATGACCTGCAGAGAATTTTGCATGTTAGTGAAATACGAGGGTTCCCGAGGATGATTGGGAGTATTGATTGCATGCACTGGGAATGGAAAAATTGTCCTACAGCGTGGAAAGACAATTTACTCGGGGAGATAAGGGAACCACCACTGTTATTCTTGAAGCAGTCGCATCACACGATCTATGGATCTCGCATGCTTTTTTTCGATGTCCAGGCACATTGAATGATATAAATATTCTAACCAGTGTTCGATGATGTTCAACATGGAAATACTCCACGCGTGAACTTCGTCGTGAACCAACGTCCGTATAATATGGCGTATTATCTAGCAGATGGTATCTATCCTTCATACCCGACTTTAGTCAAATCGATTAGGCTTCCTCAAAGTGAACCAGACAAGTTATTTGCAGAACGTCAGGAGGGATGCCGGAAGGACATCGAACGTGCATTTGGAGTGTTGCAGGCTCAATTTAAAATCATTCGCGAACCAGCTCGCATGTGGGACATATCCGATTTGGCTATCATCATGAGGTCATGTATCATATTGCATAATATGATTGTTGAGGATGAAAGAGATACATATACTCAGAAATGGACTGATTATGATCAATCTGAGGCAAGTGGGTCTAGTACAGCGGAACCATTCTCTACCGAGGTGCTACATGTATTTGCAAATCATGTCTGTGCTAGATCCGAGTTGCGTGATTCAAGTGTACATCACGAATTGCAAGCAGATCTAGTTAAACACATATGGGCAAGATTTAGAATGTTACGTGATCAAAGAGAATTTTAAGTTTGTGAGTTGAGTCTACTGTACTAATTAATTTATATGTGTTTTATTAGTTTTGCCGTGTGCTTATAAATGTATTCTATTGTATTTTATTAAACAAACTATTGTAGAATATAAAATTTGAGTGGGTGTTGAATTATTAGGTGGAAGAGAGAGAAAATAATGTGGAAGAGAGAGGATGTGATGTGGAGGGTGTTGAATGAAAAAACAGTTGTTGATAGTCTTAGGTGAACCCCTAGTGGTTGACCCCTTTGTTCACCTCCCTTTTCCATTACCAGTCAAAATGACACATAATACTCTGAATTAAAAAAAAAAAAAATAAATACAATAATTCTGAAATTTAAAGAAACGGAGAAACGAGGATCTCTGTTAACGGCGTAGAACACATTTTTCTTCTGTCAATAATCTGTCTTCTACACATCAAATCGCCGGCGATTCTGGGCGGTTCACTTCCGATCAAATACGACCACGACGTCGCTGGTGAATCGGAGGAGAAACTTGAGGAAGAGAAGTCCCCAATTTCACAACAGCTTCTGGAGCCAAAATCTTTTCGACGAACTTGCTTGTCGCCAACGATTTTTGTCGAAAAGCTTGAGAATACCGTGCCCAAGGTACGAGCTTCTCATTCAGTTTCTTGTCTGCTTCGATTATTACCCGTGGCTAAGTAATTTGAAACGAATTTGGAATTTCTCTTCCTTATTTGTTTTTATCAATTGGTATTGGGTGTTAACAAAGCTACGGTTCTGGGAATCTAATTTATAATGTCTTAATTTTTCAATTGTTCTTTAGAAAATATTAAAGAAAAGATAGATGAAAATCTCCTTCTCCTACCCACTGATGCTGTTCTTTTTGACGATTTTTCTTTGCGTTTGAGACTGAAATTGCAGGTCTATGATGCCAAGTATGATGCGTATGATGATTCATTCTTTTAGCTGCGTGCAGTCTTTTGTTTGGCCCATTTAAATGAATTTGGAGGGATTTGAGTACTGAATAGTCTGAATCTTTTGTGTAGGGTGACACTATCTAATGGACGCTACCTTATATACTCGTCATGTAAGCTCTCTTCTTCTTCTTTTTTTAGTATTTAATTTTATATTATCTTCAGCAGAAACTTCATGTGTAAAACTATTTAATTTATATGCCTTTATAACATATCCTAAATATGATTGTACATTCTTGAGAATATTCTTTCATATGAGATACAGTTAGTGATTTTCTATACTGTTTGTTTGTAAAAGCAAAAGTTTGATTTAAGTTCCAACTGATGCCTCATATCTGTATTTGAACTAGGGCATAATTTGAAACAAATACTCTAAGAATGCAAAAATTCCAGCTTGGCTATTCAAAATACCTCATATATTAGCAACTGTAACAACATTAACAACTTTCCCCTTTGAATTTTGTTTGTAACCTGAATATAAAATTTTATAGACTTATCAAAGTAGCAGAGAAATTTATAACAAAAGTTTGAAGATTTTTGGTTTCCCAATGTACTGATTCATGTTCGTCTTCTGCTTTCAGAAAGTAATAGATTATAACCCGAGTCCTGCTCGGGTATTATATATTCATAAATTCATTCTATAATATATTTAAAATAATTTATTTTGTATAAAACTAATAGTTAATTTATCTTGTAAGTCTTATTATGTCAAATAAATTTAATAACTATGTGACATGATATATTTTATAAATTTTAAGAAGAAAATAATGAATACAACAATATTTTTTCATGAATAAAATTATTTTAATACTCTTTTATAAGTATATAGTATATAGTGGTCAAATAATTAACTAATTTAGAAAAATAAAACAAACCAAAATTGTTTATGTTTTTCATTGAAAACTTATTTAATGATTCATTTAGAAAATATATATTAGTTCAAATATTTTGATTATAATATGAATTGAGTTACGAAATTATTCAATGGGCTGCAATAAAATGTTTGTAAAATGGACCTGTTTTTTTAAAAAAATTAATGATTGTATTAGTTTTTTGTTGACATGTCTACATAGAAATATCTCATTAGTTAGCTTCCCTCAAATTATTCTGAGTGAGACACGTGTCTTAATGTCTTCTCAATTAATATATAGGAGATGTCATTTATTTCCACATTTTATAATTAGTTTAATAAAATTCTACAATTTGTGTTTATTGCAGAGTTTCTAGATTCTCAAGTGTCACCATTTAAAACTTATTATCAATAAACACTATGGAAAATATTTATGGTGACGACAAGATCCTTAGCTACAACGATGTTGTTCTCAGGAGGTCAGATCCTAAACGGACCCAATTTTCTGAATGATCGTGTTATCAAACAAATAGCTTTTTCAATCACGATAGCTCCATGGGAACAAACAAATGGAACACGAAGCAGCTTTACAAGGCGGTTTCTCCATTTGTGGGTAAAGAGATGTTTCAACATACAGAGAATGAGCTGCTGATTCGTTATTCTAAATTTGCTAGAAAAATTACAATGTTTGAAGCTAATGAATTAACACTATTCCATAATAAAAGAGAATTTTCGTCATTTATGTTTATATATCTATCGTTTTGCTCTCAAAATCTATTGAAAAAAAAATCAATAAGCATCATTGATTCTTAAATAACTTTTTCTTTGCTGTACCACATTTCTTCGTTTCAAGGACACCCAAATATCGACCATGGCCTACGACTTTGTTGTTCTTTGGTGGTCTTCCAACCGGTTGTTTTCTTTTTATTCCACGTGCATTTTGTACTTCATTATCTTCCCCTTCTTCAATAGGTTCAACATCGGGAGTATGGAGAATCCATTTATTAGCTTTCACAAGTTCCTTTTTCTTTTCCTGCAATTTTTTAAGCAATTCAATGGCATCTTCATCTGCACACAACGTCAGTTCTTTATGTTCAGCAGCAAAAGATGCAATATCACAGAAAGTACGACATATATGATTATATCGCTTTCCAATCGATTCAGAAGCAGTTTCATTAGGTCTCTCCGAATGATAATAAAATATATTTCATTCTTTTGCATCTTTAGTCCATCGATTCAGAATGTAGGTAGACGGAATTCTTCTAACATTTTTCTTCTCCAACACTTTCAATGCATGACGACATAAGATCCTAACAAAAGTAAACTTCATGCAACTACAATCCACCGTCTGGTTTTCAACATCATACTTAACCAAATAATTATGTGCAACATCGCGATAAGATACATTGTATTCATATAGATGTTCAGACTTACTGACCTTTTTTGCAACATAATCACCGATGATTGTGTATTCCTTTTGGAATAAGGTAAAAACTTCTGGTGTATACACATCTTTTGCATGTTCCAACATCTCTACAGATGCAGATAATGTGGGCGAGGTATGCATCATTCCGAAGTGAGAAATTAATTTTTTATATCGTCAATCATCTAACACTCTCTTATAGTGTTCAAAGAAGCTCAACATGTCAAAACTGTGTCTCAAGTATCTTTTCCAAGTACTATTCATATTTTCACTACACTATGTGTTGACCATATTTGCTGTAAATGTATGACAACCATATACCATTGCTTATTTTTCTTTTATCTCAAACATCTTCTTCAACCATTTATTCTCTGTTAAATCATGCTTCTTGATCATTGCATTCCATGCCAATAACCAATCTGCTTTTTCCTCATGGTCATATACACAATTTCCAAAATCCACTGCAAACTGGTTTGGTCCATGATATACATGACTCAAATTCTTTGAAGTCTTACTAACTTTTTTTTTTTCTCGACCTCCGTTGTATCTTTATGTCGAAACCATGATTGCCTGCATATGCAATCTCATCAGAACTAAACTCCATTCCTTTACAAAGTTCTTGTTTCTTATCATTCTCATTGATTTCTTCTAAAGCATCATCAACATCTTCCGTTTGAAGAGAATCAACTTTATTGGATATGTCGTCTTCTTCTTCAAGTTCACTGAGTGAAGCTTCGTCTTCACTGAATGAAGCATCTTCTTCCTCAGCTAAAAACTCAACCAACTTTTGACTTATCAAATTGGAATCAGCTGAACTATTGTATTTGTTTTTAATTAAGAGTATTATGTGTCATTTTGATTGGTAATGGAAAGGGGAGGTGGACAAAGGGGTGAACCACTAGGGGTTCACCTAAAAATTACTCTTTCAACATTCCACCATACAAAAATGGAAAAGGAAAACACACAGAAAAAGTAACATGACCAACACCGTAACAATAGTTTTTTTTCACATGGAAGCGAGAAGTCCCCTCATTTCAGTGACCCCAGGAACGTTTTCATTAGGGTAAACTTTGGCTACAAGCTGCACAAAGCTCTCGTACTTGTCCAGAAATTCCTTCTGTTCAGTTCACAAAAAAAAAACCACATTAATTCAACATTGCGCCTGATGCATCAGTTAATTATTACTCTCTTCACTTTGAATTTGTTCTACCTTGCATTTATCCCACAACGACGGTAGCAACTCCTCCGATGCTAAATTCTTTTGCAACTTTTTATACATTGCTGCAATTGACTTGTCCACCTAAACCAACCAAACACAAAAACAAATACAAGATCGTTGAATACTTTATGATACAAGATCTTTGAATACTCAATGCACTCCAAGGAAAATCTGTTTACCCCTGACAAGCTTGATTTCAACATCTTCCGGAGTTCCATTTTCGACAAACCAAGCTGGAATGGTATCTGAATAATGGAGAGACTATGTATTAGCTTCTCACATTGGTTTTTACAATACAAACTTTAAGTAACACGCCAACACAATTGTTTCTTAAACGTGAAGTACTTTACATAGTGACCAAGCGAAACCATGAAGCAAGCAACTAACCTCTTCAGGGGGGATTGTATACATAAAATCCTCAATCTTTTTAGCAAATTGGAAAAGTCTTTCAAATTGCTGCAGAGACGATTATACGCTCATGAGCAAACTCCAAGAAGAAGAGGAAATTTATGTTATTAGCAAGCACCACTTACGTAGTATATTATCATGCTTATGTGGCGGGTACAAGCTTGTTCATATGCTTCACTTGCCTGGTGATAAAACTTGGCTAAAGTGGGCACAACATTTGCCAGGTCATAAAGGCTGTGTAGTACACAAAACATAAATTACAAGGTTAAAGGAAATAGATAGAGAGAGAAAAAGAAAAGAGGACCTACCTATTCTGGAAAGCAGCATAATTTTCTAAAAGGAGTATATCTGCATATTTAGGATCTTGCTGGGCAATTTTCTCGAGCGTCACAAACATTATGCTTACCTGTAAAACACCGCTATTCAGACTCTCTCAACCAAAACCGGTAAAACAAAGAAAACCATTTGGCAATAGTGAATGCTTAAACAATCTGAGGTTGTACGTAATCATTGTTTTTTTTATTGCATGGTTGGTGTAATTTCATCGGCTGAATGCTATAAACTAATAGAAACAGCAGTACTCACAAATTTCGTGTATGCCTGATCAACCAAATCTCTGGATTGCCCTTGTATGTACTGTTCCATACGGGTAGCAAGTGCTGCAAATCTATGAAAATAAGATAACAATATTAGGACAGCGTAATAGTAGAGCGGTTTCTTTACATCACTAGTAGTCCATTTGCAACAATGAGAAATCATTTAGAACCACAAAATCATTTGATATTTCGTACAAGATGGAAGGAAATACTATCCGGTTTGGAAAGAAATAAGCACTCACAGGCACTAAACTATTTTTTAGTAAACAACTTGGACTTCCTAATTACCTTGGAATATAAGGTAAAACTCCCATCTGTCTTACATTACGTTCATTTCTTTCAATCTGGTGACAAGCTTCATCCACAAACTGCATTTAAAGTCAACTTGAAATAGTTAGTACAAAAAGTATGCCAGGAATTCAAACCAAACAATCTATGAATAAACATACACGGCTGAATTGCATAGAAACCCTCGATTCCAGATCCCCAAGCAAAAGGCGAACAAATCCTGCAGCATCAGCTTTCTGACCAGATAAATAACGTTCAGTTATACCATGCATTGATATGCACCGTAGGGGATCTATTTTATATGCCCAGTCAACAACAGCATAGAAATCCTCCTGCAGTGACAAGAACACAGATATCTGTTTTAGTAAATGAACTGCTAACTCTAGGTGTTAATCTAGAAAATTTACAATTGGGTCTTTCCTCGAAAAATTATTTTGAGGGACATCTTACTTGAATACCATCAAGTAAATCTTGCAGAGATTCATTCAATGCCGTCAGGTCTGGGGAGTTTTTACCTGCAGAAAAAGACAGTTGTTTTGCTTTCAGAAATGTTACCCTATAGTTTGAGGGTGTAGTGAAAGCTTTACTGATGACACACAGTTTGAGATTACCAGTTTTCTTGTCAGTCTCATCAATGTCCATGATCCCCAAATCATCATCATCATTGCCATCTTCATTGTTTAACCGGCCTCTACTATCATTTCCAGAACCTCCAGGTGGAGCAAGAGCTGGTACCTCAAAGCACATGAAGTGCGCAAAAAAGGAACTCTGTGGTATGAAGCAAAAGGAAGACGTGAGGTTTTAGTACATACATCAGTTGCATCATAAGGCCAAACAAAAAACCATAGCATTAGTAATTACCTCATCTACAAGAAGCGGGATAAAAATTGTTAGCATTTTGGCATAAGCATCTGACACTGCAGAGGTGTCAGTGTTTGCATTCTGACTGGAACCCGCAGATCCTTCTAGCCAGACAGTAGGATTTCGTGATACTTTTGTGCTTGCACGAAGCTCGTTTGCGAATTCACGAGCCTGCATATTTTGAAGAGACGTATCTTTGGTAACTTGAGCTGAATATTTAACATTCTAATGGCAAAAGAAGAAAATAAGTTTGTCTGCATATCCTAACATTCAGTAGACTTTTGTAACTATAGTCAACTAAGAGTTTCAATAAATTGATAGTCAAAATGATAAAGAAAGGAAATTTTTTCCTCACCTCCCGGCGAAGAAGCAAGTTCAAGGAGCTGCAGTATGCTTTTCTCAACGGTCCCAAACAATTCTTATCAAGACCCTGCAAAAAGAAAGGAAAAAGTTTTAAAATAAATGGACTGCATTGAGCTTTTAGAACGTCCCATAATCATTTGTTGGTTTTACCTTTAGATGTTGCAAAAGACGAGCATATGTTCTGCATTTATACCGCAAATCGGCATGGTCAGGCCTCTTAAGCTGCCCTCTCTGTTTATCAGATGCATTGCTAAATATTCAGAGTTATAATTACTAAAGTTCATTTTGGAAAGATGGAACTTTTCAAAAGTAGTACCTGAGAAAAGTAGCTTTTGTCGCTGATCATGAAATCTACCAAACTAGCAAAGTAGTTTCTCAAGAACTCAGAAGCTCTCCTTACAAAGGTAGCTTTTAATTTTTCTAGTTCTGCTCGTTTCTCTTTCACCTGAAAAAAAAATACATCAAGAGTAGCTGGAAGTCAGGAACAACATAGACATTTTTATGGCTGATTTAGACAATTAATGTTATTTTCTAACCACAGCACATAATGTAAGAACCTAGCTGATTAACTGAAAAACTAAGATAATGATGAGCAAATATAAGAGATTTAAGTGCATAGGCATACAGCTCGCATATTCGCATATATCGGGTCTAAGTAGGGCACTTCAAGACCCTTTAAAGCTTTGGCTAACCACTCGCAAGCCTCGATATTTTGGAGCATGTCTGCTTCATCAAACGAGCCTCCAGTTAGGGATGCAGCATACTGAAATCAACAGCACTTCTATGAGTGAACCAAGGAGACAGAAGAGAAGGAAGCACAAAGAAAATTTATATGGCAAGAAAATTGGAAACAAACCTCAGAAGGCACACGCAGTCTCTCAATAACTTTATCAAGTTCCTCGATCAGAGCTTTATTGTTTACAGACTGCATCTCTAACTTGTTGTTACGAGTTTCTATCTGGATACCACAAAAGAATGAGGATCTGTGTTAGCATATGAGGAAACTGACCAGTCCAACATCAAAAACACTTGTGGAATCCGTTTCTCTTTCTCTCGCAGATTTCAGAAGTAATATGAAAGCAATTACCAACCACACCAAAAAATAAAAAAATTAACGCATATCCAAGGGATGAGTTTTTTGACAAACATACAAAAACTAATTTCTTAAATGCAGTGACACTATCCTCATAATAAAAGAAATGACTAGGAATGACCATTTGTAGATAGTGCATCCTACCGATTCAATGTCTTCCCTCATGTGTCTAAGTTTTACGTTGAATATTCCTAACCATTCATCCATGTCATCAACAATATTTGTTGCTGCCTCTAGTCCATTCAAAACCTGAAAAACATGAAATGACCAAATAAACGCTGATCTTCCCATAAATAGTCCAAATATCAAAATAGTCTTAAGAAAAATAATTAGCAAAAAGTACTTACATCATCTACTAATGGTTCGCTTTCCAGAATTGCATGGACATTTGCCGCTTCAAGAGCCTGGAGCTCTCGCTTCAGCCTTTCAGAAAACGCCTCAGCTTCACCAATGCCCATTACATAGCTGCATATGTCAATTATAATAGTCAAGTAAATAATCTAACAAAATTAAGTGAAAAAGATGACTGCATTTCCATTTATTTTTTATCCACAGCAAGCTAGTTTTCAGAGAAAATGCTGGATGTATATGCAAAAAAGGGCAAATGAAAGGAAGTGGTTCTATATTACTAAGCATTCTGGATGTATATGCAATTCTACGTTAGTCAGAAACCTAGTCACAAGCTTAAGAAATTTTGGTTTTATCTCTTCATTCCATATAAGAGTAACGCTAGGTCGATAGGAAGTCTTCCATTGTAACACATATACTCATTTTCAAAAGATAAAAAAAAAGAAGGAAATGCGTGAGTAAAAGAGTATGTAACTGAAATGATGACAGGAACAGAATATAAGACATACGTTCCCAGGAGAGCCTCCATATCCTCTTCCTCGGCCTGAGAGACTAGTTCTTTCTCAACAGTAACTTTTAAATCACTTTCTGTTACAGCTTCAGCCACAGGCCCATCTTCTGTACTTCTCTGAGTTGTGACTACTGGAGTATTATCCTAGACCATTAATATGAAAACAAAGAAAGACAAAGCAGATTAAACTATTATATGAAAAGAACTCGTGAATATGAAAGATGGAGATATGTAAATTACAAGTACATACAAAAACATTTTTTGGAATAGAAGACTTTGACTAAAACTTAAAGACGTAAGAAGTTATAATCCGTACCTTAGCCCAAAGGGCCATCTCGACGATATCTATGCCAACAACTTTAGGAAGGCGGCCTAATACATCTTTGCATATGTTCAATATGCAAACTAAAAGCCGGTTCCTATAATCACGATAGAGAAAGTTATGTATCAATTATCAAATGAGGAAAATGACATCAATCATCGCTTATCATCTATCCTTCACAGCATGTAGGAGTTAATATGTATGTTCCTAACTGCAGTACCTGTCATCAGTGTTGCGCATGGTCCACTGAGGAGGAGCAACACTTTGACTCCTGAGATTATCAAAGCCCTATAAGACTTTGCATCAGCAAAAGCAGGGGACATGGAAAATATTGAACAGTATATTACAATTACACAGCAAGCTTTTATGTTCCATCTCTTACACTACATGCTACGAATTACTTGAGTAATGCATTTCTTCTTAAGATATTACGTATTAATCTTCATTAAATCACAAGTGATCTTACCAGGGTAAAAGTGCATCCACTTGGGTCATTAGTTATGACTTCCACCTTCGAAAGATGTTTCAGTTTGTACATTTTAGCAGGCTGGATGAACAAAAAGTTTTAAAACATCATCAGTCAACAAGAACTTCGAGGAATCTGCTAGCATAGTATGCATAAATTTCGACTGTTTTCAATATTTAAAGTGTGGCTCATTTGGATGAAGAAAGTGAAGACTACCTCAAGGACCCCTCCACTTGAATACTTCATGACTCGAAGAAATGCTTTCTTCCGCTGACCCTTCGATTTGACTGTAGGAAGCAGAATAGAAAAAAAAAAACATAATCAGACTATTAAACCTCTGAAGAACCTGAAACTATTTGAAAAGAAAGCTTGTAACATGGATCTGAGGCAATAGGTCTTCCATTCGAATCAGAGCCTTTCGTGACACAACACAGGTTCTCCCCCAGTACACTGGATTAATCATTGAGATAAAAAGAACAGACACTACCAATATTGTTTTCGTTAAATTGGAAAACCTTGTTAAGCTCTAAGGAGCCTTCAAAGGGCCAACAGCCACGGAATTTTAGGGATTTTGTAGTCTGCAGAACCTTTTCCATGGCTCCGCCTCACCCCCAACTTCCAAGTCTATTACCTTACTATGCTTATCTTATTATGTCAAATTAGTTCCAGTGGAAATCAACTTTGCGACTGTTATAGATAACTAAAACTTTGCAAGAAAGGAAATTCCGATCTAATCAACAGACACCTAACCTTAATACTTAAACTAAGCAAAACGCTAAGATCGAGTAATTGAAGGTAATAAACGCGAGTCCAGAAAATGCTATCAAATCCGAGGGATCTAAAGAAGGAAGGAGCTGGATATATCACCGGAGAGAGCGAGAACCCTGGGTTTGGCCATTTGGCGACCCAATTTTCCAGACTTGCCCCAGACACCGCGGCTCTTAGCGACGCGTATCGACATAACGATCTGTTGCTTGGTTCCTTCGATCGCCGCCTCGCAGGCTCGCCTGAGCTCGTCATCGTCCGCGCTTGATTTTGCCATCGCGTCTGAGTTCTTTTACTCGTCGAAGGCGGATCCAGCATGTGATGACCGATAAAGAGAAAATTCGCCTTACGATTAAGAACGTTGAATTTCTTTTCTCCCTTACGATTAATGTGTCCCGAATTACGTGGCGAGGCTTTTTTTTCGAGTAAATTCGGAGAAAAACAGTTGAGGAAAAAAAAAAAAAAAAAACATATCCATTTTGCTACATTCCAACCAAGATTAAAAAAAGCACTAATCGGACGGTCGGATTGAACCTAACGCCTAAAGACAAAATCGGAGATGCGGAATTTTCAGATTATTAATTTAATTTAATATGATTTCTCATACAAAGTAGATATATTTTTATATAAATTATAACCTAAAAAGTTTTATAAAATTTATCATTATGTTATACGCCTATAGCAATATATATATAATATAAAAAACTCATATTATTAACACAAAATTAATTTAATAGTATGGAGAATTATTATTTAAATTATAAAAGTTTGATAATATACATATATAGTATAATAATAAAGTAAGTAACAACATTAGATAATTGCCACATTGAATAAAGCATAACTCCAGATCTGTGACTACATTGAATAAAGAGTGTCAACAAGATAAAACTAAGGAATTCCACATCGGTTGCATGAGGCAAGAATATGGGGTAACATCTCTTATTAATAGCATTGGTGTTTACGCTTCATTCACGATGGGTTTCAGAATTCTTCGGCCTTTTTAGTTTTGATAGGGTTCAGCCCAACAAAATTTAATATATTTTTAAAAAAAAAATCGGTAATTCCTCCGATTTTAACCGCCTAGACGGTGAGAAATTCGGCATAACGATTTTTTGTCCCGTCGGGGAGTGTCCGATTAGCGGCTGAGCAGCCGCCTAGACGGCTAGGCGGCCGCGTTTTTAACAAAGATCCCAACAACTCGCTAGTGTAGCAAACGTTGGTTCGTTGACTTGAAAGGATAAAAGAAGCATTCTTCGTATTGGATCGTTGTTTCCTCAAATGAATATCCCGAAACAAGGAATAATGAGATAAACCTCTTTCTTTTCTAAACACATCATGTCTCCTATGGTGAAAATAATTCATCTTCAAATTGGTTACTTTAACAACTTTCTGTATCACCCATTAGCTGCACAACACCATACTCATTATCATGAAATTTTTCATCATCATACAGAGCTTCTTCTTCCATGAAAAGGCCACATTCATCCAAATGGGGACAGCTCTCATAGCAGTCTCCATGGACGTTCACAACAAATTCCTAAGGTCACGTTGAAACTTAGACTAACCTCTCGCGTAGCATCAATATGGTCGTTCTTCGATGTCTGAGTTTTTTTCTTCAGCGATATGACTAAGACCTTTGACTATGATACCAACTAATGCAGCGGCTAGGTTCTAAATGTTGCATCTACATGACAATGGAATTTATTTCTTATTTAACTTGTGTTGGCTTTACTTCTTACTTTCAGTTTTCGCGTTAATGATTTCCTATTGGTTTTGATAATCATCGAGTAAGGAAATTTCTTCCAACTCAGAATTTATCCTTTTGATATAGTTAGGATTGTAGAAGATTTACGATTATCTTTAGGAGTTGTATAATTAGAGAGTATTCATATTCCTTGATCGGCATACGTTGGGTTTTAATACACCGTTTGAAAATTTGTCTCATCTTCCTTGTGTCCTTCGGTTGAGATAGATATACTAAACGCATACAGATCGAATTCTATTGATTCCTTCTTTCTTTTCGTTTACGTAACTAATGCAGCACAAAATTGCTTCGGGTAAAAATTGGTCGACTCGCCACGTCCTCTGAGGCTTGGCCTTGGGATTATTAATGGGCTTTTCGTTGGTTTTTTCGTCAAAGCTAGTGTCGAGCGGCTTCAAAGTGGTCTCAATCACTTTGTGAGTTCACCTCGGGATGTACTTTGGGCACTATGGGGAAGATGTCTTCGAGGGCTTAGAACCTCTTGGTACGGGGTTTGAAAGATGCTAAAACAAGTCTCAGGGTGAGATTCGATCCACATAGATCATATTTCCCGTAAAAAACTAACCGCGTGAAATGGAGTGTGTTATCCAAAGAGTCTCAGACACTCAAGTCACAAAAGAAGAAAAATGAAGATAAACCACAAGACTAAGACTAAGAGTCGGAAAGAAGTTTGGAAAATGAGAGGAAGGAAAGGTTAGTTAACTCTGAATAGGAAATAAATGATGATATGTGGAGTTCTCCGTATTTTTTGGAGGTTATTCAGTAGAAGAGAAGTAAAAGAAGAATTTTGGGTGGAGTTGGGTCGAGAATAACCAAAAAAAGTGAAGTCTGAGATATGTCTTGGAGGAGAGGATCTCCGCAGAGACGAAGAAATACGACAACTTTTGTTGAAATCCATTTAAAGGTTGAATCTTTATAGTTTTTTAAGAGCAAAAGGTAAGAACTTTGATGAAAATATTTGATCATTTCTAGTAGTGAGAAAGTGAATGTTTATAGAATTTACTTGTTTCAGGGTAGTAGACCGGATCGGATGGATAGTTTGAATGAGGAGTGGGTCGGATTGGTACGAATCACTTGAACTTATTTTCATCTAGTTTATTTTTCTTGTTGAAAAATTGGCAACCAATGTAATTTTGAAGCATCAGGAGCCTGCTACAAGAGGAAAACGAAGGGCTTTGTACTGGTATTTGTATTATGTAGAGTCCTTACCATTGCAGTCGTCACATATTCCTCGGCATGTTTTTCATGTTATCAAGACAA
Source organism: Euclidium syriacum (assembly GCA_900116095.1). Taxonomy (NCBI): domain Eukaryota; kingdom Viridiplantae; phylum Streptophyta; class Magnoliopsida; order Brassicales; family Brassicaceae; genus Euclidium; species Euclidium syriacum. Next base: position 2,284,044 of record FPAK01000004.1, read on the forward strand.
ATGGTCTTGTCAGCGAGTGTCATATGCAGGTCTTCCCTAACATTTCAATGTGTTGACCCCGCTCAATGTTTTACGATTTTTGGATCAAGACAGTTGTTCTTACGATCTAGATGTTATCGTTCAAATATATTCTATTGAGATGGAAGAGTGAGTAGAGGGGTTTTATTATATATGTATTGTTACCTTTCTCAAGGGCCCGATGTTGATGCAGGGTTTTAACATTTAATTATTTCTAATTAAACGGATCCCTTTGCAAATACATCTTATTTAATCAGGGGATTAAATAATTTGGTTCGTCTCGATGTGCAACCGCTTGGAAAATAACAGAAAGATCGGCTCCGAGAAAAGGTCCCTCGAAGGGGTCTTTGATTTGTAGCTGAACTCGAAGGCTGCCTACGTACCCTCGTATGGGATCAAGCCACACGTAGTTCCGATGACGGATGTTAATCCGAGCTAAAGCTCGGGGGTCAGGTGACTAACTCGGCTAAAAATCCGAGTTATTAATTCTCTATTTTTCTCTCTGTTTTTCTCTCTATTTTCGATCTCTTTCCATCTAAAATCTATATTTTTAATCCCCTTTTAGGAGGAGGAGGTTCTCCTTTTATAAGGGAAGATAGACGATCTATTTAGGTCCAATAACCTAATAAGAAGGAATATTTCCTTATTCCCCCAAAAATAAAGAATATTTCCTTATTTCCGAGGACTAAAGAAATATTTCCTTATTTATGAGGACTAAAGGATATGGATAATATTAAAGTTTATCTCCTTTAATTCGGCTTGCAAGCTAACCTAGGTTTAATACTTCTCTTTGATAACTCGGCATTCCGAGTTAACTCGGGTTCCGAGTTTTAATCTGATTTTGGATACATCGGAACAATATTTTTCCTTTGTTATTGAGTAGATAACGATTCACCAGAATTTGCAGAAGAACATCGCCGCAGCTAGAACTTTCGCACTTTAAGAGAAATGGTGAACATAATTCCTTATTCTTTTTCTCAATATATTTTCTTATCTCTTGCGTTTTGGTCTGGTTTGATAGTTTTATCGACTAAAACTTTCTTCTATGACTTCCAAAGGTTAATGACTTTAAGTCCAAAGGCGTGAAGCTTTCCGAGATATCTTCATAGATGTTTTCGAATTATTTTTTCTCTTTGTAAAAGAGGATGTCCTTTTGTTCGTGTTCGGGTTTTGAAGCAATCCTGATAACTTTTGTTCGTGCTCGCTCTGTTGGGTTTTCGCAGTTAGTGACTTTAGTTGCTGGCTTCAGCTTCGCGGGTTTTGTGGTAAAAGACTTTCTTCCTTTTTGGTTGCAGCAGAACTTCTCACAATGTTATAGACGAGCTACATCGCAGGAGGCGATTGGATTAAAGGAAGTGACTGACAGATGCGCGTGGAGGTCTATGTTATGACTGGTCTAGAACTGCTTTGAGACTTGAGAAGTAAAGTTTTGTATCTCTTTTGTATTTCTAAAAGCTAATCAAGAAAACTGATCGTATCATGGTAAAGCTTTTGATTCGGTATTTCATTGATGTCCTTCTTGGTTTTTCTATCGAATAGTTCGGAGCGACGAACTTCGGAGAATACGACCGAACAGAAAGATGAAGACCGCAGTTCAGGTTGGTCCCATAACTAACTCGAAGTTTTTTAGAGTTGTGGCTCCTAGTCTCTATTCCACCTTTTCTTTTCTTTTTTTTCTTTTTTTAAAAAAAAATTGGCTTCGGCTCTAATAATTTCGTCTTTTTCTGAAAAAATTCAAGGTTCCTAACCGAGATATGTCAATGACGAGAAAGGGATAATTACACTGCTTTGTCAATCTCCACTGTTTCTTTGCAGGTACTAGCGCGGATACGACGGAGTAGAAGCTGCTGATGTGTTCCGATGTTTTATTCCGGAGTAGAAATTCTTAATGTTTTCGATTATTTGTTCCGAAGTAGAAGTTGCTCCTATAAATCTGAGTAACTACAAGACCAAAGCGTTTGTATAACAACCAAAATTATGAAACGCTAGGTCTTTTTCCTCTTTTGTTCATCATTTTTGTGCCAAGCAAACGATGGCCGAACAAGTTCCTTAACCCAGGTGAGCGAATTTGTCTTCTTTTTCTTCCTCGGTGATCCCTCGATCCCCAAGTTTTATAAAACTTAGGTCTCCTTCCTCTTTGAAATTTGTTGTTTCTTCTGTTTCAAGCAGTTGTTGATCTAGAAAGAAATTGTCAACTGCTTTAAATCATATCTTTGATTCAAGTTAGCCACATAACAAAGGTTGTAGAAACAAATTGATTAATTTGCTCCCACAATCATGTTTTCTCTCCTCGTAAATCATGTATTTCCAATCATCAGGGAAAGTTCGACTTGATGATGCAGGGTTTCAACATTTAATTATTTTTAATTAAACGGATCCCTTTGCAAATACATCTTATTTAATCGGGGGATTAAATAGTTAGGTTCGTCTCCGTGTGCAACCGCTCGGCAAATAACAGAAAGGTTGGCTCCAAGAAAAGGTCCCCCAAAGGGATCTTTGATTTGTAGCTGAAGCCGAAGGTTGTCTACGTACCCTCGGAAGGGATCAAACCACACGTAGTTCTGAAGACGGAGGTTAATCCGAGATAAAGTTCGGGGATCAGGTGACTAACTCGGCTATAAAGCCGAGTTATTAATTCTCTATTTTTCTCTCTGTTTTTCTCTCTATTTTCGGTATCTCTCTCCATCTAAAATCTAAATTTTTTAATAACAAGGAAATATTCTTTAAGATTTGAGGTTCTTACTTACCTTCTCAGGGCTACATAAAGATTTGAGGTTCTTACTTACCTTCACCCTAGAGAAACTTTTATCGGGATAGTTTGTTGACATGTCGACTATGGTTCTGCCATCCAGATACAAGACCTATTTCAATTTTAGGTTTCTAAATGGGCATAATCCAAATGTTTTTAATTTGGACCCCGTATGATTTTATGTATTTTTTAGCCAAGGGGGTTTTTTACCCCTTGTTCAAAAACGCGGACGTCTCAGCGGCGGAACTTTCAGTAGCCATGGATGAAAGTACGTTGAAAAAGAAACGAAGACGATGTCAAGAAGTGACGGCGCCGGAAAAAAAATTTAGGGTTTTTAGTGAATTAGGTCAAGAATCAGAAGGCTCTGATACCATTAAATAACTTGTAAGGGAAAAGAGATGATTCTATTCATTTACATACGTGGAGTATTTATACAAGAATATCAAAACCTAAACTAATATGAATGTACTAGAAGATAAATACAAACAATATGGAAAATATCCTTATAGTATATCCAATAACCGCAATTTTGACATAATTTATCAGAAACATGGTTGCGTTGAAAAACTCATATTTTTTGCTCATTTTTGATGCGGTCATCAAATCGAAAGATGAAGTCCACGAGTCCAAGAGTGATCAGCCACACCCCCAAGGGATTTCTCAATCATATAGAGACTCCACAACACGTCCCTAGTTGCACCCTTCCACATTTGATCAGCCCGATACCCAACTTACCTGTTATGGACCCGAAAGGAATAAAGTCACAATGATTATTTACTTTAGTGAGTGGGCACAACTTGGAGAGCTTCTGTATCCCATCCAAAGACTCCCAAGGATGCATCGTTACATTCCCAAACTGTCAAGATACAAAGAACCTCCTACATTTCCTCATTTGGCCAAAATCGAGTATTATATGCCAAATCAATCAAATATTTGATTGATTTATCATTTGTTTGATTTATTTTTATTTATTTGTATTTATGTTGATTTATTTTAATAATTATATTGTCTTAAATGTCTTAGGTAGGTAGAGCATATAAAAAAAAATTTCATTTCATTGTAGAAAAAGAATCCTTTTTATGAATTAAAATTTGAGTTCATCTTTTTGAAATTTTTATGTTTTGTTTGCTTGTTTATTTTAGTTTGTGGACTCATTCTAGAATACAAGTGTGGATCATAGTCTTTTGTGTGGAATCACATGGCTTGATTCTTGATCTTATCAAAAGAGTTTTCACGCTCTTTTGTGGTGATCCTCAATCCACCTTCATTCCATCACATAATTGATAAGATAAGAACCATAGTTCCTCTTGGTAAGTTCAATCTTATCTTGTTTTTTGATATATTCTTAAACACTTTAATGATCATATCAATTTTGGTACTGAAAATCGATCAAAGATGAATCAAGTGGGTTTGAACTCATGACTTGAGGGTACCATGAAGTACACCCTACCAGAGTATTTGGACTTCTTCTGAAGTTCCAAGCCCATAACAAGTTGGACTTCTACTGAAGTTCCAAGAGTTTTCCTACCAAACATGATTCTAGATACAATCCGCGCCGGGCGCGGAATTAATGTTTTATTTCATTACGCTGAAACATTTCTATTTTATGGTGGAATTGTATCAAAAGTTTACATCTTACGTTTCTCTCTTAGTAGTGGGTATGGACGTTTGGGTACCCATTCGGTTTGAGTTTATTCGGATTTCAGGTTTAGTGAAACAAAAATCATTCAAGTATTTTTTCTATATCATGTCGAGGTAGGGTTCGTTCCCCCGTGTTCGGAATGGTTCAAAATCGGATTTTAGGTTTGGGGGTTTTTGATTAAATTCGGGTTTAGTTTCGAGTTGTTCGAGTTTTTAATCAAAATGGTCTTAAAATAACCGATATTAAAAAAAACACATCTAAATAACAAGATTATACATAATTAAAATACTAATATTATATAATATTAAATTCGTTTGGTTTTTTTTATCTAATTAATTTATAACTTTATTTTTAATTAACTAAAACCAATTACAAATATTGAAAATATTAAATTTTTGTAGTGAGGAGATTTGAATATATAATTGGGTACATATATGTATTTCGGATATCCATTTAGCTTTCGGTTCAGTTGGAGTTCATGATTTCGGATATTAAAGTCGAAAACTCATTCGAGTATTTTCTCGGTTACACCATATTTGGCCGGGTTGGGGATTCGGGTTAGGTAATTATTCTCAGGCCTACTTAGTAGCATGTTATTAGTAAATTGTTTTAGATGTTCATTGGTTTTATGTATAACAAAAATGTTGGTAAAAGTTGTAACATATGTATATTATATTACAAATCTTATATTGTCCAAGTTGGTTAGAAATTAAAACTAAACTTACCTTATATATAAAGTTTCATATCTCTGCCTTTTCAATTAACATGATCGTAAAAGTCGGTTAATCTGATTAGACATGTTTATTTCGAGACGGGAATCTCGTCCCATCCTGTACCCGTTCTGAAAATCACGTTCCATTTTCATTCTCGTTTAAAAAATTTCTTGTTCGGGGCCATTTATTTATGCAAGCCATAGTGGAAAGGAAAGGGTGCGAGAAAAAATTATCCGATCTACCTGTTTGGTATCTAATTGAAAAAATAAATGGTCGAAAAGTTATTCAAAAATTCCTGAATTTTCTCGAACTACCCGTCCCACAATCGACCCTTACCAGAACAATGGGAGTTCGGATCATAATTTTAGCTATCCAAGTTTCTCGAATCCGTCCCGTTACCGAATTTTCCATCCCGTTACCCGAACGTCATATTCCTTTTATATATCGAGATTGCTTCGAGAAATATTTTTCAAAACTTAAATCATTGGTTCAAGTTATTTCACTTCTCGATTCCTGAAATATAAACCCCAAAATCAAATCTTGGCATGTGTATAAAAATCTCATTTAAACTTAGTCACGTGTAAAAAAAGATTTCAATTAAATTTTACCATGTGTAATCTATGAATGGATATTAGTTTATAAATGAAAGTTATACTTTTTTATCAAAATAAATAAAGGAAAAAACAAAAGTAATAGGTTGTCAAATTTTATAGAAGAAAACGATTATAACTTTTCATCTCTATATAAATAAATTCTCGTAAAAAACTTAATCCAAAACTAAGAACAAATCATATGAAACTGAAAATAGTTTCAATATTATTATTATTTTATTTCCACAACTGAAATACAATTTGATATTGTAAATACTTAAATAAAAATAAATTTTTGATTTTTAAATTTACTATTAGTATTATAATAAAAAATCATATTTGATCACATCAATTTCATAAAATGAATTCTAAACAGGAAAAGCAAATTTTTAAATCATATATACACATTTTTAATAATAAATAATAATTTTCTATATATTTTTTTAATAATAAAAAATTGAAAATTTAAATAAAAAATGATTTCTGTGGAGAATTTTTTAAAAAAAATCAAAAAGAATTCTAAATTATTATCATGTTTTTTGTTTTTAGAATATTTCATAATTCAACAGATCTTAAACATCTTAAATATATTTAGATGCTGAAAATATCTACAATTCCTTAAAAATAGTTGTAGGGAGTTGTTTTTTTTCTTCAAATTACCCTAAAACTCTTTCCTAATTAAATCTCCTTTAACATTTTTTCAATGGCATTATATGTAAATACATTACAAATTTAAGATTATTCATTAAAAATGCTTATCTTTATTATATTAGAGATTTATTATATTAGAGATGTATCTAGAGAACTGAATCTCTTATAAAAAAACAGAAAAAAAAATGTAACCACCATTTGCTCTCAAACCAAAAGATATATACAAAAAAATTCTTCGCAAAAAAAAATGTGAGCACAAAAAGTTCAACTTACTTCTCCTCTTCACCATTTTTTTTTTTTTTTAGTGAACCGGTAATATATTTTTCTTCTACTTCTTTATATAAAAACAAGAGTTGAAATATGATCCATAATCAAGATATGATCCAATTAACAAAAAAAAATAATAAGATATGATCCAAAATTCACTTCGTAAATTCGAATATCTAAAGGATTGAGAATTTGATAATAAAATTTTAAATTTATCAAAATCGGATATAAATATCCTTAATTTTAAATCCGAATACTTGATTTGAATTCAAAAAGCACATTAACAATATTATGATTTGTATACATAAATGTATAAATATTCTTGTGATATATAGAAAATATTAACCTTAGTCCCTAATTGTATTTAATATTTTTTTAAAAGACCTAGAAATGGATGTTTGCTTGTATTATGATGTTTGAACTCGGTTTCGAAATCCATCTACCAGAAAAGAACATGTATTTTAAATCCAATCTATAAAAATAGTAAATGACAGAAAAATTGAATTAATTCATAGTATTTAATTATTTTTAGCAAGCGTATGTGACTACAGAGGTCATTGTAAAATAGATTAAGACTGCGAGAACATATGCAAAAATGTTGGAGATACTGTTTTATTTTGTGGTACAACCGTTTATGATAGAGTTTGTTGTTGTTATCATGGTCGTCCACCCAAGAAATATAATGTTGTTCTAGAATGATATATGTATTAATTATCATTTCACCTTGTTATAATTAAAAGAGAATAATTTTTGAAACATTTAGAATTTTTCCTATGTCTTCAAATAAAAAAAATACATAAAAAATGGGATATAATTGTTATGTAGGAGAAAGAAGTGTCACCGATCCAATCGTTACATCCTAATAGAAAACGAAAATAATTTTTTTGTATACGTTTAAATTTTTTTTTTTTTTTTAAATGTGTCTTAGCTATGACTTTCAATTTTTTTTAGGTATATAACCCTATAAGTTTCATGGAATTCAGTTTTGCAATTTTAGTATTTAAAATGAACCATATTAATCATAGTAAAACGTAGCTATATAAAATTGTTATATATGTGCCACATGGGTAGGGATGTATGTTCTCATTTCCAAGCTATATCAAAATGAAATAAAGAAAAAACATGGGATTCAATGAAATCAAATGACCGTAGAATCGACAGGCGTATTGAGGATCAAATCTCAAACCTCCCTTAATCAACAAGTTTGACTTACTAACCAGCCTAGATCTAACATAAAGACTGAAAATAACAAACTACATGATAATTGAAGGAATGAGAGAGATGAAATTCGTTCGTTGGATTAAAAATTTGATACATAGAAGGTTGACAAAAAATCGAGAAGACAGTTTGATCATTCCAGTGCCGTTCCTCCCCACTTCTGAACCCGAGTCTCAGCTTGCTCAGCCTGCAGAATTCAGAGATACTCAAATGATCAAACCAAACACAAATGAGGAACATAGCAGAAAGAGGTTGTTATAAAGACGTAGTAAGCGAACCTCTTTGTCCCAGTTAGTGAAGTAGATGATTCCAATCAATATAAGTGTCTGCAAGCAGATTCCAGCAACCATGCCTCCCCAGATTCCCTACAAATGAATTAGCACCAATATATAATATAGTTTTAAAAACAATGCAAATACAAATGACTGAAAAACCATACGTAAGAGTGAAGATAGATAAAACTCCAAACCTGAACGCCAAGGTTTAGTGTGAAACCAAGAAGAAGACCAGCAGGAAGTCCAATGATATAATAGCAGGCAATGTTCACGTATGCAACCAGAGACTGCCATCCGGCTCCAACCGCAACCCCTAAGAAAGTAATCACAGCTCAGTCTCAGTGCCATTGTTTTTTTTTTTTTTTTGGGAAAGGAGCTAGCATGAGATGAGGTCGGGTACCTGACAAGACCGGCTGGAGGCTGTTCAAGAGGACAGTGAAGCCCAACAAGACAGCTATTCTGGTGGTTTCCGCTGCTACAGCTTCGCTAGAAGTGAAAAGATGAGGAAAGCTGTCTTTTGTGGCTAGGACAAGAATCATGCACGCAACACCGATAAGAGTCGAGGTTATGGAGACAACTATCACCGAGAATTTCGCCAGATATGCATTTCCGGCACCTAGTTCATTTGATACCCTCACACTGAAAAGTACACCAAAGATTAGACTTGTCTTTTGTTACTAAGTTAGCTTTCTTAAAGTTATAAATCTTACCTTATGGCAGCGTTAAACCCAATCGAAATCATGGCGGTCCAACCTTCTATGTTCATGCTGTTTAAAATAAAATCACTAAACAACAAACATATATGTATATATATATAGGAAGCTGGAATCAACTAGGACGAGCAAGAATCGGTTACCAAATGGAGATGGCATCGACTGGTATCAGCGGATTAGGAAGCAGACCCGTGACAACAACCAGAACCATCAAGTACCAAAACTCCAAACTGCAGAATGCAAAGAACAAAGCTTAGCCTTATATAATAATAATAAGTAAAATAAAAGAGGCATGAAAAAGGTACCAGAGCATAACAGCAGAGGCTAAGGATAGTTTGACGAAACCAAAGAGGTCTCGAAAGGCAAGCCAAGAAAAGCCACTCCAGGCGCCATCAGATTTGGTGATAAAGATATACAGAAGCTGACCGATAACAATAAACCACCAAGAGGTATTGAGAGTGATGGCCGCACCAACAAGTCCCCATTTGAAGTAAAGAATGAAGAGCCAGCTAAGCACTGCGTGAATAACTAGAACCACTCCGGAGATCCAAGCCATCACAAGCACTTTCCTCTGCGACTGCAAGAACTTCTGTATTGGGAAGTTGGCTGCATATGCAAACAGTTGTGGAATCATCCACACCGCGAACTTTCCAGCTGCTTTGGAGATGTGAGGAGCCTCGCCGAAGAAGGAAAGGATAGGAGGAGCCCAAATGTAAATGGGTAGCAGACACAAAGCAGTGGTGAAGAGTATGACCCACGAACGCTGCATGTATATTCCAAGCATCCTAAGCTGTCCCGCTCCATACGCTTGTCCGCACAATGTCTCCAACGCACTCCCCATCCCTAACTGCCACCATTTCCCATCTCAATAAACAATGCCTAAGGAACTAGTAGACATTATTCCATGCTTTCTCAACACTCTCTCTTTTTGGTTAACTTTCGTGAAATGAAAATACTAAAGTTGAACCTACGCTACTACATGTTTTCAAAATCAATACCTGTTGTAAATTTCATATATTATTTTTGGTGTTAGGCTGCAAATATCAAGTTAATGAATAAACAAACCAAAGAGTATGTGGTAGCAAGGAGTGAAGCGTGTCTAGTAGTGGGGACTACGGGGAAAGAAGAGGGATGGTCCTACATTATTATACGAAGGTTTGCCGAATTTTCCATTTTAATCATGTTACCAGTTCTCGTTGTATATATAGGAAATATTGAAACAAGATTTAAAATATTGAATCTTTTCTTCTACATGAGTTCTCAATGTATATATCTTTTGGAAAATAGTTTAATGACCAAAAAAAAAAAAAAAAAAACAAAAAAAAAGAAAGAAAGGAAAATAGATAAATGATAGTAGCGGGAAAAAAAAAGAAAAAAAAAGTGAAGCAAGTCCAATCTCCGTTTTCGTTCTATCCTGTTTCAAATTCCCGTGTACTACACTTGTTCTTAAATTTTAAGCATAGAAAGCGATACAGAACAAAATTAGGATATTTAGTTAATCCATAATGTCTTCTTCATTAACCTAGTTGCGGTTGACTTTGTGGTTAAATGAATGATTAATTTGGCCAAAACTAGCAAAATCACGTGAATAAAAAAAGCCTTCAAAGAAAAAGGAAAAAAATTCACATGAATCATTTTTAACTGTACGGCAGGAGATCTACTTTGTTATTATTTACTAATTAAAAAAATAAAGCCTTAAAAGTATTAATTTTTGTTCGTGTGGTCTTTAGTCGGACACAACACATAACAAGAAAGAGACACGTGTGAGGGGTGACGCACCATGACACCGAAGGCGAGGCCGGAGATGACAGAATTCTCCACGGAGACCGCGGCGAGCTCGAGTTCGCCGAGACGGCCGGAGAAGGTCTGAGTGAGTGCGCCGAGAGAGTATTGGCTGATGGCTGTGAAGATCGCCGGTCCCGCTAGCGCCCAGAGCCGCCTCGACTCTTCCCCAAACTCTTTCGTCCATACTTTCGACGCCGGTTTGATTGCGGCGACTTCTGGCGGCTCACGGTGGTCAAGCAGCGGCGAGCTCTGATCCTTTCCCATTTCCTTACTTTCTTTGCTCTTTCTCTCTGTTCGGATTTGGGTTAATAAAGACAATGGTAACGGTGGTAGGTACGACTATAATTTCAATACGATTTTTGAAAACAAGATTTTTGTGTAATATATTATTGGGAAAAACCTTACTCACCAATGGTAAGTAAAATACTCTTCGAGAGGAAAAAAAAAAAAAAAAACTCATATTTCCTTACTCACCATTTACCTTTGTTTTTTTAACACCCATTAGAATTTAGACATGTGCGCTCATTTTGAAACTTAATTCTGTTAGTAAGAGTCAAATACGAATCAAATAACTAGAATAATTACTTAGTGACTAGAACTAGAAAAAAAAAAAGTTATCAAGGGAAACTAACAAACGGCAAAAATTTTATTTTTATTAACAAAAAAAAAACTTCTAGTGTCATCCAAGGTTCGAAAAATCGTTAGACGCTAGTCGGACGGTCAGGTTGGATCAAATAAAAAACAAATAAGGTATATTAGGTTCTAAACTCCAAAACATGATTTCCAATGGAACATTTACATAAACTTTAGGGTTAGATTCAAGATTAACCAAATTTAAAATTTAAATTTTAAGTTCGAACATTTGTATTATACTGAATAGGTATTTAACAAATATGATGTTTTCTTGGTGTATTGTTCAATTATTTTCACTAAAAAGTTAAAAAATACTAGATTTAGGATAAGTTTAAGGGTTTGTCAGACTTCTCGATTTTCCGAGAAGTCTGGCGATAAATTAAATATAAAATTTAATTTATAATTTTTAAAAAATTAATTCAATACAAAAAAATTTATACATAAAATAAACATAAACAATTGTGACATGTATAAATTAAATTTACATAAACTATAATCAAATTGAACCATTGAAGGTTGATTTGGTTCAAACCTCATGTAGTTTAGAGTTTAGGGTTTTAGGGTTAGAAATTAGTTGGAATTGGATATTTGTTGAGCCTAATTAACTATAAATGAGTTTACATATCGAGTTATATATTGGACTGTGCAAATTACCAATAAATCAAGAATCTGAGCTATGTCTGACATATGTGGTTGGATATAATGTTTATATTTGTAGGATTAGATAGAGAGTTTGTAATTCTTTTAAGTCGTAATGTTAAATTCACATATAGTAGTTAGTTTGTGACCATGTTTAACGAGTTTGATGTTTGTTATACGTTTTCTATGATGGTATTTAAACAGTAATTATTAGATTTAGGGTATGTTTAGGGTTTCGCAGACGTCTATGGTAGTCTGATTCATAAACAGAATTTGTCAAACTTCTAAAGAAATCTGAATTTTGGGGTTTCTCAGATTTTTTGGTAAGTCTAAATCAAGTATTGAGAAGTCTGATTCAACCAAAAATAAATTACTAATTTCCAATTGTTAAAAACGGGCAAAAATTCCCGCTAAAATTTTCAAATTGTCAAAAACCCGGCAAAATTTTCCTCCAATTGCATATTTTTTTTATAAAAATAATTATTTTGTTACATCAATTGATCAAAAAGGAAAATAACATCGGCAAAAACCTAATTTCTCTCTATAATCTCTTCCTCTCGCCGGCCGTTTCACCTGTAACCTCTCCACCGCATTCCTCCAATGTCGGCAGTTTCGTCTACAAAGGAACGTGGTTTGAAGACGACGGCGTTAACAAGGAGATCTATCGTGACTCTCCTCCTTCGCCGGCTTCTCCATCTCGAGTTGCGATCGTGTCTCCTTCTGCCCAAATCTCGATGAGATGTTCTTCAAACCTATCCTTCGACGACCTTATTTCTGTTGCCGCCTCAAGCCTCAGGTGGAGAAGAAAGCTCTCATGGTGACCTCCTCTCTTTCAAATTATCTAGATCCAAACCCCTATCTCCGTCCAGAACAGTTCCCGCCGGCGGATCTCTGCTCAAATCCTTTAGATCTGCTACTCCATCTCTGTCGCTGTCTCCTCGTATCTATCGAAGCTGGTCGAAATCATCCGGCCAGTTCCTAGCTTGACGCCAAGTACTCTTTTCTCTACTTTTCCCATTCTGTTCGTGGAGTTACTGATTTGGGTTTTGAGTTTGATATGTGTGGAGTTACTGATTTGGGGATTTCTTTTAGGTTTAATTAGCTTTTTATGTTGCTCGTTTGGAGATTTCATGGCGGTTTCCACTGTATCTTCGTTTCTATTGCCCTCTCTCGTCATATAAATCTCTTTGTCTTTTCTCACCAGACCAAAAATCCCTCAGCTCTCGTTGCTTTCATCTTCAACCCATGGCTGTCTTAGTTCCTGTATCTTTTACCGTGTGTGATGTATGGTTGTAGGTTTTTTGATTTGTTTGATACAAATCACAATGGAATACTCGGACGACCCTAATAGTTTTGGATCTCAAAAACAAAATCTCTATTTGGTCTAAAATTTATGGTATATATATACTGTTTTTGCAGTTTCGTTCTAGTTGCATTTCTTACTTGATTCGTATTTTAACACTCCGTCATTGTTTTGTTATCGCAGGAGGACTAAAGGGAAGTGGACAATTACGACCTCGGTGTAGGTATGCAGCGTTACTTGCCTCCACTCATTTTTTTCTGAACAAGTTGTTGCTTTGGACTTATTGGAATTTTAGACAAGTGATTCTCCATTTTTGTTGATCGGCAGGTGCTTTACTGGCTTTCTGGCCTCAGCTGCACTGAGAACTTCACTATCAAATCCGGGGCTCAACGTGTTGCTTCTTCCTTACTTTTTGCTCAATTTTTCTGAATCAGGACGTGGTTTAATTTCTACAAGTAGTGAACGGGAAGTAACAGGAAGTTGGACCAAGGGAAAGGAGAAAAAAAAATCTATCAAGTTTGATTCACACACTGAGCAACCACAACCGCCAAAGAAAAGCCTAAGAGAATAACAATATGTTGAAGTTTTGTTTTTCAAAAGAATACGTAGTTATATATGTTGGAGTTTGGTTTTTCAAACATAAAAACTTGTTCATGTAAAACATGTTACTTATGTTTGTTGATTTCTAATGCTTCTTTTGGTTTATGAATTACTTAAGTAAAAAACTAATATCATTAATATTATGTTAATTACAAATTGCAGAAGCCCATTTTACTAAACCAAAAGCTATAGAAATACCAAAGTATGCAGGAATACAGTAACAAAGCAGTCCCAATATAGCTAAATCAGTCACAACTCAATAGCAAAATCAGTCACAACTCAGTCGCCAAAAATTACGACTGATTAGCGACGAGGTGTTTTGAGACTACGTGTTACAGTCGCAATTCGGTGATTTGCGACTGTTTTTTTTGTAGTCGCTAATTTGTTGGTTTCTTGTAGTGTTGTTATCTATACTAACAAGCACTTCTCTTAGTATTTGTCTTTTTTTTCTTTTTTTTTTTTAAAAGTAACTACTTAGACTTCAAATGAAGTCTGATTCTTATGAGTTAAAAGCTTATAAACAACATTGCAAAGCCCAGTCTCATCATCCGTTTTCCATAAACAATAGGTAAAATGTCAAATCCGATCTCTCATTAGCGATCGCTTGGGAAAAATCAGACTTCGTAGAGAAGTCTGATTATATTAGCTACATTGTCAATAATTTAAGAAACTTGATTATCAAAAATATATAACATATAATCTTGTAAAACTGATAAAGACGCAATATAATTATGTACAACACATATTAAAGCTAGAAAATAATAAAAAATATCATATATATTGTAAAAATGGATTTTTAAAAAAATAACATTGTCATACTGCGAAAGAAGTCTAAGTATAGATATATCAATTTATTTGCTAATATTCTTCAAAAATTGATTCAAAAATAATTATCATGCATAATCATGTGAAACTCATACAAAAGCAACATATACAAGGATAACAGTTTTTAAAAATAGAATTTCAAATAAAATTAATTATAATTAGGTCAAAAAATGGATTTTAAACATATGAACTTATCAGACTGCAACATCCGTCTGCCAAAATCACAATCATACATCTCTGGCAGTCTGAGAAGAGGGGTATTTCTGCAATACGAAACTATTTTTGTCAGACTTCCAAACACGTCTGACAGATGTCAGACTTCTTATGCCGTCTACTTTGTTATTATCCCGCGTATTTCTGCAATTGACTAAAATGTTGACTTTTTCGTGAGAGTGCAGAAGAAGCCTGACAAAATAATTAGGGTATTTTTGCAATTGACCAAAACGTTGACTTTTTTTCGTTAGACTTCCACGAGAAGTCTGACGTATGTAAGACTTCTACTGCAGTCTAACAAAAAGTAGGGGGTATTATTACAATTGACCAAAGTTTGACTTTTCTGTCAGACTTCCGATGTAGTCTGATATATCAATATCAGACTTCTTTGACTTCTTTGGAGGTCTAACCAGAAAGCGGTGTATTTTTGTATTTGACCAAAAATTTTTGAATCAGACTTCTCGATGCAGTCTGACAAATATCCCATCTATCAGATTGCGATAGAAGTTTGACAGGGATTCGGTTATTCTGGGTTTTGGTCAACGATAGAAGTTTTTTTGGTCAAATAATGAAACTACCCTTTTTCGTTTTCAGACTTCTATAGAAGTCTGAAGACAAATCAAGTTTTGGTCAAACCCACATGTTTTTTAATTAGACATCTATGGAAGTCTGACAAAAGAGTCAAATTTCCGGTCAATTGCAAAAGTACCTTTTCTTATATTAGACTTCTTAGAAAAGTCTGATTAAATTTTTTTTATTACAAAGGAATTCGCAGACTGCCAATGTATTTTGATGAACACAAAAGTCAATTGCAAAACTACCCTTGCGTTGACCATCAGACTTCGTCAGACTTCATGGGAAGTCTGACATAGCGAACAGATCTGAAAAATCAGCGAATCATGTGAAAAATCAACTACATCTGGTTTTGAGCTCGTTTTTGCCTTCGTCAAGCGCCCATAACTTCTAGTCACACCAATACCCAACAAACCCAACAATTTTTATGGAAAAATAACTGAAATCGCAAGAGATTCGAAATTCTTATAATTTTAAAACGTGAATTAGATAGTTTTTTGGATGAAATTGGTGAGAAAAAAATGAGAATATAAGGTCGTGAACTCTAATATAAAGTTTTAATAACTCGAAATTGGTTGTGTGAAGTATGAAAAGCTCAAATTTGGTTGTTAATGGTGGTTGTGTGAATTGGAGAAGATGGCATTTTCGTGAATACCGAAGAATATTTCAGTTTTTTGGTCTTTTTCTTTTCTGCAGAAAATCAAAAAAATATTAAAATAATGGTGTTTAGACTTCTTATGCAGTCTGACAAATAATCGAAGGGTACTTTCGGGATATTGAAAAAGGAAGAGATGGGAGGGTACAAACAGCTTTGACTGCAAATTGTGGTGTATTTTTGAAAGAAGCCCTTTTCTTAAAATGGTTACATTTTATCTTCCAACTACGTTGTGAATTAACTTCGTAAAGAAGAGAAGATCAAACCATGTTTTTTTTTTTTTCTCACAAATTTTTGAAAAAGGAGATTGTGCTGGTGAAGGATTGACCAGTGGAGCCTTTATCCTAATCTATTTATTAATAAATACGAAACTTTTGATGGTATTTATTGAATATCTCAGAAAAACGAAAGATTTCAATTTAATAAATTTTCTAAATAAATTTATATTGACTATGAGAGAATATGTTCGCCTACGAAATAAATCAGTTTCAGATTCAGAGAGTAAGGTCAGTAAAATCTAATTAGTCATATTGATTTATCCTTAATATTGTTGTGACATCGTCTAATAAACATAGTTCTTTACCAATTTCTTATAGTTGGACATTTATTAAATGTATGGCGAAGGAGAAAAATGTTATCGATATTGATTTTCTTTGGAATTTCATTGGTAATTATGATTATGTAGTGGTGTTGAAATTTTGGAGAATACATTATTCTCAAGGTTAGTAATTAGTATTGCAGTTTCTATAGATAATGATTGTCTTCCATGAAAACGACTTCTCTTAAAAACAAGATAAGAACATATATCAATGTAAACATGAAATTGAGTTTTCAAATATGTTTCATGTCAATAACAACCAAATTATTAAGGATAAAAAATCCAAAATATGTTTTTTTTTCTTTTTTAACTTAACTTGATTTTATTAATTCCTTTAAAGTGATGTTACATAGTCATTATAAAGCAGATTTGTGATAAAATAAGAGACATAATGATGATAAGCAAATAAAACTTCTTTTTGTTGTGCATTTCCAGCTAAAGCGTCCGCAACGTTATTTGATGATATCATTTTCCAAATGAAAGAAACATTGGAAATTTTTTCCTCCCAGTGGCGGATGCTTCTTATCCAGTTGAAGACTCCAAAGTGTTGCCTTCGGTTATTGAGTAACTCGGTTACTTGTTGGTTATCTCCTTCAAAACATACTTGCTTATAACCTTTTATCCAACAATGATGCAAAGTGTTTCCTTCGGTTATTGAGTGTCTGAAATTCAAAACAGAGTATACCTTTTTGCCTTTAGCTTGAGCAGGTCTCATATATGCATCATTCGAATCTCGATAAACCCAACTTCCAGATGCCGTTATTCCAGAAGAGACAAATGAGGCATCGTAATTGCATTTAATAACATCATACAGTGGTTTTTTTCAAGGTATGCCCTCTTGTTCGTCTTTTTTGTTGCTTATGAACAGGTCTGTTGTCGTGGTATTGCTCTATCATCTTCCATTCATGAGCATCAAGTTTAGCAAGTTCCAAGCTTCTTTTCCAAGGGATGTTTTTTCTTTTGATGTATTAAGATATTTGTGCTCTTCCATATGCGACAAAGAATCCATATAGGAAGTTGACTTTGATGTGACAGTCTTGCTAAAATGTTGCAATCTATAATTTTTTAGGGAAAAATAAGCGGTTTGTTTGACAAGACTATGGAAAACACGGAGAATCAAATAGGATGTGAGAGTTTTATTAAGAAGTAATCGTCCACAACAACATAAAGTTAATCAATAATTCCATAGCTATAGAATACCAAGAACTCTTCCTCTCTGTTGTTGCCTTTTGTTTTGGATGCTCTGTCACAAGAGCCATTGCCTATTACTAGATGAATACCCGCGATATGCCGCATGCTATTATTATTCTTTTCTAGTCGGTTTAATCTAATATGTTAATATAATTTATAATTAGATAGAGGATAATTCAATTGAATATATTCACTTTTGCATTTACCACTAGAAAAAAATGATACTATAACTGAGCTATTATCACTTTTTCGTAGGTATTATGATATTCAATGTTAATGATATGTTACTTGTGTCAAAATTTATGTTTAAAACTTTCCTTATGTCTGATAGTTACTAATTTAACTATGACCTTAAAAAATCTACAAAGTCGTAGGAATCACCAAACAAATTCTTTTTTTCTTTTAGGTTTAAACGACTCTGTTGTTTTTTTTTTTTTCTAATTTTTTGGTTCGTCATTCTTTCTTTTGATTCCTACAGACTATCTCGAACAACTTACCGATGAACATTTTTATTTGTCGATTTTACGTTCATTTGTTTAGCCCGGCTGTTTGGGATAATTTGGTGCCTTTTTTTCCTTTTGGGTTCTTTATAATTTTCTTACCTATTTTCAGTCCCATTTTTTATTCAGCTCCTCTTGAACCCTTTACATGTAAGCATCATTGGTTCCTTCCAAATGAGTTATATACTTTTGAAAGAATTTTTTTATTCAAAATTTTTTGAATTAAATTCTGTAAAAATAACATCGTAAAGTTTTTGAAATAGGTAATAATCATAAGCGAATGAAGAGATATTTTGACTTATATTAAATATGAGAATATATTAATAGTAGGAGTCGAAAAAATAATAAAAAATATTGATAATAGGTTACCTCCAGTAAAATCAATGGAAAAATGAATAAAGGATGAAGAATTATTTAAAACTTAAGCCATGTAATAAATTTTTCAGCAAGTCAACAATTCATGATCCAAACCGGTTTGCTTTTTTCAACTCTGGTCAGACTCTTTCGGTAACCATTCTCATATAAATTCTTCCTCAACGATGTTTTCTCCTCCGTCTGTTTCTTAGTTTTCATATTCCCGTTTGCTTTGCTTTTGTCTCCTTTTTCTCTTCTGCATCTTCTGCATAGAGAGAGTAAATGATTTAAAATCAATACTACAAACTGATTTAAAATGCAACTCTCAAATTAGAAGCTAAATAGAAAATTGCTTCAAAATTAGTCAAATCTAAATAGCTAACAAATGTCATATCTTTGCTTCGCCAATGGGGTATAATCAATGATGATTTGTAATTTTGGATGAACAGATGAGTCATCAATGATTTTGGACCGCTGTCAGGATTGTGTCTTCCTCCGTAAAATTTCTTGCATCAAAAGTACGGTTATTTCTTGATGTCCACATGGACTAAAGGACCCATGGCATTAAAGTCCCAAGACCCAAACCCGTTGGTTACATGCTGCTGAGTTCTTTTGACTTCATATGTCCACCCTTAAATCCAATAAGACCATTCTTGAATGCTAAAATCTTCATTTTTTTTTTAAATCTATAATGAATGCAAAAGATAAGGAATAATAAAAACCAAAAAGCCAGAAATAATCTGAAAGGGCTCAATTTGAATCAAGTTGTGGGGGTTAAAAATTACATTAAAAACATAGAAACTAAAAAATATTACAGAAAAACAAAAATGAAGATAATGTTTAGACTTACTTCTTGCCTTAAGATTCATGAAATTGTTCTTCGTTCTCTTTCCCCATCATGGCAGCCCCCGTATATGCCTTACCCACAGTAATATTCTATCTTCTTTAAGAGCATTGAATCTCCTAAGAACACATAAAAATACACAAACTAAAGCAATTTAACAGAAAAAATAAGATACGACATAGCCATTCTACAACAAAACTGTTACTATATGAACATTGATTTGTGCTAGATTATCTTTTTAGATTTCTCCCCTACATATTTCGTTAACTTATTGAGCGTTGCAGCCAGATTCGCAGCTCTTTTCATGGTTCCTTCGACAGAATATTGCTGTTCAAGTGTACGAAATCCATATTTAAAACCAGGCATTGCAATCGCCAGAAAACATTTAATCTTCTAAAATACTATCAACGATAAGAATCATAATCGAATCTAGTCGAAACAAAAAACAGAAGTTGACCATCAGACCCAAATTTGAAAACCAAACATTTCATTTGCCCCAAAACCCTTTTAATTTCACCAATGAAGAAGAGAAATTGAGATATTTTACACACAAAATTCACCATTGTAGGCTGTGAAATGCAATTTACGAAACCATGCCTTTTTTGGTTGTCGTCTGCAAGTTGAATATGAGGACTGATGGCTCCTCCGTCTTCAGTGGCGAAGATGCTACAACGATTGAATCAGAGATCAATTCGTTGCTTAAAACAAATGGCATTATCAGTACGTTGTAAGTGAGCTATAATCAAATCTAGGATTTGGGTTGTTGCTGAAGATAAAGAAACCATCAAGAAGCTTATATACCTTTTGAGGAATATAAACCGAGGACGAGAGAAGAAGATGAAGTCTGAAAGAGAGAAAACCAACATGATTTAGGGTATATTTAGGAAAATGAGGTCTTAAATTGAATTCAGGGGCGGATCTACAATGTAATTGGGTGGGGCACGTGCCCCATGCTAGTTATAAAAAATTTGTGCCATACGTGTAACAGTTATTTTGTTGCTCAGTTGGTCATCAACTTCTCTCTTGTACACTTAGGTTTTGATTGGTAAAGCATTTGGGTGAGCTTAATGCTTTGTTATATCCAATCAACTATTTTTATTTATAGCATTAAACAAAGCATTTGGAGTTCTAAATACTCATTTTGCTAATGCTCAATGTTAGAGCATTTGACTTAGCATTAGCATTATAAATTAAGAATTAAAATAATACTCTTACTTAATTAAGTTTTAAATTGTTATCTTATGTCATTATGGTAATTTTGTATCCAAATGCTTATATTTTACCAATCACATAATTTAATAAATTGCATGTAGTTTATAAACAACTAATGCTGATGCTTATGCTAGTTTATGCTACTGCTTTAATAAAAGTTGTACCAATCAAGATCTTAGTGACAAGTTCAATGCCTTCATACTTTTGTTTTCTCTTTCTTTTATTGCCTTCTTTTTTCTGGTAACGTCTTTTATTACTATCATTTTTCTACATTGCTAGATAAATTAAATTATTACTTGTCTTTTTAATTATTTTTCAAATAATCAGCGTATGATACTTCCATTTTAATTTTAATTTTTGGTTTCTACATATATACTTTGACTGTCATTGGTTTTCGATAAATAGAGAATGATATTATTTCAAAGAGTAGTAATACAACTATATTTTGAATATGTGAGTATATACAAATAATATTAGAGAAATTATTTTTATTCAATCATTGGACGATTTCTAATTTCAAAATGTATTACAATAAGAATAGGCATATTTATCTAAAAGTTATTTTGTAATGTGAGTTTAATACTATTGTGGTAATGACTATTTTTTAGTCTAATTGCTTATGTTAGTGTGTTAGGGGTGGGTCGTTGTATTATTATTAAAGTTCATATATGAAAATACACGTAGTTAACAAAAAATTAACAAAAAAATTACGGTATTTTAGTACTATCACATATATATATGATTTGTGCCCCACTATAAAAATCTCTCTAGATCCGCCACTGATTGAATTGATCAGACCCTTTGATATATGCATGGAAAGGTCATTCAATTCACAATAATCGTTGACAGCATTTAGACATAACAAAATGAGTTGGAACGGTACTTGAAACTCATAAAAAAAACTACATTATTTATTTAAGATATTTTTAAGGGAGATGATGTGTTAAATTGTTATGTTTTGATTGGTCAGAATATACCAGTTTTTTTAATGGAGTGGCAGTTTCTCCTAACACAAGGGTGCTGATGTGGCAAGGTTGGAGAGACTTGGTTTTGTTATTATAGTATTGATTTATAGATAAGGGAGTTCGGTTAGGGTTTCCTTATCCACGTGGGTATAGAAATCGCCCTAACAAACTCTAATTCGCTTAGATTTCAGATTATTCCTTTTTTTGCAGTAGGTCTATCACCTACCGCCTCATTTACTCCGCCTCATTCCATGTGTTAGCCCAACGAATACACTTTCTGCAGCTGGTGTTAATGTTATGGGCTTTAACCTTGATTTGGGTCGTGTCTAAGTAAATGAATAATTTATTCCTAATAGTTTACCCCCCCCCGCCACGCCTCGATTTCGTTATTAGAACCCGAGGAGTAGCAGATGCATAACCACTAAACTGCAGAATATATCCATGTACTCCTAAACCTCAAACACATGATTTGAATTTTTTGAAATTTTTTTGAGTTAGGACAATACCCGAAAATTACACCATTCGATTTCTCTTCTTCTTGCTTCGTGGATTCATTTCCTATTGGGTCTCATGATACCAAACCTTCTTAATTTGCTCAATTTATGCTCTATTGGCCTTTCTCCTTTATCTTTGACCCAATCCAATAACATTCATTTTGACCCATGGTTCCCTTTAATGAAAAGTGAGGCTTGGTCTCTTTCATAACCTAAATCTACCATAGCTTCTTCGTCCCTTTCATCATAAGCTGCACAGCTCATGGATTTCCTCCGGTAAACTCACTGTCGACGTATTCCTCTCCCCACGGTGCAAGCACAGCATAGAAATTTCCCCGGTAAACTCCATTTTTCTTTACCTCATTTCTCTTTTCCGATATCCAATTGATTTCTATATAATTTGGAGCTTTTGATATCTCACGAGTCGTCATATGACCCTGAGACTGCTTGGAAATCAACACTTTGACAATCGATGTTGTTCCTTTTATTTATTTTTTTGCTTAACCACATTGGCCATTGCTTTATACTAACGAGCCGCCTTACCCAGTTTATTTCAAAGACTAATTCTTTTTTTTTTTTTGTGGTGTATACAAATTTTTCCAGATACTTACGGCTCAACTCATTCAACTAGCTATTCTATTGAATATGTGAGCCCTCTCTACGACTTTCTTTCTCCTCTTCTAATTAGGGATACTTTTTTCACGCCATGCCTTAACTGTATGTCTAGATACGGTAACAATCATGTCGTCCATTCCTTCCTTGCACTGCAACGTTCCCATGGAACTGATAGACTTGGACAGTGGGAGTGAGTTAGATAACGAGTGTGAGCTGCATCCCCTGCCCTTACTCGAGATGAGCAGCAGACTAAGGACATGTTCACTGCGGGAGAACAAAAATCTGATAACACTACCAGACACCCCGGTTAATGAACTGCACAAACCACCGACCAAGAAGAATCCTACTTCAGTCTTAAACGTAGCAGCAACCTTTGGAATTAAACAAAACTACGGACTTGAAAACGTGACTTTGAGGTCTCCATTGGGTGAGCGAGATGACAATACAGGCCCTGGAGAAATTGCTATATATGAAAGCTTTTTTGCATCTGGTATGCGAGAGGCTGTACCTGCTTTGGTGGGCGAGGCTGCATCATTCCTTGTCGTTTCTCGTAGTTAATTCCTTCCATCAGTTTGGTCAACATTGATTGCCATCCAAGTTTTCGGAGAGTCTTTTTCTATCCCCATGGAAATCAAAGAGGTTTTGTATAGTGACAAATTCAATAACAACTCCTTGGAGAAAAAAAGATATGTGATGCACACGAGGATCTGGCCAGCATTGATATAAAGCTCTATGGCTTATGATAGAGATTGGAAGAAGAAATATTTATTCATGATAGTTGGGTATAACACCGACTTTCCCATTGTGTGGAAGCCATTAGGTGGGTTTAAATTCGGTCCATATGTGATATATGCATTTTTGCAGTAACTAACCTCGTCACGGTTTTCTTACTATGCAGTTGTAGACACTAAACGTAACGAGGGAGGTGCAACCAAATTTACCAGGGTGATCAGAGAGTTACCCCAATACCATTTCGCAGAATTTTTGACCAGTGACTTTGCTCTGTCTTGTAGAACTATTTGGGGTGAAGTTCTCACAATTTTTGGTTGCGATATGTTGATTAATTTCCTCCACTACCTTGCTTACTTTTCCCAGCTGCAGGTTGTTACATGATGAAAGATCAACATCGCTTGGGAGTTGGAGCTTTCAAATTATTCAAGCAAGTCCATGAAACCAAGAAGACCGGGCCGACACCGTTGCAGCTTCCAGGACCGGCCTCTACAGCCGATATATTTACTGCGAAACATCCCATCATCGATAAACGCAAGGCTTCCAAGTGTGCGTCTGTGTCGTCTACCCCGAAACGAGCTAAAACTCATGGTAACGATTATGCAGCAGTTACGTCCTCTACTCAGCAGGAGATGATCACGTTTCCAAATACTTCTCTTACTACAATCACATCTCGAGACTCGGAGTTTCTTTGTGATCTTGGTGTTGATGCAGCCTTTGACCAGCTTCAGTATAGCCTTCGAAAGGTAAAGTCTGCAGCTCTCTACAACTCGGAGTTTCTTACATCATCACTCAACTAATTTATGTTTTTTCTTTGTAGAGTTTTTCTCTATGCGATTTCTTCAAAGATGCATCATCTACTACAGCGGGAGAGCTAAAGCGCGAGCACGAGTTAGTGGACACCTTAAAGCAGGAACTGGACATTGAAAAAGCTCGTGTCACCACTGCGGAGTCCAATATTGGTACCATGGAAATAGAGATTTTAGGCCTTGAGAAGCAAATTCACGATCTCAAGATAATAATTGGCGATTCCCAAGCCAAGACCACCTCCTTGGAAGAAGAGAAAGCGTCTTTCACAAAAAAGAACATGGCCTTAAGCCTCGAGAATGCCTCCTTGGAAGATGAAGTAAAATATGCTATAAGTGGAGCTATGGTTGTTGCACGTTGGGAGCTCTTCTGAGAATGGGACAACGGGAAAAGAAACATTGATCATTGGAACTTGAAGGACGCAGAAGAGCAGTACCTATACGTGACTGATGTCGATCCAAGGTTCAAGCTCTTGTTGCCCATTCTCAGCAGTCTTCCGGATACTGTTGTTGCTTCTACTTCTCATGACGGTGAACCCGTTGTCGCGGGACCCATCACCTCTGACCCCTCCGCCACGATGTCTTGAGTTGTTCTCCTTACCTATAAATTGTAGGAGTATGTTTACTTTAAATTATTGTGTCACTAACATTTTATTCTGTTGCTAGTAGAAATCATCGTGTGAGTAGGTGATGTACTAATCGGTTGGCCTTGTAGTGATGGCTGCCACTCATTTTCTGTAAAAAGGCTCCACTATTATCTTTATAGACATCCATGATGGTTTTCATTCTGAAGAATGATCATATTTCTTCTATCAAAATTTTTGCTCTCTTTATATCACTCCACGTGTCTTCCAATATACTCGTAGAAAGCTTATGAACTTTACCAGTTTCAAACCCCTTAATTTTCATCCTCATACAATGAAAATTCTATAGTCCTTCACTATTGCGTTAAGATGTCTTGCGATTGTCACAATCTCTCTTGCATTATGTCATGTATACATGGTCTGCAATTTCTGCCTTACCTCACATATTGTATGAAGAGGTCGCGTTGCAATTTTCTGCAGTACCCCTCATACTACATAAATTCGAATGGCATGTGATTTTCGTAGTGCCTCCTATACTGCATCAACCAGAACAACCTGTAATTTTATACAGTGCCTCCTATATTACATCAACCAGGAATATCTACAATTTATGCAGTGTTTCCCATACTGCATCAACCAGGAATGTCTGCAATTTTTGCAGCGCTTTGATACTGCATCAACCAGGAAGGCCTGCAATATCTGCAATGTTTGGAATTTCTGCAGTGTCTGCAATTTCAACACCACTTGTAATTTTTGCAGCGCTTGCAATTTCTACAGTGTCTACAATTTTCACAGTGTTTGTAATTTCTGCATCGTCTGCAATTTTCACACTTCTGGTAATTTCTGCAGCGTTTCCTGCACTGTACTTTTCAAGATGTGTTGCACTTCATGCGGTCATTATTTATATAATTTTAAATCAAGAATTGTTGCAATTTTTACAGTCAATCTTTATTGTGAAGGTATGCTATAGTTTTTGCAACATGTTTTACTTTATATGCCCTCAAGACATCGCGCATTGTATACGTCTATCGTAACATGCAAATGACGTGTTAGTCTTATGTTGGGTGATGCGTTCGCCTTCAGCAATTCTTGCTTGCTTGCATAGGCTCTCGCTTCATGTAACGCGTTGGCCTTCAGAAATTCTTGCTTGCTTGCATAGGTCCTCACTTCTTGTATTAGCCTAACGCTTTTCTGCAGTGGCTTTAACATTTAATATACCGTAGTTTTATGCAGTGTCTGCAAGTACTTATGGGAAATTCCCAAGACTCTGTCATAGGGTTTTGCATTTTTGTAATTGGCTTTTCCATCTTTGCACACATTTTAGAGCTGTTCGACTCGTTTAGCCGTAGCGTAGTAACATGTAAAAGATATTATACCTTTGTTATATCTCCTATGGAGACATGTAACATGTAAAAGCATCACTTACCAACATATAGCGTTACCTCGGTACATAGTAGAGTTTGCTTAAGATGTATGCGTTTTGAAAATCGATTCATTAAAACCCTTGTCCGTAGACACGTAACGTATGTGAGATAAAAACACCAAGCGGGTCACGTTCGAAAAAAAAACACATGACGTCATATGGACTGTCAAAATCCGTAGAAAAAACAAAGGGAAAAAATAAAAGCAAATAAAACCCAAAAAAGAAAAAACTAAAAGATAAAAATTTAATGGTAGTAGGTTTTGAGGTGCAAGGCATTCCAACTATTTGGTTGGACCTTGCCATCCCTGTCCTGCAGCTTCTATGCTTCTGCTCCGTATACCTCTTTTATTTTGTAAGGACTTTCCCACATAGGTCCTAACTTTTCAGCACTGTGCTCTGCTGTATTTTGGAACGTTCGCCTGAGGACCCATTCCCCTAGTTGAAACGTCCTGGTCCGCACTTTTCCAGTTGTAACTTCTCGTGACATATAGCTGATAACACCAGTTACAGATTCTTGCAGTCTCCATTTTCTCATCAAATAGGTCAAGGTCGAGTTTCATTAGCTCCTCATTTTCCTCATACAGTAGATGTTATGTTACGTTTTGACGCTAACTTCGGCATGCACTACCGCTTCCATTCCGTATACCAACGAGAATGGCGTCTCTCTTGTCGCCGATTTCGTTGTGGTTCTGTAGGACCACAATACTCATAGGAGTTCATCTACCCACTTTCCTTTGGCATTGTTGAAATGTTTCTTCAGTATTCCTACAATGGTTTTGTTTGAAGACTCCGCATGTCCATTGGATTGTGGACGTCTGGTGTTGCGAAGCTAAGTTTGATTCCCAATCCGCGCAGAAGTCCTTGAAATCATGGCTCGTAAATTGTGGGCCGTTGTCAGTGACTATCTCGTGCGGGACCCCAAACTTGCATATGATATTCCTCCAAATGAAGCTTTTAACTTCCTTGTCTGTGACTTGCGACAATGCCTCTTCTTCCACCCATTTGGAGAAACAATCAGTTACCACTAGTAGAAATTTTTTTTGCGCTGGTGCCATTGGCAACTTACCCACTATGTCCATTCCCCATTTCATGAATGGCCATGAGGAACTGATAATTTTGAGGTTCTCTGGCAGCAGCTTAGAAACTTGAGCATGCCTTTGACATTTGTCGCAGTGATGAGAAAATCGCATTGCGTCATTTGACATGGTTGGTTAATAGTATCCTGCTCTCATCACTCTTAGTACAAGGCTCCCCCCCCCATCTCCCCGAATGGGATCCACACTCTCCCTCGTGCAACTTCCTTATGACCCGAGTTGCTTCTTCTAGGTAACACATCTTAAATAAGGACCAGAGAAAGACCTGCGGTACAACGCATCTTGAACGAGGCAGTAACGCGCCCTTAGTCGCTTGATTTTTCTGCACTCTCCACGATCTCTAGATAGTAGGTCGTCGCGCAGATAGTCGATGATAGACGTCGTCCAACTCGGCGTTTCATCCACTTGTACCACCTCCAGTCCCAATGTATCTTGGTTTATTGTTGGCCATTGCAAGACTATTGTTGGCCATTGCAAGACTAATAGTGGAACATTAAGAGAAATATCAGTTTTGAGAGCTGACACGAGGTTTGTTAGCGCGTCAGCGTGGCTATTATCATCTCTGGGTATCTGCGATATTTTGAAGCTGTTGAATTTTTCTAGTACCTTCTTTGAGACATTCTAGTATCGTGTCATTTTTTTAATATGTTTTTTTTTCTTTTTAACTCAGCTTGACTTTATTAATTCCTTGAAAGTGATGTTACATAGTTACTATGAAGCAAATTTGTGATAAAATAAGGAACATAATGATGATAAGCAAATGAAACTTCTTCTTGTTGTGCCTTTCTAGCTAAAGCGCTTGCATCCTTATTTGATGATCTCATGTTCCAAATGAAAGAAACAATGGAAAACTTTTCTTTCCAATGGCGGATGCTTCTTATCCAGTTGAAGACTCCAAAGTGTTGCCTTCGGTTATTGAGTAACTCAATTACTTGTTGGTTATGTCTTTCAAAACATACTTGCTTATAACCTTATATCCAGCAATGATGCAAAGTGTTGCCTTCGGTTATTAAGTGCCTGAAGTTCTGCTTCCAAAACAGAGTATACCTTTTTGCCTTTAGCTTGAGCAGGTCTCATATATGCATCATTCGAATCTCGATAAACCCAGCCTCCAGATGCCGTTATTCCAGAAGAGACAAATGAGGCATCGTAGTTGCATTTAATAACATCATACGGTGGTTTTTTCCAAGGTATACCCTCTTGTCGTCTTTTTTGTTGCTTATAAACAGGTCTGTTGTCGTGGTATTGCTCTATCATCTTCCATTCATGAACATCAAGTTTAGCAAGTTCCAAGCTTCTTTCCCAAGGGATATTTTTTCTTTTGATATATTAAGATATTATGCTCTTCCATATGCGCCAAAGAATCCATATAGGAAGTTAACTTTGATGTGACAGTCTTGCTAAAATGTTGCAATCTAGAATGATTTCTGTTTTTGTTTCGACTATAACATTATCATAAGATAGTTTCATGTGTGAGATACCCGACGCTCGCCATAAGGCTTTTTAATAGTCACACTTAAAAATAAGTGATTTGTGTCTTCTTCTGTAAGGCATCTTATACAAATGGAGTTAGTAAATACGTTACTACATTGTAATGTTTCGTTTGTTTCTAGAATATCAATTAGCAATTTCCATATAAAGTGTTTAACCATTGGTGATGATCTTCGAGATCTTACTCTTTAAAGTACCATTGCAAAGAGAAATAAACTGATGTAAATTAGAAGCAACTAAGACAATGTAAAAACCAAAGACTAATAAACTGCAGAAGACATTCGATTTTGTTTGGGTACCAGTTTAGGTACCAGTTCGGTGTGGGTATGATCTGAAACCCTAAATACCACAACGGAAGGGGTGATCGGGTTTTATTTAGTAAAACCGAATCTTATATGAACCAGGTAGTTCGTGTCGATTCCGAATTAGGGTTTTTTGATTTGTTCCGGGTTCGGATATTTCGGTCGCTTCCGAGTTTGGATTTTTTATTTGTTCTTTTTCATGTCTAAAATATGTGCCATCTTTAGTCTTGATTGTTTTTTGTTTTTGAATGTGTTTTTATTTTTATTTTTAGAAAACCATCTTTATAACCAATCAAGATTTTGAAAAAATAAATTTTCTAAAATTTAGGAAAACTAGTTTTTGAGTATTTTAATATTTTTTTTAAAAAACACCAAAATCCTGAAAATTTTTATCCCATCATTTACCTTTTAATTTTTTTTAAAATAAAAATATAACCAATCAAAAATCTCAATCTCATGTATATAAATTTCAAAAATTAAACATAACTACTTGTAACTTTGTATTTTTATTAATATTTAAAAAATTCTAATATTTATTAAAAATATTAATTTTGTCAGTAATAAAATAAAATTAAAATGAATAAACAATTTTTTTCTTATAACTTCGTTTTATTAATCATTTTTTTGAATTATGGATAAAAATGAATAAACAAATCTTTTATCTATTATAGATAAAAATTATAAACTAATAAAACAACCAATCAAGATTTTGTCAAACACTAAAATCTACAGCAAAATCAAAAACCAAAAAAATCTACAATCTAAAAACCAAAATTTAAACACCATACCAAAATCAAAAACACTAAACAATCATAGCCTGAACAAATAAAATGATATGGACCATCTAGGATTGATCGACTTCGGATTACACCCGAGATGGTCCTTCTAAGAGCCCTACGCCGAATCGCTGCGGCGGCCTCCGTTGTTGCCTTCCTTTATTCAAGAACCGCCGCCCCTTATGAGCCATTGCGCAGTCGCTTCGTCTTGACGCGAGGATTCTTCGCTGTCTCTTCATTTTGTTCCAATTGAACTCCTTTTGGTAGCGAATGAAATTCTCTAGACACTGAATATCATCATCTTGGTAAAATCGTAGCTTCAGTGTATTTATGGATCTGTAGACGATTTTGTAGATACGTTGATTAGGTGTCGTTCGATGGGAGGATCACGACTGCTAGATCGATCTCATTCTCGCTTCGTTTCCCTGTTCCTTATTTGATTATCCTCCAGAGACAGAATTGGACATTTAGTCGTGAAATCTAAAGCTTTTAAGAGGTGTTTGAGGAGCTTGATGGGGAAATATATGCAGATTTGCGGCATCCTTGCGCAATGGATGTTGGAAAGGTGAGAAACTTGAGCGAAGATTTTTCTCACATGCCTGAAATCAGAAACCCTGATTTTCTGAATTCTTTCAAAGACTTGATGGCTGCAGATTGGGCAAAGGTTGTTCAGGACGCTAAAAACGCACTATCGAAAAACACAGATGACAAGGCAGCGGAAGAGGCCTTAAGAACTGTGTTCCGAACAGCTGCAGCGTGCTTGGTTCTGAATGGGGAAAGGTATTAGAATTCAAATTACTTGATTATTGATAAGTTCAACTTGTCCTCCATAATAAGGTTGACAACTGACCAAAACAAAGATGAAGGTCAGAATTTGTACATTGTTTCCTCCAAACGACTGAAAAATAAAATCACGGTTCCAACAACTTAGTCTCTGTTTCCTTCCTTACATGTGATTCAACATTTGGTTTCAAATGAAGGGAATTGGAGCAACAATGGCGGGTTTTCTCCAAGACCAAGACTCTGCAGGAGACTTAGGGAGCGGTGGAAGCAATGCAGCTTTTCTTCCCAAACCAAACGGCCATCCTTGGCAATGACACAACTCTTGTATCACCGATCCCTTCCTGATTTCCTTCACATGATACAACTTCCATCGATTCGACAACTCTGTTTTTGCCGTCATATACTCTTCCAAGCTCATATCACTCAGACAACATTCCGAAAAGCTGCTTCTCACCGAACAGAATTCACTACCATCTTCGTTTTCGCTGTTGCATTCCTTTGTGGATTGGTAACTGAGACTCACCATCGCTGCCCTTGGCTTCTGCCTCAGTTTCTCCATTACCCGACTTCTGATCTGGAAAACAACTACCTGAAACCAACACTAACAGAAAGGTTTAGTTGTAAGCATAAAGAGTTGATGAAACACAAAGGTGAAGGAAATGGTACTTGATCCTCGTAGTCAAAATCTGCGTTAGCCTTGTCATCACTTTCTTCGTGATCTGAAAGGGTTACTTTTCTGCCTTTGCATCTGTAGCAATAAGTGAAGGCATCCCTCAACCCTGCGGTCATGTCCTCCGTGCATAATACCATCTTTCCTCACCTGCAAATTCTATCTCTTATCCCAGTATTATGAAAAAAAGCAAATCCGTGTAATGGGTTGAAACCTATACATCTTTTTGGGGTCTAGCTTTTAAAGGATATTTGTGAACTGCACAATGACAGTTTATCTAACATCACTTGGATTCTTTTCCAATGCACGCAACACCGTTTCCGTTCTATAACTTTTAATCTGTATTTTTTATTCTTATTTTATTTGGAATTTTATGTGTTTTTTTTTCTTTTCTTGTCATCTTGTTAATATTGTCGAATGAGGTTTTGAGGATTTACAAGCATATGATCTTCGTCTGCTTAGCAAACAGATACCATTAAAAAAACAACAAAAGCATTAAGCATATCATATGGAACCCCAAAAATTGCAAAGCTTTACTTCTTAATCTTGCGGTTGAAGAATAACCAAGTTGTTGGTCCTTCACTGTTGGGTTTTGTTGCAATTTCCTAACTTCTAAGCCACAGAATTAGCTATCTCTTCATTAAGCATTTGATCCAACCATCTAGAACCACCTGAAGCCATATATGAATGTAGTAGTCCATAATCAGTTACGCTTTTGGCAATGAGAGAGACAGCTCTATTTGCCGACTTGGATTGATACTCAAAATCTCAATTTATAAATTGAGAGAGTTCTCTTAATATTTCTGATGCTTCTGCCTTGAAACAAGGCCACGTCTTTGGTCTAGTCACTGCACCCACCATGACTTCATTATGGTGCCCAAATATCACACAATAACCTTTCAGCGCCATTATACTTTTAAGAGCCCATTTAATGAATGGCAAGCAATCTCCCTATCATTAGGCACGTTAGGTATAAAGCTTCTACTGTGATATACAGGAAAACCCAAGTGCAAGTTCAGAATGATTGTTCGGAATGCCGAACTTGCTTTAATCAAAGAGATGGTAAAAGGTGTACGGTGCAATCACTTAATTCTTCCTTCCGATTCTGAATTGTATTTTTGGTGTAAGAGGGGATCCTTATATATGTTATGCAGTCGGTTCTCTGATCCCATGGGTTAAATAGAGGATATGGAAGATTTCCTTATTCTCTGAGATTTACGGAATCTGGAAAAGTCTATTCTTATCCCTTCTGGACTTAGAGGCCGACCTAGACAAATGTTTAATACCCCCTCTCGGACATGGAACTAAGGTCAATGATAGGACTAACACCTCTTCGGTCAATGGGGCTGATATCGTCGAATGATCAATACCCCTTCAATGTAAAGGGTTGAGGTTAATGATAAAACTAACCCCTTCAATGTAAAGGGTTGAGGTTAATGATAAAACTAACATCCCCTTGATCTGGATAACATGACTTTGAATTAGAGAGAGATCAGTGAGGGCTGAATCTCATTTATTTCCAAGTTGTTGATAAGGGGTATCAACTATAAGTCCCCCACCCCCATTTTTTTTGAGGATGGACTTCGAGACGAGTGAACGAATTCTGTAGTCTATCAGTTTGATGATAATTGAGGTCAGAGTAAATCGATCGGAACTCTTAGCTCGGTATTATGAATCTAAAATGTGGTTGATTGCCTCGATCGAAACTGCTTTTGGCGGCAAAATGGAGAGAAGTTGAAGAGACTTTACTGACGTGTCCTCCGTTTAGTGGGATGTTTAGCGAAGGGACATGCTCATGCGGAATTTGAAGCGATTTTAACGCCTCATTTATTCTTGATTCTTCTTATAAATTGCCTATTTAACACATCCCATTTTCACTTTCATCCACCGATATCTGAGGTAGTCAATTTTTTCATTTCCCCGTTATGTTCTAGTTTCATCTCTAGTTAGAACAATGCTAAAGGTCGTAACAATTATGATGCAACTAGTCCGAGAGTTCATCGAAATCCATCCGCGGTAAAACACCGATGTCTATTCGGGTGAAGTGTCCCAAAATAAAGGATATTGGGTCGAGATCTTTTAAGGCGAGCTCAATTAAGAGGAACAAGAGATATGCTCCACATCCTAATTAGATAGAAGTAGTCGTTCCGAGATCACATCCACCAGGCTTCATGTGCTTGTGTGAGAGTTACTTTACTAAACCTCTTTTGTGATTTTCGATCGTACAACTAATGGTCAGCTATTGTATCCGACGTCAGATGGCGTTTTCTCAGTTGACTCCGAACTCGGTTAAGAACATGGCCGGGATCCTGATCCTCTCTTCTCAATGTGGAGTTCACATGAACTCATGTAAGCTCAAGGAACTCACAAAACAGAAAAAGGCTGATGACCATGAGGGCACATTTAAATTTGAGATGCGGCAAAAAATGAAGATAGTGGCCGATTTCAAGCTTCGCTCAAAGCTTTGGTATCATAACTATTTCTACGTCTGAATTAATCGAGCCTCCGCCTTTAATCCTGAAACTCGGATACTCCGATCGTGGGCGACTGTAATTGGTAGTTAGCTAGGACCCGATCATTTCTCAATCTTATCTCGTCTAACCTTTCTTTTCTCATTCGCAGCGAAACTGCTAAGATTTGAAGCACTACCGCCGAACTTCCAGGAAGAACACGAGAAATTATAAAGAGAAGGACCCTTCGGTGGGGAGACTTAAATTCTCAGCATATATGACGAGCCATTGCTTGGATATAATTATATCTGAGGACTTAGAATCATCTCTTAACTTCGTAAAATGTCTAGGACGAAATGATTGGGACGAAATTGAACCTGTCCTCCAGGTCTCTCCTTAACAAACTCGGTCAACTCGCGCATCAAGACAACCGTCACTTGGTGATAATCCAGACCGAACTATATAAGCACCTGATTTAGTAAGCTTCCACCCAATCCTATAAGAGAAAGGGGATTTACTATTTGGAATATCTCGAATGAGAGCAATATCATCCGGATTGAAATAACTGATTCATCAAGGTGATATTCCAGGTCCTCGTACGAGGATCAATCATCATGTTAACCTTAATATTCGAGGGATAATTGTCGTTCTGAGGGCGGGTTGGTCGTGATCATACACCCATAATCCAGTGGTCCATCTATACCAAGATAGAGTTACATGAACCCACCAATTTAATGAGACTTTCGTCTAAAATAAACTTTGTCGGCCGAATACATTACTTATATATTAATAACATTTTTGATTAGTTGAACATCAATCTAAGAAAATATGTTATTTTTGCATTGGTTTGATCAAACCAGTGTTAAATAATTGAAGCTAAATGTATATTATAGTAAATAAATTATTTAAAGTAAATCCATAAAATATATTTTACATTTAAATAATAAATATTTATAATATAATTTTTTAAAAGATTATAACTCTATGAAATGAGATCTTATTAATTGATGATCAATTCATATAGTAGTAAATCAAATATTTAAATAAATCTATAAGTATAATATATACTTAATTCATAATTCATAGATATTTATTTTTTTAAGCTTTTAAATAAATGAAATGAGATCCTATAGATCTAATGTATTAGCTGATAACATACTATCTAATATAAAAATATCAACATTCTTAGATAACGAGACATGTTTGAGTGAAAAAATATTCGCAAAATTTGAAAAAATCATCACCTCTCTTTATTTTTTTCTATATTTTTTAAAAATATATATTTACTTCTTAAGAAAATGAAGAACAAAATAATGATGTTGGTGGCTGGAAACTTTATGATTGAATCAGAGTTTAATAAAGATAAACAAAAAGATCTTTGTTATAAAAAATGTATGAGTTCATGTCTTTCTAAACAACATCAAAAAGATCTATGTCCCGGTGTGTAGAAGACTTTGTAATAAACCAAAAAAATCGACCAAATTGATTGTTTCTACAAAAACGGTTGTTTTACCTAATAGTGTAGCCTATTAAGACTATAGTAAGCTTTTTTTTTATAAATTTTTCAACTTTAATCTTATATCTGGTTCACACTATATCTACTTGCATATTGTTTTTATGTTTATATATATAAATATATATCATATATATTGTTATCTCTAGTTTTTAATATTTGATTTTGTGTTTTTATTTGTTTGTTGTGTATCAGAAACAAAGATAGATGTGAAGAAGTGTGTCTGTGTGAATTTACATGCTCTAAAAATAACTAAAAATATTAATTAGTTGTATCTTTTAGTTGATTGTTTAATAAAGATAATATAAAACATTGGTTTTTTATAGTATTCATTTCAAATCATTATTTATCATTAAATTCAGTTTCATCTAAAAATTAAATCATAAGATTAAATCACTCTTATGTGAACTTGTTAAACAACTAGAAAATTATCAAAATATGTATAATTTGAATACCCAAAATGAATTTATGTAAAGACTACAATCATAATATAACTAAAATTAGATCACATTAAACCTTAATTACTAAATAAACATCTCTAAAATCCAGTTTACTAAAGCTAGCATTAATACTTTGACAAAAGACATAAACATCTCTAAAATATACTTTATTAAACTAATACTAATCTTATGACAAAATACATTTATACTATGAACCTGAAAACTATGTACTTGTTTGTCATTTTTATATATTTTGAGAAAAATTAAAGTAAATCATCAAAACTTAAAATTCTGTAATTATAGTACTTTTATATTTTTATTATATTATCATGACTATACCACAATATCAATCTAATCTAATATCAATCTAATCTAATGCATTATTCAATGAAAAAAAGTAATACATTCGATTTCGATTTTATAAGTTTGAACACTTTCTCATATAAGAAATAAAGAATCATAATCGCTATTAAACTATACCGTTGGAGCCTCTTTTTTTCACTGTACGCCGGAATTTGAATCTTAGATCATGAAAAATCCACTTCACCAATAAAAAAAGAGGTATTCATTTCTTCATATTCTCTCTCACGACTCAACTTTTTTTTTTTTTTTTTTCCGTTTTTGTCGGCCGTAGTAACCTAGCCATCGCATACCCAATTCACCACAAATATGTGTCATCATATTCTGTCTCATCAGTGTCATAACAGTCTCACATATATGTTACAATTTTCTAAAGAAAAAAATGTCAAACAAAGAACGAATTATTACGAAAACGCTAAAAAAAAGGTAGCAACTTATCGTGGTATAAAAAAGCTGCATCTCTTTTTTTGAAAACACTGATTCAATTCGCTGTTAGCTCTTTTTTTAACGGTGTTGAATTTTGTTAACAATTTCCGTTAAACGTTAAAACGTGAAAATTCCAGGAGCCATCTTATGTGTAGCAGACTACCATTAAAGATGTCCAGGAGCCAGTGAAGAAACATCATGTTTTTTCCTTCGAATTTGACGGGGAAGGTCCCCTTTAGCAGAGCAAAGAAAAATGCACTGAGCTCGTACGAAAATCTAGTCAATAGTCACACTCAACTACCGAGAGATTTCGCGAATCAGCAACCTTCACCGCCCATTCCCAATCTATGGTTCATGTATGTGTCTCCCCATATCTTTATTTTTCCGCCGTCCTATATCATTATTAATTTTAATTAGTTCTTTTCAAGTATGTTGGATACATCGGCCAAACCTTCCACCGCTACGAACATAAACTAAGCGAGGCTGATGGCAAGATTGGTACTTTGATGAGGGAGAATGATGGCCTTAAAATTAGGTCGTTAGAGGCCGAGGGGGCCCTCCGGGAGGCGCAAGATAAAATTGCGTCTATCGAGAACAAACTGAACGATCTTTAGGCGGACCAGACTGAGGAAGAATCTTCAGCTTCTCGGCTTTTCAAGAAGAACTCTTGGCTCATAACGGAGCTGGCTGACGCTGAACGTAAGATGAAAGATCTTACTAAAGAAAGAGATCTAAATGGGGCCATTATCGACTCGAGATCATCGGAATACTACAGGAAATGAAATAAGGATGGTCGACATGAAATACTCAACGTCTGCCAGGAAAAGTTGAACAACGCTTGTTACTACATGGAAAGGTTCGTTGATACTTTTCACGTAACGAGTCTGTTTGGAAAAGTTCAGTCTGTCGCTGTAAATCTCCATTCCAATCCCCTCAAAGGTGATGCTCTGTCGGAAACTGTAGTGAAAGATGCCGAGGATAAACGTGATCGAATATTCGTTAGTGTTAGTTCTGCCACTATACCGGAGGTCAAGGATGAAGACTTCAACCTCTATGTGGACCCTTGTATTTTCCAACTACGCAAGTAGTTTAGGATTGTTATGTAACTTTTGTACACATCCTATTTTTCCTTGTAACTTCGTCCATTCGGAACATTAATTCAAAACTAACTTTCACGCAATCGTAACGTCTATTGCTTTCCGATCATAAAAAACTCACTAATAGCTTTACGCGGGCGACTCTCGAAATACCCAATATTGATCGGCAAATGTACAATTGAACGAATGATTCCTCCTACGAGCATCGAAACACAAATTTGAAATTCTTGTTTTCTAGAGCCGAACATTTAAGTCATGTCTGATCTAAATGCTCGCTTGGAATTTCATTTGGGTTACATAACCA
Source organism: Euclidium syriacum (assembly GCA_900116095.1). Lineage (NCBI taxonomy): Eukaryota > Viridiplantae > Streptophyta > Magnoliopsida > Brassicales > Brassicaceae > Euclidium > Euclidium syriacum. Next base: position 2,322,127 of record FPAK01000004.1, read on the forward strand.
CTATTTGTCTGAGCCAAACAATTAAATCGTGCTTGACCTAGATGTTTGTTTGGCTTTCCATTTTGATTGCAGGACCACTATTTGTCTGAGCCGAACACTTAAGTCTTGCTTGACCTAAGCGTTCGTTCGGACTTCCAAGGAGCAAGAAATGCTCATATTTTTTCCCAATAATGGATCCTCCATTCTCTGATCCAATACAATGACATGGCAAAAATTGCCTTTTGCATTCATGGGGAATACGTGCAGGCGAGATATGGCTTTCACCTTCTGATCTCTCGGTCCTACTTTATCAAACTCCGAAATCTCCGACCATATCGAATATGTGATCAATGTACCGGTGTATATTGGATAGTCAAGTTCTAAGGACTGTAATGACTATGTGAAAGATTAATAAATAAAATCAAATTTTATTAATATCATAGCTGGACCCGGATGGGATTTCTTATGTACCCTCGGAAGGGATCAAGTTGTATGGTAGTTCATGTTACAATAAAAAGATCCAAATGACTAAAAATCCGGTGGGCCGTCGGTAAAACGAAATTGACGAATAATGAGAACCATCATTTTTTTTTCGTCCATGAAGACATATTTCTATTTTGATGCTTTACGGTATTTCTTTCTTGACCGATTTTCCGAGTAGTCACTTCTTCCGAGGAGTTCCGTAAGGATCTCAGCTGACGTGGGCCGGTTTTTATTCGAAGGATCTACTGGAAGTATCTGGTCGGTTTTTGCAATAATAGCTTAGGTAACTCAGAGATGTTTGTTCTCTGTCACAAAACAACTTTGCGCCATTTTCTCATCACCGCGGATAATGAAGCATTCTTTCGGGGTTGGGAGCTTCAAGCATTGGTGGTAGGTAAATGGAACAACTTCAATGGAGAACAACCATGGCGTTCCGGCGATAGCATTGTAGATCGTAGCTTTTTCTACTACGATCTTTGTTATTCCCTCGGGCAAAACTGGAAGTTTAATTGTCCCATCAAACGACACGGTGTCGCCTCTGAAGGTGGTCAAATGCTGCACCCGAGCTTTGATTTTCTGATCCTTATCTTTTACAGCGTATCCATAGATATTACATCCACTGAACTTCCGGTGTCAATGAGACTCCGTTGGACATCGCAATCGCAGACGTGTAATTCTATAACCAAGGGGTCGTTGTGAGGGACGTTGATCCCCTTTAGGTTGTCAGCTGTGAACGTTAGATCTTTCTGCAAAGTCGTGGTTCTAGGAAATTGATATGATGATAGTCTGGTTTTCACGCTTGAGAAAGAGAGGAAGACCCTTACCGAGTTGGTTATGAAATTGAATCATATCGAGTTGACAATCACGAGTTTCACTCGAATTATAAAACAAAGTGATAGTTAAAGGAGAAATTGCTAAAAATAGACCCCAAATTGATTTTAAGGGAAAACTGTCATTCTATATCCTCTGAACAAACTTTTACATGGTTTTGCACCCCGTTTCAGTTTCGACCAAATTGCACAATCTTCACAAACTAACTGTCAAATTGTATAATCTTTTCAAATTTCGGGTTTGACTATTGATTGATCCTTGTAAACCAGTGCGACACAGATTTATGATCCAAAATCCGACCCGATTGAAAAAAAATTTAAATAAATTAGAAATAAATTCAATAATTCAAAATAAATTCAAAAAAATACAAAAAATAAAAAAAAAACAATAAGAAAAAATATAAAAAATATTAAAAATCAAAAAACTTCAAAACAAAATTTCAAAATTCAAAAATTGAAAAAACTAAAATACATAACAAAAATTCAGTTTTTCTCAATTAACTTTTATAAAACATTTCCAAAACAATTCCCAAAAAAAATTCATGATATATCATTTATCATCTCCTCTAAACCTTCTCATGCACCCTTCATCAACATAACTCATGAAATGAAATACATAGATATAAAAAATGACAATTTTTCCCAATAAATTTTACTATTATAATACATTAAGACGAACTATATATACATATATATATATATATATATATTTCTAACCCTGTGTTATTTTTCCTTGTAAATTTGAATTTTTTTTGCATTTGATTTCTTATTTTTCTATTACATTATGTCGTTGTGTTTCCAAATTAAGTTACTGTAATATTATTTTCAATTTCATCATCAACATGAAAAATAATATCCACTATTTATTAACAAATCTAAAACTTTCTTATATATCATCTTAATTAGATAGTCTACAAATATCATGTAGCTATCTATCTCACTTTGCATGAGCACAAATTTTGTTGATGAAAGAGGAGATGGTAATTGATTTTAAAGACAAAATTAACCCCCAAATTGAAACAAATGCAGAACTAGACCCCTTAGATATAGAAATTACGTTTGGCGCCCCTATGTGTAAACAAAAAAACAAAACCCGCAATTACGATTTCAATCCTCGCGTCCAGAGACTTTAGATGTGAAGTCTCACATTTATGAAGTCTCACATTTATGAAGTCTTATTAGTATGTAAATCTTATAATTAAAATTTTAAAATATTATAAAATAATTAGTTTGCAATTTGATATACATAAATTATGTTTAATCAAATATGAACTTTTAAAATTAAAATTTGAATCAGTTTCATAATATTTAAGCATGTAAGGTTGATTATTCTCTAAACCCTAAATCTGCTTTAGATTATAGGGACTTCACATTAGTAATTAAATCTAATATTTACTTTATTAAAATAATGAAAAATATTTTTCTAAAACTTTTGAAGAAAAAATTTAAATTTGATCGAATATGAGGTATATAAATTATTTTTTTTAATAAAAATAAATAAAGTTAAATCATTTATAGCTTATTTATGTTTTAACCGTGTACAAGTCGTCGAGACTTCATCGTGAAGTCTTAAATTGTAATTTATTATTAAATTTAAATTAAAAAATATTTAAAAATAATTAGATTAAAATTTTAGATAGATGTTTCTTTACATAAAAAATGTAATGATTTAAAAATGTAATTTCATCAAATTGCATAGAACTAAACCAACCAAGTGATCTAAATCTTCTTTGGTTTAACATTACAGGTTTAGGGTTTAACAAAAAGTTAGAATATATATATATATATATATATATATATATATATATCTAGGGTTGGACTTAGAGATTAGATTTGTATTTTAAAAAATGCTAATTGTTCATATAGTTCTTATGTTTTCTGTGTGATTAGATTATTTTCATACCAAATTTAAGTAATTAGGAGGAGTTATTAACGAAGTTTGTCAAATAACCTATATATGAGTTTAGGGTTTGGATGAGACTTCATATTAAAGTTTCCTTCTGAGACTTCACAGTGAAGTCTCATTGTTATAGATAAGGTAAAAACGGAGATTAGGGCATAGAGAGACTTCAAAATGAAGTCTCATAAAACGAGAACTTTTAACCTTACCTGATTTTGAGCAACTATATATAAACCATATTTTCTTTATTTTTGTCAAATCTCTTTCTCTCTCTAAAACTGCAAGATCAATCTCTCTCTCTAAAATTGCAAGATCAATCTCTCTCTCGAAAACCTCTGTAAAACACTTTAAGGACTTCTCCCGTTCAACGCCGCACCATTGAACTGGCAAGGAAAGAAGTCGGTCTTTTTACTTCCTTCTCAGTTTTCCTTGCTGTCAATCTCTCCTCATAAGTGTTATTCTCTTCGGGCTCATATCGGACTGAAAACTCGATCAATGGTTGTTGAAGTTTATGTCGCCGCCGTCTTCATCTTACCGACGAGTGACGTGTTGGTGTTTTCAAATTTTAAATTTATAAACACCTCAATCTTAGCCTAAGTATATGTTATACTCGTTATAGAAATTTTGGGATCAAACCCAAAGGAGCGCGGATGTTATTAAATCGTTTGAAAACCAATTCAAAAGCGGATTTATGAAAAGAGGGGTTTTGGTTGATGGTTAATGGTTTGTGGTAATGATGCTACCCAATTAAAATATATACTAAGATAGAAATGTGAATTTTCGAGGGAGAAGCTTCGGTTTAAAAGAGGTGTTTTAGAAGACTAACTAACTAAGGTTTTGTGCTTTGGTTAGGGACTCGTTTCACAAGTGATTTTACTCGGTTATCTCAATGACGTCTCAGTGATAACCGGTTCGCTAAGTGTTTATTCTAACAGCAGATCCATTGAGAGAAATAAACAACTAACATGCTTAATTACTACAAGTGCTTTTGCATTTCCTAATGTGGCTTTCCGATTCTAATCTCATTAATTGATCCATAAATTTCTTAGAATTTCAATCAACTCTCTAGACCACTATCCTAACATGTTAACCCATTTAAAAGGATATTAGCATGGACTTAGGAAATAGACAGACGAAATTTTCCACAATTCATCCCTAAATGCTAGTACACTAGTCCTATTAGGGTAGATAAAGCCTTTCTATTAATAATTTAGACTCATCTACTAAACACAAGGATTAGAGAAAGTAGAGGTTAGGATGAGTGATAGGAGGTGTCACTAACTCCATCTCAAACTACCCTCTAAGGACCTATGATTAAGAAATCAAAACCTAATTGATTCACTAATGAACCAACTAATTAACCCAAATTAAAGCTACTCCTAATTACCCTTCTTAACCCAATCAATCCCTCTTGATTCACTAATTAAAACTCACCATAAATGAGGGTGAAAGAAAGTTAAAAATTAAAATTAAGTAAAGAAGGTTTTGCATAGTTAAAAATAAGATATAAATAAAAATAAACATAAATATCTACTATTTACGTAGCTACCTTTTAAGGTAGCTACAAAAGTAAACAACTAAACTTTTAGGTCTGAAAATTGGTGCCCTGTCTCCAATTCTCGGACATCCCTTTTATAGAAGGCTTAAGTTGGCTATGAGCATTTTGGTCATTTTTCCTCACTTCTGGCTCTTCAATATCGATCGATATGGGTCTCGATATTTTGCATCCCATATCGATTGATATTCTCTCGATATGGACGGATTTTGGCCTTTTGATTGGTTGCTCCTTGCCTTTTTTCTTTGACTTGTTCTTTCTCCTTGAGCTTTTCTCATTCTTGGTGACCTGAAAACAATTTAAAACACACAAAACATGCATATGCAGACTCCTGGGACTCCTAAAATGCAAAGCATGAAAATCTATCCTAAACGCATAAGAAATGAAATAGAGATGAGATAATTGGACTAAATCATATGAAAATTAGGCGTTAAAACACTCAATTTTTCATCTCATCAACGAGGCCCAACACCACCTATAAAAAACATTTAAGTTCGCGGATCCGTTCTTTTTTATTTTTCACGTTTTTCAAACTAATAAAAATCATATCTGAAACTTCATACAGCATTTTGTTTTCGAACCAAAAGCTTAGATCGATCTGTAAGTTCAATTTTCTGTTCGTTTTTTGGTTGCTTTTTTTGCGAATTTTATTGTGAGACTTATAATGAAGCCTTCTCCTATGACTTTATTATTATTTGTTTAATGTGTAATTGTTAAATGGCAATCATGGTGCACATACTACTGCATTCAAAACTCAATTAATACACACTTCTAGGCATCGAGTTGAAGAATCTGATGGAGGCTCGTGTAATTTCTATTATTGTTCGGATTGTTGTTCATGCTAAAATTAATGTAATTTGGAATTTCTTTTGTAAATTACTGGTCGTATTACATCTTTGTTTCTCAGTTAAAATCGTCGTTAATGAGGAAGTTACTATGATTGAACAAAATTTGATCAAAGAGACTTCACCATGAAGTTTCTGAGTATTTCCTTTGTGGAGACTTCAGGGTTGAAGTCTCCCATATTATATGTCTGGAAAATCTCAGTCGGGTTTATGTATGTAAATTACAATAATGCCCGTACATGCTATTTCCGAATTAAACATGTGTGCTCAGATCCGAAAATTATTCAAAATTTTTTGAATATTTTCAATAATTTTTAAAGGTTACAAAAGTTACATTGAGATAAAACTAATTTTAATACTTATTTGCTGTAAAAAAAAAAAAAAAATTTAAGTTCTCTCGAAACTCTCAAGGCGATTTACCCGAAAATCATCCACACCATCGTCGCTGTGGAAGGTAATCGGAACTCCTTGCATGCGTCTATGACGGAAACCCTATTATTGTACATGTCCTACTCGGTTGTCGTTTCTTTTTTTTTTTGTCAATTTCGCAGATCTGGGTTTCGGAACCGCTCCTCTTTGTCCTCCGCCACTCTATCCACCACTGCTTTGTAATTTCTGGTGAGTGCTTCGTCGTCGACTGTTTGTATAGGGTTATTCTCTTACTCGCTTATTTCCACCACTGTGATCTTCAATTTTGTTAGCACTGCTCATAGGGTATTTCCTGATTCATCGGAGAATTTGTAGTGACTGGGGTATACGAGACTTCACCGTGAATATAAACTACGTATACTTCTGTTATAGGTCTCCGCTTGAGACTTTAAATTGAAGTTTATGCTTGTAAAATTTATACTGAAGTCTATGTAAATGTGGGAGACTTCACTGTGAAGTCTGGTTTAGTATATTCACTGTAAAGTCTTTTATGAGTTAGGAAAAAACTCATTGTTTTTAGAGTTTGCTTTTGTCTTCTACTCTCCGCGTTCAGTTAACTAATGAGGTGTTTTTGTATGTGCTTGCTGTTGATTGAAGCTTGTGTAATGGGGAAAAAAAAGTAAAAAAAAAAGAAAGCTGATGATGGTAAAAAAAATGTTGCATCTAAGAAGGATGAAGGGATTCATGAGTTTCCTTTAAGGCAATTCACCAAAGACGATGAGCCTGATCGTGATAGAAGCATAAACTACTTCAAAAAACCTAATCCATTGTTTGGCGCTCTGAAGAATGTACTTGACGAAGACGAGTGGGAGGAGATTCAAACCTCAAATCTGGGTGTCTTCATTGAGTTCTACGAGCAGCAGATCTCATGGGCATTTAGGCTTGTCAATTTCATTCTCAGTTTCCAACTCTTCTGAAATAAGAAGCATGAGATATGGAGTCTCGTAGGAACATCTCCAATCCGATTTTCCGTTCATGAGTTTGCACATATCACCGGGCTCAACTGTGATTATGTAGAAAATCTTATGAAACCAGAAGTTGAGGTATCGGAGGAGATGAAATATTTTTGGGAACAGATGAGAGTGAGTGTAGAGACCGGAACGACGTATGATGAGTTGGTGAAGGCATGTGACCTCTGTAGTGCTTGGGATCGGGAGGATCGGTTGAGGTTGGGCCATCTTTCCATACTTGCTGCATGCATTGATGCCAAGTCACACACCTCAGCTGTCGTTGTGCACCTTTCTAGGCTTGTTATGGATCTGGAATCGTTTGTTGAATACCCTTGAGGGAGAGTGGCTTTTAAAACGCGTATGAAATCGGTGAAGTAAAATGATATCACCAAAACTTACCACATCAATGGGTTTGTCGAAGCTTTGCAGTCTTGGGTCTTCTTTACATTACCCAAATTTGCAACAGAGTACGGTGAACCTAACCGCCAAGCACAAAATCCACCTCAGCTTGCTTATGGAGGAGCTAAAGGCATAAAGAACTTCAAAAATGACATGCTTAAACATGTACATGTGAAGTCTCCTAGTGAAGTAAATGTGTTGAGACATAAACTTTGAGAATACAGTGATGGATTTTTATGCACCATTTTCTGTTTGTAGACTGAAATCACCAGCTTTGTCCGGAAGGAGTAAAAGGAAATGTTCCCTCAGTGGGATGATGATGGTGAGGATGAAAAAATTGACAACATTGTCAAAGCTATGTACGAGCAACTCTCAAGTAAAGCTTGGAAGTGGCTCCCCATTCACTGGAGATATGAAGGTGTGTTGCTATCAAACAAGAAGCCTAAATTAGTAAATGAGGAGCCTCTACAGGGCATTAAGAGAGAGGTAAAAGCTGTTGATGAAGGTCCCCATAAGAAAGCTCGTCTTGCTTCGTCTGTTGAAGACATTGAGAAGTGCTTGACTGATGCACTTGTGACTGTTGTTGATGCTTGTTTGAGGAAGTTCAAGTAGCATTTGAATTTATGTATTGACAAGATTTCAATCTTGTCATCTAAGGTTGAAGAGATGGTGCTTGCTTTTACGGAGTACACCAGCTTGGATCCGAAGAAGGTTCCTGAAGATAAGAACGTGAAAGCTGTGGATGATGATAAAAAACATGGTTGTTTCACACTATTATGCAGGGTAGTATTTATGAGGAAAATGATCCAACTGGTGTGATATATGTTGGAAAACAGACAAATGTTGAAGATGTGGTCAAAAAAAGAGAAAACCCGAATATTAAGGAGAGGGCAGCAAAACTCTTGGTCAAGTTAGTGGCTGACAAGGCTAAGAAGGAACATGTTCATGTGCCTTCCCCTAATGAACAAACAGTACTACATGCCCAACCATCTGTATGTGGGCATGAGTATGATCCTTTTAATCATCTTGCCATGAACAAGAAAGCAACGCTGGTTGAGATGTTGAAGGATTGCCAGTAAGACACTTTCATTAATTTCTATGATGTCTGGTTGTGGCTTCAATTTAAGTGTGTTAGAATACATTTTTCAGAGTAAAAACAACAAAGCAAAAACCCAAAAAATGCTCCAGCATATGGTGGTATCGAAAAATGAGAACACCAACTAAATGACTTTGTGACATGTTTAGTCTTCAATATGCGGTATCACATGAGACTTCACATGAATTGAAGTCTCATGTGAGACTTCTAGTTGAAGTTTGAGGTGAGACTTTGAAGGAATTTAGTGTAGGTTATAAAACTTTTAGTTAACCTAGTGATTCCTTTTAGCCCTTAGATCATGTTGATTGAATCTATGTTATCCGATCACAGATATACCTGGAGTATCTTGGCAGCGGAATGAACAGGATATCGAGATCAGGAGCGCCTCAGATGCTGCGCCTCTATAGCAAGTCCACACTCACACAAAGCTGGATAAGGGATGCTAGTGCCACTGGGAAGAGAGGAGTTTCTTTGGACGGCTAGGTTAAAACCTTAGACTGAAATTTCATGACCTAATGCCTTTATATAGAGGCATGGTCGAAAATTCTTAACCGTCTGGATTAACCAGTTTAAATTAAGTCATTAATAAAAACCCGGTTTCATTAATCCGGAGCTGTGTCGATCGATACAAGCATATGTGTCGATCGACACACTCTTCAAACCTCCATATCAATGTGTAACAATTACACATTGATGAGATCATTACTTTACTGATCATTTCCAGTATTTGTTATCCAGTTTGCTTAGGTATGTGACCTTATAGGATCATATGATACTAGGAATGAGTTCATAACTCAGAGGTTATAAGCGGCTTCTAGCAAAGCATTATAACTATGCAGTATCACATGATAGTCTTATCTCGACTTCACAACTATACTAGAGTGAATACAAGTATGATCTCCAGGACACATTCCCTTCAATCTCCCACTTGTACTGAAATCAACTTATTCCAATAATCCCTTTGTCTCTATATCTCGACTCCGCATAAGGCAAGAACTCGTGTCATCCTTATAAAGCCGAATCACGTTTATCGAACTTTGATTTATACTGATAAAGGCAAACAACTAACATTAGCTTGTTTGAGTGTGGCCACACACTCCCTCAGTACCAAATCTTCGATAGGCCCAGAGATATTTAACTCCCGTTATATAGGAGGGAAAAATCCTATCTTATTTCATCCCCTGTTCCCCACATACTTCATGATATGCCCAATCAATGTCTAAATAATCACCAGTTACGGATGACGTTTGACAAAGTCAAAGCAGACCAATTCATATGCAGGAAATCATGATGAACTCAGGTCTAAGGACTATACTCTATAGTCGTAATGAGAAACTCATATGACACTCATATAACAATCTTGTTGAGTTCTCATTAGCGGGTCACATCCGATACCGTGTTCACAACACATATCAATGTGATTGACTTTGATACTCCTATCAATGACACCATGAAACTTGGTCATCAGTCACATCACATACTAGTCTCGCGCGGTTATTAATGTCCCAATTTAATAACCTTCGACCAGGGACCTCAGTAATTTATGACATCTATCGCTTATAGGGTTTCATGGTCAAATCACGTATTTGATGACCTATAAGAATGCCTTAAATTATTTTGGGACTATTATTTAATTAATCAATTGCACAATTAAATAATAATGAAACAATTTCATTAAATAAAACATAACCAAAGTATGTTTACCTGAACATCAAAATAAAACAAACAACTCCCACTCAAATTAAGATTACTACTTAAGAAATCTAATTCCTATCGCAGCAGCATGACTCTCATGCTTGGGCCGCGGGATTGGCTTAGTCAGAGGATCAGCAACATTCTCGTCCGTCGGGACTCTGTTGATCTTCACATCTCCTCTCTCAATGATATCTCGTATCAGATGATATCTTCTCTCGATGTGTTTGGACTTCTGGTGTGATCTGGGTTCCTTCGCTTGAGCTATAGCTCCATTGTTATCACACCACAATGCCACAGGCTCATAACTGCTAGGAATCACACCAAGTTCAGTGATGAACTTCCTAATCCAAACAGCTTTCTTTGCCGCTTCTGAAGCAGCAATGTACTCAGCTTCTGTCGTGGAATCTGCTACGGTGCTCTGCTTGGAACTCTTCCAACTAACTGCACCGCCATTCAGACAGAAGAGATATCAAATTGAGATCGGAAATCGTCTTTGTCCGTCTGGAAACTAGCATCGGTGTATCCACTCACCACAAGCTCATCAGTTCCTCCGTAAACCAATAACTTATCCTTAGTATTCCTCAAATACTTCAGGATTGTCTTGACGGCAGTCCAAAGACTCTCACCGGGATCTGACTGGTATCGACTAGTCATGCTCAAAGCATAAGCGACGTCCGGTCGGGTACATAGCATGGCATACATGATAGATCCTATTGCATAGGCATAGGGAATCCTACTCATGCGTTCTCGCTCAGCAAGTGTCGTAGGACACTGCTTCTTGCTGAGAGTGATGCCATGTGACATTGGAAGCAAACCCTTCTTGGAATCATGCATATTGAACCTGTGTAAAACCTTATCAATATAAGTATCCTGACACAGTCGAATTAGCCTCTTTGATCTATCTCTATAGATCCTCATTCGAAGAATATACACGGCTTCTCCCATATCCTTCATCGAGAAACAACTTCCAAGCCAAGTCTTAACGGACTGAAGCAACGGAATATCATTTCCGAGAAGCAATATGTCATCTACATACAATACCAGAAAAGCAACTGCGCTCCCACTAGTCTTCTTGTAAACGCATTGTTCCTCTTTGTTCCAGATAAAACCAAATTCTTTAATAGCTTCATCAAAACGAAGATTCCAACTCCGAGATGCTTGCTTCAATCCATAAATGGATCGATGAAGCTTGCATACTTTCCTAGGGTTATTAGGATCTACGAAACCCTCAGGTTGTGTCATATACACATCCTCTTCCAGAATCCCATTCAGGAAGGCGGTTTTCACATCCATCTGCCAAATCTCATAATCATAATAAGCGGCAGTCCCTAGGAGAATTCGAATGGACTTAAGTATAGCGACTGGGGAATAGGTTTCGTTATAGTCAACACCATGCACTTGTTTGAAACCTTTTACCACCAATCTATCTTTGTACATATGTACATTACCATCCACGTCAATCTTCTTCTTGAAGACCCATTTGCACTCAATGGCTTTTGCACCATCGGGCAAATCTTCCAAAGACCAAACTTTGTTGATTGACATGGACTCCATTTCGGATTCACTGGCCTTAAGCCATTTTTCGGAGTCAGGGCCCAACATTGCTTCTTCGAAATTCGCAGGTTCGTCACTATCAACGATCAGAAGTTCATGACAGCTAGTCACGAGGAATCCATATCTCTCGACTTCATTACGAGTCCTTCCGGACCTACGAACTACAGGCAGCACAGGTGTTGATTCCACAACTTCTTGTGAATCCAACGGCTGCTCTACCTCATCAGGTTGAACAACATCCGGTGATTCTCGAATTTCTTCGAGTTGTACTTTACTCCCATTGTTCTTCTTGGAAAGAAATTCTCTCTCAAGAAAGACACAGTTCCGAGCAACAAATACCTTGTTCTCGGATTGGTTGTAAAAGTAATATGCCTTAGTTTCCTTAGGATAACCAACGAAGTAGTACTTATCAGATTTGGGCGCAAGTTTATGAGATATCAATCGCTTGACATAAGCTTCGCAACCCCAGATTTTAAGAAAAGACAGACTTGGAACCTTTCCAGTCCACATCTCATATGGAGTCTTTTCAACTGATTTTTTTGGAACTCTGTTTAGCGTAAACGCACATATCCCCAGAAGGACAACAGTAGATCCAAATAGACTCATCATCGATTGAACCATATCCAATAAGGTCTGATTCTTCCTCTCAGACATACCGTTCCACTATGGTGTTCCAGGAGGAGTGAGTTGTGAAAGGATTCCACAATCTCTAAGATGATCATCGAACTCTTGGCTCAAGTACTCACCTCCACGATCAGATCGTAGAGCTTTGATACTTTTGCCAAGTTGGTTCTGTACTTCATTCTGGAACTCCTTGAACCTTTCGAAGGATTCCGACTTATGTCTCATGAGATAGACATAACCATATCTATTGAAATCATCAGTAAATGTGATGAAGTACCTAAAGTTTCCTCTTGCACTAATGCTCATTGGGCCACACACATCTATATGTATAAGGCCCAACAAGTCACTGGCCCTTTCATTAAACTTGTTGAAAGGGGCCTTTGTCATTTTGCCTAATAAGCAGGATTCACACTTCTCAAATGATTCATAATCAAATGAGTCAAAAAGCCCATCAAGATGGAGCTTTTGAATCCTTTTCTCATTGATGTGGCCTAAACGACAGTGCCAGAGAAAAGTTGGGTTTGAGTCATTTGATTTAAATCGTTTGTTATTTATGTTATAAACATGCATTGATTGGTTGAGAATATAAAACCCATTCTCTAATGGGGCGCTACCATAAAATATATTATCTCGAATAAAAGAGCAACACTTGTTCTTAATCGAAAAATCAAAACCATTCATGTCCAAAACAGAAATAGAAATGATATTCCTGCTTATCGCAGGTACATAGTAGCAATTCTCCAACTCTAAAATCATGCCTGATGGTAGACACAAATGATAAGTTCCTATGGCTAATGCATCAACTCTTGCTCCATTCCCAACACGTAGGTCCACTTGTCCCTTCTTCAGCGTTCTACTGCTGCGTAGGCCCTGCATATTAGTACAAATATGAGCACCACAGTCAGTATCCAATACCCAAGAATTAGAACCTGATGAAGTAACATTTAATTCTATAACATAAATACATTTAGATGCCGTCTCGTACGACTTCCTCAGGTTCTTCAAACCTTCCAGGTATTCCTTGCACTTTCTCCTCCAATGCCTAGGCTTCTTGTAGTAAAGGCAAATATCAGTATCAACTGGGCTACGCTTGGGCTTAGAAGACGACTCAGACTTGTCTCGGTTTTCAACCTGGACAGCCTTGCTCTTTCCTTTGCCCTTAGCAGGTTTCTTAAACCCTTTACCCTTTTGTACCATAAGCACATCAGGAGCAGCCTTCTTGATATTGGGCTCTGCCGTCTTGAGCAAGCCATGCAGCTCAGTTAGAGACTTCGTCATGTTGTTCATATTATAGTTCAGAACAAACTGATCGAAGCTAGTCGGCAGAGAATGTAGGATGATGTCCGTAGCCAACTCTTGGCTAAGGGGAGAGTCCAGTTTTGCCAGGTTATCGATATAACCCATCATCTTGATGACATGGGGGCTCACTAGACTGTCCTTTGACAGCTTGCACTCAATGAGAGATTTAACCGTCTGGTATCTCTCAGTGCGAGCTTGCTCCTGAAACATAGATTTCAGGGTTGCGATTATCTCGATCGGTGACCCCGCGTTCTCAAACTGTTTTTGGAGTTCTAAGTTCATCGTGGCCAGCATCAGACAAATCACATTTTTCACATCATCCGAATGCATTTCCCACTTGTCCTTATCAACAATGGGAGCATTGGACCTGAGCTTTTCAGGAAGAGGTTTCTCAAGAACATATTCTTTCTTCTCATTTCTGAGAACGATTCTTATGTTCCGATACCATTCCAAGAAGTTGGATCCTTTCAATTTTTCCTTCTCAAGGACGGATCTCAACGTGAATGAGTTTGAGTTGTTGTTGTTAGACATAACTGAATCAAGAAAAGAGAGAGTTTAATTAGTTTTGATGTTCAAGGAATGAGAAATCTTAACATTTAAGACTGCTCGCATTATATTCAAAATAAATTTACCTCAAGTTGAATATAATGATCCAAGATCCATATTTCACTGAGATCTGAGTGAGTTTTGGCTCATCGCCCAAACTTCAGTTATTTAGGTGAGCAAACACTGATCATATCCAATATGACTCTTGGTCTTGGATTAATATCCTATATTAAATCCAATCTTATGTCTCTGGGCCCAAAACCATTTTGATAGCCCATTCAAGCAAACCAATATTCGAGTCATGTGGTAACGATTACCACCTGCCTTACCCGTGTAATTGTGAATGCCTTGGTTTGGCAAACCCATCACACAACAAAACAAGACCCAGCAGTTGACAAGATATGGGAAGACATCAGAGATGCTTGATATTTTGTTTGAGGAAAGGAACATTGATCTTAAACATATCACAAATATGTCTAAGAAAGATTAGATTTAATTCAAAAATGTTTTAATTTAATTAAAGTTGATTTAAATCTAGAATGCAAGATCTGCTCTTGTGTCGGTCGACATAGACACCCAGTGTCGGTCGACAGACACAACTTGTTCAGAATTGCGAGACAACTAGTGTCGGTCGACACTGACACCTAGTGTCGATCGACAGACTTAAAACCAGTTCAATCGCGGTTAAACAATTTAACCCGATTAAACCAATCTATTTCGATTCAATCCAATTGAATCGGTATCGGTTTATGTTTGTGTCGCCCAATACGTATTTGTATCGGTTGACACGAGCTAACCGGTTTGAAATCGTGATGAAAGCAACCAAACCATGGTTAGACCGATCACCAATCCGGTTCAATCCAATTGAACCGATTGAGATCGACGTGTGTCGACCGACACAAACAATGTGTCGATCGACAGAGGCGATTTGTGGGAACATCGATCATTGGATCGACACTTAAAGTTTTCATTCTGCTTTTAGGCTTGTGTCGATCGACACACGCTTTGTGTCGGTCGACACAACCATGCAGAAACCCTAGTTTTGAAAATTTTCTAAAACCGCCATTTCGCGAATTAACAAGCCGTGTCGATCGACACACGCTTTGTGTCGGTTGACACGCCTCTCGCAGAAACCCTAATTTTTTGAGGTTTTCAAAACAATTTGCATCCAAATGATCTAACATGCATCATAGATGAATTTTATGATTCAAATTCGAATTCAAAGCATTTAGATATCATTTTACAGATTCAATACAAACATATGGCTCTGATACCACTGAAGGAATTTAGTGTAGGTTATAAAACTTTTAGTTAACCTAGTGATTCCTTTTAGCCCTTAGATCATGTTGATTGAATCTATGTTATCAGATCACGGATATACCTGGAGGTTCTTGGCAGCAGAATGAACAGGATATCGAGATCAGAAGCGCCTCAGATGTTGCGCCTCTATAGCAAGTCCACACTCACACAAAGCTGGATCAGGGATGCTAGTGCCACTGGGAAGAGAGGAGTTTCTTTGGACGGCTAGGTTAAAACCTTAGACTGAAATTTCGTGACCTAATGCCTTTATATAGAGGCATGGTCGAAATTCCTTAACCGTCTGGATTAACCGATTTACATTAAGTCATTAATTAAAACCCGGTATCATTAATCCGGAGCTGTGTCGATCGATACAAGCATGTGTGTCGATCGACACACTCTTCAAACCTCCATATTAATGTGTAACAATTACACATTGATTAGATCATTACTAATATTTGTTATCTAGTTTTCTTAGGTGTGTGACCCTATAGGATCATATAATACTGGCAATGAGTTCACAACTCATAAGTTATAAGCGGCTTCTAGCAAAGCATTATAACTACCCAGTATCACATGATAGTCTTATCTTGACTTCACAACTATACTAGAGTGAATACAAATATGATATCCAGGATATTCCCTTCAGACTTCACTATGAAATCTCATTCATTAAATATTAGTTCACTATGAAGTCTCTTTCTCTTTCACCTCTAACGTGCTCATATTTTCATGTCACCTTTCTATAGCATATGGATGCTGGAATCTTTCTACTCTGAAAGCGGTACCATGAGCACCCGGAGTGATATAGAAGTGACAGTCTATGTTTTGTTAATTCTATCTTCACATCCTTGAGGTGGGCAAAGTACAATTTGTTCAAAACGACGGCGAATCCTGATGGTTCAGGCAGGGTGGTACCACCAAATGCATTGGATCTCAACACAGGAGAGCATCCTGAGTTTTGCAAAAGTAAGAAGATATGGGGTATCCACCTGGATGATATATACACAGGGCTTAACTTGAAGGATATGCATTGGATTGTGCTGTTGATTAATATTCCTAAGAGACACATCACGATATGGGATATCATTGTTGGGGTATATAAGGCTAAAATACTGATAGATGCAGTGACACCTATTTGTGAGATGCTTGGGTATGTGGTGAACCTTCTTGCACCTGCGGAACAAAAAGAGTTGTATCCCAATGTACCCTATACATGGGAGGTGGCTCCTAGAGAAGATGTTCCCCAAGTAGCTGGTGGTGACTGTGAAGTATATGCCCTGAAGTACATCGAGTGTCATTCTCTTGGCATCTCATTCCCTCCACATCTCATGTGTGATTCTAACACGAAGAACATAAGGGAGAAGCTAGTGGTGGAGGTGTATGACGAGCTCGGCCTGGAGGGAACAGAGTTACAAAACTATTCGGGCTTAGCCATCTACGATGAGAGGTGATCATCTTATGCTTTTGGATCCCCGTTGCTTTTGGTTCTTTTGCATATATTTTTTTGTATAGTACAAAATGTTGCATTATTTTGGCTGTGATTTTGGGTATGTTTTTGTACCACCCAAAGGAACAAGTTAAGATGTTATAGCTTGATAGAGTAGGTTGATTTGTAAAATTTGGAGTATTTGTTTATTTATATGTAATGAGATTTGTTTAACATAATGATGCAATTTCATCACCAAAACCAAGTCTCAAAGATAGAAACATTAAGATGCAATATTTAGAAAGATAGTAGTAGTGACATGTTGATTGAAACAAACACTAACTAAAAACCATAACAAGTCATGTCAAAGATAGTTCTCGTTGCTTGAGACTTCAAGAGGAGACTTCACATCAGATTCTTGATAGAACTGTAACAATAATTGATTGAGACTTCAAGAGGAGACTTCACAACCAGACTTCACGCCGAGACTTTATAAATATGTAAAACAACTTGATTGAGACTTCACCAGGAGACTTCACGCCAGATTCTAACACAACAAAATTTATATGTCTTTCCATCACGTTGAATCGCCAAGTATCAATGCGTTGGACCACCATGAATTGAGCATAGTACCCACAAATAGCTAATAAATATTCAACACCTCTGCAATGTTGTGCTGTGAGACTCATAGCATCTTCACACCATTTATAAAACCACCTTGCTAGTTTTTCACGTATGAATTCCAAAAAGAACGGTATAGATTCGGCGATGTTGCTTGTTTGCATGTTGTATCTTAGTCCTTGGAAGTGAATTCTAACCCATAGTCTCATATCCGCGGCCTCCAAATAATCTGCAAGTTCAGGCTTCGCCTCTCTTAAGGTGTTTTTGTACCGAGTATGATCATAATGTGTATATGCATACGCAGCTTCTCAGACCAAGTACAGAAGATGTTGTTCTTTGAACTTCGTGACTATGTTATTCAGAAGATGATAGTAACATATCCCTCTTGTTGTCCATGGCATAATCGTTTTAATGGCCTTCTTAATGGAAGCGTGCCTGTCGAAAACTACCGTCAAACTAAATTCGGAAGAGACACAAACACTTAACTTGGTGAAACAGCATCACCATGATTCATCATTCTCCGAGTCAACAATAACAAAAGCTAATGAGAATATCTGGAATTCTCTTCCTGGCCGCAAGCAACTAGCAAAACACCTCCATACTTCATAGATAGATGACAACCATCACTCGCCTTAGATACTGAAAACCCTCCTTTGAGGTTCCAAGACACAAGTCATATATTTGAACCTGTTTTTCGAATCAAGTACAAGAATAGTGAATGTCTCGGGATTAGCTAGCGCGAGGTGATATAGGTACTTAGGCAGCTGCTCATATCCATCTCTTGGTGTTCCCCTCACCATTTTTTGTGCAAATATTAAAGCCCTGTAAAATGTGGTATAATTTATCTTTCAACCCAAAATTTCCAAAGAAGACAGATCTAAGCATCACTAGTGTAACTCCTTCTATTTTTTTTTCCATTCATCATAAAAGAGCTTACCAATATATCTCGGAGCATACCGTTTCCGCAAAGATACTCGATCACTAACCTGGAAAGAATGGTATTTCTGATACACGGTCACGCAAAACATCTTTGGTTCGTATTTAACCATAGCTCTAACCCTCCATTGGCATCCTCCCACGTGACACTTGGCTACAAATAGACTTTTTTGTTGACTTCTTCACTTTGAAGGCGAATTGACCCATTATCGCGTTACGTGTAGCTCGGATATAAGCACATTCTTGCTAAGGAAGCTCTTATACAAAGAAATATCGTCCGTCCATGTAATGCTCGGTCTTCTATCTCCCCTAACAAAGCTTTATTCTGCGCCAAAAATGGCTTATCATCATCATCACTATCACCACTATCCTCATCCTTAACCTTTCCATACACAGTGTAATTGAAGGAATTTGAGTAGGTTTTAAAACTTTTCTAAAATCCTAATGATTCCTTTTAGCCCTTAAGATCATGTTCATTGAATCTATGTAATCAGATCTCGATCATACCTAGAGTTTATGAGCAGCGGAAATGATCAGGATGTCGAGATCAGGAGCGCCTAATGTTGCGCCTCTACAGAAAGTCCACACGCACACAAACTGGAAGCGGGATGCTAGTGCCTTGAGAACAATTCTCTTGGGATTCAGAAGTCTCTGGTGGCTGCAAAACTAGGTTAGAGACTCTCTAGGTCGTGCATCTATCTTATATATGGCGACCTAAAAGAATCTCTAGTTAACCGATGGATTAACCGGTTTAAATTAAGTCATTAATTAAACCCGGTATCTTTAATCCGGAGCTGTGTCGAATGACACTAACATGTGTGTCGATCGACACACTCTTAAAACCTCCATATCAATGTGTAACAATTACACATTGATGAGATCATTACTTTACTGATCATTTCCAGTATTTGTTATCCAGTTTGCTTAGGTATGTGACCTTATAGGATCATATGATACTAGGAATGAGTTCATAACTCAGAGGTTATAAGCGGCTTCTAGCAAAGCATTATAACTACGCAGTATCACATGATAGTCTTATCTCGACTTCACAACTATACTAGAGTGAGTACAAGTATGATCTCCAGGACACATTCCCTTCAATCTCCCACTTGTACTGAAATCAACTTATTCCAATAATCCCTTTGTCTCTATATCTCGACTCCGCATAAGGCAAGAACTCGTGTCATCCTTATAAAGCCGAATCACGTTTATCGAACTTTGATTTATACTGATAAAGGCAAACAACTGACATTAGCTTGTTTGAGTGTGGCCACACACTCCCTCAGTACCAAATCTTCGATAGGCCCAGAGATATTTAACTCCCGTTATATAGGAGGGACAAATCCTATCTTATTTCATCCCCTGTTCCCCACATACTTCATGATATGCCCAATCAATGTGTAAATAATCACCAGTTACGGATGACGTTTGACAAAGTCAAAGCAGACCAATTCATATGCAGGAAATCATGATGAACTCAGGTCTAAGGACTATACTCTATAGTCGTAATGAGAAACTCATATGACACTCATATAACAATCTTGTTGAGTTCTCATTAGCGGGTCACATCCGATACCGTGTTCACAACACGTATCAATGTGATTGACTTTGATACTCCTATCAATGACACCATGAAACTTGGTCATCAGTCACATCACATACTAGTCTCGCGCGGTTATTAATGTCCCAATTTAATAACCTTCGACCAGGGACCTCAGTAATTTATGACATCTATCGCTTATAGGGTTTCATGGTCAAATCACGTATTTGATGACCTATAAGAATGCCTTAAATTATTTTGGGACTATTATTTAATTAATCAATTGCACAATTAAATAATAATGAAACAATTTCATTAAATAAAACATAACCAAAGTATGTTTACCTGAACATCAAAATAAAACAAACAACTCCCACTCAAATTAAGATTACTACTTAAGAAATCTAATTCCTATCGCAGCAGCATGACTCTCATGCTTGGGCCGCGGGATTGGCTTAGTCAGAGGATCAGCAACATTCTCGTCCGTCGGGACTCTGTTGATCTTCACATCTCCTCTCTCAATGATATCTCGTATCAGATGATATCTTCTCTCGATGTGTTTGGACTTCTGGTGTGATCTGGGTTCCTTCGCTTGAGCTATAGCTCCATTGTTATCACACCACAATGCCACAGGCTCATAACTGCTAGGAATCACACCAAGTTCAGTGATGAACTTCCTAATCCAAACAGCTTTCTTTGCCGCTTCTGAAGCAGCAATGTACTCAGCTTCTGTCGTGGAATCTGCTACGGTGCTCTGCTTGGAACTCTTCCAACTAACTGCACCGCCATTCAGACAGAAGAGATATCAAATTGAGATCGGAAATCGTCTTTGTCCGTCTGGAAACTAGCATCGGTGTATCCACTCACCACAAGCTCATCAGTTCCTCCGTAAACCAATAACTTATCCTTAGTATTCCTCAAATACTTCAGGATTGTCTTGACGGCAGTCCAAAGACTCTCACCGGGATCTGACTGGTATCGACTAGTCATGCTCAAAGCATAAGCGACGTCCGGTCGGGTACATAGCATGGCATACATGATAGATCCTATTGCATAGGCATAGGGAATCCTACTCATGCGTTCTCGCTCAGCAAGTGTCGTAGGACACTGCTTCTTGCTGAGAGTGATGCCATGTGACATTGGAAGCAAACCCTTCTTGGAATCATGCATATTGAACCTGTGTAAAACCTTATCAATATAAGTATCCTGACACAGTCGAATTAGCCTCTTTGATCTATCTCTATAGATCCTCATTCGAAGAATATACACGGCTTCTCCCATATCCTTCATCGAGAAACAACTTCCAAGCCAAGTCTTAACGGACTGAAGCAACGGAATATCATTTCCGAGAAGCAATATGTCATCTACATACAATACCAGAAAAGCAACTGCGCTCCCACTAGTCTTCTTGTAAACGCATTGTTCCTCTTTGTTCCAGATAAAACCAAATTCTTTAATAGCTTCATCAAAACGAAGATTCCAACTCCGAGATGCTTGCTTCAATCCATAAATGGATCGATGAAGCTTGCATACTTTCCTAGGGTTATTAGGATCTACGAAACCCTCAGGTTGTGTCATATACACATCCTCTTCCAGAATCCCATTCAGGAAGGCGGTTTTCACATCCATCTGCCAAATCTCATAATCATAATAAGCGGCAGTCCCTAGGAGAATTCGAATGGACTTAAGTATAGCGACTGGGGAATAGGTTTCGTTATAGTCAACACCATGCACTTGTTTGAAACCTTTTACCACCAATCTATCTTTGTACATATGTACATTACCATCCACGTCAATCTTCTTCTTGAAGACCCATTTGCACTCAATGGCTTTTGCACCATCGGGCAAATCTTCCAAAGACCAAACTTTGTTGATTGACATGGACTCCATTTCGGATTCACTGGCCTTAAGCCATTTTTCGGAGTCAGGGCCCAACATTGCTTCTTTGAAATTCGCAGGTTCGTCACTATCAACGATCAGAAGTTCATGACAGCTAGTCACGAGGAATCCATATCTCTCGACTTCATTACGAGTCCTTCCGGACCTACGAACTACAGGCAGCACAGGTGTTGATTCCACAACTTCTTGTGAATCCAACGGCTGCTCTACCTCATCAGGTTGAACAACATCCGGTGATTCTCGAATTTCTTCGAGTTGTACTTTACTCCCATTGTTCTTCTTGGAAAGAAATTCTCTCTCAAGAAAGACACAGTTCCGAGCAACAAATACCTTGTTCTCGGATTGGTTGTAGAAGTAATATGCATTTGTTTCCTTAGGATAACCAACGAAAGTAGCACTTATCAGATTTGGGTGCAAGCTTATCAGATATCAATCGCTTGACATAAGCTTCGCAACCCCAGATTTTAAGAAAAGACAGACTTGAAACCTTTCCAGTCCACATC
Source organism: Euclidium syriacum (assembly GCA_900116095.1). Taxonomy (NCBI): domain Eukaryota; kingdom Viridiplantae; phylum Streptophyta; class Magnoliopsida; order Brassicales; family Brassicaceae; genus Euclidium; species Euclidium syriacum. The sequence continues at coordinate 2,344,538 of FPAK01000004.1, forward strand.
TCATATGGAGTCTTTTCAACTGATTTTGTTGGAACTCTGTTCAGCGTAAACGCACATATCCTCAGAAGGACAACGGTAGATCCAAATAGACTCATCATCGATTGAACCATATCCAATAAGGTCTGATTCTTCCTCTCAGACATACCGTTCCACTATGGTGTTCCAGGAGGAGTGAGTTGTGAAAGGATTCCACAATCTCTAAGATGATCATCGAACTCTTGGCTCAAGTACTCACCTCCACGATCAGACCGTAGAGCTTTGATACTTTTGCCAAGTTGGTTCTGTACTTCATTCTGGAATTCCTTGAACTTTTCAAAGGATTCCGACTTATGTCTCTTTAGACAGACCTAGCCATATCTACTGAAACCATCAGTAAGTGTAATGAAGTACCTAAAGTTTCCTCTTGCACTAATGCTCATTGGGCCACACACATCTATATGTATAAGGCCCAACAAGTCACTGGCCCTTTCATTAAACTTGTTGAAAGGGGCCTTTGTCATTTTGCCTAATAAGCAGGATTCACACTTCTCAAATGATTCATAATCAAATGAGTCAAAAAGCCCATCAAGATGGAGCTTTTGAATCCTTTTCTCATTGATGTGGCCTAAACGACAGTGCCAGAGAAAAGTTGGGTTTGAGTCATTTGATTTAAATCGTTTGTTATTTATGTTATAAACAGGCATTGATTGGTTGAGAATATAAAGCCCATTCTCTAATGGGGCGCTACCATAAAATATATTATCTCGAATAAAAGAGCAACACTTGTTCTTAATCGAAAAATCAAAACCATTCATGTCCAAAACAGAAATAGAAATGATATTCCTGCTTATCGTAGGTACATAGTAGCAATTCTCCAACTCTAAAATCATGCCTGATGGTAGACACAAATGATAAGTTCCTATGGCTAATGCATCAACTCTTGCTCCATTCCCAACACGTAGGTCCACTTGTCCCTTCTTCAGAGTTCTACTGTTGCTTACGTCCTGCATATTCATACAAATATGAGTACCACAACCAGTATCCAATACCCATGAGGTAGAACTTGGAGTAGTAACATTTACTTCTATAACATAAATACATGAAGAAGAAGTCTCGTACATCTTCTTCATCTCTTCAGAATCTTTCAGGTATTTCATGCAATTTCTCTTCCAATGCCCAGTCTCGTTACAGTAATATTCACAATCTGGACCGCCTTGCCTTTTGCCTTGTCGTTATTTGGTTTCTCAAACCTCTTACCCTTCTTGATGTAATGCTCAGCTGTCTTGAGCATACCATGCAGCTCAGTCAACGTCTTCGTCGAGTTGTTCATGTTATAGTTCATAACAAACTGATCAAAACTCGACGGCAGTGACTGCAGAATGATGTCAGTAGCCAACTCTTGGCTGATGGGACTGTCCAGTTTCGCTAGGTTATCGATATAACCCATCATCTTAGTGACATGTGCACTAACTGGACCATCCTTTGGTAGCTTGCACTCAATGAGAGACTTAACCGTTTGGTATCTCTCAGTTCGTGCCTGCTCTTGAAACATCGCTTTCAGGCTCGTAATTATCTCAATCGGCGACTCCACGTTCTCATATTTCTTCTGCAAATCCGAGTTCATAGTAGCCAACATGAGACAATTCACATCGACAACATCATCATAATGCTTATGCCAAGCATTTCTTACTGCATGTGAGGCGTTGGATCTCAGTTTATCAGGGAGAATATTTACAAGCACATAGTCCTTTTTCTCCTGCTTGAGAACAATTCTCAAGTTCCGATACCAATCGAGAAAGTTCGATCCAATTAACTTGTCCTTCTCAACGACGGATCGCAGGGAAAAAGAACTGTGAGAAGGAGTGGTCATAGCTGAACCAAAAGAAATGAAAATGATGTTCAAGCAATGAGAAGTCTTAACCATTAAGAAAGCTCACATTATATTCAAAATTATATTCAACTTAAGGAAAATTAATTTTGAATATAATGATCCAAGATCCATATTTCACTGAGATCTGAGTGAGCTTTGGCTCTTCGCCCAAACTTCAGTTATTTAGGTGAGCAAACACTTTGCTGATCATATCCAATATGACTCTTGGTCATGGATTAATATCTTATATTAAATCCAATCTTATGTCTATGATAGCCCATTCAAACAAACCAATCTTCGAGTCATGTGGTAACGATTACCACCTGCTTTACTCGTGTAATTGTGAATGCCTTGCTTTGGCAAGCCCATCACACAACAAAACAAGACCCGGCAGCTGACAAGATATGGAAAGACATCAAAGATGCTTGATATTTTGTTTGAGGAACGGAACATTGATCTTAAAACATATCACATATATGCTTAAGAAAAATTAGATTTAATTCAAAAGGTTTTAATCTAATTAAAGTTGATTTAAATCTAGGACACTGAATCTAATTCAGACTTCGAGACACCTAAACCAGCTCAATCGCGGTTAAACCATTTAACCCGATTAAACCGATCAATTTTGATTCAATCCAATTGAACCGGTGTCAGTTTATGTTTGTGTCGATCGACACGTAGTTGTGTCGGTCGACACTAGCTAACCGGTTTGAAATCGTGATGAAATCGACCAAACAAAATTAGACCGATCATACCAATCCGGTTCAATCCAATTGAATCGATGGAGATCGACGCATGTCGACCGACACGAACAGTGTGTCGATCGACAGAGGCGATTTCTTGGAATATCGATCATTTGATCGACACTTAACAGTTTTACTCAGCTTTAAGGCTTGTGTCGATCGACACACGCTTTGTGTCGGTCGACACAACCAAGCAGAAACCCTTAAGATCATGTTCATTGAATCTATGTAATCAGATCTCGATCATACCTGGAGTTTAAGAGCAGCGGAAATGATCAGGATATCGAGATCAGGAGCGCCTCAAATGTTGCGCCTCTACAGAAAGTCCACACGCACACAAACTGGAAATGGGATGCTAGTGCCTTGAGAACAATTCTCTTGGGATTCAGAAGTCTCTGGTGGCTGTCAAAACTAGGTTAAAGACTCTCTAGGTCGTGCCTCTATCTTATATATGGCGACCTAAAAGAATCCCTAGTTAACCGATGGATTAACCGGTTTAAATTAAGTCATTAATTAAACCAGATATCTTTAATCCGGAGCTGTGTCGACCGACACTAACATGTGTGTCGATCGACACACTCTTAAAACCTCAATATCAATGTGTAACAATTACACATTAATGAGTTCATTACTTTAATGATCATTCTCAGTACTTGTTATCCAGTTTGCTTAGGTGTGTGACCCTATAGGATCATATGATACTAGCAATGAGTTCATAACTCATAGGTTATAAGCGGATTCTAGCAAAGCATTATAACTACGCAGTATCACATGATAGTCTTATCTCGACTTCACAACTATACTAGAGTGAATACAAGTATGATCTCTAGGACACATTCCCTTCAGTAATCATCAAGGTACTCGTCTTTAACCACTGCTTCTTCTGCAACATTATCTTCTTGTACTTCACCAACACCCTCATCACCATTAGATAAATCCATATCGTCTTCTTCAAATTCATCATAATCATCCTCAAAGTTCTCCTTAGAGTTGACAGCATCATTTTCCTCAATGTTATTGTCCTCATTAGCCACCTCTTCATTATTCTCACTGGCCTTACCAATACAACTCGAGACACAAAGTCAACACTATGCGATTTACTTAACTCCAAAAATGCCCGCACATATCTATCATTTGTGACATGGATAGGTGGGGTAAGACAATCTTTATCCGAAAACTGTAACATTTCTTATGGTAACATATATGTTAACTCAATCAAATCAGTTTTCTCACTCAGCTTATACTCGTCTTGGGCCATCTCGATTAGTTCACGGTGTTTACAAGCTTCACTTAGATAGAACATTCTTCCTCCTTTGAGATAATCCCCCTCAAAGTGTCACTTCCAGTCTCTCAACACTCATTCTCCACAGAAGACAGGTACCTGAGCCATTTTCTACAAAAAGTAACAAGTATAATCATCAAATTAGCATTTGAGTTTACCACTGAGACTTTATTGTGAAATCTCAGGACATATGAGCTATCTACATAAGAAGATTGATTGTTAAATAATTACAAACACATAAACATCACATTAACTTTTAAGTCAAAAAAATAAACATAATTAATCTGAAAAAAAAAAACTTTATAATTAGGCTGAAAACCCTTTTATAGCATATTTAAGATATTAGACTTCAGAGTGAAGTGTCCACGTAGACTTCACCATATGCTAGACCAAGAAAAAACAAAGAAAAAATTATAAATCAGTTTAAGTTTGATTTTTCCTAGAATTGGGAACTGAGACTTCAAAGTGAAATCTCGAAGGTAGACTTCATTATGAAGTCTCATGAGCTCTCCAATGGAGACTTCATCGTGAAATATCAAATAGGGGTCTAAATTAGTAATTGACCAGAGTTTGACTTTTTAAAGAGACTTCAGTGGTGAAGTCTCATACACTTTTGAGATTCATCGTGAAGTCTCATGGAAAGTGGGGTATAGTTTTGTAATTAAACGTATGTTTGAATTGTGAAGTATGCCTTCGAGAAATCGTGAAAAAGCCACTAATGTTTACCTAGTTTTGGTTTGAACTCGTCTTTAGCTTCGTAGACGGCCAATAGCTGCTTACACCACCAATAACGAAGAAACTCAATCGTTATTATGCACAAATCTTTGTAAATGCGTTAGATCTAAGGTTGAAGAATTTTGGAAACGAGAATTTAATAGTTTGATGGACGAAATTATAGAGAAAATTGACGAGATCGAAGCTATTAGTTCACAATCAAGCATTAAAATTTCTAAAATCGGTTGTTCCAAGCATTTAGAGCTCTGATTCGGTTGATATGGTGGTTGGAGAAAATTTGAAGATGATGTCATTTCTAGTAAATATGTGATAACCTTTGTTCGAAAACGCGGTCTAGGTGGGCGTTTAATCGGCGCTGAGGCGCTCATCGGAGGTTGGCCGCCGCAACTAGGCTCAACTCGATCAAAAAATTGAATTTTTCCAAAAAACTTGTTTTTGTTCATATTTACTTTAAAAATTGATTATATTTGAGTAGATCTATCAAGTACGTGGATAAGTACAAAGAAAAACGGAGGAAATCAATGAAACCTGGAGAAAAAAAATCACAGCCACCATTTTTAGGGTTTGAACCCTGACTCCAGAGAAGATTTAAGGAACCCAAACCACTATACTACATGACTTTTTATGTCTATCCTTCTTATACATAATATATAAACGGAATATTTTATAAATGTCTTAAAATTCTGCCCCGCCTAATTCCCGTTTAATCCCTGACTTTTTCATTAGGCGCTAGGCCCAACCCGACAGTCTGACTAGCGCCTAGCGACTTTTCGAATCTTGGTGATAATTGAGAGGGTAATATGTTTTCAAAACTATTCATGTGAAGTCATAGGACGGTGTTTTTTAAATAAAACATGTTGGAATGGGCAGTTTAAGTCATTTTGAAAGTTCAGGAAGGAAGGGTTTAGTTTTGATATTGACTTTAATTTGGGGTCTATTTTAACAAGAATGCCATAATTAAAGCTAACTACTACTAAATCCATCGGCATTCTTTTTTCCACAATCCATCAACTCAAAAAATGCTTCATGATACTTGAGAACTAACATCTGAGAGTTTTGGGCCTTATCCCATGAGTGGGCATCTCTAATTGCATATTTAAGGATATTTGGGAGTTTTCGATCAATACATTTGTAAACATTATCATTATGAGCCTTCCATATAAACCACAATATCCATGAAAAAGGATTAACATGATATGAACATGTTCCTTTGGAGTTCGTGAACGTAAGTAATACATATTTGCAAACACATAGGATGAAAGGAATGAAAGATTCCCATTTGGGATATGGAATAATGCCCAAACCTACACCCCGGGAGGACACTAAAATAAAACATGATTATTTTGGCTATCCATTCCACAACGAGGGCAAGCCGTATCAAAATTAATACCCATGTTTCATAACCGACGTTATACCGAAAGACAACCTGAAGACACTTGCCAAAAAAAGTGTTTCAATTTCGAAGGGCCGTATAATTTTCGAGGCAGGACATGCAGCTTAGTCATTGTAGGGCCAATTAGAGGTAGTTCTGATTGAGTCGTAACATCAAAAAGAGCCACCCTATAGCCAAACCGAACTATATAAGCACATGATTTAGTAAGCTTCCACCCAATCCTATAAGAGAAAGGGGATTTACTATTTGGAATATCTCGAATGAGAGCAATATCATCTGGATTGAAAGAACTCATTCATCAAGGTGATATTCCAGGTCCTCGTACGAGAATCAATCATATTGTTAACCTTAATATTCGAGGGATAATTGTCGTTCTAAGGGCGGGTTGGTCGTGATCATACACCCATAATCATGTGGTCCATCTATACCAAGATAGAGTTACATAAACCCACCAATTTAGTGAGACCTTGGTCTAGAATAAACTTTGTCGGCCGAATACATTACTTATATATTAATAACATTTTTGATTAGTTGAACATCAGTCTAAGAAAATATGTTATTTTTGCATTGGTTTGATCAAACCAACATTAAATAATTGATGATAAATGTATATTATAGTAAATAAATTATTTAAAGAAAATCCATAAAATATATTTTCACTTAAATAATAAATATTTATAATATAATTTTTTAAAAGATTAAAACTCTATGAAATGAGATCCTTTATTAATTGATGATCAATTCATATAGTAGTAAATTAAATATTTAAATAAATCCATAAGTATAATATATACTTAATTCATAGATATTTACTTTTTTAAGCTTTTAAATAAATGAAATGAGATCCTATAGATCTAATATATTAGCTGATAACATACTACCTAATATAAAAATATCAACATTCTTATATAACAAGACATGTTTGAGTGAAAAAATATTCGCAAAATTTGAAAAAATCATTACCTCTCTTTATTTTTTTTCTATATTTTTAAAAAATATATATTTGCTTCTTAAGAAAATGAAGAACAAAATAGTGATCGTATTTATAGTAATGATGTTGGTGACTAGAAACTTTATGGTTGAATCAAAGTTTAATAAAGATAAACCAAAAGACCTTTGTTATAAAAAATGTATGAGTTCATGTCTTTCTAAACAATATCAAAAAGATCTATGTCCCGATGTGTAGAAGACTTTGTACTAAACCAAAAAAATCGACCAAATTGATTGGTTTTACAAAAACGGTTGTTACCTAACAGTGTAGCATATTAGGACTATAGTAAGCTTTTTTTATAAATTTTTCAACTTTAATCTTATATCTGGTTCACACTATATCTATTTGCATATTGTTTTTATGTTTATATATATATATATATATATATCATATATAATATTATCTCTAGTTTTTAATATTTGATTTTATGTTTTTGTTTGTTTGTTGTGTATTAGAAACAAAGATAGATGTGAAGAAGTGTGTCTATGTGAATTTACATACTCTAAAAATAACTTAAAATATTAATTAGTTGTATCTTTTAGTTGATTGTTTAATAAAGATAATATAAAACATTGGTTTTTTTTAGTATTCATTTCAAATCATTATTTATCATTAGACTCAATTTCATCTAAAAATTAAATCACCCTTATGTGAACTTGTTAAAAAACTAGAAAATTATCAAAATATGTATAATTAATACCCAAAATGAATTTATGTAAAGACTACAATCATAATATAACTAAAATTAGATCACATTAAACCTTAATTACTAAATAAACATCTCTAAAATCCAGTTTACTAAAGCTAACATTAATATTTTAACAAAAGACATAAGCATCTCTAAAATATAGTTTATTAAACTAATACTAATCTTATAACCAAATACATTTATACCATGAACCTAAAAATTATGTACTTGTTTGTCATTTTTGTATATTTTGAGAAAAATTAAAGTAAATCATCAAAACTTAAAATTCTGTAATTATAGTACTTTTATATTTTTATTATATCATCATGATTACACCACAATATCAATGTAATGCATTATTCAATGAAAAATGGTAACACATTCGATTTTATAAGTTTGAACACTTTCTCATATAAAAAATAAAGAATCATAGTCGCTGTTAAACTACACCATTGGAGTCTCTTTTTTCACTGTACGCCAGAATTTGAATCTTAGATCATGAAAAATCCACTTCGCGAATAAAAAAGAGGTATTCATTTCTTCATATTCTCTCTCACGACTCAAATTTTTTTTTTTTTTTCGTTTTTGTCTGCCGTAGTAACCTAGCCATCGTATACCCAATTCGCCACAAATATGTGTCATCATATTCTGTCTCATCAGTGTCAGAACAGTCTCACATATATGTTACAATTTTCTAAAGGAAAAAATGTCAAAAAAAGAACGAATTATTACGAAAACGCTAAAAAAAAGGTAGCAACTTATCGTGGTATAAAAAAGCTGCATCTTTTTTTTAAAAAACACCGATTCAATCTGCTGTTAGCTCTTCTTTTAACGGTGTTGAATTTTGTTAACAATTTCCGTTAAACGCCAAAACGAGAAAATTCCAATTTGACTATATATATCAGTAGTTTAATATCGAAAAGTCAATGTGGCACAGTGACAAAAAGGTTGATTTTGGTAAAGAGGTATGGGGTTCGAATATTTGTTTTGTGTTTTTAATTGAATTTAAAACAACACCAAAGAAACGCCGAAATGAAATCGGTGTTGTCAACAAAAGATGTTTTTTTTTTACCACTAGAGTACGAGTTTTTTTTGGCGCTTTCTAAATAATTTGTTTTTTTTTTAGATTTCTCCCATCTTAAATTGAATCTACAACAACACCAAAACAATGTCCTTTCAGCGTTAAAACGGAAAACGTTAACGGAATTTAACATTGTTAAAAGAATAGTTAAAGGCGGGGTCACATCGGTGTTTTCAAAAACTAATAAAACTCTTTTTATACCATAAAAAATTACAAACTCGTTTTAAAGGTTTTTAGAATAGTTCGTTCTTTGACATTTTTTTTATTATGTAAATATGTTAAACTTCTGTTGAGGTAGAATATATAATAACTATTTTTATAGCAATGAAAAATAAGGATACTTTACGGTCAAATTTTCATCTTTGAACATTAAAAATAAAAATGTTTTAGTAATGTTTTTTTGTATATAACTCTTAAGCTCCTCGTAAATAAATAGTTTTTCAGTGCTATATAATTTTTTTCTCCCATAAACTATATAATATACGAAACATTATGTTTAGAAAAAAGTAGGCAAATTGTTCCAGGGTTTCTCTCAATTTAGGTCACAGCCGCCACTAAACTACCTTCTCCGATCTCCCTCTTCGGTGTGCGTGGTCTCTCACCACCGCTCGGAGAGGGACACCCTCTGTTATTTGTTTCGGTTACTAGTTCGGGATTTTCCCTTCCGTGAGGTGGCGGAGTGGATTTCTTCTTGGGTCGACGGTGGTTTTTGTGGTGGCCAATTTCAGGTCTCTCGCTCGGTGGCTCTTCTGGCCAGCAAAGGATTCTAGGTTCTTTCGCTCTTGCTTCAAGTCTGTGAGGACGAGATCGGTGTGTTGGGGTTGTTTGGCTGTGAGCCTTTACCGCGTTGTGGTTTCACTGGTTTCGTTATTACTGGGTCTCCAATTTTGTGGCGGTTGGTGCTACGGCTGATTTTCGATTCAGGTTGGACTCGAATGGTTGCTGCCTCCCTCTCTTTGTTTCTCGAGGATGGCTTCTCAGATGATGGTGCTCAGCTCCTCCGTTTTGGTCCTCCTTTATTTGGGGATCGGCAGATCTGTCTCCTCAACCTTTCTCTTCCCTTGTTCTTCCATCCCCGGCCAAATAGTTTGCCCGGACCAGTTTGTCTTTGTTGTCTCTATTGTTGGGTTCATTCGTTCTTGTTGTCTCGGTCCGGATGGGTGTGCTTGGTATGGTGGGTTTTGGTAGATTCCGGCTCCTCCTCTCTCCTCGATGATGCTCCTTCTACCTCTTTTAGCATCTCAAGGTTTGGAGCTCTTTCTTTCTCTTCTTCCCTATGTGAGGAATGGGCATGTTTCAGTCTTCTATCTCCTTGCCAAGCCTGTTCAACCTCGGCGTCGTGATGGTCTTCATTGTGCCGATGAGGCTCATGTCTTCTATAACAGCAGATGGAGACTTTTTACTTTGCTGGATTTGATTATGTTGTACCGTTAAGCCAGTTCATTTTCTCAGGTTTAGTTCTTGCAGCTTCGATTGTCTTGTGATTGTGTATTTGGATCTATGGGCTACTTGTGTCTGGTCTCCTCTGCTGTTTGTGGATTAGCTTGTTGGGATATATTTAGTGTTCTCGTTTGATTTTGCTTGAACCGGAAGATGAGTGTGGAGGTTCAGTTTATCTAATTTTATGGGTTTTGATGGCTTGTCTTGGTAAAGTCAATCCTCAAGTCTGTGTTTTGGTCGCTGTTACTGCCATGTCTTGTCCTATTGCTGCCGTTGCAGCATTGTCATTAGTGAGCTCATTTTTGACCTCCTGAAGATGTTTTATTCCCTTGAAGCGTTTGAGTACCATTTCTCATTATTCTTTTAGTATCTTTCTGCAAATTCTCTTTCATAGTCGTGGTTGCATTTTCTACTTATGCAAATGTTATTCTTATTATGTATTGTGATTGTACGTTAACCATTTCAATACAATAGAATACCTTTTATAAAAAAAACTATCATATATATTAAAAAAATACATGTTTTGCCATGTGGCATCACCACAGCCATCTAGAGAATTAATTTATTAAAAATTTATTAACCTTATTATTGTGTATAATTATATATGAAAATCTAATTTATTAAACCAAAACCGTATAATTATATAAGAAAATCTTACTTATTAAACTTTATTAATGTGTTTAAAATCTTACATAATTTAATAAAAATCTAATATATGGTTTTAAAATTTAAACGCAAACACAGAAATTACATAAATATCCTTAATTAAACCCTAAACATTAAAACCATAATAAATCACAGATTGAAACACTATTCGACCTCTAAATTAAACAACATAAAACCAACCAAATTATTAACTACTAAAATTTGAATAACTCAAGTATTTCATTTTCGTTTTAGTTATTTATTTTAATCTAATTTCTTATAGAAATCAAACACAACCTATTAAACATTTGGGCTTTAACTTAGTTACTTATGTTCCAATAACCTTATTCATTCTCTAGAGATTTCATCAGACTGTCTTATTATACAAACATTTTATCTTCTCCTTTGAAAACATATTAAATTGCTAAGTTGTTTATTCAAAAAAAAAAAATTAAAACCATTATTCAAAAAGTTTTTTCTTAAATTTTTTAACTAAAATTTTCATGTATAAGTATTTTTAGGTGAAGAATATCACAACTCTGATAGCATTGGTACTTCGGACACTAGCAGTGCTGATGGAATAGTTTATACTCATGAATTTCTTTATAGTGTCAAATGATCAGGATAGTCGAATGATTGTTTAAAGTTGAAAGTCGTGATCATGTTGCTCCGAAATATCGATACAAGAAATGATTTTGTGTACAAGACTAAAAGTAGTTCAGTTGGCCAATCATGTGATAGATGAAAAATATTAATGGATACTAAAGTAAGCAATTTGGTTTTTACTAACTAGAAAATTTGTGTCTCCGGCGGAAACGAAGTTCCCTTTTAAAATACGGTGTAGTCGATTTTTGGTAACAGTTGCATTTGTTATGACAATAAATAACAACCAAGGTCAAACCATGGAGACGGTTGGACTAAATATGAATGTTCTTAGGTTCCCAAATGAGGGTATATGGTTTAGATTCCCAAGATAAAATTATCGTAGATATCGTGGACTGTATATGAATGTGCATGGATTTCCAAAGGAGGCTGTAGGGTCTAGATTCCCTAGATTTCCAAAGGAGGCTGTAGGGTCTAGATTCCCTAGAAAAATGCATTGTACATATCGTGGACTTTATATGAGTGTACTTGGGTTCCCAAAAGAGGGTCTAGGGTATAGATTCCCCAGATAAACATATCGTCGATATCGTGGACTGTATATGAATGTGCTTGAGTTCCCAAAAGAAGGTCTAGGGTATATATACCAAGAGAAACTTAACGTACATATAGTGGACTGTATATGAATGTGTTTGGGTTCCCTAGAGAAGCATATTGTAGATATTGTTGATTGTATATTAATGTGTTTGGGTTCCCAAAGGAAGGTCTAGGGTGTAAATTCTCATGAGAAACGTATCGTGCATATCGTGAACTATGAATGTATTTGGATTCCCAAAGGAGAGTCCATGGTATAGATTTCCCAGAGAAACGTATCGTTGACTGTATATGAATGCATTTGGGTTCCCAAATGAGGGTCTAGGGTTTAGATTCCTCAAAGAAAGGTATCATAGATATCATGGACTGTATATGAATGTGTTTTGGTTACCAAAGGAGGTTAAAGGGTCTACATTCCCTAGAGAAATGTATCGTAGATATTGTGGACTATATATGAGTGTGCTTGGGTTTCCAAAGGAGGGCCTAGGGTATAGAGTCCCAAGAGAAACACATCATACATATAATGGACTGTATATGAATGTACTTGGGTTCCCAAATGAGGGTCTTTGAGTGTAAATTCTAATGAGAAACGTATCTTACATATTTGTGGACTATGAATGTGCTTGGGTTCCCAAAGGAGGGTCTAGGGTTTAGATTCCCTAGAGAAACGTATCATAGATATTGTGGACTGTATATGAATGTGATTTGGTTCCCAAAGGAGGTTGAAGGGTCTAGATTCCCTAGAGAAATGTATCGTAGATATTGTGAACTGCATATGAGTGTGCTTGAGTTTCCAAAGGAGGGTCTAGGGTATATAGTCCCAAGAGATATACATCGTACATATAATGGACTATATATGAATTACTTGGTTTCCCAAAAGAGGGTCAAGAATATAGATTCCTAGAGAAACGTATTGTAGATGTCATGGACTATATATGAATGTGTTTGGGTTCCTAAAGGAGGGTCTAGGGTATAGATTCCCTAAAAAAGTATATTGTAGATATCGTTGACTGTATATGAATGTGTTTGGGTTCCCTAAGGAGGCTCTAGGGTTTAGATTTCTCAGAGAAACGTATCGTAAATATTGTGGTTTGTATATGAATGTGTTTTAGTTCCCAAAGGAGGGATGTAGGTTTCGATTCTTTCACAAGTAAGCAATTATAAGATATTATGATCTCTTACACCTAATTTACGATACGTCTATACGTATCTTCATATAGTAAACACTAATTTGAGAATCTCGATAAGAATATGGGGGATATATAGTATTTTAATATATTAAATTTTACTTTTTTATCTTACATTTCCGTACAATCACACGGATAAGTTCCTAGTATTATATAAAATAGAGTAGATTATAGGAGATATTCGGGGGGTGATGGGGGTCTTTCCTTGGTAGTATGATATAAAAATAGAGTAAATATGTAAAAATGTTTACGTATGCGGGTTGAATTTTTGGGTTGCTAATCCGAGATTTGGGATTAGCCAGGTCGACCACGTGGAGTTGGCAACGACACCGTTTCTGTTTGCGCCGAATAAACATAACGGTGCTTATGGCTGAGAGAACGGCGGAGGTTTTCAATTAAATTATTAAAAAAAGAAGCAATTAATAATAAACAAATTAAAGACGGAACGAGACAGAGGAGAAAGAGACACCTTCGTTTGCGCGTTTTCTGTAAAATCTCTCTCTCACCTCTACGGCTGTGACCATGGAATTTCTGCAGAGTGCCGGGATCCGTGATTTTAGATTGGAGGAAGCATCTTCTTCCCTCTTCGCGTGATCTTCGATCTCCATTGCTGCTATTGCATCTCCATTGATCCAAATCGTAAAGCTTCTCCTATCCCCATTGTCTCCTTTGTTCGCACGATGCGATCATTTCTATTGGTTGTTTCATCGGGCTATCGAAATATGTAGATGCTTTGGATTTATCACCATCATGAACAATTTGCCTTCCCAATTTTCAGATCATTATTATTGTGTCTGATCTTAACATTCGTGTATATTTTTTACTGGATTCATCTTTGGAAGGATTACCGTCTGTAGTTTTCGAGGACGCATTCGGATTCCATACATTTATGTGGTGCTCCACAAATTAGATTTTCTGTGTTGTTTTTTTTCTTTGAAGATCTATGGATGTTTTTCTCGGCTAGATCGTTCCCCCCTTCTTTGATCCGGCAATGTGGATCGGAATGTTACAGCAATTATAGGAGCATATATTGGACATGTACTTTGAATTTTACTAACTTGGAAACCAAGTATTAGATCCTTGGTTAAAAAATTAGAGGTTCTGAATCTTGAATTTGTCTTTTTTTAATTTTTTGTCTCAGGTTTTTGTATGATGGGAGATTTGATGGAGAAGTAGAAAAAGTTTGAGTCTGAGTATCGAATTAGTTTTTGTTTAAGGCCAGGGAAACAATGTCAACGAAGGGAGAACATCATACAGTTCCACTATCTGTATTGCTAAAGCGTGAATCAGCAAATGAGAAGATAGACAACCCTGAACTTATACATGCGCAGGCAAACCAAAGCAAGAAAGGAGAGGATTTTACGCTTGTCAAGACAGAGTGCCAAAGGGTCATGGGAGATGGTGTTACTACCTTTTCAGTTTTTGGGGTACTTCTTTCTTGCATCTTTGTCATTCAATACCTTTCTTAATTCTTTGGTATTTGATATTTTCAATTATATTGCAGCTTTTTGATGGGCACAATGGATCAGCAGCAGCTATCTACACTAAGGAGAACTTGCTGACCAATGTATTAGCTGCAATACCGTGTGATCTTAACAGAGATGAGTGGGTTGCAGCACTTCCGAGGGCTTTGGTTGCAGGATTTGTGAAAACTGATAAAGATTTTCAGGAAAGAGGTATGGTAGAGTAACTCAAATAATATTTGGCTTGTCAGTGAAATGTGATTCAAGTCCCTAAGTGTGAACTCGTCTTTGTTTAGCGAGGACGTCGGGAACAACTGTAACTTTTGTGATAGTAGAAGGATGGGTGGTGAGTGTTGCATCTGTAGGTGACTCTCGTTGCATACTCGAGCCTGCTGAAGGTGGTGTCTATTATTTATCTGCTGATCATCGGCTTGAAATTAACGAGGAAGAGTAAGTCATCAGCTATTGACCTAATCTTTTTGTAGAGAATGGAATCTCAATAGGTTTGGTGTTTTTTTGATAGGCGAGATCGTGTCACTGCAAGTGGTGGTGAAGTTGGACGGTTAAACACCGGTGGTGGCACCGAGGTACCTTGTAGCTCCTTAGCTAATGAACCATGAGCGTTCCTCAGTTTCTTATGCATGATATCTAAATTGTTGTAGATTGGTCCTCTGAGATGTTGGCCTGGTGGTTTGTGTCTCTCAAGATCCATAGGAGATCTGGATGTTGGTGAATACATTGTTCCAGTTCCTTATGTGAAGCAAGTCAAGGTTCAAAACTCTTTTTTTTTACTTTTTGTTTCTGTGGTCCTTTATGATTATTGAGCTAGAAATGAGAGGTTACATGATATCGTTTTGGTAATGTGTAGTTGTCTTCAGCTGGTGGTAGACTTATCATCTCAAGTGATGGTGTGTGGGATGCCTTGAGTGCGGAAGAGGCTCTTGACTGTTGCCGGGGTTTGCCACCCGAAGCTTCCGCAGAGCATATTGTTAAAGTAGTGTATCTATCCTGAGTTGCTTCATCTCCGATACCGATAGTATTCGTTACCTTGATGTTTTTATTTACTTTAACAACAGGAAGCCGTGGGGAAAAAGGGACTTCGCGATGATACGACCTGTATTGTTGTTGATATATTACCATTAGAAAAACCGGCTGCTTCTCTGCCGCCTCCGAAAAAGCAAGGAAAAGGAATGCTAAAGTCTATGTTCAAAAGAAAAACATCAGACTCCTCTTCAAATATTGAAAAAGAGTACGCAGAACCTGATGTAGTAGAAGAATTGTTTGAAGAAGGTTCTGCGATGCTTTCGGAGAGGTACTTGATTTTGGAATTCGCAAAATTAATTATTTGCATATTTTGTTAAAAGTCTATATTATCTTGTTGCAGATTAGACACAAAGTATCCGCTTTGCAATATGTTCAAGTTGTTCATGTGTGCTGTGTGTCAAGTAGAAGTGAAACCTGGAGAAGGTGTGTCGATTCATGCTGGATCGTCTAATTTCCGTAAGCTTCGTCCTTGGGATGGTCCTTTCCTTTGCTCAAGTTGCCAGGAGAAGAAAGACGCTATGGAAGGGAAACGATCCTCGGGAGGTACCCCACCTACTACTTATATTGGTTACTAGAATTTACCAGGCGGCTAAATTTATTATGTCAACCCATATTATATTTCAGATAGACATAGTAGTGAGAGCGACTAGCAAGCAATCTGCAACTTGAAATTTATTTGGCAAAGCAACTAACAAAAGAGTATTGGAGCAACTTTTGGTTACAAGATGAGATCAACCAACAGTCCAAAGCAGTTTGTTTTTTCTTTGATATGGCTGCCGTCTTGGATTCATAAATGTATTTTCAGATAGCCAACGTCAAACTGGTTTCAAATTAGAGGTAATTTGGATTATTATTTTTTTTTTCCCCCATTTGTCATCACTTTCTGCTTTCTGTACGGTTTGGTGTTTTCAAACAAAAACGAATAGAGAGAACTAACTGCGAGTGACAGTAGCTTTATTACATCTGGGGGTCGTTCTGGGGCGTGTGGTAAAGGAAAACAAGATACTGTATGTGGGTCTTTGTTTAGTGTATAAACCCAAAGACAAAATTTCTGGATAGAAGAGCATCTTTTTTTCATGTAAACCTTTAATTATTATGTCTTTGTTTTCTTCGCCCATAAGTTCATTTTGGCCTTTCTCATTCGTTAGTTGCATCGCTTCTAAGCTATAACCTACAAAATATTAATGCCTTTTGATGCAATAAATAGACCAAAAATAGTAAACAATACATATTTTAGATAGGAGTTGGGGAACAATACAATACGGAAATTTGCAAATAAATCTTTCTTTAAATTTCATTCACTTCAAAATTGGGGACGGGAATCAAAGTGTGATCTTAAGATGCGGTTCTAAACAATTGGGCCGGTTTATCTAAAAACAGGCCCATACGGTATCAAAGTTTTGTTCAATCCCTGTAACACAACGAGAGGCACATCGAAAGTGCAAAAGGAAAATGACGATCTAGAGAGAATAGAGAGAAAACTTATCTTCTCCATAACGCTTCTTCTTGGTATTTTCTTTTCTTGTATTAGATCATCTTCTGGTTTTTTGTAGTCGGATCATTTAACGTATAATGAAAGCCTTGTGAGCTGGCCTAAGCTCACCAAGACGTACCTTGGCACTTTGCCTTGAAAAATTGTAAATCGGGTCTTCTTCTTTACATTTTCTTCAAAGATAAACACATTGATAGCTAGATCTCCAAAGATAAAATCACAATAAGTGTATTAGTTTCGAGAGAATATTAGCAAGATGGGTCTTCACAATTTGTTCACACCGTCATCTTGAGGGGGGTATTAGTTTCATATAAATCCGGTTTACTTGTATAGTATAGAATACTGGTTTAGTTAGCTGGTTAGTGTTTCTTTTTGCACTTAACCAAATATATATATATATATCTCATTGATGTAATTCAGATTGGATTAAGGAGAATGAGATTTATTTCCTAATATGATATCAGAGCACTCCACTCTCTCTCCTCCAACAAACTTTCGTTCTCAGTTTCTTTGATCGGAAAATCTCTTCTGATCATCTTCTTCGATTACTTTCACGCCGATTTCAGCTTTGTTTTCTTCACAATTGTTGTCTATTCGTTCACATTGAGCTTCGGATCATAGAATTTGAGCTCCAATGGGAAGAAGGAAAGGCGCACCGAAGAATCAAGGTTCTGGTTACAAATCGCCGTTGCGAGGATTCCGTTGGGAAGAAATTCGGTTCGTGAGAGCATTACTCGTGTTCGTCGCTCCCACTCTATACATGAAGAACCTCACAGATCTGGCACTCGCGTTCATCTGTTCGAGGATTCTGACTCTCCGTACAATGTTCATAGTCCGTATCACATCCAAAGCTCCGATCACACAGGTTTGGTTCTCGTTCCTGAATTACTTGATGGAACTAATTACGGAACCTGGAGTATTGCGATGCTGACTAGTATTACGGCTAAGAACAAATTTGATTTTCTGGATGGATCGATAATCAAACCTCTTGATAATGATCCGCATTACAAGTTATGGACTCGTTGTAATATGTTGCTTAAGGCTTGGCTCTTGAATGGTGTTTCGAAGAAACTCTATAACAGTATTCTTTATTTCACTACCGCTGCGGAAATATGGAAGGATCTTCATACACGGTTTCACAAGACAAGTCTTCCGCGCATTTACAAACTCCGGCAACAGATTCATTCTCTTCGTCAGGGAAATCTGGATCTTTCTTCGTACCACACCAAGGTTCAGAGTCTCTGGGTGGAATTGATGAGTATTCAGACTCCTCTTCGTACAATGGATGATTTGTTAGCTGCCAGAGAAACTGATCGTGTCATTGATTTTCTTATGGGACTCAATGATACATATGAACATGTTCGCAGTCAGATCTTGATGTTGGACAGCTTACCTCCACTCTCTGAGGTCTACAATATGTTGGATAGAGATGAATCTCAGCGAAATGCTCGTTCCTCTTCCACTCTACCTCCATATTCTGCTGCATTCAATGTTTCTCATCAGCCTCTGAGTACTGATTTAGAGAATTTGTCTTCCAAGAAGGATGTTGATCTGGAAGCATCTCATGCACTTGCTGTTCAAGGAAATTTCAAGAAGCCTAAATGCTCTCATTGTCTCAAGCTCGGTCACATTGTTGATAAGTGTTACAAGCTCCATGGTTATCCCCCAGGACATCCACGAAACCAAGCTAAGACGATCGGCACAGCCAATGCAGCTACTGCTTCATCTCTCACAGAGCAACAGCTAGATAATGGTTTTGAGAATATGACCAAGGATCAAATTCAAGGCATGATCTCGTATTTCAGCACCAAGCTCCACACCCCTAGTGTGTCTCACGTATCTGCCTCACTTGGCGCTTCAACTTCAACTTCAACTTCAACTTCTGGTCCTGTAATCTCCTCGGTTTCAGGTATCTTTCTTGATCTATTCAACCATTCTTACTATGACATGTTAATCTCTTCCGTATCTAAGGAATCTAATGTGTCTCTTAGGGCTTGATTCAGGAGCCACACACCATGTTACATACTGTAGAGACCTTTTTAGTACCTACACACCCTTAGATAGTACTTTTGTTACCTTACCTAATGGTTACACAGTTAGGATAATGGGCATAGGATTCATTCAATTGACTGATGCTATCTCTCTACACAGTGTCCTTTACATTCCAGAATTCAAATTCAATTTGTTGAGTGTTAGTGTCTTGACTAAAACATTGAATTCTAAAGTTAGCTTTACTGCTGATGCATGTTTTATCCAGGCAATTACACGGGAATTGATGATTGGTCACGGTAGTCAAGTTGGCAGTCTTTATATCTTGAATACAAGTAATACGAATAATGTTTCTTTATCACCTGTGTCAGGTATTTTTCCTTCTGTTTCTAGTTTTAAAGTAGATTCAATTACTTGATATCAGAGATTGGGTCATCCCTCTCAAACCAAGATTGATTCTATATCTTCTATATTGGATATTGTCCACGTTAAAACTCATAAAGATACATCTGTTTGTCATATTGGTCATCTTTCTAAACAAAAGCGTCTTCCATTTCCAATTAGACAGAATATAAGTGATGCTCCATTTGATTTACTTCATCTTGACACATGGGGGCCTTATTCTGTATCTACTGTTGATGGTTTTAAATACTTTCTTACAATTGTCGATGATTTTAGCCGTGCTACTTGGATTTATTTGATGCATGCTAAGTCCGATGTATTACATATCTTTTCTGCTTTTATTGAAATGATCGAAACTCAATATAATAGGAAGATAAAAGCTGTTAGGTCTGACAATGCACATGAATTGAAATTTACTGAATTTTTTGCTTCTAAAGGCATTCTTTCTTTTCATTCATGTCCAGAAACTCCTCAACAAAACTCTGTTGTAGAGAGAAAGCATCAACATATCCTGAATGTAGCTAGAGCCCTTCTTTTTCAATCCAACGTACCTATAGAGTATTGGGGTGAATGTGTTCTTACTGCAGTATTCCTGATTAATACATTACCATCTTTAGTCTTAGGCAATAAGTCTCCTTATGAGAAGTTGACAAATAAGATTCCAGATTATAACTCTTTAAAGAGTTTTGGTTGCTTATGTTATTGTTCCACTTCTCTGAACGGTAGAACGAAATTTGATCCTAGAGCTAGAGCATGTGTATTTCTAGGATATCCCAGTGGTTATAAAGGGTATAAGTTGTTAGATATATAGACACATTCGATTTCTATTTCTCGACATGTCATTTTTCATGAGGATATTTTTCCCTTTTCATCATCTATCATCTCAGAAGATGTCAAGAATTTCTTTCCTTTCCTCTATCACAAAACCCTGCTTCCCCTGATGGACATTTGCCATTTGTGCACCCATCGTCTGATGAGCCTCACAATATTGATGCTTCATCCTCTGCGTCTTTGGTTCCTTCTGAATCAAAGTCTCGCCGACAAACCAAACCCCCTAAACACTTGCAGGACTTTCATTGTTATAATACTAATACTCTTACTAAACTAACTTCCCCATATCTAATCGCCAACTATATTTTTTATTCAGATATCTCTATGCCTTTTCGTGCCTTTTTAATGTGCTCACAAATACTCCAATACCTGAAAAATATTCAGAAGCAAAAGACATACAGGTATATCGAGAGGCTATGGGTGTTGAGATGGGTGCGATGGAGAGAACATTGACTTGGGAGATTTGTGATTTACCCAAAGATAAAGTTTCAATTGGGTGTAAATGGATATATACTGTTAAGTATCATGCAGATGGAAGTATTGAACGATACAAAGCACGCCTGGTGGCTAAGGGATACACACAACAGGAAGGTATTGATTTTCTCGATACTTTTTCTCCTGTGGCTAAACTGGCCACTGTGAAATTGCTCTTGGCTCTTGCACCAAAGATGAGGTGGTCCCTTACACAGCTAGATGTATCCAATGCGTTCTTGAATGGGGAGTTAGATGAAGAGATTTATATGAAGTTACCTCCGAGTTATTCTGAGCTCAAAGGTGAAGTTGTTTCTTCTACTGCTGTCTGTCGTCTCTTGAAATCCATTTATGGTCTCAAGCAAGCTTCCCGGCAGTGGTTTCTTAAATTTACTTCTACCTTGACTCAGCTGGGTTTTGACAAGTGTGTTGGTGATCACACTTTATTTGTCAAGTTCCACAATGGGCAGTTTCTGGTTGTTCTTGTTTATGTCGATGACATCATGATCGCCAGTACATGTGATGCAGCAGCTCTTGAGTTGAAGCAACAGTTGCAGTCACATTTCAAACTTCGTGACTTAGGTCCTCCAAATTTTTTTCTTGGTCTTGAAATTGCTCGTTCTTCTGAGGGCATCTCAGTGAATCAACGCAAGTATGTTTTGGATTTTTTAGCTTCCAGTGGGTTTTCTGATTGTAAACCATCTTCTATTCCCATGGAACCCAATCAGAAATTAGCTAAAGATACTGGCTTGGTTATCGAGGATCCAAAGCAGTATCGGCGTTTGGTTGGCAAGCTACAATACCTTACCATTACTCGTCCAGATATTTGCTTTGCTGTTTCTAAGCTGGCCCAATACTCTGCTGATCCTTGCGAGCCTCATCTTCAAGCTGTTCATAAAGTCCTTCGATATCTTAAAGGTTCTATTGGTCAAGGCTTGTTTTATGGTGCAGATCAATCATTTGATCTCCGAGGCTACACAGACTCGGATTGGGGTGCTTGTTTGGACACTCCTAAGTCTGTAACAGGATATGCAATGTTCCTTGGTGATTCCTTGATTTCCTGGAAATCAAAGAAGCAGGATACTGTCTCTTGTAGTTCTGCAGAGGCTGAGTACAGGGCGATGATTATGGTTTCCAAGGAGTTAGTCTGGTTGTCTGGTTTACTCCATGATCTTCACATTCCCTTTTCACCTCCTGCTTATATGTACTGTGATAACACCTCGGCTTTGCACATTTCTAGCAATCCGATGTTTCATGAACGCACCAAACACATCGAGTTAGACTGTCACAAGGTTTGAGAACTCATTGACTCTGGCCAAATCAAACCGATGTATGTGCGTACTACTCAGCAACTGGCTGATGTTCTAACCAAGCCTATATATCCTGCTCCATTTCGAGAGAATATTAGCAAGATGGGTCTTCACAATTTGTTCACACCGTCATCTTGAGGGGGGTATTAGTTTCATATAAATCCGGTTTACTTGTATAGTATAGAATACCGGTTTAGTTAGCTGGTTAGTGTTTCCTTTTGCACTTAACCAAATATATATATATATATATCATTGATATAATTCAGATTGGATTAAGGAGAATGAGAGTTATTTACTATGTATTCTAATACGTACGAATATATAAATAACATAGAATACATATTCTAGACTATGTAGAACATACATGAAAATAGATTACAAATTCTAAAATTCGTAAAAAATAGGAAAGTAAAACACGTATTCTACATTTTGTAGAACGTAAAAGAAAAAGAATATTTTTATTGTATTTTTTTCAAAATGTGAGATTAACAAAATTTCACGAAGATTTTGTTTCCTTTCTCATTTTAATTTTTATGAAAATAATTTATTTGAAATATATTAGATATTTAAAAGATTTAGTGAAGGTTAATTTAGTCATAATGTTGACTAAAATTTAAAAAGGTCTAGATTCACAAAAATAAGGAAAAAACATCTTATTTTTCCAATTCTCCCAAATTAGCATATTTAAACTAGCATATCCCTTCATATCGTTTTTTTTTCTCTTAAATGTTGTTATCTCATTGGTTTGGTTTAGACGAGGGAGTTTATAACGTATAAATGTGACATGTATTAATGTTATAATTTGATTGGTAGATAATAAATAAAAAGTACTAATTTTTAAGCTTTTTCAGACGATCCAAAACCAAACGCTTCAAATCTTTTTGATCCGAACAAAATGAAACACGGATCCGAATTGCCTAAAAGTTTTTTTATGTTTTAAAATTTGAAACGAAGAAACCAAAGACTCTTTATTTTACAGGTCTTCTATTTCGCTATTACGCTTTATAATTTGTTTATTTAAATTTATGTATAACAAATTGTAGTAACTTTTCATAGTCTTAGTTTACGTAAACGAAGAGACGCATTGATGACTATTTTTTCACGCAAATATTATAATAATAGAATCGACCAATCAAAACGTGGATAAATTTTGCCACTTTCAAATTGACCAATGCAAATGAGTTTACGTGCTAATCTCATCATAAAGCCTACAATTTATATATATATATATATATATATATATATATCATGTGAAGCAGATGTAATGAACCATCTGATTCAATTGTTTTTCAACTTTTTCGTTTAAAAAATGCCTACAATAATGGCAACAAAAGAATCAAATGTTTTTGTTCCCTTGAAAAATATCAATCTCTATCTTTTTAGATGTTATTGGATGTGTTAACTTTGCACCTCAAATAATTTTTTTTGTGAGACTATTGTAGGAACGACTTAGTACAATCAACATATCCAAATTTAAGATAAAGCTATATTATGTCCCACAAAGAAAAACGTTGGAATGGTCAACGACTACATGCTTGATTTGATACGAGGTATGAATCAAACTTATTACATATACTAATATTATTTTCAATTAAAATGATTATTTATATCATTGATTGAATTCCTTATTTCTAGCATTTTTAGGTGACACGAAAGAGTATCTCAGCATATATAGCATTGATCAACCTTATTTTAATACTACATAAAACGAGGTATATTCACCAGATTTCCTAAACACAATCAAAATTTTTTGAAATGTCTAAACATAGTCTCAAGCTCAAAGTTGGATCCAAAATAAGGGTTATGTAATGGTAAGATATACGCACATGAATTTTGTGGAACCAATAACTGGAAATAAAAGCGGAGAAACAGTGTTTATTCCAAGAAGGACACCATTTCGGATGAGAAGAATGCACTTTTCGTTGGTTGTAACTTTTACAATGACAATCAATAAAAATCAACGGCAAATTCTTTCCAATGTTGGATTGTTTTTGCCTCGCCTAGTCTTTTTCCACGGCCAGTTATATGTAGTCTTATCTATAGTGACGTCCAAATCTGGTATCAATATACTCATTTTGTATAAAGATGGAAAACCACAGCAAATAATGAATTTCATATTTGAAAACCTCTATTACATTCATTAGTTGTTGAAGTTTAGGTAACAAATTCATAAACTAGTTAGAGCTATATTATGTCCTACTAATGATGAGATCACAATGGTTAACAATTCTATGTTGTCGTTGCTGCCATGTATTTATTAATTATTTTTCAAATAATAGCGATTCACTAACTTAATAAAAATCAAACATATTAGGTGTTGGTAAGGAATATCTCAGTTATAATAGTATTGATCAGAGATATTAAAGCTTCAAGGATGACGAGTTATATTCTTCCGATTTCTTTACTTCAGTAAAACTTGATGGATTGCCAAACCATAGTATTACGTTGAAAGTTGGAGCGTATGTGATGTTGCTTAGAAACATTAACCCTAAAGACGGGTTGTGTAACGGTACCAAGTTGCAGATAACAAGGTTAAACAATCGTGTTATCAATCGTAAAATTGTCATAGGTAATAAACAATGCAACAATGTCTTTATCTCTAGATCAGTTTCTACGCCGACAGATGGCATATATCCGTTTAAGATGAGAATGAGACAATTTTCATTAGCCAACGTTTACGTAATGACGATCAACAAGAGTCAAGGATAAACTTTTTCTAATGTAGGATTGTTCTTGACGAGGCCGGTGTTTTCACACGACCAACTTTATATAGTTCTGTCTCGGGTGAAGTCTAAATCTAGTATCAAGGTACTTATATCAACAAAGATGGTAACGAAACATACGATGAATGTTGTTTTCAAAGATATTTTGAAAATTTAAGGTATGAAATCTTTATTTTTCTTATTTATATGTGTTATATATATATATATATATATATAAATTAGTTAAATATAATTATTTTAAAATTTCCAACTGTTTTTCTTAATGCATGATAAAAAAAATTCTACTAACATTAATTTGGTATGTTTTTTTTAAGTTATGTTTCTTTCATTTGTTGACTATTTATAATTTTGTACTTTAACTCGAACTTTTACATTTTAATAAAACTAATTTTTTATATAATGAATTAACACAATAAATGTAAAATATATTAAAAGTATTGTACCCTCCCGCGCTGCAATGCATGTTCTTATCTAGTATAATTAGAAAATAAATGCTGAATTTCTTTTTCAAAAGCAACTCGGTTCTTCATTTCCATTTCTAAATATTTAGTCAACTCTAATTAATGCAAAATTTTATGTATATTTGGTGAAAATCCGGTTTTGTTGCTTGGCCGGTTTTACCCAAATTCGGGTTTCCATTCAACTCGGATTCGGTTACATGTATGATTCTTGGTTGGACGGGTTTGATCGGCCGGCCCATTGCCTCTTAGGATCATCTTTGGCATTCGCTTCTTGGTGGATGATGAAATCTCACCATCAACTTTCAACACCACGTTAAGACTCAAAATCTCCAACTACGCAAGGATCATGTGCTTTTAGATGGTATAGTCCCCTTTTCCATCAATTTTCTTCACTTCCCATTTTCTTTGTGTAGGCTCAACCATCCTACTATATGAGATATGACAACAATACAACCAACGCAACCAGCAAAAACAGACAACAAAAACAGACAACATCCAATAAATCAGATCACCATAAACCACAATATTCAACCGCTCTAATCTAGAACTTAGAATAAATATTCTACAAAATTTAGAATTTTTCTTTTGCATAGTTTGGAATTATGCGTCTCTCTTCTTTTATCGCAAAACACTCTTCCTCTCCGTTTCTCTTGTTTTCTCTTAAGTCAATCTTCTTTTTTCTCATCTCAATCCGTTAGAAAATGCAATGTCAAACTATATTTCAAGTCACGTTAATGCAATCGTAATTGGAAAACTCTCCTATAAGAAAAAGATGAACTTATTGAATGAAAACAAAGTTACAGGAGAATTACAAGAGCTACAACACAAGAAAATTATCTATCATTTAGAGTATCTCTTTAAAGGTTATCTTCCAATTCACAAGCGGTTTGTAACTACCAATTTCCACCTCCTCTTCTCTCTTTCTTTCCTTCTATTTATAAACATTTAGTCTTTCTTCGATCCCCGTGAAATTTCACAAGCTCTTTCTAGACTTCTTTGCCACTTTCGATGAAGCTCCATCAATCGTAGCCAGAATTTGCTTTCCCAAAATGAAGACCATGGTGTCCAGGGTATGTCCGCCGGATTCCTTTGCACAACAAATCGATTGGAATCTATCATGTTTTTTCCTTTAAATTTTATACAATCGCTAAAAACCTAAAATTCATAGTTTAAACCAAAAGAGGATTTTTTTACCTTAAAATTGAATCCCTTAACGGAAGAGATGATGAGCAGATGATGTTGGCAACCCATAAACGATGGAAGAAGAAGAATTAGATGAGGGAACAAGGAAGAACACAAAGGAGAGGAGGAAGAAGAAGTATAAATCGATGATGATATATATTTCTAGTTAAGCTTCTAGATCATTTAGAGGGATTAATTCTTGATATTTAGAAAAAGAAAAATAAAATTCATAATGTTTCGTTTGTTTATGATTTTTTTTTAAACAAATTTAATTAATTTTATAATAATAAAGGGTATAGTAGGATTAACATTATTATAAAATTTAGTTATCCAAACTTCTTTTAAAAAAATTTAGTTCTACAAAGAAGGAGAAAATGTGACTTATTTTTCCCAATTTCTCTAGTTTATATAATGAAAATATGCTTTTTTTTTATTAAAAATTTTAAATTGCTTGTAAGAAAAGAAATATAATGAACGAGTCTAATGCTTTTAGATATTAGATTAGCAAAAATCTAAAATTAGATAAAGTCATGTATTTTCAATCTGAATTTGAGGAAATAGATGTTTAAATCATATCTTTTTGAATGTGGGATAAATTCTTATATACAGTAGTATACTTTGTTCTTTCAATTTGAAATTCTAAACATCAGTCATCCAATTCTATCATCATCTAGAATGAAGAATTTTTTTCAACTCTCGTTCACCCTTTTAATCATTTTCACTATTGTTACGCTAGGTTTGTGTTTACATTTAGAATTGTTGGATTGTATTATATATAATCGTTCTAAGAGATATTAGTTAAGAATCCTAGATTATTTTGTGTAAAATATGTTTTATAGCTATTTTTCACTATAGAATTTTGTAATATCTAGTTTCGCAAATGCAATTCAATGCAAAACTTAAGACAATTAAATTAAATCTATTTTAAAAGATTTAGGAAACTGATTCTTCAAAAATACATTCCAAAATTTTTTTACACGTAGTTTTAAATGTCGATTTGAAGACTATTATAATCTAAATTGATTAAACATGCCCGATCGTTTGTGGTCAAGTGGTAGGGGAAGGGTTTTGGACGCTACCACGTTCCGAGTTCGATCAACCTGCTATGCGAAACTAACACACATTTTTTTCGGATACCAAACATGGATATGAGTCCTTGCTTTCGGCTCATTTGAATACCCGGAGAAAAGGTCTATCCATGGGCTGCACCTCCCCTTAGGGATTAGTTTGAATCCCTCCATAGGCTCGGGATACCCCAGACTTATAAAAAAAAATAAAAAATAGATTAAACATATATCTATTGCCTTTTCTTTTTCTCTTCATCAATTTTACTCCTTTCGTGAATTATATATAAATTTTTCAAACGATATTTTTGTTTCATTAATATTAATGTATGTAGTTTTATGTAAAATTTCAACTAAAACTTTTTGTTTTGAATTTTTATGTAATAGGTGTGACGGAGACCTGTCCTGAAGTTCTGCACCAACACCAAAAATGTGAACCCCATTGATGCACTGTTGGATGTAAGACGAGGCCAAGGTTATCGTCAAGGAAATTTATCGAGGCTAAATGCACTACTGTAATGAATGTACCTAACAAATGCCTCTGCATTTATATGTGTCTTAAATCTTAATTTTGCTGTTTACAATAACACATAAATCATATTTATATATATATTAAGGTGATAAAAATTTTGGTCAAGGATTGTTGTCTTGGCGGTTTTTATTAATGTTATTGTCGAGCTATAGCATATCTTTATACTGAGTAATATATGGATGTGTACGAGTTATTAATGATATTTTATTATATGAATGTAACATTAGGTTTAGTCAGTAAAAGAAAGAGTTTGCTGGTAAAAACTCATCCATTTATATCTATACTAGTAACTTGTCCGTACGATTGCGCGGAAATGTGTTGTAAGAGAGTAAAATTTAATACATTAAAATACTATATATTCCGCACATTCTTATCAAGAATCTCAAATCAGTGTTTACTATATGAAGATACGTATAAACGTATTGTAAATTATGTATAAGAGGTCATAATATCTTATAAATGTTTATTTTTGAAGGAATCTAAACATACATCCCTCTTTTGGGAATCAAAACACATTCATATACAAACTACAGTATTTGCGATACGTTTCTCTGAGAAATCTAAACCCTTGAGCCTCCTTAGGGAACTCAAACACATTCATATACAGTCCACGATATCTAAAATATGTTTCTTTAGGGAATCTATACCCTAGACCCTCCTTTAAGAACCCAAACACATTCATATACAAACTACAATATTTACGATACGTTTCTATGAGAAATCTAAACCCTAGAGCCTCCTTAGGGAACTCAAACACATTCATATACAGTCCACGATATCTACAATATGTTTCTTTAGGGAATCTATACCCTAGACCCTCCTTTAGGAACCCAAACACATTCATATATAGTCCATGACATTTATAGTACGTTTTTTTATGAATCTATATTCTATACCCTCTTTTGGGAAACCAAGTACATTCATATACAGTCCATTATATGTACGATGTATATCTCTTGGGACTATATACCTTAGACCCTCCTTTGGAAACTCAAGCACACTCATATGCAGTTCACAATATCTACGATACATTTCTCTAGGGAATCTAGACCCTTCAACCTCCTTTGGGAACCAAATCACATTCATATACAATCCAAAATATCTATGATACGTTTCTCTGGGGAATCTAAACCCTAGACCTTCCTTTGGGAACCCAAGCACATTCATAGTCCACAAATATGTAAGATACGTTTCTCATTAGAATTTACACTCAAAGACCCTCATTTGGGAACCCAAGTACATTCATATACAGTCCATTATATGTATGATGTGTTTCTCTTGGGACTCTATACCCTAGGTCTTCCTTTGGAAACCCAAGCACAATCATATATAATCCACAATATCTACGATACATTTCTCTAGGGAATGTAGACCCTTTAACCTCCTTTGGTAACCAAAACACATTCATATACAGTCCATGATATCTATGATACCTTTCTTTGAGGAATCTAAACCATAGACCTTCATTTGGGGAATCTAAACCATAGACCTTCATTTGGGAACCCAAACACATTCATATACAGTCAACGATATGTTTCTCTAGGAAATCTATACCATGGACTCTCCTTTGGGAATTCAAGTACATTCATAGTCCACGATATGTACGATACGTTTCTCATGAGAATTTACATCCTAGACCCTCCTTTGGGAACCCAAACACATTAATATACAGACAATGATATCTAAAATATGTTTCTCTAGGGAATCTATACCCTAGGCCCTTCATTGGGAACCCAAACACATTCATATACAGTCCACTATATGTACGTTAAGTTTCTCTTGGTATATATAACCTAGACCTTCCTTTGGGAACTCAAGTACATTCATATACAGTAAATTTCTCTTGGTATATATACCCTAGACCTTCCTTTGAGAACTCAAGCACATTCATATACAGTCCACGATATCTACTATATGTTTATCTGGGGAATCTATACCCTAGACCCTCTTTTGGGAACCCAAGCACACTCATATAAAGTCCACGATATGTACAATGCGTTTTTCTAGGGAATCTAGACCCTACAACCTCCTTTGGAAACTCATGCACATTCATATACAGTCCACGATATCTACGATACTTTTCTCTTGGGAATCTAAACCATATACCCTCCTTTGGAAACCTAAGAACATTCATATTTAGTCTAACCGCCTCCATGATTTGACCTTGGTTGTTATTTATTGTCATAAAAAATGCAACCGTTACCAAAAATTGACTACACCGTATTTTAAAAGGGAACTTCATTTCCGCCGGAGACACAAATTTCCTAGTTAGTAAAAACCAAATCGCTTACTTTAGTATCCATTAATATTTTTCATCTATCACATGATTGGCCAACTGAGCTACTTTTAGTCTTATACACAAATCATTTCTTGTATCGATATTTTGGAGCAACATGATCACGACTTTCAACTTTAAACAATGATTCGACTATCTCGATAATTTGACACTATAAAGGAATTCATGAGTATAAACTATTCCATCAACACTGCTAGTGTCGAAGTACTAATGTTATCAGAGTTGTGATATTCTTCACCTAAAAATACTTATACATGAAAATTTTAGTTAAAAAATTTAAGAAAAAACTTTTTGAATAATGGTTTTAATTTTTTTTTTTTTTTTGAAGAAACAGCTTACCAATTTAATATATTTTCGAAGGAGAAGATAAAACGTTTTATAATAAGACGGTTTGATGAAGTCTCTAGAGAAGGAATAAGGCTATTGGATCATAAGTAACTAAGTTAAAGCTCAAATATTTAATAGGTTGTGTTTGATTTCTATAAGAAATTAGATTAAGACAATAACTAAAATGAAAGTGAAAGACTTGAGTTATTCAAATTTTAGTAGTTAATAATTTGGTTGGTTTTATGTTGTTTAATAGAGAGACCGAATATTGTTTAAATCTGTGATTTATTATGGTTTTAGGGGGTGGTATCGGATCTGGCATTTGAGAGGATTTCAAGTTTTTTCCAAATCTCTGGTTATTGGACTTGGCATTTGTAAAACCTCTTCCAAATCCTAGGTTATTGTAATGAGATTTATACAAATCCCTTCAAATCCTATGTTATTGGAGAACTGAGATTTCATTAATTAGTTATATCAAAAAGGATTTGAGATTATTTGAAAGAGAATTGATAGTTAAAAATAAGGGATTTCAAAAACCACCTCATTTGATGGTATTAGACAAAATCCCTTAAAATCTCTGCGATTTAAAATAATTTCAAATCCTTGTTCCAAAAATCCCACCTTAAATGTTTAGGGTTTAATTTTTAAAACCATATATTAGGTTTTTAGTAAATTATGTAAGATTTTAAACACATTAATAAAATTTAATAAGTAAAATTTCTTTATATAATTATACGGTTTTAGTTTAATAAGTTAGATAAGTTTTTAATAAATCAATTCTCTAGATGGCTATGGTGACGCCAAGTGGCAAAACATGTATTTTTTTTAATATATATGATATACTAGCGCTTACCCCGCGCACATGCGCGAGAATTAATATAACTTTTATCGTTACTTATCAATAATTCTATGATATTATCATCAATATAGTTATCTAATTTATGGACTAATAGACTAAATAATATTATACTAATGATTGATTACTCAAATCACAATATCTTAGATACATGATATTTCTAATACTAATTATCTATATGTATCGTCTCAAGTCTATGCCATGGAGTTTTAAAACTTCTACAAACTTCTCACGCTATGCTTCTATCCATTTTTTTCTTTGTTTGGTGATAGTATAAGGCTTTCTAGTCTGTGAAAATAAATATTTCCTTCTTCATCCTTTTAATAAAAACCTAAACTTCTTTCTTCTTTCTTTTTCGTATCAAAATGTAAACGTTTTCTCGTCTCCACCCCTGGTTCTTCCTTCTTCTTCAAAAGTCAAATGAATTCAGTCACATTTTCTGTTTTAATCATGTGATTTTCAAAACGTTTGAAGCTATGTTAGTTATCGCAGCACTTCGATAGTTGATAAACGTTTGAAACATCTCTCCCTTGTGATCCAGCAAGATCATGCTCATAAACATCATTTACCAAAAAATCCCGATGAAAATCATACAATCAAATATCATAATCAACATCATTTACCAGTGTCCATACCTGGAGGTTGAACATCGATCTAAATCGATGATTCGGAATACCAGACACCTTAATATTGTGAAGGAATTCTTGAGAATATAGCATATCATCATATTTACACGTATCATATACAGTACATGTTTACTAATATACTTATATGTGGAAGATTTTAAACCCTAACTCGTCTTTTATAAACCTAAGTACATTAAAATCAATACACGATAGTGAAAATACATATGAAATAATATACCCATAATACTACTTTATAAACCCGAATACATCAATATACAATACAAAACATATAGCCGGAAAAAAAAACTACAATCATGGGTATTAATTCCCCTGCATGTTCAGATCTTATATAAATAGAGTAGCGCTTACCTCGCTCGGACGCACGAAAATTAATATTTTTTTTAATCATTACTTATCAATAATTTTAAGATATTTTTATCAATAATTTTATTTTAATCTTTCCTTGATTTATTTGAACTCATTTACTTTATTCACTCGTTCTTTGTTTTCATCCTCTTCCTCCTGAAGTAGAAAACTCCTTTTAAAAAAAATTTTAGATTCTTCCTCTTTTTTCATCTTGAAATCAAGACTCTTCTTTTTCATTTTCTTCGGATGTTTTCTCGCGTTTAAACTAGGTTTTGACGCCGCGCTTAGCGCATGATAAGTTCTGTAAGGAATAATATAATTTGATCATTATACTCTTTAATAATCCTTTCCCGTCAAATTCAAATTAAGCACTTTCTAGTGGTGCTTATAAAAACTCAAGCTAGCTTAAACATTCCTTACTTAAATGTTCTAGCTTTCTCACTACGATGAGCAGTACAAAACCAGATTCAAGAACCTTGTAGGCAAAAAAAAAATAACTTTTCCGATAGAAACTTCTCTTGTATAGTTTTCCCTTTAAAAATTCAAATATGCCTTTCTCTCCTCCGAACAATGCCTGCTCAAAAACCAGTATTGGTTCAAATATTTTAGCTTTCTCAACCCCAAGAAGCAATATACTTAAGCAGAAACAATAATCTAAAACATCATATGAAAGACCGTTTAGATAAGCAAAAAAACTAACCTAATTTGAATGACTAGTCGGTACA
The DNA here is from genome assembly GCA_900116095.1 of Euclidium syriacum. Classification (NCBI taxonomy): domain Eukaryota; kingdom Viridiplantae; phylum Streptophyta; class Magnoliopsida; order Brassicales; family Brassicaceae; genus Euclidium; species Euclidium syriacum. Next base: position 2,377,926 of record FPAK01000004.1, read on the forward strand.
GGAATCCTAGTATCACTACCTTCAATCAAAATATCCATTAACTTAAGTATGGTGTTTTCAGTTTTCATTATATATCTTGGATACCACTGTAAATAAAATCGAAACAATAAAAAACAAAGTTCATATTTCACAAAATAAATATATAAATTCGCAATAACTTGAACATGACGTAATGCTCTAGTCCATAAACGAATATCAGATTCTTGATTCATCCAAACGCTTTCTTCTTCGTTTCACGGTAACATGAAACTGATTGAATCATCATCATCATCATCATGTTTTTTTGTAAGATCCCAATTAAAATCTTCTCCACCCCCAATCTGCAAACACGAGTTTCGATTTCTCGATTTCTCAGTTTTATTTCCCTAAATTAAATTGTGAACTTCAAATAAGAGCGCAAATTAGATGAAAATGATTTGCCTGAATTGGTGGATGAGAGGGATTTCCAGTGGGAATAGAAGCAGAAGTGGCTTAAGCTCGCCACAGAAGGAGACGGCGACGGCGACGGCGATGGCGATGGCGATAATTGTGTAAACATTGGGTGATAATTCTGATAAAAAGAAAATAGAAAAAAAAACTATAATTTATAAAATACCTTGATTATAAAATCTAATGTTTAAACTAAGTAATAACTTGATTATACCTTCTAATGATCCTCTACCACCACTTTTCCGATCCATTTTTTTCCTGTTCGCGGCGTAACCTAGAAGAAGAAAAGGAAAAACTATCAAATCGAGTAGAGAAGAAATGAGAAATTAGTGAATTTAAAAACATAAAGAAAAATTTATGTAGAATGTTTAATAAATGTATAACAACTGAAAAAAGATTACCATAGAATGATCAACCGACCAGATTCATGTAATTGATTTTATACGCGTCCAACGCTGCAGCTTTTTTTTTTTTTTTTTTTTGATCAGCACGCTGTAGTTTTTAAGTCCTCCTTTGTCTACATAAAATGCCCATGAATTATTATCTAACTACAATGAATATGTAACAGGAGTAAAACTTCAGCAAAAAGAGTTAATAAATCTGTAAATCAAAAGAAATTAGTTACATATTAATTGAAATTGTGGTTATACGACTACTATTGTAATAGAGATATTATCTCTTCTAAGCGGGTTCTAAGACAGTTAGATAATCCTGCAAATCAAAGCCAAGATGAAAAATCTGTAAACAACTGGTATGTTCAGCTAAATAACAAAGAGAGCAGATGAAGCTACCTGAGAAGGGGAGAACAACACGACCATTATTCACCATTTTCCTGTAATTTGGTACATAATTGTGAGAGATCTTCGTCATTACCACAGCCTTGATGTCATCTGGAGGATATTTAATATTTGTCAAAACTTGTTCCTTAGAGAGTTCCTTGTCTATTAATTGAAAACACTATCAAAGAAGACAAATTAAAACAAGAAATATTAAAAGCATGTGATCAATCCACAGGTACTAAGGTTCTTATACCAGATCTATAACAGCTACCAACTTCTCATATCCCACTTCTTCGGATGTTTTCTAGATATACATATACTCCCTAACTCTCATCTTATGTCTTGAATTAAACTCTTAAAAGACATGACCCCTCTAAATTTAACCTATTAACCACAACAACAACAAAAAAACATGATGCATTCTCTCCCTTAAATCCCACTTGTGGGATAATCGTTTAAGAGAGATAATAAAAGTAAATTGATCAGGTTCTGAAAAAGACCCAAATATTTTTTCCTGTGGTAGCATCATCACATGGGTGCTTTGTTTCCTCTTCTTCTTTCTCCTCTTCGATTACATTGAGATTCTCATCATCATCTTCCACATGCTCTCTTCTTTCACCGCTGCCAATTGCGAATCTAATCGACGACTGGCTTCCCATATTCTTATCCTCCAACTTAATAGTTTCTTTTTCACCCTAAACATAAAAAAGATCACTTTCGTTTTCTCATTAAAACCATAATCTTATTCTTCCTCTTATTCAAAACCAGAATGTAGCTTCGAGAAACAAAGTTTGCCTAGGTAGACAGTCTCAAAATCTCTACACGCCTCTTTCACAGTTCTTTTGATCGGGTCAGATCCAAACTTATGTTTCTTGATGAAAGGCCATACAAGTGTTTAGGCGCTTTAAAGGTGTTAGTTCTGCTTGGTGTAGAGGAATCTTCTAGCTTTATCAAACATGTAAACCATAGTCCATACACCCCGCCAACAACATTGTATTTTGAGTAGTTGAGATAACATTTATGAAGAGAAAGCAACATTTTCCAGCAATAAAAGCCAAAGACACCCTGTTATTAAACCAAGATTTTTACTTTATTTTATTTCTAAGGTTTTCTTGTTAATATTAAAAGGAGAACTAAAAACAAATAACAGAGAATCCAAACAGAGGATTCACTAAGATTACCAATTAAATACACCTAGAGAAGTGGCCTAACACGAATCTAACTTTATAAACCCCTAAATTTGATTGTGGAAAAGAAGTTGAAGTTTTTGAAATAGAGCTCTCACAAGCAATGAAAGTTTGTTTGGTTTGTGTGATTAAGTACTATCTTACCCTTATTATACCATGTGTATGATCTTGGCGTATCAATACCATGTCTAAAAAGAAAATTTTGTTGGTTGCTGAAAAATCAAAACTTTAAGGTTCTTAATGATTTATAGTCTCACACCAAGTCATAAGCTGAGGAAAAACCATATAAAACACTGAATATAGTTCAGCTTCATCCTCACAGAGAGAATATGCTTAGCACCTAAAATTGTAAATTGCTTAGCAAAAGTTTCCACTAAAACCAACCATACACAAAGAAAATTTCATCATCTATAGAAAGATAAAACTGTAACTGTTCTACTTACCGCAATGAGAACTCACTTGTATCTATCATCAAGCTATTGTAATTCTTCTCGGCATTCCTTCCAACAATCATTAACTCTTTCTTATCACCTTCAAGTTGATAAACTCCATGTCCATTCCCTGCTACAACCTGAAGAAAAAAAAAACAGAGCAGTGTTGCAATGAAGGCCATGCAAATAGAAAGCACAATAGAAATATAAAAGAAACTGGTTGAAAAATACCATGCCCACTTTTTTTTATAGTAAGCACTCTCGGTCGCTGCAGTTTCCCATCGCTACCAAAAGATTTTTCTGAGATTCAAAACACAAGCACAAAAGCAGAAGACGATACGATTTCAGTAGAGTTTCCGAGTTTCTCACAAAACTGCACCAAAATAACTTCAATAATTTTCATGGACATATTCATATTGACATTCTTTCTAATCAAGAAAAAGAATGCATTGGTGTTTTCAGATTGTGTAGAATTGATATAAAAACAAAGATACATCAAATTTTGATAAACCCCAAAAAATAAGAAATATTGATACTTGTCCATTATGAAACTTCACAAACACAGTTGCAGATCATACAACAACGTAAATTTCCAAGAACATCATTCTAAAGGGAAAATTAAGTAAGTGAAGAATACCTTGAAAGAAGAATGAGATTTTCTGAGCGCTCCCAAAGAAGTATCTATTAGTCGTGTGTTGCTGTGTAGGAAGAAGCAGAAATAACATCAAATCACAGTCAGATTAAGTAAATTAAAAGGTGATGATGATAAAATTTGAATCAAATCTCCGACTTTTTGCCATTAGAACCTGTATGTTTGCTGCTGCTACCCATAAATCTCACACTTATTGCAGACTTACTAACCAAATCAAACCTTTTTAATAGCAAAATCATCAATGTACTGCAAAAACCTCACCAAATCTCTGCTCAATGATCTATTGCTATTTGGTGTATTTGGATCAATCCTTCCCTGGTAGAGACAAGCAACGAAAAAAACTCCAAATCAATATAGAAAACCAAAGAGATAGAATGTTCAAAAAAATCACAAAAGTGTTTCTTCTGAACAAAATACGTAAATCGAATCTAGTTGCAGGAGCAAATTTGTAGCTTTTTGAGAAACAACTTTGAAAGGGAAATGGGTTTTTCGGATACCAAGGATTTGAGAGACCAAAACCGGGAGAAAAAGGCTTAAATCATACCATAATCCTTTATTGCTTGCGTATTGCTTCTTCAATAGTTACTGCAACAAAGAAGATCGCTAGAGAAAGAAATAAGGTTCTCTAAATTCATAAACGCTATCCTTTTCGATCCTATAGATTGAACATAACTTAAATTGCTTACAAAAGATGAAGCGACAAAAACAACAACTTTTTGAAGTTCTAATTGTCATCAAGAATGGAGGAAAAAGGATTATAGAATAAAGGTAATTCATACTCTCGATGCCTTTGAAGCATAACTGGCTCTAAGAGCAGATATAATCTTTGGAGCTGCCAAAGATGAATGAGACTCACCTCCAAGAGGTGTTCCAGGAGGAGTAAGAAGCCTAGAGGAAACATAATTATGCCAAAAAGCATCAGATTCCATAACACCCTTAAATGCAAAAAAACAAAAAATCAACACTGTATAAATTCTCAAGTGCAGGTGACCAAAAATTATAAGAACCAAAACATGCAAAGAGTCCATTGCATGCAGAGAAAGCACCAGAGATATGCAAAGAGGAGTAACTCACCAACCAGAGATATTGGCAGAAACTTACCAATCATAATCATTTTTCCTGCTTCAGCCGACAAGAGATCATCACCTTTGCTTCTGGGAGCTGGTTCGGATCAAACCAAGAGTCTCCCGAGCTTTGAAGAAACTATAAGAAGTCAAAAACAAAAACGATTTAGTGTTTAATTAAGAATGGATGAAAATGGAAGAGGTAGAACAAGATCCAACAAATTCTTCATTGGTCCCAAAAGTACTTTTTATGATGGCGCTGTCTCGCAAATCAATGTAATCGAGAAAGCAAAGAGATCAAAGATGAAGCGAATAAAGTTCTGGACTAGGAAGGGGATAAGAAGAGTACTTAAATCAGGAAAAGACTGCAGAGATATCTCGAGACCATGACGAATAAACCCAGAAACGTTGCTTTGTCAACGTCCAAACCCAGATATGCCTTTCTACTTCGCTCTGACAATTTCCTGAAACCTAGGAACGTCGTTCTGCCTATGGCTTCATTAGTAGTGATTCCTTTATCCTTCCCTCTTCATGTAAAACCGGTTCTGGGCATTGATTTGCGAAACCTACCAAAAACCTTCTTCTTCTTTATGTAACCCTAAAAGAAAAGCTTCTTCATCTTTGTCATGATATTCTCCTCATTGCTTTCTTCTCAAACCCAAACGTTTCTCTTCTTTTTGCTAAAACCATCGTATGGCTAACTTCTCTCTCTTTCTTACCAAAACATATATAACCCTAGAAAACAATAGCTGCGTCTAGTAGGATATTAAAACAAGAAAACCATAAACGAATGTGGCTGCTAGAATCTAAGAATATACGAATGGAAACAATACTTTCTTGATAGATACGAATAAGAACGAATCTTGATAAACACAATCATGGTCAACGCAATAATTAAAACGACTAAAACCTAATCACGGGCCAATCGAACAGACCATAACATAGCCAAGCCCAAGTAAGATCTCTAATAAAAGGGGCTGAGGAGAAATCACGAAGCCCGAAAAAAAGAAGGGAAAATTACAAAGGGGTACCGAAAATTTGAACTAACAAAGGCATGCTCATTAAGGGTATTATCGTCATATTTAATTAAGCGACTCACAAGAAGACGACACGTCAGCTTTTTCACCCATCCTTTTACTATATATGATATATATATAAAAGAATTAGGGATTTACCTCCGCGGTTGCGTAGAGATGTGGTGTAAAAAGGTAAAATTTAATACATTAAAATATTATATATTCCGTATACTTTTATCGAGATCCTCAAATCAGTGCTTACTATCTAAAGAGATGTATAAACGTATCGTAAATTAGGATTAAGAGATCATGATATCTTATAAATGCTTAATTGTGGAGGAATCAAAACCTACATCCTTCCTTTGGGAAGCAAAACACACATTCATGTACAAACCACAATATTTACAATACGTTTCTCTAAGAAATCTAAACCCTAGAGCCTGTTTAGGGAACCCCAAGCACATTCATATACAGTCCACGATATCTACAATACGTTTCTCTGTGAATCTATACCCTAGACCCTCCTTTGCGAACCCAAAACACATTCATATATAGTCCATGATATCTACAATACGTTTCTCTAGGAATCTAGATCATAGACCATCTTTTGGGAAACCAAGTACATTCATATACAGTCCATTATATGTACGATGTGTATCTCTTGGGACTATATACCCTAGTCCCTCTTTTGGGAACCCAAGGACACTCATATACAGTCCACAATATCTACGACACATTTCTCTAGGGAATCTAGACCATTCAACCTCCTTTGGGAACCAAAACACATTCATATACAGTCCACGATATCTATGATACGTTTCTCTAGAGATTCTAAACCCTAGAACCTCCTTTGGGAACCCCAAGCACATTCATAGTCCACAAATATGTACAATATATTTCTCAACAGAATTTACACCCTAAGACCCTCATTTGGGTACCCAAGTACATTCATATAAAGTCAATTATATGTACAATTTGTTTCTCTTGGGACTATATACCCTAGACCCTCCTCTAGGAACCCAAACGCACTCATATAAAGTCCAAAATATCTACTATACATTTCTCTAGGGAATCTTGACTCTTTAACCTCCTTTGAGAACCAAAGCACATTCATATACAGTCCACGATATCTATGATACGTTTCTCTCGAGAATTTAAATCCTAGAACCCCCTTTGGGAACTCAAGCACATTCATATACAGTCAACGATACGTTTCTCTGGGGAATTTATACCATATACCCTCATTTGAGAACCCAAGCACATTCATAGTCCACAAATATGTACGGTACGTTTCTTAGGAGAATTTACACCTTAAAACCCTCATTTGGGAACCCGAGTACATTCATATGCAGTCAATTATATCTACGATGGGTTTTTATTGGGGCTCTATACCCTAGACCCTCATTTGGAAACTCAATCACACTCATATAGAGTCCACAATACCTACGATACATTTCTCTAGGGAATCTAGACCATTCAACCTCCTTTGGGAACCAAAGCACATTCATATACAATCCATGATATCTATGATACGTTTCTCTGAGAAACTTAAATCCTAGATCCTATTATGGGAATCCAAACACATTCATATATAGTCAACAATACGTTTCTTTGGGGAATCTATACCCTAGACCCTCTTTTGGGAGTCCAATCATATTCATAGTCTATGATATGTACGATACGTTTCTCAGAGGAATTTAAACCTTAAACCCTCATTTGGGAACCCAAACACATTAATATACAGTTAACGATATATCTCCGGTATCTTCCTCTAGGGAATCTATACCCTATGCCCTCCATTGGGACACCACATACATATACAATCCATTATATGTATGTTATGTTTCTCTTGGTATCTATACCCTAGACCTTCCTTTGGGAACTCAAACACATTCATATGCAGTTCCCAATATCAACGATATATTTATCTCGAGAATCTATACTCTATACCCTTCTTTGGAAACCCAAGCACACTCATATAAAGTCCACGATATCTACAATGCATTTTTCTAGGGAATCTAGACCATACAACCTCCTTTGGTAACTCATGCGCATTCATATACAGTCCACGATATCTACGATATTTTTCTATGAGGAATCTAAACCATATATCCTCCTTTGGAAACCCAAAAACATTCATATCTATGATACGTTTATTTGGGGAATTTAGACCCTAGACTTTCATTTGAGAATCCAAGTACATTCATATACATTCCAAAATATCTACAACTAATGACCTAAATATTTTATCTGGGTGCAAGGTCTGCAAAAACCATTTTATAGAAAATATACGCAAAGGAAAGAGTTGATTCAAGGTCTGTAACTCTGGGTTCAAGGTCTGCAAACCCTACTTAATGTATGAGGGTCTAGGGTATAGATTTCCTAAAGAAACATATTGTATATATCGTTGACTGTATATTAATGTGTTTGGGTTCCCAAAAGAGGTTCTAGGGTGTAAATTCCCCAGAGTAGGGTCTTGTTCATCATACTCTACCCTAGAGTTGTGATAAGTAATGTTTATTATGGTTTTAATGTTTAGGTAAAACGAAAATAAAAGACTTGAGTTATTCAGATTTTAGTACTTAATAATTTGGTTGGTTTTATGTTGTTTAATATGAGTACCGAATATTATTTAAATATGTGATTTATTATGGTTTTAATGTTTATGGTTTAATTAGGATATTTATGTAATTTATGTACTAATGACATTTGAATATAATTAAGTTGATTCATTAATAGCATTTTAAGAAATCTAAACCCCTAGAGGGTTGTGGTGACGCCACGTGACGAAACATGTAAACATCAAGTGGAGGCAATCTGAAGACCTAAGAAGATCCAGAACAAATGCAAGATGAAGACGAAGTTATGACGAAGCAGAATCTGCATTGGAATAGTTCCGAAATAATTAAAATGAATTTCAGAATTATTTTCAATGTTAGATTTTTATAAATAAATTTACATGATAATTCCGACCGCCGCGAACGGGATTAATTATGAAAATTCAAGATGAATTTATGGGCAAAATTTCAGAAGAAACGGAGTCCAAATAAAGTATCACGAGAGGACCAAAGTAGCGCAAGTTCAGAGAACGCGGGAACAAAGTCTCGGGAGGAACACTATTTAAAGCGGGAAATCATTTTACCGCTTCATTTTCAACATAGCCGCAGAAACTCACATTCAAAAGTTTCTTTTGGAACATTTAAGATCAAATTCGAGTAAACTCAAGAACACTCGAGCATACTCAAAGACATTCAAGCGAAGAACGAAGAATGCGAAAAACATTCAAACGAAGAACAAAGAACGCGAAGAACACTCAAGGGGAAAACGAAGAACGAAGAACGCGTTGAAGGAGGAGGACCGCTGACCGCCACCTCTGGCCACCTGCGACCGCCGTCAACGCCTGTTGACCGGCGTTGACCAGTGACCGCCGCCGCCGCCGTCGTGACCGCCGGCCACCGGAAAATTTTGCCGGCGTATTTTCCGGTGGTAAGTTCAATAATCGCCACCTCCTTAGCTGCATTTCACTCATTTCTTCTCCGGTGTGAAGATCAATCATCGAGCCACCGTTGATCGCCGCCGTTCACCACCGCCGTCAAGCCGCCGTTGATCGCCAAGCCACCACCGTGCATGTGATGCCGCTGTCGGGCTGATCATTTTGATATCCAAGTCGCTGGAGCCGCTGTTGGAGCCGCCGTCGCCGCCGTGGTACCACCGCCACCGTCGATCACAAACCATCACCACCACCATTCTCATCGGTTAAGTGGTTTGGTTTGGTTTGGTTTGTGGTTTGATTAGGTTGGTTTGATTAGGTTGGTTTGGTAAACCAAATTGGATTAGCTGGGTTAATAACATCAAACCGGTTTAATATGGATTAGTTTGGTTTAGTCTGTTTTGAGTTGGTTAAGCTAAACCGGTTGGTCAAATCTGGTTTGACCGGTTTAGTTAAACCAGCTGGGTTATACGGTTTATTCCGGTTTAGCAAAATTGGTGGTTTAAGGAGGAAATTGAGCTGGTCCACGCTCAATTGGAGTCGGTTTGAAGAAGCTGGAAGTGCAAGAAGTAAGGGAAAGAAGTTAAAAAGGAGAAAGAGGATAACTTGAGCAGCAAGTTATTGAAGCTGAAGCTTGTGAAGCAAGTTAGAGGAGTTTTGAGTTGAGAAGCGGGTTCAGGAGAGGCTTCACTATCGCGACAAAGTCACATCAGCCGCAACAAAGCCAAGGTGAGTGGGTGAATGTTTGTTGCATGTAGTTAGGAGCATGTAGGAAAACCGCCAATAAACCTTAGAAGATAGGTTGAACCTGTTAATATGGAACGTACCGGTGCGGGCCGGAACGTGTTAATTGGCATGACTAGTGGAACCATAATAACCGGGTAGTGTGGATCGCATTGCATGCTAGAATGATTGAATGTTGTTGAATGAATGTTGTGTGGCAGGATAACTTCTTAGAGAAGTTATCGTTGTTTGTTGTTGATGTGTAGTAGGATAACTTCTTAGAGAAGTTATCGCTGTTTGTTGTTGTTGTGTGAACCATGGTACAGTAACATACCATGGTGGAGGTTTCTTTGTTGCAGGTTGGGTAGTGAGTGAGTGGTGAGTCACGTGGCTTATGCCCGTGAGAAGCTGCACCTTTATTAGGTCAGCGGGTGAGTGGTGATGATGTCTAACCTAGGCGGTTTGATAGGAAAGACGTGTGGTGGAAATCTACTCTAGGCGGTTTGCTAGAGTAGAGATGTGTTGGGTCTAACCTAGGCGGTTTCCTAGGAAAGACTGGTGATGATGTCTAACCTAGGCGTTTTGCTAGGAAAGAGTGATGATGATGTCTAACCTATGCGGTTTGCTAGGAAAGACTGGTGATGATGTCTAACCTAGGCGGTTTGCTAGGGAAGACTGGTGATGATATCCAACCTAGGCGGTTTGCTAGGAAGGACTGGTGTGGCGTCTCCCTAGGCGGTTTGCTAGGGAAGACTGGTGGTGGAGGTGCGAGCGGGTTAACTTGGTCCCGACAGCTTAGGCGAACCCTTGTGGAGTATAGATGAGAGTGTGGATTATTTTAGTTTGTTTGGGGTGTTAGTTGGAATTTGATTGTTTTGAGGATTTTGGCAGATAGGATTAGATTGCCGGTAGTTAGAGAGTGTGCGTAGAACTCCGCAAGGTAAGATACGAGTGAGGGAGCTGCGGTACGTCATTGCTATATGCAGTGTTTGGTCTGTACGACTGTGCTGAACAGAAGAGGCCGGGAGCACAATTTCTACCAACCAGGGCTCCACCACCACTGGTTGGCGCAGATCCGCCGTGAGTCGAAGTATGGTCAGCGGTGATGAACCGGTATCTAATTCTGATTAGATGCACGGGGTGGGCGATGTACCGTATGCTCAGGGCCCAGAGAGAATGTGTGTGTGAGATTTATATATACTAAGTGGAGGAGTGGAACCACTGGAAGTATGTCCCCGTAGTATAGATGGTGGTTCCTCTACTCCGCGTTAGGTTAGAACTGATCGTTTCTCTTCTGCCGAGAAGTATCGATCAGCTGGGGGTTGGGTTGTTGATCCGATATACGTTACTTCGTGGGGAAGTAATGTATGTCGGTGGTGTTGTTGTTGTTATTGTTGTTCATTTTCATGTTGTTTTGGCTATTTCTTGCTAGTATTAGGTTTATAAGTGAGCCCTAGGTGGATCCTGCTCACTGAGTATCTCTCCAGAGTTACTCACCCCTCATTGTCAAACTTTTTTTTAGGCAGGTTGCGCTAGGATTTTAGGACATGCTGAATGTGTTTGGTTTTCTACTTGCATTTGCTGTGAAAATTGGTTTGCACGTTATCACTCTCATTTTTGACTCGACTTTAGATGTTTTAAATGGAGCTCCACTAACCGTTGTTTTGTTTTCTGTGTTTTCATGTGCGCTGCATGATTTTTAAAACGGTTGGCGGATTCTCCACTGGTACGCGGTTCCGATGGGATCAACACAACCTTGGTCTTTGACGGGAGACCGAGGGGACGATATTTGGAGAGTCTTGGGCAGATAGTGGTCCTCGTGATAGCTATCTGTTCAATTCAGGACCGAGTATCGTCGGGCGCGTGGCGTTTCCGAACCGTTCGGACCAGCAAATCCGATAGAGGCATGTTCTTGTTTGATTGTTGCCTCGGTCGGGCGGTGCGGTCCGCGGGGGACGGTTCGGGGGCGCTACACTCTTATCGAGATTCTCAAATCAGTCTTTACTATCTGAAGAGACGTATAAATGTATCGTAATTAGTGTAAGAGATCATTATATCTTCTAAATGCTTACTTGTGGAGGAATCTAAACCTACATCCCTCATTTTGGGACCAAAATACATTCATATAAAAACCACAATATTTACGATACGTTTCTCTGGAAAATCTAAACCCTAGAGACTCCTTAGGGAACCCCAAACACAATCATATACAGTCCACGATATCTAAAATACGTTTCTTTGAAGAATCTATAACCTAGACCCTCCTTTAGGAACCCAAACACATTCATATATAGTCCATGACATCTACAATACGTTTCTCTAGGAATCTAGATCATATAACCTCTTCTTGGAAACCAAGTACATTCATATACAGTCCATTATATGTACGATGTGTTTCTCTTGGGATTCTACACCCTTGACCCTTCTTTGGATACACAAGAACACTCATATACAGTCCACAATATATTCGATACATTTCTCTAGAGAATCTATACCCTTCAACCTCTTTTGGGAACCAAATCACACTCATATACAGTCTACGATATCTATGATACGTTTCTCTGGGGAATCTAAACTCTAGACCCTCCTTTGGGAACCCAAACATATTCATATACAATCAACGATACGTTTCTCTGGGAATCTATACTCTAGACCCTCCTTTGGAAACCAGAGCACATTCAAAGTTCACATATATGTACGATATGTTTCTCAAAGGAATTTACACCTTAGGACCCTCATTTGGGAACCCTAGTACATTCATATACAGTTCCTTATATGTATGATGTGTTTCTCTTGGGACTATATACCCTAGACCGGGAACCCAAACAAACTCCTATACAGTCCACAATATCTACAATACATTTCTCTAGGAAATCTAGACCTTTCAGCCTCATTTGGGAACCAAAGTACATTCATATACAGTCCACGATATCTATGATACGTTTCTATGAGAAATATAAACCCTAGACCTTCTTTTGGAAATTCAAACACATTCATATACAGTCAACGATATGTTTATCTGGGGAATCTATACCCTACACCCTCCTTTGGAAATCCAAGCACATTCATAGTCCACAGTATGAACGATACGTTTCTCAGAGAAATTTACACCATAGGCCCTCCTTTGGGAACCCAAACACATTAATATACAGTCAACGATATCTACTATATGTTTCTCTTGTCAATCTATACCCTAGGCCCTCCACTGGGAACCCAAACACATTCATATACAGTCCACTATATGTACGTTATGTTTCTCTTGGTATCTATACCCTAGACCTTCCTTTCGGAACCCAAACACATTAAAATACAGTCCACGATATCTACGATATGTTTATCTGGGGAATCTATACCCTATACCCTCCTTTGGGAATCCAAGCAAACTTATATAAATTCCACGATATCTGCAATATGTTTTTCTAGAGAATCTAGACCCTACAACCTCCTTTGGAAACTCATACACATTCATATACAGTTCACGATATCTACAATACTTTTCTTTGAGAAATCTAAACCCTCTACCCTCCTTTGGGAACCCAAGAACATTCATATTTAATCAACGATATCTACGATACGTTTATCTGAGAATTTAGACCCTAGACCTTTCTTTGAGAACCCAAGAACATTCATATATACTCCACAATATCTACAATTAATGACCTAAATATTTTATTTGGGTTCAAGGTCTGCGAAGACCTCTGTATAGAAAATATTCATCGTCTTGCGTTGCGATTTTCCTTATTCATATATAATGAGGATTTTTCAGCATGATCTTCACTCCACTCTATATATAGCTATGTAAAATTGTCCATAAGAAAACACGGGTTTGGGTAGAAACAAACCAACAATCTCCATGGTTTGGCCTTGGTTGTTATTTATTGTCGTATAAAATGTAACGTTCATCGAAAATTGATTACACCGTATTTTAAAAGGGGATTTTGTTTTCGCCGGACACACAAATTTCATAGTTATTTTTGTCATCTATCACGTGATTGGCCAACTGAGCCACTTTTAGTCTTGTACACAAAATCATTTTATGTCTCGATATTTTGGAGCAACATGATCATGATTTTCAACTTCAAACAATGGTTCGGCTATCCCGATACTTTGACACTATAAAGAAATTCAAGAGTATAAATCATTCTTTCAGCACTGCTAGTGTCCAAAGTATCAATGCTATAAGAGTTGTGATACTCTACACCTAAAAATACTTATACCTGAACATTTTAGTTAAAAATTTTAAGAAACAAATTTTTGAAGAATGCTTTAAATGTTTTTTTTTTTGTTTTTGAAAAACATCTTACCAATTTAATGTGTTTTCGAAGGAGAAGAAAATTTTTTTTATAGTAAGACGGTTAGATGAAGTCTCTAAAGAAGGAAGAAGGTTAATTGGACCAGAAGTAACTAAGTTAAAACTCAAGTGTTTAATAGGTTGTGTTTGATTTCGGTAAAAAAATAGATTAAAACAATAACTAAAACGAAAGTGAAAGACTTATGTTATTCAGATTTTAGTAGTTAATAATCTGGTTGGTTTTATGTTGTTTAATATAGGGACTAAATATTGTTTAAATCTGTGATTTATTATGGTTTTAATGTTTAGGGTTTAATTAAGAATATTTATGTAATTTATGTACCAATGACATATAAATGTAATTAAGATGATTCATTAATGGCATTTTAGGGAGTCTAAGTCTCTAGAGAGCTATGGTGATGACACTTGGCGAACCTTAAAACCTTATTTTTTTACTATATAAGTTAAGGAGCAACATGATCACGATTTTCAACTTCAAACAATGATTCGGCTATCCCAATGTTTTGACACTATAAAGAAATTCATGAGTATAAATCATTCCATCAGTACTGCTACTGCCCGAAGCATCAATGCTATCAGAGTTGTAAAACTCTTCACCTAAACATTTTTATACATGAAAAATTTTAGTTAAAAAATTTAAGAAACAAATTTTTGAAGAATGATTTTAATGTTTTTTTTGTTTTGAAAAAATAGCTTACCCATTTAATGTGTTTTCGAAGGAGAATATAAAATATTTTATGGTAAGACGGTTAGATGAAACCTATAAAGAAGGAATAAAGTTAATTGGGGCATAAGTAACTAAGTTAAAGCCCAGGTGTTTAATATATAGTGTTTGTTTTCTGTAAGAAATTAGATTAAGACAATAACTAAAAGGAAAGTGATTTCCATATAATTTGGTTTGATTATGTAAAATTTTCATATATAATTATACGGTTTAATAAGAATTTTATTAAAATTATGTAAGATTTTCATATATAATTATACGGCATTAATAAAATTTTTAATAAAATTTTAATAAATCAATTTTCTAGAGGATTGTGGTAATTGCACGTGATAAAACATGTATCTATGATGATGGTCATGAGTCAAAAATTGTGCATGTGGATCCAATGACTTTGAAAATCCCCTGCAATACAAGAACCTTCCATTTGTCTACTTCGACACTTACGTTTCTATTAGATTATTAGGATGAACCTCATCACGCGGCCGAATACTTGAGCAGGAACAACATTGACGAAATCGCCTAACCTATGGCGGCGAAAAGAAACACCCTTCCAATAAGGATGTCAAAACAAAAAAAAATGGAAGTGTTAACCCACAGAAAGAACCAGACGGACAGCAGAATCAACCCCACGCCAAGGAGAATGCTCGACGAGTAGCTGCGTTTCTCGAGAATCGTGAACCGGAAACCCCCGATCGCCAACGACCTTTGCTTACAGAGATATGGAATGAAATAAAGGCTGAACCAATAAGCGAACATCAAGACCAATCAATGGCATTCAAGGAGGACAATATCTTATCCGTCTTGTATCTTTCTGGTCTTTATCGAATAAGACTACTTTAGGATCATTGATGCGGAAACGTATCTATAAGAGTGAATCAAAGCAAATATCGATATAATGTAACAGCTATGTTGTTTAGTTATTCAAGAAATTTACATCTTTGTAAAACCAATTACCCATAACACGGAAAGTATCACCAAAACTAAAACAAAGAAAAAGTAGTGTTGTGTGGATGAAGAGGGCATTAGATAAGCCATATTCTTTCTTCTTGGTTTTTTTCCTTTTGGTCGACTTCAACCTTTTTCTATCTTTTAAAATTATATAGCCATATGTATATGTGCACTAAGTTATGATAAACCATCTTCACCTAAAGGCTTTGGTGTATGACTTGAATCTGAAAGCTTTGTTGTAGGACTGGAATCTGGTGTGGCCACAGGGGATGTTGGGTTGGGACTTGTGAAACCTGAGGTCGATTGCGTGATTGAGGTTACGCTTGGTAGATTCTCCTGAGAAGCATGCATGTTGACTCTTATCCTGTTGTGGATGTTCACATACTCATCCGTTTCATCAAGGATCTCTTCCTGAAATCATAGCAAAAACACTTATGGATTCATCGATTATGAATGATTCTTCAGCTCTTAAAAGAGTAACCTGAAGAAGCTCTTCAATGACGTCCTCCATGGTGATGACTCCTACAACCTCTTCATTTGGAGGGAAATCAGGAATAGCAGAATTCTCAATGTCCAAAATGCAGAACGAACAGCCTCTATGTCGCTTCTTAGCTGGAGCAGCTGAAAGAGTCGTTTTCCCCTGTTGCTCCTCACTTGCATCTCCCGTTTCAATCTTGAATACTGAAAATTCCACAGCAACATTAATCTAGCATGTGCTTTCTTCTTTATCAATGAAATGTTGTTATTACTGTATCCTACCTTCCTTCTCTGACACCTCAAACTGTGCTTTTGGTTTCCTACAACTGTCTTTAAACAGTTCCTCTTTGCTTTTCTTTTTCTTTCTTCGTTCAATTCCATTTTCGCTTGTTTCCGGAGAGCCTTTCTGCTCGTCAAGATCCTTATAGACAACTGCAATGTGGCTGTGACCCTTCTGGAACTCGTTTAGGATATCATATAATGGCATGGTCTCAGAGACACTGGAGAAAAAATAATACTTACAAATATTAACTCTGTGTTACGCTATAAAATCCTGGTCATAGACTCTGTCGATAAAAAAAGTAAGCATTGGTATACCGCGGAATTTTTCTCATGGTCATTTTTCTCAGAGGAACTTCCTTTCTTGCATCAACTGCCAAGAGATTTTTAACCTGCACAAGCATAAGAGCATATTACATGCTTCCAAGTAAGAGATCATAAGTGACAAGATGGACTTTTTTCATACTCTAGAAACTCCAACTCATAGAACAATGTACACATTTAGCTAGGAAATACAATAACAAAGACTTCGAGTACCCAGAGGATAGCAAAGATATAGAACCCATCAACAAACCCAAACTAATGGAGCGTCAATATGAAAGAGAGGGTACCAAAATGAGCCCAATTATATGCCTTGGATTTCTGAAATATACTGGAACTCTGCTATGACCAACTGCCATTATTGTATTCAAAGCTTCCCTGTATTGTAAATGATAGCAGATTACAAGTCTAAGAAAAACTGAACATGATAAATCAGAATAGAAGATTAAAGGAAACAAAACCCACAGATTAAGAATTGTATCAACATCAAGGGAAAAAGCATTTGATATAGGAGTCATGGCATCTTTTGCAGTCTTTTCTGTTAATTCAAGTGCGCCTGTGATAATAGAAGTCTCGTCGTTTGTTAGATCCCCACCTTTCCCAGCCTAATAAAAATAATGAATGTACAAAAAGTCTTGTCAGAATGGCTCGCTTGGATGTAAGAGACATAACCGTTAAGCCACAAAGCTGCTTCATTCCACGAGGTATCGACTTTGCAGAGCGTGAGATTATCAAATAGCATGAAAATTCTAAGTTAACCGCATACCTCGTTTCCATGGAAATTCATAAATGTCTTCAGCTCTGCTCTTCGTAAGAGAACAGCATGTCCCTTACCCAACATCCAATCAAGAACCTGAAACAGCAATGTTTATCAGCATCGAGAAACATCAATGTTTATCAGCTTCGAGAAACATCACAATAAACAAAAAAGACATTCATACTTAAAAGTATTTAGCAGAGCGTTCACACTCTCTACCTTGCTGATTGGATAAGAAATGGGAAAGAATAGTATAAGAAGAACACGGACAAACGGAGCCATTATTGCTCCAACCTTGAGCCCATATCGAGTGCAAACTGCCTGTGGCATAATCTGCAGATTCAAAGATGAAACTATAATCAAATTTGTACATAGTCAAGTATATGGAAATGAAAAAGTTAGGAGACAGATTTGAAACCTCTGCAAAAACGAGTATAAGAGTGACTGAAAGAACAATGGCGGCCCATGGAGGCACGATTTTGTCCAAGAATATTGGGAGAGCCTGAAATGAGAAAGTGGAAAGAGAGACGAGAGTCGTTGCAATCGAATACCCAAAGAAGAAAAATAGTGACAGCCTCCATAAGATAACAAAAAAGGTATTACCTCCATCGCCATAGAGTTTCCGATCAGAAGAGTACAGAGCAAAAGGTGCTGATTCTTAACTACCGGAAATATCTTACCTAAGAACAAGAGAAAACGAAACTTAGTGCAGAAGAGGTGTTCACGAAACCAAAGATCACAGCAACAACAACAACGGCACAAAAAAACATAGAGCAATAATTTATAGCTCACAAGAGGATATTGATACTATGGGCGTGGATTTCAAACGCCAGTATGTACTATTCAACGAGAAATACATAGATTAACCAACGAATTTCACCGGAGCCTTCATGCCCCAAATTTCAGTCCCAATGCAACAGATCATGAGAAAACACAATCGGAAGAACTCACCGGCGTTGATTCGATCCTGAGGACGGCCAGATTTGATGAGAACTTCCAGGTCTACTAGACTGAGAGACATGAGACCTAGTGTTAAACCTGCCATCAATCCCGCGAACGCCACAAGAGCTATGCTTATCACAACGTATAAAGGCACATCCGACGCCATGTTGTCGCTCTTGGACAGTTTTTGCAGGGAGATTGATTTTTGTAGCAAAATTAGGTGATGAGCTGATCCGGAGTGACGCTTTGGTAATTGGTAGTGCGTATCCAATTCAGCCGCAACAAACGTTTCGTATTAGTAGGATGATCATGTTGGTCCCACTTCTATCAGTGCCATCGTGCTTTCCCTTTCGATTTAGGGTCCTAAACAATGTGGTTTAGAATCGAACTCAAACGGGAACAATTTCCTTCGGATATTACCACATTTTCATTAACTAGTTGATGTCCCTCGCAACTCAAAATTATTATTTAAAAAAAAAAAATTCCCATTCCAATCAGATTTTCATTATTATATAAGAGTCATTACATTCAAAGCTTGTCTTTTAAAACAAAAATCTCAAGTGAGGTTTGGATATTACAGTCAAGTTTAGCCAAATACAAAGGAAAAGTTGAAATGTGATTAGCCAGCCCATCTGCAACTCCATTGGCTTCTCGTTTTGTGGCAATGAATTGCGGTTTTAAGTGCCTCCATGATTTCCTTATCTCTGACGTGAAGTCCATAAGGATTGGTTGAGATCCGAGGTCATGGATAGCTTAGAAAATGAGTTGACTATCCATTTCAAATACAACTGCTTATTTGCCCATGTTATCAAGACAGGACATGATCCAAAGAAGAGCACTAGCTTCGGCATTGAGAGATAGAAGTAGGATAAGAATAAGTTCTCCACCGTTTAGTCTCACAGTTTTCAATCCTTAAGATCCATATACTCCATTCGAACTTTTCTCCTTGTTCCATGTAACATCAATGTTGCATTTAAGAAATCCATGCGACGGGGGCCTCCATTTTATAACTTGGTTTGGCTCTTGGTGCCGAGCAACTTTAGGTTTTTCAACCTGTAACACCTTCCATTATGTCTCATCGTTTGTAGTCATCTCCAAAATTTCTTGTACACTGGTTTCTTTTACAGAGAAAAAAAATTCATATTGGGACTTCCATATTATTTATAAACTAAATCAATTATAAATTATATTTTTCTAGTTTATTTAATTTATTAAGTAATTATATGTGTTTTGAGTGAAGTTGGTGAGGAGAATATTTTAGACGAATTAACTTGTCTTTGAGTGGTCTTAACTCTCTCAAATATTTGACCTATCCGCCGGTAATCTTTGCCTCCGATCTCCCTCTTCGGCGCGCGTGGCTACTCATTGCCGCCGACAAAGGGACCCCCTTCTTCTCCTCTCTCTTTTGGTTCTTCCCCGTCAGTTTTTCTCTTCAGACCTGTGCAAGATCTAAGTATATCTCGCGCTGTGGAGGATGGCGTCGTGAACCGATTCGATGGCGGCCACGTTACGGGGGCTTCATCTAGTTCAGACAGGCGAGACCTTTCATTCCCTTATTCAGTGAGCTCAAGAACGGCCTCTGACTCGGGATAAGATCAGTTCTAGCCTCTGTTTTCCCCTATTACAGGTTTCTCAGGTGACCTCCATTTTTTTCAGTTTCTTATTGAACTTTATAGCTACTGTGTCGTCACCTCCAATGAGAAGGAGATTAACCCTTTACTCGATCCGATTTTCCGAGGACAGCATATCAATTGATGTGTCGATGTTCTTGCTCCTTCTCCGACTTTGGCTTTTGCCTTGTAGCGGCGGCTCAATCGACGCTCTCCTCTGCTCTTTTTTGGCTTTTCGTTGACTCTTGCTCACTGTAGATCTTGTCTTGTCAACCGGTTTAGTGGAGATTGTTGCTGTCTTGATTTCCAATAATGAGTTCTTTCGATGTTCCCTCTCGATCTCCGGTTCCAATTGTAATTTCCTACATCATGAAAGGTCTCTTTGCTCATGTGGATGTTTTCGATCTAGGATTATGGTTTGTAGGCTGCTTTCTAGCTTCTGGTGTTTATGTGTTCATATTGGTTCCGGGCTTCAGTTTTGTGGGTGACCCAAACCTTAGCGACGGTTTCTTCGACGACCCTCAGAAACCTCACCGTTGCTTTCTTCTAGCGGTAGGATTTGGTGGAATTGACTATGTTCTTGTGGTTCGTGTTTCTCCCCGGGGTTGGGCTGCAGTTGATGCTTTAGGCTTCTTTGGGCAGTGGGTTCGGTGACTAGAGTCACGGTGTTAGGGAGAGTAGAAAGCAAGGTTCGGCATTGTATAGTCATGCTGGTTCGCCTGAGATTTGAAAAACATGCAACACTATCAAGAAGGAAAGGAAATTGGTCTTCTCTTGGCCGATGTTAAGCTTCTCTGAGCCATTGTTTGGCCGGTTCTCGAACATTTAATGCCAATTGACTGGCCCGGATTCGGCGGCCTCCATTCGGTCTAAGATACCAGGACGTTTAACTGCCTCAAAATCCTTCTTCTTTCGTTGATTGTTGTTTGCTTGTATGCTAAAGGCGGCTTGCGCCAATATTGGTGATTCTTCCATTTCATTATATTGTTTAGAGTAGATTGTAATATTCCGGTTGGGTTATCCAATCCTAGTAAGCAGTGATGTATCATCAATTTAATTGGTTTTTCATGAGGAATACATAAGTATTGGGGAGTTTTTTTAAGTGTTCTTTTAAATGTTATTAGATGAAATATCCAAAAGAGAGCTCTAATCGAGAAATGAAGCAAATGAGGCTTGAATCGAGCAAAAGAGAAGAAAAATTCGTTGAATTAAAAATAATCTAGTATCAGATCGATTAATGCACTTGGAGGTCGATTGACGTTAATGGCAAACCAAAAATTAGAAGACAATTCTCATAATGACTAATTTATCCCTAACTCATGTTTGTAACCTATATAAAGGATATAAGGCTCTTGTTAGTGTTATGTTCTAATAATATGTCTCTTACTTTCGTTTTACCTTTAGATATTTGTTTCTATTTTATCTAAGACTTGTTCTTGTTTTTGTCTCATTGAGGTGTGTGAATCTCTGATCTACGATTGTCTTCCTTTGATTTAATGCAATTCAGATTTTTAATTATGATTTATGCTTTGATTTTCATGTGTGAGCAGTTTTACTCATTAGATTAGGGTTTTTTTATACGGTTTTCTATGAATTATTAAGATACTTTTCAAGGCTGTTGAAGGTGGATTTAGCACACCCCTAACCCAAATCGAGAATAGTGACTAGGCCAATCGAAGATCCAAGCCCAGTGGTAGGAAGGCCTCGGTGGCCTGCGGAGTCCAGCTCAAAGAGAACGTGTCTCGGCAAACGACCTCAGCGAATCAGCAAACCGACCTCAAAAAGACAAAACATGAAGTGGTAGATAAGACGTGTAAGCCTACTACAGTGTCAGAAGTAGGTCAGAAAAGCAATGTGTCAGACTGCGAATTCGGCATATGGATACCTACTTTCGCACGACCTGTCAGACCTAAGTCCGACCTACCCTTTGACTAGCGGTCTCAAAGTCAACTCTTAGGCAAACGAGTTTAGTATAAATAACCATCAAATTTATTGTAATTGACATTTAGTTCTAGAGAGAGAATACAAAGATTAGGAAGAACAGCTCGCTGGCCAAAGATCGCCTTTAACACCTCTAACAAACTCGTTGATCGGTGTTAGATTTCGATATTCGAGTCAAGACGTGTAAGTCCTCCCGGTTATAGGTCATTACCCCGATATCGGGACCCTGCAGGTAGATCATGTCAACAAACAATTTGATCTAACTCACTGTTTGACTTGTGTCGCGTTGAAGGCTGACTCCGTTGACCAAACCCAACCCTTCACTTCAGACTTCTCCTTGATTCACCTTTGCTGGTACCACTGGACTGGACCACCAACAGACCACGGACCACCTTCTGGACCGCTCTTGGATCTTGATCACTGCTTGACTTGTCCTCCAAGGAACTTCGGCAAAGTTCCGGCTGTACTCGGGATTTTCTTCTGAGATTCCGGCAGAATTCCGGCAGGACTTGAATTTGAGAAAATCACCTGTCCTCACTCTAACACTCGGGAAACTGACCAAGAAACATTGTGAGTGTCACGAACGTTTGGTGCAGCTCCGACACGGACTCTAGGGAAATTTCTGAGAATTCCGGCAGAGGTTCGGCTATACCGATTGCTCGTTCGTGCCCGAATCGGCACACGAACAGCTCCCTCTCTCTAAACCGGACTGGTTAACCGGAATCCCGAACAGTGGTTCGGGCGGTTTAAACCGTCCCGAGGCGTCGGGTTTTATCCCCGAGCACCTCCCTCTCTCTCTCTCCTCCTCCTCGCCGATGTTGATCTTCTTCTCCTCTGCCCCTCTCTCTCTCTCTTCTTTCTCTCTCCTCCTTCTCACTCTAGCTCTTATAATTCACTAGAGAATGGTTATAATTCACTAGAGAATGGTGTGTGGAATGCAGCCTCCCACGCCTCTTATTTATAGCAAAATGGGCCATTGGATGGCTGCCACGTGGCACCATCCCAACGGTCCATTATTATTATATTATTATTATTATTTTTTTAAATATAAAATATAATAAAATTATATATATTTTTCTGATTTAAAAATATATATATTTTACTATTTTTTTGCCAATCAGAATTCTCCGTTCTTTCCCGAGGGTTTTCGCGTTCCGTTTCGCGATTCTGCTTCCGCCGTCTACGGGAATATTCTTCTGTATACTTCCCGGCTTCGTCTTCTCTCAGAATTATTTATTTTAATAAATAATTTACATGCTTTTGAACGGGTCGTTACACAAGGGGAAAGCGGTTTTTCTCACAAAAACCGACAAACGGCCCTATAAAAACAAGGAGACGGGCCATAAATTCACTAAGTCCGGAGAACGAAGGGAAAGAAAGAAGAGAAGTTCGAAGGGAATTGTCGAGGACGCGCGAGTTGCGGGAGGCGAGACTCAACAAGGCTAGAGACATATCAAGCAGAATACGTCTGTAAGTGTAGCGGTTGACGAAAATCTAACCGCTAGGCAACGATGAGTGTGAACCGGGACTTTATGTTTGAGTATGGTTATGGTTCGCCGGATATGATAGGATCGGGATAGTCGGGATAGTTGGGTGTATTCGACTAGCCGGTCTGATTTATGGTTCTGTTCATCTCATGATTCTGCTTAGCTTGCATCGAATGGTTAAGTCTGGGATTAAGGGATCACATAAGGCGAGTGGCATGGAGAAGGAAATGATTCTCCCAAGACTCGACTGGTTTGAAGAAGATGGACTTATTCCGGATTAGCTAGACGAGTTTAAGTGTATGGTTGATATATTGCATGATCTGCATATCATTTCATCCATGCATGTACTTCGATATATCGGTTAGGACTCATTAAATAATTGTCAAATTACTTACGCCTCTTTGGCATTTCAGGGAAAGATGGTGATTTGGGTAAGGATCGTGTTTAAGCGAGTGGATTGGCGGCCCAATGAAGATGGGTGGTGCGAAGACTAGGTAGTGCTAGGATTGAATTAATATATGTAAGCCTAAGGGCAAAACCTAAACATATTGTATTGAATCATATTATATCTAAATAAAGTCCATTACTTCTTAATTAATGCATATCGACTTTGTTTATATCTTTCACATATTGACTCTAGTACTGAATCTTAGAATAAAAGTATGAAATTTAGACAATAAAAACTAGACTGATTGGCTCGGCCCTAGGGCGGGATCAAATGAGAACAAGCTCATCGGACTTAGAGTCTGGGATAGGGTATTTCTTTATCTCTTACCAGGTTCGATGGAGCCTCTACCCTCACCATTGGAACGATAAAACTACTAGTTCACGTCGGTGGAATAACGCAGATCGTCAAGTTTCTCGTTATCGACAAACCGGCGATCTTCAATGTGATCGTCAAAATCCCCTGGATGCATCAGATGAGGGCGATCACATCCAACCTTCCATCAATGTCTCAAGTTCCCTTGGATAGAAGGGACGTTCACCCTTCACAATAGCTATGAAAATTCATGTATGTGTTTCATCACCGAACAGAAACTCCGAAAAATGCCAACGCAAGCCTGTGTGGTAGTCCGCGCAGGCATAGAGGAGTACTCCCCTCCGCAAGACAACCCAAGAAATGAGAACATTAAACAAATCACCATCGGCCTGACCAATATTAACGGATGCGTAGGAGTCAGGGCAGACCTTTCCGGCGAGGTAAAGGACAAACTAATTCAATTGTTGAAGGAGAACACTTCAACGTTAGCTTAGCCAGCCTCCGACATACCTGGCATCAACCTGGAAATCGCGTGTCATGAACTAAACGTCAACCCGACGTTCAAACCGATCAAACAAAAAGTAGAAAACTAGGCCCAGAACGGACGCAAGCGATGAACAACAAGGTCAAACACCTTGCGAATGCAGGATCCATAGCGCCCGTAAAATACCTAAATTGGCTCGCCAACCTAGTGGCCGTGAAGAAGAAAATAGTTCCTCACCTATCCTGGCAAAGCCCCAAGATGGAGAGACCTTGTATTTATACATCGTAGTCTCGGAATTGGCACTTAGCAGAGTCCTCGTACGAGAAGATTGTGGAAAGAAGAAGCCGATCTTATACACGAGCTAAGGGCTCGACGTGGCTGAAACGAGATACCCAGCTCTCGAAAAACTAGTCCTAGCCGTAGTAACGACAGTTCGTAAGCTCAAACCTTATTTCCAATCCCACACTATCGTACATGGTCCGGTTGAACCAGCCACTAAGAACCATACTTCACAGTCTTTCACAGTCTGGTCACATCGTGAAATGGGCAGTGGAGCTAAGCGAATACAACATCGAGTATAAAGGCCTAACTAGCTCCAAGTCTCAAGTCCTAGCCATTTTGGTTATGATACAAGCCAAATAAAATCATTAATCGGGGTTGTGACCAGTTTGTACTATTTTTCCTTATTCTTGGTTTTCTCCCAATAGATTTTTTAGGAAAGGTTTTCATGAGGAAAATTGAATCACGTTTCTACAAAGTTCAACAAGTGATTTTCAGCACAATGGAAACATTAAAAACTTGGAAGCTAAAGAGTATTTATTGTTTCTCTTTTTTTTATGAGTTTTTTTTTATGAGTTAGTGTCTTTTGACCATTCATTTATTTTCTATTTAAACTTGTAAAACATTTAGAATAATTCATTTAGTGATAGATCAAATTGGAGAGTAATTCTCTTTTGTTCTTTGAAAAAAACCTTTAATTGTTTGGTGAGTAATATCCAATCAAAACCGATTGTGTGGTGAGTCATATTTTTACTCAAACATCAGACTGCTGCTTGGTTTGTAATATCCAACAGTCCCTTTGAGACTTATCTTGGTGTGTCATATCCATGGAGTCTTTGATCTATCTTGATGAGTCATATCCAAGGGATTAACCAGAATATATGGAGCCTTATGTATCTCATGTGAGACCATTCAATCCACACCCTTTGGTCACTGAGACTTATTGTTTCTTTGGTGCAAAGCCTATCCAATCTACCAACTTCTAGTGCCGATCTTAGGGAGAACCATATCAAACCCCAAATCGAAATTCGCTCTCACCAAGATCAACAAAAGAAAGAGAGGAGTTTTGAAAGTTTATTTCACGACCTAAGCCGAAACCGACAAGGACGCCAAAACCGCAAGCTAAAGTCGCCGAAACGAAAAGAAAGTTGTTGTGTATTGATTTTTCTTTTTGAAAGATAGTGAATAGAGAAAAGAGATGGATATCAATCGACGAAAACCGAAACCGAAACTAAACCGAAAAACAAAAAGGGACGAGAGAAAAATTCTAAATTTAAAAGAAGAGAGAGCCCTAACAGTTTTCATTTATCAATGAAATCTATATATATATATAAAATTTTATTTTCTATCTCTTCATGCTTCCACATCATGAATTGAAATTCTAAAAAATTGACACATCATCCTCATTTAGTCAAAAAGATGAAAATTAAAAGAAAAAACCATAACATGATCTATTCTATTTTTTTTTTATGTTACAATTATAGGTCCAAGTAGCCGTATTGATAATGTTAAAACACCTTATTGAGAGGCTCATTCTTATTAACCACACCATCGGTCCATTCTTATTAACCATACCATCGGTCCATTTTATTATTTTATCCGTCTAATCTTTTCGAAAGCTCAACCATTTCTTCAAAGCATCGATAATGGATGTGCGTTTTCCCCAAGTTCAAATTGAATACTGATAAATTATGTAACAGTGATGCTATATTGTTTTCGAGTTTAGTTAGCTATATTTGTCAGGTTTTGGTTATTTTATGTCATATGTGTTCGCCACCTTCGATTATTCTTTTTTTGACTATTTCAATTCTTCAATAAACTTGAGGTGGAATCACAAAGAAAATTTCATTTCTTCTTTTTACCAAAAAATCAACGACGATGATGGTTATGGAATGACATACATGATTTTTCACTGTATTCAGGATATGTATATTGACAAACGCACGATGGTACATGTTCCTTCACAAGCTTTTGATTTCAAACGGAAGACTAATGAAAACCAATCCTATGTTTTCTTAAATCCTTTGCTTTTTTTCACATCTTTTTATCACGACATTTTTAAAGTGGATGATTATCTAGCCGGTTTGTACATTTTATTATTCATAATCCAACAACATATATGATTCTTTATGTTTAGCATTGGGAAAGAATCCAGGATCGATACTATCTCAATACAGCTTTAAATGGAAACAGAGATGTTTACAAAATCCCAATATGGTCATGATATCATTGTCATTGTTTTGGTTTTTAACATTTTAAAAAATATTTTTAACAAACATGACCTTAAATTGTGGAATGAGGATTTACTTAGGAAATACATGGGATATCTCAGAACTTTCAGAATCTTGGTTCAATAGCGAAGATTAAGGCTGGGATTTATAACCGAACCGAGGAAACCGAACCGGACTGAACCGAAATTTTCGGTTTTCGGTTTAGACCGGTTCCCAAGTTCGGTTAGATTCGGCAGGTTCAATTATTTGCTTCGGTTACCGGTTCGGTTCGGTTCGGTTCGGTTCACCCAAACCGAACGGTTAACCGAGAAACAAAAACCATCTTCTTCACTTCGAGCCGCCGTCGTATACTTCGCCGCCTTCATTTCAAGTCGTTGTCACCTTCTTTGTTATCGCATCTTCGACAAGTTTGCAAACCCGACACCGTTGTTTTATCCGTTTTTGTTTCTATAATTTTGGTGGCCGTCGCACAATTTTCTTTTATGTTTTGGATTTTAAGGTTAGATGAAGAAGAAACAGAAACGACAGTGTTTCATACCATTAAATTCACGACTTATTTTAATGAATTCGGCATATATGTCTTGTTTTAATGAATTGGGCATGCTCTGTTTAAGTGAATTGGGCTCAAGCCCGCAACAAAATATATGTTTGGACCACCAAAGTGGACTGTGGGTTCGTTTGTTATTTTTATTTATTAAAAAATCGATCCGAATTAACCGAAAATAACCGAAAAACTGAATTTACCCGAAATTACTTGAATATAACTGAAAATTTCAGTTAATTTTGGTAAAATATCAATAACCGAGAATAACCGAGAACCGAACCGAACCGTTGCGAACTAAACTTCGATTAGTTTCGGCAAAAAATTTAAAAACCAAAAAAACCAAAAAACCGAACCGAATAACCGAAATCACAGCACTAGCGAAGATTATATGGAAGAAGCAATTGGTTTTTAAAACAAAATGACTAAGCATGAAAGGGGAGCATGAAACTCTAAAATCAAGCTAATTTTTAATTTTTGTTCTTTTTATACCAAGAGTGCAATATTTAAAATTTTTTAATAGAATCAAATAATAGTAAAATCTTAGAGTGACTAATTTTGTGAAAGAATTTAGTTGTGAAAAAAGAGAATTTAGATTTGTTCCTCTACAAAGAGATCTGATCAAAAGTGTTGTAACTTTTTCTAGAGTGATTGAGTCTAGAGTATTCAAGTCGAGTTTGTGGTGACATTGATCTCTGTGGTTGAGGGGAAGAGGAGGATATAGAGGAGATTAAATTTGGTTGAGGGGAAGAGGAGGAAGTAGGAAGATATAGAGGAGATTAAATTTACCAACTGTTATATATACAAGAATTGTTCTTTTTAAAAAACTATAATCGCTTGAAAGTTAAAGAGTTTTAATGGAAAATTTTCAAACAAATTGACAGATGTTTATAAGTAAGATTTTGGGATCATTGTTATTTTAAATCTAATCAAAAATCTCTCGACGAAACTGTCGTAATTGCAAAAGTTTTTTTTGTGATAGTATTAAAAATATAGATTATATGTTCTACTTTTCTTAAGTCTAATATTTTATTTTGCCAAAACTGGTTTAAAGAGTTTTATGACTTTAGCAACAATATTTTAGAAAATTATAGCATAATTTGATGTAGGTTAAATATATAGATAAAATAAGATTTTGAGAAGAGAATTATTAACATGGCCTGATTTTAAATTAAAATTATTACTATGATTCCACCCGTTTATTAGATGGATATATAATGACATTGAGATATACAATACATTTAGTTATATATTAGATGTCTCGTCCGCGCGGTATCGCGCGGAGATGAATTCCTCGTTTCTCGTCGTTATTATGTAATTGATTACATTATCTTATATTCACGTATATTGAAGTTACGCTTCTTCGTATACTATCCGCATATCATCTGATCTGGTCACAATTACAATCACTATTTATGTATATCGCTATATTATCGACGCGGATATTACCGATCATTTGGATATTATCGACACATTAATCCATTCACTATTTTAGACATTCGATGAGTATCATCAAGGATTTAATCTACTGTTTTGATTTATTGCATATCTCCCCTGGAACCTCCTCTTGAGTAATAGGTGGATCTTCAATTCCCTTTTAAGCTTCCCCTTTAATTTCATTTGGAGTCTTCTCTCCAGTAACAAATGCATTTTCATAACCGTCTTCAACATCTCCTCGAGCTTTCCCTCGAACCTCTCTTGAGTAGTAGGTGGATCTTCAAATCCCTTTCAAGCTTCCCCTTTAACTTTCTCTATAGTTTCCTCTTCAATAACATGCGCCTTTCAAAAACTATCTTCAACATGCCCTTGAGCTTCCCCTCGAACCTACTCTTGAACAGTAGGTGGATCTTCAGATCTCTTTCAAGCTTCCTTTTGAACCTCCACTTGAGTAGTAGATAGATCTTCTGATCCCTTTCGAGCTTCCCCTTTCACTATCCCTTTCGAGTTTCCCTTTAGCTTCACATGAAGTTTCCTCTTCAATAACAGTAACATGTGCCTTTCAAGAATCGTGTTCAACATAACCTCAAGCTTCCCCGCAAACCTCCTCTTGAGTAGTAGGTGGATCTTCAGATCCCTTCCGAGCTGCCCCTTTTTAACTTCCTCTGGATTTTCCTCTTCGGGTAACATGTGCCTTTCGAGAACCGTCTTCGACATCCCATTGAACTTCACCTTGAACATCCTCTTGAATAATATGTGGATCTTCATATCCCTTTCAAGCTTCCCCTTTTGCTTCTTTTGGAGTTTCTCTTCAATAATAGACGCCTTTCGAGAACAGTCTTCAACATCCCATCGTTCTTCCCTTTTTACCTCTTTTTGAGTAGTAGGTGGATTTTCATATCCCTTTCAAGATTCTCTTAAACTTTTCTAGAGCTTCTTATTCGATAATAGGTAAATTTTAAGAACCGTCTTCGACATCCCCTTGAACTTCACTTTGAACATCTCCTTGAGTAGTAGGTAGAGCTTCATATTCCTTTCGAGCTTCCCCTTGTACCTACTCTTAAATAGATGTGGATCTCCATATCGCTTTTGAGCTTCCCCTTTAATTTCCTCATCAGTAATATGTGCATTTTGAGAACTGTCTTCAACATCCCCTCGAGATTCCCCTTAAATCGTTCTTGAGTAGTGGGTGGATATGTCGATCACTTTCGTGCTTCCCTCTAGCTTCCTTTGGATTTTCCTCTTATGTAACCGGTGCTTTTCGAGAGCCGTCTTTAGCAACCCGTCGAGTTTCCTCGCAAAGAAGTATGTGGATCTTCAAATCCCTTTCGGTATTTTTCTTTAACGTTCTCTAGAGTTTCCTTTTCAGTAACATGTGTCTTTCGAGAACCGTCATCCACATCCCCTCGAGCTTCACCTCGAACCTCCTCTTGAGTAAGAGGTGAATCTTCAGATCCCTTTCGAGCTTCTTATTAAACTTTCTCTTGAGTAGTAAGTTGATCTTCAGATCTTTTTCGAGCTTCCCCTTTAACTATCCTTTTGAGCTTCTCTTTAACTTCTTCTAGATTTTCTTCTTCAATAGTAGGTTCATTTCAAGAACTTTCTTCAACATCCCCTCGAGCTTCCCCATAAACTTCCTCTTGAGTAGTAGGTGGATCTTCAGATTCCTTTCGAGCTTCCTTTGACCCTCCTTTTGAATAGTAGTTGGATATTCAGATCTCTTTCGAGTTTCCAATCGAACCTCCTCGTGAATAGTAGTTGAATATTCAAATCCCTTTCGAGCTGCTCCTTTAACTATCCCTTTTAACTTCCTATGGAATTTCCTCTTCAGTAACATGTGTGTTTCGAGAATAGTCTTCAAAATTCCCTTGACCTTCCCCGCGAAGGGAGCATTCCTTTTAACTTCCTCTAGAGTTTCCTCTCCAATAACATGTGCCTTTTGAGAACCCTCTTCAACATCCCCTCGAACCCTCTCTTGAGCAGTAGGTTGATCTTTAGATCTCTTTCGAGCTTCCCCTTTAACTTCCTCTGAAGTTTCCTCTTTAGTAACTGATACCTTTCGAGAGTTGTCTTCAACATCCCTCGAAACTCCTCTTAAGTAGTATGTGGGTATCCCTTTCGAGCTTCCTCTCAAATCATCTCTTGAGTAGTAGGTGGACATGATTTGGTGTGTTAGTTGAAATACAAAATAAAGCATGAATGACCATGAAATTCTTGTAGACGTTAATGAACAAAACATACTACTCAAGAATATTGATACTTGATGGTGCGACAAAACTCTGAAACAATCAAACCATGTTGTAGTTTGCTAGACACCTAAAAATTCAAAGCATTAGAACCATTACTGAAATAATTGCAAAGTAATTTAAAGTAGTTACAATAATCATTACCTCCTAAACCCAATATTGGCAAATCTTATTGTTCTTCATTCTTTTTCAGATTATCTTTTTTTTTCGGACTTGTAATACCATTCATTTTAAAAATATTTATTCGTTTTCTTCATCGTATCATTCTTATTATTTTTATTCTTCTTCTTCTTTTCCTAGATTTTTTTTTCATTTTCATCTCCTCAAACGCGTGTAATGGTAAATAAATGGTAAATGTATACATATCTCGGATAGTAGAATATTTCCAATAAAATTTTGGGATATGAATTTTAGAATATTTTTCATTTTTTCAATAATGCTTTTAAGAAAGCATAGTTCAAAAACCTTAAATTAAACAAATGGATTTCTCTTTACAAATTCAAATGTAAATATAATTAACACTTGCAATTACATATTCTTATAAAAATAAATAAATAAAACAAAAATTCAACTTTTGAATCAACCTCCTATCTTTGCTTTCTGAGATGAAGAATCCATTAGCTTATGGCTTTCTTACCTCTGTATCAAAGCATCGATATTCTTCTGCTCCTCTTCCTTTTCCTTCTCTTTCTTGCAAAAACATAATCTTGCTTTTGCAATAACCACATATTGAAGAACTTGCGGATGTCCGTTTATACTTAATGTTCTGATATTCTACAGGTAGTTGTTACTGCTCGTATTGGTACGTAACTTCTCATGTGATTCGGATGCTTAATGATCCAATATTATCCTGGTAGTCGTCACTGCTCGATGGTGGATAAAGTATTTAGGTCTTAAGCAAAGTAATATATGGAAGATGGAAGGGACATCTGATAGCAACGAAATAGGTCTAGGAACGGTTTTTGGTGTTTTAAATCTTTATGAATGTTGTATATATAGGGGAAACAATAAAGATAGTAATAAACATAATTTTTCATTTTCTTTTCCACATAGATATATACAAATTCCATTATTATCTATTGTAGTCACATTTTTCAACCAAATCGCCAGGAACCATACCAACTATCCGATTACCATGTGCAAAAACATCGATTGATGCAATGTGAAAATCGTCAATATTATTTCTTAATTTTTGGGAAAATCGTTTTTTTTTTCTTAAAGTAAAATATTATTCCTTAATTCTTTGTAAATTCGTTTGCAATTTAAATAGGAAGGTTTGTATTTATCTAAAGAATATAGAATAATTCCATATCTAAATTAGAAGATATACATTTATATTTATTTTTTTCCTTTAAGATAAATATTATTTCTTAATTTTTGGGAAATTCGATATATTTTTTTCTTTCAAGTTTAATATTATTCCTTAATATTTTGTAAATTCATTTGCAATATAAATTGGAAGGGACTAATTTGAAATTATCCAACAATTCATTATGGTTTTTTTTATCAAAACAGAAGTTAAAGGCAATTAATTGATGGACGATGACGTGGACAACCTTAGAGACCATTATGCTTCACAATTAATTATATTGTAATACAATATAATATTTGGACACAATATTCCACTTGTGTGCTATTTTTTTCTTTCAAGTGTTTCTTGTGTACTCTCAAACCGTGACCATATACGGCTCATAGCTTTTCAAATAGGTCAAAACTACTATTATTATCACTTTGATCAGCCGACCCTGCATTTTTTTTTAAAAAAGGATCTTCAAATATACGAAGAGTTTTACACAAATTTAAAACGATAAAATAATTTAGAAGAGTTTGCATACCGAGCCGTTTTTCGTTTTGTCGTTTTCTTTTAAGTATGTTGAACCGCCTCATCCTAGCCAACACATGATCTTCTTTGTTGGTTGAATAATCATGAACCCTTAATTTTTCAATCATGTTGTACATATTAGCTATAGACTCTTCAAATGAAGGAAGAGATATATAAGATATATGTGTTTTTTTTTTTTTTTTTTATGAATGTGCAATGTCCAATCCTTATAAATAGGGGATTTCAAAAATTTTCATTCCTTCTTTATATGTTAAATGTAGAATAATTCTATATCTAAAATATACATTTAGATTTTTTTTTTCTATTTAGAAAATATTATTTATAAATTTTTGGTTAATCTTCTTTTTCTCTTTAAAGATATACATTTTAATTATATCAATTTCGTTTTTTTTTTCCTTTTAAAAAAATATTAATATAAGAATGTAGAATAATTCCATATTTAAATTAGAAAATATATATTTAGATTTTTTTCTATTAAAAAATAATATTTATCAATATTACATATCTAAATTAGAATATATAAATTAAGAGATTTTTTTTTCCTTTTAGATAAAAATTATTTATCAATTTTTGGGAAATATTTTTTTTTTCTTTAAAGATATACATTTTAGTTTTATCAATTTCGTTTTTTTTCCCTTTTAAAAAATTATTAATTATCATTTTTTTGGAAATTTTTGATATAAGAATGTAGAATAATTTCATATCTAAATTAGAAGATATAAATTTAGATATTTTTTTCTTCTTAGAAAAAATTATCAATTTGGTTTTTTTTTTTCGAAGTATTAATTATCAATTTTTTGGAAATTTTGTAAGATTAATAATAAATTTATTTTTAATTTTAATAGGAAAAGACTAATATGCAATTATCAAAGATTTGATCATGGATTTTTTAGAACGAAACAAAAATTTGAGGTCATTAATTGATAGCTGATGACGTGAATAGTTTTGAAGACTATTATACTTTACAATTAATTATATAGATGTAGTGATAAATTAAAATTTTCAAATTAATTTATACTTTTTTGCATAGAAAACTATATAGAAAACTATATAGTTATTTGTGGTTTAGTCGAATTCTCGTCACAACCACAACTATCAATAAAAGTAAATAGAATTATGGACAACAATAACATATTAACATGTAATGTATATATGTGTATATATATACATATGTTTAGGGGAAAAATTATACATAAATACAACTTTAATATACAAAATGGAAACTATTGTAGCTTTGGCGAATCAATCGAAAATATTGTTGAAAAAATTCGTCCAGAAAAATCAAGTCCCGACGTCAATAAAATTGCTGGTATCCAATAGTCTATTGCCACGAATAGGCAAAACTAAACGTAGCCGTCCGATCTTCCAACGAGGACGTACCACGTCAACTTAGCAGACTTCTGATTATTTAAGTCGTCGTCCATAACCCGAAATCCACGTCGCTCCACGTCAAGTACAAAACATTGCTCCAATATTAAACTAACACGTGGCGTACTCAACTTTAAGCAGCCGTTGGATCTGCCATGTTGGCAAAGCAAACTTAAGATCACAGTTCAAACATCACAGAATCATTTCCTATATACATCCGTTGAGCTAAATCACTGAGCTCATATCAAGTCTGAGAGAACGGAGGGGACGATCTAACAATGAGGAAGAGGACGATCGTTTCCGTTTTGTTCCTTTTCTGCTTTCTATTTCTTCTTCCAGATCAAGGTACGATCTAACGCAAATCGTTCCTAGTAACCCTTGTTCAATCAATCAAGGGTTCGACTTCGATGTCGGGCTTCGACTCCGTGCCTAAAACTTTTTCTTGTGTATATACTGCATTGATTTAAGTAGAAAGTTTTGCTTAGGGTTTCAATGCTAATGATAGCAAGGTATTTATAACAGGAAGAAAGTTGCACGCGAATGCAGAAGCTAGTTCGGATGAAGTCGTAGATCCACCAAAGGTGGACGAAAAATTGGGTGGTCACGGCGGTTTGTCGACAGATTCCGATGTGGTTCATAGGTTAGTTTTACGAAGAGTTTGGTTAGTGACGGGACGAAACGGCGAAGATAAATCTGGCCTAATTTGTAATCATTTTTTGCAGAGAGTCTGAGTCGATGTCAAAGAGGTCGCTTCGCAGTAACGCGGAGAAATTTGAATTCCAGGCTGAGGTGTCGCGGCTTATGGACATTATTATTAACTCTCTCTACAGCAACAAGGACATTTTCCTAAGAGAGTTGATCTCCAATGCTTCTGATGTAAGCGCGCTTATCTCCGTGTACGTGGTTAGCAGCTCCTTTATAGGGAACTAATCAATATTCTGTGTTGGTAAAATTCAGGCCCTTGACAAAATTAGGTTCCTCGCACTCACTGACAAAGACGTTTTGGGTGAAGGTGACACCGCTAAGCTTGAGATCCAGGTTAGCTACATCTTTCTCATCTATACTTTTCATTAGCGTTTGCTTGGAAGATGTTCTAAATCTAATTCAGTTGTGTTTATTGCAAGCTTTTTTTATTTATTTCTCTTAGTTCTATAATAACACGATAATATGCAGATTAAGCTAGACAAAGCCAAGAAAATTCTTTCTATTCGGGACCGGGGAATAGGAATGACTAAAGAAGACTTAATCAAGAACCTTGGGACCATAGCAAAATCTGGAACGTCAGGTACGTTGCTTATGTGGTATTGTTTCATTTTCCTGTATAATAAGCCGGATCAACAAAATTTCACGTAATCGAGATCTTGCCTTTTTGCAGCTTTTGTTGAGAAAATGCAATCAAGCGGGGATCTCAACCTTATTGGACAATTTGGAGTTGGATTCTACTCTGCTTATCTTGTTGCTGACTACATTGAAGTCATTAGCAAGCACAACGATGACAACCAGTAATTTGATTCAAGATTCGGAATTTTATACTTGTATATTCGAATGGGTTTTCTGATAAACTTCTTGTCCACATTCAGATATGTATGGGAATCAAAGGCTGATGGTAAATTTGCTGTCTCGGAGGATACATGGAATGAGCCTCTTGGACGTGGAACTGAGATTAGATTACATCTTAGAGATGAAGCTAGTGAGTACCTTGAGGAAAGCAAACTTAAGGTGAGTTATATATTGATGCTTATATCTGTTTATCGTCTCATTGTGGTTGCTTATGATCATCGTTGTCTGCTACAGGATCTGGTGAAGAGATATTCTGAATTCATTAACTTCCCTATCTACCTCTGGGCTAGCAAAGAGGTTGAAACCGAGGTCCCAGTTGACGAAGATGAATCAACTGAGGAGGATACTACTGGTCAGTAATAATGAAACACCGCATTAGAAGTTTCTGTTGTAATGTTTCATTAGTATTTTTTTATTTATTAATGGTACTTGACTTCAGAAACCACCTCTACCGAGGAAGAAAAGGAAGAAGATGCTGAGGATGAAGACAGTGAGAAAAAGCAGAAGACAAAGAAGGTTAAAGAAACAGTTTATGAGTGGGAGCTTCTGAATGATGTTAAGGCTATATGGCTGAGAAGTCCAAAGGAGGTGACGGAGGAAGAGTACACTAAATTCTATTACTCTCTCTCAAAGGTGAAAATTCATTTGTGGATAGAAATAAAGACTCTTAGTGAATTTTCGGGTGGATTTTCCTGACTCCAGTTGCTATACAGGATTTTACTGACGAGAAGCCAATGGCTTGGAGTCACTTTAATGCTGAAGGTGATGTTGAGTTCAAGGCTGTGTTGTATGTTCCACCGAAGGCTCCCCATGACCTTTACGAGAGCTACTACAACAGCAACAAGGCAAACTTGAAGCTCTATGTGAGGAG
Organism: Euclidium syriacum; assembly: GCA_900116095.1. Taxonomy (NCBI): domain Eukaryota; kingdom Viridiplantae; phylum Streptophyta; class Magnoliopsida; order Brassicales; family Brassicaceae; genus Euclidium; species Euclidium syriacum. The sequence continues at coordinate 2,415,115 of FPAK01000004.1, forward strand.
GGTCTTCATCTCGGATGAATTTGATGATCTTCTGCCTAAATATTTGAGTTTCTTGAAGGTAACTGATAAGAAGCCAGATGTAGGGAGTAGCTTTCAATACAAAATCATGGGGCTAAGTCACTAATGTGAGTTACTTCTGTAGGGTCTTGTTGACTCAGACACATTGCCTCTAAATGTATCACGAGAAATGCTTCAACAACACAGTAGCTTAAAGACAATAAAGAAGAAGCTTATCCGAAAGGCACTTGATATGATCCGAAAGCTGGCTGAAGAAGACCCTGATGAGGTCCATGACGATGACAAAAAAGGTATATTCCATATAACAACAAGCTTCTTGGTATGAAACCATTACAACTGATCCAAAACTTAATGAATACAGATGTGGAGAAGTCTGGTGAGAATGATGAGAAGAAAGGTCAATACACAAAATTCTGGAATGAGTTTGGCAAATCGATTAAACTTGGCATTATTGAGGATGCTTCTAACAGGAACCGCCTGGCAAAACTTCTTCGTTTTGAGACGTATGTGTTTTCGTTAACATAATTATACATATGTGCCTCTCCTTATTAGCAACAGCAAGCTAAAGTGTTAGTTACAATTTGGTATTTACAGGACAAAGTCGGATGGAAAACTAACTTCTCTGGATCAGTACATAAAGAGAATGAAAAAGGGGCAAAAGGATGTATTTTACATAACAGGAAGCAGCAAGGAACAGCTGGAGAAATCTCCATTTTTGGAGAGGCTAATCAAAAAGGGGTATGAGGTCATCTTCTTCACGGACCCAGTTGATGAATACTTGATGCAATACCTGATGGATTACGAAGACAAAAAGTTTCAGAATGTGTCAAAAGAAGGACTCAAGGTTGGGAAAGATGGTAAAGAGAAGGAGCTGAAGGAAGCATTCAAGGAGCTAACCAAGTGGTGGAAAGGGAATCTGGCCAGTGAGAATGTAGACGACGTCAAAATCAGTAACCGATTGGCTGACACGCCCTGTGTAGTTGTAACATCCAAGTTCGGATGGAGTGCGAACATGGAGAGGATCATGCAGTCACAAACTCTCTCTGATGCTAATAAGCAAGCTTATATGCGCGGAAAGCGAGTCCTCGAGATCAACCCACGTCACCCTATCATCAAAGAACTCAAGGATAGAATTGCAAGTGACCCAGAGGACGAAAGCGTGAAAGAGACAGCACAGCTCATGTACCAGACGGCTTTGATAGAGAGCGGATTCTTACTTAACGACCCTAAAGACTTTGCAGCCCGTATTTACAACTCTGTCAAGAGCAGTCTCAGCATCAGCCATGATGCAGTAGCTGATGAGGAGGTTGAGGCCGCCGAGGCAGATGAAACAGAGACCACTGAGACTTCTGATACAAAATCAGATTACTCGACTGGTGGTCTAAACATTGAAGCCGAACCTGTTGAAGATGAGACAACCAAGGACGAGCTCTAGATTTCACTTCCCATGTTTCTTGTTTTCTTTTCTTTTTTTTTCTTTTCCCGCTCAAATAGATAGAAGCAGTAAATCGTGTTCTACTACCCGGAGTTCAAGATTAGTTTTATTAAGTGGTTTTCGATGTGACTGATTAAAATCAGCACGACTTCATCCTGATTCTTGTGTACGAGTTTGATGGTACGTCGGCTTTATCAGCCCGTTGCTATATCAACCATCTTTATATTTCTTACAAGCCTGTTGTTGGACATCAGTGGCGTGAAAATAAACTAAATAGGAAGTGACTAAAAGACAAGAAGTGCATGTAATGTAAAATCAAAACACCTAAGAAGTTCATACGACGTGTCAGTTCATATGACGTGTCGGCGCGCGATTGGTCATTTTTTTTTTTTTTCCGACTTAAAATATATATATATATATATATTATTTAAAAAAATTTTAAGAACCTAGTGAAGGTTTACTAATGTTGATACTCTAAACTGGAATTAATTGGAAAACTAAATTTTGGAAAACTGGAATTAATTGGAAAACTAAATTTTGGAAGGGTAAAACTTACATGGGAATATTCTTTGACCGTGTGGCCACACACATCCCACCCTGATAGAGTGATTAGTTTTTCAAAGAATCTTATACATTGATAAGTGGATTTTAGCTAGTCGTTAAATCACTAAGATCCTACCAATCAAAAAAATATTTATAATCACATTATAAACAACTCTATTACGATTTCTCGAGAGAAAGTAGTATATGGTAAGTAAAGGGGACGAACCACAAGGAACTAGAAATTTAAGAGTATTATGAACAATTGGCAATGATGTTAAGCTAGGGAGACATAAGGTTTATTATGTAAACTAAATCCTAAACAAAACAAAGGAAATAGAACAAATGTAAACATGATGATGCAACTATTTACACGTGTGGATCAAGACAAAGGTGAATATTGATAAGAGGCAATTAGAGTTGATGGATTAGTTTCCTAGGTATGGTTTATACAAACACATTCTAGTGATTAAGGAACAATAGTGACATAAAAATTCACGCTAAGGATATTGGCTTATCTAGTGTTAAAAGACCTAGCGAGGCTTTTACGAACTAGATAACGATTAACACTAATCATTAAGCATCTTTCCTAAATGTGTACAAGAGACTTTGTGAGGCTTTCGCAAGTCAAATAACTCTTTGCTCATTTGTAAGTGGCTGAGGCAGTTAAACAAACACTTAGAATGCATTAAATCCTATAATGTGATTTTAGGATTGATCACTTCCCTAATAATCTATTAAAGTCATTGAAATGATAAAATCCTATAAATAGGTCCAAAAACACTAATCAGTCATCCATTCATTCCCTAAATCAAAAGCCCAAACTTTGATCCTAACACAATCTCCTTACCCATGGATATTGATGTATTCATGGTGAAAAAGAAGATAAGAGAAATGAAAAAAATAAAAATGAAACAAATGGAAGATGCAATATTAATAAGATTAAACAAAGAGGAGGGAAAAAGCTCTCAAGAACAAACCAATAACCCTAATTACAATATTGTGGCATGCTTAAATCCTCTTTAACCTTATTACATGGTTTATATAGCAAGGGGGAAGGGTCAAACATGCAAAAATTTCAGAAACATGATTGGCTCCGGAGTTGGTCACGTGCTGTCGGCAGAGATTTCTCTTGATTTGCTCATTTCTCCCTCGTCCGGACTCTAGTTTGCAATCCATAAAGTGCTACGGCTTCATTTTTCCGTCCTCTTGAAGTTGAGAAGGAAAAATCCCAAAATTCCATGAGCCATTTCTAATTTTACCTCCTTAGTCCTCAACTTTCTTCTTCACACATCTACTTGATTCCCATTTGATTCATAAAGATTCATTGACTCCATTTGGTACCTACAAAGGCTTCAAAACACCAAATGCATGTATGCAAATGCAAAACTAATTCTAAATTCAAATGAAAGAGAATTTCACTGTGCTCATTTACAACCTAGAGATGGTTGTTTGAGCCTTAAAACTATACAAAAAGACTTAAAACGATCATATTATACACTCATCAATTCCTCTGGACTTTCCTTTTACTCATCCTCAAGCAAATGAAACTAAACTGGGGAGAAAGGTTGAAGGGAAGATCTCTTATCTATATGAGAGAGCAAAAATTTAGTCTCAATGTCCTTTAACCAAGAATTCCATAATGCATAAACCATTTCTACTCATTAGAACCTCATTTACATTCATCACAATTTCACCATTCACTCAAATGCTTCTATATTCATGTGCATTCCTTATCTTAGCTCCTTAACATTCATTAATAGTAATGTTTAGAAACTTACATTGCCCACATCAAGCAAACTTATTTGGGTTAGGAGTGAAGGTTTTGAGATAATAGGATCTCTCATGAAAGAATGAAATTTATGTAAAATACGAAGAGTCAAAAACAACTGGTGCATACAAGAAGTATACTTTCATCTACCGATTAATCTATTCAGATAAACGAATCTCCGTTAATTAGTTTTCGCGTTTTCGAAGTTGAGCGGGAATGCTTACTTAGCCTAGCGTACGAGAAAATATGTGGGAAACGGGTTTTAGGCGCGTGCACACGTGTGAACTGATCGGGAGACGTTTTCTCAGCGGTTTGTTGGCAGATTCTCGGAATATTCCGCCTAACTGCTAGATTAATGAGGAGAAAGAGTTTTCTCCTTCACCCGAAACTTACTCAGTAACAGATTCGTCATTTATCTCGATATCATCATCCACCTCACCCAAAACTTTACCGTCCTCTACAATCTCCTCTTCCATATCCTCCCCTTTTTCACATTTCCCCTATCACGCAGAGAAACATGAGGCTTCTATACGAACACTACCGTATGTTGAGTCCTTTGTAACTCTCCAAAGATATTTGGCTGAATGAGCTGGAGTGTTCCACCTGTTGGGAATGTCCTGAAATCACACTTGTATTTACTCTTGCATACAGTTGTCGAGATAAGACAATCATATGAAACTAGGTGTTTATGATGCTTTGCTAGAAGCCTCTTGTAATCTATGAGTTTGGAACTCATTACTAGTATTATATGATCCTTCAGGGTCACACACCTAAGCAAACTGGATAGAGCTTGTTGGGATTGATCATTAATGTAATGATCGAGTTATTGCATTTCTGGAGGGTGTGTCGACCGACACAAATGTTGTATCGATTGACACACTGCCCGAACCAGAATATTGATTGTGGTTTTCGGTTTAATTAATCATTGGTTTTGAACCAATGGTTAATTATGTTTTCTTAAGTCCCTATATATATAATATGCACGACTTTTGAGAACCTTAACCTAATTTCCAGCCACCAGAAACACAGGAATCCAGAAGCTCCCATCAGAGATCTGATCTCTTCCGGCACTAGCATCCCAGCTTTCCAGTTTGTGTGCGTGTGGATACCAGTAGAGGTGCAGCATCTGAGGCGCTATTGATCTCATGTTCCTGATCTCTTCCGCTGCACAAATCATCAGGTATACTCGAGATCTGATGACAAGATTCAATTAACACATGATCCTAGGCATAGAATTTGTTAATAAGATACTTTAAATATGATTTAAAATCTGTACAAATTCCTTCAGTGGTATCAAAGCCTAGTGTTCTATTGAATCTATAGTATGTAATCTGAATTGGACGAATTCAAAATTGATATATATGATATATCGGATTTGCATGCTAGATGTTTTTGTTCAAAATCGTTTTGATGCAAAATTGAAAAACTAGGGTTTCTGCGAAGGTGTGTCGATCGACAGCATCACTGTGTCGATCGACATGGCCTGTTGAATTGCGAGAAAATTTAGGTTTTCGATCCCATGAATCGTTGTGTGTCGATCGACACTAGTAGATTCATCGCGGTCAGTTCAATCAATTAAATCGTTTAATCATGATTGAACCGGTTTAGATTGGTGTCTATCGACACAGAAAGTGTGTCGACTGACATTGATCGATCATCGCGATAAATTTATGCGGATGTAGTGTCGATCGACACTAACATAGTGTATCGATCGATATTGATCCGATCCGAGCTGTGTCGACCGACACTAATGTAGTGTCGATCGACACTAGCCGGTTTATGCGATTGGAATGATCGGTTATCGCGATTAATCGCAGTCGGTTTTGAGTTGTGTCGACCGACACTAATGTATTTTCGATCGACATATTCTCAGAATTTGGATTCCATCATCAATCACACATTATAGAATAATTAAAACTCAATTAGATTAATTATTTTAACTTATAAAACTCTAGGATACATATTTGATATGTATTAGTTTTAAAGAATTATGTTCCTCAATTAAAATATCAAATTTAATGTTTTTCCATTCCTTGTCAACTGTCAAGGCTCATTTCATTGTGTGATGGGATTGCCAAAGCAAGGTGTCCACAATTACATGAGTGAGGCAGATGGTAATCGTAACCACGTGACTTAAAGGATTGGTTTATTTGACTAAGCTATCAAAATAGTTTTGGGCTTAGAGACATAGGATTGGATTTGATATGAGATATCAATTCAAGACCAAGAGTTATATAGGATATAATTAGCAAAGTGTTGCTTACCTAGATAAATGAAATTTGGGCGATGAGCCAAAGCTCACTCAAGTCTCAGTGAAGTATGGGTCTTGGATCATTATATTCATTTAGAGGAAACATTGTTTTGAATATAATGCGAGTTTTCTTAATTGTTAAGATTTCTCTTTTCTTGATCATCATAACTAAACTCCTTTTCCTTTCTTTTGAATCAGCTATGTCCTTCACTCATCACAACTCTTTTTCCCTTCGATCCGTCCTTGAGAAGGAAAAGTTGAATGGATCGAAATTCCTCGAATGGTATCGGAATTTGAGAATTGTTCTCCAGCAGGAGAAAAAGGAATATGTCCTTGAAAATGTTCTCCCTGCAAGACCGGTGCCCAATGCCCCGCATGCAGAAAGGAATGCTTGGGATAAGCATTCTAATGATGTGGTCGATGTTTGTTGTCTCATGCTGGCAACCATGAACTCGGACTTGCAGAAGCAATATGAGAATGTGGAGTCGCCAGTTGAGATGATCACTAGTCTGAAAGGGATGTTTCAGGAGTAGGCACGAACTGGGAGATACCAGACGGTTAAGTCTCTCATTGAGTGCAAGCTACCAAATGATTGTCCAGTTAGTGCTCATGTCATTAAGATGATAGGTTATATTGATAACTTAGAAAAAACTGGACTGTCCCCTTAGCCAAGAGTTGGCTACTGACATCATTCTGCAGTCGTTGCCGTCAAGTTATGATCAATTTGTTATGAACTACAACATGAATAACATGACGAGGCCTTTGACTGAGCTGCATAGCATGCTCAAGACATCAGAGCCTAACATCAAGAAGGGCACCCCAAACGTACTTCTGGTACAAGGGGGTAAGAGGTTTGAGAAACCAGATAAGGACAAGGCAAAAGGCAAGGCGGTCTAGATTGTGAATCAGGATAGGCCTCAGCCCAAGCCCAAGTCTGGCCCTTCTAATGTTTATAAGTGTCATTACTGTAAGGAGACTAGGCATTGGAAGAGAAATTGCATGAAATACCTGGAAGATTCTGAAGAGATAAAGAAGATGTACGAAACTTCTTCTTCAGGTATTTATGTTATAGAAGTAAATGTTACTACTCCAAGTTCTACTTCATGGGTATTTGATACTGGTTGTGGTGCTCATATTTGTATGAATATGCAGGACGTAAGCAACAGTGGAACTCTGGAGAAGGGGCAAGTGGACCTGCGCGTTGTGAATGGAGCAAGAGTTGCTGCATTAGTCGTAGGAACATTTCATTTGTCTTCGCCTTCAGGCATGGTCTTAGAACTTAAGAACTGCTACTATGTACCTGTTGTGAGCAGAAACATCATTTCTATTTCTTGTTTGGATTAGGATGTTTTTCATTCTTCGATTAAAGACAAATGTTGCTCTTTTGATCGTAATGATGTTTTCTATGGTAGCACCCAATTAGAGAATGAGCTTTATGTTTTAAACCAGTCTTTGCCTGTCTATAACATAAACACTAAACGGTTCAAGTCTAATGACTCGAACCCTACCTTTCTCTGGCATTGTTGTTTGGGCCACATAAATGAGCGACAGATTCAAGAGCTCCACCGTGATGAGTTTTTTTTGGGCTCATTTGATTATGAATCATGTGAGAAGTACGAATCATGCTTGTTGGACAAAATGACTGAGGCTCCTTTCAACAAAACTAATGAAAGGGCCAGTTACTTGTTGGGCCTAATACATACTGATGTGTGTGGCCCAATGAGCATTAGTGCTAGAGGAAGCTTTCAGTACTTCATTACATTTATTGATTACTTTAGTAGATATGGCTATGTCTATCTAAAGAGACACAAGTCGGAATCCTTTGAAAAGTTCAAGGAATTCCAGAATGAAGTACAAAATCAGCTTGGCAAGAGTATTAAAGCTCTTCGATCAGATCGTGGATGTGAATACTTAAGCCAAGAATTCATTGATCATCTGAGAGATTGTGGAATTGTTTCACAGCTCACTTCTCCTGGAACACCTCAGTGGAATGGTGTGTCTGAGAGGAGGAATCAGACCCTATTGGATATGGTTCGATCAATGATGAGTCACACAAATCTACCATTATTTTTCAGGAGATACACTCTAGAAACTTCTGCGTTTACGCTGAATAGGGTTCCATCAAAATCAGTTGCAAAGATACCACATGAGATGTGGACTGAAAATATTCCAAGTTTGTCTTTCATGAAGATTTGGGGTTGTGAAGTTTATGTCAAGCGTTTGACGCCTGACAAGCTCGGCCTAAAATCTGATAAGTGCTACTTCGTCGGTAATCCTAAGGAAACCAAGGCTTACTACTTTTACAACCAAACCGAGAACAAAGTGTTTGTTGCTCGGAAATGTGTCTTTTTTAGAGAGAGTTTTTTTCTAAGAAGAACAGTGGGAGTAAAGTACAACTCGAAGAGGTTCGAGTATCACATGAACTGCTCAGCCTGTTCATGAAGAGCAGCCATTGGATCTACAAAGAGGTGTAGAACCTATACATGTGGTGCCTGAAGTTCGCAGATCCGAAAGGATTCGTCACGAGCCCGAGAGATATGGATTTTTCGTGATTAACTGTCATGATCTGTTGATCGTTGATAGTGACGAGCCTGCGAATTTCGAAGAAGCAATGATGAGCCCTGACTCCGAAAAGTGGCTTAAGGCCACTGAATCCAAAATGAGATCCATGTCACAGAACAAAGTATGGACTTTGGTCGATTTACCCGATGGTGTAAAAGCCATTGTGTGTAAATGGGTTTTCAAGTAGAAAATCGATGTGGATGGTAACATACATATTTACAAAGCAGTATTGGTGGCTAAAGGTTTCAAGTAAATTCATGGTGTTGACTATGATGAAACCTATCCCCAGTTCCTATGCTTAAATATATTCGGATTCTCCTAGCAACTGCAGCTCATTATGACTATGAGATCTAGCAAATGGATGTGAAAACCGCCTTCCTGAATGGGATTCTGGAAGAGGATGTGTACATGACACAGCCTGAGGGTTTCATTGATCCTAAGTATGCTAGCTTCATAGATCCATTTATGGATTGAAGCAAGCATCTCGGAGTTGGAATCTTTGTTTTGAAGAAGCGATCAAAGAGTTTGATTTTGTGAGAAACGAAGAGGAACCATGCGTTTACAAGAAGACTAGTGGGAGCGCAGTTGCATTTCTCATACTGTATATAGGCGATATACTTGAGAATCTATAAAGATAGATTAAATAAGCTAATTGGACCGTGTCAAGATACCTTATATTGATAAGGTCTTACGCAGGTTCGAAAAGCTATGTCGAACGACACAAAGGGTTGTGTCGGTCGACGCACGAGTCGATACCAATCTGATCCTGGTGAATGTCACTGGAAAGATGTCAAGAAAACCTCCGAGTATTTGAGAAATACTAGGGACAAGTTCTTGGTGTACGGAGAAAGTGATGAGCTTGTGGTGAGTGGTTACACGGACAAAGACGTTTTCTGGTCTGGTTACGTCTTTTGTTTAATCAATGGTGCAGTTAGTTGGAAGAGTTCCAAGCAAGGCACCATAGTAGATCCCATGGCCCAAGCATAAGCATTATGCTGCTGCTGTAGGCATTAGATTTCTTAAGATGTGATCTTAATTCTAGTGGGAGCTGTCTATGTTGTGATGTTCATCTAAACATACATTTGGTTATGTTTTAACTGAAATTTTTTTCATGTATTATTTGATTAATGGATAATTAAATAATAGTCCCAAAGTAATTTATGACATTCCTATAAGTCATCAAGTACGTGATTTGATCATGAAACCTTATAAGTAATGAATGACATAAATTATCTTTGTACCTATTCGAGGTTATTGAAGTGGGACATTGATAACCGCGAGAGACTAGTATGTGAGGTGACTGATGACTAAGTTTCATGGAGTCATTAATAGGGGTATTAAAGTGAATCACATAAATATGTGTTAGAGAACACAGTATCGGATATGACCCGCTAATGAGAACTCTACAAGAATGTTATATGAGTGTCATAAGAGTTTCTCATTACGACTATAGAGTGTAGTGCTAGACCTGAGTTCATCATGTTTCTCTTACATATGAATTGACCTGTTTTGGTTTTGTCAAACGTCAGCCGTAACAGGTGACCATAAAGGCATTACTGGGCATGTCATGAAGTGTGTAAGGAACAGGGATGGAACAAAATGGAATTTGTCCCTCCTATATAACAGGAGATAGATATCTCTGGGCCTATCGAAGATTTGATACTGAGAAATGCGTGGCCGCGCTCAAATAAGGTGATTGTCAGTTGTTTGTTTTATCAGTATAAATCAGAGTTCGATAAACATGGTCTAGCTTAATAAGGATGACACGAGCTCTTGCCTTATGCTAGATCGAGATATATCGACAAAAGATTATAGGAATAGTTGATTCCAGTACAAGTGGGAGATTGTTGGGAATGTTCTGAAATCACACTTGTATTTACTCTTGCATATAGTTTTCGAGATAAGACAATCATATGATACTAGGTGATTATGATGCTTTGCTAGAAGCCTCTTGTAATCTATGAGTTTGGAACTCATTAATAGTATTATATGATCCTTCAGGGTCACACACCTAAGCAAACTGGATAGAGCTTGTTGGTATTGATCATTAATGTAATGATCAAGTTATTGCATTTCTGGAGGGTGTGTCGACCGACACAAATGTTGTGTGGATCGACACACAACCCAAACCAGAATATTGATTTTGGTTTTCGGTTTAATTAATCATTGGTTTTGAACCAATGGTTAATTAGGTTTTCTTAAGTCCCTATATATATGATATGCACAACTTTTGAGAACCTTAACCTAATTTCCAGCCACCAGAAATACAGGAATCCAGAAGCTCCCATCAAAGATTTGATCTCTTCCGGCACTAGCATCCCGGCTTTCCAGTTTGTGTGCGTGTGGATACCAGTAGAGGTGCAGCATCTGAGGCGCTATTGATCTCATGTTCCTGATCTCTTCCGCTGCACAAATCATCAGGTATACTCGAGATCTGATGACTAGATTCAATTAACACATGATTCTAGGCATAGAATTTGTTAATAAGATACTTTAAATATGATTTGGTTATGAAACTAAAGGTTTCTGTCTTGTATTATTGAATGAATAAGAGTACATATATATAGATGATTACATGACCAAGAGAAAAGGAAAGTCTACATAAACAAGAAAAAGGAAAACCCTAAAGGGTTTGGGCCTAACCGCCCATGTATGGGCCTAATGGGCTGCTTGGTCTTGGTCAATATATGGGCCGGTTATGGAGTCCATCCTTTAATGATTTATAACACCCCCCCTTGGATGACATAACCGTGCGAGATACTAAGAGATCATTATAATACGATGGGGATGTTGCCTCATTAAAACCTTACCAGGAAAACCCAGTGGGACAAAACCATGGTGAAGGAAAAAGAGTACAACACGTATTACTCCCCCTGTTCTGAACATTACTGAAGATCCTTGAGTCTCCGCATCCCGATCTGATGCGTGAGCTTCCTTAATGTTGAGGTTGGTAAAGACTTTGTGAAGAGATCGGCTGAGTTGTCACTTGATCGAACTTGTAATACTTGAACTTCACCGTCCTTTTGCAATTCATGTGTGAAGAAGAACTTTGGCAATATGTGCTTTGTCCGGTAGCCTTTGATGTAGCCTTCTTTGAGCTGTGCAATGCAAGCCGCGTTATCCTCGTACATGATAGTTGGTTCCTTGTCTTCGAACATGCCACAATCTGATCTTATATGTTGAGTCATCGACCTCAACCATACACATTCGCGACTTGCTTCATGGATCGCCAGAATTTCTGCTTGATTGGATGAAGTTGCTGCAATGGTTTGCTTCATAGAACGCCAAGAAATTGTTGTACCTCCATGTGTAAACACATAACCTGTCTGCGATCTAGCATTATGTGGATCTGATAAATAACCTGCATCAGCAAAACCAACTAAACCTTCTTTGGTTTGATTAGTATAAAATAAACCTAAGTCCTTTGTACCTTGTAGGTAACGCAGGATGTGTTTGATACCGTTCCACTGCCTTTGAGTCGGACATGAACTAAATCTAGATAGGAGATTCACGGCAAAACAGATATATGGTCTAGTGTGGCTAGCCAAATACATTAAAGCTCCTATGACACTGAGGTATGGCACTTCTGGACCGAGAATTTCTTCATCGTCCTTCTTTGGACCGAATGGATCACTGTCCAATCCGAGGCTTCTCACAACCATTGGGCTGGTCAATGGGTGGGCCTGGTCCATATTAAATCTCTTGAGTACTTTCTTAGTATATGCCAATTGATGCACAAGGATTCCATTATTCACATACTCAAGTTGCAATCCCAAACAGAATTTCGTTTTACCTAGGTCTTTCATCTCAAACTCTTTCTTTAAATATTCAACTGTTTGGGCGATTTTCCCAGAGGTCCCAAGTTTAAATCATCCACATACACTGCTATGATTACAAATCCTTTGTTTGCAAACTTCTTTATGGAAATACATGGACTGATGGGGTCGTTCTTATAACCTTCTTTGACTAGGTACTCACTTAACCGATTGTACCACATGCGACCACTTTGTTTCAGTCCATAAAGGGATTTGTTCAGCCTTATGCAGTATTGTTCTCGAGAACCTTTCTTATCTTTGAGCTCAATACCCTTTGGTAATCTCATGTAAATTTCATTATCCAGTGGACCATATAAATATGCGGTCACTACATCCATTAACCGCAAATCAAGTTTCTCTCCTATAGCCAGACTGATCAAAAATCTAAATGTCGTAGCATCCACCACAGGGGAATATGTCTCCTCATAATCTATTCCTGGTCTTTGTGGGAATCCTTGTGCAGCAAGCCGTGCCTTGTGTCTCACGATTTCACCATGTTCATTTCTTTTCCTCACAAAGACCCACTTGTATCCCACTGGTTTTACATCGAATTGTGTCCTTATTATTGGACCAAACACATTCCTCTTACTTAATGAATTCAACTCCACGTTTATGGCTTCTTTCCATTTTAGCCAATCAAATCTCTGAGTGCACTCTAATATAGACGTGGGTTTCTGATCCTCTTTTAAATCCGCTATCTCAAGTGCTACCTTGTAAGCAAATGCATCATTTATGTCGAAATTTCTTCGGTTCCATTGTGTTCCAAACATGATATAGTTTATAGAGATCTCAGTATTATCAAGACCTTCAGGACCTTGAGATTTGGCGTCCCAAACCTCATTGATTGGTACCTTAGGGTCAACCGCGGCCATGTCTATGGTTTCCCGAACCTCGGTTTCAATTGTTGCACCTTTCTTTGATTTTCGAGGGTTCTTATCTTTGGAACCTACTGGTCTACCACGTTTCTTGCGTGCTGTAGACTCTGTAGCAACTTGATTGTGTTCCTTTTGAACATTAATTCGTACTGGTGCATTACAAGCTGGTATGTACGATTTTGTTACTTTCTTTGGGTCAGCAAAGGAATCTGGCAACTGATTAGCTAGCTTTTGTAAATGTACAATCTTTTGGACCTCTGATTCACATTCTAGAGTCCGAGGATCGTTCCATGTTAAGGATGTTTGATTCCATGAAATTTCTTTTACCAGCTTGTTAGTCTCTCCACCTAATGTCGGATATGCCGATTCATCAAAATGGCAATCCGCGTATCTAGCCTTAAATAGATCACCCGTGGTTGGCTCGAGATACTTAATAATGGTGGGAGAATCATATCCAACATATATTCCCATCCTCCTTTGAGGTCCCATCTTTGTTCTATGTGGTGGTGCAATGGGTATATAAACAGCACACCCAAATGTCTTTAGATGGGATATGTCTGGCTCATGACCCGTTAGCAATTGGGATGGAGAATATCTATGCTCACTAGATGGTCTGATGCGTATAAGCTCTGCTGCATGTAATACTGCGTGTCCCCAGGCGGATACTGGAAGCTTCGACCTCATGAGTAATGGTCAAGCAATCAATTGGATTCGTTTAATGAAGGATTCAGCTAATCCGTTCTGTGTATGGACATGTGCCACGGGATGTTCCACACTTACCCCCATGGACATACAATAGTCATTAAACGCTTGGGACGTGAATTCACCAGCATTGTCTAGACGTATAGTCTTAAGTGGAAAATCTGGAAAGTGGGCTCGCAAACGTATGATCTGGGCCAATAATCTAGCAAACGCCAAGTTTCTAGTGGATAATAAGCAAACATGCGACCATCTGGTCGATGCATCAATAATGACCATGAAATATCGAAATGTCCCACATGGTGGGTGTATTGGTCCACATATATCTCCTTGTATCCTTTCCAGAAAATTCAAAGTTTCTTTAGTTACTTTGACTGGTGATGGCCTTACAATGAGTTTCCCTTGTGAACATGCTACACACGTGAGATTCTTAGGGATAACTCGTTTTTCTTTCAATGTGTGCTCTTGTGAATTTTGAATAAGCTTACGCATCATGTTAGAACCGGGGTGACCAAGCCGGTCATGCCATTTAGTGAATTCGGTAAACATCTCGTTTACTGTGGCATTAGCCTCTATCATATTGACATTTGCATAGTAAATGCCAGTAGATAATGCGGGTATAGATTCTAAGACCTTCTTATGGCCTTGAGTGATCTCAATAATATTTAGGAATCCTTTGTTCCCTTCACCCTTGGTTTCAATGTGAAAACCATTCAAACGAATATCTTTAAAACTCAATAAGCTCCTTTTAGAGCTGGGTGAATATAAAGCATCTGTTATCTCAAGATGCGTGCCCTTAGGTAAAAGAATATGGGTTTGGCCGTAGCCTTCAATGAGACTGGATATACCCGCAATTGTGCTAATATTGGCGTTTTTCAATGTTATATTGACAAAGTATCTTTTGTCTTTCAAAATCGTGTGGCTTGATCCACTATCCACCACAAGTATGTTCTTGTCCTGCACGTCTTTGCCCAATGGTTCCCCATACCACATCTATGGCAAGAAGTTTTGGCCGAGTATTGCGGTTTGGATATACCGCGGCCTCTACCTCGACCGCGACCGAAGTCAGATCGGTTTCCTCGGCCGTGACCACCATAATAGTTTCCTCGGCCATTGCCACAACCGCTACTACGTCCGTTCCATCTACCATGACCGGGATACTTATCCTTTTGGACGTAGTTTAGACTCTTTAGTCTCTTTAGGCTCTTTCTTGGCCTCTTCAGCTTTATTAGCTTCTGGTAATGGGGCAGAACCAGGAGGTCTCATTGCACTATTCATCATCAATAACTCATCGTTTTGCTCAGCAAGTAGCAAACAAGAGATTAGACTTGCATATGTATCAAATCCCTTTTCACGATATTGTCGTTGTAACACAACGTTATTTGTGTGAAAGGTCGAGAATGTTTTCTCTAGCAAGTCATTATTAGTCACCTCCTCACCACATAGTTTCAAGATTGAAACGATTTTAAACAAGGCCTAGTTATACTCATCCACGGATTTAAAATCCTGGATTCTGAGATTCTTCCAATCGAATCGGGCTTTGGGTAATAGCACCGTTCTTTGGTGATCATATCTAGATTTCAACTCGGCCCAAAGATCCAAAGGATTCTCAATAGTGAGGTACTGATTTTTGAGACTCTCAGCAAGGTGATGGCGTATGATAAGAATCGCCCTATACTTATCTCTTTCAGTGGTTTCATTACCATCAACAATACATTCACCAAGGCTTTTTGACTTTAGGATAATCTTGGTATCCAAGGCAATTTATGCGGTTTTAATCATGCATTCGGTTTCAACAATCTTAGAAAACGATTTAATATGCATGAAACAATCCTAGACAAAACGTGGTCTAGTATGAACAAACAAAAATAGAAATTGGATCATACTAGGGTTAGAGTTTCGGATTTCCTATTTAGATCAGGTTTTTCCTTTTCTTAGGTTTTTTTATTTTGATTTAGATTAGGTTTCTCCTTTTTCTTTTAGCATTAGGGTTTCACGATTTTGGGGTTTTGGTTTTTAGGGTTTTAATCATGCAACAAACAATCTAACAAACCTAAACCACAAATCAAACAATTGGAGATCGGATATTCAAAGCTCGGATTGAGGTTTGAAATCGCGATTAGGGTTTAAAGTTTTAGGGTTTAAAGTTTTAAAACACAACTTAGGGTTTAGGGTTTGAAACCGTGATTTTTAGGGTTCTTTAGTTTTAGAGATCAGTTTTTACCTTCACCGAATGGGGTTGAATGGATTATCGAGGCTGGACACGAACTGATCTTTCACCCGAGCTGGAACAAAACCGATCGCGAGCTGGAACGGTCTTCACGCGAGCTGGAACGATCTTCACCCGAGTCGCGAGTCACGAGTCGGAACGGAGGCGATCTTCACGTGAGCGGACAAGTTGCACGAGAACGGATCGATCGGATGTGCGAGTTTAGAGC
This sequence comes from Euclidium syriacum, assembly GCA_900116095.1. Taxonomy (NCBI): domain Eukaryota; kingdom Viridiplantae; phylum Streptophyta; class Magnoliopsida; order Brassicales; family Brassicaceae; genus Euclidium; species Euclidium syriacum. Next base: position 2,431,519 of record FPAK01000004.1, read on the forward strand.
GGAACGATCCGATCTTCTCCGAGTGACGAAGTTTCACGAGAACGGAACAATCCGATGATTTTCATGCGAGTTGGGATGATCCGGTGATCTCCGATCGAATCGAATACGCCGCTCGGAACGAGCTAGTTGCTGCCGGTTTTTGATCGGATCGATTGAATGGATCGATGTGTGCACCGACAGGAACGAGCGGATCGGATTTTGGTGATGGGATTAGGGTTTTGGGATTTCGAAGGTTTTAGCCTTAGGGCTTTAAACCCTAAACCCACATCGAATACGCCGCTCGGAACGAGCTAGTTGCTGCCGGTTTTTGATCGGATCGATTGAATGGATCGATGTGTGCACCGACAGGAACGAGCGGATCGGATTTTGGTGATGGGATTAGGGTTTTGGGATTTCGAAGGTTTTAGCCTTAGGGCTTTAGAGAATCGTGCTGATAACGTGTTATGAAACTAAAGGTTTCTGTCTTCTATTATTGAATGAATAAGAATACGTATATATAGGTGATTACATGACCAAGAGAAAAGAAAAGTCTACATAAACAAGGAAAAGGAAAACCCTAAGGGTTTGGGCCTAACCGCCCATGTATGGGCCTAATGGACCGTTTGGTCTTGGTCAATATATGGGCCGGTTATGGAGTCCATCCTTTAATGATTTATAACATATTTAAAATCTTTACAAATTCCTTCACCACCCCTCTGCCTTCTCCTCCTAATTCAATTCGGTAATCGGGCTTGTATTTTTTGCGTCTCCTCCTAACTTATTAGTAACTGGTCCAAGAGCTTCAACCACTTGAATCACCTCCATACCAGCGAATTTCTTTGGTTCCTCTCCTTTCTCCTACTTGTGCCGGATACTTTTTGTGGTGACGTTTTTGGTGTTTTACCTTCAACGACTTTCTTCTTTAAACAGTTCTCTACATTGTGTCCTCATTCAGAACATTCATTATATCTTGGAGGAACCCACATATACTCGAAAGTGACCAAAAATTCTCTCCGGACTCCATATCGAAGTTGTGTTTTGTAAGTAAAGGCTTTGTCAAATCTGCCTCAAGAAATACCTTATCCTCCTCAAAATTCGTACACATCTCCCTTTTGGAATGAAGACAAATCGGCTCACCAATTGGAGCTGTCAAGAAACCGAAGCCATTCCATGCATACATAAAACGTGATATATTCTTGACGACAACCCAAATGACATTTTTAAACCACATTCCTCTCCAGAGAACTCTATTTCTTAAAACCGCATCTTTTATACAAAATTTGACCGTCAATTTTTCAACAGAGAAAACATTGATATTAATTGTTTTATCCCTCGACGGCCATATTTTATTCACAAGCACATAGATCTTTCCCACAAATGGAACAGTTTCATGGAACTTCTCCACCAACAAGTCTTCCCAAAGAGGCAGTGAGTTCTCAAGAACCTCCTTCGGCACACAGATAGTTGGAACCCCATTCACATCCCTTTCAACTTATTCATATCTCTTATGGATTTGACTACACCACAATAGACGACCATAAAACCCTTAGATTCTTGTTTCTCCAAAACTTTCTTTGAACTCTTACCCTTCAATCCTTGCCATTTTTACATTCGAGTTTCTGGTCTTTCATCCCATGTTTCGAAACTGTCTCTCTCACCTGCGAAATCACATCATCCAACACGTTAACAGCTTCAACACCATCACCCCCACTGGTCAAACCACCCTCAATGCCCGGCAGAGGAGCCATCGATGCACTCATGGCCTGTGGAGGAAGGAGAAAATCATAAAAAAAAAACTAATCTCAAAAAATTGTTAAAATTTTCACCCTTGCTAACGTGTCTAATAGAATTTGTCTTCAAATTGCTCTTATGTAAATGATTTTTTATATTTGGGTTACTAACAAAATAGATATATTCTTAATTAATGTTTGTTGAAAAAGAAATTTAATATGTATTTTTAAAGATGTCTTGAACATATGTGAGCATATTTCACTATAAAATAAGTATCGGAGATCAAATGACGACGTGCACTGTTTGATTTGTGGAGAAAAAGGATCATACGCGAACAAAGCTGGAAAAACGTGGAGAGTTTCATTGGATATGGATTATATACAATAATATATTTGAAAAAAAAGAAGAAAAAAAAAAGACAGAATATTATACACAAAAATAGAAAGAGAAAAGAAAGAAGGACGAGCAATAATGGAGAACTTAAGGTTGAACAGAGTTGTTCTTGTTGCACTAATCGTTTGTCTCTCCATCCTTCTCCTATCTCCTACAGGTAATAATCCTAAAAACAAAACTCAATATCTTTTATTTTTTTTATAAAAATGTTAAATTCATTCCAAAAAAATCCGGCTTAGCACCTTACAACAAAGTAACTTGCTTAAAAATCAAGAAAGTCTCAAAACAATAGGAGAACCAAACAAAGAATATGAAATGAGGGGTATTCGGCTAACACACTTGAAGAGCACCCCAAATTTCGAACCCAAATGGGATAATGTACAAACCTATCTCTTAGCATGCGATTGATTCGTTGTATGAGACACCGCCTCGACGGCGGAGGATTCCCATGCAACACTGAGAATTAATAGCAGCATTCTAGGTGATCAGTTTATCTTCCGTTACGAGTCGATTTTTAGTTGCTAACCAAACAATGAAGAAGAATTTGGACGTGGCTTGAGAAAACCAAACGCCTTTATATCATTAAGGTATGACGTAATTGTTCACAAGTTTCTTTCGTGGAAAAAAGTTTATGACACATTCCCTTCTGTCCACGCCACAATGCGACATCCTTCATATTATCAAGACCCTGAACCCATGTAATGTAGCATGATTTTCTCAGCGACGCGGTTTAGAAAGTCTTTTCAGCGTCGTCTTTTTTGTCTCGCGACAACATCAACAACCGTAGAATCTTTTGATAACCCCAAATCAATGAAGTCTCGATGTCCCAAAGATCGAAAAATAGGGCCCAAAGAACACCAACTGTCATGCCAAAATGAGGTAGACAAACCATTATGAACCTGAGCACGATAAAATCCCGTCCAAAATCTCTATATTTGAGAATTTTACGCCACATTCAAGAGCCAGAATCCGGACTTTTAAGAACCGACCAGATAGAAATTGATCGAGATCAAAATTAATTGACAATATGAATAGATTAGTGCATGTATTTTAAATACTAGTGTTGGTTAGTAAATTTTAACAGATTTTAAATTTTTTACTAAGGGGCTGATTGATGGAGGTTTTCACTTTAGACTTTGAATGTAAAAATTGTTGACTGTGACTTTTAGGGCTGTGACTTAAAAAAAATGAAAGTCTTATTTTCTTTGTTTTGAAAAAATTAAACGTAACAAGAGGAGAGATGGAAAGTTAAGCTATGAAAAATTTCATGAAGACTTTAAAGACTTTAAAACACCTCAAGTGTGATTGGCTAATTACAAGCTTTAGAAACAAATTAAAGCTTTGAAAACCTTTATATCTTGTTTACCAATCACCCTCTAAGTGTGTTTGTTTTTTTGTGTGGATTCAACAGAAGTGGAAGGGGAGTGTGGAGGCATTGATAGAGAATTTCTCACCGAAGAAGTCGGGACTTGTGGCTCCTATGATGATTGCAAGCCGCAATGCATCAAGCACATGTTCAATGATGGCTATTTCAATATTCGTACAGGAGAGATTGGGTCATGTTTTGTTGTTAGCTATGCTGAAAAAGTGATAGTAAATAAAGTGATTCTACAAGGATAAATTACGTCACATATATGTGTCTGCTTTATGTATTTATTTATATCGTTTCTCCTTTATATTTATCATATGTTGTGGTTTGAAACTGGTAAATATGTAAAATTATTTAATAAAAAAAGTTATATAATGGTGTTGTTGTACAAATATTAAGTTTGTCTAACTTAACACAACTCTTATTTGAGTTTTGGTTGAAATGGTTTAGACCGTGGTTCAGAGGTAAACGAGTTACTTCTAAACTGTCTTGAGTTATAAAATATTTATTTTATAACCTGGAATGGACTAGTCCAAACCCGTTGTAATGCTTCTAGATCCTGGTATGAGTTGACCGTTTGATCATATTTTTGTTTGATTGTTTGTCAACCGGCCGGCTTATACCTATAACGGTTTGTGGGGGTTTACACAATCTCATTTGGGTTCAGCTATGATACTAACAAAATTAAATTTTATTTCATTATCACTCACAGTCTTCACAGTTCCTATACACACTCGACTATTTATTATACATCGGTACCTTGATCACGTATTCGATAAAAATCATGCATTTTCCACACGTTTTTCTCTTGGGATGGAGTGGTGAAATAATCCACAACCAAAGATCTCGAAACTTGATAAAGTAGTGTCGGAGAACTGGCTAACTAGATGAAAATAATATTTAATGAAAATCTAAAATTCCAATAGACTTCAACGGATAATCCGCTAAAAGGAGGGATGACAGTCCGCGTGAAACAAAACTGGCCAATCATGAACAAGTCATTTTCCAAAGGATTTCCATCGATTTTTATTTTCAATGAATTATCCATTGAAAATTTTTTTCTACCTATCGAAAACCTAATTTTTTTCTCATTTTACTGCAAGTCCCTCTCTCTAGCTGATTATTTCCTTTCATCCGATTTCTTAAGAAGATATGCATCTATGCATCTATTCATAAGAAATAAGATCAATAATCAATCTCAACACTTTAGGTGAAATAAACACAAATTTTCAAAGGAAATCAGAATTAAAAAATTAAATCAAAATAAAAATATTATTTTCGTTTTATTTTCTAATATCAAAAATAAATTAAATTTCCGTTTTCATTTCTAATATCAAAAATTAAATTAAAATTGTTTTTAACAAAAATTAATATTAGACATTCGTTGGAAATTTCTAAATATAGATTCGTTGATATGTGGTTGAAAATCTCCGTTGTATATCAGTTGAAAATTTCAAAAGGAATATTCGTCGAAAATCTTTTGAGAACTACCAACAAGATATTAGATGAAAATCCATTGGAAATTTTCAACGAAATATTCGATGAAAATTTGTTGGAATTTTCCATCGGATTCCCAACGACATATCAACAACATCATTCCAACAGTTATTTTTTTGTTGGGAATCTGTTAGAAATCGATGTTTCAAACAGATTCCCAACTGATATGTCTGTTGGGAACCGCATTGTTTTTTTATAGTGGCAATCTTCTAATACTTAGAGTCTGTAATGGGTGTTTCAAGTTGGTATCAACACAGATTTATATCTTGGACATATTAATACTGATTTGGGACATACCACTCATCAAAAACAAGTCTCGATGGTTAAAGTATTAACCATCTAAGGACGAAGTTTAAACAACATTCAGTTTTACAGTTGGATAAGAAACTGAGTGATGGTACTAGTACGAGTTCCAAGAAAACATTCGATAGTAATATAACCAATGTGAAAGTTACAAAGTCTTCTAGTTGCAAGAGGGACACAGATAGGACATGAGAAAAGTGGGCGGGGGGGGGGGGAGGTGAGTCACGTCAAAGAGAACCCCGTAGTGACAAACCCGGTCGATCTAGCGATGGATTTCTCGGCGAACCCTAATGTAATAGTGCCTCTGACTCCAAGGTTGGGAGTGATGGCCAGGAACAATGAGAATTTTGAGACCCCTGAGGATCATGATCAAGCTTCCACTACACATCGCACTATTTTCGTTGGGGTTGATGAGCGAGATCACGAAGCAGAGAATGCGGGTCCGACTACGATCCTGAGTAATCAGAAAATGTGGAAAAAATGAAGGTTGTGTCATAACAACTAGTTTTGGTGACAGATGTGGTTGTTCCAAAACCACTAGTTAAGGAAACACTGGTTATTGATCAACAAGTGGCTAGTGCACCAGAAGTAATGGTCGTTGAAGAACCGTTTAGAGTCATTAAAAAATAGGGTTGGATACCTTAACATTTTGGAGCACATGATAAAACTAAAGACGGTAAATTTCAACCGAATGCTATGATCCCATAAAGATTGGTGAATGGAATAGTCGCCTGGTGAAGAACTTTCGATCAAAAAGATGTCCAAGAGATATCCTAGAAGAGGATGCGGGTAAATGGTGGGAAAACTGTGATAAGAAGATAGGTGGAAGGATCTAGACTTACGAAGACTTCGAAGTCCAATTTAACAAGATGTTCTTTCTACTAGAGGCATGAGACCAGCTAAACTGTGCATATTTGGAACTACGCCAGGGCAATTGCATTGTTTGAGAATATTAAGAAAAATCAACCGCTTGAGACGTTATGTGAGAATTGATCAAGAAGATCAGCACATACAAGCAAAACGGTTCATGTATGGACTGCAAGTTGATATCCATAACCACTATATGGCCCAGTGGTATTGATATCCATAACGATCTTATGATCAGTAACACTGAATATCAAAATATTTTATAAAACTAATAATTTGAATAGCATAATTTAATTCGCATCATTTCAAATTCTTCATGGAATATGTTAAGACTTAAGATAAAATGTAGAGACAGCAGGAACCCGGATAATTTGTAAAGGTTATAAAGTGAGCGTCGCAATTATTAAACCGGCCAGTGCCGGGCACGCAATCCAATTAATAAGAAAAGTTGCATTTGGTTATCCATTTTCTTCTTCTTCATCCTCTTGGCGTGTCTCCATGGATGCGAAAGGTTCGGAGAAAAAGAGAGATTTTCTGAATCATCTCGAAACATACCTTGCGAAGAGAGATGGCGTGGACAAGCTCTTAAAGATCTCTCGCTACGCCACCAAGATCATCCTTGCATCATCCGTGATCTCGGAAAATGGATCCCTGAACGGCCGTCTCAAGAGCTTCGAGTCGAGTGTGGGAGTGAGTCGCAAAGCGTTCCGGCTGGGAAAATTCGTCCAGGATATAAACGCGCTAAGAAGCTCGCGATGGGAGACGAATCACGAATTCCTGTTGCTGCTCGTGGCGTACGGGGGCGAAGGATTGTATTACTTCGTCGAGCAATTCATTTGGTTGACGAAATCAGGTTTGATCGACAAGAAACACGCCAAGTGGCTACAGAGGATCAGCGCGTGGGCGGAATTGGTTGGGTATGCAGGAAGTATTTCATTGAAAATTAGGGATTTGCGTAAGATGAAAGATGAAGAGAGGTGTGTGGCTTCGACGATAGAGATCTCGGTCTCTAGAGGGATATCTTGTGTGGGAGAAGAGGAGAAGATGAAGAAGCTGAGAGAGAAGAAGATGATGAAGCACTTGTCGATTCTCCAGGATCTGGCTGATGGGTTAATGGCTGTTGCAGATATACGAGATGGTAAGGGGCTTTTATCAGCTCCCAACGTGATTTCTTCTGCAGGTTTGTTTTCAGCCATTGTCAGTACCCACAAGAACTGGGTGTCTTGTTGATCGATCAATCATCATTTGTTTTTTTGTTTTTTTTTTTATATTCAAATCAAATAAAGGTCTCTTGATTATTCAGAAAGTAGAAAGCTTTCACCTAAAACAGCTAATTAGATATAAACAGAGTTCAGTAGCTCTCCGAGACAATACAAACTGAATTTTCAAGTGTTGCTTATAAAAAAAGATGTTATCAAACCAAATATGACAATCCAAACCAGACAATTGTTTCTTGTGGTAAGCATTGTCTTACAAGGAACTGCTGTTAGATTTTGATCGTCTCAGTTGCCAAGGAGGTAAGCAGCCTCTGAGAGGTGATTGTAGGAACAAGGATGATGTCGAGAGCTGTCTTTGTCTCGAGGAGATGGAAGATAAACAGCTCCTAAGACTTGCCTTTTCACTTTCTTCTTCTGATTGCTGACCATCTGGATCATGGCAAACCCCTGTGATCTTGAGGGACTCTGGAAGTATGCAGCTACACACTGAACCTGCAAATACAAGAATTTGTCATCAGACGGATTTTCAAACCCACAAGCCAAAACCTTGTGTTTTTGTTCCTTACCTATTTGTGCGAGTCGATTCACCCATTTTGGGATCTTTTTCCCTGTAAGCTTGTAGCAAACATCCTGACAGAAATGGTTACAGTTCTTGACTATCAAGTGATACATATTCCCATAGTAACTGCAAGCCATGTCTTCCATAAACTCCCTCACTTGTGCCGGGTTTAGATTCGTGGTTCCGATAAATATCGATTTCTTGAATTTGAAACCAGGGCATTGCCGTGGTTCAACCTCAAAAACACCACTCGTTGCATAATCATGAGCACCAAAAGCATATTCTACTCCATGAACTGCGTGCAGCATACAAGCAAAGCTGAGAGAATTAGCTAGCAGTAATCTTTTGGGGATACTTAGATCTATATCAACAAGAAAAGCTTATTACCTTCTACACCAGAGTGAAATATACCAAGGCCTGCCCAATAGACATATCCGTTAATAGGTGTTAAGTCATAAACATTGAGATAGACTGGTGCACGCCCTGGACCATGGTTGACTGACTTCAGTTTCGGAAAGAAGCAAAACCGTGCTACTGATTTGCTTTTCAGTTGAAGAGGTGCCATAGATTTCCAACGTTTCTTTGACACAAATTTCATCTTTTTCCCAAACCCTGATTCTGACCAGCCTGCTCATTCACAAACAGCGTTATAAGGTTCTCAGAAGCGAAACATGAACCGATGTATGCATATTTTAAGACACAAAAGGAAATAAAAGAAAGTATAAATAGTTTTGATGATCACAACAAAATTCAGATTAATCGTTTTTCCTTATTTACCTTTCTTCTGCTTAGGCTCTGCCTTTCCCTTCAACACTGGATGCCTCGGTTGAGGTTATCCTGTATGTAAGCATTAAATCAATAAAAGGCACAAAATCATAACCACATCAGGTTTTCATAGAAAAGGAAATAAAAAGTTTCTTTTTCTTTTATTTTATTTTTTGTTCTAACTGGCTGAAATACAACAACAGCTCATTTAAAGGTCAGCAGTTGGCCGGCTTCAATCAGTTATACATATAATAGAACATGCATCATAGTATAAGCAAGATCGGTCATTTCAATATAAACAAGACTCAGTCATCTTAATATCTGATCTGTGATCCTGGTAGTCTGGTTAAATCATTCCTTGTTAAACCAAATTCATCAGAGGTTACCACTAAAGAATTTAACTCTCTTATGGGCATGTTTAGTATTAAAATATATCAATCAGGTTTTACTCCCAAAGACTTGCTACCATGTCAGGAGCAATCATGAAGAGGTTTGTATTAAATAATGGGAATAAGACAGGCGAAGATGATACAGATCGATTATAAAGGAGACAAGTCAAAGCCTCAACAACTCATTCCAACTAATTAACGCTAACAAAAGTAATTGCTTCCGGTTAAGATGAACACTGGATATTATGAAACCCTCAATTTTATTCCCATGCCCCAACAAATGTTAAGCAGACTCCTGTCAGAGTTTAAGATGTAATAAATCTACAAACCAAATTTGATATACATTCGTTCCCCAAAATGGCAAACCTTGAAAATTGTAGCTTAACCAGTGAAACTCTACAGAATATTATGCACCGTCAATTTAGAACCAGATTTAAGGTTGAGGTACAGAGACTTTAATCCTTAAGAGTTAACTCGACAATAATAATGTGGTTGGTCTGTTCTAGGGTTAGTATTCCAGATCTGCCCAAAATAGATTCGGGAAAGCGAGAACATGGCTCAAGATCTCGCTTTTCAATTTTCTAACAATGTCAACGTGTCGGTCTTACCACTATTGGGGCACATGAACCCAACAAATTCTTTAGAAACTAACATTATTTCGAGAAATTGAGAACGGAATGTTCACATAAACTGGACAATGTATTCGACAGCCCAAAAGAAAAAGATTCGATTTGATACACCAAATTCAGTTTCCAGAATGCTATGAAAACAAAACAAAAAGCAGGACGAAAACGAATTAACAGCGAAGAGTTTCTGGGAATAACTTACGAAATTCGGATAGATTCACCATTCTGTCCAACGGCAAAGAGAAGCAATACTCAGCATTAACTGTGAACCGCCTGAGACTGGAACTTGGAGGATTTATCTTATCCTCTGCGACTGAGAAAACTAAACTTGAGTTTACTTTTTTTTTTTTTTTTTTAACAATCACAAGGAGGATAGAGTGAGAGAGAAGGGGAAAAGAACGGATTCTTTCGCTCTCTCTCTCGTCTCTTCTTGTCTTGCATGTATGTTTCTATTTTATCCTCTCTTCTCTACTGCTACCAACGTTTTGGATGGTTAAAACTGCGTTTCGCATCAAACTTTGTTAAGGAGTTTTCTGTTAAATACTCAACTAGATTATAACCCGAACCCAACTCGGGTATTATATATTCATAAAATCATTATATAATATATTTAAATTAAATTAGTTTATATAAAATTAATAGTTAATTTATGATATAACATTTTAAAAATATTTATATGATTTATTAACACATATTATTGCATAGTTTTAATTTTTTGTTTCTTTGAAAAAAAAATATATACAATATAAATTATAGATATGTATTCATTAGAGTCTCATTATATTAAAATAAATTTAATAACTATATGACATGATATATTTTATAAATTTTAAGAAAAAAATCATGAATATGAAATTTCGAAACTTGTTATAAAAATATATTCCATTTGGTGAAGATATTTGAGTGATGAGCGGGAATCATTTTTGGTCTGCAAAAGAAGATGAGAGAAGATGGACCATCAATTTTGAATGGGCTGCAGTATTACATATTTTATCTATTAATAGGCTATGAATTTTTAATGAGTTTAATAGTTTTTAATGACATAGCTGAATAGAATGATTTTCTTAGTTAATTTTCCTTAAATTGTTCTTAGTGAGAGATGTGGCGTAGTGTCTTCTCAATTAATATATGGGGATATAAGTTTGTTCCTTGTGCAATTTTCTACGCTTGTAGGAAAAACATAAAGCATACAAACTTAGCTTCATTTTCACTAAACTAAAATTTAATCCCATAAAAAAAAATATACCCGAATGCTCTTCACCCTTCGTCGTCGCCTGTAAAACTCTAATCTCATATCTAAGTCTCGAGTGGTGCACGGCGGCTCTACCAACGCCACTCACATCTCTTTATGTAGAATGCCATCAGCCGGATTTCGTCTGAGTGACAAGTTTATTTTTCTTCTTTTCGGTCAACGGTGGCCAAGCTACACTTCCGTGGGTTTTTCTACGGTACTAATCACCGAAGTTTTAACCCCTTGATGTTAGTTTCACCGGTTGGAACCCTTACATCTAATATAATCAGATTTTGGCTTTTCAAGGACCTCTTTTATGTAGGTTTTCATTCCTAAACCGCTAATTTTGCTTATATTCATGCACTTCATGTAGATTATGATAAATATGTATTTAGAAGTCCTAGGATTGCATGCATTTGTATTTGGTGTCAAAAACAGCTTGAAATAGGTATAAAAGGAGCATGTTGGAGTCTAAGGAGCTAAACAAAAACATGATACAAGATTTTGGAGACCATCAGAAAGAAGACAGAAAGAGGAAGCCATAACACTTTACAGATAACAATTTCGAGCCACGGTTGAGGAAAAATAATCGAACGAAGTTGAAGGAAAATCTGCAAAATCCAAGCTCACAAGACCCACCAAACTGTTTTTGCGGACGATCCCGTAGTTTCTCGTTTGCTCGATGGACCAATTTTTTTAAATTTTCACCTTTTTTTAGCCAAATCAAAGCCCACAAGACCCACCAAACCATTCTAAGACATACGACTAATTTTGTACTCTTATTTAAGTCTCTCTTAACTCTAAAAACCCTAAGCTTTATTAGATGGAGGATTGGATTCAAAGTTTTGTTTTTTTTTTTATGAAATCTCTCGAATTTTTCTTTGATCTTTGATTTATGCAATCTTATATTTGATTTCTTTTATGCTTTTCATTATCTTCTTCGGCTTTCTTTGTTTTCTCATCATGGAACCATTAATTTCAATATGTGAGTAGTAATCTTATAGTTTGAGGTTTGGGTTGAGATTACGTTGGTTTTGGTTTCTTTAGGCTACATCTTAAGAATCTATCACTTGATTTGCTCTTAAGACTTGATTTAGATGAAAATTTCATCATTGAATTTAGGAAGTCTCACACCCACAAGATATTTGATGAAACTTTCCAACCAAATTCAAATGAGCAATTCATGTTTAGCCTAAAGGATTAGATGCTAAATATTTTTTTTAAGATGTTTAGGAATATACTTAATGACCAATGATGATTTAATTTGCATGAGAGATCATAGTAAATTTTTTTGATCATTAGATAATTAACATAATAGAAATGAGTTGATTTGAAAAAGAACCTAAGCTATTAGATTGGAGCTTCAATATCCAAAAGGATTATAGTGTGTCGGTGGGCGACTTGTAACTTCAAATATGTTTTAGTAAGTGAACTAAAATGTAGTTGAGTAAAGCTGAACTGTTTCTTGATAAAATGAAGCGAGTTTGGTGGGAGTTCTCTCTTGTATTTATGATTGACACGCGATTGTAATCCGAGTAGAGAAATGATTGGAAATTAGGCCAATCTCTTTATTTTTGGACGACTGACGCAAGCGTGGCTAGCATGCCAAGGTCATGTGGTCACTTTAAAATGTCTTGTTTATTTTGGTGTGTGAACCAAGGCTTGGGATAGTCTTTTTCACAAACACATGTTGGTTAAGTTTTATATAAACCGGGTACCATGTATATATATTTTGATTCATCCTCTTCTTCTTAGCATTGAAGCATTTTTCTGGTTTGGGAAGCTTGAAGTGCCTAGATTCATCAGAAATTAGAAAAAAGCTACAGCGACTTTGGGGCCTCTCCCCCTCTCACAAAGGAATCAGTTTTGGTGAGATTAGAACAACAATAAAGGCCCTCAACCCGAGAATAAAAATTGATTTCGTAGCTAAGTTTCTTGATTCTGGATAAGGGTTGTCGACCAAGGTCTCCACCGGAGTTCAGCTTTTAGACCTAGCTTAAAGGAAGACCCCATAGATAGGTGATGGGGTTTGCATGCTGGATGTGAAAAAGGCTCCTTCCGGGGATTAAATTCGCAGGAGGTCAAATGAATTTCGATCGAAAGAGACCCACATAGCTTGACGTTGTCTTGAATTTACCTGGATTCGCAGCCACGAGTTGTGTTTAAGCTCGAAGCTAAGCTTCCCATATCTTACTGTTCTCTTGATTACACATTCACTAAGCATCTAGAAGCGACTTCTTTTAGAAACCAAAAAATCATAGTCACGAAAAAGTTAAAGAAATGGTATTTAGTCTCTCGAATAGGAAGAACAAATTTTCGATAACATCGCCAATCACGGTCGTAGCTGCTAGAACTTTGTCCCCAAACCTACTAGTTTACATAAATTTAAAACAAGGTCATTGTTTTGTGGATCGAACTCTATAGTGGTGGATTTTACAGTCAAGCTAGTGAGGTAGTTGTCTGAATTACTTAATTTTAATAGAAAGATTAAATTGTCTTTTTTTACAAAAATAAAAAATTAGATTAATTTTTTGTGTCATATTAATAATAACGGGTTAGAAAGAGGTTTGATGCTACTTTCCAAAGTTAGTATTAGTTTTACAATTATCGCACAAAAATCTGCGCAAACCACTCATAGAGATGTGGACACAAGAAAATAACTCAAAATTACGATCGATCCAGGTTATGGTGACATATAGACCTTAGAGACAAGACGTCGGTTGGTGCTAACATCAGACTCTATTGATTCTCCCTTGAGTGAAAGCTTTAGTGAGGAGTTCCAATCATTTGAAGCATCACCTAAATCACATAAGAAGAAAAATCTACCTTACCTAGGTAACCGGACACGAAGCACCTCTTGACATACACTTGCATAATCAAGAAAGGTAAGCACGAAACCCATCGCTGGTCCACTTCGCAAACGTCAAGGGGAACCAAAGGATCTCAAAGCAAGTACAAAATCGGAAACAAAACTAATAAAGCAAGCAAGTTAGAAACACCAAGAATAGGTCACTAGTGGAGCTGGCCCAACTAAGTCGTCGACAAGCAGAGCGAAATACAAACTACACATCTGCTAAAGACCCGGACGCTATCGAGTAGCAACGCAAGCCACATCATCGGTAAAAACTACAACCATATATACAAACCCGCTATCCCTTCCCGAGGAAACACATAAACCATGCCAAAGAATCCCATGAGATTGAAAATTTTCGGGTTGGGGCTGGAGACTGAGATAGAACCATACCGATATACTAGCCAATGCACACCCTCCATCAAGGCCATATTAGAGAATAACAATAGACGAATTTAGGTTTTAAATTTCGGTAATTCTTCAGTGAAAATCACCATTTATCAAACCGATTTTCACAAAGACCACCTTCAACATATGTCATGTTGATATCTTTGGCGGATCTTGATACCTCCACCAAGACTTCACTGTTTAGGATTCAAGCCGTCCTCAAACTTGAGAAGCCTACCACGAGGAGAAATGAGTAGATGCCACTATGTCGAGCTCACACTATCGCGCATCAGTCTAAGGTCAGATTTGAGATTTGCGGTTAGAGTTTCTGGTTTTAGAGAGCGTCGGGAGAGAAGAGTGTGCAAAATTGATTGAATAAAAGATAGATTTCAAATTTCAAAAATTTTTAATATAGATTTCAAAATTCATATAAAATTTAATGTATTTTCTCAAATTATCTTTTGTTTAATTCCACAACCACAACATCCGAATGTTGTTAAACCGCGAAGTGTAAGATCGCTTGAACCGGTCCATTAGGTTTTAAGAAAGTGGACTCAAAACCCACAAAGCCCATAGACTCTTCTCTCTCTGACTACTACAATCATCGAATCAGGCAGAGAGAAAATTCCCGCTAAGTTAACCCTAAATTCGCACAGCTGTGTCCCCGATGTTCCAGTAGATGAACACGTTCAGACTCGGAAGCCTGATCCGACGCACTGCCTCCCAATTTTCTGCACGCTATTCCCTATTTTTTGCGGTTATTCCTAAATCTCTTTTCTATTCCGATGGCACGAACGGCGAAAGTGCGGTTTATCGCCACGCGCGTTTATTCAGGAAACCACTCTCTGTGGGGTTTAAAACAAAGCTGTCGAACTCCGTTAGCCTTATGGGTTTCGTTGATCGACCCATTCGAGTCATCCACTCCGATCCCAACAGGTTCAGTGTTTCCACTTTGCTTAGGGTGAAAGACCCGCGCAATCCGAGCTGGAGCTTTAGGTCAGGTTTGTTCGACTGACTATGTAGTCTCGGTTTGCTTACCTAATTGATTAGGGTTCACGAGTTCGATCATGTGGTATGATGATTTAGAGTTTTGGTAATTATCCGAAGGTCAATCCGCTAGATTTCAAAATGAACGATGTAGATGCATTTGAGGATTGTTGATACTTCAATTTTGATTGCAATTAGCATTGCAACTCACAGATCCTACCCTGTGCTATAATTCAATGACAGGATATATCTTAGCATGTGGGATGGGATTGCACGGATGTGCTTGGCGCATCTGAGGCAAAATGATCTCATTCTTGTATCAGGCCGCCTGGTTTCTTACAGCAATAGCTCCAGCAAAAATGAAAATAGTAGCGGCTTAGATTTATATGACCAGGTTCGTGTTTATTCTTGATCGTAACATTATCTCAAACTTGACACTAATATATGTCCATGTCCAAGTCCTGCGTTATTTGCTTTACATATTAAGAGACAATAAAGAATAGTTGAAACAACAAGGAACAGAATTGGGCCGCAGAGTTTTTGGTTGATATTTTGTGATGATTCCACTAGCTTCTCCTGATGAATAGCTTATGCTACTTTTGCAGTCAAGATCAATGCAGGTTAAAGTAACAGAGGTGAATTACGTGGTGGCTCCACCAAGTCGCGTCTCTGATTCTCAGGTATCCCCAAAATCAGAAACAGGTTACTATGGGATAGAAGAACCAAAGGATGATACGATTTACTTGTGGCAAGTCTTCTTTGCAAATCCATCGGAGTGGTGGGACAACAGAATTGGGAAGAGAAACTCGAAATCGCCTGACTTCAAGCACAAAGAAACAGGCGAGGCTCTCTGGATTGACTCAGATAAACCGAGCTGGGTTACTAGACAACTTGATTTGCTCGACAAGAGAAAAGCAAGAAAAGCAGAGAAAGGATGCTACGATGAGGAACTTCCACGTCGTGGCCGTCTTTCCGACTGGCTTTAGGACAAGAGGTACTTTTAAGTGTGTCGTGTGCAAGTTTTCATCACTTTATGCTTATCATCGAACTTCCATATATTGACAACTAGGTGGGAATAGGTTCACTTTGTAACAGAGCCAATCGTATGTTAAAAAATATCTAATTTCATATTACTATTGAAACCAACTTTTATGTAATTTGTATAGTTTTGAATGAATCGAATGGAAGAATGTGTATTAATAAGTGAAATTTGGTATCAGTATTACTAAACAAAGTAATTTTAATATAGTATTTCAAACTCCCAAGTTCAGTATATCCCTAGCTAAAGAATGAAGTTTCAAACTAGAACATTCTCCAACATTATCATACAATAGACAATTGGCATAAATGCAGTATGTTACTTAAGATAATTGTTGCATCATGTTATCATTTTTGCTTATTAAACCCATACCAAGCCAATTGAACTTCTTGTTACCTCAATGATCTCATTTGTGATCTCCACAACTTCAAATCATTTTTTTTTTAGTTTGATCACAATCTTTTCATTTGGTAGTCAAACGTTCAACTTCATTGAACTCAATTAAACACATTAGTCACACGTTCAAGTTCTCGATATGCAAAGGTGGCCTATATTATTGGTTTTTAAGTGAAGAAAGGATGCAGCAGAAAGAAGAGTCCTCAAATTACACACAAGCGATAACAGACAGTACAACATAGAACCGAGTAACGGTTCCTCATTATTGTTGAATGCTCCCATTAAAACGAGAAGCTCCATATATATCAGTTATGCAGCGGATCAACGACTTGGCCAACGAACAGAATCACTCCCGTTATGGTTTCTGTGACGAGCAAGAGAAAAGGATGGTCCGCCACAAAATCTATCTTCTCTTCCTCCATAGCCAGACCTCTAAGTTTAATAACTCCAGCGGATGCAGCTGCAGCTTCTGTTCCTTCTTCATTCACCTCGATACACGCTTTATGGAAAACGTTTGATACACACAAATTCTTCCCCATCTCAGGAGAGTCAACCATCTCAGTCAGACCGCTTTCACCCGTGAACGGCGAAGTCAGCCCCAAACTCTTGAGAACTTCCGAAGCTTCAAACCCGAAAGAGAATTTAAACTTGGGAATTTTGAATTCACCTACCGTAACTTGGCGGCGTGGAATGTGGCTCTCCAAGAACCCAGGAGTAGAAACTATTTTGTCTAGCAAATCAGGTAATCCGTTGATTTCAATTGGAAGATACAAGTACATGGAGAATTGTCGCTTATCTTGTCCTTGTAAGTAAGGAAGTCCCAATACTTTGAAGCCATCGTAAGCACTTACATATTGTTTCTTCTTGCTGGTCATGAATGGCACAGTCACTTTGTTGCCATCAAGAAGCTGAAACTCGTCGTCTTTTGTTAGCGATGCATCAAATTTCTGAGTCCATGTTCCCTTGAAGTACAATGCATTTGCAAATATCAGTTTGGTCATACTGTCGGCTGATCCTTCAGGAAGAACCTCACTGATGAGACCATTTGTCTCCTTTTCCGCCCATGAATTCACCTCAGTGATCACTTCCACAGCCTTCGAACACAATCATCAGCATAAAGCTATCAGTGAATCAACCAAGACTTGTATATAAAAGAAAAAGATCAGATAAAACCACGAGATCGATCAGTTCCTAACAAATCTTGTTTGTAAGACACACGACACACAGTCCCTATATATCAGCAGAATCTATTCACAGACTTATAAGATAGATAGAGCAAATCAAGTGCGATAAGAGTTAGGTCAGAAATCAAAAACTGCAATCAACGAATCGATAAGGTATTAAGTAAAAGAGGAAGGTTTCCAAAGATTCGACGAACTAAAAAGAAAATCACCTTCGAGTGGAAGTCTGCCTGATTGGAAGCAGCTTTGTAGGAATCGTCCAAGAGTTGCTTGAAGGACGGCTTGAAGGACAGAGACTTGTCGATCCAGACGCCATTCACCGCCGAGAGCCGAGGGCCGCCGCTAGCGCTGCCGTCGGCGAAGACGACGGAGAAGATCTCGGAGGAAAATGCGTTGAGTTGATCAGACGAGGAGAAGTGAAGGAAAGAGAGGATCTGGTCCTTGGAGGGACCGGTGGATCCAGCGGCGATGATACTGAGGACGACGTTGATAGACGCCGGAGAGAAGATGACGTTGGAGCTCTTGGAAACGGAGGAGATGAGTTGTTTGGCCAAGGTCATGGAGACCGAGTTTTGCATCTCTATCGATTCTCGCACGTCCATTTTCGCCGGACGGAGTGACCGACTGGGTACAGCAGACGATTCAGATATTTATATAAAGACTATAAATGACAAAGTCAATAAAGAAAAAACAAATATGAATAGATATTATTGTTATTTAATTTATAGAAAAGAGAATACGCGCACCGCACGCGTCGAAGCGCCAAGCCAAGAAGATGGCACATTTGACAAAATATTTTGAATAAATGGATGTGTAAGATTACGATGAACTATTTTTTCTTTTTGTCAAGAACTAATATGAACAAAATTTAAGTGTGAATCTGTGCCTTGCTTATCCAAGACTTGTTGCGTTACCTCTCAGTGTGACGCAACGAATATAAAAATTTTCCACGACCTACTAGTTGTATAATTTTAGAGGTCCCAATTTTAAGGTACAAATAGTTTTATAATTGGAAATTCGAAAAAAAAAAAAAAAATTTAACTTTTCATCTAAATTCTATTTGACTTTCCAATGAAATACCAAACGACGTTTGATATGTTCGAACTTGGGTCTGCACAAAAGGGTCCCCTACCATTGGACTACTAGTACTTTTGTGTAGTAGTTCCGACACTTTGCTTCCTCATCTTATGGGTTTGCGTCTCTTCGGTCTTCACGTATTACGCCATTTGAACTCTGCTTCTTCTGAAATTTTGTCCAAAAATCCGTCTTGAATTTACACAATTAATCTCGTTCGCGTCAAGCGGAATTAACGTAGAAATTTATTTTAAAAATTCCGACACTGAAAATAATTCCGTAAATCATTATATTTCTTTACGAAATTATTCTCGCGCGGCTCCTTCTCCGTCTTGGCTCCATAATATTGCTGTTTCGAATTCTTCAATTTCTCAAGCCTTGGTCTGTCTTCATTCGTCTTCTTCCGCCTTCTTTTTGCCTTTTTAGAATTTCCAATTTTGCGAAAAATTCCTATCTCTCCATTGACTTGACCTTTGATTTTACAGCCAGTCTCTAATGTAATACGGGGTATTACATCAACTCACAAAACATGTTTGATGAATTGGATAACATAAAACTAAGAGTAGATAATAGAAAATCAGAGGTTAATAATTCTCTATTGAGACAAGAATAATCTCTTTTAATTCCTCAGAGTCTTAGAACATTAGTAGAAAATAGTATCGAGGGAACTAGAAAGCAGTAAACGAATTGGGAACAAGAGCTAGTATTCTTAGATAGATGATGATAGATGTGTCTTCTTCTGCTGTTAAAAGCTTCTTTTATAAGTCTAGAGGTCGTGCCTAGGGTAGAACCTCCTTAAAACTTGAGTTTGGCTTTAGTTGAGTGAAACGGGTTAGGCTTGGAAATCCCGTTAGAATGAAATGTCTTCAGTAAAACAGCTCTATCTTGGGCTCCAGAAATTCAATGGGCTAGATTCAAATTGGAAATGAAAGCTAATTTCCATATCTTCATCTTGGTATGTAGATCGTCTCTTGGTTCATCGGTTAAGTGGTCCAACAGTTATTTGAATTTTGGAACTCATATTCTGCCTATGGAACTAAGATTCTGCCTCTGCATCTCTTCATTGATGTTTTGCTTTAGTTCTATTCACTTTTCCTCCAATTGCTCCAAAATTTAGTTTGCTTGTAAAACCTGTATAAATACCTAAAATACACTGGAAAGACTCTATAAAAATACATGTATCATGTTTGAAAACAGGTAAAATCGCTGAAACATTAAACTTCCCTAGACTTAAACCCTTGCTTGTACGTAAGGTTGCTGGAAAAAGTGTTTGAAAACAAAGAAAACTTATAAGAACACCACATCAGACTTGTCTCATTAATCCACATAAAAAAAGAATCAACCAAGTCAAGACCATTGATAGGGATCCAATTTTACCCAATAAGCTTCACGTGCAAAGAGATGCAATTGTAGTAACAAAGGAGTCGAACCACAAAGACTAAGTAAAGCACGACTAAACATAGGTTTAACTTAAATAAGCAAGTCAAATTAAAATTAATCTAAATGAAGTAAACAATATTAAAATCGGTTGAAAATCAATAAGGAGGAAAGCTAGGCGTAGGAAAACTCATCAGATATCTGAATCGATAAGAAAATAATCCTACCAGGCCTAAAATTCAAAACCATTCATGAACACAATCAAATGCTATAGATAACCAGTTTATGCTGTGAGATATACCTATGTCTAAACTACTAGATAGCCAAATTTATTTGAAACCTCAATAGCTAAACATGCATTCAGTCAAGTTTCTTAAGTTCAAAAATTCCCTAAACCAAATTTCTTTGAGGATATGCCAATTTGCTCATCTAAGTTCTTTTCCAGTTAACGAAAAATGCTTCCGCATCTATCAATCAACCTACAGATCTTAATTCTAGGTGTATGGGCTAGAACAAGCATAGAGAACAACTTAGAGGAAGAGCCATAAGATAAATCCTAACTAGTCATGCAATCAACAATAAATTCATTAATTATTTGAAGTAACATTAAACCTAACAAGAGAACTACTCACACATGGAGAATAATAACATCAACATGTTCAAATAATATTGCATTCAAGAATTAAAAAAGTAAAAATCAAAGGGGGTTTTCTCTCTAAAACAAATCTCTCTAAAACCTAGAAAACAACTTATGGCTTAAAAAATAGGCTAAAACATGCTTATATAAGAGTCTTGGACGTCTTTGGTGTTGATGTAGGGGTTCAGCTTTTGATTATTCCTAATCAAAAGGACCTCTTTGCAAATACATCTTATTTAATCGGGGGATTAAATAGTTAGCTTCGTCTTGATGTACAACCGCTCGGAAATAACGGAAAGGTCGGCTCCTAAAACGTCCCCCGAAGGGGTCTTCTTGTTGTAGCTGAACCCCGTGAAAGGCTGCCTACGTACCCTCGGAAGGGATCAAGTCACATGTAGTTCCGTCTTCAGATGATAATCCGAGCTTAGGCTCGGGAATCTTGTGATTAACTCGGACTCTTAGGCCGAGTTGTTAATTCGGGCTCTTAGGCCGAGTTGTTGTTAACTCGTGATCTAAGGCCAAATTGTTGTTAACTCGGGCTCTAAGGCCGAGTTGTAAGTTGCTGATGATTCTTTCTATTTTTGGGATATCTCGGAGCCTAAAACCTATTTTATGGTTCTCTCTGGGAGTCCCTCATATGTTTTTGTGTGTCTTTCGGAATCTCTAAACTTTCTCTCTCTAAACCTAATTTTTATGTCTAATTTTCTCTCTAAAAGACTAGAATATAATTTTTTTGGATCCCTTCTTAGGAGAAGGGGGTCTCCTTATAAGGAAGATATGACGGTCTACTTAGGCCCATTAACATAATAATAAGGAATATTTCCTTATTCCCCCAAAGATAAGGAATATTTCCTTATTTCCGAGAGATATGGAATATTTCCTTATTTCCGAGGACTAAAGGATATAGATAAGATTTAATTTTATCCCTTCTAAATGAGGAATACCCCTATCTCGGGTTTATGACCCGAGATCGGATCATAACTAAACTGAAAGGACTATATCCTAATTAATTCTGAGCTGTTCATAAGGGGTGCTCATCCCACCATCAACATTTGGGTCTTTAGGAAAAGAATTGGAAACTTCAAAACCCATCAGAAATAGGAAATATAAATTTTCGTTTTTCTCTCCTCAATTCCTGTCAAATCAAACATGTCTTCAAAAATACGGTAATATCTGGAGTTTTAGAACTTCAAATGACTTGATTCAAATTGGAGATGAAAACTAACTTCTATATCATTGGGTGACCTTAATGAGTGGTTGGTCAATTCCCGTCTGTTCCGAACATAGCTTGTTGATTCTTCTTTCCTATTCGTCTAAAAATACAAAATATTTTCAAAAACACCTAGAATTTAAGTAAAAGAAAACGTACCAGTGGGTTGTCTCACACACAACGCTTGTTTAGAGTCAATAGCTTGACTACAGTGGTAACTAATCGAGAATAGTATCCGCACCACGGAGATACATGATGGGTTCTTCAGTTGGGGCGGCATCTCCGTGATAGTGCTTAACTCACTGTTCGTTTACAGTGAAATCGTTTTATTCCTTAAGAAAAAAAACAGCTCCATATGGCTTAATTTATTTAACAATATAGGAACCGGACCATCGCGATCGTAGTTTTCTCAGGAAGAGCTTGAGGTGTGAGTTGAATAACAACACCTGGTCATTTGGTTGAATTTCCTAAAAAATAATCTTCTTATCATGATGAATTTGCTATCTTATGTCTTACACAATTCTTCTTTAGAAGTTTCTCGAAAACTTGATTTATGAAATGAGTTCCTCCGTCACTTATCACTACACGGGGTACTCGAAAACGTGGGAAAATGATATGTTTGAACAATATCATCACTACCTTAGCGTCATTTGTAGGGGAAGCTACTGCGTCAACCCATTAAGATACATAATCAACCGCGAAAAGTATGTGATGATTTCCATGAGAAATTGGGAATGGTCCCATGAAATCCAATCCCCAATAGTTGAAAACTTCGACTTCCAAGATAAAATTATGTGGCATCTCGTTCTTCTTGCTAATGAATCCTTCATTTGACACGCATCACAAGCAGAGACAAATCTATGCGCGTCGCGAAACATAATAGGCCACCAGAAACCAGCTTTGTAGAACCTTTGAAACCGTTTTGAAGGTTGCAAAATGACTAGTATAATCGGAACCGTGAAAATGATAAAGTATATGAGATACCTCGTGTTCCATAATGCATCGTCGAATAATTTTATCAGCGCGTTTTTTGTTGAGATAGGGCTCATCCAAAAAATATTTTCGAATATCTCTTAAGAACTTCTTCTTTCGATAACCTGTAAATTCAGATGATTGTGTCAGTGGTCTAGATGAAACTGCTGCTGTGCTTCTAAATGTTTGTATCATTTTTTGAGTAACATGCATCAAAGATGGTACGTCTGAAACGTCAGGTTGGTCAACCGAAGTGGTCGGACTGTCGACTATCAAGCAGTAGTCCGACTCTATGATCGAGTCGATCAATGTTAATTTCGTAGAAACGTTCCATTCACATCTTTCGCTATTTGAATTTCTTTTTTTTTTGTCCAATCTAATAGCATAATTTTGTTCCTATGAGAGATGATCATTGATGGGGACCTTGTCCACTATTTGAATTCGTGACAAATGATCAACTCCTCCATTCTCTATTTTCTTCTTGTATCGTACCACGATATCGAACTCTTGTAAAAGTAGAATCCATCTTAAAAGTCTAGGTTTGGCATCCTTCTTTTGTATCAGGTACTTGTGTGATGCATGATCATTGTGTACCATCACCTTGGATCCTACTAGATAGGAACAAAATTTCTCAAAATCGAACACCACAACAAGCAATTCTTTCTCAGTTGTAGCGTAGTTGCGTTGGGCATCATTAAGCATTCTACTAGCCTAGTAGATGACGTGAAGTTTCTTGTCTTTCCTCTGTTCTAGAACTGCTCTTACTGCAAAATCGCTTGCTCTTACTCGAAAGATAATTCTCAGTAAGGTGGTTGCACAATGGGTGCTGAAATCAAAGCCTCCTTAAGCATATGAAAAGCGTTCATGCACTCTTAAGTGAACTCAAAATTAGTCTGCTTGCATGAAAGTGTTGTGAGGGCACGTGATATCTTGGAAAATTCCTTGATAAAATGTCGATAGAATCTAGCGTGGCCAAGAAAACTGCGGATTCCTCTTAAATATGTAGGTGGTTGTAAACTTGTCATTACTTCAATCCTCTCTCTATCCACCTTGATTCCAGCTTTCGAGATTCAGTGTCGTAGCAAAATACGTCTTGCACCATAAAATTGCACTTCTCTCAATTTAACACAAAGTGTTTGTCTTCATATCTCTCTAAAACCTTGAAAATGTTGTTCAAACATCCATGAAATGATGGTCCATGCACCAATAAATCATTCATGGAATTGAATCATCCATTATCTTCCACCTCTTAAACGTGGATCCGACGCACAAACCAATATAACAAAAGAAGAGGAAGTTAGGCCTCTAATGAGCTGCGGCCGTGAACGAAGAGGTCGAACGTTTGATATAACCGTATTTTAAAGGATTTATAACCCTCATTTATATAGTTTATTAGGATATTTTTATTGTCTAGAGTATGTTTTATAGGTTTTCTAGGTATAAGTATGAGTTGGAGATTTTGAAGCAAAAAAGACAAGAAAAGGAAATGTAGAGACATAAATGACTTTCAGAACATTATCACTTGTTGGACCACTTATCGGATGATACATGAGATGATTTACATACCAAAATGACAATATGGAAGTTAGATTTCACCTTCATTTTGAATCAAGTCGTTTGAAGTTATATAGGTCTAGATAATCCCGTTTTAGTGAAGATATATCTAAACTGTCGGGAATTGACGAGAGAAAAAAAAATTATATTTCCTATTTCTGATGAGTTTTGAAGTTTCCAATTCTTTTCCTAAAGATCCAAGGACGTCCAAAGACTTATAAATACATATTTGAAGCCATTGTTTAGACTATGCTTTATTTTACTTAGGGTTTTTAGAGAGAGATTGTTTTAGGGAGAAGAGATTATTTCTGAACCCTTTTTTATTGTTCTTAACTACTTGTCCTAGAATCATGAATTGAGCTCTTAGGTTAATAAATAGATGCGAAAGTATTATTAATTGTTGGATCTATCTTAGGTGAGCAAAGTGGCCTAAAAACGCGTAGGAAACTCGGTTTAGGAACTTTGTGAACATATCAAACTTGAGTTCATTGCATGTTTAAACTAGAGTAGTTTGCTTGTTAGTTCTAGGGGTTCCATATAAGGTTGATCAAGAATTGTTGATTCTTTTGATTTGTTAGGGTTCATCTTAAAGTCTTTGTCTTTGATTGTTCTTAAAGTTTGCTTGTTAGTTCTAGGGGTTCTAGAGTAATGAACTAGAATTAGATGATTTGAAGCGAAAATTTTGACCGGTTTTACAAGCACATTATGTACGGTTTTGGAACCTTTTATGTATGATTTAGGAGGATAAACATGTGATCTCACGAGATGGAGCAATTGAAGAAGACTTAGATGATTTGAAGCGAAAATGAAAAAGTTTTGAACCGAAGACAAGGTCGACCGACTCGAAGTTGTAGTCGACCGACTCGCCTAGTCGGTTAGAAGAAACGAAATTCGCTTTGTGGGCTTTTGCTAAACCCGAAGTCTTGGAACCCATCATCGACCTAACTCATCCATGGAGCTTTATAACCGAGGTTAAGCAGGAAAATTAGGTCAAGCCACCATAAATCTTTCCAGCAAGCTAGGAAGAAGACCAAAAGCTACCCAAACGTTTACCTTTGTCTCGAGGAGCCACTTTGTTCTTATGGTTCCTTGAGTTTATTCTTTTACTTGGATTTACAGAGAGAAAGACCCACAAATTTGTTTACTCCCTCAACTCTACTCTTTTACTTTTATGCAAGCTATGATTATATTATTGATAATGGTTTTGCTTGCTATGTGTGAGTAGTTTAATTGTTAGATTTAGGATTTTTCAAAAGTTTTTATAGATCTCTACATGATATTATCAGTAATGATTCTCTACTTTAAAGGTAATTCATACAATATCTTGACTTGATCACTTAGGATATTGATATCTAGGTTTTGCTATTGTAATACACCATTCTATAGCATAACGATAACATGGTTTTTAGTAGGTAATCTCGTCATTGTTCAAATACACCATTTGGCTTGGAAGATTATGAAAAATCGGATCGAAGTTCATTGCATGTGTTAGTTACCTTAGGTTGAAAAGCATTCTTTATGATCTAGTGGTTAGTCCATAGGTATAGCAGCTACGGGAGACCGGGTGTTATATAATTACGTCTTCCGTGTTTAAAAGTCTATTGATTGTTGATTGTGTTGGTCTATATCTCCTCCGATACTTCCCTTGATATAGGGCATTTAATTCATAAGTTACAACACAACAAATACTAGCTAAGTTACTTAGATTCTCTATGGGATCGATAACCTTAATACTACAATTGTACACTGTGCGCTTGCAGTCATTTTTAGGTGAATTACTTCACACATCAGATGCCTTCCTGAGAACTTGGAGGAATCCTCCACACTGTCCCACTTCCTCTTCCATTCATTGGAATTACTCTGTCATGATCGGTTCGCAGCCTTAGCGCTTCTCAGTTAGTCTGCCGCCTCAGTCCTTTCCTCAATCAAGGCCACTCTTTCCACAAGTTCGGTGACAGTTCCGAACTTTTGAACCAAGCAATGATTGCGCACATCAACCCTCAGTCCGCGCATGAAGTGGTAAAATTCCTCTTCATATTCCCTGACTGTCCTCCTACCTATTTTCAGTTCCAAGTAGGAAAAGTTCAACCTGTCACACGCCTCTGGCCGAAAAAACTTCTTGTTGAACTGGACCTCAAAGTCCTCATAAGTGAGGACTCTGTCACCCATCCTCCTATCCACGAATTTCCACCAGTTCGTTGCATCTCCTTCCAGGAAGTGAGCGGCGATATATGTCTTGTCATCGACAGGACATCTAGTAGAACGGAAGTTCCTTACGACCCGACTCTTCCACTCATCATCCGTAATTGGGTACGAGCCCCAGTGAAGTTTCATGTCTTTAGCTTAACCATGTACTCCAGGACAACCAAGTACCCAACCTTCTTCTTAGAAGTGTTGCTCGGTTCTTCAATCAGAACCACATCTAGTTCCTATGTCTTGTGTTCGTTTTCTTGCTCCTCGACGATTGATGCCTTGGGAACAGCTTTTGTTCCATTATGGCATTCATCATATCCAATTTTTCCACATTGGTAGGGATCCTAGATCGTTCTTCCTCTCGATCTACATCATTAGGATTATTATGTCCCGTAGAAATTTCATCATCATCACCACGCGTTTCCTGATTCTCAAGTTGCTCATGGTTCCTTGCCGTTTCCCGGTTATTATCCGGTGTTGTAATAGCAGTGATGAGCGGTAATCCATTTTGCAAGTCGATAGTCGCTCCAATAGTCTGGGTGGGATTAGTCTTATCTTCACCTTTTCCTAAGCCTTCTTCTTATGCGAATTAGTTGGAGTCTTCGTACCTTTAGGATCCATTATCTTCTTAGAACTCGTGCCAGGATGATCACCTTTCTTACCCATCTTCAAAATCGAATGTTAGTTCGATCTAAAAATTCTAACATCCAATAGATAATACCTTAGCTCGCGAGTCTTGGACCCCGATGAGTAGTGTGTCCCAACCCACTAACTTAACTGTCCTAGAAACTACTCCACTCTTATACCAACTTGAAACACCCCAACTAGGACTCTAAGACCGGTGAGGTTGATCCGATTCGATCCCGACTTAGGATCGGGCTGATCGGTTTAGTTTTTCCTGATATGAATTCCATACGTATTCTTTTTCATACATACATTATGTAATTCATTTATTAGAGTCTATATGCGAAAACTATAGACTCGATATGATATTATTAAGAAGTACTAGATCTTTATTTATGTAATAATAGGATTCGATACAACATAATTAGGTTTTTTCCTTGGACTTACATACTGTTACCGATCCTAACACTACCTAGTCTTCATTCCACCCATCTTCAGTGGGCTGCCAATTCGCTTGCCTAGGCACGATCCTTACCCCGATCACCATCTTTTATGTTGTCTGACGGTTGGTTTATCGTCAACCGCTGCGCGTACGGAACTGGTCCGCTTAGTGTGCCCTTTGATTCACTTAGTCTCGCCTCACGCTAACTTGTCTCGACAATCTGATCTAGCCTTAGCCTTCTCTTTGTTTGTTTCCCTTCGTTTCGAACTTAGGATTTTTCTGCGAATTTTTCCTGTATGTGTGATGCAAAATTTGGCCCTGTCTCCTTCATTTTACAGGGACGACAGTCGGTTTTTGCCAGTAAACCGCTTTCCCTTTGACCAATCAAATTCCAGACCGAAAGGTCGTGAGTTACATCAAAGTGTCGTGAGTTGTCCCGAAGGGTCGTGAGTTGTCCTATGCACGGTTTCGGGTATAACCGCCTAATTGTTCTTCGATATGTGGCTCACTTCACTGCCCATGATTGAGCTGAGTTGGTCGACTGACCTTCCAGCTGATCGGCTGATCCTCCAGCTGATCCAGCTGGCTTATCTCGATGGTTCATCTAGTTTGAGCTGACTGAAGCTAATTAACTCATTGACTTAGCCTTTCATCATTGTTTTTGACTAAGTCCCATACACGATCTTGATTGATTGGATATATCATTTGATCTTGCCCAAGTTCTCCCTTGATCTTGCCTAAGTTCTTAAGCATCATGATTTCCTTTTTGATCGATCTATCTTGATTCGACTTAATCCCTCCTTTGATCCTTCAGCCCTTGTTCATCTCGGTCTCTCCGAGTTTGGATGAGTATAACTAGCCCACGGTCCATCCGTGGTCCAGTTCCTAGGCCGCCCGGTCACTCGCGGATATCCATCCCCCTATATAGCTTAAATGGATTTCTCTGATCTTTCACCATAAGACATTGAAATGTATGTAGAGTCACCACCACCTTCTGAATTAATTAAAGTAGTGGTTTTTCACCATAGTCAAGTTGTGTTTTCTTCTTCTTGATTTCCTCTTCCCAACTTGGCCACGGTCCATTCCGACGATCCTATTATGGATCCGGGATATTACATGAATCCATGTCCTCGGCTGAGGTTAAGGTACTGAGTCTGAGAAGAACGTTGATGATTCACGATGCCGAAATGTATAACCGAAAACTCAAAGATCGCAACGATGAGATACAAGAACTTGGGGATCACGCGTTGCTCAAAATCCAAAATTATCAACACACGGCTTCTTGGTACTATAACAAAAAGGTGCTTGATCGCCCTCTCAACGAAGGTGACCTTGTTCTTCAGAAAGTGTTCAACAATACACGAGACCCTAAAGCATGTAAAATCGGAGCAAAATGGGAAGGACCTTACTTAATCGTTAAGAACGTGAAGTCTGAATTCTACTATTTGAAAACAATGGATGGCGAGAACGTTCCCAAAGCTTGGAATTCGTATGATCTCAAGCGTTACCATGCCTAGATGGGCAATAAAAAAAAGCGTCTCAATGCAGTTCTAAAGTTCTAACATGAACTACGGTACGACTTGATCCCTTCCGAGGGTACGTCGGCAATCTCATTCGAGTCCAGCTATGATTTTAATAAATTTAATTTTATTTCATTATCGCTCACATAACCATTAAAGTCTTTAGAACTCGACTATCTAATACTCATCGGTACCTTGATCACGTACACGATATAACCGGACATCTTAGAGCCTGATAAAGTAGAAGACATAGATCGAAAGGTGAAAGCCAAGCCTTTCCCGCACGCATTTTTTTCGAAACGTAGTGGTGTGTTCATCCACGTCAAAGATTAGATCTCTTAAAGTAGGATCCAGTACATTGGACACCAAAGTCGAGTCTTTCTCGCAAAATTCGTCTAACATCTGAGCTGGTGTGTAAATCCTACATTTGTTCACCTACCTCGGATACAAAAAAGTGTTGGGTGCGATAATGTAGCACTCGACACACAAACCAATTCAAGAAAACGTTTATTGTATAAAAAAACAAATATTTACCATATACACAGATCATGTATCTCGTGAATCTAAGTAAACATAAATCACAGATGACAAGATCGGAAAAATAGAATTCGATGTATATACTTAAAGGAAAAGGAGGATCGCAATATATCAAATTAGTAATAAAGGTTTGTCAATACAAGGTCATAAAATTAAAAGGAAAAGAGGAACATTCATCTCGGGTTCATCCTTCCAAACATCGGAAAGTTAGACCTGTAAGGATTAGAAACCCAGGAGCAAGAATCATATTCGCATCGTGTGAGTGAGGGATTGAAGTGAAATATATCTTATTGGGAAGCAAGGAAGGATGTTCGAGTAGCGTAGGGCTTAGGATCGGTACATGTAGAATCGTCGAGCTGACGTTGAAGGCTCTGAAGTTGGAACGCGAATTTCCCTTTCATCAGAGAGGGAATGGCAACTCCGTTCTTTTCAAGTGAGCTGACCAGATTTACCTTGGTTTGCACCTGATTAAGCAATTCGGTCAGAGAGTTTTGATACTTGCTTTCGGTAAGAAACACTCGAATTTGATCGAGCTTACCCTTGCATTCGGCCACCGCATTTGAACGACCGATCACCCTCGCCGCCATTGTTTCTTCTCTTTGTAGTGGTCCCTGCTGGATTTCGGCATCTTTAAGATATCGAGTCATTTAAAACTATGTATAAATTCTCCTAAACCGGACCAAATCCATTAGGTTGGATCTGGGTCATGTCTTTGACAACTACAAGAAAATAAGAGGTGGATTGGGGGCTGATGTGCCTACTCGCCTATATGGGTTTGATTGGGAGAGGCGAGGCATGTCAACATTGTTTCTATGACTTGAGCTTTTTGGTTCTAGAAAGTGAAGCTGATGGTCATTGGTTTTGGCTTGATTCTCTGATTCTTTTATTCTTCATATCTCCTTAAACGTGACTCAGAATAATGACCCGTCTTGAGCCAGCTTCATTTCATGATCTTCAATGTGGTCCAAGTGGTTCCCAAACTACTCGGGCCAATTATTTTATGACTCCATGAGGTCAGTGCCGATAAGGTTCCCATCAAAACAAATGTCATCTTCGATATAATAAAATCATACATAGTTTCTTGCGACCATTCTTCTTTTTTGATGTTCAAATGCTCCTTTCTAAGAGGCCTTAGTTTAAAATGCTTAGTAAATCTGTATCCTAATTCATTAGCCACCTATTTCAACTAAATGAAAATGCAATTCAAACCAATATCTATATAAGAAAAACTAACATAAGCTAGTTGAAAAATGTATGTTCTCAAGTTGTACTAGTTAGTGTTCTAAAATATGGCTTATGCGGCCGTATATACGGGGTATATACGCTAAATATTGAGAAGCTGTAATTTTTATGCTATACAGTGGACTTATACGATGGAAACTAATACGGTCCTAAATACGATGTATATACGGTACTGTATACACGGCGTATTAAAAAAAAACTACGTAGTTTTAACAAAGATTAACCCTAAAAATAACTATAAAAGACTCATTTACTTCTTCCAATACTTCTTCTTATCACCGTCACAAGGTCATTGTCCTTCATCACGTAAGCTTCAACACATTTTAGCTTCAACAATTTTTTAGTTTTCTTTAGTGTTCTATACTTTCGTTGTTATTGTTTATATCAGTAGGCCGCAAAATATATTGATATTTTTCAGTAGTGCTCTAGAGAATTGATGTTTTGCTGTCACGATACTCTGTTTTAGACTCTTGTAGCAGAGGGGTTTCATGTGTTTGACTTTTTGTATTATTATGTGTTAGTATCGTAGTAAATTTTTTGTAAAATAAGAAACAAAAAAGTAAATTTTATGATATATCTTTTCAGAAATTTTTAGTAAATCATAATTTAAATTGCTGGATTATCTGCTGCTTCAAATATGAAATCTAAAGAGAATCTGATTCATCAGTTTTGAAGAGAAACTCGAAAGATGTTATTTGGGAATATGAAACACTGTGTGATTCGAAGAAGGATAAATTCAAATGCAAATTGTGTGAGAAAGAATTTTCAGGAGGTGCTTATAGATTTAAAGTACACATTGCTAGGATTTCAGGAAACTTTTGTCTTGTGCGAATTCATCTCAAGCTGACCAAGACAAATGCAAAAATTCGATTGACGAATCAAAGAGAAAGAAGAAGAACAAGGCAGCCATAGATGTTGAGTTGCGGGAATCTGTTAAGATTAGTGATGGTGGGGATTTTTATGATGAGATTGAACTTGAAGAGATGAGATCAAAGAAGATGCCTAAGATGTTTGGTCCAATGGACAAATTTGCAGGCAAAATTAACGCTACACACCCTCCAACTAGGCAGAAAAATATCAATGATGCTCTTTTCAAAGAGAGTTTACATAAGGTTCAACAGTATAATGCTAGATGGGTGTGTGCTGCGGGTGTTCCTTTCAATTCTATTGCAAACGATGAGTTTAAAATGATGTTTGAAGCTATAGGTCAATTTGGTCCAAGAGTTACACCACCAAGTCAATATCAACTTCAGGAGCCTTTATTAGAGGAATAGGTTGATAAAATTCATGATTTATTAAAACTGCAAGAAGAAGAATGGAAAAAGAATGGTTGTACGGTTATCACAGATGTTGGTCGGATAAGAAAAGAAGAAGTATCATGAAATTGTGTGTCAATTGCCAAGGGGGTACAATTTTTCGTTCTTCGAAAGAGACTTAAGATGAGGATCATATAGGTTCCTATATTTTAGTATGTGAAAAATGTACTGACGATATTGGAGAGGAAAGCGTTGTGCAAGTGGTAACCGACAATGCCGCTAATAATATGTCTGCAGCGAAGATGTTGAAAGAGGTGAAGCCTAACATCTTTTGGTCGTCATGTGCTACTCACTCAATCAATTTGATGTTGGAAAACATTTCAAAACTCTCCAAGTTCAAGCACGCTTTGACATGGCTAAAAGGTTCACAATCTTCATCTACGCTCATCACAATACATTGTCGTTGATGAGGTTATTCACAAAAAAAAACAGATATCGTCAGACCATGTGTTACTAGATTTGCATCATCATTCCTTACTTTGCAAAGTTTGTTGGAGAGGAGAGATAAGTTATCGGCTATGTTTGCTAGCAGCAACTGGAGGAAATGCAAATGGTCGAAACATCCCAAAGTAATAAAGGCATATGAAACGGTGATGAGTGTTAAGTTTTGGAATGGAGTGATAATGTGTTTGAATATTTTTGGACCTTTGGTTAAATTGCTTCGACTTGTGGATGGAGATAAGAGAGCTACAATCGGATTTTTGCATGGAGAGTTGGTAGAAGAAAATAAAGAGATAAGAGTTGCATTGTAAAATGTGTAGAAAAATATTAAACCGGTGTTTGATATCATTGAAGAAAGGATTAAGGGTCGACTTGACAATCCTTTGCACTTGACGGGTTATCTCTTAAACATGTATTACTTCTATAAGGATCCAAGCAACTCGTATACTGATGCCATAAGGAATGCAGTTTTCAAGTGTGTGGAAGCTTTTTTCCCGAACGATCTCGTTACACAATGTCAAGTCATAAATTTTGAAATGGCGATGTATAAAAATAAAGACAACAATTTCGGAAAACCATGGGCCATCTCAGGATGCCAGAAGGAAGATTATGATCCTGGTAAATATTAATTTAATTGTGTTGAGAATTCATATTGGTGGTTTAGTTTATTAAACTCTTGATTTTTACTAATTTTTTTCATTTATATTGGTTTATATTTTAAATTTTTAGTTTATTGGTGGAATACTTATGAAAATATTGTTCTCAACTTAGAGAGAATGGCCAAGAAGATTTTTGTCTTTGACTACAAGTTCATCCGTTAGGTTTTATTATAATGTTTTATTATATTGTCCTGAATTTTATCAAATTTCTTACGTATATATTCATTGGCTTGTTTAACATGTAGGTACATACAAAGAAACGAAATCGGCTTGATGTAGAAAAAATGAAAAATCTTGTCTACGTTCAGTGTAATGCAAGACTGATGAACAAAAGAAAAAAAGCAAAAAGAGAAGAATATTAACATGTTATTTGCAAATCACGCTATAAATGCTGAAGCATGAATTGTTGATGGTATTGTTGGTGATGAATGGAATATGACTATAGATGCATAAACTATTGAAGAAGCATCATTTAGAGATGAATTGAATGATGTTAAAGATTTACATGAAGAAGATTTCATATCTGATAATGAATAAGTATTTAATGATTTTGATTGTGAATTTGATGACGAGCACATTCTAAAGTTACATGGAGAAGAAGAGAATGAAGATTAGAGTAAATCGTTTTTCTTCAATTTACTTGAGAATTAAGTTGACATTTCTTTTATATATTCTTTGAGAATTGAAACATTTTTTTAGTGTTTTTCTGAATTTGATTACTTTTTTTTTGTTTTAAACTATTATGTGACTTTGAGAACTATTTATATCATTGGTTTTTAATTATTTGAGATGATTCTTTATACTTATTTAGTTAATATTTATTATTTATATATATATATATATTTAAAAAGGATATTTACTGTATAATATTTATATATGCGGCCGTATATACATTTATATGACTGTATAAACATCTATAAAACACTGGTATTAGAATCTCAGGACCTTAAAATCATATGAAAACAACCTAAGAACACTAAAATAGAACGATATTAGTTATATCATCAATTAACCCATAATAATATCACAAGCAAATCTTATATAGTAAAAGAATAAGGTTTTCAAGTTTCACCACGTGTCGTCACTATAGTCCTCTAGAGACTTAGATTTCCTAAAACGCTATTAATGAATTAACTTAATTACATTCATATGTCATTGATACATAAATTACATAAATGTCTTTATTTAAACCCTAAATATTAAAACCATAATAAATCACAGATTTAAACAATATTCAGTCTCTATATTAAATAACATAAAACCAACCAAATTATTAACTACTAAAATTTGAATACCTCAAGTCTTTCAGTTTCGTTTTAGTTATTGTCTTAATTTAATTTCTTACAGAAATCAAACACAACCTATTAAACACTTGGGCTTTAGCTTAGTTACTTATTGTTTCTTAAAAAAAAAAAAAAAAAAAAAAAAAAAAAACCCATTCTTCAAAAAGCAGTTTCTTAGTTTTTTAAACTAAAATTTTCATGTATAAGCATTTTTAGGTGAAGAGTATCACAACTCTGATAACATTGATACTTCGGACACTAACAGTGCTGATGGAGTGGTTTATACTTATGAATTTCTTTGTAGTGTCAAAGTATCGGGATAGCCGAATCATTGTTTAAAGTTGAAGGTCGTGATCATGTTTCTCCATAATATCGATACAAGAAATGATTTTGTGTACAAGACTAAAAGTGACTCAGTTGGCCAACCACGTGATAGATGACAAAAATATTAATGGATACTAAAGTAAGCGATTTGGTTTTTATTAACTAGGAAGTTTGTGTCTCCGGTGGAAACGAAGTTCTCTTTTAAAATATGGTGTAGTAAATTTCGATGACAGTTGCATTTGCTATGACAACAAATAACAACCAAAGTCAAACCATGGAGACAGTTGGTTTGTTTCTACCCAAACCCGTGTTTTCTCATGGAAAATTTTACATAGCTATATCTAGAGTGGAGTGGAGTGGAGATCATACTTAAAAATCCTCATCGTAGATGAATAAGGAAAATCGCAACGCAAGACGATGAATATTTTTTATACAGAGGTTTTCGCATACCTTGAACCCAAATCACATATTTAGGTCATTAGTTGTTGATATCGTGGAATGTATATGAATGCGTTTGGGTTCCCAAAGGAAGGTCTAGGGTTTAGATTCCACATATAAACGTATTGTAGATATTGTGGATTAAATATGAATGTTCTTGGGTTCCTAAAGGAGGGTAGAGGGTTTAGATTTTCCAGATAAAAGTATCCTAGATATCGTGGACTGTATATGAATGTGCATGGGTTTCCAAAAGAGGTTGTAGGGTCTAGATTCCCTAGAAAAACATATTGTAGATATCGAGAACTTTATATGAGTGTGCTTGGGTTCCCAAATGAGGGTCTAGTGTATAGATTCCTCAGATAAACATATCGTAGATATCGTGGACTGTATATGAATGTGCTTGGGTTCCCAAATGAGGGTCTAGTGTATAGATTCCTCAGATAAACATATCGTAGATATCGTGGACTGTATATGAATGTGCTTGGGTTCGCAAAGGAAGGGATATGGTATATATACCAAAATAAACGTAACGTACACATAGTAGATTGTATATGAATGTGTTTTGGTTCCCGATGGAGGGTCTAGGGTATAGATTTCCTAGAGAAACATATCGTAGATATTGTTGACTATATATTAATGTGTTTGAGTTCTTAAATGAGGGTTTATGGTGTAAATTTCCTTGAAAAACGTATTGTACATATCGTGATTGCGAACATCATATTACAATAATATTGATTGAAAATTGACTACACCGTATTTTAAATAAAGTGTCCCAAAGTCCCTAGCCTCCATCTGAAAACTTATCATGTTTCTCATTTTTCGAATTTAATGTTTGCACTAAGATAAAATTATGTATCTCACTTTCAAACCATAACTACGTCCATACCCGCGAGTAAGTCCCTAGTAATTGAATATATATATGTATCACAAGCAAACAAAAAAAAGGTCAATAGGTCAACAGCTAGAGACCGTCCTTAATGTTAATACGTATAGGTGTCTAAGCTCCCAACTACACAGCACAGGGACATTTAATACACAACACACACCTCAAAGTCATTTTGCTCTTAAATACTAACAAGAATACATGAAAAAGGCAAAACAAACACAAAGAAAAAAAAAAATGGTAATGAAGGGAATTCATCTCCATCTCTGTCTAGTCGCCATGATGGTTGTTGCCTCCTTCGCGGCTACACCGGCAGCTCCAGCTGGAGGAGGGCCTTTGGCTGAGGAATGCAGCCAAGATTTTCAAAAGGTGGCTATGTGTTTGGACTTTGCCACCGGGAAGTCACCGAGTCCGTCTAAACAGTGTTGTGAATCTGTGGAAGACATAAAAGAGAGAGATCCAAAGTGTTTATGTTTCGTAATACAGCAATCGAAGACAGGAGGACAAGCCTTGAAGGATCTTGGTGTTCAAGAAGGAAAACTCATTCAACTCCCAGCTTCTTGCCAGCTCCACAACGCCAGCATCTCCAACTGTCCAAGTACGTTCCCGTTTTGGCCCTTTTACTTAATATTCCTTTTAATTCTGCTGTTCAACGCGTTTTCTTGGATTTAGGTGAATTTATCATATCTCGATTTGCATTTATCTTTCGTGTTTGTCGTCTATATGTGTATCAAACCCGGACATCTATATTTTGGTTAAAGTCTACTTGGAGAAGTATATTTTAGTAAATGGTTTTACGATTGTAGAGCGGTAGGTGCATCTGCTTGACTCTATATTTACATAAAGCGCATTTAATTCGGACACCAATTTTATACAGCAACTTTATATTTCACGTATATTTAATAGTCTTTTGCTTAGCTATTGAATATGAAAAATTCTGCTGCTCTCTTATTTATTTACTCCTATAATAAAGTATTCACTTCACTGCTTTAAATATATATATCATATTATTTTATAAATATTGAAATACCTAGTTTTTCTCTATATTGAGTTTTCTGTTAAAAGGTTCTCAGAAAAATGATCTCTATATTGAGTTGATTTAATTGATTGTTTGTTGTGCTAAATTTTCGTTGAAATTAATATAACCACTAAAAAGGAATTTTATGCACAAACAAACAGAGCTTCTAGGAATTTCGCCGACCTCGCCGGAGGCAGACGTATTCAAAAGCAATGCCACGGCATCAACAACCACAACGGCAGCACCGTCAGGGAAATCTCCGGCATCTCCAGCGACCTCTGATGAGAAGGGAGGATCAGCTTCCGCAAGGGATGGTCACGCCGTCGTGCCTCTCGCCGTCGCTTTGATGACCGTCTCCTTCATCTCGGCCTGGCCTAGGATGGGTTTAGCCTAGACGCCAAGGAAAGGCACGTGCGGCTTTTGTTGGGGCACGTGACATTAGGGGTGAAATCTTTCCTTATTATGTGGTAGTTTGGTTTTGTCCCTCTGTTTCAAAATTTCAAAACTGTCTTTTAAGTGTTTTATTGTTATAATGAATGGACCTTCCAGTTAATCGGATCTCGTAATTTTATCCGACGATGAAATTATCGTTAGGCTCTATTGGAGCACTCATGTGCTAACCTAACGTCTAGGCCGCTAAATAGTTTTGACTTGGGCTTTTAAATAGTTATGACAAACATCTCGACAATATACACAAAAAAACTATATTTTTATATAATATAACTCTTATCTTTTTGTGCACATATTTTATGGTATGTAATATTCCTCTTGTAAAAGAAAAGAAGGAAAACAGTTTAGAGCCATTGAAAATGCTTTCAGTTTAACGTTTCAGTTTAACGCTTCAGCCTGGTCTTTTACGAATGTGTTACATTTAAAAGGTTCTAGAAACATTTTATTAGTGATAAATCAAAATCTTTCACTACAAAAAAAACAAAGCAATTAACATCATTAAATTAACAGCATTTTTATAAGTAATGTGAAAATCATATAAGTGATGTAAACTAGCATTATTTTCTCAAATAATATTAATATTCTTTCTTATGTTTCTATAATTAATTAATTAAAATCAAATAACTATTTTTATTGTTCTGAAACTAAAAACCAAATAACCAATAGAAGGAAAAAAGAAAACTCAACGAGTCCGTTGCTGAGCTCCGTCGTCGGTCGACGTCATTATTGGAGATCAAGTCTTTCGATCCGAGCGTAGTTTTCGTAGTTGTCATCATCGGGTAAACAAAACTCGCGAGTCTGTCTTTCGGATTTGATTTGGTAGATCGAATCTGAACAGCTCCTCAAATTTTTCAATTTCCCCAATTTCGGATTTGAAATTAGGTCGTTGCGATTAGATATGGTTATGGATTTTGTGGTTTTCGCGTCGAAATAGCTGATTTCGGATGTCGTATTTAGCTAATTCATAGAACAATTAGTTTGATCATTGAGAAATTTGGGGTTTCAAGAGTGGACAATAAAATTCTTGTTTCAAAGGAACTACCGTGGTAATTCTGTATTCAATTACTACAGCGGAATGGCTCAGGGTTCCTATCGAGGGAATCAAAAGGTAACCTATGAATTGTTTTTTCAGAGATACTTGCTCTTTCTAGGGGAATGTTTTCAATTTCTTCATTATTTTCATTCCCATGTTCTGTAGGTTTGACTAAGAAATGAGACATGTTAAGTTGAAAACTAAATGTTAAGATGCTCGTGTTGATGAATTCGTTTAACTGTTGTCCTGTTTTCATGAATTTTAATAAAATGTTAACTGTTGCTTATTATCTTTGAATCTGTTCACATTTTTTAACTTCTGATGTCGTTATTTCTTTGATCAGGTTAAAGTGAAAAGATAGGAAGATGATAGAAAATATGTGGCTAAGGTTAGTTTTTCTTATATGATATTTACTTTCATATTCTTATATATGCAATTGAGTTTGATCTTCTCATTTTATAATGTACAGGTTTTAGTAAGAAGCGGGATTGTGACATAGTTTTGCTTTCAATAGAAAGCGAATTTTTTTGGAAATAAGCTGAACCACTGTGGTTTGGTCAGTTACCTCATCTTGAGGTTTCATTTCTTAGTCTTCTTAGTTTTCTTAAATTTTGTTTTATGAATCCAGGTCAGTGGTTCATTATTTATAGGGTTTTGTCTCATTATTTTACTTTAAGGTTATTTACTCGGATGGCATGCTTAACACACAAGTAAAGATCAAGCGTAACTGTCTTAATATTGTCACTGCTCTGCATGTTTTACTTCGCATTTTATCCTCCTCAAAGATCGATTCTTCTGGACTTCGAACAAACTGTCCAGAAGGAGAAAGTTGTCAGGTAATATCTTCTCTTGTTTAAGTTGATTATTTGGTTCATTCCCATGATCTGCTTGATTCATTGCTTAAGTTGAAGGAATTTGAGTAGGTTTTAAAACTTTTCTTAAAATCCTAATGATTCCTTTTAGCCCTTAAGATCATGTACATTGAATCTATGTTATCAGATCTCGATCATACCTGGAGTTTATGAACAACGGAATTGATCAGGATGTCGAGATCAGGAACGCCTTAGATGCTGCGCCTCTACGGAAAGTCCACACGCACACAAAGTGGATCACCGGGATGCTAGTGCCGGAAAAGCTCTCGGGATTCTGTGTTTCAAGGTGGCTGCAGATCTAAGTCTGACTGGAAATTTCGTGCCTCTATATCTTATATAGGGACCACGAAAACCTAATTAATAACCGGGCTAAACCGATCATTAATTAGATCATTAAACCAAACCGGTCGGTTTGATTTCAGTCACTGTGTCGGTCGACACACTTAGCCAAAACACATAGTAATGTATATCAAATATACATCAACTTGATCATTACATTAATGATCAATCCCAATCTTGTTTATCCAGTTTGCTTAGGTGTGTGACCCTGTAGGATCATATAATACTAGCAATGAGTTCATAACTCATAAGTTATAAGCGGCTTTTAGCAAAGCATTATAACTACCTAGTATCACATGATAGTCTTATCTCGACTTCACAACTATATTAGAGTGAATACAAGTATGATATCCAGGACATTCCCTTCAATCTCCCACTTATACTGCAATCAACTTATTCCAATAATCCCTCTGTCTCTATATCTCGACTCAGCATAAGGCAAGAACTCGTGTCATCCTTATAAAGCCAAATCACGTTTATCGAACTCTGATTTATACTGATAAAGGCAAACAACTGACATTCACCTTGTTTGAGTGTGGCCACACATTCCTTCAGTACCAAATCTTCGATAGGCCCAAAGCTATTTAACTCCCGTTATATAGGAGGGACAAATCCCATCTTGTTCCATCCCTTGTTCCCCACACACTTCATGATATGCCCAATCAATGTCTGAATAATCACCAGTTACAGATGAAGTTTGACAAAGTCAAAGCAGACCAATTCATATGCAGAAAATCATGATGAACTCAGGTCTAAGGACTATACTCTATAGTCGTAATGAGAAACTCATATGACACTCATATAACAATCTTGTTGAGTTCTCATTAGCGGGTCACATCCAATACCGTGTTCACAACACATATCTATGTGATTGACTTTGATACTCCTCTCAATGACACCATGAAACTTGGTCATCAGTCACATCACATACTAGTCTCGTGCGGTTATTAATGTCCCAATTTTAACAACCTTCGACCAGGGACCTCAGTAATTTATGACATCTATCGCTTATAGGGTTTCATGATCAAATCACGTATTTGATGACCTATAAGAATGCCTTAAATTATTTTGGGACTATTATTTAATTAATCAATTGCACAATTAAATAATAATGAAACAATTTCATTAAGTAAAACATAACCAAATTATGTTTACATGAGCAAAACAAAACAAACAACTCCCACTCAAATTAAGATTACTACTCAAGAAATCTAATTACTATCACAGCAGCATGACTCTCATGCTTGGGCCGTGGGAGTGGCTTAGTCAGAGGATCAGTAACATTCTCGTCCGTCAGGACTCTGCTGATCATCACATCTCCTCTCTCAATGATATCTCGTATCAGATGATATCTTCTCTCGATGTGTTTGGACTTCTGGTGTGATCTGGGTTCCTTTGCTTGAGCTATAGCTCCATTGTTATCACACAACAACGCCACAGGCTCAAAACTGCTAGGAATCACACCAAGTTCAGTGATGAACTTCCTAATCCATACATCTTCCTTTGTCGCTTCTGAAGCAGCAATGTACTCAGCTTCTGTCGTGGAATCTGCTAAAGTGCTCTGTTTGGAACTCTTCCAACTAACTGCACCGCCATTCAGACAGAAGACATAACCAGATTGAGATCGGAAATCGTCTTTGTCCGTCTGGAAACTAGCGTCGGTATATCCACTCACCACAAGCTCATCACTTCCTCCGTAAACCAAGAAATTATCCTTAGTATTCCTCAAATACTTCAAGATTATCTTGACGGCAGTCCAGTGACTCTCACCGGGATCAGATTGGTATCGACTCGTCATGCTCAAAGCACAAGCGAAGTCCGGTCGTGTACATAGCATGGAATACATGATGGATCCTATCGTAGAGGCATAGGGAATCCTACTTATGCGCTCTCGCTCAGCAGATGTCGAAGGACACTGCTTCTTGCTGAGAGTAATGCCATGTGACATTGGAAACAAGCCCTTCTAGGAATCATGCATATTGAACCTGTGTAAGACCTTATCAATGTAAGTATCCTGACACAGTCCAATTAGCCTCTTCGATCTATCTCTATAGATCCTTATTCCAAGAATGTACGCGGCTTCTCCCATATCCTTCATCGAGAAACAACTTCCAAGCCAAGTCTTAACAGACTGAAGCAACGGAATATCATTTCCGAGAAGCAATATGTCATCTACATACAATACTAGAAAAGCAAATGCGCTCCCACTAGTCTTCTTGTAAACGGATTGTTCCTCTTTGTTCATGATGAAACCAAATTCTTTAATAGCTCCATCAAAACGAAGATTCCAACTCCGAGATGCTTGTTTCAATTTATAAATGGATCGATGAAGCTTGCATACTTTCCTAGGGTTATTAGGATCTACGAAACCCTCAGGTTGTGTCATATACACATCCTCTTCCAGAATCCCATTCAGTGCAAATGAGGTTCGAGATTGAGTATTCGGAGGGTCGGAGTTCTCTCGATCTTCGGTGAGCTCAGCGATGGTACAAAAAAGATAAGATAACGAAAAGAAGGAAGAAGTAGTTGTGCCATTCGTAGTTCGTTTTACTTTAGGAGCTTAGGAAGGAGCTAAGGAGCTCGTCGGGGGAGCTCGTCATAAGAGCTGAAAAGAGAGCAGTTAAGCTCGTCGGGAGAGCCGGAGGCCTCATAGACTTGGGATCTCGGGAGAGCTAATGAGAGTAAGGAGCTCGGGAGAGCTGAGAGCTCGGGAGAGCCGGAGATTTAGAGAATGTTGTCTGATGTGATAGGTTTGATCGCCTAGATTAGTGAAGATGATTTTTCTTGTTTCAAAGTCGATTTGTGCGGCTACCATAGCTAGAAATGGGTGGCCAAGGACTAAAGGGACCGACTCATTCTTTACGGCTTCCATTACCACGAAGTCGGTTGGTACAAACCATCCTTTGATGTTTATAGGAACATCTCTTATTAAACCCTTGGGGGTTCTCATTGTCGTATCCACTAGAGCGATCCACTTGGTGTGCGGCTCGAGCTCGTTGATGCCTAGCTTGGCTAGAAGGGTACGTGTCATCATGTTAATATTGGCTCCCGTATCCACCAATGCTCATTTAATCTCTTTGTTCCCCAAACAACAAGGGATTGTGAATTGCCCTGGATCAATCATCTTCACTGTCTTCGTCGAAGTTCTCGGGGTTGCGCAACCAACCTTAAATTACCCAAAAATCATTGGGGTTTTGCACGGGTTTTCCTAGTGAAGATGAAGTGGAAGTGTGAGACACTTTCCTTTATTGGAAATTCTTTTCTCGAGTAGCTTCATGTTGTTGGTTAGCTTTTATAACTTTCTATTGAGATCAACATAGCATCCATCGATCCTTTTGTTCATTACTCCGAGACTTGTCTCGACCTTCGCGGTTATGTCATCCATCTTGGTAGACATTTCAATTGAGTGTTTGTCTTGACTTTCCAAAACTTGCATCAAGATTGCATTGGTGTCTTCTTCTTGGGGGTTTGAGTTTAAATGTTGAGCTTGGTAGTTGCCTCCTTGGTTGCCATAGTTGTTATACCTAGGGTTAGGACTTCATTTTGTCGGGTCGGTTCCGTTTGGTATTTCGGTTTTTTTTACCGAAATTAACCGAAATAAATTTTCGGTTTGGTTCAGTTCGTTTGTTGGTTTTTCGATTTATTTGCTTGCCGAAAATAACCAAAAACTTGGATATTTTCGGTTAATTTTGGGTATTTTTGGTTAGTTTCGCTTCAATAAGGTCGGTTTATAAAAAAGGAAAAAAATAAAACTAAAGAATTTTATTTGGGCTAGAACCCATGTCAACTTATTTTAAAAATCAGATATAGCCCAAATCATTAGATCATTTATAATTGTGTATGAAAACTATGCGTTTTAGTGTCATCGTCATCCCTTCTTCATTAAAACCCTAAAACAAAACGGGGAAGATGACGACGACTCGAATTGAATACGATGAAGATGACGACGGGTGGCTCGTAGTGAAGATGATGATTTGTGTTTCTCGGTTAACCGGTTCGAGTGAACTGAACCGAACCGAACCGAACTCAGATTTCAATATTCATGATATAACCGAACCTCTAAACCGGATGTGAACCGAAAACCAAAAATTTCTGTTCGGCTTTTAATCCTAGCCCTAGTTATAACCTTGGTTCCTTGTATACCTTCCTTGAATGTGGTAGCCTTGATTAAACTTGCTGAAACTACCTTGGTTGTTGTAGCCTTGAGAGTATTGACCATTGTTGGCAACAAACTTCATCTCCTCCATTTGGAGTTGATATATTTCTTCTTCTTTTGTCATGTTAGCACTCTTATTGTTGGCTTGAACTTTTTGACTCATTAGCAATACTTGTTCCATCTTCTTGGCCATCTTCTCAATTTTTTCCTTGACTTTTCAACTTTGAGGTGTCAGTTTCCTTTAGATACGGATTTGTGACCCATG
Source organism: Euclidium syriacum (assembly GCA_900116095.1). NCBI lineage: Eukaryota > Viridiplantae > Streptophyta > Magnoliopsida > Brassicales > Brassicaceae > Euclidium > Euclidium syriacum. Next base: position 2,476,145 of record FPAK01000004.1, read on the forward strand.
CTCCGATTGAACAATGTTTTTGATATTTTTCTCTCCTTGTACATTCTTCTTCTTGTCCGCTAGAGAGAATGAGAATAAGGTAAGTATTTAAGCTTCAGCATTGGCTCCATTTGTCTTTACGACTTGACAAATCCTTTCAAACGTCTAAAATGATCAAGGGGGTTCTTGTGAGGCATTCTATTGTAACGGTGTTGAAGCACCATGTTAAGAACTATCCCCGATATCGAGCGATATAGAGTAGATATAAGATGTGTATCGCCCGATATCGAGTTGATATGAGCAAAGTAATTAAAAGAAATTTTTTATATAAGCTTTTGTATCGATCGATACAGGGTCAATACAACCGAATTACTTAGTTGGGTATGTTAAAGGGGATGTGGTATCGACCGATAGAGGGTCGATACACAGGGTGTATCGCCTGATAGGGCGGTCAATATTTCCAAAAAACTAAAAATAAAATCCAATTGATACTTTGGTGTAAACTTTTGATAAAACTTGCCAGTTGCTCCCCGACAGCGGTGCCAAAAACTTGATGTGTTAGTGTTTTCAATATTATTAATTTATAAACACCTCAATCCTTGCCTAAATATAAGCAATACTCGCTGTAGCAATTGAGGGATTGAACCCAAGAGAGCTAGGGGATTATCGGAATTTTCAAACCGGATATAAATCAGACGGAAACAAGAGGGGGTTTTGTTGTTTGTTTTGGTTTTGAATGTAATTTAGTAAGGACTAATTGACTTATAAGGTTTTGAATATATGATAAAAAGCATGAGTTTCATGGGAATATTGGTTAGGAGATAATCTTAGATGGACTAACCTAGGACTAGAGTTTTGAGTTCTTGTTTAGGGGTTTGTTTTATATGTGGTTTTATTCGATTAACTCGATGTTCTTTCGGTGAGAACCGATTCGCTAGGTACTTGCTCTAATAACGGTCTATTGAGAAAGACAAATAACTACCGGCCTTAAAGGTTACAACCCCATTATTATTTTTAATGTGGCGGTTTGATTCTAATCTCATTGGTAGACTCAACTCTCGAGATTACTTTCCTAACATGTTAAGCCATTTGAAAGGAGTGTAGCGCATGCTTTTTAAGAAGCGTGTATGAATTAATACATAAATCAAACATTATGTATGTTTATGAACAATTCGAATTAGTGGAGTACAAATTCAACAAGTTAATAATGTGGTGTATGATTTCGTCCAAATCGTATTTGTGGAGTATAAATTAGCCAATTTCAAGTAATATTCAATAGATTTTTTAGAGGAAAAAAAGAGAAGAGAAAACAATAAAAAAAAATAAACAAAAATAAATTGAGGAAAGCAGCGTTGTAGCGACGCAAAGTTTCCAGGTCACAGCGTCTCCTTCCTTCTGAATAAATAGAAAGCAAAACCCCTTGCGGCTGCCAAATTTAAAAGTCGCCGCATCTCTCTCTCGATCAATTACGCAGATGGATCCCGACGCAGTGTCGAAGGCTTTCGTTGAGCATTACTATTCGACCTTTGACACTAACCGTGCCGGCCTCGCCGGTCTCTACCAGGAAGCTTCAATGCTCACCTTCGAGGGTCAGAAGATCCAAGGAGTCCAGAATATCGTCGCCAAGCTTACCTCTCTCCCCTTCCAGCAGTGCAAGCATCACATCTCCACTGTGGATTGTCAGCCTTCTGGTCCCGCCTCCGGTATGCTCGTTTTCGTCTCTGGCAACCTCCAGCTCGCTGGCGAGGAGCACGCACTCAAATTCAGTCAGGTCACCCTCTCTCTCTCACGCACTCTGTATTGTTTCTTTTCCGATTCAGATTTATATATCCGGTCGATTGTTTGGGTCTTGTGTCAATTTGCTTGTGCCTTTGATTTTGATAAGTAGATCGCTAGGGTTTAATTGGCTGATAGATATCAGATCGGGATATTCCAAGCCTCTTCGAAGGAATTTGAGTTCCGCCTTGTCATAGATTTCGTTTGCACTTCAATGATCTCGGATGTTCTGACTCGTACATATGTGTGTCACTGCGTTTTCTGTTTAGTCTAGCCGATTGAAAAAGAAAAAGAGAAATTGCTGTTGTAAATTTAGTCGAAGATACACCAAAATTTTGTTTTTATAGCGAAACCGTATAATATGTAAATTGTTTTCCTTGTTTCTGTGTGAGGAGAGTTCGTTTCAGTCGTGTATCTTGCCATTGTGGTATCTTTGTTTGGTATCATTGGGCGCATGTTCTAACACAATTATAAAATATATTCGTTGTGTGCTGCAGATGTTTCACTTGATGCCGACACCACAAGGAAGCTTTTACGTGTTCAACGATATATTCAGGTTGAACTATGCCTGAACAAAGCCAGATTGTTAGCGTACATCACTGTTGTTGCTTTCCTATATTATTTGAGCAATCCTTGAATCGTCTCTGTATTTGGTTTGAATGGTTGGTTTGTTTATCGTTGTCTTTACAATCTTATGACTTGTTGGAGTGGTATGGACCTTTTTCTTAGTGGGAATATGCTTTACAGCAGAAGATTTCTTTCTATCCTTGTTTGTGATTTATCTATAAAGATAGATCTCGGAGAGTTGTTTGTTGTTGTACTCGGCTTCAGATTTTGAACGTGGGAGTAATTGATATGGATGGCCACTCCAAATCCCAACCCCATTTATGGTTCATCATTAGTAACTGTTATGAACTTTTACGCTGTTGGCTATTATAAAACGCTTATGTTGTTACTTGTTTTAGTTACTAAGACTTTTATTCCTCTTTCCAAGAAAGACACTTAAGTAAATGTGCGCCATTAAGTAGTAACTTTGATTAAGTATTAAAACTAAACGTGTATATTATATCGCCTTCAATTTACTTCAGCACTACAGAAGCGCTACTTAAGTAAGCTTTTTGAGGTATATCTACTTTTTAGGTGTATCTACTTCAGCACTACTAGGTTTTGCTGAGATTGAGGCATTTAAAATGTTAAGAAACAGTATACAACACTTTAAAGAAGGCTCAATTTTTTTTCTTACATTGACTTATACAGCTTGAAGAAAAAGTCAAGATAAGTTTTTACAGTTACATTACGACTAAGACCTCGTTATTTTCCCCAACGAATTTTTATCGAATTCCTTCCTGTCCTTGTCCTCTTTTCCATGAACCAATGTTTTAAAAACTGGACTGGTGATCGAACCGGGACAGCTCTTGAATCGTGGGTCAATTTGGTTCGACCAGGTTTGACTGGGTTCAACATTTTTTTAAGTAATATTATATTGGTCATATATTTATAACATTGATGTTCAGATATAAGTTTGAGAATAGAAGAATGATGGAAAAAAGAAATTTAATCGTCAAATATCTTTAGAAAGGTAAAATTTTATATTTGATATCAGTATTAAAAGGAATAAAGTAATGACAAAATTTTTCAAAATCTCAAACTTCCATCAGTGATACAAATTTTTGATGTGTTTTAGTTAAACCCGGGTTAACCGGTTTTTTGAGTTCAATAAAATCCGGGTTTTTGCCAATTTGATGCGGTTTTTTATCCGGTCTAATAACCACTTGGTTTTATCATCAACCCAACCCGAGTTGTCATCCGGTTCGTGGTTTAATCCGGTCAGACCGCCGGTCCGGTCCGGTCCGGTCCGGTCCGGGTTTAAAAACATTGCCACGAACACTTCCTTAGCTTAGTTGAGATCTCATTGTAGACACAAACTCTCTCAAAGCTCTTCCATACTCACATTGTATTTGAAACCTCTCATCACCTTAGAGTTTTCCAAATCCTATGAATGTATGTAACCTTAAATTTTACATGTAAGCTAAAATTCAGTCAGGTTATATTGTATGTAAATTCAGTTTTTCTTTTTGTGTGTCATACCATATATAACCTTAAATTTGTATTGTCTTTATGGGTTTTTTTTACCTGTTTAATCAGAATTGAATGATGGTGTTATACGTTTGCTTTCGAAGTATCCTTCTGCGAATATGAAAAATATGTTATTATTTCTCTTTATTCTATATGTGGTGTTGGTTTTAATAGTTTGTTTGTATAATTGAGATTTCAAAAGTACAAAAAGCCATACAATTGGGATTCTCGAATTACTTTGGTAGATAGTGTTTGGCTTCCTTTCCGTTTACCATTTACAAAACCAAAGTTTCAGACATAGATTGTTCAACTCGCATTGTTCATCAGAACACCGTTTATAAATCTAACTTTACCGCGTGTATGACAATTAAATGTACCTATAATGAGATTGATAGACACCTAGCCTGTGAGAAATTTCCTTCCAATTTTGTATGGCATCCTAATAGACTGAGATTCAAGGGTACAACCATCAGACGAGTTGTCTATGTTCACCTGTCCTTGGTAAGTTGTATTATCTAAGGCTTTTGCGCTTGAGAGTATGTGGTTCCCAAAACTATGTAATGTTAAGACTGTGCGTGGTGTAGTTCATCGTACTTTCAAGAAAACCTGTTATGAGCTGGGTCTTCTCGATGAACATGAAGATAAATTAAAAGAAGTTGTGCTACCATATTCTTTGCGTTTTAACTATTTGGTTTATTTTTTATTTTATATATTTAATCCTTATTGTAGGGATTTAAGACCCTCTTTATAATCATGGAATAGGTTGCTCGAGTAAGAAAGTAAAGAGCACAAAGACCTTAACGAGTTCAGATCACGGTGTGTGATCCTACGTCTCGGTCTAGAGTTTTTTAAGTAATACACTATCACCACGTATTACAACAATTTAGGGTTTCTCACAATATCTCTTAGAACAAGAAAGATCTCTCAAAAGCTCTCAAAACTCTCTTCTAAAATTATTACCTAAATCACACACATGCTTAGCTTTACATAGACTAAGACAATTACAATAATAAGACGGTTTAACCCATTGTCCAATTAAAATAATCTCATTCCTAATTGACTAATACCTAATTCGCGAGCCAAGTTAGCACTCAATGATTTTCATTACCAAAGAAAGAGGGCCCAAGCCCAACAAACTCCACCTTGATGATAATCACTTCAGAGTGTAAAATCTTCATCTTTTGCATCTCATGTGCCACTCCAGAAAAACCATCACCTTAGTGCTTCTAAGTTGAGAAATCTCAAAGCCTTCTCAAACGTATCCACAGGAAGAACCTTTGTCAACATATCATCCGGATTCCTCTCAGTCGGGATCTTCGACAGCTTCACCTCACCAGAAAAAAAAAAATATCACTAATAAAATGCATCCTCCTATTGATATGTTTCGTCCTCTCATGATGTACGTTGTTCTTGGCTAAACCCAAGGCACTCTGGGAATCACACCAGACCTCTACTATGTCCTGCATGGAACCAAATTCCTTAGTCATACCTCTGAGCCAAATTGCTTCTTTCACAGCTTCTACCAATGCCATATACTCTTTCTTTGTTGTAGACATCGCACTGACATATTGAAGGTTCGATTTCCACCTAATATCTGTTTCATCTGCAGTGAAAACATAACCTGAAATCCATCAGCTTCTATCCATATCAGACGCAAAATATGAATCACATAAACCTTCAAACCTGAAGTCCTTGTTCCTCCTGAACACAATCTTTCGATCATGGGCACCCTTCAAATACCTTAGCACCCACTTTACAGCAGTCTAATGTATCAAGCTTAGCTTACTCATGAACCTACTAACCAAGCCAACAACATACGCGAGATCACACCTAGTTCCAAAAATACATGATACTACCAATAGCATTTGAATATGGAATATCATCCAAGATTGTTTCAGCTTCATCATCCTTGACTGCTGACAACTTGAAGTGCGACCCAATAGGTGTAACAACAGATCTAGACTCATCCATATTGAATACTTGCAAGACCTTCTTGAAATAACCAGATTGAATCAAGGTGAGAACCCCACCTTCACGATCCCTGACAATATCCATACCAAGAATCCTTCTTATCCTTCATCTCAAACCTACTGCTCAACCAATCTTTTACGACATGTATCTCCTTCATATCATTTCGTGCAATAAGCATGTCATCAACATATAGAAGAAGGTAGATAAAACACTTACATTTTCCCTCCTTTATGTAAACACATTGATCAAACTCACTTCTTCTAAACCCATGACTAACTAAAAATTGATCAAAGCAGTTGTTCCACTGTCTTGGAGCTTTCTTAAGCCCATACAGTGCCTTCTGCAACAAGAAAACATGGTCCTCCTTCCCCTTAACAACTAAACCCTCTGGTTACTCCATATAGATCTCCTCTTCAAGTAACTCATGAAGAAACATAGTCTTAACATCAATATGCTCCAATTCTAGATCCATATTTTCCATAACTGCAAGAAGAAACCTGATACTAACATGCTTCACAACTGGAGCAAACACGTCTTGATAGTCACTACCCTCTTTCTGAGAATATCCCTTGGCTATCAATCTTGTTTTGTATCTTGGTTCTTCAACTCCAGTGATTCCCGACTTTAACCTGAATAGCCACTTACAACCAATCACCTTTTAACCAACCTCCAAGTTTTGTTCTTATCCAGAGAACTCATCTCTTTTCTCATACCTCAATTCCAGAAAACCTTATCCCATCTTTCAATTGCCTGCTGGTAATCTGATGTGTCGGTGTTTCAAGTTTTAAAATTTATAAACACCTCAATCTTAGCCCAAGTATAAGCTATACTCGTTGTAGGAATTGAGGGATCGAACCCAAAAGAGCATGGAAGTTATCAAGCTATATCTAAGCCAAATTGAAAGCCTAAATATAAAAAGGGGTTTTGTAGTTGTTGGTTTTGAAGTTTCTAGTTGACTAAGATAGAAATCTAGGTAACTAAGGAGTGCTAATTAAGATAGATTGGATTAGGAAGTTTATTAACTAAGGTTGTTATCTCGGGTTAGGGAATTTTTGCTTCGGTTTTACTAGCTACCCGATCATCCGATCTGAAATAACCGTACCACTAAGTGTTTTCTCTATCAATGGGCCCTATTGAATCAAGATAAACATCTAGAGGTCTTAAGTGCTACAAGTTCCTTTGCATATCTTAATGTGGAAGTTTGATTCTAATCTAGCCAATTGATCCAGCAATTTCTTAGGAATTCAACTAGCTCTCTAGATCTATTCTACTAACAAGTTAAGCCATTTGAAAGGGTACAAACATAGATCTAGGCTATAAGCACACAAATTTTTCCACAAATCAAACCCTATTCTCTATTCCATAGATCTATTAGGGTAGAGAAAGCCTCTCAACTAATCAATTGAGCTTTACCCACTAATCTCTAGGATTAGAAGGGGTAGAGGTTGAAAAGAGTGATAGGAGGAGTCACTAATCTCCATTTCTCTTCACCACTAAAGACCCATGATTAGGAGACCTAAACCTAATTGGTTTCAAAGAACCCAACTAATTAAGCCTAATTAAGACAACCATAATCACTCTCTCTCTCTCTTAATTAACTTCCTAAATTAAACTTTAATTAAACATAATTGTCTTACATAACTAAAATAAAAAGAAAAGAAGAAAATAAAAATATTTACAAAGCTACCTTTTATGGTAGCTAAATATAAACCTAGGCAAGACTAAAAAGGAAGTTTGGAGAGGGGGTGTATCCCCTATGATGGGACAAGCTCTATTTATAGGGGAGCTTGGTCGGTCAGGGGCATTTCCGACTTTTTTTGCTTCTGGCTTCTACCTATCGATCGATATGGGTCTCGATATTCTCCATCCCATATCGATCGATACGTCTTTGATATGAGTGAGGTTTGACCAATCGATAGTTTGCTCCCTTGCCTTTGATCCTTGACTTGCTTTCTCCTTTTTTTGAGCTCTTTTCCTTCTTTATTGACATAAAATCACCTGAAATACATAAAATACACAAATGCGGACTCCTAGGACGCCTAAAGTGGAAATCTACCCTAAATGCATGAGAAATGAGATGAAGATGGGATAAATTGGATAAAATCTTATAAATACTAGGTGCTAAAACACTCAATTTCTCATCTCATCAATTCCCCCGGACTTACCTTTTACTCGTCCTCGAGTAAAAAAAGGTGAATCCTAAAGAGAAAGGTTTCAAATCCTTTGGTATAGAGAAAATGGTTTGTTGGTTGACAAATCGAGAGTGTGGCAAAAGAGAGAATTTCCCTTTTCGAAAACATATTCCCCATTCATTCAAGTGTCCTCATTACCACACCCTTATTAATTCACATTGCATTTCACTCATCCAACCTCTTTTAAATCAAATTAAAGACCAGGGGTGAGATTTTGTTAAGGAAATTGATCAAAACAAACTTGCTTGGCTTGGTAAGAGAAGTGTCTCAAAGATTGAAGATAAGAAGGTTTGTTGAAAACATGGGTTTTTCTCAAAATGAACGTTACTTTCGCAAAATACTAAGAGTCAAGAACAACTGGTGCATACAAGGTTTAGATTGTCATCTACCCTTCTATCCCCCTTTTGCATCTTTCTCTAAGTTTATGTATCAAGTCCTAAGTAAGCCTTTTTCCCATCCTAATCTACCCATGGTAAGAGAAATTTTTTTGTGCTTTCATTCCTTCTTCACTTAATCCCTCTTTCTCTCTTTCTCCCATACTTTTGAAATGGAGTTTTTTTTTTTTTTTTTTTTTTTTGTATATATAACCATTCTTTTTTATTTATCCTCTTAAGCAAGTATTTTTTTTTTTTTTTCTTAAAACTTAGGGCTTCTTTTTTTTTTTATATATATATATACTCTCCTTCTTACTTTACTTCTCATTTGTACACATTTCCCATTCTTTCCCAAATCACAATCCCATCCTAATCTCTCCTAGACTTATCTTTCAAGCTCAAAAGTGAGTACGATTCTACATGACAATCCTAGCCCTGTCGATATCGAGGCTCAACATGTTTTGCAAAGTACGCGCTCGAAAAAGGCCTCACAATTCACTCACAAATAACGCATAGGTTTGAAAGAAGAGTTTAGGTAAAGGTAGGGGTAACCATTGGTGAGGATCGCCATTTGGACCCACAAGAGAGTGGTAAAAAGGAAAAAGAAGGTCCAAATGTGTGTAAGAGTTACCACAAGGTTGTTCTTTCAAAATTTCCTTAACAAAACTTGGTGAGGTTAAATTCATTCCATGCAATGCTGAATGGGTTGAAAAGGTTTTGAGATCGTTGAGTGAAAGACGAGAATTTTCATTTTCTTGAGTTCTTTTCCTCTTTTGCCTTAAATTCAAACCATTTTAAAGGAGTTTTGTCAAAGGAAATCAAAATTTCGGATCATGCTTATTTATGCATCCTAAAGCTTCTAGACTCGATTCTACTCTTATTCTAGCATAATAATGCGACTACATGCAAGAAATGCTTCGAAACTTTGAAAATAAAAATATCTTACATATTTTACAGAATGTTTTATATCGATTGATACGTTGGTCGATAAGAGGCTATCGAAAACTGTATAGATCGATATTGAAATCCGACTTTTGTTTTTAGTTTTTTTTTTTTTTTGTAAGATTGTTTTCAAAAGCTTTTTCTCATTTTTTATTTCTTTTATAAAACTTAGGAATTAAGAAAACTTAATGATTAAGGGTTCTAAAAAAAATGTAAGATAAGAAAAGAAGAAAACTAGGTTAGTAACCATAAAATCCTCCCCCGGACTTAATTGACACCGTCCCGGTGGAATCAAATCGAGAGAGGTAAAATCCGCATAAGACCTAAAGCTAGTGGTATTTACAATGGTGTGAAGGACAGTGGGACTTACCTTTGCCCATAAGCGGATCTAGAGTTAGATCCGTGGTATATTCGTTCCATTTCTTGGTCTCTTTCGCTTTTGAGGATGATCTTAATCGGGTTGGTGAGGAGCTCAGCTTTTTCTTCAGCGGATATAGCTTCTTCATTGAGTCTCGCGCTGATGTATGTGAAAGGTGAGTTAACTCTCCTATTCATTACCCGGTAATGAATCGATCCATCATAGAATGCGTGGGGTTTGAGGAGAAGAATCGTCTCATGTTCGGTCGCTTGGGTTGCTAGAGTCGGGATTCAGTAAGCGTGCCTCTCTTGAGCTTCTTGATGGCTCGGGATCTCATTTAGGTCGGGGAATTGGTATTGTCTTTCTCCCCTCCCCGCGGCTATGAATAGAGCATCGAGGCTTGTCCCGTCTAAAGCTTGAGTATCGAGCATCCTTTGATGTGGTAAGACATGGACTCTTCGGTTTGTAGTTTGTTGAGTGCTTGTTCCCGCTTCTCGGCCACCAAACAACCTTTTTGACTCATCAAGGTCGATGAAGAACTTGTATAGAAAGACCTTCAAAGGTGAAACTTTCCTCTTTTGTTGAAGTTTTGGGAGTCTTGGTAACACTTTGTGAAGTGCCTTGCGGAGTAGGTAGAACATCTCCGTTTGCTCCGGGTTGTTGGTGAGGCTTTCCTCCAACATTTCCGTGAAAACGTGGTACTTGATTGCTATGTCTTCTTGGTTTGCCTCCTCTTCTTCACTATTCATCACGGCATGGCACAAGTTCATGGCTAACACTTCACCATTCTCAAGCTCATTGAGTTCTACTTCCACATCATTCTCCCCTATAGATTCTTGATCATAGTCATCATATAATGCTCTACATTGATCCAAAGAAGTGGAGGCTCGGTTGTAGACTTGGTTTCCGAGTCTCGTGAATGTGATCTTCATGCCTTCGAAGTCGATTTGTGCTCCCACAGTGGCTAGAAAGGGGCGGCCAAGTACTAGTGGTACCGGCTCATTCCTCATCGCCTCCACCACCACTAGGTCGGTGGGCACAATCCATCCCTTCACTCCAATTGGGACATCTCTCACTATTCCTTTTGGGGTTCTTGTTGTTGTATCGGCTAGAGCTATCTTTTTGGAATGTGGCTCAATCTCAGTGATGCCTAGCTCGGCTAGAAGAGCTTAGGAGATTACATTGATGTTTGGTCCCGTGTCTGCCAAAGCTTCCTTGATTTTCATGCTTCCAAAACGGCAAGAAATTGAGAAAGGTCCCTGATCACTCATCTTGTTCACACTTCTCGTCCATGTCTTTTCTTCGTGTTCTCTTCTTTCAAGTACTCTTCCTTTGGGGAATGAGACTCTTTGGCGTTGTGATGATGAACTCATCTCTTTTCTCATACCTCAATTCCAGAAAACCTTATCCCATCTTTCAATTGCCTGCTGGTAATCTGATGTGTCGGTGTTTCAAGTTTTAAAATTTATAAACACCTCAATCTTAGCCCAAGTATAAGCTATACTCGTTGTAGGAATTGAGGGATCGAACCCAAAAGAGCATGGAAGTTATCAAGCTATATCTAAGCCAAATTGAAAGCCTAAATATAAAAAGGGGTTTTGTAGTTGTTGGTTTTGAAGTTTCTAGTTGACTAAGATAGAAATCTAGGTAACTAAGGAGTGCTAATTAAGATAGATTGGATTAGGAAGTTTATTAACTAAGGTTGTTATCTCGGGTTAGGGAATTTTTGCTTCGGTTTTACTAGCTACCCGATCATCCGATCTGAAATAACCGTACCACTAAGTGTTTTCTCTATCAATGGGCCCTATTGAATCAAGATAAACATCTAGAGGTCTTAAGTGCTACAAGTTCCTTTGCATATCTTAATGTGGAAGTTTGATTCTAATCTAGCCAATTGATCCAGCAATTTCTTAGGAATTCAACTAGCTCTCTAGATCTATTCTACCTAACAAGTTAAGCCATTTGAAAGGGTACAAACATAGATCTAGTAAGCACACAAAGGTTTCCACAAATCAAACCCTAATCTCTATTCCATAGATCTATTAGGGTAGAGAAAGCATCTCAACTAATCAATTGGGTTTTACCCACTAATCTCTAGGATTAGAAGGGGTAGAGGTTGAAAAGAGTGATAGGAGGAGTCACTAATCTCCATCTCTCTTCACCACTAAAGACCCATGATTAGGAGACCTAAACCTAATTGGTTTCAAAGAACCCAACTAATTAACCCTAATTAAGACAACCATAATCACTCTCTCTCTCTTAATTAACTTCCTTAATTAAACTTTAATTAAACATAATTGTCTTACATAACTAAAATAAAAAGAAAAGAAGAAAATAAAAATATTTACAAAGCTACCTTTTATGGTAGCTAAAGATAAACCTAGGCAAGACTAAAAAGGAAGTGTGGAGAGGGGGTGTGTCCCCTATGATGGGACAAGCTCTATTTATAGGGGAGCTTGGTCGGTCAGGGGCATTTCCGACTTTTTTTGCTTCTGGCTTCTACCTATCGATCGATATGGGTCTCGATATTCTCCATCCCATATCGATCGATACGTCTTTGATATGAGTGAGGTTTGACAAATCGATAGTTTGCTCCCTTGCCTTTGATCCTTGACTTGCTTTCTCCTTTTTTTGAGCTCATTTCCTTCCTTATTGACCTAAAATCACCTGAAATACACAAAATACACAAATGCGAACTCCTAGGACGCCTAAAGTGGAAATCTACCCTAAATGCATGAGAAATGACATGAAGATGAGATAAATTGGATAAAATCTTACAAAAATCAGGTGCTAAAACACTCAGTTTCCCATCTCATCACAATCCCTTGGTTCTTCAAAACTTATCTCCATTGCAGAAATCATTGCAAAAATTGGACAATCATAATCATTGAGATAAACTGGTGGTCTTGTAACTCGTTTAGAAGGTGCACGAGCTACTACTACATCATCCTGAGGTATATCATATGCATCCCAGTGATGTGTTGGTATTTTCAAGCTTTTAAATTTATAAACACCTCAATCTTAGCCCAAGTATAAGCTATACTCGTTGTAGGAATTGAGGGATCGAACGCAAAGGAGCGCGGAAGTTATCAAGTTGTATTTAAAACCAATTTTAAAGCCTAAATGTAAAAAGGGGGTTTTGTAGATGTTGGTTTGAGTCTCTAACTAACTAAGCTAGGAATCTAAACTATTAGGAAGGATTAATTAAGGTTGATTGAGGTTTTAGGGAGCTGACTATCAAGGTTGTTAATTCGGGTTAGAGATTTGTTACTACGATTTTACTAGCTACCCGATCATCCGATCAAAGATATCCGTACCACTAAGCATTTACTCTATCAACGGGCCCACTGAATCAAGATAAATATCTAGTGGTCTTAAATACTACAAGTGCCTTGGCATTTCCTAATGTGGAAGTTTGATTCTAATCTCATTCATTGATCCAGCAATTTCTTAGGAATTCAACTAATTCTCTAGATCACTCTCTTAACATGTTAAGCCAATTGAGAGGATACAACCGTGAATCTAGGCTATAAGTGTGCAAAGGTTTTCACAATTCAAACCCTAAATACTATTCCATAGATCTATTAGGGTTAGAGAAAGCCTCTCAACTAATCACTTAGACTCATCTACTAACCACTAGGATTAGAGAGAGTAGAGGTTAAGAAGAGTGATAGTAGGTGTCACCAATCTCCATATCCTCTCTTCCCCTAAGGACCCATGATTAGGAGATCTAAGCCTAATTGGTTTCCTAAGAACCAACTAATTAACCCTAATTAGGAGACCCATAATTACACACTCTCTCTCTTAATTAATCTCTTTAATTAACTTTAATTAATTATTAAAGGTTTTACATAAATAAAATAAAAAGAAAAAAGAAAAAGAAAAATATTTACATAGCTAACTCCTTTGGGTAGCAAAAGAAAACCTAGAATGAGGTAAAAGTGGTATGTGAGAAGTTGTGTCTCCCATGATGGGACAAGGTCTATTTATAGGGAGACTTGGTCGGCTAGGGGCATTTTGGTCTTTTATTTTTGCTTCTGGCTTCTGGCTTCTGGCTATCGATCGATATGGGTCTCGATATTCTTCATCCCATATCGATCGATATGTCTTCGATACGGGTGAGACTTGGCCAATCGATAGTAGCTTTCTTGCCTTTGCTTCTTGACTTGCTTCCTCCCTTTTAGAGCTCTTGTCCTCTCTTATTGACCTGAAATTACCTGAAATACACAAAACACGCAAATGCGGACTCCTAGGACTTCTAAAACGGAAATCTATCCTAAATGCATGAGAAATGAAATAAAGATGGGATAAGTTGGATAAAATCTTGTAGAAATCAGGTGTTAAAACACTCAATTTCCCATCTCATCACCAAGTTTCTTGAAGCTCCACCTGATGATGAACCTTGATCGTTATCTTCAGAAACCGGATCTGTAGCTGTCTGACCTTCCTGTCGATCGATAGAAGGTGCATGTCGATCGACATAGGGTATGTGTTGATAGACCGAAAGGGTTCCGTTTCGATCAATAGTATACTCACAAATTTTCTCTTTTTCCTTATGACCCGCCTCTCGATCGATACGGGTTCTCCAGCTCCGAATCAACATTAGAATCCTGATTCTTCAAGTCTTTGAATACTTTATCTTCCAAAAAGACTACATTCCTGCTACCCACACACATCTTAATTCATCCAGGAGCCATACCTTGTACCTTTTGACTCCTTCCGGATAGCTTGTGAAAATTCCCTTCACTGCTGTTGGTCTTAACTTTTATTGATCTGCATGGACATAAACCAATGACCCAATTCTTCTCATGTGCTCATTGTTGAGAATGGGTTCAACTTCTAATTATTTATAATTAGAGGAGTTCGTTTTTGGAGTAAATTAAGTAAAAGACAAAAAGAGAAACTTCGAAAAAGAAAACTTTTATTAGTAATATCGGTTACAAGGATGTTAACTTGGAATGCCGAGTTAACTTTATCAAAGAGAAGTATTAAAACTAGGTTATCAAGTAATTATTCTCCCCGATTCTGAATGAATTAAATTAGTGAAAGGGGGTGTGTATTTATATATCCTAGTAGTCAGTTATCTAAGCTCATGAGCTAACCTCAGAAAAATGGAAATATTCCATTTTTCTAAGATCAGGGAATTTGTGATAAGATTTGATCTTATTCTATCCGAGCATACACTTCGGCTTGGGATGAAGTTGTTCACACCCCCGCTTCGAACACTAAATCCGATCATTCTTCACCGAGGTGTCCCTCGGTCATTTGGGCCGAGGATTCCAATCCTATTGAAGGGACTTATAACCTGATAAATCACTAGGGAAAGGTCGGTAAGGACCGAACCTCAATTATTGCCAAACTATTGATAAGGGGTGGTAACCCCATTATCAACAGTAAGTCCCCCCGAGTTCGTCCGAAGATGACTTCGGACAAAGTTGGCGAATTTCCAAAATTAAATAGCTTGTCGATAAGTGAAGCCCGGTTGTCGTCGAAGACGGTCTTGAATCTTCTTCCTTTTGTTTGATCTCGTCCTTCAATATGGCGGGAAAGAACGCAGAAAATGAAAAGTCTCCTTTGTCATACGCGCAAATTTCTCGATATTCACAAAACCTTTCAGCTCCCCTGTGACATGTCATTTTGAAAAGAGGTGAAAATAAATAAATAGGAACGACGCCTCCTTTGGCCTGAAACTATAGGTAATCAAATCCTTCCGACGCAGAAAACGAAGCGTCAATCGTCATTCATACTTCCTATATAATCCCCAAGTCACGGTTAATTGTTCTCATAATCACTTCTCCAATCTCCGAGGTAATCTTCGATCTCCTTCTTTGAACCGCTAACATCTTTTCTTTAATAATGACTGAAAGAAACAATAGCAAGGTTTCGGTTTCCAGAAACACAATCTCGTGGCCGGATATCCCAGATGTCGGATACTCTCTTTTTTCTAAATCCGAGATTTGAAAAATCAAAAGGAGTGCTCAGAATCCCGATGAGATTGAGATCCTAGTTCCGAGATCCGACTAGAGATCTTGGACCTCGTCACTGGGTTACGTCTGTCTTTATGAGAGTTTCTTCTCAGAAGCTCATCTCTGGTTTCCAATCCCGCAGCTAATGGTGAGTTACTGCACTCGTCGGGGAATGACAATGTCTCAACTAATACCCAACTCAGTCAAAACTATCACTGGACTTCTAGTGCTTGCTGCTCGGTGTGGCGTTCGACTAAATTCTTGAAAACTGGAGGAATTAACGAACTTCACAGCCTCCGAAAACCCAAGGGGAGACTTCAAAATTGATGTCAAACCTAAAAGGAAGATACTTACCGGACTTTGCTCAAACACGAAATCGTGGTTTCGAAGCTATTTTTACGTTTGAATCAACCAAGCTTCGGTTTATAACCCTGATGGCACAATTTTCCGAAACTGGAAGACCACATTTGGTAGAAAACTAGGTCTTCTCTTTCCTTCCCTATTTGAACTCTAACCACACATTTTGTTATTTTTCAGTTAAACCAAGCTGCTTCCGAGCTCTCCCGCCAAACTTCTTCGAAGAATTCGAAAAACTCAAGATAGAAGGGGAACTTTGGTGGGGGTGACATTCTCCCTATCCATATACGCAAAGCCATTTCTTGGACATGTATATTTTCTCCGGACTTCTCAAATCGCATTCCGAACTACTACTAACTTTGAAAACAATTTTCTAGGAAGGGAAGACTGGGAAAAAATCGATCCCGTTCCTAAAATGAAGAGATCTAACCTCGAAGGAGCTCCTGGCAGCAATCGAGATCTTCTTCCAAGAAAGAGACATAATACCGAGGCAGCCAAAAAGCAGAATGATGAAGCTGCCAAGAAGAAGAACGCCGAGAACAGGAAGCTTGAAATGCCCGTAAGGGAACAACATGCTTTCTAATTCGAATTTGACGGTGCAGACATGCTTTTTAAAGATAAGAAAAAATGCACCGAACTTTTACGGAAGACGAGTGATTATGACAGTCGTCTCCCCGAGGTCTACTGTGAATCAGATACTCTGGAAGCCTTTCTTATTCACTTTTTTAGTGTAAACAACCGACCTAGGTATTCTTTTTTTTTAAACATCCTTTATATTGAATTTCCTTATTTTCCATGTTCCAGTCTATGAGTTTCCTCGAGCAATCATTCGTTCGATATGAGAAGAGGCTTGCCGATTATGATTTAAGGATTGGCTCTCTTCTGTCCGAGAATTGAGATTTGGAGCAAAGGTCTCTTGATGCCGAGAAAGCTCTAGCTGAAGAGCGAGGCGAAGTTGAAAACCAAAACAAGAGCTTGTGTAATCTGAAGGCGACTTTTGTGGAGGAAGAGTCGAGAACTTCCAATCTTTTTGAGGAAAACTATCGGCTAATCACCGAACTGGCGGAGGCTAAACGTCAAATTCTTGCTATCTCGGAGGAACGGGACGTTAATAAAGCTATTCTGTACTCCAAGTGTACCGAGTACTTTCAGAGAGGACAATTGGATGAACAACGTGCAGTCTTTGACACCTGCCAGAAGAAGTTGGATAATATCCGTGGATCCCTTGGCAAATATTCCGAAACTTTTGAAAAAGCTAACGAATATGGGTAAGCTGTGGCTGTTGCTCTAAATCTTCGTTCTCTTCTTGACAAGGGGCTCTCTATCTCGGAGGAGGACGTTGTTGAGGCCGAGAAAGAACGCGATCGACTGTCCGTTCTTGCAGATGCTGTTTCGATTCCGGAGTTTCAAGACGAAGATTTTAATATTCAAATTAGTAATCTTGTAATAAGACCTCCGAATTGATCCCAGTCTTTCTTGTAATTGTATCGTAATGAATTTTTCGAATGTTAATAAAATTTCGTTTCTCGTATAGCTGGATTGTTTACTCAAAACTTCAAAACTTAATATTTTGAAATCCAGAAATAGCAAAACAAAATAAGGTGCGCTTTCCCTATTCGTTTTCTTAAAATTTTACAACAAGTCATACTTTATCAAACTAATTGTCGAACTTTTGCATTCAGTAAAGAATGTGTAAGTAATTTTTTTTGTAATTTCGTACCTTTTAATCTTTCGGCCTTACTTTATCGGGTTCCGAGATTCTTTTAGACAAGTTTCTTTTCTATTAGGACAAACTGTCCTAATTTGGTCGAGAACGTGATCAATGTTCCGACGTTTGATTTGTGTAAATGTACAGTTGCATGAACTTCTTGACTACAAAATCGAGATTTATAATAATGTTGTAGCTGAACTTTTATGAAAAGCTGCCTACATATCCTCAAAGGGGATCAAGCCACACGTAGTTCCGAAGTTTTGATATTTGTCGACTATCTCGGAGAATCTGAGATATCAACTTTAATTTTTTTTTTTTGCCTCCGAGGAAAACGATAAGTTGTTCCCTTTCGACCGTTCTTGGTGGTGTCTAGAGATATGACATCTAACAAGCTTCATGTGTATCTAGGATCCTTTGGACGTCACAGTTACCAATCTGAAGTTCGATTACGAGTGGATCGTTATTAGGGGCGTCGATCCTTTTCAAATCTTTGGTAGTAAATATCAACTCCTTTTGTAGAGTCGCGCTTCGTGGAATCTGATCCGCGGATAATCTGAAGATGCTTCGTTGAATTGACTGAACAGAGTCTTCACAGTTCGTGAGTCCTTCCATTATCATGTTAATCCTTCTGCCGTGTCTTCCCGAGGAAGTTGATTTTCTTCGTTTTCCCGTGTTTTACGCTTCTCTTTTTCTCGGTCTTGCTCAAATCAGATGGCCATTAAATGATTCTTCAGGTTTCAGCAGTCCTCGAATTTATGACCCGGTCTTTCATGATATTCACATCATGGGAGGGCCGGAGCGTCAGGTTCTCGAGTATAAGTATACTTCGATTTATCCTTCTAAGGTGTATCCTTTTGTGGGTCAGTCACATAAAAAAGATATTTCCGATTTTGATTGATCTTTCCGAGGTTGGTCTCTTTCTACTCATCGTCCTTCCCTTTCTCCTCTGGTTTCATATCCTTGTTCACTTTTTCAGATCCATGTGCTTTTGAAAGTTCGGCACGATTCTCTTCAATCCTTATATGAGTATTTGCCCGGTGAAGTGCATCATTCATGGATTGGGGACGGTGAGCAGATAACTCATCCCAAAACATTGATTGATACCACGTTGCCAAACTAAGCGCTCTGATCGTTAAATCGTCGTCTATCCTTAAGCGTAAGTAAATCGCCTTGAATCTTTTAATAAAATCTCGGAGCGGTTCCCTCGGTCCTTGTTTTACTGCATAGAGGTCTGATACGGTAGTTTGTTGTTCTAAGTGCAACATGTATTGTTTAAAGAAAGCTTCTCGAAGTTCGGCAAAACAACTAATTGAGTCTGAAGGTAGAATAGTAAACCAAGCTTGGGCATCTCCTCTTAAGCTCTCCAGGAAGAGCTGGCATCTTCCTTCATCCTCCTCTCTCTTTGGAACTCGGCTCTTCCGATCTTAGCTAAAAGGTCTCTCATGTAACCGCTGGATCTCCGGTTCCATCATAGTTCCGGAGTCTTAATTTATCATTGAGTGGTACCCGTGCTCGCGTGATGTTGTAGGTGAGCACAACTCCTTTCTGTTTCTGCTAGTAGCTGATTGACCTCCGGAGCGGTGCTTTATGCCTTATGAACTAATTAATGCATTTCTTCTAATTCTCTTTTTAGAATCGCGATTGATTGGTTGATACTCAGGGTCCATACTTCGTTATCTCCAATTCTCGAACCTCGGCGTACAGTCGTGGTTCGTGTCCTAGGTTCTCTTGCTCTACTCCGATCATCTTCAAATGTTACCCGTTGAGAAGCGGTTCGGGAGGGCCTGACCGGGATCGTTCCGGGAGATTGATTATGACTTTGAGCTCTCGAAGGTTTGAGTTCTTCCGATAGAGTTGCGATTTGATCAATTAAGCTCCGGTTAACCCATTGTTGATGGCTAAATTGTTCTGCCAGCCAATCCTCGTGTCGTTGTTGCTTTCTCACTAACGCTCCCTCGTTTCCTGTTCGGGGGTTGTTACTTCTACTACACTGGGAGCTCGATTTTCTACCGACTGTTCATGCCCGTTATTCAAAGATGGCATCGTCGAAGGTTGTTCGCCTGACTGAGAGGTGGGCCGAGGCATAGTTGACACGCTTGGTCGTTCCTGAGAATTCAGAGTTTCTACTATTGAGGCTCCAGCTGTTTACTTAACAGGGGTTATGAATCCTTGTTCGCCAGGTTGAATCGGCGTTGTTTGTTAATAACTTAACTCGCGGATTATGGGATCCTTGTTCTCGAACAGGACTCTTGCCGACTCTATAACCTAGTGAGTGTTGTTCTAAACCATTATTTCTTCCTCGTCGCTTATTTCGGCGACCTCGCCATCTCGACGCTCCTCCGAAGGCGGTTGCTGTGTGTTCACCATCTTGATTTCCCGAGATTTTTGTCTTCTTTTCCTAAAAGAACACCCCCCTTACTTACCGCGCCAAATGTTGAGACTGGATTCAACTTCTAATTATTTATAATTAGAGGGG
Organism: Euclidium syriacum; assembly: GCA_900116095.1. NCBI lineage: Eukaryota > Viridiplantae > Streptophyta > Magnoliopsida > Brassicales > Brassicaceae > Euclidium > Euclidium syriacum. The sequence goes on from FPAK01000004.1 coordinate 2,496,323, forward strand.
TTCGTTTGGAGTAAATTAAGTAAAAGACAAAAAGAGAAACCTCGGAAAAGAGAACTTTTATTAATAATATCGGTTACAAGGATGTTAGTTAACTTTATCAAAGAGAAGTATTAAACCTAGGTTATCTAGTAATTCTTCTCCCTGATTTTGAATGAATTAAATTAGTGAAGGGTGTGTGTGTTTATATATCCTAGTAGTCGGTCATCTAAGCCCATGGGCTAACCTCGAAAAAATGGAAATATTCCATTTTTCTAAGATCAGGAAATCTATGATAAGATTTGATCTTATTCTGTCCGAGCATAGACTTCGGCTAGGGATGAAGTTGTTTACACCCCCGCTTCGAACACTAAATCTGATCATTCTTCACCGAGGTGTCCCTCGGTCATCTGGGCCGAGGATTCCAATCCTATTGAAGGGACTTATAACCTGATAAATCACCAGGGAAAGGTCGGTAAGGACCGAACCTCAATTATTGCCAAACTATTGACAAGGGGTGGTAACCCCACCATCAACACTCATAACCAGGCCTTCTTCCCACCCATAGTTCTTCTGGAATTCTACCATCTAACGCAGATGAGGGATTTCTTTTTATTTGGTACACAGTTGTGCTCACCGCCTTAGCCCATAATTCTTCATCCAAGCCATTCTCACCAAGTATACATCACACCTTCTCCATTATTGTTCTATTCATGCACTCAACCACTCCATTATGCTGTGGAAGTTATGGACACGTCTTATGCCTCTCAATTCCATGCTACTTGCAAAACTCGTCGAAGTCTTTGTTCACAAACTCCAACCCATTTCTAGTTCTCATACACTTAAGTTTCTTGATGATTCTATTTCCAGATAGCTTCTTCCATTCACAAAACTTTCTTAAAGCTTCACTCTTAATAGACAAGAATAAAACTCACACCTTTCTAGTATAATCATCAATGATAGACATAAAATATTTCTTACCAGAGATACTTGGAGTAACGGGTGGAGATCCCCCAAAGATATGAATGTACATACTTCAGTGCTTGACTTGAATTGTGCTTCCAATGTTGAAGCTCAATCTCTTCATCTTCCCCATCACACAACTCTCACAGAATTCCATCTCTCCAATATTCCTCTTGTCTATGATGCCCCTTTTTGCTAGGATCACCAGATTCTTCATACTCATGTGTCCCAACCTTTTATACCACAAGACTGTTTCGTCATTGCGAGGTTTCCCAGAAACACTAATATCTGACTGTCCTGTTACAGTCTCTCCATCAAGAAAGTATAAAAAACCACACATAGAGCCTCGTAATGCCATCTTTCCGTTCATATAGAACCTTTTCTTTCCTTTGCCTGCGACATGGCTGAACCCAAGCTTATCTAAAGTAGTGACAGATAACAAATTTCTCTTCAGCTTAGTAACATACCTGACATTAGTCAATGTCTTAACCGTGCCACCTCTAGCATTGATGTTGATTGAACCAATTCCTTCAACAGTAACTCCACCATCTTTTGCTAGTAGCACACTTCCAGAGTTGAGCTCCTCTAACGTGTTAAACCAGTCTCTTCTTGAGGTCATGTAATAAGAAGCTCCCGAATCAATCACCCATCTCTCAAAATGCTAATTTTCAGAGACTAGTAATGCATAAACTCTTTTTGATTGATCAATGAGAATTGATGCAGTAACATCTTCCATATCGCCGCCTTTCATCTTCTTCCAGGCAAAACAATCAACATTCCTATGTCCATCCTTCTTGCAGTACCAACAGTTGAGTTTTTCACCACTCGATTTTGACCTGCTCTTACTTCTATTATCATAACTTTTTTGATCCTTGTTCTGTTGTCTTTTTCGAGCCACATATGTTTCACCAGTCTTCTAGGAACTCAATATACCATGACCTTTAAGCTCTAATTTAGCTCTTGCAGCATTCACCACATCATCAATTGTAATTAACTCTCTACCATAGTTCAATGACTCCGTCATGGAATCAAACTGTGGTGGCAAGGAGGCGATCAAAAGTATGGCTTGCAATTCATTTTGAACTTTAGCTCCAACATTTGTCAATCTGACATGTTCTTCAACTAGTGATCAACATTATGATCGATAGACTTAGAACCATCACACTTTAATGCATAGAATGTGTAAATTAAGTGGATCCGACTTGGGAGAGTCTTCTTGTTGTATAGTCTCTCTAAAGCCTTCCAGAGCCCACGTGTTTTGTTGCAATCTGCTGTTTTCCTTGCAACCTTTTCTTCTATGTGTAGAGACAAAATATCCATAGTATACCTTGCTCGCTTCTTCTTGTTGCGTTCATCTGTCTTGACTCTTGCTGCAAAATCTTCCGCTGATTCTTCTTTCTTAATCACCAGCTTTTTCGGGTCTTCAGTTTGGGGTAACACCTCCTCCTCTAAGTCATTACGACTCAAGTGGGATAACATTTTTCTTTTCCACATAGGAAAATCTCCATTACCATCAAAAATAGTTATCTTCACCTTTGGTTTCTTGTACTCCCCTTCAGACATCTTGATCAAAAGAACTTACTACCATTATGCAGTTAGTGTGTCGATTGACATGGATTAGTGTGTCGATTGACAAGGATTAGTGTGTCGATCGACATATAACCCAGATGAAGATTCCTGATAACCCTAACTCCTCGTGTCGATCGACAAGGATGGTGTGTCGATCGACAGCGAACCCTGATCGCAATTTCCCTTTTTTTTTTTTCGCGATGCCGTCGATTTCCTTTTTCCTAGAAATCAACTCAAAACCCTAATAACCGTCGATTGCCTTGTTCCAAGGAGTCGACCTTGATCTAATACCTATATCCCAGCAAAATTCCCTATTCCTTGCTCAGGAACCTCAAGTCTAAGCTCTGATACCAATTGTAGGGATTTGACCCTCCCTATAATAACAAAATAGGTTGTTTGAGCAAAATAAAGAACACAGAGAATTTAACGAGTTCATATCACAGTGTGTGATCCTACGTCTCGGTCTAAAACTTTTTCAATAATCCACTATCACCACATATTACAACAATTTAGGGTTTCTCACAATCTCTATAAGAACAAAAAATATCTCTCAAAAGCTCTCAAACCCCATCTAAACTTATTATATAAATCACACACATGCTTAGCTTTATATATATTAAGACAATTACAAAGATAAGACGGTATAACCCGTGGCCCAATAGAAACAATCTCATTCCTAATTGACTAATACATAAGTCACGGATCAAATTAGCACCCAATGAATTTTATCACCAAAGAAATAGGCCAATCCCAAGACTTATTATGAACCCAACATTAGCTGTTACGATATTTTCATGGACGTCTTGGTTATGTCTGTTTCATTTTATTTAATATATTCAAATTTTAATATGAATTAATCATGAAGATTCTTTTAAATATATTGTTTATGCTCAATCTGTAAATATTTTGTTCATAATCTTTTAGAACAATTGACTATTAGATGATTATGATTATTAGAATCTTAGTTTTGTCTTGGACCTCTTTTATGTTACTAAAATTACACAACTAATCCGTATAACTCATACTTGAGATTAAATTTTTTTTTTTGTTCTTATACAAAACGAAAACACTAATGAAAAACCTAGATAGTTTGTTTAATCATGTACAATTAGATATATATCTCCAAGGTTTTTTAAAAAGAAAATCTAGATAGTTTGTTTAGATACATTTGTGTAGTTTCTTTAGTTATCATTTAAATTTTTTTAATTAATTGTTTGTATTCGGAAAAATAAAACTTTAACAGATTTTTAATATTTATTTCCTATATATATGTGAAGATTTCAATCTTCCTTCGTAGAGTTTTATATTTTTATTCTATAGGTAAACATTTTTTCTTCCTTGCATCAACATGTCATTCTTTGGACATGCATACATACATTTGATCCGATCCTGATTTTAAAATCATATAAAAGGTTGGTGTTGGACTATTTATTAGTGTCATTGTTTTGCTTCTTTCATGTATTAACCTAAGCGTTTTATTGTAGTATGATAATGAGAATTAGAGAGGTATCATACCCGATGTTGATCGAGTTGTGTCTATGTTTTCAGAATCTTTACCATTTGGTGAGATGTTGTGTTTGGCTTAGTCTGATCTACTTAATTCATGTATATCGCTTTACATCTGACTTCAGTGGTTACTTTGGATAGATCGTGACGATGGAAAATGTATAGATTCTATCATGGAGTTAAGTACTTGTGTGACAGGTAATGATTTGTATAAGCTTTATGCTATGATGGTATTTAGTAAACTTGCTAAGAATCCACTCGTTGTTTGGGATAAGACGTGTCATGTCTTATGTGATGACATAATTAATTGAGAAACTCCAAACTTTTAATCCTAGTATTTTAACAAACTTTATATCAAATTTTTTTTTTTCACCTATGTTATATGTTTTTCATCCCATGTTTTTTGTTTCATAGTTTTATCGCTTTAAAGCTATCAAATGCATCAGATTGCTAAATTCAACATCAATTCCTACTTGCGTCTCCATAGAAGTCTTTTTTCCAAGTTCATGAGTTTTTCAGATGATAGTTGTGGATGTGTTGCGCTTTATGATGCTGAAAATCATTTTATTGGGTCCACCATGTATAATATGGATAGTTGTTCTGTTAAAGGTGAAAAATCACGTTAGAACTCAGGATTGATAGACCATGTCTCTAGGTATGTCTACGATGGAAAACACTCGACCACTTATCTTCCCATATTGTCTTTTCTCCATTTGAAAATATGTTTCCTTGTATAGGATTGCTAGATGGAAGTATTATTCGATGACCTCTTTTTTTGGTTGATAAATGGCTTTACTAACATCCTTTCCCTTCCAAACGAGATACTCCATCTCATTATCCTTCGTGTTTGTAAGAATTCGTTTGGTGATCTTTGTCGTACACAAGCGTCATGTAGAACCTTAATGGATATTTCCAATGATGAATTCTATTACAGGAAGTAGATATCTTTAGCGTGCAGATTTAAGATATTTATATATATGGAACCGCCATGTTCATGTTTACGTGTGAGAAATATAATAATTTATCTGCTTTATTTATCAAAGGAGCGTGTGAAGTATTTCTGTTGGGGTCATCTGAAAATAGGCATCTCCATGATACATTAGGCTAGATTTGAGGGGTATGAACCGAATATATATGCCTATGCTAACATCAAGAAGATCATGTCACCTAGTGATAGTGTCACTTCCTTTGTAGTTGAGCACAATCACACTGATGTTTTGCAAAGATATAAAGTTGTATGCTGAAGATTCCTTTCTAGAGTGCTAAGTTCTTTTGATCTCATATGTAGCTCTTTCTACCAGTGTGCTGCAGTTTAGAGTTAGTGCTTACTCTATACGTGTTTTAGTGGACTGACAGAGTGAACTGGAAATGTTTCGTCTTTCCGGGGAAATTAGAGCTAGCTTTGGTCTCCAATGGCTCACATGAAAAAATACGGGCATGACTTGTGGCTAGGGGTGAAAGGCCAACCAAGATCGGATATAGCTAGTTTTCCGCGAAATCTATTTCAGTAGAGCATATGATGTCGATGGCCCGAGGTAGAGCACTCAATGGGCTAGGGTGGCCCCATTTCGCCTTACCAACCCCAGGGAAACTCCGAATACAGGCCGTTCTCGTTTGTATAGAAAAACTGATAGGGTGCTAAGATCCTCAGTCGAGAGGGAAACAGCCCAGACTGTACACTAAGATTTGTTCAAGGGATGTCGGATGTGGACAGGGAAGAAAAAGGGGGTAAAAAGGAAGAAAAAGGGGGTAAAAATGAAGAAAAAAAGGGACAGAAATCCATAAAGTAAATATGGCACGATACTGTTTCGTTTGGTCTTGACAAAGATTTAATATGTTGTATGCAGCGTAGATTGCATTTAATTGCTTCTTGTGTTACTATATATGAACTTTCGTTGATGTTTAATCGAATTTGCTGCCTAATTCCGAGTGATCCTCTTACTAAGTGTGGGCGTTCTCCTCATGGTCTTACGATTCATCAATCTGATGAATTTTATGAGACACCTACCATCTGTGATTCTTGTTTCTCGATAAATTCATGCTTTGTATTTTTATTAAGAATTTCCGTGAAGAGTTATGGAGTGCCGCTATAGTTAAGTTTAGTTTTTGAGCTTTTTAATATATTTTTGGTTAATTTCTATACATTTGAATTTAAATATCTCTTTACTTTAATGAACTAAGTACTTTAGTTAAGCTTTTATCTGTCATTCGATTTTATACAAAATATGATATGATTATTTTGATTCTATCATTGTTACCTTATATATATATTGTTTATATTTGGAAAACCCCTTCTCATATTTCTAATACTTTGTTTCAACTGATTTGGTTGGTTAATATGGTTAAACTAGATTTAAGAAAAACAAAATTGATTCATCTAAAACATATCAAACCACTCTTAGTCTATTAATTCATTAGAACCAGAATATTAAGATTTAAACCGGATATATTTGCATTGGCTCGGTGTGGTATGGACTTAATTAATTGAAATGTAATAAAAAAGAAATAATTATGCTTTTACGTAGTATTCATGTTTACAACTAAGAATTTTTTTTATATTTTTGTCTTTATTTTAATCTATACTTGAAATATTATATATATATATATATATATATAATTGATAAATATTGATGCGACCACATAATATTTATGTTTGCATTAAGAAAATCAATAAAAATATTTCTTTGGATTTCTATATATCTATATTATAAATATTATAAATGAAAAAGAAAAAAAATTTACACACCATTTACGTATGTATATATATATATATATAATACATAGATTTTCGATACCCTCTTTCGTCGTCCACTTCTTTGTAGTGAATTATTAACTCTTCGGAATAGGCCGAATGGCTATAAGCATTATTTCTAAATGCAACTGTCTTAGATGTTTTGCTCGACCACCCTATCATTGATAATATTGTTGTTACTGTTAAAATTCTGAGGAAGTATAACGATATCACCATGACCATCTCACCGGAGAGCTCTTATCGGCCATTGTTTTTAAAATATTGTTTTCTTAACTTTTAATTATATTGCCTATTAAAATACATAACTAATTAGAGTATTTGATGATGCGAAGTTATTCACCTAAAATTAACAGCAAGTACACAGTGTACAGTTGTAGTATTTAGGTTATCGATCCAACATAAAAATAGGGCTAGTTTGGATTCAGATGCAAAAGTAAACGTACTACGATGATTCTAATATGCTAATGACTTGTGATGTGTTGCAAACTTTAAAAGGACATTAGATCTAAGGAAAATCAATTGGAAAAACTTGGGATCATGGTTATTGGTGACTTCTTGAACTCTAAACACTTTAAATTACTAGATCATATTGGTGTACTAGAAAATAGCCTTTATTTAAATCCCTAAATCTCAAATCTCTTTGGATTGTCGCTGAAAGTAAATAAGCTTTAGTACGAACGAGTTAGATCTGTTCACAAGGTGTCTAATCAAATATTCATTTGACTTAGAACAAACCTTGCTCACTACAGACTCTTCCGGCGTCTCTATCTCCGTCTCTGGCAGAAAGATCGACCTTGATAATCTAAAAGTGGTTAATTACGTCACCTCTAAATGTAAAATACTGTTTGTAGTGAAGAATCACGTGGTTTATTCCACAAATCAAAACCGTTTAGAATGATCCCTTGTAAACCCTTTGAAAACCCTAGATCTAATGAATAAACTACTCAGACATGGTTTTAGTAAAACAAATCATCCTTTTATAAATGAAGTGCATGTAAAACGAATTAGAATAGAAGATCAGAGGCTCACAAAGCTCAATTGGGAAAGAACACTCTCTAATCTTCTTTAGAGTCTAGAACAATGATAAGAAAATATCTAAAAGCTAAAAACAATGGAAACAAAAAGCAAAGAGAAACTTGTATTGCTCTGAGTTCTTGTGCCGGGTCTCTCTCTCTCTTTCTCCCTCTCTCGTGCCTCTTAAGGGGTGCTTATATAGGTCGTGAATGAGTCTTAGGGTTTAGGGTTCCGCGAAAGGCCCGATAAGAAAATCTTCTAAATTAAGTCGGCGTCACGGTCGGTCTACTCCATCTCCTTCAGTCGGTCGACTCGGGGCTCGCAGCAACATTTCTTCATTTTTGCTCCAAATCTTTTAAGTCTTCTCAAATCACGTGGAAACTTCAATAAAACCTTCTTTTCAGTTCTTTTTGCTCCAAAGTGTATTTTGCTAGTAAATCCTGCATAAATGCTCAAAACATGCTACAAAAACTCCATAAAACCTACTATATCATGGTAGAAAACCGGTAAAATCCATGATACATCAGTACTTTGCAATATATATATATATATATATATATATATATAGGGATTTAAGATAAAGTTTGCATGAATGATGAGTTTCGCTCAAGCTATTATGATGCTTTGGTTCAGAAGACATGGATCCTTCTTTAAAGGTTTACTATTAGTGCTGCTATTGGTATATTTAGACCAAACCTAGTTTCGTATAGAATTGAGTGGAGTCCAACAACGTCTTGGACCATGTTATCCCTTCCTTTGGAGATGAACTTTATTTTATTTTTGTTAGGTTTGACACAATTCAAAATGGACGTGTGTACTAATTATACCATTAATAATCGTATTTTTCAATTTTGGCTCTTCCATGTTTATATGATTAACTAAATATCTTTGTTATTATGCTTTTATAGATGTGACAGGCCGTGTCACTGATGTATGTGGTATTTTAGCACACGATGTTTCCATGTATAATCCCTCTTATGAAAAACTCATGTTTTATCTCGAGGATCCAAGGTTTGTTTTTTTCCGAGAGTTACCTTTAAATTCATATTTTAATTGTTTCATTCACTTATGTGTTGTTGAATAAAGTTAAGATATATTTGTTTGTGTTGTCGTCTATTTAATAAACATGCTCGAGAATTTTCTAATGAGTGGCTTAGTTACCAAAATGATGATGTTTTCATTTGTAACTTAAGATTCGGGAGAATACACTATGGAGAAGGTGATTTGTTTCTTTCTTTGATTCCTGTTTTTATTTTAAACTTTTCCCCTATCTTATGTTATAAGAATATTTTCTTTTGTGTTTTCTCTATATGAGAGTGGATTATTATTGCGCCTTGTGATTGTATCCAATTGTCGTTAAATGAAGAAATCACTGATGTCCAGCGTACGCGATATGCTTTTTATTTAATAGAAGTGTCTAAGTATTTGTAGTTTTTAGGTGATTACTATGCCGCTTCTATGGGCATTTAGATTGTTTTTTTTTTTTTTTACTGTTTCCTACTACTATAGATAACAACGTTTTATTTAGTTTTCAATTTCATGAAATATTGGTTTTTCATTTATGTTTCGAATATTAATATTGATATATTACACATGACTAGAATTATCAATTGTCTTTAAATTGCATGAGTTATTTTATATATAAATTGATAAATTATTTTATATACAAAAGAACATGAACATGGTTTTTTCAAAATGTTTATCGTCCGGTTCTAATTTGACAGCTCATATGTAAGTGGAACTTACACTACCAAAAAAAGGACTATTACATCATTTTTTTTCTATGTTTGCATTACTTATAATTGATGCAAATTATATTTGCCTCATTTATAAAAGCGTCTTAACATTTAGTGATGCAAACACTATACATCGGTTTAAACAATTATTGCAAATATTTGTATCAGTTAAATTAAGCAATGTAAATATGTGTCAATTGTTAAAATGATGATAGTATTTGTGACGGTTTGAATAACTGATGTTAAATGTTTATATCACTTGTATATAATTGATGCAAAATTTGTATCATTTATATAAGTGATTCTAATTATTGCATCACTTTAAATAAACGATAAAAAATATTTATACCACTTGAAGAAGAATGATGTTAAAATTAGTGTTTATTTTCATAAATAATTCAAATAGTAGTATCATTTCCAATAATTGATATAAAACGTTATATCACTTGTTAATAAATGATTCAAATACTAGTATCATTTCCAAGAACTAATATAAAACGTTATATCACTTGTTAATAAATGATTTAAATAGTAGTATCATTTTCAATAACCAATATAAATTGTTATATCACTTATTAATATATGATTCAAATAGTAGTATCATTTACAATAACCGATATAATTTGTTATATCAATTGTTAATAAATGATATTATATTACTTTCATTTGTAATAAAAGATGTTATTACATAATTTTGTATAAAAATTTAAATAGTTATAAATTAAAATTTTATTAAAATACTAAATTAATTGAATCATAAATCATAAAAAACCAAATCAAAAACCCAAAATAATGTATTAAAAGTAGATAAGAAAAATAACATTTAGGTTGGTGCAACTAATAGAAACCATAAATAAAATAGCTAACTTGCTAAAGTGTTTGCATTAAACCACAAATAAACTAGTTAAAGTTTTCAAATTCGTATTAAACATTTTGATTTCCATTTGTCCCATCATCGGTTGCCTACACAAACAAATAGTCAAATAAATATATAATATAAAATTTGGATGTTTATAAAATTTAAGTATAAATGAATTAACCTGAGAAGCAGTTGAAGGCTGTATGTTTGCAATTGTTATAGATAGAAATTCCGCTCATATATTTGCCTAAATAAACATTTAGGTTGAAATATCAGAGTTATATCACAAGTATGTTACTATGTTATACTTAAATGTTCATTAGTTGAAGAACTGACTATCTGCTAGCTTAACATAGTAAAGAGTTTTCATTTGATCTTTAACGTTTACACTTGTGTTCTCAGTTCAACGTTTTCAGAATCTTCCATTTCTTGCCTAATTACTGTAGAATGTCTCAACAGTTTTGAAGGTGTGGGTCCACGACCGACACATCGTACTCGTCTCGGACGCTCTGGACCAAACACTTGAGTGTATTCACCATCCAAAGTAGCTGCAACTTGGCTTGTGACTCTCGGGTTAGGGTTTTTGTTCATCAACGTTGTAAGTGCTTCCTGAAAAATTGAAGTGATGGACTTTAGACTCTCAAAAGATTGCTAATGCTAGGGATGTCAAAATGGGTAAATCCAACCCAACCCAACCCATTACCCAGTGGATTAAAGTGTTAACGGGTTGTGGTCAATCCGTTACCCATTATTAAATGGGTTGGGTTGATCCGTTACCCATTTAATTTAACGGATTTGGATGGGTTCGTGGGTAACCCGTTAAACCATTTCGTGGCTGTAATGGAGTTGGTTTGTGGTTCAAATTCGGTTTACACATTTAATTTGGTTGGTTTGTGGTTCAAATTTAAATGTTAATTGGTTAACAATTAATCCATTTCGACCCATCAACCCATTAAAACCCAACCCATTCCAACCCAAACCCGTTTAATCCATCAACTCATTTGACCCGTCAGCCCATTAGGATAAAAAAATTCAAATCCAATAGGTTAATGGGTCTAGGTTGGATTGGGTCGACCCGTCACTTTTGACCCCTTTTGACACCCCTAGCTAAAGCATAAACCACAAAATAAATACCTAACTTGCTAAAGTCTTTGCATAAACCACAAATAAAGTAACTAATTAACTAAACTGCACTAATAGACAAATTATTTGAATCTACATATTAATATAACATAATGATCATTGATTTTTCTAATGTTTTCAAACATATTCAATATTTAATAGGAAAATACTAACCGCACGCATTTTAGCTTCTTCAGATACGAAGCTTCCATCAGGTTTCGTCTGAGTTGTGATGAACAATTCCGCACGACTTGACGTTTTTCAAGTCTTGATTTTCTTTGTCAAAACACATGCATAGTATTATACAATGTCAATTCAATATGCATTTACTATACATAATTAAGGGAAAATTAGATGAGAAAACTGGTGCCCTAGCTACATTAAGAAAATATAGATGTTTACTTCCTATAACTAAATTATGATCAGATGTTTATGCACAAAAAGATAATGAAAAATTCCATGAGTTTTAGTTATCATTAAACTAGTTTTCAAAAGCTTATTGGATACATTATGTTTGATAAAATCAGAGAAAAAATTAACATTTTAATTGGTAGTTCTCAACGTTGAATACTCACAATGTCATTTCTTCTTCTTGCTATACTCTTTCTTTCACATAAGCTAGGAGTCTTATTATTAGTCTGGCTTATTACATTCTTGTCTCGTATTTTCTGTCAACACAAGTATTAGGAACATAAATTGTTTGTATTTGATATCATATACAATTTTACAGAGAGGGAGATTTAATTTTAAACTATACCTTCCACTTTTCAGAAAATCTTCTATGAACCAAATGATTCTACTGATCTTCAGGAACATTCTTGGGTCAATTCTGCATTGTCTCAGCTCGGTCATTCTTTTTTTGCTTTTTTCAGATACGTCCCTTCACATCCTTGTATCTGCTCCCAAGTAGACCAATCACATAATATTTTCTTATCATCGGGTCATCAAACCTAAATTTTGCCTGCAATTTAACCAAGTGAACATGTTAATTAAATTTTCTATAACAAAATATACATCATCAAATGAACATAGAACTATATCTCTGATCTGATCTAATACTTGTATTACATCCCATGCTTTATCTTTTATCTGAGGAGCAACTGTTCTTCAATTGCTGTAGTTAATGGGTATCAAGTTGACATCCTTACTTAATTTACCTAACCATGATCCAAGCAAGCATCCAAAATGATCAATCGGTTGATCGGTATTTTCATCACTTTGCGATTTTGCAACTTCCAAACATCGTTTGTTGTCACCATTTTTCCTTCTATGTTTCCATCATTATCTTAATAAAAACAAATTGTATTACTATCTGATAAAAATGGACAAAACCGACCGTTTATACAAATTATGTAAGAATAAATTATTAAAAACGTAGGAAGGTGAAGCATGTAAATTGAAAGCGGTTGCATTCCTGAGTTTCCTTTATAAGTATAAGTTTTGATACATATGAGTTGTACTTTCCATTTGAAGCTGTTACATTCCTCAGCTGGTGAAACAGGTGCTCTGAAAACCATCTCCAAACTTCGATGGTCATTTGGTTCTTGTGTCTCAGAATCCATTAAATCCATAAACCTAATACAAAGTAACCAAAAGGAGATTTATAATCAATAAAAAATTCACATGATAAAGAGATTTTGGAATCCAGATCTACCGAAAAAAAAATAATTTTTTGTTTACTAAAGTGATTTGATTATAAAAACATGCTCATCAACTACTGCAAACAAGGGTTTGAATACAAACAAAACAACTCATGTTCTCCACAAGTCCCAAGATCTAGTACAAATAATGTTAAGCAGCTAAGCTTAGACTAAATAAATGTTTTCAAGTAGGCAAGATATTAAGGAGGGAAATACATAAACCTTACATGTACTCTAACTTTATCAACAAATGGATATTCCTCGAATAGCATCAGCAAAGCAACATCTTCAGGAGTTGATAGAATTACAAAATCTGAGAGTTTGAGATTTTAGGAATAAGGTTTGAAATTACAACTAGTTTGGATGAGTTTGGGGATCCTCAGTTCTTCCACTATCGCTCGAAGCAATAGCGATATAAATGATCATTTGTTATTAATATTTTCCATGAAAACTATAATAACTTCTTTTAACTTTCACCATTTTGAAATGCACAAACCTAATATATCTAGATTATGAATCTGGAAAAAAATGAAGTTAATAACTCAAAACAATTATGTTATTAAACTATACTAAAACGTAGTAAAAGAAAATTGAAAATAATAAACTTAACTTTATCGAGGAGAAAAGGATGATGGAATCACTTTGAGAATGAGAAGAGTATTTGGGTGGCTTTGATTTATACAGGGGTTTGTATAGGGTTCTAGTTTGGGAAATATTGTTAAAAGTTAAAACTAAATTTCATCAATATATTTTCAGTTCCTAAAATCGTATTAACTATATTTTCATTTCCTTAAATCTCGTTGTACAAATTCAAATCACTATAATCGATTTTATATCTATACAATTTCATTCTTTATAGTAAGATTTAATTTATTTTGGAAACCAAATTTTTATTTTGAATGTATATTCAGAATAGTCCACTAACCTTATTTGGCATTGAATATGTATGTTGTTATCTAAAAATAAGAACGTAATATATGAGTTTGTTTGAAAACGGAATATTTGCATAACTGTGTAACAAAAATATGGTATTTAGATATGGAAAACAAATATGTGACTTGCTTAAAATTTGAATATGTTATTTCTATATTCAAATTGAGATATTTAAGAATTTGAATTATTCAATCATATTTTTATTTATTTCCGAAAATGAAGCAAAGTAATTATGAAAAAAAAGAAAATTTTGAGGATTTGAAGGGATATTTATTTTGAAAAATTGATTTGAATTAAACTAATCTATGTTAATTCATATTTTTAATAAAAGAAATGAAATAAATATACATTTAAAAAAAAACAAAACCACTGTAACAAGAAAAGACAAAGAAACATGAGATGTGTTTGAAGGCATGGCGGACCATGTTCTTCTAATTATTGAAGCCCAATCTTCCATGTTTGATATGATCATATTTTTAACAAAAAAAAAATAAAACTAACGGTTGAGATTAGAAGGAAAAAATATTACGGCCCATATTTTTAAAAACTTAGATCTGTGTGTATAGCAGCGTGTAAATCGGGTAAGATCCGATATCTCTAGTTTTAAATTATAATTTTAACGAAATTTTTTTAAAATTATAATTTTTAATACAACATTACCCTTACTAACCTTCTTTAAAAAATCATAATGGCATTGGTATTTGATGCAATTTTAGTTATAAGAGTAAGGGTATTTTGCATTTTGTACTTCACTTTTAATAGTATAAAGATGTGTGAACTAAATCACTTACAATCGCATGGGGCATACACAATATTTTTCTTAGTATTCGAAACATCAAATGATTCTAGATCATCATTATTTTTTTGTTTCTGAATCAGTAGCAATAAAGCAAACAAATTGCTGAACATTTTATTTCTCAAGAAACAAATCTACAGATCTTGTTTTAAAAAGTCAAGCAAAAGATTAATGGAACATTTTTTATATATATAAAAGATTTTGAGACATTTTTTAGTTGATTTTTTTATGCGATTTTTCTTCTGTTTTCTTTGAATAATAAGCTTACATATTTTTCTTGCTTCTAGGGAGGTCATATATTTGTCAACATTCTTACTTCTTGAATATCTAGGCGGTAATTACTTTGGTGGAGGAGCATATAATATTTTCTTCGACTTCCTGCCTATACGTAGGTAAATTGTTACACACAACTTAGATAATTACGTATGAGATATGAATTATAACATATATACATACAACATACCTGGTCAAGAGTTTTGAGTATCAACTTCTAATGAAGACTTATAGATGAGACATTTCTCTCCCATTTTGTGCTAAACCTAGTTCTTAGTTATATAGAGATAGTATAAGAATTTTTCTTTTAAACGTAGAAACCTAAATTGTCAATTTAGGTTTTTCCTTTAAAAAGTTATAGATACAAATCGAATGTATATATCTTTACAATATCGATATTGATATAGATATTTGACATTTTAGGTAAAAGAAATTAAGAGTGAATCACACGATGATTAAATGGTGTATAATAAATTTTATAATAACGAGAAATGCATTTAATAAATTGTTTGGAATCAATCGTGTTTTAACTGTTTTATATTTGTGTGATTATACTTTAATTTGTAACGGTTTTATTATTGTTCATGTTATGGTTCATTTTTTAATCATTAGTATTCTGGTTATCATTTAATCTTTTGTTGGATGGTATTTAAATAATAATTGTTATTTGTTTACGATGGTGTGTGCAAATATATTGTAATAAGTTTCTAGAAAATGTATATATATATATATATATATATATTTTTTTTTGTCACCTTGAAAAGAAACTTATACAAATGGCTTTGTGATCCAAGTTGGAGGAACACCACTTACATAAGAAAATTCTCTACCCTGAGCAGTAGCATTACACGCCAAACAGTCCACCTTTCCATTTGATCTTCGTGGGATAAGAGAGAGGGTGAAAGCTTGGAACCGGCATCTGAGGGCAACAAAAGTAGTAAGCAGGGCCACAAAGGCAGGCCAGTCAGTCATCGATGTTGTCATCTTCACGAGCTCGGAGCAGTTAGTCTAGAAAGCCACCTTGTCCTCATTTTGGTTCAGCATGCATTATGGTCCAGAGGAGGGCTTCCATCTCAGAGTGTAATATTGATGTGAGGGCATCAGAAAACTTAATAATCTCACGAATAGTCTTATCTTTTTCTTTAGAAAATATTATTTTACGCGAAATAAACAATGTATAACTTAATACAACATGTAATTATTTAGTTGAGAGTATTACTACCGATAGACTTAGTATGTCTTACAGCCACCTTGCATATAAAAAATAAGAAAAACAGATTAGTTTGTCAGATATTAAATGGTAAGATGTTCTAAATTTTATTTTAAATATAGAAATCTCGAGTTTCTATGTTTCTAAGATTGACACCAAGCTCAGTACAATCATATAAGTTACATAGAAAAGTTGAGTTTGTAGATAAAATTATCATCACAATAAACAACTATGAAGTTAAGCATGCAGGTAAGATAATCAAAATTAAATAAACTAACATGTAATCTTTTTAACATGCCAAAATCTTAGAATGCAAACAACATTTTGATGATTGTTTCTTTTTCATTTCCTAATAAAGTTATACGCCATATATGTGCTTGCATGACATTCAAGCTCATATCTGCTGCAACACAAATTGAATTTAATTAACTCTTTATATTGAAATACATGATATAGATCGTGATATTATAGAGGACAAACTTTGCATCTGCAAGAGTAAAGGAAGTGAACAACTCGTGAGTATGCTCAAGCGTGAGCGTATTTACATTGAACTTTGAAATATTGTCGACAATACGAACCACGCCAATACTTTGTAGAAATATTGAATTAAAATGATATGACAGACATAAATCTAATAAATAAATAAAAAATGGATTCGTGAAAAAGAAACTTTATATAACGCAAGATAATTAAAAACTAACCAGTTAAGTAAAAGAATATATATATATATATATATATATACATATATTTATGCATAATATATCAATGTCACTGTTGAAAGAAAAGAAAGACTCGTCATTCTCGCCAAAATCTTAGAATGTAAACAACATTTTGACAGTTGCTTATATTCTATTTCCTAATAAAATTATACATTATATATGCGTTTGCATGAAATTCAAGCTCATATCCGCTGCAACAGAAATTAAATTTAATGAACTCTTTATATAGAAAGACATAATATATGTTGATGGTGGGGTTCTACCCCTTTATCAATAGTTTGGCAATAATTGGAGTGAAGTCCTTGCTGAGTTCTTCCCTGATAACTTATTAGGTTATAAGTCCCGACAACAGGAATGATGACCCTCGGCCCAGATGACCGAGGGATACCTCGGTAAAGAATGATCGAATTTAGTGTCCGAAGCGGGGTTATAAACAACATCGTCCTAGGCCGAAGTCTAAAACTCGGACAGTATAAGATCAAATCTTATCACATATTTTCTAGTCTTGGAAAAATGGAAATATTCCATTTTTCCGAGGTTAGCCCATGGGCTTACTAGACCGACTATTAAGCATATATAAATACATACCCCCCCTCTCACTAATAATATTCATTCAGAATCGGGGAGAAGACGAACTAGATCGCCTAAGTTTTACTTCTCTTTGATAAAGTCAACTCGGCATCCCGAGTTGACACCCTTGTAACTCAGATTATTAATAATACATCTTTTTTCCGAGGTTTCCTCTTGTTTTCTTACTTTATACTTTTCCAAAAACGAACCCCTCTAATTATAAATAATTAGAAGTTGAACTCAGTATCAACATTTGGCGGGCCAGATAGAGGGTAGCTGACCTTTGGTAAGTAAAACAGAAACCTTGGAAAACAGGAGGATGAACACAGAAACGCCATCTACAGACGAACATCGAGACGGTGAAGTCGCCGAAGTAAGCGAAGAAGAAGTTACGGTCCGAGATACTAATCATCCAGCTAGGGAATCTGCTAGAACCCTATTTGAAAGTCGCAATCCCATAGTCTGTGAACTGAGTTACCCTCAGGCTACACCCAGTCAACTCGGCGAGCAGGGATTCTAACTTCTACCAATCCCATAGTCGGAGCTTCAATAGTCGAGATCAGGAACTCGCAAGAGTTACCAAGCGCGTCAACAACCACTCGTCCTGATCCTCGGACATCCAAGCAATCCGCACCAATACAATCATCAAATAACAGAGAAAAGTGACATATAACAAATCGAGTTCCCAATGTAGAAGAGGTGACGACCCCCGAAGGAGAAATGATAGGAACACAACAGCAGCGTGAGAGTTGGCTGGCAGAGCAAATTAACCATCAGCAACAGGTTAACCAAAGCCTAATCGACCAACTCGCGACCATATCAGAAGAACTCCAAACATTGAGAGCCCATAGCCATAACCAAACTCTTAGAAAAACTTTGGTTAGACCTTCACGAACCACTTCTCAGTGGGTAACGTTCGAGGACGACCAGACCGGTCCGAGAGAACCCAGGACGTCTACTACGTGTCGAAGTTCGAGAAGTGGGGATGATGTAACTCAGATTCCGAGCACCGACCAATCAATCGCAGTCTTGAAAAGAAAACTAGAGGAGATGCGATCACTAGTCCACAAAGCAACAAGCATCACCCCATAAGTTGATCAATTACTGGCAGAAACGGAGAGAAGTTCGTTCACTTATAACATCACACGAGCACGAGTCCCACTCAATGACAAGCTAAGACTCCCAACCTACGACGGGACCGGAGACCCCGCAGTCTACATGAGAGCCTTTTTAGTCAAAGTCGGCCGAGCCGAGTTCCAAAGAGGTGAAGAGGATGAGGGAAGATGTCAACTCTTTTTAGAAAGCTTGAGCGGAGATGCCCAAGCCTGGTTCACTAGTTTACCCTCCGATTCGATCGGTTGTTTTGCAAAACTCCGTGAAGCTTTCTTCAAGCAGTACATGCCTCATGTCGAACAACAAGCCACGGCATCGGACCTCTACGCAATAAAAAAAGGACCTAAAGAGCCACTCCGAGACTTCATTAAAAGATTTAAAGCAATTTACTCGCGACTGAGGATTCACGACGACTTAGCAATTGGAGCACTTAGTGCTGCGACTTGGTACCAATCGAGGTTTTGGGACGAACTCACTGCTCATCGGCCCCAATCTATGAACGATGTTTTTCATCGAGCAAACACTCACATAAGGATTGAAGAGAATTGTGTCGAACTAGCCAAAGTACACGGATCCACAAAGATAAACAAAGAGACGAACCCAGAGGAGAAAGCAGAAGGGCGACAAGTAGAAAGGGACCAATCTCAGAAGGACAAATCAAAGTTGGAAATAACCTTTTCGGTAACAAACTCGCCCAAGGATGTATCTCGGAAGGATAAGTTGAAGTATACATACACCCGAGATCCTGACGACCCGACTACCCCCTGGTGTGAATATCATAAAAGACCGACACACAAAACCGAAGATTGCCGAAACTTAAAGAATCATCTAATGGTCATCCGATTTGAACATGACCGAGAAAAGGAGAAGCGTAAAACACGTGAAGATGAAGAAAACCCGCCTACACGCGAAGATACGGAAGAAGGAGAAGTTCTGCCTTCACCACCCCCAAACCAGAGGAAAAGGATTAATATGATAATGAGAGGACTCGCAAACTGTGAAGATTCCGTTCGATCAATTCAACGAAGTATCTTTAGACTATCCGCGGATCAGGTTCCGCGAAACTCCACTCTGCAGAAAGAACTGACATTTACCACCGAAGACCTGAAAGGAATCGACGCTCCCCATAACGATCAACTCGTAATCGAACTCCAGATAGGCGATTGCGATGTCCAAAGGATACTCGTCGACACCGGAAGCTCGGTGGATGTCATATTTTTAGATACACTGCAAAAGATGGAGGTTAAGGATCAAAAGATTAAAGCCCGGGTAAAATACCTAACCGCTTTCGGAGGAGATACAGTCTCAACTGTGGGAACCATCAAACTTCCAGTATCGGCCGGAGGGGAAAAAAAATCGTGAAGTTCGAAGTAGTGGAATGAGCCATCATTTATAACACGATCATCGGAACCCTGTGGTTATACTCTATGGAAGCTGCTCCATCTACTTATCATCAGTGCCTGAAATTCCCAACTCCAAAAGAATATTTCACGGTCCGAGGTGACCAAAAGATGGCTCGGAGATGCTTCGTAACAGAAAACAAATTGCGATGAAGTCAAGAAGAACCCCCGAATCAATCTCTCACATTAACCACGGTCAACAAGAAGAAACCAACATCTGCTGAAATCTTGGTAGAACTTTTCGGAAGGGAACAGTACCTAGGGAGAACAACCAAGAAAGGTCGGAAGGGAAGAGCTTAGTTTTTCCCAGAAGGCAATAAAAAAAAAAACAACAAAAAACGTTGATTTCCCGGATCTTCCGGGATAGTCAACAGAAACCCACAAGTCGGAACTACGTGTGGCTTGGTCCCCTCCGAGGGTACGTATGCAGTTTTTTACAAGGTTCAGCTGCAACACCATGAAACCTGGTTTTAGTCTTGAAGTTTACAACTCAACTATGCCGAGGTTCATACAAAGTCGGAACCTTGATCACGTTCTCGACCAAAATAAAAATTGTCCGAAAGAATCTCGGAGCCCGATAAAGTAAGGCCGAGAGATTAAACGGTACAAAATCAAACAAAAACCTCTTACACATACTTTTCCGAATGCAAAAGTTCGACAATAAGTCTGATAAAGTAGGACTTATTGAAAAACTTTAAAGCAAAAAAATAGGGAAAGCGTGCCTTATTCTTTTTGCTATTTCCAAGTTTCGAAATATTAATTTGAGAAACTTCGAGTAAACAAATCCAATCATACGAGAAACCAAGCTTTCATTAAAACGTCCGAGATGTCATATTCGGATGGAGATTGAAAGATCATTAATCCAATTATACGAGAAAAAAACAAAAAGAATTCTATTAATATCTAAATACATTTACAAAGAGAGTCGAATTGAAGTTTTAATACAAGGATTACAATCTAAATATTAAAATATTCATTTCGAAATTCCGAAATCACAATACTATTAGCAAGCTCGGCTAGTCGGTCACCTTCCTTCTCGGCCTCAACAACATCCTCTTCTGGAATCGGAAGTCCCTTGTCAAGAAGAAGACAAAGATTCATAGCAACAGTCGCGGCCTGTCTGTATTCGTTAGCTTTGCTGAAGGCATCATAATAAGCTTCCGAACACTTGTCAAGAAACCCGCGAAGGTAGTTTAACTTCTTACGACAGATGTTGGAGGCTACGCGTTGTACTTCCCGATAGCTTTTGGCACACTTGGATTCCATGATAGATTTATTAACATCCCTTTCCTCCGAGATAAAAACTACATGACGTTTCACTTCAGCCAGTTCAGTGATTTACCGAGAATTCTCCTTGAAAATATCAGAAATTCTCGTTTCTTCCTCGTCAAAATGTGCCTTTATTTTACCCAAGCGTCTATCCGTATTCACGATTTCATTTTGCGCCTCGGATAAAGCTTTATCGGCGTCGAGGGACGTCTTCTCCAAATCTTCGTTCTCGGCTTGAAGAGAATTGATCTTCAAATCGGATTGTGCAAGCATGTTTTTGTACCGAAGAAACGCCTGGCCGACGAAATCCACCGTCTGAAGCGGACATAAAAAATGTTAGCAGAACTTCCTAAAGAAAAGAAAAAGTTGTCTCGGATGTTGTGAGCAAGAAAGGGCTTCTAGAGTATCCGATTCACAGCAGACCTCGGGCAGACGACTGTCAAAGCCGCTCGCCTTTCGTAAGAGCTCGGCGCTTTTCTTCTTATCCTTAAAAAGCAGATATGCACCATCAAATTTGAATTTGAATGTATGGTGATCCTTCACAGGCAAGATAAGCTTTCTGTTCTCCGCATTCTGCTTTTTTTGCGGCCTCGAAGCTTTGTTTCTTTCTTGGGAGAAGGTTCGGATGCCTGCCGGAAGCTCCTTCGGGGTTTGATCTCTTCATTCTAGGAGAAGAATTGTTGCCTTCCCAGTCCTCTCGTCCTACAAAAAAATTAATCGTGAGAAGAAGTTCGGCAAAAAAATAGGAAGATCGAATAGAATGTACCGGCCCAGGAGCGAGCTCTAAAAAATGAAGATGGAAGTATATCGCCCCACTGAAGCTCTCCTTTTGCTTTAAGTTTTTCGAATTCTTCGGAGAAGTTTGGTGGAAGCGCTCGGAAGCAGCTCGGTTTGACTGTAAAGGAAACAAAGAAAGTTTAGCATCGGAATGAAAAAGGAAAGAGGAGACCTAACTTCTACCAATTATAATCTTCCAATTTTTGAAGATTGTGGCGTTAGATTTGTAAACCGAAGCTTCGTTGATTCGGACGTAGGAGTAACTTCGGAACCATAACTTCGCGCCTGTACGGAATCTAGTGAGGATTTTCTTCTTGGGTTTGATGCTTAGTTTGAAGGTCCCCTCTGGATTTCCATTACCAGAAAGGTTCTTCAGTTCTTCTAGTTTCCAGGAGTTTAACCGAATGTTGCACAGAGCTGCGAGCACCAGAGCCCGGTAATGATTTTTACGGAGTTCGGTGTTAGTTGTGACTTCGCCATTCCTCGACGGGCACAATAACTTACCATTAACTGTGGGATCGGAAACGAAAGATTGGCTTCGGCGAAGAAGCTTTCGTAGAGACAGACGTACCCTGATTGTGAGGTCCATGGTGTCTGTTCGGACCTCGGAACCAGAATTTCAATCTCTGCGGGGTTCAAAGCTTTCCTTTTAATCGATCCGATCTCAGATCTAGGAAAAAGGGAAGGTCCAACATCTAGGATACTTGGCCAAGGAAGAGTATTCCCAGAAATCGAAACCTCGAGGTCGTTTCTCCCGGACATTTCGTAAAATGATATTAGTCAGAGAAGAAAGATTGAAGGTTACCTCGGAGAGTGGAAAGTCGATTATGGGAAAAATTAATCGATAATGAGCGGTTTTATAGAACGAACAAATAATGATGAACGCTTCGTTTAAAGTGATGAAGAAATTTCATTAGCCAACCCCTGAGGCGAAAGGAGGCGCCTTTCTTCTCATTTATTTTCATCTGTTTTCGAGACAACAGGTCGCTTGGGAGGTGAAAGCTTTTGCGAGAATCGAACATATTGCGTGAAAGGACTTTTCGTTGTCCTGTGTTTTCCCGCCAAATTGAAGAACGAAGTATGTTGCAGAACTAAGACTAAGACTATTGAAGACGAAGATCGACTGATACCGAACTTCATTTATTGACAAGCTATTTAGAATGGAAATTCGCCAACGCTGCCCGAAGACATCCTCGGACTAACTGGGGGGGACTTACTGTTTATGGTGGGGTTCTACCCCTTTATCAATAGTTTGGCAATAATTGGAGTGCGGTCCATGCCGAGCTCTTCCCTGATAACTTATTAGGTTATAAGTCCCGACAACAGGAATGATGACCCTCGGCCCAGATGACCGAGGGATACCTCGGTAAAAAATGATCGAATTTAGTGTCCGAAGCGGGGGTATAAACAACATCGTCTTAGGCCGTAGTCTAAAACTCGGACAGTATAAGATCAAATCTTATCATAGATTCCCTAGTCTTTGAAAAATGGAAATATTCCATTTTTCCGAGGTTAGCCCATGGATTTACTAGACCGACTATTAAAGATATATAAATACATAATCCCCCTAACTAATAATATTCATTTAGAATCGGGGAGAAGACAAACTAGATCGCCTAGGTTTTACTTCTCTTTGATAAAGTCAACTCGGCATCTGGAGTTGACACCCTTGTAACTCATATTATTAATAATACATCCTTTTTCCGAGGTCTCCTCATGTTTTCTTACTTTATACTTTTCCAAAAACGAACCCCTCTAATTATAAATATTAGAAGTTGAACTCAGTATCAACAATATAGATAATGATATTATACAGGACAAACTTTGCATCTGCAAGAGTAAAGGAAATGAACAACTCTTGAGGATGCTCAAGCATGAGCGTATTTACATTGAAATGATATGAGAGACATAAATCTAATAAATAAAGAAAAAATGCATCCGTGAAGAAGAAACTTTATATAACGCAAGATAATTAAAAACTGACCAACTAAATAAAAGACATATATATTTATGCATAATATATCAGTGTAACTGTTGAAAGAGAAGAAAGACTCGTCATTCTCGCATTCTGAAATTATCATATGCGTTGATTCGGAAAATTGTATTTTGTGACCATGCATGGTGAGTATAAAATCAGAATTTTATACCACGGCATTAAACTCTTCTAGAACAATCCATTCATCGTTAGGTACCAACCAACAACGTTGATTCCTTAAATTGCTTGGAATAGTTGCCCCGATTCGAGTACCCCGATTCGAAAATTCTACAACATTTATTTAAGAACAGACATATAATATAAAAGAGTCAAGTTAAAAATACAAAAATCAGTATACCTCCCGATCAACGAAAATGAATCTAGATATCTAATTAGATCGAGTAACATTAACACCTCAGATTGTTAATGCTTTTACAAGGATTCGAGATGAACAATTAGGTGGGCGGAAAGAAACAACAAAAAAGAAAGCTTAGTCAAAATTTAGCATAGAAATTTTATAAGTGTAAAAGTAAACTAATGGGTTCATACAAAATTATGTACATTCATCCTATATATATTATAGACTAGAAACAATAACACAAGAATATCATTTGATATTTGATATGTAAGTGATATATTTTGTAAGGAGAAAAGGAAAAAAGGAAAAAAACAACAAACCTAATCAATTCATTGGGAATAAGTAAGTGTAGTTGAGACAAATACATGTGAACGTACATAATGTTTAAAGTGAAAGTGAAAAATATTTGGTTGGTTGTTTTCATTTAAGCAGAATTCATAAACTATCTTTAAGAAATTAATTCTAGATTTGTGGGTTACAAAATGGACACTTCGAAAAATGAATTTTGAAGTGATATAAGTATAGTATGATTGTAGATGAAAAATATATAATAAATAAGAAATATGAGATATATATAGTATTTACTAAATATGTAGCATGAATAATTTTAAAGATTTATTTCATATACAATTGTTTTGTTCTTTTATTGAATTTCTAAAAAAAAAATATAATATAAATATAATATTGTAAAACATATAAGAATTAAAGTTCCATGCAAAAGCTAATAATCAAATCTTAATAGATTGAAAGATATGACATGAGGCATATGATATTAAATATATGATATTATATGATATGTGAATCGAGAATTCGTATAAAAATTTTAAACTTTGATTATGAAAATCTATAAGCATATTCGTATAGATCTTGCTATTATTTCTTGATATCCAACACTACAAAAAAAGGTTATATTAAATTATTTAAAAAACATCATAAAACTAAATGATACTATTTAAAATTAGTTATTATTAAGTGATACAAACTATATGGATTAACATCAGTTTTGATAATTGATGTTGTTATTTACTTGTTCAACATCACTTTATTAAAAATGATAAAATTTTCTATTAGTTTGCATCACTACAAAAATATAAATTTACATCATTTACACAATTAATGTATTTTAAAATAATGTTAACATCACTTTTAAAAATTGATACAAAGTTTACATCAACAAGAGATGATGCAAAAAAAAATTAATTAATTAGATTTTAAATAATTATGTAATAACTTAAAAGACATCACAAAACTAAGTGATATTATTTTAAGTTAGTTATTAATAAGTGATACAAATTATGTGGATTACCATCAGTTATGATAATTGATGCTATTATTTATTTTTTTTAACAATTATCTATTAGTTTACATCACTTATAAAATATTGATACAAAAAATATAAATTTACATCAATTACACAATTAATGTATTTAAAAAAAAATGTTTACATCACTTTTAAAAATTGATACAAAGTTTACATTAACATGATATGATGCAAAAAAATTAACTAATTAGGTTTTAAATAATTATGTAATTATGTGTGGAATTTAATAAGTATATACTCTTAGAAAAATCCATGTATCTGCCTCTCAGAAAAATCAACGAAACAAACGACTTTTTTTCTAGCAGCGAATGACTCTGAAACTCAGCATCCTGCAACTTCAGGGAAGCGATTTGTTTGTTTGTAAAACGTTTCCTTATTATTGTAGTGCTTATATGTTTTTACGTTGTTCCCTGCTTCAATATCTAATTTTGTTCTTATTGATTTTAGTCATTAATTAGACTTTCGTTGTTACCTGCTTCAATATATAGTTTTATACTTATTGATTTTAGTTAGTTTTGTCCTTCTTGATTTTAGTCATTAAGCTTTTTTCTTCTTTTTGTCCTGATTAAGGAATCGTCTCATCAAAGCTTCTATTGAATATTGTTAATGATCAGAGAACATTGATTGATCCGAGTTTAGGTTTTTTTTTTCTAATTAGAAAGTTGAGTAAATTAAGAGTACAAATTATATAACTTTCTTACATAATTTGACTCATGTATGCATTACTCATTGACGTATGTGTTTTCTTAAATAGGTTATCATGGATAAATCATGGATAAACAAACCACGATTATCTCAAGATTATATAAGTGCGGTGCAAGTTTTTTGGATTTTGCATTTGGTTAATCAAATGCAGACATGATGAAGTGTCCGTGTAATCGTTGTTCTCTAGCCAAATTTAAGTCTAGGAAGGATATTGAAGGTGATTTGATGTGTCTTATCTTCTTATACAAGTTGGGTATTGCATGGAGAGGATATTAGTGTGACAATAGATATAACAGAAACACCTTCACATATTAACGTCGATTCAGCTGTATTTGATTCAACTATGAATCTCTTGGATGATATTTTTCCTAAAAATAATATGAATACGTTTACGGAATCTGTATCTTTTGAGCAGCCTATGGACGGTGATGTACCATCAAACTCAAGTAGAAATCATGGAGAAGGAGAAGGTTTTGATGAGTTGCTTGTTGATGTTAATCAAGAGTTATATCCAGGATGCACTAACTTCAAGTTGTCCTTTATTTGAAGCTATATCATATCAAATGCATGTGTGGGATCAGCGATAAAGGAATGTCTATGGTGCTTGACACTACAAGAAAAATCAACATTTATAGCACAACATCAAAGCTATGATATGTAATAGATAACGTTTTCACATGCGCTCTCTTCGCCCCAGTTATAATAGACCCCCCTCCTACCATAACATTTTTTTTTTATCCAATGTTATTTGTGCACTATAATAACGCTTAATTTAACTTACTATGCTATGTTTTATTATAGCATTGTTTAAATGCTTTAATTTATTTTGTTACAGCTCATTATTCATGCTATGATATATGGATTTGTAACATTTTTTCATATGCCACAATATATGTTGTTATAGCAATACTTCATTGTTATAAATTGACACAAATTGAATCCTATTTTGCATAATTGAAATTTGGATTAGAAGATGATTTCATTAATAACCCAAATATGTTTTACACAAACAATTAAAAATATAAACATCAATGTTTTTATTCCATCGGAAGATAGTAATTCTCTTCTCCATCTATAACCATTGCTGCTTTTTTTATCTTCTCCTTCTCTAACCGTTGCTGCATCTAGAGGAACAATAGTAAGTTTTCTCAAGTTAGGACACGAACCAGAAGATTTTGTGGTTTATGTCTCATTGAAGCCTTATCAAATTGTTTGTTCTATGCACCTTAAAAGACTTACTGCATTCTGAGGCTTAGTATCTTCAATCACTTCTTCAATCGCTTCTTTTCCCATTCTCTCCAACAAAAAGCATCAAGTATGACTCCAAAGCTGTAAACTTCAGACCTACAGTTTATAGAGCAGGAAGAGAATCATTAGAGATGAAGGCTAGAACATCAATAAGTGTGATTTCATTTCATATATTTCATCTTAACAAACCTCAAATCAATAATTTTTACTTGTTCTTTGTTGGACTAAGAGCTGACATTCATCCAAGAACATAATAATGATGCTTGTAGTAAGATCTATTCAAAGACACAAACAAAACACATATTACTTAAGAGAATATAAGAATCAATGGCTTTTTCTTGGTTGATATTAGATGAAAATAGATAGAAACATGTCAAGAGGTTTTTGACCAGTTAAGAGCTCAAGCATAACTAACCAATGCCAGAAAGAATGTGGATGTGCTGCATGGGCAGCAACAAAAGAAGTCAATTATGGCCCTCTTGTATGTGGGCTATCTTCTGAAGTCGACTTAGTACCCTTGTTCAGTTGCACAAAGAAGAAAGAAAACAATTTATCAAGTTATCACATAATACACATATCCTGAAAATCTGCAGGATATTACTAAAGGGAGGTTCTTCATTCTCTCCGTCAATCCCTTTTGCATCTGTAGTGCTTTTTCAGCTTTATCTAATGCATCCTGAAACAAACGTTATAAATCCACTTCATTTTCACAATAACAAACTTGAAGGAGCAAATGACCAAGAAAGAAGAGTACCAATCTGAATCAAGAAATCAAACTTGCAGATTGACTTACAAACGTATTTTCTCATCGAAAAACATAAGTATCAATCAAACTAAACACATTACTCTCAAAAGAAGCATCAAGTAAACTAACATAGAGACAAACCAGCAAATACATTGTACAACAGTAAGGGAAGGAACTTAACCAAGCAGAAATTGAGAAATTGCGGATTTCTTTCATGGACGATTACAAGCTTCAGTCTCTACCATGTACAGAAAAAAATTAGGATACAAATTTTCAAATGAAAACCATCTGCAAATTTTTCGAACATACAACGTTTTTTTTACGATGCGATTACCTTCATCTCAATCTGTGTTAGATAAGGCAGTCCATCACGATCCCTTGAGAGGTGAACTTTATGTCCTTGAGTCTCTCCAACATCTAACATATCTTCATAAGTTTAAACCTTGAAGCCAACATAAAATCAAGGTTAGCACTTAATCCAAGGCATAAAGTTACGAGAAGTATAAGTCATTAAGCGGTAAGACTATAGTGGCCTCTTGGTTATGAACTATAACATCATCTATCGTGGGAAATTTATAAACACAATTTGCTTGAACTTGTAAAATAATAACAATAACGTGAAAGTATGACCTGCCTCCAGTTTGGGGAACATGGAGAAACAATAGCAAATTCTCCTACTTTTCACATTTCTTTCGCAATGACCAAAATCAAGTTTCGCTTCTTTGTGGGATCCGGAATAGCTTTTGTTCACCAAGACCCATTAACTTCAACCTATTATAAAAATAAACACATATAAAAACCCATAATAAATGTGATTTTGACGAAGATTAAGGAAAACCAAATCGAAAATTGATTTGAAAGGAACGAGAAAGAGAAGAGACACCTACGTGTATGAGAAATTGAGATCTTTTGCGCATAAATTCTCTCAATAGATGTTGTAAAAGCAGTGAATGAGAAGGGAGGGTGAAGTCGTGGTGAATGAGCAGTGAAGGAGACGAACCAGTAAAGTCGCCAGCATTAGATCTAGGAAAATAAATTTTAGGGTTTTGGATATTTGGGGATTTTATGGGTTGTAGAGGATTTTGAGGAGAAGCATCTCAGGGAGTGAATGCGAGGCCGGAATAAGAAGCGTAGGAGGGGCGGTGGGGGTCAGTGTAGAAACGGAGGAGAAATCAATCTTTCCGGTGTTAACGAAACCAGAGAGAAGAGAAGAATGTGTTTCGTTTTTTTTAAAGAATAAACGTTTTTGTCAAAGAGAAAGAGAAGGGGGAAAATTGGGAAAAAATTTCACCAAAACCAACAAAATTTCTAAGTGTTACCGCTCAAATCATAAATTTAGCTTCCAAAATCATTTTTGGTCCCACTTAATGAAATTTTGGCTTTAATAGCATAAATTTTGGCTTAGCATTTTTAAAGTGCTAAAACAAAGTATCCAAATCCAGCATATCATCTTTAATAGCACTTAGCAAAACCGTGCTATCCTCAAATGCTATCAATGCCATTTTTTCTTGTAGTGTTGAATTGCTTAAAGATATGAAACAAGTTATTCGCAAGCTACGATTGAGTTATGAATCAATTCATGCATGTCTGAATGACTGCATGTTATATTGGGAAGCAGATGCTGAGCGAGAAACTTGCAAAGTTTGTAAATTATCTCGATGGAAAACTATTGTTCCTGCAGAGAGTACGGTTTCCGGATCAGAAGTTGGAAAAAAACAAACTCATGCAAAGGTTTTGTGCTACTTTCCTCTGAAACCACGGTTGCAACGTCTATTTTTTTTCATCAAAAACAGCTACTCACATGAGATGGTATGCAACTGATACAAACAGAGATGATAAGATTCGACATCCGAGAGACGGTGTGGCTTGGAAAGCATTTGATCAAAAATATTCTAAATTTGCATCTGATCCAAGAAATGTCAGACCAGGCTTGGAAACTGACGGGTTTAATCCATTTGGTACGATAAGTATCAGTTATAGTATTTGGCCAGTCATCTTATTTCCGTACAATTTTCCACCGTGGATGTCAATGAAGCAGACATCAATGATTCTATCTATGGTTATCCCTGGAAAGCGCGCGCTTGGTAATGATATTGAGGTCTACTTGCAGCCACTTATCAAAGAACTGAAGGAGTTATGGTCTGATGGGATAAAAAAATTTGATGCTTCTACAAAACAAACATTTGACATGCGAGCAGCCATCATGTGGACAATTAGTGATTTTCCTGGTTTTGGGAATTTGTCTAGTTGGAACACATATATAGAGTTAGCTTGTTCTAGCTGCAATTTTGATTTCATCAAAAAACGTTTAACACACTGGAAAAAACCTTGTTTCATGGGTCATCGTCGTTTTCTTCCTCCGGATCATGGATTTCGTCAAAATGAAACTTGTTTTGATGGAAATGTAGAAACCAGAGCTCCACAAATCACACCATCCGGTTCTACAATTATTTAGCAACAAGAAGAAGTAAGCGTTGTTCTTGGTAAGAAACCTGGTTTAGTTGGAAAAAACGAGATCGAAAGAATGCATAGAGGAAAAATACGCAACAATGGAAAAAGAAAAGTGTATTTTTTGAGTTGCCATATTGGAAGTTCATTATGTTGCGACATGATTTGGAGATGCACATAGAAAAGAATGTGTTTGATAATCTTGTCCACACATTATTAGATGACAAAAAGAAATCAAAAGATAATTTGAATGCTCGAAAGGATCTTCAAGAGCTTGGTCTACGTCCTGATATGTGGCTGATGCGTGAAAAGTTATTCACCCAAAATTAACTGCAAGTGCACAGTGTACAGTTGTAGTATTTAGGTTATCGATCCCTTAGAGAGCTAGGGCTAATTTGGATTCAGATGCAAAAGTAACCGTACTACGATGATTCTAATATGCTAATGACTTATGATGTGTTGCAAACTTTAAAAAGACATTAGATCTAAGGGAAATCAATTGGGAAAACGTGGGATCACGGTTATTGGTGACTTCTTGAACTCTAAACACTTTAAACTACTAGATTCGATTGGTGTATTACAAAAGTAGCCTTTATTTAAATCCCTAAATCTCAAATCTCTTTCGATTTTCGCTGAAAATAAACAAGCTTTAGTGCGAACGAGTTAGATCTGTTCACAAGGTGTATAATCAAACCTTCATTTGACTTAGAACGCACCTTGCTCACTACAGACTCTTCCGGCGTCTCTATCTCCGTCTCCGGTAGAAAGATTGACCTTGATAATTCAAAAGTGGTTAATTACGTCACCTCTAAATGTAAAACATTGATTGTAGTGAAGAATCACGTGGCTTATTCCACAAATCAAACAATTTAGAATGATCCTTTGTAAACCCTTTTGAAAACCCTAGATCTAATGAATAAACTACTCAAACATGGTTTTAGTAAAACAAATCATCCTTTTGTGAATGGAGTTCATACGAAAACGTGATATACAATAGAAGATCAGAGGCTCACAAGGCTCAATTGAGAAAGAATGCTCTCTAATCTTCTTCAGAGTCTAGAACAATGATAAGAACAATAGCTAAAAACAATGGAAACAAAAAGCAAAGAGAAACTTGTATTGCTTTGAGTTCTTCTTGTTGTGTGGTGGTTCTCGTCCTCTGATGCTTAAGAGGTGCTTATATAGGTCGTGAATGAGTCTTAGGGTTTAGGGTTCCGCGAAAGGCCCGATAAGAGAATCTTCTAAATTAAGTCAGCGTGAAGGTCAGTCGACTCCATCTTCTTCAGTCGGTCGACTCGGGGCTCGCAGCAACATTTCTTCATTTTGGCTTCAAATCTTCTAAGTCTTCTCAAATCACGTGGAAACTTCCATAAAACCTTCTTTTTAGCTCTTTTTGCTCCAAAGTGTCTTTTGCTAGTAAATCATGCATAAATGCTCAAAACATGCTACAAAGACTCCATTAAACCTACTATATCATGGTAAAAAACGGTAAAATCCATTATACATCAAAATCCCCCAGACTTAAACCTTTGTTTGTCCTCAAGCAAATAATCAAGGCTGCTAGGTAAAGTTTTGATGACTTTGGGAACTCATTGGGAGGTCACATTAGCGAAGAATTTATCATTGCCAGAACCAATCAAGTGAAGACCAACATGTACATTCCTTATCAACTTAACAATCTTTCATGCAACCCTTACGATTTACAAGTCAATCAATCCAAAGCATCACAGCTAATTCGAAACCATAGAAGTACTTCCCAATGAACAAGTTCCTTCTCTTTTTGATATCATAAGAAAAAGTCACAAAAATTACTCCACTCTCCCCCAGATTTATTCATTTCTTTATCTTTTGAAACTCTCAAGGTTTAAGCGAATAGTGGTATTATAGGAAATTTTCCTAACCTCGCTGTCAACCAAGTTCTCAAAGGTTCTAATGCATAGTGGTATCGCAGGAAATTTTCCTAACCGCATAGATCCCGAGCTTCTAGTGATGAATAGTTGGCGTTTTAAGGAATTTCCCTCTGCCTCATCACTAGGTTTTAGTTAAAAATAGATTCTTTTCATTTAGATAAGGGAGAGTGGAAAGCTATAGATATCCAAACATTCTCATTATGACATTAAACGAGGACTGACTCATATAGTTATGAAAGTGCAATAGCTCAGACTTACATGGGTTTCATGACTCAAGGATATGGGTATTTTCTGGTTGACTGAATCGTGTCAAGGTTTTCCAATAGTCATAGACTCTAATTGGGTTCCTGCAGTAATGGTCTTAAGTGTGAAACAGAATGTGATTAGTGTCCCAAATTAATCATCGTTCCCTTAACTGATATGAGTCGATAAAAACTAAAAACATGGCGAAAAACCATGAGATAAACAACAAAAACTTCATTAGTGTGGATAAACACCCCCCCAGACTTAAATTACACCGTCCCAGTGTAATAAAAGTGAGAAGAAATGCGAATGGTATCCAAAATGAAATTTAAAAGGATCGAACGCGGTACCTCTGAAGTGAAGTTGGCCGACCCTAATGAGAGGTCGGTCGACTCGGGTAACGTATAGTCCAATTTTGCTGAATCTCCTCGCCTGAAAACAAATCAAAAACACAATAAAAATGAAAATAAAACGTACCTAGTGGGTTGCCTCCCACTCAGCGCTTGTTTAAAGTCAATAGCTTGACTGAAAGTGGCGACTATGGCCGTGATGGCGTGGAAGCATTGCTTCTAGCATCCATTTTGTTGATGGTTAGGGGCTGGCTCTGCTTGCGAGATGGGTGCGAAGGCAACTGGAAATACTTCCTTGCTGCAACTTCCAGTCGTGTAAAGAATGGTCGTCCGAGGATGAATTGCTCCTCAGTTGAATCAATCGAGCGGAGTACGACAAAATCTGTGATGACTGCCACTTTTTTAATGCGTACTGTGACATTTCGGATCACTCCCATTGTTACGCGGAGGGTTTCGTCTTCTGATCTTAGCGTTAAGTCACATTCTTCGGTTTCTCCCCAGGTTGTCCTGAGGGTGGTAGATACCACATTGACTTCATTTCCATGAATAACAGCTGAGTTGGGGTATTTCTTGCTGCTTATAGTGCAGTTCATCCGGATAACATTGTCTTCATTACCTCCAAAGCTTATTTTCTTGGCTTCTACTGGATCCTGTGTCTGACATATCTTGTCGACTCGTTGCGATTTCAGTTCCTTCTCCTGAGAGTGATAGTCGACCGTCTGGGGGTATAGTCGGTCGACTCGTGGGTCTATTTGATTTTCGCCAATGACAATCGGATGTTGTGTTGCTTTAGTAGTGACTAGTGACTGGGCGGGCTTCATCTTGATGAGATCATTTGCGTTTTGGCATGCAAGATCGCTTACCCTGCCAACAAGGCTTATTAGTCTGATCATCTGACTCTGCGTAGATGTCACAAGCTCCTCCACCAATCTTTCTAGTGCCTTGAATCTCTCTTCCTTCACGAATTGGAAGTAAAGTGGTGGTGGTGGAATTTGGTTGAGTGGTGGTGGCCGGTTGTAATTGTATGTTGTATTGAACGGGGCAGAGATGTCATGAGTGGTTGATTTCGGATGATGGTGTGTGATTCTTCCCTCCAGCTCTGTCCTAAATACATGATTGGCTGTTGCGGTACTTGCTTCGTCTTGAAATCGTGATGAGGCACTCAGAATAGCTGCTTGGGTTGGTCCTATCTCCTTGAATTGGATTGAATTGCTCGCGGTGAGTTGAATTTTCCCTTTTTGGATGAGCCCCTTGGATTTGTCAACAACTTCCTTGGCTCCCTTGATCTTCTTTACGTACTACGGGTAGGTTTCCAGAGACTTCACGTCCTGCATCTTGGTGTTGGTGTTGCTCATACCCGGGAGTTTCTTTGCTTTTACCTTTTGCTCGATTATACAAATCGTCATTCTCTTAAGTGCTCCCTTCTTGTCAAGTAATGGTCTCCCCTTAAGCGGCTCCTCAATCTTCAAAAGTCCTGGGTTGGATGCCTTTCCTTGTGGTTGGATTCTGATGTTGAAATGGAAGATCGGTGTGAAACAACTTCGAAAAAGATTAAATGCTCCTTTGCCCGAGATATCGAGTCGATCGTCCCTTAACGCGAGACGGTCGTCTCTAAGGTGGTCGGTAGTTTTTATGACTAAGTCGGTTGACTGCAATACTTCTGTTAATTTCTTCGTCTTGATTCTTTGATTGGAAGTTCTCCTTGGCGGACTGATTACTCGAAGCATTTTTAATTCTCTTATGGGTCGTGATCCAGCTCCTCCTTCAGTATCTATTTTCGAATGAGGATGACTTCGTGGTTTCCCATATTGGTTACCTCCTTCATGATTTTTGTTCACTGTTCTTTTTCTTCTTTCTTCAGCTATCTATTGGTGATTGTTCATAGCCATCCATCTGTAATACCCATCTATTTGTAACTTCCTGAGTGGTTTCATCATGTTGCTTGGCATGGGTCTTCGGGTTGATTGTTCCTGAGCCTTCCTTTTGTCTTGGTAATGGGCATCTTCTTCTCTCCGATGATTTGAAAGTTCAATCATTTGCAACCTCCTCTTGATCTCTTGGATCTCCCTGTCGTGCTTTAGTGCTTTCATTTGACTGGTTCCCCTGTTATTCGCACTTTCACTCCTTACATAGTCTTGTATGATCTTGGTTCCCTTCTTGGAATTTAGAGTGTCGAAATTTCCATTGCTCAATGTGTCCAAAATGACTTGATTCTCCCACAGCAAACCTTTATATAAAATTGAAACTACCTCCTTTGGATTGAAACCATGATTTGGGCAGTTGCGCAAGTGGTCATCCTATCTTCTCCATGCTTCATTGAAAGTCTCGTCTTCGGATTGCGTAAATGATACAATGTTCATTCGCGGTTCAATCAAGAACTTTTCAATAAACATTTCCCTCAAGTTTTGCCACGTCTTGATATTCTTGGATTCAAGTCTTTCATACCAAATTAGAGCTCCTCCACATAAAGAGTATTTGAAAAGGTTTAGGCATAACTTGTTATAGATACCTTCATCCTTGGCAGCTCGTGTCAGTGCTTCTTCTACTTCCTTCAAATGTCTCAGTGGGCTGCTTCTTTCGTTCCCATAAGGCTCGATATCCAACAGACTTCGTATCACCTTGGTATTGATGTTGAGATCATCTTCTTTTAGTGTGGCCTTGATGTTGTTTGGATCATACCTTCGTCCAGGGTAGAAATTTCGTTCAGAGCTTCCATCATTGGTGGTAAGATAGACATCGTCTTCTGGTCCAGACATCTCCTGTTGATCTTCTTTTCTCGTTTTAAAAATAGTCGAAATGGGCTTCTGCCTCCAGGTCGGTCGTCCTTGTGGAAGACGGTCGACTCGGGTCTGGTCGACTGGGCTTATGTGGGTGGAACGAATTGTTCCTCCGGGATTTGAGTTGATCATGCGTCCTTCAATGATATTTGAGTCGAGGATCTGTCTAGATTCGGTTGTGGTTTCTTCTTTCCTCTTTCCATTCTCTTCTCTTGAAGAATCGTTCGTCGAGTTGTTCGATGTTGACACGGTCATTATTCCTTGTGCTACCTCGAATTGGTCCTCCATCGTCTTATTCTCAGAACTTCCAGCAATGTTGAGTTCATACTCGTTGGTATAACTTCCGTTTGCTATGTCAGTAGCTTCCTCCTCCTCTTTCTCCTTCTGCTTTTCTTTCTTCTCCTCTTGAGGTGGATCACGAGTCGGTCGACTAAGATATACAGTCGGTCGACTCGGATGTTCGTCCCCTTCAATTGATCGGCTTTGCGTGTCTCCTTCCTAATTCATTGTGAGTTGTGACCTGTATCAAATAAGAACAAGGGTTTCCAGACGTCTCAAATGAAAAATATCTTGATGCAATGAATGTTATGAAAAACTTTAATGCAAATTTCTTAATGAAAACCAAACTAACACTGAAGCTCCCCGGCAACGGCGCCAGAAAAACTTGATGCGTGAAAAGTTATTCACCCAAAATTAACTGCAAGTGCACAGTGTACAGTTGTAGTATTTAGGTTATCGATCCCACATAGAGCTAGGGCTAATTTGGATTCAGATGCAAAAGTAACCGTACTACGATGATTCTAATATGCTAATGACTTGTGATGTGTTGCAAACTTTAAAATGACATTAGATCTACGGGAAATCAATTAGGAAAACGTGGGATCACGGTTATTGGTGACTTCTTGAATTCTAAACACTTTAAACTACTAGATTCTATTGGTGTATTAGAAAGTAGCCTTTATTTAAATCCATCAATCTCAAATCTCTTTGGATTGTCGGTGAAAGTAAACAAGCTTTAGTGCGAACGAGTTAGATCTGTTCACAAGGTGTCTAATCAAACGTTCATTTGACTTAGAACGCACCTTGCTCACTACAGACTCTTCCGGCGTCTCTATCTCCGTCTCCGGTAGAAAGATCGACCTTGATAATTCAAAAGTGGTTAATTACGTCACCTCTAACTGTAAAACACTGTTTGTAGTGAAGAATCACGTGGCTTATTCCACAAATCAAACAGTTTAGAATGATCCTTTGTAAACCCTTTTTAAAACCCTAGATCTAGTGAATAAACTACTCAGACATGGTTTTAGTAAAACAAATCATCCTTTTATGAATGGAGTGCATACGAAAACGTGATAGACAATAGAAGATCAAAGGCTCACAAGGCTCAATTGAAAAATAATACTCTCTAATCTTCTTCAGAGTCTAGAACAATGATAAGAACAATAGCTAAAAAAAATGGGAACAAAAAGCAAAGAGAAACTTGTATTGCTTTGAGTTCTTCTTGTTGTGTGGTGGTTCTCGTCCTCTGATGCTTAAGAGGTGCTTATATAGGTCGTGAATGAGTCTTAGGGTTTAGGGTTCCGCGAAAGGCCCGATAAGAGAATCTTCTAAATTAAGTCAGCGTGAAGGTCAGTCGACTCCATCTTCTTCAATCAGTCGACTCGGGGCTCGCAGCAACATTTCTTCATTTTTGCTTCAAATCTTCTAAGTCTTCTCAAATCACGTGGAAACTTCTATAAAACCTTCTTTTTAGCTCTTTTTGCTCCAAAGTGTCTT
Source organism: Euclidium syriacum (assembly GCA_900116095.1). Taxonomy (NCBI): domain Eukaryota; kingdom Viridiplantae; phylum Streptophyta; class Magnoliopsida; order Brassicales; family Brassicaceae; genus Euclidium; species Euclidium syriacum. The sequence continues at coordinate 2,534,376 of FPAK01000004.1, forward strand.
TTGCTAGTAAATCATGCATAAATGCTCAAAACATGCTACAAAGACTCCATTAAACCTACTATATCATGGTAAAAAACCAGTAAAATCCATGATACATCAGTGGCCTGATGATAAAGACAAGTACAAATCAGCATCTTTTACTCTGGATAAGGATGGGAAAGACATTTTTCTAAGTGTCTTAAAAGATGCAAAATTCCCCGATGGTTATGCTTCTAATATATCAAGTTGTGTTGATGTTAATAGTACGAAGCTATCAAGTCTGAAAAGCCATGACTATTTACATGATAATGAGAGATTTGCTTCCTATTGCAATTCGGAATTTACTTCTAGCTGATGTGTGATATATTGTTGTTTTTATGGTTTTAGAACCCATATATTTGTTTGTTTTAGAGTCTTTTGTAGGTCTTTGTGTGGCTTTATAGATGTTTTGAGCATTTGGGTTGATTTGGAGAAAGTAGAGCACAAAGGAGCAAAATCAGTAAATGGGTGATGTAGTCTTGGATTTGACTTTCAGAAGTATGACATTGGATTAAGGTCTTCCCGGTACTCAAATTTGATAAAACCGGTGCCAAAAGAAATTTATTTGAGTTAGCTTTCATCTCCAATGGTTTGAAGTGATTCTCATGTCTGTGACTCCAGATATGACCATTTTAATGAAGACATGTCTGATCTGTCGCGAGCTGAAGAAACTGCCCAACTTTCTGAGAGTGCATCGACTGATGCACCTTACTACATCGACCGATGCACCTTACTACATCGACCGATGCAGTGCTGAACGCGATTTTAAGTGTTAAAATTGCCTTTTTTGCCCCAGATGGAACCCTAGTTGAAAAAGGAAATATCTAGGTCGTCCCTAATGTTTATAAAAGGGATTTTTCAGCCATTGTTTAGGCTATGCTTGATATTATTTTAGGTTTTTGAGAGAGCTTTTGGAGAGACAAATCTCGCACTCTGTCTGCTTTAAGAGAAGATTTCGAACTCTCCTTTCTTAATATCAATCTCTTTTATGCTTTCTACTTTATTCATGATGTTTGTTTCATTCACCATGTCTGAGTAATTCACCAGTTAGGTTTAGGGATTCTAAGGGAATTAATGAATCTAAATTAGGATTTTCATAACTAGGAGTCTAATTAAGAGTTCTTCAATTAATCTGGCTATATTTACTTAGATCTAGCATGATCACCTAGGTTTAAGTTATAGATTAGATAAGAAAACGGAAGTGGACTTAGCTAATTGGAAAATAGATTAATTGAGCTAGTGAGACTAGTAGCAAAGGAATTTGGATTAGAGATCTAGTGAACTTAAAAAACCTGAATAATTGCATGCCTTAATTGTTAGATTACTCAAAGAAATTTGGTAGTTTAGCTAACTAGGCATAGTTAGAGCTTCGCAGTGGAAGCTGGTTCTCTATAGATTTGTGTTTGTGTTCTAGAACATTCCGTAATTAGATAACTAGATAGATTCCCGCTTAGATTCAGATTCCCGAAGAAATCCTGAAATCTAGCGTTTTTTCCCCATAAGTTGTAAAAACAACAACTTTCCTCCTTTAATTTACTTTTATTCTTTTAAATTTGAATTTGAATTTCCTAGCTAAATAAGAAACTGGATTTAATTGTGTTCCAAAGAGTCTCTTGGGAAACGATAACCCTGTGTACTACATTTGCGACAGTGCACTTGCAGTTTTATTAGGGAAAACTTTCTCTACATCAATGTGACATCAACCATAGTAGAGATTTGTCGATTTTTAAGATATATATCTGCAAAGGTCCTTGATACCGATAAGCTTGATAAATTACATAAGCGTATTGTCGTAACATTATGTCGTATGGAGATGATATTTCCTCCATCATTTTTCACTGTGATGGTACATTTAGTGGTACATCTCACAATAGAAGCAAAACATGGAGGACCAGTTCCATTTCGCTGGATGTATCCGATTGAGAGGTGATTTTTATTCATCCCTTGTTGCTGCATTACGAAATTACACTATATATATAAACTGAAACATACTTCTTGACTTATCTACAGGACTCTTGGACATTTCAAATCTTATGTTCGCAACCGTGCTAAACCTAAGGGTTCTATATATGAACAATACTTAGTTGATGAGTGTTTAACGTTTTGCTCAATGTATTTTGATGATATGGAGACACGAGTTATTCAGGTTAGCCGTGTTGATGATCGACCTCTAGTTGACAACAGTGTAAGACCAACTTCAAAACTTGCAATATTCTATATAGTAAGTACAAAACAGCGCTATGCATGAACCAGCCTCGCTATTTATTGATGGTGGGGTTCTACCCTTAATCAATAGTTTGGCAATAATTGGAGTTTGGTCCCTGCCTAGCTCTTCCCTAATAATCTATTAGGTTATAAGTTCCGACAACAGGAATTCGACCCTCGGCCCAGATGACCGAGCATACCTCGGAGAAGATTGGTCAGATTTAGTGTCCGAAGCAGGGGTATAAACGAACATCGTTCTAAGCCGAAGTCTAAGCTCGGACAGTATAAGATCAAATCTTATCACAGATTCCCTAGTCTTGGAAAAATGGAAAAATGCCATTTTTCCGAGGTTAGCCCATGGGCTTATTAGACCGACTATTAAGGATATATAAATACATACCCCCCCCTCACTAATAACATTCATTCAGAATCGGGAGGAGAAGAACTAGATAACCTAGGTTTTACTTCTCTTTGATAAAGTTAATCTCGGCATTCCGAGTTAACAAGCATTGTAAACATCTTTATTAATAATACACCCTCTTTCCGAGGTTTCTTCTTATTTTCTTATCGAATACTTACCTAAAAACGAACCCCTCTAATTACAAATAATTAGAAGTTGAACCCAGTATCAACATTTGGTGCGCCAGGTAGGGGGGTGACTAACTTTTGGTAAGGAAAAAGAGAGATCTCGGACAAGAGAATGAGCACGGAAGAGCCACCTACTAACGAGCGTCGAGACGGTGAAGAAGCAGAAGTAAGCGAAGAAGAAGAAGCGGCCCAGAATATCGACCAGAGCCGCAATCCAATAGCCCGTGAACTAAGTTATCCTCATACTACACCCAATCAACTCGGAGAACAAGGATTCGTGACGCCTACTAATCCGATAGTTCGAACCTCGACATCCGAAACCCAAAATTCTCTAGGAGAATTAGACGAAACTCTTCGTCCTAACTCCCAAGCAACTGAGCAACCCGCAGGAATGTTATTATCGAATAACGGAGGAAACCGGATAATAAATCAAACTCCCAACATATAAGAGATAAGAACTCCCGATGGAGTAGTAGTAAGAGCACAATAGCAACGCGAAAGTTGGATGACAGAGCAAATCGACCACGAACAACAGATAAACCGAAGTCTGATCGATCAGCTGGCGATCATATCAGAAAAACTCCAAGTTTTAAGAGCCCAAAACCATAACCAAACTCTTAAAGCGACTTCAGTCAGAACTTCACGAGCCACTCCCCAGCGAGTAACATTTGAAGACGATCAAACCAGTTCAAGAGATCCCAGGACACCCATTATCCGCCGGAGTCAGAGAAGTGGAGATTACACGACTCAAAACCCGAGCACCGACCAATCAATCGCAATCTTAAAAAGAGAATTGGAAGAGATGTGATCGCTAGTCCATAAGGCTACTAGCATCGCCCCCGAAGTCGATCAATTACTGGCGGAAACAGAGAGGAGCCCATTCACTCAGAATATCACGCGGGCACGAGTCCCACTCAACGACAAGCTCAGACTCCCAACCTATGATGGAACCACAGATCCCGCACTCTACATGAGAGCCTTTCTAGTAAAAGATGGCCGAGCTGAGTTTCAAAGAAACGAAGAGGACGAGGGAAGATGTCAGCTCTTCTTAGAGAGCTTGAGAGGTGATGGCCAAGCTTGGTTCACCAGCCTACCCCCCGATTCAATCAGTTGTTTTGCAGAACTCCGAGAAGCCTTCTTCAAACAGTACATGCTCCACTTAGAGCAACAGGCCACCGCATCGGACCTATACGCAGTAAAACAAGGACCGAAAGAGCCACTCCGAGATTTCATTAAAAGATTTAAGGCGAGTTATTTGCGGCTAAGGATTGACGACGATTTAGCAATCGGAGCGCTTAGCGCGGCAACCTGGTATCAATTAAGGTTTTGGGACGAACTATCAGCTCATCGTCTTCAGTCTATGAACGACGCTTTCCATCGAGCAAATACTCACAGAATGATCGAAAAAAATCGCGCCGAACTTGCCAAAGTACACGGATCCACAAAGGTGAACAAAGAGGTGAAACCAGAGGAAAAGGGAGAAGGGCGGCGAGTAGAAAGGGATAACCCTCGAAGAGACAAATCAAGTTCGGAAACAACCTTTTCCGTAACAGACTCACAAAAACACATACCTCGGAAAGATAAGTCGAAATACACCTACATCCGAGATCCTGAAGATCCAACCGCTCTTTGGTGCGAGTACCACAAAAGACCGGGCCACAAAACCTAAGACTGTCGAAATCTAAAGAACCACGTGATGGCCATCCGATTTGAACAAGATCGAGAAAATGAGAAACGTAAGACACAAGAAGATGAGGAAAATCAGCTTCCCCTCGAAGATACGGAAGAAGGAGAAGTCCTACCTTCACCCCTCCAAACCAAAGGAAAAGAATTAACATGATAATGGGAGGGCTCGCAAACTGTGAGGATTCTGTTCGATCAATTCAGCGAACCATCTTTAGGTTGTCCGTGGACCAGGTCCCACAAAGTTCCACTTTGCAAAAAGAGTTGACATTTACCACCGAAGATCTGAAGGGAATCGACGCTCCCCACAACGACCCACTTGTAATCGAACTCGAGATAGGCGATTGCGACGTTCAAAGGATTCTCGTCGACACTGGAAGCTCGGTAGACGTCATATCTCTAGACGCATTGCAGAAAATGGAGGTAAAAGATCATAAGATAAAAGCTCGGGTTAAACACTTAACCGCCTTTGGAAGAGATACGGTGTCAACCATCGGAACCATTAAACTTCCAGTATCGGCCGGAGGAGTAACTAAAATCGTGAAGTTTGAAGTAGTAGAAAAAGCCACCATCTATAACGCGATCGTCGGAACACCATGGTTATACTCTATGGAAGTTGTCCCATCTACCTATCACCAGTGCCTGAAGTTTCCAACTCCAAAAGGATATTTTACGGTTCGAGGCGACCAAAAGATGGCTCGGAGATGCTTTGTAACAGAAAATAAATTACGAAGGAACCAAGAACCTCCGAATCAACCTTCAATGCTTACCGCGGACAACAAAAAGAAGCCGACATCTACTGAAATCCTGGCGGAACTTTTTGAAAGAGAACAATACCTAGAGAGAAAAACCAAGAAAGGTCGGAAGGGAAGAGATAAGTCTTTTCCTCGAAGACAAAAAAAAAAAAAAAAAAAAAAAAAAAAAATGAACTACGAGTGGCTTGATCCCCTCCGAGGGTACGTAGGCAACCTTTCACATGGTTCAGCTACAACACCATGAACTTTGGTTTAGTTTTGCAGTTCACAACTCAACTATGCCAAGGTTCACAAAAACTCGAAACCTTGATCACGTTCTCGACCAAAATAAATTACCTGAAAGAATCTCGGAGCCCTATAAAGTAAGGCCGAGAGATTAAAGGGTACAAAATCAAAATAAACCTCTAAACACATTCTTAACCGAATGCAGAAGTTCGACAGTAAGTCTAATAAAGTAGGACTTATTGTAAAACTTTAAAGCAAAGGAATAAGGAAAGCGCGCCTTATTTCCTTTTGCTATTTCCGGGTTTCGAAATATCAAATTGAGAAACTTCGAGTAAACAAATCCAAATAATACGAGAAACAAAACTTTCATTTAACATCCGAGACGTCGTATTTGGGATGGAGATTGAAGGGACAGTCCAGTAATACGAGAAACGAAACTTTCATTTGACATCCGAGAGATCATATTTGGGATGAAGAAGGAAAGAACAATCCAATTATACGAGAAAAGAATTTTTATTAACAATCCGAAGAAGTACATTGAGTCGAGGTTTTTAATATAAGGACTACTAATCTAAATATTAAAATCCTCATTTCGAAACTCTGGAATTATGAGAGAATTCGGAACTTCGGCGAGACGGTCGCGTTCCTTCCCGGCCATAACTACATCCTCTTCCGGAGTTGAGAGTCACTTGTCAAGAAGGAGACGAAGTTTTATAGCAACAGCTGCGGCTTGTCCATACTCGTTAGCTTTGCTAAAAGCCTCGTAATAAGCTTCGGAGTATTCATCGAGGGATTTATGAAGTTGAATTAACTTCTCTCGATAGACACTGAAGGCCGCGCGTTGCCCTGCTTGGTAGTTCTCGGCACACTTGGAGTCCAGAATAGCCTTGTTGATGTCTTGCTCCTCTGAGATATCAATCACCTGACGTTTCACTTCAGCCAGTTCAGTGATCAGTAGGGAGTTTTCTGCAATAACATCAGCAATCCTCGACTCTCCTTCATCAAAGTGCGCCTTCATTTTACCCAAGCGTTTATCCTTATTTGCAACTTCATTGAGCGCTTCAGACAAAGCTTTCTCAGCGTCGAGGGACCTCTTCTCCAAGTCTGTATTCTCGACTTGAAGAGAGTCGATCTTCGATTCAGATTGTGCGAGCCTCTTCTCATACCGAAAGAATGCTTGGCCAACAAAACCCACCGACTGGAATAGACCAAGAAAAATATTAATAGAAGTTCTAGGTGAAAGAGGAGTCTGTTTTTGAGTTTTACCTTGAAAAGTGAGAAAGAAAGAGCTTCCAAAGTATCTGATTCGCAGCAAACTTCGGGCAGACGATTATCGTAACCACTTGCCTTTCGTAGAAGCTCGGAACTTTTCTCCTTATTTTGGAAAAGAAGTTCCGTACCATCAAATTCGAATTTAAAAGCATGATAATATTTTACAGGCAATATAAGCTTCCTGTTTTCGGCATTCTGCTTCTTCGAAGTTTCCGCGTTCCTTTTCCTGGCAACCTCGGAGTCTTGTTTCTTTCTCGGAAGATTCTGATCACTGCCGGAAGCTCCTTCGGGTTTGATCTTTTCATTTTAAGAAAAGATTCGGTTCCCTCCCAGTCTTCTCGTCCTACAAAATTCGATCTTAAGGCAAGAGGGGGTTTGGAAAAATTACGAAGTTCGGAGAGAACATACCAGCCCAGGAGCGAGCTCTGAAGAATGAAGTAGGAAGTATGTCACTCCACTGAAGTTCTCCTTCCGCTTTAAGCTTTTCGAACTCTTCGGAGAAGTTCGGTGGAAGGGTTCGGAAGCAGCTTGATTTAACTGGAAAGAAAATAAAGAAGAATTAGTATTGGAACAAGGAGGAGAGAGGGGACCTAGTTTCTACCAATTATAGTTCTCCAATTCCGATTGATTTTGGCATCAGATTTGTAAACTGAAGCTTCGTTGATTCGAACGTAGAAGTAACTTCGGAACCATAGCTTGGCACTTGTACGGAATCCAGTGAGGATTTTTCTTCTTAGGTTTGATATTTAGTTTGAAGGTTCCTTCTGGCTTCTTAGCACCGGAAATGTTCGTCAGTTCCTCTAGTTTCCAGGAATTTAACCGAATATTACACCAAGCCGCAAGTACTAAAAGGCTGGTGATGATTTTTACGGAATTCGGTGTTAGTTGAGACATCGCCATTCCTTGGCGGACGCAGTAGCTTACCATTAATTGAGGAATTGGAAACCAAAGATTTGCCTCGGCGAAGAAACTTTCGTGGAGACAAACATAGCCCGGTGGTGGAGTCCAAGGTCTCTGATCGGACGTCGGAACCAGAATATCGATTCCTTCAGGGTTTAGGGCCTTCCTTTTTATTGATCCGATCTTGGATCTAGGGAAGAGAGAAGGTCCGACAGCCGGGAGACTTGGCCAAGGGCAAGTACTCCCAGAAATCAAAAATTCGAGTTCGTTTCTTCCGGACATTGAATTGAAAAGAAAATTAAAGAAGGAAGTTGAAGGTTACCTCGGAGAGCGAAGAGTCGATTATGGAAGAAATTTAATCAATAATCGCTGGTTATATAGGATGAACTGAAAAGTGGATTTTTATTGATAACTGTTAAAGGATCTGGTTAGTTGATTCATGAGGAAAGAGGAGTCTGTTCTTCTTCATTTATTTTCATCGATTTTCGAGGCAACACGTCGTTTGGGAGGTGAAAGGTTTTGAGGAAACTTAGAAGATAGGCGTTTCATTTTCCAATATTTTCCCGCCAAAATTAGAGCACGGAAATTTGAGAAGTAATTGAAGACGAAGATCAGTTGGTCCCGAACTTCATTTATCGACAAACCATTTAAGGAGGAACTTCGCCAACGCTGCCCAAAGATATCCTCGGACGAACTAGGGGGGACTTACTGTTGATGGTGGGGTTCTACCCCTAATCAATAGTTTGGCAATAGTTGGAGTTTGGTCCCTGCCTAGCTCTTCCCTAATAATCTATTAGGTTATAAGTCCCGACAACAAGAATTTCAACCCTCGGCCCAGATGACCGAGCATACCTCGGAGAAGATTGGTCAGATTTAGTGTCCGAAGCGGGGGTATAAACGAACATCGTCCTAAGCCGAAGTCTAAGCTCGGACAGTATAAGATCAAATCTTATCACAGATTCCCAAGTCTTGGAAAAATGGAAATATTCCATTTTTCCGAGGTTAGCCCATGGACTTATTAGACTAACTATTAAGGATATATAAATACATACCCCCCCCCCACTAATAACATTCATTCAGAATCGGGAGGAGAAGAACTAGATAACCTAGGTTTTACTTCTCTTTGATAAAGTTAATCTCGGCATTCCGAGTTAACAAGCATTGTAAACATCTTTATTAATAATACACCCTCTTTCCGAGGTTTCTTCTTACTTTCCTATCGAATACTTACCTAAAAATGAACCCCTCTAATTACAAATAATTAGAAGTTGAACCCAGTATCAACACTATTGTAGAGGGACTCGTGCTATTTGACATTGATCGAGATGTGCATCTTAAATTTTCAAACTGGATTAAAGAGAAAGTAAAGAAAAATGAAATAGATGGGATAACTGATGATTTGCGATGCTTAGCTTTCAGTCCTTATGACAAAGTTTTGAGGTATACATCTTACAATGTCAATGGATTCAAATTCAGGAGAACAGTATGAGATGATGTCCTAAAAACACAAAATTGTAGAGATTACGTGGCTGCTGAGACTATGAGCTTCGCGAGTTCTCGTGATATAAATCCAAGAGTAGGAGATGTAGCTTACTATGGAAAGCTGGTTGAAGTAATGGAGTAGAACTACTATGAGACTTTAAAAGTTGTTTTGTTCAAATGCAAGTGGGCTGATACTCGTTCTGATCGATGTTATAAAGTGGATGCAGCTAGTCATCCGATGGTAAATTTTTCACGCTTGTTACAAACCGGAGAAAATGACAAGGATGAGCCATATGTATTGGCATCTCAAGTAAGAATGGTATATTATGTAAAAGATCCTTGTGAGACGGAATGGAATATTGCGGTTCATGTTCAGCCTAGAGACCTATTTGATATGGGTGATCCAGATTCTTAGGAGTACTTAATTTTATAGCTATAGTTTCTCCTTCTTTGAGACTTAATCTCTGTTCTTTATTTGTTTCTTACATTGTGGTGTTTGAATTTATAGCTTTATATTTCTCACTTTGCAAGTTGTTAACGTTTAATGATTTGCTTTTCAAAATCTTGTGTAGTTGTGCTACTTCTACAGAATCAGTTTCTTTTTGAACGATTTTACAGAGCATAAGCTAAGAGGTGTATAAAGTTTTTCAAAATTTTCCATTTCAACCGCTTTACAGATCGAGGCAGTCGTCTTTCGCCTTCGAGCCTAGTAAACGAGGTTTGCTCCTCCATCTGTTGCTTGATTTGGGTAGGGTTCTGAAGAGTTGAGCTCAGCTATGGGTGCCATCTCTTTTTGTCTTCCTCTTTAATTTGTTGATAAGTTTTATTTTTTGTTTGTTCAGAGTTATAGGGACTTAGCTTCTTTTTTTTTGTCAACAAAAAGAGCCTTCGCGTTTGCCTTTTTTTAATTTGTGTATAAGTCCTCAAATGTGTTTAAAAGTCCTAAAGTTTCTCTCTCACCACTCTCTCTCCCTATTGTCGCCGTCGCGTTTCTCCGAGAACTCTGTCGCCGTGAACTCTACGCGGTTTCCGTCTCTACGCCGTCGCGTTGCTCCATCAAGATTGGTTATATCGCATCTCCTGTTAGGTGGAATCGAAAGCATCACCATTGTCGACGGATCCAAAGTAGAAATCGAAGATTGCGAGCTTATTCAATTCGCTTTTCATCATTTGGGAAAGGAGAAATCTTGGATCTTTGAAGATTTTTTCTTCTTTGCTTTTGAGTAAGTAATTAAAAGAAGAAAAATATGGGATTGTCTACATCTGGATTTAATCCTCATCCTCATGAAGGTATTCTCTCACTTTAATTGTTCAAATTTTGTTTCTTGAAAATGCTTCATTTGTTGATGATTAGCTTCTAGGTTGAGTAGTGGGATGATTATTGAGGAAAATGCTCGAGATGTTTTGGAAATCTTCTTGATTGGATTCAAAATTTACTCCAGTGGTGCTAAGAATCATCTTGGTTATTAATAGGTTTTAGTTTCTTCACAGTGTTCTAACTGAGTAATTAAGTTTGATTTAAGTTACCCTACAATAGGGGATTTCGAAGTTGTAGCATCCACATATCCTAGTAATATATTATGGGAGCATGGCTTGTTTAGAGCAGATTTTAATAGTTAAGGTTCAATTTTCTGAATGGTCCCTTCTTGGTTCCAGTGGTGTAACGTAAAACTCATTATTAATTTTGGAAAACTTTGTAACAAGGATGATGGTCTGAGAGCCGTCATTATCTCTAAGAATATAACTTGGCAACTAGTGTAACTGAAGATTAAGCTCCATGGTTGCTATGCTCAGTTACTCCCAAATCATATCTTACACAGTGTCTTTTCCACCCCCCATAATTAAAGTGGGTTAGCTTGAGAAAGAATTTGAAAAAGTAAGTTTCTTTCCTGAGTACAAAAGTTCCTTCAGGAATATGTTAGAAGCTAGAAATGATAAGTTCGCAAAAGCTTTTGCAGATTTGTGCAATTTCGTGACTATATTCTTGTAGTCTGCTGTATGTGAATTTTGTTGCGGTGCCTATTCTCTCAGAAATCTGTATCTTCTATGTCGAAAGAGCTGATAAAAAGCCATCTGATATCTCCAATAGAAGTTCTGCTATTATGGTAAATTGGGAAACTAAAGTATACCTCCATCATACACTGGACTTAGGATCTGAAATTCGCGAGAGAATAAATCTGTGCAAGGTCTGCAGTTTGACTTTGGTCGAATTTGACAGTCTCTACTGTGTACTGATCCGTTGTGTTATGTATTTGTAGATATGGTCCCTGTCTAATCGGTCACAAAGTGGTTTCTTGTATTTGCAGTAGTTTATTGAATTTTGATTCGATTAGCATTCTCAAATTAGTAACCCTGTGTCTAAGAAGCATGAATGTCTCTGGATCAAAATCTAGATCCTGCTAAGTGCTTATAATTTTGATTTACTTTTGTTTCTCTTCTATTATGTCGTAATTTCACATTTAGGGAAGGAGCACACTTAGAACTCTTTTAGTATCTCCACAATTGTTAAGCTTTTTTGCTCTCTCATACGCAGATACTAAACCAAGGACGTTGATGTTCATAAAAAAAGGTCTCTGCTTCAACTACCGAAGCTTTTCATCCGCTTTCACGAAATATCGGATCTTTGTATGGTTGGGTTATCCAAATGAACAACAAAGATATAAACCATATATATTACCAACATATTAAATTCTTGAGCTTCTAAAACCCTTTAGAAGCACATCTCATTGATTTGTATTATATGATTCACCATCATTACAAATCTTTTAGAGAATGTTTATGGTGGGGTTCTACCCCTTATCAATAGTTTCGCAATAATTGAGGCTCGGTTCCTGCCGACCTTTTCTTGATAACTTCTTGGGTTATAAGTCCCGTCAGCAGGAATATTAACCCTCGGCCTAGATGATCGAGGGATACCTCGGTGAAGAATGATCGGATTTAGTGTCCGAAGTGGGGGTGTAAACAACATCGTCCTAAACCGAAGTCTAAAGCTCGGACATAATAAGATAAAATCTTATCATATATTCCCTAGTCTTGGAAAAATGGAAATATTCCATTTTTTCGAGGTTAGCCCATGGGCTTACAAGACCGACTATTAAGAATATATAAATACATACCCCCTTCACTAATAAGATCCATTTAGAATCGAGGAGAAGAATTACTAGGTCACCTAGGTTTAAGTACTTCTCTTCGATAAAGTTAACTCGGCATTCGAGTTAACACCTTTGTAATTCAAATCATTAATAAAGTTCTTCTTTCGAGGTCTCTTTTTGTTTTCTTTACTTAATATTTTTCCAAAAACGAACCTCTCTAATTACAAAGAATTAGAAGTTGAACTCAATATCAACAGAGAAGTTTATAATATGAATCTTCATGTTGTAACATGTAACAAGTTTTCAGTCTCAAAGTATTGTTTTCACTTTTTCTTTTCATGTAACAAGTTTAACATTATTTTTAATTTTAGAGATTTCTACATGTTAATACCTAATACATTGCTCGCAATAAAATTTGATTGAGGTATGTATATATTTTATCAAAAAACTTTGTAAGCTAAAGTAATAGTTAGGATCATTTATTTCATTGTTGACACAATCTCGATGTGTTTGTTCGTGTTTTTGTTACTTTACTCTGATTATGTTACACGTGTGAACAATAGATTAATGAACATGTATATGCTTAATTTGCGGGACATAACCATGTACATTAAAAGAATATCAATCTTCCAAGTGAGACATGATTGAGATTTTGCTTATAAGATTTCGATCAGTAAAATGTATGGCATCGATTGTGTCATTTAGATTATTTGAAAACGTAGCTTTGAATGCTATAAATTAAGTGGAAAATAATGTTCTTCAAGTTCAATCTGAAATTTTGAATTCATTTCATCTCCTAAGATAGATCAAATACTTTGCATTTCTTAAATCAAAGTGATGGCCCCCAATTTTTTAGAACAAAGTTTTGATTTAGTTGATAACATAACCACATGAAATGATTTCAAAATTTGTTAAACTAAATTTTGATTTAGTTGTTAATAGATAAAAAAAAATTTAAACTAAGAAATTTTTTTAAATTAGGTTTTAATTTAGTTTATAATAAGTCATATAATTTATCTAAATCCACTATTTATATTAACTAAATCCACTATTTATATGGGAATATCTTTTGATTATTTAAGTAAAATGATTTCAAATATAAAATATGACATAAAATTAAATTTTAGATCAAATATATTTGCTTTTAGAAAAATAGAATTAAATATCTTTTCGAAAATGCCAAACAATATTTTCTTTGTGAAAGTAAAATTTAAAGAATAAAAACCTTATGAATGGACAAAAAACTGAATTATCTTCGGCATCACCGCATTAACTTTGGATCAACAAATTAATAAATTTGTAATATATAATAATCATATATGTGATTATCTATTATAAATTAATAAATTTGTAATATATAATAATCATATATATGATTACTCATTGGCCGTGGGTCAGGAAATTGATCCAACTCAAACAAATTAAAAAAACTGAAACAGATGACTACAGAGAAAAATTGGTCAAACCAATAAGAATAAAAACCCCAGATAAATCAATAATAACTACGTTAAAATAAATTGAAGAAAATTATGAGCGGATCAAAACTAAGACATTGATTCTTTTAATTTTGTCACTTATTTTTCAAACATATGACAAAAAACTAAGGTTAAAACAATATTTTGTGTTATTTAGTTTGCTCTCATTGAGAAGAACGAGTGTGAGAAGAATGACGCCAAGGTCAAAGTAAATATCACATCACACCGACTTTTGACCGGTTCATCAAAGCGAGTGCGGTTTTGTGATTAAGCGTCAAAAAACGAAAAATGTTTTTTTAGTCGACACAAGAAAGGTTCTTCAAGATTCAGTTAATTAATGATTAAGAGGAAAAATAAATTCTTTTTTTGCTTGAACATCTTTACTACTATTAATAAACCAATCATGTCACATTCTTTTTTTGAATATAAGAGTCAATGTCAAACGTTATCTAATATTGGGTTGTTTCTTTCTCGACCCGTTTTCATACGATAGCTCTATGTTGCCCGTGTAAAAGTGACATCTAAAATAACTTTGAAAATTCTTATACTTAACAAACACGCGACGCCTCAGTATAAAACGAAAAATGTGGTTTTCCAAGAGATATTTCATAAAGTCTAAAATAATAAGAATGGTTGGTATTCTTTGCTTCTCGATATTTAATTTTTTCGGTTTCGAATCATTCTCCTTAACTTACACTATTTTATTTCATGAAAATTTCAGGTTTTCTAATGAAAGAAGAGGAGTAATGTGAACTAATTTCTTTGTTTCTAGATAAAAAGTATTATCGAAATATTTTTTATTCAAGCTCTATATTTTTGTGTTCAAGTACCATATTTACATGGGAATTTGGTTATATATTTTTTCGGATTTGAAAAAACATTATATGTCCGCATTTTAATTTAACTACATTTTTTTTTGCATTCAGTGATGGTTTACAAAGTAACTACTACATCACTAAAAACAAGAAGTTCGTACTTAATAGAAGATTCATTATAAAATAAAATATCGGAAAAAATTAAGATTAATATCTTATTTTCCATCTTGTTTTCGATTTTTTTTCCTATCATTCAAGTTCACAAGCTTTTCATTCAATATGAAATTGTTGTTTTTTATATCTACCACTATATGTCACGGTTAAATAAGTTAATTCACTCAATGTCATCGCATTATACAATGGTCCAAACACCAAATACTACGAAGACACCAAACTCATAATACCTTACTTTCTAAACATTTTTCACCATTATCTACACATAACTTCTTATCTTAAAACTAATACATCTAAATTTATTGCAGGCACTAGACAAAAATTAAGGAGAAAAAACCACCCATACGTCATCGCACGGGTCAAAATCTAGATTAATGTCTATAATAACAAACATTTTCGACATAACATATGTTCATATAACATGATGTTTGCATGTCTTTTGGTGGCAAAGTAAATCACACACCCAATAATGGTAAAGGACCATATGTCTTCCAGCACAAGGGGTAGAACTATCATTGTATAGGTGATCTACTTACAGCTCCAAACGAATCCCCCGCTTTTCTGCAATTATACATACATAAGACTGACAATGAAAATTTCAATCTTCTACATTGTTGATGGTGGGGTTACCACCCCTTATCAATAGTTTGGCGATAATTGAGGTTCGGGCCCTGCTGAACTTTCCATGATAATCATGTCATAAGTCCCTTCAACAGGATAAGAACCCTCGGCCCAGATGACCGAGGGATACCTCGGTGAATAATGATCGGATTTTAGTGTCCGAAGCGGGGGTGTAAACTACTTCGTCCCAAGCCAAAGTCTAAACTCAGACAGAATAAGGTCAAATCTTATCAGAGATTCCCTGATCTTGGAAAAAATGGAAATATTCCATTTTTCCGAGGTTAGCCCATGGGCTTAGATAACTGACTACTAGGATATATAAATACACACCTCCCCTTCCCTAAAGGGGATCATTCAGAATCGGGGAGAAGAATTACTAGACAACCTAGGTTCAATACTTCTCTTTGAAAAAAGTTAACTAGGCATTCAGAGTTAACAATATTGTAAACCTCAATAATCAATAAAACTATTTTTTCCGAGGATTCCTTTTTGTCTTTTACTTAAACTTCTCCAAAAACGAACTCCTCTATTTTATAAATAATTAAAAGTTGAACCCAGTCTCAACATTTGGTGTGTCAGGTAGGGGGCCACTTTTAGGAAAATAAGAAAGAAATCTTAGGAAAGCAAGATGGTGAACACACAGCAACCACCTTCGGAGGAACGTAAAGATGGCGAGATCACTGAAATAAGAGAGGAGGAAGAAAAATATGGTTCAGAACAATCCTCACGAGGTTAGAGAGTCAGCAAAAGCCCTATTCGAGAACCATGATCCCATAATCCGCAAACTAAATTATTCATAAACGACGCCCAGCCAACTTGGCGAGCAAGGATTCATAACCCCTTATTAATCAAACATTCAGAGCCCTAATGTCAGAAACTCATAACTTCCAGGAACGACCGAGCGTGGAACAGTCGGTAGTAAATCGAACTTCCAACGAGGTAGGAGTAGCAACCCCCGAAACAGGAAACGAGAGAGCATTAGTAAGAACCCAAGAACAACGCGAGGACCGGCTGATAAATCAATTTAGTCATCAACAGCGGGTTAACCGGAGCTTAATTGATCAAATTGCAATTTTTTTAGAAGAACTTCAAGCCTCAAGAGCTCAAAATCATAATCAATCTTCTGGAGCAATCCAATTCCGCCCTTTGCGAGCCGCCTCTCAACGGGTAACATTCGAGGATGATCGAAGCGGAACAAAAGAACCTAAGACACCAACTTCGACTGTACGCCGAGAATTAAAGATAACGAAGTACGTGCTAAGTACCGATTAATCAATTGCGATTTTAAAAAGAGAATTAGAAGAAATGCGTTCGTTAGTTCATAAGGCAACAAGCACTGCTCCAGAGGTCGATCAGGTACCAGCAGAAACAGAAAGGAGTCCATTCACTTACAACATCACGCGTGCACGGGTGCCGCTCAATGACAAATTAAGGCTCCCGACCTATGATGGAACTGGAGATCCAGCAGTTTACATGAGAGCGTTTTTAGTAAAAGTCGGAAGGGCCGAGTTCCAAAAAGGAGAAGAAGATGAAGGAAGATTCCGGATTTTCCTTGAGAGCTTAAGGGGAGATGCCCAAGCTTGGTTTACTAGTTTGTCCCCTGATTCGATTAGTTTTTTTTCCAAACTCCGAGAAGCTTTCTTTAAATAATACATGTTGCACTTAGAACAACAAGCTACCGCATCAAACCTCTATGTAGTAAAACAAGGACCGAGGGAACCGCTTCAAGACATTTTTAAAAGATTCAAGGCGATTTACTCACGTTTAAGGATAGAAGATGGTTTGGCAATCGGAGCGCTTAGTGCGGCAACATGGTATCAATCGAGGTTTTGGGATGAGCTATCAGCTCATCGTCCTCAATCCATAAATGATGCGTTTCACCGAGCAAATACTCATATAAGGATCGAAGAGAACCGTGCCGAACTTGCAAAAGCACATGGATCTGCAAAAGTGAATAAATATACGAAACCAGAGGAGAAAGGAGAAGGACGAAGAGTAGAAAGATACCAACCTCAGAAATACAAGTCAAAATCATAAATATCTTTTTTGTTACTGACCCATAAAAAGATACACCTCGGAAGGACAAGTCGAAGTACACTTATACTCGAGAACCTGATGCTCCGGCCCTCCCGTGGTGCGAATATCATAAAAGAGCGGGTCATAAAATCGAGGACTGCCGAAACCTGATAACCCATTTAATGGCTATCCGATTTAAGCAAGACTAGGAAAAACAGAAGTGTAAAACATGGGAAATTGAGGAAAATCAACTTCCTCGATAAGACGCGGAAGAAGGAGAAATCCTGCCCTCACCACCGCCAACTCAGAGGAAAAGGATTAACATGATAATGGAAGGACTCACGAATTGTGAAGATTTTGTTCGGTCGATTCAACGGAGCATCTTTAGATTATCCGTAGATCAGATTCCACGAAGCGCTACTCTACAAAAGGATTTGATGTTTACTACCGAGGATTTGAAGGGGATCGATACTCCTCATAATGATCCACTTGTAATTGAACTTCAAATTGGTGGGTGTGACGTCCAAAGGATCCTAGTTGACACAGGAAGCTCGGTAGATGTCATATCTCTCGACACACTTCAGAAAATGGAGATCAATGATCAAAAGATTAAAGCTCGGGTAAAACATTTAATTGATTCCGGAGGAGTTACAGTTTCAACTGTTGGAACAACCAAACTCCCAGCATCAGCTGGAGGAGTTACAAAAATCGTGAAGTTCGACGTAGTAGAGAGATCCACCATTTACAACGCGATCGTCGGCACTCTGTGGTTATACTCTATGGAAGCTGTTCCATCTACTTGTCACCAATGTCTGAAATTCAAAACTCTGAAAGGATACTTTACGGTTCGAGGTGATCAGAAGATGGCTCGGAGATGCTTCGTAACTAAAAATAAACTTCGACGAGAAACCTGGAATCAAGTAAAAACTTCGTATCAATCTCTCATAGTAGTCTCTGCTAACAAGAAAAAGCCGACATCCGCCAAAATTTTGACAGAACTTTTTGAAAGAGAAGAGTACTTAGGAAGGTCAACCAAGAAGGGTCGAAAGGGAAGAACTTAGTTTTTCCTCGTAGGCCAAAAAAAAAAAAAAAAAAAAAAAAAAAAAAAAAAACGTTGATATCTCGGATTTTCCGAGATAGTCAACAAATATTAAAGCATCGGAACTACGTGTGGCTTGATCCCTTCCGAGGGTACGTAGGCAGCTTTTCATAAAGTTCAATTACAACATTATTATAAATCTCGATATTATAGTCAAGAAGTTCATACAACTCAACTATACCGAGATTTACACAAATCAAAACGTCATAACCTTAATCACGTCCTCGACAAAAAATTAGGACAATTTGTCTTAATAGAAATAAACTTGCCTGAAAGAATCTCGGAGCTTGATAAAGTAAGGCCGAGAGATTAAAAGGTACGAAATTACGTAAAAATTTACACATTATTTACCGAAGCAAAGGTTCGACAATTAGTCTGATAAAGTAGGACTTGTTGTAAAACTTTAAGCAAATGAATACGGAAAGCGCGCCTTATTTGTTTGCTATTTCTGGATTTCAAAATTTTCAGTTTTGAAGTTTCGAGTAAACATTCCAAACATAAAAGAACAAAATTTTATTAAAAAAAGATTTAAAAGTTATTACAAGATAGAAATACTGGTATCAATTCGGAGGTCTTAATACAAGATTACTAATCTGAATATTAAAATCTTCGTCTTGAAACTCCGGAATTGAAACAGCGTCTGTAAGATCGAACAGTCGATCACGTTCTCTCTCGGCTTCAGCAATGTCCTCCTCCGAGATAGCAAACCCACTTTCAAGAAGAGAACGAAGGTTTAGAGCAATAGGAGCAGCGTGCCCATATTCGTTAGCCTTGTCAAAAGCTATGAAATATTTTCCAAGGGACCCGCAGACTTTGTCCAACTTCTTTAGGCAGGCATCGACGACTGAGCGTTGCCCATCCAATTGTCCTGCCTGAAAGTACTCGGTACATTTGGAGTCCAGAATAGCTCGATTAACGTCCCCCTCCTCTGAAATAGCAAGAATTTTATGTTTATCCTCCGCCAGTTCGGTGATTAGCCAAGAGTTTTCTCGAAAAGATTGGAAGATCTCGACTCTTCCTCCACAAAGTTCGCCTTCATATTGCTCAAGCTCTTGTTTTGGTTTTCAACTTTGCCTCGCGCTTCAGCTAGAGCTTTCTCGGCATTAAGAGATCTTTGCTCCAAATCTCCATTCTCAGACAGAAGATAGCCAATCCTCAAATCAGAATCGGCAAGCCTCTTCTCGTACCGAAGGAATGATTGACCGTTGAAGCCCACAGACTGAAACACGGAAAAATAAGGAAACTCAGTATAAAGGATGATAACAAAAAAAAAAGATACCTAGGTCGCTTGTTTACCCTAAGTATTGAACAAGAAAGAGCTTCTAGAGTATCAAATTCGCAGCAGATCTCGGGGAGACGGCTGTCATAACCACTCGCCTTCCGCAAAAGTTTGGTGCATTTTTCGTTATCTTTACAAAGAATGTTTGAACCATCAAATTCAAATCGAAACGCGTTTTGTTCTCTCACGGGCTTTGTTTATTCTATGTTCTTGGCGTTCTTCTTCTTTGCAGCTTCAGCATTCTGCTTTTTGGCTGCTTCGGTATTTTTTCTCTTCCTCGGAAGGAAATTTTGACTACTGCCAGAGGCTCTTTCGGGGTTGGATCTCTTCATTTTAGGAACGGGATCGATTTTTTCCCAGTCTTCCCTTCCTAAAAGATTATTTGCAAAGTTAATAATAGTTCGGAATATGGTTCGAAAAGTTCAGGGAAACATACCTATCCACAAAATGGCTCGCGAATATGAATAGGATGAATGTCACCCCATCGAAGTTCCCCTTCTCTCTTGAGTTTTTCGAATTCTTCGGAAAATTTTTGCGGAAGAGCTCGGAAGTAGCTTGGTTTAACTGAAAAATAACAAAATAGGTGGTTAGAATTCAAATGGAGAAAGAATGAAAAGACCTAGTTTTCTACCAATTGTGGTCTTCCAGTTTCGGAAAATTGTGGCATCGGGGTTATAAACCGAAGCCTGGTTGATTCGAACGTAAAAATAGCTTCGAAACCACGATTTTGTGTTTAGAGAATTCTAGTGAGTATCTTCCTATTGGGTTTGATATAAATCTTGAAGGCTCCCCCTCAGATTTTCGGAGGTTGTGAAGTTCGTTAATTCCTCCAATTTCCAGGAATTCAGTCGTACACCACATCTTGCATCAAGGACTAGGAGTCCAGTAATGGTTTTGACTGAGTTGGGCGTTAGTTGAGACACGGTCATTCCCTGACGAGCATAATAACTCACCATTAAATGCGGAATTGGGAACCAAAGATGAGCTTCTGAGAAGAAACTCTCGTAAAGACAGATGTAACTTGGTGGCAAAGTCCAAGGTCTCTGGTCAAACCTCGGAATTATGATTACAATCTCATCGGGATTTTGAGAACTCTCTTTGATTTTTCCAATCTCGGATTTAGAAAAAAGAGAGTGTCCGACATCTGCGGTATTCGGCCATGAGATTTTACTCCCGGAAACCGAAACCTCAGAATTGTTTCTTTCAGTCATTATTAGAAAGAGAGATGTTAATTGTTTAAAGAAGGAGATCGAAGATTACCTCGGAGAGTGAAGGAATGATTATAAGAGAAATCAACTGTAAATTGAGGGTTATATAAAGAGTATAAGTGGTGATTGACGCTTCGTTTTCTACGTCAGAAGAATTTGATTAGCTATCGTTTCAAACGAAATGAGGCGTCGTTTTCATTTATTTACGCCTCTTTTCAAAATGACACGTCTTAAGGAAGTTGAAAAGTTCTAAGAGTATCGAGAAAATAGCGCATGTGACAAAAGAGACCCTTCACTTTCCACATTTTTTCCCGCCCATGTTGATGGACGAGATCAAGAAAAAAGAGAAAATTTAAGACTTTCAGAGACAAAGATCGACGGCAACCGAGTTTCATTTATCAACAAGCTACTTAATTTTGGAAATTCGCCAACTCTGCCCTAAGACATCCTCGGACGAACTGGGGGGGACTTACTGTTGATGGTGGGGTTACCACCCCTAATCAATAGTTTGACGATAATTGAGTTTCGGCCCCTGCCGACCTTTCCATGATAATTTATCAGGTCATGAGTCTCTTCAACGGGATTAGAACCCTCGGCCCAGATGATCGAGGGATACCTTAGTGAAGAATGACCGGATTTTAGTGTCCGAAGCGGGGGTGTAAACTACTTCGTCCCAAGCCGAAGTCTAAGCTCGGACATAATAAGATCAAATCTTATCATAGATTCCCTGATCTTGGAAAAAATGGAATATTTCCATTTTTCCGAGGTTAGCCCATGGGCTTAGATAACCGACTACTAGGATATATAAATACACACCTCTCCTTCACTAAAGGGGATCATTTAGAATCGGGGAACAGAATTACTAGACAACCTAGGTTCAATACTTCTCTTTGATAAAAGTTAACTCGGTATTCCGAGTTAACAATCTTGTAAACCGTAATAATCATAAAAACTATTTTTTCGGAAGATTCCTTTTTGTCTTTTACTTCAACTTTCTCCAACAACGAACCCCTCTAATTATAAATAATGAAAATTTGAACCCAGTCAACATACATACTTATAGGTAGAAAGATCTTCTACCTTTTAAAGATATTATATCCATTACATTAGTGTCTAAGTTATTTTTCTCATGCATATTGATGTATCATGGATTTTACCAGTTTTCTACGATGATACAAGTGCTTTTATAAAGTATTTTTAGTACCTTTAGCTATTTATGCAGGTTTTACTAGCAAATGATGTTTTAGAACAAAATAAGATAAAGTGAAGAGATTTATAGCAAAACTATCAAAGGAGATGCATAGAAAGAATATGACCTCCAGAAGTAAGAGAATATTTGACCAACTGAACCGACGATCCAGGAGACAATCTACATATCAATTTGTAGGCGCATGAGCTAATTTTATTCTCCAATTTGAATTAAGCTTAATGGAAATTTGAAGCCCAATATATGAACGCTTTACTGAAGACATGTCATTCTGACGAGACTTGCAAGACTGGTCCATTTAGCTCCAATCAAGCCTGACTAAAGTTTTAAGGAGATTCTACCCTAAGACCAAACTAAGAAGCTACAAAATAAGCTCTCTATCAGCAGAGAAGAGGGGGCACGTTCTAAATCAATCACAATCACACACTTCATTTAAAAACTTACTTGTTTCCAATTTTCTTTGTTACTAGACCTAGGGGTTTACTTTTTTGAGACTCTGGAGAATATTAAGAGGCTAATCTTTCATCTTGCATGTAGTTCATTAATCCAATACTGATTTGTGTTGCCACCATCATGTCTGAGTAGTTTCTTTATTAGATTTAGGGTATTCAAAGGATCATTAATACAGTTTTTATCTATGGAATAAGCCACGAGATTCTTCACTAAAAATCAAGTTTAACACTTAGAAGTGACGTCATTAACCACTTCTAGGTATCTAGGTTGATTCCTCTCTAAGAAACGAATTGGAAGAGACCCGAAAAATCTGTAGTGAGTAAGGTGTGTTCCATGTCATAGCCAATAGTTGTTCGGACACATTTTTAACAGATTTAACTTGTGCATCTTAATTCTTGTTTATCTTCAGTGGCAATCCAAAGGAACTTTTGAGATTTATGTTTTTAAACAAAGCCAATTCACTAACACAACCTTAGAGTTTAGAAAGTATAACGTGATTAGAGTTTTAGAAGTCACCTAATAAACCATTATCCATTGTTGCCCACTGAATTCCCCTAGATCTAATGTTTTAAATCTTGCATACAACCCATCTTATTTATTAGCTTAGTTACTAGATACTCATACATAACATCATCATTGCATTAATCCAACTTAGTCATAGCTCTCTGTGGTATCGATAACCTATATATTACATATGTACAATGTCGACTTGCAGTTAATTTGGAGTGAATTATTTCACGCATCACATATTCAGATAGAATAGTGGTGGTGAAGATCTAGAGGAGCCTACCATTTATCATATAAGAAAAATTCTCGATCAGCATAACCCGCATGTACAAAGATTTTAGGCAGGCCAAGAACAAATATAAAATTGACGATATTAATAATGGTGTAAGAATAAAACAATCTAGGGAACGCGGTTCTGATGGAAAAATTCATAATATCCCAACGGTTAACAAAGTTGTTGCAGTGACAAAAAAAAAAAAAAAAAAAAAACGAAGTTGTTGCTTTGATACACAACGACTACACAATGGATAAGATTGGACGAGATATCATTATTGGGAGTATAACCGGAGAGATGCAACGAATAAGCTGCGAACTACACTCATCTTATTTTCCTTTAAAATATCCGCTTATGTTTCCTTACTGTGAAGATGGATTTAGACTCAGAAATAGATATTGGTTTCTTACTATGCCAGACTTTTTTTGCCTTTAGAATACACAAGAGGGAAGGTGAGTCTCATTTAATTATGATGTCACAAAAACTATTTCAATAGTTTATGGTCAACATATTTACCATGGCTGAGACGAATCGGTTGCTATACGTGACAACTCATCAATATAACTTGCAGTGTGGCAGCTTTGATAAGATAAATAATCCAGTTCATACCGATAGAGTAGATCTAGAAAAAGAATCATGACTTAACACTATCTTGAAGCGATGGCTACATGCAAAAACTACGGATATCCTGATTTGTTTATCACGATAACTTACAACCCTAAGTGACCCGAAATAATACGATATCTAGAGGAACACGACCTCCGACCTGAAGATCGTCCATATAAGTGTACACGTGTTTTCCGAGTGAAACTAAATGCACTGGTAGATGATTTGAAAAAACAAAACAAGATTTTTAGTGAAGTGTTAGCAAGTACAAATCCTAACATTCTATTTTATATATATAAAAAAATATACTAGGAAATTCAGATTGATTAGTTCATTTTTTTTTTAATATATATTAGTGTGGTGTGTTTAAACTTTCCATTTTTGTACATCATAGATTTCCAAAAGAGAAGAATGTTTTATGCACATATAGTCGTTTTCTTCAATTCAGCATCCAAACTCAAGACAACTAATGATATTTGATAAATTCTTATGCGCTGAAATACCCGACAAAGTAACGGATTCTGAGCTGTATGATCTCATCGGTGATATGATGATCCATGGGCCATGTATAGGTAAATTCTAAGACAATGTATGTATGAAAGATGGTAAGTGCATGAAATACTATCCAAGAATAACTAACAACGTTACTACTCTAGACGAAGACGAATATCCATTTTATCGACGATGAAACGATGGAAGATACATCGAGAAAAGAGGCACAAGAATTGATAATCGATTTGTTGTTCCGTATAACCCAAAACTATCAAATCGGTATCGTGCTCGTATCAATGTTGAGTGGTGCAACCAGAATTGATCAATTAAATATATATTCAAGTATATCAATAAAGGACCCAATTATATCGATGCAACTGTCAAAGGAGGTGTCGAATGAGATAACATAGATGCTACTCAAACTGTTCCAGTGCCTAAAAACGAGGTAAAAAATTATTTCAGGTGCATGTTTGCTTCTTAGGTTGTTACATGTTTATTTCAAAGTCTATATAATAATATTTATTACAAATATGCTTAAAATAAATATATTAAATTTTATTTTGTTTACAGATATATATCTGCCTACGAGTCTACTTGACGGGTCCTTGTATTTCATATACATTATCGAACAACACATGTTGAGAGGTTATCTTTCCATATACTCGGCCATCAACAAGTTATTTACTCTGAGGATGATCAGGTCGATGAAGTCACGGGAAGAAAATCAGTAGCTAAGTCCAAATTTTTAGGTTGGGTGGAAATATTACAAGAAAAATCATAAGGTTGAGAAAATTACATACTCAAAATTTTCTTCATTTGTGGTATAGAATACTAAAACACTCACCTGGCGAAAAAGATGTCGAGGTTTTTCTATAGGACGTATTACATACGTTATAGTATCATTAGATGAGGTTTATTATCTCCATATTTTGTTGAATCTTTTTCCTAAAGCATCAAGTTTTGAAGATATAAAAACTTATAATAATATCGTTCATCCGATGTATAAAGATGCATGCTATGCTAGAGGATTTTTTGATGATGATAAGGATTACATACAAGGTATTAAAGAAGCGGATATCTAGAGCCAAGAAAATTACATCTGTAGGTTGTTTGGATTGATGCACTTAGCGAAATGCATGGCGAGTCTTGAAGTTGTATGGGATGCTACTTGTACTTGGCCCATTTTGATAGAGGAGACTTTGCGTAGAAAACTTTGCGTTCTCTAGATTGTTTTATTCTTACACCATTATTAATATCGTCCATTTTAAATTTGTCCCTGGCCTGTCTAAAATCTTGTACATGCGGGTTATGCTGATCGAGAATTTTTCTTATACGATAAATGATAGGCTCATCTATATCTTCACCACCACCCTTCTATATGAATATGTGATGCGTGAAATCATTCACTCAAAATTAACTGCAAGTTGACAATGTACATATGTAGTATTTAGGCTATCAATTCCACAAAGAGCTATGACTAACTTGGATTAATGCAATGTTGATGTTATGTATGAGTATCTAGTAACTAAGCTAATCGAATAAGATGGGTTGTATGCAAGACTTAAAGCATTAGATCTAGGAGAATTCAGTGGGCAACAATGGATCACGGTTTATTAAATGACTTCTAGAACTCTAAACACGTTATACTTTCTAAACTTTAAGGTTGTGTTAGCGAATTAACGATGTATAAAGATGCATGCTACGCTAGAGGATTGTTTGATGATGATAAGGAGTACATACAAGGTATTAAAGAAGCGGATATCTGAAGCCAAGAAAATTACATCTGTAGGTTATTTAGATTGATGCTCTTAGCGAAATGCATGGCGAGCCTAGAAGTTATATGGCATACTACTTGTACTTGGCCCATTTTGATAGAGGAGACTTTGCGTAGAAAACAATGTGAACAACACCGACCAAGTATTTAATTATTATTTAGTATTTTGTAAATTATTCCCCATTTAGTAGTCAGAATTATCCCTAAAAAAAAAATTGGAATAGGTTTGTGTTCAAAAATGAAAATTGCTTGTAAACAATAGTTTGCCCCAGTCACTTTCTTATCTAACAAGATACTCTACAATCGTACTCATATCTCATATTATTTGACAACCAGCTTAAGAGTTTGGCTTTGGCTGAAATAAAAAATATTTTCGACTTCATGGTAGTTATTTGGCTTATTTCAAAGATATGTATTTCCCCGAAAACATTGACATGCAACTAGGAGGAAACAACTTGATAACCAAAGACTTGAGCTATGATAAAAAATAATTAAAAGATAGCACGGGGAAAATTTACCTAAGGTCACGGATGAACAAATGACTATATATGATGATGTGATGAATGCAATTGCAACCAATACAGGTGGTATGTATATCTTTTTTTATGGTTTTGGTGGGACTAGTAAAAATTTCTTGTGGAGCGTATTCAGTGCAGCGATGAGGTCTATATGACATGTCGTGATCAATGTGGCTGCAAGCAGAATAGCTGCTTTAGAGTTATAAGGCGGTAAAACTGCACACTCGAGGTTTGGTATCCCGATAAACCCGGATAATTTCATAACATGTTCTATGAAACCTGACTCAGAACTTGTGGGTTTAGTTAAACTCGCTATATTAATAATCTCAGACAAAGCTCCCATGATTAGTAAATACTGTTACGAGACTTTAGACAGAAGTTTACGTGATATACTGAGGTTTAAGAAGCCCTTCGGAGGAAAAGTCATAGTTTTAGGAGGAGATTTCAGACAAGTTTTACCTATAGTGACTGAGAGGAGGACGATTTCGGACGGTTTTTATCTTCGCTTAGCTCATCATTCATGTGGATAGAATGACATGTCATGAGACTAACTAAGAACCTTAGACTTATTGTTGGTATGGACAACAATGTTATTCAAGATCTAAAAGATTTTTTTAATTGGATACTCGACATTTGTAATGACGTTGGTGTAGACAAAGAAAAAGGCGACGTCGATATTCAAATTCTATAAGATTTGCTAATAACTAAGCACAACAAACCAATTGAATCTATAGTTCAAAAAGTACATGGTCAAGAAGCTAGTGATCATAATGATCCAAACTTCTTCTAGAATATAACCATATTAAGTCTAAGGGATCTTGATGTAGATACAATCAATGATTACATGTTGACAAAAATATGGGATATATGTTATATGCTGTTTAGTTTATATATAATATAATATTCAGTTATCGTATTGATTTTATGTTTATTTGAAACAGGCGAAGAGCGTGTTTATCTAAGTTTTAATAGTATTGAAATTTTCAATGCTAGCGCGACCGATCACATGGTGCACACTTTCGAGTTCCTGAACCAAATCAAGGTTTCAGGATAACCTAACTATTGCTTACAACTCAAGGTCGGTGTACATGTGATGTTACTCTGCAATATATATTCCTAGACAAGATTGTGTAATGGCACAATATTTACATATCACAAAACTAGAGGAGCATATGATCGAAGCAACTAAGTTTATTACAGGTCTTAAGTCAAGAATTGGCAATTTAATTATACTACCATGGATTTCAATGACACTCCTAATACAAGATTCCCATTTAGGATGAGGAGAAATTTTTTTCCTATAACTGTTGCTTTTTCCATGACAATAAATAAAATTCACATTCAAACACTATCTAATGTTGGATTTTATCTTTCCAAACATGTGCTTTTCTCATGACGACTTATACGTCGCAGTGTCTAAAGTAACCTCGAGAGTAGGGTTAAAAGTTCTAATCTTGGGTGACAATGAGTTTCAAAATAAAAAGAGGAATGTCGTTTATATTGAAGTTCTTTCCGCCTTAGTTAGGTCGTACTACATATAGACTTCTTTTAGTTTTTTTTGTTTAGGATGAAGTTCAATTTCTATAGTTTTATTTTCTTTCGTTGGGTTTTTAATTTTTTTTCATATTAATCATTTTTTCAAGAGTTTTTGATGTCATAATGTTTCTTTTGCTTATTGCGCTAAAAGCAAACTCTATGCCTCCACTTATCTTTACAACAATAGATACATCCAACATTTGTTAGATAGATTAAAATAGAAATAAGGTTAAAACAAGAACACTATCTTCAAATTTTAATCAACCCACAAATAAACAATAACACCCATAAAGAAAAATGGTTTATTAAAACCTAAACCAGCAAACAATAATGAACATATGATAACATCATATTGATATGTTATTCGCGAATCACTACTCGAAACTGTGTCCATAACCATTAGTCAATATCTTTTTCATCCCTTATCGACAGCCTAACCACATCTGTAAGTATGAAATGCAAACATGTAAGACTTAGACTTATATATATTAAAATATGTAATTTTTATTCAAATAAACGATTGGAATTAGTAAGGAAGGAGACATGTGACTGTATTTCGGACACCATGAACAAATTTGTGGTTCTATAAAGAATTTCTTCGCGTTTATCCAAGAAAGACTGAGGAATCGGGTTAATACTTGGACTTTAAAATTATTTTCCAATGGTGAAAAAGAGGTTCTCATTAAATCGGTAGTACAACCTCTTCCGACATACCCAATGTCAAGTTTCCTCTTCCCACAGTGTATTATCAAGAAACCAAGTGGCGTTATATTTAATTTATGGTAGAATGCTAGTAGCAATAGAAGTGACCTCCACTAGATTACAAAAGATAAGATATGTACTCTCCAAGATTTGGGTGGTTTGAGATTTGGGGATATACATGATTTCAACCTAACTAAAATAATTTGACGACTCCTCCATTTCAATTCCTCACCCTTGGCTCAGATTCATAGAACTCGCTACTTCAGACACTCTAGTCCCTTAGTGGTTGTGAATCTAAAACCCATTACTTTCGGCGGAGGAACATTATAGCTACAAGACCCCTTCTCTTTTAAGGAATCAGAAAACCAATGCATCGAGATGTAACACTAGTGTTTGGTATGCACCTTGTTTCCCAAATGTCTTGAAACATATGGCGAGGTCTACCATCCGATCCCATAATCGAGACCCTACCCTGATTGTACATAGTCTGATACAACGAGAAATGAGTAGATGGAATGAGATGGCACTCCGTGAACTTATTCATCGTGCGGATATCCTGATAGCTCTTGAGATGAGACCGAGTCAAAATTTTACCATGGATGGATATGCTTGGTCTTACAAAAAAACAAAGATTTACACAATTAAATCAGGATATGAGATGGCAAGGAAGATGGGAGCTGGTGAAGCTCCTAAATCGCTCTTAGAACCCAATACTAATGCAGTAAAGTGAAGACATCCAAGAAGTTCAAACATTTTATGTGGTAGATGTTATTTGGTTGTGTTGCTACATGTCATAATCTTGTGAATCGCCAATTGGGCCTATATAGTAGTTTTCGAAGATGTGGTGGTCCTGAGGAAACAACAAATCTTCTCATCATTGAATTCCCCAATGCTTTACAAGTCTGGTTCCTATCCTGTTTGTCGTCACTTCCAGGATTACTTCAATAAACCGAAATATAGATTTCCTCTTTTGGAGGACAAAGAATTCAGGAATATCAGAGACCGAATGGAGTCTTTTACCTTATATCATGTAGTACATTTGGAAAGTAAGAAACGAGAAAGTTTTCGACGAAAACAATGTTTCGCCGAAGGAGACTCTTCGAATAGCGGTATTAGAGGTGAGGATTTGGGGATCAATCAATCAAAAAGGTGAGGAGGAGGAGGTGAGTACAAAAGAAAATTATTTAGATGCGCCTCTTGTATCATCTAAGTCTCTTACATGTTAGATCGATGCCTCTTGGAACAATATTGAATCAGTTAGTGGACTGGGTTCGTGCCTACGAGATACGTGGGGGCCATTACCTTATGGGACTGCAAGGGTGTCGATGATGTTTTTCAGCTTTTCCTGTCGAATTAAATGATCTCCTTTAGACTACGTCTTGTCTTTTAGAGAGGCATTTTGTGACACCCTGATTCTGGATTATTTATTTTTAATAAGTAATTTGGAATTAGGGTGGTGATTCTACAGACATATCAATGTCTTGTGCTGTCAGATCCGGAGATGGTATTTAAGCTATATAGGGGGTGGCTATCCTAGATCGACTGGGCGGTCGGGGAACTAGACCGGAACGGGCCACCGGCTAGGTTACTTATCCGGATCATGATGGGAACATGGTCCTGACGGTTTGACCGGATCGAATCGATGGAATACGGCTACCGGAATCTGAATGTTCGAGGAACTTAGCTAAATCGATGGAATGATAAAGAGATTGAACCGATCAGTCCGAGTTTTTCGGGCCTGTTGGACGGTTACCTCGGCCAAGCAGGATTTTCGGACTGGCGTTGTCGGATTCGGATAAGACGGTAGGATTCAGATAGCTCTTTTCGGATTCGGACAGAACGGTTAAGTCGATTTATCTAGTCAGCTGAATTATTCCGCTTTGTTTAATTTTTGCGCGTTTGAATTTGAGCGGGAACGGTTATCTGGCTTGGCGCACGAGAAAAGACGCGGGAAGTGGTTAGTGGGTGCATGTAGACGCATGAGCGGATCGTGGGGGCGGTTCATAGCCGAATATTCAGAATATTCCACCTAATTGCCAAATTAATGAAGGAAAACCTCGATTTCTTATTCATTCATCATTTTTTACGCAAAAAAGAATATATAGAGAACAAAGAGAGTCTTTGAGAGAAAAACCGTTGAGGCGAAGAGATATTTCCTTGTGCTGATCGTAGTCCGATCGAGATAGTCGTTGGCGACAAGTTTTGTGGAGATTTTGTCCAAGTTTGTCGAGTCTGTTGGGATTTGAAGAGAATGTGTCCTTGAGATCATACTTGTATTCACTCTAGTATAGTTGTGAAGTCGTGATAAGACTATCATGTGATACTGGGTAGTCATAATGCTTTGTTAGAAGCCGCTTATAACTTATGAGTTATGAACTCATTGCTAGTATCATATGATCCTATATGGCCACACACCTAAGCAAACTGGATAACAAGTACTGGGAATGATCATTAGAGTAATGATCTCATCAATGTGTAATTGTTACACATTGATATGGAGGTTTTAAGAGTGTGTCGATCGATACACATGTTAGTGTCGGTCGACACAGCTCCGGATTAAAGATACCGGGTTTAATTAATGACTTAATTTAAACCGGTTAATCCATCGGTTAACTAGGGATTCTTCTAGGTCGCCATATATAAGATAGAGGTACGACCTAGAGAGTCTCGAACCTAGTTTTTACAGCCACCAGAGACTCCTGAATCCCAAGAGAATTGTTCTCAAGGCACTAGCATCCCGCTTCCAGTTTGTGTGCGTGTGGACTTTCTGTAGAGGCGCAGCATTTGAGGCGCTCCTGATCATTTCCGCTGCTCATAAACTCCAGGTATGATCGAGATCTGATAACATAGATTCAATGAACATAATCTTAAGGGCTAAAAGGAATCATTAGGATTTTAGAAAAGTTTTAAAACCTACTCAAATTCCTTCAATTTTCAGTGACAATAGGTGTTAAATTTTTGTATTCACACATTCTGAAACTCAAATGTGAGTGCTCTAACCCGAGTCTTTGTCTAGATCGTTTTCTCACATAGATTCTTTTAATTAGATTAGTTGACTCTATATTCATTAATATGCTACTCGGCTTTATGATTGATCCAGAGCAACCTGGATGATCAGGTTGGCGGAATTATGCCTTATGAACTGTTGATTGAATTGATGGCCTGGTTACGATGTATGATTTAGCTCGGTGAGACGATTAGCCACACTCACTACGCATTTATTTTCTTACGCTCTAATTGATTTAATGCATATAAGGATAAGAACCAAAGTGCCTAGGATCAGGATCGTGAGACAAGGCGCTGTAGAATGAGGGATGGATGTAAATGTTAAGTACGGGTATAACGGTCTGATTCAATTAATACCTCATTTAGTGAAAATTTATTGTATTAGAACCGCTTTCAAGTTAATTCAACTATTTATGCTTCGTATGATCTGTCTTCAATTCATGAATCTCAAACTTGCTAAGTTAAAATAAAACAACTTAATTCGACTAAATTAAAATACTCAAGGAAAATTAGATTGGGATGTTTCACATTTCCTTTCGATTAGGATAGAGACGGACTGTTTGACGTTGATCTCAATGATAAAATATCAGTCGGATTGACCTGCTTTCTATACAGATTTTGACTACTTCATCTCATTTTGTGCCAAGTTTTAAGAGTTTACTTTAGCCTTCATACTTAGATATTCTAATGTTCTCTATTTTCTTATGTTTATTATGTAAGATCGGTTTAGTTTATGATAAATGTAACACATTTTTGTTGGTTCAACCATGGTGTTTTCAATATTAAAAGAGAAAAAAGAAAAAAAAAAGGGGAAATCTAATTGATGCATCGGGAAAACGTGAAACGTCTCTTACCTTTTGTGCCCCTCGAATCATAATGATGACATATCGGTTTCCCCAATTTCAGAAACTTTTCTAAAGAATCTTTTTTTTTTTTTTTTTCATCCCCACTCTTTTTTGTAAACATTGCAGAGTGTTCCCAACCGCTCGAAATTTAGGTCGGACGATCATAAATATCAGGCTTCGACACAAAGCAACGTTTACTTGAATCGGTCTTTCTGTTAGGTAAATCGCTCTTCGTCTCTCTTGATTATCCGCCATTGGTTTCTTCTCGTCTCCGGATACGTGTTTTTCTATCATTACTCTTTGGATTTGTGGATTCTGGGGATGAACAATTTGTTATGAGTAAACGTATCAACGCAACTGATACGAATTATCATTAGATTTTGTTTGATTGAGTAGATCGATTGATTACAAGAAACTGTCCACTACTTAGAGTCGTCAAATCGTACTGTAAAATTTTGGATTTGAATTTGCCCAGATCTCGGCTTAGCTAGAGAGCGAGGATGCAGAATCAAAATGATGTGGTGAAGGATGAAGCAGAAACTGCTGCATCCATTTCGGCAATTGAGAGTGAAGAATGGGGAAATTGTTCAGTGGAGCAATCATCTTTTCAAGAAGAGGAAGTTGCAAAGGTTCCTTATGTCGGTGATAAGGTCAGAGTCATATCAATTTCTGTTTCTCTTGCGTTTTCCTCATCTCCTACTTGTGTCTTGGACTCCAGATGAAAGACTCATCTTGCTCTCTACTCTTTTCAAAAGAACTAATGTCTCGTATTTGATTAGAAATGAAGTTATTATGTTCGTTAACACAAAAGTACTGCCTGTGAGTTGCTTCTAATGTCTATGTGACTTTCATTTCGTTTTGAATGTATTGTTTCTGTGGTAGATCTTAGCCAGTGAAACTCTTTCCTGTTTTTAACTTAAAGAAAAATAGAGAAAAGACTTGGATTGTATCAGATTATGGAAGAATCAAGAAAGATTATCAAGATATGTCAATATCTAGATTAGGAAGTTTAGGGTTTATCAAAAAGATCATGCTTTTGGATCAATGCTGTGCAGGAGCCTCTCTCTAGTTTATCTGCAGAATATCAATCAGGGAGTCTCATTTTGCTGGAGAAGATTAAGGTTGACTTTCTTTCTCTGCCTTTCTACTTATTTTGCGTTTGTTGCTTTCAGTCTTTCTTAAATATCATGTTTGCAATACTTGTAGATACTGGAAAATCAATATACTGGAATCAGGCGAACTAGAGGCGATGGAAATTGCTTCTTCCGAAGTTTTATGTTTTCTTACCTTGTATGCTTACAGAATTTCTTCAACTATCTCCTGCTCTTGTTTGTGTAGAACTGTGCTCTTTTGGGGATTTTCTGATTCTGTTCTATTTGTAGGAGCATATTTTGGAATCACAAGATCATGCTGAAGTTGATCGTATCAAGATCAACGTTGAGAAATGTAGAAAGACTCTGCAAAACTTAGGTTATACAGATTTTACATTTGAGGACTTCTTTGCGGTAAACCTACTGCCTTGTTTTTGTTTCAAGATTTATTTTGGTCTGTTTGCTTATATAATCTTGTAAGATCATCTGGAGATACTCAATTTCATTTTTTTTTCTGGTAATGATACAGTTGTTCCTTGAGCAACTAGATGACATTCTCCAAGGAAGTGGGGAGTCGATAAGGTAGAGGACTGTATTTCCTGACTGCTTTTCAATTGGCATTTGAGTTCGATTGCAGATTTTGTGGAGATAAATTCTGAATTCCTAGTGCAAATACCTTTCTCTTACAGCTATGATGAACTGGTTAACAGAAGTAGAGATCAGTCAGTCTCCGACTACAGTAAGTTGCTTCTAAACTTGTGTAAAGCATCACCGAAGAAACGCAGTTTTTGACAAACTCTGTTGTCTCAGTTGTAATGTTCTTCAGGTTTGTTACTGCTGGTGAAATACGAACACGTGCAGATTTTTTCGAACCCTTTATCACAGGATTATCAAACGCAACAGTGGATCAGGTCCGTGCCAACACTTATCATGCTTCTGTGGTATTTTGTTCGTTTTAAAGTCTTTCAGTGGCAAGAAACTTACTCACGCCGTCTCTGAAAAGTTATTATCTAGTGGAATGTTTCCAGTTTTTCATTATAGCATTAGGCATAAACATAAATTGCAAAATCCTTTTTGTCTTTTGTATGGAGTTTTCAGTTTCTTGCACTTCTGCTCAAACTAAGATTCTGTAGAAACTAAAACTAACACTGTTATGATAGTTTTGCAAGACATCGGTTGAACCGATGGGGGAAGAGAGTGACCATATTCACATAACGGCGTTGTCAGATGCGCTTGGTGTAGCAATCCGTGTTGTGTATCTTGATCGTAGCTCATGTGATAGTGGAGGTGTCAGTGTGAACCATCATGATTTTGTTCCTGTGGGCACAGATGAGAAAGCAGAAGGTGCTTCTCCTTTTATAACCTTGCTGTATCGTCCTGGCCATTACGACATCCTCTACGCAAAGTCATCTTCTAAGGTATAATATAAACACCAAATCTCCCTTTTAGATTTCACCTGGTTTTATGTTTATGAATTGTGTTTGTTACAGGTATCGGAAAATGTGGTAAAATGATCATTTGACATCTCGTAAAACCCATTAGGAGAAGTTTGCCAAAAGTAAAAGAAAAGAGTGCTAATATGGGTTCATTTGACAATCAACAATTATGTCATCTCTTTGCTCCTTGAACCTTGTGGCAAAACACTAGAGAATGGGCCGTTTTGTTGAGTTTGATATTGATATGCATATGATAATTTCCCTTGTAGTGGTATTGATGGCCAAGTTGAACCAAAGGATTTATTGCCGTATCACCAATGACAAGAGCTCTAAGTTTGTTTTTAATGGCCTGTTTAATAATCTCTCTATATTGTTGAATTACAGTCCAAAATTAAATAAAGAATAATAACCCTCTGGCCTGTTATGGGTAATGTTAATATTACTAACCCCAAGAAGGCAAAAACTGTTATCATAAGAATCCAAGAAGATAAGTGTAAGTGTCACTCCCTCGGCACTCGTGATAATGCTTTCTTTCCAGGCAAGGAGTAGTTCCTTTTATCTAACAACCATCCAACGACTATACTGTAGCGATTCAGAATATGTACTTTATTTATACATCCTCTATTGTTTGTCACTTTCTTCTTTGGAAACTTGTCCCAAAAACAAAGAGAACCAGCCTCGATCCCAAATAAAATCAAAGCACCATATTTCCTCTAGTCTTTTCAAACCGAACAAAAACTGAAAAGTTGTGTTATAAAAATTCTCTCTTAGATTGCTTAGGCGGCCGTTTAATGTCATATGTACGCTTTCTATTTCCGGACATAGAATCCGGCCACCTATTTTCTTCCCCAACTATTCCGTATAATTTACTTTAGTGGATACATAACGGAATGGATATTGGATTTCCATGATAATATCCAAAATTTCTCATTTGAGATCGTTCCAACAATTTGAATTTTATCCCAAATATATGATCTCAAACCTTTCTTTTATCTAGATTAGAGAGACAGAGTTCGAATAATTTCCTAAAGCAATTTGACTTCTACAATAAAAGCCCCACAACTATTTTTCTTCTTGAAAGACATGTTTTCAATTATTTTTGTAGTTTCTTTTTTCTTTGTTTTGTAAGGGCAAGATAAAATTAGACAGTAGTGTAGGCTGCAAGGCTTATAGGTTTTTAACATATAAATTAAGATGGAAAGTTAAAAGTTCGAATGAACTTTATGTAAACTAAGTGAATACAGGCCAAAAGACATCGAGACAACAAAGTAGAGAAGATGACACAAGGAAAAAGGTTGGATTTTCATTAGTGTTTCCGTTTGTAAATATATGAAAAGAAAAATAGTAGAAAAAAAAGATGATAAGAGACAAGACGTGAGAGGGTGGGGATGGGCCATTCCCACTCCTTTAGCCAACCCATAAAGGCAAAAGTTGTTTTTAGAGTTTTAGACCAAATGGAGAAGAGAAGTCTGTCTCCTTCTCTTTTTGTTTTTGTTTTTTTTTAATTCTTTTCTCTATTTTCCATTTCCCAACAAAATGGCGAATAGTCCGCATTTTGAATATGCGATCACTTCGAACAAATTCCCGTTATTTACTATTATTTGTATTATTTATTTATATTAACTAGTGAATGATCCGTCCTTCGGACAGTTTTTTTTATGAGTCGGTTTAAAATAAATATTTTTTTAGAGTCTGTCATTTTTTCTTCATTTTCAAGAAAGAGATTGAGTTTGTGTATTTGCCATTTTTTTGTTAGATTATATTTTGGTTATATTTTAAAAATCTAAATTTGTTTTTGTTTTGTTTAGTATGAAATCTAATTCTTATTTATTTGTTTTAAACTTGTACTTAATATTTTTTTTTGTATAATATGATTGTAATTTTTTTTTTGGTTGGTTCTGTTTTTTTTTCTTCAGTTATTGATTTTATTTTTTTTTGTTTATTTTCGTAATTCGTAAATTCAGTTTTTTAGTTTTTTTTTTAAATATTTTTTTCTATATTATATAGCCTACTGAACCCTACAGTTGGATATCTAATACTCATTGCTAAACACAATCCAATCGAACTATGCAGCGCCCAATTTTAAATTCTAAATCAATTTATTCCTACAACTATTTCCATCATTTTCATGATAAAGAGGGATAGAGCTCCAATTATATACAAATCCTCTGTTAAAAAAAAAGTCATATCTATATTTATGTTTTTTGGAATCTGAATTGGATGTCTATTTATCAAACATGGATCCCCCTTATGGAAACATCCAACCTTCTTATAGACCTTGAGCATTTTGTAATCTTTTTGTATACTTCCAAAACAACATGTTGAACCATAGACACCGCTTTTGACTTGGTTAAACCTAACATTCATTCTCATTTTCATAATTCTTATTTCTCTATCTAATATTATGGTATCATTTCTACTTCTCGTTCGTGATCTCAAAGATTTATCCTAACATGTTATCAATTAAGGATATTCTAGTAGATGTTTCCCGTAACATGCATTTTTGCAAATAACATGAAAGGCTGGAGAATGAATAGTTCCAAGAAGCATCCATTCATCAAATGAATCTTCATCAAACATGGTCAGATGTAGAAATTTTACCATCAAAATGAATAGTTTTTGTATCTCCGAAGGCTGAACCGGTCATTTGTGATTTTTCTAAAATCCTATAAAATTGACGTCCTTGGTTGAATATCAACTTAAATCAGGTGTCGGGTTTCGAAAATTTAACTGAACAATGACCAACCAATTTTTTTTAACTTGTCATCTTTGAATATCTCTAATAGGACATGTACTTCCTTCTTATTCGGGTTCTGAAAGCCCTTATCCCAAACTTTCAGTACCCCCATTCTTTGTTTCAAAGGTATATTGGTTTCCAAAAGCGACATCTAAAGCAGTCAATACTACATGGAAAGTGCTACTACCATTTTTCTACACCAAACATGCATTTTCTATACATATGTGATTGACCATATAAGCTACTCGACCTTTTTAGCTATTAACGTCAAATCACGTAGCCAAAAGAACCCTAAATTCGGTTATCTAATGTTCATAGCTAAGCACGAACCAAGCTAAGTGCAATCCAATCCAGCAAAAAAAAAAAATCTAATTTAAGAATCTGAGTCAGTTCACTCCTACAACCCCCTCCCATTGTTTTCATAAGACGGAGAAAACTCTCAAGAGATTTAAATCTTACTTTAGAGAAAAACCCATATATGGATCTCCAATCATATTTATCAAACATGGATCTCCTGAAAGTATCTGACCTTCTTCCCGTAGATCCTAATCATTCCTTACTCTCTTTATAATATTTAACTTCTCAATATCCAATAGGACATATAATGCTCATAGCTAAGCACAATCCAATCGAACCATGTAAAACCCGATTTAAAATCTAAGTCAATTTACTCCTCAACTATACCCATCATTTTAATAATAAAGAGGGATAGAGCTCCCAATAGATTAAAATTGTACGTTAGAGAAAAACTCATACCTACACTTATCTTATCTGGAATCTAAGTCGAATGTCTATTTATTAAATATAGATATCCTTATGGAAGCATCAAACCTTCTTTCAGTAAACCTTGAGAATTTTTTTTTCTTTTAGTATACTCCAAACACGACATGTCAAACAATATAAAATTTTGACCTCATTAAACCTAACCTCCATTCCTTTTTCATATTTCTCTATCTCGTATTATGGTATCCTTTGTACTTCTTACTCATCCTTACATGTTATCAATTAAGGATATCTTAGTATGCTTCATGTAACGTGTATTTTTTGCATACAACATGAAAGGTTTGAGGTCCTTATCTAAGTTTATCGAAAGCTCCTAAAAGCATCCAAAAAAAAACTATTTCTATTATCATAGTCATAAAACTTTTATTTAATAAGTGCATGATAAACCGATTAAGTTCAACTTAATATTTTATTATTATTTTTTAGATGGATATTAAGTTGTAGTCATTTAATTTATGAATTTTAGTGTGTTTTTAAAGTTTATTTCAATCAAAAAATGATTAATATTAGACATAAAAAAATGTATTAATGAGCCTAATGAATTTTAATAGACTAAATATTAAAAATTAAAATGGACTTGATGAGATGTCATTATTTTAAGTGATGAATTGATGATGTAGCTTCATCAAAAGAGACTTCCAAAAACTTTATATATATAGATTTACAAAAGTTAAAATTAAAACAATTGCAACAAATTTATTTGGCCTTTAATGGTGACATCAATTTTAGTCATTAAAATAAGCAGGTGAACGATATAGTTCAACATGGTAGGGTAATTCAGAGGGCGATTTGGTTTTTAGGATTTCGACTTCGTTTTTTTAGCTGAGTAAAAAAATAAACGACTCGTATAAACAAGGTGTTGGTAATAGAGGATCCCAAAAGATGCGAATTTAGTCAGTGTAGAGGTTGTTGGTGAGCAGACACACTTAGATTAGGGTACATATTTTTTCGCAAACGAATCAGTGTTGATGTTAGGATTCAACTTTTAGTAAAATCTTTTTTAAAGACACTAAGTCAAAAAAAAAAAAAATTTGTTGATTTGAGGATGTTACAAAGAGATCAGGATGTCGATATGCGTTTAATCTAAGAGAAGCGAGGTCAGAGGTCCTATCTCAAAGCTCTTGTCTCTGTCTCTCGGATTGCATATGGTCTTCAAGGAAGAGGGGGCTCTTGCTTTGTATATGTAGATGAGATGGTCCTCTTAAGCCCACATGCTTTCTCGAAAAAAGGAAGGTTTCCTTATTTTTCAAGATTCAGAGGATCTCATGGAGATTCAATCTTATCCCTCCAAGTCGGCGGCGACTAAATTAAGATAGATAATACCCGTTTGTTCGGCTTATAACCTTAGAAATCCATGAGGACGGCCTAGGAAGAAATCAGACGGTCAAATATAAATTAAGGCAAAGTTGTTGATAAGGGGTGGTAATCCCACCATCAACAGTAAGTCCCCCCCCCCAAATTAGTTTGAGGGAGTGCTTGGTCAGAGTCAACAAATTTCTAAGATTTATAGCTCGAAACTAATTGAGATATGTTCGTTCGGACGAGGTGCACTAGGTCGGCCGCATAAAGTCCTTTAAACTTGCAAGGTTCGTTAGCTCGACAAGAGTTTAAAGACATTTTATTCGTGGGGTCGACTAAACATGCGAGGCTTATTAACTCGGTGAGGGATTAGGATTGTTACTTGATGGGGTTGGGAAATAAGAGCAGAGATGAATTGAAATTTAAATTTCAAGCCGATCTTTTAAGACGAAAATCCTAGAAGATTCGAATGGTCATGCTGACATGCCAGCATATCTGAGAAAGGAAACTAAAGGGACTGCTAGGTGTTAGAACCGAAGAGTCACCTCTAGGTTTAATCATTATGTTTCCTCCATCCTTCTATATAAATAATTATGGAGTCCTGCTAATTCTATTCACTTGAACGTCAAATTTACTTGTCTCTCTAACTTCTCTCATGATATTCTTCCATTATGTTGAAATTTTCTAACCGACCACCAAATTCCTTAAAAGAACAATTCAAATGTCTCTCGCTACAAAGTCTTTAGAGACCGGCTCCTCTACTAAAGCTTCATTCAGCAATAACGTCTCACTAAACACTGCCAGTTTGACCTCAAGAGTTCCCCAAACTGAGGTTGAGAGCTCGCCCACCTAGGTTATTGGTCGAAAAATTGACGTTGATCAGGAGCATAAAATCGTTCTCAACTTGAGAAGCTAAAGATCGATATTCTGACGACTAAACATGCGAGACTCATTAAAAGCAGAGGGTGTGGATATGTCATCGTCGACAAGTGACACGGAGCAACAAGCCATGAAGAAACCATCTTCTGAAGATCAACCCGATGTTGAGGACGTCAGGGACTATGATTTTAAGGAATCCTCTATAAACGTGGTGAAGGGATTCTCCATAAACCCAAAGAAGATCGCTCCTTTTGTTGGAGACCGTTTTTGGACTACCCCACAAAATTATATGTGCCTACACTTGGCCTTCTTCACTGAAGCTAAGTTGCGGTTCCCAGTCCCCTATCTTCTCGATTTTCCTTTCTAAATATTTTTTTCCAGAATTAAGTGTTAAGATTAATCTAAACGAATAACAACAACGAAAATCCTTAGTTTCTTTGATTCCTAACAATAATTCATCAAATCATTTGAATAACCCTAACCCTAACTGGTAAATTACTTAGACATAGAGAAATTTGCAGTGTACATGATATTTGAAAAGCTTTGCGTAAAATAAATCAAAATTTTAGAATGAGGGTTCAAATTCTTCTCTAATTAATATAATATAGAATTGTCTCCCTGAATGCGAAACTCACGAAAGCTCAAGTCTTCTCTAACTATAATAAGTGTAGCCTCTACAATTGGCTGATAATCCTTTTTAACACATTAGGGACGACCTATAATAGTTTGACTAAGAAAAGGAAACAACGAAACTCAAATGAATAAGGAAATTTAAATTGGTATTTTAGTCCGCCAGTCGTATTGATCGACAAGCCTCCTATAATCAGAATCCCTTCTTCGTGAAGAAACCAAAAATCCTTCATTTCGATCCAACTTGTTACATACCGCCCAAATTATCAATGTACCTAATATGAAGTATAAAGACATGCAAAAGACTTTGAAACACACAAAAACATGGGTTAAAAAATCCGAAAAATCACATAATATCATCATGCAATGTCTGATTAGTTGTACATGGCCATCCAGATTTTCCATGTTAGAATTTTACACTTTTATACCTTTATCATGCCATGATCAGTCATGAGCTTGCAAGTGCATATCGTATTCTTGCTAGGATTATGAATTTAACAACCTCATCAAGATTTTCCTCAAATTAATAAGGG
Source organism: Euclidium syriacum (assembly GCA_900116095.1). Classification (NCBI taxonomy): domain Eukaryota; kingdom Viridiplantae; phylum Streptophyta; class Magnoliopsida; order Brassicales; family Brassicaceae; genus Euclidium; species Euclidium syriacum. The sequence continues at coordinate 2,576,591 of FPAK01000004.1, forward strand.
ACACAACAAAAGTAACTTTAGTGTAAAATGAAAAAGTTCTTGTCACAACTCAGCATGCTAAAAACAAGATTAGTTTTCACACAATCCAATAACTTTGCGGAAAATGGCAAAGCGACTCAGATACAAGGGTTTGGAAAACAAATCAGCTAGGTGTAATTCAGTGACAACATATTCAATTGCTACTTTTTTTTTATCTTCTACAAGTTCCCTAATAAAGTGATAATGTATATCAATATGCTTGATTCGGAAGTGTTGCACCAAATTTTTGGAGATATCAATAGCACTTTTATTGTCACGGTACATCAAGATTTCATCTCATAATCCGCAAACATATGTTTCATCCACATGAATTGAGTACAACAACTCCCCATGTCAATATATTCTGCCTCAACCGTGACAGAAAAACAAAATTCAGCTATGATGTTTTCAATATCACCTCCAAATATCACTTTGCCTCCTTTAAGAGCTTTGAATTCCTCCAGATTTTCTAACACCCGTATCATGTGACGTGAACACCCACTATCAAAGTACCACGGTTCTCTCTCAGTCTTTTCAGTTATAGATAAGCCATATAACACTTCTCATCCCTATTTCCACCATTTTGATAAAGGTGACTGCGAGCCACATAATATAAGTCACCATATAGATCAAATTGTCTTACCCACACTAATTTTGCTACTGCCATCCCAATGATACTGATTTTGATACCAAAGCAAATCAAGTACTTCTGATTTCATTGACATTGTGCCTTGTAGTGTCCATATCTACCATGGTAAACACAATTTTCAGACCTTGGCTTAACTCTCAACTTTTTATTCCATTCATAAATCATTTTTGAGCCAGATCTTCACATACGTCATCAATTATTCATCCATCGTGACCTACTTGAGTTTGGGTTGTTGATACTGGGTTCAACTTCTAATTATTTGTAATTAGAGGGGTTCATCTTTGGGAATGAATTTAGACAAAAGACAAAAGAGAATTTTATTTATCGTATTGGTTACAAGGTTGTTAACTCGGAATGCCGAGTTAACTTTATCAAAGAGAAGTATTAACCCTAGGTTATCTAGTAATTATTCTCCCCGATTATGAATGAATTGAATTAGTGGAAGGGGTATGTATTTATATATCCTTAGTAGTCGGTCATGCAAACCCATGGGCTAACCTCGGAAAAATGAAATATTTCCATTTTTTCAAGATCAGGGAATCTGTGATAAGATTTGATCTTATCTGTCAGAACTCTAGACTTCGGCTTGGAACGAAGTTATTTATACCCCCGCTTCGGACACTAAAACTTTGATCATTCTTCACCGAGGTTTCCCTCGGTCATCAGGGCCGAGGGTTCTAATCATATTGAAAGGACTTATAACCTGATAAATTATCAGGGAAAGGTCGGCAGGGACCGAACCTTAATTATCGCCAGACTATTGATAAGGGATGGTAACCCCACCATCAAAAGTAAGTCCCCCCCCCTCAGCTTGTCCGAGGATGTCTTTGGGTAGAGTTGGCGAATTTCCGTAATTTAATAGCTTGTCGATATTTGAAACTCGGTTGCGGTCGATCTTCGTCTTTAATAATATGGAATCTTCGTCTTTCTTCTTGATCTTGATCCTCCAATATGGCGGGAAAAAAGCAGTGAAGAGCCCTATTTTTTCCTCGATTAACACAAAACATTTCAACTCCCCACGACGTGTCATCTTGAAAACAGACGAAAATAAATGAAAACAAACGTCTCATTTTCCCTCAAAACATTAGCTAGTCAAATCCTTTCGACACTGAAAATGAAGCGTCATTCATTACCGTTACTGCTTATATATAAGTTTCCATTGATGATCAATTCTTCACCAAAATCTATTTTCCACTCTCCGAGGTAATCTTCAATTCGCCTTCTTGAATCTCTAACATTATTTTTTATATCAATGTCTGGAAGAAATAATCCCGAGGTTTCGGTTTCTGGAAACACAATTGCTTGGCCTGATATCCCAGACGTCGGACCCTCTCTCTTTAATAGAACCGAGATCGGTCAAATCAAAAGGAGAGCTCAGAATCCCGAAGAGATCGAGATCGTAGTTCTGAGATCCGACCAAAGACCTTGGACCTCGCCTCCGGGCTATATCTGTCTCTACGAAAGCTTCTTCTGCGAAGCCAATCTCTGGTTTCCAATCCAACAGCTAGTGGTAGGTTATTGCGCTCGTCGAGGAATGGCAATGTCTCAACTAACACCAAACTCGGTCAAAATCATCACTGGTCTCCTAGTACTTGCTGCTCGGTGTGATGTTAAATTAAACTCCTGGAAACTAGAGGAGCTGAAAAACATCTCATCTTCCAAAAGCCCAGAAGGAACCTTCAAAATTAATATCAAATCCAAAAGGGAGATACTTACTGGACTTCGTTCGGGCACGAAGTTGTGGTTCCGAAGTTTCTTTTACATTCGAATCAACAAAGCTTTAGTGTATAAACCTGACGTCGTAATCTTCTGAAATTGGAAGACCATAATTGGTAGAAACTAAGTCTTTTTTTCCTTTCTTGACTAGAATTCTAACTCTATCTTGTTATTTTTCAGTTAAACCAAGCTCCTTCTGAGCTCTCCTGCTAAACTTCTCTGAAGAATTCAAAAAACTTAAAAGGGAATGAGAACTTCGGTGGGGAGATATCCTCCCTATTCATTTCTACAGAGCCCGTTCCCGGGCCAGTATGTTTTCTCCGAACTTCTCAAATCAGTCTTACAAATCGTTACTGATTTTAGAAATAATCTCTTGTAGGGCGAGAGGACTAGGAAAAAATGGACCCTATTCCTAAAATGAAAAGATCAAACCCCGGAGGAGCTTTTGGCAGTAATCAGGATCTTCTTCCGAGGAAAAAGCAAAACTCTAAGGCCGCAAAAAAGCAGAATGCCGAAGTTGCTGAAGCTACAAAGAAGAAGAACGCGGAGAATATGAAGCTTATCTTGCCGGTAAAGGAACAACACGTGTTACAGTTCGAATTTGACGGTTCGAATTTGCTTTTTAATGAGAAGAAGAAAAGCACTGAACTCCTGCGAAAAGCGAGTGGTTACGACAGTCATTTACCCGAGGTGTGTTGTGAATCAGAAACCCTTGAAGCCCTCTCTTGTTCACTTTTCAGAGTAAGCAACGACCCGAGTTTCTTCCTTTCTTTATACGTCTTCCACACTTAATCAAGCTATTTCGGACTCCAAATGTACCGAAAGCTACAAAAAAGGACATCAGGATGGGTAACACTCGGTTCTTGGCGCCTGCCGGAAGAAGTTGAATGGCGTCTGTGGATTCCTTGGAAAATATTCCGAAGCTTTCAACAAAGCTAACAAATATGGACAAGCTGTAGCCGTTGCTCTGAATCTTTGTCTTCTTCTTGACAAGGGACTCCCTATCTCGGAGGAGGATGTAGTTGAAGCTGAGAAAGAACATGATCGACTGGCCGAGCTTGCTAATGCTATTTCAGTTTCGGAGTTCCAAGATGAAGATTTTAATATTTAGATTAGTAACCTTTGTATTTAGACATTCATCTTGATTCCAATCTTTCTCATACTTGTATATCTCTAATATTAATAAAATTTTGCTTCTCGTATGGTTGAAATGATATTTTTTTTTCTCGTATTTTTTGGATTGATTACTCGAAATCTCAAAATTTAATATTTTTGAAATCCGAAAATAACAAACTAAATAAGGCGCGCTTTCTTTATTCGTTTTGCTTAAAGTGTTACAATAAATCCTACTTTATCAGACTAATTGTCGAACTTTTGCATTCAGTAAAGAATGTGTAAAAATTTGTAATTTCATACCTTTTAATCTCTCGGCCTTAATTTATCGGGCTCCGAGATTCTTTCAGGCAAGTTTATTTTGGTCTAGAATGTGATCAAGATTCCGACGTTTGATTTGTGTGAATCTTGGTTAAATATAGTTGAGTTGTATAAACTTCTTGACTATATAACCGAGATTTATTTGGGTTTTGTAGTTGAACCTCGTGAAAGGTTGCCTACGTACCCTCAGAGGGGATCAAGCCACACGTAGTTCCGACGTTTGATTATTTGTTGACTATCTCGGACGACCCGAGATACCAACGGATTTTTGTTTTTTTTTTTTGCCATCGGGGAAGATTATGCTTTTCCCTTCCGACCTTTCTTGTTGGTTCGTCCTAAGTATTCCTCTCTTTCGAAAAGTTCCATCAAAATTTCTTCGGATGTCGGCTTCTTCTTGTTAGTAGAGGCTAACATGAGAGTTTGATCCGAAACTTTTTCTTGAGTCCGAGTTTCTCGTCGATATTTATTTTCCGTCACGAAACACCTCCGAGCCATCTTCTGGTCACCTCGGACCGTAAAGTATCCTTTTGGAGTTTTGAATTTCAGACATTGGTGATAAGTAGATGGGACAACTTCCATGGAATACAACCACGGAGTACTGACGACCGCGTTGTAAATGGTGGCTCTTTCTACTACATCGAAATTTACTATCTTTGTTATTCTTCCGGCTGACAATGGGAGTTTTATCGTTCCGACAGTTGAAATTGTATCTCCTCCGAATGCCGTCAAATGTTTCAACCGAGCCTTAATCTTGTGATCCTTGATCTCCATCTTCTGAAGTGTGTCTAGGGATATGACGTCCACCGAGCTTCCAGTGTCGACCAAGATCCTCTGGACGTCACAATCGCCAAATTGAAGTTCTATTACGAGAGGATCGTTGTGCGGAGCATCAATCCCTTTCAAATCCTTGGTCGTAAACGTCAACTCCTTTTGAAAAGTAGTACTTCGTGGAATCCGGTTTGCAGATAGTCTGAAGATGCTTTGTTGTATCGACCGAACAGAGTCTTCGCAGTTTGTGAGTCCCCCCATTATAATATTAATCTTTTTCCTCTGATTCGGAGGTGGTGAAGGTAGGATTTCTCCTTCCTCCATATCTTCCCGAGAGAGTTGGTTTTTCTCGTCTTCCCGTGCTTTACGCTTCTCTTTTTCTTGGTCTTACTCAAATCGGATGGCCATTAGATGGTTCTTCAGATTTCGGCAATCCTCAGTTTTATGACCTGGCCTCTTATGATACTCGCACCAGGGGATGGTTGGATCATCAGGATCTCGGGTATAGGTATACTTCGATTTGTCCTTCTGAGACGTATCCTTTTGTGGGTTTGTTACGCAAAAGGACGTTTCTAATTTTTATTTATCTTTCCGAGGCTGGTCTCTCTCTTCTCGCCGTCCTTCGCCCTTCTCCTCTCGCTTTATATCTTTGTTTATTTTGGTGGATCCATGTATTTTCGCGAGTTTGGCACGATTCTCCTCAATTCTTATGTGGATATTTGCTCGGTTTAACGCGTCGTTCATGGACTGGGGATGATGAGCGGACAACTCGTCCCAAAATCGCGGTTTATACCATGTGGCTGCACTAAGTGCTTCGATCGCTAGATCATCATCTATCCTTAGTCTCAATTAAATCGCCTAGAATCTTTTGATAAAATCTCGGAGTGGTTCTTTTGGTCATTGCTTTACCGCGTAGAGGTCTGATGCAGAAGCTTGTTGCTCCAGGTGCAGCATGTATTGTTAAAAGAAAGCTTCCCGAAGCTCGGCGAAACAACTAATTGAATTGGGGGGAAGACTAGTAAGCCAAGCCTGTGCATCCCCTCTTAAGCTCTCTAGGAAGAGTTGGCATCTTCCTTCATATTCCTCTCCTCTTTGGAATTTGGCTCGTCCGACCTTAACTAGAAACTCCCTCATGTAGACCGATGGATCTCCGGTTCCGTCATATGTCGGGAGTCTCAGTTTGTCATTGAGCTGTACCCGCGCTCGTGTGATGTTATGGGTCAATGGACTCCTCTCTGTTTCGGCTAATAGTTGATCAACCTCTGGAGCAATGCTCGTCGCTTTATGAACCAGAGATCGCATTTCTTCAAGCTCCCTTTTTAGAATCGCGATCGACTGTTCGGTACTCGGAACATGAACTCCATCGTCTCCACTTCTCGAGCTTCGAAGTGCAGTTGGTGTCCTGGGTTTTCTTGATCCAATCGGATCGTCTTCAAATGTCACCTGTTGAGAAGTGGCTCTTGAAGGTCTAACCGAGGTCGTTCTTAGAGATTGATTGTGATTTTGAGCTCACAAAGTTTGGAGTTCTTCTGATAGGTTTGCGAGTTGATCAATTAGACTTCAGTTAACCCGTTCTTGGTGGCCCATTTGTTTTATCATCCAGTTCTCGCGCTGTTGCTGCGTCCTTGCTATTGCTCTTTCGTTACTTATCTCGGGGGTCATTACTTCTACTATGCTGGGAATTTGATTCGCTGTCAGGTGTTCCTCTCTGTTATTTGAAGGTGGCATCGTCGAAGGTTGCACGCCTGATTGAGAATTTGGCCTAGTTGTCGTTGAAATACTTGGTTGTTCCTGGGAGTTCTGAGCTTCTTCTGTCGAAGTTCCGTTTGTTTGATTAATAGGGGTTACAAATCCTTGTTCGCCAGGTTGACTGGGCGTAGTCTGAGAATAACTTAGTTCGCGAACGATGGGGTTGCGATTCTCGAACAGGGCTCTCGCTGACTCCCTAGCCTGATGGGGGTTGTTCTAAACCATTGCTTCCTCCTCAATCGCTTACTTCGGCGACCTCACCGTCTCGATGCCTCTCCGTGGATGGTTCTTGTGCGTTCATACTCTTGAATTCCAAGATCTCTATCTTCTAATCCTCAAAAGAGATACCCCCTACATTGGGCGCCAAATGTTGATAATGGGTTAAACTTTGAATTATTTATAATTAGAGGGGTTCATTTTTGGGAATGAATTTAGACAAAAGACAAAAGAGAAACCTCAGAAAAGAGAATTTTATTAATCGTATTGGTTACAAGGTTGTTAACTCGGAATGTTGAGTTAACTTTATCAAAGAGAAGGATTAAACCTAGGTTATCTAGTAATTCTTCTCCCCGATTCTGAATGAATTGAATTAGTGGAGGGGGTATGTATTTATATATCCTTAGTAGTCGATCATGCAAGCCCATGGGCTAACCTCGGAAAAATGGAATATTTCCACTTTTCCAAGATCATGGAATCTGTGATAAGATTTTATCTTATTCTGTCCGAGCTCTAGACTTCGGCTTGGAACGAAGTTATTTATACCCCCGCTTCGGAAACTAAAAATCCGATCATTCTTCACCGAGGTTTCCCTCGGTCATCAGGACCGAGGGTTCTAATCCTGTTGAAGGGACTTATAACCTGATAAATTATCAGGGAAAGGTCGGCAGGGACCGAACCTTAATTATCGCCAGACTATTGATAAGGGGTGGTAACCCCACCATCAATATGGGTCACGAGTTTCATGGAACTAAGACCTTGGCATTGCTCCTCCATCGAAAAATTTGGTTTCGTGAATGCGACTCATCCCATTATATCCTAAACTATATTTAGATTTAGCATGTCTACTTTTCTCATGAGTTTCATTACTTGAAATATCAGCCTTGCTCGTCCACTGAAAACTTGGTTTCGTGTGTATGACTGATCAACTACTTTTCGGAATAGTCATATTCAACCTAAACTGCTCATCAAAACAATAGTTATAAGTCATAAACCTAGCCTAATATATTCTTAAAGAGTATATATAGTTAAATAAAGGGTGTCGGATCACATAGAGTTAGATTTACTAGTTGATGGTTGGTTTCGTATAGTTATATAGGAAGTAAAGGGTAACTAAGGGGGGGGGAGGTTTTATTGGTTTTTGGGAGTCCTAAGACTAAAAAAAAAAAAAAAAAGTAAAATGAATTGAGTTAATTTGAAGACTAAAAGAAAATCGAAAATGATAGATATTTATATGGACCTAAGGCTTTGTGGATGGGAAGATTGTATTAAGTTCTGGATCTAGTAGTTTGGAATATAATGCTCCGCTATTACCGTAAGGATGGCGGCTTATAACTCACATCACCTAATCTACATCCTTATCAACTAAGTTTTTTTAGGAATCACCAAACACCTTACAATATTTTCACTAAATCGAATGGTGATGTCATTAGTGATGCAATGTTCTTAGAGGAGACGCAGACTTTTAACTTCGTTATTCAAATGTGCACGGCCAAAATCAGATTGGTTTGGTCCACCTTACCATCATTAATCTCTCAACTAAGATAACTATCATAAGATTTCGTCCCTATCCATTCAAAATTTAGAAATGTTGACTAGAAATGCAATAAGACAAACCATGATCCTTATGGTGACATAGTTATGGATATGAATGCTCTAATAAACCTAAATTAAGGTTAGCAAATGGTGTTTGGGTCATCACCCATTATAATAAGAAATACCTAACAACCTAGCATAGCACATTCGAAGCAAGTAAGAAAATAGGCATTAAAACATCATCAAAGTCCTATGTGCCCGTGGTGTCCGGACTACCAGTGGTTATGATACATTGATTAAACATAGAGGGGCTTCCTTGCGTTCTACATAAGGATCACGACCACCTCAACATCAAGATCATGAGTTGATCAAGGTAAATTACAAGCATTAAAAAACTTTACTCAAGTAATAAATCCTAATTAGTATCACAAAGTAATCACAATTACATCTTAATCATATCATAAATCTACCAACCTTAAACCATAAAAGTTGTTAGCTATTCATGATTATTGACTAATCATGATTAATTAATTACTCTAATCCTAATTACTAATTAATTAAGAAGCATAATTAAATAAATAAAAGAATGCTTAAAATAAAATAATAAGAAAAGAAAATAAAAACTAAAAGAAAAACTAACCATTGTGGAGATTATATTGTGGAGGAAACCTCCGTAAAAGTGTGAGGACTGATGTCCTATTTATAAAAAAGCTCAAGTCTAAAATGAAAAATACAAAAGATGGTGAATTTGGTCACCAAATATTTTGAATGGATAAGGTGTATTGACTGATACCCTTAGACAATACAAGTGAGATATATTGATCGACACCCTTAGTCGATATGCAAAAAGATAAATGTGGTGTATCGATCACATATCGGTCGATACACCAGTATTCTCTTCATTATTCGTCTTCCTTGTTCATTCCTTCCTAGTCTCGAGTTAGCACCACATTCCTTAGCTCCAACACATTCCTAGAACAACAAAAAGAAACCAAATGCACATGCACATGCAAAATGGACTCCCTAATCCTAAAAATTAATATTTACACCTATAAGACGCCTAAAAATGTTAGAATGCACGAACTAAGTGCCTAAAATTTCTAAGAAAATGGCATTAGAATGCTAAAATCCAGACTCATTAATGACTCACTCCATTATACCATGGACCATGTGTTGTTGTAGCATGTCTCTTTCTCTCACTGAGAATTTCCTCCGGCTTTCTTAGTTCCAATCATCATCCTAATATTCTTGTATTGCTCGTCATATTTGAATTGAAGCTAACTGTTCTTTCTCATTCTTCCACCAGCTCTTTCTCCACGATTTGAGTTTTTTTCCTCATAATTTCATTTTCTATCTTAAGACTTGAAACTTTCCTCATATCCTGGGCTATACACCTTTTGAATTTCCCTTTTGTAATTCCTTTGTGAGCTTCTTATTTTGAGTCTTCAAGTACTCTTCATTTTCTACCTTCAATGCTATATTTTCCTTACTTACTCAACGTAATGGTGTATACATTGATTTATATTCTTTATCAATACAATTTTTGGTTCCTCCTCATCCGCTTCTTAATCAGTCTCAGAGTTTTTGATCCGAACTGATTATCGCATGTGCCATCATGTGTGTTATCAACGTCCGTTTCAATGACCGCCACAAAGTTGCTGAGATCCTCTTCTTCACTATCATCATCACCAGTGTCATCACTAACAATGCCCAACAAGGATCTTTCCTTTCTCTTTTGTTTACTGTGACCAAGTCCGTTACATTCACTTAAATTTGGATTCCCTTCTCTTTAATGTAGGACATTGATGAGATTTGCAATTTCTATATCCAATGCACTCATGACACTGCACCTCGACCATTGGTGTTGTTCTTTCTAAGTTAAACACCTTTTTGTTTGAGCCAGACCGTGTAGAATTCGAGTACTTTCTTTTAAAGGCTTGATCAAATCGTTTAGCAAGATTATCACCATGGACTCCAGTTCCTCAATATTACTGGTATCTTTTGTTCCTTTTAATGCAATCTCTTTCTTTTTAGGAGTTATCCCGCTTTCCATTTCATGTGTTTTGAGCATCACAACGACTTCACTTACATTTATTTTTTGTTTGGTTTTGAGTTCCCATAATATTTGATACAACAAATTGAGGGGTTGGCTAGCTAATAACCTGATTTCTCTGTATCATTCATATTTTAGTTAAAGGTCCACACAAACTCATCTTGTCTTGCAGTTGAGGAAGTTATCGGATTAACTAAGCAAGAGTCCTCCAGAGAGATTAATATGTTGATGAGCTTTCCGTTCCATGTTAGTGAGTCCCCAAAAATTAGATCGTTGACCTTGAGATGGTAGAGAGAATCTTTGCATGGTCTTGTTGGCGTCATGGGAATCCCATCAAAGAACCAATGGTAGTTCCATAATGAAATTTTCTCGCCCGTGGAAATTTTTCTTCTTTGACCTTTATAGAGTAATTCTCTACCAAAAAGTAAGATGCTATAAGCATAAAAATGTATGTTTCCAGATGTAGCAGTGAGGAGATCTGAATTAGGCGAGTATCTAGCTTTTAGCAGTTTCAAAACCAATGAGTTTGGATATCTTTAAAACCTAATCCTCCTTCATCCTTTGGTCTGCATCTTCTGTTTGTCCATGTCATTATGTCACCGTAATAACTGAATAATGGTTAGCATTGCCCCTTTGAGAGTTGGTAGCCCGCCATATCATATGAAGGGAGAGTTGTAGCCGTTGATTTAAGCATAATTAAGACCTTAAAACCAAATGAAATGGAGGCTTCATGATAATGAAAAATCATTGGCCGATGTGTTACATGTAATATATGGGGTTCGCCAAGACGAGTGTGGATTCATGTGGACTTAAACTGATGAATGTGATAATCTTGATACACAACGAGGATATCACGTTCGGTGAGTTAAAATGATTGTAATATTTTAATGAAAAAATGTTAGTCCATTTATTCTTCTATAACATATACTTTGTAAAACTCTATAGCTGAATATGCTTGAATTGAAGTAATTTTAGGATATGTTATCTATTAGAAGTGATTTCGAGTATCATATAAACGAGGATAAAACATAGTGAAAAATGTCAAAGTTATCTGCAAGGCTAGTTAAGGATTTTGAGTATTATTGAATAATGCACTGACTGTAAGACAAAAGTTTATTCTACAAATCAAGAAAATGCATGGAAATCCAAAAATAATAGGATAGAGACGTTATACCATGGTAATGAATGGGAAACATGTTTAGTGTAGAATGAGAGGTGGTTCAAATTATTTTCACCATTCACACACTGTAATTCATATATATGTGGTTACAAAAAGAAAAAGAAAACAGGAAGAGTGGTTCATAGATTGGTGTTAAATCACACATGAGTTAAGTTTCTTCACTTTGGATGTGGTTCAAATTGAACTATAGATGATTTGTGATTTTCTTTTAAAATTTTAAAAATAAAAAAATTACAAATCATATACATAACATTCCAAATAACTCATAAATATATATAATTCTTTTTTGACATTTTTCTATACTTTATCATCAAGTCAATTATATCTAACGATTTTAATTGTTAATGAAGTTTATAATTTATTACTTGATTACTGAATAAACTACTTTCTAGATAATATATTTTATCAAATATAGATTTTCATATTTTTATAAGAGAAATTTTTTTAAATTATTAATTATTTTCTTACAGTCAAATATATTTTACATAAATTATATATATATATATATATATATCTTTTTTTTTTACAAATAAAAAAGTAATGTAAGATATTTATTGATATTTTGTTTGGAATTGAAAATATTATTTTAATTTATAAATATTTATCCCATATCATTTTTTTGTTTTTTTTTTAATATTTTTTTTGAACTGCATGTTGTTTTTGTCACCATTCAAACATTTTTTTTCAAATCATTTGATACAAGCTAACATCACTTATTCTGCATGATGTGTTTTCTTCAACCGCACCGCACGATCAAAACCGCGTAACCCAGTCAACTAGTTTTAGTATATGCAATTAGTTAAGTCATTTATATTATCTTGGATTTAAATATTTTGTTAGCCAGGCTAAGTGATAATCATTTTGATAAACAGACACGAACAAAAAGGTTTGAATGCTTCACGCGAGGATTTCTCCATCATTCCTGAGGTGAATCCATTTTTCTTTTTCTTTTTTTTTTAATTAAACAAATTTTTTCTTCATTCCACAACGCATCCACATTTGCTCATTTTCTTTTCCATAAAAGAAAGGAGATTTATCTTTTCTCGACATGTTTAAAATTATTACTTTTGGTTTGTAAGGGAGCTATATGCCCTTTTCTTTTAACCAACGAATCGGAAAAGAACGACCGAAATGAATTGCCACTTGACTAGAGCGACTTCGGCTATTACCTTAAAACTTAAAAGAAATGAACTTTTCTTTTATTTTTGGGTAAAGTGATGAACTTTTATTCTTTAGCAATATTCTATGTTTTTCCTATATATTTTGGGGAATGTGTATACATTATATGCTTTTTTTTGAGCTTTGAGTGTAACCGAAGTCTTTTTTTTTTCTTCTTTTTTCCCTTCAAACCAAAGTCTTTTTTAACCTTTTTAATTCTCATTCTTCGTCGAAGCTTTTTAATTTATTCAGTTAAAATCCGAAAAAAGCTAAACGACTTTACGATAGAAACAAGGAGAAAAAGTAACGTATTCTTTGACGCAAAAGAAGAGTATTATATAATATTCTTTTTGTAGGCATTCCAATAGAAACCCCAAAACATTGAAACTCATCAAGCCACATGAATATTGATAAGAGAACACGATATTTTGCTTAACGCTTCCTTATGTACTATTAACTTTGGGCTTGTGAGGGGGGGGGGGGGGGGGGAAACACATCATCTGTGATAGGGTAGGGGACCACACGCTTTTATTTTTGCCACTCCTAAAAAAAAAGAAAAATTGAATTAAGAATTAATGGTTTAAAAATATAATGGGTGATTGGTAAAATATGATTAAGAAAATAATATCCCAAATAATATTGTACCACTAGCGTATCAAAACCAACAAGAAGTTGATACGCCCCATATCTCATGTTTAAGGTGTGTTTCAACGGACAACAATCTTGGATAGTTGATACGCCCAATATCTCATGTTCAAGGTGTGTTTCAACGGACAACAATCTTGTCACTTTAGTAAAAACAATGATCTTCAATAACAATAATCTCTTACCACATTTCAATCCACTTGCCACTTTTATTGTTCTATTCTTATTTTATCCTTAATGAGAAATTCATTTTTGAATCAGAAACTTTGATTTGAGAATTTGACTCAAATCATATCTTTGAATTAGAAGTTTTGTTATAAATTTTTTTTTTTCTTAATAAAAAAAAAGTGAATTAGAAACAAATCTCGAGTTTTCGGAATCACGAGATTCCTCTTCTTCATCTCGGTCCATCTCACCAGTTTCTTATCCACTCTTCTCATCTGTCATTGATGACTGGTTTCTTATCCACTCATCTCCTCCGTCATTGTTGAAAAGAAGAAAAGAATTGGGTAAGTGTTTTTATCAGGATTTGGGGGAAAATAACAAATTAAGGATTTGAAATGAAAATTGCTTGATTGTGCATCACATTTAGTTGGTATTCATGTTTTTTAGTGATGATTAGATATGTGCATTGATAAATTACTTCATAGTTATCTTAAATCGTGTTGAATCTAAAGAAAACAAGGATACCCAAATCGGCTCGAGTTCATAAACCAAATCTACATATTTAGTCCAACTAGTACAACTGACATTTCTGAGAGATAACGAGACAACTCGTACATTTAGGTAAAACGGTAAAAACTTATGTAATTCGTGATTGTGTTTTGTTTTATTTAATTTACAGAACTACACCCCAAAAACAAGCAAAAAATCAAGAAAAATGATTTTCGTCCACCGAAAAACGTCGTCGTAAGAAAAAGAACAAGTCTATCTCTGATATAAACTTGGTGAAGTAGTTGCAGCCCAAAAATTCTTAATTTGCGTGTTTGTATATGTATTTCCACTTGATCCAACTGGGAACAAATCCGTATGCGTATGAATTAGTAATTATATGATTAGTACAACTAGTTCAACTTGGTCAAACTATAATTTTAGATTATTTTCAACAAATATGTGAAACCCTCTCAGTAAGCCATGTAAGGATTTCAAAATACATAAGAAACAATTAGAAATGAATAATACGAGAATTTTTCAATTTTTCAAAGTATTTTTGTGATTTCACAGAAAACAATCCTACTAGTATAAGGAGTCTTATGTTAGTTGTCACCCGCTTACTATGGAAAAGATGTGAATACTATTAATTTGCACATATTTTATTGTGGAAACCCCCTACTGATGATTAATAAGGGAAAATCACGAGTTCAACTACAAAATACTTTTCTTTCATAAGGTTCAACTACAAAAATTTAAAAACTGTCAAAATCCAATTATGTGGACAGCGTACAAATGAACAACTAGATTCAACTATTCTCAATTTACACAAAAAACACACACACATGGAAGAGCACATGTGCCTCCAGTGTTTAGTTAACTATTATTATTTTAATATTATAAAATAGAGCTATGTGTTGTTAGATATGTGTTGTTAGATGTAATATTTTTTTTATTGTGGTATAAAAGTTTATTTTAATCACAAGTTTTTAATTATTTTGAGTTTCCTTATTTTCTAAGAAATCCCATCATTTTTCCAAGTTATCTCAATTGTTCCGATAACTTGATAATTCTAAATAACTTCACTTGTTCTAGTAGTTCCATAATAACCTCTCAGTTTTACATAGTAGTTCTAAAACACCATCTCAGTTTTACCTTATAAATCCGGTTGTTCCAAATACCAAAGAACATAAACAACCAACTACCACATCAAACTACAAGCAAAGTACATAAACCAAGTACACCCAAACAATTTCTTCCTCTTCCTCATAATCATCTTTTTAGGCTTCTTCATATTTATCACCCTCTTCTTCCTTTTCTTCTTTTTCTTCTTCATCAAATTCATTTGAATTACTCACTTCTTCATCCAAAGGATGCTTCTCAGTCCCACTCATGCTTCCACACTCATACCGTCTCATAATCCCTATTAATACTCTTAATTAAATTATTTTCCCTTAATTACATATATTAATATGTTCTACTTATGATATTTGATTGAAGTATTATATGGCTACTATTCGTGTTGCAATAGGAGAATGATAATTTTGACATCATAAATAAGAAACAGTCATGCGGTAATAGAAAGGTAGTGAAAAGGTATAGGGAAAAGAAGAAGGCTAGCACTACTTACCTTGAAGACGAAGTAAAGAGGCTGCGGTCTCTAAACCAACATTTACTTAGAAAGGTTCAGAGCCAAGCCATGGTGGAAACATAGTATATCAGAATTGGGGCTCTTCTACTAGACTTCCAAGGAAAGATTGATGGTGAGTTTGGTAATTTCTCGATTAAGAAACAATGCGACGGTTCTGGTTTTGTCTTCAGAGAAGCTGATGTTTCCTACAGGTTTTGGTTTATTAATTGAACTTTCTTTCCAACAATCTTTTTGGAAAAAACTTTTAAATGGTTTACAAGTCTAAAAAGATAATAATTTGAGTTCTCTCCATTGAGATTTTAAGGTGTTTGACCTATAGGGGCCCAATCCTACCATAATCTCAATCTCTTGTGATCACACATATGGATGCAACGTAGCAAAAAGGAATGTGATGTGTGAAGCGGCAGCAGTCGAGTGCGAGGAGGGCCAAAGTCAAACATTGGGGATGACAGAAATGATTTGGGTATAGAAACTTACCAACACTGGAAGGAGCGATTATGGCGAATTTGAGAAGATGAGAAAATAGAAGAACCGATGAACAAGAGAATCACTTCGGAAAAAGAAGACCACCGAAGAAAGAAAATTGATCGCCGGCGGTAAAATCGAAGGACCGCAATCACCGGAGAGGAACTCGTCTCGTCGTTGGAGTGGAGAAGAAATATTTTATGGAAGTTGAAAGGAAAAGTGTTGATGGTGGGGTTAGCACCCCTTATCAATAGTTTTGCGATAATTGAGATCTGGTCTCTACCGATCTTTCCCTAATTATGTATTAGATTATAAGTCCCTTCAATAAGATTAGAACCCTCGGCCCAGAAGACCGAGGGATACCTCGGTGAAGAATGATCGGATTTTAGTGTCCGAAGCAGGGGTATAAACTACTTCGTCCAAAGCCGAAGTCTAAGCTCGGACATAATAAGATCAAATCTTATCACAGATTCTTTAATTTCGGAAAAATGAAAATATCCGAGGTTAATCCATGGGTTTAGATAATCGACTACTAAGACATATAAATACATACCCCCCTTCACTGAAATCGACATTCAGAATCGGAGAGAAGAATTACTAGCAAGCTTAGGCTTAATACTTCTCTTTGATAAAAGCTAACTCGGCATTCCGAGTTAACACTCTTGTAATCAATATTATCGATAAAACTTATTTTTCCTATGATTTCTTTTGTCTTTTTACTTAACTTACTCTAAAAAACAAACCCCTCTAATTATAAATAATTAGAAGTTGAACCTAGTCTCAACAAAAAGAAAAGGTACACAAATTAGAGATTTTAATTTTTTAAATTTGGGACAGGTCGGGTTTGGTCGGGTTAAGTAATCGGTGGTTGGGTTGGTAGATAAACTCAAATTTCAAGGGTTTTTAAGTTTTTTTAATCAATTTTTAATAATTATAAAATTAAACAAGAAAAAGAAAATAAAAGGATGACTATTGTGCGTTTGATTTTTTAATAAGTAGTATCTCTGCCATTGTTCCTGTTTGAACATCCTTTTTATCTTTAAGATAACAATAATATATGTTATTAGTAGTTAACTGTTTAAGGAGTGTTTAAAATTTGATTTGCTCTTAATAATTAACTGAACGACATAAAACTTTACTTCAAAAAGATTTCATTATCTGAAAAAACTAGTTTTACCCAATTAGGGCTTCACACTAATATCCGTTACTGATTCGTATCGTATAAAAAAATTATTAGTTAACTGAATGATACAAAATTTTACTTCAAATTTTTTTTATTTATCTTGAAACATCAGCTGTACTCCATTAGGTATGAGTTCTAATATCCACTACTCGTCTTCAAACCGTTATCCGACTCGTACCCATCTTCAAAAAGAGTATTCATAGGTCTTAAATAAGTAAATGGTATCACAATTCTATTACTCGTGGGTAAGAGTCGGGTATAACCTTTTCTTAACAACCTGTCTTCTTGTCAACCTGGTTACTTGATATATTACTCAGCATATACTACCCCGCTTCCCTAACCTACATATTTATGCAATTATGAGATAATATAGTTTTAATTTTGTACTACGATTTGAAAGACACATTTTCTTATTCTCATATTTGTCTCGTATCGTAGGAGTTCCACTTTCTTTTTCTTATTATTTCATCTTTATTCGTCCATATTCATCTTTCAGTTCATAAATTTCATAGGTTTCTATTTTTTTTTCATCATATTCTTTTTTTTCTTTCATATATGGCTCATATTTGAGCCACAATAGTTTTGTAATCAGATGCTATCTTTTTGATAGTTGAATCCTTCAATATATATGTTTGATAAAAAAAATATTGTTATACAGGAAAGAGTAAAGAGTAGGATATTTAACTGTTAGGCAAATTTTGACTGGATACTTGTTTATGCACGTACACTTTTTTTTCCAAATTGGATATGGGTACTAAAGTGTAATACACGTAAAGAACAGATCATGTTACATGTATGAAAATTTTTAAGGAGATCGATCCATACCCAACCCCATACCCATTACCAAGATATCAAATAATATTTATAAGGACCACAATTATATAAATTTGACCCATTACCAACATGTTAAATAATATTTTTTATTTTATAGTATACTAAAAATATTGTTATAAAATAAAAATAATAAATAAATTATTCTTACCCCAATTCAGAACTTATCCGCTCAGATTTCTCATGGGTTATGTGGCATATATGGAAAGTTAAAAATAAAAAGGTTTTTGAGGAAATTCAACCGGAATCTTTGAATATCCTTAATCTTGCGTTAAGTTATAAGATATTTTGGGAGGAGGTTCAGGTAAAGGAGGAATAGGTGCTTGAAGAAGGTCCTGAAGATCAGGAGGACAGCGCTTCAATATTAAAATGTCAAATTGATGGCTCATGGAAAGGCTCAGATCCTATCTCAGTGTTAGGTTGGCTGTGTTCCTGGGGACTCAACCAGATAGTAGTTATGAGAGAAAAATGTTAGCGGAGGTCTCTCTCCCCCTCCCCCCTTCACTCAGAGCTTGAAGCGTTGATATGAAGACTATCATTTTGAGAGGAACGGACTGTCAGGCTCTCGAGACAGATTGTGCAGCTTTGGTTTCCATGGTACAGTCTCCTGAGGAGTGGCCTGCTTTCTCCAATCTCTTAGAGGAGTTTGGTATGCTCCAGGCTCAACTCCCTTTATTTTCAATTTTCTGCATTTCCCGTCTTTGTAATGTAAGGGCCGATTGTTTGGCTCGATCTTCAAGAACTTTTTTCTTGGAGTGCGAACATGTAAACTCTTACCCCCTTGTTTGGGTGACCAATAAGGGTGTGGCTTTTTAATTATTAATGTTTGGTTGAAAAAAAAAATATTCTTATACTAATATTTTTTATTTTTTTTTACTTTTTGTCAATTTTGTAGTGGTGAAACTCAAAAATGACAAAGAGTACAAATAAGTTAAAGAAAAGCGAGAAAAACAAAGAGATCCGAAACAAAAATGGACTACATATAATCTTGAGAAAACCATGTGGCTAAACTGCGACAGTCTGTGATGAGTTTAAAATGTATCATTTTTAGATCCTTATTTGTATCAGTTTTAGGGTCTTAATAGGTTCATTTTAAAATGTATCATTCTTAGATCATTATTTTCACTCTTGGTGTTTTGACTTCTTCCTTGAAGAATTTATGGAACAGGTTTTGGGCGAGGACTCGACACTCACGATTCATATGTCCTGGAATTCTGTGGGAATCGCAGTAGGTTCCTTCGTCTCGGTTGCTGCTTCGAGATCCTTCCTTCGGGTTACCTCAGGATTCGTCTCGCACAAACTTGTTGCAAGGCAGCTTCTTTGGACGATCTGTCGTGGCATAGCAAGTTGTGGCTCTCTTTTCAGTTCTCCTAGTTGTACTCCTTCTTGACGTTTTGACGAGGCTCGAATCGGGTTAAATGGTTTAACCGCGATTGAACCGGTTTTTGTGTCTGTCGACCGACACTAGGTGTCAGTGTCGACCAACAGGTGTCTCGCAATTATGAATTAGTTGTCTGTCGACCGTCACTAGGTGTCTGTGTCGATCAACACAAGAGCAGAATTTGCATTCTAGATTTAAATCTACTTTAATTAGATTAAATTTTTTGAATTAAATCTAATCTTTCTTAAATACATATGTGATATGTTTTAAGATTAATGTTCCGTTCCTCAAACATAATATCAAGCATCTCTGATGTCTTTCCATATCTTGTCAGCTGCTGGGTCTTGTTTGTTGTGTGATGGGCTTGCCAAAACAAGGCATTCACAATTACATGAGTAAGGCAGGTGGTAATCGTTACCACATGACTCGAAGATTGGTTTGCTTGAATGGGCTATCAAAATGGTTTTGAGCCCATAGACATAAGATTGGATTTAATATAGGATATTAATCCAAGACCAAGAATCATATTGGATATGATCAGCAAAGTGTTTACTCACCTAAATAACTGAAGTTTGGGCGATGAGCCAAAACTCACTCAAATCTCAGTGAAATAGGGATCTTGGATCATTATATTCAACCTGAGGAAAATTAATTTTGAATATAACGTGAGCAGTCTTAAATGTTAAGATTTCTCATTCCTTGAACATCAAAACTAATTAAATTCTCCTTTTCTCTTGATTCAACTATGTCTAACAACAACAATTCAAACTCATTCACGTTGAGATCCATCCTTGAGAAGGAAAAACTGAAAGGATCCAACTTCCTTGAATGGTATCGGAACATAAGAATCGTTCACAAGAATGAGAAGAAAGAGTATGTTCTCGAGAAACCTCTTCCTGAGAAGCCCAGATCCAATGCTCCTATTGTTGATAAGGAAAAGTGGGAAAAGCATTCGGATGATGTGACAAATGTGATTTGTCTGATGCTGGCCACGATGAACTCGGAACTGCAGAAACAGTTCGAGAACGCGGGATCACCGATCGAGATAATCACAACCCTGAAATCTATGTTTCAGGAGCAAGCTCGCACTGAGAGATACTAGATGGTTAAATCTCTCATTGAGTGCAAGCTGTCAAAGGACAGTCCAGTGAGCCTCCACGTCATTAAGATGATGGGTTATATTGATAACCTGGCTAAACTGGACTCTCCCTTTAGCCAAGAGTTGGCTACGGACATCATCCTGCAATCTATGCCTCCGAGTTTCGATCAGTTTGTTATGAACTATAACATGAATGACATGACAAAGTCTCTGACTGAGCTGCATGGCATGCTCAAGACGGCGGAGCCCAATGTCAAGAAGGCTGCTCCTGATGTACTTATGGTACAAAAGGGTAAAGGGTTTAAGAAATCTGCTAAGGGCAAAAGAAAGAGCAAGGCTGTCCAGGTTGAGAACCGGGACAAGCCTGAGTCGTCTTCCAAGCCCAAGCGTGGCCCAGTTGACAGTGATACTTGTCTTTACTCCAAGAAGCTTGGGCACTGGAGGAGGAATTGCAAGGAATACCTGGAAGGTTTGAAGAACCTGAGGAAGTCGTACGAGACGACATCTAAAGGTATTTATGTTATAGAAGTAAATGTTACTTCATCAGGTTCTAATTCTTGGGTATTGGATACCGGCTGTGGTGCTCATATTTGTACTAATATGCAGGGCCTGCGCAGCAGTAGAACGCTGAAGAAGGGACAAGTGGACCTGCGTGTTGGGAATGGAGCAAGAGTTGCTGCATTAGCCGTAGGAACTTATCATTTGTCTCTGCCTTCAGGCATGATTTTAGAGTTGGAGAATTGCTACTATGTACCTGCGATAAGTAGGAATATCATTTCTATTTCTATGTTGGACATGAATGGTTTTGATTTTTCGATTAAGAACAAATGTTGCTCTTTTATTCGAGATAATATTTTTTATGGTAGCGCCCCATTAGAGAATGAGCTTTATATTTCAATCAATCAATGCCTGTTTATAACATAAATAACAAACGGTTTAAATAAAATGACTCAAACCTGACTTTTCTCTGGCACTGTCGTTTGGGCCATATCAATGAGAAAAGGATTCAAAAGCTCCATAAAGATGGGCTTTTAGACTCATTTGATTATGAATCATTTGAGAAGTGTGAATCCTGCTTATTGGGCAAAATGACAAAGGCCCCTTTCAATAAGTTTAATGAAAGGGCCAGTGACTTGTTGGGCCTTATACATATAGATGTGTGTGGCCCAATGAGCATTAGTGCAAGAGGAAACTTTAGGTACTTCATCACATTTACTGATGAGTTCAGTAGATACGGTTATGTCTATCTTATGAGACATAAGTCGGAATCCTTTGAAAGGTTCAAGGAGTTCCAGAATGAAGTACATAACCAACTTGGCAAAAGTATCAAAGCTCTTCAATCTGATCGTGGAGGTGAGTACTTAGACCAAGAGTTCGATAATCATCTCAGAGATTGTAGAATCGTTTCACAACTCACTCCTCCTGGAACACTACAGTGGAACGGTGTGTCTGAGAGGAGGAATCAGACTTTATTGGATATGGTTTGATCGATGATGAGTCATGTTGATCTACCATTATCCTTCTGGGGATATGCTCTTGAAACGTCTGCGTTTACGCTGAACAGAGTTCCAACAAAATCAATTGAAAATACTCCATATGAGATGTGGATTGGAAAGGTTCCAAGTTTGTCTTTTCTTAAAATCTGGGGTTGTGAAGCTTATGTCAACCGATTGATATCTGATAAGCTTGCACCCAAATCTGATAAGTGCTACTTCGTTGGTTATCCTAAGGAAACCAAGGCATACTACTTTTACAACCGATCCGAGGACAAGACATTTGTTGCTCAGAACTGTGTCTTTCTTGAGAGAGAATTTCTTTCCAAGAAGAACAGTGGGAGTAAAGTACAACTCGAAGAAATTCGAGAACCACAAAATGTTGTTCAACCTGATGAGGGAAAGCAGCCGGTGGATTCACAAGATGTTGTGGAATCAACACCTGTGGTGCCTGAAGTTCGCAGGTCTGGAAGGATTCGTAATGAAGTCGAGAGATAGGGATTTCTCGTGACTAACTGTCATGATCTTCTGATCATTGATAGTGACGAACCTGCGACTTTCGAAGAAGCAATGTTGGGCCCTGACTCCGAAAAATGGCTTAAGGCCAGTAAATCCGAAATGGAGTCCATGTCAATCAACAAAGTTTGGTCTTTGGAAGATTTGTCCGATGGTGCAAAAGCCATTGAGTGCAAATGGGTCTTCAAGAAGAAGATTGACGTGGATGGTAATGTACAGATGTACAAAGCTAGATTGGTGGCAAAAGGTTTCGAACAAGTGCATGGTGTTGACTATGATGAAACCTATTCTCCAGTCGCTATGTTTAAGTCCATTCGGATTCTCCTAGGGACTGCCGCTTATTATGATTATGAGATTTGGCAGATGGATGTGAAAACCGCCTTCCTAAATGGGATTCTGGAAGAGGATGTGTACATGACACAACCTGAGGGTTTTGTAGATTCTAATAACCCTAGGAAAGTATGCAAGCTTCATCGATCCATTTATGGATTGAAGCAAGCATCTCGGAGTTGGAATCTTTGTTTTGATGAAGCTATTAAGAATTTGGTTTCATCAGAAACGAAGAGGAACAGTGCGTTTACAAGAATACTAGTGGGAGCGCAGTTGCTTTTCTAGTATTGTATGTAGATGACATATTGCTTCTTGGAAATGATATTCCGTTGCTTCAGTCTGTTAAGACTTTCGCTTGGAAGTTGTTTCTCGATGAAGGATATGGGAGAAGCCGCGTACATTCTTGGAATAAAAATCTATAGAGATAGATCGAAGAGGCTAATTGGACTGTGTCAGGATACTTACATTGATAAGGTCTTACATAGGTTCAATATGCATGATTCCAAGAAGGGCTTGCTTTCAATGTCACATGGTATTACTCTCAACAAGAAGCAGTGTCCTTCGACACCTGCTGAGCGAGAGCGCATGAGTAGGATTCCCTATGCCTCTGCGATAGGATCTATCATGTATGCCATGCTATGTACACGACCGGACGTCGCTTGTGCTTTGAGCATGACGAGTCGATACCAATCCGATCCCGGTGGGAGTCACTGGACTCCCGTCAAGACAATCCTGAAGTATTTGAGGAATATTAAGGATAAGTTCTTGGTTTACGGAGGAAGTGATGAGCTTGTGGTAAGTGGATACACCGATGCTAGTTTCCAGACGGACAAAGACGATTTCCAATCTCAATCTGGTTATGTCTTATGTCTGAATGGCGGTGCAGTTAGTTGGAAGAGTTCCAAGCAGAGCACTGTAGCAGATTCCACGACAGAAGCTGAGTACATTGCTGCTTCATAAGCGGCAAATGAAGCTGTTTGGATTAGGAAGTTCATCATTGAACTTGGTGTGATTCCTAGCAGTTTTTAGCCTGTGGCGTTGTTGTGTGATAACAATAGAGCTATAGCTCAAGCAAAGGAACCCAGATCACACCAGAAGTCCAAACACATCGAGAGAAGATATCATCTGATACAAGATATCATTGAGAGAGGAGATGTGAAGATCAGCAGAGTCCCGACGGATGAGAATGTTGCTGATCCTCTGACTAAGCCACTCCCACGGCCCAAGCATGAGAGTCATGCTGCTGCGATAGGAATTAGATTTCTTGAGTAGTAATCTTAATTTGAGTGGCAGTTGTTTGTTTTGTTTTGATGTTCATGTAAACATACTTTGGTTATGTTTTATTTAATGAAATTGTTTCATTATTATTTAATTGTGCATTTGATTAATTAAATAATAGTCCCAAAATAATTTAAGGCATTCTTATAGGTCATCAAATACGTGATTTGATAATGAAACCCTATAAGCGATAGATGTTATAAATTACTGAGGTCCCTAGTCAAAGGTTATTAAATTGGGACATTAATAACCGCGCGAGACTAGTATATGAGTGTCATATGAGTTTCTCATTACGACTATAGAGTATAGTCCTTAGACATGAGTTCATCATGATTTTCTGCATATGAATTGGTCTGCTTTGACTTTGTCAAACGTCATCCGTAGCTGGTGATTATTCAGACATTGATTGGGCATATCATGAAGTATGTGGGGAACAGGGGATGGAACAAGATGGGATTTGTCCCTCCTATATAACGGGAGTTAAATATCTCTGGGCCTATCGGAGATTTGATACTGATGGAATGTGTGGCCACACTTAAACAACCTGAATGTCAGTTGTTTGTCTTTATCAGTATAAATCAGAGTTCGATAAACGTGATTTGGCTTTATAAGGATGACACAAGTTCTTGCCTTATGCTGAATCGAGATATAGTGACAAAGAGATTATTGGAATAAGTTGATTCCAGTACAAGTGGGAGATTGAAGGGAATGTCCTGAATATCATACTTGTATTCACTCTAATGTATAGTTGTGAAGTCGAGATAAGACTATCATGAAATACTGGGTAGTTATAATGCTTTGCTAGAAGCCGCTTGTAACTTATGAGTTATGTACTCATTGCTAGTATTGCATGATCCTATAGGGTCACACACCTAAGCAAACTGGATAACTAATACTGGGAATGATCATTAGAGTAATGATCTAATCAATGTGTAATTGTTATACATTGATATGGAGATTTTAAGAGTGTGTCGATCGACACACATGCTTTGTGTCGGTCGACACAGCTCCGGATTAATGATACCGGGTTTTAATTAATGACTTAATTTAAACCGGTTAATCCAGGCGGTTAAGGAATTTCGACCATGCCTCTATATAAAGGCATTAGGTCACGAAATTTTAGAGTTAAGGGTTTTTAACCTAGCCGTCCAAAGAAATCTCTCTTCCCAGACGCACTAGCATCCCTGATCCAGCTTTGTGTGCGTGTGGACTTCTATAGAGGCGCAGCATCTGAAGCGCTCCTGATCTCGATATCCTGTTCATTCCGCTGCCAAGAAACTCCAGGTATATCCGTGATCCGAGTTAATGATTCAATCAACATAGAATTAGGGCTAAAAGGAGTTGATAGGTTCTATGAAGAGTTTTTAATAACCTACACCAAATTCCTTCACTTTTGCACTAAAACTCGCTATTCGCGTAACCATCTCAAAAGTTGCTACGTATTTGCTTGGGTCATCTCCGCCGTTGTAGGTAGGGATTATGATCTTGCATGGGTTGCGCAGGGGGTAGGAGGTGACTAATGTTCTAAAAGGGGTGTTTTGAGATTCTTGCAAGATGTGGCCAACCTCCAGAGCTGCCCTATTCACCTGATGCATATGTGAGGTTGTATCCAGATCAAGTTCTTCATCCCTTCGATTTCCCTATCATAGTGCAATCGAGCCGTGTTTTCAGCTTGCTGGTCCTGATGATAGTCCGTCGATTCCATCGGCGAGTATCGAGGTCCAATCGGGACATCGAAGGTGGCATGAGTTGTTTTCGGTTGGGAGGGAATTCGATCGTCAAACAAGTTGCGTCGAAGTAAGGCCATGGCCTCTCTGAGAGGTTCGCCCGAGACGACCCTTGTCTCCTGTGGGATTTGGTCACTTGGTTGAGGAGGACTCGGAGTATCCCCTCTGCTTCGAAGGTGTCTATCGGAGGAGCTTGGGATGGCGAGGATCTCGACGGATTTTTCAGCTGGGAGGTTTGCCCCGCCGGAGCTTGTGGTCTCTGCGGAGGGAGAGGGGGCAGGCTTGCTCTGAGCGTGACTTACGGTGGAGCGGTCACCAGTAGACATGGTGATCCGTTGAGGCACCGTGGGGGCATCTTGTACATGTAAGTCAATGGCGGACGCAATAGGGAGGACGACGCTTGGTTCCGGTAACTCTGCGACATCAATACTCCGCTAATGGCTGGGGCGGTCTTCGATGCTCCATGAGCGGGGCTACCAGGGTTGAGACCGTGGCCGGTGAAACGCTGGGGTTGATTTAGCTTCAGTACAGATGATGTCGGTCGAGTTGCTTACTTGCCCAGCGACGGTTGAATTGTTCTCCATGGTCGCGTGGTTGATGTCCAAAGTGATTCGTGTGTGTAAAGACTTTCTAAGTGTCCCCACAGACAGCGCCAATTGTGGGACCAGGGGTGCACACGAAGTTGATTATTGTTTTAATTAACAAGGAACAACGTAAATTTTATTTCCTAGGTTACTTGCGATGTGATAATGAGGATCAGAAATCTCGTTAATGAATCAATTTTAAATGGGTAAGTTATTGAACTAGAATCAACGAAGTGATCGTCTTTATTTATGAAATGTACGAGGTTGTTTTTACAAGAAAGGTGCATATCGATTATCTGAGAAGAGATGCGACACAGAGATTAGAGCCTAACACCAGTCGTAGAGGTCGCTCTGCGATGTTAAAATTAATCTATGTTTGAGTTGTTCTACCTAATTTTCTCCCTCTCTCTCTGGAATTCAAAACCGTTTTACAATAAATGATTGGTATATTTATACTAGTTTAGCTAAGTCGGATGGTTAACTTCTAGGTGGGTCTAATCTGAGAATTTACCTCGTCCTAACTCTGATAGGTCGTCTGTGACGTGACGTGCGCCTCCCTGCTCTGTTCTCACACCGAAAAAAGGTGTGACATGACGGGTCATTCACTTTATGTTTTGTCTCCATGGGATCACACTCCACGATCTCGCATATGCTTGTCGAGGCGATGTTTTGTGAGGTTGAATCTGAATGTGTCCTTGGGTTTTTGCCTTCTGGGCCTTCTACTTCTGGACTTCTGGATCTTCTATGATTTGGGTCCGGGGTGTGCTAAACCCACCTCCAACAGTGTTAAACTCCAATTTTGCTAAAATTGAGTTTTCTAAACATCACCATTGTTGGGGTTACTTGAGTATGGTCATTGTCGTGAATATATGGGTTTGAAAGAGTAGGAAATAGTTTTTAAAAAACTATTTAATGTAAATTTCAAGGGTTCGGTCAGGGTTTTGAAATCTATTTTTCAAACTGTAAAACTTAAGAAATTTCCAATATTATGTTTTCGTGATGCTTAGGCAAAATTGGAGTCATTTCTATATCTTTTCACACTAGTTTTTTTATTTTTGTTGCAATGTGCTTGAGAATCACACATCAGTCAGTTTTCAAAATTTCATTAAAAAACTCAGGATGTATCAATCTTTACGGGCACCCCTGAGACACCGACTGACACTAAACTTCAATTTTCTTTTGAAATGACACAATACATCGAAAATATGGCGGAAAACACCGATATAGGAAGTCATGGTGGCGTATTGAAGAAAGTCATCACAAAAAAGGCAAAATATCTTACCGCGTGATCAACTGACGTGAACCTCCACAAAGACGGGTGTACAACCCGTATGCTTTGTCATCCATTGAATTCTAAATGCCCCGAGCTTTGAAAATGGTCTAGCCTACCCCAATGCAATGGTCAACACAGCCACTAAACACCCGGTGGAAACTCTCGAGCCATGTATGATGAATCCTTTTAACACCACATTTAATTTATCGATGCTTTTGGAAAACGCCCAACCAAAATCCTACGAGATTATCCGGTTCAGTTCAATAACTACATTATCCTCACAGATCTAGTAGTCATATACAAATATGAAGCACTGTATCTCGTCCTTTGTAGCCCATTAATGGGCATGCTTAATGCAACATTTCATTTCCGCTAGAGGAAGTAACCCTCACACGCCTTGACAACATGACAATGCTACTCATTGATGGAGCGATCTTATGTGTGACTTACGCGAGGAAGTAATGGAAAAGGAAGAGGAGCGGTCTTATGTGATGACTTACGCGAGGAAGTAATGGAAAAGGAAGAGGATCTTGCACCAATTGTCCCACCAAATGACGTCTAACAGAGACGTCAATGGGGAAATTCGATAAAACCTGGAGTCATACCTAGGAATTTCACCATTCACTATCGTTAACGCACGAATCTCCAAGGATCCACGGGTGATACACCCACTAAAACGCATGGAACTCGAAAACCAGCTCCTTAAAATAGATCTCTCGTACAAACATGATCAAGCCATTTATCATGTGAGAAGAGGTTGGACGATAACTTTTCCTCCAAAAGCTAAAAAACTAAAAAAGCTACCACAATATCTCCTTGTATGTACCAACTCATGCATGCATATCATTTTAATTTTCATTAGCTTGAAACACACCAAGACGGTGTGAATTAAGTTGGAGGGTGTAGGGGGAGAGGGAAGGGGCAGTTCTATAATTTTATCATATTAGCATAATAATATATTATAATATGGTATATAACTACACATTAAAAAAAGAAAAAATATGAAAAAACGAGTAGAAAAAATATGAAAAAACGAATAGTTTGGCAATAATTGTAGTTCGGTCCTTGCCCAGCTCTTCCCTGATAACTTATTACGTTATAAGCTCCGACAACAGGAATATTAACCCTCGGCTCAGATGACCGAGGGATACCTCGGGCGAAGAATGATCGAATTTAGTGTCCGAAGCGGAGGTATAAAAAACATCGTCCTAGGCTGAAGTCTAAAGCTCGGACATCATAAGATCAAATCTTATCACATATTTCCTAGTCTCGGAAAAATAGAAATATTCCATTTTTCCGAGGCTAGCCCATGGGCTTACAAGACCGACTATTAAGGATATATAAATACATACCCCCCCCCCTTCACTAATAATATTCATTCAGAATCAGGGAGAAGAATTCCTAGATCGCCTAGGTTTAATACTTCTCTTTGCTAAAGTTAACTCGGCATCCCGAGTTAACACCCTTGTAACACAAATCATTAATAAAGTCTTTCTTTCCGAGGTTTCTCTTTGTTTTCTTACTTTATACTTTTCCAAAAACGAACTCCTCTAATTATAAATAATTATAAGTTGAATCCACTATCAACATTTGGCGCGCCAGGTAGGGAGGGCTTTGACTTTTGGTAAGTAAAACATATATCTCAGAAAAAGAAACACCAATGATAACTACAACTCGCGGAAAACCACGGATAACTCGATGAGATCAATCACCCATCGAGGTTTTAGATCAAAAATCCGGATTACCGACTCGGTGGACAAACCAAAGGCATGGAGAATCTTTAAACGGTCTTCTAGAGGACAAGGAAGCAAGTAATCAGGATTGCGAGCTAATAAACAGCCCTCCAGCAAACTGTCTATCATCAGATGAAGCGAAACAAGGTACGAACGAGACGACGAGAATTCAAGAAAGGATTATCAGCATGAGGTTAATAGATGACGAGCCGACTTCTATAACAAGTGACTCAATAGCAAAATTGCACCATGAACTTCGGGATATGAAAGTTTTTCTCCAGAATCCTCCGTCCAACATCTCACACCTAAACCAAGTATTCGAGAATACAGATAAGAACCCATCCGAGACGACCAAGTTCGGACCTGATTCGTTCGGAAAAGGGAAGTTGGAGTTACCAACCTACAATGGAGTAGGAGACCCGAGAACTTTCCTTAAAACATTTATGATCACTATCAACCAAGCCCGGATTCACCCATCTGAGAAGGAACGAAAGAAGTGCCAATATTTTTCGGAAAGTTTACGAGGAAACGCCCAAATTTGGATAACCAACTTACCTCCTAATTCAACAAGAAGTTTCGATGAACTGCGGCAGAAATTTCTAAAGAAATATATCTTTAACCTCGAATGACCAGCAACGATCTACGACCTTTACTCCATAAAACAAACATCGACCGAATCACTCCAGAGTTAAATATCTCTGACGAACTAGCCATCGATGCTCCATAGAAGATGCGTTTTACAGAGAAAGCGTATACATTAGGGCGGACGAAAGTAGAGCCCAGTTATCTGAGAACGATCAGATTACTTCGGAAGACGAAGAAATAAGAAAAAGGTTTAAAGAACCTCGCCAGCACTACAATAAAACGTTCGAGCAGAAAGAAAGAGCCAGAGCAAAAATTGCATTCCCAACCGCCAAACTTCCAAATCAGTATATAGAACAAAAGAAAAAAGCTAGGATTAAAAGAGATAGAATCTCCCCAGCGTGGTGCTGTTACCATACGGCCTACGGACATAGCACAGAAGAATGCCGTAACCTACCAGAGTATCTTTGAAAAAATACTTGGAACAGGTTCCCGAGCAGCCAAGCTTAAGAGAAACACTCACAAAAAAAATACCAATCGAAGTTAAAGGAGCGACTCTTGAAGAAGAATCATCAAAGAAGAATAGAATCTCCCCAAGTAGGATCCTCATACTGTCGCAGAAGGATAAACGTTATTTTCGAACTCCTAAGGGAAACACAAGAGCAAATCAAGCAGCAAACAAAGCCGAAGTTAATTATACAAAAAGAGCTCGTCTTTACTCATGAAGACTTAGAAGGAGTCGAAGTCCCGCATAACGACCCTTTGGTGATAAAATTACAAGTTGGAGATTACGAAGTTCCCCGAATATTAGTAGATACCGGAAGCGCGGCGAATGTCATAAGTATCGATTTTTTCCAAGAACTATGGTCAAAGGAGACAGGGATCAAACCAGGGCTTAAGTCACTAACAGCTTTCAGTGGTGAAAGTGCTCCGACTCTCAGAACAGTGCAACTCCCAGTAACGGTTGGAGGGACAATCAGGATCGTTAACTTCGACGTAATAGAAAAGCCAATTCTCTACAACATAATTCTCGGAACCCCCTCGCTATTTCTAATAAAAGGAGTGGTTTCAACCTATCACCAATGCCTTAAATTCCCAACTCCACTCAGAATTTTTTCTGTAAGGGGAAGTCAAGCCGAAGCAAGACGTTGCCTCCGAGAAGGCCTAAAGGAGAAAAAAGCCGAACTTCCCTTAGG
The DNA here is from genome assembly GCA_900116095.1 of Euclidium syriacum. Taxonomy (NCBI): domain Eukaryota; kingdom Viridiplantae; phylum Streptophyta; class Magnoliopsida; order Brassicales; family Brassicaceae; genus Euclidium; species Euclidium syriacum. The sequence goes on from FPAK01000004.1 coordinate 2,607,686, forward strand.
AAAGGAAATTCTAAATTTTAAAAGGCTCCAAATATAAAGCAAGAAAAAAAAAATCGTTGATATCTCGGATTCTCCAAGATAATTAACAAAACCTCGAAACTACGTGTGGCTTGATCCCATCCAAGGGTATGTAGGCAGCCTTTCACAAGGTTCAGCTGCAAACATTTAATCTTGGCTTTATAGTAATGAACTCTCAACGACTCGACTATACTTAACCATGGTTCACTAAAAACAATAAAACATACGAAATCGATGTCTTGATCACGTACTCAATAACATGGTTTATCCCTCCTAACACATTCTATACCGAATGCAACTGAAGGTTTCGGAGCCTGATAAAGTAGGGCCAAGGAATTCTAAGGCAAAGTCGGGACATTCCAGCTTATGTTGGAAAACAGAAAAAACTCATACCCAAAGAATCCAAGGATCTCATAAAGTAGGATCTAAGGATTATAGGTCAAACCAGTCAAGGTTTAACTCACTGGACATTTTCGGTTATGCCCATGAACATCCGATATTCTTTTGAAGGAATTCTTGAAAAAGACCAACATACAGAATACTCGAAGAATCTTTTCTTAAAATTTAAGAAAAGATAGATAATTTTGATACAAAAATTTGATTTCGGAAACTACCATTTAACGGTTCTTGAAACAAATAGAAAATAGAAACAACACTACACATCGAAGCTAAATGCATTATGCTCAAATACAGGGAAAGTATAATCCTTGGCTTCCTGTTCAGCTACTTTGGCATCCTCCTCCACTTGCTTCAGAAGATCAGTGGGGATATTTACACCTTGAAAAGATAGAGCATTATGTACTCTGAAGACTGTCTGGGCTTGACCGAGATATATAGTCTTTTCAAATCCATCCTCCCGACCTCGGACGATTTTCTCGATAGAATCCAGCCTGGATTGGATCTTCTCTCCATTGACCTCTTTGTGGATTGTACCTTATGAGTTAAAGAAGTAGCAGCAGCACGAGCTTCCTTCTTCATACCCTCGACTTGGTGAAAAAGAGAAGTCCGATCAACCTCCAAAGCCTCATTCTTATTTTCAAGACTGTCGATGTATTCATTCTTCTCCCTCAACAAGTCTTCGTACTCACCCACGACGAGACAAGTGTTCCGAGCTTCTTGAATAATAAAATTTGTTGAGACCTCGGAATAATTTGAAAGATAACCGAAGATAAAGACAGATCATCAAACCCGAATAGAATTCCTAGCAAGAACGGATACGTGCTCCTTCACGAGGAAATCACCTTCCGGCATTAAAGAATTACAACTTGCCATCTTCCAGAAAAGTTTGACTCTCTTCTCTTCATCGTTTGAGAGAAGCTGTGGCGAATTGAATTCAAACTTAAAGGGCATCCTCGGCTTCAAATTGAGATTTCTGTCTTTTGGTTAAAGGAGTCCCAATAACCGAAGGAGCAGACCTTTTCTTTGAAAACTAGGTTTTCGGAGAAGTGGTGGTTGCTTTTCCGCGTTTCTACTTTGAGGAAGTATAAGCTCGTGAATAGAGGAGTCGATTTCGCCTTTCTGAGACTTTTGAAACCTCGGCCTTTTTGGGGGAGCTCGAATAAGTACTTTATTGGCGTAATCCGAGGGTGATCTTTCCAATGGACAGTCGGTTTCATAAACTAGATAGCCTATAAGAAAAAACCCGAACAATGAGAAGGAGCAATCCAAAACCTTGAAGGAGGAGGGAATTCGAGGTACCTTAACGCAAGCGAGCAAGATTGATAAAATCCGTGGGAATCTTCGGAAACACTAGCGGAGGAAGGTTATAAATCTGATCCATCTCTTTTTTAAAGATCGGAGGGAGTTCTTTAAAGAGGATCGATTTTACGATTGTCGAGGTATCAACGAGTTTGGCAAGTTCGAGAATTTCCAGCACAGAACGATAATATCGGCCCTGCTGGCTTGGATCAGGAAAACTACCATATGTCTGATAGCGTGATGTATCATGGATTTTACCAGTTTTCTACCATGATATAGTAGGTTTTATGGAGTCTTTATAGCATGTTTTGAGCATTTATGCAGGATTTACTAGCAAAAGACACTTTGGAGCAAAATGAGCTAAAAAGAAGGTTTTATGGAAGTTTCCACGTGATTTGAGAAGACTTAGAAGACTTGGAGCCAAAATGAAGAAATGTTGCTGCGAGCCCGAGTCGACCGACTGTAGAAGATGGAGTCGACCGACTGTGACGCCGACTTAATTTAGAAGATCTTCTTATTGGGCCTTTCGCAGAACCCTAAACCCTAAGACTCATTCACAACCTATATAAGCACCTCTTAAGCATCAGAGGACGACACAGCCCCACAACAACGAACTGCACAAGAACTCAGAGCAATACAAGTTTCTCTTTGCTTTTTGTTTCCATTGTTTTAGCTTTTAGATATTGTTCTTATCATTCTTCTAGACTCTGAAGAAGGTTAGAGAGTGTTCTTTCACAATAGAGCTTTGTGAGCCTCTGATCTTCTATTGTCTAATTCGTTTTACATGCACTTCATTCATAAAAAGATGATTTGTTTTAATAAAACCATGTCTGAGTAGTTTATTCATTAGATCTAGGGTTTTCAAAGGGATTACAAGGGATCATTCTAAACAGTTTTTATTTGTGGAATAAGCCACATGATTCTTCACTACAAACAGTGTTTTATATTTAGAGGTGACGCAATTAACCACTTTTAGATTATCAAGGTCGATCTTTCTACCAGAGATGGAGATAGAGACGCCGGAAGAGTCTGTAGTGAGCAAGGTGCATTCTAAGTCAAACGAACGTTTGTTTAGACACCTTGTGGACAGATCTAACTCGTTCGCACTAAAGCTTATTTATTTTCAGTGACAATCCAAAGAGATTTGAGATTTATGGATTTAAATAAAGGTTATTTTCTAGTACACCAATAGGATCTAGTAGTTTAAAGTGTTTAAAGTTCAAGAAGTCACCAATAACCGTGATCCCAAGTTTTCCCAACTGATTTCCTATAAATCTAATGTCCTTTTAAATTTTGCAACACATCACAAGTCATTAGCATATTAGAATTCTTGTAGTTTGGTTACTTTTGCATCTGAATCCAAACTAGCCATAGCTCTCTGTGGGATCGATATCCTAAATACTACAACTGTACACTATGCACTTGCAAGTAATTTTGGGTGAATAACTTTACACCATCATAGCGCCGGGTCCTAGTTGAGTAAAAGCAATCTTCAATTGTTTACAGAATTCAACCAGAAGGAAAGGAATTGGGAACCAAAGTCGAGCTTCGGTAAAGAAATGAAAGTAGAAACACATGAATCCCTCAGGAGGAGTCCAACGTCTTTCTCCATACTTTGGAACCAGAATATCAAGATCTTCTGGCTCAGTGGCGAATAAACAGAGAGTTTCGATGTCACTCTCTCAGAAGATAGAATCTCCGAAGTCTTCAGAAAGTTCCTCTCCTGCAATCGCTTGGTCGGAGATGGTCTCAGAGCTGTTGTTTTTGGATAGGGAGTTTGCCGGGATTGGCGAAGCAGGATTTTCAGTTTCCTTCTCGGCGGAAGAAACACCTTCGATATCAATCAGGGGATCAATTGATTGATTTCTGAGATTTTTCTGCTGAGATTCATTGGATCCGGAAGAAGAAGAAGTCGAGGTGGAATCAGTCTCGGAATTGGAGCTAAGAGAATTTTGTTTAGTGAGCGAGATTTTGGGATAATTTCGGAGAAGAAGAAGATTTAGAAGGATTGCGTGAATGATATGATATAAAGGATAGGGATTTAGTCTCTTTAAATAGTTGTTTAGAGAGAGGCGGTTTAACATTCGCGGAAGTTTAACCGACGTCTTCGAGAATTTTTGAAATTGTATTGGGGGAAATAATTGTTCAATGAATGAACCACGATCTCCTTTTTTTCCCGCCAAAAGTCGCTTCAGATGATTCAAGAGTGTACGATTGACACGTCATCGGGAAATGGAAGGGTCTTGTAATAACCGAGAATTCCGCGCCAGAAAAAATAAGGCCTTAGATTGTCCGGTCTTTTCCCGCCAAATTGAAGAACGAAGAATATTGGAGAATTAAAACTAAGACTATTGAAGACGAAGATCAACTGATACCGAACCTCATTTATTGACAAGCTATTTAGAATGGAAATTCGCCAACGCTAGCCGAAGACATCCTCGGACGAACTGGGGGGGACTTACTGTTGATGGTGGGGTTCTACCCCTTATCGATAGTTTGGCAATAATTGGAGTTCAGTCCCTGCCGAGCTCTTCCCTGATAACTTATTAGGTTATAAGCCCCAACGACATGAATATTAACCCTCGGCTCAGATGACCGAGGGATACCTCGGCGAAGAATGATCGAATTTAGTGTCCGAAGCGGGGGTATAAAGAACATCGTCCTAGGCCGAAGTCTAAACTCGGACAACATAAGATCAAATCTGATCACAAATTCCCTAGTCTTGGAAAAATGGAAATATTCCATTTTTTCGAGGTTAGCCCATGGGCTTTCAAGACCGACTATTAAGGATATATAAATACATACCCCCCTCACTAATAATATTCATTCGGAATCGGGGAGAAGAATGACTAGATCGCCTAGGTTTAATACTTCTCTTTGATAAAGTTAACTTGGCATCCCGAGTTAACACCCTTGTAACACAAATCATTAATAAAGTCTTTCTTTCCGAGGTTTCTCTTTGTTTTCTTACTTTATACTTTTACAAAGGTGAACCCCTCTAATTATAAATAATTAGAAATTGAACCCAGTATCAACAGAGCGGTTCTTAGCTAAACCTCATTATTCGCTAATATTTTCAAATTACCAACTACACAAAATACACCAAATGGGGGGAAAAACTATCATTGTGGGAACTAAGTTTCAGCAAAGGAGAATTGTTAGTGGTAAGATTTGCATCCCATGTATAGCTCGGCTCAACCACTAAATAAGCATGTTTGTTACAAGTGAGTAAAGCCCGATAAGCTCATTCGTGGAAATGGCCAAACTGAAGAAGGGAAACAAGTCCTAGGAAGAAATAATCGCTAGAAATTTGGAAATCTTCCTTATCTCTTGATGAAATGCCGAACCCAAAACCAACTTAAAGGATTCATAAATATGGGATTCCGCCTCATTGAGAAGGGGATTCACAACTCAAGAGCATAGGCATTAAAAACCTTTTGTGAGATTCATTCTTTTGTTTCTCTTAGTTTATGTTACATCTCGACAGTTCCACATTCATTGAGTTGTAGATCTTATACTCTTTAAAAAATTTTACTTGATAAAAAAGACTTTCTACAAATTTCTATATCATCATAGTTTGTCAAACACCCACATCAACAATTGGCGCCACCATGGGGAATATGATCATTTGAGCACTGTTCAGGTCAAATGTTTAAAGACATAATCACAAGAAGACGATTGATCAACGACTATCCCATGGATGAATTTGACGACACCCTTTACTAGATGTAGTTCACAAAAGTCGACAACATTAGACTAGACGAGCCCCATAACAATCCTCTGATGATCAAACTAGAAATTAGCGGGAACTAGGTCACGCACATCCTACTTAGAACCGCTAACTTGATAAATATCTTTTACACCGCAACAATAGATAAATTGAAGATCCGGAAAATAAAAGTCAAATCAACCATCAAACCTCTAACATGATTCGACAACCGCGCTATAAACACTTTTGGAACCATCAAGCTGTCGTTATACGTATACGGGATAACCAAAACCACTAAGTTCGTCGTCCTAGTTCCACCGACGATCTACAGCGCCATGGAGACACTATGGTTACACACAGTATAGGCAGTCTCCTCTACGCACTACCAGTGCGTAAAAATCTGGACACAAAGCGGAATGCAAATGATACGAGGTAACCCATGATTCTCTCGAGCATGCTTCTTCATCGAGAAGAAGTTACGCAGTTCACCTCAAATATACTTCGACGAAGAATCGTACTCGTATGAAAATAATCAGACCCTTGACGTTATCAATTCAATGCGTGAACTATTCCCTCAGGTTAATATCGACGACAATAATATGAAACGATATGTCAGTATAGGCAGACCTCAATGAAGGACAAAAGATGAGCTTGTTCGATTTCTCCATCAAATCATCTTAACTTCCGCTTGGTCAATCGACGACATGCCCTGAACCAATTAGGATATCACGAGCCATGAGCTCAACATATACTTAAATTACAAACAAGTCAAACAAAAAAGACATAAGCTCCGCCCAAAGTGAGAAGAAGCTGCGAACGACGAAGTGGAACACTTGTTAGGCACTAGGTCGATAATAAAGGTAAAATACCTATAATGGCTGGCTAATCTCGTAGTACTAAAAAATAGTAATAGCCAATGGAGAGGCTGTGTCAACTTCACATACCCGAACAAAACATGTCATAAGAACCCTTTGCCTCACATAGAACGATTGGACGAGCCTACCGCAGAACACCAACTCTTATCCTTCATGGATACCTTCTTAAGCTACAATCAAATGCTAATGCATCCCGACAACATGGATACAATGGCATTGATCACAAATTGCAAAACGTAGTGTTTAAAGTCATATTTCTCGGCCTGGAGAATGTGGGAGTCACATACCAAAAGGTTGTTGATGTATCATGAATTTTATCGGTTTTCTACCATCATATATGAGTTTTTATAGTCTTTCTAGTATGTTTTAGGTATTTATATAGGTTTTACAAGTAAAAGACGTTTTGGAACAAAAGGAGAAAAAAAGGAAGATTTGGAGGAAAATTAACAAAGAGAGATGTAGAGACCGAATTTGAAGTTCGTAAGTTGACCAACTTATCCAACGACCCATGAGACGATCTACATATTAATTTGTAGGCACGGGAGGTTACCTTTCATTTCCAATTTTAATCAACCTTATTGGACATGTGAGGCCCAAGATATAGACGTTTTACTAAAGACATACTGACAAGATTTACAAGACTGACCCGTTTAGTTCCAATCAAGCCCGACTCAAGTTTTAAGGAGGTTCTACCCTAGGACAGACCTAAGAAGCTATAAAAAAAGCCCTCAGCAGCAGAGGAACGCACGGAATCAATATCATTTCCACCATCAAGGAAATTACTTGTTTCCAATTTGTTTTAGCTTGCTAGTAGAGATCTAGGGGTTTTACTTTGAAAGCTTGTTCTTTAAGACTCTGAAGGAGAATAAGAGGCTGTTCTTTACTCTTACTTTGATCCATGACCCTTTAATCTTTTATTGTCTATTTTTATCTTGCATGCAATTCATTAGGCCAATAATGATTTGTTTTGCCATCATCATGTCTTAGTAGTTTCATAATTAGATATAGGGTTTTCAATGGGTTTTTCAATGGATCAATAATACAGTTTTTAAATTTTGAGTAAGCCACGAAATTCTTTGCTACATAGTGTACTTCACACTTAGAAGTGACGTAATTAACCACATCTAGGTATCTAGGTTAATTCCTCTAATAAATATGAATTGGAAAAGACTCGAAAAGTCTGTAGTAAGCAAGTGTGTTCTGTGTCATAGTCATCGCTTGTTCGGACACCTTGTGAACAGATCTAACTTGATTTCATTGCTTGATTATCTTCAGCGAAAATTCAAAAGAACTTTTTTCGATTTAGGTTTTTAACAAAGGCATTGTCATAATAAACCCTTAAGGCAACGTACTATCTAGTGTCTAGAGTTCTAGAATTTACCAAATAAACCGTGATCCATTGTTACCCGCTGAATTCCCTTAGATCTAATGTTTTTAAACCTTGCATACAAGTTATCACATTAATAGTTTAGCTACTAGATATACATTCACACCATCATCATTGTATTAATCCAAGTTAACCTTAGCTCTCAGTGGGATCGATAACCTAAATACTACATTTGTACATTGTGCACTTGCAGTTACTTTTAAGTGAATAACTTCACACATCAGTTTTCAACCAAATTATCATTAACCAGATCAGCCGCACGATGGAAACCTCCCTAAAAGACATGCTGGTATAGTCGCTCGATGGGAAGGACCACATAAAACATCATCGCTTATCCTCAACCGCTACAACATGAAGCTGTCGGAGAATTATTTAAGTTGTCACAAAATGAGAAATTGAAGTTAACTCGAATAAAATCAAGGAAATCTTCCCTCTCCAATGACTAAATGTGAGGCCGAACATCTCACAGGTATGATAGCTGCATTTAAACATTTCAACTCAAGGTCTACAGAAAATTGTCTCATATTCTACTAATTGCACGAGAAACTAAGGAGTTTAAGTGGGACGAGAATTGCGCAAAAACTTTCAAACAACTGAAGGAATACTTGTCTGCACCACTAATTCTCATGAAACTAGATATAGGACAAACTCTTCTTTTAACCCTGTCAAGCGGGTCAGATCTGCCTCGATGCGGATTTGAGATTCTTTTACCCGCCAAAATAGACCTGCAAGACCCACGGTTCTTAAAACCGTTAAATGCAACATCCCGTATTAATTAAGCAGGTCATTCGAATAACCTGTAAAATGTAAAAAAGAATCTTAAAATATAATAATATAGGAAATTCCATAGTTAATCAGACAAAAGACAAATTTATTTTCGCTTTAGCATGCCGAGTAGAGAAAAGTGATAGAGTTATCAACTCTAACAACAAAAGCAAAAAGTTTTTTACAAAAAAAAAATCTAGCTTAAATAAAAAGATATTACAAAATAGGAATATATTCTATTCTTTCCTCCCTTCTTGTAATTTCTCACTTTCACTTGTAAAACCAAAAAAGTTGATAAAGTATAAGAAACTTATATGAATTACAAATTTTGAAAACTATATTGAAGGAAATGGGGTAAGTGCTACTTACTTAGTAGTTGGAGCAAATTATTTGTGGGAAAAACATGCGGTTCGTCTAACAAGACTACGGAAAACACGGAAAGTCGAAAAGGAATATAAGAGTTTTATTAAGAACTAACCGTTCACAATAACAAAAAGTTTAAACAGTAATTCTCTAACTATGGAATGTAGAGAACTCTTCTATGTTATTGCCTTTTGTTCGGATGTTCTGTAACGAGATTCATTACATCTTATTTATAGGAAAGGTAGGTCGGTTATGGTTTTCTTATCCACGTGAATATAAGAACTTCCCTTTAAATACCCTAATTCACATGGAATTCGGATTATTTCCTTATTTGCAATAGGTTTATCACCTAACGCGTTTTCTGCACCTCCTCATCTCTTGCATTTGTCTGTCAATTACCTCTTCTACAACTGGTCCCAATGTCATGGGCTTTAACCCTATTTTGGGTCCAAACAAAATAAATAATTTATCCCCAACAAAAATGACTCAAGTGGAGGCACATTATCATCTTCATCAACCTCTAATTTGGTTTAAAAATAAAGCATTAAAATTAGTACTACTATAACTATTATATCGTAATTGAAATATTAGAAATTTTGTGTTACTATTTCCATACGCTTCAAAACCTTGAAACCAATTACGACCAAATATAAGACTCGTGATCCAATTCTAAGGGAGGATTTAGTTGCTACGATTATAATTGGTATGCTTAAAAGATCACGAGCCATCCTAGATAACTCTCCAAAGCGATGAGAGTTGTCTTTCCAATAATTCAACAATTTAAACTTGTAAATATCTCCACGTATACTATTGGTTCTGCCTAGAAGATATCTAACGCAAATTTTGCACTAGCAATTATATTCTTTTTACAACATTTGTGAAAATTTTACACTAATGAAAAAACCATGTGCAAGATCTTCATAGCAAAAACGAGATTTATAGTAAGATCAATGGAAACATACTAAGTGTAAGCCACTTACATTGTAATTGATGACACCTTTCCCATGTGACTGAAAAGAAACACCTCCAACCACTGATTCTTGTACGTTTTCTTTGGATGATGTAGAGCTTTAAGCCGATGGCTTAAACATAATCTTTGAAAAAAGTAGATTCAATTTTTTCTCGCATATGCTCCACCTTTTGTTGAAAAGTATCCTCTTCCATATTTATGAAACAATAATCTAATATTTCTAAATTAAACCTAGGATCACAAATATCCGCCATTTCAAGAATTTATGAATATTCATATACTTATCAAATTTCTCTTTCATAACTCGAACCATCTCGACAATAACATCTTTGTGATTGTTCTCATGTGCTTTAAACCAATACTCAATTTTGTACACTTGCATAGAATAAAATTTTTAGGTAGGGTTAGTTGGACTTGAAATCAGGGTGGTTATCTCATCAAAAGGTTGGATTAGGTCACAAATTTGTATCCCTAGATTTCACTATGTTCCCATGGGAAGAAACTTGTAACTTGAATAAATTCCTTGATACCTATCAAAATTAAGACAGTATTTGATACCTCTGTCACATTTTTTAGGTTGAGTTCCAACGTGTTTGCATATTTAATGTCAACCCATCCTTCATGTTAATCCCAACAGAATTCACGCATGTTACAAATAACTTACCACGTTTCTCTGAAGCTTGAATAAATTTGATACTATCTCTAACTTTTTCTAAATCATCACCCATCACCTTTAACTCCTCCAGAACAATAAGATTTGATATATGTGCATAACATCTTACATGGAAGAACTCTCCACCACATAACAAATCATTCGTATAACCAGCTGATTCTTCAAGATGTTCTGTATGTTATCATTATTACTAACATAATCTCAGGTCAAAGATAACCTTTTTCTATATATTTCCCACTCTTTCCACACTTCTACGATTTTCAACGCCAAATCTATTCCACAATGGGGGTAAGGCATAACATAAGAACACATAATCTTATTCCTTAACTTTTAATTTCTATCTACCTAATACGTTGTCAAACATATGTACCCTTCCACATTTATAGCAGAGCAAATATTAGATGTGAAGGAGATCCTATCATAAATTTCAGATAGTTCTAACTTCAATTTTGACTTTTATATCTCATAAAACGTATAAACATTTGCAGCAGCTATATTTCCACTTACGTCACATCAACATTCAAATAATTCTAGATCGCCTTAAATTTATCATATTAAACATAGGAGAACAATATATAACACCTTGATCAATCTTTTTACTTTGTAGGTTCCCATCTCCAGCATAACCATAACAACACCTACATCATCATCTCTAGGCGTTCTCAGGCACACTAGTGAAGTCGGTTATAGGTAGAAGTACATGTCTTGTGTGAATCATACGCATAGCTTCCCAAGCAATGATTGCACTTAACTATGAGATCAAAGACACTATTACTATTGACTTTAGTGATGACAGTGAAATTGTCCCACACATGTGAGATTTTTTGCCTCTTGCTCTTACTTTGTAGAGATCCATTGGGATTTGATTGTGGCAAACTAGATTCCATGGAAAATTTCCACCATCAATTCCTTTTAGTTTATCGGAATCCCATTTTCATAATCTGTTATATAAAAAGATAAAATAAGATTATATATAAGATCGAACAACAATGGTTTAGCGATTGTCAGAGCAAGTTACTCACAAACTGGATCCTAACGAGAAAGCCTAAAAAGAGATTATCTAACAATGATACAACATTATAATTTAACTTGTATCATTTGAAGAACTTGATTCAAGGACTTGCTGACTTTTAAAAAAGGAGAAAAATGATATTGCTTATGTTAATAAGATGAAATAATATAAACACATCAAACCCAAGTTTCATAGGTAGAAACGAATCGATTAAAACGACAAATAAATAAACTTATGCTTATTAATTATGATATAACGAAAGAGAAATACAAAATCGAATTGTTTATATGTATGTAATACGGATCAAAATCATGCAAAAGGAACAAATGTGTGTTTATCAGAAAATGAGATAGAGACAAACTAACGTAGTGACGGAGAGACTGAGATAGAGGTCCATCCGAGCTCTGGTGAAAGAGAGATAGACCGAGGCAAAAAAATTTGGATTCGATAGATGAGAGAAGATAGGCAAAGTTATGGAGAAACAAACATATTTTCTTCGATAGTTCGATGAATGTTTTCTGACTGAGATAGATCTAGGGTTTAGTGTTCCTAAAATTATAAACGACACACAATTCATATAGGAAAGCCCTAAACTTAACTGTAGATCTACTCACACATGATACTTGAAACTAAAGATAATGAAATAATGAGGGCTCAATATTCAAACTCTCAGATGAAACGGAGTACAAATCTCTTCTCCCTTTGGAAGCTCTTAAAAGAACAAAGCGTAGAAAACACTAGAAATATAGGACTAACTAGAAAGTGTAAGTGGCGTGACCTAACAATGGTATTTGGAGCCTTAAATATAAATACTAAGCACGACCAAGGCCTTTTTTTTTTTTTTTTTTTTTGCAAATATAGAAGACTTTGTGGTAAAATAATGTGCTTTTATTTTTGTGAATATGTCGCCTAGTTGGTCGTCATTATCTCTCAGTCGATCGACTAAAGTGATGACATACTACTCTAAATCAGTCGGCCGTCTTGGTCATCTCTTCACTAAGTTTAAGCTCCAAATGCTCCACTTCTTGATCAGGTTGATTAGCTCACACTTTGTACCTATATAGTACAAAAGAACTCAGAAAGACCCGATAAAAACACATATATCATGGTGAAAGACCCATAAAAGCCATGATATAGTAGTATTGGGAAGAGAGGACCAAACTGATATTCTATATCAGTAAAACTATGAATGGTGTGGTGTCAGGTACCCGACACTCGAAAAGCTTTTGCTGGTGAGGTCACCTCGGGATGCAAGCTGCCCCCTAACTTTCAGTCCCACAAGATCGTCATCCTTACAAATCAACCCCTAAGGACCTTACACTGCTGGTTCATTTACACTGCTCTTCGCACTAGATTGTTGCCCTAGAGGGACCAATTGCTTAATATTTTTTTGACGTATGAGTGATTTTTATAAATTGCATCGGAGGATAATACAACTACAGCCAAAATAGATAAGGCTAAAACCTAAAGAGATCAAAATTCTAAGAGCATGAGTAAACCTTTACAAAAAAAATTTCTGAAATAAAGATAAGACTAACCAAAATATTTTTTTTACCACTCTTCTTAATGAAAACTTCTCCAAAAATGAAAAACTTAAAAAGACATATACCTTCTCAGCAAACAAAGATGCTAGCCATTTTAGGCGAACTAATAGACACATACAAATGTCTAAAGTCCCTCGCTAGACCGCTATTTGCTATAAGATGAATTTTTCTATTGTATCTTTTATCTAACAATTATATTCTCTACTCTTCTATTATTTTCAGAGTTTCAAAGAGATTAAAAGCTAGACCAATGAAGTTTTGCCATGATCGAGGTCTCAACAATGATCCAACGATGACATGCTTTGGAATAGAGAAGACAACCTTGCTAATCTTATGCATCCCCAAACTCTCCATAGACCAATTGCTTAATAATATAACAAAGCCGGAAAATATATATAATTTCAAATTTTCAATGTTGGTAAAAGTAACTCTTAAAAGTAATAAATTGTTGAAAGGCATAATTGCCCACAGTTGGGCCCTGCAAGTGCTATATTTAAAAGTTCCTTCACCATACCCACTGTTCTAATTCTCATTTTCTGGCCATATGCATATATATCAGATTAAAAAACTCAAAATCAAAAAACAAAAAACAAAAAACAAAAAAGATAGAGCAGAAAAAGGTGAATCTTGATATAAATGCGTAGCAGCAGCAAGTGGGAAAACAAAGACCAAAGTCATCACTTGTCTCGTCTTCCTCAATTTTCGGCAGTGTGATTGACAACTAAACACCAAAGAATTGACATCATGTCTCTCCTTCAATGGCTAATCTCCTTCGCGCTAATCTTCTCCGGATCAGTGAGCTCCAGTGTTGTGCCTCACTCCGATCGGGTCACTCGTTTACCCGGTCAACCTCGGGTCGGATTCCAGCAGTTCTCGGGCTATGTCGCCGTCGACGACCGGAATCAGAGGGCTCTGTTTTACTACTTCGCGGAGGCAGAAACCGATCCCACCTCTAAGCCTCTCGTCCTCTGGCTCAATGGAGGTTCGTTTAAAAGCTTTTTCTCACACAACCCCAAAATTACACACATATATATATTATTTGATAAATGTAAATGCAGGACCTGGGTGTTCATCTTTGGGTGTTGGTGCATTTTCCGAGAACGGACCATTTAGACCAAAAGGACCGGTTTTGGTCAAGAATCAGCATAGCTGGAACCAAGGTATATTCAATATTCAAGACTCACTTCAACATTTGATTTCTTGTATCAAACTTAATTTAATTGGTGGGTACAGAGGCGAATATGTTGTATCTAGAGACACCTGTTGGAGTTGGATTCTCGTACTCAACTCAGAGCTCCTCCTATGAGGGTGTGAATGATAAGATCACTGGTTAATCTCCCTCAACCCTTTCTTTTTTCATATATTCAAATTAAGTTTCTTCTTTTTGGATCCCCCAATCCTGGTTTGAAAATAAATTATTATTTACATTTTTTGATATGATAAATCATTATTTACTCTATAAACGAAAACCCTGAGAAAAACTGTGCTCAATCTCTTGATTTAGACTTTGCATGAAGAAAACCCAAACTTTGTGTCTTTTTCCTTTTTCTAACTTAAGCAACCAAAAAATTAAATAATCAAAAGTGGATAATCACCAGGAAAAAAAATATCTTTTATAGAAAAAGGGTCTAAAACTTTTGGTTTCTAAGTTATTTTGTTTAATAATTACAAGTTTAGTGTATGAGTAGAGAAAGAAGGTATGATGATGATGGGATGCCATGTCTCTTATTTGTTCTCCTTTTTACAGGAAAAAGCGAATAATATTTGTATTTCCTAGAAAAATCCAGCTTTTTTATTTTAATTTTTTTTTTGTATCAGACTGACAAAAAGAACAAAAGAATTCAACCTTTTTTCACAGATCACATCTGAGATTATTATTCTCCTCTTGTTGTTTCTTTCTGTTTTGTCTTCATATCTCAAAACACTTTTTTTTTGTTTCACTCCAGCAAAAGACAACCTTGTGTTCTTGGAAAGATGGTTCCACAAATTCCCTCACTATCTCAACCGAAGTCTCTTCATCACTGGTGAAAGCTATGCTGGTAAATCTCTCTCCATTCAATCAAGTTCTTGATATTCCTCTTTGCCGTCGCTGAAGTTTCGATATGCAAAATATTAGGTCATTATGTTCCCCAATTAGCTCAGCTTATGATACAATACAACAAGAAGCACCATTTGTTCAATCTGAGAGGAATTGCTGTAAGCTTTATCTCTTTTCAATCTTGCTTCTTCTATGTTTCTGTCATTTAAATCCTGGTTTATGTTTTGTAGATTGGCAATCCAGTTCTTGAGTTTTCAACGGATTTCAATTCGCGGGCTGAGTACTTTTGGTCGCATGGCTTGATTTCGGATTCCACTTTCAAAATGTTCACTTCTTACTGTAATTACTCGCGTTATGTGAGTGAGTACTATAGAGGTTCAATGTCTAGCATGTGCTCAAAAGTGATGAGTCAAGTTAGCACTGAGACTAGTCGTTTTGTTGACAAATATGACGTCACCCTCGACGTTTGCATTCCCTCTGTGCTTTCTCAATCCAAAGTCGTTAGCCCCAACGTGAGTCACACTCACAACAAAACAATCAAAACTTATTATTATATTAGTACTAAAGCTTCTTTTCAAAAGATTTATAAACATTGTTTGATTCGTTTGGAAGAAACAGCAAGTGGGAGAATCCGTGGATGTCTGTGTTGAAGATGAGACAGTAAACTATCTAAACCGAAGAGATGTCCAGGAAGCTCTTCATGCTCGACTCATTGGAGTACGTGAATGGACGGTTTGCAGCAAGTTAGTAATCACTTTCTTCTTTTTTAACTTTTTCACGTCGAAGTGATATTGAACTAAAAGGTTTTTTTCTTTTTCTTTAACAGTGTGCTTGATTACGAATTGCTTGATGTGGAAAAACCAACGATTAATATCGTAGGGAGCCTTGTTAAAGCTGGAGTTCCCGTTCTTGTCTACAGGTATATTACTATCAATGTCTCCAATGATAAAGCTTTATACTTGTCTTTGATGATTTTAATGATGGCTATTGCGAAAAAAAACAGCGGAGATCAAGATTCTGTGATCCCATTGACCGGAAGTAGAACCTTAGTGGGTCGATTGGCTCAACAATTGGGACTGAGAACTAGTGTGCCTTACCGGGTGTGGTTTGCAGGACAACAGGTAAAACAATGATGACAGAGTCTTGTTTTATAAAGAAGATGAAAACAAAAGAAACTTAAAAACAGAATGGGGTTTGGTGGTTTCAGGTAGGCGGGTGGACTCAAGTCTATGGAAATATGTTGTCTTTTGCGACAGTGCGAGGAGCTTCACATGAGGTCCCATTCTCACAGCCTGAGAGATCACTTGTGCTGTTCAAGGCCTTCTTAGCCGGAAATCCTCTTCCTGAAGAATTCTGATTATTTCTCGATCTTTTGAGATTATATTGTAAGTAAGTAAAAAAAAATGGCAAACCTTGTAGGGAAGAAGCTGTAATGTTATGGTCAGATTATGAGTCTTTTGTTTAAATTACAACAACAGGAGCTTCCACTTGCATGGTTAAGCATTTGAATTGAAGAGCTAAGATTGGTTTCGATAACATCACGGCTATGCTTAACCGCCTCTCCTTTTCTTGTTTCCTTTCTGCATCATCTTCCAAATCCCCTGATACAACCGCAGGTCTCACCGGCCTCACCCTGCAAGAGATTCATTTCATTCCTTGTAATTTGGTATAGAGATCTGATTGTGCTAAAGCAAGAAGCAATAGTAAACACCTGCAGTGGAGGTGGCAAGAGTACTTGAGCAGGTTTGAGTTGTACTTTGTATTCCCACTGTTTTCGCATTCTTGATCAGCTAACCAAACCAAGTCTCCTATTATAATAACAAAAAACTAAACCTTTTTACCTAAAACTTGGGAGAGACATATTGATTGCTGGTCCCATCCATTTTCCCAGTTTTGTCTCCGATTCTGAGGTGACCAGTTTAAAACCATAGTCGTCAGACATCATAACATTACACAGAGGATTAAGTTAGGGCAACAACTCACCGTCTGATCTAATTTGGATGTTGCAGATATCTGTAGAAGCTTCACTAACCTTAAGCTCCATCAAATCCCCAGGATGAGACAGAGTAGTCCCTAAACCAACTGTGTCCAAGAAACCAAAAACTCCGTTCCTTTTTCGTTTGGTAACTGCAGTGATTTTCTGTTTCCAGCAACAACAAAAAAAAACTAACTTCTAGTTGATCCGAGAGTTTAGGAACGAAGAATGTTTTTTCAAGTTGAGACTAAAACACTAACCTTTGAGAATCTTGCAACTTGACTTGGGAGCCCTACTTCCTGCAACACCACCATGTTAAATTATAGAAATCCTCCCAAGAGTAAAAGACCGTTGGGAGTTCACAAAGTACCTTGCGGCCGTGATCACAAGCATCATTGCTGTTCACAAGCACCCTCGCTGCCCAGCTGAAGGATGTTTGTTATATAGTTAACAGAATATTCCCCAAACTTAACAGAAACTCTGCTTTCCTAAAGAATGATTATGTTCGTAGAAGAAGAAACATACGCGCATGACGTAGGAGGGTTCCATACAATCCCTGCAATTACAACAAGCTGAAAAAAAAGACACAGATGGATCAAAGAATGGTGTGAGATGGATGATGAAGGTTTGGGTAAACAAGGGAGAAAAGCAGACCTCATCAAAGACACCAGCAGGACTATCATCATAGCTAGCGAGGAAGAACCCTCCAAGAGTGTATCTGAGAATCCCATAAATGGCTAAAACATTTTGAAAAATTATGGTTTAAACAGAAAACGATGCTTTAGTTTTACCCAAAAGCTTCAACTAGTCGAAACTCCTTTGGGATGAAGGATCGAGCAGTTTCTGCCTTCACAAGATGAATTTGATACAATGCACTGAAACCAAACATAAACAAGCCAAATTCAGCGAAATTGAGAGCTGAGATATTCTTGAGATGCTACGAAAGCCTTTTTCTTGCCTTCCTTTGAATATCCATGGAGGCTTGGCGTATCCGGATGATATACTCCTTTCTTCAACTTCCATGGAGAGATACAACCTACGCCACAGATAAAGACACATTCCTTAGGATACAAGTTATGATGATACCCATTACAAATTCTTTTTAAACCAATTAGCAAAGATCTATTTTGGGTATAATATTCCTTTGATAGCAAAAAAATTAACTAGAAAAGAGAGTGAATTTTAAGGACGCAGACTCAATTTATTCAATTTTGAATGAATCTGAATCTTAATCTTATCCGCAACCAAAACAAAAACTATGGACTGTTAAATTCCTACTCCAGTCCAGATTCAGCCGTTTTTTTAATTAAAACAAAATCAAAAATCAAACCGAGTGTAACCCAGAAACTGTTGCATTCAAGTGTTCTCTGAAAATTAGTAATGATAAATAAATAAATAAAATCAAACAACCATTGATTGCGCAGAATCAACAACAACTAAATATCAACAGTGTACGCTGAGTAGCAAAAGTAAGATTCGCAGAATTACTGATTTTACAAAGGTTAATCTAAAAAAATTGAGAAAACCAGATATGGATACTATAAATAAAATAGCAAACCTCCTTGAGAGGATAAAATCTTCAAGCGGCTTTCAGAGAAGAATCAGAAAGAAGCGAAAGCTTCCGCCTGCCAGATCGAACGCCTGTGTACTTGAACAGAATTCTTCAAGGAAAAAAAAAAATTTCTTGTAAATTCCGAAAAAAAGAAAGAGAAAAGATTATCCTTTTATTTGGATTAAAATAATAAGGAAAAAAAAAGAGGAACCGACAGAGAGGGTGTTCGTTGGCGATAGAAGAGCAGGGGAAGTGGATAGGCTTTGCTTCTTCATCCAATCATACTTCTCCTCCTTTTTCAAGTCTACTTTTGTTGCTAGTTCGCGCCAATCCGAAGTTAATATCATCTTCCTCCATGTTCATTTGCTATCATTAATTATTGTCTAATTAACTAATCGAATCATTAACTATTTGCTATCATTTGTTAGTGGATAACTAATTAACAAACCAACTAGTGTGTAAATCATATTCAAAATAACCAGAACATCTAGTCTAGGGATCTGTAGTAATATCGTTTTTCCAATGCCATTTAAGTTTAACAGCTTCACGCATTTTATTGAAAATAAAAATTAATGTACCAAGTTAATTTGTGGTCCAAATTTCGTGGTTTTCTTAAAATCATGGGTCTATTATAACGTCCGTGTTATAGGGTCAATTGGACGGTGATTTTTTTTAAAAAAAATTAATCGAGATTATATTTATTTTTTGGTCTAAGTGTCGTAGGTTTCTTGAAGGCCCAAGTTTCGGGGTTCTCTTGCGTTCTTGAGTTCATTGGTTTATTCGAGTGTCCGGGCTATTGGATCGGTTGGGCGGTGAATAAAAAATCTCTTAAACGAGATTAAATTTTATTTCGTGGTCCAAGTTTCGTTGTGTTTTTGGATTTTTTTTAGGCTTTTAGGCTCACAGGACTATTCGAGTGTCAGATTTATTGGATCGGTTGGGTGGTGATTAAAAAAATATTGTAACCAAGATTATATTTTAATTTGTGGTCCTCGTAAGGCTTTTGAGTTCATAGGCTCATGGGTCTATTCGAGCGCCTGGATTATTGGGTTGGTTCGGTGGTAATTAAAAAAATCTTTTAACCAAGATTATATTTTATTTCGTGGCCCAAGTTTCATGGTGTTCTTGGAGTCCAAGTTTCGTGGGGGCTTATTGGTTTATTTAAACGTTTGAGTTATTAGGTCGGTTGGGCGATAATTAAAAAATTCTCTTAACTCAGATAATATTGTATTTCGTTATCCAAGTTTCGTGAGACTCTTGGGGATCAAATTTTGTGGAACTCTTGGATTCATGGGTCTATTTAGGCGTCCGGGTTATTGGGTGGATTAGGCGATTGAAAAAATCTTTTAGCAAGATTTTCTTAATATAATAAAACTTTGTGGTATGCCTAATTATGTATTACATTGAAATTTTAACTTTGAGTTCATGTGATGGTGCTTGGAAAAGTCGACACAAAGAGAGGGTTGTGTAATAGAACTAGGTTATTGATAACAAAGTCGGGTCGAAAAATTGTGGAAGCAATAATAACCACTAGTAATAATCACTAGACTGCAGATAACAAGTTTAAACAATCATGTTACCGAGACTAAAACTTTCACAAGTAATAAACGAGACAACAACGTCTTCATCTCTAGATAAATTTCTACACCGACGAATAACATGTATCCGTTTAAGATGAGAATGAGAATAACATATATCATTTCCATTAGCTAGCTTACGCAATGACGATTAACAAGAGTCAAGACTAGACTATTTCTAATGTTGGGTTGTTTATACTGAGACTGGTGTTTTCACACGACCAGCTTAATGTAGCTCGGAGTTCGGTTGAAATCTTAATTCGCTATTAAGATACTTATATTAGACAAAGACGACAAACCAGTGAAATATTTCACTTACTTATGTATGAAATATTAACTTTTCTTATTTATAAGTGATATATATTATTTAAATATAAATCTATAAAAACTTCCACTTGTTTTTTTTAAATGCAATGCAAGCTAAAAAAATTATATTCAAATGAGTTCAATTGTTCAAATTATATTTATTTTGTTTCTACAAAATTCATAATTTTATATTTTAACGTTATAATTGAAGTTTTACAATTTAATAAGATTATATTTTATTTTAACAAATTAACATAACAAATATAAAATATATTTAAAAGTTGTACTTTTCCGTTGCAGTGCGGACTATCATTTAGTTTAACTTAATGACATACATTCAAAATTTTGTTTATTTTGGTATCAACAATTTCCCCACCTATTTGAATGTATTTTGCCAATCAAAGAATTAATATATCTTTGATATATTAAATCCCCAAAAATCATGTTCCAATTCTCGAAATGTTCCTTGAATCTCGTTCAGTCGATATAACTTTCCTTATTTGACGATTCTCTTTGGCCTTTACATGGTGTATTTTCCATTCCTTTGTTGGCATTCTCTAATTTTATGGATTTTTCACCCGAACTCGATCTCTAGTTTTACTTTCCTTCTCCTCGATTTTTTTTGGAACCTTTATTCTTTTTTGAAAGGCTACCTACATTCATCTTACTGTCTCAAAGCCCTAGAGTTTGTTGATCTTGTGGTTTCGTGGCAAGAAGTCCATTCCTAGTGGTTCACTTTATGACAATCTATTTCGATGTGTTTAGTCATTTCGTGAAACACTAGATTATTGGCTATATGAATCGTCGCTTAATTATCACAGAATAATGAGATCAGATGTGATTGAAAAATAGTTATACTATTCATCAAAGATAACGTCCTAATAAGTTCTTGAAGAGTATAAGCAATTTTCATGTATTCAGCCTCCATTGTTGAGTATTAAACTTGTAACAACCCGACTTTCGAGAACAGTTGACCAAATAAGTCAAGGTCAGAGTCAATAAGGAGACGGAAATTTTAATAAAAATAAAAATTTTGAGAAGGGGAAAATGAAGAAGTTGGAATCAAGAAGGCGTAATCCGAAGGATCGAGAAGGTAAAAAATTAAGCTAAGAGAGAGACGGAAGAAGATGAAGAAGATCCGCATTGAAATAATTTCGAAATAAATTAAACGGATTTTCGAGATTCTTTTCAGTGTCGGGATTTTTAAAATAAATTTATACATTTATTCCGCTTGCCACGAACGAGATTACTAGTATACATTCAAGACGGATTTTTGGAATAAATTTCAGAAGACACGGAGTTCAAATGACGTACTACGTGAAGACCAAAGAGACGCAAGTCCAGAAGACGAGGGAACAAAGTCTCGGGAAAGAGACTGTTTAAAGCAGGAAATAGCTTTTACCATTTCATTCTCCTCAAAACAGTGAAAAATCATATTCAAAGTTTTCTCTGCAACATTCAAAATCAAACTCGAAGAAACTCAATAACACGAAGAACATTCAAGCGAAGAACGACGAACACTCAAGCGAAGAACGAAAAACGAAAAACATTCAAGCGAAGAATAAAGAACGAAGAACACTTAAGGAGGATGACCACCGTCGACCACCACCGACCATCGTTCGCCGACGTTGACCACCGTTGACCAGCATTAACTGTCGCCGAAGACATTTTTCGACGAGTTTTTCGGCCAATTTTCCTACGCCATTTCTTCAGCCACATTGTTCCCCAGCCTCTCCGCCACCACCGTTGAAGTTCGCCGGAGAATGCTAACTTCAACGAACCACTGCCGTAACGCCACCTCCACCGCCACCATCGTGCATGTCCTCGCATTGAGCTTGTTACGATGGTGTATTGGATGAGAAGCCGTCGTTGCCGTCGCCGAAGCTTCCACATGCCGTCACGCGCCACCGTCGTTAAGCCACGCACCAGTGAACCATCTCACGCACGGGCTGGTTTGGTTTGGTTAGCCACATCGATTAGCTAAACCACAATCGGTTTGGTTTGGTACATTGGTTTGGTTCAATTTGATTTTGGGTTACTTAACCAATCGGTTACTTTGGTTTGGTTTGGTTAAGCCTAAACCTATTAATCAATCTGGTTTAATCGGTTTAGCTAAACCAGCATATCCAACCAGTGGAGCAATAAAAAAGAAAAAAAAGATAACTTGGTCAGTAAGTCATCGATCTCAGCGTTTTTCTTGGAGTTCAGTAAGGGTTCAGGCAAAGGTTCCAGTGTCATCACTCAATCGCATCAGCCATATAGCCAAAGTGAGTGGGTGCATGATTGATTGTTTGATGCATTAGATAGGTGCATTTAGATCTCCACAAACCTTAGGTCTTTTTAGATACATCCCTGAAATTGGTACATTACTAGTGCAGGCTAGTAATGTAATTAAATGAGCATGACTATTGAAATCCTAAAATTTGGTTAGGTGTTAAAAAGAATGCATGGCATGTAGTTAGGGATGTATGTTGAATGGTGATTGTTGAGGAGTTGGGGTACAGTAACATATCTTGATCGTTTAACCTCACCGTTTTTGTTTGTAGTGTTGTATCACTAGGCTTTGGTCGGTAAGCTGTTAGTTCCTATCTCAGGAACTGGCATTACTCTTTGTTTGCAGGTGTAATATACGATCACTTGACATGGTGCCAGTGAGCTGTTGATTTCCATATAGGGAATGACAATAGTATATGTTTGAGGGTTAACCAAGTTCAATAGCAAAGGTGGTGATGTAGAGTCAGGCCGTTAAACTTGTCTATTGATAGATAAGTGGAAGGTTGAGGTTAAGTATCAGACGGAAGCTATGAACTGCGAAGGTTAGGACCCGTGCATGAGTTTTCATGGCCATCGATTATATGGTTAGATAGATATCGATAATGAGGCAAACGGAGTAGAGACCAATGAATCTATAGTAAGATATTAGGCTAGGGATTCGTCCTTCTGCGAGAAACGAATCCAAGGTGTAAGGATAAAGGGAAGTAAAGGTGCACTACCAGGACTTCGAAGAAGTTATGGGAGGAGTAAGAACTACCATCATTCTATATGAAGATGGTAGGCTCCATAGAGTTGGACCACATGGTCTCTGTTAGAGGACTGTAGGCTCATGGTGGCATGAGCTGAACATGATATATCATTCTTTGTGAATGGATAGGCTCAGGAAGTCCGGAAGGAGTTTTATTTACAATCTAACGACATGATGGACTCTTTATGGCACATCGCGTCTAGTAAGGGACGAATGTTGGTGGAGCTGCACAGATACTGACTCTACGCTGCATAGCAATGGAGTGGTCTGAAAGAATGAGTGGCATTATGTAAGGTTGGGAGTTTGGAAAATCGAGTCGTGCTTTTTTAGATTTCGCAGACTATTCAGAGTAATTTTAGTAGTAAAGCTGTAATCTGGAGTAGCATGGGCTATCTCTGGATCAAGCTTAGTAGTGTAGGGTAGAGTTATGGTTTAGTACTCCGCTAGGTTAGTTAAGTAGATTGAGAGAGTGAGCTATGGTGCCGAGTGTATTTGGTCAGTACGACTGTGCTGCACCAGAGAGACCTGAGATTATGACCCTTGGGGCACGAAATCCATAGCATAATCATAGTTAGACCGCTAGTTATTATGTGTAGGGTCGCCGCGTATTGATGGACGGAGAATGGTGTTGGATGACCTAATTGTATGCCTTTGTGGTTACAATTAAGTGTTCCATTAGGTAGCAGTCGTGGTACCGTATGCTCAGGGACCAGAGAGTGATGTGAGATGGCGTTAGTGGTAGTATTACTAGTTACGTAGTAATATTTCCATTTTAGTAGTAATTTTAGGGATTAGTAGTGGTAGGAGTTGGTGAACGGCTCGAAGTACGTCACGTAGTATGGACAGCAGTTCCTTACATAGTAGTGTAATGGGAAGGTTGGATAGTTCATTTCCTGGGGAAATGGATTATTTAACTTGGGTTTTAATAGTGTAGTGTTCACAGGATATATGTTACTTCTTTTAGAAGTAATGTATAACCGAGTGTTGGGTTCTCCGTAGGTTGCTTCATGGGGTACTTCGGGAGAGCTGCGATGTCTCTATTATGATAATTCATGGGAATTATTATAATGTAGGGAAGCTTGCTTTTTTTTCTTTCGCTTTGGCTATTGATTGTTTATTTTCGGTCTTAAAGTGAGTCCTAGGTGGATCCCGCTCACTGAGTAACAGTTGTCCAGTTACTCACCCCTTACCCTTATCCACCCTTTAGGTTCAAGGATAACTTAGGAGCTTAGGAGCTTAGAAGGCTATTCTACCCGGATACCTTGGTTTTCTTATTGCTTGCATTTGTTCATGGAAAAATGGTTTGCACGAATACTTATACGTTTTAGACTCGACCTTTAAAATGTTTTCCTTGAGATCTACTAATCGATTTTTTTTTCTTTCTTCTTGTTTTACATGTACTGCACACTCTTATATTCTATTGGCGGATCTCCAGTGCTACAAGGTTCTATCGAACCGGCACAACCTTGGTATATGCAAAGAGACATGAGAGGGCGGTAGTCTGGGAAAACCTCGGGAGGGTGATAATCTTTGTAATAATTGCCCTAGCTGACGTGGAACCAGATATTGTCATATGATGTAGCGTCTCCAAGTAAGTCATTGACCGAGATGTTCGACTGCTAAGTGTTCTTGTTAGATTGGCGAGGTGGTTGGGCAGGTCGATCATCGGGAAGGACGGTTCGGGGGCATTACAAAAGTGATCTTTGTTTCTTTGTTTTCCATGAAACAATAGAATCCCCAAGCATAATAATGTAACCCGTATGACTTTTGAGTCATCGAACATGACGTCCAGTCCGTTTCACAATACACAAAAGGTGTGAGATAACTCTTCGAACAAAACAAAACCCCCTTTTCCGGTGAACCTATCAAACGACACACAATGATGCTTTTCAATGACGTCAGCGAGGACGTTACATGAATTGAGCCTAGGTTTTACTTCTCTTTGACAAAGTTAACTCGACATTCCGAGTTAACACCCTTGTAACACAGATTATTAACAATACATCCTTTTTCCGAGGTTTCCTCTTGTTTTCTTACTTTATACTTTTCCAAAAAACAAACCCCTCTAATTATAACTAATTAGAAGTTGAACCCAGTATCAACAATTATGTTCGAGTGGTGTATATGCTATTTTAACTCCACTTAAACCACACTCCGAGATAACATCCAAAACATACATGCGTTGACAAATGTAAATGTCCTCTTTGCTATGCGATACTTCAATACTTAAGAAATATTTGAGTAGTCTGAGATATTTCATATGAAAACACTCAGTCAAATATGCCTTGCACTTGGAGATAAGTGAGGAACCATTTACACCAATTACCAAGTCATCAACATAAAACAAGATATATAGAATAGAATCTCCAACACAATATGTAGATAGTGAGTAATCTGAGTAGTTTGGAACAAACCCAAACTTCAAAAGTGCGGTGGAAAGCTTTGAAAACTAGCACCGAGGTGCTTGACATAAACCACAAAGAGATTTACGAAGCTTACACATCTGATTCTGTCGTGAAGAAGAAAAACCAAAAGGAAGACGCATCAACAAATTTCTTTTCGATATTATCAAGGAGAAGTGCAATTTGCATGTCCATTTGGTGCAACTCCCACTATTTAGCAAACTCAACACGATGCAAAAAAACATGAACCATTTTCATCTTCATAACCGGCGCGAAAGTTTCTTAAAATCCAATCTCTCCTTTTATTTGTTTCCCAACGCGACTGGTATCGTTATATGTCTTTCAATTGTCCAATCAGAGTGATATTGAATGGTAAATACCCATTTCGATCTAATCACATGCTTATCATTTGGTAAATCAACAACATTCCACGTGTGATTGGCTTCTAGAGCATCAACTTCCTTTGTTACTGCCTCACACCAAACTTTCTTCTTTGTTGCTTCCTCGTAAGAGTTGGGTACCTCGTTACATCTAACCGATACAATAAAAACATGTTGCAAAGGATAAAAGTGAGCACACGAGAAAAAAATTAGTTAAGCGATAAAGAACTTACTCGAGGACTGTCGAGAAGTGGGGAGGGGCGTGCCGTTTCTTGCCAAATTCGTACCTGAGAAACAAGCATTTGAAATTTCGTTCACCAAACTTATCATGATTACAAGTTACTCTCTTAAGGAAACACAATGAGCCAAAAACGCAAAGTTGTGAATAATCAGGTTGGGTGCCATACATCAACTCATAAGAGAGAGGGCCACGATATGAACTCTCTGATCTCTTACTTTCTTTTACTTTAATTCAAAGTTTAAGTTTAATTATGTTATTTACTTATTTTGCTATGTGTTATTTTGCTATGTGTGAGTAGTTTTCTTGTTAGATCTAGGGTTGTCAATCGTTTTTATGGATCTATAATTCTTTCAACATGATATAATCAGTAGGACTCTCTACTAGAGTTGTTCTTCATGCTTGCTCTGGTTTGTTACTTAAAGTATTGATGCTAGTTGAGTTAATTCGAAGAGATTTGTTCAATGAATTAGCCTTCATAGGTTTGCAAAGAGAATTGTTATCTAGTTGTTAAGTCAAAGATATAATTCTTTATAAGAGTATGTTTTCTCACAAGTGTAATTGATCTATGCTTTATGGGATTGATGTACTAGGTTTAACATCTTTGTTTCATTACTTGTTTGATTTATGTTTCTTAGCTTTGCTTTACTAGTTTACATGTTACTCGCTTTAGATAATTCTTGGTTTTGATTTGAGAAACAATTTAGTATATGTGGGATCAATAACCTTAATACTACAATTTTACTACTGTTCTTGCGGTTAATTCGGATGAAAATAATTCACGCATCAAAACCGTCTCAAGGGCAGGTTTTGTGGGCCATAGCTGAGCTGGGCCTTTAGGGCTTTGTCCATACGAGCCGAGTTTTGTTATCATCTGACGAGCCAGTCTTGATTTTTTAGGTTATTGTGGAGGTGCGCATTTATCCTCCAACAATAGCCCCCTAGTTCATCAAATGCGGATTTCTCCTCGGTCTTCACCCCATCTTTGTCTTTGATTTATTCTCGACCTTCTCGTGTCTTAAAATAAGTGGCTCTCAACATTTTCTTTTCTTATTTCCGTATTTCAGGAATTTAATATTTATTATTAAATCTCGTTCTCTCCATGTGTCATTGAATTTAACTTTTTCTCAATCCGAACAATGTTTCTTAATACGAGGTATTACGATGACTAATGAGCCACCATCCACACCATTGAAAACCATTTTTGGTCTCATTCCACCTCTCGACCCTCTAGTCCTCCTCATCTGCCGTATTTCTCTCACTTGGGCTTTGCTTCTACAGATCGACATACCACACCCCCAAGTCGGATGCCGCCTTTGACACAGATTTTTAAGGCCATAATCCCCTCATTTGACAACTTTCTCCTATGCGAATGGATTTATTGCAGTGAACAATTTTTTACACTGAGTCACACATCACCGAAACTCAAAGTTCATCTCCCATCTCTTCATATGACTAACAAGGCGTTACAATGGTATCCTTGTGTGGTGAAGTTTTCACCCTAAACAGACTGCAAGCACACACATATGAAATTGTAGTATTTAAGGTATCGAACCCACATAGAAATTGGGCTGATTACAGATTAACTTGTTGAAGAGTTGTTTCAAGCAAATCTATCATAAGTAAACAATTCTAAATGAGTAAACTAAGTAAACGCAGAGAGTTGTATGCAATATTAAAAGTATTAGATCTAGAAAAATCATCAAGTTTCCATATATCACTCAACGAAATCCTAAAATTCAATCAACATTGTTCTCAAACTCTAAACACAATTATGTAAAGAAAAACTAATATCTTAGAGAATTCTACCTATGTCGACTAGATCAAAAATCTCTATGAAAATCTATGGAAGCTAAATCATGCAGTAAAGCGTTCAAGTTAGATCGTTCACAAAACATCTCAGTCAAATTCTTTTAGACCCCGAGAACATTTTGCTCATTACATAGAATTCCTACGAATCTATCAAGTTTGCTTAAGTAGATCACAACCTAGGATTTTTAGACGTGGTTCATGAATCCCAATTTAAGTATTATAAAATTATGTAGTGAAGAACCACGTGGTAAAAACCTTATTAAGAAAACCATATTATCAATCCACTGAAAACCCTAGAAAACCCAAAATCTAATAATGAAACTACTTAGTGAGATAAAAACCAATTCAGTGAATTACTAAATTGCATTAAGTAAACGAAAGACAAAGCATGACTGAATTAGGGAACTGCATTAAGTAATAAACGATGAAAATAGAGGTTTAGAAGTTCAAGCTTTCAATGAGATAAAAAAAAAAAACTTTTCTCCTCTTCAGAGTCTAAACAAAACAAAAGCATAAAGTAAAACATAGAAGTGTTTTGTTCCTAAGAACGTGGTTTATGGCTAAACAATGGCTGCAAGACCCTATTTATAACTTATGCCTAGAAATCATGTCAGATTTGACATGTTCTCAGTGAAAAGATTATAACTTAGGCTCCATAGATCCAATTGTCTTGATTAAAATTGGAGATGAAAATTAACTTACATATCTTTCTTTTCTTATATGGATTGTCTCCAAATTCATCCATTAAGTAATCTAACGAATTCCAAACTTCTGGAACTTAGTTCTGTTTCTACATATACTTTTTGTTTCTCCACTTCACTTCACTTTAACTCCAATTGCTCCAAACCGTCATTATGCTTGTAAAACACCTAAAAGACACTAAAATGACTTTATAAAGACACATGTATCATGGTGAAAAACCGATAAAATCCATGGTACATCACATATTACCTATATGAGTGACCACTTCAACATTTTTTTGACTTGGCTAGAATACATCGTCATCATCTCCGCCAAATTCGATGAGCTTTATGATGATCCTTTATCTGAGCTAGTACATCTTAAGAAAGGATATAATATTGTGCATGCTTATTTTGATAAGTTTGAGAATATGCTGATCCGATTATCTTTACATGCATCTCACGCCAACAACATATTCTCACAAACCTCATATCAAACCTCTTTCGTAACATCTGATAGTTTCATTTTGTTAACTCTGTCACCACCGTAGCCCGAATATACAAACCAGAGCTGCATTCAATCCTTATTACAAGTCCTCTACTGCCTTTTACAAACCATACTCATCTTCCCCAATTCTTCTATCCCCTAAATCCCATAAACCAAGAAATACCAAATCCAAATTTATTCCCAGATCCTTCCCTGATAAAACCCCAAAGAAATTTTCCTATGAAAAGATGCATGAACACCGTTTTAATGGTTTATTTATGTTTTGTGAGGAGCCTAACTCTCCCCATCATCACTTGAAGCATAAACGATTCCAAACATACTTCATGGAGTCTGAGAAGGAGATTTCCTCTGAAGATGAACCTTTGCGGACACATCCATTACTGAAATCATAGGTGCTCCTTTGGATGACCATTGCCCCACCATTACTATTTATGCACTCAATGGCTCTGGCACCTTTAATTGTATGCGTGTTCTGGGGCAAGTTGGGAAGTGGAAGCTCCATACTTTGATTGATGCAAGCATCACTCAAAACTTCATTAACATTGGATATTGATGCGAGAAAAGAGATAAACTGTAAGTTGGAGCAGATCAGAACTATGCATGTTGTAGTGGCGAATGAAAGTTCTATTATTTCCCAATACAAATGCTCTGATTTCTCTTGGCCCCTGCAAGGTTATGAGCTTGACCATAAGGTCTGGACACTTGCTGTGGATTGTTATGACTTGGTGCTTTGTGTTCAATGGCTTAGCACCTTGGGACCTATTCTATAAGATTTCCATAATCTCATAATGATATTCATAATAAATGGATTAAAACACGTGCTCCGTGGTGTTATGGACCCCAACTACAAGGTTACCTATTTGTTAGTTTTATTAAGTCTATTTATACTTATGTGTTTGCGTGTAAAATAGTTTAGTTAGATCTAAGTTTGTCTACTTTCTTTGTTTTTCACTATGTTATTGTACTTCTCAAGTCAGTATCTACCAAATTAATGAGTTTCTCAAAATCTAATTGTTAGAGACAACAACCCTGTGCATTTGGTCGCCGCAGGCAACAAAGACATCGTCGAAGAAAAAAAAAAAGTGTCTGGCTTATAAAGACCAACAAAAAAAAAAACTCATTCTTCTTTTCCTTTTTTTCCTTCATTTCTCTTTGCCACTTCCGAAATTTCGGATCTGACGTTGAATGAAAACCCTAAGTTGAGGAGGATTTTATTTTTAGGTGTAGCGTCACCAAACTTTGACGTCTGCATCATAACTCTAAAGGATGTTGGTGTTGTACATGATGTCAAAAAAAAACCAGTGGCAAATTGACTGGTTTTAAAAGAATGTTGCGATCGACACCGACGACAGTTTTATGTCAATATGGTGTTAAACGTAGTGTATTTTCTTTGACAGTACCACTGCCACATGTTGCGACGAAACGAATAGAGCTAACACCAAATTATGTTATCCTATAATATATGAAGAACTTTTACCCCATAATAAAATAAGAATTTCCACTCCTTTCTTGGAAATTTATTTAACCATATACTCTATCATTCTCTTTCAAAACGAAATCATATACTCTTTCATAGGGGTATGCGTTAGGGTATCCAATCGGGTTCGGTCCGATTTATTTATTTTTTCCGGAATTCATGCTTATATGTACCATTCGAGTATTACAAAAATTCGGGTTGGGGGAGATTCGGGTGGGTTCAAGTAGGGCTGGGCACGGGTCGGGTATCCTTGAATTTCGGGATACCCGTTACTCGACCTGACCCTCACGGGTATCATACATTTAGTATCCGGACCCGATCCGAAAAAAGCGGGTACCCGGATAAACGGGTACCTGGCCAAAATTAGTCGACACTCTAAATACTCGACCCTTTACCCTTATCCGGATGATAACAATATTTTTAGCTCCAGACATATATATTTAGAAATTTCAACACCAAAATATAGTATTTTATTTACAAAAATACGAGTGGTTGCGATGGAAGAACTAGGATAAAACAAAAGATATTTGACGCGCTACTACTTAGTAGTAGATAATACGAATCCTCTTAGATAACAAGATATTTTTTATAGAGAGATTGTTTGCGAAAAGATTTGGCCAAATATGAGAAGATATTGTATCTCTTTTCCTAATGCTCAATATATATTTAAAGCAATATAATCCAATATGTGCAGGTAATATATGGCAGGTACTATAAGACGGGTAACAGAACGGATATAGAGACAGGTAGTTAAAAAAAATTTGATACCTGACC
Organism: Euclidium syriacum; assembly: GCA_900116095.1. Lineage (NCBI taxonomy): Eukaryota > Viridiplantae > Streptophyta > Magnoliopsida > Brassicales > Brassicaceae > Euclidium > Euclidium syriacum. Next base: position 2,639,441 of record FPAK01000004.1, read on the forward strand.
CTTACCCGCGGTACTAGAATTTTGATACCCTTTACCCGACCCGAAAGCTATGGATACCCTTTTTTTCAAGATGGGTCACGGGTCGAAGACGGGTAACGGGTATCAATGCCCAGCCCTAGGTTCAAGTATATAATAAAAACTCAAAGTCCATGTGGATTCGGTTCAGATTTAATCGGATATTCATTTGGATTTCGGTTCGGTTCAGATTAATCTGAAACCTAATGGATTCTCAACATAAGTATTATTTAGTTATTAAAGACATACCCATATTCAAACCGAACCGGTTTGTTCGGGTTGGATCCGAATCCAAGTTCCGGAAATATACTCACCCCTGCTCTTTCACAGACCAAAGAAAAAAACTGTCACTCTTACTTAATATAATATGTTGGCCGGATTAAGAAATATCTCCTCCCAATTTCCATTGAGAAAAACGAACAAGTTAAAAATGAAAAATAAATAAATAGTGGCCTTTTGCGTTCAAGTCGGCGGATAAACGGTATCAAAAACAATCCTAGCAAAGACACGACGTGTTTCATGCAAGTCCCCAAGAGCAAGAGACTTATAGTTAATCCTCCGGTCTAAACTTGGGATAACTCTTTCTTCTCTTCCTTTTCTTCTCACACTTCCAAACATTCTCTGCACCCTCTCCAACACAGGTTTTGACATGAACACCTGAAAACAATAAAGATGAATATCAAACATTTCAGGAGCTTACAATTTGGTTACAGAAATATATGTACCATGTCAGAGCTCGGTGCTTGAGGGTATTTGCTCATTGCGTTAGCCAAGTAGCTTCGATCATTCATCTTATGCACAGCTGATCTTATAGACTCGGCTAAGTTGATGACCTCCTGTGATATTTTTATTTCCGAGTCCTTTTCATGACTGGACAGTTCGTTCAAGTGTGAATTGTGCTGTTGAGAGATGCTCCTTGCAATTTCGACAGCTTCTGATAAAGATACTTCACTGTAGATAGCAAGACAGAACGAAGCTATTACCATCGGATCCCGAGGCTGATCGACCAATGCTTTGTGGAATGCTAATATCCCAATCCTGAGGTTACCAAAATAGTTAACTTGGGAACACCCCAATCACTAAGATAAATGAACCACCAGAGATTTCTCACCACAGGAACTCGTGGCATGGTCGATCAGGTGCTACAAGTCGGTCAAGGTTGCGAAACAGCAGCTGCAAGGAGAAGGCTTTCATCCACTCTCTGGTGTTTTACTAATAATACAATACAAGACAGGAAGGAAAGCAAAATTATATACCAGAAGCATGTTGGACCTTTCATCGCGCCGCTTGAACCTTTGGGAAACAAAATAAGATGCCTGCGAATAGATGAGAGAATAAGGTTCAATAGTTGACACACAGTGCTAGAGAAGAATGACCAATACCTGGATAGGTAGAAGAAGTTCCAAGAGCCCAAATCTCCATAATAACCGTAAAGAAGCTTCTGCGGACCCATAGGCCAACAAATAATTCATTTCCATCCGGACCCTTGACTGCACAACACGAGAGAAAATGCTCAGTCCTAAGGCTCCCTAATAGAAAAAAAAGAACAAGACAAGGGATTCGAAGCGAGATATACAGAGTCAAGTCTCAGCAATGAAGAAGAAAGCTCCTTTACAGAAACAGCAACCTCCTTAGTCAAGCTGAATCCTAACCTCGCCGCAACCCTAATCGCACGTAAAATGCGAGCTGTAAAGTGAATACCGTTACCTCTTTATTGAAGCCTTTCCAAACAAATAGATTGATAACCAATGATGGAAAACATTGCATCTGCTGCTACTGACCTGTATCCTCGATAAATGAAAGCTTCGCCGCAGATATTGTCCTCACCTACAGAACGAACATCGACTGAGTTTCATTCACAAGTCAACTTGGTTTCTATAAAGAATGATAGCTTAAATTGCAAACCTACTTTTGAATTCTTTATATCTTCAACTCCTCCTATATAGTCATACACTATATTCTCCGATGGATCAAACATCAACCTGAAAAAGATCCAATACAGGAATGTTGTTAATCAGAGATAAATGTTGAATACAGATTATATTTAAGTGGTAGGTAGTGCCTACCCGTTAACTGTAAAATCGCGCTGTAAGCAATCCTTCCAACGAATATAATCATGCTCATTGCACCCCGCAGGCTTTCTGAAGTTTTTATTGGACGCTTTACCAGTCTTTGCTGAAGTACTAAAACTCGACACCTGTTAAATAGAACAGCTCCATTAATCCTTGGGAAACAGTGTTTCGTAGAACGAAACATAGATAGATAAGAGAGAGTGTTCTTTCTGATTGAGAATTCTTTCATTAGATGTTGCATGAGGAAGAAACTAAGAGTTGCAGCCTTTAATGAAAGAAACATTTTTACTTTGAAGTACTAAATGATAGATAGATATGAAAAATGTTGAACAAACCTCTATGATAATGTCATCGACATACACATGACATATGGGGAATCGTCTTCCAATAATTTGACAGCGGGGAAATACTTTCCGTACCTACACAATCCAGTGTTGATTAACAGATTATATTGGTGTACTATAAAAGGGAATAACAAAACTAATGTGTAATTCCATAAAGATCATTTGAACCTCTTTGAGTTCGGCTGAAGTGATAACATCAAAATCCTTGGGGATTCTATCTAGTATAAGATCTCGAACACAACCTCCGACTAGGTAAACTTGAAATCCTGGAACATCACAGCAAATATGAAAAGATTTAGTTCCTCGAAGAAAGCCTAGAGCTTATGTCAGAGTTAAAGAAAACCTCAAAGCTTGAGAGAGGATTCTTCACTGTTTCACATAATGGTAAAGCTAAAATTTCAAAGCAGTTCTAAAGAACATCCGATAAACTCAGGTCAGGCTGAGATATGTCGTTTAGACACACTATGAAATTGCAGGTATCCAATTAGAAGCCTAACTCAAAACTTTATACTGAATAACACAAGAAGTAAACCTTTTCTCCTCAGCTTATTAAGAACAATCCGTATAGATTCCGGGATCATGGACCTCTGAATACCAAAATCATTAGCATCTAACTTCTTCCACGGCATCGATTTATCCTTACTTCTCCTTGCTCCTTTAAAATCTTCAATCAGAATTTGTTCTCTTAATAAGAATTCCCGCTTTTTAAGAAACGCAATCTCAGCGTTCTAAAGTTGAATTTGAACAAGAATTCTCAAAAATCAAAATACCACGGCTTTCTTCCTTGCGCGGTTTTATCAGATTTCTCGGTGCTGCGATAGCTCCAACACAATGGCAATGGCCAATCTGAAAATTTCAATTTACAGGTCGTTACTACAGCTTTGAACTGAAGGATAATTATTTGTATGTTATTTTTAAGGAAAAGGAAAGAGCAGGAGACGAAACTGTTGGCGTTCGAAGGGAGAAAGGGAGATCTCTAATGGACCCATAACAAGGACGGCAAAAGACTAGAGCTTTTGATGACACACCAAAAGTACCATATGCCATTGTAGAAGCTTATTCTACATATGGCGACATTACGAGTCGGAGAAGAAGAAGCAACCAGTAGGAGGATCGTCGGGATCGGAATCTCACAGGTTTGGAGATGCCTATAGGGTAGAGGATAGATAGAAAAATGATATGAGGCCTTATAAGCCCATCACAAAAGTTGCCAAGGTCCGTTCAAGGCTATTAAATAAACAAACGCAAACACCAATCGTGGTTTTCGGCCCATCTTAAAGAAATGTGGTTATTTCATCTGTTTGATGTGGTTAATGTCCTCAATATAATCATTGTTTCGATAGCGTTTTGATTCAATATAAACAAAAAAAACAGCGAAAAATTTGAGATTAACAAAGAAAAATTTCATCAGTAACAGATATACACTCCCAACTTAAATTATACCGTCTCGGTGTAACAAAAGATAAAAAAGGTTATAAAGAACTTAGATGAAATCGCGATACCTTGGAAAGTCAGTAAACCATAATGATTGGTCAATCAACTTAGGTATCATACATATTGTTTTTTTGTCAAATCTCCTCGCCTGAAAAAAAAAAAATTCCTAAAAAGATAAAGAAAACGTACCAGTGGATTGCCTCCCATTAAGCGTTTGTTTAAAGGCAGTAGTTTGACTATGGTAGTGATGGGTCAAGCTGATGGAGGGTTGCCAGCAGGTTTGTGTTGCGCGTGCTTCTTTTGGCGTGTGATTGAGGCGAAGAATCCTTGTTTAGCGGTGAGAGGTACGTGAAAATGGCTTCTTACTGCAACATCAAGGCTTGCAAGGAATGGTTTACCCAAGATGAATGGTTCTTTAGAGTTCAAGTCGTGTCGAACGACCACGAAATCTATTAGGATGTGAAGAATGTCTATGTGGACCAAAACATTCCGAACCATTCTTGCAGCTTGGCGTGCGGTTCCATCGGGTCGCTTAAGCATCAGATTACTCGCTTCATTCGTTTCCCACGTTCTGGCTATGATGGGGAAACAATATTAACATCATTTTCTAGAATGACTATGGATTTCAGAAATTACTTTCCATGCACTGCAAAATCAATATCTTCAAAATCCTCCTCTTCCTTGTGAGTTTGGGCAGTTGACATGTGAGTGATATCCGCAACTTTCGAGATAGCTAATCGTTCGTGTTCGAGTTTCCTTGCCTTCTTTCCAGCGCCTTTTCCCATTGGGTCGTTTAACTGTGACGATGGTCGGTCGACCGGTGTCTTTGCATCATCGAACTTTGGATTTGGACTGATTCTTACATCGGGGTGGCATTGGTTGATTACTGAACTTGTCCCTGAGATAGCTTGTGCTGAACTTATGGTATCAAACTGTTGTACCACATTATTCTCTATCTTCCCGAGGCTTCCTTTTGTGCCAACATGTTAATCTTTCTCTTTTGCCAATGTGAGAGTTGCCTTGATTGTCCATATATCATATGCGTTCTGGATTCCTAGTGCAGCAACATCTTTAAAACTTTGTACCATGGTTATCATCCTTGCATATATGCATTATTGGGGAAAATCATCGTTCTCACGACTCCGTTCAAGTTTGAAATCTTCTATCGAGATACCACATATCGCTGGTGGAGGTAGTAATGTTGGGCGTGTTGGTGGTGGGGTCGGTTGCGAGTTGTGATTTTGTGGTGGTCTAAAATGAATAAATCCTCCTTGATGAGGTGATCGCAGATAATTTTGTTCTTCTCTTCTATGATTGTTGCTTCTCCATTCCGAATTTGGCAGTGGAACTTGATTTGGGAATCGATTTCCAGCTCCTTTTCTAAATCTTGCTCTAGCATAAGGTGTGCTTGTTGAATTTACAGTAAAGTTGTTTGGAAGTAGCCTAATGGTCAGCACCAATTGAATCTTCTCAAATTGCCTTCTCTACTGTTGAATGAGTGAGTTTGCACTAACTATTTGTTGGAATTCATCAACTGCTTCTTTTATGTCCTTTTATCCTTTGGTGTAGCTTGAGTATAGCTCATTGGCTAGATAATCTTGTGTATTATATTTTGTCATTCTTTGTCTATCTGGAGGTCTCTCAATAGATGTTCTTGGCCTTTGGTTTATAATGCACAATGCCTTTCTTCTAATAACTCCTTTCTTCATAGCGTTTTCCTTGGCCTTGTTCATTACACATGGAGTTTTCCAAAGATTGGAAACTATTATGGTGTATAGCTCTTTCCTTGATTTTAGATTCTCGTAGATGATGGTTGTAATACCCGTCTTCAGGTGAAATAAAATATTATTTTAAAATAATATTTTAAGTCATGAGAAAGAATTATTTTAAGTAAATAATTCTAAGAATTAATTTTGGGAATTTATTACGAGTTCGTAATTTATTTCTCGAAATTAATTCTTTCCGGAGACAAAATACGAAGTTAAAAATGGAGATCGAAGCGGTGTTTACGGAGAGCGGAATCCGTCGGAAATTTATTCAAGATATCGATATATGGCATTCGACAAAAGGAATTGAGGATATCTTTTCGTTTGAATAAATGACGGTCGTGGATTGGTCGGAAAATAAACATTGTAATTTCTGTGTATTTGAAGCAAGTAGACGTGACATGGAGAATTGGAGAAAACTTGATTACTTCAAGTTTTAAAACTCCATTACGGTGTCTCGTAGCTAGAAGAGACGAGAGGAAGAATGACTCATGTTGATAATTATCTTATCATCAGTACGTGGCTTAAGGTGAAAAAGATGTGAAGAAAACTTGTTCTCCAAGTTTTGACTGATGAGTATGTGTCGTGGATTAAGCAGCAACAAGTGAAGAAATACAAGATAACAATTATCTTAGTTATTACTTGGAGAGGAAGAGTTTGTGACGTGGCTTAAGAGCCATCAAGAGAAATATTCAAGATAAATTATTATCTTACTCATCCTTATTAACATGGTGAAAAAGGGTGAAGGTTAGTTGTTATCAAGATATTGGTTGACCTCCACTATAAAAAGAGGACCAAGTTTTTCTTTTCTTCATTCAGAAAGAAAAACCCAACGAGAGAAAGGAGAAGAAGAAGAGAAAAAAGAAAAGAAAAGAAATAAAGAAAGGAAAGAAAAACAAAAGAGAGAAAAAGAAATAAAAGAAAGAAGATTCGGCTTTAGAAATTGTGGTTGTTTTCAAGTCAAAGATCGGAAAAATCGAAGCAGAATGGGTTGGAGCGGAGGCGAGGGTTTGGTTAAGCATCCGGAATCCGAGGGTCAAACTGTATCAAATAATCACTGTGAGTCAGAGACAATTGTGTGCTAACCTGTTTTAAGTGCAGGATCTCGACATTTCAGACGGATTAATGGCCAGTGAGGGCTATACCGTTCTTGGTGTCGGTTTGTTTAAAGTTAGACAATTGTTTGACTATTATGTGATTGCTTGTGGTGCGATCTTGTTAGTGGTGTTTAGAACCGAGTGCAGGTTCTGTGAAAAGAAAGTTGGTTCAGTGATTCTGTTTGAACCGAGAGTTGGTTCAAGTAGTTAGCAGGTCACACATTTCCCTTAAGCTAACGGACGGCCGAAGTACAAGGCGTCTAAGATATACAGCGGAGGTTCGGGTTAGCTATCTAGAGGACCGCGTGTATGAAATTCGGTGTGAACCGATCAAAGTGCACCGCTACTGGTCGGCCCGAGAACGGCGTGAATGTCTGATCATAGACTTTGTGACGATGATCAAGTATTCCGTATTTTGGGAAAGGGTGGTGATGTGGTCTGCAGGGCCCTAGGAATGAGAGTGTTTATGAATTGCTTCGGCTATTGCTTGTTGAATATCTTTAACTTCCTTATTGCTAGCATGTTGTTGGCGTTTGTTGCTTGTAAGTTATTTGGGTATTCCTTGGTGGAATACTTGGATAGCCGATAATCATGTGTTATATTGCTTCGGCTTATTGTTTGTTGCTTGTTGAACCTTCCGCCCTTGCTTGTTTATTTAATCGTTGGGTTGGGTAAGCGGAAGGTTGTGCATGTTAGGTTGGGGTTCTTGGCTCGCTGAGTGAAATTAGTTCACTCATCCCTCGTTGTCTAACCTTTTTGTAGGTAACCAGTAGTAAGTAAGAGCCTTAGTGCGCGGAACGGTAGGAGCTGGTGTAGTTTGGTCATCTTTTGCAACGTGACTCGTTTTCAAGATATCTTTTGCTTTTGGCTGCGTCCATGGACTCTGATGTATATATTTATCGTATGTTGTGGTTTGGAACTGATAAATATGTATAATTATGTAATAAACGAAGTTATATTCGTAATGGTGTTGTTGTACTGATATTAAGTTTGTCCGACTTAACACAACTCTAATTCGTGGTACGGGTTGAAAAGCCTTAGGCCATGGCTTAGAGGTAAACGAGTTATTTCTAGACTATCTCGGGTTATAAAATTATGTTTTATAACTTGGGATGGACTAGTCTTAACCCGTCGTAACGCTTCCAGACTTTGGTATGACTTTGTCGTTTGATCATGTTCTTGTTTGATTGTTGGTCAACGCTGACTTATGCTAGTAACGGTTCAGGGGTGTTACAGAGGTGGTATCAGAGCATGGTTTCGATCATGTTATACAACACGTGCTTTTCAATGGTTTTATCAAGTCAAAAAGGGTCGCAAAAGATGCTTTAGGAAACCAGCAGTGTTCCATCTTAGTTTAAATTTTATTGATAATTAGGTCCATTTTCTGTCGTGGTTGCAGGATGGCGCAGAGGGGAGTAAGTGAGGGTGTTGGACGCGATATGGTGGTTGGATCGGGACTAGTTCCTCCAAGAAGGGGAATAAACATTGGTTCAGAGGGAAGAGTGAAGACCTTGGCTCATACGAATGATGTGGCAACTGATGAGAATTTTGTTGGTCAAGATGATTTGTTTGGTCGTGATCAGTCAGTACATCAAGATGAAAGACTATCTCCAAATCGTACTCGGAGGGAGAATCATGTTGTTAGTGAAGCAAGTGTGCATGGACCAAGTAATCGCAGAAATGAAGACCGGCGTCAGGAAGATGGCATCCCGGAAGGACAAAGGCGAAGGAGAAGGAATGAAGCAGAAGATGTTAGGACTAGAGATGATGAAAGTGCGGGTCATGGAATAGGGCAAACCATGAGAATGTTTGGCGATGCAATGATCGAGGCAATGCAACAACGACCTCACGGAATGCCTCCACCGCCTCCAGGAATGTCGATGTTACCGATAGTGACAGCCATGAAGAATCTCAAGACTCCGTACTTTGAAGGAAGTTCCGATCCGATCGAGGCGGATCAATGGTTTAGGAAGCTGGAAAAGAATCTGGAGACTGCTATGTGTCCGGAGAATCTAAAGAAGAGAATTGGTGTATACTATCTCGACAAGGATGCGTCCGAATGGTGGGAAAGCTGTGAGCGTCAGTTGGGATGATCGGTCTCATGGGCAACGTTCAAGAAAGAGTTTGAAAGAAAGTATTTCACACCAGAGGCGAGGCTTCATCTTCAGCGTCAGTTTCTGAATTTGAGGCAAGGAGATAAGACAATCAGTCAGAGTTTATGAGGTTGCGTCGTCATGCTTTACCAGGACAAGATGATGATAAGGCAATGATCACCAACTTCATGTTTGGTGTTTGTCCAGAGTTCGAAAGTCATTTAGCTGTTGGAACTTATAACAGTCTCACAGAGTTAATCGAGAAAGCGGTAAATGTGGAGAATGGTCTAAACGCTGAGAAGGCCGCAAGGAAGAACTTCAAGCATTACCAAGGTGGGAAGAATGCGTCAAACACGGGATACTTCAGAAAGAAGGGCAAGGAAAAAGCATCAGGAGAGCGAACTGAAATGTCAAGGTTTACTGGGAATTGTTTCACCTCCGGAGGTAAAGGGCATAAGATGTCTGAGTGCAAGAGTAAGAAGAAAGGCAGTTTTCAGCAAGGTTCAAACCAAGTTGTTTGCTTCTCGTGTGGTCAGTCAGGTCACTACTCTTCTAATTGCTCGGTTAAGCGTCCCATTCCGACAACACCTTTCGCTGTCCATCCACCACAAGCTCCACCCGCCATCGAGCCTGCGCCAAAGCGGCAAGCCGTGGGAGGTAGAGTCTATGCTTTAGGGCTAGACGATCCCAAACCTCCAGGCCCCGCCCAGGGTCCCATCGCAGGTAATTGGGCTCTTTAACCTTATTTTTTTTGTTTCTATGTGTGTTTGCATGCTTGCTTGATTGCATTGCTTCGTTATTTGATTATTTTTTGGTTACTAATGTTGGGGCAGGAACATTGCATGTGGCGGGTCGTCCCACACATGTATTGTTTGACTCGGGAGCTACTCATTGTTTTGTAACTCCCGAGGTTGTTGCCGAATTTGTTGGTGATTTTGTGGTTGACAGGGTTGACATGGCTGTTGTGACCCCCGGAAACCAAATCCTTCAAGCAAAGCGTTGTCTTCGAGGAGTATCTCTGGTTACAGAAGGAAAGAAGTTCCTGACAGATTTGTTTGTGGTACCGTTGCGAGGCAATGAAGTTATTTTGGGAATGGATTGACTATCTGGTTATCGAGCGTTGCTTGATTGTGGAAAAGGAAGAGTTATATTTGAGGAAAAAGGACAGGCAAGGTTGGTATTCTATGGAATCAGTCCGAGCAAGTCTGTGTCCTTAATTGCGGCTTTGAGAGTGGAGGACATATTGGAAGGCGGTGAAGAGTATCTTTTCACCATCACAGCAAGTGGCAAACCTACGTGCAATGAAATCAAGATTGAGGATATTGCCGTAGTTCAAGATTTCGAGGATGTGTTTGCGGCGTTGAAAGAATTACCTCCACCTCAGAGTAATCATTTCACGATTAACTTTGAGCCTGGTGCTAAACCTATTGCGAAAGCACCCTTTCGGATGGCGCCAACGGAGTTAGCGGAGCTAAAGAAGCAGTTAGAAGATTTGTTGGATAAGGGATTTATCAGAACAAGTTCTTCGCCATGGGAGCTCCAGTTTTATTTGTTGAGAAGAAAGATGGAAGCATGAGGTTGTGTATTGATTATCGCGGCATCAATAACATCACCATCAAGGAAAAATATCCATTGCCACGGATAGATGAGTTGTTGGATCAGCTAAGAGGATCAAGTTTGTTTTCTAAGATTGACTTAGCATCAGGATATCATCAGATCCATATTGCTGAAGAAGACATCATGAAGATGGCGTTTAGAACTCGCTACGGCCAGTACGAGTTTGTTGTAATGCCTTTTGGCCTTACTAATGCACCGGCGGCGTTTATGTGATTGATGAATGAGGTATTCCATGATTATCTTGATAAATTCGTAATCATATTTATCGATGATATCTTGATATACTCAAAGACAGAGGAAGAACACAAGTGACATATGAAACTAGTATTGGAGCGGTTGAGAAGTCAGAAGCTGTTTGCAAAGTTCAGTAAATGTTCTTTCTGGAAAAGAGAAATCGGGTGTCTAGGACATCGGGTGTCTGGAGAAGGCATTTAAGTGGATCATGAGAAGATCGAGACTATTCAAGATTGGCCCAGACCAACATCAGTAACGGAGGTCAGAAGTTTTCTCGGGTTGGCTGGTTATTACCGAAAGTTTGTTAAGGGTTTCTCATCCATAGCGAAACCTTTAACCAAGCTAACGAGAAAGGGAGTTCCATTTATATGGAGTCAAGATGTGGATAAGGCGTTCACCAAGCTCAAGGAATCATTGACGACAGCACCGATGTTAGCTTTACCTGAGCAAGGTAAACCTTACACGGTCTATTTGGATGCATCCAGAGTTGGGTTAGGATGAGTGATTGCCTACGCGTCAAGACAATTGAGGAAACATGAGGAGAACTACCCCACACATGATTTGGAGATGGCAGCGGTGGTGTTTGCATTATGGATTTGGAGATCGTATTTGTATGGAGAGGTAATTGAGGTCTTTACTGACCATAAAAGCCTTAAGTATCTCTTCACGCAACCAGATCTCAACCAGATGTAGCTGACTATGATATGAGGATTCAGTATCACCCAGGCAAGGCAAATGTTGTTGCTGATGCTCTAAGCCGGAAGAAGGTTGTAGTGGATGTTGAGAAAGAAGTGATGGCATTATCAAAAGAAGTTGAGCTCATGAGTTTATGCACTATTGAGGGTGAATCTAGTGGTCCTATGGGAATGCATGCCGTGAACCAGGCGGGTTTACTTATGCGAATCAGAGAAGAGCAACAAAAAGATGAGAAGCTGATAAAAATTTTCGAAGAATTGAGAAATCAAGATGGTCCAAACGCTAGCGGATATCACGTTGCAGAGGATGGAACATTGTTGCTTAATGGTCGGATATCGGTTCCGCAAGGACAAGGGCTTCGGGAAGAGGTATTAAGGACGGCTCATCATTCTCTCCTTAGTATTCATCCTGGAAGTACTAAGATGTATCAGGATATTCGGAGATATTTTCATTGGCCGGGGATGAAGAGATCAGTGGCTCGATGGGTTGCTCAGTGTCAGACATGTCAGCAAGTGAAAGTCGAGCATCAAGTTCCAGGACGATTACTCCAGAGTTTACCCATTCCGCAGTGGAAGTGGGATTTTGTTTCTATGAATATTTTAGTGAAGAGGGGGGGTATGTATTTATATATCTCTGTAGTCAGTTATCTAAGCCCATGAGCCAACCTCGGTAAAATGGAAATATTCTATTTTCTCGAAATCAGGGAATATGCGATAAGATTTGAACTTAATCTGTCCGAGTGTAGACTTCAGCTTTGGAAGAAGTAGTTTACACCCCCGCTTCGGACACTAAAATCTTATGATTCTTTACCGAGGTGTTCTTCGGTCATCTGGGCCGAAGGTTAAAATCTTATTGAAGGGACTTATGACTGTTGATACTGGGTTCAACTTCTAATTATTTTTAATTAGAGAGGTTCGTTTTTAGGTAAGTAATTGATAAGAAAATAAAGAAGAAACCTCGGAAAGAGGGTGCATTATTATTAAAGATTTTTACAATGCTTGTTAACTCGGAATGCCGAGATTAACTTTATCAAAGAGAAGTAAAACCTAGGTGATCCAGTTCTTCTCCTCCCGATTCTGAATCCCTCTTATTAGTGAGGGGGGGGTATGTATTTATATATCCTTAATACTCGGTCTAATAAGCCCATAGACTAACCTCGGAAAAATGGAATATTTCCATTTTTCCAAGACCAGGGAATCTGTGATAAGATTCGATCTTATACTGTCCGAGCTTAGACTTTGGCTTAGGACAATGTTCGTTCATACCCCCACTTCGGACACTAAATCAGATCAAGAATGCCAGCAAACTGGGGAAATGATTCACTTCCAATGCTAAAAACTGGCGCACTAACTTCTTCTACGTTCGGATCAATAAAGCCTCCATCTTTGATCCTAGTGTCGAAGTGATTAAGTCATGGTCAGTCGATACCTCGACAATCACTAAACCGATCCTGTTTAAAGAACTTCCTCCTATCTTTAAAAAGGAGATGGATCGGATCTATAGTCTTCCTCCGCTAGTGTTTTCAAAGATTCCCGAGGACCTAATCAATCTAGCTCGATCTCACTCAGGTATTTCGAACCCTCTCCTTTCTACATAATTTAGGTTGCTCCTTCTTATTGTTAGGTTTTTTATAGGCCTTGCTGTATCTAAAACGGACTGTCCCTCGGGAAGATCAACTTCAGATTATACCAACAAGTTGCTTATCCGAGCTCTTCCTAAAAAGCCGAGGTTTCAAGAATCTCAAGAAGGTGAAGTCGACTCCTCCTATCTCAAAAACTCCTCGGAAGAAAAACGTGGAAAAACTACCGCCACTTCTCCGAAAATAAAGTTTCCAAAGAAAATGCCTGCTTCTTCGACTATTGAGGCTCCTTTGACCAAAAGGCAAAGATATCAGCTTGAGGTCAAGGACGCTCCTTTTAACTTTGAATTTAGCTCACCACGGCTCCTCTCAAACGATGAAGAGAAGAGAGCTGAACTTTTCTGGAAAATGGCAGGTTGTAGTTCTTTAAGACTGGAAGGTGATTTTCTTGCGAAGGAGCACATATCGATTCTTGCAAGGAATTCGATTCGGGTTTGACAATCTAACTCTGCTTCATGTCGTCTTTCCAAATATTCTAAGGTTTTAAATGAATTTCTCCTTCCTTTCTCTTAAGGGAGCTCAAACTACTTGTTTCCTTGTTGGAGAGTACGAAGGCTTGTTGAAGGAGAAGAATGATTATATCATCAGTCTTGAAAAGAAGAACAAGGCTCTGGAGGTTAATCAAGCTTCTATGAAGGAGGAGGTTTGTGCAGCTGCCGCTTCCTTAACTCATAAGGTACAATCTACCAAGAAGAGGATGACCAAGAAGATTCAAGATAGGCTGGACTCTATCGAAAAAATCGTCCGAGCTCGGGAGGTTGGTTTCGAAAAAACGATAAATCTCGGTCAAGCCCAGGCAGTCCTGGGAGTACTTAGTACTTTATCTTCTCAAGGTGTGAATATCCCCGCCGATCTTTTGAAGCAAGTGGAAAAGGACGCTTCGGTAGCTGAACAGGAAGCTAAGGATTATACTTTTCCGGACTTCGAACATAACGCCTTTAGCTTTGATTTGTAATTTTTTATTTTCTTCTTCTTTTTGGTAAAAATCGTTTAAATAGTAATAATAATTTTTTTTTAAAAAAGTTATCTATCTTTCCTTAAATGATTAAGAAAAGATTCTTCGAGTATTCTGTATGTTGGTCTTTTTCAAGAGTTCCTTCAAAAGAATACCGGATGTTCATGGGCTGAGCCGATAATGTTCAGTAAGGTTAAACCTCGACTATTTTGACCTCTAATCTTTGATCCTACTTTATCAGATCCTTAGATTCTTTGGGTATAAAGTTTTTTTTTAGCGGGAAAACTCCGACTCTGCCTTAGAGTTCCTCGGCCCTACTTTATCAGGCTCCGAAATCTTCAGCTGCATTCGGTATAGAATGTGTTGGGTGGGAATAAACCCTGTTATCGAATACGTGATCAAGGCATCGATTTTTGTATGTTTGATTTGTTGGTGAACCGAGGTTAAGTATAGTCGAATTGTTGAAAATCTGTTACTATAAAACCAGGATCTGATATTTGTAGTTGAACCTTGTGGAAGGCTGCCTACGTACCCTTGGATGGGATCAAGTCACACGTAGTTCCGGTGTTGTTGTTAATTATCTCGGAGAATCCGAGATATCAACGGTTTTTTTTTTTTTTTTTTTCTCTATGTTGGAGCCTTTTAACGTTTAAAATTTCTTTTCCGAAAGAAAATTCGGCTTTCTCATCCTTTAGGTATTCTCGGACGCAGCATCTTGCTTCGGCTTGATTTCCTTATACCGAAAAAATTCTAAATGGGGTTGGGAGCTTAAGGCATTGGTGATAGGTTGAAACCACTCCTTTCATTAGAAACAACCAGGGGGTTCCAAGAATTATCTTGTAGAGAATTTTTTTTTCTACTACGTCGAAGTTAACAGTTCTGATTGTTTCTCCAACTGTTATAGGGAGTTGTACTATTCCAAGAGTCGGAACACTTTCACCATTGAATGCAGTTAATGACTTAATCCTTGGCTTGATCTTCGTTTCTTTTGACCATAACTTTTGGAAAACCTTGATACTCATGATATTTGTGGCGTTTCCAGTATCTACTAATATTCGGAGAACTCTGTAATCCCCAACTTGTAGTTCTATCACCAAATGGTCGTTATGTGGGACTTCGACTCCTACCAAGTCTTCGTGAGTGAAGATGAGTTCCTTTGGTAAAATTATCTTCGGCTTCGTTTGCTGCTTGGCTTGGTCTTGTGTTATGTCTGAAGGTTCCGAAATAACGTTTATCCTTCTGTGATGGAACGAATATCCTGGTTGAGGAAGTTCCTTTCTTCTTTGATGATTCTTTTCCACGGACCGCTCTTTTGGTTGATATTTTTTTACTAACGTTTCCTTTAAACTTAGTTGTTTGGGGATACGTTCCAAGTATTTTCTCAAGAGATATTCTGGCAGATTATGGCATTCTTCTGTGCTATGTCCATAGGTGGTATGGTAATAACACCATGTTGGGGAGACTCTTTCTCTTTTGATCCCTGCTTTTCGCTGATGTTGTCTTAGAGGTTCGGAGGTTAGGAGGGAAATTCTGGCTTTTTCCTTCTGCTCAAACGTTTTATTATAGTGCAAACGAGGCTCTTTAATTCTTCTCCTTCTTTCTTCATTTTCCGAAACAATCTGATCGTCCTTGGATAACCGGGCTTTACTTTCGTCCACCCTAATGTATATGTTTTCTCTTTAGAACACATCTTCTATGGATTGGGGCCGGTAAGCAAAGAGTTCTTCCCAGAATCTCGTCTCATACCATGCTCCACTAATTAGGGCATCGATGGCTAGCTCGTCGGAAATATTCAACTGGAAGTATACTGTCTTGAATCTCTTAATAAAACTCTCGAGTGGTTTGGTTGGTGTTTGCTTTACGAAGTAGAGGTCGGAGATTGTTGCTGGTCGTTCGAGGTTGAAGATATACTTCTTTAGAAATTTTTTCCATAGTTCTTCGAAATTCCCTTTTGAATTAGAGGGTAAGCTGGTTATCCAGATCTGGGCGTTTCCTCGTAGAATTTCGGCAAAGTATTGGCACTTCTTTCTCTCCTCGTCAGACGGGTGAATCCATGTTTGGTTGATTGCGATCATAAATGTTTTAAGAAAGGCTACTGGATCTCCTATTCCATCATAGGTTTGTAGCTCCAACTTTCCTTTTTCAAAAGAATTGGGTCCGAACTTCGTCGTCTTGGATGAATTCTCCTTTCTAATTCCGAAATTTTGGTCCAAGTATGGGGGGTTCTGGAGCATAACTTTCATATCTCGTAGTTCTCGGTGCAATTCCGCTATTGAGTTTCTCGTTGTAGAAGTGAGTTCGTCATCCATGAGTCTCCCGCCGTCGATCGCTCTTTGAATCTTAGTTGGCCCGTTCTGTTCTTCTTCCGCCTCTTCCACTCTTTGTTCTGCTTCACCTAGTGACAGACAGTTTTCTGGAATATTGCATATTGGTTGACTGCCTTCACTGCTTGCTTCCATATCCTGTAGGGGACCGTTTAAAGATCTCTCATTCCTTTGATTTTTCTGTCGAACTTGTAATCCGAGTTCTGGATCGGAGACCTCGATGGGTGATTGATCCCATCGAGTTTTCCTGATTTTTCGCTGAAGGAAATTCATTACTAGGTTTTCCCCTTTCTTCCGAGATGTTTCTTTACTTAAAGAGTCACCCCCCTACCTGACGCGCCAAATGTTGATATTGGGTTCAACTTCTAATTATTTGTAATTAGAGGGGTTTGTTTTTAGGTAAATACTTGATAAGAAAATAAAGAAGAAATCTCGGAAAGAGGGTGTATTATTATTAAAGATGTTTACAATGCTTGTTAACTCGGAATGCCGAGATTAACTTTATCAAAGAGAAGTAAAACCTAGGTGATCCAGTTCTTCTCCTCCCGATTCTGAATCCCTCTTATTAGTGAGGGGGGGGTATGTATTTATATATCCTTAATAGTCGGTCTAATAAGCCCATGGGCTAACCTCGGAAAAATGGAATATTTCTATTTTTCCAAGACTAGGGAATCTGTGATAAGATTCGATCTTATATTGTACGAGCTTAGACTTTGGCTTAGGACAATGTTCGTTTATACCCCCACTTCGGACACTAAATTAGATCAATGTTCTCCGAGGTATCCCTCGGTCATCTGGGCCGAGGATCGAAATTCCTGTTGTCGGGACTTATAACTTAAAAGATTATTAGGGAAAAGCTAGGCAGGGATCAAACTCCAATTATTGCCAAACTATTGATTAGGGGTAGAACCCCACCATCAACAATGACCTAATGCGTAATTAGGGAAAGATCGGTACGGACCGAAACTCAACTATTTCCAAGCTATTGAGCTAATCCCACCATCAACAGTAAGTCCTCCCAGTTCGTCCGAGGATAATCCTTGATAAAAGTCGACGAATTTCAAAGTAATATAGCTTATTGATAAGTCAAGCTCAATTGTTAACGATCTTGTTCTTCAGAAATCTTGGACATTTCTTCTATCTTTGTTTCGTCGATTAATCTTGGCGGGAAAAATCTGACTCGTGTGCTGAAATCTCGGTACTCTCAAACGTTTCAACTTTTATATTACGTGTCACTCCTTAAAGAGGGGTGCAATAAGTGAAAAAGAAACGACGCCTCCTTTTGATTGATACGATGGCTAATTAAACTCTCCTGACGTAGGAATCGAAGCGTCCACCACTGTTTATGATCTTTATATAAACTTTAGTTATTAGTTCTTCCCTTTAAAAATGGCCGAAAGAAACAACTCTGAGACTTCTGTCTCTGGAAATGAGATTCCGTGGCCGAACATACCAGATATCGGATACTCCCTTTTTTCTAAAGTCAAGATCACGAATATTAAAGAAAGCGCTCAACAACCCAACGAAATTGAAATCGTAGTTCCAAGACCATATCAGAGACCCTGGACCCCGCCGCCAGGTTACATGTGCCTTTATGAGACCTTCTTCACCGAAGCTCATCTTTGGTTCCCTATTCCGCAGCTAATGCTTAGTTATTGTGTTCGTCGAGGAATGGCGATGTCGCAACTGACGTCGAACTCAATCAAGATCATTACCGGACTTCTAATCCTTACCGCAAGATGTGGCGTTCACATGAGTTCCTGGAAATTGGAAGAACTGACGAGTTTCAAAGCTGCCGAAGACTCGAAAGGAACTTTCAAGACTGATATGAAACCCAAAAGAAAGATAATTACTGGACTTCGTCCGACTGCCAAATTTTGGTTCCAAAGCTATTTTTTTAGTTTGGATTAACCAAACTTTGATTTATAAACCCTCTGCTATGATTTACCGAAACTGGAAGACCGTAATTGCTAGAAAACTAGGTCTCTTGTTTCTTTCTCCATCTGAATTCTAACTATGAATTTTATTATTTTTTTAGATAAATCAAGCAGCTTCAGAGCTCTTTCACAAAATTCTTCCGAAGAATTCGAAAAACTTAAGCAGGAAGGGGAACTTTGATGGGGTGATATTCATCCTATCCATATCCGTAGAGCCATCGACTGGACATGTCTGTCTACCTAAACTTTTTTTTAAACCACATTCCAAGCTGATTCTAACTTCGTAATTTATTTAGTAAGAGAAGACTGGGAAGAAAGCAACCCCTCTCCTATGGAGAGATCTAATCTCCAAGAAGCTTCCGGTAGCGCTCGAACTTTCCCTCCGAAGAAGAAGCAGAATGTCGAAGCCGCCAAGAAGAAGGAAATTGTTCTTGCGGACTATCCAAAGCCTACAAAGGAACCTCATGCATTCCGCTTCGAATTTTATGGTGCATATATTATTTTTAAAAATAAAGAAAAAAATGCTCTGAAATTATTCGAAAAGTGAGTGGTTATGATAGCCGATTGCCTGAAACTTGCCATGAATCGGAGACTCTAGAGGCTCTCTCCTGTTCTATGTTTAGGGTCAATGATCAGTCTAAAACCTTTCGTTTTATTATATTCTTGATACTGAGCTTTGTTTTTCTACCATAGTTCTTAGTCTGTGGGCTTCATTGGTCAAACGTTCATGCGATTCGAGAAGAGACTAGCCGGCTCTGATTTGAAGATAGGTACTCTTTTGTCGGAGAACAAAGATTTGGAGTGAAGATCTCTTGATGCCGAGAGAGTCCTTGCTAAGTGCAAGGAAAAATTGAAAGCTAGAATAGGAGCTTGAGTAATCTGAAGACGAATTTTGCGGAAGAAGAGTCGAGAACTTCGGGTCTTTTTGAAGAAAATTCTCGGCTAACCACTGAACTGGCTGAAGCTAAGCGTCAAATCCTTGTTCTCTCGGAAGTGAGGGACCTCGGTCGGGCAATTCTGGACTCCATGTGTGCTGAGTAGTTCCAAAAGAGACAGTCTGACGAGCGAAGTGCAATCAAGTCAAGGGAAGATAGACAAAGTTCGTGAGTCCCTTACCAATTATTCCGAGGCTTTTGACAGGGCTAAAAAATATGGACAAACTGTTGCTTTTGCATAAACCCTTCGTTCTCTTCTTGAAAAAGGGAATGCTATCTCGGAGGCGGACGTTGCTGAAGCCGAGAGAAAACGCGACCGATTGTTCGCACTTCCAAACGCTGTCTTTGTTCCGGAGTTTAAGGTTGAAGACTTTGATCTCCGAACTGATGATCTTGTACTAAAATTTCCGAATTTATGTTTAGATAATCCCATTGTAATAAAGATTTTTTTTAATAATATTAACCGAGTCCATTTTAACAGTTCTTTTCTTTTTTTTATTTCATAATGCTTATTCGAAATCTCAAAGTCTAAACTTTGAAATCCAGAAAGAGCAAAATAAATAAGACGAGTCCTACTTTATTAGACTAATTGCCGATTTTTTGCGTTCGCTAACGAATGTGTTAACAAAATTTCTCAATTTCGTACCGTTTAATCTCTCGGTCTTACTTTATCGGGGTCCGAGATTCTCTTAGGAAATTTTTTTTTTATTAGGACGAACTTTCCTAATTTTTGTCGAGAATGTGATCAAGGCTCTGACTTATTGAATTTGTGTGAATTTTGATTAAATATAGTTGAGTTGTATAAACTTCTTGACTATAAAATTGAGATTTATTATGATGTTGTAGCTGAACTCGTGACAGGCTGCTTACTTATCCTCGGAAGGGATCAAGTCATACGTAGTTCCGATGTTTGGATAACTGTTGTTTATCTTGGATTGTTCTTGGCAATCTTAGATATCAACATTTTTTTTTTTTGCCCTCAAAGAAAAAACTAAGTTATTCCCTTCCGACCTTTCTTCATTGATCTTTCTAAGTATTCTTCTCTTTCGAGCAGTTTTCCCAAGATTTCAGTAGACGTCGGTTTATGCTTAGTCGTAGGAACTACTACGAGAGATTGATCCGAAGTTTTCGCTTGATTCTGAGTTCCTTGGCGAAGCTTATTCTCCGTTACGAAGCATCTCCGAGCCATCTTTTTATCACCTCGAATCGTAAAGTATCCTTTTGGACTCGGAAATTTCAAGCATTTGATGATAAGTAGGTGGGACAGCTTCCATAGAATATAACCACGGAGTCCCGACGATTGCGTTATAAATGGTAGCTCTCTCTACTACGTCGTACTTTACGATTTTTTCACTCCTTCGGCCGACACTGGAAACTTCATGATACCAACGGTTGAATCTGTATCTCCTCCAAAAAGCAGTTAAATGCTTTACCGAGCTTTTATCTTTTGGTCCCTCATTTCCATCTTCTAAAGAGTGTCCAAATATATTACCTCTACCGAGCTCTCTGTGTCAACCATAATCTTTTGGAAATCAGAGTCGCCAATCTGAAGTTCAATCACAAGTGGATCGTTGTGAGAGTATCGATTCCTTTCAGATCCTCGTTAGTGAACATCAAATCCTTTTGTAGAGTAGTACTTCGTGGAATCTGATCTGCAGACAACTTAAAGATACTCTGTTGAATCAATCGAACATAATTCTCACAATTCGCAAATCCGCTCATTATCATGTTGATCCTTCTTCTTTGAGTTGGTGGAGGTGAGGGCAAGATCTCTCCTTCTTCCGTATCTTCATTATTTCCCAGAGAAAGCTGTTTTTCATCCGTCTCCTTTGCTTTACGCTTTTCTTCTTCTCGGGCTTGCTCAAATCGGATAGCCATCAAGTGATGCTTCAGATTTTTGAAGTCCTCGGTTTTATGACCCGGTCTTTTATGATATTCGCACCACGTAAGAACTGGAGTATCAGGTTCTCGAGAATATGTGTACTTCTTTTTCTGTAGATCAGTCACGAAAAAAAGATATTTTTGACTTTTGCTTATCTTTCCGAGGTTGATCTATTTCCTCCATCGTCCTTCGCCTTTTTCCACAGGTTTAGTCTCTTTAGTCACTTTTGCAGATCCATGTGCTTTTGCGAGCTCGACACAGTTTTCTTAAATCCTAATATGGATATTCGCCATGTTGTTGAGACTAGGTTCAACTTCTAATTATTTATAATTAGAGGGGTTCATTTTTTGGAGTAAGTTAAGTAAAAAGACAAAAGGAATCTTCGGAAAAATAAGTTTTATTGATAATATTGATTACAATAGTGTTAAATCGGAATAGCGAGTTAGCTTTTATCAAAGAGAAATATTAAGCCTAGGTTTGCTAGTAATTCTTCTCCCTGATTCTGAATATCAATCTTAGTGAAGGGGGTATGTATTTATATATCTTAGTAGTCGGTTATCTAAGCTCATGTGGTAACCTCGGAAAAATGGAATATAGTAGTCGGTTATCTAAGCTCATGTGGTAACCTCGGAAAAATGGAAATATTCCATTTTTCCAAGATCATGGAATTTGTGATAAGATTTGATCTTATTATGTCCGAGCTTAGACTTCGGCTTGGGACAAAGTAGTTTATACCCCCGCTTTGGACACTAAACCCGACCATTCTTTATCGAGGTATCCCTCGGTCATCTGAGCCAAGGGTTCTAATCCTATTGAAGAGACTTATAAACTAATCCGTAATTAGGGAAAGATCGGTAGGGACCGAATCTCAATTATTTTCAAACTATTGATAAGGGGTGCTAAACCCACCATCAACAGTAAGTCTCTCTAGTTCATTCGAGGATAACCTAAGGCAGAGTTGGCGAATTTCGAAATAATATAGTTTGTCGATAATTGAAGCTGGGTTGTTGTTGATCTTTATCTTATGAAACCTCAAATCTTGTTTCTTCTCTTGTTTCATCAATAAATTTTGGCGGGCAAAAAATACGGAAAACGAAAGGTCTCATCTGACGCGTGCACTGAATTCTGGCGAGTTTCGAAATAATGTAGCTTGTTGTAAATTGAAGCTCGGTTGTTGTTGATTTTTATCTTCTGAAACCTCAAATCTTCTTTCTTCTTTTGTTTCTTCAATAAATTTTGGCAGGAAAAATGCGGAAAACAAAAGGTCTCATCTGACGCATGCACTGAATTCTCGGTACTCTCATATTCTTTCGTCTTCCCTATGACGTGTCGCTTTGAAAAGGGGCGCAAAAGAAACGACACCTACTTTTGATCGATACGATGGCTAATTAAACCCTCTTGACACTAAAAACGAAGCTTCCACCGTTGCTTGTGAGCCTTATATAATCTTCAGTTTATGGTTGATTCTCCTCATAATCACTTCTTCAATCTCCGAGGTAATCTTCTGTCCCTCTTATGCTTTATTTTAAGTAGTTATTATATCTCTTTTTACTAATGGCTGAAAGAAACGACTCCGAGACTTCAGTTTCCGGGAATGAAATCCCGTGGCCGAACATACCCGATGTCGGCCATTCCCTTTTTCCTAAATCTAGGATAGGAAAGATCAAAAAAGCGCTAACCAACCCGACGAAATTGAAATCATAATTCCGAGACCCGATCAAAGATTCTGGACCCCGCTACCGGGTTTCGTATGCCTTTACGAGAATTTTTTCATCGAAGCTCATCTCTGGTTCCCAATTCTGCAGTTGATGGTTAGCTACTGTGTTCGCCGAGGAATGGCAATGTCTCAATTGACGCCGAACTCATTCAAGATCATTACTGGACTCTTCATTCTCGCTGCAAAATGCGGCGTCAATATTAGTTCTTGAAAATTGGAAGACCTTACAAATTTCACAGCGGCTGAAAATCTGAGAGGAACTTTCAAGATCGATATCAAACCCAAAAGAAATATAATTACTGGACTTCGTCCGGCTATCAAATCGTGGTTCCGAAGCTATTTTTACGTTAGGATTAACCAAGCATCGATTTATAATCCCTCTGCTTCGATTTAGCGAAACTGGAAGACCGTAACTGGTAATAATATAGATCTCTTCCTTCTTTTTCCATCTGACTTCTAACCATGTGTTTTGTCATTACTTTTCAGTTAAACCAAGCTGCTTTCGAGCTCTTCCACAAAACTTCTCCGAAGAATTCGAAAAACACAAAAAGGAAGGGGAACTTCGGTGGGGCGACATTCATCCTATCCATATCCACCGAGCCATCACCTGGACAAGTATGTTTCCCCGAACTTCTTATACCACATTTTGAACCAATCCTAGCGTTGTAAACAATCTTCTAGGAAGAGAAAACTGTAAGAAAGTGATCATTCTCCTACTATGAAGAGATCTAACCCCGAATAAACTTCCGGAAGCGGCCAAAATTTCCTTCTGAGGAAGAAGCAAAAGGTCAAATTCGCAAAGAAGAAGAACGCCGAAGCCGCCAAGAAAAAGAACGCCAAACTTGCGGACTGCTCGAATCCTGTAAAGGAACATCATGCATTTCGATTTGAATTCGATGGTGCAGATTTCCTTTGTAAAAAGAAGGAAAAATGTTCCGAACATTTCCGAAAGGTGAGCGGTTATGATAACCGTTTACCTGAGATATGCCATGAATCAGATACTCTAGATGCTCTCTCCTGCTCTATGTTCCGGGTAAACAATTGATCTAATAACCCCCCTTCTTTTTACTACCTTCTTCTATACTGACTTGCTTCTATCATTTTTCTTAGTCTGTAGGTTTCATTGGTCAAATGTTCCTTCAGTACGAGAAAAGACTAGCAGACTGCTATATGAAGATAGACACTCTTTCATCGGAGAATGAAGACTTGAAGCGAAGATCGCTTGATGTCGAGAAAGCCTTTGCTGAAGCGCGAGGCGAAGTTGAAAGCCAAAAAAAGAGCTTGAGTAATCTGAAGACGAACTTTGCGGAAGAAGAGTCGAGATCTTTCGGTTTTTTTTAAGAAAATTCTCGGCTAATCACTGAACTGGCCGTAGCAAAACGTCAAATCCTTGCTATTTCGGAAGAGAGGGACGTCGGTCGGGCTATTCTGGACTCCAAATGTACCAAATATTTCCAAAAAGGGCAGTTGGACGGGCGATGCGCAACTTTCGACGCTTGCGAAAGGAAGTTGGACAAAATCTGCAGGTCCCTTGACAAGTATTCCAAGGCTTTCGAAAACGCTAACAAATATTGACAAACTGCTGCTGTTGCTTAAAACCGTCGTTCTCTTCTTGAAAAGGGGATCGCTATCTTGGAAGCGGACATTGCTGAAACCAAAAGAGAACGTGATCGACTGGTGGCCCTTGCAAGTGTTGTGTCTATTCCGAAGTTTCAAGATGAAGACTTTAATCTTTAAACCAGTAGTCTTGTATTAAAACCTCCAAATTGATCCCAGTTGAGTTGAGTTGAGTTGGTTAAATATAGTTGAGTTGTATAAACTTCTTGACTACAAAACCGAGACTTATTATGAAGTTGTAGTTGAACCTCGTGAAAGGCTGCCTACGTACCCTCGGAGGGGACCAAGCCACACGTAGTTCCGAAGTTTGAGTATTTGTTGACTATCTCAGATGATCCGAGATATCAACGTTTTTTTTTTTTTTTTTTTTTTTTTGCCTATGAGGAAAAACTAAGTTCTTCCCTTCCGACCTTTCGTTATTGATCTTCCTAAGTATTCTTCTCTTTCGAAAAGTTGTTCCAAGATTTCGGCAGATATCGGCTTATTTTTGTTAGCAGAAAATACTATGAGAGATTGATCCGAAGTTTTGACTTGATTATGAGTTTCTCGACGAAGTTTATTTTCTGTTACGAAGCACCTCCGAGCCATCTACTGATCACCTGGAACCGTAAAGTATCCTTTCGGAGTTGGAAGTTTCAAACATTGATGATAAGTAGACAGAACAACTTCCATAGAATATAACCAAGGAGTTCCGAAGATTGCGTTGTAAATGGTGGCCCTTTCTACTACGTCGAACTTTACGATTTTTGTCACTCCTCCAGCTGATATTGAAAGTTTGATAGTACCGACAGTTGAAACTGTATCTCCTCTAAAAGGAGTTAAATGCTTTACCCGAGCTTTTATTTTTTGATCATTGATCTCCATTTTTTGAAGTGTGTCCAGAGATATTACATCTACCGAGTTTCCTGTGTCAACCAAAATTCTTTGGATGTCACAGTCGCCAATCTGAAGTTCAATTACAAGTGGATCGTTATGAGAAGTATCGATTCCCTTCAAATCCTCGGTAGTGAACATAAAATCCTTTTGTAGAGTAGTGCTCCGTGGAATCTGATATTCGGATAATCTAAAGATACTCCGTTGAATTGATCGAACAGAATCTTCACAATTCGCGAGTCCACCCATTATCATGTTGATCCTTTTTCTCTGAGTTGGTGGTGGTGGGGGCAGGATCTCTCCTTCTTCCGCATCTTCATTATTTTCTAGAGGAAGTTGCTTTTCCTTTATTTCCCTTGTTTTACGCTTCTCTTTTTCTCGGTCTTGCTCAAATCGGATAGCCATTAAATGGTTTTTCAGGTTTCGGCAGTCCTCGGGTTTATGACACAGTCTTTTATGATATTCACACCACGGAAGGGCCGGAGCGTTAGGTTCTCGAGCATATGTGTACTTTGACTTGTCTTTCTTGTTGGGAATGTCCTGAAATCACACTTGTATTTACTCTCATATATAGTTGTCGAGATAAGACAATCATGTGATACTAAGTGATTACAATGCTTTGCTAGAAGCCACTTGTAATCTATGAGTTGAGAACTCATTGTTAGTGTTACATGATCCTATAGGGTCACACACCTAAGCAAACTAGATAAGAGTACATTGGGAATGATCATTAGTGTAATGATCAAGTTTCTGCGTTTCTGGAGAGTGTGTCGACCATCACAAATGAGTTGTGTCGATCGACACACGAGTCCGAACCAGAATGGTGATTTTGGTTTTCGGTTTAATTAATCACTGGTTTTGAACCAATGGTTAATTAGGTTTTCTTAAGTCCTTATATATATGATATGCACGAGTTTTGAGAGCTCTAACCTAATTCCACAGCCACTAGAAACACAGGAATCCCAAGGTGAATTGTTCACAAAGGCACTACTATCCCTATCATCCAGTTTGTGTGCGTGTGGACTTCTGTAGAGGCGCAGCATCTGAGGCGTTTCTGATCTCGAATTCTTGATTACCTTCCGCTGCTCAATTCCCAGGTATTCTCGAGATCCATGAATTAGATTCAATTGACATATGATCCGGGATATAGAATTTGTTTTAGGTTGTTTTAATTTGGTTAAAACCTGATCAAATTCTTTCATTTCTGAGGTTGATCTCTTTGTGGATCGGTCACGGAAAAAGATGTTTCTGACTTTGACTTATCTTTCCAAGGTTGATCTCTTTCTGTTAGTCATCCTTCTCCTTTCTCCTCATGTTTCATCACTTTATTCACCTTGGCAGACCCATGTGCATTTGCAAGCTCAGCATGATCTTCTTCAATCCTTATATGTGTATTTGCCCGATCATTCATGGACTGAGGATGATGAGCCGATAACTCATCCCAAAACCTCGACTGATACCAGGTTTCCGCACTAAGTGCTCCGATCGCCAAATCATCGTCTATCCTCAAATGTGAGTAAATCGCCTTGAATATTTTAATAAAATCTCGAAGCGGTTCCCTAGGTTCTTGTTTTACTGCATAGAGATCTGATGCAGTGGCTTGTCGCTCTAAGTGCAACATGTATTGTTCAAAGAAAGCTTCCTCGAGTTCAGCAAAACAACTGATTGAATCAGAAGGTAAAGTACTAAACCATGCTTGGACATCCCCCCCTTAAGCTCTCGAGGAAAAGTTGGCATCTAAAATGATGGATCTCCGGTTCCATCATAAGTTGGGAGCCTTCATTTATCATTGAGCGGTACCCGTGTACACGTGATGTTATACGTGAATGGACTTCTCTCTGTTTCCCCCAACAACTGATCGACTTCTGGAGCTATGCTTGTTGCCTTATGAACCAACAAACGCATTTCTTCTAATTCTCTTTCTAAAATCACAATTGATTGGTCAATACTCAAAGCCCGCACTTCGTTGTCTCCAGTCCTTGAACCTCAGCGTACAATCGAAGTTGGTGTCCTAAGTTATCTAGTTTCGCTTCGATCATCCTCGAACGTTACCCATTGAGAAGCAGTTCACAAAGCTCGGATTCGGATTGCTCCAGAAGATTGATTATGATTCTAAGCTCTTGAGACTTGAAGTTCTTCCGACAAACTTGCGATTTGATGAATTTAGCTTCGATTGACCCGATGTTGGTAACTAAATTGCTGTCAACCAATCTTCGCATTGTTGATGCGTTCTTACTAATGCTCTCGCGTTTATGTTTCGGTGGTTGCTATCCCCACCTCATTGGGAGTTTGATTGGCTGCCGACTGTTCCTGCCTGTTATTCGAGGATGTCGTTGTTGGAGGTTGTTCACCTGAACGAGAGGTGGGTCGAGGTATCATTGATACACTTGGTCGTTCTTGAGAATTATGAATTTTCGCTACCAGAGCTCTGGTTGTTTGACTAATCGGGGTTATGAATCCTTGCTCGCCGAGTTGGCTAGGCGTTGTTTGTGAATAACTTAATTCATGGATTATGGGGTCGTGGTTCTCGAACAAAGCTCTTGCTGACTCTCTAGCCTGATGAGGATTGTTCTAAACCCTTGTTTCTTCCTCGTCACTTACTTCAGCGATCTTTCCATCTCTACGTTCCTCCGAAGGTGGTTTCTGTGTGTCCACCATCTTGTTTTCCCGAGGCTGCTCCCTACTTTTACTCAAACGGTAACCCTACCCTTCCTGGCGCGCCAAATGTTGAGACTGGATTCAACTTCTAATCCGTAATTAGAGAAAAATCGGTAGGGGCCGAATCTCAGTTATTGCTAAACTATTGATAAGGGGTGTTAACCCCACCCTCAACACCGGTGAAACGCATCATTAATTGATTGAGGAAGATCGGCCGATAATTCATCCCAAAACCTAGACTGGTACCAAGTTGGTGCGCTGAGTGCTCATATTGCCAACTCATCGTCTATTCTTAAACATGAGTAGATTGCTTTAAATCTTTTTATGAATTCTCGGAGCGGTTCTCTCGGTCCTTGTTTTAATACATAAAGATCTGAGGTGGGTGGCTTGTTGCTCCAAGTGCAACATATACTGTTTAAAGAAAGCTTCCCGGAGTTCGGAAAAACAATTGATTGAATCAGGAGGTAAGCTAGTGAACCACGCCTGGGCATCCCCTCTCAAGCTTTCAAGGAAAAGCTGGCATCTTCCTTCGTCTTCCTCTCTTCTTTGAAACTGGGCCCTGCCGACCTTTACCAAGAAAGCCCTCATGTAAACTGCTGGATCTCCGGCTCCATCATAAGTCAAGAGCCTCAACTTATCATTGAGTGGTACCCGCGCTGATGTGATGTTGAAAGTGAAAGAACTTATTTCCATTTCTGCCAACCACTGGTCAACCTCTGAAGCTACGCTTGTTGCCTTGTGTAACAACGAATGCATCTCTTCTAATTCCCTTTTTAAAATCACAATGTATTGATCGGTACTTAAGACTCATACATTATTATCTCCAGACATTGAGCTTCGCCGTACAGTGAAGTCAGAGTCCTCGGTTCTCTATCTCTGCTCCGACCATCCTCGAATGTTACCCGCCGAGAATCAGTTTCCTCAATGGTTCGTTGTGGTCGGCTCTGGGTAATTCCAGGAAATTGATTATTTTTTGAGCTTTCGAGGCTTGAAGTTCTTCTGATAGACTTGCGATTTAATCAATCAAAATCAGGTTAACTTGTTGTTGGCGGAGAACTTGTTATGCCAAATTATTTTTGCGTTGCTGATGCGTTTCTATCAATGCCCTTTCGTTTCCTGTTTTGGGGACAGTTGTTCCTTCTTCGTTTTGAATTTGGTTGTCTGCCGATTGTTCTTGTCTACGGTTTGAGGACGGCGTCGTTGCAGGTTACTCGCCTGATTGAGAGGTGGTTCGAGGTGTTGCTTATACACTCGGTCGTTCCTGAGAGGTCTGATTTTCCGCTACTATAGCTTCAGTTGTTTGATTGATAGGGGTTACAAATCGTTCCCCGCAGAGTTGACTCGGTGTTGATCGTGGGTAATCTAACTTGCGGATTACGGGGTCATGGTTGTCAAATAGAGCTCTTGCTGATTCCTTGACTTGACGAGAATTTTTCTGAACTCCCGTATCTACTTCTTCGTCGCTTACCACAGCGAGCTCTCCATCCCTACGTTCCTCCGAAGGTTGTCGTGTGTCCGCCGTCCCGGTTTTTCTGAGGTTTCGTTTACTTTTACTCAAAAGTGTACCCCCTATTTGCTCGGCAAATGTTGATACTGTGTTTAACTTCTAATTTTTTATAATTAGAGGGGTTCGTTTTTGTTGTAAGTAAAGTAAAACGAAAGACAAAAAGAATCCTCGTAAAGAAGTTTTATTATTAATATTGATTACAAAGGTGTTAACTCGGAATGCCGAGTTAATTTTATCAAAGAGAAGTATTAAACCTAGGTTTGCTAGTAATTTTTTTCTCCGATTCTGAATGAATATTTTAGTGAAGGGGGGATATGTATTTATATATCTCTGTAGTCGGTTATCTAAGCCCATGGGCTAACCTCGGTAAAATGGAAATATTTAATTTTTCCAAAATCAGGGAATCTGTGATAAGATTTGATCTTATTATGTCCGAGCTTAGACTTCGGCTTTGGATGAAGTAGTATATACCCCCGCTTCGGACACTAAAATCTTTACCGAGGTGTTCTTCGGTCATTTGGGCCGAAGGTTAAAATCCTATTGAAGAGACTTATGACCTAATCTGTAATTAGGAAAAGATCGGTAGGGACCAAAACTCAATTATTGTCAAACTATTGATCCGTGGTGCTAATCCCATCATCAACATCGGTCATCCCAGAGGTTGGGTTGGTCAACTCGTGGTTTCTTCTTCCTTTCGATTACCCTTTCGGAGTAGGGTTGCAAGTCGGTCGTCCCAGAGGTTGGTTCGGTCGACAAGTGTCTTTGCCTTATTCTTTAAATCGATCATTCATCTCCATGTTTTGGTTCATCTTTAATTGTAACCTATTCCAACAAGAGATAGAGCTTTCATATGTGATTAATAGGGCGGAAAGAAACAAAAATCTCTTATTCAAATTCTCATAGTCTAAAAAAATCCAAGCTAACAACGAAACTCCCTGGCAACGACGCTAAAACATTTGATGTGTGAAGCACTTCACCTAAAATTGACTGCAAGTGACAGTGTACATATGTAGTATTTAGCTTATCGATCCCACATAGAGCTAGGGCTAACTTGGATTAATGCAATGATGATGCTATAAATGTGTGTCTAGTAACTAAGAAAATCGATGTGATGGGTTGTATGCAAGATTTTAAAAAATTAGATATAGGGAAATTCAATGAGCAACAATGTATCACGGTTTATTAGGTGACTTCTAGAAATCTAAACACTTGATAGTACGATGTCCTAAGAATGTATTATTGCAACGCCTTTGGTTAAAAACCTAAATCTCAAAAGTTCGTTTGGATTTTCGCTGAAGATAAAAAAGCATTAAGATGCACAAGTTAGATCTGTTCACGAGGTGTATGAACAAGTATTGGCTATGACACGAAATACACCTTGCTCATTACAAATATTTTGGGTCTCTTCCAATCCGTTTCTGAAAGAGGAATCGGCCTAGATACCTAGTTATGGCTCATGACATCACTTCTTAGTGTTAAGCACAATTTGTGGTGAAGAATCTCGTGGCTTATTCCACATATAAAAGCCGTATTAATGATCCCTTGAAAACCCTTTTGAAAACCCTTTTGAAAACCCTAGATCTAACAATGACCCTAGATCTAACAATAAAACTACTCAGACATGATGATGACAACACAAATTATTATTTGATTAATGAATTGCCTGCAAGAGTGTTTTATACAATAGAAGATAAGAGGGTCATGGGTCTCAAATGAGTAAAAAAACAGCCTCTTTCACTTCTTCAGGGTCTCAAAAGGACAAAGCTGGGAAAGTAAACCCCATAGATCTACTAACAAATCAAAAGAACAATTTGGAAACAAGTAAACTCTTTGATGTGAAGCGTGTGGAGTGTGGCTTCCTCTCCTGCTAGAGAGCTTTTTTATAGCTTTTTAGGTCGGTCCTAGGGTAGAACCTCCTTAAAACTTGATTCGGGCTTCATTGGAGTGAAACGGGTCAGTCTTGTAAATTCCGTCAGAATGTCTTCAATAAAACTTCCATATCTTGGACTTCATATATCCAATAAGGTTGATTGAAATTGGAAATGAAAGTTAACTCCCATGCCTACAAATTGATATATAACTCGTCTCCAGGTTCGTCTGATTTCTAGGCTTCATATTCTGTCTTTGCATCTACTTTACTAGTTTTGTTCCAAATCTCTTTATTTTAGTTCATTTTACTTCAAAACGTGTTTTGCTTGTAAAACATGTATAAATGCCTTAAGCATACTAGAAAGACTCTTTAAAAGCACATATATCATGGTAGAAAACCAGTAAAATCCATGATACTTCAACAATCAACCGCTTTTGGGATCCTAGTGGCTTTCTCTTTTTCGCTGATGCACCATGGCAGTTTTCATTGAGTTTGCTTGCTGTGATTTCTTCTTTCTTCTCAACCTCGTGGTCAAGGTTGTTCGAACAGAGAGGACTTGATACAAATTTTATGTGATGTGTGAAAATTTGGAATGACAGAGAGTGTACTGTAAGCACATAGTAGGACACGAGATGGCACACAGTAGTTTCTCTACAAAGAATATAGTTTGATTAGAAACTCTTATGATACACTTACAAGTAATATCAAATCACTCTTCTTACAAAAGAACTCGCTCTCTAATCCCCCAGATGATCAAAGCCCTATGTTCTATTACAAACCCTTGGCTATAGATCTTTCCCAAATGATCTAAGCCATATGTTGTGTTTCAAACCCTTAGCTTTAGATCTTTCCCTCTCTATTACAACTTGCGAAGTGATGACCCTCATACACAGGTCTTCGACTCTTTATATAGTTAGAGTGATTTCTTATGTTTCATTTTCTTGCAACAATCGAAAATCCCTTAACTTCCTCTCTGATTGATTTCCAAAGTTTCCTTATTTGCAACATTTGAAAATCCCTTAAATTCCTCTCAATCATTGATTGCTTTAATTCCTTAAATTAATGATTCTTGATCCTGCTCCAGATCCTTGATTGCTGTCAATCTCTGATCTCCAGAATCTTCAGATTATATCACCCTTGATGTCCGCATTCCAGAATCTTCTCCATTGATCTCGCACACAGTCTCCGGTGTAGTACTACGTGTGTCATCGCTCCAACTGCCACACAGCTTACAACACCGGCTGACTTGCAATCTCAATCTCCCCCTTTTTAGCTGAATTTGATAGCTCAAGCATCTGCAAGATATCAACTCAAGTACACATACGAAGCATCAATAGATACATAATCATTATCAAAACACTAATGCATTAAGAACCCATAATGGCAATGTTTGAACATAAAACAAGAGCAAATAAACACACAAGCTTTAAATCTTAAAGCTTTTTGACTCTCTAGGGAAAAGGAAAACAACAAAAAACGCAAATAAAAACAAAATAGCCTTCAGCTATAACATCAGCTCCCCCTGAATCCTTAGAACTCCTCAGAGCCACTAGAACTTTCTTCTCCCCCTGCTTGAGTGCATATTCAGTTAAAAACAGCAAGTCAAACAACACTCTTAAAAAGGACAAGATTACTTACCTTCTTCAAGTGTGGCAAGGGTGTCTTGCAGCCTGGTGATTGTGTCACGAAGTGCCTCAATAGCTGACACAGTATGAACTCGTCCAGTGGGGATTTTCACCTTGATTGTCTCGTATTTCTGTGCTAAGGCAGTCTCTGAGTCAGACTCCTTATCGCTTGATACATTCACACCTTTACCCTTCTTGGAATGGATTTGAGAGTATGCTCTTCCAGACCTCTTATCAGGAATGAACTCAAGAGGAAACACATAATTCTCACCTTTGATGGAGGCGCCCTCTGATTCATCAGTACAACAACGATCAAGGACGGATATTACAAGCCTGCCTTGTTGTAAAAGATCCGAGCTCTTGCGAGAACCTTCTGGAACACAAACTCACCAAAGTTCACCCTGTGCCCATGAGCCATTTGATAGAGAAATCTACCCTTCTCGATTGGAGTGGCGGTGCGGTTCTTAGTTGGCAGCCAATTGTAACCCGATAACATCCACAGAGATGCAAACCGTGGGGGTACAATTTGTGGTAGAGAATGATTTCCAAGTCACTATCTCTTAACACGAGAATCGAGCAACTGCATTCTCACTGACATTGTCACACTTGGCTGCAGAGATGGCTTCCTCAGCTGTGGGTAAAAGAAACTCTAAGGCGTTGTTGATGAGATCGGCTGAAAACTTGTATTCATATCCCTTAACCCATACTTTAACCTCCTTTTTCCTGGTCTTCTCATGTGGCAGGTGAGCATAGAACTCACAGATTACCTCTGGAATGTAAGGTGGCAGGAGTTCTCGATCGACTGTTGACTCCATCTTACTGCTCCTTATCATAGCCACTATCTTAGGAGAAGCCTCAGAGCAGAAATCAACATACCTTTGACTCACAATTTCCCGGGTCAAGTAGTATTGACACACCTTGCGTGCCTCATCATGCTTGAAACGTTTGGACTAGAGCTTAGCTACTGCTTCATCGGAGGAAGTTGGACTTTCAACAGCTTTGCCCTTTCCTTTTTGTCGCGATGAGGCGCTGTGTGAGGCATCCTTCTTAGGTGCATGCTTCGCCTTTTTGCTGAGTGGTTCTTCATCCTCTGTACTCAGCTCCACCACATCCTGAACCTCCTTCTGCTTTCTTGAGATCTTCTTTCTCTTCACCGGAACAGAGCCCTGCTTCTTGTGCTCCTTTAGCCTCCGTGCGACAGACTGCAGTGGAATGTTGTCATCGGAGTCTTCATCTACCAATTTTGGCACACGACGAACCATTGGAGTTGATTTCGAAGGTCTTGCCTTTTTCTCAGAAGAAACCCCCAAAATCCGATCTAGGGTTTCAGGGGAGACAGGACGAGGACTCACGGCTGATGGAGTTCCTGAGTCTTCATGAGTGAATCACCAATGTTGTGCATGTGTTAATCGTTGCTTCTGCTGATGCATCACCGCTTGACTCTCTAGTTTCTGGGTTAGATGACGATGATCTTGAGGATGATGAAGTTGATTCATGGTGTACCTTGGACCATGACTTCCTTTCTTGTGATTCATCATTGTTCATTTGAGAGAAGGAATGCTGATTTTCTTTCGAATTTGGAGGAGATGAGGAGTGGAGACTCTGCAACTTCTTCCTTTTTAAACTTCTCTCTCCTGTCTTCCATGGAAATCGGCCCCACTTTCCCACCAATCACGTATTTTCAAATATTTGAAAATATCCAAAAATGGCAAGTAAATCAGTTTCATTTCCTTAACCAATTTTAAGAAAGACTTGAGATTTCTTTGCCCAAAATACATTAAAACAAGTTCTCCTAACTCATTTGCACAATTTAAACCATAAAACACTAAACCCCCCAAATTTTCGTTTTTCTCATTCTCAAGAAATCTAAGTTTTTCAAAAATCCAAATTTTTGCATGAATCCTCAAAATCAAACCATACAATCAACCTATCTAGTCTAGACTAGCATTACCCAAGCAAAAGCAAACAAATCCCACCAATTGTTACCACAAAATCATGACTTTTCATGTAATTTGGTTTTGAGTAAAAGAGAGATGGGATTTGAATTTACCTTGGTTTTGGAGATAGATGATGTTGAAAACTAGTTAGGAATGCAAGATTATGTAAGAAACTTGGTTGGAGAGTGACAAAACAATGAGTTTTTGAGATTGAAGTTGAGAGGTTTTGTGTTTTTGAGTGAGAAAGTCGTGAATGTGAGGAATAAGAAGAGGAAATCATGTTTTATCCGACTGAACCGGTCGGTTTGGTCTAATCCGGTTCGACTTACCTGATCGCAGCGGTTTGACAGTGCCCGCTGCAGGACCACTGCGGCTTGTTCGATTTCAACTAATCGAACAACTAATCACACTCTTGCCCACAGTATGAAGTTCTATGGAAAGAATCCATGTAAGTGTATGATAACACCATGTTTTTATCACTTTTTTCTTATCTAGAGTCTACCTATGAGTCTTTTCCAACATTTAGATAACCAGTTTGTTCTACATTTAGATTCTTTTTGTATATTGAATCTTTTACAAGATAATTTTGGAAATAAACACTTAGATCCACTTATAAAGGTTCTAACTTATTAGAAAAGCTTTCCACTTCAAATAATCAATATGTCTTAAAGATTGATCAATACTTGTGGTAACACACTCCATTTGAAAGGCTTATTCATAGGTAAGAAGTATGGTAATTAAAAGAAACCTCCTATATGAAATCATGAGATGATTTTGGTACCACAAGGTAGATATAGTATTTATTTTTTATCTCCAACTTGGATCAAGTCATTCTGGATTGTAGAATTCGATATATGCTAGTATCCATGATACATTTTTGATATGTTGCTAAATGAAGCATATCCATCGGTATAGAGCTCATATCGACTGATATTGTAAGAACCCTCTTTAAGGCTAAGTTGTGGCCAAAAAGAAGTTCCCAAATTCAAAGATCAAACTATAGGATGGGGTTCTAGAAATTAAGTTATCTTGAAGGCATCTAGATTTCGTTTATGGAAAACTTGGGGTGATGTGGGGAAAAATGGAAGTTACTCAAGAAAAATTGATTTTTGGAATCCATCAGATCCATCCAGCCATATCAGCCTGATCAATCCAGCAGGATCGGTTGGTTCCGATAGATTAGTCCAACCATATCAATCTTATCAGTCAATCTAAATTGGTTTGTTCCGATAGATCAGTTAAGCTAGGTCAGTCAGATCAGTCCAGCTAGATCAGTACAGTTGGATCTGTCTAATCAGCCCAGCCGGACCATTATGTTCCGATAGATTAGTCTAACTGAAACAGTGCAGCCTGACCGGATCGGTGCAGTCTGTCCGGATCAGTGCAGTTTGCCAAGATAGGTGCAGTCGGTCTGGATCAGTGCAATTTTCTCGGATAGGTGCAGTTTGTCTGGATCGGTGCAGTCTTTTTGGACCGATGTAGTCTAGAGGACTTGTCTATTCAGATCAGTTCGTCTATAGTCTCATTGGACATCATGTTCGGATCAGCCAGTTTCAACTGAGGGAATCGGTTAAATCAAGCAGTCGAGCCAGAAATTCCAATTGGATCAGTCTAGTTGAGTCATCAGACATATTAGTGTTCTATGATGATAGATAAAAAAAATGGCGATTTATTGAGTTAAGAAAAGAAATCATATCTCGACTCCGTATTCGTCTTATTTTCAATCGGTTTTCAAATCTTGTTTTATCTCGATTTCCTTAACATTATCGTTTATATTATTTCGTGATTTCAATCCGGATTTTCGCGGACCTATAATCTTAACTTAATAAATCTACTTCTTGCTTATCGCTTGAATCGGATTGAATATTGCGTACAATATTTCATAAACGATTTTATAAAACGGTTTTGAAAATATATCTATAACGTTTCTGCGAAAGTTTTCTAGCTATTCTGTAGAATGTTTGATCTATTAAAGACGAGTCTAAAAACGATTTATGCGGCAGTCTCTAACAGGTCCGCGAAATGTTTTAAAAAAAAAAAATCATAAAAAAAGTTCGATTAATCTATAAAAACGGTTTATGTGGCGGTCTTTGACAGGTCCGCGAAATGTTTATAGAAAAATCTTTCGATCTGAAAAATAGCGTTTAAAGACATCTCGAAGAGACGATTCTGGAACGACTATTGTTGAGTTTTAAGAACACTTATCGGTGATTTATATGTAGAGTTTCAAAGAGAATTTTAGTTCGGAAAACGCTGTACCGAATTAAATGTTTTATTACGCATCACAAGCTACAATACGAACAAACCACTTCGTAGCCTTTCGTTTTTGTGCGAGCCAACATTAATTCCAAATTGGATTGGAATAATATTCAATTTAGTGGATATGTTGTAATGGGCATGAGCCCATTAACTTCTCTTAATTGGATTAGGAGGACGTTGGCTCAATCGACACAAAGTAATAATAATAATAAATAAAAAAAGTGGTATATCTTTTGGAAACGCAGATCAATAATTTTGTTGATAAAGTCAAATCGTATATTTGACTTGTTAATAAAAGGTATTATTGGATATATCCTAATCTAATTAGGATTTCACAATTTCTTTTTTATTAAAATTCTAGATAATTATTTAGAGAATGGAAAGTTACAAAACTTTTCCACTAACGTTTTAAAACGTTTGGTCAAATGTTTTTTTCGCGGTTGACGAATACTCTACGGAGGTTTGTACTAGCACGCTTCATCGCGCTTCTAGTAAAACGCCATCAAAAGGCATGATCCTAAACGTTTATCAAACACGTTAGGATAAACGATTTGAACGCGCATTTGCGGTTCAAATTTAGAACGAACGTTTGCGGTTCTAAACGGTTCGATAACAATTTAAAATTCTGTATCGATATAAAGAGATATAAAGAGATGTTTCAGATTTAAATCCAACACTCTTTTGATTTGGTCCGATTGGTCTTCAATCGGTTTAAGCAGTTTTGAGAAGGAAAAAAGAAAAAGAAAACCACATGAGGTCATTGGAAAAATCATAATGTGAACTTTGAAGGTAAAATACTTTTGTAAAAATACCTCAAAGTGTGGGGGTGCTTGGAAAAAGTTGATGAGGACATCAAATCATCATCAGCTAAGGAATGAGATATCTTGAGACTTGAAGAGTCGGGCTTGAAGTTGAGGAGACTATTGGAGTTCACAACACAACAACAAAACCGGAAGAGCCCAAATCGACCGAAGAAGCAACTTTCCATATTTAGTTCATATGAAAGCTATATATGGAAACCAGGAGAGTGTCTCCATACATCAGAGGGTTCTACCAGCTTCAGTTTATCTCCACTTAACCAAAGAATCAAAAGGAATAAAGGAAAA
Organism: Euclidium syriacum; assembly: GCA_900116095.1. Taxonomy (NCBI): domain Eukaryota; kingdom Viridiplantae; phylum Streptophyta; class Magnoliopsida; order Brassicales; family Brassicaceae; genus Euclidium; species Euclidium syriacum. The sequence goes on from FPAK01000004.1 coordinate 2,677,650, forward strand.
TACAACTTTCCTTTCTTGGAGATAAATGAAGGCATCTTATATTCAATTGGAGCAAGACTTAATGGAGCTTCTAGAAGGCTAATGAGTCATGGTTTTATTATCACAATATCAAGATATAAAGGGACGTGATACACTTCCTAATTTGGCTTAAATGGATCATTTCTCTAACGGCCATATACATTGAAGCCACTTTATTTTGTTTATATTTTTAATTTTGTTATCGTTTGAATTATTCTTGTAAGAGCATTATATAAGCTCTCTTAGTTTTACCTTGTAGACACTAATCATTTTAGAAATCAGTAAAGTATTACTCAGTTTTCAAAAGAGTTTCTTTTGTGTTGTTCATTAGAGTCTTAGGTGGATTCTTTTGTACTCTTTTGTTCGTATCTTTAGATCCTAAGTGTGCGAGATATTGTTGGTATATTGATCTGCGGATTAAGATTGTTTGAGTGATTCAAATATTTTTGTTCGTTCATTTGATTGAGCGAGTCAATCAATTCCATTTTCATTTCTAACATCGATTCCACCTTCCGTGAATCAAGGCTTGAGAATCTCTCGATCATCGAGTGATATAGTATTGGAGTGATTCCGTGCTTATATCATTTGGTATCATAGCTAAAAGCTCCCATCTAACCCAGGTTGTGTTTATCCAACCTTTATCTCTTTCATTTTTCTGTTTTGTTATCCACAAAGATGAAACAGAACATGAAGGAATCAATCATGGAGAAGAAACAGCTCAGTTCATAGTTTACCGTGAAGACAAGCTATGGTGTGAAGAAACTGATTCTCAAATCAGTTTAGGAGAGGAAGAGCACTATGAAGACTAGCCTTGGAATTATGAGGCTAAACACGAAGATAATTGTGGTGAAAGAACAGAGTTTAAAGAAGAGGAACCAGAGTTTGATCGATCACAACTCAACTCCACCAAACTATCCGAGGAAAGCTATCATTCAGCGAATGATGAAGGAGAATTTGAACCTTATCACATCTTTTATTCAGGTCATAGAAAAGGACCAGAAGCGTACCTTAGATGGGAGAAAGACATGGAGGACTAGTTTCAAGCCAACCAAGTGCCTGAGCAGAAGAAGACATCTTATGCGGAGGATACTCTAACCGAGGATGCCTTTAGGCATTGGGATCAAGATGCTTACATTCGACTTGAGTATGATGTACCAGATGCTTCTTGGGGAGAGATGAAGAAAATAATGCGCGAAGAGTACGTAGAAGCTGCTGAAGAAAATCGGCAAAGCACCATAAGGATTTATACAAATATCGAGCCAAGAAGATGGCTTCTAGCTACAAGACCGACACCAAAAGCTAAGCCATCAAGAGGACATTGTCATAAGCAAAGGAACTGGTTTCCAAACACTTTGAAGGAGAAAACAAAGGCTAACTTACCTGTTCAAGCCAAAGACGTGCCACAAGATCCAATTCAACAAGTTGTAGCTCCAAAGTTAAGTGCAAGGCCATTACTTCGACCACACGGAAAAACAGAGCAATGTAAGTCCTTTAAATCTTCAAATAACAATGATATAATCTGTTATAGATGCCATAAAAGAGGTCATTTTGTTAGGACTTGTCCCACAAGGCAAGTAGTAACAACTTTAAAGATAGTACTAGAAAAAGAGAAATCTAAAGAAGTTAAAGAAATAGTTGAGTGTGAAATAAGATCTTTCAATTCTTGTATAATGCATTTGCCTTTGCCAAGAGATGTTGATGCAGGTCAATTGAAGGCAAAGGAGATGATAGTTCAAAGAGATGAACCAGCCTTAATCATGGATCATACTCTTAGTCTAATTCCACATGTCAATGAGAAACAAGAGATTGTTTCAATCCAACAAAAAGAGAAGGTATCCACTAAAATTTCTCCATATATTTTTTGATAATTCCAAGATATTTTTAATGCACTTGCTTCTTGTCAAAAGTGTAGAGATTATTCCAGGAACAAAGGAGAACAACGCTACACATGAGCCGTTGGATTCACCATATCACAACCAAGGAGAACCTAGGGGAGATTACATAAGTGAAATAAGAAATTTCGCGAAGAAAGATGAGATTATGTGTCGATCAAACAAACATGGTGTCATATACTCCATGTTAATCAAAGAAGAACCACCGGATGCTAAACACCAACTCCATCCGAGCCATAATCAAAACCGCACACGAGGTTTAATAGTTTCGAGGTCGAAACCTTTTCAAGAGGGAGAGTATGATGAGGACATCAAATCATCATCAGCTAAGAAACGAGAAATCTTGAGACTTGAAGAGGCGGGCTTTAAGTTGAGGAGACCATTGGAGTTCACAATACATCAACAAAACCGAAAGAGCCCAAATCGACCGAAGAAGCAACTTTCCGTATTTAGTTCATATGAAAGCTATATATGGAAACCAGGAGAGTCTCTCCGTACATCAAAGGGTTCTACCAGCTTCAGTTTATCTCCACTTAACCAAATAATCAAAAGGAATAAAGGAAAATACAACTTTCCTTTCTTGGAGCTAAATGAAGGTATCTTATATTCAATTGGAGCAAGACTTAATGGAGTTTCTAGAAGTCTAATGGGTCATGGATTTATTATCACAATATCAAGATATAAAGGGACGTGATACACTTCCTAATTTGGCTTAAATGGATCATTTCCTAACGACCATATGCATTGAAGCCACTTTATTTTGTTTATATTTTTAATTTTGTTATCGTTTGAATTATTCTTGTAAGAGCATTATATAAGCTCTCTTAGTTTTACCTTTTAGACACCAATCATTTTAGAAATCAGTAAAGTATTACTCAGTTTTCAAAAGATTTCGTTTTGTGTTGTTCATTAGAGTCTTATGTGGATTCCTTTGTTCTCTTTTGTTCGTATCTTTAGATCCTAAGTGTGCGAGATACTTTTGGTCTATTGATCTGCGGATTAAGATTGTTTGAGTGATTCAAATATTTTTGTTCGTTCATTTGATTGAGCGAGTCAATCAATTCCATTTTCATTTCTACCATCGATTCCACCTTCCGTGAATCAAGGCTTAAGAATCTCTCGATCATCGAGTGATATAGTATTGGAGTGATTTCGTGCTTATATCAAATGATACAAGCCTATACCCTAGGACTTATAGAAACCGGATTGAGGTTGAAAACCAAGAAGGCTAACGACTTCTCTTTTGGAATTCAGTTTGGATAGGATGGAAGTGAAGTGGATCGATGGCACCACACAAGGTATGGAAGGACTTTTGATACAGCAACACTCTTGTTCTTATCTCAAGAACAAAAGCACAACAAAGAACATGTTTGAAACAAACAAAGAACTTTATTAGAAAAGAGAATAATCTCAAAGGTTTTATCAAATTCAAGGGTCATTTTTACAATGAAATAAGCTGAGCTTTTATAGGCTGTTGCATAGCTAATCTAAGACAATAAATAAGAAAATAAATCAACATAAATACAAATAAATCAAGCTAAATTGTAAATCAATCAATTGCTTGATTGATATGGTCTTTAATGCTTGATTTTGGACCAAATGAGGAAATGGTGAAGGTGTTTTGTATCTGGACAGCTTGGGGGTGAAGTAGTGACGTTTTGGAGGTCTCTTGATGGTGTGCAACATATCAAATCTGCCAAAACCAAATAAATCAAAGGAATATATCGATTGGACCAGATTTGATCTTATTGCCTGCATATAAGGAAAGTCGAGGTGTAGAGTGATCCACTTGATCCTATGCTTGATGGTGCACTTGAATGATTTGTCAAAATCCTCTAAATGAATTAGAAACTCTCATAGATACCATACACGAATCCTTAAAGTGCCAAATATGAAAAGTTCACCTTTTGATCGGTTTAATGTCTCTCGGGTTAACTGTCGGTTTGTGGGCTTGTTTGGGTGGATACTCCATGAGTCTCCATGGTTTTGGGATGTTGAGAGGCTCATCAAGATGGGCTGTTGTGGCTCAGGTTTGGGCTGCTTCATCTTGGGCTTGTGGCCTTCGTCTTTTGGTTCGATAACCACATCAAAAGTTGCAGTGCCACCTCCAAAGAAGTTCATGGTTGGACCTAAATTGTGGATTGTATCTTTATCGGATATGCTCACAATAGTAGTGCTTATTGATTTCCGGTACATAAGTCAAATGTATCAGATATCCATGTTTATGCTTTACTGGAATCAAGGAATGCATCATTCTTTGAAGACATATTTCCATATAAGCAAACTACTAAACGCACTCGTGAAGAAAGAGATGCGACTACTTCTGTCAATGAAATTGAAGAAGAATAGGCTGTAGATGAACCTACACTGGATATGAAATCAGTCTTTCTAAACGAAGATTTAGAAGAGGAGATTTACATGAAAAAACCCGAAGATTCCGAGGTTAAGGGTCAAGAACACAAAGTGTGTATACTCTTGAAATCATTGTATGGAATAGAAAAGGCTGCGGAACAATGGCATGAAAAGTTTGACAACTTGATAATGTCAAATGGTTTCAGCATAAGTCAATGTGATAATACATCTATGAAAAGTGTACTCCAAGTGGGTATATCTTTCTATGTTTATGACATGAACATGCTCAATGAAAAATTTGACATGAAAGACAAGAGTCTTGCGGATGTAATTCTTGCGATTAAGATCATCAGAACTTCATATCACTATGTTGAAAAATTTCTTAGAGAGGTTTAAGACTTACTCTAATGGAATGGCAAAACTCCGATGGAGATGCAAGGAAACCTGACCTAATAACGCGGGTGAGCCAATATTGCAAGTGAAGTATGCACAGATAATTGAAAGTCTGAAGTACTTGACCAATTGTACAAGACCCGATCTAGCGCAAGCTGTAAATGTATTAAGTCGCTATACAAGTAATCCAGGTCATACTCATTGGAAAGTCATAACTAGAGTGTTGAACTATCTGAGATACACTAAGATTATGGGCTGCACTTTGGTAAAGAACCAAAAGTATTGGAAGGGTATAATGATGCCAACTGGATCTCAGATTCCAGAAATTCCAAATCCACAAGTGGATATGTTATTACTCTTGCTCGAGCAGCAGTATCCTTGAAATCTTCCAGGCAAACACTTCTGGCCTGATTAACCATGGAGTCAATAGCTTTAAAGAAAGCCTCACGAGAAGCAGAATGGCTTCAGGACTTTCTGGAAGATATCCCGATGTGGGAAAACCAGTGCCGGATTTGCGTGTACACTATAATAGTTAGTTAAGTATCTCCCGGGCACTGAGTAATTTATATAATTGCAAGTCTTGTCATATAAAAAGACGATATAATACCACTAGAGATATCATCTCAAGAGATAGATTACATCAAGACAACAGCTTGCTGCGAGATCAAATCCTTAAATCATCAAAGGGAATAGGCGTATGACCTACCACGAAAGATGATGTTTGATGGAAACCCCACCTACGCGATTGGAGATCCCAAGAGGTTGGTTCAAAGGGACAACTAAGTTAAACAAAATCTAAGAAAAGCACTGAAAGATGCTCAATTCCCAAGATGATAAACAATGCTTCATGTAGATATGTAAGCTTATGTATCATGGCTTTTAATGAGATAAGACCATAGCTTTCATATACATGTATATAGAGTATAACAGGGTATCCTCTGTGTATATGACATGAGCAATTGGCAATCACCTAGTGAGTGTGAAATGGGGCCATTTCTAGGAGAATGATATTAAGGCTATATTCTCCAAGTTCACTCACAAATACCAGGCATGTTCAAGGCCAAAATGAACACAATAGAGAACTGAATTCTACGAGAAAACGAAGCTGGATTATATTTATTGACTAGGTTTACACAAAAATCCGGGTGGTTCAAGACATCATGTTCACCTCCTGGCTAAGTAAATCCGACATGTATTAACAATGAGTGGTTCAAGGTTGAAATATGTTACTACCTCATATACAGTTAGTTTTTTCTTATACTCTCGAAAGTCTGTCTAGTCTAGTCGAGTTTGTAGTCTAGTTTGCCTAGTCTATCGAGTCTGCATATGTTTAGAGTCATTTCTATTCATGTGGGGGATTGTTGGAACTCAATTTTACTCAACTATTAATAAGCATTTGTTCTTGTAATATTGAGTATATATGTGAATGAGAAATGAAATTTAATAAGCAAATGAGTCTTATAAATTTATTTGAGGATTGAGTTTGAACCTTTGAATGGAATGTTTCCATTGATTAGAACTCATTTGTGTGGAGATGTAAAAGTCCACAAAGGTTAGCAAAAAGGAAAACTTCTTGTTTATATATGGGTTTCCCACAACAAAGTTCAAAAACTTTGTGGGAGTAAAAAGGGCATTATGCAAAATCACAAACGCCGGACCATGCTTGGGCTCATAGTTCATTTTATTCTTAGTGGGCTCTTATATACATGAGTATGGGTTGTGGGCTTTGGGTTTCCTTATTCCTTTGGGATAATGTTTTGCATAATGGAAAGGATAAATCTTAATGATTAGATAAATATTAAATCATTAATGATTGCGTCCTGATAATTATGGAAGATTTTTGTATCTTTTTATTTGTGGGAAAAGAAGAATATCTACAGAATATTCGTTCCTTTTCGCCAAAGCTTATCCCTTGGGGATCAAGCTGATTTTCCCATATAAATAGATGCCTCCTCTTCTCTCATTCTTAATCCTGAAATCAGAGAGAAAAATAGCAAAGGCTAAAAAGAGTTCCTTCAAAAAATCCCTCTCGTCCTTTATTCAAGTAAGTGTCCCGAGAGTATAGCGTAGTAGTTAGTTTGTAGATTCTATTATGGGTGTAGCATAATAGTCTATCACGGTTTTATCCTGGGATTCAAAAGTCGCATTTAAACCGTCTCATATTACAGGCGATTTATTGAGTTAAGAAAAGAGATCATATCTTGACTCCGTATTCATCTTATTTTCAATCGGTTTTCAAATCTCGTTTTATCTCGATTTTCTTAACTTCGTGATTTCAATCCGGATTTTCGCGGTTCTACATATACATCTTAGATCTGCCAAAGGTTATTTATATATCGAAATTTTTTGGAGTTTACATATGGGGATCCACCAGCTGTTAAATAATTGTTTATTAATTTTTAATATGCATAAAAATATTAAAAATTAGTTTTTTAAAAACGAATGATGTATTATTTAAATGGAATATATGTTATAGTTTTTGTATCATCGTTGTCAAGGGGTGTCAAAATGGGTGTAATAGTAGTAGATTAACAACGATGATAAAAAACCATAACATATATTCCATTTAAATAATACATCATTCGTTTTTAAAAAACTAATTTTTAATATTTTTATGCATATTAAAAATTAATAAACTAATATATATGTTACCCGACCCGACCCGACCCAAATCCTTATGGGTCGTAGGTATTAAAACACAACCCATATCTGCCCATTTATTTTATGGATAGAAAATTTAATACCCAAACCCAAATATGTTAAACTCATTGGCTTAATGGGTTAAATGAATTACCCATATAAAAATTATATTAAATAATAAAAATCCAAATATGTAATAATTAAAGTAAAAAAACATCATAAAACCATAGAATAAAAAGCCATAAAACCGTAAAATAAAATGAAAAATCATTCTTATTTAATTCAAAAACCCTTTAATCTTCTTTAGATGCATCCAATTTCTTCTCTTTGACATCTTCTACTTCATTGTCTACACATTATTTTCTAAGAAGTTAGCAACTTGGGTGTAATAGTAGTAGATTAACAAAATGTTGAATAAAAAAAAAAGATGAAACAGATTTATCTTTTTCATCTTCTATAAAACCAAAGAACCAGGATCTAGTGAAAAGCTTAATAAGTCAAATCCGATATTTGTTAAGAACACGAGAACTGATATTGAAAGATGACTCTGAATTGACAGTAGTGATGGAAATGCTAAGCACATCAGATGCCATATATTCTCTTTTAGTGATGAACCCGTGGGTTAACCATAACTCGAATGGGTTAACCCATTATACCCGTAAACCCTAATGGGATAACCCATCAAAACCTGTTAATTTATATGGGTTAAAAAGTTCAACCCAAACCCACTAAAATCATAGATGGATTGGGTCAACCCATAAATAATTACCCATTTTGACACTCCTAATCGTTGATAAAAAGCCAGTTGACTAAAAGTTATTCGGTCATAATAGTTGACATCTAGATCTACGCAGATCAAATCATTAAATAATTCTACATTTCTAGCATCTGGAATAAAATATAAGTGGATTTCTTAAATTTCGAGTCTTTATTTATTTTATCATTACAAAATTCAGTTTTTGCAGGAGTGAATTTATTGACAATGACTTTAAATAAATAAATAAAATTTAGAAGAATCATAACTATGACTGTTTCGTTAAAATTTATAGAATTCCAAGTTCCAACTTCCAAGTACTCAAAAAAAAAAAAAAAAAAACAAGGAATCGTAGATATTAATGGAACATGAGTAATGTGGTGATGAACATGGAAGTGTATGGCAATGTCGTTTTAGACCATAACACATGGACTACGTGTGAAAGCAAATATGACATTGTTATGGACTACGTGTGAAAGCAAATATGACATTAACTAAAGCTGTTAAAAATCTAATCTAAGATACATTGCTTAGGAAGAAATCCATAACTCATGATGAGTTTATCCGTTACTGAGTTTAATTTGTGAACAGTAAAATAATACGAAAAATATAGAATAAAACCCTAGATTTCAACAATATTCTTCCATCCAAAAGTATAAGAACGCAAACTAATTCTCAGTCACACCAAATTTTGAAAATGTATCAAAAACGCAAACTAGTTCGGAGTAAAATGTTGTGAAAGTCACTGTTTTCACCCCTCTATTATTATAAATGTATCAAAAATGCAGACTAGTCCTCAATGGTCACACCAAGTTGTAGCCTAGCATGCTATATATAATATCCTAATTTAGTTGTTTTCCCCCTATTTTGTGATATTCTATCATAGCGTGTCCGTTTTATGAGTTCCATTAGTTGGTATGGTTCACGTAATTGAAATACAAGGATCAATCTTTTAAAGTTATACCATATTTTATATCATCATTGTTAGGTCAATCAATTTATTTACGCCTAAGAGAAAGATGAAAGATTCTTCCCTCACATGTTGTTCGTATCTAGAGACCAGTTGGTATCCAACGATATTTTCACTCATAGAAAACACGTATAACAAAATATTTTAATCATTTTTAACAAGATGAAGCTTCTATAGTTATATGGGTAAGAGTAAGATTTTACTAGATCTATTGGATGAGTCTTACGAGGATATCGACTCTTGAAAATTTAACAAAACCTTATTTTAGAAAGCTCATTAATAGCGAAAGTTTGCTTCACAAATATCTCATAATTAAAGTCGTTTATAGATTTGAAACCAGTTTCTCCTTCCACTTTGCTCTAATGCATTTTTAAAGAAAAGAAAAAACTTCACCAATGCCCTATTGATGTTTTGATCTTAGTGTTTTCAAGATTTTGAAACAAGACATGAAATATATATAAGAAATACCACTGCTACTAATTTAGTAAGCATCTCATTTCCACCTTTTGATGAATATTTTTATGATGATCAATTTAATTTATCTTGAATCATCTCACTAATAAACACACAAATTTTTCACTTCGAACCTCCATGATTTCCAACATGCCAAGTACGATCCATCCTACAAATATTAATAATCCCTAGGATCATTTTCATCTCGCCGCAAGCCGAATCCTCAACCTTCTGAAACTTTTTTAACGATTATCAGGAGAAAACAATTTACTAGCCGTACACGTTTTCATATTTTTGAGTCTGTTCAAATACCTAACATTAATCTTTGTCTTGTTTGGTGAATATTAAGCTATTATCCACAAAAGAAGGTGAGAATTTGATATATTGTGGTTTTTCTCCATATATTTAGTACGATTAGTCTTTTTTAGTGTATGTAATAAGACTATAGGTACTAAACACGTGTTGGAAAAATTGGAGAAAAAAGAATGCTTATAAGCAAAAATGATAATTAGACGACCAACTAGACCAATAGACAGCCGGCTGACTTAAGTCGACCGACTAGGAAGACCAGTCGACACAATAAGCCCCTGAACCAAGAAAAGGTAATGTTTTATAATTGGATTTTTTATTTTCCAAGCTTCCTAATGTTTTTAAAAGAGGACCAAAATGTCTATGAGTAGTATATAATTTTTGTGCAACCATTTTTTAGGCAATATAATACACTTTAGAGATTAGGGTTTTCTTTTACGTTTTGCTTAATAAGGTTTTACGGTTTTCTTTGGAGAGAAGGATTAGACCACGTCATGAACTCTAGTGTTTCTAGTTTTGATCTATTTCTATGCAATGCTTTCATTTAAACACGTCTTTTATTTAAATATTTATATGTGAGTAGTTCACTTGTTAGAACTATGATTTTTCAAAGGGTTAAATTATGATTTGTTAGATTGGTTTTATTCAAGGAATAATCTATAGGATTTTTTCACCTGAGTTACTCTTAAAATTATTTTAATCTTATTAATTAGGATTTATGATCTTAGGGTAGTTAACTGAGATATATTTGATTAACGAACTAGAAGTAACTCCTGCCAGCAGTTTTGCCTCTTCGTAAAGAGATTTAGTTTAAGGAAACTATTAAGTTACCAAACATGTGTTTTTAATGGTTTTCTAACCTCACTAACTACACAAACATATGTGTATTTTAGGTTTTTAGATAAAATTCGGTTTTTACAAAAAAGAGTTGGATTCTCTCGAATTTTTGTGATTTAAGTTCTAGAAGATGATTAGTTTTCTTCCTTGTTGATTTAATATACAGTTTATGATCCTCTGCAAATTACCTTAGGCTTAGCGGCTTTAATTTATATGTTTACAACTGTTTATTAATTTATACGATTTATTTTTACAACTGTTCCGTCTGAGTTTTACCTGAATTTGAGAATTGAATGCATTGTGTAGTCTATGTTGGAACGATAAAACCGTTTGTATTAAAACTACATTGATGCTCACTTTGAGCTAATTAGGGTGAAAAAAATTCACAAATCAAATTTTTAGTTGAGTGGGGACCAAAACGCATAGTATAAGAATAAATAGACTCAAACGACCGACTGACCCTCAGCCGGTCTACTGGGTCCAAATTTCAGTTTTAAACTACAACTTTCTAATTAGAAAAATAAAAATTACGAAAACCCAACAACTTCTCTCATTATCTCTTGAGATTCACTTGATTTCAACATTTTAAAGGCCAAATCTATTGATTTGATTGCTCTTTTGCTCTTCACATAAATGATTTACTAGGTATTTCTATCAATTTTACCACTTTTAAATTATATTTGGTTTAGAATTTTAAGGTTTATAGAATAGATGAAATCACTTGAGTATAGGGTGTTATAGTATGCAGTTGTGTCGAAGTAAAGTTTAGGAGAAGATTGTGCATTGTTTGTGATGATAATTGATGAGATTTGTTGTGTTTTGTGAAAACCCGTCAACTCATCTCTAGAACTATACTTTGATTTATGAATGTTTCAATTACAACTAACAAAAAGTTTATATCATTTTATAAACGTTTTTATATGAAATTTTTTGTTTTTTGTAAAATACTCCTTTTATATAATTTTTTTTTTTCTTTTTGAAAAATACCCTATTTTATTTTTTTTCATGTAAACTGATTTGAATTCATGTATTAATACATTCATTTATTTATTAATATTTTAATATTTTAGTAGATCTACAATATATATATCTTTGAAGACATCAACCAGATAGTAAAAATTTTGAGTTGGAACTGTCCGTATTTCAAGAATGGCATGTCAATTGATCAGTTACAAGATATATGAAAGAAATTAAAGCCGCGGGGGAAGGGGAGGGGGAAAAGGGGGGGAGAGGTTGTTGAGGACCTCTGGAGACGTAGAACAACCATACTTTGTTCACTAGGGGGTTTCCTCAACGAGCTCTAGTGATAGTTCGAAAAGGACAGGCTGCTACAAACTGCTCCAAGCTACATTAGTATTTTTATTTTTATTTTTATTCTCTTGTCATGTCGGCCCTTCTGATATAACCATATCTCTTAATAAAAAGTGATTCTTGACCCTTATTTATCTATTCTTCACGTATTGGAAAAACAATATTCGAAAATTTTTGGGACAAAAGAAGAAAGCTGGAAAATTTCAAAAGTATCACCGCCATGAAACTAAGTTGGCGGACACAAGTCCATTCCAGAAGATGGTTTAGAGCTGCAGACGTTCTGGTTGGTAACTCCGGTCACAACAACATAGTCAGATTTCATCTCAACCCTTGTGATCCTATAGCTGCCACATGAATCTTGTCACGTCACAACCCACGGGTTTCGCCATCCTCAACGTGTCGACCAGCGTAGCTGCTCTACTCGGCCCCAACCGTGCCATCTGATAGGTGTTTATTTCCAATTCCTAGAAATTTGGCCTAAGAGGATTTAACAAACACCCTAAATTTTCCAATTTTTAAAGTCCTAAACTGATTCAAATATAAAACATATCACTGTAGCAATTTAGTTGTCGAGTCCAAACGTTATGGTTTAAACACTATGAATGTAAGCAATGCAGTTAGTTAGGATGATGAGTTGTCTTGATTTTTTCGTTTTTTTAATAAAAAAATCTAAATCCTAGGTTCAAAAATAAATGAGATCAACGATAATAAAATGAACTAAAAATTCAAACTAGTCAAGCTAGATGACAAAAAAAACCCAATATAGAATAGTAAACATGCAAGGAACATAAAAAAACTAAGAAAACGCATAATCAAAAAAAAAATTATAAGATTAATCTAAGACAAGAAATTCAAACAAAATTCAAAGGTAAGATGCATCTAACTGAGATAAATACGATAAAGGCATAGGTATAGATGGTGAGAGTAGGTAAAGATTGGATCTTGGTTCTTAATTAACTTTTGAAACGTTAATCTAGTGGTTTAGGTTCCATTTTATATTAACTTTTTCTCTTGGAATTGGCCATCCATGTTAATTCCTAAATAACTATCCCCTCATGCTATTTGTGCATCAATGGTCATTAGATTCGATCATAATCTATCATTTGATCCCTTCGATCCTTGTTTCACTCGGTCTATCCGAGTTTGGATGAGTACAAAAACTGACCGCCCGTTGATCACCCAAAACGAGTCGAAACTTCATGATGAAGTCATACTTTGGGAAATTCGGCGAAAAACAAGTAAAATATACCTAATTCGGGTTTCAACTTGTGTTTAGCTTCGTCGAAGGCCAAAACTAATTACACCACCAATAACCGAGAAACTCAGACGTTATTATGCACGAATCTTGGTAAATCGAAAGATCTAAGAAAGGTGTATTTTGAAAACGAGATTTTTAGAGTTCAATGGAAGAAACTAGAGAGGAGATCGATGAAAATAAAGCTTTTCACTAAAAAAAAAAAAGGACATTTAACATCTCTAAATTTGGTTGTTTGAAGCATTTAAAAATCAATATTGGTTGGTAACAATGGTTTTAGAATATTGAAGATGATGGCTTTTTCGTTATTACGTGAGATTATATGGGTTATTTTCTTTGATATCCAGTCATGAGATTATTGAAGTTTGTGTTAAGTTTTTTCGTGATTAAACTTGTTCAGAATGGTATTTTAAAGTATTTTGAAAGTTTGGGAAAAAGAAGTTAATTTTGCAAGAAAACCTAAAACTAGAAGGAGAGATTTCAAGTTTTTTGTAAGTTTAATTTGTAGGTTCTAAAAAACGTTATATTTACCACAGAAAAAAAGAAAAACTTTTTAAATTTTTTTGTAAAAAGAAGTTTCTTGGATGTAGAAAAAAAAAAATAACCACAGCTTTTGGAAGAAAAGATTCAGAATGAGGTACATCAATATAAGTGATTTTTTTATAAAAAAAAAAAAAAAAAAAAAGAAATTGAATTTTAATGCATCGTGAGCTGACCACAATTTCCTCCTAGAAATATGGCTACTTTTGTGTGAGTCTTTGCCCTTATACTTTTATGTAATAATAACTTCCAACAATATAAAGTTATGGTTTTTTCATATGTTTTGGATCGTACCAAGGTCGATCTGAATCATACCAAGATCGAATTAATCTACTGTTTTCAACAATTCATTTTGGACTTACTTCGTAATAACTTCAGATGAACATAAAAAGTGATGGTACAATGAACAATAATTGCAGACCCAAAGACTCACTAAGAGTTTTGGAGATGAACAATAATTGCAGACCCAAAGACTCACTAAGAGTTTTGGAGAGTCATGTGACATTCATATAAGATAGCAAGAATGATATTATTTACTTTACTATAGCACATCATTTTTAAAAAAATTTATAACTTAAATTTTCTGCTATAATAAATTGTTTTACAATAGCAATATCCTATTGTTGTAATTCTATTGTTTAGTCGATCCAAACCGTATTAAATTGTTGTTATTACATATATTTGTGTATCAATTGGATTTATATAAAAATTTATATCTTATTTATATAAAAAAAATTTATGTATACACCAAATCTAAATAAATATACAAAACAAAAAACAAAATATTAAATAATGAGCAATACTCACATTCTTCTTCTTCTTGGATTTTTCTTTCTAGAAAGCAACACAACACTCATCTTTTTTTTCATCTTAAGGTTCATTTGATCTCCAAATCATCCTCTCCCTGAAAACTTTCATTCTCTCTATTAGTAGTAAATCCAATATAAACGACATCACCAACTACTTTGAAAAATTATCCATGTAAATGAAAGAGATAATCTATCAGATACTAAAAAATCTTGCATCAAGAACTATAAAAAAATCAATCAAGTTTGACTAGGTACTCACACATCTGATCAAACTCATCTTGAATATCCTTGCGAACAAAAATTGTAACGTTTCTTAACAACAACCACCAGCCATATCCATAAAAACAGTATATAACTAATTCAAATAATATAGACATACTAAGACAAACCCTAAGTAACCAAAAACACACATACATTTATACATGAATGTTTTAGCTATACATATCAAAATAAGTGAATTTTTTTTTCACTCTTAAAGTTCTAAGTGTTTGACGTTTAATACCCAAAATTTGGCTCCAAAAGTCCATTTTTCCTCTCGTTCAATGAAATTTTGGCTTAGCGTTTATTAAATGACATATTAGGGTGTCAAAACCCAACATATCCTCTATAATAGTAGTTACGGAAAACGAGGTATCGTAATGTACTATCAATGTCCACCTTTTTTCTAGTGATCAAGTGGTAAAACTCTTTTGTGTCCTCCTAAATTCGGAGATTGAACCACCCAAATGACCATGATTCCTTACTTTCTCATTTATTTATGTTTATTATGTTGTTTCTAACCTGAATCAAAGCTCCTTCCACCTTTTTAATACACTTTTACTCAGTTATATTCATAATTATGAGCATTTGTTTCAAAAAAATTTTCAAAAAATTGCATTATAACAATAGTATGATTTTATGACTTCTTGAAAAATATTTATAAGTCTGTCACTGTATGGACAAAAAATACATTTTTCATCTTTTTTTTGTCCACTACAATACATCAATGTACCTCATGCGGACCAATGGTAAAAGTTGGATAAAAGTGTGTTTTCTTCTCTATTTCATCAATTCGGATATGTCACCGAACTTGTAGAAAGAGCTGTCTAATTGAGGAAGGAGTCGAGGAAGACGACCGACTGAAAGGTGCTAAGAGTCTAAGTCAATCCGGATAGAACAGTCAAATGATAGGAAGGGGAAATGGAACTGTGGAGAGGATTCTACTTAACCGTCAGGATGGCACCCCGAGTGCAAGTTGTGTGGAAGAAGACATGATGCGGAATGCTGAAAGGCGACATGTGTGTCGTTGCGGAAGAAAGGACCATGATGCTTGAAACTGTCCAAGGTCAGAAAAGGGACAACCGAGGAGATCCAGAGAAAACTAGGGAAATTGCTACCATTGTGGAAAAGTCAGGCATATTAGACCAAATTGTCCGAAGCTGAAAGTGGAAATGCAAGTGCGACAAAAAGATAACCGTGAGGAACATGAACCAGCTGTTAAGAGGTAGAATATGACCCCACAGTTTACGAGCTCTCTAAGAATAGTGGTGACTCTGGAAAGTACAACTCGATCACTGGTATGTAATCCTTCCAAGTCAAGATTAAATTTCGGCATAGGATGGCGTGCATACATGTAAGATTCTTAGCATTATAGGTAAATTTGTAGGGACATTGATTGTAGGCGGTGTAGAAACACATGTCTTCTCTGATACTGGAGCATCACATTGTTTTATGACTCCGGGATGGTTTGAAATTAGTGGGTTACTGTGGGAACCTAACTCGGGAATGGATAATGTGGAAGCAGATGGTGGGCTGTTGATGCAACCATTAGGAATTGTGTGAAACATTCCAGTGTTGTTTGGGGATGTCAACGTCCCAGCTGACTTAATTGTGGTTTAACTTAAGAATTATGAAGTAATTATAAAAGAGACTGGTTGGGCGCCAACAAAGCAACCCTGGATTTTCATCGGGGTCGGGCTCAATTAGAAACTGATAGGGGAAAGTTGGAATTCATGAGATCTTATGTGCATCCGATAGTTTAGTTATCTCGACAATCAAATCATAAAAGATTCTAAAAACAGGTGTGAGACGTAGATAGCTATGATAAACACCGATGATAAAGGGCTGAGTTGAGATTTGAAGGACATTCCGGTGGTGAACGAATTCGCAGATGTATTCAAGCCTTTATCAGGAACACCACCTGATAGGTCTGATCCGTTCACGATAGAGTTGGAACCAGGATCAGCTCATATATCTCCAGTGCACCATATCAGATGGCTCCAGCCGAAATGGCCAAGCTAAAGAAACATTTGGAGGAACTGTTGGAGAAAGGATACATCAGACCGAGTAGTTACCCATGGGGTGCACCGGTGTTGTTTGTGAAGAAGAAAGATGGAAGCTTTAGGCTTTTCATTGACTATAGACGGTTAAACATGGTGAATATGAAGAATAAGTACCTGATACCCTGAATTGACGAGTTGTTGGATCAACTCAAAGGTGCAACATGGTTTTCCAAAAAAGATTTGGTGCATGGCCATCACAAGATTCTGATTGATCCAAGGGACATCCGAAAAACGGATTTTGGAACAAGATATGGTCACTATGAGTTCGTGGTCATGCTGTTCGGATTGACCAATGCGCCAAATGTATTCACGAAGATGATGAATGGCTATTTCGGGATTGGCTAAATGTATGTGTTATCATCTTCATTGATGATATCCTCGTCTACAATAAGGATAAGTACCTGATACCCTGAATTGACGAGTTGTTGGATCAACTCAAAGGTGCAACATAGTTTTCCAAAAAAGATTTGGCGCATGGCCATCACAAGATTCTGATTGATCCAAGGGACATCCGAAAGATGGATTTTAGAACAAGATATGGTCACTATGAGTTCGTGGTCATGCTGTTCGGATTGACCAATGCGCCAAATGCATTCACGAAGATGATGAATGGCTATTTCGGGATTGGCTAAATGTATGTGTTATCATCTTCATTGATGATATCCTTGTCTACAAGAAGGATCATTAAACACACCAAAACCATTTGAGGATGGTGATGGAACAGTTAAGAGAACATAAATTCTTTGCCAAATTGAGTAAGTGTAGCTTCTAAAAAAGGAGTATTGGGTTCCTAGGACACATTCTATCGGACCAAGGAGTATATGTGACCTTGATAAGATCAAAGCCATTAAGGAATGGCCGAGACCGAATAATGCGATAGAGATAAGAAGCTTCCTTGGCTTAGCCGGATACTATAAAATATTCGTGAATGGATTCGCGAGCATGGCTCAGTACATGAGACAGCTAACAATGAAGGATGTGAAATATGAATGGAATCAGCTGTATTAGGATAGTTTTCAACGGTTGAAGGAGATGTTAACGTCTGCACCTGTCTTGGTACTACATGAACCGAATGAACCATATGCGGTGTACACAGCTGCATCCAAAACAATATTGGGTTGTGTCCTGATGCAGAGAGTAAAATTTATTTCCTACACATCAAGGCAATTGAGGAAGCATGAAGGGAACTATCCCACCCATGACTTGGAAATGCAGCAATGGTATTTGCACTAAAGACTTTACGATTATATATTTATGGTGCCAAGATGAAAATCTTCACCGAGCACAAGAGCTTGAAATATATCTTCACGCAACCTGAACTCAAATTAAAGTATAGAAGGTGGATGGAGTTGGTTACGGACTATGAACTGGATATAGCTTACCATCTAGGAAAGATTAACTCAGTTGCATATGCTTTGAGTCAAAAACGATCTGAGGTACATGTGGAAAAAGAACCCTACAAATCTGGTTGGGTTAGCCAGAAGACTGCATCTCAATGCATTAATAAGCGATAATGAACAATTGGGTCTAGGGGCAGCACATCAAGTAGACTTGCTAAGTCAAATTCGCGTTGCCCAAGATTCAGATGAGAACTTGAAGAAAGTTTTATTGAACGATCAGACAGAGTATAAGACGTCTAACAATGAAACCATTGTGGTAAACGGTAGAGTATGTGTACCCAAGGTTCCTGAACTGAATGAAGATATATTTATGGTAGCACACCAATCCAAATTCACCATTCACCCAAGTATGAATAAGATTACCAAGACATAAAGAGGTAATATCATTGGGTCGGAATTAAGCGAGATGTGGCTAAGTAGGTAGAAAAGTGTCCAACTTGTCAAGTGATCAAGGCAGAACACCAAGTGTCTAGCGGATTGCTACAGAACTTTCATGTCCCAAATTGGAAGTAGGATCGCATCACAATGGATTTTGTGGGTGGATTTCCAATGAAAAAGTCTAAGCGGGATACAATATGGGTTGTGGTGGATAGATTAACAAAGACAGCACACTTTATTGCCATCAAGAAGACTGATGGGACGTAAAGACTTGCCAAGCGGTACATTGACGAGATAGTCCGATTACATGGCGTCCCGGCTAGCATAGTCTCAGACCGTGACTTCATATTCATAGCCCATTTCTGGAAGGCTTTCCAAGATGCAATGGGAGCAAAGGTAAAGATGAGTACATCTTATCATATTCAGAACAATGGGGGAATCAGAACGGACAATCCAAACACCGGAGGATATGCTGCGAGCATGTGTCTTGGATTGGGGTGGATCTTGGGAAGATCATCTAGCATCAGCTGAGTTTTCATATAACAACAGCTTTCAGGCAAGTATTGGGATTTCCTCATATGAAGCACTATATGGTCGGCCATGTCGAACACCTTTGTGCTGGACCCAAGTGCCGGAGCGAAGTGTGTTTGGACCGCATATTGTAAACGAGACCTTAGAGAAGATTAAGTTCATGAAGATCAAAATGAAGGAGGTTCAAAACCAACATAAGAATTTTTCAGACAAGCAAAGGAAAAACATAACACTATTACTCTAGACATAACTCCACATTGTTGCTCTAGACATAACTTCACATTGTTGCAAGCCTTATGTTGCTCCAAGTTTTAGGAGAGAATAATGTATTAAATGAAGAGGGGGTGAGGTCCTTTATATAGGAAATCTCAAGAGTACAATGGGAATAACAAAAGATGGTGAAGATGAGGGTAAGATAATAAAAGTGCAAGAGATGAGCTTGTCCAACAAGGTTGGCATCTTTGACCACCCTTGATCACTTGAGACCACTTTTAATGAATTTTGACCACTTTGACCATTTCTTTCGTCCAGATTCATACCGGTCGATATGGTCTCCTTGGGAGTCATTTCTGCACAGTGTTCACCTTTGAAACATACACACGTAGGTACACTAAACTGATCGTATCTTGAGAACCAAAACTCCAAATGCGACAAGACAACTTCCATTGGAAAGCTAACTCAATTTTCTATAATTAAATGAATATCATACAATGCATAGAGAAAAAAGCTAGGAATAAATATTGAGAGACTTACAATTTGTGTGCTAAAGCTAGGTGATGATGATGATCCAAAATTTTGACATCACTACAACTCCATTTTCAACGAATCCAGTCTTATGAAGAGTGCAAAAGCCGATTCAAATTGGAAGGCCTTCGTCTGATTTAATCTTTCAAGATCTTAAGATTCGTCATGCACAACCCGTTTTCTTCCTTGGTGTAGAATGTGCATATTTCTTCATGTAAACCCAATGTGACTTAAGCCACATATAAAACACATCCATATGGATCCATATTCAGTCTCTATGCTTCCTTGATTACCATTTTTCTCTTTTTATTCTTTTAGCTCTAAAATGATCTTAAAATAATGAAAAGAGACAAAAATGTAATAAAATGCAAAACCTCTAACTCTAAGACTCAAGATAATAGGGCAATGCTATTTTGATACTTTTATGGTAGTGGAAATGGTCTTTAAGACTGTATAACCTACATAAAGTAGGTGCTAAAACTGTCACTTTCTGGACTCATCAGAGGGCAACATACCTACAATTGGTCAGTGGGTTTTATTCCACTTCCAAGTTTTCTTTGATAATTTTCCAAACATTGTTTTCAAAATCATTTCAATTTTCTCACCGTAACCATCACCATCTAACCATGAGAATATATCTTTAAGTTATTCCTGAAAAAGTTGATAATGTTAGTGTGCAAACAACATGGTGAAGATCAAATAAATAATTTTGAACTTCACCGTGAAGATTTGAACTTCACCGTGAAGACTTCAAGCTAAAGTCTGAAAATATTTTTTTAGTGGGGACTTCACCGTGAAGTGTCATATAAGAGACTTCAATTTCTTGTGAGGAGAGACTAAAATGTGGACATAAGAGAATGTGAAAAAGCTAATAATACACTTGTTTAAGCATGCCTTTCATGAGGTATTTTCTGTCTCTTGAACCTCTGTAAGCCAGCATAGGTGGGTTTGGGTTATTTTTGTATGGCTCTTTCTAATCGGTTACAAAGTTCGGTAGAGCAAAGTAGACCCAAGACTGCAATGCTTGGATAGCCTCGTTGATGTGATAAGTCTTGGTGATACCTACAACCTTCACTGAAGAAATCAAGTTCTTCAATGCCACTATTCCCAAGGGTAGTCTAAAAACTCCTCTCAATCTATCACCAACCTACGGAGGTTTACATTGCATCATTGATTGTGTGAGTAGGCATCGATGCAACCAACAAGGATAGCTAGATAGCCCAACCTCAACCAATCATCCCGATCCAAATCAGTACAGAGTTTAGTCGATGCAAAACAGTCTTTATAGCTTGGTACAACCTCCACAGTCACTCCAAGCCGTTTCCAGAACTGTTTCATCTTATATTTTACCTCAACCTCTAGAGATATAAGATTTTCTTTATATTCGCAGTTGAGCCCAGTGATGTGTTTGAACTCGTGAATAGAAAACTTGATTGGGGTTAGACCAATGAAAATATAAATCTCATGCTTCTTATTTCATACCCGTTAGAAAATAAGCTAAAGTGGACCAGCCTCGATGTCCACGAGATATACTGGTGGTGGTAAGACACCATGTATGGAATTCCATATCTCGTATCATTACAGTGCTGCTAGCATCAAACAACTTAGATATTCCGCTAGATATAACTATGCTTTTGTAAAACTCCGGCTCATCATCTTTGATGAATAGCCTTATTGGGAAATTTCAGCTCTGGTTTCACATGTGGTTCAGTCATTACAAATTAATTTGTCAAAAGCAAAAACAATTGAAAAACTCCTCATTCAAGTTGAAGTCTGGAACACTTTATGAGTGGGGGGGGGGGGGGGGGGGGGGGGGTTTAAGGTGAAGTCTCCACTAACAAGATGTTTCATACTTCACATTGAAGTCTTCTCCCATTTTGGAATCTATCATCGGATATAGGCGTAGTCTCATTAGTTTTTTTTTCTTTGTAATTTATCGATTTAAGGATTAAGGCTTCCTGTTGAAGTTTCTATATATATAAAATTTTATATTATACATTTCAAAACTTCAATTTGAAATCTTCATAATAAAATTGTAATCAATTATTAAAATATTCTCATCAACGACATATGAGCTAAAAAAAAAAAAAAAATGTAATACATATATATTCAAACCTTTCAATAAATTACAAAATAAAAGAGTTTATGATGTTAAGTCTAACAAATACAAGCGTTTAATAAAATAAATTAAAATCTGAAAAAAAAAATTCAAATGGACAAAATAGCCACTTGGAGGATTACACCGGCCACCATCAGATTCTTCAACTCGATAGTTGAGCTACCACTATCTCCGTATTCAGAATGTGGCGATGCATCGTCTCCATCAGTTGTGTATCAACATAATTCTGAGAGATGCATTGAATTTATTCTACAAATTATTCCACAACGAGCCTCAACTCTTCAAACTCTTCCATCATAGTCTCCTCCCACCCCTTGAATATATGGTAGCCAACATCCTTTACAAACACATAATAATAAAAATTACTATTAAATTCCAATTCCAAATTATTCAAACTCCAAACACAAAAAAACACCTAAATAGAATTTGATACCTCATAGTTTTCACAACCGTAAAATCTTCTACCATAATTTTGATCGGTAGTAAATGTTTGGATTATAGACACCAAATTCCATAAATATCTCCACGAAAATCAATAACTTCCACCAGATCGACGCCTAGTCGTGGAACTCACATAACTTTATGAACTACTTGAGAGTTGATTGTAGTTGTATCGCGCCATTCTGCTTACCATTTAACAAGTACACATCACAATGGAAAATTCTCAATAAAATTCGGAAAAAAAAACTCATAAACAATTGAAGATTCATATCAGAACTTTTGTTTTAAATATTAAGTGTTGTACGAAGCTAAAGAATAAACACACAACAACTAAACCAATAAAGCATTATCGAAAATTGCAGATCTGATTCGTTATATACAAAATCTTTTATTGATTAAATCAAAAATATAAAATAAAGATTCTAGATCTACGAATTTAACTATCGTCTAGTGATGTTGTGCCTCAGATCTGTAGCAAGATGAGAAAAAACAAAAATTAGTAAACAAAGAACTACAACAAGACAACAAAGTTGTTAGTGAGATACGAGGTTGAAAAATTACCACTTTTGAATATATAATAATAGAGACGACTACGAAAAAAGAACAAGAAGAACGACGTCTTCCTAGCAACAGTATGGTGGAGCAGCATCGAAGGTGGAGAGATCTTGCTTTATAGAGGTTTTAGAGAGGGAGAGTGCTCTTGCCGTTTAGAGAGGGAGAGAGATTTGAGAATACTAGAGAAAACTGAGTTTATATATGGGGGTAAAATTCGGATTAGGTTAAAAATTGTCATTTAGGAGACTTAAATAAAGAAAAAGAATAAAGAAAATTTATAGTTTAAATAATATAATAATAATAATAAGTAGTAAAATTTATAATGATATGATATTTTTAAAGGCAATTCTTCAAAATGCCACGCAAAACTTGGTTGTGGACAAAAATGACACGCAGTGGTTTTGTTCCAAATATGTCATTTTAGTTGGACGATATTGCCCTCAATGACTTAGGATGGAAGTTGCTGATATTCGGGAAGCAAAATATCATATTCATTATGGCCGTCCTAAATTTGACTTTTAAAATCATAGTTTTTGGAAGAAATTTGGTGATTTAGGATAGAAATAGTTGATATTTGGAAAGCAAAATGTCATTTTAAGTACGGTCATCCTAAATTTGACTTATAAAACATGATCCCTAATGTTTAGGAAGGAATTGGTTGATTTATGATGAAAGTTGATGCTATTCAGTACGGCCGTCCTAAATTTGACTTCTAAAATCTTAGTTTTCAGTTTTAGATTTCGTGATTTAGGATGAAATATTTTATATTTGGGAAGCAAAAGGTCATTTTAGGTATATCCGTCCCAAATTTGACTTCTAAAATATGATTTTAGCATTTAGGAAGGAATTTGTTGATTTTTTTTTTTTTAACACTGTCTTTATTGATCAAAGACCAAGCCTAGATTACAAGAGATGGTATCCAATAGGAACCAACAAACATGAGGAGAGCAAATTCAAAAACAGGCCGCAAGGTTACCTGATACTAATTGGGACCAAATAACACAAGCCTAAGAGCTATTGGCTTCTCTTTGAAGGACTTGACTTAACCATTGGGGGCCTCCATCGGCTATATAAGACTGATACTTATGCAAATTAGTAACACTTTCAGCTATAGAAGCAGCCACTATATTTGCACCTACGAAGTAGAGACGACACTAACTCCATCAAACACCCGAGCAAAGCTATGAATACAAATTAGGATGCCTCTATTGTTAGGGAAACGATCTGGATTGGAAAAAGCCTCAGCCACTAAGGGAAGAGAAGTTTCCACGACCACTCTTCTGTGTTGCAGATTTTCAACCGATTGAAGGGCCCACCAAAGGCTAAATAGACCTGCATCCAGATTTGAGATTACTCTTGAGAAAGAACGACAGCCATGAGCCAGTGATTCACCTTGTGAGTTTCTCAGAATCCAAGCAGCACCAGTGTTCCTATCGTGTGAAATCCAAGAGCTTCCAATGTTACATTTTAGACTATTCGAATCTAGTTTGGACCAGCTTGGCTGAAAATTAGAAGGATGCTCCTCTCTACTAGGATTAACCGATGACGGGTAATTTACAGCATACCATAATTATGCATCTTCAGTAGCTTTATCCAGGATAGCTTGAGAATCATACCTCGTTTTCTCAAAAACAAACAGGTTCCTTGCTTTCCATATTTGCCATAGGATCCACGGGACTCTTTGAACTACCGCAGTCACACTCTATCTTTTCTTTAATTTTTTAAGAATATGGTGAAGATTGAGTAGCATTTGAGTTGTTTGAGAAACCACTAGAAGGCATTGGGAATTGAGATCTTTCCCAAGTCTCTCGAGCCACACTACAATGAAACAACATATGGCAAATTGTTTCCTCAGCATTTTGACAAAATGGACATTGTGAGCTTACCTGGATGTTCCTCGTTAGCAATCTAGCTTTAACCCCCAGAGCACCAGGTTAAGATTTCCACAGGAAGTGTCGGATCTTAGGAGAAGTTTTAACTTTCCATAACTCACTCCATACTCTCTTTTCTAATGGCGGTAATGGTACATAAGCAGTTTCAATATCCAGCAACGTTTCAGTGAGCCTATACCCACTTTTTGAATCATACAACCCATTAGCAGAAAATCCCCATACCAATTTATCCTCTTGGAATTGACAGATGGGAACTTGGAGGATTTTCTGGACATCTTCCTCTACAAAAGTTTGTCTTAGTAAGGGAGTATTCCAGAAATTAGTATGGGGTATTATGAAATCCGCTACCAAGGCTGTGAAATCCATAACAGAGTCGTCTCTTGGACGTGGAGCTCGTGGTACCTCCTCTCTTATCCAGTTTTCCAGAAAAGCTCTCGTATCATTACCATTACCAATGACACGCAACAATCCTGAAAAGTTCTCTACCAAACAACAGACTTTTCCAAAAATAAGACGGTTTTTTTCCTTCTGATGCCATAAGAAAATCCTCCGTGGGGAAATACCTACTTTTGATAACTCTTGCTACCATAGACTCCAGATTGTGCCATATTCTCCATGCTTGTTTGGCCAAGAGAGATTGATTAAAACACTCTATATTATGAAAACCTAAACCCCCCTCCTCTTTCCTTCGACATAGCTTAGACCAGGCCACCCATGAAATTTTTTGTTTGTTGTTAGCATCATTCCACCATAACTCTATCATTGTGCTAGTTAGTTTTGCACATAGTTCTTTAGGAAGATGAAACACTGACATGGCGTATACTGGAAGAGCTAATTGATAGACTTGATCAAAACCGATAGAATTTGTTGATTTAGGATGGAAGTTGTTGATATTCAGTAAGGTCGTTGACTTTTAAAATCTTCGATTTTAGGAAGAAATTTGTTGATTTAGGATGAAAGTTATTGGTTTTGGGAAGCAAAAGATCATTTTAAGTACGACCATCTTAAATGTTGATATTTGGGAAGAAGAATGTCATTTTAAATACGGTCATCTTCAATGATCAAGGATAAAATCGGAATTCAAAGTGGTAATTTTATCAAAAAATTTTCCGCGTAGTATTTTTTTTCAAAAAAATTTCTTGTGTCATTTTGGTCTTTTTCTTAATTGATATGTTAATTTTAACAAATAATAATTTTTAGTTAATATCTAAAAAAAAAAGCCTAAAATAACTGTAAAAAGTTACTTTCGACAATAATAATAATAGTACATAGAGTTTTTAATGAGAAAAATATCATTAATGACAAAAATGCCATTAATAAAAAAATTTAATGGTAAATTTGAAAATTCAGAAACCCCTTTCCGAGTAGTCTTTTTCTTTCCCAAATTGTACTTTTGAAAATTCAAGAAGGAAAAACACTATTTGGGAAGGGCTCCCCAAACAATATTTTTTCCACGCGAATTTCCAAAAAAAAAAAAAAAATTTTGTTAAAGATATTATAAAATTACAAAAACATATCGTAAACTAGTTTTTGATGTAGTTTTTCATTTGTTTATATTTAAATTAATATGTGAATTGATATATAAATACATAATAAATCAATACATTAATACATTAGAAACATAAAGAATAGAAATTTAGGAATTAAAATATTTGTTATCATAATTAATTATTAGATTAGTACATATAATTAAAATAATTCAATAATAATAATCTTTAAATAAATTATATTATAATAGAAAATGTTTTTGGTATGATATTTGGTTTATGGTCGGAGAAAAAAAAAATTGGTACTAAATTTATACCAAATAATAGTGTAACTTTTGGTGTAATGATTGTGTAGATGTTAGTACAAAAATAACACGTTTATCGAGAAAATCTTACGACCCACAGAGCTTTAAAAAAAAAAAAAACAAATGATAAAGTAAAGATAGATGATAAAAACGACAATGATGATTAGTCTAAATAGTCTCGTTATCGAATTTAAACAGCTAAACAATTACGGTGATGCCATTATCACCGAAAAAAGGAAAAACACTATTATGTCTCATAATTGTGATATATTGACGTTAGGCCAAAGCATCCAAAGATGGGGTTTCAAAATGAAAACGAAGATAATAACATGGTGGGTCCAATATTGACGCTATCATATGATATTACCGTACTTTTGTACGTAACGCGAACAAGTAACATGGCATGTCTTTTTCTGGACAAAATTATTTCTACCCCATGGGTAATATTTAAAATTTCGAGTGAATTTGATAAATGATGAGATAAATGACTTAAAAAGTTGAGTAAAGGATATTACAATAAAAATGTACTGTTCTTTGAAAATATATTTATTCAGTATTTTTATTAAAAAATATAGGGGGTGTATTGAACTTGACATTTAGAATGATTTGAATTTTAATAAGATTTTATATGATTTTGATGGTTCTGGGTGATTTTAAATAAGTTGTTATGATTTGGTATTAAAATCCCCAACAATTCCACCTAAAACCATGAGATTTGGATCTTTATATTTTTAACTAAGAAAGTCTCCTAAAATCTCCTAAAATCTCCTATAGTCACTAAAATTCCAATACTTGAAACATTTTCAATAAGAGTGGATTTGATAAGATTTTTAAAAATTCTTGTTTGAATAACAGGGGATTGTAAATGATTTTAAATGACTTTACATAAATATCATGTTCAATAACACTGGATTTGGGAGGATATTTTAAAATCTTTAATTGAATAAGAGAGGATTTTTAAAAAACCCAAAAACCTTTTAAAATCCACATTTCAATACACCCCCATAGTGATATTTTTTTGGTTAAAATTGCAGTGATATTTAAGGCCTTAGATAGTTACACTTACATTAAAATGTTATGTTCTCGTATGAAAAGATGATTTTGAACTTTTATAAACCGACATTTTAAATCTCCAATCAATGACCGACAGTCTCAGATTCTAGCGAAGAAAACATCGGTAGAGTTCAATTCTTGTCATAACGCTTACCTTAAGACTTTCATATTTGGGGTTTCATGTGACATAAAGACTTGAATCAATTTCAATCCTAGATTCTTGATATTATGATTCCTAATGAATTCAATAAATTATATAAATGGTTAGTTCTGAGATTTCTTTGACCTGTGATGTATCATCGAAAACTTAATTAAGAATAATTAATAACATTTGATCAATGCAACAATCTTTTAAAGCCAATATAGTGTGGGATTCGGCCTGCAAGTGGGCCGAATCCATGATCCACCCCGCTAAAACTAATTTTCTATCTGTCCTGCAAAACCCGCAAAACAAAAAAGTCGACATGCACCCTTCTGTTTTAAGTTTCCGGTTAACACGCAAATAGCATTAAATTATTTTAATTATATAAGATTTTAATTAAAAAAATTATTAATAAATTTTAATATTAAAAAAGTAATTTCATAATTTTTTCAAAAAAGAATTATATATTTTTGATAAATTTAGGTTTTTTTCCAACCACATTTATTAGTTAAAATACAATACCTTTGTTGGTAATCCAAGAAGGAGGGGAAGAGTTTACATATGAGCTCTTTAAAAATAGAATTTGTGAAGATCGAACCAATCAATCAGTCCTTACATTAGAAAGATGGAAAATGCAAGAAATATAAAATTAAGGAAAGTGAATTCTGAGCATACCAATCTCATCTAAAATATTGCAGAAAGAGGGCCACTCCTCGGAAGACTGTACCATGAAGACCAATTCTGCACAATCTGTCTCAAAAACCCGATAACAGTTCCTCGAATTATGATAGTCTTTGTAGTCCATAATAACTCTTTCATCTCTGAGTGAAGGGGTGAAAGAGATCGCTGTTGACACCTTACTTCCATAACCACTATCTGATTGAGGCCCCAAGAAAACACCTAACCCAACCCTGTGGTTGGATCTTAATCTTTCCATAAACCATCAATCTAACACTTTAACGACGAAGTTGTGTCCACATGATCTTTGACATCATCTTGAAGCTCCTCATCCTCTATCGTTTGGGCCTCCTCCAAAAAAAATCTACTCACTTAAAGCAAGATTGATGATATGCAAAGACTCCGATTAAATTCCTTCAAATACTTTTTTATTCCTAGCTTTCCATATATACAACGTAATCCACGAGAATTCTGATCGGATAAGATTCGAATTGGTCTGAGAAGATAACCTCCAATACAGATAATCCAAATTATATAACACCAATGAAGAAGGAAAAACCCCTTGAATCAAAAAAATTTTAGATTCATTCCACACACTCAAGGAATTTGGACACTCAAAGAGTGCATGGTTAATAGTTTCGTTAGTAGAACCACATCTTTTGCATATATTCTTGCAGCTCACTCCTAGATATTGATGCCCAAAAGTAACTGCAAGAGCCCCAGAGGCAACCTGCCACATAAAGTGGGAAATTATGGGGGAAAATTTGCTTCCAATCGTGAGCTTGTAGAGCTTTGTAGTTCGAACACCACTCCTGATCCTCCGATAATGACATTGCTAACCGATAAGAGGACTTAACAGTATATCTCCCAGAGTTAGTATGATGCCAATTTAAGAAATCTGGTATATAGTTCCGACTAATCGTCATTCCCCTCACAATTCGAATTTCCTCGGGGTCTAAAAATTCATGGAGGATAGGCAAGTGCCAATCGCTAGTTTACGGAGTAATCAGATGGCTAAACTTCAAATTAGGATGAAGAATTCTGCCTCGACCAGAAGCTAGCCGCGGGTTAACATCTGGAATCCATGGATCATGCCAAACTGAAATATAAGAACCCCCAACCTATTCCCCAACGTATACCTTTTTCCACCAACGCCTTAGTCCCAAAAATACTCCAACACCCAAAGGAATGAGATTCAGTTTCGTTGCCTTAAATGATGAACCTTACGAAAATATCTCCCTCTAAATTGATGTGCTACTAAGGAATTCGGGTAATGAATGAGTCGCCAATACTGCTATACCAGAAATGCATCATTAAATTTATCCAAGGAGCGGAATTCTACTCCACCATCCTTTTTTGATTTACACATTTTCTTCCCAGCCACCCAAGGAATACTAAGATCAATCCCCTTCAAAATCCACCAAAACTTGGATATAGCACCTGTAAGCTTTGAGGTGAGATATTGGGGAAGTTTATAGGACGAGATGTCATGCGAGGGTATACTCATTACCATTGATTTTATCATTATCTCCTTGCCACCTTTGAACAAATAATTCATTGACCAACCGTTAACACGATCGTTCATTCTTTGTGTAACATAGTTAAAGACTTTGTTCTTGGAGCCACTTAAGTCCTCCGGGATTCTCAAATAGGATCTCTTCCCTCATTTCGTGGAAATTCCAACTAAGTTTTTCAGATGCCCTTTTTCTAGTTAGAGACCTTCTTACCAAATAAAATTGAGGGCGTCCTCAAATTATTTCTTGTCTTGAAGTTTTCCCATAGTTTTCAATAACGTCCAGGACAGTCTGACATTTTCGAAGGTCCGCTTTACAAAAGAAAATACTATCATCCGCAAAGAGTAAATGAGAGATTGTCGGGGTTCAATGGCAATCTTGATTTATGTCACATTTTTTCCCTTTCTGCCTTCTTTATATTAGCAATTAGAACTTCCATACAAATAATAAATAAATAAGGAGATAAATGGTCCCCCTGTCGGAGTCTCCTCTAAGGAGCAATATGTCTTTTAGGTTGTCCATTCAAAAACATTTGATAAGATATTGATTTAATGCACCACATGATCCAAAAAACTCATGTTGGATTGAAACCCAGGTGGAACATGACCGCCTTCAAAAATTCTCATTCAATCTGGTCATAAGCTTTACTTATGTCCATTTTGATTCCTAGAAAAATCCTCTTTATAAACTTTATTCGTACGTAATCCATGAAACATCTTCTTGGCAATCAAGATACTATTCGTAATAAGTCTTCCCAAAACAAAAGTCGATTGAGTTTCCGATATTAGTCGAGGTAAGACCTTTTTTAAACGGAGGCATAAAACCTTAGAAATCATCTTATAACTCACATTAAAAGGACCAAAAATTCACACATCCTTTGGTGTATGTTTTTTTTTTGGAATTAAACAATAATTCGTTTGATTTAAGCGTTTATCAAATCTACCAATTCTGAAAAGCAGAAGGAAGTAAGGTTTTGGCTGAGTTATATTTTTTGATGACTGAGTTTTGAATTATTTGATGTCTGAGTTATGGATTCCGCGTTATTGGCTTGGGCGTATGAATCAGTTACTTGCTTTGAAGAGTGTTTTGAGAAAGTAATCGATCAGTATGCAGTTCCGATTCTTCGATAGGGTGGAAAATATACACGTGCAAGTCTGAAAACGGTCATTTATGAAGAGATTACAGAGCACAAGAAAGTAAGGTTTTGGCTGAGTTATGTTTTTGATGACTGAGTTATGAATTATTTGATGTATGAGTTATGTTTATCTTTGATAGCTGATTTGTGACTTCTTGATGGTTAAGTTATGAATTATTGATGGTTGTGTTATTACTATTTGATGGTTGAGTAATAAACGATTGATGGCTGCGTTATTATTATTTGATGGTTGAGTTATTACTATTTGATGGCTGAGTTATGAATCATTGATAGTTGCGTTATGACTTAGTGATGGTTGAGTTATGACTATTTCATGGCTGAATTATAACTTATTGTTCTAGGTGCGTGTAAGGAAAATGATTATGAAGGAGGATGCAGTAGAGCTATTTCCTTAGTGACCAAATGAAGATGAAGACCCGCAACTTGATAACAAACATACATGAGGGTACGTTTGTTAAATTTTATTGGGATGTGAAGAAAAATGGTATATAGTAAATATATATTATATGTAAAATTTGGTTAGCTTGTCATGAGTTTTTGTGATTGTGTTGCAGGATCTTGGTGAGGAGGAAGATGTTGGGAGAGATGTGTATGTGAAAACCTCTGTAGTTATGGTGGAGAAACTATACCAATGGTTTGACAACGTTGACAGTAGATTTGAAAACGTTGACAGTAGGTTTCACCTATTTGAGACAAGCATGAGAGGAATGGTTAAAGATATGGAGAAGGTTATTGGTGATAAAGTTAAAGATAGAATGGATGAAAAGTATGACCTAAGGATGATGAGCGTTGAATTGAGAATTGGATCTATTGAGAATGATGTCAAGCAGATGAAAGAGGGTATGAGGATCCTAGGGTTGGGGAATCTGACCAAGACGATGATAACCACTAAAACTTCCACAATTGAGATCTCATACATAACTAGACAAATAACCAGCCACAAAATATTTCTGTTAATAGTCCTCCGGTAATCTAACAATACAACTGATTTATTGTTATATTAGTTTTATATCCCATGCGTTGCACGGGAAAAATAACATCAATTTGAATTGATTCTTTTTTCAATATAAATATGATCTTAGATAACAATTTCTTTTCTTAAATAAAATTTAGTAAAATTGGTATTTGAGATTAATTTGAGACGAAACTATTTTTTTCTTATGTATAATACACTAACTAATATTATTATCTTGTTCAACTTTATATTAACATGGGCAGTAAACATATAAAGTTTCAAGTTACAACAGTTCTCTATTTTCGTTAATGGATTAACATTTTACCATACATAAGCAGATCATTAGCATAGTTAACTTGAAATTAATTTTCCTAGAGAGGTTCCTAGTTTTTACTATTCATAATGTAAAACAGAATCCGGCCAGTTCCAAAAACTGAAATGTAGATGTTCACATCTCAAACTCTCATGAAAGAGTGACTCTTGTATAATGTTTGTTGATGTTGCGATTTCCTAGTCTTCAAATACATATAGATAGATTATAATCTTGTAAAGATAGAAGAGAAACATCAAGTGAGTATATTCATCAAAATCTCTTTTTACGTCTTATAATGTCATCTCTACTATATTATAATTAAAATTAAGTTTTTTTAGAATAAAAAAGTATATAAGAAAAAAACAAATCATCAAAAGCATAAATATATTTACATACAGATCTTAGTTTTGGAGTAGATATGGATCATAAACAGACATTTCTAAAACAAATAAAATTAGGTAGAAAGTCTTCAATTTGATTGCTCAGTTTGATTGATGAATAAGAAAGTGAAGGACCATTACTAAAGCAGAGTCGGAGTTGTATGTGTGTAAAATATAATTCGCTCTTTGATGTCTAAATTAAAAAAGACACGGAACTCGACTCTTGTTCCCAATAAAGTCCTTTTGATTGTAAAAATTTGTTTGTTGTCTCAGCGGTTCTAGCAAGAGTGACAAAATAAAGAATACAGTTAAGAAGGTTGTGTAAAGTTTAGACTTAGAGTAAAGATAGAAAATTAATTCACTGAAAGATTACCATTGATTTTTTTGATCACACCCACCTCATTTACACCGGTCCTCATTTTTGTTTGTTAACATGCCCTAATTAAACCTTAACAGTGCGCATGAGTGTTTTGAGAGAGATAGAGAGAGAATCTTTGAGCCAATTTTCTTAGGTAAGGACTTCACATACGAAGCTACAACGTCTCAGTTCCTCTGCTTTTGTATCCCTAAAAATAAAAAGAATTAAATAGTGAATTGATAAAAAAATATAAAATTAGGTTGGATAAAATGGGTTTGGTTGTTAACTCTGAATCAACCTACGAAAAAAAGCGAGACGAACGCCTTCAAAGTACCTGCATGCTCAAAACACGAACAGGAAAATCAATTATGAGATAGAGGATATTTCGAGATTAAAAAATATGATGAACATATGAAGAAGATTGGAGATTTTCATCTGAAGAAGAGACAAAAATAGCAAATAGCACAAGATCGATAACTACCTGTCTACGAAGGTTTTTGTGAATATGAAAAGAAACTGCGAGAAAGGTTGCAATGAAACAAACACATATAGATTTGAAAAATAAATTGGATATCATAATTGTTGTGACACACACATATTTGGAAAACGTGGGTGGAGAAAATGGGGTTTGTGGGTAAACGATCATCGAGATTTTGTTCCGGATAAAACTCTGAAAATAAATAATTAGGTTTTAAAATTGGGAAAATTTGACAGACTGACACATTAGCAAAAGACATGTGGCAAATGGGGAGAGTTGCAGTTATTAGTGAATTTTTCTAGTGACTTATATATAAAAGGATTACATATGATTTACCTATACAATACAGTTGAATTAACCATATGTTGCGGCTGAATTTTACCATTTTGTTACGACTGAATTATCAATACATTGTTGTTGATGGTGGAGTTCTATCCCTTATCAATAGTTTGGCAATAATTGAGGTTCGGTCCCTGCCGACCTTTCCCTGATGACTTCTCGGGTTATAAGTCCCGTCAACAGGAATATTAACCCTCGGCCCAGATGACTAAGGGATACCTCAGTGAAGAATGATCGGATTTAGTGTTCGAAGCGGAGTGAAAACAACATCGTCCTAAGCCGAAGTCTAAAGCTCGGACAGAATAAGATCAAATCTTATCACATATTCTCTAGTCTTGATAAAATGGAACCATTTTTCCGAGGTTAGCCCATGGGCTTATAAGACCAACTATTAAAGATATATAAATACATACCCTCTTCACTAATAAGATCTATTCAGAATCGGGGAGAAGAATTACTAGGTCTCCTAGGTTTAAATACTTCTCTTTGATCAAGTTAACTCGGCATTCCGAGTTAACACCTTTCTAATTCAAATCATTAATAAAGTTCTTCTTTCCGAGGTCTCTTTTTGCTTTCTTTACTTAATAATTTTCCAAAAACGAACCCCTCTAATTACAAATAATTAGAAGTTGAACC
This sequence comes from Euclidium syriacum, assembly GCA_900116095.1. NCBI lineage: Eukaryota > Viridiplantae > Streptophyta > Magnoliopsida > Brassicales > Brassicaceae > Euclidium > Euclidium syriacum. The sequence goes on from FPAK01000004.1 coordinate 2,712,358, forward strand.
CATTATCAACATTTGGCGCGCCAGGTAGGGGGGGCTACTCAATTTTGTTGAGTAAGAAAAATCTCGGGAATGGAAAAATACATCGGTATAATCCTCGATAGTTCGGACTCCAAAGGAACTATAAAGAGGCGCATCCAAGAAATACCAAAAACTCGAACGGTAAGTCCAGCCCCGACATATTATTCTTCAGCAGCCTTCACAGACGCAGACCTCGACGGGGTCGTAACTCCCCACAATGACCCCTTAGTAATCCGCATTTTCCTGGCAGTAAATCTCATGAAAAAGGTGCTAATCGACACTGGGAGCACGGTGAACTTACTAAGCTTAGAAGCAATGAATCGAATTAACATAGTATCCAAAGATATGGAGGTAGGACAGAATCAGTAACCTTGCTCCCAGGGAAAAGAGAAGTAGCAGTGGGAACCGCGGTCTACCCGGTATCGATTGGAGTAGTCACTATGGATACTATTTTTCATGTAGTATTAGGACCCTCGTATTCAACGCAATCATGGGGGTACCCTGGCTAAGAATTATGGAGGCAATTCCCTCACCCTATCACCAATGCCTCAAGTTTCCAACCCCGCACGGCTTTTGTTCGGTCAAAGAAGACCAACGAATAGCCAGAATTTGCTCAATACCCGCGAAGGGCAAGTCGCACGCGATTTCGCTGATCTCCGAACCAGAAGTTCTAAACATTGAAAATCTGAGCTTATCAGTAGTCAGAGAATTAGATCCAAACATCTTTGAGAAAGATTCATACGAAAAAATATGTGTCGACGAGGAGCGTCCGAAACGATGTGTATCTATAGGAGGATGTTTGGAGAAAGGAATGAGAACAAGGTTTATCGACTTTCTAAAGAAGAACAGAGGAACGTTCGCCTGGTCATCCGAGGATATGGTGGGAATTGATCCAACAGTAATACCACATCGGTTGAATGTAGACCCCACCCATAAGCCAATCAAGCAGAAGAAAATAAAATTATGAAAATTATGATCCGAAATAGCAGTAGTTGTTAACGAAGAAATTGATCGATTGCTAGCAAAAAGCTCGATAACCGATGTTCAATATCCAGAGTGGTTAGCCAATCCTGTAGTGGTAAAAAAGAAAAATGGAAAGTGGAGGATTTGCGTGGATTTCACATATCTAAATAAAGCATACCCGAAGGACAGCTTCCCCCTCTCGAGCATAGAAAGACCGGTGGAAGCAATAGAAGGGAACGAGGTTCTTTCCTTTATGGCTGTATTCTCGGGGTATAATCAGATTATGATGCATCCGGACGATAGGGAAAAAACCGCCTTTATAACGGATAGAGGAACCTACTGTTACCGTGTAATGTCCTTCGGTTTGAAAAATGTCGGAGCAACATACCAGAGACTGGTTAACCGGATGTTCGCAGAGAAGCTTGGAAATACGATGGAAGTTTATATCGACGATATGTTGGTAAAATCTCAGGTGGCATCCGAACATGTCACTCATATACAAGAATGTTTCGATATCCTGAACCGCTTCAGCATGAAGTTAAATCCGGCTAAATGCACATTTGCAGTTACCTCGAGGGAATTCCTCGGATATTTAATAACGAAACGAGGAATAGAAGCCAATCCGAGACAAATCAATGCAATAAAGAACCTCTGATCCCCGAAAAATTCAAAAGAGGTACATAGACTCACCGGCCGAATCGCGGCCTTAAACCGATTCATCTCGCGATCAACAGAAAAGTGTCTACCTTTTTACAATCTGCTAAAAGGAAACAAACAATTCAAATGGAACAGCGAATGCGAGGAAGCTTTTCAAGACTTAAAAAGATACTTATCAACTCCTCCGATTTTGAACAAGCCAGAAGATGGAGAAACCCTTTTGCTTTACGTCTCAGTATCTGAATCAGCCGTAAGTGGCGTATTAGTTTGGTAAGACCGAGGAGAAGAAAAACCAATCTTCTACGTGAGTAAGTCGTTGCTTGATGCGGAGACCAGATATCCAGCGTTAGAAAAGTCTGAAGCTCCGACCTTATTTTCAATCACACCCGATAGCCGTAATGACGAGTCATCCTCTCCGAACAATACTACATAGCCCTGGTCAGTCGGGACGATTGACAAAATGGGCGGTCGAGCTTAGTGAGTATGAAATCGAATATTGAACCAAATCCACGATAAAGTCCCAGGTGCTAGCCGATTTTCTGTCCGAATTACCCCCCAAAAGTTATGACGATAGCCCCTCAGAACGAACGATGGACTCTCTTCGTGGATGGTTCATCATCAAAATTCGGTTCCGGGATTGGAATCTGGTTAAATCTTCAACTGGAGAAGTTTTGGAGCAGAATTTCCATTTGGCCTTCGAAGCATCTAATAACGAGGCAGAGTACGAAGCCTTAATCGCGGGATTGCGTCTTGCAAGACAATTGGGCGCTCAGTATCTCCGAGCTTGCTGCGATTCTCAACTAGTAGCTAATCAATTCAATGGCGAGTTCGAAGGAAAGAACGATCGAATGGAGGCTTACGTAAAGCTGGTGAGGCGCTTGGTCGAGCATTTCAAAGAATTTGATTTAAAACGAATTCCACAGAGAGAGAACACGATGGCAGATTCTTTGGGCGCTCTTGCAACAGCATCGGATCCCCATTTACAAAGAAAGATTCCAGTTAAAACAATTGATTATCCGAGTATAAGCAATCATGAACAACATTCTCTGGCAATCGAAGACGCGAACGAAGAAGAAGCTCAACCAAAAATCCTCGGGGAAGATGACGAATATTGGAGAACACCTATTGTTTGATATATCAAAAATGGCAAGGTTCCATCGGATAAATGGGCAGCACGCCGGCTCAAAACTGTGGCTGCTCAATATTTGATAATGGACGATGTTTTGTTTAAAAGATCGGTCGGAGGGCTGATGCTTCACTGCATTGGAAAGGAAGAAGCGAACGAAGTAATGACTTCTACCCATTTTGGAGAAGGAGGAAATCATTCGGGACGAAGGATGCTAGCCGTAAAACTTCGAAGGTTGGGTTACTATTGGTCAACCATGATGGCAGATTGTGACAAGTTTACGGCACGTTATGAGAAATGCCAAAGGCATGCCCCAGAGATTCACGCACCAACAAAACTACTCATGGCCGCGGTACCCCCTTATCCGTTCATGCGTTGGGCGATGGACGTTGTAGGACCCTTCCCGAAGTCGACTAGTGGAAAGCGTTTTCTCTTAATCATGACTGATTATTTCACAAAGTGGGTCGAGGCAGCAGCATATCCAAAAATTCAAAGCGGTGAGGTTAAAATTTTTGTCTGGAAGAACATAGTCTGTCGACACGGGATTCCCTACGAGATAGTAACAAATAATGGATCACAGTTCATCTCGAATAATTTTGAAGCTTTCTGCTAAAAATAGGAAATTCGTTTAAACAAATCAACTTCGAGGTACCCACAAGGAAATGGACAAGTCGAAGCTACTAATAAAATGATCGTCGCCGGAATAAAGAAAAGACTCCTCAAAAAAAAAGTGAAGATGGTCGGATGAATCCGGACAAACTCCTTTTTTCACTTTCTCATGGGATGGAAGCAATGTCTTTTGCCGAAGTCAGGGTTCCGAGTTTTCGAAGAACCTTAATGATACATGACACCGAGATGAATGACGCAAAGTTAAAGGAATGGAATGATGAAATTCAGGAACTTCGGGACTATGCTCTACTTTGTATTCGAAACTATCAGCAAATTGCTTCTCGATATTACAATAAGAAAGTCCGAGATCATCCTCTAGATGAAGGAGACCTAGTTTTACGAATGGTGTTTGAGAACACAAAAGAACCTGGAGCTGGAAAGCTTGGGGCTAAGTGGGAAGGTCCCTACTTAATTAGAAAGAAAGTTAAACCCGAATTTTATCGTTTGAAGACTATGGAAGGCGAAGATGTACCTCGGGCTAGGAATTCTTTCCATCTGAAAAGGTATCATTGCATGGATGAGCCGTTAAAAAAAAAAATTAAACATAAAAAAAATTAAAAAAAAAACCTAGGAAGGTTCGAACTACGGATGGTTTGATCCCTTTGGGTACGTAGGCAACTCTTCGGAGTCCAGCTATGACAAAACAAAAAACACACAAAATCGGTGCCTTGATCACGTACTCGATAACAGGGTTTATCCCTTTACACATTCTATACCGAATGCAGCTGGAGATTTCGGAGTCTGATAAAGTAGGGCCGAGAAATCATAAGGCAAAGTCGGATCATTTCCGCATATTTAAAAGCACTTCAAATACTGGAATTCGATAAAGTAGAGTCCGGTATGACAGATAATGGTCGAGCATTTCTCGTTAAATCAATTTTATAAAGATGACAAAAGCTTTAATGTGATAAAGTAGCATTTAAACCAAAAGTCATTAAACTAAAATATTTTACAAGGCAAACACAAAAACAAAGAGAATTACAAAGAAAGGAAAGTTGAATCCATAAGGATTATGCACTCCTGGAGGCAACTTCATTTTAACATCATCCGACCGATGATGATGTCCGAGGTCCTGACGAAATAGAGGCGGAGCTTCTAGATCTGAGGGACGAAGATGAAAAGTGGGAAATTCATTCAACCGGTGCTCAAGGTTGCTCAACTGAGAAAACAATTCCTCTTTCACTATGGAAGGAATCAAAATCTTCTCCTTCTCAAACACCTTAATAAGATCGCATTTCCCCTTCACCTGATGAAATAAGTCAGTTAGAGAGTTACGAAGCCGGCTTGCGTCGATGTATTTCCGAATCTTTTCAAATTTACCCCTACATTCTCCGAGAGCATTTAGACGACCGAGCATATGATCAATGGCATTACCTTTATTTCTGGTTGGTTCGGAATCGATGGTTTAGACTGGCGAGCTTCCTCTAGTTCACGCTTCAGACGCAGAACTTCATCAACGAGCTTAGCAGATTTTTGTGCTTCCTCCGCGGCCATCTTGCAAACAGCTGCAGAATGAAGAGAAGATTTCTCCACCATAAGTCTTAAACTTATGATTTCCTTCCTCATCGCCGATTGCTTTAACTCGGCATCCGGCAAAAGACTGTTGAAAGAAGCTGCCGTCTGTAAATATGTACGAGAGTCAGATAAAATTCGATAGAAAAAGAGACACAAATAGGTATGAGACCTTAAAGAAGCATGAAGCCGCATTTTGGATTAATGAGTCCTTGTCAGCCTCGGATAGGAGACGAAGAGGACCGGATCGACCTCCGAGTCTGCCGAAAAGCTTCGCGCATTCCCTCTGGTCTTCGAACAAAGGAACATTCTTTACGAAGGAGTATCAGAAAGAATGGTATGAGGATGGAGCAGAGGGACCTTGTTGAAGAGTTTTAGATGGCTCCTTTTTTAGTGGTCTCGGGAAGCGGCTTCGGGAGACCTGTTGGAGTAGAACTCGAAGCGGCAGAGCTCGGAGTCTTAGTTTTCGGCGGAGGGATGGTTTCGCGGATTTTATTTTTGTCCTGGGTTTGAACAGGAGAAATACTGGTGTTTCCTGTCGGAATGGCAGAGTCTGAGACTGTAGTTATCAGATTTTTCTCCGAAGATTTTGGATTCGGGTTCGTCTCGACGGTTGTTGGGGCAGTCGAGGTATCACTCGAAAGAGTAGAAGAATGCGGAAGAGTTACGGGGTTGGTTGCCGAGGTATCCAACGGAACGAAAGACTTTTCGGAGGAAAACTCAGTTTTCCTCTTCTTCGATTTTGACTTTCTTTCGGGAGTTCCCGAAAGAGGTCGTTTGTTAGTTGTTGCCTGAGAATACAAGTCAGCCGGTGATGTAAGTTGTGTGGCAGCCGGTGATGTAAGTTGTGTGGCAGCCGGCGAGATGACACATGATGTACTACACCGGAGATTGTATGTGAGATCAATGGAGAAGATTCTGGATGCGGATATCAAGGGTGATTTAATTTAAAGATTATGGAGATCAAAGATTGACAGCAATCGAAGATTTGGAGCAGAATCAAGACTATCAATGCGGAAGGATTTCCATATATTACAAATAAGGAAAACTTGGAGATCAAGCATAAAGAATATTTAAGATATTTTCGAGTGTGCAAGAAAAGGAAACATAGGAAATATGCTTAACTATAAAAGTAGACGAAGACCTGTGTATTAGGGTTATCACTTCACAAGTTGTAATAGAGAAAGAGAGATCTAGAGCTAAGGGTTTGAAATATAACATAGGGCTTAGATCATTTGGGAGGATCTATAGCCAAGGGTTCATTGTAGAACATAGGGTTTAGATCATCTGGGGATTAGAGAGTGAGTTCTTTTGTAAGAAGAGCGTTTTGATATTACTTGTAAGTGTATCATAAGAGTTTCTAATCAAAGCATATTCTTTGTAGAGAAACTACTGTGTGCCATATCGTGTCTTACTGTGTGATTACCACACACTCTTTGTCTTTCCGCATTTTCAATTGGTATCATAGCCAATCACTTGGGTGTATTGGAAGCAGGTGAAGATCCTGGAGGAAGAATGGGAGATTGTCCTTGAAGGAAACAACTATGGCCATTGGAAGCAGCGTATGAAGGCAAACATCAAAAGCATAGATGAAGATGCGTGGACCGCAGTGGAGACCGGGTGGATACCCCCAACCAAGGTGGTAGAAGAGAAGATGGTGCTTAAACTCAAATCTAAGTGGACAGATGAAGAGAAACGAATGTCCAAGTTCAACGCTCGTGCATTATCTGCCATCTTTGGAGCGGTGAACTCGGAACAATTCCAAACCATCCAAAACTGCGAGACAGCCAAGGAAGCATGGGACATCCTTCAACGCGAATATGAAGGAACTGATGCTGTGAAGAGGACGATAATCGATTATTTAGCCTCTAAGTTCGAACTGATGAAGATGGAGGAGAGTGAGTCAGTTGGTGAATTCAGTGCACGCATCAGCAACGTTGCAAATGAAGCACAACTACTTGGGAAGAAGTACAAAGAGAAGAAGCTGGTGAAGAAGCTTCTAAGGAGTCTACCAGAGAAGTACACAGCCTACAAGACAGCCCTATCTGTGTCTTCCAACACAGATGAAACTAAGTTTAGTGAGGTAGTCGGGATGCTGAAAGCATATGAAATGGAGAAAACAGGCGATGTCAAGAAAAAGGGTGTAGCTCTTGTGGCAGAAGTTGAGTCACACAAGATTGAGGAATTACAGAACTCACTAGGACTTCTGGCAAAACGTTTCAACGGAGCATTCAAGAAAAATGATTCAGGGTTCAAGAAAAGTTAGTCAGCACGAAGGAATGGTGGTGCAGTCAAAACAACCTCACGGTCTGCCACACAGTGTCATGAGTGTAAAGGCTATGGTCATTTCAGAAGCGAATGCCCAACTCTCAAGAGAAAAGAAATCAAGTGCTTTGAGTGTAAAGGTTTTGGACACACACAACAAGAAAGCCTAAATGATCAGAAGAAGAAGGGGCAACAAAAATCCATGCTTGGTGTTGAAGAGAGTGATGAGTCAGATGAGACTGATGAAGAAGAGTGCAACAACTTTGTTGCGTTTGCAGGCATTTCGGAGGAACCAGTGGAATGTGATCAGAGTCATGAGGTAACAGTTGAAAGTGACAGTGGCTCAGACGTCGATGTTGAAGAGGAGTATAAGAAGATGTGCAAACAAGTGCTGGATGTCAGTCGAATAAACTCTCAATAATCCAGCAGGATCAAGCAACTTGAGGCAGAACGAGCGAGGAGCTTGAAACTTCTTACAGATCTTTCGGAGCAATTCAACAAGATAAAGATGCTGACGGGAACCAAGGGACTTGATCATATACTGAATCAGCAGAGGTATGAGAAGAAAAACTTTGGCATAGGATACACTGGAGAAACAAGTTCATCCAAGATTAAGTTTGTCAAAGGGGGAATGCATGACACTGAGGCTAAACAACTAGTTGCTACACAACGTACCTCACCACATACCACACAGGAAGAAAAAAACTCATATGATGAAGAACTTAATCTAGGATCGTGTTTTGTGTGTGGAAGCTTTGATCATTTTCAGGCGCTATGTCCAAAATATCAGCATGTGGCGAAGAGGACTACTCGACAGCATACACGTGGAAGTTGTTTTGTGTGTGGGAGCTTGGATCATTTCAAAGCCAAGTGCCCATAATTCAAGGCTAGGGTGACTAAACTAGCAAGGCAGAATAAGAAAACAAAGATAAAAGCATAGGAATCTTATCCTAAGTTTTGAGAAAAAAATTGACGGACCCTTTATAGTAGCGAGTTTGACTATATTTATGGAGGATACCAGAGATGGGTTTGTAAATTGGGTGGTTAAGTTATCTGGATGCGGTTGGTCTGGTTCTGGTTTTGATTTCTTTGGTTTAGCTGTGGATAGGATATGCTTAATACTTGTATGCTTTTTACCAACTACTTCTGTCGTTTTGGTTTTTAGCTCCTCATGAACTCCCTAGGTGTCTATGGTTTGTAATAGACGAGTATAGGAGGTACTTCGTACTGCTTGTCGTTTAATGGTAGAGTCATTCGACTTGCTTTTCCATGTTATCGACAAACGCGTGGTTCTCAGTTAGGTCTACCGACTAGTAATCTTTAGATTGTTTCGTAACACGATTTTACTTAAACAGAGGTTGAACTTCTTAACTTAAATATAGGTAATTTCGGATTCTTTTCTTAGTCGCTAAGGAAGACATCTGTTTCCCCCTTGTTGCTTCCAGGTGCACCCCTTCTCCTTTTTAAAGCCAGGTCACTGTTTACACAATAATGAGGGAGAGTCGGTGGGCTCCCTTGAAGGCGCTGTTATTTCCTACCATATTGGGGCCTCGAGGGTCCTAGTTTCATCTCCTTTTTGGACCCAAGAATGTTCTCCCTGAGATGTTTGAAGATGAAGACCCGATTGGCTAACAGAGGTTCCATTAACCAGAGTCAGACCCTTTATGGTCCCATTTCAATTTTAAGTTTAAGGGGTTCAAAGCCGAGCATGACTGTCTTGGGTTCTGAGAAAGTTTTAAGAATTTTTAGAGTATGAAAGTTACTACCCCAACAATAATTTGAGTAAGACACTTTACAAAATTTGGAAAAACCTTTCTATAGAAGGGTTCTTATATGTTATATATATATTTGATATTATAAGAATAAAACTAACTTATACAAATGGTTTGGAAATCCAAATAAGAGAAACACTACTTACATAATAGAACTCTCTACCTTGAGCAGTAGCACTAAAATTCAAGCAATTCACCTTACCATTAAGTCTTCGAGGAATAAGAGTGAGGGTAAAAACTTGAAATTTTCTTAAAAGGGGAAAAATTCAGCAAGTAGGGTCGCAAAAGCAGGCCAATCATCCATCGACGTAATCATATTTACAAACTCGGAGCAGTCCATCTGGAAAATCACCATGGTTTCTTGATTGAAGATCATACACTTCATCGCCCATAGGAGGGCTTCCATCTCAGAATGAAGCGGGGATAAGCTCTGTCAGTGTCCTTTGGCACCCATTAAAGTAGCTGAGGAGAACGGGCTGTTAAACCACCAACCAGGACCCTCAAAATGACAATCTTTCTTCCACGATCCACCAATCTGACATATGCTTCGAGAACTTGGTGAACTTCCGTCAGTAGCCAGTAGAACCACAATATCCTTTACGGCAAGAGGACTTTGAGCATCAGCCATGGATGGATCTCCCCAAGAGCATGCTTAAGAATGTTTGAGGGCTTCCTATCAAGGCCTTTGAAAACCTTATCGTTTCGAGCCTTTCATAGAAATCATAAGATATTTTTGAAAAAGGATTTGAGAACATGGAATAATGGATCAAATCTTAAGGAGTATCGTTTCAAAATATTTTTGAAAAAGATAGTTAAAGCAGAAATAAAATAAATATATAACATAGATTTATTTCATGATTCATGCCTAAAATAAATAAAACACATGTTAATAAAAAAATGATGTGTTCCAGTTTGATCTATTGTCACAAGATTTTCAAAAAGGTACAATATTTATAGTTTATGTAGAATACTCTTGGATTCCTACAAAATGTGAAAGGTTTGGATAGACAAAAATAAGATGAAGATGTCTCCAACAGAGTATTACTAAAGACTTACATTAAGGTTCAAGTGATCAAGGTTCTAACCTAAAGACTAGCGTCAAGTTTTAGGCAATTAACTTTCTTTTGTCTCTGCTTTAGTTGATGATGTTACTACTATCACTTGCAAGGTCCAATATTTGTATGTGCTTTTGTCATGGGTTCAATCGATAAAACTTATTTCCATGCTTTAGTTGTCCCTAATACAATGGTGGAAGCATCATCCATGGTAACGATAAAAAAGAAATATAGGATCACAAAGAAAGTTCCTATCATTGTACCAACAAACAATGTTGGAGCTATTTTCTCCCATTACTCGAATTTTGTATTTCCTGTTTTAAATTTGATCATGAAAATTGATTCAAATGTTGACACTACTACAAAAGTTTAGTTTGATCCAATAAATAATAATTCAGACAGAATTAAACACTACTAGCATTGACATAGTTAACATTAGCTATGAAATCTCTACTCCAAGTGATAATGAAAAGATTGTGACTCTTCTCAATAACCTAGTTACCATTGTAACGACTCCTATACCTATGGTATTACAAATCCTTATGTTGTCCATCATATTACAACATCAGGTTTTTCAAAATATTATTTCATACGAGAGTTTCACTACCAAATGATAAGACTATTAAAAATTTATACAATATTAATAAGTTTAGTGACTTATTGGAAGCTTTAATAGGGTTTAAATATGGTAGGTTACCATGAAGAAGATTCATCAAATCAACTATAAAAATTTAAGAAATACGATATGTTACTATTGGTGATTATATTGTCTTATTTGTAATTTTTAAATTTAAGAGAATAAAGATGATATGATTTTTTGTTGGCCACAGTAATATATATTTTTTTATTGAATATATATAATTACTGTTTTAATGTATAAAATATAATATTTCATTGAATATTAGTGGTCATATATAATTTTTAAAAACTCCAGATCTAAAATATAATTTTAGTAAAGATTAATGTGTCATTTTCACTAACAAAAAATGGAATAAGTCATTTGGAGATGATAATCGAAGTAGACTTCATAGTAATTTATATTTAATTCCAATCCGTTATGGAAATACATTAAGAAAAAAAATACTGAATATTTGAAATAATTTATGGGTATGGTTTTAGGGAACAGCAGAAGTACGGTTATGGTAAGACCGATTTTATTTTGTTTTAGTTTCGAGTAAAAAAAAATTACTTTATGACAGTCGACGCTTAAAACTTCTCCTATAAAATGACCCATTTCATTAACTCAATTCACATCACTAGCTTGAAACAAAAAGGAAACAAAAAATGGGGTTTTTGGGTAAAATTGTATTGGTGAGTCTCGTTGCACTTTGGTGCTTCACTTCGTCCGCCTTCACTGAGGAAGTGAACCATGTGACTCAAACCCCTTCCTCTGCTCCTGCTCCTGCTCCTTACCACCATGGCCACCACCACGCACACCCTCCCCACCACCACCACCCTCATCCACCAGCCAAATCACCGGTCAAACCACCGGCCAAATCTCCAGTTAAGCCCCCGGTCAAACCTCCAGTTGCACCACCAGCCAAACCTCCGGTTAAACCGCCAGTTAAGCCACCAGTTTCTCCACCAGCCAAAGCACCGGTTAATCCCCCGGTTTACCCTCCGGCCAAATCCCCGGTTAAGCCCCCAACAAAACCCCCGGTTAAGCCCCCAACAAAACCCCCGGTTAAGCCTCCTGTCTCCCCTCCAGCCAAGCCACCGGTGAAGCCGCCGGTTTCTCCTCCAGCCAAGCCACCAGTGATGCCGCCGGTTTATCCGCCGAAGTTCAACAGGAGTCTAGTCGCTGTTCGTGGTCTTGTTTACTGCAAAAGCTGCAAATACGCTTCTTTTAACACACTCTTAGGCGCTAAACCCGTGGAAGGTATACGCTTTTATTTATTTATCACATTCTTTATTACTATTCATACATACTAGATGCTTTCCGTAGTAATGATCTCTGAAAGAACTTAACTTGCTGCTCTGTACACGCCTTTATTGAAAACACTGTACATGTATATTTATATAATCATTTAGTATTTTACCTCAGATTAAACACAAACTTCGAAAAAATAATTCAAATTTCAAAACGCTACATGTGGGTCCATCGGTCCAAAACTAGACCTTGTTTCGAAAAAAGGTGAAAAAGTGACCCACACACACAGAGTACTCCTGCACTCTCATCAGTCACTGTTTTCTTGCAGTGTATAATTTCACGATCCCCCAAACAATAATTAAAATCGCTTTACAATTTTCAATAGTCCAAAAACAGATCTAACGCGTATTATTATTTCTTTATGGTTTGTGCAGGTGCTGTAGTGAGACTACTGTGCAAGGGCAAGAAGAACATAATATCGGAGACAACTACGGACAAGAACGGATACTTCTTGCTGTTGGGGCCAAAGACGGTAACTAACTACGGATTCAGAGGATGTCGTGTGTATCTCGTGAAGTCAAAGGACAACAAATGCAGCAAAGTCTCCAAGCTCTATGGTGGAGATGTTGGTGCTGTTCTCAAGCCGGTTACAACGCCGGGAAAATCTGCCGTGGTCGTCAACAAGCTCACCTACGGACTCTTTAATGTCGGTCCGTTTGCCTTCGATCCGATCTGCCCTAAATGAAGATAGTGATGCTCTGATATTTTCTTGCTTACGTCATGTTTATGAGAGAGAAAGAGTCTAGTGTTTGTGCCGTGGATTTTTAATGTAAGCTAGTTTTAAATTATATGCTTTGGTTTTATTATGAGTCGGCTTGGAGTTTCCTTGGAATAAAATAGTTGCTTCAAGATGATTTGTTTTGGTTTTTCTTTACATTGGAAATCACTGAAATGATCAAACGAACTAGATGTTCCAAAAAAAAAAAAAATCTAACTAGATGTTCCAAAAAAAAATCAAACGAACAAAAGATATGCAAAAAGCCATGAGTGTATATAAGAGGCCCGGCCTAAAAGCACGAGAAGTGCTTCAAGGCACGAAATTAATTACCAATAGAGGGGTCACAGTTTAGTTGTGATTCTGTCAGTGTAGTAATGGTGTAACGATCCGGGCCGATGTGTTGAGAAGCCCAAGGCCCGAGAAGTGAAAACTTACATGTTCTTTTTTTTTTTTTTCTTCAGTACATCGTTTGTTACATAGGTAATTAACCAAGGGGTACATCATCTTTACTAGAAATAAGAAACTTTATTATCTTATCCGCACAGTTATTTTCAGTTATGTGTTGAAATCTAGAGTAATATTCTTTGAATCTTGTTGCCCATCTTTAAATCTCCATCAACTCATTGTAGTTGTATGGAAGTTGTTCATCTGAATTAGAAACCCAATTAGCACCTGTAAATCTCCTTCAAATTCGAATAAAGAGAAATCACTCATCCAAACCGATTGCATCTCCCAGACAAGTCCACTTGCCTCTGCTTCAAGTGCTGATTTAGCCATACCAAATTTACAGTATTCTACTCATACGAAATTATTTGCAAAATCTCTTAACAGTAAAAAGTTGTCATTAGCTTGTCCCAGGTTGAATCAAAGTTACACTTTAATAATCGCGCCTCAGAAAGAATCTCTCTCTTATCTAGTTGAGCAATAACCCTATGAGACTCTATAATTGGATTCATCAAAGTTTCATCTAGTTCAGCTTCATTAATACCGTTCCATTCCAACAAATTTTCCATGGATTTATCAATGATTTATGCACGAGTTCGAATAATACCATCAAAATAAGCTCATTTCTGAGCTTTCTACAATCTTCATAACAGACAATCGGGAAAAGAATCATCAGTTTGATTTACATAATTCAATACAAAGCTCAAATTCTCCGTTATAGCATCCTGAAGAAAATCTTGAACAAGTAAACTGTCATGAAAGCATGTGATGAATAGATGATTCACAGACTCATCTTCATCACAACCCTGTTTACGTTGAAGATCAATATTGATTTCACGAATTTATATATCAAAATCAACACCTAAATCACTAGAGACCATTCTCCTCAAAACGTTTTACAGCTTTGGTGGAATGTGCAGCGCCATCTATTCTTTTAGACAAACATATGTGTTGTAACTAGTGGATTAAACTCGTTTGTAGGTTCCTCTTGGACACTTAGTTGAACCACCACGTACCTCCACTTCTCAGCCATGAGCTGATGATTTTGTGTCTGCTGGAGCACGACATTCCACTAGCATTATTCCATATTACTTTGAGTTACCGGAGCAACCACCATTTTAGGAAACTCCAAAGACGAAATAGGAGTACAAGATGGAGTGCCATATACGGAATAACAAGGTGGCGAAGTGGTTCTGGTCTTTCCTTACTGGGTGCATTACTTCTCATAGCCCACACGTCCCTACTAGGAGAGCACCTGAGCCACAACCAGAGGAGGAAAAGAGGAGACGACGAGATGATGAGGACGCGGAGATAGAGTCGGCCGACTTTGCTACTGGTTGACTGACTGGTGAGGCGCGTTGCGAGACCATGATTTTATCCACTACCCCGGTTAACCTTTCGAGTTTGCCGGATAACCCTATGATAATGAGGTAAACGCTGCCTGATTTCTATGGAGGTACATGATCTTCTGTATATGATCCTGAGTTTTTGAGGCCATGATCCCGCAGTTCACAACATTAGTGACGGTTTTACCTTTTTTCTTTGATTTTGGATTTTTCTTTTTATTTTTGGATTTTTCTTTTATACTTTTTTCCTTTTGATTGTGCTTCACTGGGAAAGTGAAATTTAAGTCTATGGGAGGGAGTGTTACTAATGATTTACTTTTTAGATTTTTATGGATTTTTGTTTGGATTGAGTTCATGGTTTATCTTCCTTGAGACTTTATGATTTGTGAAACTATTGACTAATGATTTCATTTTGATTTGTACATGATTGAGTGATTCAACAGAACTGATAGAGAGTAACTGAATGGAAAACCAGAGAGCTAGATAGGCATTTTCAGATTTAGACCCACAGTTTTGATATTCAGCAATGCCGGAGCATTATTCAGTTAAGTCCGTACCACGCTCTTGTTATAGTTAGCTTTGATGTTTTCCTGGATATGAGATTTGTCTGTATAATTATTGTATCCAGCTCTCCCTTTATATGATTTGAAAGAAGAAATTGAATATGTGTTTAATTGTAACAACCGAGTGATGAGGTCGAGGAAAATTTCTGAGGACACAACCTTTTCATCACTAGAAGCTCGGGATCAATATGGTTAGGAAAATCTTGTGCGATACCATGATGTACTTGAACCTTTGAGAACTTGGTTGACAGCGGGGCTCAGAAAAAAATTTCGTAATGTCATTATTCGCCTAAGCCTTGAGATATTCAAAAGAAAAGTAATGAAATGAATAAGTCATGGGTGAGAAGAAAGAAACATGTGTGTTAAGACTATCTTTTATTTGGTAAATTTTAAGGTGGAGCTGTGACTGATAAGGTATTTTCCTAGGATGGTATCTGGAATATGGTTTTTCACTTTGGTATAGCTAACTCTGATATGTTCTTGAAAAAATTTCTTTGGGAAGTATTGTTCAGAATGATTTTAATGAGATGTTGTTGAAAGAAATGGTTGTTGTAAGATGATGATTTGATCATAATTTTTGCCGGATTTTTACCCTCACTAGTTTAGCTCTTTGTTTGCTCGAGGGCGAGCAAAAGCTAAGTCTTGAGGAGTTTGATATATTGGTATTTTTACCGGTTTTCACATGCATATTCTATACGATTTTGGAGCCTTTTCACTTTTTACACATGATAAACAGGAGATTCTACGTGATGGAACATGTTGAGAAGACTTGGAAGATATGGAGCAAAAATGAAGAATTTATCAAAAGAGCGGTCGACTGACTCAATTAGGTCGGTAAGAAGAAAGTAAATCGCTTTGCGTACCTTTTTCTAAAATCCTATGTCTTGAAGATTTATTGCCGACCCATGCATGACCACTGGAGCTATATATACTCTCCTAAGCAGAAGAATTAGGTCAAACCTTCAAGTTTTCAAGAATTTATAAACTCAAGCTACCAAAAGGATACGTAGGCAAATTGACATTTTAAGACACAACTATCCCCTTATCTTAAAAAAATTATCCTGGAGTTTCGAGAAAAGAGTGAACTCAGCGATGAAACAAAGACTGAGGAAAAATACTACTTAAGATCAATAGGAAAAATAACACTCAAAAGATGTAGCACAATTAGTTTGAATGCGATAAACACTCAAGGAGAAAATAAAATTCATCGAGTAACATGAGCTCGGCGCTAAAAAGATTAAGCTGATCGGGGAATTGATACCCTGGAAGCTCGGTCATTCTTTAAACTGCACTTTCTAGGATCTTTCAGAAAGAAAAAAGTCTAAAAGATAAAACAGTCATGAATAAAAGAATGTGCAATTTGGTTATTTCGAGACCCAATCTCAATTACAAATCAATGAGGGTTTTGTGCACCTTTGGAGTAGAATCTGAAACATTAAAAAGCTCCTTAAAATCCTTACTCGTTTGTCCAAAACATAACATGCCTCGAGTAAACCACTGGTATATCTATAAATATTGGTTTTCAATTCTATTTTTATTTTTTCTATGGTGTCCTAAGTCTTAGTAAAAAGAAAAGAAAGAAATAGTGAAAAGCGTAAAATTGTCATGTGACCATCGGCACCCTCAACATGTTGATCGATATTGCCCCCTGTCACAAACTCATAAATTTCTACGATCAATACACCACCCATTTCGATCGACACATAGCCAGGTACATATTTTAAGCCTAGACACGTGTTTAATAGGAAATCGGCCAAATCATACATGGAAAGTTGATTTGAAAACAAAACCCACACCAATTGAATTAGAAGTCCAATTCACACATAAGAAATTTGAATTGTGCTAATTTATATAAATTGATTTAATTGTGTGCCTAATCAAACATTAACGGCGCTGACTCGGATTAACACATTGACAAAGTAAACGCAGTTGTTTTAAAAGTTAAAAACAAGAAATTTCTAAGAGCCAAAAATGATGTGGTTTTATTTACATGTTTTAGTTCCCATCGATAACCTTCAAAGCTGGGTCATCAAGGAAGGAATTTGACCATCTGAGCTGTACCTTTGGTTCTTGTAAATTGTATTAGGATTGTTTCTGCTACTAGTCGATTAGGATTAGTAATAAGTCCGATTCCTAGTATCTAATTAGTACAATTGGATACAGTTTTCTTTTAAATTAAAAGAAATAATGATTCTGATTTGATTAGAATCTCTTCCATTTACGTTTCATTTTCTAAATAATTTATTTATCTAGATAAAGATTAATGTTTTATTAGATATAAGCTTTAAAGAAAACATGAATTAGACAATAATCAATCCTCAATTTAATAAAAAGTATTTTGATGTCTCCTCAATCTTATCAACTGGCAAGATTTGCTTCGATGTGTAATGAACCTGCCAAGCAGGGTGTTCGCAATTACATGAATGAGACAGATAGTAACGGTTACCATATGAAACGAGATTGGTTTACTTGACTAGACTATCAAAACGGTTTTGGACTTATAAACATATGATTGGATAAAGACATAAGATGTCATCCACAATCAAGAGTTATATTGAGTATAATTAGCAATGATGTTGTTTACCTAAATAGTTAGATATTCAGGCGATGAGTCAAAGCTCACTTGAATTCTAGCGAAATATGGATCTTAAATCAATACATTGATTTTAGGAAAATTTGTTATGAGTATAGTGTGAAATTTTTTAATTATTGAGAATACTCAAAATTCATGAACATCATAGTAATTTTCGCCTTTCTTTTTCCTACAATTATGTCAAACTCTCATTTTTCTCATCATTGAGATTTTTTCTTGAGAATGACATATTGAATGAATCAAACCTTCTTGATTAATTGGAAGATCTTGAGAATAAGTCCTTTGAGAATTCCTCTCTGAGCATCTATGTCACAGAAGTAAATGATACGGCTTCTGGTTCTACTCTTTGGATATTAGATACCGGTTGTGGTGCTTATTTGTGTAAATGTGCAAGGCCTAAGAAATAGTAAAACTTTTGAGGAATGACAAGTTGACCTACGTGTGGATAATGGAGCAAAAGTTGTTGTATTAGCGGTGAGAACATATCAATTTTTTTTGCCTTTAGCCATGATCCAAGAACTTAAAAAGTGCTACTGTGTCCTTGCTGTAAATAAAAATATCATCTCCATTTCGTGTTTGGAGATGGAAGGTTCCATTTTTCGATAAAATTAAGTGTTGTTCGTTTGATCGCGATGGTATATTATATGTTAGCATTCCATTAGAGATTGAACTTTATGTTCTAAACCAAAGCATGTCAATCTATGATTTTCGTACAAAAAGGTTATGTCAAATGACTTAAATAAACTTTTCTCTCATATAGTTGTTTGGGCCACATAAACGAGTGCACATTCAGAAGCTCAATAGTGATCGAATTTTGACCTCAATTATTTATAAATCGTGAGACATGTGAATCTTGTTTGTTGTTAGTCCAAATTAGATATTTCGTTGCGAAACATCGAGGTATGTTCGAGAAAGGTGAAACTTTATAAAATTCTTTTTCATTCTGCTGTGAAACATCTAGGTATATTTGAGATCTTAGTTTTAGATTCAAATTTAGTATTTACACATTTCTTGGTATTTGAATTTGTAATTCGGTTTTATATAATTATTTTAAAAATCGCCACAAGTTATTATATATATAAAAAAATTTAAAAAATTGTTTTGACTGCTGTTATTTACATATAACAATGATAAACATACATTTAATGATTTTTCATAAAAATAAAAATATTAAAGCATGCATATAAAAGAAAAAAAAACTACTGATTGTGTAGTTAGACTCAAATCTCTCATCTAAGATGTCGCTAACGTACGAAGTCGTATATGTATTTTGGAGAAATGACATAAGAGTTAGAGAGTTGAGTATGTTGCGATCGAACTCGATGCACACTTCAAAGACTGTGTATCTTTGGGAACCACATATATTAATGACTTGGAAATTATGTAGAAACTTCCAATATTTTTAAAAAAGTCTCTTTAAACTTATTCATACAATTCGGTGGGATCGTTTTCCAATATTTTTAAAAAGGTCTCTTTAAGCTTATTCATACAATTCGGTGTGATCGTTGCATGGACTTGTAACTCTAAGAGAAATATATTGTAAGTATTGTTTATCAGAGGAAAAATAATGAATATGATTGATAAAAAAAAAATTATACATTTGTTTCGACGAGAATAACGCGGCATTTTTTATCTTAGGGATAAAGTCACGTCAGTCATTTCCTTATAATCTCAACTCTAACACTTTAATCTCTGGATTGAGGGTTAATATACCAAAATAAAGAAAAATGATCTATTTTATTGTTTTGTAGAGGAGTTTTGGAAGACGCAAAATGGTGATAATGATGATGGATGAGTAAAAACGTTTTCTTTGGATTTATTTAAAAATACCAAACGTTTTAGGGTTTTGTGTGGTTGGTTACTAATGGTGTCCATGAATAGTTCACAAAAATAAGCACTTTCATCTTGGATAAATTTTGAAAAAAATAAAATAAATGTAGTGGTCACCACACATAATTTAATGTTTGATTCAATATTTTCATATACATATACTTTAGTTGTATTTTAATCTGAGTAAGTGATGGAGACTTAGTAAACAATTTAAAATATTACACTATATTTTTCAAAATTGGGATTCATAGCATATGTTTAAGGTAATAACCAATTGTATTACCTGTAAACTCTTTGATCTATAGTGATCGAAGCACATATATAACTGGATAAGACTTCATCTCTTTTGTATACACATGAACATTCTTAACATAATCATCCTATAGAATGCATACCAAACGATCGTTACTAACAAAAAATAATGTTAGATGAACTCCATATCTTAGCACAAGTTAAAATAAATGAAACATAATATGCTTACTTGGTATCTCTTAAAGTAACATCCATTTTAAGGTATAATATCAATTTGGATTTAGACTTTACGTCATCAAGACCAGAGATTAATTCTTTGACCTATGATATCTACGTCAAAATATAAAAATACCGCGTCATTAGAAATAAATAATCTAAATAACAAAATACAAAAGACCGTTAGAAATAAATAATTTAAATAAAAAAAGAAAGAAAATAACGAAATTCAAAAAGTAATATTTTCAATCAACACCTTCATGTCTAAAGATAATGGAAAAAATTTCCGAAAAAAAATAAAGGTAATTTTTTAGAATAATCAGCCGGAAAATCATCGGATGGTTTGATTTTTGATATTCTCATCAAATGTATCTAAAGAAAAAATTATTTAGCCTAAAGTCTCTATCACATTCTTTAGGGTGAAAAGTATTGATGATTACTAATTTTCTTTCTTCAAACATGTCTCAATGTTTGCCATTCAACTCTTCATCGCCCGCACACTGCCCCCTATGATATGGAAAAATTAGATGAATAATTAGTTACCAAGAAAAATCAATAACCACCAATCTATTCAACACTGCAAATAAAATAATTAGATCTCTACTTTTTTGCTGATCACAATTATCTCTAAAGAATTACCATTTTTAGCATTATAAACCTATCATACTGCTAGAATATGAACATAATCTTCTCTTTTTTCGATGAAATCAATATCTTTCAAAGAAACAAAAGGATGTTATTTTTTCAATAATAATTCTATTATGCTAAGATAGAATGAGTCAAATGCTACATTTACACTGCATTATTGCATTATGACAATATATATAATACACATTGGTGATGCTCATTTGAGAATTTCACACAAATATTTTTTTATTGGTTAATTTGGAGGTCGACAATTGTTTTCTACTTTTTTAAACACTTTGTCAGTAACTACATCATCGAGAAAGATATTTGATCGTATCCTATTACAAATAATGATTTTACTTATAAGAATCTGCATACAACTCCACGATAGCAGCTCTCTCCATAACATACGAATTCATAATGGACGGTTATATTTGCACCACACCACGACATAAAATTTAACTTTGGACTCACGAGACCGTACGACTTTATAGGCAGCACACAGGAACCTCTGATTGGTCATGTATCTATAATCTACAAGAAAGTGTATTATTTGGGTATCGAACCCCATATCTGATGTAGAAACATTTCATGTTTGACCACTAGGTCACATTATTTCCACTCTTTTTCTATATTTTGATTGATTATTTCGAATAAATATATTTTAAATAACTATTATATTACCATATAAGATATCTTGGAACTGATAAATGTTATTTCAACTAACAACCATTTACCTAAACTTTGAAGGATAAAGAGTATGTTCAAGTTTGAACAAGTCTTCATAGACCTGACCATAATACCCAAATCTGAAAACCTGAACCGATCCGACCTGAAAACCCCGGTTCGAGTCGGTTCATACCTGACGTGTACACAAAATTAATGAAAATTACTAGAGAGGGGGTTCAAACCTTTGAACTTGGGGCTTAAAGACACCTGCTATAACCAGCTGAGCTACTCCAACTTATAGATCACGTATTAATATAAGAAACTATCAAAATATAGGCTGCAACTGGTAATTTATTTTGTGGAATGGAATTAGGTGGAATTAAGCATTTACGTTAATTCCATAAAAATCTCACCAGCTACATTGAATAAAAAAATATTACATTCCATTGATTCTAGTTGAATAAATAGAAAAAAATCCAAATTTTTCTAAACAACGTTCAACAATAAAAATGAAGATGAATGCATTCCATTCATTTTATTCCATTAACTACCACAATTCCATTCCTTTTAATTCTAAATCTTTTTAGTTTTATCACGTTCATATCATTTAGAAAATCAACAACTTTAGACCCATAACCCATAATATATGATAGTGTGAATTGGAGTGTAATATATTGTAGGAGTAAATGATTTCATAATAATTTAAACGAACTTGTATTTACTTATTTCCTATTTTAAAAGATTCCTAATAATAAAGATTTCCTAATTTAAATTTGTGTGTAATAATAACGATTTTTGCATTTTTAAACTCAACTTTTTACATAAATTTATTATACCATAATACTTATACACTGTTTTTTTGTGAATATGAAAGTTGCAGATGATTGAAAAGTTTTTTGTGTTTGACTCTTTTAAAGAATTCACATCTTGATCCATAGTTGGAGAAAGACTGCGTAATTCAGGATAAGAAGAAAAGAGGACGAACCCAACACTAAATACAATCCTAAACCAACAAAATATGGTAATATTACCCAAATTATCAGATAATTTTGGATCCGTACCGAATCCGAAAAGAGTTTGGGTAACCATCGGTTCCTCGACAAAAGTATCTAACCTAACCGAACCCGAATAAAACCGAACCAAAATTTATTAATATCCGATCAAATACAAATTTCGTAGAACTGAAGATATGAAAACATAAAGAATCTGAACCGAATCTTAACAGATATCCGAATATCCAAACCTAGGTCTTCATAAGAATTTTTTATTTATTAATTAGAAAATTGAAATCAACTAATTAAGTTATAACGGCAAATATCCGCATCCCAATTTTTTGGAGTTGTAAAATTTTAAACGAGTCATCAAAAGTTATATGAATTTCTTTTATATAAAAGTTAAATTGACGAATCAAATTTTAACCATTAATAAAAAAGTTATCTGAATTTCTTTTATATAAAAGTTAATTTGACGAATCAAATTTTAACCATTAATAAACATCGTATTTACACGTCATAATATATCTTTCTCTGACCCAATCCATCGCCATATGAGTCATTTTAACTTAACTTTCTCATTTTTCTCGTCACGAACTTACTCTTCTCTCGCTTAATAAATAAGGGGATATAAAAAGACATCGAAGTATTTGTTGCTATTTAATGAGTTTCTACGAAATATGAATGACGACTAATTGAGTTTCCACAAAAATTATTGTGAAAAAAATCAAATCATGGAAAGAAACGGTAAGAGTTTGTCTTTTTCAATGTTTGCATCACGATAATTAAGTTTCTACAACATATGAATGGCGTTTAATTGAGTTTCCGTAAAATTTAATATGCTAATTATCATAAAATTCATAAAACTACAAGAATTAGTTACCAATTTTTGGAAACTCATATACTATTAGGTATATATAAATGTGATTATATTATATAGTCAATAGGATCTGAGTAACATATAGAAGAAAGTGAAGAAACTCCAAGAAAAAATAAAGAGCCTTCACTCTCTCTCAGAAGAACACAGCCAATGAAAATCTCGTGGTCTTCTGTGCCATAAAACAATATATACATTCAAATACCAATCTGGCGCCACATATATAAATATATACAGTATGTATATAAATCCGTTTATATATCTCAGTCTCGCTCTCGCTCTCTCTCTCCGTGTGTGAGTGGTGAGATGGGTATCCCCATAAGGTGCAGCATCGAACCATCTGCGACATCTTGACTCGTTTTCTTTTGTGTTTTTCCAACATCTGTCTCTTCTTCAGTGGCTCTTCCTTATTCTATCACCCCAACGACCTCTCTTTTTCTTTCCATTCATATCTCTTGCACTCTCTCTCTCTCTCTCTCTCCCCGGGAAAAATGGATAATTTCTTGCCGTTTTCCTCCTCTTACGCAAACTCGGTCCAAGAACTCTCAACGGATCTTAACAGCAGTTGCTCGAATTTCACTACGATCCCTACTTATGATCTCCACATGTTGCCGCCGTTTTCAAGCTCTGCATGCCTGGTGGGGCAGATGAACCCTCCTCCGCTTCATCACTCATCAGAGGCCTTTCCTCAAGTTCCGGTTACGCAGCAAGAGAGGCGTAGATTTCTTGATCCCCATATGACGAAGATGGCCAGGATCAACAGGAAGAATGCGATGATAAGATCAAGAAACAATTCGAGCCCTAATTCCAATTCCACCTCCAATGAGTTTGTCGATTCAAGGCGACAGGTGATGAAAAAAAATGCCCAGATCCTCCCGCAACAAGATCCCTTTGGATATTCCACATTCGATAACAAGGTTTTGTTTTCGTCGGTCCTTATTTGGAGTCAGTCCGATTTAATTTTGTAAATAATTTCGTGTTAAATTGTTCTTGTTTATTTGGTTGCAGAAGCTTAGGGTTTTGTTGGAGAAGCACTTGAAGAACAGCGATGTTGGGTCACTAGGAAGGATAGTTCTACCAAAGGTATGAAAATTCTTACAGTTCTTTTTCTTTACAATACAAATCGAAAAGTTTTCATACAGATTTTTTCATTATTCTTCGTTGAGTTTTTGTTTTTGTTTGACGGCTTGGTTATGGTATAATTGAAAAATAAATTTTCAAAGGTAAAATATCAATACGGCGTGGAAAGGCACTGATAAAATAATTAACCACGTAATTACAACTCAATCCCATGAAAAATTCATAGAAAGAAAATAATTTTAGTATTTGATTTCCACCATTGGGAAAACAAGATTTTTGTGGAGCAACAGTACTCGTTTCGCAATTTCACTCGGATTTATTTCAAAGTTTGTTTATGGATTTAACTCTTTCGTTGTTAAAACCAATAGAGAGTTGCAACTACACATATAAAAAGAAATTAATATTTATCTGGCCAAAATCGTTATAATCGGCCAAAAACAAAGAATCAATACTTATCTGATTCTTTTTGGTAGAACATAACGATTTTGAGTCTAAAAATCAACCGCCACAAGATCTTTATGGCATCATCAACGACATATTATGTGTGTCAAAATTGTTCACCAAAGTTTATTTTCATCATGTATTAAGAAACTTGAATAAGCTAGCCGATGCGGTGGCAAAAGATGCCCTGGCATCCATGAACTCTTCTAGTACTGTATAACCCTAACTTCTTCAATGAAAGTTTATGATTGGCAAAAAAACAAAGTCTAAAAATGTTTCGTAAGGTTTAACTTGAACCATTATTAAAACTAAACCATTTTCTTTTTCTAAATTAAATATATCCTATAATCAACAAATATTAGTCTAAATAATGTTTAACTTAAATTCTTTTATTGTAGGGGTTACGTATTTTATTTTATTTTTTGGCTAAAAGTTGGTACGTAGTTGACATGAAAATGTAGAATAAATTAGTAAATCATGACTTGGAACGCAGAGAGAAGCAGAAGGAAATCTTCCGGAGCTATCTGACAAAGAAGGAATCATAGTAGAGATGAGAGATGCGCATTCTATGCAGTCCTGGTCTTTCAAATACAAGTTAAGTCTTGTTTAACTTTTGTTCTTATTATTCTTCTTTTCTCTTATTATATATATATATATATATATATATATATATTTTGATAAAAATATGCATTTTCTAATCAATTCTTTATTTATAAATCGGTTTATAACAACTTAAATCGAAAATAAAATTTTAGTGACTTTATATATATGGTAACAATTATTGGGAATTGTTCTATAAATTGTGACCTAAAGCTGCATTGTTGTGAAACATAGGTTCTGGTCCAATAACAAGAGCAGAATGTATGTTCTTGAAAACACGGGTAAATATACTCTTCTTTTTTTTTTTTTTTGTTAAAAAGGTAAGTAGACATTCTTTAGCACATGTTCTCTATTAGTATTAATTTTGATTCCTTTGTTTTCTTTTTTGTTGTGGTGAAAAATAAAGGAGAATTTGTGAAACAAAATGGAGTAGAGATCGGAGATTCGTTTACAGTATACGAGGACGGAAGCAAGAATCTCGTGAGCCCTCGTATTCACTCTTTTTTTCTTATTTGATTTTAAAAGGAAAAAGTTAAATAATGAATAACTATAAGTCAAAATTTGGGAATTTGAAAAGTGTTCATTGAGTTAAGTTTGTTAAGCATCCAGACAAAAAATTTATGGTTCTTTTGACCTCTTTTGGTTAATGATGACTGGTCATATATGGAAGGTATTAAGAATTTCCAGTCGACATTTTAATATAAAGGGAGACGTGAAAGGAATTTTTAAAAAAGTATTTAAATGAAAGTGATGAAAATTCAAAGAAATACCATTTAATAAAAACGTGATTCAATGACGACAATGCATGTTTTAAAAATATAGTATAATTTTTAATAAAAATAACAATTCAATGTTGTATTTATTTCTACGTTATCATGACAGTACTTCTCCATCAGAAAGTCGGAAAAACAAAACGGAGAAAGAGAATATGACTCCAGAGAAATGAACACGGGAGAGATGATGTTTGATTACATACCAAAAGACGAAGAAGAAGCTTCTATCCAACTGCTCATCGGAAATCTAAACAATGACTATCCCCTCCCAAGCGATCTCATGGGCCTTGCAATCGATCACGTGACCATTCCCCGGCACGTAGGTTCCTCCAACGACTTTGTATGGTGATATGGGGAGATAGGATACAAGATTTGTGGAAAGAAAAAGAGTGTCTTCCACCATCGGAGATATACAGAAACAGATTCTTATCTTTATTTCTTTGTTACTGTTTTCCCTTGTTGATCTTTGAACTTTTTATATTTAAAGAAAACAAAACTACCTGTGACAGTTCAAAATTTAAATTATTGAATTTTTCTATTCCGTAGTTTTATTAGAGATGACAAAATAGATTATACAATACAATTATTAGGAAATGAAAAAAAAAAGAAAAAAGGGCAGCTAAATAGAATGCGAAAAAAAGCGATTAAGGAGACATTGTAAGTGTAGAACTGTGAGATAGTTGAATTATTATAGAATGTAACATATGAATTCTCAAAATGCAGTATATTAGAACTTTTCACAAGGTGTACTTACAAATCTCACCAATTCGGTTTTTCTCAAGAACTTTTTTTTTTCTTTACTAAAATCTAGACGTTTCAATCACTCATCCAAAAAATATTCATCTTCATGCATCCTTTCAAATTAGCTTATCCACGCCAGCTTCACGTCAACTCCATGACTTGATTATCCAACACAACGATCCACAGACTTCTCAACTTTGTTAGTTCCTTCGTGTATCATCTCATGGGCTACTTCAGCTAGACTTGTATCAGCTTATGGGCCACTTCATGTAGGCATGAACTTCATATTGATATGATCCTTGATGGTGTATAGGAACCCATTCGAACTAGGTTGGTGGAAACTTATTAAGAGGAATTACGGTTGTTTGCCTTACTAAAATCTAGGGCGGAGTGATGGTGGAATGTAACTCTTACCCACACAAGTTGTGAAAAATTTGTGATATAGAACAGAAATCTAAGTCTTAGCGAATCCACACATAAAACATAGATTCAGAATGTTTTCTAAGTTAAGAATCCACACAAACTTAGAGAAACAAAAGATAAAGCATAAAACTTAAAAAAAGAAAACTTTTATGTATTCCAAAAATTATTATATGAATTTTACAAGAGGATTAAGAGAGTTTAAATACACTTAACAAAAACTAAAATATATAAACAAAATCAGCATAAATGAAAAATTAACAAAAATGTAAAAATCAATCAAGGTGTTGATTGATATGACATTTATTTCTTGATTCTTGACCAAGGGAAATGTGAGGTTCTTCATATCTAGAAAACTTCTTGATATGCTCATGGTTTGATTGTCTTCTAGAAACTCCTTGGCATTTTAGGCTTGCTTCTTTGATAATTTGGTCCGCTTTAATTTAGATCATTTGTTGATAAGCCAAAGATGTGAGTTGCATTTTCAAGACTACATCACATATGTTCTCTCGTATTCCCTCTTTTTAACTTGATCAGCTAACTTAAGCACCTGTAATTTAACACACAAAACAAACGTGAACAAGGACATCAAGAATGCAATATCCACACACAAATGACAAAGTTGCGTCATAAATCATTTTAAGGTTCAATGGGAATTAATTTGACACAGACCCAAAACGAGATTCCGCCATGAAAAAAATTGGAAACTAGCAAAAAAAAGACGATCTAGCTCCCCCATAATATAATGAAGCAACTGTTCATGCAACCTATTCTCCCCATGTTTGAGTGCTTATCATGTTAAAAACACACAAGTGCCATCTTTGTTCATGCAGGCTGATGGGACAAAAAGCTTACATTGGAGAGTTACAATGACAAGTTGAAGCTGGGTGATTGCAGACGTGTATACCCCTGATTTGACACACGTTAATTTGACAATTGGATCCAACACCTGCTTTGTTCATGCTGTTACTTTTTTTGAACTAGTCTAGACTCTCAAACAAGAGCCATCTTTTACTCATACTTTTTCTTGTGAAGTCATTGCATGTGCATTTAAATATGTACAACCCTCTGACATGTTACCAATTTTGTTCTAGGCTCTTTGTGTCGGAGGTGTATGATGTTGAACTGGTATAAATGTTAGTAATTCACCTTATGTATCGTGCAGTGGCATGACTCTTGGGGCATGACATAGGAAACGTGGCTAGACATTCACACCCCCATATCTTTATCCTAAAGTAACCAGTTTTCAGCTTGTACCTCACATGTAGATCTTTGTATCGCATGTTCACATACCACGTAGCCCATGCGTTTGACTTACTTTTTCTTCACATAGCACATGCTTACTTTAAGCCACTTTAAGAGCACGTAACACCACTGGTTTCCTGATTATTACCAGGGGACACCTCATAGTTAACCTTAGTGTGTGCCTCATGTGCTAACCCTCTCGGTCACAAAGGATATTTCACAATTAAATTTAGTGAGTACCTCATATGAAACTTCATTGGAGGCTCAATTCACCTAGGTGTTTTCTCTTTTCTTCTTACATCTTTCATTTTATTTACATATGAGTTCCTTGTACTTATTACCCTAGAACGACATGTGGAGCAGGTATTTTCCAGGCACTCCTTCATGCTGAGTAGAAACCTGATACACTTCTAGAATCACTTTTTGTGTTAGGTCATCATCGTTGACCACATGATTAGTGGTCACACACTCCAATTTAATTGTGTAGGATCACAAAGCGATTGAAATCCAGTGTTATGGTAAATAGATCAGCAAATTGTAGCTTTGTTTCAACATGCTCGATCACCACCGTCTTCTCCTGAACCAACTCTCTTATGAAATGATGCTTTATATCACTATTCTTATTAATAGTGTTGTACGGGGTTCTTGGAGATGTCAATGGTACTCTTGTTTTCAGAGCGACCTAGGAATGGCCCTGAATCCATTCCATAGCCGATTGACATCTGTTCCATCCATAAAAGTTGTGTGCAACAACTCCCCATAGCAATATATTCAGATTTTATGGTTGGCAAGAAAAATGAATTTTGCTTCTTGTTGAGCCAAGACACCATGTTATTCTCAAGGAAAAAAGACCCCCCACTTGTACTCCTCCTATCATCAAAGTTGTCAGCCCAATTTGCATAGCAAAATCCAGCAAGATTACTGTTAGAGTCCTTACCACACTAAATTCCCATGTATTAGTCTAGCCTTCACATATTTGATAATCCTCTTGATAACATGGAGATAAGACTGCTTAGGTGAAGCCCGGTAATGTGCACGTACTCCCACACTGAGGCACAAGTCTTGCCTACTTGTTGTAATGTAGAGTAAACTCCCATTCATTCCTCTATACAGTTTCTCATCAACAGCTTCTCCTTTAATATCCTTGGTCAACGTGGTAGAAAACTTATGGGTGATATGGCCTTTTTTTATGCTTTTCACACCAAATCTCTTGACTAGATCTCTTTCATAAGTATTTTGAGAAATGAAAATTCCATCATATGTTTTACTATCTGCAGCCTCAGAAAGTACTTTAACTCTCCCACCATGCTTATTTCAAATTCTCGATTCATGTCTTCAACAAACTTGTCCACTACGTTCTGGTTTTGGCTTCCAAAAGTGATGTCATCCACATATATTTGAACCATTAGATCAGCACATTCACCTTGGATAAATAAGGTTTTATTCACACTTCCTCTTATGTAACCATGTCCTACCAAGAAACATGTGAACCTTTTATACCATGCCCTTAGAGTCAGTTTCAATCCATAGAGGGCTTTATGTAACTTTTACACATACTTAGGTTTTTGCTCATATTCAAACCCTTTTGGTTGTTCAACATAAACTTCCTCTTGAAGCACATCATTTTGAAAAGAACTCTTCACATCCATTTGGTATACTTTAAACTTCAGGATACATGTCATCCCAAAAAGAACCTGGATTGACTCAAGACAAGCTACATGAGCAAAAGTTTGTTCAAAATCCACACCAATCACGTCATAAGACTTATGATTCTTATGCACTTGATTCAATGCATCAATTTATGAAGTAGCACAGTCTGTTTTTGGCATCCACCTTAGCTTTAAGGAGTTATTGTCGATACTGGGTTCAACTTCTAATTATTTATAATTAGAGGGGTTCGTTTTTGGAAGTAAATTAAGTAAATAAGAAAGACAAAAGATTCCTCGGAAAAATATGTATTATTATCGATATTGGTTACAAGGGTGTTAACTCGGAATGTCGAGTTAACTTTATCAAACTTTATCAAAGAGAAGTATTAAGCTTAAGTTTGCTAGTAATTATTCTCCCAGATTTTGAATATCAATTTTAGTGAAGGGAGGTATGTATTTATATATCTCTGTAGTCGGTTATCTATGCCCATGGGCTAATCTCGGAAAAATGGAAATATTTCATTGTTCTGGAATCAGGGAATCTGCGATAAGATTTGATCTTGTTCTATCCGAGCTTAGACTTCGGCCTTAGACGAAGTAATTTATACCCCCACTTTGGACACTAAAATCCGACCATTCTTTACCGCGGTATCCCTCGGTCATCTGGGCCGAGGGTTCTAATCCTATTGAAGGGACTTATGACCTAATCCGTAATTAGGGAAAGATCGGTAGGGACCGAATCTCAATTATTGCCAAGCTATTAATCAGGGGTGTTAATCCCACCATCAACAGTAACTCCCCCCCTAGTTCATCTGAGGATAAACCTAGGAAAGATTCGTCGAATTTCGAAGTAGTATAGCTTGTTGATAAATGAAGCTCAACTGTAGTCGATCTTTATCTTCGAAAATCTTGTACATTCCTTATTTCTCTTGTTTCGTCGATTAATATTGGCGGGAAAAATATGGAAAACGAAAGGTTTCTTCTGATGCTTGTGCTGCATTCTCGGTATTCTCAAACCCTTTAACCTTCCCTTTGACATGTCATTCTTACGTATTCCTTTGGTTGATTGAAAAACCCCGTATGCATTTTTGGCGGGAAGAGAAAAGAGACTGATCATTATTTGAACCTAGGTTCCCCCAATTCTGATTTGACAATGATGACGTGTCTCATCTTAATGAAGACGTCAGTTAAGTTTCCACAAACCTCAAAAAGTCGCAAATCCCTTTAAATAGCCACTAAACCTAGAAAGATCGTATATTCAGGTCTTAATCTTTCTACTCCATTTAGCGAAAATTTCCTCAAAATCTTTAATCCTCCTTCCACAATCTCTCCGTAACTTTCTTCAAGATGTCGATTGAGAAGCAAAGCTCTCTCGGTTCTGACTTTGAAACAGACCTATCTTCATCGGGATCCAGCGGATCTCAACAGAAAAACTCCGAAGATCAGTAATCTAATAATTATACGATTAATATCGAAGACATTTCTTCTGCAGAAAAGAAAAATCTGATTCCGAACTTGTTGATCCCCGCTAATTCTCCAAATAGGAGTGATAGTTCGGAAACCGTTTTTGACCAAGCCGTAACGGGTGGAGAAGAATTGTCGGAAGATTTTGGCGATTCTTCTTTTAAGGAAAGTAATATTGAGACTCTCCGATCTTCTGCTTCAAACCCAAAGAATCTCGATATTCTGGTTCCTAAGAACGGTGACAGACCATGGAACCCTCCAGAAGGATTCATGTGTTTGTACCTTCATTTCTTCACCGAAGCTTGTCTTTGGTTTAAGATTCCCTTTATGATGGTCGAATTCTGTAGACGCCTGGGAATCGCTTTGACTCAACTGGGGCCTGGCGCCATCAGACACATGGTCGCCTTTTTAACTCAAGCTGGAAGAGCCAACATCGTCGTCCCGTGCTGAAAATTTACGGAGCTCGCCAAACTTGTGGATAACCGAGATGGCAAAACATGGTATACCATGGTGAATAATGCCAGTAAATTGGGTACTGGTTTTACTTCTAATGCCAAAGGTTGGCGCAATAACTTCTTTTTCGTCCGGATCAATAAAACCTCTATTTTCGATCCCAGCGCCGAGGTTATTAAGACGTGGTCGGTTGATGCTTCGACAATCGCAAAACCGATACTTTTCAAAGAACTTCCCCCAATATTCAAAGGAGAAATGGATCGGATCTATACACTTAGCCCATTAAATTTTTTGAAAATTTCTGCAAATTTTATTGACTTAGCTCAGCAGCGTTCATGTATCCTATTCCTCTATTTTTTTCTAATATGTGTTTGTCATTTTTTCAATCATCATTGAATTTTTCTTTTAGGTTACGAAGTCTCGGAGGTTGAATTTCCCTCGGAAAGATCGCCCTCAGACTATTCTAACAAGGCACTTGTCCGAGCACTTCCCAAGAAGTCGAGGTCTCAAAAACTGTCGAGGAGCGAAGATGACCCTTCTTTTCCTGGCACCTCATATCTAAATATCACAGCTTTGGAGAAAAAACGCGGAAAAACTGTTGTTACGTCTCAATCTTTGAAGGTTAAATTTTCTAAATTTTCAAAGAAACGAGCAGCCTCTCCAAATGTTGGAAGTCCTCTTTCGGAAAAGCAAAAAAAGTCAATTGGAGGCTGAAGATGCTCCGTTTAAATTTGAATTGAACTCTTCGCAGCTCCTTTCGAAAGATGAAGAAAAAAGTGTTGAGTAGTGAATCTCTGAAACCGAAGGATGACTTTACCGTGAAAGAACACATAACTGCCATTGCTAGAAGTTCTGTTCACGTTTGTTAGTCTAACCTTATTTTCGTTTTCTTTCTGAACTTTATTCTTGTATGAATCTTTTTCCCCCTTTTTTTTTAGGAAGCCCGCAGTACTTGTCTTATCGTCGCCGAATCTGAATGTATATTGAGAGACACTCGAAAATTTGTCGAAAAACTTCAGAAGAAGAATAAGGTATTGGAGGTTCATCGAACTTCTCTTGCTCACCAAGTTGAAGCAATGAAGAAGGAAGCTCGAATTGCTGGCTCTTCTTTAGCTCAAAAGGTGAAATCGACAAAAGAGAAATAGTCGAGAAAGTTTAAAGCAAACTGAATTCCATCCGAATGATCGTTCAAATCCGGGAAGATGGACTAACGAAGACTATGAACCTTGGTCAATCTCAGGCTGTCTTCGGGGTATTCAGTAATCTTTCTTCTCATGGTGTGAATATTCCTACCGACTTCTTGAGGCAAGTGGAAGAGGACGCAAGGATAGCTGAGCAAGAACTGAAGGAATGTGAGTTCGCCGATTTCGAATCTGATGCTTTTCTTTTTGATGTTTGAAGATTGTTGTTGTTTTCTTTTTTTTTTGTAAATGTTTAAGACTTATCTTAATGATGAAACCCCGAAATTTTTCCGAAATTTCTCACTTCTTATGTCTTTACTTTTGATTTATTTTATATCTTTCTTTTAAAAATTCATATTTAAACTTAAACGAAAGATTCTTTGAGTGATATATATGTTGGAATTTTTAGAAAGTTCCTTCAACAGATCACCGGACGTTCATGGCCGAAGCCGAAATTTGTTTTTGTTCAGTGAGAAAATTCTCGACTGTTAACCTCTAATCCTAAGATTCTACTTTATCAGATCTTTAGATTTTTTGGGTTTAGGTATTTTATGTTTATCATAAACATAAGCGGGAATGACCCGAGTTTGCCTTACAATTTATCGGCTCTACTTTATCAAGCTCCAAAAATTCCAGCTGCATTCTCTAAAGAATGTGTAGAGGGACGAACCCTGTTATCGAGTAGGTGATCAGGATACCGATTTTTTTGTGTGAATTTCGGTTAAATATAGTTGAGTTGTATAAACCTCATGACTATAGAACCAAAATTTATTATTGATATTGCAGCTGAACCTCGTGAAAAGCTGTCTACGTATCCTCAGAACGGATCAAGCCACACCTAGTTTCGGAGTTGCCATAAATGTTGCTTATCTCGGAAGTCAGAGATATCAACATGTTATTTTTTTATTTTTTTTATTTTTTGGTTCACATTCAGAACCTTTTTTGTCTTAACATTTCATTTCTAAGGGAAGAAAAGGCTTGTTCATCTCTTCGGGGATTCTCTTTGAGGCAGCTTCTAGCTTCGGCCTGATTGCCTCTTACGGAAAAAATCCCTAGTGGAGTCGGGAATTTGAAGCATTGATGATACGTGGAGACTACTCCTTTCATTAAAAACAACCAGGGGGTCCGAGAAACATGTTTTAAAGAGTCGGTCTTTCTACTACATCGAATTTGACGATCTTGCCTGTTCCTCCAACTATTATTGGAAGTTCTACCGTACCAAGTGTTAGAACATTCTCACCGCTAAATGCCGTCAACGTCCTGACTCCTGGTTTAATATTTGTTTCTTTTGTCCAAAGCTTTTGATACATATCAATACATATCTCATTCACCGAGCTTCCAGTGTCTACTAATATTTGGAGAACTAGACAATCTCCAACTTGTAGTTCAACAACCAATGGATCGCTATGAGGAACTTCGATCCCTTCCAAATTATCAGGAGTAAAGGCAAGTTCTTTCTGGAAAATCCACTTCATTGTTGGACGGACTGGCTTTGTTTGATATCCAAATTGTTCTAATGCCTTTGCGGGGAATGCTGACATAACATTTATCCTTATTCATTGAGATGAGAAGTCTTGTCAAGGAGATTCCTTTTCACGTATGAATTTCCTTTTCGAGTTTGATGCCCGTCCTTTTATATCTACTAAGTATCTTTCCCCGGGAATTCACTCTAACTTAGGTTCTTCAGAAATTTGCTCTAAATATTTATTCAAAAGTTACTCCGTCAAACTACGACATTTCTATGTTTTGTGCCCGTAAGCAGCATGATAATCACACAATGCCAAAAGGGCCCTTTCCACTTTTTTGGTTTTGGGCTTCAATATGTCTCCCCCGTACTGCTCTAAATCCTGATCTTATAGTTCGGCCGTCAAAAACACAACCCTTGCTTTGGCTTTTTCCTTTCGTTCGTATCCTCAATCGTAATATTGGCAAGGTTCTTTATATTTTGGGTTTGCTTCTCTACCCTTGGAGATTTTGTTATATACTTCGGATAGCCGAGCCCAATTTTTGTCTGCTCTGATATATATGTTCGCTCTATAGAAACCATCTTCACGGATTGTGGTCGATACGCTGAAAGTTCTTCGAAAAATCTTGTTTCATACCAAGTTCCGCTAGTTAATGCGTCGATGGCTATTTCATCTGAGATATCTAGCTAAGAATACACCATCTTAAATATCTTTATGAAGCCTTGAAAAGACTCAGTTGACCCTTGCTTAATAGAGTAGAGGTTGGAAATCGTTGCTGGTCGTTCGAAATTGAACATGTATCGTTTTAAGAATTTCTGTCGCAATTCACCAAAACTCCTGATCGAACTAAGTGGAAGATTGGTTATCCAAACTTGGGCGTTTCCATGTAAACTTTCCGCAAAAAGTTGACATTTTTGTTCATCTTTTCCGGATGAATGGAATTTGGCTTGGTTGATTGTGATCATGAATGCCTTAAGAAAAGCCTTCGGATCCCCCATTATAAGTTGGGAACTCTAATTTCCCTTCTTTAACTAGAAATTACTTTCCAAGATGAACCTTCATCCAAAGTTTGAAATACCTGGCTAAAGTGCGGGGTATCGACAGAGGACTTTTGAAATAAAGTTTTCATGACTCGTAGTTCACGATGCAATTCTACTATCGTATTCTTCGTTTTCAAGATTGGATCTCCGTCTATCGACCCCGTAGCACAAGTCTTCTCTTGGTTTCTTTGGCAAGCCCATCACACAACAAAACAAGACCCAGCAGCTGACAAGATATGGAAAGACATCAAAGATGCTTGATATTTTGTTTGAGGAATAGAACATTGATCTTAAAACATATGACATATGTATTTAAGAAAGATTAGATTTAATTCAAAAAGTTTTAATCTAATTAAAATTGATTTAAATCTAGAGCGCTGAATCCAATTCAGACTTCGAGACACCTAAACCGGTTCAATCGCGGTTAAACCATTTAACCCGATCAAACCGATTAATTTTAGTTCAATCCAATTGAACCGGTGTCGGTTTATGTTTGTGTCTCACAATACGTAGTTGTATATGTTGACACTCGCTAACCGGTTTGAAATCGTGATGAAATCGACCAAACCGAATTAGACCGATCATACCAATCCGGTTCAATCCAATTGAACCGATGGAGATCGACGCGTGTCGATCGAAAGAGACGATTTTTCTGGAATATCGATCATTGGACCGACACTTAGCCGATTTTATTCTGAGTTCAGGGACCGTGTCGACTGACACACGCTTTGTGTCGATCGACACATCCTGCAGAGCCCGTGTCGATCCACAGACGTTCTGTGTCGATCGACACAGCTCGCAGAAAAACCCTAGTTTCAAAAATTTTGAAAACCGCCGTTTCGCAGCAAGCCGTGTCGATCGACACACGCTTTGTGTTGATTGACACGCTTCTCGCAGAAAGCCAAATTTTTCAGTTTTTCAAAACAATTTGCATTCTAATGATCTAACATGCAACCTTTGTGAATTTTATGGATCAAATACAAAATCCAAGCATTTAGAATTCATTTTACAGATTCAATTACAACATATGGCTTTGATACCACTGAAGGAATTTGTGTGTAGGTTATAAAACTTTTTCATAAACCTAATGATTCCTTTTAGCCCTAGATCATGTTGACTGAATCTATGTTATCAGATCACGGATATACCTGGAGTTTCTTGGCAGGGGAATGAACAAGATATCGAGATCAGGAGCGCCTCAGATGCTGCGCCTCTATAGAGAGTCGACACGCACACAAACTGGAATCGGGATGCTAGTGCCTTCAGAGAACAATTCTGTTGGGATTGGGAGTCTTTGGTGGCTGTAAAAATAGGTTAGAAACTCTCTAGGTCGTGCCTCTATCTTATATATGGCGACCCAGAGAATCCCTGGTTAACCAGTGGATTAAACGGTTTAAATTAAGTCATTAATTAAAACCCGGTATCATTAATCCGGAGCTGTGTTGATCGACACAAGCATGTGTGTCGGTCGACACACTCTTAAAACCTCCATATCAATGTGTAAAAATTACACATTGATTAGATCATTACTCTAATGATCATTCCCAATATTTGTTATCCAATTTGCTTAGGTGTGTTACCCTATAGGATCATATAATACTGGCAATGAGTTCACAACTCACAAGTTATAAGCGGCTTCTAGCAAAGCATTATAACTACCCAATATTACATGATAGTCTTATCTCGACTTCACAACTATATTAGAGTGAATACAAGTATGATATCCAGGACATTCCCTTCAATCTCTCACTTGTACTGGAATCAACTTATTCGAATAATCCCTTTTTCTCTATATCTCGACTCAACATAAGGCAAGAACTCGTGTCATCCTTATAAAGCAAAATTACGTTTATCGAACTCTGATTTATACTGATAAAGGCAAACAACTGACATTCAGCTTGTTTGAGTGTGGCCACACATTCCATCAGTACAAAATCTTTGATAGGCCCAGAGATATTTAACTCTCGTTATATAGGAGGGACAAATCCCATCTTCTTCCATCCCCTGTTCCCCACACACTTCATGATATGCCCAATCAATTTCTGAATAATCACCAGTTACGGATGACGTTTGATAAAGTCAAAGCAGACCAATTCATATGCAGAAAATCATGATGAACTCAGGTCTAAGGACTATACTCTATAGTCGTAATGAGAAATTCATATGACACTCATATAACAATCTTGTTGAGTTCTCATTAGCGGGTCACGTCCGATACTATGTTCACAGCACATATCAATGTGATTGACTTTGATACTCCTATCAATGACACCATGAAACTTGGTCATCAGTCACATCACATACTAGTCTCGCGCGGTTATTAATGTCCCAATTTAACAAACTTCGACCAAGGACCTCTGTAATTTATGACATCTATCGCTTATAGGATTTCATGATCAAATCACGTATTTGATGACCTATAAGAATGTCTTAAATTATTTTGGGACTTATTATTTAATTAATCAATTGCACAATTAAATAATAATGAAACAATCTCATTAAATAAAACATAACCAAAGTATGTTTACATGAACATCAAAACAAAACAAACAACTCCCACTCAAATTAAGATTACTACTCAAGAAATCTAATTCCTATCGCAACAGCATGACTCTCATGCTTGGGCCGCGGGAGTGGCTTAGTCAGAGGATCAACAACATTCTCATCCGTCGGGACTCTGCTGATCTTCACATCTCCTCTCTCAATGATATCTCGTATCAGATGATATCTTCTCTCGATGTGTTTGGACTTCTGGTGTGATCTGGGTTCCTTTGCTTGAGCTATAGCTCCATTGTTATCACACAACAACGCCACAGGCTCAGAAATGCTAGGAGTCACACCAAGTTCAGTGATGAACTTCCTAATCCAAACAGCTTCCTTTGCCGCTTCTGAAGCAGGAATGTACTCAGCTTCTGTCGTGGAATCTGCTACAGTGCTCTGCTTGGAACTCTTCCAACTAACTGCACCGCCATTCAGACAGAAGACATAACCAGATTGAGATCGGAAATCGTCTTTGTCCATCTGGAAACTAGCGTCGGTGTATCCACTCACCACAAGCTCATTACTTCCTCCGTAATTCAAGAACTTATCCTTAGTATTCCTCAAATACTTCAGGATTGTCTTGACGGCAGTCCAGTGACTCTCACCGGGATCAGATTGGTATCGACTCGTCATGCTCAAAGCACAAGCGACGTCCGGTCGTGTACATAGCATTGCATACATGATAGATCCTATCGCAGATGAATAGGGAATCCTACTCATGCGCTCTCGCTCAGCAGGTGTCGAAGGACACTGCTTCTTGCTGAGAGTAATGCCATGTGACATTGGAAGCAAGCCCTTCTTGGAATCATGCATATTGAACCTGTGTAAGACCTTATCAATGTAAGTATCCTGACACGGTCCAATTTCTTGTGAATCCAACGGCTGCTCTACCTCATCAGGTTGAACAACATCCTATGATTCTCTAATTTCTTCGAGTTGTACTGTACTCCCACTATTCTTCTTGGAAAAAAATTCTCTCTCAAGAAAGACACAGTTCCGAGCAACAAATACCTTGTTCTCGGATTGGTTGTAAAAGTAATATGCTTTGGTTTCCTTAGGATAACCAACGAAGTATCACTTATCAGATTTGGTTGCAAGCTTATCAGATATCAATCGCTTGACATAAGTTTCGCAACCCCAGATTTTAAGAAAAGACAGACTTGGAACCTTTCCAGTCCACATCTCATATGGAGTTTTTTCAACTGATTTTGTTGGAACTCTGTTTAGCGTAAACGCAGACGTTTCAAGAGCGTATCCCCAGAAGGAGAACGGCAGACCCACATGACTCATCATCGGTCGAACCATATCCAATAAGGTCCGATTCCTCCTCTCAGACACACCGTTCCATTGTGGTGTTCCAGGAGGAGTGAGTTGTGAAAGGATTCCACAATCTCTAAGATGATCATCGAACTCTTGGCTCAAGTACTCACCTCCACGATCAGATCGAAGAGGTTTGATACTTTTTCCAAGTTGGTTATGTACTTCATTCTGGAACTCCTTGAACTTTTCGAAGGATTCTGACTTATGTCTCATGAGATAGACATAACCATATCTACTGAAATCATCAGTAAATGTGATGAAGTACCTAAAGTTTCCTCTTGCACTAATGCTCATTGGGCCACACACAACTATATGTATAAGGCCCAACAAGTCACTGGCCCTTTCATTAAACTCGTTGAAATGGGCCTTTGTCATTTTGTCCAATAAGCAGGATTCACACTTCTCAAATGATTCATAATCAAATGAGTCTAAAAGCCCATCTTGATGGAGCTTTTGAATCCTTTTCTCATTGATGTGGCCTAAACGACAGTGCCAGAGAAAAGTTGGGTTTGAGTCATTTGATTTAAACCGTTTTTTATTTATGTTATAAACATGCATTGATTGGTTGAGAATATAAAGCCCATTCTCTAATGGGGCGCTACCATAAAATATATTATCTCGAATAAAAGAGCAACACATGTTCTTAATCGAAAAATCAAAACCATTCATGTCCAAAACAGAAATAGAAATGATATTCCTGCTTATCGCAGGTACATAGTAACAATTCTCCAACTCTAAAATCATGCCTGAAGGCAGAGACAAATGATAAGTTCCTACAGCTAATGCAGCAACTCTTGCTCCATTTCCAACACGTAGGTCCACTTGTCCCTTCTTCAGCGTTCTACTGCTGCGTAGGTCCTGCATATTAGTATGAGCACCACAGCCGGTATCCAATACCCAAGAATTAGAACCTGATGAAGTAACATTTACTTCTATAACATAAATACCTTTAGATGTCGTCTCGTACGACTTCCTCAGGTTCTTCAAACCTTCCAGGTATTTCTTGCAGTTTCTCCTCCAATGCCCAGGCTTCTTGCAGTAAAGGAAAATATCAGTATCAACTGGGCTACGCTTGGGCTTAGAAGACGACTCAGGCTTGTCCCGGTTTTCAACCTGGACAGCCTTGCTCTTTCCTTTGCCCTTAGCAGGTTTCTTAAACCCTTTACCCTTTTGTACAATAAGCTCATCTGGAGCAGCCTTCTTGATATTGGGCTCTGCCGTCTTGAGCATGTCATGCAGCTCAGTCAGAGACTTCGTCATGTTGTTCATATTATAGTTAAGAACAAACTGATCGAAGCTAGTCGGCAGAGATTGCAGGATGATGTCCGTAACCAACTCTTGGCTAAGGGGAAAGTCCAGTTTAGCCAGGTTATCGATATAACCCATCATCTTGATGACATATGGGGGCTCACTGGACTGTCCTTTGACAGCTTGCACTCAATGAGAGATTTAACCGTCTGGTATCTCTCAGTGCGAGCTTGCTCCTGAAACATAGATTTCAGGGTTACGATTATCTCGATCGATGACCCCGCGTTCTCAAACTATTTTTGCAGTTCCAAGTTCATCGTGGCCAGCATCAGACAAATCACATTTGTCACATCATCCGAATGTCTTTCCCACTTGTCCTTATCAACAATGGAGCATTGGACCTGGGCTTTTCAGGAAGAGGTTTCTCAAGAACATATTCTTTCTTCTCATTTCTGAGAACGATCCTTATGTTCCGATACCATTCCAAGAAGTTGGATCCTTTCAATTTTTCCTTCTCAAGGACGGATCTCAACGTGAATGAGTCTGAGTTGTTGTTGTTAGACATAGCTGAATCAAGAAAAGTGAGAGTTTAATTAGTTTTGATGTTCAAGGTATGAGAAATATTAACATTTAAGACTGCTCGCATTATATTCAAATTAATTTTCCTCAGGTTGAATATAATGATCCAAGATCCATATTTCACTGAGATTTGAGTGAGCTTTGACTCATCGCCCAAACTTCAGTTATTTAGGTGAGCAAACACTTTGCTGATCATATCCAATATGATTCTTGGTCTTGGATTAATATCCTATCTTAAATCCTATCTTATGTCTATGGGCCCAAAACCATTTTGATAGCCCATTCAAGCAAACCAATCTTCGAGTCATGTGGTAACGATTACCACCTGCCTTACTCGTGTAATTGTGAATGCATTGCTTTGGCAAGCCCATCACACAACAAAACAAGACCCAGCAGCTGACAAGATATGGAAAGACATCAAAGATGCTTGATATTTTTTTTGAGAAATAGAACATTGATCTTAAAACATATGACATATGTATTTAAGAAAGATTAGATTTAATTCAAAGTTTTTT
The DNA here is from genome assembly GCA_900116095.1 of Euclidium syriacum. NCBI lineage: Eukaryota > Viridiplantae > Streptophyta > Magnoliopsida > Brassicales > Brassicaceae > Euclidium > Euclidium syriacum. The sequence goes on from FPAK01000004.1 coordinate 2,754,208, forward strand.
AATCTAATTAAAGTTAATTTAAATCTAGAGCGTTGAATCCAATTCAGACTTCGAGACACCTAAACCGGTTCAATCGCGGTTAAACCATTTAACCCGATCAAACCGATTAATTTTGGTTCAATCCAATTGAACCGGTGTCGGTTTATGTTTGTGTCTCATAATACGTAGTTGTATCAGTTGACACTCGCTAACCGGTTTGAAATCGTGATGAAATCGACCAAACCGAATTAGACCGATCTTACCAATCCGGTTCAATTGGATTGAACCGATGGAGATCGACGCGTGTCGATCGACACGAACAGTGTGTCGATCGACAGAGGCGATTTTTCTGGAATATCGATCATTGGACCGACACTTAGCCGATTTTATTCTACGTTCAGGGACCGTGTCGACCGACACACACTTTGTGTCGATCGACACATCCCGCAGAGCCCGTGTCGATCCACACACGTTCTGTGTCGATCGACACAGCTCGCAGAAAAACCCTAGTTTCGAAAATTTTGAAAACCGCCGTTTCGCAGCAAGCCGTGTCGATCGACACGCTTCTCGCAGAAAGCCAAATTTTTCAGTTTTTCAAAACAATTTGCATTCTAATGATCTAACATGCAACCTTTGTGAATTTTATGGATCAAATTCAAAATCCAAGCATTTAGAACTCATTTTATAGATTCAATTACAACATATGGCTCTGATACCACTGAAGGAATTTGTGTGTAGGTTATAAAACTTTTTCATATCCTAATGATTCCTTTTAGCCCTAGATCATGTTGATTGAATCTATGTTATCAGATCACAGATATACCTGGAGTTTCTTGGCAGCAAAATGAACAGGATATCAAGATCAGGAGCGCCTCAGATGTTGTGCCTCTATAGGGAGTCCACACGCACACAAACTGGAATCGGGATGCTAGTGCCTTGAGAGAACAATTCTCTTGGGATTGGGAGTCTTTGGTGGCTGTAAAACTAGGTTAGAAACTCTCTAGGTCGTGCCTCTATCTTATATATGGCGACCCAGAGAATCCCTGGTTAACCAGTGGATTAACCGGTTTAAATTAAGTCATTAATTAAAACCCGGTATCATTAATCCGGAGCTGTGTCGATCGACACACTCTTAAAACCTCCATATCAATGTGTAACAATTACACATTGATTAGATCATTACTCTAATGATCATTCCCAATATTTGTTATCCAGTTTGCTTAGGTGTATGACCCTATTGGATCATATAATACTGGCAATGAGTTCACAACTCACAAGTTATAAGCAGCTTCTAGCAAAGCATTATAACTACCCAGTATTACATGATAGTCTTATCTCGACTTCACAACTATATTAGAGTGAATACAAGTATGATATCCAGGACATTCCCTTCACTTATAACCTGATAAATTATCAGGGAAAGGTCGGCAGGGACCCAACCTCAATTATCGCCAAACTATTGATAAGGGGTGGTAACCCCACCATCAACAGTAACCCCCCCCCCCCCCCAGTTCGTTTGAGGATGTTTTCGAGCAGAGTTGGCGAATTTTTGTAATTTAATAGCTTGTCGATAATTGATGCTCGGTTGTGGTCGATCTTCGTATTCGATAATCTTGAATCTTCATCTTTCGTCTTGATCTTGACCCTCCAATATGACTGGAAAAAAACAGTAAGTGAAGAGCGTTATTTGTTCCACGCACACAATCCTCGATTACCACAAAACATTTCAACTCCCCATGACGGGTCGTTCATACACCTTTCGATCTTTGGATGAGACTTTTTGGCAGGAAAATAAAAGGAGATGACTCATTAATTGAGCCTCTTCCTCAATCCTGATTTAACAAATCCAAAGAATCTCGGTTGAGCTTCCGTGACCACAAAACCACTTTCCTTTAAATAGCTAAGAAAATTGCACCCTCAAGATTCTCATTCTTCAAATTCCCGGAAAAATTCTTCTAAGATCCCTAAGTCTCCCTTTTTCACAACTCTCCTAAGATGTCACCTGACAAACAAAACTCTCTAGGTTCCGGCTCCGAAACTGATCCGACCTCATCGTCTTCTGGATCTAGCGAATCCCAACAGAAATCATCCGAGGATTACCGATCATATGATTCTTTTATCAACATAGAAGATGTTTCGCCTCCTGAAAAGGGAACTGAAATTCCAGATCCGTCGATCCCGGCCAATTCCCCATCTAAAAGCAATAGTTCGGAAACTATTTTCGACCGAATGACTGGGGGAGAGGATATCTCAGAAGACTTTGGGGATTCTTCCTTTAAAGAGGGTGATATTGATACTCTCCGATTATACGCCTCAAACCCAGAAAACCTCGAAATTCTGGTTCCGAAACTTGGCGACAGACCGTGGTCATGTGCCTTTACCTTCATTTTTTACTGAAGCTCGACTTTGGTTCCCAATTCCTTTCCTCCTAGTCGAATTCTGCAAACAGCTGAAGATTGCCTTCACCCAACTAGGACCTGGCGCCATCAGGTCCTAGTTAGCTTCCTGATTCAAGCACATGACCATGGTTTGTCGTTCCTGATTGCCTCCCTGATTCAGGCCAGCATGGCCGAATTTATCGTTCCCTGTTGGAAATTCTTCGAGCTTGGCAAACTCGTAGATAACCGAGATAGCAAAACCTGGTATATCAAGGTGAAAAATGCTAGTAAGCTAGGTACCAGATTTACTTCCAATGCCAAAAGCTGGCGCACTAACTTTTTCTTTGTTCGGATCAATGAAGCCTCCATTTTTTACCCTAGTGCGGAGGTGATCAGGATATGGTCAGTTGATTTCTCAATGATCGTAAAAACTGATTCTTTTCAAAGAACTTCCTCCAATTTTCAAAAAGGAGATGGATCGGATTTACAATCTCACTCCATTGGTATTTCCAAAAATTCCTGCCGAGTTCTTCAAACTCGTTCCTCTTCATTCAGGTATCTCAAACTTTCTCTCCTTTCTTTAAAACCTTGGTCCGCTGCTACTCGTATTCATTACTCGGTACTTATTTTAGGCCACAAAGTTTCTAAAATCAACTGCCCACTAGAGAGATCACCCTCGGATTACTCTAGTAAACTACTTATCCGAGCTCCTCCTAAGAAGTCGAAACTTCAGAAACTTTCGAAAGGTGAAACTGACTCCTCTGGCCTTAGAGCCTCAGAGTCTTCAGAAAGGAAGCGCGAAAAAAACTATCATTGTGTCTTCCAAAACCAAGCCTTCAAAGAAAAGATCCGCTCCTTTGGCTATTGGAACCCCCCTAACCAAAAGACAGAAACCTCAATTCGAAGTCGAAGACGCTTCGTTTATGTTCGAATTAAATTCATCACAACTTCTTTAAAATGATAAAGAGAAGAGAGTCGAGCTGTTCTGGAAGATGGCTGGTTGCAAACAACCGAAGGGTGACTTCATCGTGAAAGATCACATATCCGCTCTAGCTAGGAATTTCATTCAGGTTTGATGGCCTTTCTATATTTTCTCTCTTAATTTTATCCAAATCTTCTACAAACTTTCTTTCCTTTTCAGGGAGCTCGGAACACCTGCCTCATTGTCGGTGAATACGAAGCTTTCCTGAGGGATACCAACACATATATCGATGACCTTGAAAAGAAGAAAGAAGCTATGGAGGTTGAGCGAACTTTGCTGGCTCACCAAGTCGAGGCAATGAAGAAGGAGGCTCGGATTTCTGGTGCTTCGTTAGTTCAGAAGGTGCAATTTACCAAAGAGGCAATGGCGGAGAAAATCCGAAATAGACTGAATTCCATTCAGAAAACTGTCCAAGCTCGGGAAGACGGACTTGTAAATACCATGAACCTCGGCCAGGCCTGGGCAGTCTTCAAAGTACTTAATGATCTTTCTGCTCAAGGCATCAATATTCCTGCTGATCTTTTGGAATTAGTGGAGAAGGATGCCAATACAGCTGAACGAGAGATGAAGGACTGTACTTTCCCTGAATTCGAGCCTAACGCCTTTTGTTTCGATATTTGATTTGTAATGTTGTTTTCTGTCTTCTTTTAGTAAGTATTCTAAAGAATTTTGAATGATAATCTACGGGACTTCCCGAGATCATACTTTTTGCTTCTTTTAGTTAATCTATATTTCCTTGAATTCTCATTTAAAATCCTAGAAAAGATTCTTCGAGTATTCTGTATGTTGGTATTTTTCAAGAATTCTTTCAACAGTTTTACCGGATTTTCATGGGCAGAGCCGAAAATTTTTTAGTGAGTTTAAACCTCGACTATTTGGACCTCTAATCCTCGGATCCTACTTTATCATATCCTTAGCTTCTTTGGGTAAGTATTTTTATGTTTAATATAAACATAAGCAGGAATAATCCCGACTTTGCCCTGTGATTCCTCGGCTCGACTTTATCAAGCTCTGAAATCTCCGGCTTCATTCGGTAAAGAATGTGTAAAGGGACGGACCCTGTTATCGAATACGTGATGAAGGCACCGATTTTATTTTTGTAAATCGTGGTTAAGTATAGTTGAGTTATAGAAACTTCATCACTATAAAACCAAGAGTTATATTAATGTTGCATCTGAACCTCGTAAAAGGCTGCCTACGTACCCTCGGAGGGGATCAAGCCACACGTAGTTCCGAAGTTTGATTATATGTTGGCTATCTCGGAAAATCCGAGATATCAACACCATATTTTTTTTAGACTCCACATTCGAAGCTTTTTGAGTCTCAGTGTTTCGTCTCCGAGAGACAAGTTGACTTCCTTCCCTTTCTTTGGGCTCTCACGGAGGCAGCGCCTTGCCTCGGCTTGATTTCCCTTTACCGAAAAGATTCTAAGCGGGGTCGGAAATTTGAGACATAAAAGTACTAGGGCTCACCTTCTGTTTCTCCCGTAGTCACAAGAGCCATAAATAATTGCTCATACTTTATAGCATGTGATGTACCACTTCCTGAGGTATAATACAAGTTAGAGTTTTTAACCAGTATGTGTCCTTTCCTTGTTGAATTGTAGTACCTTGATACCAAATTTGATAAATTCCTTTCCAGTACTGATTGCAATAAGCTTTTTAGTGACCATGCCTTCCACGATAGTAAAAACTTCCTTTTGAGTAACAATCCTTCGAGTTATTCACCCTTACTTGGTTGTCTTCCTTTTATATTCTAGGGGAAACAAAATTAGTGTTGTGACCACCACCTCGCATGCCTGGGTCCAATACCATTGTTACTTCGTATTGGTTTCTCAAACTCCTTGTTCTATATCTCATCAAACTTCTTAGTTCCTCCAAGTACGTTGATCCTTTCAGTTTGATCCTTCAATTTGCATTGAAAGTTTTGTGCATCCTTCTTTGCAGCCTTAAGTTCCTTGTGGCGTTTCTCAACTTCAGTTTGCAGCTCAAACTTCTGTAGTTCTAGAAGAGTCTTTTCTTTCCCAAACTCTTTTGTGTCCAAAATTTTCTTGCGGAGTTTCTCAACTTCAGCTTGCAAATCTATATTCTTCTTTTCCCACGAACCAACTTTTATTTCCCCAGCTTCAGCAGTGTTTCACACATACCTTGATATTCCTTCACATCAAGCTCATATTCTTAATCAGATTCTGAGTCACATTTGACTGGCCCAGATTTCTCCAGTTCTGATTCCGATTATTATTCATCATCTTTATCCACAAATCAGTTATTCCAATGAACACAACGTAATTGTTCATTTCTTCTTCCTCATTATCATCCTCTTCTGAATCTTCATCGCCTATTGTCAACATGGATCTTTCTTTTCTTCTCCTATGAGCAGAAATGCATTCATCATGAGTGTGCCCATAGCCTTTACCCTCACACACTCATAACACTTGATCTATTTATGTTTGAGTGTAGGACAGTCTGGTTTGTAGTGGTCATACCCTTTGCATTCATCACACTGAACCTCATTCTTTCTTGAGCTTCTATCGGATTCCAATAAGTTTATGCTTTGAAAATCCTTTTTCTGAACCATTTTTCCTTTCTGTACATCACACTCAAATCTTCTGGACATCAATCCAATCATACTTTCCAGCTCTTCAATCTTCTTTGACTCACTTGTAGCGGTCAGCGGAAACCCCTTTGTTTTGTATCCACTTGAATTTCCATCGCATGTGATTGAAGCATTCCAACCAGTTCACATAACTTCATCTCATCAATATTCTTTATCATCAACGTAGCCGCCTTTTACGCTAAAAATTATGGTCATAGACACCTTAAAAGTTTCTTGACGAGCTTCTTGTCTTTGTACTTCTTACCCATAATATGTGATTCTTTAGTAAGAGAACTTATCTTCGAGCTGAATTCTGTAATACCATCCTTCTCTTCCATCATTATATTTTCAAATTGTGAGGCAAGAGTATCCACGGGTGTACACTTCACATCACTGGTTCCCTCAAATGACTTATGGAGCACATCAAATGCTTCTTTGGTAGTTTCACAATGCTGAATGAGTTTTAACGGATGCTTCTCTACCGCACAGAAAATCACAGTCAAAGTCCTCAAGTTTTACTTGGATAACTTCTTCTCATCATTTGTCAACTCCGATGTTTTCCTTGTCACGAACACACGTATTCCTTTCTTCTTCTCAAATTTAGGTTCAGTCCAACCAGATTCTATCACTGTCCACGCATCCTCATGAATTCCTCTGATTGTTTGCTTCATTATGGCTTTCCAATAGACGTAGTTCTCTGCATCCAGAATGTTCTGGTTGGTGGTAATGAGCACACCTTCACCACCGTTCCCCATCGTTTTTAAGATCTACACCTGTTTAAACATCAAATGAACTGCTCTGATACCACTTATAAGTGCATAACGGTGAGGTAGTCGAACTACTACAAAATATAACACAAGAATTCTCAAAGTGCTGTATATTAGAACTATTTGCAAGATGTACTTACAAGCCTCACCAATTCGGTTTCTCTAAAGAACTTAATCTTCTTGACTAAACCCTAGACGTTCCAATCACTCACCCAATCTCCAAAGACCTTAAGCTTCTTGTTTTTCTCTGAAACCTAAGCTACCCGTTTTTGTGATTCTAATTTTCCCCAAAATCTCTTAGTTTCTTGTTTTTTAAAATACCTAAGCTATCCGATTTTCTGTTCTGACGGCTTAACCTAATACAAGGTCGAGCACAACCTTTTATACACAAGGCTTTACAAATATTTAGCCATATTCTATTTCTTTATCTAAACTAGTTCTTCTCTCAAATATTCTCATGAATATCTACTGTATTTGTTTCTTCCAAAAGATCTTTATCTCCACACATCCTCTCAAGGTAGCTAATTCACGTCAGCTCCTTCACTTTATGCTACAACACAACAATCCACAGACTCCTTTCTTCGTTAGTTCCTTCGTGTAGCAGCTCCAGAGCTACTTCGGCTAGGCGTGTCTCAGCTCCTAGGCTACTTCAGGTAGACATGAAATTCATATGCTCTCTCAGACATGACTGTTAGTTTTCTTTTAGCCCTCTCTTCACTGAATCTATTGCATGGTGACAGTTATTTTCGTCGATTTCGGGGTTCCCACACCCCTTACTCAAGCGCTTTTCTCAAATAATGTGGTAATGGTCCACATCAAAGGAAGTTACACATAATTGATTTCCAAATAAAAAGTAGTTTTGTTGGTTAGTTAATTGGTCGAAAGGAATCCCCTGAGTAATGGGTAGTTTTTTATTTTATTTGAAAGTACATGAAAATATCATGTAAAAAATGAAAACAATATGGAAAACCTTGCTATTGTTGATGGTGGGATTAGCACCCTTTATCAATAGCTTGGCAATAATTGAGATTCGGTCCCTACCGATATTTCCTTAATTACAGATTAGGTTATAAGTCCCTTCAATAGGATTAGAACCCTCGGCTCAGATGATCGAGGGATACCTCGGTAAAGAATGGTCAGATTTTAGTGTCCAAAGCGGGGGTATAAACTACTTCGTCCCAAGGCGAAGTCTAAGTTCGGACAAAATAAGATAAAATCTTATCACAGATTCTCTTATCTCTTTCACTAAAATGGATATTCAGAATTGGGGAGAAGAATTACTAGCAAACATAGGCTTAAATACTTCTCTTTGATAAAGTTAACTCGGCATTCTGAGTTAACATCCTTGTAACCGATATCAATAATAATACTTCTTTTTCCGAGGAATCTTTTGTCTTTCTAATTTACTTACTTTACTTCCAAAAACGAACCCCTCTAATTACAAATAACTAGAAGTTGAACCCAGTCTCAACATCTATCATCGTTGAAATAGAAGACCTACGAATCTTGAACTTATTTTCCCAAAAAGGAAGCAATGATGGTATTTGGGGAATAAGTATCAGCTAACTATATGCCAGTAGCTGCGGTAATACGAGGTTTGAGGTAGCATAAGTAATCAAGGGGTATAGAGATTCTGTAACTGTTCTATTTCAGAAAAATAAAAATCAAAATAACTCTTTCAATGAGTTGATACCTAAGCATCTTGAAGAGACACACGTCCAAGTAATTTTTGTGTTCAATTGTGTTTTAGTATTTCATAAGTTACATGTAAGTGAAATAAATAATTTTAATATTAGTGCATAAAAAATTTAAATGTTTTATCATATTTGATCAATTCAAAATTTCTAATACTTTTTGGAGTGTTTCTTTGATTTTTTTTTTTTTACAAAATTAATGAAGAGGTGAAACATGAAGTGGTATAGAGAAGTTACGCGATGGTAAAAGTGATAATAGAGGCAAATGGATGAAGTTGTAGATTTTCAAGATCTTGTATGCAGTCTAAGTGAAGAGTTAACAATGACAATATATATCAAGAAGAAGAAAGAGAAATAGACTTGATAATATACAAGGACTTCTTATTGAGCAATGTGAGTAATGGAAAACATAAAAACCCAATACAATTTTATGTTCTTTTGTATTTTTACCAAAACAAAAGGGTGAAAATGAGATATGAGAATGACCAATTTGCAACAGTTTTATATTATCTAGAACAATAGTATGCTTTTAAGGTGATCCAATAGCAATAAAATGATTTTCTCCATTCACACGAGTACAATATTAATAATATCTTTAGTTTCAAAGCATTGTAAGTGATTTCTAGGTACAACAAATTATACGACAATTATATGATAACAAAGTGCATAATTTGAGAAGAGCAAATGAATTAAGAGTAGAGATTTAAAGATTATGTCGTAGTAGATTATTATAATATTACGTTTGATAACTAAAAGATTATAGAAACGTGAAAAAAAGCAAATGTATGTTTCTTATTTGTTTATACTTAATAAAATTTAAAAAAATTACAACTCTAAAAAATATCATTTCTAAATGATATCGAGACTAAATTTGATAAATATTTATTATGAAATTCTTAAAAAAAACAGTATATTAAAAAACATTATATATTCTCCTAATATTATTTAATAATATTTTACCGTCATATTCAATCAATGTAATTACAACAATAAGTACATTTTAAAAAATAAAAGTCGGTTAATATAATAATATTACTTTTTCAATAAACAAAAAGTCCCTGAACCATTTGATTATTACGTTTAAAGTAAACGAATAATCAAAAATGTAGTTTTCTCTTCTCTAATTCAATTCTCTTTTTAAAATATGTTTTCTCAATTTTTCATGAAGCGATGGAAGACCTAAACTCTATAGGAGAATAAGGAAAATGAAACTACATTTCATCCTATTAGAATATGTAAGTTATCATATTTTCGTTAAAAGATATTATGTGCAATCAAATTCTTAATTTTTATGTTGGTTTTGTCGAAGGTGTAAGACCAACGAAAATTTGTTTGTACGATTAATTATTACTTCTTCTCATCCAATCCGAAAGCGAAAGTGTTTTTTCATAATCCTTTTGAGTTAATATAATTTGATGTCTTTGTTTTCAACTATGGTTGGAAGATGAATGGTTTATGGAGAATAAATACAACTTCGGAAAGTTGTGTTTAACTAAAGAAATAAACAATCTTTTTTAGAGTAATTATTCCCTTATTATTACATGAAGTGTTGTCAAAGTTAAAATGAGATATATGTCGTTGTCTTTTTGCTTTAGAAGATGCCTAAATGTGATCTGATGTATATTAATTGTTATAATTTGATTTGTTGTTGAAATATTTTTTTATCAGATAAATATCATAATTCTTTTGATGACCTATTTATCTTTGGAGGGGATCTTTTGACCGGAAAAGATAGGGACGCGGATCCTGTTTTTCTATTGACATATTTATATCTAAATTTAAAAAAGAACCGAAGAGACTTTATATCTTTATAATCTAATTTTCGTAAGTGAAGATTTGTAATGATGATTATTTGTTCAAGCAACTTTTATTCTTTCCAATGTTTCCAATGTATGCTGCATGCAAAGCTAATATATTAGTTATTTAAATATATTTATTCCAATCAACCAATCAAAATGTAGAAAATAAATTTCGACCTACAAATTGACCAGTGAAAATGTGTTTGCTTGATAGTTTAGCTCAATCCTAACACTTTGTGGTATATATCATCTTAAGGAAGTGGTAGTGAAGCAATGGACTCATTACTTTTCCTGAAAGAGCGAAGATTGAAGTTCACATTTTAGCATTATGGAAGGTTGATAATGCTAAAAGTGGTAGTTTCTTAGAGATGATTGTTGCCGACAAAGAGGTAACTATATTTAATTTTGTTCTTCTATTTTCAAAGCCTTAGTAATCAATCCAAGTCATTGAAATTCATGTTCTCTCGAATGTTCATAACTTAATATAGAGAATAATAAGCCGATTAATGCTCTTTATATATTTCTAGAAAAATGTGAAATCATATATTTGTAGGTGAGTCAAATATATTTTAAGACAAAGAGATGGAGGGGGAGAAGAAGAAAATCTTAGAGAAGGTATTTATTAATATTGATGTGAGTGTTGTATCTATTAAGACTATCTTACGAAAACGCTAAAAAGATTATCATAAAAAAGTGAGATATTTTTTGAAATAGTATTCCTTCAATTGAGAGCTTCTCAAGCCACAATGTTTGAGTAAAACTCTAAGTGTTTTTTCAACTCTTCTTTTGATAGTTTTCCATGTTTTAGGTTAAATGATCATTTATATTGGTTTAAAAGTCTATTTTTTCTAATATATTGTGTCATATATAAACAAAGAAAACATCAAACCTGCATTGAATTAGCGTAGATTAAAGTCACTGAAAGTTAAAAGGTCTTAATAGTAATAGTAATAATACATATATTTGCGTTTATGTATTGTTTTTCTTCATTTAGTGGAACATTTCCCACTTAGTTAAAAAATAGCATTAGTAAGAATAATTACTATCTTAGCTTGCCAACATTGATGCTAATAGTTTTGGTTTTTGATTTTCGAATTTTACTGTCTTATCATTCATATACAAACCGAATAAAGAAAATAGGATGAAATTAGGTTATTCTTTAGAGTAGTTGGCAACAATATCCGACCTATTGGTATGATTCCCTACCAAGAATTTGATCATAGAAATTTTTTAGTTTGAGGTAATTTTATTTTAGATATCTACTAATGTGTTGTAAGAATGTGCATGTAAAAACATTCATACAACACATTAACAGGTGATATACATGTTATCAAAAATAGTGAGATTTCAGCACCAAATAAAGTATATTTGATATGACAAAGTTCATATTGAGTTGTTTAAATATATATACTACATACGTTTTTTGATGACTATAGCATAATTTTTAATTAGTTTTATACCATAAATAAATTTTAATCCGTGCTTTAATATTTTTTTTTCCAGATATGCATATGTATATATTTATCTCAAATTTCTATTTAAGAATGCATAATTTCTTAGTCTGCAACATATAGGGGCAATTAAAAAAAACACAATTTTCTGGTAAGAAATGAAAGTTTCGGAATAAAAAATCTTCTACATGTACATTTACATCTCTATTGTATTTAAGATTTTACGCATATATTTTATTCCACCATTATACGGTATATCTCTTATGAATTGTCACGATGAGATGTAAACTCGTCTAAAATCAGTATCACATATTCTTTTTATTAAAACTCAATTACTAACAACATTTGAACTTGAATGAGTATTATGTGAAGTTGAAAGTATATGTTTACGATCATGTCAATGCCTAATAATAAATACATTATTAACTTAAAGGTGTTAAAATATTGGACAATGGTAAGTTTTTTTTGGACATCTATAAGAAAACTTATACAAACGGTTTGGTAATCTAAATCAAAGGAGCACAATTTATATATGTAAAATCAATACCACGAGCAGAAGCACTACATGCCAAATAATCCACCTTACCATTAAGCTTCGAAGGAATAAGAGTAAGAGAGAAGTCATGAAGTTGTCTTATAAGGCTGCAAGAATCTGTGAATGGTGCCACAAAAGCAAGCCAGTCTTCCATCTTGGCTGTCATCTTTACGAGCTATGGGAATCTGTCTGGAACATCATTACCTTGTTGGCATGATACACTCCATCGCCCAAATGAGGGCCTCCATCTTTGTGTGAAACGGAGATAATTTTTGTCTGAGACCTTTGGCTCCACTCATTGTGGTCGATTTGGATTCTACTAGTAGTGAAAAACCGCTATAGTGAAAAAGAAAAAAAAATGTCTAAAATGAAATGAAAAGCAATATATTCTATCAACCATTGAACTTTAAAACAAGTAAAAGAAAATTAAAAAGAATATAAATATAGATATATACTAAATGAAATTAAAACTACTTTTAAGTAAATAATCTACACTACATCAATGTGTGGCGTGAATTCAATTACTAATTTAACATTAGAAAAATATATTTTTCTAATCAGAATTAGAAAAGTATAATATTTATACTTTGTATCTTATTTACATTTTGATTTTACTAATTTAATGGATTCAATTCATCTAATTCTTTTATTCCTATACGTTCAAATGTCACATAAAATATTTCATGATATTCTCCTTTTTGAATTATTTCTGTTTTTAGTCCCAAATCTCATTTATATCTTTAATTATTTATCATTCGCCGAATCGAAGAGTTTACAAATTCGGCATAACATTTACACTTTTATGTTTTTAGTTATAACATCTACCTTCTTTCTCAATATAGGGATTTCATATAATATTTTTTTATAGAAAAAAATAAAGATATTTTCTAAAAGTAAATATAAATATTGACCAAATAAACAATTAACAAAAAATTTTATTGCGTTAAAATAACCAAAATTTTTCGCAGAGCTATAAATAATACTCCAAAAATATACATGTTAGTCAGACAAGCAACTCAAAATCACAAAATAAAAATACAAACTTATTCAGAAAAATGGAGAAAGCAACTTTCATGTTCATTGGTCTTCTACTTTTTTCAACATGTAAGCTTTTTTTAGTCTTATGTTTAATTAACTACCCAAAACCCTATACCCTAATACTGTGCTACGTACATAAAATAATAATAATAATAATTGTAGTATCTTCAACTTATGTTCTTTCCACAAATCTCCTCGCATGTAATTTTTTTCTATTTTATTTTTTTATATCAAAAGTAAGATAATGAAATATGAGATATCTAATTTTTATTATTATAGTTTCTATTGAAATTATGAGTTACTATGAAAATAATGCGCTTTGACGCAAACATGTTGACATCATTTTAAAAAAATTAATAATCATAAATTTAGGAGAAAAAAATAATCAATTATAAAGGAAACTAAAATAAAATATAAGGCAAATAGAAAATAAGTAAATGTCAACATGATACAACCAATCAATATCATAGTTTTAGTTCCAATCATTGATATGTTTTTGTTATGTGGATGTCTATTTTATTTTACAAAACTCTAAGAAAAACTAAATTCTGAACTACCACATAATAATGTTGAGATCAAATTTTGAGGTTGATATCAACCTTTTTAATTTTTAGTATTTTTATATATGTTATTAGTTTAATGGATAATGATTTTAGTATTTTCTTTGCTCCACAAGATTTGAATATGTAAATTTATCAAATTAAAATTAGATGAAATACATTGTTCGATCGTGACAGGTACACCAATTCTAGCAAGAGAAGGATTTTTACGTTGCAAGTATAATTCTGATTGTGAAAAAATCGAATGTCCAACACCATTTATTAAGTTCTCAACTTGTGTGGATGGTGTTTGTCTATGTCCCTCTGAAGAACACGTGGCTATCCAAGAAGATACTACAAACTCCAACTGTGGTGTGGCTACTTGCATTGACTATTACGCAGCTAAAGGCGAACAAGCGTATGCTTGTCTTTTGGATCATTGTTATTGTCGCAAACCTCTCATGTAATTATTTCAAATGTTAATTTTTAACTAAAAAATAATTATACAATAATATTAATTTGTTTGAACGTTTAGTTCAAAAAAATAAGCATCTCTTTTAGTTGAAAATTTTAATCAAAACAGTATCAAAATCTATGGAGGATTGAAGCGTTAATGACAAATGAAAGGAGAGCGTAAAAACCATTCGTCTTAACAGTGAAAAGATTGGGTTTAGTAACAATTTGTTTTTTCATTTAATCCCCCTAAGTATTATCTGAAGTATTTTCAAAGCTAAAATGGCCGGTATGGCATTGTATGATCGGTTTGGAGGAAACCTAAATGTGACGTGTATTAATTTTTATAATTTGATTGGTCGTTGATTTTTTTTGTATCAAATTAATGATGATAATTATTTTAATGATCCGTTAAGTTTGGAACAGATCTCTTGACCCGAAAAGATAAGTACGTAAATCTTGTTATTTTATTAACGCATTTATGTTTAAACATAAAAAATTGAAATCGAAGAGAATATAACCTAATTTGCGTAAATGAAGAGTCGTAATGATGATTATTTTTTCAAGCAACTTTTATTTTTTCCAAAGCATTTTACATGCTAATATAGTAAGTAATTAATTACATTTATTCGAATCAACCAAACAAAAAGTAGAAAACATTTTCTTACCTATAAATTGACCAATGAAAATGTGTTCGCGTGATATATTATCTACTATAACCCTACATTTTGTAGTATATATATCATCTTAAAGCAGTGTTCGACTCATTGCCTTTTAAGTCTAATAACAAAAAATGCCTAGATTTGATTGCAGAAAAACCATCTATGTATGTTCCTTTGAAAGATATCGATCTTAACGAAGATAGAGAGAATATTGAGGTTCATATTTTAGTATTATGGAAGGTTTATAATGCTAAAAATGATAGTTCCTTGGAGATGATTGTTGTCGATAGAGAGGTGATATAACCGTGTTTTATGGGTTTCCAACCCATATTTATATAGTCTATTAGGGTCCTTTTAGTTTATGGAGTGTGTTTTACAGGTTTGATAGGTCTAAGGATGAATTGGAAGATTTTAGAGCAAAAATGACAAGAAAAAGAAATGCAGAGACATCATTGAGTTCCAGAAATTTGTCATTCGTGGGACCATTTACCAGATTATCCAGGAGACGATATCAATATCAAAATGAAGATACAGAAGTTAGTTTTCATCTCCAAGTGGTTTCGAGTCGTTTTGATATCTTAATCTCCAGTTATGCTCGTTTTAGTGAAAATATGTCAAATATGGTGGGTGCTGACGAGAGAAAAATGGAAATTTCTTTTTCCTATTTCTAATGGGCTTTGAAGTTTCCTATTCTCATAAGACCAAGACCTATGACGACCCTTTTGTTTATAAATACATATTTTATGCCATTATTTAGGCTATGCTTTATTTTACTTATGATTTCTAGAGAGAGATTTTTTTAGGGAGAAGAGCTAATTGAACACTATTTGTTTCTACTTTTGAATCTTTGATGATTTCTATTCAAAACATGTTTGTGTTTAATTCAACCATGCTAGAGTAGTTTGCTTGTTAGGTCTAGGGTTCCATATAAGATTGATGAAGAATTGTTGATGGTTTTTAATTGTTAGGGTTTATTATATAGTCTTCACCTTTGATTGTTCTCTAGAGATTGGTGACTCGCGCAGCGAAAGTTGGCGAGCACATATTTGTGTTTGTAGTTCTAGACGTCACTTAAAGAAAACCCTAATACTTTTTTCAGTCAGAATTTTGATTCTTCTTAGGAAATACCCTAGGTTTAACGTTTTCCCATTTGATTTACAAGTTTTGCTGCGTTTTAATTACATCTTTAATTGCTTAGCTTAGTCTGAATCTGAAAAACCGTTGTGTCTTTCCTTGTCCATGTGGATTCGATCCCTTAATTACTACAATAGCATCACTATGCACTTACAGTCTTTCTAAGGTTAAAATTAGATCGTATCAAGTTTTTGACACCGTTGCCGGGGACTAGGTGAAGGCCAATAAGTTTTTAGTATTAGGATTTAGTCTAGTTTTTTTTTTTTTTTTTTGTTACTTACGCGTTTTATTTCACTTTCTTTTTTATTTTCAGGAAAATCGGAAATCAACAAAAGCAGCAAAAGCAGTCAAGATAATTAGAGTCATAATCAGAACGAATGCAGCTGGAGAGTTGGTTGAGGTTGAGGAAAACAAATACAATGAAGCTGGTCAATAAATTGATGATGCTGGGAATGTGATTCCAGAAGTAGTACACCCAAATAAAAATGGTGGAAATCAGCTAGGTACCATGGAACAAAGGAGAACATTCGATGAGTTAGATAGCCTATTCGATAGCCTAGGATGTTTCTATGTTGATAAATAAGTGCAGAATCATCAGTTTCCAAGAAGAGGTCCGAGTAATATTTCCAATGGTTGCTACAATGCTCTTTATCCAGTTCAGCAACTCAACAAGACTGAGATGATGTTACAACAGATCCTTGAAAGCCAACAGAGATTCATCACTTCTTTTGAAGTTCAGAAAGCTCCAATTAAGCAAGTCAGCGAGACCAAGATGATGTTCCAACAAATTCTTGAAAGCCAACAGAGATTCACTGATGAACTGAATTCCAAGAATTGGGATTTCAGAGTATCTCAAACTGCAGTGGGTGTTACAGAAACAACGATCCAGATAGAACAGAGTAATGAAGTGAATTCATGATATTATGAAGAGCCGAAAAAAGCAATAGAAGCAGTTTCCGAGATATAAAGCCTCTTGTATGATAAGGTATCCCTTTCTGAGGAATTCGTGATATTGGAAAAAGTTGAAAAACAATATGACGACGAATCGACCAACACGCTTAATGAGACAATCAACACATGTCTAGTCAGAATGCCTCTTGAAACCAAAATTGTAAAGTTTCTCGAACAAACCCTCCTCTACCAAAGTTCATGGATCCAAAACATGGAATTTTGCAATCAAACCTTCGAGAACATGTTCATGAGCCTCTTAATCTTGATCCCAAGCCTCCTAAGAAGTATAAGACAGAAGTTGTTGAGGTGTTTAATCTTGGAGATGAATATGAGCTAACAGAGATATCTAAGAAAACAGTTACACTTGGTAGTTTTCACAAGCGAAAAGCTCCAAACACCACATTTCAACCACCTATCAAAAGGATAAGGCCCTCACTTCATGAACTAGATTCAAATTCCTCTACTCTAGTTGATGGTTTTGAAAGACTATTTGACCCGCTCATTCCTAGAGCCTACCCTGGGAGCTATTGTTTAATCTCCATTGCTGCCTACCTTCTTGAACCTGAAGATACTTATGATGTGTACTCCTATAGACCGAGACCGCCTTGACCCATCTATTATATCAACAGTCAAGCTAATGACAGCAAACAAGCCTTTAATGGGAGGCAACCCACTTTATCCGGGTACATGTTTTTTCTCTTTTATATTTGTGCTAGGATGTTTAGTCGCTTTTTACTAGGTTTCGGTTTTTTTTTCAAAAATAAATAAATAAATTGGTCATACATTTTTGTGTCGAGCGACGCTCATCATTATAATTCAGCGAGTATGTTATCATATTGACAACATCTCTAAGTGTCGATCGAAAAAATAAAAAATTTCTTTTACTCATTACTTGTTCAATTCTTAACCGATTTGGACGATTTTTGAATGCTTTCCATATGGATTTTAAATTCTATCTATTGCCTTTCATACTTCATTAAAACCTGTCAAAGGTATGGTCTTAAATTTCTCTTTTTCTTTTTGTTTTATTTTTGAGTTTTCTTAGCTCTTCTGGATTTATTTTCTCACTCGGAACAGTGTGAAGTAAGTCTAGGGAAGATGCTACTAATGCTATCTATTTTGGTGTCTTTCTTTCATTTTTATTCAGTTTTTCGAGTCAAAAAAATTTTTATTTAGTCAAAATCTAGTTTTTGGAAACTATGATTTAAAGAGGAACAAAATCACAATAGCAGGAATTTAATGCACCTTTATTTTAGATATTCAGATAAAGTCTATGACTAATGAAAAACCCGGAAGTGGATCAATCAACCATCAATTGCCCATATCTTTAGTTATGAAACTCAAGTAAGTCAGAGTTACAAACCTTTCTCATTATAGAAGTTAGACCTCGTCTACTGCTTTGTTAAGATTGTCTGAGACTTTAGTTTATAACTTTCCCTCTAGACAAAAAAAAGAAAGAAAGAATAAAAGTGCTTAATTAGATACCTATTGATGAGGCTGAGGATTCACCTCCAAGGAAGCCATTATTCATCTTGGAAGGGACTAGAGTAGGGTGAGGATGTGACAATCCAAAAATATCTGCCATGTCTATATTTTAAATTTTAAGTTATGCTGAATAATACGTCTGGGGAGACGGATGGAACTTTTGTGATAAGGCTCTTTTAGCTTGGTATTGGAAAGGGAAAGAATTGAGTTCTTTGGGAATTGTTTATGTGGTGTAGAAATTGCGATGATGGTAACTAGGTGAATTGATTGTTAGATTGTGATGCAAGTATGGAGAAGTTACTAAGCTTAGGGGAATTAGATGGTGGTCTTGATTTAAGTTGTCATTGTAGTATGTGGTTTGCAATAGTAAGAGTTGATGTGGTATGCTTATAAAATGATGAGTTTCCAAGTATTTTCAAACCTCTTCCATAGTCTAGTCTTATAATTTGCTTGAGGCCAAGAAAAAGCTAAGTCCGGGGGAGTTGATATAATTGTGTGTTTTACGGGTTTTCAACCCTTATTTATATAGTCTATTAGGGACCTTTTAGTTTCTACAGTGCGTTTTATAGGTTTTATAGATCGACGGATGAATTGGAAGATTTTATAGTAAAAAAGACAATAAAAAGAAATGCAGACACATAACTAGTACTAAGTTCCAAAAAAATTTCATTCGTTGGACCGCTTACCAGATGATCCAGGAGACGAGAAATTTATCAAATTAATGATGCTAACTATTTTAATGATCCGTTTAGTTAGGCACGAATCTTTTGACCCAATAAGATAGGTACGCATATCTTGTTATTCTATTACTGCATTTATGTTTAAACTTAAAAAAAAAAATCGAAGAGACTATCTATATTTTTAACCTAATATGTGTAAATGAAGAGTCGTAATGATGATTATTTTTCAAGCAAGTTTTATTTTTTTCTAAAGCATTTTACATGCTAATATAGTAAGTAATTAAATATATTTATTTTTGAATCAACCAAAAAAAATGTAAAAAACATTTTTTGACCTACAAATTGACCAAAGAAAATGTGTTCGCGTGATATATAATCAACTAAAGCCCTACACTTTGCAGTATATATATCAACTTCAAGGAGTGTTCGACTCATTGCTTTTTAAGTCTAAAAACAAAAAATTCCTAGATTTGATAGTAGAAAAAACCATCTATGTATGTTCCTTTGAAAGATAACGATCTTAACAAAGATAGAGAGAATATTGAGGTTCATAATTTAGCATTATGGAAGGTTTATAATGCTAAAAATGATAATTCCTTAGAGATGATTTGTTGTCGATAGGGAGGTGATATAACCGTGTTTTTACGGATTTTCAAACCATATTTATATAGTCTATTAGGGTCCTTTTAGTTTCTCGAGTGCGTTTTATAGGTTTGATAGGTCTAAGGATGAATTGGAAGAGTGTAGAACAAAAAGCACAAGAAAAAGAAATGCAGAGACATAACTAAGTTCCAAAAATTTGTCATTCGTTTGACCGCTTACTAGATGATCCATGAGACGATATAAATATCAAAATGAAGATATGGAAGTTAGTTTTCTAGTCCAAGTGGTTTCAAGTCATTTTGATATCTTAATCTCGAGTTATGGTAGTTTTAATAAAGACATGTCAAATATGGCGGGTGCTGACGAGAGAATAAAGGAAATTTATTTTTCATGTTTCTGATGGGTTTTGAAGTTTCCTATTCTCACAAGACAAAGACATAGGACAACCATATTATTTATAAATACATATTTTATGCCATTTTTTAGGTTATGCTTTATTTTACTTATGATTTCTAGATAGATATTGTTTTAGGGAGAAGACATGTATAAACCCTATTTATTTCAACTTTTGAATCTTTGATGATTTCTATTCAAAAATGTTTTTGTTTAATTCAACCATGCTAGAGTAGATTGCTTGTTGGGTCTAGGGTTCCATATAAGATTGATGAAAATATGTTGATGGTTTTTAATTGTTAGGGTTTATTATATAGTCTTCACCTTTGACTGTTCTTTGTTACTTGTTCTAGATTGATCACCTAGAATTAATCTCTTAGGTAATTAATAGATGCGAAAGTATTGTTAATTGATGGATCTATCTTAGGAGAGCAAGGTTGCCTAAACGCGTAGGAAACTCGGTTTAGGGATCTTGTGAACCATTCAACTTGAGATCTTTGCATATTTAGATTCGGAAGAATCGCGTAGGAAATGTGGTGCCTTAGTGTTTAGTTATAGGTGTCTCGTGTAGCAAAATTTGGTGAGCACATATTTGTGTTTGTAGTTCTAGACGTCACTTCATAGAACCGTCTCTTTCGATTGTTTTGCTGCGTTTTAATTACATCTTTAATTGCCTAGCTTAGTCTGAATCTCAAACCGTTGTGTCTTTCCTTGTCCCTGAATCTGAAAATTATTTTATATGGGGTATAATTTGGAGATAAAGATCCGAAAGGGTATTTATGAGACAAAAATTACTTATTTTAAAGATAACTTGGTATTGTTATTTTTTTAAGATGTCAGATGTCATATCGTAAATCTTAGAAGTCTTGATGATTAAATACCAAAACTAAATCCGGAAAATGTACTAAAATGGATGTGACTTTACGAGCTTTCAAGTAATAGTTTTATCGTATAAACATATTTCTTTTTGATTTTTTTTTATTGTTGACGCACTACAAATTTACACGTAACCTATTTTGTTGGTATTACTAAATATTTGTTGTGCATTCTATGAGGAGATCATACTAACAAAGTTTTTGATTAAATTGAAAACGATAAAGTAGTCATCCATTATATGTGTTATTTGATATGTATTGATTAGGAATTATAAAGGTAATTAAGTTATAATTTTATTATTTGTTTAAAAATATTTTTTATTGTTTTTCACTTAGGTACCATCATTCTATAAAATGTTTATATCATTGTGAATGATTTTACATTTTCAGCTTACGTGTAACATGTGATCCCATCTATAAAATTAATTAACTACTATATAATTTTTTCAGATTACTCAAAGACAATCAAGTTATTACATGTAATAATTTTACTGAGGTGCTATTTGGAAATTCAGTCAATTATTACAACCACTTTTTGTTAAGAATTGGATGACTGATATTTGGTGGACTTTTGTCAAGAAAATAGGTAAAATAGAATTTTGATAAACAAAAAGAATAAATATTACATTAATGATATTTGGCCTTTCTTTGATAGCTACAAAACTGATTTTATGTACCGCCGTCGAACATGTTTATGATTTTAAGAAGCGGTTTTATTATTCATGTAAAATTTGCAATATCAAAGTCCAACGTTGTTGATGCATGAATTGAGTTTTTGATTATTTCTAATTAAAAGGACCTCTTTACAAATACATCTTATTTAATCGGGGGATTAAATAGTTAGGTTCGTTTTGATGTGCAACCGCTCGGCAATAACGGAAAGATCGGCTCCTAAAAGGGTCCCCCGAAGGGGTCTTCTTGTTGTAGCTGAACCCGAAGGCTGTCTACGTACCTTTGAAGAGGATCAAGCCACACATAGTTCCAAGACGGAGGGAAATCCGAGTCTAAGCTGGGGAGTTTTGTGATTAACTCGGGCTCTTAGGCCGAGTTGTGGTTAATCCGGGCTTCTCGGCCGAATTGTGGTTAATTCGGGCTTCTAAAGCCGAGTTGTGGATTCTCTCTATTTTCGGATTTCTCTAGTTTTCTAAATCTCTATTTATCTCTCTAAAACCTGATTTTCTAGGTTTATTATCTCTAAGAAACTAGAGTATATTTTTTTTTGGAATCCCTCTTTTAGAAGAGGGGGGGTCTCCTTATATAAGGAAGATATGACGGTCTTTTTAAACCCATTAACCTAATAATAAGGAATATTTCCTTATTCCCCCAAAGATAAGAAATATTTCCTTATTTCTGAGAGATAAGAAATATTTCCTTATTTCCAAGGACTAAAGGATATAGATAAGATTTAATTTGATCCCTTTTAGCTCGGCTTGCCGAGCTAAAGGAAATGAGAAATACCCCTATCTCGGTTTTATGACCGAAATCGAATCATAACTAAACTGGAAGGACCATATCCTAATTAATCCTGAGTTGTTTATAAGGGGTGCTAACCCCACTATCAACAAACGTTATGGAGAAGATTCTAATGACCTGAATTGAATAAATGATTTTTATTTTCTATTGAAAAATATACTTATTTTCAATGTGTTTTATAAATTTTTTTTTCTTAGGACTCTCGAATCCAACTTTGTATCGAGAAGGAGTCTATGCATAGTTGTAGTCATTTAGAAACAAAATAGGGTCGGTGGTTTCATAAAAATTTCGAATTTGTCAATCAGCCTGATGAAATAGAAAAGCAGTAAACTGTATCAATGATAACCAATATTTCTTTTTCATGAAATGGATATCATCCTTAATAGAACTTTCAATTCTCAGGTTCATATAGGTAAATTCTATGGATTTTTTATTTATTTATTAAACAGTAGTTGGTCGGTCCGTACGGCATGTGTGGGTTGAAAACAATTTTCATATGTAATTCACCTTCACATAATTTTGGATGATTATGTTGTGAGTGATATATAATGTTTCGTATTGTTTCATGTTAAATATGAATTTTTATATTGTGTACGGATTATATGGGATATCATACAATAAAGACCTATGAAATATTATAAAAAAATGTCCATATATATTAGCCCCTTTTGAAAAAAAGATATCAATAATGTGATAAAAAATAAAATTTATCTGATTCAATCTCGATAAATATCAATTGTGGACAAAAATTTATTAGATCTATTGACCGTTATTTGTGAAAAGTGGTAATTAAATTCTATTTTGGAAGAGGAGTCGCAATTCATTAAATACGGTTCTACGCACCCTCTCAGTTATTTTATATATGATTCTTACATTCTTTCATTTTCTATCTCTTCTCTTTTCGACACATATTCAAAAAAGTGTTAACTCTTAGAGGGTCATCAGAAAAAAAAATAGTTAGTAGAATATTAACGCTTGCGTTTATCCTGTTATATCTTAGAATATGGTCGATGACTTATAGTGATTCCTTTTTTTCTATAGGTGTGAATGGCTTCGTCTATGGCATAAAAGGCAATTTTAAGGAGTTTGAAAGAAGTTTACAATGATAATTCTAAATTTTAGAGTGCAGGTATTCTCCTCTACATTGCTGGGTTTATCTCATATGACACTATAATTTAAATTTAATTCAGTTTAGTTCCTCTTGGCAATGATGTGTTTCATTGGGAATCTCACATAATGGGGTCTTAAAAAAAATCCATATGAAGGTGAACTCTTTGTTTTGAAATTCCACTATTCGCCCAAGTATCCATTCCAACCCCCTGAAGGTTTTATTTATTTTCGAGACTTCATATTTACTATCTGAGTGATTTAAGAAAAAAAAAAAAAAAACTATCCGAGTGGCATTGTGTTTTTCATTTTGTCTAATTCTACGTACTTTAAATGTTTAAGGTTTTTTCAAGACGAAAATCTTCTAAACAAACATCACTGAGAATGAAGCAGTGGATCTCGAGATGATCCTCCCTTCAGGATGGTCTCCAGCAGTTTCGATGTTCATAATTTATATTTTAAATCAATTATTCAAACACTTCTCTCCTATTATATATAAATGGCCGTTATTATGTAACTTAGGTTTTGAAAACTATATTTCACATGTTAAGCGAACCCCATGTTGGTAATGATTTGGTTGTCGTAGCGGAAACAACCCATCTTTATGTGAAAGAGTATGAAAACTTTGCTAAGATAGCCTGTCTTTGGACCAAGCTCCATGCTATGGCCGTCTAAACATTGTCTCAAAAATAAGTGTTTTAATTTCGTTTTCTCTTTATGTCTAACACAAAACTTATATTATTTATTTTGTGCACTTTTGTTTTTGGTTTTTCTATTATATGTTATTGAAATAGTGGTCTGATTATTATTATTATGTGCTGCATTCTTTTGTTTATGAATTAATATTTATAATTTATTTAGTATTTTTTGTAATTACGTTATAAAAAATTATCTTTTTTACTTAACATCAAATTAGCACACAAACACATTTCAACATTTTAATTTTTTGATTAAAAATATTATAATAGTAGTTTGAACAAATCGTTATAATTGCGTCTTTTCGTACATATCAAAAACAACACTTTTCGGTTTCTTAAATTTTTAATTTAATTAGATAAATAATATTGTAAAACGCATTATGGAAATAGAAGATGCATAAAATAAAGTTATTTTAAGGTTTCTTCCTTTTAGATCTTAAAACAGAAAAATACATAATAGACAATTACTTAATTTATAAATTACCCTTTTCCTCAATCACTTATTATATATTATATGAAAAATATAATTATGAAGAAATTTACTTATCAAGAAGAATGACCGTTTATTATTCAGGTGACAAATAAAT
This sequence comes from Euclidium syriacum, assembly GCA_900116095.1. Taxonomy (NCBI): domain Eukaryota; kingdom Viridiplantae; phylum Streptophyta; class Magnoliopsida; order Brassicales; family Brassicaceae; genus Euclidium; species Euclidium syriacum. The sequence goes on from FPAK01000004.1 coordinate 2,779,066, forward strand.
AATTTAAATAACTTAAATTAGGGTTATGTTGTGGTCGTCTAAAACATATCTCGAAAATAATTGACTCAATTTTGTTTTCTATATGTATAAGAAAACTTCCTTTATTTATTTTATTTACTTTTGTTAATAATTTTCCTATTATGAGTTAATTGAATATTTTTTTCTGATAATCATTATGTTACATCACTTGCTTTTTTATGAATTTCGATTTCTAATTTTCTTAAAGTTTTTCTGAATTACGGTAAATATAATTGAGATCTTCGTTCCTTAACATGAGATTACCATCCAAACATATTTCTATAGTTTAATTGATTGATTAATATATTACAACTAGATTATAACCCGAGCCCGGTTCGGGTATTATGTATTCATAAAATCATTCTATAACATATTTAAATTAAATTAGTTTGTATAAAATTAATAGTTAATTTATGGTATCACATTTTAAAAATATTTATATGATTTATTAACACATGTTATTGCATAGTTGTGACTTTTTGTTTCTTTGAAAATTATCAAAAAAAAGTATATATAATATAAATATATGTATGAATTAGAGTCTCATTATATCAAAATAAATTTAGTAACTATGCGACATGATATATTTTATAAAATTTAAAAAAGAAATCATGAATATGAAATTTCGAAACTTGTTATAAAAACATATCCCGTTTGGTGAGGATATTTGAGTGATGAGCGGAAATCATTTCTGGTCTACAAAAGGAGATGGACCACCAATTCTGAATGGGTTGTTGTATTATATATTTTATCTATTAATGGGCTATGAATTTTTAATGACATGGCTGAATAGAATGATTTCATTAGTTAATTTTCCTTAAATTGCTTTCAGTAAGACATGTGGCGTAATGTCTTCTCAATTAATATATAGAGGATATTAGTGTAACCATAGTAATGATTCCATCTCTTCATATACTGCAATTATGGTTATGAAAAGACTCTTCAATTTCTACCATATAAATAGAAGCCAAATACAATAAAGATAATTTGGGGTTTTTTCCTTTTAAATATCAAATTAAGTAGGTAAAATAAAAAATAACAGTAAATTAAGAACAATAAAAATACGTAATAAGGAATGATGTTATACTGAACAAAAAAAAGCAGTATTGTTACAAAATATTTCCATTGATGACAATATAGAAGAAACTAGTGAAATTTACTCAAATTAGTATTAATTTTTAGTAAAATTACTAGCTTAGTATCCTTCACTAAAAGTTTACTAAGTTCGTATTCAAGATGTGTAAAAAGACTAAATTTCCATTATGATTAAATTCGTAATTCATCTTATTTTTTGCTTTAAACTTTCAATTCAAAATTCTAAAATTTCAAAATTAATTATTTAAAAAGATTAAAAAAATTAAAAAAACTAAAAAAACTAAAAAAAAAAATTAAAAGCTAAAAAGCTGAAAATTTAAAACTTAAATTCGAAAATAAAACTAAAAAATTTATAAAATGGAAAATGGAAACCTAAAAAATTTAAAAATTTAAAAATTGAAAACTAAAAATAAAACTTAAAAACTAGAAATTAAAAATCAAAAATCGAAAATAAAAAATGAAATTTTTTAAAATTTTAATTAAGTTGATTTTTATTACTTTCATATGTTTTTTTTTTAAGTTTCATTTATTATCAAGGTTTTTAAATATTTTATTTACTTAAATGAAAACAACATCTTTTAAGTATGGATATTTTCCTAAACGAATACCCTGATTTTATGGCTGGTTACATAATTAGAGTAATCTCTTAAGATTTTTTTTAAAAAAATTTTAAACTCAACTTAGAAATTAATTCCATTTTTATTTTTTTTATAAAATAATCTCTTCAATTTATTATGCAAATAATGAGAAACTCTTTTTAAAAATTATTTTCATTTTTAAAATTTTTTACAATTATTTTCATTTTAATTTTTTTAAAAAAAATTAAGTAATATCGATTTTATTTATTTGAAAAATAATTTCCTGTTTTTTTTTCAAAAAAACAATATTTTTTTACTATCAAAAACAAATCCGCAAATAAAATTTTGTAGCCACGTCATCACATGTCAAAAGATTCGTAAATTTTTTAAAAAATCTGTTACAAATCATATAAATTTGTTACACTACAATACTAGTTTAGTGATTTTTTCACCAACTATTGTAGTGTTGCGGATTAAAATAAATCTACAACAACGACAAAAAATCTACAACACTACATGTTAAATCTGCAAATTATATCCGCAAATCTAGATAAAACCGCAAATTTTTAAAAAATCTGCGACACTAAAAAACAAATCTTCTAATCAAATCTGAAAACTAAAGAAATCTGTAAAATAAAATCCGCAAAAAAATAAATCCATTACAGAAGAAAAAAATTTGCGACACTATGTACTATTTTAGTAATTTTTTAAGCACCTTTTCTTTTGTTGCGGATTTTCTAATAATCTGCAACAAAGCAAAAAAATCTACAACAAGTAAATTTAAATCTGTAGAAACAAATCCGTAAAAAAACAAATCCGCAAAAAAAAACTCTTCAACACATGTTTGCAGATTTTTAAAAAATAATATGCGGATTTATTTCGAATGGAAGGTGACATTTTCGTAAATATTTAATTTTTTTAGCTGATGTGGAAAAAAATAGTAATGGCATTTTTGTAAATAGTTTTTTCCTACCAAATGGTTATAGGAGTTTTTTAGTCACGAAAATATCAATTTTTAAGACCCAAAAATTAGTACTAGTCTAGTAATTATAGTATTATTTCATACTAAGTAAGTAAATCACCCAAGAAACTATTAACATAAGATTGATATATAAGTTAAAGGACGTATGTAGTTAGAGGTAAAATACTCAGACAGTTTCTCGAAGAACTTCATTTAAATCTTGTAGCAGAAATTCTATGACATAATAAAAAAAAATTAAGTTGTGTCAATGAAATCAGTATATACATTTTATAAAATTCTGAATTTTAATATTACCTATGCGACAGTTTTATAATTTCAGAAATTGTTGTATCGAATTTAATGTATGATAGTCCGTCTACTTAGTAAAAATGATTAATTAATTGTCTAGTTTACAATATGTATTGAATATTTTACCTCCAAAGAAAAGTTTCATTTACCAAAACTTCCGAAAACCTTAGGAGAGTGATGTATCGTGGATTTTACCGGTTTTCTACCATGATACATGTGCTTTTATAGAGTCTTTCTAGTGTGTTTTAGATATTTGAACAAGTTTTAAAAGAAAAAGGTGTTTTGGAGAAAAAAGTGTTTTGAAGCAAAAGAAAGTAGAAAGGAAAGAATTGAAACAAATATCAAAAAATGAAAGCAAAGAGGCAGAATCAAAGCTTAGAAGTCAACCAACCTTTGACTGATCTACAAGACAAACCAGGAGACGTACAACCTAACAATTTGTAGGCGCGTAAGTTAACTTACATCTCCAACTCGAATCAGGTTCATCTGACATCTGAAGCCCAAAATATAGCCGTTTTTACCGAAGACATGTCACTATGACGAGATTTTCAAGTCCAACCCCTTTCGCTCCAATCAAACCCAAGTCAAGTTTTAAGGATCTTATGATGTAATGAAAACCTCTACAAATATAAAAGGGAGCCTCAAGAAGCAGAGAGGAGGCACAACTATCACAGCCACCATCACGTCCATAATCACAATCACCTCAGCCTCCAAAGCCATGAAACACTCTTTTGCTTTCTAGAAATCTAGGGTTTTCTTCACTAGCTTTGTTCAAGAGTTTTAAGGGGAGAAGAGATTTGTTATTCATTCCAATCTAAAGAGTTTGAAACCTCTATACTTTTTTATTGAAGTTTATTTTGTGCATGTGTTCCCTAATTAATATGTGTGAGTACACAACTTGTTAGCTTTAGGGTTTTCAGGGTTTTCTAATGGATCATTGATATTGTTTTCTATTTGTGGTTTTGGCCACATGGTTCTTTGCTACATAAGTGCTTAATTTATGCTTGAAATTCGGGCCATGAACTATGTTTTAAGTTCGTAGGTTGTGTTGATTCGATACACCACTTGTTTACACACCTAAATCCTCTATAGTGAGCAAGGTGCTTCTAGGTGTCATAGCTAATCCTTTTCCATAAAATCTTGTGAACATATCTAACTTGAAAACTCTAATGCATGTTTATTTTCTCTGGGTTTGCAAAGATATTTGTGATTCAAGTTTATAAGCAAAAGCGTTGTCGTAATACATTCTTAAGATACCATTTAATTGTGTTTAGAGTTCTAGAATCACAACCGTTTAATTATCCTTATTTACCTGATGAATTTTTTCCTGAATCTAATGCCCTTAGACCATTGATGAAACTAATGCGTTCTAATTGCATTAGTCCTATTTCAATCACACTAGTCACAGTTATTATGTTTTGCTTTTACAATTTCTAAAATATTGAATCCGTAGATATCCCTAGGTTCTCTGTGAGATCAATAATCTTTCATGCAACAAATGTACATTATACACTTGCAGTTTGTTTATGGAACCTTTGTTGTTATTTTGGATTTAGAAATTAGGAATTTGTTCTCGCTTATATCTTTGTTTGCTAATTGGTTTCTCCATTCTTCTCTCTTGTGTTTCAGGTGCATGCTTGAACCATCAACTAATATTTCCACGAAGGAGAAGGAAGATCAAAGTGTGAGTGAATATCGAAAGCAAAAGTCGGTCGACTCGTCTCAATAAACAACCGACCCATCAATACAAAATGTTGATAAATCTCAAAAGTCGACTGACCCGTCCCATCAGTCGGCCAGCTCAGCCTAACAGTCGTCTGAAGTATTGGTGAAACTCGATAAATCAGCGAAGGAGAATAGGAGGCCAATTTCTAACAGAAATGCGCCATAAATTCTTCTCAATACTTATGGAGAAAAAGTGGATGCAGAAGGTAATCGTTTGGATGCTGAAGGAAACATCCTTCAGATTGAGGAATCAAAAGAAGATGAAAATAGAATGCTCATGGATTAACTCAGACCGGCCCAGTTTTTCAAAAATAAATCAGCGATCGTATTGCCACCAATGCATGGACATAACTTTGAGATAAAGATTGGCACCATAAATATAATGAGAGATGGGATGTACTCTTTGCTCGAGCATGAAGATCCTTTGAATCACAATGAAGTATTTGAAGACTCAATTGGAAAAATTAACTTTGATGGTGTTTCACATGAGTGGCTGTGCTGCAAACTTTTCCATCACTCATTAGGAGAAGCAGCACTGAGATGGTTGAAGCTATTGGAGCCTGGTTCATTAAAAATGTGGAAGGAGGCAAGAAGTGAGTTCATGAATCACTTTTTTGATGAGGCGAAGTCTAAAGAGATGAAGAGAAATAGACGGTACAAGAGGTACCTAAGAGATATTTCTCAGCACGGGTTCAGTGACTCACAATCTGTCACCATGTTCTTTGAAAGTTTGCATTCGAGGCACCAACGCACACTTGATGTAGCAAGTGGAGGAAATCTTACAGAGCATGCCAAGGCTCTCAAAGTCATTAAGAGGTATGCTAAGAGTAGCAGCGCTAATGAGGCCATAACAAAGAAAGAAGAACAAGATTCCACACAAGCACAACAAATAAAAGAGCTTAAGAGAATGATGAAGCAACTGCTGATGAAAGATAAGAAGACGGTTCACTTTGATGAACAAGTGAATCCAATGGTGAATATAAGCTATGCTAGAAGACCTGGGTATGAGGAACCAAGACATCAGTACCACGACAATACCCACAGCAATTTCAAAGAGGATTCCACAACACCAATTTGGACACAAGGAGCACAACCACAAGATGACATTTTTTCCAAGTGAAACTGATCCAAAATTCAAAAGCATACTTCGAAGAAACCAATACAGAAGAGAATGAAGTAACTAGAAGAAGATCATGTGTTAAGGAGTCGCTGGAGTTAGAGGAAGAAGAAGAGGAGTCGTCACAGGAGGAACAGTCGACCGACCACTTAATTTAGTCAACCGACTTGCAGCCGGACGATCGACGAGAAGCTCAAGTCGATCGACTTAAGGAACCAGAAGCGGAAAACGGTGGATTTCAAATCCAAAACATTATGAACATTTCTACATAGATATACCGCCTTATCCCAGACCTCGTAAGGAGAGCAATGATCTGAAACTAAAGATAAGTCGATCAATTTTATCGGTTACCTAATTTCGGGATTTATCGTGTGTGAAAATCAATTTCGACAAATTATTTGCTGATGAGACTAGTTTTCATGATGCATTGGAGCTGATTTTTATGAATTTTACTAAGGTTATTAAAAGCAGAATACCATAGAAGTTACAAGATCCGAGAAGCTTTGTGCTAAGATGCATAATTGGTCATAAGATGGTTCACTATGAAGTATCAACAACCGGAATCGAGGATGATGATGTGTTTGATCCTAGAGAAAAATAAAAGGTCATAGATCAACCTAAGTTGAGTGCGATATCCAAAGATTCAGTACCTGCTGTAAAACATAAATTTCCAAACATCACACTTTAGTCAAATCTGCCAAAGGAGTTCGTTGTTTCTCCATTGGCAAAATTTTCAGGAAAACATAAAGGCCCGCCCATGCTTACATTCCAAACCCTAGTGTTATTCCTACATTCCTTGGTAGATCTCATGTGTCCAACACATGCAAACTATCATGGATGAGACAAACTTGGCCGAGAAAATTTGTTTTAACGGAGCATGAATGATGATAAAAAGCTGAAAGAGGCAAAAGAAGAAGTTGCAGAGAAAGAGATACTTTTATCTAACAAGAAGTATTATGTTGAAGAGGCTGCGATACTGGAGGAAAATGGAAGAAAATATGATCGAGAAAACGAGTCGACCGACCCATGCTTAGTCGACCGACGCAATGAACTACCTGACCGATATTCAGCATCTGCTATCCAAAAAAGTTTTCTCTTGCAACCAAAACTTACAATGATTACAGGCAAGCCACCCAAATCAATCTAAGATGGAGCTAGACCTAGTAGTTGTCACAGGAAGAAGACATCAAATAACACACTTCATCAACATTCCAAAAGGAGAAGGCGTTCACCTCTTAAGCTTAACTCAAATTTATCTACCCTTATTGATGATTCTGAAGGATTCTTAGTACGACCTTTGATAGAGCTCACCCTGGAGCTGAAGCCATAATCCCCATTGATGCCACCAACCTTCATGGTCATGAAAATACATCGGTTGTGTATTCCAATGGACCGAGACCGCTTTGACACGTCTTTCCCTTCAATAGTCAAGTTAATGACTATAAGCGTTAAGTGTGATGCAACCCCTAGTACGTTTTCTTTTCCCTTCTTTTAGGTGCTTTTTTTGGTATTTTTAGTCGAAATACGAAGGAGAATCAACAAAATCTTGTTTGAACAAAACCCAAGTCGACCGACCCCTCATTAAGGTCGTCCGACTTTTCACTTATGAGGTAACACGATTTTCGATTTAATTTCATTTATGTTTTCTAATATCCCTTACTCTCTTTGTGACACCGGGACGTTGTAATTCAAGTCGGGGGGGAGGGGAATGCATATCTATTATTGATGAAAATTTACTATGTTGATCTCAAATTTTCGCCGCCTTTTGTTTTATTGAGTCAAAACTGTTTGGGAAGCAATGAATATATTCAGGACACAAGCCACATTAGCACGATTCTCAGTAACCATTATTGCAGGATTCAGTTTAAGTCTATGACTAATGAAAAACATGGGAGCAGATAAGCCTACCAAAGATCCCATTTTTCGCAATGATTGAAATCCATGTAAGTCTGAGCTACTAAACTTCTCATTATAGGATCCAATCCTCGTCTAATGCTTTTATAAGATTATATGTGTGATTATGGTTTCCAGCTCTCCTCTTAGATAAGTCTAAATTAAATTGAAGAAAAATCTAGGGATGAGGCAGAGGAAAATTTATGAAGACGCCAATTATTTGTCACTAGAAGACAGGGAAAACCTATCAATTTGTATGCGCGGAAGTTAACTTTCATCTCCAACCTGAATCAGGTCCATCTAACATCTAAAGCCCAAGATATAGCCGTTTTACTGAAGACATGTCATTCTGATGAGATTTTCAAGTCTAGCCCGTTGCGCTCCAATCAAACCCAACTACAGTTTTAAGGAGGTTATGACCTAATGACGACCTCTACAAATATAAAAGGATCCTCAAGCATAGAGGAGGAACGACTATCACATTCACCATCACGTCCATAATCACAATCACCTCAGACTCCATAGCAACGAAACACTACTAGCATGTTATGATGCATTCTGTTTAATTTCAATATGATTTTGCTTCCTACATATTATTGGACGAAGCTTTGGGCATTGACATACTAAAAGACAGTTTAGTATGCATGGATAATCCTAGATTACATCTAAGAGAAGCATATCATACCTCCAGATCATGTCAAAAAATGAATAAAAGAGAGTATTAATGTTTACATTGGCTGGAGATTGGCGTCGTCCAAGGACGCATAATAAAAGACTGCCAAGAGAACTCCAATGGTAGTTATTTGGAGGATATAGTACTAGCATTACTGCACATTGGTAACATACAACTATAAAACTAGAGTTACTAATTAGAGTTGAATTCAAATATCAATTAGGTATATTTTTTACGAAGCCAAATGTAATCACCAAACAAAAGCATATTTTGCTGTCACAACTAAATCTCATATTAATAGTAACTAGGATATGACAAAATTACATCATATTTAGGTTCTTATGATAGAATTTTGACAATATATTCCTTATACTTTTAAAAACACTATGTCAATGAACACCAAACGAAAGAAGTAAAGTAACAAAATTCTTGATCTCAAACATATTATTTATTAGAACAATCAAAATTATATGTTAAAGTAATAAAATAGACTATGAAACTACCTAAAAAAAAGTTTCATGTAGGTAATACTAATTAAATTGGAAAACACCAAAAATAGAACTATTTAGAACCTTCGTACAACTACTTTCTCCAGTATAACTAAGTGTAATTCTGCAACCTCAATTTTTTGGACGGGAAACTCAATATTTCATAATTTTTTAAGTGTTTAGGAAAAATCTCTCTCTCTCTCTCAATTTTTGTCATGAGGAAAGGAAGGAGATGAAGAGGCTAAAGAGGCATTACAACATGCTTGAATTCATAGACAACGCTTACTATGGGATTCCAGAAAGTTGACCATATGGTGGAAGAATCATCGAAGAGGTCTCTCCAACTCTAAAGTATCCGAAGAAGAAGATACTTTACACGCAAAGAGTTTAATAATTTTTTCTTTCTGTGTAGAATGATGGCCTCCACTTTTGTAAATAGTAGGTTCCTGGTGTAAAAGAAGAGATTGAGAAGTAAACGACATAGGTTGATGAGACGCGGGAGATGATTCGAGACATGCTACACCATGAATTTCATATTCGGAAAATGCATAAGGAGCTTTGAAGCAATGTGGAAGAGATTGTGAAGCTTAAGGTGCTGGTGGCTGGTGTGAGAGGTGTTATGGGAGTTTGAGGATTTTTGTTTTTATTTATGTTTTCATAGAAACTAGAATTATCTACGGTTTTGTTGTCTAAGACTTATCTATGGCTCTAGATGTTTTCTAATACTTATCTATGTTTCCTAAGAATTATATATGAAAACACACCAAAAACCAGCAATGGCTTACCTAGTATTGAGATGCTAGGACCATTTCATACAAATCCAAACGAACATCAGTACGACTTAAGAAACCAAAAAAACAACATAGTTTTATCTCGTTGAAAACATTCATAAAAAAATTTGAAAACATTATCTCTCGCTGCTGGTCGTTCCTCGATCCTTCATATATGCTTTCAATGACAACATCCTTTGCTCTAACCCATCAACCTTATACCCAATCACCTTCAACTGTTCTCCAATTTTCTTTACCAGATCTACCAATTCAATCAAAAACATGTTTTATGCATGTCATCGTCTTATTAGAGTATATCCTTATCTGTTTAGAGCATATCTCCGTCCAATCCGAAACCACAAAATTTTCTTGATTTTTGGACTTTTTTTTTGGATAGACAGGGGCCCTTGGGCCATAGCAGTTTGGTCTGATTTTTTTTGCTAATGTCCTAACCTTAATCAATTAAAAACTATCATTCAATGCCAAATATTTTGATTTCAAATACTTCTTGATAAATCTGCCAAAATTACTTCCTAATAACACTATCATATCCCAAAATCGTTGCTTTTATTACAGTAGAAGCAACGATCGAAGAAATTGAAAGTGATGATCAAGAAATATTCAAATATTTGTTCATTACAATGAATGCTTACATCAGTGGGTTTCTATTCTTGAAGAGGGTTGTTGTGGTAGAGGGATGTCACTTTAATGGTAAATATAAATGTGTTATACTGGTTACTAATGGTCAGGATGGGAACAATAATATGTTTCATCTAGCCTTTAAGATCATTGACGCAGAGAAATGAGTCGCCGAGTAGTGTGTAGAGAGGAGGCATAACCAGTTAATGGCATGAGCGCACAGTTGGCGTCAGGCAGACAATACTTTAGCATGCTTTTTGCAGGTTCTCTCTTAACAGCAGAACTCAAACATGCTCGGCTTCTAACGGCTAGTTGAGAATCAGATAGTTGTCCGGCAACCGCAGTAAAAGAGATTTAGGGTACATATTACGTGGTATAATGGTAAAAGCGGTCAATTTAGTTAAATATAATGAAATTTAGCGAAAGGGATAGCGCTGGTATTATGAAAATATTTGTCCAATACATAAAATATCGTTCATATGAGGTACTGTTTCGGTTTTAAATATTGTAAAGGGTATTTTACATACAGTTTTTCATACAAAAAATAAACTTAATTTGTAATTAACCATAAATCCTTAAAAATATAGATGCCTCTATACAACATCTTTATCAATAAAACATAATATTATACTGGATTCTTTTTTTTTTTTTCTTTTTTTTTTTGTCTAGAAATACTTGATTTCATTAAAGAGAGTAGATGTACATATTACTTATGGTCATGGACAGCAAAGCTGATTTAGCGAGCATGTTTGCTACCTGATTGTTTGATCTAGATACAAAGCTTAAATAGATGTAGCATTGTAGATCATGGAGGATTCTGAAGATGTCTTTTGGGGCCTTCTTGTTGTTGATGTCGATGATGAGATACCGTGCGTAAGACGCTAGCTCGAGAGTCATGAAATTGTTGCATTTTTCCCACTAGATCGCCTCCAGAATCGTCAAGGCTTCTGCCACCAATGGGGATTTGACATACTAAGCCTTTTTGGAGCCGTGAGCTATGTTGTGATTGTCTACATCCGAGATAACCCATCCCAGACCTGTAGTCTGATTTGAGTCATTCCAAGCTGCACCGGTTTGGCAGTTTACCATTCTTGGGACTACTAGATGATGCCTCTTAGAGATTAATCCTGAGTTGGTCGTGATCTTCTCAACCAATTGTGATTTTTGCCACTCACGTGCCGAAGATAAGGCTATTTGGATAGTTTCTTCCTCTTTTTTCAAAAACCTTTATGTTTTTTGCTGACCAAATGGACCACATGATCCACGCTGAGATGGTGCAGTTGTTGTAGTCTTCAAGTGGGGTGCCGTTAAGAGTGTTAGCTTTTGGGATTCCCTCCTTCATGCCTGAGAAAGCATCGTTGTCCAAAGTTTGGTTTAGTGGAGCCAGTGACAAGACTTTCTTAGAGTAGGGACACTTGAAAAACAGGTGAGTCTCTGGTTTCTCCTCTCGACATTGTATGCAGGCTGCTGTCTGAGTAACTTTCCTTTTGAGTAGGTTACATCCCTCTGATAAGGCCACTTTGGCGGCTCTTGATAGAAGCATTTGGACCTTTGAAGTGGCTTTTACTCTCCAAATCTATGATTTCCAATTAAAATCATCCCTAGTTTCTCGGTTACTCTGTCTTGTTCCTTTGTCCTCCAGCGCTTTAAAATATCCCATTTTAGTGGTGTACTCACCATCGATGGAGTGTGTCCAAATTAGTTTGGTGTCTGCTTGGGTGGAACTTGGCTTCAGATGTAAGATTTCCTTCCAAAGGTCTGGAAAAAGCTCTTTGACCCTCTCGGTATTCCATTCATGAGAGTTATCCAACATGAGGTCTAATACTTTCCAATTTGCTGCATAGAAGGAGGCAGGGCCTGTGGTAATGCCCGATTTGATTATAGAAGTCTAAGGATCTCTCCATAAATCCAGGGTTTTTCTGTTGCCTCTTCCTAGACCTTTCCGAAGTAAATCTTGTCGAGTCAAGAGCCCTCTCCAGCCATATGACGCATTATGTCGTGGCCTGACGTCCAAGAAATTGCAGTTGCGACAGTATTTTTCTAGAACCATGCGTGAGAGTAAGGTTTATGGATTGTTAACATGGCTTCATTGAAGCTTTGGATTTCTCTGATTCCAAGCCCTCCCTAATTTTTTGGTTGTGTTAGCTCACTCCAAGCTACCCAACCCGTTCCCTGTTTTTCTGGTTTAGAGTCTCATATGAACCGAGTTAGTGCTGTTTGTATTCGCTTGCAGAGCCCTACAGGTAAGAGGAAGCATGACATGGCATATGAGGGAATGGCAGACATAATAGTTTCAGCATCACTAGCTTGCATGCAGAGGAGAGACGTTTAGTAGACCAACTAGAGGCTCTGTGTTTGATGCGATTGACAATTGAGTTGAACATATGCCTCTTTTTCCTTCAAAAAAACTTTGGTAAGCCCAAGTACTTGCCTGATTTGCCTTCTCTAGTAATGCTCAATTGTTGTTTGACTCAGTTTCTTATGGCAGCTCTAGTTTTATTTCAGAACGTAATAGCTGATTTTTATTTTTGTCAATCAGTTGACCTGAAACTATCTCGTAGTCTGCTATGATCTGAACAAGATATTAGCAATTTTTGGGGTATGTTCTAGCGAAGAACATGGTGTCATCTGCAAAGAACAAGTGGTTAACACATGGACCTGTTCTTGATATTTTCAGGCCAGCAAGTTTTTCTTCTTCTTCAGCTTTATGGCATAGTGATATTAGCATAACATGCATCATTTAAGCTTGCATTAGAGTAGGGTTCATTTGCATATTAGACTAGTTTTTGTTACAATTGTCATGAATTTCATTGTATATAGGTTCTAGGTGATGCATTAGGTCCTAGTAGAGTCTTTGGTGCATTTTGGGTCTCTTTTAGGTGCTAAACAGGAATGGAGTGGAGCTAGGAGCTAAGAAGATCAAGTGGAGGAAGAGAAACCACTGGATGAACAAGAGAAGAGCAAAACCAAGCGCAGCGGTCCAAGTGCAGCGGTCAAGGAGTGACCGCTGCAGAAGGACAGAGCGGAGTGGAGGTGTAGCGGTCAAGGAGTGACCGCTGCAATCTTTTGGAGCCACCACAGCGGAGTCACAGCGGTCAAGGAGTGACCGCTGCAAAACCATCCACAACAACCACCAAGCGCAGCGGTCAAGGAGTGAGCGCTGCAATCTTCTGGAATGTTTTATCAGACCGCAGCGGTCTGCAGCGGTCACTTGCATACCGCTGCGGTTTAGTCCGGACAAAAATAATCGGGTCGAAACCCGGTTTGTCCCGGGTCGAACCGGTTTGACCAAATTTCATAAAAACCCCTTCTTTCTCATTTACATTTTTATGCTTAATTTTTCTAAGGGTTTTAGACTCATTCTCTCTTTTGTTCTTGAATCTCTAGTTTGAATCTTAATACACTTTGCATTTCCTTTAAGAAATCTTTGCCTTTACATTCCATCATCAATCTATCTTATTATCCATCATGATTTCTTCTCTAATCAAACTTGGTTTTGGGAGAATCATCATGGGTCTTGAGTAGTTCCATTAGGGTTTAAGGATGGGTTAGATTAGGGTGATCTAAGCATGGATTAGGGTAGTTTAGGGTTTAGATCAAACATTTCATCCATCTCTAAGAGTCCTTAAAGCTTCTAAGCTCTCTTGATTAAATGCCCAAGAGAGCTTAGAGATGGAATTATGATTTTTATGCCCAAGGGATTGGTGCTAAAGGTTTTAATTAGGGTGATCTAGTAATTTGGAATTGAATTCATTAATTATCATCACTCAAATGGGAATTTGCTAATGATGCTATAATTAGTGACATGATTAATTGCATGGAAATGAATTAGTCAATTAAATGGATCATTAACCTATGAAATAGCTAATTAGTGTAAGCTAGATACTCTAAACCATGCTTAGTGATCTCAAATCACAAATAACCCATCTAAGGACCCTTCTTTAATCATTGCATAAACTTAATCATTTAATCAATTGCATTTAGCTTAATTAGTTACTAGAAACAACAAACAAACTTCATTAAGCTTAAATTAAGTTAGTCTTCATACTCTAGGTGTTAAACATAAATGAGTTTGGATTGATAACCTTTTGTACTACAACGTACAAGGGTAATTGGTGACCCGAAAACCGATCATCAATTTGGCGCCGTTGCCAAACTCGTTTTTGCATCCAGTTTTAAGATTCACTTGAGACTAAGCATTTTACTTTTTGCATTTTACTTTTGAAAACTTGTGTTTGGGATTGTGAGCTCAATTGTGAGTATCGAAATTGGATTGTTGCTTGGTTTTTGGGTTGTTTTGTAGGTACATGCACACAAGATCCAAAGGCAATCAAGATCTACTTCAACTCGCAATTCACCGTCGACCAAGCCCTCGAGTTAGACAATTGATAGAGCAACTAGAGACTAATACCAAACCTATGGCTGAACAACACCTTCCTTGCAATCCCGCTACTGTCGGAATTGGTGATACCGCTAATGTTCACGATGACTGCCACGGAATCCAACCACCGAGAATCGAGAACAACAACTTCGAAATCAAAACTGGTCTCATCAACATGGTTCAAGCCAACCGGTTCTATGGATTACCTAGTGAAGACCCTCTTGACTACATTGATCGTTTCAACAAGCTTCTCGATCTCTTCAAGATCAATGGCGTCTCGGAAGATGCTCTTAAGCTTCGGTTGTTCCCCTTCTCTCTTGATGACAAAGCTCACATATGGGAAACAAATCTCCCTCAAGGGTCAATCACTACTTGGACGGATTGCAAGAGAGAATTCCTCAACAAGTTCTTCTCCCCGGTTCGAACCGTGAAGCTACGGAATGAAATATCAAGCTTCAAGCAATTCTCCAATGAGTCCTTTTATGATGCTTGGGAGTGTTTTCGCGGATTAACTCACCAATGCCCACATCATGGCTTCACTAATGCCACTCTCTTGAGTACCATCTATCGAGGAGCTTTTCCCAAATTCCGCCAACTCTTGGATACCGCTTCAAATGGGAGTTTCTTAGCTAAGAATGTGGATGAAGCTATGCAACTAGTAGAGAACTTGGCTACTAGTGATGGTACTTATGGTGAAGATTATGATCGGACTACAAGAGCTACACCGGATCAAGATGAAACAAAGAGAGATAAAGAGATGAAGGCTTTGAATGACAAGTTGGATAAACAAGTAGCCATGATGGATAAACAAGCCACATTATTCGATAAACTTCTATCTTCAACAAAGAAGGATACACACCACGTGGTCAACTATGTTGATGAAGCTACTTATGAAGAAGAAGTCAACTATGCACCGGAAATGGTTAACGAAGAAGAGATCAACTATGTGGGTAATCAAAACTACAACTTTCAACAAACCCACCCCAATCTCTCTTATAGAAGCAACAATGTGGCCAATCCTCAAGATCAAAACTATCTTCCAAGGGGCACTCAAGGAAACCAATTTGTCTCAACTAATCAAGCTCAACAAACCCGCCTTCAAAGAAACTACCAAGGCCAGCAAGGCGCTACTCAACCGAGGTCAAATCAACAACCACCGGGTTTCCAAAGGCCTCAACAACCAAGGTTCAATCAACACCAACAAGGGTACACTCAAGGACAACAAAGGACAAATCCAAACCAACAAGGCTATGGACAGCAACAACAACAAGGTTAAGGACAGCAACAACAACAAGGCTATGGTTATCTAGCTCAACAAGGTTACTCTACTCAAGGACAACAAGGGTTTCCTCAAGGACAACAAACCCAACCTCCAAACCAAGCACCTCCACAAGTGGATTTGGTCACCATGATGCAGCAAATGCTTAGTGGAAAATCAGCATTGACCAATAGGATTATGAACATGGAGGATGAGATTAAACACCTCAAGATTCAAGGGGCTTCAACTTCTCATCAAGGCCAACTCCCGGAAAAATCCGAGGCAAATCCGAAAGAATACATCAATGCTATTGAGCTAAGGAGTGGGACTACTTTTTCTACAAGGGAGAACCCTTACATCAACGAGGACATTGAGAAACAATAAGGGGGGGGGGGGGTAGACATTGTTGATGAAGGTAAAATTGAAGAGGACCCTTACTCAAGCTCATTGGCAAGGGAATTTGCCAAGGAGGATGCATTGCGCAAAGAGAAAGAGCTTGAGGAATCCATGGAGAGGGCCACGTCCTTAGCTAAACCTAAGAAGGACAAAGCCAAGGTTGTTGATGAAGAAACCACTAAGAAGCAAAAGTTCATCCCTCCACCATATGTGCCTAAACTTCCTTATCCGGGAAGATTTAAGAATCAACTAGCTGAGAAGTATAAGGCCATATTTGATAAGTCTCTCAAGAATGTTGAGCTTACAATGCCTCTAGTGGATGCTCTAGTCCTTGTGCCTCAACATGCCAAGTTCATCAAGGAAATGGTAATGGAGAGATCCAAGGAAGTGGAGTCAATGATGGTCTTGACTCATGAAGTTAGTGCCATCATCCAAAAGCAAGTGATACCCAAGAAGCTCAAGGATCCTGGTTCATTCACTATACCTTGTGCAATTGGACCACTAGCTTTTCAAAGTTGCTTGTGTGATCTTGGTGCAAGTGGTAGCCTAATGCCATTCTCGGTAGCTAAGGCCTTGGGTATTAAGAGATATAAGGAGACCAACATGAGGCTGATCTTAGCGGATAGAAGTGTGCGGACTCCAATTGGTGTAATAGAAGATCTCCCGGTTTCGGTTCAAGCACTACACCAAAACAGCGTTTTGGCGACTGTAATACTAGTCACAAATTAGTCGCTAAATGAGGTGTTGCGACTAATCGGCGACTAATTGATATAGTTATAAATCCGTAGTCGCTAAATCGGGTAGTCGCCATTTATCGACTATTATACGATTAATTAATCTTAGTCTTTCAATAGTCGCTGACTAGTCACTAATATTAGTGACTAATGGGCATTTATATTTTCCAAAAAAGCGACTAAGTGGGGACTGATCTAGAGTTCGAGATACATTTATGTTAAAGATTTTGCGACTATTTGGCTACTAAGTTGTGACCAAATAGCTGTCAAATTAGCGACTATCTGTTAGCTTCTGATAGAAATATGGTAAAGATTTGACGACTATTTGGCTACTAATTTGTAACTAAATTGACGTCTATTTAGCGACTATATGTTACATTTTGATACAAAGATGGTAAATATTTAGCGACTATTTTGCTTCTATTATGTGACTAAATTGGCGACTATTTAGCGACTATTAGTTAAATTCGTATACAAATATGGTATCTACAATGCTACTATTAGGCTACTAATTTCTGACCCTTTTGCAACTAACTTAGGACTGTTTTGTGACTATTATTGAATTGAAATTTGGAATTGGTTTCCTAGATTGAAAACTAATCCATTTGCTAGTTCTACTTACCAAATTAACAATGTCAAAGCTAAAACATGTTTTACATAAACCCCAAGCAACAAAAGTATCAAAAATACACATCAAAACTCCAATATTAAGGAGTTGACAAAACAAACTAAATTAAAAAGAGTTCAAGTTTTACAATGTAGAAGGTTTAGATTGTGAGATGGTAACCTAAGAAGCAGCAGTAGATCAAGGTGGAGATGTTGTTGGTGGAGGAGTTGGATGAGTGTCTGCGATTGTTCGTCCCTGGGCCTCCTCTTCAGCCTATTTAGCAATGAAGTCCACATAAGCCGGTTCATTAGCTCGCATGAACTTGCTAATTCTGGCCATCTCCACTACCCAAACTCTTTGCTCCTCCGCTATTTGAGCTATTTGTGCTTCAGGGGCAGCGATCTCGGCTTCACGTTTCGCATTGTAAGCCGCCTGCTCTGAGATTTGACGTTGGGTTTCCTTGAGTTGGGCTTGTAGTGACACAAACTCAGAACATTCTCCTTGATGCTTGCTCTTCCCCAACAGAACAGTGTCTCTGAGGCTTCCATTTGAATGTGGATTGTGTTTTTTAAATTTACATTTAGAAATATCTCATCACATTGATCTGCTGTTAGTTGGGGAGGATGTGAAACACCGTCGGAAGCGTCTGACGTCTCTCCATCTAGTTCAGCCATCTTCTGTTGCAGGTTCTGCTCATAAGTCTTAGCAATCCTCTCCGCTTTGAGATCAACATATGTGCCATCTTTCTTTGTATGTGCTCTGACGAAAACCTTACCAAGGGAAACCAGTCTTCCCAACTCCACCTCCTACAAGTGTTAAACAAAAAAACACACATATTGTTAATACAAAGGAACATTAGACTAAAAGACCAAACCTTATAGTAACAAAGCATACCATTTCTCTTTGGGTTTGGCGATAAGATTTGGGCCCTGTCACATGGCGCTGAGAACCAAAACCGAAACGGTCAGAATTCCGGCAAGTGGAATAAGTTTCACTCCTCTGCTTCTGCTCTTCAGTGTCCCAGTGGGCGACCATCGTTTTCCAGAGCGTGTCGTTGATCCATTTAGTTCGTTCTCCACTAGTTCTCGCGTTGCTCACCATGTTTTTCAACCGCCTTTGACAGATGGTCTCGAAGAAACCTTGAACTGTCCCTGTTATCAACGGCTCCCATGTGTGCTTTTTCTACAAAAGAAAGAGAGTTTGTTAGAATCCAAATAATTAAACCTGAAAACAATGTATAGAAATTTTTAGAGGAAAGAATCCTTTACCACGAACTCGAGGAACCATCTTTCAGCTTTCTCTCGAGGCACGCAGGACCAGTTGTAATAAGGTTCATTGAATGAACCTGTAAAAATTCGAGTTATCGAACGAACAAGTTTCTACTTCTCGTCGCGATCAAACCTCCCAACAATATGACATCAAATCAATCAAAACAAACAAGTTCAAATAAGTGGCAGTCTAGGAGATGAATCAAATTAAACCAACTAAACAAGTTTAAAAGACCTACTGATCTAGACAACAAGCAATCATAGCACATGTTCTATCTGTTCAGTAAAGTAAGTGGCCATACCAAGTCGAATTGGGGGTTTTTCCGTCTGGAGAGAGGAGGGTGACAAACTTGTGTCGATCCGGCACAGTGAGAAGTGCTTTCAGAGCACGTACTGTGTCCTCCTGGAGATCCGGAATGATTGGTTCACCTTCGACTTCGAAGTTATGGCCTTGTGAAGACGGATGACTATGAACGCGAGACTGCTGAAGCGGCAACTCTGGGACGGTCTCGCCTGGAGTTGAAGTAGCACGTACTGTGGTGTGGAGTTGTTGCACAGAAGAACCACCATTGCCTTGATCAGGATGAGAACTCGCGTCTACGAATAGATGATTTGGCGGTGGATAATTCCGGACATGATTTGATGTTGCCGATGGTTGGGCACCATTGCTCACTGGAGTTCGAGGCGTCTGACTCGGTGGAGCTTCTCTCGGCGGCGTTATGTACTGATTCGGAAGAATTGATGCCGGGGATTTCGAGGTAGAAGTGACGTTCGTCCCCGTTGCTCTCTGCGAGATGTTTGGAGTGGTCTTCAATTTCTTTAGAGGTTTTTTTGCATTACCATTAGGTCTAGGCATCTTGTTAGAGGAATCGAAAGGGGAAGAAGGGTTTTCGGGTTTCTGCAAAATCGAATCGAGAGGATTCGATTTTGACGAAGAAGAGTTAGGGTTTCTGTTAAAGAAAGAATAATCGAATCGAGAGGATTCGATTAAAGCAGAAGAGATGATGAGAGGAGAGAGGATTCGATTAAAGCAGAAGACGAAGAAGAATTTAGGGTTTCTGTTGAAGGAAGAGTAATCGAATCGAGAGGATTCGATTAAAAAGAAGAGATGATGAGAGGATTCGATTACGGAGAAGAACGAAGTTGGGTTTGTGTTCGAACTAGGGTTTCGGAAAAATCGAATCGAGAGGATTCGAGGATTCGATGAACACGATGAAGACGGAAATGAAACTAGGGTTTTTCTTTCAACCGAGACTTACCCCAAAAAAAAAATTGGGTTACGCGGTTAATCCAAAATTTTAGGCCAAAATTTTGAGCTCAGAATTCCCGGCCAAAAGCAACCACAAAATGTTTGAAAGGCCGACTATACGGTGACTATTACAGAACTACTAAACGACTAATTAGCGACTAAAACTCGATTTTGGCCGAAAATTTTGGGTTTCAAATTTCCGGGTAACAATAGTGATAGAATAGTCGCTTCATAGTCGCTTTTAAAAAAATAATTAAATTAAACATATATTAAAAATAATTAATACAAACATAATTATTTTAAACATAAAATAAAAATAATTAATATAAACATAAAATAAAAATAATTATATTAAACATAAAATAAAAATAATTAGTTTAAGCATACTTATATTAAACATAAATAATTTAGATATAAAGTATAAACCTGAATCACCTTAACCACAATCGAAAATATAATCAAATATAATACACATGAATAACTAGGACGGTTCTTCAGGCTCTTCAACATCATCATCGGTGTAGATTACATCACATCCGAATTCATCGTCTCTTTCTGCATCCCCGACTTCATAGTCGAGGTTTACATAATCTTCTTGGTAAACAGAATTGTCGACTTCGAGTTCTTCAATTGTAGTCTCTAGTACAGCATCATCATTTTCTGTTTGCAAAAGTGTCGGTTCTTTCCGTTCATTTTCTCCTGAAATGATTGCCCTCGGACTAACTTTTTGAACATTGAGCCACAAATGCTTTGGTCTCGACGTGTAAGGGTATGGAATGTAACAAACTTGCTCACCTTGAGAAGCTGTGCAATAGCAATATATTCATTTAGAAGGTAGAGAGATCGACACTAAATTGATATGTTTAGGAACGTATGTACATACCTAGGATAAATGGTTCGTTTTTATTGTATCTCCGAGATGAATGAACATCTACAATACCGCAGTTTCCCTTCCGAGTGCCTCGAACAGGGTCATACCACATACATTTGAAAAGGGTAACTTTCAAATTCACCGTTCCCTCATACTGGAGCTCTATTATATCAATTAAACATCCGTAGAAATCCATTTCAGCAGATGCATCAGTATAACTTTGACCCCTTACTAAGACCCCGTAGTTACATGTTTTTCGTCCGACACCGTGATTTTTTGTATGAAACAGATAGCCTCTGGTAAAATACATGGGCCATGTTTTGACCTTATTCAAAGGTCGATAAACTACATCGTGAACCCATGTAGGAAATTGATTTGTATCCTTCCAATACATAACCTGCATATATATAAGCAATGTAAGCACATATATATCTATCCTTGTAGAAATTATTAGAATATTTTTTGTGTACTCACATATTCTTTAACCCATAGATGATATTCCTCCGCTCTTTTAGCAATCAGTTCTTTTTCATATAGTCCTGGATATTTCAGAGAGATGGACTGCTCGAACATGCTGTAACAGCCAATCACACACATGTCAGCAACATAATAAGTCGTAAAGTTTAGCGAAACAACTTTTTATACCTTTCTATTGGCTGAAAATAGTCACAATTTCTCAAAACATAGGTATGTGCGCATTCAAGTTCTGTAGCTGACATCCATACTTCATGCATTTCCCCACTTGAACGACCAACTTGTCTAAATATATCAGAAACTCCATCAACATGATATTCGGGGACTTCACCTTCATCGTATCTTGTAAACGTGACACATATAGGTGAAATTTAGTATACAAAACAAAATAAACATTTTTCTAAATGTGACAATTCAGGACATTTTATTGAATAAACACCTGGATTTAGTTTGTACAGTCGCAGGAAAATAGTGCTCCGTGAAATAACCAATCTCGTCAAGGAGATATGATTCGATAATCGAGCCTGACACATATCGTGTGTTCTTCGCTTTCCCTTTCAACTTTTTGAAGAACCTTTCAAAAGGATACATCAATTTATATTGCACCGGGCCTCCTAATTCAGCTTCATAGGGAAGATGTATGGGTAGGTGTTCCATCACATCGAAAAATGAAGGTGGAAAGATCTTTTCCAGATTGCATAGTATTATGACTATGTTCTGTTTTAGGACTCGTACCCGACTTTTAAGCAAAGTCCTCGAACACAAGTTCCGGAAAAAGCACCAATCCCTGCAATATATGTGTAATTAATTATAAATCAGGTGGTTACTATATTTAGAATTATAGAAATAGTAATTAATGCGAACATGATAATGCTAGGTGGACGTTTCGGGGTAGGAGTTCTGCAAGTATAAAAGGAAGTAGCCGCTCCATGAAAACATGGCAATCATGACTCTTCATGCCGGAAAATTTTTTATTATCCATATCAGCACAAGTTGCTAGGTTTGCTGCATAACCATCTGGAAATTTCACTGAATGCTTCGCACATTCTAGTAAACTTATTCTGCCAGCGTTTGTCAATGAGTAAGCCGGGAAAGGAGCTCTACCACTATCTCGGTCAACATGTAAGTGTGGCCGATAACATAAAGCTTTTATATCCTTTCTTGACGGGATGGTCTCTTTTGATCTACCCGGCACACGCATAAGAGTATTCATGATGTTTTCGAAAAAATTCTTCTCTGTATGCATCAAATCAAGATTATGTCGAAGAATGAGGTCCCTCCAATAAGGCAGCTTCCAGAATATACTTTCTTTGTGCCAGTTATGGTCCTTTCCAAACCGAGGCTTCTTTGTGTCGTGTCCATTTCCACCCACATCCTTAGTTTTCGGTGGGTTTATGCGACGCATACGGTTATAAATTTGCTCACCGCTCATAGATGCAGGTGGGTCGTCTTGCATAGCGTCTTTGTTCTTCAAGAAGTCTCTTTTATTCCTTCTCATTGGGTGATCGTAAGGAAGGAATCTTCGATGACAATCGAACCTACAAACCTTTCTTCCATACTTCAAATAAAAAGAATGTGTATCTTCCATGCAAATAGGACATGCCAATTTCCCATGGGTACTCCATCCTGATAACATGCTATACGCCAGAAAGTCGCTTATCGTCCAAAGTAGCACGGCTCTCAGATTAAAATTTTGATTCAAGGACACATCAAATGCATCAATTCCAGTGCACCACAACTCTTTCAACTCATCTATAAGAGGACGAAGGAAAATATCGAGACTACCCTGTGGATGATTTGGTCCAGAATTCATAATTGTGAGAAACATGTACTCTTCACTCATGCACATACCAGGGGGCAAATTATATGAAGTCAAGATCACAGGCCACAACGAATGGTTACGAGACATGCCAAAAGGATTGAACCCATCAGTACATAACCCAAGGTATACATTCCGGGGTTCCTCGGCGAAACTGGTATATTGAGCTTGAAAATATTTCCACTCAGCCGCATCCGACGGATAAGACATCTCATCATCATCATTGGCTTCGTGCTCGGCATGCCATCTCATAGCCGCTGCAGTCTTCACGCTCTGATACATTCTCTTCAATATGTCACCAATAGGTAGATACCACATACGACTATATGGTATGTTAGTTCTACTGTTCTTCTCTTTAGGCTTCCATCTTGGATGATCACAATACAAACACTTATCTTCCCTTTCATCCTCTTTCCAATAAATCATACAATTCTTGATACAAACATCAATTTTAATAGATGGGAGGCCTAAATTGCGCATCAACTTTTTGGTCTGGTAATTTGAACTGGTTGCCTTATTTCCTACTGGTAAAACCTCGGTCATCATATCGCAAATCGAGTCCACATCCCTTTCACTGACATTATAATCTACCTTATGCTGTAAAACCCGAGCAACTAATGATAACTGTGACTGACCTTCACGACAACCATCATACAATGGATTATTCGCTCCTTCTAACAAATCATAGAATTTTTTTTGAATGATTTCCTACCGGTTCATCCTGATAATTACCATCCTGATGGTAGCTATCAAAATTCACGTTTTCACGAAACGCATCATTCACCATATGCACATATGGATCTTTTACTACATTTCCCACATATTTCGGATCAACATAACTCGTTCCTAAATTCAAGCCTAGTTCTTCACCATGGTTATACCAAACATAGTAATTCGGCATAAATCCGTAGCTAAACAGATGACTCCATATTTTTGAACCCGCTAAAAAGTTTCCATTCATGCAGACACTACAAGGGCAGTTGAACTTACTTCCATTACTCTACGCTAGAAGTTGGCTACCAGCAAATTGCATGAATTGGTCCACCCCAATCTAAACTCCTCCGAAAAATTCCCCGTGGCTTCATCAATCCGATTATACATCCAATCCCGAGAATTATTAGAATTGAACCTTCCAGCCATTCTTCCACACTTACTGGTTGAGTTCTATTTTTATAGATTAGAAAGGAAGAATAAGTTATGGTGACTGACAAGAAGAAAACCTAAAAATTTCTTTATATAGAAAATTTCGCGACTATTTAGCGACTACTGAGCAACCAAACGGCGACTACAACTAATAGTCGCCTTAAATCGGTACACCTACCGGAAATCGATTAACACGTGCTTCTATACCGGTTTTTTACGACTACAAGGTGACTAACTTGAGACCCGCCGTTAGAGTCACCTAATAGTCGTTACTTTTGCGACTAATTAGCGACTACTCTTCAGGGAATACCTTATAGTCGTAAATTAGTCGTCAATTAGTTACCATTTTAGCGACTATGTGTCTTAGTCCCTATTTTCTGACTATTCAACGATTATACACTTTTAGTCGCAGACTAGTAGTCAATTAATCGCTAAATAGTCGTCAAATTTAGCGACTATTATTTTAGTAGCATCCTATAGTCGCCAAAACACTGTTTTGGTGTAGTGAAGGTTACACGGTTCCGACGGATTTCAATGTTCTTGAGATGGATGAAGAGCCATCCGACCCTATCATCTTTGGTAAGCCATTCTTAGCAACTGTTGGAGCTATAATTGATGTCAAGAGAGGAAAGATAGATCTTCACTTGGGTATGGATGAGATTCTTGAGTTTGACATCAACAAGACAATGAAGAAGCCAACCATTGATGGCCAATGCTTCTACATAGAAGAAATGGATAGCTTGGCGGATCAGTTACTTGAAGAGCTAAGAATGGAAGATGGATTGGAAGTAGCCTTAACCTTGGATCACAAAGGAAATGGTTTCTTAACCAAAGAGAGCCAAGCTTATGAGCTCACACTTGACACTAAGGAGCCATTGGAAATAGAAGCTGGATTTGTGGATCTAGCAAGGGAAATGGAAGCTAAGGGTATTGAAGAGGTTAGTAGTGAAGAAACAACCTTGGATGATGGAGATTGGAGTGAGCTAAAAGCCCCAAAGGTTGACCTAAAGAAGCTTCCCTCGGGACTAAGGTATGCGTTCTTAGGTCCCAAAGAGTCTTACCCGGTGATAGTAAATGAAAATCTAAAGAGTGATGAATTAGCTTTGCTTATCAATGAACTTAAAAAGCATAGGAAAGCTATTGGTTACTCGTTAGATGATATTAAGGGTATTTCTCCCAACTTATGCACACATAGAATTCACCTTGAGGATGAAACAAGGACTTCTATGGAACATCAAAGAAGGTTGAATCCCAACTTGAAAGATGTTGTAAAGAAAGAGATTCTAAAACTTCTTGGTGCGGGAATAATCTATCCGATCTCGGATAGCTCGTGGGTTTCTCCAATTCATGTTGTGCATAAGAAAGGGGGAATCACTGTTATAAAAAACGAAAATGATGAGTTAATACCAACTAGAACCATTACTGGGCATAGGATGTGTATTGATTACCGGAAATTGAACTCATCAACTAGAAAAGATCATTTTCCTTTACCAATCATTGACCAAATGCTTGAAAGACTAGCCCACCATCAATATTATTGCTTTTTAGATGGATACTCGGGATTCTTTCAAATCCCGATCCACCCGAATGATCAAGAGAAAACGACATTCACATGTCTTTATGGTACCTTTGCTTATCGAAGAATGCCATTTGGATTATGTAATGCACCAGCAACTTTTCAAAGATGCATGATGTCTATATTCTCGGATTTGATGGAGGAAATGGTTGAGGTGTTCATGGATGACTTTTCCGTATATGGTTCTTCCTTTGGTGTTTGTTTGTCTAATCTTTGTAGGGTTCTAAAGAGATGTGAAGAAGAAAACCTAGTGTTGAATTGGGAGAAGTGTCACTTCATGGTGCAAGAAGGAATTGTTTGGGGTCACAAGATCTCAGAAAGAGGAATTGAGGTTGATAAGGTGAAGATCTCGGTTATGGTCAACTTAGAGCCACCAAGGATGGTAAAAGATATCCGAGCTTTTCTAGGCCATGCGGGTTTCTACCGGCGGTTTATCAAAGATTTCTCCAAGATTGCTAGACCATTAACAAGACTCCTTTGCAAGGAAGTGGAGTTTGTGTTTGATGAAGAGTGCATGAAAGCCTTCTTTGAGATCAAGAGAGCTTTGGTTAGTGCACCAATAGTCCAAGCTCCGGATTAGGATCTTCCTTTCGAGATTATGTGTGATGCTAGTGACTATGCGGTTGGTGCAGTTTTGGGTCAAAGGAAGGATAAGAAGACTCATGTCATCTACTATGCTAGTAGGACTCTAGATGAAGCTCAAACCCGGTATGCAACAACCGAGAAGGAGCTATTAGCGGTTGTATTTGCCATGGAGAAGTTTAGGTCTTACATTGTCGGTTCTAAAGTGATTGTCTACACCGATCATGCGGCATTGAGATACATACATTCGAAGAAGGACACTAAACCGAGATTGCTTCGTTGGATACTTCTTCTTCAATAGTTTGACATGGAGATTGTGGACAAGAAAGGTATTGAGAATGGAGTAGCGGATCATCTCTCTCGGATTAGGGTAGAAGACTTGGTTCCTATTGATGACAAGCTAATGCAAGAGAGCTTGATGAGTGTGGGATCTTTAAGGAAAGAAGATGAAGTCATTTTGGGTGATTTATGTATCTCACAAGAGGATAATCTACCATGGTTTGTTGACTATGTGAACTACTTGGTTTGTGGAAAGGAACCACCACTTGAAGGTGATAAGAAGAAGAGGTTTTTCAAGGTTGTGAAAAGATTCTATTGGGATGAGTCATTCTTATACACTCTATGCAAGGATGGTCTCTATAGGAGATGTGTAGCTGAGGAAGAGTTTGAGGGAATCTTGATGGCTTGCCATAGTTCACCAAGTGGAGGACACTTTGCTTGCTACAAAACAGCCACAAAAGTTCTCCAAAGTGGGTTTTGGTGGCCAACCTTGTTCAATGATGCTTATGAGTTTGTGAAGAGTTGTGACCAATGCCAAATGAAGGAAAATATAAGCAAGAGAGATGAGATGCCTCAAAACCCAATATTTGTTGTAGAGGTCTTTGATGTTTGGGGTATTGACTTCATGGGTCCTTTCCCACCTTCCTTTGGGAACCAATACAGTTTGGTGGCTGTGGACTATGTGTCCAAGTGGGTGGAAGCAATAGCTTCTCCTACAAATGATGCCAAGATTGTGGTTAAGTTATTCAATACAATCATCTTCCCAAGGTTTGGTGTTCCAAGAGTGGTAATTAGTGATGGAGAAAGCCATTTCATTAACAAAGTGTTTGAGAGTCTACTCAAGAAGAATGGAGTGAAGCATAAGGTAGCAACTCAATACCATCCCCAAACCAATGGTCAAGTGGAGGTCTCTAACCGCCAAATCAAAGCAGTTCTTGAGAAAATAGTTGGTACATCGAGGAAGGATTGGGCGAGGAAACTCGATGATGCTCTTTGGGCTTATAGAACCGCCTTCAAGACCCCATTGGCACTACTCATTTCAACCTGGTGTATGGGAAAGCTTGTCACTTGCCGGTAGAGCTCGAATTCAAGGCAAAGTGGGCTGTCAAGCTTCTCAACTTTGATATAAAGAATGCTCAAGAAAGGAGATTGGTGGACCTTGAAGAACTTGAAGAGACTAGACTTAAGGCTTATGAAAACTCTTCAATTTACAAAGAGAGAACCAAGGCATTTCATGACAAGAAGATTCTCTCTAAGGACTTCAATCCCGGTGATCAAGTGTTGCTATTTAACTCGAGGTTGAAACTCTTTCCCGGGAAACTCAAGTCGAGGTGGTCCGGACCATTTGTGGTTAAGGAGGTGAGAAGTTATGGAGCGGTTGTCCTTGAAACAAAGGATGGAAGGTAATTTATCACCAATGGTCAAAGGTTAAAAAAATAACATGCTAGGGAAGTCACTCAAGAGGCAATCTCAACTCCTCTTGAGGATGCTCCAACCACCACTTAGCACAAAAGGGTAACAAAGTCAAACTTAGAGACTTAAAACAAAGTGCTCTTGGGAGACACCCCTTGCTTATCCTTGTAAATAGTTTAATTTCATGTTTTTCTTTCTTTGCTGGTGTATTTTGATGTTTTTGCTAAGTGTTTTCAGTGGATTTAATGAATTTTGGAAGTTTAATGCTCGCAGCGGTCAAGGAGTGACCGCTGTGATTTCCTGACCTTGAAGCCCAGAACTGGTCGCAGCGGTATTGCAGCGGTCAAGGAGTGACCGCTGCACTCATTTTGTTTGAAATCCGGAGGATTAACAGCGGTCACCCGCAGCGGTCAACTGCTGACCGCTGTGATCTTCTAGAGACGAAAAAAAAAATCGCAGCGGTCCTGCAGCGGTCACACTCATACCGCTGCAGACAGGTAAAATCGAACCAAACCGACCGGTTTGGTCGACCAAACTCAATCCTCCCTTCTTCTTCCTCATTTTTCACGACTTCTTCATTCTAAAACTCAAATTCTCTCATTCTCAATCACAAAAACCCTTTATTCTTTCACTTTCAAACCGATTTTCAAGCATAATCTTGCATTCTTCACTTGTTTTCAACATCTTCTATCATTAAACTAAGGTAAAATCAATTTTCATCCATTTTTTTGTGAATTTCATGGAAACTCATATAATTGTGATTGAAATTGATGGAAGTTTGCTTGGGTAATGCTATTCTAGGCTAGATAGGTTGAAAATATGGTTCAATTTTGAGAATTCATGCCAAAATTTGGATTTTTCAAAAATTAGGGTTCTTGAGTATGATCAAAAACGAAAATTTTGGGGGTTTTTGAGTTTGATGGTTTGAATTGTGAAATTCAATTATGGAAACTTGTTTTGATACATGAGTATTGGTTTTCATTAAGCAATTGTGATAGAATTGCTTCTTTGATCTTATTATTTGCAAGTTTCCTATTGTTTTGAAGGATAAAATGGGAGTGAAGAAAGGAAAGGCAATTGCGGGAGCCTCCAATGCCGAGAACGAATCAAGCGGAAGTGAGTTCGATGTTCCGAGGCCACAACCCAAGAGGGCAAGGTAGCAAAAGAAGGTAGAAGAGCCACCAAAGAGCAAACCAACTCCTACTCAAAGGTTGAGAGCCATGAAGGAAATGGAGTTTGTCCCAACAAGGTGGGCGGATCACCAACTCTTGGCGGATCTCGGTATCTTGGACCCGGTTAGAAGCTTGTTCTCAAACATGGGCTTGGCGGGACTCTTCGATATGGCGCACATCTCACATAAGGCGGAGTCCAAGGAGTTCCTCGCTACTTTGAGCGTTTCCGATGATACCGCCTTGGACATAACCGACGAGAACCGAGGCCGCATAAGCTTTAAGATTCACGGGAGGAATTACGAGCTAACAATGGCACAAGTGGGTATGATCTTCAACTTCCCAGCTGGTGGCGAAGTCTATTCATTGAACCTCAATATGAATGAAGCACAAGGAGTGTGGAGATTGATAGTTCGGGGTGAATACAAGAAGGGAGTTAGCAAGGCAACAGCTATCCGACATCCGGCAATCCGGTATGCTCACAAGTTCCTTGCTCACACCTTGTTCGCAAGACGGGAGACGGGAAATGTGAAGGAAGAGGAGCTTGCTCTCTTGACCGAGGGAGTGAAGACCTTCTTACGCACCACGGGAACAAGTGTAGACTGCGGATATGACATCATTGGGCAACCAAGACCAGTCAACTTTTCTCACTACCTCGTGAACCGACTCCTCTCATTTCAAGATTGGGTAACTTCGAACAAAGACAAGACTCCTCAACTCAGCATTGGAGGACTCATTACACCAATCTTGACAGCTTGCGGAGTAGAGATACACTCACCAGAGGCAACACTACCAATCACGCGGTTAGACATGTCTTATCTTGCCACATCTCACTTCATTGTAGGGCGTAAAAGGAAGAGCTTTGGATACCGCTTCTATGTCACTGGGAACGAGAAGAAGACCGTCCTTCTTCCCAACACGGGTATCACCACCTTCGACACATGCGCCAATCTCTTTTTCAACCCGCGACCATATCTCCTCCATGATCCAGCTAGAGACGGGCCCCTCTCTTCTATTCACCGGACACGAACCGAGCTATCGCGCAAGGAAGACGAGGAAGAGCTTCCCGAGAGAGTTATGGAAGCAAGTGGTATGATTTTGAGCCTTACGACGATCCAATCACGGGAGATGCTCTAAGAGCGGCACATGAGCATATTGGCCTTCTCAAGAGGCTAACTAAGGCAAGCAAATCAAGAAGCTTGTGAAGACGGTAAAGAAGCAAGGGAAGCTTATCAAGAATATCCTTAAAGACTCCAGCTCTTCACCAAGGAAAACCGAGGAGGGTGGCTCCAGCATGGCGATGATCATAGCTGCACCACAAACCGACGACACCGCGACATCTTCTCACGGTGGACAGCCAAGGCAAAACAAAGGGAAGGCACCACTCTCGCCTTCTAGTAGCGGCTTGGGAAACCGCTCCTACTCCATGGACTCCTCCCCTTCTCATTCTTATTAGGTACCCATTTGCACCCTTGTAAATATATTTTGATTTTCTTGTTTCATTGCATGTTTTATTTGTCTTTAAGACTCTTCCTCGAATTTCTCTCACATCGAGACGGTGTGATATAAGTTTGGGAGAGAGCCTTGCATTTGATGTGGTTTTTTTTTGTGTTCTTATTTTACATTTCAAAACTTGAGTCTCAAGCATTGTTAGACTTTCATGCATTTTTAGTTAAATTTTTCAAATTTTCTTCAATTTTCATATAGGATTGAGTCTAGTAACACCTGCATTAGGAGAATTAGCTTAACAAGGTATCACAATTTGATATTAATTCAACACCCTAGTTATTAATCCTCTAATGCTTCACATGTTTTGTTTGAAATCAAGAAAGAACCATTCATGGATCATGCTTATGATAACCTTGCTTAGGTTCAAACTCTCTCTATTTGAAGCTAGTCTCACCTAAGTGAAAACCATAATTTGATCAAATAATTATTGTGCTTATGCTAATAAAGTAAAAACCATGGATCACTTATACATACTTAGGCATTCTTATCCCTTTTTACCACTCTTGTGTGCCTAAGTAGCCATTTATGGTTCCCCCACCAAG
This sequence comes from Euclidium syriacum, assembly GCA_900116095.1. Lineage (NCBI taxonomy): Eukaryota > Viridiplantae > Streptophyta > Magnoliopsida > Brassicales > Brassicaceae > Euclidium > Euclidium syriacum. Next base: position 2,810,602 of record FPAK01000004.1, read on the forward strand.
CTTCATAATTAAACCTTCTTTCTAGCCAATGCATCACTTGTGTGTGACTTTGTGAGGCCTCTTCCGAGCTAACTTGACAAAACGTGTTAGGTTTAGAGCGACAAGGGAACACTTTTGTGTAGATTTAGCTCTATCATCAAAGAGCTAATTAGGACTAGGCTAGATTAGGTGGGAATGTGGTTTAAATTCAAGTTTGGGGGAAATGAAAATTACAAGGAAAAGTTTTGGTTGAATTGGGAAGAATGAAGAAAGGTAAAGGTAATGAAAGGGAACAAAAATGAGAAGAAAAGCTTCAAGGTAAAGCTCCAAGGAACACAAAGAAAAAAGAAGCCTCAAACAAGGAAAGAAGAACTCCAAAGCAAGCAAAAAGGAAAGAAGCCAAATGGTGAAAAGAGCAAAGAAAGAGGAAGTCAAAGCAAAATAAAAGGAGCCAAAAGAAGTAAGAAGAATCCCTATTGAAGAGAAGATGAATGAAATGGGCAAAGACCCTTGGGTAGAATGGCAAAATGCCTTAGGTGAACAAAAGGGTAGATAGGATTTTTGATGGGAAATGGGCTAGGATATGGCTTAGGTTAGAGAAACATTAGGCATTTGGGGTAGACAAAAGTTTTCCCTTGTATGCATAGGTTGCTCTTTACCTTTAGCATTTTGTTAAAGTTTGGCTCATTCTTTGAGAGATCCCTAAGCTAACAAGCCAATACATTGATGAGATCATCTTCATCTCATAACCTTAACCCTTAGCCAAATGGTTTGATCTAAATTGGTGTAAGCACAATTCACAAAATTCATGAGCTAATGAGTGTTAAGAGGCTAGTGAATAGGATGGATTTTCTAGACCAAGGTTTGGTTTGATTATGTATTGGGATGTGCATGGCTAACTTCTTTTGAGTAGACAAACTTTGATGCATTTTAGGCTTAGTAACTTGGATGTTGAGTTGATTTCTTTTTGTGATGCCTTGTTGATTGAACTACTCCTCCTTCTTCATTATTTCTCTCTTAGGCTTGTTTATTTGCTTGAGGACAAGCAAATGAGTAAGTTTGGGGGAGTTGATATTAGCATAATATGCATCATTTAAGCTTGCATTAGAGTAGGGTTCATTTGCATATTAGACTAGTTTTTGTTACAATTGTCATGAATTTCATTGTATATAGGTTCTAAGTGATGCATTAGGTCCTAGTAGAGTCTTTGGTGCATTTTGGGTCTCATTTAGGTGCTAAACAGGAATGGAGTGGAGCTAGGAGCTAAGAAGATCAAGTGGAGGAAGAGAAGCCATTGGATGAACAAGAGAAGAGCAAAACCAAGCGCAGCGGTCCAAGTGCAGCGGTCAAGGAGTGACCGCTGCAATCTTTTGGAGCCACCACAGCGGAGTCACAGCGGTCAAGGAGTGACCGCTGCAAAACCAGCCACAACGACCACCAAGCGCAGCGGTCAAGGAGTGACCGGTGCAATCTTCTGGAAGGTTTTATCAGACCGCAGCGGTCTTGCAGCGGTCACTTGCATACCGCTGCGGTTTAGTCCGGACAAAAATAATCGGGTCGAAACCCGGTTTGACCAAATTTCATAAAAACCCCTTCTTTCTCATTTACATTTTTATGCTTAATTTTTCTAAGGGTTTTAGACTCATTCTCTCTTTTGTTCTTGAATCTCTAGTTTGAATCTTAATACACTTTGCATTTCCTTTAAGAAATCTTTGCTTTTTACATTCCATCATCAATCTATCTTATTATCCATCATGATTTCTTCTCTAATCAAACTTGGTTTTGGGATAATCATCATGGGTCTTGAGTAGTTCCATTAGGGTTTAAGGATGGGTTAGATTAGGGTGATCTAAGCATGAATTAGGGTAGTTTAGGGTTTAGATCAAACATTTCATCCATCTCTAAGAGTCCTTAAAGCTTCTAAGCTCTCTTGATTAAATGCCCAAGAGAGTTTAGAGATGGAATTATGATTTTTATGCCCAAGGGATTGGTGCTAAAGGTTTTAATTAGGTTGATCTAGTAATTTGGAATTGAATTCATTAATTATCATCACTCAAATGGGAATTTGCTAATGATGCTATAATTAGTGACATGATTAATTGCATGGAAATGAATTAGTCAATTAAATGGATCATTAACCTATGGAATAGCTAATTAGTGTAAGCTAGATACTCTAAACCATGCTTAGTGATCTCAAATCACAAATAACCCATCTAAGGACCCTTCTTTAATCATTGCATAAACTTAATCATTTAATCAATTGCATTTAGCTTAATTAGTTACTAGAAACAACAAACAAACTTCATTAGACTTAGATTAAGTTAGTCTTCATACTCTAGGTGTCAAACATAAATGAGTTTGGATTGATAACCTTTTGTACTACAACGTACAAGGGTAATTGGTGACCCGAAAACCGATCATCAATTTGGCGCCGTTGCCAAACTCGTTTTGGGTCTATATCCGTGTGGATGTCCAGAAAATCATGTGTTAGTTCTTTCTAGAAGGATTCAAACCCTGAAAGTGATAGCGTCCAAGACCCGCCCTTTACCATTAGGCCACAATGTTCCGGACAGTTGTATTTAGAACTTCTTATAAGTACTTCTCTATAAGTATAGTTGTATTTAGAATTTATAAGGTTGACGAGATAGAAGACAATCATGGAGATTTTTTCCTTTCGATCAGGTTTTTTTTTTGTTGTTGTTTCTTTTGAGGGGGAGTTCTCATGTATTCCGACGAAATTTCAAAGGTATTTTACATCTTTAACTAGTACAAAACGTCGGTGGACTTTTGATTTATTCTTACGGCTTTCATTTGGTGTCTGTCGTGGAATTATTGACTGGTAACATATCTCCAAAATAACAGAAAAAATTAAACAATTTGCTATCTTTTAGCAATTTTCGACGGAAATGAAATTTTTTTAAAAACGTCAGTTTTCATCGGAATTCAGCCCGATTTGATGCCGTCGGAAGATCCCTCGGATTTCACTTTGTTTACTTGTAGAAAGTGCGAATATCGCCGACTTAACTAACCAATCTTCTATGTACATACCACCTAATTTCCCTATGTGTAATCAATAGTGGCACATATGGTAATGTTACGGATAATATAAAATAAGCTTAAAAACATCTGTCAAGAATCTTTGTGCGGCAATCTTTGAAAGTTAAAACAGTAATAATAGCTTCAGTAGCCAACATCTCTTTGTCGGTACACTGCTGGTCTCAAAAGGATTCTCTTTTAAAGAAGTGAAGAAACAAAGAAAGAAAAAAAAAAGAAAAAGACAAGATGAGTCAAATCAAGAAAGATATGTATGGCACTTGTGACCAGAATAAGAAGATGCCTATCATCAGCTCTCCTAAGACCAATTCATTGGTCTCGCTCTATTTTCCCTCTCTTAATAATATGACCATTTAATCTTTGTATCTTAGCAGTTGGAACCGAATAATATCCCTTTGTCCTCTCTTTGTTGTCTTGCCTTTAGTTAAACCACACGATCTAAACAGCCTCTCTCTTTTTCTCTCCCTCTTTTCTGTGGCGAGTATGCAGAACAAGAACATGATTGTGGCTTCGTCTCATCAGCAACTACTGCAGCAACCGCAACCGCAACTTAAGTGCCCTCGTTGCGATTCGTCCAACACAAAATTCTGTTACTTCAACAACTACAGCCTGTCACAGCCAAGGCACTTTTGCAAGGCTTGCAAGCGGTATTGGACGCGAGGTGGGACACTCCGAAACGTTCCTGTAGGCGGTAGCTACCGGAAGAACAAACGGGTGAAGCGGCCAGCAACTGCAACTGCAACCGCTTCTTTATCACCCTCAACAACGACTTCTTCATCCCCTAATAATCCTCATCAGATCTCCCATTTCTCTTCCATGAATCATCATCCCTTGTTCTATGGTTTATCAGATCATCTGAGCAGTTGTAACAATCTTCCAGTTGTTCCAAGCCGTTTCAGTGATTCTTCAAAGACTTCTTCATCAAATGGTTTAGAGAGTGAGTTTCTCTCTTCTGGTTTCAAGGGTAGTGCTCTTGGACTGGGGCATATGAGTCACGACAACATCATTAATGGTAGCTTCATCAACAATTCTTCAGCAGATAAACCGTTTTTTCTCTCGGGTCTATTCAGGTCCTCGGTGTCTTCTTCTTCATCTACCCTTCTCCAGCACCCAAACAATCCCACAACCAGTCGTGGTGACATGTTGGGACAATCCCACCTAGCATCACTTCGTGATCTGCATTTTGGAGGTAACAATGAAGATATGGACAAAGAAGGAAGGCTTGATCAGATCTCTGAGAACATTAACGGGCTCCTGCCATCATCATCTTTAGATCCTTCAGATTTCAACAACATATGGAATAGTGCAACTTTTTTCAGTGGAGCATGGCTTGATCCAACAAATAATAACGTTGGATCCTCACTCACCTCCTTGATATAAGCCAAAACGTCATGTTGTGGGATTTACGACGAACTAGGGTTTATCTACATCACTTTTTTTTGTCATTGTGTTTTGAGATGAGAGAAGAAGCTTGGATCAGAGAGATAATATAAGAGGTAATGTTTGTCTTGGCACTGACGCTCCCTCGGATCCTCTTCATCTCACTATCTCCACAATTTCTTTTGCGTTGTTCAAGGAAAACAAAAGCGGTCAAAATTTGTTCGAGGTTTACTTTGTTCTACTGTTGAGATCACTCGAGGTAAATTGTATGTGTACGTATATAATATGGTCCTGACTTATATATATATTGGCATTTCGTCTATGTAATTCTAAGGTCCACATGGGTTGGTGCTACCTCAATTGAGATTAGGAGTGGTATATTTTGGCTTAATTGGAGTTCTCATGGGGTCCCAGAACTCTATAGTTTTCAATTCTTATTTATACTTTTAGTTTCAAATTCCTTTTTAGAAGTGGCTTTCATTGTGTATACAAATTAGAGGGAGGGGCGTGTTTTTGTTGTTGTTGTTGTTGTAACTATGGTTTCTCATGTATAAGTTATGTTCTTTCAGTTATTTGGGTACTTGTATAATGTATCTATGATCATAGGATACATATAAAAAAGTATACGATATTTCGTTTTCCTTATTACTACATTTTAATATAATAGGTTTATCGGGGATTGTTCAAAGTTTATTTCTCTTTCTTTATTTCAAAATAGTCAAAAATATTATCGAAAATTAGTTTTGAATTTTGACATATGAAAAAGTATAAATATGAGATATTGTAGTTAATTTAAAAAATATGTGAATATTACTATAAAGATTTAGTAGGTAACTCGTGCTTTCTACAAATATATACTTTTTTCCAACCAAACTTTAATTAAAATATAGTACCACAATTGATAATTCAAACATGAGATGTAAAGTTTACATATGAAAAATCTGAAAAAAGAGTTTGTGAAAACCGAACCAAACAATCGGCTATAACATTGCGAAGACGAGAAATGCAAGAGATAGAAAAGGAGGGAAACTGGACTCGGAGCGTACCAAACTCATCGAGTAAGTTGGAGAAAGCGGGTCATTCCTCTGGGGACTGCACCATGAGAGCCAACTCTGCACAATCTGTTTCCAAAATCTGACCATCAATCCTTCTGAGAAGGATAATCTTCATGGCCCATAATAGCGCTTCCATCTCCGAGTGAACGGGTGAGAGAGATCGTCGTTGACACCTTGCCCCCATGAGTATTACCTGATTGATGCCCTCTGAACACACCCAACCCAAACCTGAAGTTGGATCAGTCTTTCACCGAACCATCAAACTGACAGCGTAACATCGAAGCTGCTTCTGCGTGAGCCTCACCATCATTGTCATCCTCAACATCCTCACACTCCTTATCCTCTCTCATTTGGGCTTCCTCCCAAAAAAATTTCTCACCTAGAGCAATATTCAGAATTTTCAGAGGCTCCGATAGAGTTCCTTCAAAGACATTTGTTCCTGGTTTTCCATATGTACCACATAATCCACGGAAATCCTGTGCAGATATATAATCTCTGAATTGGAATGAAATGACAGTCTCCAGTATAGGAAATCCAAATTAGAAAATACCGAAGGAGGAGGAAAATCCACTTGAATCAACAAAATCTTAGATTCCTTCCACACTCTTATAGAATGTGGGCATTCGAAGAGTGCATAATTAATGGCCTCATCAACAGCACCGCAACGTTTTCAAATGTTCTCGCAACTGAGACCCCGATGTGAAAGCCCAGAAGTAACAGTAAACGCCCCCGAGGCAACTTGTCACATAAATTGTGAAATTCTCGAGGAAACTTTTAGCTTGCAAGCGTGAGCTTGTAAAGCTTTACACTTAGGTCCCCATTCCACTTCCTCTGACATAACCATTTGATGGGGACATGAAATCAAAAAGAGATCATCTAAATTATTGTCTCAAATCAAGATTATCATGTGAAGATAGAGATAGCTTAATTGTCATGATTTATTTTCCACTAACAGATAAATTGCCACTACTGAAATAGTTGCAACACAGTCGAAAAAATACATTTTGCGGCTAAATAGCGACTAAATCAAGTAGTATCTAATTTTTAGTCGCAAATTATATTAGTCGCTAATTTGTTGCAATTTAGCGACTGGTTAGTGATTACAAATATGTCAAGTAAATACAGTTGTATTTTAGTCGCTAAATTTTGCGATTATTTTGTGTCTTGTAAGTGACTCTTTTTGCAACAATTTAGTGACTAAATGTGATTATTTTGTGTCTTGTGACTCTTTTTGCAACAATTTAGTGACTAAATGTGTCTTAGTTGTGACCATTTTTGCAACTATATAGCGACTAATAGGTGACTTAGTTGCGACCATTTTTGCAACTACATAACGACTAATAAGGTGATGAAAAAAATTGTTTTTACCATTTTGGTTTAATGACGATTTTTGTTTTGCATTTGCTAATTTGCTTGTAATTATGATTTCTGAATGTAATAAAAAGCTTTATAACATAAATGGTACTTAAACCATAAACTTCAAGTGCATACATGGTTCAATTCACTACATTGTCTTAAGGAAACCATCAAAACAACAAAACAAAATATTCCAAACATTATAGTCAAGTTTGAAACGATAAAAACCTAAGAAGAAGATTCAGTTGGACCAGATTGGGAAGCAAGGAAGGCAAGGTCGGTCTTGTCATTTTGTCGATAATATTTCTCAAACATACTCAATTCCTTCTGCTCAGCTTTTTGTCGTGCTAGCTCAGCTTCAAGTCGAGCATTATGAGCACATTGTTCTTCTAATTTCTGCTTAGTCTCTTGGAGTTGTTGTTGGATCGAGTCATAAGATGACGAAGAACTACCCATGTACTTGCGCTTTCTGCTGTTGTGAAACTCTCCGAGGCTTCCAATCCCATAAGCATTACCTCTACCATCCACGTCAGTTGACTAAGAGACAGAAAAGAAAGTCAAAACAGTTAGCAAAAGGATTTACTAAAAAACGGAAAATGCAAATGTTAAATGAAAAGTCAGAAGCATAATTACCTGAATAAAGAGGTCGTTGTATTCGTCCGTAGTTAGTTCTCGTTGTTGCGAAGTCCCATCTGAAGTTACTGCCTATGTCAGCCCTCTTTGCTTGCAAGTTCTTCTCATATGTGTCTGCAACCCTCTGCGCCTTCCTATCAATATAAGTTCCATCTGGTTTTGTGTGGGTCTTCATGAAAACTTCACCGATACTAACATGTCTACCCAGCTCCTTTTCCTGAAAATGTAACAAAAAGAAACAGGGCAAACTCAATCTAATTTAGAGGACACTCTCGATAAAATGAAACATTAGATATGTTTGGTATAAATATGAGCGAAACCCTATAATCTAGTTGTTTAAAACCTCAGATTTCAACAGTTAAAGTTATTTTATGCTTGATCAAAACCTTAGTGAGAGAGGAATGTAAAATACCATTTCTTGGTGGATTTGGTTGAAAGACTTTTGCCCAGTAAGGTTCTTGTGAGGACCAATACCGCCACGGTCAGAATTCCGAGCAGCAGATGCGGTTTCACTTCGTTCTTGACCTATGTCAGTCTCCCAATAGGCCATCATTTCGGCCCAAACTGTATCGCCAATCCATTTTGGTCGCACACTAGCTGTGTGAGCTTTGCTCACCATATCTTTCAACCGCCTAGAACAAATCGCCTCGAAATGTGCTTGAATTGTTCCTGTTATTAAGGGATCCCACGTTTGCTCATTCTACAGTACAAGTACCGAAGATGTTAGTAAAGAGAAGACAAGAAAAAAAAGGACATAAAGTTTCCCAGTTAAGAAATGGTTACCGCAAATTCGACAAACCATCGCTCAATTCACGATCGAGGCACACAACTAAAATAGTATGGAGCATCAAATTTGCCTGTGAAGATCCTTGTAATCTTTCGGACCAAATGGCCATCATCACGACCAAACCTACAAAAACAAACAGAAAACTTACCAACAAGCACACAATTTTACATATGCAAAAAATTTCAACTAATACAAAAAAGAAGAGAGTTTCAATCAAGGCAGAAAACTTACCAAGTCGTTTTTGCCGGCTGAGGTCTTATTGGAGACAGTCTCGTTACACAATGGCCACGGTCTGCCCTTAACAGCGTGTGAAGATAGTTGAGTTGGTCTTCCGGGAGATCGGGTGCAATAAATACATTGTCATTAACCCCATCAACAGGTTGGCTTTGAAAGTCATTGGATTGTTGAGCTTCAGATGCCTGATTACTTTGAGCTTCGGAGTTGTGCAGCGGAGGACTCGAAGAGTTTTGTGGTGGAGACATCTGAACTTGAGGACTAGAAGAGCTTCGATGTGGAAGCATTTGGGGCTGAGTGTTTAGAGAAAGGTGTGGTGGAGACTTCTCACCTGCAAACATGATGAAGAAAGATGTAGTTAGTCAAGATCGCGTAAGGTGATAATAATGTTTCAATTTTTTCAGTTGAAAAATCAAGAAAAGTCAGAAGCTTTACCTTCATGATTCGAAGAGCTTCGCATCTGAAGTTGAGGGTTCGACGAGGGACCTTGAGATTAAGAGGTATGTGGTGCGTGCGTGGAAGCGTTGCCGAAAAGCTAGGTTGGCGGTGGAAAGTGGCGGACGTGCAGCTGAGTTTGGGTGAGATGGACACGCCGTGGCGGAGACAGATCCAACACCTGATTGAAACTATGCTGCCGCGGTAGCTCCGACGGTGCTCTTGGTGTAGATGTGGTAGGGATCAACGGAGTTCGTACAGCAGCATCTCGGCCTCGGCCTCGCCCTCGCCCTCTACCTCTTCCTTTTCCTCTTCCGGTGGTCATCGGAGAAAGATAGTCTCTGGGTTTCGCGTTTGAGAAGGTAGGATGAAGATGGATAATCGATTTATGGTTCCGGCTTAGAGAGAAATCAGAAATTTGGTTTTGATTTTGGTAATTAGTCGATGAAGAATCGATGAAGAAAAAGATCAATTTAGGGTTTCCGCTTAATGAGAAATGAGAAGTTTTGGAGACTGTTGAGTCTCGACACTTAGAAAGAAATGAGAAATTTCCCAAATTTCACATGGAAATTTTTTAGGGGGAAAATAAAATTTGGGCCCAAATTTTCTTTTTTCGTTTTCGCGGGTGAATTTTCTAAATTGTTTAGCGGGTAAATTTTCTAAATTTTTTAGGGGGGAAACCAGCAGTTTATCCTTAACATAAATTAACCAAATAAACACTCCTTAAACCAAATTAACCAATCCTGATTACGAGTAAAGAACACTTTAATCCATCAACCAAATTAACCAAATATAAACCAAATCAGTTTATTCTTAACATAGTCAGTTAAACACATAAGTACGGTTGTTCTTCATCAGAAGACGATAAATTACACTCAAATTCGTCTTCTGCGTCCGCATCTCCGACATCGTAATCAAGATTGATTGGGTTTACTCCTTGGACCAAATTCTCGACTAAGAGATCTTCAATTGTAGTCATCACTACATGATCATCATTTTCTTGTTGCGAAAGAGTAGAATCTGTGTTGACGTATTCTCCGGAAATATTTCCTCTCGGGTTGACTTTAATAACATTGAGCCACAACTGATTTGGTTTTTTCTTGTATGGATACGGGATATAACAAACTTGATCCGCTTGAGAGGCTGTACAAAACAAATATGTAGAAGTTAAACTTCTATTTATATTTATATATATTAAGAAAGTAATGTATATGTATAAAAAGAGATATATGAACGTACGAACCTAGAATAAATGGTTCGTATTTATTATACCATCTTGATGAAAGAACGTCTACAATGCCACTATTGCTTCGTCGAGTGCCTCTACCGATAACAGGGTCGTACCACTTACATTTAAAAAGTGTGATTTTCAAGTTCAATATCCCCCCGTAGTGGAGTTCTATTATATCCGTTAATATCTCGTAGAAATTAGTTTCATCAGATGTATCACTATAATTTTCTCCCTTAACACATACCCTAGAGTTATATGTCTTTCGTCCGTTGTTGTGATTGTGTGTATGAAAAAAATACCCTCTCATAAAATAGATAGGCCAAGTTTTGACCCTATACACGAGTCCATCCACTATCTCTTGAACCCAAATTGGAAAAGGATGTGTGGCATTCCAGTAAGTAACCTGCATATAAATAAACAATATCAAATATATAGATACATATATATATAATATAGATTAACAATATTAAATGTATAGAAGTATATATACATAAATATATAATATATTTATACATACATAATCTTCTTTTGATATTCGTCAGCTCTTTTTGCAGAGAGTTTTTTTTCGGAGAGATCTGGATATTTTGTATATATTCTTCAAACCAAAATGGATCAAAATATAAAAAATAATTAATTAATCAAAATTGTCATAAACGGACAATATATACTGGCAGACCAAGAAAATTTTTACGAATTGAGAAACATGACGAATATCCGTATCTTCTATGACCAATGTCATGAGATAGAGCCCATTTTTGTGAAGGGGTTGCATCTAACCATTTTCATGCTTTTGGATTCTCCTTTTTAATGGTTTCCATGTGGGAATCAAATTCGTGTTCTTACACATATAACCAGCTTTTTTCCACTAGGTTCTTGAGGTCCTTGTCTTTAAAGACATTGTGGAATTGGGAGCATAGATGATCAAGAGAGAACCTGTGATAAGCCCAGGGTTCTTGCCATTGGACCCGGGTTCGTTAATAACAGCGAGTATGTCCGGGTGAGGGTTGGAGATGAGGCTAAGACCTTTCCTTTGTGTTACCTTCTCTCTGATTTCAGTGAGAAGCCAACGTCAAGTATCCAATGAAACTTCTTTTGTAACCGCAAATGCAAGCGGAAAATTTTTATAGTTAGCGTCAACTCTCGCGGCAATCATCCAAACCATAGGATACTCACCTTCTAAATCTTTGATGTCCACAAGCATCAAAGGTCTACAGTGTTGAAACCCTTCAATGGACTGCGAAAATGTCCAAAACATGCCACTGAAAGATGCGAACTCGGGGTTAGGAAAAAAATTGTATTGCTAGTCGACAAGTACACCAGCCATTCATTTAGACAATTCTCTCAAACTCTCATCCCAATATCCATATGTTTTCTTGTTTACTTTCTTTTTTGCTTCCTTCATCTCCCAAGTTTCAAGCTCGTAACCGAATTTTTCAAACCATCAACTTTTCAACTCTTTGATTGTTAGTGTGGGTTGTTTTCTCATCACATTTTCAATCTCCTCTGCTGCAAGTTCCACATTCCAAAAATCTGGTCTTACATGAGAACAAGTATGTGGGCTCGTATATTTGATTATCTCAAAAACTCCGGTTTTGAATCACTCGAACCGTCATCTTTATTCTAACATGCATTCACCGATGCCTCTATGCCATTCAAATCGTTGTCCCCCCCCCCATATTAACCGCATGTAGAAAATTATAACAAATTTAGGCCTATTTCAATTCCTTACATGCAAAATCCTACGAACCTTAAAATGAAGCGGCACTATATATCTATGTGTAAAAGAAAGGATAAAAGCTTTTTAGCTATTGAAGCAGAGATGAACACATTCAGGAAAAAAAAAAATATAAACCCTAAACAGTGATACTCAAACTAAAGTTCTAAGTACTTGAAAAAATAAAACTGCGATTTATCACAAGGGAGCTTTTCTCATAAGCAAGTACATTATTTACCTTTCGTTAACGATATCTCCGATGATATGTGGTCACTTGTCACCGATGATGACAACTAATAAGGTCTTTTCATATGTCAGAGAACTCGAAAATATCACAGATTTTTAAAACATCTATAGAAAGTAAATTATCAAAAATAGAAAATAAAATAAAATATTAAATCCCATTAATTGTGTGTTTAGAAAAGTAAAAAACGTCGTTCGAGATCCAAACCATAATATCCGGTTCAACAAATTTGGTAATGATCGCTAATATCAAATTTGATTTGGTTTATCGATTTCGTTTCAGCTAAATAAATACACATCTATTTTTTCGTATAAAGATTGATTTGGTTGATCGAAACTCAGTTTGTGGGTTTGCTTGTTTAGGGTCTATTAAGTCTTGTTAAGCTGTTTAGCTGGATTTGTCTTTGGGGTAATGAAGAAAGTTTGCTAGAAATGGGAAAAGTAGTAGAAGAATTCTTGTGGTTATGAATGAAGATGATTTGCTGGATTTGATGATAGTAGCTTTATTACTGTTCATATCAGGAAGTAATGATGGATGATGTTTCCATTTGTTAACTTTGATTGATAGAGCTTATAGTTTGATAGAGCTTATAGTTTCCCTCTTGAGAATCATTATAAAAGAAACTACTTCCTTTTTCTTTGCCTATGGTAATGATTGCCTGATAATTGTGGAAAAACTGAAAGCTTGTTTATCACGTTTTTCTATTTGACAAAATCCATGAGATTCTCTTGCAATTTGTAGAATTCAGAAAGCTTTCATTTGTTTTCAACTCTGGTCAACCTCAGCTTTTTCATCTAGTTTCTTTTTGTTTTGCCTAGGACGGGAAAACAGAATCACAGTTTGAAGACTGATGATGGTTACGAACGTACGATGAGGGGGCTTAAAAGCAGATGAATCCATTGTAATCTCCAATGCTCTAGGAAAAGGAGAAAAAAGAAAGACGGGAACTTAGCAAAGGTCATAACTTGCTACGAATCACATCGCGGGAAAGCTTGGACGGCTTTTCAAACATGTCTTGCGCATCTGCTATGAACTTGGCAAACTGAGATCCCTTTTTTGGTTTCTTGTTACCATCTTTGAGTAAATTGGGTAGAGACTGCTCGGTCTTTGGCTTAGCCTTCGGTGACAGTGATGGCATCAAAGCCCATATGGATGAGAGTTCTTGGTTTGGTTGATCAAGTGCTTCAAGTGTCTCCATATTTAGCATATCTGTTTTGAGACAGAAACAATAAAAGGCAAACACCTTTTGAGCCATCTACTTTCTATTTTGTTCCTATAAGCCAAAAAAAAGCAACAAGATTAGTCAACAAACCTTCTGCAAACTTGAAGATTGGTTCCAAGACTGCACATGGAATGCTGAAGTTGAGATGCGGTATAACTTTCCCCGCCCCATGTCTTGCATTGCTGCATATAACAAACAGATTTTTTTTTATCATATTCGGATCTAACAAACCTACAGATTATCGTATTTAAAAGCCACGAGTGAGAGACTAAGTTTGTGAAACTGATATTAACAAAGCTACAATTGCTCTGGTTATTCCAGCCAGGGAGACTTTATCAATGAGAGACTCCCAACTCTCAACCAAACTCGAAAATATCCACCCCAAAACTATTTTCCAACACATTGTTATAAATTCAGCCCACGCTATCTCTCGCAACAGCTCTAATCTAATACATTTAGTCCTAGGTTTAATATAGCACACTTATAGCTAAGATTTGAGCTGCACCCATTGACATGCGAAATTTACAGCTATCTTTCCTCTTTTCCAAGTGTAAGAAACTAAAATGTTACTTTTTGATAATAATTTTCTACTACCTCGTAACAAGTCCAATCATATGACCACTTGAATCGACAACAGCACCACCACTACCACCAGGATGCACAGCAGCTGTTGTTTCGAGCATCGCAGGGAACTCCATGGCATCTTGCATAATGGATTGTATATATAATTTCTTCTTCGCGTGAACAACCTTTGAAACAACGCCGGAACAAATAGAAGGAGAAAGCCCTAATAACAGGACAGAAATTTTAGAAGACAAAACTCACTAACAAGGACAATTTTTTTCTTACAATAAGGACACTCCTTATATGTAGATTTAGAATGTGCATAAAAATCCATGCAAGATTTAGAAGTGAAACAAGATAGCTTTTCCATTAATGAAATATTTACCACATCTTGGTCCGAAGAGTCCATGCCCAATAACATGCGCCGATGTACCCAAAGGAGGAGAAGAATATTTGGCAGCAATGGGTTGAAGCTTTCGTGGAACATATTCTAGCTGCAGTAAGGCAACATCCAATTGCTCCCTGCAAATATATACAACTTTAGCAGGACACCAAGTCCAGGAATCTTGGTGATACAACCGTACACGTATGTCTCCATGCGCACTCTGAAGGAACTTGTGTTTGTATCCCTTGATGTTTTCCCCAACATGAGAAAAAAGATCTGCTGGACTCTCCTCCTGTTCCGAAAATCCACTTTTAGCAGTTGAAATATCCTTAGCTCCTAAGTCATAGGATTTTGAACCATTGTTGTTGCCTTCACCATATACACCGCCTTTTCCAAATCTCCATGGTTCAAGTAAGTGAGCATTGGTTAGTATAAGACCATGTTCATTAAGAAGAACACCAGATGCCCAGACACCATCATTGACCGTAATAAGACAGATAGATTCCATTGCCTTTTCAACACCCACTTGTACCGGAATACAAGCATCTGGTTTAATACTTAATACTTCACTTGCTTTTCCTTCATCAGATGATTCCTCAAGTAGAAAGTGGCTGCAAGCAGTTCTGATTGCTCCCCATGGAACCATCAGCTGCTACCCAAGGCTACAGTTTTGCATGAAACATTACAATAAAACTTCAATGACCTAAAATGAATGAAGTAGGCATTGACAAACCTGAATTTCAACGCCAGTATTATTTTGCCTCAGTGGTCTAATAAAAATGCCAACTAGGTGCCCATTCTTATCAAACACAGGTGCCCCTTCCATTCCTGAAAGAAATTCAACCGATATGGAACAAGTTTTAGCTACTCAGAAGAAGAAAATAAAGCTTATATAAGAATTGTACACACCAGGGAGACATCGAACATCAGCTATCATCAATGACTTTTTTAGCGATCCTGAAGGATAGCAGTTTGCAATGGAACCAGTTGATACACTGTTTCAGGCCAGTTTATATTCCTGGAGTTAAATGTTGACCCGATAGAAGGTATGGAAGTACATGATCTCAAATCAATTAAAATGCAGCTAAGCTAGTCTAGAGATTCACCTGTTAAAAAAATGTACAGGAGAGAGGATTCCAAAAGGAGAGCCGAGTGCTACAAGTATATCACCCTTGTTACTTGAGGACGCGATATTTATATTTGGCTGGCCCTAATTCACAAAAATTTGCATTGTGAAGCATATTCTAAAATGGTTAGACACAAAGCGTAAGGTATAGTAAACGTAAGATGAGCAATAAATCAGAAATAAAGGAAAACAGGGAGATGTTTACTGATAAACTTAAGGAGACTCCTAGAAGAGCCATTCGAGTGACAGATTTGGCCATAAACTTAGCATCGAGTGGCTTGTTGTGACGTTCAATCTGGAAGAGTTATAGAAAAGTGGGTCTCAGAAGCACATAGAAGGAAATACAAACAGGCAAAAATTCAAAATATAAGGCTGTTTCCATTGCACAAAAATAATTAGCCATCAAGGAGCATTACTGATTTTTGTTCGACTTACATTGATTGAAGGCTGAGAACCATTATCAGCAGAGACCAAAGACCAACCAACATCCCATCCAGATCCTTTTGCACCCAAGGAAGCATCAATAAGAGATTGAAGTGCAGCAGAAGATACAGGGATATCAACCAGTGAAAGGAGTTGTGCAGGAACCCAAAAAGGAGCTTCCTTCACCGAGTTTAGCTGAAATTGGAGAGAGTAAACATCTAAATCATACTCTGGAAACACCAAACAACTTACCATTGAACATAAACTATCATACATACAATCTGTATACCTCCACCATAATCTCAATCTGAGCACCCGGAATCAACTTCACTGGATCCTTTACCATAAAAAGGAAAAAACACAGAAGACACCAGACTATAAGTAGCACGTCAAGCAAAAACGTATTATTGATAGCGAATTCGAGCTGTAATTTCTAACCTGAGAGATACTAGTTCTATGGCCCAAAGTTAAGAATGGTTCTACCACAGATGAAACAGTCAAAACCAGCGCCATGTCTTCACCACAACCACCAGCTTCAAACATAAGCTTAGCCGCCGCCTCATCGCTCAAGATATTTCTTGGAAACAACATTCCAGAAGCTGAAAGTGTTGTATTGCCAGAACTTCAAAACACAAATGCCCAAATAAAACGGGAAAAGGGATTTCAGGCACATTGGTTTCCAAGATAAAAACAAAATTGCAGAATTAAAGTTCAAAATGCTCACTGGTATTGATGAAAAGCATGTTTCCTCATCTTCAATCCCTTTGGGTCCTAAATAACACAGAATCATCGACACCGAGTTTAATTTATACTCGTACTCGATCATGCGTAAATTAGATACAGCGCGAGATATCCTTGGATAAAATCAGAAAATACGAATTGGATAAGAGGGAAAAGCGCTTACAGGACCTTCAACTTTGACCAATACGGCGAAATTCCGAGACAAACTGACTACCTCCGACAAATCCATGATCAAAGCGAGTGGGTTTCAATCGGAAGAAGGTAGATTGGATTCTGTGGCAAACAAAGTAAAACGAAGTCACCGAAATTGCTTTGCGTTTGGATTTCTTTATATCTTGGGCGAAGATAGATAGATAGATAGATACGACACCTGATCAAGGAAATGGCGGCTACAGCTTGGGCCCAATGAGCTCTTTCGGATGCCGTATGGAATGGAAAACGGGTAACACGGAATGATGAGACGCTTGGAAACGAGTAATACTTAGAGCAAGAATATCGGCAATCTCTTAACAAAGAAGTTTTTATTAATTTTTTATGTGGAGTCTACTTTATTTTTGTTTAAAAAAAAAAATAAATAAACATAACACACGAACCAATATAATTCGACACATGTACGTGATCGTGAAGAGTCGACTCTTAATAACGAATTTTACGAACTCGTTTTGTAACTGTTTCAAAAAAATATATATATATTTTATTATTTTTTTACCTAGAATTTTGTGTTAAGAAGTGTCCATGTACATAATTTTAGATACATCTCAGGTGTATCTTTAAATCTACCCCTAATCAACCACCAATGATTTTGCCATGTCATAATATAATTGAAAAGATTAAAAAATTTAAAAACCAAACATTAACATTAGTTAAAACTAGATAAATATCCGCGCTATGCCGCGGATTATTCTTTTCTAATAGGTTTAATATCATATGTTAATGTAATTTATATTTAGATAGTTATAGGTGATAGATGATAATTCAATTGAGTCTATTCACTTTTGCATTTACCATTAGGAAAAATTGATATCATAATTTTCGTTGGCGTTATGATGTTCGAAATGTTACTTGTGTTAAAATTTATGGTTAAGGTAACTTTATTTATGTTTGGTAGTTACAAATTTAACCATGATTTTAGAAAATCTAAAATCACAAAACAGATTCTCTTTTTCTTTTAGGTTTAAACGACTCTGTTGTTTTTCTTCTTTCCAACTTTTGGGTTCGTCATTCTTTCTTTTGATTCCTACACTTTATCGGACAACTCACCCATGAGTTTTTTTATTTGTCGATTTGACGTTCATCTTTTTAATCCGACTGCTTGGGATCTTTTGGGGTCCTTGTTTTCATTCAGGTTTTTTATAATTTTCTTGCTCATTTTTACTTCCATTTTTATTCATCTTTTCGTGAATCCTTTACATGTGAATCCTTTACATGTAAGCACCATTACTTCATTCGAAATGAGTTATATTTTTTCAAAATGATTTTTTTATTTGAATTTTTCTGAATTAAATTCTTTAGCAATAGAATCATAAAGTTTTAGAGTTAGGTAATAATCATAAACAAATAGAGAGATATTTTGACTTGTACTAAATGTGAGAATATATTGATAGTAGGAATCGAAAAAAAAAATAAAAATATTGATAATATGTTATCTCGAGTAGAACCAAATACTATGGAAAAATGAATAAAGTGATGAAGAATTATTTTAAAATTCATAAAAAAACTATTATTATTTATTTAAAATATTTTTAGAATAGATGATTTGTTAAATTGTTATATTTTGATTGGTTATTTAAATGAGTTTTTTTAAATGATGTGTTACTTTCTCTTTAACACAAACACAAAGAATTCCTTGTGACACGATGGAGAAACTTGGTTTTGTTATTATAGTATTGATTAAACGGAGATGTGCAGACGTAACGTTAATGGTAACATTACCAATGAATCACGATAACGCCGTTGAAAAGGAAAACGAACCCAGAAGAAATTAAGCACGAAGGAGAGAATGGTTCGATTCGACTATGAAGGAAAAAGAGAGAGAAATCGATTCAAGCATGAAGGAGAAAGAGAGAGAAATCGAATTCTTCAACCCAGTTCGCGATTTCTCAAACCCAGGAAAAAATCATCTTCTTCATTGAATTCGATTGAATCTCGATTCCCACAAAATCTGCAGGAAGGAGAAAGATTTTGTGCTCTGTTTATAGTTTATTGTAATTGTATTTGTGTTTGTTCTGTCAGTTCTGGCTTTTGGGTATGCAAATTGGCTCTTTGGGCAGTTTCTTACAATGGTAGCTTCGGCAAATTCTTGTACTTCTCAAAACGTTTCGCCTTAATCCCAGTATTATCATATTCAGTCGACAAAACTTCAGGCTTTGGCTTCAGTTGTTTCACCGTCGTGTCCTTGGTTGGCTTCTTCGCTCCCAAATTCTTGACTCCTTCATCCATTATTCGATTTTGGCTTCCGCGAGTCTCCTTGTTTGACGTCAGTCTTGTTCTTCTGATCGGTGGCTTTGGTTAGTGCCCAGCTTGTAGTGAAAACGTCGCAATTCTCGTTTTTGTGTTCTTATGAAAACAAGCAAAGAATCTGATTTTCGTGCAAATCTTCGTTTGGTTCACAAGAAAAGTCTTGCAATTCTCCATTACTTGTACACTTAGTATTATACCGAGGAAGGTCGCAGTCGTCAGGCTTCCATCTCCAGTTGAGATAGTGGGAATCGCGCCTCCCGGTCGACGTCCTCGCCGCGCGAATCTCCTTCCTCCATGGATTTGAGTCCACGGAGACGCCATCATCGGCTGCAATTTGTACAGTCCTCGCCTCTCTTTCTCTTCCTCTTTCTGTTTTTCCATCCTCTCCTCCTCCACCACATCTTCTTCTTCTTCCTCGAACAAAACAACTGAAGCCAAAGGAGGCAGTTTTGTCGATTGAAGATGATAATAATGCATAATGAGATTAAGGCATCGATTTCTCTCCCTTTCTCCTCCCTGCTCGATCAATTTTGGCCATGGAAATTGAATGGCGAATTGGCCTTGCTTGGGTTCGATGATGAAGAAGAAACAATTTTTTTCATTTGTGTTTTTATTTTTTTCTCGGCCACTCCTTTAACGCCATCATATCTCCGTTTAGTTCTCTGTTCATTTTATTAAATTGTAATATTTTTGATGTTTTTTTATAACAATTTAATCTTTTCAATTATATTATGAGATGACAAAATCATTCATAGTGATAAATTTAAAGATACACCCCACAAAATGTATCTAAGTATTATAATAAAAATTAAGAAACTAGTAGTACATATATATAATGGTATTATACTAATATGTTTTAATTTTTTTTAATGAACTTTCAATATAAATTATTTAATTTACAATAAGTAGTAAATAGAACAATTCAAAATACCAACTAAGTAATTGCTTGCTAAAAATATCATATTTTACAAATCAAAATGAATGATTTATATAGATAACAAAACACAAATACTAGCAGTCGTACATATGGTTGAGAATATCATAGTTTCAGAAGTTTGTAACATCCCAACTGTCTAGAAGTTTGTAATATCCCAAATGTCTGGATACAAAACAACTAATATGTTACTCATGTTTGGACGTAGCTGCGCATCCTCTTGTGTACATGTTCTCTTTAATTTTGACATCTAAACAACAAAGCCTTATTGATAGATAGATAAGTCATCAACATTGGTTTGGTTTAGTTTTAACCGATTAATAAGTTATGATACGGAGTAAAATTAAGACACCCCTAATGAGAATGATGGAAATCCGTAGAGGATTACCTTATATACCGAATCAAACGGATAATTGTTTCCGAGCCTCGGATTTATAATCTTGCGTAGTGCTTCCTCTTTGCCGATCGCTTTTAGTAATTCTTCTTCGAACTGGCACAGTAAAAACATAATGTTACATGTTTTAAAATCACAAAAAGACAGAAAATGGTTGAAAAAGCTACAATAATACTAACTACAGCAACGAGGGCTATGGATTCAGCATCGGATTTCTTCGATTTGACAACTACGCACTTCGCGAAAATCAATTGATAAAGGACTACTCCAAATGCATATACATCTACTTTTACAAACACTTCCCCATAACCAATCCTGCATTTCATATTTATACATACATGTATACTACTATCACTGTAACGCATTTTCCAAATATGTATACTAAATATAGAAATAAATTAGATCAAAGCATTTTATTCAGGTGCCATGTAACCAAATGTATCCATTGTACGTGTCCATGCTCCTCCAACATATGTCAGTTTTTAAAACCGAAATCAGCTACATGTAACACGCAAAGTGATTCAGCGCCAGTATTGAGAAATTTGATTGGAAATTGGTAAATGGAGAATAAACATTTGCTCGAAAGCTTTGGTCAATTAATATATTGACAGATTTAATGTCAATGTGAACATAAGTTGGAATCGTGTGCGCGTGGATATATTCTAAACCTCTAGAAGAATCCAAAATCCAACGCAATATGTATTCTCTTAGTCCACGGTAGCGAATCTTTTTGTTCAAGGTTTCCATTCTCAACATATTCATACACCAAGAAACGAGATCACTCCACACAATATTCAATCAGGTGAACCTGCAACGAAATAATTCGATCAAGAATCAAATATGATCTTAGATATTATCTTGAGAGAAATCAAAGCGGGCTTTACCAGGTTGACATGATGTACACGTGTTAAGACTTTTAGTTCTGCAAAGAACTCTTTCGATGCCTCCATGTCCATAGTTTGATCGAAGTTTGCTATACATAAACTCAATAATTTAAATGTTTTGTGTATAGTGTTATTCCGTGTTATGGGTTATGCAAATACTCATCTTGTAGCAGAGGAAATAGTATATTTTCATATACAAGAAAAAAAAAATTATCATATTTGTTAATTTGTAATGTTTTTTTTTTTGGGTTATATAAAAGAATCAATTTTTATATAAATCTTAAGGGTTCCTATCTTAAATCATTCACAAGTTTCCAACTACTAACCCATTGTGTGCGGATTTCTATCTTACTTGTTGCACTAAACATTTTGGGTTTACTCGATTTTCAACATGTGGCTTCAAATGAAAAAAAAAATCTACACCTAATTGATATGAAGAAAGATAAAATTTATCTCTGCTTACTTTTCCTCTCAGCTCTTCATAGTAAACAGCATCAAAGCCCCCTATCCAATCTTAAAAGACATATTAAAATTATCAATAGCATCTGTGAGCTCCTCTAACGTAAACTCAACAGAATTTCCAACGCTTACAGCGGTAATACCAGCTACGTCGCTGAATACTTTTTTGGCCTCTAGAGTCGGACTCTGACCAAGAGATTTGTCAACGTTACGGCGACAATACCATTTATGTTGCTGAATACTTTCCTCGCTTCTAGAGTCAGACTCTGAACTGCTTGGTACCAATGTCCATGCGGGTTTCTCTCAAGAGCTAGGGAAACAATAGACTCTATTATTTCATGATTCTGAGTTATCAGATTTCTTATGTGATCGTTGTTCCAAAGAAACACTGTAGTTTTAGCAACTTGACAAACAAAATCACAAATTCCTTTTGGTAAAACAATTCTTTTAAGAGGAAAATATCAAAGTTATGATAATTGCATACTCGAACCTGAATATCTGAACTGTTGAGACATCGGACAATTTGTTGGAATAGAGGACCATACAACACTGAAACTTTGCAGTTCGAGTTGCTTTCAAGGCTTCTTCTAGATCCAAAAGAAACATAACTTCCTTTGAGCTGTCAGCCAAAGGCCAATATTTTAGAAGACTTGTTATAACAGTATCAGTGAGCTTAAAGTCTTTCTCTACATACTGAAGTATGCAATAAGAAAGCTGTTTGTGATGTACCGATACACATTGAGGGTTGTATAGAGGAATCAAGGCTTGCTCAAGAAAGAGCATGTGCTCTTTTTTTAAAGGCAAAACAAACCCATTGATTATACTTCCATATATCTCGAGCAAATCTATGATGCCATTATGCTTTTCCGTCTCGGAGATAATTCTGTAAAAATACATCCTTTATAGCCTATCTGATATAGAGTCGCCGCACCATGAACCTCCCATACACTCGATGAAGAATGGTTTTTAAAATATTCCCTCTCTCTTGGATCTTCATAATCGAATAAGTCTAACAGCTTCAAGATAAAGGAGTGGTCCATATATCTCTTTTTAAGCTTTGCATCAGTCATATAAGAAGTTACGAATCTGAGCAAAATCTTGTAAACAAGTTGAATATGAGGCCAAGCTGGCTCCATGCCATGCATTTCCAGAATTTTGTTTTCGTGATTCGTAGAAGGAAATATTCTAAACAGATTTACCGCTACCATCTCCGTGAGCTCTTGCATTGCAACATCATCAACTGTCACATTAAGTGATATTAAATAGTCAACGAGCTCTAGTAGTTTTTTTTCACTTTATTTCTCTCTAAGATTCTTTGAAAGATCACTAAAGTTGTAAACAACACAACATATGCTCAACTTTCCAATAGATAGATAGAAGACGAAATAAGAGGAGAAGAGCTTACCCCTACACGAAGGATCTGTTGATAAACCAACCGCTCTTTTCTCGCCCAAATTGAATCATGAGAGAGAGAGAGAGAGAGAGCAGAAGAAATAAAATAAAAACTAATTGTCTCTCCTTATCCCCATTCCATGAAAGTCATCAGGAAGAAAACTGTAAAGAGGCGGGAAGACTAGTTCAACTGAAGAAACCAATGTCTCCAATTAAGTCTTTTTTTTAATTGGTAAATCATAGACTGTCGTTTCTAGTTCGTGGGAACATGATCATTGAGATATTTTGGAGATGACTAGAATAAAAAAAAAAAATTAATATATTAGAAAAAACGAAAAAATAGACTTTGTCGAATTGAAATTTTTTTCTCCTCTCTCTACAACAATTCTTGAAGCCTCCTAACACGGCTTGAACCCGGTGTTTCTGTCAATTTAAATCTCTTTTTCTTATAAGTTTTATCGTATCTATAAACTATGGAGACTGATCTTTTGGAATCCCTTCACAATCTCAGTCTTGGAGCATAAAGGGTTCCTTTGAAAATTTATGTTGAATGAAAAAGAGAAGAGATGCCGATCATGATCCATTTACAATAAATATACTCAAATTAGATCCCCAAGACTTCACATCAATGACCAAATCTTCAGTATTTACCGGTAGTGGATCTAAAACATAATTTCATTGGAGGCATCTAGAAAAATATTGAAGATTTGGTTGTTGGTGTAAAGTCTTGGGCTCAATTCACTATCTTATTTTGCTCGTTTTTCCTCTGTTCGGACTCCGATTTGCAATCAACTTTTTGATGTGGTTTCTTCTCTTTCAGCTCTTTAACCTAGACTTGGTTTGACTCCTAAAATGTGAACCAATTCTCTATGTGGGCTCCATTAAGCCTTATATTTTTTATTTTAGATCTAAGAAACACCTTTTGTTCCAAAACACAAATGTCAAGTATGGAAATGCACCTAAAACCTAATTTGGGGGTAAAATACATAAAATGCTTAATTATAAACAAAAGTAGTGGTTTAAGACTAAAAACCACTATAAATAAGGGTTTAAAACCACTAAAATACGGTTACATTAAGTACTTTTACACTTAAACACTTAGAGCTTTCTCATTTCTTCCTCTTCATTCCATTTATTTTTTATTTTTATTTCCTTTTTTCATTTTATGAACTCTAAACCTCAATCATTGGACACTTTTCCTCATCGACGCTCATTCTATCCGGTTTAGTCTTTCTTTCTTTTCAATTCTTCATCCAATTTCCGAATTTCAAACCATACATAAGCCTATTATAGTCCTATGTCTAGTTCTTAACTTAAACTCAAGCAAGATTCTACCTGAGATTTATTCATTATATTTCGAAACCCAACATGTTTTATTATGGTTCACCACAAAAAAGCCTTACTATCTTTGAAAGAGTAATATTTGGCTTGAAGTAAAGGTTGGAGAAATTATTCCGATTTAGCACAAGTGTGGTCAAAGATGAAAGAGAAATCCGAATTTTTGATCTTTCCTTAAGCAAGTTGTCAAAATTTATGCAAGATATTTGATTTTACAAATTAAGTTCCTCTTTATTTTGGGGTTGATGCAAAATCATACATACTTTAAATTAAAGCTAACAATCAAGCAAGATTTTTTTTATGGTTTTCAAATTAGTATAACATCATGATACTTACAAATGAGAAAGTTTCACTAAACTATGCTTATTTGTAATTGAACTCGGTTTAATCATTAACCCCTATGCATAATGAAATGCAACCTATATGAAATCTGAGACCCAATCGTAAAAATATTCACAAATAATAACATAACTATATGGGAAATTTAGAATTTTTTGTTTGTTGTGAAAATATTTCAGTAGTTCGTGTTTTGCTATGTTTGGCATGAATACGTGTGACTCAAAGATGTTTTAAAAAAAAGATTTAGATGCTTCTAAAAGTCTGTATTTGGATTAACTAATGGACATGGTCTTAACCCATTCTACTATACAACTTAATTACCTAGGTATTAGGTACAAGTCCTTGCATCACAAACCACTCAAGTACCCACAACCATGGACTACCAAGTGATAATCATACATTTGAGCAAACATTGAGGGGTATATAAATATGTTTTATAGGCTATGACCTCCTCACATAAAAAAATTGAGCCGTTTAGATACCTTTACTCAAGTAATAAATCTTAATTAACATCATTAAATACGATAATCTAACCTTAATCACATCTTAAATCTACCAACGTTAACCCATAAGAGCCATTATTCAACATTATTATCAACTAATCTTATGATTGAAACAACTATTCTAATCCTAATTACTAAATAAAATTAAAAGCAAAAATAAATATATAAAAACAAAATAATATTAAATTAAAATTAAAAATAAAAATAAATTAGAGGTTACATTGTTGTTCCCTTCAAGTTTTGTTTAAGAGTGAGGGGTGAGGTCCTTTATATAAGAAATCTCGAGAGTAAAATAGGAAAAGTAAAAGATGGTGAACTTGGTCACCAAGTTTTCTAGCCAGACTATTTGTATCGATATCCCTAACCAATACAAGTGAGATGTATCGATCGATATCTAAGGCCGATTGACAAAATGATAGATTGAAAGTGTAGATATCCAATCAATACGAGTAACTCAAACATCAACACATGGAATTCCTCAGAAAAACGTATTTTAGAATTCAAGAACACAACTTACATATTTTTTTTTTGTAATCTTATTCCAACCTACATTTCTACCAATCTTAAGAACACTAATGTTTTCTTTCTCTCATAAACTGCAAACTTCTCTAAAAAAACAAATGAAATTAAGAACACAACTTACATGTTTTTCTTTTGTAATCTTATCCCAACCTATATTTCTACCCTTCTTAAGAACACTACTGTAGACTTGTTTTCTTTCTCTCACAAGATGAAAATCTCTCACAAAAACCTAAAAGAAATCATAACCCTAAATGGTTCCACTCGTCCTTTATATATATGACTTTATATAAGATATAGTTATATTTTTTAAGCAAACTAAATCTTCCTAAAACTCTTCATAATATCTACATGTCGTCTTCCAGTTATTGGAAGATCTTCAAAGATATATCCATGCGCATTAAATCTTTCCATATCCAGAAATCTCGTTGACTCATTTAATATGCTTCTCGCCTGACTCAACTTCTGTCTCATCATCTGCCAAAGTCCACCTCAGGGTCTACCTCACGATCTACACTCTCAATCTCCCCAATTTTTTCTGAATCTGACATCTCATGCACCAACACCTGTAACAACAGACACACACAAGAAAACACAACAAAAAAAACCACATCATTACCAGTATTAGTAATAAACACCGGAGATCAATTAATACAACAAACACAACCTATTGATACTCCCCCATAGAACCATCGTTCCCCCCCCCTAAAACCATCATTATCTTTCTGCATGAGTGCATATTTAGGCAAATAATAAAAATGTAGAGATTAGTGAAAACACAAATAACCACAGAGAAATTGTGCATCAACAACTGAAGCAACCACTGAGTCACAACCTAACTCAGCGATACCGTGACAATTTTTCAACTTGTTTCTTAAAACAACACTCTTACACAACACACATACACACCAGTTGATAAATCCCGAGCTCAGGACATAACTTTCAAACAATTAATCAAAATGAATAAAAAGTATTGATACAAGTCAAAGATGAATTACCTCGGATAACAATCGTTAGGGTGTGACATTTACTTCTCAGGTTCTCAAGACATACCATGATTCAGTTCGTGATACATGCACTATATCTTAAATTGATTGTACTCGTAGTGCATGGCCATTCAGAGTATCCATGCTAGACTTTCACTCTCCCATACATTTATTATACCATAACATTTCCGCGCATTACCAACAATTATCTTTCTTTTTTCAACCTTAACCCAAATGTATCAACCACCG
Source organism: Euclidium syriacum (assembly GCA_900116095.1). NCBI lineage: Eukaryota > Viridiplantae > Streptophyta > Magnoliopsida > Brassicales > Brassicaceae > Euclidium > Euclidium syriacum. Next base: position 2,837,622 of record FPAK01000004.1, read on the forward strand.
TTGATTTCATGATTCTCCTTGGACTAGCAAGGGATACCTCACAATTCATCTTAGTGTGTGCCTTGTATTTTAATCACAAGATCCCCTCAGTCGTAAAGGATAACTCACTGTCTTAGCAGATACCTCATATTGAACATCATTAGAGACTCAATTCACCTAGGGATCTGCTTATTACAAACACTCTCAGTACTCTCGCGTTGCTCGACTCAATTCATTTTTGCTTCTGATGAGACAATATTATGAGAGGCAACTATTTTCTTTTTATTCTCTTGGTCGAACTCCATGTTGAGTCTTCTTTAGACATAGTTCATGTGCCAGTTCCTGTCTCACTTAGAATGCTCAACATACATGATTAGTTTTCACATATCCCAATAGTCTTTCGTAAAGCGACAAAGAGATATAGATCCATAGGCTTAGTAAAAAAATCCACTAATTTCAACTTAGTGAAATCATGTTCAATCATTACCTTTTTTTTTTCCTCCACGAGCTCGCTAATAAAGTGATGATGAATGTCAATATGCTTGGTTTGAGAGTGTTGCACCAGATTTTTTGATATATCAATAGCATTCTTAATTTCAAAGTATACCAAGAGAGATCCGGAGTCCATTCCATAATCCGTATACATTTGTTTCATCCACAAAAGTTGAGTGCAACAGCTTCCCATAACAATGTATTATATTTCAGTTGTGGATAAAGACACTGAGTTCTGCTTCTTAGAGTACCATGACAAAATGTTATTGCATTAAAATGAAACACCCACAATTGGTATTTCTACAATCCAAGATGTTCCCAACCCAATCAACATCACATAAAGAGTTGCTTCACAAAATCAAACTACCTTTATGAAATCTCTTTCCTAAATCACAAGTGTTGTCTCTAATTCCCATCTTCATCACAAAGGAATATCAGATTAATTTCCTAACACTTGAAACCCCACAAAACTTGCCATGTTTGAATTCATTCACAAATGAAGTTAGAGGAAGAAGCATACGTTTTTTAGAAAAGAAGCCAACCAATATGCTAATTTGCCAAGTTTGCTACTTATGCTCTTTATACTATGCTCATGTAGATGTATTCCTAATTGGCTCTAACCGATTGAAGAAACGGAGAAACATTATGTAGATTCTTATGTATCGTAATAATAGGTAAATAAAGTATGTTTGACTTTTTAATACAAAAAAGTATGTTTGACTTTAACCAAAAAAAAAAGGCTATAACCAATTAACGCATCCATTAACGCGTAGACGACAGAGAAACACAGAAGTCTTGGACGACCTTCCCAAGACTTGAACTTAATCAAATGGTTGTGATAATGAAATTATCAGTTTTAGCACACATAGCCGTAGGATGATTGTTCCCTTATGATAGCTTATATGCGCATGATAACAGGTGATTGCTCCTTATTCTTCATCCAGAAGAAAACAACAGAGAAAAAAATAAACTAAAAGAAGTAAGTGGGGACATTTAATTTAATATTCACTACCGGAGCTTTTTACCTGCACTCACGTTCACTGCTCTCTCTCTCTCTCTCTTCCGAGTCTTCCCGAAAAAGAAAAAGGAAACAAAACGAAACAATGGCGGAATGAGGTTCTGAAGAGACCAGTGAGAGAAGAGCAAGAGGAGTAGAGAATTTTGGGATTTTCAAAGATCAAGATGTTCCGATTTATCCTCGCATATCTTGTCGTTTCCCTTTTTGGTCTCCCCTCTTTAATGGCTCGACCAGGTCAGGTCCATTTCTAGATGTTGAACTTTCAGGCTACATGATTTGGAAAACTTGTTTTTGCCTTTCCATATTTCGAAGTTGAAATCTAGTTTCTCTGGATTCGAATGCATTTCAGTTGGATTCCGTTTACTTTGTTTTCACCGCTTTCGCCGATTATTACTTTGCTAATTTCGATTCAGAAATGCATTTTACAGCTCGAATTGGAATTTGTTGAAAAAAAAAAACTAGCTGAAGATTTACTAGTTGCTATTCACCTACTGAGGCTGGCTAGTTTTAAGATGCTGACTCAATTCTACAGATTGATCCGTGTGATTTTGGATACTACTCTTACGATTCCATGTTTAAGCTCGAGCATCAAAGAATTTTCTCTTATATCCAAAGCTGGAGCTGAGAGAATGGCTTATGATGGAGTTTCTAAAGTTTTGAGTTAATATTTTCCATCAACTAACTTAAAATATCTTGAAATTGCAGCACCATATGTGTTGCGGATAAGCTGTGGGGCTCGGAAAAGTGATCAAACACCACCAACTTATGCACTTTGGTTCAAAGATATTGCATATACCGGAGGAATACCAGCCAATGCAACAGCACCTAGTTATATAACTCCTCCATTGAAAACACTTAGGTATTTCCCAATTTCCGAGGGGCCAAATAATTGCTACAACATTGTCCGAGTGCCAAAGGGACATTACTCTGTGAGGATCTTCTTTGGATTGGTTAATCTCCCTAATTTTGACAAAGAGCCTCTCTTTGACATATCCATTGAAGGAACTCAAATCTATTCTTTAAAATCTGGTTGGAGTAGTCAAGATGATCAAGTATTCGCTGAAGCACGCATTTTTCTTTTGAGTGGTACAGCTACAATTTGTTTCCATAGTACTGGTCATGGGGATCCTGCGATCTTGTCTATTGAAATTCTCCAGGTTGATGATCAAGCTTACAATTTTGGTCAAGGTTGGGGTCAAGGAGTGATTCTAAGAACAGCTACAAGGGTTACTTGTGGTACTGGGAAGCCAAAGTTTGATGAAGACTATGGTGCGGATCATTGGGGTGGTGATAGGTTTTGGAATCCTGTTAGATCTTTTGGTAAGAATGCTGATTCTCCGAGATCAACTGAGAATACCATTAAACATGCCTCTGTCTCGCCGAATTTTTATCCTGAAGCACTATATCAGTCGGCGCTAGTCAGTACAGACGACCAACCCGATTTAACATACAGCCTTAATGTGGAACCTAACAGAAACTATTCAGTATGGTTGCACTTTGCGGAGATAGATGTTACAGTAACTGCTGAAGGGAAAAGAGTGTTTGATGTTGTGATAAATGGCGATACCGTCATTGAAGAAGTAGATATCATAAAGATGAGTGGTGGCCGGTATGCAGCACTTGTTCTGAATACAACAGTGACTGTAAGTGGAAGAACTTTGACTGTTGTTCTACAGCCGAAAGAAGGCAGTCATGCTCTTATCAATGCCATTGAGGTCTTTGAAATCATAACCGCTGAATTTAAAACATTAAGAGATGAAGGTACACATTCTTCTTGTAGCTCTTGCTTTTAGTATCATTGGACTATAATTGTATGCAACATCTTATATCTTGGTCCCCATTTTCTGTTTCAGTCGGTGCGTTACAGAAAACGAAAAAAGCTTTAGGACTTCCGTCAAGGTTTGGATGGAACGGTGACCCATGTGTTCCACCACAACATCCATGGAGTGGAGCTGTTTGTCAGCTTGACAAGAATACCAGCAGATGGTTCATTGACGGGCTGTATAGTTCATTCCCCTTTCATTGACTTAAATTGCAGTACAAAGTCTATACATCTAGATAAATAAGAGATACATAACACACTTTGTTTATGCAGTGATCTTGCTAACCAAGGTCTGAAGGGTTTTCTACCGAATGACATATCAAAGCTAAAACATCTTCACAGCATGTAAGTCGTCCAGAAATCTTCCATGCAAATGAACATTTTACTTGTTATGTCATTAGCTTTTTTTCGCTTGCCTTGGTGGAAGTTCTATTGTAGTGAAAGCTTCTTGATAAAACGTTTAGATATCCCTTAATAGAGTTTCCTCATTTGTAGAAACTTGAGTGAAAATAGCATTCATGGAGGAATTCCTGCATCGCTTGGAAGCATTACAAGCTTGGAAGTATTGTAAGTAATCAGTCCAGTCATTAATTGAGTAATTAACATTTCAAGCCTGATCCCTGAAATAGAAATATGCTTTGTTTGCAGGGACCTCTCCTACAATTTGTTCAATGGATCTATCCCTGAAACCTTAGGAGAGCTAACATCTCTACGGATTCTGTAAGAATATATCCAGTCTCTGTTGATTCAGTGGCAAATGGAGCGTCAGCAATATAAACGTTGTATTGTATTGCAGGAATCTCAACGGAAATTCTTTGTCAGGAAAAGTCCCAGCCGCTGTAGGTGGAAGGCTGTTGCATAGAGCAAGCTTCAAGTAAGAATATTGAATCTGAAACAAAGTCTTTGAAAAGTAATTAGATTTGGTTAAAGCACATCCACTTACTTTTTTCTTTATTTCTGCAGCTTCACTGATAATTCCGGTCTTTGCGGAATCCCTGGGCTTCCAGCGTGCGGGCCACACCTTTCTTCTGGAGCAAAGATCGGAATTGCATTCGGTGTTTGTCTAACATTGCTACTGATCATTGCATGTGCAGTAATTTGTTGGAAACGACGGCAGAACATTCTTCGAGCACAGCAAATTGCAGGTAAAGCAACATTTCCGCTTTTCTCTAGTTAAAAGCTGTGTTGGCTTGAAATTTACACTCATGAAAATATTGCAGCAAGAGGAGCTCCTTATGCGAAAAAGAGAACCCATGTATCTCATGACATTCAAATGACACGGCACGGGCATAATAACCATGGCCAAGCTCGGACTGCTGTCGAAAATGGACCAAGCTTGTTGTCCTAATCCACTTATGGTTTTTTCTTTACGGCAACACGAATCCCATACCTGCAAGGTCAAAATGTTCATATCATTGTCTACTCACAGGAAAGAGAGAAACAGAGGCCAGAGAGACCCTTCTTCTCAATGCAAAGAGATACATTTGTAAATCGTCTTGGGTATTCTCCTAGATATAGGATTCTATTTTTCTCGTTTTGTTTTATGGGATTAGTCCTTCCTTTCTAAATTCTGTTGTATGGTGAGAGTTTTTAGGGGAAGCTAAAACATAAATTCACCTCTAAGTATGAGACATGTAAGGTGACGATAGTTTTTAAACCAACTTTTGTTGAAAACCGATTTTGTTTCCGGAAAACTGTGGTTTCTTTTGGTGTTTTGGTGCGCCTAGCTAAGGACTTGCCGGCTCTTGAATTATGTGAGAGAGTTCGTCTTCCTTTCCATATTCTGCCAACTCCTTCAGTTTCCTCAACATAAATGAGAAATGACTTGATCATAACTAGAATCCATTTAAGATGATCAAACGGCCTTGAACGTTTTAAACTTCATATGCATCGACAGACTACCATCAAACTCGTATGTCTAGTCTATTTATCTTTCAAGGGTTTCATTCAGTTTTTGATATTGATTAAAAAACATTTCTCTAAAGATTTTTTATTAAAGTTATGAGAAGAGTTCTAAAATCCTAGTTTCCCAAGTATTTTTAGAATCAACGGGTCTCTATTTCTATCCCTAGAAGTTTCCCCTACATCATCCGTGTTCTAAAACTCGGTAAGGGGTCGTAAAACTCTCGGTATTCCTATCCTGCTGATATATTGCCAACGTCTTTATTTTTTTTATATATATTTCAAACGCTCTTTTCTATTTGGTGTTTGTCATTTTGTAAACGCCCCTTCCAGTGCCGTGCTAAGCCTGTTACGGGGTTGAGGCGAGTTGTTTAAAAAATTATATAAGTGTTTTATGATAATTATAATTTAAGTTCCGACGATAGAAAGAATTTTTTTTTTTTTGGTCTTGACGATAGAAAGAATTAAAACAAAAAATTGATAGATTAAATCTAAAACATTTTAGAAACAAAGATCTATTACAATATTTTTATATACATTTTTACTAATTTTTCATAATCTATAAAACAAATATGGTGATTGCAAAACATGATTGAATGGTGGCATAAAGAGAATAAAAATCAAAAGCATAGATTGAGATGTGAGTGAGTCTTAGAAAAAGTAATTAAAACTATAAAGAATTTTCTTTTTTTGCTTAAAAAACTATCAAGATTTTAGTTTAAAACTAATAAAAATTAATGAAGAAAACAAATCACCCATCTCAAACATTAGGAAAAATCAAAGTCACATAAGGTTTCTACAATTTGTACATTGATCACTGTACCTTTTTTTTTTTTTTTTTTTGTCTTGAAACATTAATCACTAAAGATTGATTTTTGGGTATTATAGGAGTCCCAAATTTTTTATAATATTAAGATACATGAGGCAAATGCCTTTTTTACAACACCATTTCCAACAACCAAAATAACATTGGAACAGTCGTTTCAACCGTCCATTTTCAAACATTAATTCAAAATGATCAACAAACGCATGTTTGATTGCTAGTATCCGGAGAAGTATGTTTCCAACTGCCCAGTTATTAGCTACCAATCAAAGCCATAATTGTAACCAATTACCCAACAGGTTAGGGTTTTAAATCTTGAGATAATCATTATCAATAGGTTTAAACACATGAGAAGCCTCTTCCTCAATGAATTTCAACTGCCCCTTCGTAAGATGCAAGTAAACCATCCAGTCTCTGTTGTCCACCGAGCTCGGCATTAGTATTACAAATCCGGTGCTGCCTCCCCATTCGACGTGGTAAGATCCAAAAACTGGCGAACCCCACCCGAAATCCACTTGGGTCGTTGCAAAACTTCTCGCGGAAGAAACTATGAATGCGGGTCCGTCTTTAGATCCGATGCTGAATATCCTTGAAATCACTTGTGTTGGACGGCGAGTCTCAACCCAATCGATTAAATTCAAGAAATGTTCTTTGGTCGTCGAACTCTCCAAGAATCTGTGAACCTCTTCGGCCACCCAAGACAGTGGCTTGTTAATCAAGTCATCGATTCTTTGCCCACCAAATGGGACTGAGACAACGTTTCCAAAGTAAGTACGGTATTTTTGCTCCATAAATCTTCTCCTTCCGTCCACGGCGATCCCGAGTTTAGATTGCTTGCTCCGTACTGTATCTTTTGCTGCCTGTTTCGCCACGATTTTCCATAGAAACGCGCTAAACGATTCGAGTTTCGTCCTTTTAAATGTAATCTTGGAGCTGCTGGCTAGAGTTTGTAGCTCTTCTAATGCATCCGCTTTGATGTAATAGATACGGCTTGCAAGAATATTATCTGGATTGGTTGTTTCTTGCAGAGGGGGCAAGGATGTGAAAGGCATATACATCTTGTCCATAGATGAATCCATGATCACTGGTCGCCGTGGATTTAGTAGAGATCTTCGAAACGACGGTAGATAAGATATTGGTACATTGGATCGAGATATCTACGCCCACGAATTAAGGAACATGCTCATGGAATACCCATCCGCGGCGCGATGATCAAATGTGCAGCCCACAACCATGCTCCCACATTTCAGCTGAGTCACCTTTCTCAGGCATTTAAACAAATCAGAGTTATGTTGTTGCAATGGCTTATTATTACTGTATTAGTTAAGCAAAACTGAATCAATACCTGAATAGCTATGACTCCATGATTCATGATGGGAACAAGCTTGGCAATACTTTCATCAGGATCATACAGGTTAAGCTCTCGGAGGTCGACATCAGCGCTGGCCTCCACGAAATCTACCCCACGATTGTTACAGAGTATCTCAGGTTCTCCAGTGGGATTGGTAACGATCTCGCCGGCAAAGGCGTAGTAAGAGACGAGAGTCTCTGCTAAAGCCGTCTTGAGGGTATTATGAGCCACTAAATTAGTTATGCTAGGTGATTTTTTGTAGCAGAAGCAAACGCTGACGGGTAGAGGAGGAAGGAGGAGGTCGAGGTTCGAGAAAGGGAGCCAGTGGTCCTGAAGGGGAAAATCCGCCGTGATGACTTCCTTCTTAGTAGTGGTCACGTGAAAACCGCATGCTTGCCCCGCCGCGTCATTCACCCAGCCACGTAGCTTTCCAGGGTTATTGATTCCTATCAGTTCGGCCTTCTTCACCATGAATGGTGATTTAGAGATCTGGGTAATAAATCTTCTTAACATTTTACTAAAAAGCAAGAGATCTTTTTATTCTAAGTTTTTGTTATCCTTCATATGCTTTTATAGTCAATATAGTTATTTTTCAAAAGTCAGGAATGCTTCTAAGTTTTTATTTTTGTTTAATTTTTTTTCTGTTCAATTCTTGTTATACTACGTACACAACGTACGTAAACTGATTTGGAAAGAGGTAGTTTGGCAATAATGCATGAGCTGTATCTGACTTTTTTTTTTTTTTTTCGTTAAATATTTGACTTTGTTTCAGTCAATTTTATATGTGTAGTGTGCGGTATAAATACTTATTTCTTAGTGACCAAAAAAAAAAAAAAAAAACTTATTTCTTAGGCGTTGTCAAAAAAAAAAAAGAAAAAAAAAAAACACTTATTTCTTAGGATATTGAAAAACTTTTATTTTATAGAATATAAATATACCATCCCATTTACGGGAAATGCAATTTACAATGCTCAAATAAAGCTTAATACAACTTGCCCTCCCCTCAAAAAAATGAAAATAGCAAAGATGAAACTAATCACAACATTAGGCACAATGGCTCCTCTCTATCTTACCAAACTATGAATAAGCGAACCAATTAAATAGAATACCTTCATATCTCTTTTTTCCGGAACCAGATAGAATTATTTGTTTAAATGGCTTGATTAATAGATTTGAAGATGACTTAGTAAGATAGAGAGGAGCTATCATGGGACCTTGAATTTTGTTCCTTCCACAAGTGGTATATGGTAGCTTGAGCCGCTAGTCTGATAAGCGACAGAGAGCAACGTGGTGCAGGAGATAACATCCAATTAATTAGATTGTTCTAAACTCGAAATATAATACGCAGTTGGCCCAGTTTTATGAGCACCAGATTCCAAATATGTTAACTGTAATTACAATGAATAAAAAGATTATCCCTCATCTCTTCATCAATTAAACATCATAGACAGATATTCTCAGCCGCTCAATCTTGTTCTTAATGGTAATATGTCAAGATTAGCGATCCAAAACGTGAACGCATGTTGTGGGTTAGAACCTTAAACCAAACATAACTTATGTTGAGGAGGAGCTCTGCATCTTAAAAATTCTCAGGTTCCTTTGGAAGAGAAAGCTCCCATGTTGTTGGGGACATCCATCACTAACTATTTAAAAACATCTAGATCTGATGAGTGAGATGGAAGAGTGACTGTTGTTGGATAAATCTAAAGCTTCTCCGCCTCATTAGATCTTGAAGGTCTTAACTTTCACATAAATGTATTACAAGCTTTAGAAACTGTGTCTTCTCTTGCCACACCAACTTGTCTAGGTCCATTGTCACGAAATAGATTGATCAAAAGTCACATGGAAGTCCATTCATCAAACCAAAAACTTGTTGTAACATCATTCCCTACTTGCCATGTTAAGAATAAATATGAATTATTTAATAGAGACCTATGTAAATTTTATGGGGGATTTTGCATAATTCCTTCTGTTAATTTCCGCATAGATTTATTCAATTAGACCTGATAACATCAATTAAGCAATCAAGTAGATACTTCTCGAATCGTTTTAAACAAAAAAAATAGGTATACTTTTTTCTCGATCCATCCAAGAGAAAATCTCTTTCCCTATCACTAGTGATCCAAATGGATATCAATATACATACTCAAAGTAAAATTAAGATATTTTGAGTGTTTGGCTTATTGATCCTTTACAACTCCTACCACGGTCATCGTCGTCTCTTGGAGTTTTTACCCCATTTCAAGAAGGCATATGTCTCTTATAATCCTCACCAAATAGCATATAGGCCTTGGATCACTTAAACCTAAACACAAATCTAAAACTAGCATCTTACTCTTGCAAAAATTGATATAGGCCTTGGATCACTTAAACCTAAACACAAATCTAAAACTAGCATCTTACTCTTGCAAAAATTGACTTCTTGTTTAGTTACGTTGACCAAAAATAATTTGAGTGTTGAAAATTCCTTGAAAGAAAGATTTCATTTTTTTTCCTTTAACCAAATTAAGGTTTTAGCCATGCTACTATGCTAATGCAACAAAAAATGACACATCGAAATGATAAACGAACTTACCATTCCCTGAATGCCTATAAGAGTATGATATAGATTCACTCCCAACCAACGAATTTCTATTGTTTTCGCCAAATTCAAATAAAATCAAACTTTATCCACGACAAAAAAAATCAGTTATAAGAAATACAAAATCCAATATAAATAGTAGTCGATGAAATGAGAAAAACATTTTAAAAGTATGATTTTCATCTTTGCAGTTTTTCAAAAATACATATGAAAATTATTTCTATATTTGTATCTAATATTGTGGAAGTATATAGTGCATAATGAAAATGATAATTTGGCCATTCCACAAATTTCCAAATATAATTTTATATATTATAAAAGTTGGTTACATGTCTCACGTGTCTCATATTTTGAAGATGATGACGGCATAAAAAACAAATCTAACGGCTGAAATTCACTTTTTTATCGTAGGATTGAGGTTAGTCTCTATTTTTTAATCACTCACTGTATTGAAGGGTAGCGACTATTTCGAAGCTTTGGGTCTACTTATGGAGTTGTTTCCTTTACTTCCTATCGCTTCTTCTCATTATATTGAATTTGTTGATCCTATTAATGCCAACATTTTTCAGTTGTATTTTCGATCATCGCCGGTTTGCAATTCAAGGTATTGTTCTGAAAACTTCGATCAATATTTCTTTGGTTCTCTGTTAAAAGCTTCTAGATTTGTCTCTTTCCGGTTTGAATTTTATTGAATCGAATTCGATTTTGCTGTCTGAATTGATTGTCGATTGGTTTTGTTAAAATCTTTGTATTTTTGCGGTATGTATTTGAAAGAATTGCATTCGGTTTTGTTTGTTTGTTTTGATTCGTCCATTATTACGAGGGTGTTAGTATTCTCTTTCCCGATGATAACCATCGCAACTTTGCTTCGTTTATTATTTGTTTATATTTTATTTTTATTTTTTACCCTAGTATCTTTTGTCCATGTATTATTGTTGGTATATAATTTGTAAGATATAAACATGTTATTAGATTTTGTAGGGAAGTGAATTCATACTCGCAAACCTGTTGTCACTAAATTTAACTTTTTGATGAAAACATAAAAAAGTGGACTTTACTACTAATGGCGTGTGTTAGTTTACTCAAATAATTACTCAATATTATTCTCCGTCTTCTTTAGCAAAAGGATTCTGCGACTGCGAATCAGAAAATAATTTACTTTGTTTCCGTCACCTCTAGTACCAATCGATTTTCCGTTGGTTATAATCTTTCTCGATGCATACAATGTTATCCCCTGTTTTTTTATCGCTATATTCAATGTTAGCGGCTTTTGTCTCTTTCATTTAGATGAAAGTGTCATTTTTTGCCACTGTTACATAGTTTCGTTTTAGTTTGTTTTATAGGGAATCTTTGATAAAATTTCCAATTAACCAATGGCAAACAGTTTCACACAAAACATTTGAAAGAAAGGTTTATTTTCATATCACCAGTTTTGTTGTTCAAAACAGTGAGGGAGATCACAAATATTGAAAACATACTATTACTTTCACTCCTCTTATAATAACCTTGGAATAATGCTTGACGCGCAAGCAACTGGGAAACGTGAAAGTTTTGTAATGTTTTCTTGACATGGATTTCTTGATAGCTTTGCATAGAGTGATTGTTTATAGCACCCTATGGAACCGCACCAAGACGGGTTAGCATTGTGAGTCATGAGAACCTTTCTGATAGTGCGTGTGGACACACAAGCTAAATATCATTAGAAATTACTACTAAAAGAAGTTACAATTCAGAGCAGGTCTTCTTCTCAGATTGATTCATGATTTTTGCAGATGCAGAGCAAACCAAAGATGAAGTATCTCTAAAAAATGATGAATTTGGAAAAAATATTGCTAAGAAGAAGAAGAAAAGATGGGTGTAGAAGTCAGCATGCTAAGAATAATACAAAATGTGTTGTTTTTTTAATTGACCATAAGTGGAATTTCACTTGTAATCTTGCAACATCATGTGCATAATTCAACTGTGGAATTGGAATATCCATCAAAATTGAATGGTATATGATGCTTGATTATAATTGCTTTAATCACACTGGATTTATAAATGAGCATTGAAATATATTTTTTGTTAAGGTTTTAGATTTAAAATTTTGTTACTGTATGATAACTTGAAAAAGCCCACGCAAGTCAAATTTACAATGAACGAGCATGACTAATTTAAAGTGTAGTTAATTGATAGTGGAGCAACATGTCAAATGATTAGAGATTAAACATTTTTCACGAGATTGGATAGTATTTGCAAAATTTAGATCAAATTTGGATGTGAAGTAATTCTTACAAGTGCAGGAAAAGTCGCAATCAAAATTGTTCTACTAATTTCAAGACTTGACATAAATTTGTTGAGTGTGCCACAATTATTTTCTAAAGTTAAGTTTTACTCGATGTGAATACATGTACAAACGTGGATAAAAAGATTCGTAGAAATTAATAAAGGTTCAAGAAGAAAATCAGGAGTTCATTATCATATGAGAAATAATCAAATAAAAAGCAAGAAAAACAAAAGAAGAGAAGAGAAAACCTCAAAAGACTTAAGATGCAGTATCAGAGTCAACCATAAAATTTCCGGTCAAAGAAGATTGCTACAAAGCAATAAGGATAAAAGAGGAAGAAGCAGCAAACGATCAAGATGAAGATGATTTGATCAAAGAAGATTGCTAAAGCAAACGAATTAAGAGTAAGTTTAAGTATAGTACAACGTATTAGTAAAACAAAAATTTTGCTATTGTACATTTATCTTGTTGGATAAGTTTTTATAAGAAAATCCTCCATCGGTTAGTGAAAATTGTCATTCCTCCTTGAATATGTTGGCTGGCTTTTTACTAAACAATACTTAGGGATAAGACCCATCAGAGTGGCGAGCAACAATCCTCATTTATTACTCTCTATAGATTCACTTTATACTATCACACTCGATAGATATAAGCTCAAAACATTTTACTGCCTTTTTAACTGAAAAAACCGTATAAATCCCCCGTGATCTAAACTTTTATTTGAAATTCCACCCAAAAAACAAACTCAATTAAATTCCCCCCAATAAAAGAATTTCAATGAATTTCACCATAATTGTCTAATTCCTCAATTGAGACTCAAATCAGAATACTTAACCAGTTTTATTTTAATTTAAACCGAATTGAACCCAAATTCGACCCTGATTTAAGATCTAGACCCGATTACAACCCGACCCGATTGAAAAAACAAAAAATGGAAAAAAAAATCTTAAAAATTCAAAATAATTTCAGAAAAAATTCAATAATTCAAATAAATTATAAATAATAATAAAAACTTGAAAAAATATCAAAATAAATAAAAAAATGGAAAAAATATAAACAAAAATATTTTTTCTCAATTAAACTAAATATTTAAAATAAAATTTTCTTTAAAGTTCAAAAAATCCAAAAAATTCCCAAAAAATCATAGTTTCAAAAACAAATCTTAAATTCCATAAAAGTTTTTAAATAATTTTTTTAAAAATTCTTTTTTACTATTAAAATTTTGTTTTTGAATAAAGCAGCAAGTAAAAGTATCAATTTATGATTTTTGATAAAGCATACTTTGTATTATTGCATAAACATCATCTCATTTTAGATTTTCATTATCATATTCGTTCCAAATTTCATTCTATTTTCTCTTCAAACAAATTCAATCTTGTGCAATTTAATCAAACCTATCCGGAACAGATCCATAGTATTTCCTCTATCTTACGACATGACTATATTAATTTCTCAAACTACTTCTAGAGTCCTCTAAAATCTTTTGGTTGCTTAAAGTGTTCTTGTGATTGTGTTGGGGTTAGGTTCAAGTTTATGTTAGAAACCATTAACTAATTCATATGCATACGTGGACCACATTGACTAAATTTGTTCTGCTTGTATTTATGAATTTTATATATATATATATATATATGCGTATATCACATAGGAGACTTCGGTAAGTTTAGGAATAAAATAATTAGGAGAAAAAAAAAGTCTTTTTTGGAAAATTTCTAACTTCTACTTAAAAAAGTTATGGAACTTAAGATTTTTTTTTGAATTTTAGGGAATTTAAGGGAATATTTTTGGATTTTATCAAATTGTTTTAAATTTTTTTATGGAATTTAAGTTTTTTTAAAAAAACTGTGAATTCTTAGGGATTTTTTTTGGATTTTTTGAACTTTTTTAAAAAAACTTATATTAAATTATTAGTTTAATTGAGGAAAACGGATTTTTTTTACTTTTTATATTTTTTATATTTATTTTGATTTTTGTCGAATATTTGTTACTTTTATAATTTATTTTGAATTATTTAATTTTTCTGAATTTATTTTGAATTTTTTAGATTTTTTCTATTTTTTTATGTTTTTGTATTTATTTTTCAAATGAGTCGGGTTATAATCGGGTTTGGATCTTAAGTCTGGGTCAAATTTGGGTTCAATTCGGTTTAAATTAAAATAAAACTGGTTAAATGTTCTAGATTGAGTCTCAATTGAAGAATTTGACAATTAGGGTGAAATTCATTGAAATTCTTTCTTTTGAGAGGAATTTAATTGAGTTTTTTTTTTGGATAGAAATTCAAATAAAAGTTTAGGTGACGGGGGATTTACAGTTTTTCCCTTTTAACTAAATTAAACATATGAAACGCGACTCAACTGTATCATATATTGTCTTCCGTAATAGATAGAAGAGATAGACGAGATGGTAAAGCAAATACTATGACTGGTGGAAGAACATAAGTTGACGACAGTCATATCGGTTATCTACTATAAACGCTAGAATACTGACGTCGTCCACCGCTATTAATAGATTAACATAGTGAAAATTGTCATGCTTGTTTCGAAGCTCAGAAGTTGACCGACTATTGACCCACTTATCCGACGAACCAAGAGACGATATACATATCAATTTATAGGCGCAGAAGTTAACTTACATCCCCGATTTGAATCAAGCTCATTGGACATCTGAAGCCTAAGCTATAGCCGATTTATCGAAGACATGTCATTTTGATAAGATTTACAAGACTGACCCGTTTAGCTCCAATCAAGTCCAACTCAAGTTTTAAGTAGGTTCTACCTTAGGCACGACCTCTAGAAATATAAAAGAAGCTTTTAGCAGCAGAGAGGAGGCACGTCCACAATCACAATCACCTCAGCCTCTATAGCCATCAAATACTCTTTTGCTTTCTAGATTTCTAGAGTTTTCTACACTACTTTTGTTCAAGAGGTTGGAGGGGAGAAGAGATTTTTTTTTCATTCCAATCTAAAGAGTTTGATTCTTTGAACCTTTGTAATTTTATTGTTGAAGTTTACTTCATGCATCTGTTCCTCAATTAATATGTGCAAGTAGATAACTTATTATATTTAGGGTTTCTAGGTTTTATAATAGATTTATAAACGGTTTTCTATTTTTGGTTTTGACCACATGTTTGTTAACTAGAGCAGTACTATATGCTTGACCATGGCGTCATGAACTATGTTTTAAGATCTTAAACGGCGAAAGCTTCACTATCTATAGTGAGCAAAGTGCTTTTAGGTGTCACAGCTAACGCTTGTTTGAGAACTCTTGTGAACAAATCTAACTTGAACAATTTAATGTTTGTTTCTTTTTTATGGGTTTGCAAAGAGATTTGTGACTTAAGTTATAAGGAAAAGCGTTGTCGTAATACACCCATAAGGCATCGTATAATTGTGTTTAAAGTTCTAGAATCGCAACCATTTAATTATCCATAGTTACCTGATGAATTTCCCTGAATCTAATGCCCTTAAACCATTGATGAAATTCTTGCGTCTTATTTGCGTTACTTTTATTATAATTTTACTAGTCACATTAATTATGTTTTGTTTTGACAAGTTCCGAAGTATAGAATCCGTAGTTATTCCTAGGTTCTCTATGAGATCGATAACCTTTCATGCTACAAATGTAGTTATGGAGAAGAGTGGATGTAGATGGTAATCGTTTGGATGTTGGAGGAAACATCCTTCAGATTGAGGCATCAGAAGAAGAAGAAAGTATAATGCTTATGGATGAACTCAAGCCGGCTCAGTTCTTCAAAAATAAATCTGGGATCGTGTTGCCACCAATGCATGGACGTAACTTTCAAATCGAGATTGACACTATAGAGATGGTGAGAGGTAAGATGTACTATGGGCTGAAACATAAAGATCCTTTTGATCACATTGAAGTATTTGAAGACTCGATTGGAATTATCAACTTTGATGGTGTTTTGCTTGAGTGGTTGTGCTGCAAACTTTTCCATCACTCCATAGGAGATGCAGCACTAAGGTGGTTGAAACTACTTGAGCATGGTTCATTAATAACATGGAAGGAGGTAAGAAGTGAGTTCTTGAATCATTTCTTTGATGAAGTGAAGTATGAAGAGATGAGGAGAAAGACAACCACTTTCCAGAAAATGAATTCCGAGACATTCCATGAAACTTGGAGACGGTACAGGAGGTACCTAAGAGATATTTCTCATCATGGGTTCAGTGACTCACAAGTTGTCACCATGTTCTTTGAAGTTGTGCATTCGAGGCACCAATGCATACTTGATGTATCAAGTGGAGGAAACTTTAAAAGGAAAAATCATGCCAATGCTCTCAAACTTATTGAAAGGTATGCCAAGAGCAGCAGCGACAATGAGGCCATAGCAAAGAAAGAAGGACAAGATCCCACCCAAACACAACAAATAGAAGAGATTAAGAGAATGATGGAGCAACTGCTGATGAAAGATAGACAGTCCACTTTAATGAACAAGTGAATCCAATGGTGAATATGAGCTATACTAGAAGAGTTGGGTATGAGGAACCAAGAAATTAATATCAATAAAATACCTACAGTGAGTTCGAAAAGGAGTGCACAATACCATCTTGGACACAAGGAGCACAACTACAAGATGATGACAAGTTTGAGTCCACGTGCCAGCAAATTCTTGATGAGCAGCAGAAAAGCTATGGAGAGCCCCACAATAACATCTATAAGGTTAACAATGACATGAACACTCACTTAAAGCTGCTGGGTACTCAAGAAGCCCACAACAAAGAAGCTTTGAAGAGACAAGATGCGTTCTTCCAAGAAAAAACTGATCCAAATTCCAAAGCACACATCAAAGAGACCAATACATAGGAGAATGAAGTAACTAGAAGAAGATAATGTGTTTAGGAGTTGGTGGAGTTAGAGGAAAAAGAATAGGAGTCATCACAGAAGGAACAGTCGACCGACCACTCAGTCGGTCGAATCGTAGCCAGTCGACCGACTGAAGGAAACAAAATCGGAAAATCATGAAATTTCTCAACCAAAGCCTTATGAAAGTGTGTACATAGATATACCGCCTTATCTAGGAACCGTTAAGGAGAGCAATGATCTGAAGCTGAAGATAAGTCGAATTTTTTTTAAGGGTTACCGAGTTTCGGGATTTACTGTGTGTGAAAATCATTGTCGAAGTATTTGTTGATGAGGCTAGTTTTCATGATGCATTGGAGCTGGTTATTATGAAGTGTACAACAGTTAATAAGAGCAGAATACCAGATAAGTTACAATATCCGAGAAGCTTTGTGATGAGTTGCAGTTTTAATCATAAGACGATTCATTATGAAGTATCATCAACCGAAATCGAGGAGGATAATGTGTTTGATCATGGAGAAGAAGAAAATGTGATATCTCAACCTAAGTTGACTGTGATATAGAAGGATCCAATACATGTTTTAAAGCATATAGCTCCACACATTACATTTTAGTCACCTCCACCAATGCTAGGAGTTCGTTGTTTCTCCATTGGCGAAATCGTAGGAAAACAATAAGTCATGTCCATTCATACAGTCCACCTTGGTAATATTCCTACATTCCTTGGTAGATCTCATGCGTCCAATACATAAAAACCACCATGGATGAGACAAAATTGGCCAAGAGAAGCTGTTAAAAGGAGCATAAGTGCTGATTAAAAGCTGAAAGAGGCGATGGAAGAAGTTGCAGAGGAAGATAGACACTTATATAAAAAGGAGTCTTATGCTGATGATCTTGTGATGCTGAAAGAAATTGGAAACAAACTGATCAGAACAATCAGTCAATCGACCCGTGCCTAGTTGATCGACGCAGCGAACAACCTGACCGACACTCAGCACCAACCATCATAAAAAGTCTTACCTTGAAACGAAAGCTTACAAAGATCATATGCAAGCCACCCAAATCAATCAAAGAAGAAGGTAGACTTGGTAGTTGTCACAAGAAGAAGGCATCAAATAAAACACTACAATAGCATTTCAAGAGGAGAAGGCGTTCATTTCGCAAGCTTAATTCAAATTCATTTACTCTTGTTGATGATTCTAGAAGATTATTAGAAACACCCAATAATAGAGCTAACCGTGAAGCTGGAGTCACAATCCATATTGATGCGAACATTCTTGATCATGGAGATACCTCGGTTTTGTATTCCAATGGACCGAAATCGCATTGACACGTCTAGCCCATCAATAGTCAAGTTAATGACTAAAAATAAGCGCTTAATGGGAGGCACCCCATTGATAAGCATATACATAACCTTATTTTTGTGGTTTTCTCTTAGTTTAGGGTTGTTGAAAAAAAATAAAAAAATAAAAAACTGTACGGATAAACAGTACCTGAGTTGATCGATCCGCACCTAACACGATCACCCAGATTGGCCAGCAACTGCTCAAACTTCAAATCTTCATATCTACATCAATTCGTAACGGATTCCGACAAGTTTTAGGCGATTTCATGTGGAATTATATTCTCTATCCATTTCCACACTTGGTTTGTCCATATTTGATCTTATTTTGAAGTGTTTTTACACATCTTGGGAACTCATCCTTAAGCGAGAGGAGATTGATTCAACTCAACAAGCTCGATGATCCACGCTACCACACTTACGAGACTTCTACGCTGTACATGGACGAGACCTAATCCAAGTGTCACAAGAAGATTATCCTAGGAGACATTGAACATAATGGTTGGTGTTGTTGTCTAACTCTTGTCTCAGATTATTTCCATGGAAACTACAATTTAGACGGTATAAACCTGTTACTCTCAAAAAAGTCAAGCTATATGAAGCTATTGTAATAAAAAAGAAAGGCAAGAAATCCACTGCGAATAGGAAAGGAGTAAAGAACTACGACGCTCTCACCAAAATTGTGGATGGAAATATTATGCTCACCACAATGGGGAAATTGCCTACGATCATTATCCACCATAGTCTAGTTATTGACTTTAAAGAAACAACCCACATATAAGTTTTATTTTCTTATCTTTTTAATTGTTTTGAACTTTTTTTTTGGTATTTTTAGGCAAGGAGAATCAACAAAAATCGAACTGGATGAACACAGAGTCTACCGACCTCTCATTAGGGTCGTCCAACTTTATCCTCTGAGGTTTTACACTTTTCGTTTTACTTTCATTGTATGGTTTCGATATGACATCTCTGTTTTATAACATCCTTTTCTTTCTTTTTACACAGGCACGGTGTAATTGAAGTATGGGAGGATGCAAATCCGTTATTGATGAAACTCTACTTTGTTGATGATCTCAAGTTTTTCGCTGCTTTTTTTTTATTAAGTCAAAACCGTTTTAGGAAACAATGATTATATTTAGGACATGAACAAAAT
Source organism: Euclidium syriacum (assembly GCA_900116095.1). Taxonomy (NCBI): domain Eukaryota; kingdom Viridiplantae; phylum Streptophyta; class Magnoliopsida; order Brassicales; family Brassicaceae; genus Euclidium; species Euclidium syriacum. Next base: position 2,857,172 of record FPAK01000004.1, read on the forward strand.
TAGTATGATTTTTATGTATTGATATTTTTACCGAGTTTCGCATGCATATTCTATACGGTTTTAGAGTCTTTTCCACATTTTAAACAGGGTAAACAGAAGATTTCACGTTTAGGTCGGTCAGAAGAAAGGAAATCGTTTACGGGCATTTTTATAAAACCCTAAGTCTTGAACATTTATTTTCGACCCGTGCACGACCACTGGAACTATATATGCTTTCCTTAGCAGAAGAATTAGGTCAAGTCTTCAAGTTTTCAAGAAGCAAGACACTCAAGCCACAAAACCTCTCCCTTTGCCTCAAGAAGCTACCTTTGTTCCTAAGGTTCCCTGAAGTTCTACTTACTAAGGATTTTACAGAGAGAAAGAGAAAGAGCCACGACTTGTTCTAGTTTTAAATGGTTTTATATATCTCTAAAACATTTAATATGATATGATCAGTATGACTCTCTACTTTAATTTTATTTTATACAATATTCTAACTTGATCACTTTGAATATTGATTTCTAGGTTTTGCAATTTTTGTACATTATCTTATAGCAAGGCCCTAACATGGTTTTCAGTAGCTGATTTTGTCCTTGTTCAAATCAATGTTTGGCTTGGAAAGTTATGAACAATCATATCAAGGTTTATTGCATGTATTAGTCTCTTAGATTGGAAACCACTATTTTTGGTCTTGTATTTAATACATAGGTATAGTACCACAAGAAATTGGGGACTATATACTTATGCCTTCTGTGTTTAAGATTCTAATGGTTATTGATTTTATGCTGATCTATATCTCATGCGATGTTTTCCTTGATTCAGCGCCTTTAATTCATAAGTTACAAAACAAGATACTAGCTTGTTACCTAGGTTCACTCATACTTTCCAGTTAGTATTGAAACTCAGACATGATCTCCGTGGGACCGATAACCTTTAATACTACAATTGTACATTGTGCACTTACAGTTAGTTTATGTGATATAATTCACGCATCAAGTTTAGACTAGAAAGTTATGATAAAAACTGTTACTGAATTTCTCTCCTCTTTTGTTTTTGATAGACAGAAAACCATGCAAGAAAATTGGAGAAGAGATGAAAGACCGGATGTGGATTTCACAAGATTAACTCAATACCAAGATCAATACTTCAACCCGCGCTCATCTTACAAATCGATGCCACGAAACCATGAAGTGGACAGACTGATTGAAGAAGTCCTGGAGATGCATAACTAAACATATGAGAGTTTTGTGTAGAAGATGGACCAGCTTTTCCTTACCTTTGCTGCGCGAATTGGTCACATCAAGCTTAATATTGGAAGACTTCATGAGAGAATGGAAGAGCTTGAGAGATTTGTTGGGGTAAAGAAAAATGCTAAACGTCCTGGAGTAGTATGAGTTGTTCACATCATGAAGATTTATGAAGAGAAAAACATGGAGGAGACAAGTGAAGAAATTTTGTCTGACATAATCGACGACTACCATCTATGGTCGGTTGACGTATCAACGGTCGGTGGACTCTTGAAGAAATCGATCGAACCTTTGCTTCTGCTGAAGAGATTGGCTGCCCTTTTATGGAAATTCCGCCAAAGAAGTTTGTTTATCAAACATGGTGCACTAATCAATCAGTGTGTTCATGGATTCCCTTTGATGAATATGAAGTTCATGACCTTGAGCTTGATATGGAGACAAGAGAAAATGATTGGGAGTTGAAGAAAGAAGTGGCAACTTACACCAAGGTGTTAATGAAAATAATTCCCTTTGCAAGAGCCTGTAGGCTAGAGAACGAGTTAGGAGACATGCTCAGTAAGGTGATGAGATGGAAGATTTCCCAAAAATATGGTAGTGGAGCGTTTGTTGCGATTTGTGATAAAGCAATCATGTACCGGATGCCGGATGATGTACTGTTATTTTTACCGGTTTTCACGATGATATTTTATGCTGTTTTGGAGTCTTTTCTGCATTTTATAAAGTTTAAATGGAAGATCCCACATGCTGAGGTGTTTTGCAAGAATCTAGAAGATTTGGAGCTAAAATGAAGAATTATGATCCGAAGCCCTAGTCGACTGACTGGAAGGAGGAGTCGACCGACTGGAAGGAGGAGTCGACCGACTCAGGGGCCGCCTTAGTAAAAAGGAAATTCTTTTTGGGCATTCTTTTCGAAACCCTAACTTCTAGAACTTCTTTGCCGACTTATGCATGACCTAGAGGAGCTATAAAATCGACTTTAAGCAGAGAAGAAAGAGAGAGACGACTTCCATCAAGCTTTTGAAGCATTCAAGCATCTCTTTACCAAAAATCACCAAAAAGTTACTTAGATTTTATTTTCAGGGAACACCTTTGTGTGAAGATTTTCTTGTGCCCCTATTCTTTTGGTTTTACAGAGAAAAAGAGCCACGTTTTGCTATGATCTCTTTTGATATTGCTTTCATATTGCAAACTCTTGATATTAATGATTATGATTGGTTTGTTTGCTATGTGTGAGTAGTTCCCTAGTTAGATCTAGGTTGTCAAAGGTTTTATGGGTCATTAGGTGCACGAATTGTTGCTGAATTCATGACTACTCTCTGCTTTAATATTAATTCATACAATATTTTGACTTGATCACTTAGAATATTGAATTTTAGGGTTTGCTGCATCATACACCCATTTTACACTAAACCCGGAACATTGTTTTTAGCAGGTGATCTCGTCCTTGTACAAACGAGACTTTGGCTTGGAAGATCATGAACAATCAAATCTATTCCCAATGCATGCATTAGCTACTTAGGTTGAAAAACGTCATTTATGATCTGTTGGTTGATTCATAGTGCAATACGCAAAGAGATTTGGTATTGTATATATTTGTCTTTTGTGTTTAAGAGTAGAGCAACATTCAATCTCGTGCATGGCCCATATTACCTGCGATTTACCTAAGTCTAGCGTTTTTAATCCATAAGTTACACAACAAGTTACCAGATAGATTACATTCTAATAGAATCAAAACTCGACATAATCTTTGTGGAATCGATAACCTAAATACTACAACTGTACACTGTGCACTTGCAGTTAATTTTGGGTGAATAACTTCGCACCATCACCGGACAAGAAGAAAGATCCTAGACAATTTGAGCTTAACACTTGGAGATCCATTATTCAAAATATGCTTATGTGATTTGGGAGTAAGTGGCAACACCATACCTCTGACTGCAGTAAAGAGATTAAAAGCTTATGAACTCAGACCTACCAAGAAGGAGATGAGGCTAGCGGATGATGCAAGTGTCAATCCACTGGGAAAATTGAGCAACATACCATGCATGATTGGAGATAGCTTTGTCGCTCTTGATTTCTATGTACTGGAGACGTGCTATACTGATGAAGCTGATGCTATAGAGTAGATAATACTTGGAAGATCGTTTCTCAAGACCGCTGTAGCCCTAATCGATTGGAATGATGACCCCATAACCTTAAGGAATTTCGGAAGTCCAAACATTGTTTTCAAAATCAAGGAGAAAGAAGAAGAATTCACATATTACTATCCTAGGAAGACGAAGATGGAGAGCCTAGCAGTCATGATGAAATGAAAGCAAAAAATGAGAGTGTTCGATAAGCCCCGTTATAAAGAGACGATGTCCGAGTCGGTCGGCCCGACTCTCCTGAAACCAAACGAAGAGTTATATCAATGCCATCTTTGTCCCCAATTGAAAGAGAGATACTATCCCTTTCTATTTGGATACAACCTGAGCACATTTACTACTCAAAGTCACTCAAGGTACTTGAAGGCCAAATCAAATATGATGTTGAAGACTTTATCAAGGAATGCAAAGAGATATGACCACTTATGGAGCAGTTTAGAATGGAGTTAAAGTTACAAGAACTTTTACCTTATCTGCTGAACGAGAAGATGAAGGCTGAAGAATTCTGCAACCGTACATCAAAGATGTGCGATGCCATGATCAACAAATCAATACCAAAGAAGCATGGAGATTTTGGTAGAATTGAGATAAGTTGCATGATTAGTTACACTTGGTTTTAAGGAGTCCCAAGTGATACTAGAGCCATAGCATGAGGAGGAAGAGAGGAGACGGCGAGATGATGAGGATGTGGAGATGGAGTCGGCCGACTTTGCTATTGGTCGACCAATTGGCGAGGCACGTGACGAGACCATGATTTTCTCGACTGTCCTGGTTAACCTTTCGAGTTTGTCGGATGACCCTATGATGATGAGGTACACACCGCCTGATTTCTATGGAGGTACAAGATCTTCTGCATATGATCCTGAGTTTTTGAGGCCACCATCCTGCAGTCCTTGGCAGTAGTGACGATTTTTACCCTTTTTCTTTTATCTTGGATTATTCTTTTTATTTTTGGATTTTTTTGTATACTTTTCTCCTTTTGATTTTGTTTCATTGGGACAATGAAATTTAAACATGGGGGAGGGGGTGTTACTAATGATTTTTCCTTTTATTTTTCTTTTGGATTTTTATGTATTTTTGTTTGGATTGAGTTCATGGTTTATCTTGCTTGAGACTTTATGATTTGTGAAACGTTGACTAATGACCATGATTGAGAGATTCAATAGAACTGACAGAGAGTACCTAAATGGAAAACGAGAGAGCTTGATAGGCATTTTCATATTTAGACCCACGATTTTGATATTCAGCAATGTCAGAGCATTATTCATTTAAGTCTATATCACTCTCTCATTATAATGAGCTTTGATTAATTGTTGGATTTGAGATTTGTCTGTGTGATTATGGTTTCTAGTTCTCCCTTTAGATGATTTGAAAGAAGAAATTGAATATGTGTTTAATTGTAAAAACCTAGTGTTGAGGTTGAAGAAAATTTATGAAGACACCAACTTTTCATCACTAGAAGCTCGGGATCAGTACAATTAGGAAAATATCCTGCGAAACCATGATGTACTTGAACCTTTGAGAATTTGGTTGACCGTGAGGCTAGGAAATTTTCCGTAATGTTATTAGTCGCCTAAACCTTGAGATATTCAAAAGAAAAGTAATGAAATGAATAAATCTGGGGGAGAGGGAAGAAAACTGTGTGTTAAGACTGTCTTGTGTTTAGTAAACTTTGAGGCAAAGCTATGACTGATAGGGAATTTTGCTAGGATGGTATCAGGAATATGGTTTTTTCATTGTGGTCTGGTTAACTCTGATATATTCTTGAAAGGATTTATTTCGGAAGTATAGTTCAAAATACTTTTAATGAGATGTTTTTGAATGAAATGGTTGATGTAAGATGATGGTTTGATCATAGTTTTTTACGGATTTTTAACCTCATTAGTTTAACTCTTTGTTTGCTTGAGGGTGAGCAAAAGCTAAGTCTGAGGGAGTTTGGTGTATTGATATTTTTACCAGTTTTTCACATGCATGTTCTATACGGTTTTGGAGTTTTTTTCACATTTTAAATATGATAAACAAGAGATTTCACGTGATGGAACATTTGAAGAAGACTTGAATGATTTGAAGCAAAAATGAAGAATTTATCTAAAGATGAAAAGTCGATCGACGGGAAGGAGCAGTCGATCGACGGGAAGGAGCAGTCGATCGACGGGAAGGAGCAGTCGATCGACGGGAAGGAGCAGTCGATCGACGGGAAGGAGCAGTCGATCGACGGGAAGGAGCAGTCGACCGACTCGTTTAGGTCGGTCAGAAGAAAGGAAATCGTTTACGGGTCTTTTTTAAAAATCCTAAGTTTTGAAGATTCATTGCCAATCCATGCACGACCACTTGAGCTACATATACTCTTCTAAGCAAAAGAATTAGGTCAAGCCTTCAAGTTCTCAAGAAGCAAGACACTCAACCACAAAAACTCTCCCTTTGCCTCACAAAGCTACCTTTGTTCCTAAGGTTCCTTGAAGTTCTACTTACTAAGTATTTTATAGAGAGAGAGAGCCACGACTTGTTCTATTTTCTAAACTCTACTCTATACTTTTATGCAAGCTATTGATATTGAAATTGATTATGGTTTTGCTTGCTAAGTGTGAATAGTTTACTTGTTGGATCTAGGTTTTTAAATGGTTTTATATATCTCTAAAGCATTTAATAGATAGTGACAAAAATGCGACCAAATTTGAGACGAAATCCTAAGTCTCTACAACGCCACTATTTTAGCTTCTTCCTTCTTAGCTTTAAAACGGGTTTGACTTATGGTAATGGGTCTGTAATGAGTAACAATATTTAATTATGTTTTAGTGGTAAATTTTTGTTATCAATTTGCGACTATATATTAGTGTTATTTGTTGATTTGTTGCTAATTGATTGCAAAATTTTGTTACTTATTTGCGACTATGGAACAGTATAATTTTTTACTGAGTGGTTAAGGGGTTGCTAATTTTACCACTAAATTTAGACTAAAATTTTTAATTTGTTCGACCAAAGTGAAACTAAAATTGCATTCAATAATTTTTTGTTCTTAGTCTCAAAATAATAGCATAAATTTGCAACCAATTTAAGACCATTTAATTAATCAATTTATATAATTAATTTATAAATTTCAAATAATAGTTTGGGAACTCTAATTTTAAAATGAGATTAAATCCTAAAAGGAGTAGTTAGAGAATTAATCATTACAACCGATGAAACCAAAAGAGAGTTGCTAAGTTTTTCATTACATACGAAAATGATAAAAACCTAAGTCACAAGTGGGATTGACTAAGAAGAGTTTGTTGGAGCTGAATGGGGACTTGAGTTCATTGTCCTTAGAGCTTGTGCAGCAAGGAAGTCCTTAAACTCATGTGGATTATTTTGACGAATGAATGTTGAGAGGGGGTCAATCATTTCATTCTTGGCTTCTTGCTCAGCTAGAATTTGCTTAGTCTCTGCTTCGCGGCGAGCACTATCAGCATCTTGTTCTTCAATTTGTCGCTGTGCCACTTCTAGTTGTTGCTAAGTTGCAACAAAAGCTGCAGCACCGCCAAACACTTGCCTCCCATTCACAAGATTCTTTTTAAGACTACCAAGACCAAAATGATTGCCTCTTGCATCTGAATCAGTAGACTGAAAAGAAAAGAGACGAAATAGAAACACAATAAATAGTCCAAATCAAATCAGTTTGATAATCGAATCAAAACAGATCACTTATGACAAATGAAAACAGATGAAAAAATAACCAAAACTGTTATAATAAAATGATCCAAACTTATCCCAAATGATCAAAATCCTTTCTCAAAGATACTTTAAGTAATATAATTAGACTTAGTAAAAACCAATAACTCAATTAAGCAAAAATATACCACTCCATTTCAACATGTTAGAACCAGCATACCATCTACATTAGCTAAGAACTAAGGAACCAAAATTAAAACTCAGATGTAATAGAAAGTTTTACTTGGAGGAGAATTGCATTTTGCTCATCTACGCTGAGTTTTAGAGATCCATCTTCAGTTTCACAACCCTCCATGTCCGTTTCAACCAGCCTAGCTTGTAAATTTTCTTTGTAAGTTGCATCAACTCTTATAGCCCTCACATGAACAAATGTCTCATCTGGCTGTGTATGTGTCTTGAGGAACACTTCGCCAAATGTAACTAGTCTTCCCAATTTCTTCTCCTGAAACGGTAACAGAATTAACAAAATCAATAAAGACAGACACGTAAAGCAAAGACAAGTAATGAAACTAAAAAAAATGGAACTAATGAGTTTAACTTACCATTTCGTCTTGAACTTGGATATAATACTTTTGTCCAGTCAAGTGCTGGTGAGGACCAAGACCATTACAGTATGAGTTCCTAGCCTTGGAAGCAGTTTTACTCCTCTTTTTAGCCCTCTTAGTACGCCGAAGAGCGAACAATTAGTTCCAGAATGTATCATTAATCCACTTTGGCTGTTTGCGTCCTCTCTTAATCATGCTAACCATTCCCTTCATTAGGCAAAAACAAACGATCTCAAATTCCACTCGAATCTGATTTGTTAGACCTGAATCCCAATGGCGGGTTTGCTAAAAGTAGAGAAAATGAATGTTAGTATTAAAAAAAACAATACACAACTGTGAAATTGAAACACACTACAAACTCACCACGAATTCAACGAAGTATCTATGTTATCTGCCACGAGGGACCTTTGACCAGTTGGAATAAAGACCATTGAACTGGTTTTTCAGAATTCTTGAAATCCTCCGAGTCAAAACTCATTTTTCTTTACCAAACCTGTAAAGTGTTAGACAAAAAAGCTCAGTTCAGTTGAGTTTAAAAGAGAAACAAACATAGTTGCGTAGACAAAACTAAGACACTAAAATAGAACATGATATAGAGATGCGATTATTGAAACTAAGACCTAAAACACAACTAAGGCACTAAAAAAAAACTAAGACACCGTTAACACACGCACACAAACAGTGTCACATACTAAAATCTAAATTCCAAACTCACATAAACCCAAAAGTTTTACAGATATGTGATTAATCATCAAATTGAAATACAAACCCAAGTAAAAGCGAGATATCTTACCATGTCCTATTCTTCTCAGGTGGGATCTTCTCCCTCGTCTCCTTCTGAAGGGGAAACAAGACATTTGGATCCAAGGGAGTCAAGTATTTTTCTCGACCCGTTATGTCAATAATCCTTTGTAGGGTTATCCGCTCCTCCTCTGCAGCTAGAACCGGTGGACCATCGTAAGCTGGTGCTTCCTGATAAGGCACTTCATCATCATCATCCTCGGCGTCGTCGTCATCATCGGCTTCGTCGTCTACATTTGTGTCGGAGTCGTCTACGTGATCGTCTTCATGGAGCTGCTGAGAAACCAGACTATGTGTCTGAGAAACCGGAGACCGTGTCTGAGAACCCAAAGATCGTAGGTGAGAACCCGGAGGCGGTGGCTGAGAACCTAGAGGCAGTGGCTGAGAAACTGGAGGCGGTGGCTGAGATGAAGGACGCAGTTGCTTCTGTAAATAAGGCGTTGGTTTGGAAATCGGATCTGGTGGACTTTCCCTTTGTTGAAGAGATCGTGTTCTGGTGCTAGGAGCTTTCGTCGTGGGATGGGTCTGTAGTGACGAGGTTTTGGAATTGACAGCTGACGCCGCGGTTTTTGGAGTCGTACGAGTAATGGCCTTGTACTGCGTCGGAAAAGGCTGATGGATCACGTGGGATATGCGGATGCCAGTTTGGATACGAGACTCCGTCACTGTTTGTTTATCAAAAGATGAACTAGGGTTTGCTGATGCCGCCGTCAAATTTGATTGTCCTCTATTAACGGAACCAACACGTTGGTTTCCCATCGTCAACAATCGATGAGAATCGATGAAAAAGAAATTGATGAGAATCGATGAGAATTGAAGAGATGAAGAACTAGGGTTTCTGAGATGATGATTCAAGAGAGATATTTGTTGATTCTATTTGTTTTCTCAGCAAATTAGAAGGGAACTCTTAACCCAAAGAAACAAATAAATTTGGGTTGGAGGCAAAACCCAAAATTTTGGTCCGAAAGCATCAAAATTAAGCGCCAAATCTAAATTAATTGAACCAAACGAAAAGATTTTCCAAAAATCCAAAATTATTTGGCGGCAAACCAAAAATAAATAAATTTATTGGTCTATTAGATGAAAATTATAATCCAAACATTAAATATCCCATACACATAATTAAACATAATTAAGTTTAATACAAAGCACAATTAGATAAATAAAGATAGTTAAGTTTAATATAAAGCATATGTACACATACACATATGATCGGATGACAAAAATTGTTCGGTTTCTTCTTTATCATCATCAGAAGGTGAAAAGTAACAATTAATTACATCATCTATTTCAGTATCTCCAACTTCAAAATCGATATTCTCAATTAGGTTTATTCCGTCTGCCAAATAGTCAACTGCAATATCTTCAATGGTAGTTAACAGGACATCGTCTTCATTTTGAGAACATTAAGTCAAATCTTTTTTGGTTTCGTTGTGTAAGGGTATGAAATATAACAAATTTGATCCGTTTGAAAAGTTAGAAATTGTTAAAATAAAAAAGTTAGATATATAATTAAGTTTCAGATTAATATATATATATATATATATATATATATATATATATATATATATATAATATGTACCTAAGATGAAAGGTTTGTATTTGTGATACTTTCTCGAGGCACGTAGATCAACAATGCCACCGTTGTTCAACCGAGTGTCTTTACCAACTGTAGGATCATACCACTACAATTTAAAAAAGTGTGATCTTAAAATTAAGTAACCCCGAATACTCAAGCTCCATGATATCAATTAAGGTCCCGTAAAAAATCAGATTCATCTGAATACTTAACACCTCTAACATATACTCCATAGTTATGTCGATGGTGGGATTAGCACTCCTTTTCAATAACTTGACAATAATTGAGATTCGGTTCCTACCGATCTTTCCCTAATTATAAATTAGGTTATAAGTTCCTTCAATAAGATTGGAACCCTCGGCCCCGATGACCGAGGAATACCTCGACAATGAATGGTCGGATTTATGTGTTTGAAGCAGGGGTATAAACTACTTCGTCTTAGGCCGAAGTCTAAACTCGGACAGAATAAGATCAAATCTTATCACAGATTCCCTGATTCCAGAAAAATGAAATATTTCCATTTTTCCGAGATTAGCCCATGGGCTTAGATAAACAACTACTAAGATATATAAATACATACCCCCCTTTTCACTAAATTCAATTATTCGGAATCGGGGAGAAGAATTACTAGCAAACTTAGGCTTAATATTTTTCTTTGATAAAAGTTAATTCGACATTCCGAATTAACATTCTTGTAATCAATAATATCAATAAAAGCTTATTTTCCTAGGTTTCCCTTTTGTCTCTTTACTTAACTTACTCCAAAAACGAACCCCTCTAATTATAAATAATTAGAAGTTGAACCCAGTCTCAACAAGTTACATGTCTTTCTTCCGCATTCATATTTTCGTGTATGAAACAAATAGCCTCTTGTATAATAGATGGGCTATGTTTTCACCTTATTTTTTGGACAATACACTATCTCTTCAACCCATGTGGGAAAAGCCCCAGTGTATTTCCACTGTTTTACCTGCATAATAAATGACAAAGCATAATATATATATATATATAAATAAATAAATAAATAAATATATATATATATATATTATATTTAGTTAATAAAAGTATTGATGCATACGTAATCTGGAACCAATATAGGAAATCCTTTATCTCGTTTGTTTGCAACTTCTTCATCGGACAATTCTGGATTTCTAGCACGAATATGATTTTCAACAAACTCTTTAATCACGAATTTAACATTAAAACAATGTTAATTGGATCATGAATATATATACAACATAAAACATGTCACAATACCATACTCTCTAGTGGACGGAAATATTCACAATTTCGTAACACATGAATGTGCGCATTTATAGTCTATCTACGAAATCCAAATTTAGTTCATTTCTCTGCTTGGACGACCTATTTGAGTAAATATATTGGTATTCCAGGGACATGATATACATGGATTTCACCTTCATCGTATCTTGTCGATCTGAAAAATCAATGAATAAAGACTTATTAACAATAACACTACTAGACGCCCGACCATTAACCGTGAACATAACTAATTACAGAGTTTACATACCTTACCTTTGTATGTATATACGCCGGAAAGTAGTGCTCTAATAAGTAAGATATCTCGTCGTTCATATATGACTTAACAATCAATTCTACTGCATATCTTTCATTCTTCACCTCGGATTTCAACTTTTTGAAAAACCTCATGAACGGATGCATCCACCTTATTTCACTTGTCCTCCTAGATGAGCTTCGTATGAGAGATGTAGAGATAAGTGTTCCATCACATCAAAATATGATGGTGGGACAATTTTCTCCAAGTTACATAAGATCACAATAATGTTTTCTTTCAGAATTTGTACTGGATTCTCTCGCAAAGTTCATGAACACAAATTACGAAAAAATTAAACCAATCCCTACATATGTTACATCATACAATTGCTTATCAAGCGTGTAACAATAGAACCATATGTACATGTATATATTTTGCACAAAAAAACTATATACAAATAAGTACCTGGTAATGCAAGGTGAATATTGCGTGGTAATAGTTCTGCAAAGATAAATAGAAGTAGCCACTCCATAAAAACATGACAATCATGACTTTTCATACCCTTAAATTTTCCACCATTTATATCAACACAACTAGTTAAGTTAGATGAGTAACCGTCAGAGAATTTAGCATCTTCTTTTACACATTCCAATAAACTCTGTCTAGCGTTTGAAGTGAGTCTCCATGCGGGAAAAGAAGTATTACCATAACCATCAGTATGTAATTCTGGATGATTACTAAATTTTTCTAAATCCAATCTTGAATTTATTGTGTCTTTTGATTTTTCCCTTAACATTCATAAGAGTGTGCATGATGTTGTCAAAAAAAAATTTCTCTATATGTATCACATCCAAATTATCTCAGAAAGTGAGGTCTTTCCAGTACGGCAACTCCTAAAACATGCTTTATTGTACCAATTATGGTAGTCCCCATATCCATCTCTCCTGACGTCTTGACCGTTTCCACCACATATAGACGTTCTTGATCGATTGACTTCAGTTGATTCGCTCGTACATAGTTTGCTCACCATTGAGAGATTCAGGCGGATACACATTCATAGCATCTTTTCCCTTGAGGAAGTTTTTTATATTTTTCCTCAGGGAATGGTCATGAGGAATAAACCTCATGTAGCAGTCAAACCAACATGTCTTCCTTCCATTTGGTAGTTGAAACGTTTTCGTATCGTCCATGCAAATTGGACATGATAATTCACCATGTGTCATCCATCCTGATAGCATCCCATATGTCTGGAAGTCACTTATTGTCCACAACAGCACTGCTTTTAAAGTAAAGCTTTCATCCAAGGAGACATCGTATACCTGGACTCCAGTAGACCATAATTCTTTTAACTCGTCAATCAATGGACGTATGAAGACATCATGGGCACCTCTTGGATTATTTGGCCAAAAATTCAAAATTGTAAGAAACAAGTACTCTGTTTTCATACAGATACAAGGTGGGAGATTATATGGAGTCATGATCATATGCCATAACGAATGGTTACGAGACATACCAAATCGGTTGAAACCATTTGTAGATAATCCTAGATAAACGTTACAAGACTTTTCGGCAAACTCAGAAGATCGTTACTCCACTATGCCGCATCAGATAGATGACTCATTTCTCCTTCTTCAGCTGTGTGCTACGCATGCCATCTCATCGACACTGCAATCTTCTCGCTATGACACATTGTCTTCAGTTTGTCGGCAATGGATAAATACCACATTTGACTATAAGGTATACAATTTCTTCGAACTCTTTCTTCGTCAGGCTGATATCTCGGGTGTTAACAAAATCTACACCCATCCCATGTTTCATCTTCTTTCTAGAAGATCATACAATTGTTAACACACACATCAATTTTATAGGATGGGAGACCTAAAGTTCGCATCAATTTTTTTGTCTCATAATTTGAACCGGTTGTATTATTTCCGTCATGCAAAACCCATGTGAACAATTCAGCCCACCTATCCACACACTTTTCACTCATATTATGATCCGTCTTAATGTTCATGAATTTAGAAGCCAAAGATAACTGCTAGTCACCTTCATGACAATCATCATATAATAGCTTTTTCGCAGCTTCTAACTTGTCGTAAAAACTACCCCCTCATGTCTATATCCATCTATATTATGATAACTATCTTCCTGGTGATTAGTTATTCAAATTAGTCGAGTTACGAAATGCATCATTCACCATATCTCCAAATGTTTCTTCTACAACATTACCCATTTTTTCTTGACTCCCACTTATCTGATGACTTGTATTAACATCACTCGTGCCTAAATCCATATTAAATCATTCGCCATGCTTATACCAAACATAATAATCAAGCATAAATCCTCTATTATACAGATGATCCAAAATTTTATTTTCTAGGAGTGTCTTATTGTTTTTGCAACTAATACAAGGGCAGCAAAACTTACCATGATTGCTCAGCGTTATTGGCTGGTTACTTGCAAAATGTATGAACTGATCCACCCCCGCTACGAACTCAGCCGAGATATTCCTTGTCTCTTCATCAATTTGATTATACATCCACCCTCTGAAATTAGAATAGTTGTAATTTCGAACCATTTTTTTTTACTAAAAACGAATGGATTTCTCTCATAATTTTATTTTTTCCTGTGTAAAACTTATGGGAATGAGGGAATGACTTACATTGTCTATATAGAAAAATGTGCCACTAATTGGCCACTAACCTACAAATATTTTTTTCACCATATATTTTAGTGGCAAAAATTTGGTACACCTAACAAACATGTCTCAATCATGTGTTTTTCGAGAAAACCATTTTATCCTAAAAAACCTTCTTTATCTTTTCGAAAAAATTTTTTCACCTAGCCAAACAAGTTTGTTTTGATAGAAATTAATGCAAGACTTCGTCTTAATGATAATTTGATTAAAAAATTCGAAGTGAGTGGATTGCATGTAAATATATGGTTGGACGAATGGAGAATATGGACTTCGAAGAGTTGGTTTTTGCATTTTGGCATGTTTAGTTTAGCACCATGAAATTTTTCTCAAATGATTTACCATAAAAATTTTGTTCCATGGTTAACACTTTTCATGTTGAAGTACCTTTTTTTGCTTGAGGACAAGCTTAGGTAAGTCCAGAGGAATAGATCAGTCTGAAAAGTGACAAATTTAGAACATTAAAAGTATAGGTTTAAAAGTTTTAAAGACCACTTTGAATATCTTAGAAATCCTTTTATATCACTATTCGCTATCTTGAGTTTTAGAGTCCTAGGTTTTGTGTTTTGCTGCGTCTTTGTGTATTTTTACTATTTTAGGACCATTTAGGAACTTAAGGAGTAAATATGAATAATTCAAGGAGAAACAAGACCAAACCACAAATTTGCGCAGAAAAGTAACCTAGTATCGATCGATACTCCCGAAGTGGTCGATACCATGGTTTGACACTGGAGGAAAACGTGATGAACATACCTACATTGATCGATATTATGTGTCGATATGAGAAAACTTGGTGATCACGCTATATCGACCTGACCAGTTGATATGATGAGTCAACACAAAAGAAGAAAACTTGGAGCCCACGCTTATATCAATCGATACCTTTATTGTGTATTGATATTAGAGAATACATTTTTGAGAGCATGCAAGTGGATCGAAATATCAATCACATGTATCAGTCGATACAAATCCTTTGAAGAAAATTTTTTGCACTTGATGAACTTGTCTTATAAATAGACCCTATGTGTCACGAACAAATCTTAGATATTTTGAGACTCAATGTTAGGTATGTCTTTTTTTAGGTATTCTTAGAAGACTTCAGAGGAACTTTGCCTCACTCTTTATCTTCTTAATCTCAACCTTTCTTTTATACTTTTTTATCTTTTTCTTTTACTTTTCACTACAAGAAGTAGGGGTATTAATTGCACGAAATAATAGCAATTTATCGATTTCTTCAATAAATGATTCAACCGCTATTTTTCCATAACGTTAAAGCTGAGAGTGCTATCATATATGTGGGCGCGTAAATATGTGACCTCCATTTATTTTTTTACTTATGTTCTTGTTTCTAATCATACGTTCCTTAAAATTAGTGATATAATATGTATAAGCCAGAGAATTACTAAAACAAATTCGGTTTAACTTTCATTTTTACTTTCAGCCAAATTTTCTTTCCCCTTGGCCGAATAATCAAAATTATTTTCCCAAAATGATTTTCGAACCAAAAAAAGAAAATTATCCCATCCCCTCTTCCTTTTTCGTTTCTATACCTATCCACTTAACTGAACCCTAATTACTTCTTTTGATAAGACAATGATAATTAAATTTGGGTGCGGAGACAAGTGGCATTCACGTATAGGGTTTGGCTTTGTCAGAGACAAGAGGCATTCACGCCTAGGGTTTGGAGGTTTGAAGCAGATCTCTATATTCACGGAAAGCTTAGCCTTCTCTTACCTATCCATTCAATCGTTCTCGGTTCTACTCCTTGCTTGTTTAAATCGTTCTTGTTTTCTCATCTTAAACCTATGTGGCTTTTCTGGTGAAGACCGATTCCTTCAAAGCTCTAAAATCAAAGCAGGGCTTGAGGCTCACGAGGCAACTTGAGCATCATACGCATCTTCAAGTGGAAGGGTGAGACTGAAACATTAGTTTTAATTTATTGGATTTGTAATTGGTTAAGACACTCATAAGGGTTTTTTTGTAGTGGATTGCTAAATTGAGTTCACTTTTGCTTGATTGCATCTTACATAGTAAGAGTTTATTTGACTTTACACATCAAGAGTTCAATCGGTCTCGCTAGTGCTACTCTAACAATGGCTAAGAAAATAACGTGAGAGTCATCATCAGAAGATTTGGAGGTGGCTTCGATGAAAAAGCAATAAAGACTATGCATGTAAGTATTATTTTATTCTCTGAAATTAAAGGTCATTAGGAGAGTACAAAGAGAACAAATCTTTCATTCTATATATTTACAATGAATGATGTTTTTAGATTGCAGAATTTTTAACATTTTTATTTTTTTTATTGTATGACACTCTATTTACACCACTAAATCTTGTGTGTTTAGGAAGGATTCGACAGTGGGTATGTGGTTCTTTGATTATTATTTTTGCAATATTATTAAGCCTCGATGTTAGTAAAATATGAATGTTTAATGGGATTGTTACTAATCGTCTTAAACTTATTTGTTTTGTTCAATCAAATATGAGAATAAGGCTCCGATAATGATGTAGCGAATCCACATGTTACTGGAAAAGAGATTGAGAAGGCAAGCCGAAAGAGATTGGATAGCTCATGTGTTCAAATAAGTGTTCTTTCCATCCTCTTTTATTTGTTGAACAAATTTTGTCTTAAGTAACTTAAACCTATAACTAGAAGTTACATAAGAGTTGTAAGTATATCAATCTAAACAATATTAAAACTATTAAAACATAGATTTCAAGTTAAAATCCAAATAGATTCATATATTATTGAACCAAATCACCATATATTATATATTTTTGGTTTGGCTGCTGGTCTATCTTTCATAGCCGTCTGTGCCTGTTGCAACACACTTAAACCTATCATTCCTATATTAACAATGGATGTCAACTACACTAATTTGATTCATCTGATGTTCTTATTGTACTTTGTGTTATATACTTACATGGTGTTTATGATGTAAAACACTCTCGTGGTTATCGAAATACACTTCTAGGCGTTTAGTTCTGCTGAACACTCTCATAGTATCTATAAGATAAGTGTTCTCTTTTGGTTAGTAATAGTAACATGCATTAAATAATTTTTTGACTTAGCAAGCATACCTATAGCAACAACGGTGTTGGTGTTGCTGCTTCGGAGTTGGTTTAAACTTAGGAACTACATGTATTGCTTGTTGTTCAAAGGTTCAATTGTCTTCATATGGGTACCTCTGATGACTACAAGTCTGTAGCGAGAATATTTTGACCAAAACTTGAAAACTCTCGATGCAATTGTAAGTATCCATCATATTTGTGATATTTATGTGGATTTAGAGATGTGAGAATTATGTGTTTTACTTTACGTTGTTGCAGGGATGAAAGTGGTGGAGATATAATAATGACAATGGCTATATATGGAGAAGTTACTTTCTCACCCAACCACCGTGTACCTAACCACCGTGTACCCAACCACCGAGTCTAATCACCTTAAAGATGGTAAGTTGAATTTGAACCTTGGAAACTGAAAAGATCAAATTTAAATTTTGTTGTGTATGCAAGTTAAGTCATCATTAACATACATGACTATTCACTATCCGAAGAGTTTAAGTGTTTGTTTTGTAATTTTGATATTTCGTCTTCTTTTTCTTTTTTACAATTACTTGAAGAATTGAAGTTGATTCGTGGTTAGTGACAAGAGTAGTTACTAATTTTTATTTGCAAAATGTACAAATATTTGTTTTGTATATAGTTTGTAATCAAATGGTTTGTTATATAAAATGTTCATTCAATAAAATTAATTTAAATTTTTTTCGTAGAATAGAATAAATATATATATATATATATATATATATATATATAAAAGTAATTTTGATAACAATACAACAATGCAATGAATAAGACATTTATAACAAAAATAAATCGCTATTATACAGTTGTAAATTGCATTGAGAGACGCGTTATATTAAATTAATGATATAATGGCAGTGCGCGAAAGTGTTATCAAAAGTGCGGAATTTTCCATGACGGGCGTATATAGTGCACCAATTTTCGTTATTGAAATATAATGTGCACCAATTTCCTTTATCGAAATATAATATAGACAAAATCTCGTTATATATACCTATTTTTGTGTAGTGTTTCCTCTCTCAATATGACATGTTCCATGGTCTTAATGAGTAAAACTCTTTGACTATGGGTCATTGAGATTTGGAGAAAGCAATGGTTATGGAATGCTTTTATTGTTATGTTTAGGGTTGATATATGTATATCTTTCGGAAAAAATATTGGTAAGATTAGGTGGACCAAGCCAATCTTCTGCATAACATCTTCATGCACCACAAGTGTTTAGGAAAATGTCTCATACCTCTTTGATGGTGAGAAGTTATTCACCCAAAATTAACTGCAAGTGCACAATGTACATTTGTAGTATTTAGGTTATCGATCTCACAGAGATTATGTCGAGTTTCGATTCTATTAGAATGCAATCTATCTGGTAACTAGTTGTGTAACTTATGGATTAAAAACGCTAGACTTAGGTAAATCGCGGGTAATATGGGCCATGCACGAGATTGAATGTTGCTCTACTCTTAAACACAAAAGACAAATGTATACAATACCAAATCTCTTTGCGTATTGCACTATGAATCAACCAACATATCAAAAAGGATGCTTTTCAACCTAAATAGCTAATGCATGCATTGGGAATAGATTTGATTGTTCATGATCTTCCAAGCCAAACTCTCGTTTGTACAAGGACGAGATCACCTGCTAAAAAAAATGCTTCGGGTTTAGTGTAAAATGGGTGTATGATGCAACAAACTCTAAAATTCAATATTCTAAGTGATCAAGTCAAAATATTGTATGAATTAATATTAAAGCAGAGAGTAGTCACGAATTCAGCAACAATTCGTGCACCTAATGACCCATAAAATCTTTGACAACTTAGATCTAACTAGAGAACTACTCACACATAGCAAACAAACCAATCATAATCATTAATATCAAGAGTTTGCAATATGAAAGCAATATCAAAAGAGATCAGAGCAAAACGTGGCTCTTCCTCTCTGTAAAACCAAAAGAACAGGGGCACAAGAAAACCTTAACACAAGGGTGCTCCCTGAAAACAAGATCTAAGTAACTTTTTGGTGATTTTTGGAAAAGAGATGCTTGAATGCTTCAAAAGCTTGATAGAAGTTTTCTCTCTCTTTCTTCTCTGCTTAAAGTCGATTATATAGCTTCTCTAGGTCATGCATAAGTTGGCAAAGAAGTTCTAGAAGTTAGGGTTTCGAAAAGAAGGCCCAAAAAGAATTTCCTTTTTACTAAGGCGGCCCCTGAGTCGGTCGACTCCTCATTCCAATCGGTCGACTCGGGTTTCGGATCATAATTCTTCATTTTAGCTCCAAATCTTCTAGATTCTTGCAAAACACCTCAGCATGTGAAATCTTCCATTTAACCTGTATAAAATGCAGAAAAGACTCTAAAACAGCATAAAATATCATTGTGAAAACCGGTAAAAATAATAGTACATCACTCCTAAAGAACATTACTTCATTAATGACATGACCATTTGATTTTGTGGAGTATTGTTGGGAGTCTGGATGGTTCTTAAAGCATCTTCCAACTTAACTTCCAATAGTTTTCAATTCACCTTAGTGCAATGACCACGAATGCACATGCACTTGGGTGAATTGAGGAAAATATAAATTACTAAACTTGAAAACTTAAGAATGACACATTATCCCAATCAGTCACATCAACATCACATTAGTCCTCCAACCCCCACTGACAAGAAACGGACGAAACACAATAACCTCGTAAAGAGGTGGGTATATGGGACAATCTCCAAATCGATCCTTGAAACTCTTGTGAAACTGAAATGCTAAGCACGTGATTTATAATATGCGATCGAGGCTCTCTTTCGGGAAACCAAAAAAGGTGCAAGCTATGCAACTGGAGAATGAACTTTGAACCACTGTGAATAGTGATCCGTCCATTAATATTGTAAGAGCATCTCTAATATTCTTGCTAATATTGACTCTTCGATTACCAAACATGTCTTGGTGATGTACATACTCAATGGATTGCCTGATAAGTTTGATAGCATTATAATTCATCACTTATGTACATGTGGGTCTCTTTGCTACCCAAATATCTTGCCTATGACCACATAAGCTCGCTTCTTGATTGGTCCCATGTGTTTTCTAAGGCTATCAGATGGATCAACGCGGTTATCCCTGTCTCGATCTCTTCATACATCGTGTCATACTCTCCCGACATGTCATCTTTCATGAGTTTTTTTTTTTTCCCTTTGCTACTTTACATCATCTTCCTTTGTGGTACCTGTTCTCCTCTTACACTTCATGATCCTACTATACGACCTCAAGTACAAATCCCTATTCCTCCATCGTCTCCTCCACCTCATCCTGCTTTTCCGACCTCTTCTTCTACTAGCACCATTTCTTACACGCACACTCGTAGTAAAAGTTACATTGTTAAACCACAAATTTAAATGTGTCTTCACACTACTAGTTCAATATATCATTTACATTTGTATACTAATTATTAATCTAACACCTTCATAATCAAATTTACTAGAGTAACACAAATCTTTTAGTAAAAGATAATTTAATCCTCAATTACGAAAAAAAACACACTAATAAAGCTAAAATTAAAATAAACTAAAATATATATAAAAAAAATCTACACATTTTTAAAAATTAAAAAATCGAAAAAATTAAAAAATTACTAAGAACTTAAAATATCAAAAATATAAAATAAATATTAAAAAAAGTCAAAAAAATTTTAGAAAAGCTTAAATTTTGAAAAACAAATCAAAATCGAAAAATTTGTAAAAAGTTAAATAAATTTAAATATCAATATATTTTGTAGACAATGACAATATAATAAGTAGTATGTCATGTTGTTTTATTTATAATGTATATTTCAAAATTTGGATTTTTGTTGGAGTTCCTTGAAAAGTTTTGATTTTTATGCAAAATTTTTAAAGATTTTTTTAATTTTCTTCTATTTTTAAAAATATACATAATTATTTTCTTTAAGAAATTTTTGAATTAAAAGGAAAAAATCAATAAATATCTTAATTAGGCAGTTAAAGAAAATCATAAGTAATTAAAAATCCTTAATGAAATTATTTAATCAAATAAGAAAAATTATGATTTTTAAAATCTTTTTTGTTTATTTCCGGAAATTAAGTAAGACAACAGCATTAATTGCGAAAATAAGTAAGGAAACCGCTTTAATAGCGAAATTAAGGAACCGTAGTAAAAAAAAGGAAAAAAAAACCTGCCATAAAATGATTACAAAACCTACCATGAAAAATCTATTACAACATAATTAAATGAGAAAGAGTAAATCTAGTAAGAAATAAATTTGCCATAACATGAGTTTAAAAACCTGCCACCATAATACTAAAAGCTCGGTGACAAAATAAATATGTTGCAACGTAAAATAAACATGCTATAACATATGTGCCAATATAGTAATTTTAAAATTTGATATATTTATTGAAAATCTCAAAAAACCTGCGAGTCGTTACAAAACTCTGCCGTTTAAGAAAAGTCTGTTACAACATGAATTTATGAAAAACTCAAAAAATTTTTGATTAGAAACAAATCTTTCATAACTGAGTGAAAATACATATGTGCTTAAAAAATGTCGTTCAAAAATTTAAATATGTCGTTCAAAAATTAAATATATTCTTGAAATATATATTTGTTGTCAAGTAATAAAAAAACTGTCGTAATTAAATAAAATTATCGTAAAAGATCTCATACTGATTTTAAAATCTTCCGACTAATTAAATCTATCACTTCATGTACATCAGGTTTATTTTGACGATTTTCACTTTTATTTTACTGTGGCGAAAATTTGGAATTTTTTTAAAAAAATATATTGGTAATTTGCGTAATTAGGTTTTTGGTATCAAAGGAAAAAAGTGCACTTTAGACATTAAAAACAATCTAATAATTAAAATAAAAATTAGAGTCGACCTAGTAATATCAATATGATTTTATGTCATTTTAGTAACCCTCCCTTAAAAGTAGGACATGGGTTGTTGTACTTGGATCCTTGTTTCTAATATCATTTGATATTTTTAGTTTTTCAGGAACAAGTTTAATACATTTGGAATTTTATCCTGATACAAAGCTCATCTTATCGTTAATGGGAAATCGCAACACAACTTGTGATTGATTGATTGTGAGGAGACTTTTAGTTGAGTAGTGAAACCAACCACCATACATACAATTTTTGTAGGTAGCTGCCGCACGGATTAGCCTATTCATCAACTTGACATGAAGAATGTGTTTCTTCATGATGATCTTGAAGAAATTGCATACATGCATCAACCACCAGGTTATGTTGATCCAACAAAACCCGACCATGTTTTTCCTCTTAAGCGGTCGTTGTATAGTCTTGAGCAAGTTCATCGGGTATGGTACTAATGTTTTGCTTCGTATGCAAAGATAGGCTTTAACAAATGTCTATCCAACTCGTATTTGTTTGTTATCTTCGTAGGCAAAGACATCGCTTATCTTCTCATGTACGTTGATGATATTTTCCTCACCGTTTCTCACCCTTCGATTCATCGTCATATTATTGAGTCTAAATTTTGATTTTGACATAACTGATCTTGGTGTACTTCATCATTTCTTCAACATCTCGACTCAACGTAATTCTCATTGCCTTTTTCTCCAGCAACAAAACTATGTCGTTGATATTCTTAGTCATGCTGAAATGACTCATTGTAATCTCGTGTCTATGCATGTCGATGTTGGGAAGAAGATTTTTTGTTGATGATGGACCACCAGTCTTGGATACCACACTATACCGTAGCCTTGTCGGAGCTCTCCAATATCTCACATTTACTAGACCAAATATCTCATTCGCTGTTCAAGAAGCTTACTTGTTTATTCATGGTCCCGTGAGTCTTAATTCAATGCTCTTAAGTGCATCCTACAATATATCAAAGGTACCATTACACACGGTCTCTATATTTATAAATTCTCATCGTCGGGTCTTGTTGCCTATTCTGATGTTGTTTGGGCTTGCTGTCAATCTATTTGTCTATCCACTTTGGGTATTGTGTATATTTAGGTGATAATCTGGTTCCATGGTCGTGAAAATGTCAACTGACTATCTCACGCAATAGTGTCGAGGCTGAATATCGTATTATGGCAAATGCGGTTGCCGAGGTCATTGGATTCGCACGCTACTATTCAAGATGAAGATTACGATGCCTAAGCCTATGCTTGTATACTATGAACGTTAGTGTCATTTATATGACTTCGAATGTTATCCAACATCAACAGATGTATATAGAAATTGACATTCACTTTTTCGAGAATAGGTCGCACTCAGAGAGGTTAAAGAGTTTCATGTACCTTCTGTTCATCAATTTGTTGATATCTTTATAAAGGGACTTGCATCTCCCGTCTTTTATTCTTTTAGATCCAGTCTTAACATTCGACTACCCAACACTAAACATGCGGAGATAATTGTTAGACCATGTAAATTTTCATAATTACTCTTTATATAAATCCTAGGATACGTTAAACGTATACATATCAATCCTTAATAAGAAAACATTCCAAAGAATTTTATTCCATCTAATAATTCAAACCATTTCATTTTATATTCGGAGAGCTTATTTATATGCTCGACTTTTCAAATTTAACCCATAATAATAACTACCTAAATACATAACAATCCAAAACAGCTTCATAGAACTCGATAATCACAATTTCTTTATTACGCCTGAAAGATTTAATTAATAGAACTCCAAAACTCTATAACCATATCGTTGGAATTCCCAGTTCCATTAATAAAATCATTTAGACGCCATAATCTCTTATTTTAATTAATAGAATTATGTGACGTTAGAAACAAAGGAAAAAAAATGAAGAGATGGTAAACGTCAAAACAAGCCGAGGATTACGGTGTCTCATGTGGGCCCTCAACACTTCTTTATCTTAATAAACTCTCTCTGGCTTTGGGTCAAACAAGTCAACAAAGTAAAATCTTTCTTCTCTACTCTCTCTCTCTTTCTCTCGAGATTCTCTTATTTCCTCAGAATCTCTACACCATGGCGTCGACGACTTGCGCAAGTGAGGTGCATTACAGAGGAGTAAGGAAGAGACCATGGGGTCGCTACGCAGCGGAGATCAGAGATCCGTGGAAGAAAACTAGAGTTTGGTTGGGCACTTTCGACACTCCCGAAGAAGCCGCCCTTGCTTACGACGGTGCCGCCCGCTTCCTCCGTGGAGTGAAGGCCAAGACTAACTTCCCTTCTCCTCTCTCCCTCGACCTCAACCATACCCCTTCCGCTGCCACCGCCGCAGATAGCCAACACCTCTGGTTCCCCGCCCCTCCTCCCCCTGCTCCAATCCCCAACCACCACCACCACTGTGTTTTCCTCCGAACCGGAGTCCTCAACAACAGAAGTTCTGACTTCCCATCTACCGACGCGCCGATTTACTTCGCCGCTTCACCTGTCGCTGCCACGTCATCTCCTGGTGGTAGAGTTGTTGGGTTTCCCGTGATGAATTCTTCGCCGTCATCCGCTACGGTGAGACGTGGGTTAGCCATTGACCTTAACGAGCCGCCGCCGCTCTGGCTATAAAAGAGACGATGGAGATTGACTTAGCGGCGCTGTTATGACCTCTATCGCTGAAATATTGTTTAAACCTTAGTTTCTCTTATTAGCAAATATTGTTTCTACTCTTAGCTTGAGGAGTTGTTTTCTCAATGTATCCTTATTTTTGTTATGTGACAGACGGAGATCGATTGTTATGATCCTGGTTGCGGAAAGAAAAAAAACTCCTTAATTGGCAACAACAATTAACCCTACGAGTAACTAATGTACATACATTTGAAGAATTTGATAACCAATCTAAAGAAAATAGTTTGATGTTGGGAGGGATTGTTACGGCCGTCGCTTATGTCGGCTTCGTAGGGATTAATCTTATCGTATTATGTGGCGTGTCGTGAAGTACGGGACTGACTTATGTAGCTATTTTCGTTTCTTTCTGTTTGACTCACGCGCCCCAACACGACAAAAGACTGGAAGAAAGAAACAAACAAAAGAGATGGAGACTAGTGAGAGATATGAAAACAGAGCAAGCGTGTGAGTTTGGACTTATACTTACACTCACGGACAGATCAATATGTGTATTATACTATTATCAGATGATAAATTACACCAACCCCCCCCCCCCCCCTAATATTAAAAATAGAAAAAATAAAAAATTTTGGATTCATTTTTCCCCTAATTTTTTTTGGATTTGTGCATAGACCCATGGACCATTCCCCCTTAATCCCATTCACTTGGGCCGAACT
The DNA here is from genome assembly GCA_900116095.1 of Euclidium syriacum. NCBI lineage: Eukaryota > Viridiplantae > Streptophyta > Magnoliopsida > Brassicales > Brassicaceae > Euclidium > Euclidium syriacum. Next base: position 2,882,701 of record FPAK01000004.1, read on the forward strand.
TGACTACCTTATATGCCTCTGCATTATCAACCCTCTTTATGCTTACATAGTCAAATTCAGCATATTATTACATATTAATATTACCATTTATTGTATCATCTACTTTATAATCTCTACTTATATATTATCGCATTTATTTGTCACTTTTTGAAAAATTTAAAAATAAATTATAATATTTTAAAACAAAAACAAAAATAATTTTATTTCTCATATGAACCGTAAATCTTTTTCTCGTCATTATTCTCACATCTCTCCCCTCCCTCGTCTTATTTTACAAATTTATTAATCACCAAAAATAAAAATTTGCCTAAGTTTTCAAATTCAACAAATCAAATCAATGCTAAAAAATGGCGAAGTAGAAGCTACTTAAATTAGTGTTTCAAAATCCACAGTTTTTCCAGAAACCGGCCACATTCACATCGTTACCTTGTTTTTTCGCGGGCCACCAAAGCATATGATTTCAACATCCTTGTACCATAGTCGAAAATCTGTTGGTATAACGGAATAGCAAAGACAAAAATTCCTTGCTGTGTAGTCGTGGGTATACCGTGTCTACGCAAAAACCATCTAGTGAGTGTCGATATCGTTGTAATATATAATCACGACATACCTAATTAGCCAATGTTTTTATGGCTTTAGCACCGATTTTCCGCTATATTCCGGTATTCTTCGCGACTTTTGTTGATACTGGGTTCAACTTCTAATTATTTATAATTAGAGGGATTCGTTTTTGGAATAAGTTAAGTAAAATACAAAAAAAAGAAACCTCGAAAAATAGAACTTTTTATTGATAATATCAGTTACAAGGGTGTTAACTCGAAATGCCGAGTTAACTTTATCAAAGAGAAGTATGAAACCTAGGATATGTAATAATTTTTCTCCCCCATTCTGAATGAATTAAATTAGTGAAGCGGACGGGGGGGGGGGGTGTGTATTTATATATCCTAGTAGTCGGTTATCTAAGCCCATGGGCTAACCTCGGAAAAATAGAAATATTTCATTTTTCTTAGATCAGGGAATATGTGATAAGATTCGATCTTATTCTGTCCGAGCTTAGACTTCGGCTTGGGACGAAGTTGTTTACACCCCCGCTTTGGACATTAAAATCCGATCATTCTTCACCGAGGTATCCCTCGGTCATCTGGGCCGAGGGTTCCAATCCTATTGAAGGGACTTATAACCTAATAAATCATCAGGAAAAGGTCGGTAGGGACCGAACCTCAATTATCGCCAAACTATTGATAAGAGGTGGTAACCAATGCAGTGAAGTCATTACTTCGTTTGCTTGTTCCTTTCCAATGCAGTGAAGCATTAGTCCTCTGGCTGATCTTTTAAACAGAACATCGTCCATTATCAAATATTGAGCAGGTAAAGTTTTAAGCCGACGTATCGCCCATTTATCCGATGGAACCTCGCCATTCTTGATATAACGAACAATGGGAGTTCTCCAATTCTCTTTGTCTTCTCCGAGAATTTCAGGTTAAGCCTCCTCTTCATCCGCATTTTCAATTACAAGAGATTGCTGCTCGTGACTGCCAATATTCGGATAGTTGATTGTCTCAACTGGGATCGTTCTTTGCAAATAAGGATTCGACGCCGTTGCAAGAGCGGCCAAGGAATCCGCCATCGTAGTTTCCCTTCGCGGAATTCGTTTTAGATCAAATTCTTTGAAATGTTCGACCAAGTGTTGTACCAGTTTTACATAAGTTGATTTGCTACTAATTGAGAGTTGCCGCAAGCTCGGAGATATTGGGCTCCCAACTGCTTTGCATGACGTAAACCCGCGGTTAGGGCTTCATATTCGGCTTCATTATTAGATGCTTCAAATGCAAACCGGAAGCTTTGTTCCAAAACTTCCCTAGTTGGGGACTTCAACCAAATACCAATTCCAGCACCAAATTTCGACGAAGAACCGTCCACAAAGAGATTCCATCGTTCGTTCTGCGGAGCTATTGTTAAGACTTCTGGGGGTAGCTCGGACAAGAAATCAGCTAACACCTGGGATTTTATTGTCGACCTAGTTCGGTATTCGATATCGTACTCACTAAGTTCGATAGCCCATTTTTCCAATCGCCCTGACTGACCAGGGTTGTGTTGTATCGTTCGGAGGGGGTGGCTCATCATCACGGCTATCGGGTGTGACAGAAAGTAAGGTCGGAGCTTCCGTGCTGCTATTATCACGGCGAATGCTAATTTTTCTAGTGCCGGATATCTGGTTTCTGCATCAAGCAATGACTTGCTTATATAAAAAACAGGTTTTTGTTCTCCTCTGTCTTCCCGGACTAATACACCACTTACGACCGATTCGGATACAAAAACATAAAGAAAAAGGGTCTCTCCGTCCTCTGGTTTGTTCAAGATTGGAGGAGTCGACAAATATCTTTTTAGCTCTTGAAAGCCTTCTTCACATTCGTTACTCCATTCAAACTGTTTGTTTCCTTTTAGTAGATTGTAAAAAGGCAAACATTTATTGGTTCCCCGTGAGATAAATCGGTTCAGGGCCGCGATTCTTCCAGTGAGTCTTTGTACTTCTTTTGAATTTTTCGGGGTTGGAAGATACTTTATTGCATTGATTTGTCTCAGATTGGCCTCTATTCCTTGTTTTGTTACTATATATCCGAGAAATTCTCCAGAAGTAACCGCAAACGTACATTTATCCGGATTCAATTTCATACCAAAATGGTTCAAGATATCAAAACAATCATGTAGGTGGGTGACATGGTCGGATGCCACCTGAGATTTTACTAACATATCGTCGATATAAACCTCCATCGTGTGTCTAAGCTTCTCCGCAAACATCCGGTTAACCAATCTCTCATATGTTGTCCCGGCGTTTTTCAAACCGAAAGGCATTACGCGGTAACAATAGGTTCCCCTATCCGTTATAAAGGCGGTTTTTCCTCTATCGTTCGGATGCATCATAATTTGATTGTATCCAGAGTACTCATCCATGAAAGAAAGAAGCTCGTTTTTGGCGGTCGCCTCCACTAATCTCTCTATGCTCGGAAGCGGAAAACAATCATTCGGGCACGCTTTATTTAAATCCGTGAAATCCACGCAAATTCTCCATTTTACATTTTTCTTTTTCACTACTACGGGGTTGGCCAACCACTCCGGATATTGAACCTCGGTTATCGATCCCTTTTTTAATAGTCGATCAATTTATTCGTTAACGGCCGTTGCTCTCTTAGGTCCTAGTTTCCTCTTCTTCTGCTTGATCGGTTTGTGGGTTGGATCAACGTTCAGACGATGTGTCATACGGGATAAGTTTTACCCTAAAATAATTTGCAAGTGCACATAAATGCAATTGTAGTATTAAGGGGTCGAGATCCACAAGAACTAGTTAGACACAACGGTTTTTTGATTTGGATTAAGTTAAGCAAATAAAATTGTTATTAAAAGCAATAAGAACTGAATTAAAACTGTGATGTAAAATCAATTGGAGGAAAAACTAAGCCTAGGGTATTCCTAAAGAGAATTCAGATTGTGACTAACCAAATTATAAGGTTTATTAGATTAAGAGCCATCTAGAACTACAAACACATCTATGTGTTCGCCAACTTTCGCTGCGCGAGACACCTATATCTAGAGACTAAAGCACTGAGTTTCCTACGCGTACTTTCCGAATCTAGATATGCAATGCACACAAGTTGATTGGTTCACAAGGTCCCTAAAACGAGTTTCCTACGCTTTTAGGCCACCTTGCTCTCCTAGGATAGATCCAGTTAGTCAATAATGCTTTCGCATCTATTATCTAACCTACAGGCTCAATTCTAGGTCGCGAATCTAGAACTAAGTAATTGAAACAATCCTAGTAGAAGATCAATTGTAAGACCCTAATAATCTAGTATCATCAACAATCTTTCATCAATTTATTTGGAAACCCTAGACCTAACAAGAGATCTACTCACACATGGTTGAATTAAACAACATAGCAAAAGTAGAAATCATAAAGAGAATAATATTAAAGTTAAAGGAGTTCGAAATCTTCTCTAAAAACGGACAGAGTTTCGGGATTTGTCTCTCCAAAAGCTCTCAACAATACTCTCTCAAAACCTAGATAAAATCTTGTCTAATGATTACAAAGACTCTAAAAAACTATATATAGGTGTTTAAAAACGTCATGGGCTTTTTCCTTGCGGGATTAGGAAATCTGGGCAAAAACTCGCAGAGAAAAGGAAACTGGGAATCTATTTTATCGCGCTCTGTCGATCGACACAAGTGATGTGTGTCGATCGACACACCCTTGTTTGACCTGGTCAACGTCCGGAAGTCAACATTTTTGACTTTTCTTCAAATCAGACCGGTTTTCTGCTTCTTTCTCCACTTCCGCTCCAAATGCTCCAATCCATTAATTAACACCTATATGACCTGTAAAAACACATAAAAGACTCCAAAACCAATATGAAAAACCCGTAAAAACCGTCATCTATCAACTCCCCCAGACTTAGCGTTTGCTTGTCCCCAAGCAAAATGAAAAAGTGAACTAGTGAAGAGGTTTTTGAAAACGCTGTGGAAACTCATTATGTTATTAGAACACCACATCAACTCTCACTTTAGCAACCAGATAAAACAGCTAATCAACCATATCAAGACCTCTTTGTAATTCCCCTAAGCTTAGTGATGCGTGAAGTTATTCACCCAAAATTAACTGCTAGTGCACAGTGTACAGTTGTAGTATTTAGGTTATCGATCTCAGAGAGAGCTTATGGTTGATTTGTGAGTGAGATATCTTAAGTAAATCTTTTTGTAAACCGAGAAAACTTTTAAAACGTTTGGTGACTTCAAATTCGGGGAAATATTAGATCTTAGCGAATTCCAGTTGGAAACTATGAATTTATGAATTAAGAACACAATCAATTTCAAATCTCAAAACTCTAGAACTCTAGACACAATAATAGCTACGATGTTCTAATGATGTGTTAGAACAACGCCTTTGTTTAAATCCCTAAATCTCAAATCTCTTTGGATTGTCGCTGGAAATAAACAAGCATGTGAGTGCAAGCTAAATCTGTTCACAAGATGTCTAAACAAACATTCATTTGAATTAGAACGCACCTTGCTCACTACAGAGCTATCTACCGATCCTCGGTGTCTCTCGACTACCGAATCTCAATTTATGATTGAATAAAACGGTTCGCGAGTCCGTCTACTCAGTGAAGAGCAACTGTAGCAAAGAATTTCGTGATTGAAAGATTGTTTAAAACTATTTTAGCAATTCATAGCAAACCGTAAGGAAACCCTAGATCTAATAAAGTAACTACTCAGACATAAGTTTGGTAAAACAAATCATCTTTTTATTAATGAAATGAATACAAACGAAATAGACAATAGAAGATCAGAGGCTCACAAGCTCAAATGAGGAAGAACACTCTCTAAATCTCCTTCAGAGTCTGTAACAATGATAAAAACAATCTCTAGAAAGCTAAAAACAATGGAAACAAAAAGCAAAGATAAACTTGTATTGCTCTGAGTTCTTGTGGGGGTGCGTGCCTCTTCTAGTGCTTAATAGGTGTTTATATAGGTCGTGAATGAGTCTTAGGGTTTAGGGTTCCGCGAAAGGTCCGATAAGAAAATCTTCTAAATTAAGTCGGCGTCACAGTCGGTCGACTGCATCTCTTCCAGTCGGTCGACTCGGGGCTCGCAGTAACATTTCTTCATTTTGGCTCCAAATCTTCTAAGTATTCTCAATTCACGTGGAAACTTCCATAAAACCTTCTTTCATGCTATTTTTGCTCCAAAGTGTCTTTTGCTAGTAAATCCTGCATAAATGCTCAAAACATGCTACAAAGACATCATAAAACCTAGTATATCATGGTAGAAAACCGGTAAAATCCATGATACATCACTTAGCATATATTCCATACTTGCACCACAATCAATCAGTTAATTAATTCAAGTTACCATCATAGCAAATCTCTGCACTACAAAAGTACTGCCCAAAGAACAATGTTCTTTCCCTTTCAAATACAAGGCTAAGAAAGTTCTAACACAAAAGTTTCTTCCCTCTCCCCCAAACTTATTATTTTGCATGAACTAAAAATCTATAGACATGGCAGGTATTTTTGGATTGTCACATCCTACTCTAGTCCCTTCCAAGATGAATAATGGCTTCTTTGGATTATGAGTCCTCAACCTCATAATGGGTACCTAATTAAGCACTTTATCATTCTTTCTTTTTATGTCTATTGGGAGAGATGGAAACTAAAATTTCGGACTAACACAACCAAGTATAAGACGAGGACTGACTTTTCATAATGAGAAATATTAGTAGCTCTGGCTTACTTGAATATCAAAACTGAAGACATGGGAAATTTCTGGTCTAGCTGATATGATCCCGGGTTTTCCAATAGTCAAAGAGTTAGGCTAAATCACTGCAGTAATGGTGCATCAAGCTCGGGTCAAAGCAGTTTTAGTTCCTCGAATCAATCATCATTTTCATTTTACGGGTTTTTCTGATTCAATAAGACTACAAACTGGCTAAAAAGAAAAACATCAAAATGACTCAAAGAAAAAGAAAAAGGACATTAGTACTTTCCTCCCCCAGACTTAACCAACACTGTCCCCAGTGTGATCAAAACTAGAGAAGAAAAAACAAATAAAAGATAAAAGAGAAAAAACTAAAACAAAAAGAAAAGATAGAAAAGATAACCGAGCAAAGAAGATGAGGCGGCTAGAATGTGGGACTGCCACTGGTGAGTGGAGAAACATCCTCGCTATCGCTAACGTACTTGTGCTCATCATCTGGGGAGCTGGCGGGTGGTGGTGGTGGCTGTGGCTGGTGAGCTGGTGGTACAACATCTGAGGTGCGAGTACAGCAACACGGGCGGGGAGTGCGGAGATGCTCCAAAATCGAACCAAGAATCCTAGTCAACCAACTCTTGTATGGATCATTCTCATAAGAACCTGCAGGTGGCATCTCAAACTGGGGAAGAATGGAGGTGGGTGGCGGTGATGGCTGCCTAGCGCGGGAACGAAAACCAGAAGCTGTGTCTGAAGTGGGCTGGGGAACTCTACCCTGTGGAGGAAATCCAACTCTAGTCAAATCTCCTTGAAGCGGTCTAAACCTCAATGCTTCAGCAGAATCAATACTACAAAGCCCGGATGGAAGCGAGAGAAGCCGAAGAGTGCCAGCATCATCTACATAACCATGATAAAAGTGATCCCATTTTTTCTTAAGAAAGTTGCCCTTCTTCAGACTCTTCTCATCAATCCTACCTAGAGTAACATCCTTCATCCTTCCATTAAGATCAATATGAACCCTCTCGAAGAGTGGAGTAAGCAAACTCCCTACTGTCTCAATCTTCTCACTACCAGACAACCCTCTAGACTTAAGTTCCTCCAAGAGATGAGCAAAAATGGCTCCAAAGTTAAGCTTGTGACTCATGTCCCAACCTGCACAATAGTCAAACATATGGCCAATGGTGTAATGGAGAAGAACCAACTCATTCCGTCTCATCTTCCCAGGCTCCATCTTGCAAAGCAAAGTGTTGCTCACCATCCTCAGAAAAAGTCAAAAGACAGGATGTCTCACCTGAGTGTGCTTGGCATCAGCAGGAATATACTTGTAGATACCTGTGATCTCTTGCCACAATCCCTGACAAGCTGCATCATCCTCGGGAATCCGCTGAACAGTCCTGGTCTTGTCAAAACCAAACATCTCACAAATATCTCCAAAACTCACATAGTAACCCTTGCCATCAATCTTAAAATGCAAACCACCAGCACCTTCTTGTGGATCATTCGGATCTCCATAAGAAACAAGAAAAGAAGCAAGAAATTGGCGTGCCAACTCAGGATACAAAGCATAGTGCTTGAAATGTATAGACCCGAGACCCAACCAACTGCATAATCGCTTGATGTCCGCAAACCACTTAACATTTTCACAGAATTCGCGACTGAATAGCCGCGTCGGCTCAAACTTCACACTAAGAAGCCAGTTGTAGAAGTAGCTGTCAAAGACATCCCATTCTGAAGTGATAGGTTGACGCCTCGCCTTCTTAATGAATTATGTCGGGGTCTGCGCAGCAAGAGAAGCATGAGTCACAAATGGAACTCCTTCCGGATGTGGCATGACAATCTCTATAGGCTCGATAGGTGCCGCAGAACTACTAGCTGGCTGCTTCTCCCTTCTTCTTGCAGCTTGTTCCTTGGGTGTCTTGGCCGTAGTCTTCTTCTACCTCTTGCCTCGGCCATCAACTGTTGGTGAGCATGTTGTCCGAGTCCGAGTTGGTGCTGGTACATGCTCCCTCATCTACACACAAAAACCAAAGAGAAAACACAACGTGAGAATGTGAAATATCCAAACCCAAACTCAAAAATTAAATCAAGTCTCTAATTCATCACTTTCTAGCATCCATAATAGTGTTAAGAACAACAATCATCATCAAATTCGTTCTAAGTCAACAATTCAACAAAATCCCCAAATTTTCATATATCATAAACCCTAAAGTTTCAAAGAAATTGGTAATAATGTCGAAATTAAAGTAACCCAAGCACGAATTCAGCTATAACAAGACTAGGTAAGCTAATCTCATCCATAAATCGATCATAAAAACGCAATTTGGACAAAAATCAAATTGTTCTCCATTTTTTCACTATTCATCGGACTGAAAATCGCAAATTTCGAGCACATACCTTGATGATTGTGAATTTGGATGCTAGAATCAGATAGAGAATGAAAATCCAATGAGTTTAGATCCAAAAATCACTCAAATCGGTGAAGAAACGAGGATTTTGGAGAAATTCTCTCTCTAAAAATCGTAGGGAAGTCGAGGGGAAAAAGAGAGAATGACTGGGTTTCGATCCGAAAAACTATTTTTAAAGCCGCGAAAATATGTTCGTGTCAACCGACACATATACCGTGTCGACTGACGCAAAACAAAAATCGACCGATAAAAACATCTCTCGTCGACCGACAATGCATCCGCAAATTTTTATTTGACGGAAATCCAGATCGACAGTCTTTTTTTTTTTTTTTTTTTGAAATCCTAAAAATCCAAATTTGAAATCCTAAGTATTGTACATCCTAAAAACTAAGTCTAAGTAATCTAAAGCTGAAAAATAAAAACTTACAAGTGGGTTGTCTCCTACTAAGCGCTCTTTTACAGTCATTAGCTTGACTATGTCGGGAATCATGCAGCAGGTGGATCTGAGACGGTCAGTTTATGTCCGTCCGGTTTCCCGGTTTGAGCCCAGTAATGCTTCAACCTCTGTCCATTCACAGTGAATTCTCCTCCATTGGGATCTAATAGCACAACAGCTCCATAAGGGCGAACCGCCTTGATAGTAAAAGGACCTGACCAACGAGAACGTAATTTTCTAGGAAACAATTGCAAGCGAGAGTTGAATAGAAGTACCTGGTCACCTGGCTGGAAGTCACGAGAAATGATCTTGCTATCATGATATGCCTTAGTTCTCTCCTTATAGATTTTGGAGTTCTCGTAAGCATGATACCGAATTTCGTCTAGCTCGTTCAATTGAATCAGTCTCTTCTTCCCAGCTGAGTTGAAATCAAAGTTCAGTGTTCTCATAGCCCAATCAGCCTTGTGTTCTAACTCAACTGGTAAATGGCATGGTTTTCCATAGAGCAAGTGAAAAGGTGTAGTGCCAAGTGGTGTCTTTTATGCAGTCCTATAAGCCCATAGCGCATCATCTAACTTTGCAGCTCAATCCTTTTTTGTAATTCCAACTGTCTTCTCTAAAATCTCCTTGATCTGCCTATTAGAGACTTCCACTTGTCCACTTGTTTGAGGATGATAAGGAGTAGCAACCCTGTGTTTCACACCATGCTTCTTCAAGAGATTTTCAAACACTTTGTTGATGAAATGTGTTCCTCCATCACTGATAACCACTCTTGGAACTCCAAATCTTGGAAAGATAATGGACTTAAACAGCTTCATGACTACCTTTGCATCATTGGTTGGACTTGCAATCGCTTCTACCCACTTAGACACATAATCAACAGCGACAAGGATATATTTGTTCCCATAAGAAGATGGAAACGGACCCATGAAATCAATGCCCCAGCAATCAAAAACCTCAACTTCTAAGATAAAGTTTTGTGGCATCTCATGTCGCTTGCTGATATTACCTCTCCTCTGACAAGCATCAAATTGCAGAACAAACCGATGAGCATCCTTAAACATTGTTGGCCACCAAAACCCTGCTTGAAGAACCTTAGCAACTGTCTTGAATGTAGCAAAGTGCCCTGCATATTCTGAACCATGACAATGAAAGAGCACGTCTGCAACCTCTTGTTCAGGAATACATCTTCTATAAATACCGTCTGCACAATGCTTGTAAAGATATGGCTCATCCCAGAAATACCGTTGAACCTCGCGTAAAAACTTCTTTTTTGCATATCGGGTAAAGTTATCTGGTTCCATCCCAACAGCAAGATAATTAACAATGTCACCAAACCATAGACGTGCATTGGGATCATCAGGAGAAGGATTAGAAACCGTGGCACAACCCAAATGAATGCAAAGTGGGAACCCTTTCAAAACTGCGTTCCTTGGTGAAGCTTTCTATGATTTTGTCTCCTGTCGATCGACAGAGTTTAGTGTGTCGATCGACACACTTGTTCTGAGGACGTGAACTTGAAAATTTTCTGCAATTTTAAACCCAACTTGCTCACCAATCATGTAGACATTCTCTTCTCGAAGAGCATCATTGATAGGAACGGATTCATCCACCTTAAGACGAGATAAATGATCTGCAACTCCATTCTCTATTCCTTTCTTATCCCGAACCTCGATATCAAACTCTTGTAACAATAAGATCCATCGCAAAAGTCTAGGTTTTGCATCCTTCTTTGTCATGAGATACTTTAGAGCTGAATGATCAGTATGGACTATCACCTTAGAACCCACTAGATATTGCCTAAACTTCTCAAAAGCAAAAACAACTGCTAGAAGTTCTTTCTCTATTGTTGCATAATTCCGCTGTGCGTCATCCAAAGTCCGACTAGCATAGTAAACAACATGCAGCTTTTTGTCTTTACGCTGTCCCAGAACTGCTCCTACTGCAAAATCACTGGCATCACACATCACCTCAAAAGGCAAATCCCAATCTGGAGGTTGCACTATAGGAGCACTCACTAATGCTTCCTTGATCTTCATAAAAGCATCCATACACTCATTAGAAAAATCAAAAACGACATCCTTGCAAAGTAACTCAGTGAGTGGTCGTGCCAACTTCGAGAAATCCTTAATAAACCTTCTGTAGAAACCTGCATGTCCCAGAAAACTCCTAATGTCTTTGACTGATTTTGGCGGTTGTAAGCTTGCCATAACCTCGATCTTTGCCTTGTCTACTTCTATCCCTTTCTCTGAAATCTTGTGCCCAAGTACAATACCATCTTTCACCATGAAGTGACATTTCTCCCAATTAAAAACTAGATGCTTCTCTTCACATCTCTCAAATACCTTGCACAAGTTGTCTAAACAGTTTGTAAGAGATGAACCGTAGACAGAAAAATCATCCATGAAAACCTCAACAATGTCTTCAATCATTTCAGAGAAAATAGACATCATGCACCGCTGAAAAGTTGCTAGAGGATTGCACAATCCAAAAGACATCCTGCGGTAAGCAAATGTTCCATAGGGGCAGGTAAAAGTTGTTTCTCTTGATCATCAGGATGTATAGGAATCTGGAAGAAACCCGAATAACCATCAAGGGAACAATAATAAGGGTGGTTGGCCAGTCTCTCAAGCATCTGGTCAATGAATGGGAGGGAGAAATGATCTTTCCTAGTTGCAGCATTCAGCTTCCTGTAGTCAATACACATCCTATGTCCAGTGAAGGTTCTAGTCGGAATCAGCTCATCCTTATCGTTCTTAACCACTGTGATTCCTCCTTTCTTTGGCACAACATGTACAGGACTAACCCATGAGCTATCTGAGATGGGATAGATGATTCCAGCTTCTAATAGCTTCATAATCTCTTTCTTAACCACATCTTTCAAGTTTGGATTCAGCCTTCTCTGATGCTCAATAGACGACTTTGTTTCATCCTTCAAGTGAATCCTATGCATGTCTGGAGATATACCTGTAAGATCATCAAGAGAATAGCCAAGCGCTTTGCAGAATTTTCGCAGCTTGCTTAAAAGTAAGATAGTCTCTGCATTTTTCAAATCATCATTAATAATCACATGATATGTGGAATTAGGACCGAGAAACGCGTACCTTAGCCCTGCTGGAAGTGTTTTGAGATCAATTTTAGAAGCATGTGCTTCGTTCCAATCACTCTTCCTAGCTGCTTTGGATGAAGTCTCTAGGATTTCTAGTTGAGCTACCATTGTCCCAATTGCTTTACATGACTCCATCATCCTTGCATACTTTGTTGCATCTCCATTAATGAACCCACATTCACTTTCTACCTTATTCAAAGCAACCTCTAAAGCATCTTCTATACTTAGCTCCTCAAAAACGTGATCAGCTACCTCATCTATAGTATCACCCATGAAAGTCTGACCATCAATTGTCGGTCTTTTCAACATCTTGTTCATATCAAACACCATGGTCATGTCATCTACTCTTAGCTCAATGATTCCCTTTCTGAAGTCAATAATAGCTCCTGCTGTGGCTAAGAAAGGTCTCCCAAGAATGAGGGGATCCTTTGGCTCTTTGCCATCATAGTCCAAGACGATGAAATCTGCAGGTATCCAACATTTTCCAACCTTGACTGGAACATCCTCTAAAACACCTTTAGGAATTCTCTTTGATTTATCTGCTAGTACCAAAACAATTGAAGTATCTTTAAACTCCGTCATCCGAAGCTTCTTAGCCACTGAGTAAGACATAAGATTGACACTTGATCCAAGATCGCAAAGTGATCGTGCAAAGTCCTGACCACCTATGTTGCAAGTAAGCACAAAACTGCCCGAATCTTTCATCTTCTTGGGCATCTTGTTTTGGATAAGCTTGGAACATGTCTCAATGATCATCATTACCCCTTCATCAAGAGTGATGGCCTTAGACACCATCTTATTCACATACTTTCTCAGAGAAGGAGCCATCTGACATGCTTTGTAGAATGGAATGCGAACTTCTAGTTGATCTAGTATCTCTTTGCACTTAGCATCCTCAATTTCCTTCTTAGATCTCTTAGGGAGCTTTGGGTAGGGTACCTTGGGGGTGTAGACGCGTTATGGTTCAGTCGGTTTGAGATTAGATGAAGAATTTCCGGATTCAGGAACGTGTCGATCGACAAGAGGGTCACGTCGGTCGACATAAGGTTTCTCGTGTCGATCGACCATATGTTCGCAACTTTTTTACGGAGGCGATTTATGAGTCTGTCGATCGACAGAGGAATCAGTGTCGACCGACATAGGTGATTTTCTGCTCAAAACTTCGTTTTCTGCATCTTCTTCAAGCTCAATGATCTCCTCTGTCACTGGATCAATCCCATAATTGCAACCATGAACTTTTCCACTCCTAGTATTCACTGCACTGTAATGTTCCCTTGGATTCACATCTGTTCTTCCTGGTAGAGTTCTCGATTGCCTCTTTATCGCTTCAGCTGTCTGAGCTACTTGGGTGTCAAATTTCTTCATATGGATATTCATGGATTCAAACTTGGAATTCAGCTCATTATACACAGAATCAATCTTCCCATTGAAGTTTGTAATCATATGGGTTTGCCCATTGAGAACCTGCCTTAACATGTCTTGGAATACATCTTTTGTCTTAGTAGGAGGGTCTATGTAATTTCCAGCTCCATAGTTCCTGTTCTGAGCTGGCTTTTGAGCTTGCTGATTCGTGGTGTACCCACCTTGGTTGGCATCAGTGCTCTTGAAGTTGTTGTGATAACCATTACCTGAGGAGTTTCTGTTGTTCTGATATGGAAATCTTTGCCCTTGAAATCCTTGACCACCAACAAAATTAATGTCTTCTTCCTCTTGCCCAGCTAATTCATCATCCTGGCCAACAAAAGACACATGCTGCTTCTTCAACATGTCATGGATTGAGTTCAAAGCTGCCTTCATCTCATTCAGATCTTCTTTCTCAGGAACTACTTATTTGGCTCTTTCTGCATCGATATTCTTTGTACTGCTGCTCTGAGTCAAGTTGTGGATGAGTTCCTTTGCTGATGCAGCACTCCTTGTCATAAAGTTGTCATTGCTTGCTGAGTCAAGAGCAACCTGATACATCATGTCTACTCCCCTGAAGAATGTGCTAAGTAGTTGCAGCTCAGTAAACCCATGATGAGGACAATCTCGTTGGTACTTCGAAAAACGAATCCAAGCAGCCTTGAATGCTTCCTTTGGGCCTTGCTTGAATGAAGAGATTTTGCTTCGCAGCTGCTCTGATTTTGCATCATCATAAAAGTACAGCAAGAAGGCTTTCCTGGTAGCTTCCCATGTTGTCAAAGACCCAGCTGGCAAACTGTTTAGCCAGCTCAAAGCTTCTCCAGCCAAAGAGTGAGGAAAAAACTGACAGTGGATGTAGTCACTGCTGACTCCATTAGCCTTGATCCCACTGCATATCCCTTCAAACTTCTCCAAGTGATCCATTGGGTATTCAGAACGTAACCCATGGAAAGGATTCTGCGCCACGTGGGTGTACTAGTGAAGCTTCAACTCAAAATCATTCCTCTCAAAGGATGGAGGTCTGATAGCTGATCTGTTGAGAAAGAACTGGTCAGGACGGTTGTAGTCAGCCAATGTGTGAACAGGTTGTTCAACATTATTGATTGGTTGTGCCACTTCGGCAATCACATTCCCAGCATCATCAATTCGCTGACCAGCCTCATTGTACTTGTTTCCTTGAGCATCCACCAAGTCTCCAGCCTCATTTGGTTTGATTATCAATCGCTGCATCTTGGCTGCTTTCCGGTTTTCGCGTTCTAGCTTTGCTAACTCTGAGTTCAAGAGATTGAAAAGCTCTTTGTCCTTGTTGCTTCTGGTACTGCTGCTAGGCATGCACCTGAAAATCACAAAGAAAAGAAGAAGAACACGTGAGTAACAAAAGAAAAATAAAACTTAGACTAAATCCTACTACTAAAAACGTATTGGTCTAGATCTAGTCCCCGGCAACGGCGCCAAAAACTTGATACGGGATAAGTTTTACCCTAAAATAATCTGCAAGTGCACAGAAATGCAATTGTAGTATTAAGGGGTCGAGATCCACAAGAACTAGTTAGACACAACGGTTTCTTGATTTGGATTAAGCTAAGCAAATAAAATTGTTATTAAAAGCAATAAGAACTGAATTAAAACTGTGATGTAAAATCAATTGGAGAAAAAGTTAAGCCTAGGGTATTCCTAAAGAGAATTCAGATTGTGACTAACCAAATTATAGGGTTTATTAGATTAAGTGCCATCTAGAACTACAAACACATCTATGTGCTCGCCAACTTTCGCTGCGCGAGACACCTATATCTAGAGACTACAGCACTGAGTTTCCTACGCGTACTTTCCGAATCTAGATATGCAATGCACACAAGTTGATTGGTTCACAAGGTCCCTAAAACGAGTTTCCTACGCTTTTAGGCCACCTTGCTCTCCTAGGATAGATCCAGTTAGTCAATAATGCTTTTGCATCTATTATCTAACCTACAAGCTCAATTCTAGGTCGCGAATCTAGAACTAAGTAATTGAAACAATCCTAGTAGAAGATCAATTGTAAAACCCTAATAATCTAGTATCATCAACAATCTTTCATCAATTTATTTGGAAACCTTAGACCTAACAAGAGATCTACTCAGACATGGTTGAATTGAACAACATAGCAAAAGTAGAAATCATAAAGAGAATAATATTAAAGGTAAAGGAGTTCAAAATCTTCTCTAAAAACGGATAGATTTCGGGATTTGTCTCTCCAGAAGCTCTCAAAAATACTCTCTCAAAACCTAGATAAAATTTTGTCTAATGATTACAAAGACTCTAAAAAACTATATATAGGTGTTTAAAAACGTCATGGGCTTTTTCCTTGCGGGATTAGGAAATCTGGGCCAAAACTCGCAGAGAAAAGGAAACTGGGAATCTGTTTTATCACGCTCTGTCGATCGACACAAGTGATATGTGTCGATCGACACACCCTTGTTTGACCTGGTCAACGTCCGAAAGTCAACATTTTTGACTTTTCTTCAAATCAGACCTGTTTTCTGCTTCTTTCTCCACTTCCGCTCCAAATTCTCCAATCCATTAAAATTAACACCTATATGACCTGTAAAAACACATAAAAGACTCCAAAACCAATATGAAAAACCCGTAAAAACCGTCATCTATCAATGTGATATCACTGTAGGATCAATTCCTACCATGTTCTCGAATGACCAGGCGAAAGCTCCCTTGTTCTTCTTTAATAGGTCGACCAGCCTATCTCTTATTTCTTCTTTTAAACCTCTCCCTATTGTTATACATCGCTCTAGACGTTCCTCGTCAACGCAGATTTTTTCATATAGATCCTTTTCGAAGATATTTGGATCTAATTCTCCAACTACTGAAAACCTCCGATTTTCGTTACCTGGGACTTCTGGTTCCGAGATCAAAGAGATAACGCGCGATTTGATTCTCGTAGTCATGGAGCAAATTCTGGCCACTCGCTGATTCCCCTTCACCGAACATAAACTATGTGGAGTTGGAAACTTGAGGCATTGGTGATAGGTTGACGGGATCGCCTCCATCATTGTTAGCCAAGGTACCCCCATAATTGCATCGAATACAAAGGGTCCCGATATTACATAAAAACAGTATCCATAGTAACTACTCCAATGGATACCGGGTAAACTGCGGTCCCTACTGCTAAAGCGAGGTTATTGATTCCATTCTTACTTCCATATTCTTCAAGTTTACGTTCATTCTATACATTGTTTCTAAACTCAGCAAAATCACCGTGCTCCCTGTGTCT
Source organism: Euclidium syriacum (assembly GCA_900116095.1). Lineage (NCBI taxonomy): Eukaryota > Viridiplantae > Streptophyta > Magnoliopsida > Brassicales > Brassicaceae > Euclidium > Euclidium syriacum. The sequence goes on from FPAK01000004.1 coordinate 2,899,557, forward strand.
ATCAGTATCTTTTCCATAGGGTTTCCTGCTAGATAAACGCGAATCACCAGGGGATCGTTATGGGGGATCGTGACCCCGTTAAGGTATGCGTCTTTGAAAGCCGCCGAAGAATGATACGTTGGAGCCGGGCTTATCTGTCAAGTCATCGGTATCTCTCGGATATGCTTCTTTATGGTTCCTTTTCAGTCCGAACTGCCCAGGATCGTGCCGACGTACTTCTTCATTCCCGAGGCTTCTTTTTACTTTTTCCTAAAGGAGTTTTCCCCTACATGGCGCGCCTAAAGTTGATGCTGAGTTCAATTTCTAATTATTTATAATTATAGGGGTTCATTTTTGGAATAAGTTAAGTAAAAGACAAAAAGAGAAACCTCGCAAAGAGAACTTTTTATTGATAATATCGGTTACAAGGGTGTTAACTCGGAATGCCGAGTTAATTTTATCAAAGAGAAGTATGAAACCTAGGATATCTAGTAATTCTTCTCTCCCATTCTGAATGAATTAAATTAGTGAGGGGGGGGGTGTGCATTTATATATCCTAGTAGTCGGTTTATCTTAACCCATGGGCTAACCTCGAAAAAATGGAAATATTCCATTTTTCTAAGATCAAGGAATCTCTGATAAGATTCGATTTTATTTTTTCCGAGCTTAGATTTCGGCTTGGGACGAAGTTGTTTACACATCCGCTTCAGACACTAAAATCTGATCATTCATCACCGAGGTATCCTTCGGTCAGCTGGGCCGAGGGTTCCAATCCTATTGAAGGGACTTATAACCTGATAAATCATAAGGGAAAGGTCGGTAGGGACCGAACCTCAATTACCGCCAAACTATTGATAAGGGGTGGTAACTCCACCATCAACAACTTTAAAACTTACTTTCCGCTATGTTTATATTTTAGAAACAAAATTTAATGAAACAAAACTTAAAACCAAATTTTGCAACCGTAAATTATGTCTACTGTTTACTACGAGCTACAAATATCTCGAAACGCTTTCACTTTTCATCAATGTCACTCTACGCATGAAGACATTGCTCCCAAATCTACTCAGTCATGAATGCTAGAGGATTTCTAGTTCGTTTAATCATATGCATGCACAAAGTGATGGAATTTGTACATTGATGCTTTCAAACTTGGTAGAAGATATATAAGTAAATATTATCCTAATTAAAATTTTTCTAAAATAACAATAAAACTATATGTTAGATAATAAGTAGTTGCTTTTATTTACATATACACTCGAATTTAAATACTTATGATGAAAATACTCCACTATAAATCTCTCATATGTGTAGGTATGCTCTGAAATTTATCTAAGAACCGTCGAAATTGTGTTGTTACATCACATTAATAAATATTGAGAGCTTAGAATCGTGTCTAAACATGTGCTCTAACATAAAAAGAAATATTCGTATAAGTAAATAATAAAATATATAAAAATTGTCTAATATATATAATAAATAATATTATTACCATAACGTTCTATTAGTTTTCTCGGAATAAAGACGAGGTATGTTTTGACGAGTCGGACCATCTAACAACGCTTGAATTACAACATTTATTACTTAAAAAATATATAAACAAATAAGGTTTTCTCCTTTACTAATATATGAAGTGTCATCTAAGTTTTTTTTGTGCTGAAATGCCGTTGTCTAATTGGCGTAGACGGAAAAGTTTATGACGTGTAAATGTGACATGTATTAACATTATACTTTGATTGGAAGATAATCATTCGAAATGATGACATGTAAATCAGTTTTCTGAGCCGGGCCAAAACCAAACGCTTTGAATCTTTTGACCGATAAAAGAATGGAATGCGGATCCTTTGTGTTCGAATAGATCTGATTGGTTGATATTATTTTTGTTATTTCTTTTTAAGATATAAACGGAAACGTCTCTGGATGAGATGTAGAAATATAATATTGAATTATATTCAATCTCCATATTTAGCCAATCAGATTAAGGAAACGAAGAGTCCGATTAATTAATAATATATTACCATCAAACTTAACCAATCGAATTAAAGAAACAAAATGTTGGTCAATCGAATGATCAAGTGCTATTGTTCAACTCAAGACTTAGACTTTCTGGAAAAGCTTTGGTCGTTGTGGTCCGGCCCTTTCACTGTCAAGGAAGTTAAGCCATATGGAGCTGTAGTGTTAACCAACAAGGGAGGATATTTTTTTTACTGTGAATGAATATAGAGTGAAGCTCTACTATGGAGATGGCCCAACAAACCAACAAATCATTATGCATCTCCAAACTGCTCCTCCTAGTCCATTTTACTTGCCATGATAGTCAAGCTATTGACTTTAAACAAGCGCTGAGTGAGAGGCAACCCACTAGATCCGTTTTTTTGGTTTCTAGGCGAGGAGATTCAACAAAAATTTGTGAGTGTGATACGCGAGTCGACCGACCTCTCATTAAGGTCGCAGAACTTCATTCTTCTTCGGTAATACGACCTTTTCGATTCTCTTTCATCTTTGTTGTTCACATCCTTTACTTTCTTTGTTATACCGGGACGGTGTAATTTATGGGGGAATGCATATCTATTGCTGATGAACTCTACTTTTTTTATCTCAACTTGTTTTTTATTGAGTCAAAACCGTTGAGGAAACGATGATTATAACTAGGACATGAGCCACATTAGCATGATTTCAATAACCATCATTGCAAGATTCAGCTTAAGTCGATGACTAATGAAAAACCTGGGAGCATATCAACCAACCAGAAAATGCCCATGTCTTCAGTTATTGAAACACATGTAAGTCTGAGCTATTGCACTTTCTCATTGTAGGAGCTAGTCCTCGTTTAATGCAACTAAAAGATTTTTCATATAGTTATACTTTACAGCTCTCCCTTTAGACAAGTTTAAATAAATTGAATTTGTGCTTAATTAACCTAGTGATGAGGCTGAGGAAAATTTATGGGAATGCCAACTATTCATCACTAGAAGCTCGGGGTATAAAAATCTCATTAATCGATGTACCCTGAGAACCTAGGTAAACGGTGCAGCTAGGAAAAATTTTCGTGATGCCATTATGCGCCTAAGCCTTGTGAAATTTGAAAGAAAGAAAAAGTAATGAAATGAATAAGTCTAGAAAAGAGGGAATAAACTTTAGTTTGAGGATTTTTCTTAGATATGATATTGAAAAGGGGAAGAACTTGTTCTTTGGAAAATGCTTCTATGATGTATAAATAGAAGGGATGAAAGCTTGTATGGATTGATTGTTAGATTGTGGTGCAAGTATGGAGAAGTTGCTACGCTTAGGGGAAGTACATGGCGGTCTTGATTTGATTGATAATTGTTTTGTGTGGATTAAGTAGACAAGTATATGTGGTTGTTCTCATGAGTTTCCAGCATTTTCAACACTTTTTTCCAGCAACCTTAATTATTTGCTTGAGGACAAGCAAGGGTTTTAGTCTTGGGGAGTTTGATGTATCATGGATTTTACCGATTTTTCTACCATGATACATGTAATTTTCTAGAGTATTTCTACTATGTTTTATGTATTTATACAGGTCTAGCAAGCAAAGGATGATTTGGAACAAAATGAGCTAATGTGAAGATATTTGGAGCAAAACTAGCAAATGAGCTGCAGAGACAGAAACAAAGGCAAGAAGTCGGATGACCTTTGACCCACTTAACCGACGAACAAGGAGACGATATACATATCAATTTGTAGGCACTGGAGTTAACTTTCATTTTCAATTGGAATAAAGCCCAAAGGATGCTGGGAAGCCCAAGATATAGTCGTTTTACTGAAGACATGTCATTCTAACAGAATTCACAAGACTGGCCCGATTCACTCCACTAAAACCTCTCAAGTTTTAAGGAGGTTCTACCCTAGGACTAGCCTAAGGAGCTATACAAGAAGGTCTCCAGCAGCAGAAGAAAACACAAACGAAATTCATCATCATATAATCAAAAAGTTACTTTGTTTTCTATTCATCTTTGTTACTAGTTTCCTAAGTATTACTCTTTCTATTAGATAGTTAGACCTTAAGAAGCTAAGAGGTTGTCATTAGTCATTGTAGATCCTTGATAATGTGTTGTTTTTAGGGTTTTATAACCCATAATTTTGTTAGTTTTAGAGTGTTTTGCAGGTCTATATACAATATATTAGGTAATTTGAGCATTTGGGATGATTTGGAGAAAGTGGAGCAAAAAGGGGAAAAATCAATAAATGGGAGATGCAGTCTCGGATTTGACTTCTAAAAGTTTGATATTGGTTGAAGGTCTTCCCGGTACTCAAATTTGATCAATCCGGTTCCAAAAGAAAGATATGGAAGTTAGCTTTCATCTCCAAGTTGTTTGAAGTGATTCCCATGTCTGTAGCTCAAGATATGACCGTTTTAGTGAAGACATGTCTGATCTGTCGCGAGCTGAAGAAAACTGTGCATCTTCTATAAGTGCATCGATAGATGCAGTCCCAAGAAAAACAAAAAAAATCTCTATTTTGCTGATTCTTTTGGGCCTGGTTGTTTCCTTTTATTGGCCCAACTATTCTAGGTCGTCCCAAATGTTATAAAATGGAATTTTCAGCCATTGTTTAGGCTCTGCTTTATTTTTCTATGGTTTTTAATAGAGAGATTGTTTCAGGGAGACGGAGAAATCCCGAACTCTTTTTGTTTCTCTTTTGATTTCTCTTTGCAATCTATTCAAAACATGTTTGTGTTTAATCTCTTCATGTCTGAGTAGTTTGTTGGTTAGGTTTAGGGATTCAAGGGATTGATGAATCATAATTAGAGTTTTCTCAAACTATGAATCGTTTATAGTTCTTCAATTAATCTGATCTTATTTACTTAGATTTAGCCTGCGCAACTACATATAAGTCATAGATTAGCTAAGGAAACGGAAGTGGACTTAGTTAGTTTAAACAAAGATTAATTGAGCTAGTAAGACTAGTAGCAAAGGAATTTGGACTAGAGATCTAGTGAACTCAGCAAACCTGATTTATTGCATGTCTTACTTGTTAGGTTACGCAAAGGAATTTGGTAATTTAGCTAACTAGACATAGTTAGTAATTCGCAGCGGAAGCTGGTTTACTATGGAGTTGTGTTTGTGTTTAAGAACTTTGGTTAGATTTCCTAGTAGATTCCCGCCTTGATTCAGAAATCCCGAGAATATCCCTACACCTAACGCCTCAACCAATAAGATTTACAACAACAGCTGTTTCGTGTTTTCTTAATTTTAGTCTTTTTAATTACTTATTTCCAACCTAGCTTAATTGAAACTAGAAGATTATTGTGTTCTATCTAGTCCCTGAGGATACGATACCCTTTGTACTACAATTGTCTTCACTGTGCTTTTGCAGTTTCATTAGGGAAAACTTTCTCTACATCAATCCTCAAGTCCTACTCTCTTTACTTTTATGCAAGCTTTGATATTAATATTGATGATCGTTTTGCTTGCTATGTGTGAGTAGTTTACTTGTTAGATCTAGGGTTTTTCAATGGTTTTATAGATCTCTATAGCAACTTAACATGATATGATTAGTAATGTACTTTAATGGTATCTAATACAATATATTGATTTTATCACTTAGGATATTGATCTCTAGGTTTTGCTATCTTATACACCATTCTATAGCAAGGTCATAACATGATTTTTAGTAGGTAATCTTGTTCTTGTTCGAATCAACATTTGGCTTTGAAGGTTATGAACAATCAAATCAAATTTTATTGCATGTGCTAACTACCTTAGGTTGAAAAGCATCCTTTCTAATATAGTTATTAGTACATAGGTATAGTGCCACTGGAGACCGAGTGTTATATATCTACGCTTTATGTGTTTAAGAGTCTATTGGTTGTTTATTTTGTATTGATCTATATTTCATGTGATACTTCCCTTGATATAGCGCCTTTAATCTATAAGTTACTGTTGAGACTAGGTTCAACTTCTAATTATTTATAATTAGAGGGGTTCGTTTTTGGAATAAGTTAAGTAAAAGAAAAAAAGAGAAACCTCGGAAAAGAGAACTTTTTATTGATAATATCGGTTCCAAGGGTGTTAACTCGGAATGCCGAGTTAATTTTATCAAAGAGAAGTATTAAACCTAGGATATCTAGTAATTCTTCTTCCCGATTTTGAATGAATTAATTTAGTGAAGGGCGGTGTGTATTTATATATCCTAGTAGTCAGTTATCTAAGCCCATGGGCTAACCTCGGAAAAATGGAAATATTCCATTTTTCCAAGATCAGGGAATCTGTGATAAGATTTGATCTTATTCTGTCCGAGCTTAGACTTCGGCTTGGGATGAAGTTGTTTACACCACCGCTTCGGACACTAAATCCGATCATTCTTCACCGAGGTATCCCTGGGTCATCTGGGCCGAGAGTTCCAATCCTATTGAAGGGACTTATAACCTTATAAATCAACAGGGAAAGGTCGGTAGGGACGGAACCTCAATTATCGCCAAACTATTGATAAGGGGTGGTAACCCCACTATAAACAGTAAGTCCCCCCAGTTCGTCCGAGAATGACTTCGGAAGAGTTGGCGAATTTCCATAATTTTAATAGCTTGTCGATAAATGAAACTCGGTTGCGGTCGATCTTTGTCTTCAGTAGTCTTGAATCTTCTTCCTTTCTTTCGATTTTGTCCTTCAATATGGCAGGAAAGAGCGTAAAAAATGAAAAGTCTACTACGCGCAAATTTCTCGATATCTTCAAAACCTTTCTACTTCATCACTATAAAACCAAAATTTAGTTTTTGTAGATGAACCTTGTGGAAGGTTGCCTACGTACCCTTAGGAGGGATCAAGCCACACGTAGTTCCGAAATTTGGATATCTGTTCCTTATCTCGAAAATCCGAGATACCAACAATTTTTTTTTTTTTAAGACTCTACATTCGGAGTTTTTTTAGTATCAGTGTTTCGTCTCCGAGGGAAAGGTTGACTTCTCTTTCTCCTTTTGGGCTCCCTTGAAGGCAGCACCTTGCCTCGGTTTCATTTCTTTTCACCGAGAAGATTCCAAGTGGAGTCGGAAATTTGAGGCATTGATGATATGTAGAAACCACTCCTTCCATTAAAAACAGCCAGGAAGTTCCGAGGATTATGTTGTAGAGAATCGGTCTTTCTATCACGTTGAATTTGACGACTGATTGTTCCTCCAACTGTTACTGGGAGTTCTACTGTTCCGAGTGTTGGAATATTTTCGCCGCTAAATATATACATCTTCTATGGACTGCGGTCGATATGCTGAAAGTTCTTTCGAAAATCTTGTCTCATACCAACTTCCGTTAGTTAAGGCGTCAATGGCTAGTTCGTTAGAGATATCAAGCTGAAAGTACATTGTCTTGAATCTCTTCATAAAGCTCTTGAGTGGTTCAGTTAAAGTTTGTTTTATAGACTAAATAACGGAGATCGTGGCTGGTCGTTCGAGGTTGAACATGTATTTTTTCAGGAACTTCTGCCGTAACTCGTTAAAATTCCTTATTGAATTAGGTGGCAGGTCGGTTATCCATGTTTGGGCATTTCCGCGTAAAATTTTCGCGAAGTACTGACACTGCTTCTCCTTCTTTTCGGATGAAGGAATCTTAGCTTGATTGATTGTGATCGTGAACGCTTTAAGAAAAGCTCTTGGATAACCAATTCCGTTGTAGGTCGGAAGTTCTAACCTCCCATTTCTAAGTGCATAAGGTCCGGCAATTTTTGTTCTAGAAGAATCTCCTTCCATGTTTGTGAATGTCTGATTAAAATGTGGAACATCGACGGAAGAGTTTTGAAGCAAGGCTTTCATATCCCGAAGTTCACGATGTAATTCTGCTATTGAATTATCTTTTCTCGAAATCTGATTGCCGCCTAATGACCTTGCACTGTTAATCTTTTCTCGGTTCCTCAGTATTGGGCTCTGATCCTCCTCTATTTCTTTTGAACTCTGGAATGTATTTCGTCCCTTCACTTCTGGATATAAGCGGTCTTTTGAAAAATTTTATGTTTGTCCGCGATCCCGAGTTTTCTTTTCAGGAATTTCCAAAATATCACTTAAAGACTCTTCGTGCTCTTGGTTCGCCCATCGAGTCTGCATTCCGAACTTATGGGTTGTAATCTTGGTGGGTTGTTGGTCCCAACGAGTCATTTGTGGTTTTCTATGAGTTGTGACTATCATTGGCCCTAACTTTTCCGAAGTTTTTTTTTACTTTTCCCTAAGGGAACACCCCCCTACCTGGCGCGCCAAATGTTGAGACTGGGTTCAACTTCTAATTATTTATAATTAGAGGGGTTTGTTTTTGGAATAAGTTAAGTAAAAGACAAAACGAGAAACCTTGGAAAAGAGAACTTTGTATTTATAATATCGGTTACAACGGTGTTAACTCGGAATGCCGAGTTAACTTTATCAAAGAGAACTATTAAACCTAGGATATCCGAGTTAACTTTATCAAAGAGAAGTATTAAACCTAGGATATCTAGTAATTCTTCTCCCCGATTCTAAATGAATTAATTTAGTGAAGGGGGTGTGTATTTATATATCTTAGTAGTCGGTTATCTAAGCCCATGGGATAACCTCGGAAAAATGGAAATATTCTATTTTTCCAAGATCAGTGAATCTGTGATAAGATTTGATCTTATTATGTCCGAGTTTAGACTTCGGCTTGGGACGAAGTTGTTTACACCCCCGCATCGGACACTAAATCCAATAATTCTTAACCGAGGTATCCCTCGGTCATCTGGGCCTAGAGTTCCAATCCTATTGAAGAGACTTATAACCTGATAAATCATCAGGGAAAAGTCGGTAGGGACCGAACCTCAATTATGGCCAGACTATTGATAAGGGGTGGTAACCCCACCATCAACAGTTACTACACAACAAATTCTAGCTAAGTTATTTAGAATCATTCACACTTCCTGGTTAGAATTGAAACTCGACATAATCTATGTGGAGTCGATAACCTTTAGTTATATATTGTGCATTTGCTGTTAGTTTAGGTGAAATATTTCACGTCAATATGTGTATGAAATTTCGGAGTAGGCAGGAAAAAACTTCGATTTTGGGTTCACAATACAAGGTAAATACACTAAATCGAATCTCTAGAGAAGTGGACCTATAACCCTAAACAAGCAAGGTTGAATAGAAAGAAAAAAACAAACTCTTTACCTAATTGGCTGAACGGTGGTGATGAAGATGGTGAACTACACTGCCGTCGTCTATGTCGAGAAGATGAAGGTGCCTTTTCTTCGATAAAAGTGAGATTATCGTTAAAAAAAAAAGCATATGAGGTTTTTAATTGAAAGACTCTAAAATATAGTAGAGACTTCTTTTTCTTTTATTTTAGTTTTATTTGTCACAATGGCAACTCTTTTGAATATTCGTTAAATTTTTTTCCTTTATTTATAATTAATAGTATCATAGTATTAACATTATAATAAATTTTACTTATAAAAAAAATTTATTCCACAAAGAAGAGGAATATAACTTATATTTTCAAATCTCCTTTTTTTTTTTACTTAGCTGACAAAACTCAACCAAGTAATAATTGATTCATATTATAGTAATCTTATTTTCAAATAATTTACATATTCATTGTTGACTCATTTCTTTATGTTTTACATTGATATATTTTCCTAAATATCAATATATATATATATATATATATCCATACCTTAAATACAAGTTCATGTTTTAATTTTTTATAAAGTCCAAATCTCATTATTTATTAACAAACCAAGATTTTGATAAAATTGTAAAAAATATTAAAATATTTTTCTTTTTTATTATCAATATATCTCAACAATAAGTGTATGTTATTGTTTAAAAAGTCCACATTTCATTATTTAGCAATAAATTTATTTTAAAAATTTCAATAACATTCAACAAAATTCACTTTAGTATTAAACTTCATTAATTTTCTTACCAAAACAACATAAATCACTCTTACTCAAGAGAAGAAGAAAATTTGTAGCTATAAAAAGGAGAAAAACAAAATTGTATTGACAAAAAAATAAATCACAAATCCTTTATAAGAGAGGATTTTGAAAACTCAAAACCCTAGAAATTTCAAAATCAGGGGTGAAATCAAAACTCAGATGCTAAAGAGAGGTCTCCACGAAAGTACTACCAGCAAAGAGTACCAATTGGTGGTTTTTTTAACGAATACAGAAATCAGTGTGTGACCACATCTTAGTCCCCGCGAATCAAATTAGGTGTTGGAGATTGCGAGTAGCGATTTATACGATGGTGGTGGGTAACTCCACAAATCGGAAGAAGCCATGATGAAACAACAACAATAGTTTGTTCATGGTTTCTTATGATTTGTTAAGTTACCCAACACCATTGTATAAAGCGCTACTCACAATCTCAAACACATAATTTGATTCATCAAGACCGAGATATGGTCAAACACTAACTTTTGTATTCTTTGAAAACCCACAGATTGGTACTCTTTGCTGGTAGTACTATTGCGGGCTGTATCTCTTCTATACCTAGAGTCAATGAGATTTGATTTAACCCCCAATTTTGAGCTTTCTCGAAATTTTTAGCTTTTCAATTTTCCGAATTCATCTTTAATAGTGGCTTTGTGGTTGTTTTGCTTTGCTAGTGTTACATGGTAATACCAATTCGATGTATTTTTTAGATGTTCGGCCTCGAGATTGATAAGGTGGTTGAGGATTATGTGTTGAAATGTTAATCTTAAGACTTTTGGTTTTTATGCTTAATCTTTTTGAGGTTTTATCTTTGATGTTTAATATCATGTTCATGTTTTTTTTTGGGTTTCTACGATGATACCGAAACTCCATCACCGACTCTTTAGGAGATGTAAGTAAATAGAAATTTTTTTATTTATATATATTAATAGACATTAGAATGTAGCATATTTCATGCAGTTTTATCGAAGGTGGAAGACGAGTGAAGCCTTTGTGTGTACCATCGTCTTCTACTTCTTCTTCTCCGATGCTAAAAAGTAAGTGTTTCATTCTAATCTTTCGACATGTATATTATATATATAGTTCTTTTAAACTATCAGCCAACAAGTAGACCATCTAATTGGAAAAAGTTTATACTACTTGAAACTCCATCATCATATGTAAATAACGAGATGGTTATACCTCCTCCTCTCAATTATAACGGTAAGTTGTGGGTAGTAAACATTCAAGATTTACATATTATTCTAAACCATTTAAAAATATTATACAACCGTTCGACCAAATATTGATTCGTCATTTGTATTGTTTCAAACTTAATCATCATATGTAGATAACACGATGGTCGTACCTCATTCAAAAAATAATAATGGTATGTCTTATTAATGTTGTTTTTTCAAGTAAAAATATTATTATTCGGTTTTCTATAAAAATTTTCTACAAAGTACATAATTGTTTAATTAATGCAGTGGAGTGTGTTACCAGATCTTCATCGTCTTCAATCTTTGTAACTCTGTTGGCGGACCGAACAAATTCGGCTAATAATGGTTACACCACCATCTCGTAAACAAAGAGATGAAATATAACTTTTTAACATACTTAATTATAATATAACTTATTATTAAATCAGATAAATCTATAAATAGAAACGGATATACCAAAACGTTTAATATATACATATGTTCTATATATTTTTATTATTTATCCTATTTATTTTACATAATATTACATTTTTAATTGAACTAGGTCCTATACTCACTCAAATTTCATTATTTGAACTAACATATACAACAAATACACCTCTTGCTGCTAAAAAAACCCACGTAAGTAAATATTTTGTAATGGCTACACCGCATTTGGTAAACAAAGAGATGAAATATTACTTTTTAACATATTTACTTATAATATAACTTATTATTAAATCAGATAACTATTTAAACATGAACGGATATACCAAAACACTGAATGTTTTTGCGTTCTATATATTTTTACTATTTATCTTATTTCTTTAATATAACATTGCATTTTCATTTGAATCAGGTCCTATATTCACTCAAACCCCCCCCCCATTATCTGAGCTCATATATACAACAAATACACCTCTTGTTACGAACAAACCACGTAAGTTAATAAGTTTTCGATACAAAAATATGTGTTTGCATGAAACACTTTCATTATAACTTTTTAACTTTAAGTCGCTGATTTTAAAGTATTTTATTTTTACCCATTTGGATTGGAGGTAGGCCACGAGAAAATAAAGAAAATACAGCGAATGGATATCCCTTAGGTTAGTTATTTGTTTTATAATATGATGTCATTTGATTCTACACTTTGATGAAAAATTTATAGCTTTTTATTACTGATTTATCTTATATACAAATCCAGTAGGTGTATATTGACTCAAAATCAATTATCTGAACTCACACGTACAACAATCACATCGGTTGTTGTTAAGAGACCACATAAGTTTAATTTTTTTTTTTTTTTTTTGCATCACATCTAATTAAAATATTTAAAAATATATTTTTTTAAATAAGTTTAAATAGTTGGTTCTAAATATATATTTTCACATTATTATTTACATCATATGACATTTTTACAGGAGGTAACCCATTAAAAAACAAGGAAATTAGAGTTTTTAGTGGGATGTTAAGTGAGAATTAAGAGAACGAAACTCTTTTACCAAATTAAAAGATATGTAAGTCATAAAGTTTATGATTGACAATTTTTGAATAGTTTTTAAGTAATTGTTAATTATGGCTGGTCGGCCATCCACAAAAAAAGAAAGCATATTGTCATATTGTTAAAATATAGCGTAAGTTAAAATTGTTTTAATATTGACTTCTCCTATTGTTAAAAGAAAATCGTAAGTTTAAATTTTTCTAATATTTTTGTAGGTTCGTAAATCAAATGAAAGTTGTATAGGAGGTAGATAACAAAAAATTAAGGACAATGTATGCACTGGATCGACAACAACCACACCTCGACTCGAATGATACAACGTACGGAGTTTTTTTTTATTGATTATTAAACATTTTGTGTGGTATAGATTATTGGTCTAACCAATTATTAGATGTAGGACCTAGACCAACAAAACAGCGATAATTCTATCACGCAACTATGCATCATGACGATGATGACAATGTTCATATATATTTTTTTCATACTGATGTATAATATTATTAACAAATGTTATTTTAAAAAAATGTCGGTTTATTTGTTGTCAGCTTATAAAAATAGATATGCAGAATCAAGTGAATCAAAAAATGATGAAATGGATAATAATGAAGATGTTGATTGTGATTGGGAAGAATCTCTGTCGAGGTTACCGCAATCAGGTAATTGTGATCATTTGATGGGTAAAATTATTACGATAAATGATTATACAGTTGTCATCATAGGACTTTGTAGTGATTGTAATTAATGAAAACCCTTACAAGTTGAGTATTTTTTTTAATATTATATACAATAAACTCTAATGGTTTATATATACACAGGATATTTTGACGATGGTGACCCGATATATAATTATCAATTTTGTGATGCTTATATGTAGTATGGTGAGAGGGTAGAAAAAAGATTACGGAGACAAACACTATTCTTCTTAGTGTGTTGTAAAGAGGGGAGAGTTTTTCTACCGAGACGTAAACCCCCCCCCTCATATTCTAGTACAATTTTTATTTAACGGTGATGATTTGAATAAACATTTATGTGAATTTATAAGAGCTTATAACATGATGTTTGCTTTCACATCGTTAGGTGGACAAATATACCACTCCGTAAACAATGGGTGTTGACCATACGTTTTCTAGTTGAAGGGTCAAAACTATCCCCGCATTGGTGATATTATTCATAAGACTGGTGAATGTCCAAAAATTTTGCAGTTGTATATATGGTACTGCTTGAGAGTTGACAAATCGGTTGGAGGCATATTGGTAATTAGCTCATATTCATATTTATTGACTATAAATATTTTTCGATATTATTTTGGGTTTTTATTTGTAGAGATTTGATTTTTTTATAACGTTTGGTATTTTTATCTTACAGTGGTGAATATGGAGTTCGTAAAAAACTCAAGGAACAAGTTGTAAGATTCTTGAAAGAGATGTTGGATGTTGTGAATCCCTACGTTCAGACTTTTAGAGCTGCTAGGGACAGATATGATGTTAGTAACGAATCTGGAATTCAGCTTAGACTTATTGAGCGTAGGTCTAAGGATAGAAGGACTCATAATCTTCCGACAGCCGATGAAGTTGTTGCTCTAATTCCCGATGATTTTAGACTCAATATGGAATCACAAGATATCATTCTCGAGACTATGAGTGGCCACTTATAGAAGATAAGTGAGTTACATCCTGCTTATCTACCACTTCAGTATCCATTGATGTTTATATATGAAGAAGATGGTTTTAGATTACATATACCTATTGGTCATGAAGATTTCGAAGGAAGAGAACGCCATTCGATAACAATGAGAGAGTTCTACGCCTACATAATTCTCAAAAGGCGTGGGGAAGCTCCTACTCTTACCAGATCTAGAATGTTGTTTCAGCAGTTTTTGATTGGTTCTTATACTATGATAAAATCAAATCTTCTTCGTTATCAATGGTTTAATCTGGAAAAAAAAAAAAAATTGGTCTGATAACTATGAAACTATCCGGAAAGTAGCAGAGGAAGGTGGGGCAAATCTAACTAAGCAGGAAAAGAAAATATTTATACCAGCGAATTTGACCAGATGCAGAAGGTATATGATGCAGCACTTTCTGGATGGCTATATGCAAGTATCGTAGATTTCCATAACTTTTCTTTACTTTTACTTGCAACCCTAAATGGTCGGAAGTCACGCACTTTTTGAAGCAATATAATCTGACTACTGAAGATAGCCTAGACATTATTTGTAGAATTTTCAAGATGAAACTCGATAATCTCATTAAAGAGTTAACCAAAAAAATGGGTCATGTTTTGGCAAAACATCAGCAGGTATTTTTATTTGTTTCCAAATACTAATTATTGTTTATACTAAAAATTATAAATATTAATTTTTGTACGATTTTTTATATGTTATTCACAGTTATGTACACCATCGAGTTCCAAAAAAGAGGGTTACCACATGCACATATACTTTTTTTCAAGGAAGGCGGATCGACTTTTCCTAACACTGATGATATCGATAAAATAATATGTGATGAAATTCCAAAAAAATAGTCTCCAACCTGTTCTCGACAAGGCTATAGGCGAAACCATGATGCATGGTTCAAAATTAAAAGGATAATGTATGTATGGTTGATGGAAAGTGTTCGAAAAAAATTCTCAAAACAGTTCAATGAGGCCACATCTATTAATGATGAAACTTTTCCATTTTATAGACGTCGAAATAATAAGAGGACAGTTGAGAGAAACGGGTTTCATCTTGATAATAAATATGTTGTTCCATACAACAAAGATCTTCTCAAACGATACCAAGCTCATATTAATGTGGAATCGTGTGTCCAATCACGGGCTATCAAGTATTTGTTAAAGTATATACATAAAGGCTCTGACTATGTAGATGCATCAATTGAGCAAGGTGGAGAAGATGGTGAAATTGATGAAATTGAGACCTATTATAATTGTAGGTAAATATATCTTTTATTTTTTTATGATATGATTAATTTTTTTTTCTCTTTTTGATTGTTTCATATATTTCCTTTTTAATTAGGTATATATCTCCATGTCAAGCAACTTGGAGAATTATGGCTTTTCCTAGAATGTTTCGTGCCATAGTTGTGGAAAAAAAAAAAAAAATTCACCTTTCGAACCGGCATATGATATACTTTGATGCATGCGAACTGTTTGAAGGTGTTATTAACAGAAGCTCCGTCAAAGAATCAATGTTTTACCAGTTTGATGGAAGCGTGTAAAAAGTATCCTGAATTAGCAAAAGGCAAAACATATGCATAATTTCTCTCATTCTTCATATGGGATTTAAAAGAGAGGGAATTGAGACCAAGGAAGAGTCGTAAAGGTATGACAATTGACATGATTGCTCATGTTAATCAAGTCTGTGATGAGTATTATTACTTTCTTCTTTTGCTCAACTATGTAACATGTCCAACATGTTATAATGGTATCAAAGTTTTTGAAGAAGTTATTTACCCGACTTTTAAAGAAGCTTGCGCTGCAAGGAGTCTACTTGACGATGACAAGGAATATATCGAAGCTATAAAAGAAGCAAGCAATTGGGGCTGTGGAAATTTTTTGTTGAGGTTTTTTGGTGTTATGTTTATTGTTGAATGCATCACATTTCCTCATGTTGTGTGAAATGAAACCTAAGAATATCTTACTGAAAGCATTCTTTGCCAAGAGAGGAAAGATCGTGGTATCCCTTGTATGTTCAAAATTTACCACGCATGTCTATATTAATTACATATATTCACTCATTGCAGATTTAAAGCTGAATGTTGATCAAATTAAAAATGTTGCTTTGAGTAAACTTCAAGCTAAGTTGGAGAGCAATGAGCGCACGCTAAATAAATGGAAAAATATGCCATTAGCCGATGATTTTGAGGCTTATGAGGGAAATCGCCTAGACGATGAGAAGAGGTATAATCCTGAAAAAGAAAGATATGAAGCAGAGAGATTGCTTGGTATGGTAGCAGATGAGTAAAAAAGAGTGTATGATGAAATTTTAGATGATGTGTTGAATAAGAAATGTGGAGTATTTTTTCTCTTTGCTTTTGGAGGAACATGAAAAACTTTCATTTGAAGTTTAATCTCTGCTTATTTACGTTACAGAGGAAAAATCGTTATCAATAATGTTTCGAGTAGAATCGATGCGCTTTTGTTACCTGGCTGTAGAACATCTTAATCGATAGTTGGAATTCCAATTGATGCCGACGAACTCACAGTTTGTAATATGATTCTGGGATCCGATCTAGGTAATTTGGTTGTAGCGGAAAATCTTATAGTTTAGATGAAGCTCCAACGATGAGTTGACATTGTTTTGAGACATTGGATCGCAGTTTACGTGATATTATTAAAACCGATGAATATAAGCCATTTGGTGGTAAGGTTGTGGTGTTTGGCGGTGATTTTAGACACATTCTTCCAGTTATTCCTGGGGGAGGAAGATCAGCAACGGTAACATTGTCGAGTGTTTAGGCTTACCAAAAACATGAGATTACTTGCTGATTTAAAACGAGCAAGAATGTGAAGAAGTAAAGCAGTTTTCAGAATGGATATTGGCTGTTAGTGAAGGAAAGATAAACACTCCTAATGATGGAATTGTAGACATTCCTACTCCTGATGATTTATTGATTACAAAATTTGGGGATTGTGTCAAGAATATTGTAGAAAAAATTTATGGGAGTGGTTTCAACAGTTCAAAAAGTGTGAACATAACAAAACAATTTTTTGTCCTACTAATGACGACGTCGATAAGGTTAACGAGTATATAATCAAACATTTTAGAGTTACGAGACATATAATTTTATTATTATTATTGTCTACGTAATATAGTAATAAGCTTATATGAACTTTTTGTTATTTTTTCAGGGAGGAGAAAATATATCATAGTTTGGATAGTATCGTTCCTTATAATGTTGATCCATACGATGAAGTTCAATACCCAATTGAATTTCTAAAGAGTGTTAAAAGATCTGTATTTTCAAGGCATTATTTGAAATTAAAGGTTGGGGTTCCAGTGATGTGTCTACAAAACATTGATCCTAAGAATAGTTTATGCAATGGCACTACGCTTATTGTGAGGTAGCTAGGTCGTCATGCAATTAAAGCAACGATTTTAACATAAAATGATGATCTTCTCAAGACAGTGTTGATCCTAGAATGTGTTTGACACCACCTGGGACAAAGTTCCCTTTTATAATGTGTAAGAGGAAATTTTCGTTAACTTTAGTATTTGCGATGACAATCAATAAAAGTCAGGGTTAAACTGTTGAAAATGTTAGTTTGTATCTACCAAAACCTGTCTTTTCTCATGAACAACTATAGGTTGTATTGTTTAGAATGAAGCGTCGATCTGGATTGAAGATTCTAATAACAGACCAAGATGGTGTTGTACAGAAAAAAAAAAAAATGTTGTTTTTACGGAAGTGTTTAAGAAGTTGAGAAATAAATAATTGTTTGTATGAATGAAATATATTTTTGTGTATCTATATGTAAATATTACTCGAAAAATAAATATGTATATATATCATTTTCCGAATATGTCTTTTGTATTAATTAATATATAATATAATAATAATTCCCATTAAAATTATTGTCACCAAATCATTAAATATCAAGTCATAATGAATTTTTATTTTATAAAAAATATTAATAGTTATATGATTATGTTTTACATAAACTATAAATTCATGTATGGTAAAAGAATTTCAGTAATTATTATTCATGCAGACGCCGCAAAGTTTTCCTCCATAATGGAATGGGAAAATTTATTGTTTGAAATATCAAACATATACGTAGAGACCAATCCAATCAATAGATACGTTACAGACCATTCATATCATTATGTTGTACGATAAATCAGAAGTAAAACCAATCAATTGCGTTAATGATCACCACTACTTGGTTTTTCAACGATTTAACTCTATTTTAGATGGAACTCAAGAAACCAACATTCCTGTTTGTAAGATTATTATATGTATATTTGCATGTTTTTTACTTTATTATTATTTTGTTAATATTCATTTCTTACTAATTAATATAATATATAAATGGACAATTATAGTTGGTGCTGTATTTAAGATCAATGAATTTGAGATAAAGGAACCCAAAAGTTGTTGGTGGAATGTTAGATTTGAAATTTTTATGATCAACCTTGAGTAAGTTTTCACCTTCATCTATTTTTGGTTATATGTTAATAAATATTTAGTTAAATAATTATAATTTTTAATATTATTTCAATGATCCAAAATTAGATGCCACACTTTATGGTAATCATGCCGAATAACTATTTATTAGGTGGAATAAATCTGGAGAAAATGATACTTTTTGTTTATTACGATGTTTGATAATTTTTCGACGCAAAAGTGAGTATACTTTTTATTCATTAGTTTTTTTATATTTATATTGCATTGTCGTTCTTTAGTACTTATACAGTTTTATTATTATATTAAAAACCCAAAAAAATCATGGATATATTCAAGAAAAAGAATTTCAAAGATGGTTTACGATCTTTTTCATTATTCAGAAATGTCTGCCATAAGAGATATGTGAAATTTATATATCATCTTCAGAATATGTTTTTCGTATTAACTAATATATAGTATAATAATATTCTCCCTTAAAATTATTACCAACGTGCATATATGATTATCTTCGGCTATGGTGAAGGAGATGGAAGGAAATCTTATGTTATCTTCAAAGTTTAATGTTACATTTTTTTTAAATATGTTATTTTGAAATTTTGTGAAAACATATTTCTCTGTTTTATAAACTGATTATGTGTTACATATTATTTTTACCTTCATATCAAACATTTTCCAAATTTAAATGTAAATAATTGAGAAAGGTAGTTCTTTAAAGCAATCAAAATTATTAAAATAGATATATTATATGGATGAGAAAACCTTGAATATTTAAAAGCTTCGATCTGACAGTTACTTACTGATATTGTTTGTACCAAAAAGTTGTTTTTCCAAGGATATATTCTCTGCAATTAAAATCTTATTTTTATTTTTTTGTTTTATATTTTCTTCATTTATGGTAATTTAATATCTCCACCGTTTAGAAATTTATATGTTACTCAATCGTTCATTGATCTTCTTTGTTTTTTAATCTTAAAAGTAGTATATCTTTCGAAAACTCTTTTCACAAAACAGTTGGAAATGATGAACCCAAAATACTCAATATTGTCAGAAACAACAAAATTGCGATGGGATTGGTGTGTTCGAGTTAAATTCTAAAGGGTTTGTCAAACTTTAGTTTGGTACAACATAAATTTTCACTACTTGGTTTTAGCTGATACAACGGTAAATTGTGTTTATCAGTTTTGTTAATAATTTTCATTTCTTATAAATATATGATTTATGATATTTGTTTGGTTATTGTTTATTAGGGAGAAATCATTGAGTTTGATATTGATGATTTATTCATTCACCGATTCCCCAATATTATTTAGGAAGAGAGATCATGGTTTGAAGTTTAATTTTTCAATCGGAGATACACATCCACGAAATCAAGTATCATATCTTTCCTATTATTGTTATGCTATTGATGAAACGAAAATATTCAAGATCAAGTGATTAAAAACAACAAATACTCGCGAATTCAAGAAAACCCAAAGATCGATAATGAGATTGTATTTTTGAAATACCCTATCGGCTTTTAAAAGAATATATTAAACTAATGAAATTGATTTCATTGGTTAGTATGTGTTTAATCCGTGCTTCATATTTTCTTAGATACCACTGGATATGTGAGTTTTGTTTCATATCTCAAAGAAGATATACACGAAAATAGTAGAATTGTATTTTTTTTCTCAAAGATATTAAGTAAGTCATTAAAATTTTAAGACTATATAATTCTTTATATACTATAAATCAGGGGTGATGAAATCAAGTGTCTGGCGAAAGGAACACATGCTTATCATTTCCAACGGGAATGGAAAAATCAAAGTTTAAATCAAAGTTTTGTTGTATTGAGATTTTGGAAGATCAAACTTGTGAATGGTAAATGAAGCTTATGTTATGTTGTGTCTTTATCTCTGCATTATTTCTTACAAAAAAATCTTGGAATATATATATATGTGACACGTTTTTGGAATCATCAACGGATGGAATGTCAGATTTTATATTTGATCAAATTCTCCCTGAGATTGTATCACAAAGATAGAAATTACCTGAAGATGATTTTATCCAGACTTTTATGGACAAAATGTCATAATATATTATTGTATCTGAAATATAATCTCTTAGTCAGTAATCATATTGTTATTTTTATTTTAATATATTTCCATTCACATCTACGAATTTCCATATGTAGTTTACATTAGTCAAAACAAGTTTATTTATATTGGTATGTGATATATTTTTATATCATTTTTTAATAGAACAAATATATATGAATCTTACCTTATAATATTTTTTATATATATTATATATATCATGAAAGGATATATAAACATCCTAATTAACAGCAAACTGTACAAAATATTAGATATGACTCAAAACACACACACATCTGAAATAAACTGAAGGTGTATCATATGTATCGAAGTTGTTTTCATGTGCGGACTCACCAGCTACAGTAAAACCTCTATAAATTAATAATGTTGGGACTACAGTATGTTTAAAATATTTTATTAATTTGGGACCTACAAAATTTATTAATTTATAGAGGTATTAATCAATCGAGTATTAATTTATAGAGGTTTTACTGTAGTATATATATATATATATATATATATATATATATATATATATATACATATCCCAAAGGACGTACATGGATTTTATATTTGGGGTTTTAAATTAAAAAGCCCGATAACACGTTTTTTTTTTTTGAGTCTGATTAGTAGTCGGTCGATTGGTTAATCACGACGGCTGACTAATCTTC
The DNA here is from genome assembly GCA_900116095.1 of Euclidium syriacum. NCBI lineage: Eukaryota > Viridiplantae > Streptophyta > Magnoliopsida > Brassicales > Brassicaceae > Euclidium > Euclidium syriacum. The sequence goes on from FPAK01000004.1 coordinate 2,920,974, forward strand.
ATAATATCGAATTTTCTTCAATTTCCACTCCAAAAACGTCTAAGTCTTCTTCAAATGCTCCATGAAGTGTTAGGTACCTAAAAACATGTTAAGAGCATTGAAGATAATAATAGAATATACTAAGAATATGGATAAAATTCGGAGAAATAACGATACACGAATTCCCCATTATTCTCTTATCAAATTTGAATTGGCTTTTCTTGACATATTTTTGGGTATAAAGCAGCCTAATAAGAAAATGCATGTGATATCCTTTTTCAGGAGAAAGAGCTGATTGGTGACTGGGAATAGCTTTTCCCACTCTTTATTGATGAAACCTGTGTCCAGGCTACACTAAATCCATATTTTGTTTCTCATCCACCCCACGTAAAACGATTTTTTTGGAAGGAGAGCTCCATCATTTGACATGTTTCCAACATAGTAGGAAATTCTTCAACTCTAAACTTGATCCCAAGTTCCACCCCCCCCCCCCCCCAAAGCTTTTCTCCTTTCTGGAATATTTGTTGAAATTCTTTAGTCAGACACCAGGGCTCCATTATGTTTATGCCAATTCTAAACCCCCCCCCCCCCACTAAATCCCTTATGTGTATTAGATTCTTATTTTCAAACATAACTTCTACTTGGACACCATGCTTCCAAAAAAAAATCAAGACCAGCACTCAAACCTATTAGATCACTAGTAACCACTCGTTATAACCCAAAACTTCATGAAAATCCACCAAACAATATTTCCTCCTCTTCGTTTTTATCAAGAACATAAACTCAAGAAAATGAGTTATCTTAACTTCCTTAAGCCTGGGAATTACCAAGTTTTGTGCACGGTCCAATCCTTGAAACTTTTGGCTCATGTGGATTGTGGCAGTCCCTCATTTAGGACCACTTTTGGTTTTGGTGTGTAAAATCCTCCTCCTGGATTTTGTGACAATGATGTCTTCCTCTTGTAATAAGCAAATGGTTGGCCTGCTATCCCTTTACCTTTCCTCTTCATGTTTAATATATCCTTCGTCAGATCTTCTTGCAAAGCGTCTTCCTATGGCTCAGACCTTATATGCTTCAGACTCTTCAGGCCTTTTTCCTGTTTAAACTTGATATGAGCCTTCCTTTTCAGCACCTTACTTATTGGTTCATATGAGGGTCCTATAGTTAAAGGTTTTGAGCTCCTTCTTGATTTATCATGCCTCTTCCTCTTCTTAGAGGCTCCTTGAGCTGAGCCTGAGCTACCAACATCATTGAGATTTGGGACATAAGATGGGTACTCAACTAAATAAGTTCCTTGTAGAATTTGAAGAGGAACTCTTGTGTTGCGCATAAATATCTTATCATCTTTTGTAGCACCCCCTAGGCACTTCCAAGTAGGTTTTCCTTTCTCTATTGAGTCTTTCTTAGAGAAGTCAAATACTCTCCCTTTGCCCTTGTAAACATCATAGGAAACCAGCAAAAGGACTTCCAATATGAGAAGGATTTTAGCCGAGATTGGATCCTTCAAAAATTCCTCAATCTACCTTTTAACTATATCCCCCCCCTTATGACCCTCTCAAATCAATATGTAACATTAGATAACTCCTCCATTCATCTAACTCTTCTTGAGCCACTTTCCATTTATCAATGAGGAGATTTCGACCTATTTAGTCTTTAGAGTGGACCCCAAACGGGGATCATGGTCAAAGAATCTGAGGTTGAAGTACTTATCTGACGGGAACAGGATGTTGAGGGTATCTTCGAGCTTGAATGATATACATACATTCACTTCCTCATGGGTAACTTGCTGAAAGTTGAGACACTTTTGCTGGATTCTTTTATAGTGGAAAGTAAAGTAATTGGATCATTCTTACAATGAATTATTCTCGACTTCTTTAAAGGCCAAATTGACATTCATCTTAAACTATACATACTCCTTTTTGAGGTTTATCAGGATAAAATGCTACTCCCTTAACTTTCCTCAGCAGTTCACAGACGCTTCTTTAGTGTAAAAATTAACATGCAAGTTTCTTACTTACACCCAGACATTAATGTATTGTAAGTACTCTCTAGAGAATATGCATCCATCAATTCACCGATATAACCCATTATTATAGCAATGATCTCCTTTCTCTAGGATCTCTACAAGGTCGTGTTCATACTTAAATATGAACAGAAACCTTTCTTTGCTCAGAAAAGTTTTTAACTATTTCTCATATTCACACTTTGATTTCAAAGAAATCTGATATTCAAACCATATTGTAGTAAAGTCAAACTATTGGCGTGTTGACTAAATGTTTTAATGTTTCTTTCCTATATTCTATTAGTCTACTTCAGAGCCTTACACCGTTGACCACTTCAATGGCTTCCCTCCTCTTCTTCTTGTTCATCTTCATTCCTCGCCACAATCTTTTGAACATTCTTCCCTTATTTCGTCTCTCTCCTCCCGAAGCCGACCGATTCAAAAATCGATGGCCTTCAATTTATCCCGCCTCGATCCTCAATCCGCGGCCGAGAAGGCCGTCTCGGTGATCGGATTAGGTTACGATCTCTGCCTCGATGTTCGCCTCTCAGCTTGTAAGGCGACGCCTGACGGGTCGAGATTGGTCGAAATTGACGCAGCCCGGAACCGAGACCTAGTTTTCCCCGGCGGGATCGTCGTCAATGACGTCTCGAGCTCTATTAAGTGCGACAAAGGCGAGCGCACTCGCTTCCGCTCCGATATTCTCTCTTTTAATCAGGTTTTCTTCTTCTTCTACTTCCCCTGGTTTTACCTCAAGTATCCATAACTTGATTTCCTAATTCGTGTTTGGGTTGTCTTGTGTAGATGTCGGAGAAGTTCAATCAAGGTATGTCTCTATCGGGGAAGATCCCATCGGGGACCTTCAATTCTATGTTTGATTTAAGAGGATGTTGGCAAAAAGATGCGAGCTCCGTTAAAACTCTAGCTTATGATGGATGGTTCATTAGCTTATACAGTGTAGAGCTCGTTAGGTCACAAGTTACTCTACGTGATGAAGTCAAGCGTGAAGTCCCTTCTTCTTGGGACTCTGCTGCACTTGCTGGGTATATGATGAACAAGATTTTGTGGTTTTAACTGCAATTAGGATTTTCTTCTGTAATAATTTTGGTGTTTTTTTTTTTTTTTTAATAAAGGTTCATTGAAAAATATGGTACTCACATAGTTGTTGGAGTAACTATGGGAGGCAAAGATGTGATTCACATGAAGCAGCTTCGTAATTCAACTCACGAACCTGATCAAGTTCAGAAATTGTTGAAGCAATTGGGTGACAAAATATTTTCAGTTGATTCGGAAGAAGGTATCTCTCCCGAAAAGCCAAAGGTAAAGGATTCTTAAGAAGATTTCCTTGTCATTGCATTTGCGTTCAAAATCACAAATGCAACCTAATGGTTCTGCAGGAGGAGAGTCCTCTACAATGGGGATTTCATGGACATTTTGGTACCTCGGTTAGGCCTCCTGAGATCAGGTGTTCCAAGAGCGAGGTTCGCTTCTTCTCACCACTAATGCTGTGAATCTCATGGGTTTACCTTTTAGCTTGAACTCAGGAATTTGTGTTGTCTACTTTTTGCATTTCCAGGATATGGTGAGTATTTGTGTGAGAAGAGGAGGTCATGATATGGGGCAAAGTCATGATCGATGGCTCTCAACAATATCACAATCACCTAACGCTATATCGATGTGCTTTGTTCCTATAACTTCACTTTTGAGCGGTCTCCCTGGAACAGGATTTCTTAGTCATGCGGTGAACTTGTACCTTCGATGTAAGCACATCTCATCGTTTCTTTGCTTTTGTGTCTTAGATACTCCATGGCTCATTCAGGTAACAGGATGTACAAATTTCTGTAGATAAGCCACCGATAGAGGAATTGCATCAATTTCTCGAATTTCAACTTCCACGCCAATGGGCTCCTGTGTACGGAGATCTCCCTCTTGGACTACGCCGTACAAAAAAACAAAGTTCCCCGTCTCTTCAGTTCTCTTTGATGGGTCCTAAACTATACGTCAACACATCAAAGGTAAAACAACTTTGTTCTTCACATTGCTCTAGCTAAACCTTTGCTTAATTTAAAAAAACTGTTTTATAGGTTGATTCGGCAGAGCGGCCAGTAACCGGATTACGATTATTTCTAGAGGGAAAGAAAGGAGATCATCTAGCGATCCATTTGCAGCACCTCTCTACTTGTCCTCCAAGTCTCCACCTTTCACACGACGACACCTATGAACAAATCGATGAACCAACCGAAAAAGGATATTATGAAGCTGTGAAATGGGGTATCTTCTCACACGTTTGTACGTTGCCAGTTCAGTACAATGGAGCAAGATCAGAGGATGCAGCCTCAATTGTAACCAAAGCTTGGTTAGAAGTTAAAGGAATCGGGATGAGGAAGGTTCTCTTCTTAAGGCTCGGTTTCTCACTCGTAGCGTCAGCTGTTACGCGTAGATCGGGCTGGGATAACCTCTCAACAATCTCACGTAAATCGGGTGTTTTTTCGATGATTAGTACAAGATTAAGTGCAGGGTTAAGTCCAAACCCAGCGACAATGAAGCCAGTGTCTAAGATTGATATAAACTCTGCGGTTTATCCTGGAGGACCATCGCCGCCTGTGAAACCTAAGCTGCTGAGTCTTGTGGACATGAAAGAGGTGGTGAGAGGTCCAGAGGAACCACCTGGATATTGGGTTGTCACTGGAGCTAAGCTTTGTGTAGAGGCAGGCAAGATCTCGATCAGAGCTAAATATTCTTTGCTCACTGTTGTGTCGGAAGATTCGCTGGTCTGAGTGATTATTTATTCAGCTCCAAGGACGAGGGGTGTGTCTAAGTCGGAACACAAGTAGTGTCTGTTTGATTTTTTTGCAGGTTTCAGTTTTGTGATTAGCTTTGAGGTAATCTTATCAGGTGTTTTGAGGTGTGAAAATGTTTATTTATATGTTGATGTAAATGTTTCATACTCTTGTATATTTAATATTGTTGATTTTACTATTTACATATATATATATATATATATAATTATTTTGTTTTGGGGAGCGTATCAATTTTTTTTTTTTTTTTTGACAACGAGTGGATCAAAAATATTATTTCTTCTTTCTTTAACTTTTAATTTCTTGAGTGGATAACAGAAATTAACAAAAGTATTAGCCTTACTTAGAATTCATAATTTCTACCACGATTTACAAAAAAAAACTGTATACTTCACCAATTTGTACGATCCAGAACTTTTTCTACTTTCTTTTACTAAAAAAGATAGATGACCAAAAAGAAAAAAAAATTACCACATAAATTTTTTACACTCGACACAATTCTGTTGTTTTTCGTTTAAACACATGACGCAAAACGAAATCAATTAATTCGTATGAAACGATATCTTCAGTAATATACCATCAGAAAAGTTACGAAAATTTTAACTGGTATCAATTTTTATTATAAAAGTATTTTAAAAGATAATGGGCTGGCCTGAATTGCACTCGATTTAAAATCAAAACTTCTCCAAATTGAAATCTAATTGCATGCGTTTGATCAACTTATCTCTTAAATATAGAATCGGTTTTTTTACATCAAAAACCTGTCAGATGCTTTTCTAATTAGCCTAAATCTCTTCGAACTTCTAAATCTCTTCGAATTTTGTTAAGAACTCAGCATTGGTAACCGTTCCATCAGAATTAGCTCTATGTTATTAAATGATAACACCTATTGGTATAATTGTTCAGCAATTAGTATATTTTTTCCTCAAGATTCCGCTAAATTATCTCATAAATAATAAAGCTTTCTATAAAGCAACTAAGGCAAGGGAGATGAGAAATAGTATTAAAGAAGTGAAAAATGTTGATGGTGAGGTTGTGACTTCGCAGGAGGATATTAAGAAGGAGGTAGAAAGATTTTTCCACCAATTTTTGGTCCTCAAACTGGATAATTACAAAGGGGTTTCCGAGAAATATCTGAAGAGGTTGATGGGGTTTTCGTGTTCACAGAGTGATAGTGATGCATTAATAAGAGATGTATTAGAGAAGAAAATAAAAAATGTGCTCTTCTCCATGCCTCAGGATAAAGCTTCGGATCTTAGATGGTTATACAGTTAAAATTTTTAAGAAAGCTTGGAGTGTAGTTGGGAAGGATCTTGTAATAAGTGTGCAATCCTTTTTCCAAAAGAGTTTTTTACCCAAGGGAGTCAATGCTACTATTTTAGCACTAGTGCCAAAGAAGAAAGAGGTTGAGGAGATGAAAGACTATAGGCCCATCTCCTGCTGCAATGTTTTGTATAAGGTAATATCAAAGGTGTTTGCGAATAGATTAAAAGGTTTGCTCCCAAAATTGATTGCTAACACACAATCTGTTTTTGTGAGTAAGAGGCTATTAATGGAGAATGTTTTGATGGCTTCTGAGGTGGTCAAAGGATATCAGAAGGTGAATATATCTTCACACAGTGCTATGAAATTGGACATTTCTAAGGCGTTTGACACTGTCCAATGGCAGTTTCTGTTGTCAACTTTAGCAGCTTTGAACATTTCGTAGAAATTTATAAAATGGATAGATTTGTGTGTGACTACAACTTCTTTCTCGGTGCAAGTGAATGGTGAGCTTGCAGGGCTTTTTAGAAGTGAAAGAGGACTAAGGCAGGGTTACTCCTTATCGCCTTATCTCTTTGTAATATGCATGAATGTTCTTTCTCGAATGTTGGATGCTGCAGCAAAGAAGAAATATTTTGGTTACCATCCAGGCTGCAAGGAAATGGAGTTAATACATCTAAGTTTTTCAGATGATCTACTTGTTTTTACTGATGGGAAGAAAGTTTAAGAGGGAATTGTTAAGGTGTTTAAAGTGTCTGATACATTTTTAGGACTGCATATCAGTGTTGAGAAATCAGTTTTGTTTATGGCTGGAGTTAGTGTGGCAGAGAAAGAGAAAATTTTGCAAAGGTAATTTGGAGTTGGGAGTTTGCCAGTTCAGTATTTAGGATTGCCTCTACTTACGAAACAAATGAGTACTGCGGATTATTTGACCATTGGTGGAGAGGGTAAGAAGCCAATTCTGCTCTTGGAAGAATAAACATCTTTCTTTTGCAGGAAGAATTCAGTTAATCAACTCGGTTATCTGAGCTGTTAAATTTTTGGATGACTGCTTATAGGCTTCCTAAAGGTTGTATAAAGAAGATTGAAAGCTTGTGTTCTGCTTTTTTATGGTCAAGACCAGAGTTGAATATAAAAATAAAGGTTGCGTGGAATTTGGTTTGTAGGCCAAAGGTGGAAGGAGGATTAGGCATTAAATCTTTAATGGAGGTGAATAAGGTTCTATGCTTAAAATTGTTATGATGATTACTTACTGCAAAATCCCTATGGACTGATTGGATAAAGAGAAAGTTGCTGAAGAATAGAGATTTTTGGTCTTTGAGTAATAAAACAACGCTTGGTTTTTGGATGTGGAAGAAGATATTGAAGTATAGATCTCTAGCGTTTGGGTTTGTAAAGATGAGGATTAAAAGTGGTAAATCAACCTTTTTTTGGTATGATAATTGGTCAACTATGGGAAGGCTGCTGGATATAATAGGAGAAAGGGGTTTATTAAAGATGGGTATACGTCAATTTGATACGGTGGAAGATGTGTTACGAAAGCATAGCACTAGGCATCATAGAGGTGATGTTTATAACCGTATTGAGGACCTAATAATAATGGAGCGAAGAGGGAGACAAGGTGTAGCTGAGGATGATGAAATTCTTTGGAAAGGGAAGGGTGATACCTATAAGCCCCAATTTATAATTAAAGAATGGGCTTAGGTGCTTAGAGGGTCAGTTGTTGAGGTTGAATGGTTCCGAGGAGTTTGGTTTTTTGGAGCTACAAATTATTGGGTTGGCTATTTTGAATAGATTGGCAACATGGGATAAAATGTAGGGCTGGAATATTGGTGTGAATCCAGCATGTGTTTTTTGTGGTGAGCCAGTGGAAACAAGGTCTCATTTGTTGTTTGAGTGTCGTTATTCGAAGGGAGTTTGGTTATCTCTAGCTGGAAGGTTATTGGGGAATAAGTACACGGATAAATGGGAGAGGCTATTGCCATTACTAAGTGAAGGTGGGGTGAATAACGCTTTCCTTTTCCGTTACACTTTTCAAATCGCAGTTCACTCTATTTGGCGAGAAAGGAACATAAGGAAGCATGGGGAAGGACTCATGTCAGTTGCGGGTTTGGTGAAATTGATTGATAAGGGAGTTCGAAATACAATCACTGTGTTGAGACAAGGAAATCAGGGGAAATATGACAAATTTTTGGAACTTTGGTTTGCCACGAGATAGAAGACATTAAAGTTTTTAGAAAAAGAAGTTGTATAGAATAAAAGGGTAAGATGGCTGTGTATAAAGCCAGAGAAAGAACACACGAGTTGTAAAAAAGTTTTTTGATTAATTTTACATAATTTTTCAAAAAAAATAAAATCTCATAAATTCTATTAGATTCTTTTAAACTCAGCAAGAAAAAAAAATCAGCGAAATTCTACAATTCAAATAGATTCAGCTTGTATTCAACCGATACCATAAAGACCCATATATTTTTCAATCTCAAAGATATCCAGGCTAATAAAAATGATCATTTTTAATAAAATATAATAGGTTGCAGACATGTTCATAGACCATAAAGGTATATTTGATTCAAGAAAAATAAACACAAAAGTATTCTTGTATTCAATACAATACTATTAAAAACATATTGAACTACAATATTTTATCAAACGTATCCTTGTATCCAGTTTACTCCGACTAAAAACCAATGTTCGAAAAATCGATGGACCCTAGTCGCATGATTAATCGGAGATTAATTTTAGATTATAATATATTTTTTATTAAAGTTTTATTAAATATTAATATATATATATATATATATATATTATAGAGGCGAGTCGGCAAGAGTTTGAGAAACAAAGAACTCCTTTATTCTCTTTTTTAGTTTTTTTTTTATTAATTAAGGACATAATAGTAATTTGAAGTTGTTTTTAATCTCAGATATACAAAATTTTAGAAACCCTAACTATGGTCGCCTCTTGTTTTTTTACTGAAATCATTATTATCACTTATTTTCAATGGATTTTCACAAAAAAAACATGAAAAATTCAACATAAAATCTCGTTTATATCATTCAATATAAAGGAAAATTGACTTTCAACAAAATTTCCACCTTTTTCTTTGATTAGGATGTAGTCGTCGCGGCTCCCGGTCGCGTAGATTCTGTTTTAGAATAGAGCTAAAAACAATAACAAAATAGGCTGTAGACCAATTTTATTTTCTGATTAAAAAAGGTATCCAATTCAATCCGGTTTAAAACTTTGTTGATAAATTTTAAGAAAACCTTTATTTGACATATGAATTATTTAACTAATTGTTTAGGCGCTACAATAGGTCCAAAGCAAAAAAAAAAAAAAAAAAAAAAAAAAGAAAAGAAAACAAAAAACAAAAAGGGCGGAAATTTTGTTCGAAGTCAATTTTTGTAGAGGATGAATGTGTTCCAAACCTAGTTTCACCTAAAGGATGAGTGTCTTTAGTTGTTAATCATCTCTAAGAGAGGCGACTGTTGCAGTGTAATGATGATTATCTTTAAGAGAGGTAACTATTGCAGTGTAATTTGTGTATGTTCGAGGCATCCATCTAATCACACCTTATCACTCTTAAATGAAGAAGTTACTACTTGTAGTTGGGTAAGAGAATTATTCAATTAAAGGATTTATCACCTTCTCAACATAAATTAACGTTGTAACCCTTTCATTTCTTCTTTTCGACTAAAAACCATTTTATTTTACCTCATCATTACAGTTTCGGAGGGGATCTGGAAAACTTAAGCTTGGATTCCCTCCCTCCTTCCAGGCATCATCATATTCTTTCCAAGGTAGCAAACTAACATTATCCGAGACTTTGGTAATCCATGAATTGCTTTTCGTGGGTTCAATGATCATGGTAGAGAAAATTACTTCTACAGATCACCGAATCTTATTTTCTTGAATGCCTCGATTTGGGGGCCCACTTCTGTTAGAACTTTCAGGCTAAGATGCTACAAAATGGAGAATCCAGAGGCCATCTACTTGCGAGGTATGTATGAGTACTTTATGCTACATTTAGTTGATGAAGGAAGGGAGAAAATATGTATTGCTGGTGAGAGAGGATGTATGTTGGTCAAGTATGTAGATAGTATGATAAACTTAACCTTCAATGTGTATAAAAGAGGCCTGGTTCACAACTATCCAGGTTTTACTCGAGAACATTTTGATCATATGTATAATCACTATATGGGATATCTCAGGCAATAGGGATACGAGACATCTGGAGATTTTCCGGCTATATTTGGAAGAATATATCATAACACCTGCTACTATAATTGATGGTCCTCCAACACGAAAGAACCAATGTTTTTAGTCTCCATAGACGAATGAAGAAAAAATTGGAAGTGAGATAGTTGTTTATGGAAATATGAGGATGGAAGTTCTGCGATGGCATACACTTGATTGCTCGTGAGTGGCATTTGAAGAGTAGATATCAACTCAGCATCATCATGAGCATCATCAGGCGTGTCTTACTTGAGTTTTCATCAGTAGTTTTCATTTTAGTTTGTGGTTGTAGTTGTTTTAAGCACTTGTTGTTTGAGACATTGTAGTTTGGTTTAAAAAAGACTTGTTTCGTGTAACGTCTCGAAAACTCAACCTCGTCTCGCTTTTTCTTCTTCATTGTTTTCCAAGCTATCCAACTCATTACTTTCTTGTCTGGATTAGTGTCCTACCAATATCTTGTCAAAGCTGATTGTATCCTGTTACAAAAAAAAAAAATCATAGTATAACATGACATTGTGTATTTGGGATAGCCGTAAAAACATATTTTGGCATTATAAGTTTCCGACGCTTGATAGTCTTTTCGTTGTCCAACTCCTTGCTCTTGAATAATTTTGATCAACTATAAACATGTAGAGAACTGTTTTTCCTTCCCAAACATTTCCGCAAGGCCTAAATACTTCACATTACCTCCTTCTCTATCGATTACACGTGCTGCTGTCACTCTGTTTTTATCTTTAGAGGTGCTTTCCCCGAGAAAGTAACTGCTGATTATGTTGTTTATAGCCTGACCAGATGCAAGTTTATACTCTCGTAGAATATGTTTCAGTGTTTCACATGTTTTGAAATCTGTCTTGGTAACAAACATAGTGTCGTCCAAGAATAGTAAGTTGCTTACTTGCGGGCTTGTTTTGGAAACTTGCATTCCTACAATTCTTCCATCTTGTTGTGCTTTAAGGAACAATTTAGACAATACCTCACTACAAAAATTGAATAGAAACGGTGATAAAGGTTTTTCTTGGTGAATTCCTCTTTGTGGGATTATCTTGCCCTTTTTTCTCCATTGATCCATATAAAAAATGTCACTGTAGAGAATGCCAAAAATATGTGAATATTTTTTTTTGTAGAGCAAAGAGTAAATATTACTTATTCTTAGAATTTTTATTTTGGCACAAATTAACAAAATTAATAGCCTTACTTAGAATTCACAATTAAAAAAATTAATAACTTTACTTACATAAAGAAAAACGAGGAACTAGAGTTTACCTGACCCCTTGCTACAAGCAGTATCACATGGAAAATGTCTTTTTAAAAGATTCTTCATGATCACTCGGCATATGATGTGATAGGTGATATCCGTGAGCCAGTGACAATTAGAGGGGCTGATTTGGAATTAGAAGTTGTGAGATTTTCATGCTTTCTCTTGAAAAATGAACCTAAGGACCACAAAGTGGAAATGGAGGATGATTTTAGGATTCTGGCTATACAAGAAGATCTGAAATATTTTTTGAGAAATGATGCGTGGGAACTAGTTCCAAGACCTGAAAATGCTAATATGGTTGGTACAAAGTGGATCTTCAAGAATAAGTATCACTTAAAAGAAATTGTCACATGAAATAAAACATGATTCATACCACTAGGTTACTAAGGTGAAGACTTCGATGAAAATTTTTCACATGTGACTTGTCTTGAGTCAATCAGTTCTTTCTCGCAATGGCATACATCATGAATTTCAAGGTGTATCAGATGGATCTTAAGAGTGCTTTTCTGAATAGGTTTCTCCAAGAGAAAGTCTAAGTGGAGTAACCAAAAAGATTTCAGGATGTTCATTGTCCATACTATGTCTAAGAACTTAATAAAGCTTTGTACGATTTGAAGCAAGTGCCACGAGCTTAGTATGAAAGACTGACAGAGTTTCTAATCGGGTGTGTTTACACTCGAGGTAGTGTGAATAAGACTCTATATGTGCTATCACATGGGAAGGACATTATGATTGTCCAAATTTATTTTGATGACATCATTTTTGGTTCCACATCACATAAGATGGTGGATCAGTTTGAGAATAAGATGACGAACGAATTCAAAATGAGCATGTTTAGTGAGTTGAAGTACTTTATGGGGTTGATAGTGAATAAAAAATAATATAGTATCTTTATATGCCAAAGCCCATATAAAGGATAGAAACAAAATATTTGAACTTAATGAATATAAAGTACTTTCTAGGGTTGCTAAGAATCAGGTAAAAATATTTCACTTTACGCAAGGCTATTAGGATATGTGAAAACTAATCATGTTTGTTGAGCATGCTGAGTGAGCCACGAACATGCACAAGAACTATATTTGACTTAGACTTAGCATGGAGTTCGACCAAGAGGATGAAAGGAAAATCTTGAAACCATTGGTGGTATGTACTCGTGGATTCAGTCAAATAAGTCATTGATAAAGCAAAAAAATTGTCATGGCATGATCAAGGTATGGGGGAGTGAAAGTCTATCCTCGACACTCTGAATGGCCATTCACTACGAGTTCAATCATTGCAAGATATAGTGTATTTTTCAGGTACTGGCTCATCACTTATCTTAGTAACATGATGAGTGAATGACACACCCCAACGATTGATATCTGAAGTAAGTCGTGTCTCACTTATATCAATAAATGTTCTCTTGTGTGATAAACTCTTTGAGAATTATGTTCTGAGCTGAATGATTCAAGAAGTGATGTGTCTACATGCTTGTTTAAGGGTGTCTTAGAGTTGGGAGTTTGTCACAGTTATTTATGAGTTATGATTCAATAGGGTTTCTCAGTTGTAGGTGCACATTTTACTTATTGGTGTGTATTTTTGCTAGTGGTTGTCTCCGTATGGTATTGTGATTTTTACTCTGCACTATGTTTTTGTTCGAAATGCACTCATGCGGAGGAGATAGATTATTAGTATGACGTGGAGATTTTGGATTTGATTTTTACTCTGCACTATGGATATATCTTGGAAGATCTTCAAATTATGGAAATATGACGTGGAGATCTTGGAAAATTCAATGAACTAGAAACAAGATTATTCTCTAAAGATAAAATGAACAAATTTAGGATGATTTAGTTGTCACAAAAGTGTAACTAAATCTTCTAGGGACTTGATATATAAATTCGGGTGTAATCATTTTAGGGTTATGACTTTTTGGGTTTACAGAAAGGTAGTTTTTGCAGCTTGTGAAAGAAAGAAAACAAGCAATGTTTCCATGTTTCTGAGAGGGGTTTATAAATCTATGATTGAGAAATAAACTTACTAAGCAAAAACCTGTAAGGTTTGTTCTTTTGATTTCTAATATAAGTATTCTAAAGAGTCTCATGTTTATTGTCTGTGTTACTCGAACCGATGGATCTTTACACTTTCAGGGTATTCATGACGAGGACAGTGAAGATTAGGATAGTGAAAATTAGGAGTTAAGAAACTTTTTTTCTTTCGTAGGAATCACCAAGTTTTATGAAACCAACGATGGTACATATTCTACCCCAACACAAGTAAAGGATGTTATGTATGACTTAGAAGCAGATAAATAGAGCCATAAATCATTGTTTAGAAGGAGTATTGAACCATTTTTATAACTAGCACTTGAGACATAGAATGCAGCACTTAAGACAGAGAATGCAGCACTGCATGAAGCGTTGGAGGTCAAAGTATAAAATCTTGAGAAAGATTTGGAAGCTGAAAGAGTAAGGTAAAATAATTTACAAAATGAGTACAACGAGTAATACAAGAAGATCAAAATGATGGTTAGTACCAAGAAATTGGATCAGATTATGAGTAAGTAGAAAATACTAGTTAGGGTAATGGTATGGGGTATATATGTTAAAGTAACTCAGACAGATACACAACCTTTTTCTATTGAACCTTGGAATATGGATACATATCTCTTCTCCGCTTCAACATATACTAGAATTATTCTTTTATGTGTAAACGAAGAACCGACCCTTTCTCGTTGTGATATAAAGTCGTATTTATAGAGTATATTTGACCTGAAATAGTATACCAAATGGTTAAATTGGTCTGGTTTAGCTAGTCTGTTCATCGTTTGGATGCTCCAGTTGGTAGTGACTCGGCTTGTACTATGCACTCGAGTGCTTTTCACTTACCACTCTTGTCGCCCTGACCAGTTCGCATACCGTCCAATCTCAAGGTGACTATAGTCTGTTTCAGATGGGTATGAGAGGCTTTTTGCACCGTTTATTGCTTGCTAGCATAGACATTCAGTGTCTGTTTTGATGTGAGAAAGGAGTGTGTGGTCTCCAAGTAGGTGCTCCAACCTATGGGTATCTGACATGTGGACATGCACTAAATGTTCCCAATAAGTTTATGTTGGCCTCGTAAGTTCACTAAGTTAACCTTAGGTAAAGACGACATGTGAACACCTAGCTGAAGTGATGTTCCAGAAGCTGGACTCTATTTATTATCTTTTGGGTCCTTTGGCTCCTTGCACCCTCTGTACAACAACTAACAAGGTTATTTTATAAAGTAGAAGGGAGAGGGGTGAAGTTATGTTATCTGCTCTAGGCCCTGGTTAAGGACCAAGATCTTACTTAAAAATTTTGGTTAACCTACCCTTATTTCACTTTAACAGTGCTCTCCTCAAGATGTTTGAAGATGAAGATCTGGGTGATTAATAGAGGCTTTGTTAGCCATAATCGGGGCCCTTTTTTGCCCCATTACAGTTTAATTATAAAAGGATCAAGATCCAAACATGAGTTTTTTGGATTTAGAGGAGTTTTAGTCATTCCAAAGTAGGGGGTTACCCAACAAAGATCTATGTACTAGAGGATAGTCCTACAAAATTTTGAGGGGCTTGTTGAAAATATATTGGAATATTATAATTAGTTATCGAGTTGTGAAGTTTACTTCCTAATGTCATGTTATTTGTATAGGAAATTGACTACACAGTGAAGTCTACGAATAAAAAAGAGGATACTTTACTTGTATCCTGATACACTTGATAAGCAGACTTCGACCAAAACATGAGTAATTTTTCAAGATAAAAAGGGTTGTGTATATGTCTGAGTAACAAGCTAACATATAGTTTTTCTTTAGAAGAACTCGACAGAAGTTCGATAGGACCGCTAGTGAGAAGGTAAAGCCAAGTCTAAGAAAGGTTCAAGAGAGAGACTCAAGCGTAGTTTCGTACCATGGTGGTGGTAAAGCCACGATGGTACAAGAGTAATAATTTCAAGGAAGAAGTTTGAAGAAGGATCATTTATATACCATGCCTCGTTGGTTAGTAGATGGGAGTACACCCATCAAGTTGGTACGCATGAGGAGCTACCAACAACGTGCACCCATCAACTTGGTACGTAAGAAGGACTACCAAGGATAGTTAGTTGGTAGTTCAGGTACTCACCCATTGACTTGGTACGAAGGAAGAGATACCACAGTCTGATGCTTTGCAAGCTCAGAAGTATACTTGGTATGAGCGATCGTAACCCCGCAGACCCATTATACTAAAAACGGTATGAAACGATTGGTGGATCGGCCCGGTCGCCTTAGTCAGCATGCTTGGCAAGGGCTGATTGTCGTGAATTGGATGTTCTATCTGTGTGACTATGTGTTTACAGATAGGTGTTTTGATTGAGATGGTGTGTATTAACACCGATTCCAAGGCTCTAGGATATGTATGATAGTGTGTAATATTATTGTAGTCCTAGTATACACGTTTTGTGTAACATGCCATTGCTTGTTTACTTTTCTACTGCTTCGTTTATTATGCATGTTGTTTGGTGAACTCCCTGTCCATGTTTGGTGTTTGTTTAATTTTGATATTGTGGGGAGTTGTACATGTTATTTAAACTAATACAAATCACTACGTAATACTAGGTTTCTCATACAACTCTTTTGGCTCACAAGTGACCCATAGATAGAATAGTGGTAGCTCGTGGAACGAGAAACAACTGATGTAGATTTTTGTCTCTTTGCAAAGTTGTTTTCCGCTATACGTTAGCTTGTTATAAAGCAAGGTTTTATTCGTATGGTGTGCAGTACGTTTATTATACTGGTCTGAGTCTAGCACAACTTTATCTCATAGTACGGGTTGTAAAACCTTATGTTATAGGTCAAAGGTAAACGAGTTCGGGATGATCTAGTTCGGGTACCTATGTCTTTGTACCTTTGAAGACGTGCACTTTTTAAGTGAGATATGGCACATTTCTAGCAATAACAGGTGATGGATTGTGTTGGGTAGTTCAAATACGTCTTAACTTGATGATTAGTTGGTCGGAGCAGCGTTCTCAGCTATTTATTATTAGTACGTAGGTATTCAACGCCTTGTTGGCTGGCGTTGATATGAACATCTGAGAAAAGATTTATCTATCTACTTAGAAACTGTTCCGCTGGGTTCTACCATATGGGTATAATTGTAGGAAGGTTGTTCTCGATGGGTCAGTTATTTCCCTATCTTACTTATGCGCGATTCTAGTTCACGATCCAATCCATCTCCATCTTGTTGGTGGATGAAAAATTACCCCCACCAATATATTATTTTCATCGATTTTCATATTTGTGTTTTTAACTTACATTTTATTTTTAACATTATATTTAGATTTTCAATGAGTGGAATGAAAATAAAAATATGTGATATAACATTTAATTAAACAAATCAATTATTTTAGTTTTTTTTTAGAAGAATACTAGTTTAATACTAAATTGTTACTTTAAAAATATAAATTATATTTAAAATTCCTTACAAATTTAAGGTAGATTTCAAAATTTATATAATATTTAGGTTGATTTATCAAAAAATCCAAAAATTTCCAAATGAATTAAAATATAAGAATATACAAACCACACACTTACACACAACACAGACTGCCTTAACTTGGTTCAAGTTATTCGATCCCCCTCCCAATAGCAAGTCTAGACGGCTTCATCTCCGAGATAAAGCAGCCATGACGTTCTCTTATACCAATTTTCACATATGCGGAAAGGGAGGCTAACTAAGTAGCGGACTCCATCTCAGAAAACATCTCATCAACTTCTATTTATCATGCTTTAATAGATTACTTTGTACCATGCTGGCTCAGATCTTTGATTCTGACAGATCAGCAATGCTTGTAAAAACTTTCAGGTTTTTCATGAATGAAATTTGAGTATTGAGTTAAAAGAAACACACACACAACACAACAAATTTCTCTCGAAAACATAAAAAAAATCTCACCGAAATACTTTGTTCTTTAATTATTCTTCTAGTACATAATGTAATGGTTTTGTGGGTAGTGCTCCAAATAATCCATATGTAATCAAAGGGGCGGAGATTTGTCGCTGGAGAACCTAGCAATAACTTTTTTTTCAATGAGTGCTAAAACCTCGGGAGAGTTTATGCATATAGGTGTCTTGTATTGAGATGCAGAAGCACCCTTATAGATTAGATATTCCATGAGAGAATCAAACGTTCCTTGTTGCACCACCCTTATCTCTAAAGCTCCAATCGAACCATATTTACTCCTACATCTTTTATAAGTATCGTTCAATGATTCCTCCACTACACAGCAACATTGCACTAGTACCTTGTTATCAAGCGTAACAACGTCATAAAAAATTTCGGCTTTCAGCTCCCAAAAAAAAACGTAATGACCTGGCCTAGTAGAGATTTCAGAATAGCATGTGAATCCCACCAACATTAAACCTGAAGATTCAAGAAGAAGTGTCGCATGATTCAACGCCTTTAAAAGATCTTCTTCAGTTGTTGCTTCCACTTGGATGCTTAGAACAATATTTTTTCTCCGTGCAAATCTAAATTGAGGTGCACCATTGTAGAATCCAGTCACCTGTAGAATATCTCCCAGTCTATATCTGTATAAGCCTAACAATAATATTAATTAAACAAAATTAGTTTTCATTGTTATAAAAATTGAGAGAAAGAAGATAAGAAATACATGTATATAAGCTCACCGAAATAAGTTGTGACTAAGGTCTCATAGAAGCAATCTAACTTGACGTTCACAAGATCAACAATTTCAGCATTGTCTCCTTCACCAACTGGGAGGAACTCAAAGTAGGAAATGTTGGGCATAAATGTGTAGGACACATCTTGTGGTTTGCAAAAAGGATCGACATTTACCCCAAACAATGTTTCAGAAGACGCATAAACGGAGGAAATGAGATGGAGTTTGTTGGAATAAAAATCCAATATTGGGATATATTGGCTCATCTGTCCTGTAACTACGGTTTGAATGGATTTGATGTTAGGCCATAATCGCCGGATTATACCTTTCCATGAAATCTGGCTGCATTCACGCTCAATCAGGTCAGCCAATTCAACATTAGCATTTCTATGTATGGTAGAAACCGAGTCACTGCAACTGAGATCAGTGATCCACTCGCTAACATGACCACATCGGATATTAATACACAGTTCTTTCCAGTGAGCTTCAAGAAATTTGATTGCTTGAACTAACCCACAAGCAAACGGGGCTTCCATGCTCACAACCTCTTTTCTCTGCACAAGACCACAAAGAAGATGACAATACATACTCTGTTTGTGGTTAGTGCAAAGTATGACTTCGTCTGGGCTAGTATACAGTCTTTGTGAGCGGTTCTTGAAATAATCACTCCTTAGGAAGCTCGAAATCCCCGGAGCAATAGGCAAACCAGAAGGAGTTGTGGATAACGGCCTAGGCACAAATTTGCTTTATTATTGTTACAAATAAGTTCGTAGCAAATAGCAACAGATTTGTGACAAATATATCTGTAACAAAAATAGCCAAAGATTCAAACACTTTCGGCCGTATCAAATTCCTACAACTCGTTTGCTACCAAACTAGAAAATTTAGAGACATTTTTCTACTAAAATATGCTGGTAAATTTGCAACAAGTAGCTTAAAAAAAAAAAAAAAAATTGTAACTATTAATATTTGATATAATTACAAAACATCTAAAATAATTACATTACAAATAAAAGACATGGAAGATGGTCGAGTTCCCGCAAAAGATGTTTTATAATTAGAAAGTCTATATCTCTAGTCGAATGGAATTTTCTAATACACGAAAAGATAATAGAAAATTACCCCTAGACCAAGAAGGTGACATGTATCTGCATCAAGTGAGCCAGGCTTCAATCCTTGATAATTTCCACCTTGAGGGTTCTGATAATATCGAGACGGTAGACGGGATCCAAGAGTTTGATTCTTTCTGCTTTTATGTTGTCTCCGGGAAATGCTAACTGATGATCAATCAAAAGGCTTTGGACATATTTTCATGGAATGGCTGCAAGCTCGGCAATTGAAGAAACGTGAAGGATCATCAAATCTCCGAGCCTCTGAAACAATAAAAGCCAATTCTTTCAAAAGAATGCACAAGAGTGTTATTAAAGTATCAATAACATATTCACTGTCGCAAGGAAAAGAAGCCAGAAACAATAGAAAAATACCATTCCAAGTTATTAGATCCATCAGCTGAATCTAAACCAATTGTAAATCCACGGTCATCAAGAGGAGGAGTGCAACAAAGTCCTTTGAAGAAACGAGACCACTTTGGTAGTCGAACCAGAATGACTGCACATGCAAGAAGAATGTCAACAAATCTGAACACTCTAAAGCTTGTTATATGCTTGGCTATAACACAATTTTCAATAGAAGGATTCTTCTTGTCAATCAAAACTAGTTATAGCATTTACAAAGAGAACAAATTAGCTTTTGTATGAAAATGGACAATTTTTTTAGAGGCATATAACCATCAATTTGGCTTCCCGGATCTAGAAACAGAAGTGTACCAAAAGATCTCTGAGCACACAAATTAGCAAGCCAACTCAGGCGGGAGAGGAACATCACATTAACATGCCATAGACAATTAAAAACATGAAACACATGAATAATTCAACACCTTTGGAAACAAATTTTTTTATCGAAGTTATTTAACTCTAACCAAATCTATCCAATTTCAACAAGACAGAAGAAAAATCTCACGGTTTTGAAGAAAAACATAAAGGAAAAGTGCTAAGAGAGAAAAGAAGAAAACTACAAGCTCACAGATTGAGGCTTACTGAATTTTGTGAACTGCGTTTAGGGTTCTCTTTGTTCTCTTTTGTACCTGCATAGAAATCACAAACATAAAGGTTAGTGCGAGGTTATATTACACTAATGGGAGTGAATCAGATGCATGGATTAAGTGCCCAAGCATATGGGATTAGGCCATGAGGAAAACTAGAACAATAATACATAATTAAATCACCTATTGATTCATCTACACCAGAAAGAAAGGGGAAAGGTCTACGAAAATTCACCAAGGTTAATAGATCGAAAGACAAAAAGAAGTTTAACGAGCTTACACTAGATCGAAAACGCGACGATCCGAATGGACTGCGATTGCCACGAATTTTAGAGATGTGTGATTTATATCAATGCAGGAGTAAACTCAGATCTGCTTTGGATTTCTCCTTTTTCGATGTGAGATTCTTCCCCTGTTAACACGGGCTGAAGAAATAAAAAATATTTTAGGGTTTAAGCAGTTTCCTTGCAAGAAAAAACAATAAACATAAGAATTATATTGAAACGCTTTTAAGGAAAGGAAGAAGGGCAAACGCTTTTACCTTGGCTGAAAGATGGAAGAGTGGAGGAAACTGAGCACCAGGGAGTGGAAATGGAAGCGAAACTGATGAAGGATTTCATCTTATATCGTCGGAGATGGAGGATAGCGGGAGCAGCGACGAAGATGGAGAGAGATCTGAGAGATCAATCGAAGAAGAAGAAAACCAAGGAGACGGGAGCGAAAAGAGAGATTTCATTTCTGAATTATTATAAAAACAAATAGGAAAACGGAAATACAAATAAATTGGTGGAGGGAAAAGAAAATAAATAGATTAATTAGTAACATATTGTCGTAATTTATAGAATTTAGATGATTTTAAAAATACATTGATACACTATTCAAAACTAGATGTGTTCATTCGAGTACTCAATTTAGTTTGGGTTATTCGAGTTTCGGTTTTATGGATATATCTTAAAAAATGGTTGACAAATTTAATATTTTTTTAATGTTGAGTAGGATACTTTGAGATGGGTTTAATGCTGGGATTGTTATTAAAGTTGAGGGTTCGACTGTTTCTATACGGATGTGTGAGAGGTAGATTTTTCCGGGGAGAAAATTCCTTGGACTGAGAGCTGGTTGACATCATCATTCAATCTTGTATGATGGTGGAGATATTTAGCAGTGTACGATATATCGGAAGTTAAATATCCTATCAAAATACTAAGATCATGAAAGGTAATTTGATATACAAATCTATATTCCTTTATGTTCGGGTGGGGTTCGCGTATAGGAATTTTGATTTGGTTTCATGAGATCATCTCCAACTATGAATCTTGCTCTTCTTTAAGTCCATGAATTCATTAAGTCAGGATCCTTCTATTCATAATGGAACTGCATTCAAATTTTTCTCATTCCCAAAGTATCAAACATATTTGATACGCGATTTATGAGATTCTTTCAGTCATTTACAAAACCATACCAAAAATTATGGTGAGAGAATTTCAACTTGCATTTCTTTCATAAAGGCTAATATAACAAAATGTTATGATAGCTTATGAGGTTGTTCACGTTCTCAAGACTTGCAATGTCATATCAAAGGAGTTTATGACATTGGAATATGATATGTCCAAAGCCTATAGTCGAATGAAATGGGAATAGTTGAGGAATGGAACGCATGATTCGAGGTTTCATAAAATCTTGATTCAATGGATTTTATTATGTGTGTTCATATATCACATATTATATCTCGATAGATAGACAACTCTGGAATAGTGAAACCATAGAAGGGATTGATATGAGGAGAACCCTCTTTTTCTCATGTAATGAAGAGTATATACTTAAGTAAAATGTGTGTTTTCTTCTGATTATATACATAGAACTTTTGCTACAAAATGTAATTTTACCATGAAATTTGCTACGACTTAAATCTATAGTAAATTTGTTTTTATGCTACAATTTTCCTACACAAATAATTTGTTACAATTTTTTTTTGTTAATTTCGAAGCAAATTTTCATAGCAAATATCTGCTACAACAAAACTGTGACCAATATTAGCAACATAGCTATGGTTTTTATATAGAGATAAATTTGTAGCAAAAACTCACAATTTGTTACGGATTTGCTATAATTTTTTTAATATATTTTTATGTGGATATTCTCTCTAAATTGTAGTAAGTTTTGCAAGTGAATACGTCCGTAACAAATTTTCGTAGCTATGTCTATGATTTCTTTGCAATTACCAACTTTGTTATGTATTCATAATTCCTTTTATAATATATTTAAATTAAAATATTTTGTAAAAAACTAATAGTTAATTTATGTTATAATGTTTTTAAAATATTTATATGCAAATACAATAATATATAAACATATAACATGTTATTACATAGTTGTAATTTTTTTGTTTAATTTGTAATTATACAATATAAATATAGATATATACCACTTAAAGTTTTATTATTTCAAATAAATAATAACTATGTGACATGATATATTTTATAAATGTTAAGAAAGAAATCATGAAGAAAACCCTAAAACCCTATAGCTATAGGGTTTAGTGTATGTAACTATTATTGTTAGGGATGGGCATTCGATTTAGACGAATTTTTCGGTTCGATTCATTCGGTTCTACGGAAACCTGCCAATCACATATTGTAAATGAAAGTTGACTAAATGCTCCTACTTGATTTTCTAGATTTTCAACTTCAATTCTAATCTCCTCTCCTCTTACCCAATCTTTCCTCAATCCAATTTGAATGTGGTTCTTCATCGTCGGTATCCTATAACTTAAGCATTCTCTTTTATTCATATTCCTCCTTCTTACCAACGAAATCACTTGAATATCCAAATATATGCTGGAAATGCAATCATTCATAATTCTACTCATAAATCATATGAAAAATGGATAAACTAGATAAAGTGAGATTAATCATATGAAAATTAAGACTTAAAACCGTGAGAAATCCACCAATTAACTCCTTATACTTGCCTTTTACTTGTCCTCTAGTGGAAAAGACTAGATCCTTCAGAGAGCTTTAAAATTGGCTGGGATTAATAACCCAAAAACCAAAGCTACGAATTGTAATTAAACACCCAACAACTCAACATCATAATGTTTAAACCAAAGGACTAAAATCACGCATACCAATCAAATCATCAAGACTATTTTAAGATCATTTTCAAGAGAATAGTGAATTCTCTCCAATGTATTATCATTCACATCTAATCAGTTTCAAACATGGATGTTTATGATGGGATTAGCACCCCTTATCAACAACTCGAAAATAATTGAGATATGATCATTACCATCTCACCCTGAGCTGATCTCGGGTTATAAGTCTAACCATTAAATATTGAAGAATAAAGAAACTATTATTATCGAAGAATAAAGAAACTATTATTATCTTCAACTTAGCGCTTAGAGGTGTTGACTACTTAACCTATATTAAGGGGAACCCCTGTCACCAAGAAGAGCATATGTAATATGATAGATGATCGACCAAGAGATCCAAAAAAGGATGTACTTACTCTTCTCTTAAACAAACTGAGCTCGTCATCCTGAGCTCGTGTTTGTACTCTTCAGAATTCAACAAAGACTTTGACTTAAATTCCCTTTAAATTTTTTTTTAATTAGTAATAATTAAAAGTTGAAACTTGCATCATTACTTGTGAGTACGACACTAGACTATTCAAACAAATTCTAACAACCTAGCATCAACCAATAAATCAATCCGGTTTATCAATTTAAAGTCCTATCCGTTCCAGATCATTCTTTCTCTTAGCCATTCACATATCCATTTCCATTCATCTCATCTAACAATAACGCCTCCACCTAGTTGGACTCAAGCGAAGCTGCACCTGCGACCGAAGTCCAGGCTCGCATGCGCCATTCCTTTATACTTATAAACTCGTCAATCTATAAGCCCTCTCTTACACTTATGAACCCGCCGATCCATAAGCCACTCTTTTCCACTTTCGATCGGAACCATCAAGACTCAGTACAGCCACATCCGGAACGTCCTTATCCGGCAGCTTACCGGTCACGCGGGTTTTGAGACCGCACGCGCCCTCGACATGTCGGGACAGTCCATTCGTGTCTGAATCGGTCACTAAGCCATCACCGGTAAATCGATGCGATCCTCAACGATCCTTGGTCTGGTCCCGAGCCATCGACTCGCGATCAAGATTACCGGTCTCGCTACAATATATTCCGCGTCCGGGTCCTCGACATATCCCGCAGGATAGCTTACAAATCCCGAGACACGGTCATACCGCGGAGCCATCGACATTAATCACGAACCGCTGAGTCCATTCCGTTCCGCAGAACTACCCGGCCGAAGCCTATTCATATCCATAACCGATCCTTGGACCGGTCTCCATCTGTTGGTCCATAGACAAGCTTACCGGTCCTGTCCCGGTGCATCAGACGGCTGAGTCCTCGACATATCCCGTAGGATAGCTTACCGACCTCGTCCGTCTGAACACCGTGAAGGCCATCGACATTATCTAAGTCCGGCCGGCGAGTAATCTCGGCCCGCGGAACTCTCTTTGCTTTTTTCCATATCCATTCAATCACAATCAATAATCAACCTATCATGCATCTCTACATGTTTCCATTTCTTTTCCTTTCCTTTACTTAACCAGTTTTCATATTCAACATTAAGCAGGTTTTCATATTTACTTTTAGCAGGTTTCCTTAATCTTATTCACGCGGATCGGTCTAGGGTTAAGAACCCTAGCCGCCACCTATCATCTCTATATGCCATGCATCCGATCACTTCTAGGGTTTCAGGAACCCTAGTAGTATCGACCCCTATCTCTGCTATGCTTCAAACACGCGGATCACATCTAGATTTGGTGAAACCCTAATCGAACTGCCCCTATCTATCATGCAACACACACACGGATCACCACTAAGGTTTGGTGAAACCCTAATCGTGCCGCTCATCATAAATAATCAATCAATTCAACATCAACAATCACAACACATGCATCTAATCATCATCATCATCGTTTAAACATATCATCTATCAAGTTTAGAATCGATTCCTAACATTCTCTTTATCATTCTTATTGTTTCCTACTCGCTGAGATCTAAGGGTAGAAGGAGATCCATGCAGAGACTAGAGCCGCACTCACCTTAGCAGTTCGTCTGGTCTGAAAGGTTCCTATGAGAGCTCTTGTTCTCTTCCTTCGGTAGGCCAGACTCCGTAATCTCCCTGTGGTCGCCTAGCTCTTCTCTTCCTCCTCTGTTGTCTCTCTCTTCTCTCTTTCTCTCTTGGTCATCTCTCTTTCTCCCTCCTCCTAAGGGTTTGGGCGTCCCTTAGTAATTATAGGGACTTGGGCGGCCCAAAAACCCTGATTCTCCAAATCTTTGTTTCCTTATTTATCTCATCTTTTAATTGTAATTATCCTATTTCCTTATGCTTATCTAAATTCCCTTTTTATTCCTTTATTTCTTTATTCTCTTCTGATTATCCTTTCTCTAAATCTTATTCTTTATTTTCCTTCTTTTTATTTTAATCCAGGCTAAAAGGAAACTCGCGTCCCACTTCGCCTCTCATTCTTGCCGCCCTCTTCTTACCGGGCCGTTCCATAGCTCGGCCCGTCCGTCTGGCCCGTCCCACACTTGCAAAGTTTCTCCACATACTCATTGCATGATCTTTCCATAATGAACCAGGGTTCATACATCTAGAAAAAATGATTCTATCATGGTCGCGATCCGCTCGTTATTCCATAAAAGCGAAGGCGGGATGTCACATTAACCTTCAAATCATTATAACTCTTACGTAAAATGAAGGTTTTTAGGTCTTGTGCGTTATGAATTTTCCCTTAGGTTCAAAAGATAGTTGTAGGGGTTTAGATTAAATCATCAAAACACCATCTAAAACCCTACAAATAAGGAAGTATTTTTAACTCATATGCGTTACTATGTACTCATTGAATTCTTTTGTGCGTAATAGTGTTAATATACAAAGTTTTAAACTAATTTACTTGAATGGTTAACATTTATATGTACAATTTTCATAAGTAAATATAGATGTTCAAACTTGAATTTTTATATGATTACTTTAATATAATTAAGTCCATTAATTTTGTTTGGCTAGTTTATTGATAATTGGGTCAATTACTTATTTAGTATGAAATAATACTATAATTACTAGATTAGTACTAATTTTTGGGCCTTAGAAATAGATATTTTCGTGACTAAATAACCCCTATAACCATTTGGTGAGAAAAAACTAATTACAAAAATGCCACATTTCCATTGAAAAAATCCGTAGATTATTTTTAAGAAATCTGCAATCATGTGTTGAAGATTTTTTTTTCTGCGGATTTATTTTAGCGGATTTTTTTCTGCAGATTTAAATTTACGTGTTGTAGATTTTTTCTTTTGTTGCAGATTTTTAAAAAATCTACATCAAAGAAAAATGTTGTAAAAAAATTACTAAAGTAGTACTTATTGTCAGAGATTTTTTTCTTTTGTACCGGATTTGTTTTTTTGCGGAGTTTTTTTTGCAGATTTCATTTGAAGATTTGTTTTTGCGTGATGAAGATTTTTTCAAAATTTTGCGGTTTTATCTCGATTTGCGGATTTTATTTGCAGAGTTACCATGAAGTGTTGTAGATTTGTTGTTTGTTGCAGATTTATATAAATCCGCGACACTACAAAAATTGCCAAAATAATTACTTAATTAGTATTGTAGTGTTGCAGATATATTTAATTTGTAACAGATTTATTTTAGATTTCACGGATATTTTGTAATGCAATGACGTGGCAAGAAGGTTTATTTTGCGGATTTGTTTACAATTTTTGAAAAAATAGTAATTCTTATTTATTTAGAAAAAATTAATATTAATTATTTTAATTAGTTATAAATTGGAATTTTAAACTATTTGTATTTTCTAAATATTAAAAATTGATATTATTATATTTTAAAATTTTTGAAATTGATATTAAAAACAATTTGTTTTAGTAAAATAATTTAATTTGATATTAATTACTTTTTAAAAATAGTTATTGAAAATAACTTATTAAAAGAGTTTTATATTATTTCATAAATAATAATACGACATTATTTTGTACTGATTTACAGAATTAATGGAAATTATTTTTATAACAAAATTAAACTTTTAAAATTTTTCATTTTTTATTTTTATTTTCGTTTTTTAATTTCTAATTTTTAAGTTTTATTTTTAGTTTTCAATTTTAAAATTTTTTAAATTTTTTAGTTTTTTATTTTTTATTTTTTATGATTATTTTTATGATTATTTTTTTTCTTTTTTTTATTATTTTTTCGTATTTTTTTTTTCGCTAATTTTTTTTTTTCGTTTTTTTTTATTTTATTTTTTTTAGATTGTTAGTTTTAAAATTTTAGAATTTAGAATTGAAATTTTAATGTAAAAGATAAGATTAATTAGTAATTTAATATAATGATAATTTAGTTTTTTTACACACCTTATTTAAGATAAGATAGTGAATTTTTAGTGAATGATATTAAATTAGTAATTTTACTGAATATTAATACTTTGAGTAATTTCATTTGATAATTAATGTGGGCACTGGTGCGGACAATCAAACTATATACATTTGCGTAAGTGCAGCCGCAGCAGATTCTTCCCATACGCAAAACCCTACGCAGAAGCCCTAAACCTTTCTCTCTCCTCTCTGAAACTGGAAGGAAAAAACATAAGCCTAATCTAAATTTTGGAGATCGTTTCAATGTCCGCCGCCAGGTCCCTCCTCCGCTCAGCCGTAAGACGAGCACCCGCTGCCGCGTCAAGGTTCTCCAACGGAGCCAAGCCGATGCCGTCATCGCCGCGGTCTGCGTTTCGGATGCCTAAACAGAGCCCTCTATCAAACCGAATTTTCAGGTACATTTTCTTAACCCAGAGAATCTGAAACACTGATTGTGTGTGTTTCGCTCCGTTCTGACTTGTTTGTTATGGACAATGATAGGTCTCCCGTAGAACTGAGCTGTTGCGTGGAGACGATGCTCCCGTACCACACGGCCACTGCTTCCGCCTTGCTCAATTCGATGCTCTCCGCTTCACGCCGCGGTTGGATCGTGGAAGGTACCCACTTTGCTCTTTTCGAGGTTCTCTATTGGCAAATTCTTCATCTTTACAGGCTCATTGACTTTGTTTACATGCTTAGTGATAGTTATAGATTTAGATAACTAACTGCATTCTTGCCTAATAGTGGTCATGATCCAGATCCGTCGTATGCTTGAATGTGGCCTTTTACATGTGTTCATTGAATCAGTTAATTCTGAACTTTTCTAGGACCTCCGAGTTTTCTTGATGTGGATCCTGACTTTCTCGTGCGAGTATCTGATTTCATTTTCCTTGTGTCTGGTCTATAATTATATTCTTTAGTTCACGCCCTTAAGAACGTGGTGTGTTTTTTTGATCGGAAGAAAGATCTTTTTGGTATCTAATGTGTCTCTAGAGTACTCCAGTTTTGAATAGTTAGATAGCTGAGGATAACATACTTGTCAGATATAAGGATCCTTTAGCAGAGTCTCTTTGTTCATATCTTTACCCAATTATGTCCTGGCATACAATGAGAAGAATCATTTTTTTTATTTTTTTTCCTTTGTAGGGCTAGACGAGACTAGATGAAGATCGAATCCACAAGAGTGATGTGAGTCAATTGATCCTCTGGTCTTGGAGTTAGGTCTTTTACTTGATCTGACATCAAGGTTATAGGCTTATAGGATTTCTCTAGAAAATGGGTCATTTGTGGTTAATTCTGTATGAAAGTGTTTTTTTTTTTTTTGTTAATCCAAGTGAGTTTGCTTAAAATATTGATGTGTCGTCAGCGTAAGAAGCACACTGATACAACTGTATTAACTCAGATTGCAATGATGATGTATGATGAATTACTGGGGGAGGTCAGCGATGCATGCAGTCTAAAGACAAGGTGGTGGTTAAAATGAAGCTTTTTTTCCTGATCTTGGGACATTTTTTAGAAAGAAATCTTAGAATGTCATAACCGAGTTGCATCTCCTAGATGAAAAGATTTATCCTTTTTCTTTCTTTCTTTCTTTTTCCCTCAATAAATTATCTAATCGAGTCGCTGTATTGTTTTGTTTCTGGTGTTGTAGATGGATGACTCTTCTTCTCACCATTGCAATAACCAAGGAGATTTGTTTACGAGTTCTGAGACCCGATATGTTGATTCTTAAAACTTAAGGCGTGTTTCTGCAAATGTTCTTGCTACTTTTACTTTATAAATATCAAACCGAATTGTTGAATCAATCTTATTGCCTTTTGTCTTTTGATAAATTGCAGAATTCATTTTACTTAAATTTAATTATATAAACATATTGAATTTGTCTTGGAAACTTAATAAATCTTTACGCCTACGGTTTGGGTTAATTTGCTGCTTTTTAGGTTAATCTAGTTTCATTCGTAGTGCTAAGAGCCATTAGAAGGTTTCTCCAAGTAAATTAAAAGCCATGTTGGACAGACGAAATATGGAGATTGGGAAGAAATTTGCTTGGCGATAAAAGTCAGTGCTGACATTCCTAAATTTGACAATGTATTCAAAGGAGGGGCTAGTCAATCAAGTAGACCTAAGGATATTAGAAATAAACGATTGTAGTCTTGGCCATCGGGTTGGGTCTGCCCGAATGAATACTCTTTGAATCGTTTCAAAAGATAACCCTTTCCATCCTCAAGTTATCAACCCGTTTATTGTCCATGCTAGGGTTGAAGCCTCAGCATCCAGAGCATAAGGAAGAAGAGGATACACATTTGCTCTATACCATTTAAGATTGACATTATTGTCTCTTATCATCCACTTGTACATTTTTTCCTTATTTTCGCTCCAGGCCAACCACACTGCATTTTAGGAATTCCACAGGTGGAGGTAGCCACTTTTGTTGAGTTTGTGGTTGAGGTAGAGGGTTGTGAGGGAGTCTCATGTCAAACAAAGCACAATCCTCATGAGGTAGAGGGTTGTGAGGGAGTCTCATGTTAAACAAAGCACAATCCTCTTCATCACTTTGAGCATGCGCCATGATGGTATGTATGTCCAAAGTATAAAGCATTAATTCCATGATGGTATGTATGTCCAAAGTATAAAGCATTAATTGTTCTAGCCTTCCCGCAATCTCCATAAAATCATCTGCTTCTTTGACTCCTCATCACTCTACCTTCAAAAAGCAATCTCCTTATTAAAAGATTTTCTTTATTCATTGTTGTGGGAAAGTAGTAGAAATTCACTTTATCTTAAGGGAGAGGAGACACATACCAATCTGGCAAATGTGCAGAGTAACAACATATGGTTTATAGCCTTGGGATTATAAACCGAACACAACCGAATATAAATTTTTGGTTAGTTCGGTTATATTCGGCGTTATTTATTTATTTTCAGGTTATTGGTTCGATTTGGTTCGGTTAGGGTAAACTGAATGGTTAACCAAAATTAAACTCAAATTAATAAAAACCTTATTTTTTAGCCAGCCCTTATTTTAGATCTCGATTCTTTGTTCAGTTCTCATAGAAGGCGATGAACGAAATCCTTATTATCCATTGGCAAAGCTCCAGCTCAAGTCATGAACAATCAAATCTATGTTTGTTACATGTGTTAAGCTTCTTAGATTGAAACGCAACCTTTCTGACCTTGTTGTTAATGCATAAGTATAGTCACTAAGACATAAAGGATTATATAACTACGTTTTCTGTGTTCTAAAGTCCATTGATTGTTGATTAGTGTTGATATATAATTCCCGAGAATTTCTCTATGATCTAGCGTCCTTAATATATAGTTTACAAGACAAGATAATTGCTAGTTACTTAAATTCATAATTTCCAGTTAGAATTGAAACTTAACATAATCTATATGAGATCGATAACCTTTAATAATATAATTATACAATGTACACTTGCATTTAATTTTATGTGAAATCATTCAAGCATTAGGTGTGTAGTCCGAATTTACAAGTAACTGCTTTGCGAAGTGGAGGATATGTTCATAGACAATCAACTCAAGACGGTTAAAAAATTCATGCATGCATACCAAGCCTAAACCTCCATATCCTTCCAAATTCATGCTTACTTCCTGTTTCTAACCTACATATACATTCCAATAACTATCCCTTGAATTAAACAAAACCCCAAGGTTCTTTTTAGCCAAAACATGCTTAAGAATTTTAAACCATCAATTCTTTTTCTTTGTTAAGTGCACGCTCTTCTTCTTTTAGTTATAGATCATGTTACCTAGCAGTTTACTAACTCATAATTTTTCTTTTGGTTTTCGTTCTTTCAATCTAGGAATGATAACTTTTTATACAATTGAGAGCACATAAGGTCTGAGTGTCCAAATTCATGATTAACTGGTACGCGAAGTGGATGCATATACATAGACCATAAGCTTTTTTTTTTTTTTGAATTATCTATCTCTTTTTTCGGAACTAACCATTTTAAACAGATTCATAATGAAATAAAAATAAGTGAAATAAGAATATGAAAACAAAAAAAAAATTTCTTCGAAGTATTTTTGACGAGTACGTCTACATAAGAATTTTAAGTTCAATAAACAGAGAAGAATGTGTTGTTACCTCTCTCTAACAATCAATTTTATTGGAGACAAGTTGATATTCATGGCAAGCAAACCCCAATAATTGATATTGTTTTTGACGTATACAAAATATTTAAGAGGTAATATTATAATTATATACGTATAAAATGTGTGGAGACGTTTATCTACCTGGTAGCATATCATTTATTTATTCTGTGGTGATCTCGTAATTAAACCGAAAAAGGATGATATTGTAGAGTTAACAATGGATGGTTTATTTTTATCATTACTCTTTTGGGATACTCCATTTTTATCTTTTATACATTTTTACGGTTCATTTTTACACAATAATTTCTCTACTTTATGATGCAATTTAGTCTTACATGGTTAATTAATCAACTGAGAATTTATATGGTATGATATCAACGTAACGACCTACATATCATATGCATTTGGATCGGCATCCCCAAGATGATGACTTTAGATCATATCAAAGAATTTAACAATCTTTCTCTCTCTTAATCTTAACAATCTTTCTCTCTCTTAATCTTGATTGCCTTAAGTCAAGCTTGAAATTATTTTGGTTATTATATGGTGTCCAATTATATCGCACATAAAGGGGTTAATTAATGCCTTTTGACATAAAAAGAAGATGTTTGCGGTGAACGAATTTGAGACACAAGTAAGCACAAAATCATATATATTAATAGGAAAGTTATCTCTTTCAAAGTGTGCACCTAAGTAGTTTTTATATATTTAGTATCTATTTAAAATAAGTCATTTAATACATATGTTTATATACTTAGTGTTAAATTTAACTAAGATAGATTCAAACAAAACTTGAAAAATAAAAATATATGAAATGAAGTATCATGGCTCAAAAGGCATAATGATATATATTTAAAGAAAATGGTTATTTGTGATAAACGTAAATGAGGATTTAAAGAGTAGGGAATGGTTGATGCATTAGGGTATTAATCTTGGTTAAAGAATCTTGACACTAGATCTTTTATTCAAATTTAGGTATGAGATCCACTGAAAAACCTATCTCAAGGTTTATTCCTCCTTACTCCTCCTCTTTCCTCTTTCCTCCTCCTCCTTCTTCCTATTTAAGTAAATTAAAAATAATATATACGAATAGCCATCAAACAAAATCCACCTCTTAATGGATTGTCGGAACGGTTGTTGGTTTTCAGTTGGAGGAGATCCGGGGGTGGGCGGTTGGGTGTGTATTTGTTTATATAGATTAGCTATATTACTACAATGGATTAACCACATTCATATACTAGCTATATCAATTGTTGTTTTCATAAAGCCACAGGTTATAACAACGGATTTATTCCGTAGTTATAACCATATAGTTATAGATTTGTTGTTATAACCAGTGATATATCAGTTGAATTTTACTAGTGTAAATCCGATAGCCGGTGGTAATTAAAAAGGAAAAGAATATATATAGAGCATGAGAGTTTGTGAAGGTATCAACAAGCTCCTAAATAAAATCTAAGCGCCAATAATATCATTAGATGAGTATAGTGAAGACAAAATGACTAAATCTTTTGGCTTACACATGCAAATCTTGTGAATATGATTGGATTGCTATTATTCAACGGATCATAAAGAAAGAGCTTGATTGGGGGAGTAAACAACATATAAACAAATACGATATCAAACAAAAATAAAACATAAATAATAGGGAAGCCTGCACAGGTAATATTGACCAACAATATCTTCATTCTAACTAGACAAGGCCATGTGTGTTGTAGGACCTCCCAAATATATTTTTCTAATAATGATTTCATCATTCCCCAGTTTATTATATAACCATTTCTTCCTCCTTCTCCTCATACCACCAAACCAATACTGAAGAACAGAGAAGCGATTTTCTCAACCAATTTTTTGTTTTTTTCTCTTTGAACTGATCATTGCAATACAAACATAAGCTTTGTTTGTGTCTGCTTGCAGTTATAAACAATGATACCGAGTTACGACCCAAATGATACAGAGGCTGGTCTGAAGCTTCTGGAGGATCTGACCACAAATGCAGAGGCAATTCAACAACAGGTTCTCCACCAAATATTCTCTCGAAACTCCAGAACACAGTATCTCAGAGCATTTCTGGACGGGGAATCCGACAAGAATCAGCAAAGCTTCAAGAACAAAGTCCCTGTGGTGAATTACGACGACATCAAGCCTTTCATCCAACGAATCGCGGATGGAGAATCCTCTGATCTCGTCTCCGCTCAACCCATCACAGAGCTTCTCACTAGGTGAAGACTTTTTTTTTCCTTGGTTTTTTAGAAAACTTTTATAGTCTGAAAAATAGATTATTTTCGACAAAGCTCTCTAGTTCTTAGATTTGCATGTAGTAATTTGTTGAGTAAATATTGGATGCAGCTCGGGTACTTCTGCAGGAAAACCGAAGTTGATGCCTTGTACAGCTGAAGAGTTGGAGAGGAAGACATTTTTCTACAACATGCTTGTGCCTGTCATGAACAAGTAAATAATATTATATATAACTTGGGACCACTTTTATTTTGATTTACAATTACAATAACTAGTCTCTCTTTGTTTCATTCTCATTCTCCAGAACTCAAAAAAACAAGAAAAAAGGAAAAAATTAAAATCACAATAACATTTTACGATCGTAAAAGAATCAAACACTATAATTTGATTTAAATCTTTCTAAAAAAAAGGTTTGCCTATTTACACGGATTATTTCTTGTTATGGATTGCGTACGTATATATGCAGATATGTGAATGGGCTAGATGAAGGAAAAGGGATGTATCTTCTATTCATAAAACCAGAGATTAAGACTCCTTCAGGTCTAATGGCGCGGCCCGTTTTGACAAGTTACTACAAAAGTCAACACTTCAGAAACAGACCATTCAACAAGTACAATGTATACACTAGCCCTGATCAGACCATTCTTTGTCAGGACAGCAAACAAAGCATGTACTGTCAGCTCCTGTGCGGTTTGGCCCAGCGAACCCATGTTCTAAGAGTCGGAGCCGTGTTTGCTTCCGCCTTTCTTCGAGCGGTCAAGTTCTTGGAGGATCATTTCAAAGAGCTCTGCGCCGATATTAGAACTGGTAGTGTCACTAGCTGGATCACTGACTCAGCCTGCAGAGACTCGGTCTTGTCCATCCTTAAGGGCTCAAATCAAGAACTAGCTGATGCAATCGAGCGTGAGTGTGCTGAAAATTCGTGGGAAGGAATATTGAGGAGGCTATGGCCTAGAGCTAAGTACGTTGAGGTGATTGTGACTGGTTCCATGGCTCAATACATTCCCACACTCGAGTTCTATAGCGGTGGTTTACCCTTGGTTTCAACCATGTATGCTTCCTCCGAGTGTTACTTTGGTATCAACCTTAATCCACTCTGTAACCCTTGCGATGTCTCTTACACGCTTCTTCCTAACATGGCTTACTTCGAGTTCTTGCTTGTTGACGACAAATCCCACGAAGAGGAAGATGTTATCGTTGATCTTGTTAATGTCGAAATCGGTCGATACTACGAAATTGTCATCACCACCTTTACAGGTCAGTGTCTCGTTGTCCATGAGCATTTACATCTTTCAGAAATGTTGTTTTTGTCCTAGAGTAGTCATCATAAAGAAAGTAACGTGTAACACAAGCAAGCAAATGTATTTTTCTCAATAGGTTTATACAGATACAGAGTAGGAGATATTCTTAAGGTGACTGGTTTCCACAACAAAGCGCCCCAGTTTCGTTTCGTGCAGCGAAGAAACGTAGTATTAAGCATCGATACTGACAAAACCAGCGAGGAAGATCTACTCAATGCTGTCACACAAGCAAAGCTCAACCACCTCCAACAACCTTCTAGCCTCTTACTCATGGAGTACACTAGCTATGCCGACACTTCATCAATCCCGGGGCATTATGTGCTCTTCTGGGAGCTAAAGCCACGTCACAACAACAACCCACCAAAGCTAGACCAGAAGACCATGGAGGATTGTTGCTCCCAGGTCGAGGATTGTTTGGATTACGTTTACAGGAGATGCCGGAACAGAGATAAATCCATTGGCCCCTTGGAGATACGAGTGGTGAGTTTGGGGACTTTTGATTCTTTAATGGATTTTTGCGTCTCCCAAGGATCTTCTGTCAATCAGTACAAGACTCCAAGATGTGTTAAATCTGGAGGAGCTCTTGAGATTCTTGATTCAAGAGTTATTGGAAGCTTTTTCAGTAAGAGACTTCCTCAATGGAAACCACTTGGTTTAGATTCTTAGCTTCTTCTTTTCTTTACTTTTTTTTTTTTTTTTAAATGTATAATTAAACTCGTGCTTTCTAAAATGTAAGATCCTCATTTGCTAATTGGTGTTTGTTTTTTGCTTTCTTAATTATTAAGTGCTTCTGCTCTTTTGTCTCTTTTGTAACAAACTTTCAACAAAGTCCTCTCATTTTGTGAATGTCTCTACCTTTTTTGGGTCTCTATCTACCGATTCAGTCTTTGGGTGGAGTTTTTCTTTGTTTTTCTTTTTTTTTCAATATTAACTTATAAGATTATACTTTATAGTACTAAATAAATTCGTACAAAATATATACATTTCATAAAGCCTCCTTCTTTTTCTTCTTCGTCAATCTTTCATATATTTACCACTTCGCCAAGAAGACAAATTTGTTTGGTACAGTTAGTATAATTGAAAATTTTCAGGGACATTGGTAGAATGTGTCATATTTGGGTCAAAAATAAACATCTAGTCATCTACTTTATATATGGTCACAAAATTTATATGTTACTGTTAATTTTGACTTAAACTCCATCTCTTTTTCTTTTTTCCTTATTGGGTCCAATTGATGACATCATTAAATAAGGCGGTTAACGTTTCATGATTTCCTCTTATTTTAGTCCTTATGATCGTTGTTAAAGAGCATATATAAGCTATGATTTGCTTCTTAGTTATTCACTTTTGATCATTTGTTAAATTTTGGTTTTTTCTAATGAAGTGTTTGATCATTTGTTTCATTTTGTTTTTCATAGTGTTATTTGTTTTGCGATCTGTCCCAAAGTTAGGATGTTACTTTATCACAAACCGACCATAGTTTGTGTGGTGCCTTCAAAATCCCCTTCATTCCATCATATCTAATCCGAACCCTAAGGAGAGAAGCCATTAGCCTTCCTTTGGTTCAACCACAATCCGAAATATAAGTCCTTAACCCTAAGGCTTATATCAAATATGAAGAGCTCTTAAAATATAGACTTGTCTTCTTCTTAGTTCAGAATCAGATGATGCCTCCTAATATATTTGGTTATCTTTTTATTAAGAAATTTAACATGATCCACTTCTCCACGATATAAGAAACGTAATTTCATGTGACCTCCGAGCTAGCGAACTACTTCCTCCGTTTTGTAATATTTCCATAATTCGTCTTTAATTATTTTCTATAGATGTTTTATGCCTCAAACAAACTAGACCTCACATGTAGATGTAGGTCGGAGCCAAGACGCAATGCCAAGTTCGGCACTGGACAATGTTATTGGGTTTTTAGTGAATCCTTATGAGTTAGATTTAGGTGTTAACCCCAACTTCGCTCGGCAGAGAATTTTAAAGGAACGGCAGTGGGAGTTGGATTAAAATAGATTCTTAAAATTTTAATATTTTATGGTTAGTCAATCTTGTTTTATTGATAAAGCTAGAAATCAATGGTCGCTAGTTCATTTATAAACTCTACATAAAATGGTTGCTGTGTGCATGTGTATGGATGTACATAGTGAAAGGTGTCGAAGAAGGCCACGCGTGCAAGAGGGACACAAAGACAAAAGGATTTAAACCAGTTAGGAAGAAACTCAAAAATATTGAAAGGAAGAGACAAAAGAGAGAGAGAGACCCACAAAAGACGACACACGAAAAGAGATGCAGCATTAGACACGACTCCTCCTTTTTCGTCCGCACGCAATTTAGGTTCGTCCACATATTGGTGGTGGGGGCTCTTCGCTCTTTCCCCTCCCTCAGTTTTGGTCGGATTCACTTCACCAATCTCTTATCCAACTTCTCTCGTCTCCATTCCCATTTCTAGAGAAACTAGCTAAGATTATCTACACACAATTAACTAGTTCCCAACAACATTCGGCTATTTGTTTACTTGGTTTGTGAAGTAGAAAATTGAGAATTATGCATTCTTCTTAGTTCGTGCTTTTGTTGAATACAGCTGTAGAACAGTCACGTTTTGGTCAAACTTAAGCATGTATATACTCTTTGGTCGATTTTGAATAATTTGTCAAGTCAAATTGTAAAATAAATGCAAACGATTAGAAGATTGCGACAGAAAGCAACAAGACTCAAGAGAGAGGAATAGGCACACCAGTCTTACTCTGGACACCACATTTAACACCCCACTCGTGTGTCCTGTCTTTCAATTGCCTGTCCCGATTCAATTTCAACGACAAAACCGTGTTCCTAATTTCACGCTCTTTGTTTGCAAACTTAAATCTTCTCTAATCCGGAACCCACAAAAATCTCCATCATTGTAGGCCATCATCATCATACTGCCCAAAACACGCGGAGAATTTGGCAGGTTTGGTGCATTAACAGTGTTATATTCGTTTTATTCCAGAATCTACCGTCTCAACTCTATCAGTTGGCTTGAGCCTTGAGGTACGAAAGTCCGCGTAAGTTGTACTCGGAAGTGAGTTCATCCATCACACGAGTAACATGATTACTACCTTTTTGGCTACTTGGGATCATTACTTCCATCTCAATGCTGTAGCAACACTCTCGCACAGGGCAACCCAAAATCAAGGCTAAATCAGGACCGGATTAATCAGTGCTGGTTCAACAATCACCGGGGCATGTTGATCAACGTTGTTGGTCCGAATAGATCAACGTTGGTCTCGCGCACAAGTATATTTTGAAAGCAATTGTATTGTCAGTTTTCAACTTACAAAGGCTACTAATCACAATCTACAAACCCTTTTTAAGCCAACATCTCTCCTCAGTGGCATATAAATAACTACGGATACAAGATATTTACCCAGACTTTTCTTGCTCGAGCTTTTCAACTAGAGCCTGCTTCTCATTTTCCGAAAGAGACATGAAGATGAAAACAGATTTGTCCCCTATATCATCCTTAGAAAACCGAACCAAATTGAGGAATATTAGTATTATTATTACATCAATTTGATACTTGCATATTCTAATCTTCAATAAGGAAGAGTGTAGTAGTGTACCTTTATAGGCTGAGTGAATTTTCTTCCGGCAAACACCATAAAGAGCGCCATCCATGTTCCTAACAACACTAGTTTTCCCTCATCATTCATCAAACCACTCTGCAAATTCAAATATCAGATACAAGTCAGGCCAATTCAAATACCAACATCCCAATTCCATGAAATGTGAAGCTTTTCTAGTCAAGTAAGGTTGCAAAAACAGGACTTTACCAAATGTCCGAGAAGGACTGAAGGTATGATGAATGTAAGAAGGCCAGCTTCTAGCTTGCCATAACAGAGTCCTGCAGAGAAAGGAAAAAATACAAATCAAGAACATTGCAAGCTTGATAATATATGACCATCTTATAATACCTTCTTTGAAAACGAGGCCAGTGAGCGCAGCGAAAAGAGGACCAACAAACCAAACAGCAGTGGGATTATCAACAACATAGTGAACCAAGTTGACGCCGGCTGGTCTGGCAAGGGCTGCATAAGCGGCCAAGGAACCAACAACGCCAAGTGCCCATAAAGCCTGAAGAGTCCTCTTAATCTCCGTTACATATATATGAATTAAAAACAGGGATAGGCCTAAACCAGCAGCACCGGTAAAGTAGAACCAGTCATGACTTTGCTTGATTATTTCACTCAACCAAGCGTTTCCTGGTATAAATGCAGCAGA
The DNA here is from genome assembly GCA_900116095.1 of Euclidium syriacum. Classification (NCBI taxonomy): domain Eukaryota; kingdom Viridiplantae; phylum Streptophyta; class Magnoliopsida; order Brassicales; family Brassicaceae; genus Euclidium; species Euclidium syriacum. Next base: position 2,960,626 of record FPAK01000004.1, read on the forward strand.
AGAAGCGGCTACAAACGATGTAGCAGCTGTTACCAGTCCTGATCTGTAAAGAATAACCTGAAGAGAAAGAAGCCCAAGGTAATCATCAAACTCTTGCTCACCCTTTTATTAAACTTTACTTAGATGAACAAATTGGCCTATCATTAACTTGCATGCCGAGCTTTCTATTAGCCTCACATCCCAATCTGAGGAACCGAAGCGACGGAAATCACGAAATTATTGATAATTGCAGAAATCGTAAGGAATTTGAGAAGTATTGGAGAGAAGAGAAGACAAGAACCTCTCTAACATCGGACGGCTCAATGCTCCAGGGACCGTAAATACCTTGGTAAACTGCTCCATCGACGGATTCTTGCGAAGCATTGCTCACAGCGTTGTACTTAACCCTCCCCTTTCTCACCCCAACTCTCGCTGGAAGCGCCGTAAAACCTGCCGGCACCGGCGGTCTGATTAGTGTCGTCGATAACAACCGCGAGGCCATTGTTTCGATATGACAAACCAAGAAATATCTTCCTTATTTCATTTTTTTACATCAACAAAAAATATCTTTTATCAGAAATTCGCTGTTTGTTCCACGTCATTAGATATTACTTGGTCAATATTTTATAATCTTTGGATATAAATATTATTTTCTTTTTTTTATAAAGGATGATCTTTGTATAAATAAAAATGTAGTTACAAACCATGGAAAATAAGAACAGCAGATTAAGAACAACTTAGAGCACGAGTACAACAAATTAAGCTTGGGTTGCAACAAAAGGATACAATTTTAAACTACACCGAGGGAATGAGACTGATTTGTTGCATATCTGAGAGAATATGGACGGCAATAGATTCAGAAATAAGCAGAACAACTGACGGGTGGCAAAGACGAAACAACATTTGCCGTTGAAGAGAACATCGAAACCGACACAAGAAGAACCAAAGACCATACCGAACCTCCTATACAATTTAGAAACATTATAGGATTGTCATCACAAATCAATTAGGCGGAAATGTCTCAAAGGGTTCGTCAACACCTTTACAACCACATAATCCGTTGTGTACACCAATCAAGCAAAGAAGCTGCATTTAGCTCCAAGCTTTTATGATTATCGTATAATATTGATTGGTATTTTATAATATTGATTGGTATTTTAAATTATGTTTACGTTTCTATAATCTATAAAAACATTACGTCGAAATAACATACATTAGATTTAGATTCCATCGGTTGCCAAAATCTTATGTTACTTGTAAAATCCTTGTCCAAGAACTATATCAGATTGCAAATTGGGGTTCTTGAAGATAGAAATTCACTTAAGCTTAATAAATTCAAACTTGTTCTTTAGGCTCTTAGCAAGGTTTGATCCTAAAATTGAAAACCAGAATCAAAATCGAGAACAATATATGAAAAATCAATCAACCAATCTCACCTTTCGGGTAATTTCACAACTGTTTCAGGATTTTGGGGTGAAGACATCGCTTGAGTGTTAATCTCCGCTAAAGGTGAGATATCGACATCACTGTTACGAGAGGTGCTGGGTGGAATCGTCGTGTTGTTAGAAAATAGTAGATCGGGGTTCGACGGCTCCAACGCTTGATTGGAGTTCGATGAAGAAGATGAAGTTTTTTTTTCTCTTTCTATGTTTTTTTCGATGACATTAAACGTCGATCATCTTTTCCATTTTTTTTCTCAATTCTTTTTATTAATATGTAATGTTTGTTTGTTTTAATTTTTTTTAATCCCTTGTTTTTGTTATATGAGATGGTGGAATCAATTGCTATTGATATGGAGGTAGATTCAAGGATACACCCCATGGGTGTACCTAAGAATTGTTCATTATAGTGGGGATCTAAAATCTCAAAGATAAGTAATGTTGAAGATCGCGACCCCCTTAAGTAGCCTCCATTATCTCAATCATGGTTAAGTTTGAAAGAATTTAATAAAACTTGCGAAATAAAAAAGAGAAATAGAGATTAGAAAAAATAAGTAGAGAATAAGGAGAAATCATCTGAAAATATTTTTATATGAGAAAACAAAATCCTACACACCCCTCTTTGATCTCCATACCACTATCTTCTTTAATGAAATGTTGATAGAACAAAATAAACTTCCTCTATTTCCTAATTTTAATCCCCTTTACTATTATATGAAGTGTCGTCTAAGTTTTTTGTTCTGAAATGATTTTCTTTAATTGATTTAGACGGAAACGTTTATGATGTGTAAATGTGACATTTATTAATGTTATAATTTGATTGGAAGATAATCGTTCGAAATGATGACATGTCAATCGATTTTTTGAGACTGGTCAAAACCAAACGTTTCAGATCTTTTGACCCGAAAAAAAAATGGGACACGGATCCTTTGTGTTCGAATAGATTTGATTGGCTGATGTTATTTTCGCTATTTTTAAAAAAAAATAAAAGGAAGTGTCTCCGGATGGTATGTATACATATAATATTCGATTATATTCCACCTTCATTATTTAGCCAATCAGGTATAGGAAATGAAGAGTCGGATTATTTATTAATTTACTGAGGTATTGATAAATTTACCGGTTTTCACATGCATATTCTATATGGTTTTTGGAGCCTTTTCCAAGTTTTGGAGCCTTACAGAGACAGAGAGAGCGACCAAATTTTCTATTTTCTAAACTCTACTCTTTATTTTTATGCAAGCTATTGATATTGATATTTATTATGGTTTTGCTTGCTATGTGTGAGTAGTTTACTTGTTGGATCTAGGGTTTTTAATGGTTTTATAGATCTCTAAAGCATTTAATATGATATGATCAATAATGACTCTCTACTTTAATGGTATTTCATACAATATTATGACTTGCTCACTTAGGAGATAAATCTCCAGGTTTTGCTATTCCATACACTATCTTATAGCAAGACCATAATATGGTTTTTAGTAGGTGATTTTGTCCTTGTTCAAATCAATGTTTGGCTTGGAAAGCCATGAACAAGCAGATCAATGTTTATTGCATGTGTTAGCCTCTTAAATTGAAAACTAATGTTTTAGGTCTAGTAGTTAATACATAGGTGTAGAGCCACAAGATATTGGGGATTCCATAATTATGCCTTCTATACTTAAGAGTCTATTAGTTATTGATTTTATGCTTATCTATATCTCATGAAATATTTTCCTTGATTCAGCGCCCTTAATACATAAGTTACAAGACAAAATACTAAATAGTTACCTAAGTTCACTCAAACTTTCAGTTAAAATTGAAACTCGACATAATCTATGTGAGATCGATAACCTTTCATACTACAATTGTACACTTTGCACTTGCAGTTAGTTTAGGGAAAATAATCTCTTGGCCTCTTGCTACTTGGGGTATTCGCGTGGTTGTGAGGATGTCAACCAATGGAAACCCCGTTTCAATATCCGACGAGTCTGCTACACCATCACCATTGCTGAGCTGTGTGCAGTTTTTGGTTTCCAACGCACGGGAACCAGGTTATACAATATGGAGAACTTGGGAGAGCACTAGAAATTCTGGAGTGTGTTTGGATGTGGTGCCTATGACCCAACTGCGACAAAGCATACACTTATTCGACATTCCGTCTTACGAATTTTTTCGCGGGTCATTAGCCACACTTTGCTCAGCCGAACAGAGGTTGGACGCCTGTATAAGCAGGAGCTCACCTTGCTGTATTATGTCATTGGAGATGGATTTGTTTTTCTTTATGCCCCAGAGGAGACATATTGGAACATGGGTGCTCTCTTTGCACGCCATGTAGTTTCATTCATAAACAATATGTTTTATGGACTAGTCTCTTCTATCAAGAAGGAGATAGTGGGGAGTCTTCTGACTCCAATTATGATGTTTCGTGAGGTGCTCCTAGCTGGTTTTTCTGTGGAGGATGGTCCTGAGATGCGCCTCCAGATGGATGAAGTTTCCTTAGCTCATTCTGACATTGTCCGTTTGGGAAAGCTTTATGAGTTCACACATGAAGATGGAGCTGTCTGTTTATTCCAGCTACACAACCCTAGTTACACGAAGATTGTAGGAGTAGATGCGCTGAGAATCACACCACCTGATGCGCTGAGAATCACACCACTTGATGTGCTACTCACCATTGTAGCCCATGTTGTGATCCGACCACTAGGAGCTGCCCATGCACCACCCCAACGCACTAGACGCACCGCCGCCCAACCACGATGCACCTGCACTTCCCAACCACGAGCTGATGATTATTTGTTTGCTGGAGCATGACATTCCACTAGTGTTATGCACGATTACTTTGAATTACCTGAGCAACCACCATTTGAGGCGACTCCCGAGGTGAAATATAAGTACAAGATGGAGCATCATAGACAGAAGAATAAGGTGGCGAAGTGCTTATGGTCTTTCCTTACTGGCTGCACTAGTTCGCAGAGCTCACCCATACCTACCAAGACAGCACTTGAGCCACAACCCGAGTTTTTTCGACTGCCCCGGTTAACCTTTCGAGTTTACCGGATGGCCCGATGATGATGAGATACACGCTGCCTGATTTCTTTGGTGGTAGAGAATCTTCTGCATTTGATCATGAGTATTGAGGCCACAATCTCGCAGTCCACGGCAATAGTGACAATTTTACCTTTTTTTCTTTTATTTTGGATTTTTTTTTCTGTGTACTTTTCTCCTTTTGTTTTTGTTTTACTAGAATAGTGAAATTTAAGTGTGGGGGAGGGAGTGTTACTAATGATATTTCCTTTGGTTTTTCTTTTGATTTTTATGGATTTTTGATTGGATTGAGTTAATGGTTTATCTTGCTTGAGACTATATGATTTGTGAAACTATTGACTACTGACTTCACTTTGCTTTGACCATGATTGAGTGATTTAACAGAATTGACATAGGTAACTTAATGGAAAACTAGAGACCTTGATATGCATTTATAGATTTAAACCCACGATTTTGATATGATATCCAACAATGTCGGAACATTATTCAGTTAAGTCTGTACCATTTTCTCGTTATAGTTAGCATTGATGTTTTGTTGGATATGAGATTTTTCTTTAAGATTATGGTTTCCAACTGCCCCTTTAGATGATTTGAAAGAGAAATTGAATACGTGTTTAATTGTAAAACTTAGTGATGAGGTCGAAGAAAATTTCTGAGGACACCAATTTTTCATCACTAGAAGCTCGGGATCAGTACGGTTACGAAAACTTCAGGCGATACCATGATGTACTTGAACCTTTGAGAAATTGGTTGACAGCGAGGCTAACAAAATTTCCTATAATGCCATTATTCGCCTAGACCTTGAGAGATTTAAAAGAGAAGTAATGAAATGAATAAGTATGGGAGAGAGGGAAGAAACATGTGTGTTAAGACTATCTTGTATTTGGTAAACTTTGAGGCAAAGCTGTGAGTGATAGGGGATTTTGCTATGATGGTACCTAACATATGATTTTCACTTCGGTTTGCCTAACTCTGATATGTTCTTGAAAATATTTCTTTGAGAAGTACAGTTCATAATAGTTTTATGGATATGTTGTTGAAATCAAAATTAAAAAAAAATGGTTACTAATGGATGATGGTTTGATCATAGTTTTTGCCGGATTTTTGACCTCACTGATTTAGCTCTTTGTTTGCTCGAGGGCGAACAAAAGCTAAGTCTGGGGGAGTTTGATGTATCGATAAATTTACCGGTTTTCACATGCATATTCTATATATTTTTGGAGCATTTTCCACATTTTAATCAGGATAAACAGAAGAATTCACGTGATGGAGCATTTGGAGAAGACTTGGAAGATTGAAGTAAAAATGAAGAATTTATCAAAGAAAACTGAAGTCGATCGACTGAAGCAATGGTCGATTGACTCGTTTAGGTTAATCAGAAGAAAGGAAATTGTTTCATGTGCGTTTTTCCAAACCCTAAAGTGTTGATGAATCATTGTCAACCCATGCACGATCTCCATAAGCAGAAGAAATAGGTCAAGAAGCCTTGAAGCATTCAAGTTCTCAAGAAGCAAGACACTCCAGCCACCAAAACTCTCCCTTTGCCTCACGAAACTACCTTTGTTCGTAAGGTTCCTTGAAGTTTTACTTACTAAGGATTTTACAGAGAGAGAGAGAGCCACACCGTGTTCTATTTTTAAAACTGTACTTTTTAATTTTATGCATGCTATTGATATTGATATTGATAATTATTATGGTTTTGCTTGCTATGTGTGAGTAGTTTACTAGTTAGATCTAATATTTTCAATGGTTTTATAGATCTCTAAAGCATTTAATATAATATGATCAGTAATGACTCTCTACTTTAATGGTATTTTATACAGTATTATGACTTTATCACTTAGGATATTCATCTATAGGTTTTTTCTGTTCCATACTCTATCTTATAGCAAGATCATAACATGGTTTTTAGTAGGTGATTTCGTCTTTGGTCAAATCAATGTTTGGCTTCGAAAATCATGAACAAGCATATCAATGTTTATTGCACGTGTTAGCCTCTTATATTGAAAACCAATATTTCTAGTTTTTTACCTTTCGATTAAGCCACAAGATTCTTCATTATAGATTGGTTTTTGCACTTTAAAGTGTTGTCATGAACCACGTCTAGGTATCTAGGTTTATTCATATACCATAAACGGATTGTAAGATACACGAAAAATCTGTAGTGAGCAAGGTGTGTTATGTGTGATAGACAATGCATTTTCGGAAACCTTGTGAACAGATATAACATGAACGTTTTAATGCTTATTTACATTTAGAGACAATCCAAAATCAATTTTTAGATTTAGGTTTTTAAACAAATGTTAATGGTGGGGTTAACACCCCTTATAAATAGTTTGACAATAATTGAGATTCGGTCCGTACCGATCTTTCCCTAATTATAGATTAGGTTATAAGTCCCTTCAATAGGATTGGAACCCTCTGTTGGGAATGTCCTGAAATCACTTGTATTTACTCTAGTATAAAGTTGTAGTGTCAAGATAAGACATACTAGGTGATTATAATGTTTTGCTAGAAGCCACTTGTAATCTATGAGTTTGGAACTCATTGCTAGTGTCATATTATCCTACAGGGTCACACACCTAAGAAAACTGGATAAAGTTTATTGTGATTGATCATTAATGTAATGATCAAATCGATGTATATTTGATATACATAAAAGATGTTTCTGAACGGTGTATCGACCGACACAAGTGGTTGTGTCGATCGACACACAGGCCGAACCAAAATAATGAATTTGGTTTGCGGTTAAATTAAACATTGGTTTGAACCAATGGTTAATTAGGTTTTTTCACAGGTCATTATATATATGATATATGCACGACTTTGTGAGTTTAACCTAGTTTACAGCCACTAGCAGAAACACATAAATTCCGAGAGATTCCTTCAGAGATTTGATCTCTCCCGGCACTAGCATCCCGAGTTTCCAGTTTGTGTGAGTGTGGATACCAGTAGAGGCGCAACATCTAAGGCGCTATTCAATCTCGAGTCCTTGATCCCTTCTGCTGCTTAATCAATCATGGATATTCGAGATTCATCTATTAGATTCAGTTTTAAATATGAACACATGATCCTTAGGCATAGAATTTGTCACTAGGGATTATTAAATATGATTTAAAATCCTGTACAAATTCCTTCAGTGGTATCAGAGCCTAGTGTTCTAATTGAATCTAATGCATGATTGTTAAATTGCTGAATTTAATTGATGTGTAAATCATGTGTAAGAATTGAATAGTGTTTTAGGGTTTTCAGTGTCGACCGACACACTTTTTGTGTCGATCGACACGCCTTAAAATAGACTAAAATTTAGGTTTCGAATTCCCTTGAATCTCTGTGTGTTGACTGACACAAAGGTTCTGTCGATCGACACTAGCTGTTTATCTCGGTCGGTTCAATCGATTAAATTGGCTAATCGCGATTGAACCGGATTATGGTTGGTGTCGATCGATACAAAAAGTGTTTCGATCGACACTGATCGGTCATTGCGATGAATTTTTGCGGATGTAGTGTCGATGGACACTAGCGTAGTGTATCGATCGAAACAGATCCTTTTTCGGGCAGTGTCGACCGACACTAATGTAGTGCCGATTGACACTGGTTGGTTTTACGATTAGTTTAATCGGTTATTGTGATTAATCGCAATTAGATTTGGGTTGTGTCGACCGAAACTGATGTAGTGTCGATCGACACGGTCTCAGAACCTGAAATCACATAACCAATCCCGCACTCTAGAATAATTAAAACCTTAATTCGATTAGTTGTTTTAATTTGTTTCTAAAACTCCAGGATACATATTTGATATGTATTGGTTCTAAAAGTTATGTTCCTCAATTAATATCAAACTTTGTGTCTTCCCAAACCTTGTCAACTGTCAAGACTCATTTCATTGTGTGATGGGCTTTCCAAAGCAAGGTTTCCACAATTACATGAGTAAGGCAGGTGGTAATCGTTACCACATGACTTAAAGGTTTGGTTTATTTGACTAGGCTATCAAAATAGTTTTGGGTTTAGAGACATAGGGTTGGATTTAACATAAGATGTTATCCACAACCAAGAGTTATATTAGATATAATTAGCAAGGTTGTTGCTTACCTAGATAGCTGAAATTTGGGCGATGAGCCAAAGCTCACTCAAGTTTTAGTGAAGTATGGGTCTTGGTTTATTATATTCACTTAGAGGAAATATATTTTGTATATAGTGCGATTTTTCTTAATTGTTAAGATTTCTCATTTTCTTGATCATCATAACTAAACTCTTTTTCCTTTATTTTGATTCAGCTATGTCAACCACTCATCACAAGTCTAAGCATTCCTTTCTGCATGTTGAGCATTGGGCACCGATTTTTCAGGGAGAACGTTTTCTAGGACATAGTCTTTTTTCTCCTGCTTGAGAATAATTCTCGAATTCTCGAATTCTCGAAGTTGGATCCATTCAACTTGTCATTCTCAAGGAAGGATGTGGTCGATGTGTGTTGTCTCATGCTGGATACCATGAACTCAGACTTGCTGAGGCAATATGAGAACGTGGAGTTGACAGTTGAGATGATCACTAGCCTGAAAGGGATGTTTCAGGAGCAGGCACGAACTGAGAGATACCAAACGGTTAAGTCTCTTATAGAGTGCAAGCTACCAAAGGACGGTCCAGTTAGTGCTCATGTCATTAAGATGATAGGTTATATTGATAACCTAGAGAAACTGGACTGCCCCATTAGCCAGGAGTTGGCTACTGACATCATTCTTTAGTCACTGCTGTCAAGTTTTGATCAGTTTTTTATGAACTATAACATAAACAACATGACGAGGCCTTTGATTGAGCTGCATAGCATGCTCAAGACAGCTAAGCCTAACATCAAGAAGGGCACCCCAAATGTACTTCTGGTACAAGGGGGTAAAAGGTTTAAGAAACCTAGTAAGGATAAGGCAAAAGGCAAGGCGGTCCAGATTGTGAATCAGGACAGGCCTGAGCCTAAGCCCAAGTCTGGCCCTTCTGATGTTGATAAGTGCCATTACTGTAAGGAGACTGGGCATTGGAAGAGAAACTGCAAGAAATACCTGGAAGATTTTAAGAAGATGAGGAAGACGTACGAGACTTCTTCTTCAGGTATTTATGTTATAGAAGTAAATGTTACTACTTCAAGTTCTACATCATGGGTATTGGATACTGGTTGTGGTGCTCATACTTGTACGAATATGCAGGGCCTAAGCAATAGTAGAACTTTGGAGAAGGGGCAAGTGGATCTGCACGTTGGTAATGGAGTAAGAGTTGCTGCTTTAGCCGTGGCAACATTTCATTTGTCTCTGCCATCAGACTTGGTTTTAGAACTTAAGAATTGCTACTATGTACTTGCTATAAGTAGAAACATCATTTCTATTTCTTGTTTGGATTTGGATGATTTTCATTTTTCGATTAAATACAAATGTTGCTCTTTTGATCGTAATGATATTTTCTATGGTAGCGCCCCATTAGAGAATGGGCTTTATGTTTTAAACCAATTTGTCCCTGTCTATAACATAAACACCAAACGGTTCAAGTCCAGTTACTCGAATCCCACTTTTCTTTGGCATTGTCGTTTGGGCCACATCAATGAGAAACGGATTCAGAAGCTTCATATTGATGAGATTTTGGGCTCATTTGATTATGAATCATGTGAGAAATGTGAATCCTGCTTATTGGGTAAAATGAATAAGACTCCTTTGAACAAACAAAATCAAAGGGCCAGTGACTTATTGGGCCTTATACATACTAATGTGTGCGGCCTAATGAGCATTAGTGTTAGAGGAAACTTTCAGTACTTCATCACATTTACTGATGACTTCAGTAGATATGGCTAAGTTTATATAATGAGACATAAGTCAGAATCTTTTGAAAAATTCAAAGAATTACAGAATGAAGTACAGAATCATCTAGGCAAAAGTATCAAAGCTCTTCGATCAGATCGTGGAGGTGAATACTTAAGCCAAGAATTCAGTGATCATCTGAGAGATTATGGAATTGTTTCGCAACTCACTCCTCCTGGAACACCCCAATGGAATGGTGTGTCTGAGAGGAGGAATCAGACCCTATTGGATATGACTCGATCAATGATGAGTCACACAGATCTTCCATTATCTTTCTGGGGATACGCTCTAGAAACGTCTGCGTTTACGCTGAATAGGGTTCCATCAAAATCAGTTTCAAAGACACCACATGAGATGTGGACTGGAAATGTTACAAGTTTGTCTTTCCTGAAAATTTGGGGTTGTGAAGCTTTTGTCTAGCGTATGTTCACTGACAAGCTTGGCCCCAAATCTGATAAGTGCTACTTCGTAGGTTATCCTAAGGAAACCAAGGCTTACTACTTTTACAACCAAACCAAGAACAAATATTTGTTGCTCGGAACTGTGTCTTTCTTGAGAGATAATTTCTTTCTAAGAAGAACAGTGGGAGTAGAGTATAACTCGAAGAAGTTTGAGAATCACAGGAAACTGTTCAACCTGTTCAGGAAGAGCAGCGGTTGGATCTACGAAGAGTCGTAGTATCTACATCTGTGGTGCCTGAAATTCGCAGATCCGAAAGGATTCTTCACGAGCCCGAGAGATATGGATTTCTCGTGACTAACTGTCATGATTTATTGATCGTTGATAGTGACGAGCCTGCGAATTTTGAAGAAGCAATGATGGGCCATGACTTCGAAAAATGGCTGGAAGGCCGCTGAATCCGAAATGGGCTCCATGTCACAGAATCAAGTATGGACTTTGGCAGATTTACCTGATGGTGTAAAACCCTTTGAGTGTAAATGAGTTTTCAAGAAGAAAATCGATGTGGATGGTAATATACAGATATACAAAGCTAGGTTGGTGGCTAAAGGTTTCAAGCAAATTCGTGGTATTGACTATGAAGAAACCTATTCCCCAGTTGCTATGCTTAAGTCCATTCAGATTTTCCTAGCAACTGCCGCTCATTATGATTATGAGATTTGGCAAATGGATGTGAAAACAGCTTTCCTTAATGGAATTCTTGAAGAGGATGTGTACATGACACAACCTGAAGGTTTCATAGATCCTAAAGCTGCTAGGAAAGTATGCAAGCTTCATCGATCCATTTATGGATTGAAGCAAGCATCTTGGAGTTGGAATCTTCGTTTTGATGAAGCGATCAACGAGTTTGATTTCATCAGGAACGAAGAGGAACCGTGTGTTTACAAGAAGACTAGTGGGAGCGCAGTTGCATTTCTCATCTTGTATGTAGATAACATACTTCTTCTCGGAAATGATGTTCCGTTGCTTCAGTCTGTGAAGACTTGGCTCGGAAGTTGTTTCTCGATGAAGGACATGGGAGAAGCCGCTTACATTCTTGGAATAAGAATCTATAGAGATAGATTGAATAAGCTAATTGGACTGTGTCAAGATACTTATATTGATAAGGTCTTACACAGGTTCAGTATGCATGATTCCAAGAAAGGCTTCATACCAATGTCTTATGGCATTACTCTTAGCAAAATTCAATGTCCTTCGACACATGCTGAGCGAGATCGCATGAGTAGGATTCCCTATGCTTCAGCTATGGGATCCATCATGTATGCCATGCTCTGTACTCGTCCAGATGTTGCTTGTGCTTTAAGCATGACGAGTCAATACGAATCTAATCCCGGTGAGAGTCACTGGACTGCTGTTAAGAACATCCTCAAGTATTTGAGAAATACTAAGGATAAGTTCTTAGTGTACGGAGGAAGTGATGAGCTTGTAGTGAGTGGTTACACTGATGCGAGTTTCCAAACGGACAAAGACGATTTCCGATCTCAATCTAGATACGTCTTTTGTCTGAATGGTGGTGCAGTCAGTTGGAAGAGTTCCAAGCAGAGTACTTTAGCAGACTCCACAACCGAAGCTGGATACATCGCTGCTTCTGAAGCTGCGAAGGAGGCTGTTTGGATTAGGAAGTTCATCACTGAACTTGGTGTGGTTCCCAGCATTTCTGAGCCTGTGGCATTATATTGTGACAACAATGGTGCCATTGCTCAGGCGAAGGAACCCATATCACATCAGAAATCCAAACATATAGAGAGGAGATATCATCTTATTCGTGATATCATTGACATAAGAGATGTGACGATCAGCAGAGTTCCGACGGATGAGAATGTCGCTGATCCTTTGACTAAGCCTCTCCCACGACCTAAGCATGAGAGTCGTACTGCTGCTATAGGCATTGGATTTCTTAAGATGAGATCTTGATTCTAGTGGGAGTTGTTTTATTTATGTTATGATGTTCTGATAAACATACATTTGGTTATGTTTTAATTGTGTTATTAAATAATAGTCCCAAAATAATTTATGGTGTTCTTATAGGTCATCAAGTGCGTGACTTGATCATGAAATCATATAAGTGATAGATGACATATATTATCTAGGTCCCTAGTCTAGGTTATTAAGATGGGACATTAATAACAACGAGAGACTAGTATGTGAGGTGACTGATGACTAAGTTTCATGGAGTCATTAATATGAGTATTAAAGTCAATCACATGGATATGTGTTAGAGAACACAGTATTGGACATGACCCATTATAAGAACTCTACAAGATTGTTATATAAGTGTCATAAGAGTTTCTCATTACAACTATAGAGTATAGTCCTGACCTGAGTTCATCATGATTTCTTGCATATGAATTGGCCTGCTTTGATTTTGTCAAACGTCAGCCGTAACAGGTGACTATAAAGGCATTTATTGCGCATTTCATGAAGTGTGTAATGAACAGGGATGGAACAAGATGGGATTTGTCCCTCCTATATAACAGGAGTTAGATATCTCTGGGCCTATCGAAGATTTGATACTGAGAAATGCGTGGCCGCGCTCAAACGAGGTGATTGTAAGTCGTTTGTTTTATCAATATAAATCAGAGTTCGATAAACATGGTTTAGCTTAATAAGGATGACACGAGTTCTTGCCTTATGCTGGATCGAGATATAGTGACAAAGGGATTGTAGGAATAGATGATTCCAGTACAAGTAAGAGATTGTTGGGAATGTCCTGAAATCACTTGTATTTACTCTAGTATAAAGTTGTAGTGTCGAGATAAGACAATCATATGATACTAGGTGATTATAATGTTTTGCTAGAAGCCACTTGTAATCTATGAGTTTGGAACTCATTGCTAGTATCATATGATCCTACAGGGTCACACACCTAAGCAAACTTGATAAAGTATATTGGGATTGATCATTAATGTAATGATCAAATTGATGTATATTTAATATACATAAAAGGTGTTTCTGAACGGTGTATCGACCGACACAAGTGGTTGTGTTGATCGACACACAGGCCGAACCAGAATAATGATTTTGGTTTGCGGTTTAATTAAACATTGGTTTGAACCAATGGTTAATTAGGTTTTTTCACAAGTCATTATATATATATGATATATGCACGACTTTGTGAGTTTAACCTAGTTTACAGCCACTAGCAGAAACACATAAATTCCACGAGTTTCCTTCAGAGATTTGATCTCTCCCGGCACTAGCATCCTGACTTTCCAGTTTGTGTGAGTGTGGATACCAGTAGAGGCGCAGCATCTAAGGCGCTATTCAATCTTGAGTCCCTGATCCCTTATGTTGCTTAATCAATCATGTATATTCGAGATTCATCTATTAGATTCAGTTTTAAATATGAACACATGATCCTTAGGCATATAATTTGTCACTAGGAATTATTAAATATGATTTAAAATCCTGTACAAATTCCTTCACCCTCGGACCCGATGACCGAGGGATACCTCGGTAAAAAATGGTCAGATTTTAGTGTCCGAAGTGGGGGTATAAACTACTTCGTCTAAGGCCGAAGTCTAAGCCGAGACAGAATAAGATCAAATCTTATCACAAATTTCCTGATCTTGGAAAAATGGAATATTTTCATTTTTCCGATGTTAGCCCATGGGCTTAGATAACCGATTACTAAGATATATAAATATATACCCCCTTCACTAAATTAAATCATTCAGATTTGTGGAGAAGAATTACTACAAACCTAAGCTTAATACTTCTCTTTGATAAAAGCTAACTCGGCATTCCGAGTTAACATTCTTGTAATCAATATTATCAGTAAAATCTTATTTTTCCGAGGATTCGTTTTCGTCTTTTTACTTAACTTACTCCGAAAACAAACCCCTCTAATTATAAATAATTAGAAGTTCAAGCCAGTCTCAGCAACAAAGTTAATTCGACAATATATCCTTAGAGTATTGAAATAATAATGTGTTTAAAGTTCTAGAAGTCACCTAAACGGACCGTGATCCATTGTTGCCCACTAAATTTCCATATCTCTAATGTTTTAAAGCTTTGCATTCAACTTACTGTGATTTGTTAGTTTTTAGTTTTTGATTGAAACCGTTACAAACACACTTGATTTGCTTGAAACAATCTTAAACTATAGTAAAGTGATACTTAGTTCAGCTCTATGTGGGATCGATAAGCTAAATACTACAATTATACATTTTGTACTTGCAGTTAGAATAGGTAAAAACAAATTCACGCATTGGTGTTGGTTTCAGATTTTAGGGTTTAGGAGTTTGTTTCTGATTCTCTTGAATACTAATGTGCACTTCTTCCCCTTATTTTGTGATACAGAGCATGTGGACCTGCTGTAAGAAGGCGGGGCGATTTTGAAGGAATTTTTTTTTGTGTGTCTCGAGTCGGACGATCAGACTTTAGGGTCGACCAAGCAGAATTTGCAACAACTAGCAAGACTGCGAGTCGGCCGACCAGACTTCAGGTCGATCGACCAGACTTTGCTTTGGACAGCCAGACTTCAAGTCGGCCGACTACACTTCGGGGTCGGCCGACTTTGCGCTTAGGTCAACCGACCAGATTTCGGGGTCGCCAGACTTTACCTGCAGAGCCAATTTTGGAGTACCTTGGAGGGATGAAAGAGACGAATGAGATGTCTGACATTAAATTCAATGCTTGAGGAGAGAGGATGTATGATGAAGGCAACCGGCTGGTTGGAGAAGGAAATAGACTCGAGGACAATGGAGAAATAAGGCGAAACCTTGAGGAAGAACTCAAGCCGGATGATCACCTTACAAACAAGTCATCAATCATACTGCCACCTGTTGGAAAGAAGAAATATGAATTGAAGATCATCACAATATCCTTTGTGCGAGACAAGCAGTACATTGGATTGAAGAGCAAAGACCCAATGTACCACATCAAGGCGTTTGAGAGGTATGTGGAGAACGCCAATGCTGAAGAAGTCTCATGAGAGTGATTGTTATGTAAGTTGTTCCCTCATTCTCTTGTACACAAGGCACTAAGCTGGTTTAAGCGATTAAAACCAGGATCACTGAAGAATTGGGGAGAAATTAAGAGTGAATTCATAAACGAGCACTTTGATGAAGCCAAGTCTGATGAAATCAGGAAGCAGATCTATACATTCAAGCAATAAAAGAGAGATAAAATTAAAGAAGCTTGGATTAGATACAGCGAGTACCTGAAGAAATACCCTCATCATGGGTTTAAAAAAACACAAGTGTCGAAAATTTCTTCAGAGGATTACAGTGGGAGCACAAAAACAAACTTGACACGATAAGCAGTGGTAACTTTGGAGAACAACATCATGAGAAGGCTTTCAATGCCATCGAGAAGTATGCTAAAAGTAGCAGTGCAAGCCAACTGAACGATAATGCAGCTGCTATTGGAGCTGAAGAGGCCAAAGAATTACGTGAACATAATATTGCATTGGCGAAAGAATTTGAGGAGTTGAAAAAGATGATGCAAGTTTCGTGATCGGTGAAACCAACGGGAAATATGAATTATGTAGGAGGAGCTGGCCATTGGAAACCAACGCAGCAGTATCATAACGACGGCTACAGCAAATGCTTCTTGAAGGACAACAAAATGGCTATTGGGAGCTTAAAAACAAAATGATATCAGTGTATGATGAAATAAATGCAAAGATTGGGAAGAAAAATACACACATGAAGCTGGTGGAAACTCAAGCGACTCAAATTGCAGAAGCTGTAACCAAAGAAAGAGGCATTTTTCTAGGTAAAACCGATCCAAACCCAAGGGGACATGTTTGTGCAGTAATTACGATGAAATATTCAAAGATTACAAGAGAATCATGTACTCTGGATCTATTGGGGGTAGAAGAAGAAGAGGAAAAGAATTGGAGAAAATTCGACCGACCGCTCATTGGAGATGATCGACTATACGAAGGTCGATCGACCCAGCGATACGATTGACCGACTGACAACATCAGAGAAGGGAGATCGTGAAATCCGTCTACTAAAAAACTCCAGAACGTGTCTATAAGGATACACCCCCATATCCCGTGAAAAAATTGACTGAAGATGAACAGTGTGAGGCGGTTATCAAAATATGGAACACGGAACTATCGTTCATCCAATTTCAGAATGGCGCGGTTACTCTAGTTTTAAATAAGTATGCTAAAAATATCGTAGAAGGGAGCACCATTAATGATATAGTGGAGAAAATGGAAAAAGATGTTACTTCCCTTCTTGAGAGAAACATGCCTAAGAAGGTGAGAGATCCATGATGCATTGAATTGGATTGCACGATCAATGGTGAGAGCTTTGAGTATTGTTTGTGTGATGCAAGTTCTAGCGTGAATATTATGCTACATGTAGTAGCTAGAAAAGATAGGTCGTACTGACCTTTAACCCAACATCCTTTCACTAAGACTCACTGATGGCTCGATTAGATATTCACAATAACGATTAGATGTTGTAATATACTTGCTGATTTCCATGTGTTGAAGTTAAAAGACGAGCCATAAATTCTAATGAAAAATCCATGGATGGATCAATCAACCATAATAATGCCCATGCTTTTAGTGAAGTTCAACAGCTTCAAATTTCGTTAAGTCATGAAGGTCAGCCTTAGTTTGATGCTTAAGTATAGTTTGGTCTGGGGGATTATGGTTTTTAGCTCTGCCTTTAGATAACCTTAATTTAATTGAATTGTGCTATAAATCAATTACCTAGTGATGAGGCATAGGAAAATTTCTTAGGACGCCAACTATTCATCACTGGAAGCTCGAGATCAGTGCGGTTAGGAAAATTTTCTATGATACCATTATGCGCATGAACATTTGAGAATTTGGTTAACAGCGAAGGTAGGAATATTTCCCGTGAGGACACTATTCATCTAAACATTGAGAAATTCAAAATAATAATGAAATGAATAAGTCTGGGAGAGAGGGAAACAACATGTGTGAAAATGTCCATCTTGCTTGAGTATTCAGTTTGGATTGATGCGATAAACCCAAGAAAGTTGTTTGAATGGATCAATAAAGAGTGGTGTAAAACTTGGGGAAGTCGTTTTGTTTGCGGTAAAGTACATGGTGGTCTTGACAAAGTTAGTGCAAACTCTATGTGGATTGCAGGTAGTCAATGTTGATGTGGTGCTCTGAAGACAAACTGAGTTTCCAGGTATTTTCAAACCTATTTCCAGAGATTTTTGATCTATGTTTGTTTGAGGATAAGCAAAGGTTGAAATTTGGGGGAATTTGATGTACCGTGGATTTTAACGGTTTTCTACCATGATACATGTGCTTTTATAGAGTCTTTCTAGTGTATTTTAGGTATTTATACATTTTTTACAAGAAAAATAAGTTTTGGAGCAAAAGGAGTTAGAGTGAAGAGACTTGGAGCAAAACTAGCAAAGAGCGATGCAGAAACAAAATCTGAATTCCAGAAGTCAACCAACCGTTGACCCACTTAATTGACAAGTCAGGAGATGTTCTATATATCAATTTGTAGGCGCAAAAGTGAAATTTCATCTCCAATTTGAAGCAAGAACATTGGACATCTGGATCCCAAGATATAGTCGTTTTATTTGAAGACATGTCATTTTAACGTGATTTACAAGACTGGCTTGTTTAACTCCAATCAAGCCCGACTCAAGTTTTATGTAGGTTCTACTCTAGGAATGACCTCCACACCTATAAAAGAAACTCTCAGCAGCAGAGAAAATCAGGACCCATACATCCAATATAATCATTCAAAGAGTTCTCTTGCTTTTAGTTTGTTCTTTGCTTAATTACTAGACCTAGGGTTTAATTTATGAGCTTTGTTCTTTTGAGACTCTAGAGAAGTGAAAGAGGCTGTTCATTACTCAATTGAGATCCACGACCCTCATATCTTCTACTGTCTAATACACTCTTGCATGAAATTCATTAATCCAATAAAGGTTTATGTTACTGTTTCCATGTCAGAGTAGTTCTCTTGTTAGATTTATGGTTTTAAGGGTTTTCAATGGATCAATAAAGCGGTTTTCTATTTGTGGGTTAAGCCACGATATTCTTCATTATAGATTGTACTTCACACTTAGAAGTGATGTCATGAATCACATCTAGGTATCTAGGTTGATTCCTCTACCATAAACAGATTGGAAGAGACCCGAAATATATGTAGTGAGTAAGGTGCGTTCCAATAATGTAGTCTCTAATACACTCTTGCATGAAATTCATTAATCTAATAATGATTTATGTTACTGTTTCCATGTCAGAGTAGTTCTCTTGTTAGATTTATGGTTTCAAGGGTTTTCAATGGATCAATAAAACGGTTTTCTATTTGTGGGTTCAGCCACGAAATTCTTCATTATAAATTATACTTCACACTTATAAGTGATGTCATGAATCACATCTAGGTTGATTCCTCTACCATAAACGGACTGGAAGAGACCCGAAATATTTGTAGTGAGTAAGGTGCGTTCTGTGTCATAGTCAATGCTTGTTTGGACACATTGTGAACAGATCTAACTTGAACGTTTTAATGCTTGTTTACATTCATCGACAATCCAAAATCACTTTTGAGATTTAGGTTTTTAAACAAAGTCAATTCAACAATACATCCTTAGAGTTTTGAAAGAATTTCTAAAAGTCATCTAAATTTACTGGACCGTGATCCATTGTTGTCCACTAAATTCCCCCTAGATCTAATGTTTTAAAGCTTTGCATTCAACCTACTGCGATTAATAATTGATTAGTTTTTGATTGAAACTGTTACAAACACACTTGATTTGCATGAAACAATCCTAAACTATAGTAAAACGATATTTAGCACAGCTCTCTGTGACGTCGATAACCTAAATACTACAATTGTACACTGTGCACTTACAGTTAGATTATGTGAAAACAAATTCACGCATCAATTTTCACGGGAGAACCTTTTGGTTCTGGTTGAGTGAAGTTGTCTTCATACTGAGGTTCACTTGTAAGAGTACTTTTGATACTGGGTTCAACTTCTAATTATTTGAAATTAGAGGGGTTCGTTTTTGGAAAAGTATTAAGTAAAGAAAGCAAAAAGAGACCTCGGAAAGAAAAACTTTATTAATGATTTGAATTACAAAGGTGTTAACTCGGAATGTCGAGTTAACTTTATCAAAGAGAAGTATTAAACCTAGGTGATCTAGTAATTCTTCGCCCCGATTCTGAATGAATCTTATTAGTGAAGGGGGGTATGTATTTATATATCCTTAATAGTCGGTCTGGTAAGCCCATGGGCTAACCTCGGAAAAATGGAATATTTCCATTTTTCCAAGACTAGGAAATTTGTGATAAGATTTAATCTTATTCTGTCCAAGCTTTAGACTTCGGCTTAGGGCGACGTTATCTACACCCACACTTCGGTCACTAAATCCGATCATTCTTCACCGAGGGTTAATATTCCTGTTGACGGGACTGATAACCCGAGAAGTTATCAGGGAAAGGTCAGCAGAGACCGAACCTCAATTATTGCCAAACTATTGATAAGGGGTAGAACCCCACCATAAAAAATAAGTCCCCCCCAGTTCGTCCGAGGATGTCTTCGGGCAGCGTTGGCGAATTTCTATTTTAAATAGCTTGTCAATAAATGAAGTTTGATTTTGGTCGATCTTCGTCTTCAATAATCTTCAATAGTCTTGAATCTTCTTCTTCCGAATCCAGCGAATCCCGACAGATAATCTCCGGAAACCAATCAATCGATTCCTTGATCGACATTAAAGGTCTCTCTTCTGCCGAGAAGAAGACTGAAACTCCCAATTTGTCGATCCCGACAAACTCCCTATCCAGGAGCAATAGTTCGGAAACCATCTCCGATCAAGCGACAACAGGAGAGGAATTCTCAGAAAACTTCGGAGATTCCACCTTTAAGGAAAACGATATCGAAACTCTCCGGTTATTTGCATCAAAACCAGAAGATCTCGAGGTTCTGGTTCCGAAGACTGGCGAAAGACCTTGGAGCCCTCCAGAAGGGCTTATGTGTCGTTACTTGCACTTTTTTACCGAAGCTCGTCTTTGGTTCCCAATTCCTTTCCTCTTGGTCGAATTTTGCAGACAGCTGAAGATTTTGTTTTACCCAACTAGGACCCGGTGCCATCAGACACATGGTTGCTTTTCTAAATAATGCTAGCAGAGCCGACATTATTATTCCGTGTTGGAAATTCTACGAACTCGCCAAACTTGTAGATAACCGAGATGGCAGAACCTAGTATACCATGATTAAAAATGTTGGTAAACTGGGCATTGGGTTCACCTCTAACGCCAAAGGTTGGCGCACTAACTTCTTCTTCGTCCGGATTAATAAAGCCTGTATCTTCGATTCTAGTGCCGAGGTGATCATGA
The DNA here is from genome assembly GCA_900116095.1 of Euclidium syriacum. Classification (NCBI taxonomy): domain Eukaryota; kingdom Viridiplantae; phylum Streptophyta; class Magnoliopsida; order Brassicales; family Brassicaceae; genus Euclidium; species Euclidium syriacum. The sequence continues at coordinate 2,981,670 of FPAK01000004.1, forward strand.
CATGGTCAGTCGATATCTCAACAATTGTAAAACCGACCCTTTTTAAAGAGCTTCCTCCTATCTTTAAAGAAGAGATGGATCGGATTTACGACCTTACCCCATTGGTATTTCCAAAAATTCCCATGGAATTCATCAGACTTGCTCGCTTGCGTTCATGTACCTCAAACTTCTCCTTTCTTTTAAATCCTAGATTGCTTCTTCTCATTACTCGGTTCTTCTTAGAGGTTGTGTAGTCTCTGAAGCCGATTGTCCATTGGAGAGATCACCTTCGGATTACTGCAATAAATTGCTTATCCGAGCTCCTCCCAAAAAGCTGAGGTCTCAGAAGTCTCAGAAAGGCGAACTCGACTCTTCTGTTCGTAGAACTACAACTTCTTCGGAGAGAAAACGTGGAAAAACAATCACCATTTCTTCGAAAACTAAGTTCTCAAAAGAAAAGATCTGCTTATTCGGCTATTGGAGCTCCTTTAAGCAAAAGACAGAAATCTGAATTTGAAGCCGAAGACGCCCCGTTTAAGTTTGAATTTAATTCGCCACGACTTCTTTCAAACGATGAGGAGAAGAGAGTTGAGCTTTTCTGGAAGATGGCTGGTTGAAATTCTATAAGGCCAAAGGGTGATTTTCTCGTGAAGGAGCATATTTCGGTTCTTGCCAGGAATTTCGTTCGGGTTTGATGATTTTTCCCCACCTTTGGTAAATTTAATATAATCCGGACTTCCAACAAATTTTTGCTTTTAAGGAGACTGGAAACACTTGTCTCGTTGTCGGCGAATACGAAGGCTTGTTGAGAGAAAAGAATGAATACATCGACAATCTCGAAAAGAAGAACGAGATTCTAGAAGTTGATCGAACTTCACTTGCTCACCAAGTCGAGACAATGAAGAAGGAAGCTCGGATTACTGGTGCTTCTTTAGCTCAGAAGGTGCAATCCACTAAGAAGGCAATGGCTGAAAGGATCCAGTATAGGCTGAACTCCATCGAGAAAACCATCCAGGCTCGGGAAGAGGGGCTCGTAAAAACTATGAATCTCGGGTATGTCCAGGCAGTTTTCGGAGTACTTAATGAACTCTCTACTCAAGGCATAAACATTCCGGCTGATTATTTGAAGCAAGTGGAGGAGGACGCCAAAGCAGCCGAACAAGAAGTAAAAAATTATAATTTTCCTGAATTCGAACCTAACACCTGTAACTTCGAATTGTAATGTTTCTTCTTTCTTTTTCTTTAGTTTGTTAAAGAACCTTTGACTGATAACCCTGGGGATCTTCCGAGATTGTACTCTTGTGTCTTTCTCATATTAAAAATAATTTATCCTTCCTTGAATTTCGAGTATTCTGTATGTTGGTCTTTTTCAAGAATTCTTTCAACAGAATACCGGATATTCATGGGCAAAGCCGAAAATGTTCAGTGAGTTAAACCTCGACTGTTTTGACCTCTAATCTTCAGATCCTACTTTATCAGATCCTTAGCTTCTTTGGGTATGAATTTTTTTTTATGTTTATAAACATAAGCGGGAATGTCCCGACTTTGCCTTAGAATCCCTCGGCCCTACTTTATCAGGCTCCGATATCTTTAGCTGCATTCGGTATAGAATGTGTTAAAGGGATAAACCCTGTTTATCGAGTACTTGATCAGGGTATCGATTTCATATTATTGTTGTGTGTTTTTTTATGTGTGAACTGTGGTTAAGTATAGCTGAGTCGTTGAGAATTCATTACTATAAAACCAAGATTTAGTGTTTGTAGCTGAACCTCGTAGAAGGCTGCCTACGTACCCTTGGAGGGGATCAAGCCACACGTAGTTCCGATTTTTTTTTTTGGTATTTGTCGATTATCTCGGAGACTCTGAGATGTCAACAAATTTTTTTTTCTCTATATTCGGAGCCTTTTGAGTTTTAGAATTTCCTTTCTGAAAGAAAAGTCGGCTTCTTTCTCCTTTGGGCTCTCTCGGAGGCAACATCTTGCCTCGGCTTGAATTCCTCGCACCGAGAAAATTCCAAGTGGAGTCGGAAATTTAAGGCATTGGTGATACGTAGAGACCACTCCTTTCATTAGAAATAGCCAGGGAGTTCCAAGAATTGGCTTTTCTATCACGTCAAAATTAACAATTCTGACTATTCCTCCAATCGTCACTGGGAGTTGTACTGTTCCGAGCGTCGGAACACTTTCACCACTGAAGGCTGTTAATGACTTGAGTCCTAGCTTGATATTTGTCTCCTTTGACCACAGTTCCTGGAAAACATCAATGCTTATAACGTTTGCCGCACTTCCAATATCTACTAATATTCGGAGAACTTCGTAGTCTCCCACTTGTAATTTTATTACCAAAGGGTCGTTATGGGGGACTTCAACTCCTTCTAAATATTCGCGAGTAAAGACGAGCTCCTTTTGTAGAGTCAACTTCGGCTTCGTTCGATGCCTGATATGCTCTTATGTTTCCATAGATAGTTCTGAAATAACGTTTATCCTCCGGCGTCGGGATGAGGAATCTTTCTGCGGAAATTCCTTTCTTCTTTCGTGATTCTTCGTTGAGAGTCGTTCCTTTAACTTTAATTGATACCTTTTGGTGAGAGTTTCTTTTAAGCTGGGTTGTTTGGGAACTTGCTGTAGGTATTTCTTCAAAAGGTATTCTGGTAAATTACGACATTCTTCCGTACTATGTCCTAGGTGGTATGGTAACAACACCACGCCGAGGGAATCCCATCTCTTTTAGCTTTCTTCCTCCAATCTAGATGCTGATCTCCGAGTTCGGCGGCTAGGAATGCAATTCTTTCTCTGGCTTTTCCTTTTTGTTCGAACGTTTTGTTGTAGTGCTGACGAGGTTCCCTAAATCTTTTTCTTATTTCTTCATCGTCCGAAGCAACTCGGTCAATTTTGGATAACAGAGCTCTACTTTCGTTCACTCTAATGTATACACTTGCTCTGTTGAACGCATCTTCTATGGATTGAGGTCAGTAGGCTGAAAGTTCTTCCCAAAATCTCATCTCATACCAGATTCCATTAGTTAGAGCATCAATGGCTAGATCGTCTGAGATGTTTAACTGAAAGTATATTGCTTTGAATCTCTTCATGAAACTCTGGAGTGATTGTCGATGTTTGTTTTATGGAGTAAAGATCTGAGATCGTTGTTGGTCGCTCGAGGTTAGACATATATTTCTTCAGAAATTTCTGCCGTAGTTCATTGAAACTCTTTATTGAATTAGGTGATTAGTTGGTTATCCAGGTTTGGGCGTTTCCACGTAAACTCTCCGCAAAACATTGGCACTGCTTTTTCTCCTTCTCAAATGGATGAATCTGAGCTTGGCTGATTGTGATCATAAATGTTTTAAGGAAAGCTCTCGGGTCTCCTACTCCATTGTAGGTCGGTAATTCCAATTTCCCATCCCTAAACGAATAGGGCCCAACGTTTGTTGTCTTGGGTGGGTTTTCATCTATATTTTCGAACGCTTGATTCGAGTGTGAGGTGTTGACCGAAGGGTGCTGGAGCAGAGCTTTCATATCCCGAAGTTCGCGATGTAGTTCTGCTATTGAACTATTCGTTTTTGAAGTCGGATCAACACCTATCAACCTTCTGTCGACTGTCCTCTCTTGGCTTCTCGTCATCTTGTCTTGGTTTGTATCTTGTTCCTCATCGTCTGATGATAAAGAATTTGTTGGGAGATCGTCTCTCGGCCCGTGATCCTGGTTACTTGCTTCCTTGTTTTCTGGAAGACCGCTTGAAGATTCTTCGCGCCCTTGGTTTGTCCCTTGAGTCGGTAATTTGAGCTCCTGATTTAAAGCCTCGATGGGTTGTTGGTCCCAACGAGTTATTCGTGGTTTTCCACGAGTTGTAGTTATCATCGATTTTCCTTTTTCCGAGATTTCTTTTCTTACTTAACAGAAGCGAATAACCCCCTACCTGACGCACCAAATGTTGATACTGGGTTCAACTTCTAATTATTTGTAATTAGAGGGGTTCGGCTTTGGAAAAGTATTAAGTAAAGAAAGCAAAAAAGAAACCTCGGAAAGAAGAACTTTATTAATGATTTGAATTACAAAGGTGTTAACTCGGAATGCCGAGTTAACTTTATCAAAGAGAAATATTAAACCTAGGTGATCTACTAATTCTTCTCCCCGATTCTGAATGGATCTTATTAGTGAAGGGGGGTATGTATTTATATATCCTTAATAGTCGGTCTGGTAAGCCCATGGGCTAATCTCGAAAAAATAGAATATTTCCATTTTTCCAAGACTAGGGAATCTGTGGTAAGATTTAATCTTATTCTGTCCGAGCTTTAGACTTTGGCTTAGGACGATGTTGTTTACACCCCCGCTTCGGTCACTAAATCCTATCATTCTTCACCGAGTTATCCCTGGGTCATCTGGGCCGAGGGTTAATATTCCTGTTGATGGGACTTATAACCCGAGAAGTTATCAGGAAAAGGTCGGCAGGAACCGAATCTCAATTATTGCAAAACTATTGATAAGCGGTAGAACCCCACCATCAACAAGAATACGTTCCGGTGATACTTGAAAGCTGGAAAATAAATCGGTGAAGAAGCGAAGACAGTGCTTTGGAAATTTTCTCAGGTGACACTTTCTTTTCAATGGCATTTTATTAATTAACTTCATGTGTAACTTACAGTTTTATTTGATGTGTGAGTGCAGGCTAGGTTTGAGCTAGATGAAGATTACCAAAGGGTTGCAATTCTTTTGCAGATGGGATGTTTGTGGAGATCATCAAAATCATATCTAGTTAGCAGCATTGATGAAACTGACAATAACCAATGTTTCTCCTACAGAATGGTGTAATTTTGTTAAGATTCAAGGTACTCATTTGGCATTAAGTAAGTTATTTCTTAGATAGTAGAAGACATTAATTATAAAATGTTAGGTTGTGAGTGATATCTTTATTTGAATGAACATATTATATTATAAACTGTATTTCTTGTAGGTTACATATCTTAAAATTTGATGTAAAAAATGAAATTTAGTTTGAATAATATTAAACTACAGTTATATACCAAATAAAAGTGGAAACTAAAATTAACTGATTCTTTCATTGAGAACATGATACCATAACTTAATTCTTCTATTTACACAAATCCTAACAATCAAATCCATAATTAGTTATCAACTGATAAGAATTAAAAGAAAAAAACAACACCTATACACAAGGAAAATCTATCACACTACAATTTCGAACATACAATTAAACAATAAGAAATAATTTTCTAAAGGACAACTTTTTTTTCTTCTAGTTCTTAGTTAATTCATTCAAATCTCTGATAATAAAACAAAGATTCGATTTTGAATTCTCAATTCTGGTTGGATGTTTTCAAACTCTTTCCCTAAAAGAGGGATTCAGACCCCAAATATAAATGATAAATAAACTCTGTGACCTTAAAAGCTTTAACGTACATTTTTTTTTTATTCAAACATCAAATGAGTATGCCAAATTCAAATACATCTTAGAGTCTGTTATTTGAGACAACTGTCTCTAGCAAGACGGGACCGAACACTCAAGAATAGCAAAATACAACGGGGAATTCGAAATAACGTTAGTTATCATATTTGCTGCCTTATTCCCCTCCTTCTTCACAAGATTAAAAAAAGGCTGAAGGTGTCGCCAAGGCTTAGTTATCTCAGCAGTTATGTCTCTAATACTTGGTCACTTTGGAAGTTTCATAACGGCTCCCATCAAAGTACTAAAGTTGACTTCAAACACCACCTGCTTTATACCCATATTGTCGAGACAACTCATGGCCCATAGAAGAGCTAAGGCTTCATCGTGTAAAGGAGAAATACTTGACGGCTAACATTTAGCTCCAAACCACCTCATATTTCCATTATCATCATGTAGGATCAAGCCCGCACCATTGGTACTCTTCTTCTTACTCTATGTGGAATCTATGTTACACTTAAGGACTTCAGGTGGTGGCTTCTTCCATGGTTCTGGGGAGAAGGTGCCTTTGGTGGTAAATATGACTTATGTACTCTGGTATCCAACCACTCCTTAGAGCCAGATCCACAAGATCCTCTCGTCTTCCTGTTTGCCCGCAAAACAAAGACTGTTCCGCGCTTTCCAGATTATCATCCAAGGAAACACCTCCAAATGCTCTTTTACTATCTCTCGGGTCTCCTTGTCATGCATTAACTCTGCTGCCTTATTTTCATACAAAGAATCAGAAGGTCCTGGGTAATAAAGTCGAGCCAACGGGGAGATAACCCAGAGAAGTCTAGCAAATGGGACATTGGAAGAGGAGATGATTGACAGTCTCTTCTTTATCGCCACATCGAGGAAGTGGTAACTTTCTTCTTAACCAAGTTGGATAAGACAGCCACTGAATCAGTAAGACATCGCCATAGAAAATGTTGAACCTTAGGCATTGTGGAGGACTTCTGAATTTGCACCAGCAATGCTTTGATACTCGCTGGATCATCATTTCCCTTGGTATCTCAATCTTTTGGAGTCGTTGTGACCAAATCCAATAACCAGACTTGACGATGTACTGACCATGCATTATGAATCCAAGTATAGTCTCATGGGTTTTCCGTTCTATTTGCCCTTATTTGTAGTATTGATTGCGTCTCCTCCTCACCAAACACTTCCTTAACCCGAGAAACCTTCCATTCATCAGACTTCGGGTCCTTCAGATAGCACAGAGGAATCTCAACTCCTTCAAACTCGGGACTCGGTTTTGGCGCACGAGGAGGGTCTTAATGTAACCAATGGTTCGTTAATAAGTCAATGCATCAGCCATTACCAAAATTCCTCTTGATTTCTTCCTTGAGAGAAGACTGTGCTTCTATGATACTTCTCCAAGCATATGACGGATTGATTCCTAATCGTGCTTCTAGAGGCGAGTGGTGAGGGAAGTACCTATTCTTATACATTCTTGCAAGCAAAGAATTAGGAAATACCAACATCCGCCATAGCTGGTTTCCGAGGAAAGCTATGTTGAACCCTTCTAGGTTTCTAAAACCCAAGCCAACATTCCTCTTGGGAATTGCTATTTTGTTCCAAGCTTTCCAGTGGATACCCATGCTTGTCTCTTCATTTCTCCACCAAAATTTGGCCATCTTCCGCACAATGGAGTCACATAGACTGTTTGTAAGCTTGTAGTAACTCATAGAGTATGTGGGGAGGGACATCACACCTCCTTTTAGCGTAACCTCTTTGCCTCCGTGAGATAAAAACCGGTTGGTCCATGAGTTAATCTTGTAGTTAACCCTTTCCTCGAGAAACTTGAGAGTAGAAAACTTGGAGCCCACAAACATCTCCGGTAGACCCATATACATTCCCTTACCTCCTACAAAAGTGATTCCAGAAGTAGGAGATAGTTTCTCCTTCTTCGTTTCTTCCAATAACCTCCCATAGAGCATACTGGATTTAGCAATATTTACCTTCTGTCCTGAAGATCTGTTGTACTCCTGAAGATCTGTTGTACTCCTGGAGAATTTCCATTACTATTTCCACTTTTGTCTTGTCAGCTCTACATAAGAAAAGGCTGTCATCTGCGAATAACAGGTGAGAGATGGGCGGGGCTCCTTCCGCAATAGAAATACCAGTTATCCACTGCTCTAACTCTTCTTTCCTAAAGGAACCAGCAAGGACTTCCGCACAAAGGATAAACACAAATGGGGACAAAGGATCCCCTTGACGAAGCCCTCTAGACGGGGTGATACAACCAATAGGCTGCCCATTAATGAGCACACCGAAAGTCATAGTAGTGATACACTTCATGATTTTGTCAATTATCACCTCGCTAAAGCCCAAAGTTCTAAGAGTCTTCTCCAGAAATGGCCACTCTAGCCTATTATAGGCCTTCATCATATCTGTCTTCAGTGCCATAAACTCAGACGCAACTTCCTTCTTCGTTCTTAAGGCATTAAACACCTCATGAGCTATAAGGATGTTGTCAGTGATTAGCTTCCCACTTACAAAGGCCCCCTGGTTTTCAGAGACTAGTAGTGGGAGAATGCTCTTCATACGGGTTGACAACACCTTTGAAAGTACCTTATATGAGAAGTTACAAAGGCTGATAGGTCTGAATCACTGAGTTTGTGCGGATGAATCTTCTTAGGGATCAAACACATATTAGTCTGATTAAGTCTTCCATCTAAATCCCCCACTCTCATGAAATATTGGACTAGCTTCACTACATCGTCTTTCAGTAGCTCCCAATAAGATTGATAGAACGCACTTGTAAGCCCATCTGGTCATAGACCCTTATCAGCAGCCAAATCAAACACTGCCTTCATGATCTCCTCCTCTGTTGGCATAGCCTCCAGAGTCTGGTTATGATGGGGTTTCAAAACATGATATGACCCATCAAAGATCCAATTCGCTTCAACTTCCTGGTGATGAGAGATCTCTGACTGGTACAGAGTTAGAAATAGTTCACCGTTGTTGTCCCCTTGTCTCTCTAAGTATAGACCTTCAAACCTCCCTCACTTTCTAGATATTGAATCTTGTTGAATGCCCGCCTTTGTTTAGTCACCGCATAGAAGAACTTGGTGCAACGATCTCCATTCTTCAGAACTCTAATTCCTCCCGGTAAGCTTCACAAAACGCGTTTCTTGTAAAAATCAACATATCTCTATCAATATGTTCCTGATGGGTCATCTCGTGTATCTGATGTTTGAGAGTATGTATCCTCTTCTGCGAGTTAGGCTTAGATACTTACTTCCACTGAGCCATCTCCGCACGACATCGCCTTATCTTGCCTTCAAAATTTGCATCAGAGGGCTCTTCTTCAATATCTCCTTTCCATCCTCTTATCACAGCCTCTCTGAAGCCCTGTTTAGAATTCCATCTACGGTCAAACCAAAATTGACCTCTTCTAACCGGACCTCCACCCTCAAAACAAGTCATAATTGGATTGTGATCAGAACCGATTCTTGGGAGATAGTGAGAAATAGCATCAGGGAACAGTCAATGCCACTCTGCATTGACCACCACCCTGTCTAGTTTACAATGAACCAACCCATCTCCGTTGAAACCAAACCACGACAACAGATTTCCATGATAAGATAACTCTACCAACCCCATTGATTCTAGAAAAGTCCTAAACGCCACAAAAGATGACTCAGCTCTAATAGCTCCTCATATTTTCTCCTCGTTACTAACAATCTCAATGAAGTCTCCCAACAAAATCCAAGGCTCATTTCTTCTGATTCCAATTCTACTTAAGCTTTCCCAAACTTTGGCCCTTTCAATACTAACTGGATCACCATATACGTCTGTTAGGAAAAACTCCTTGTCTCTCCAATTAATCTTGGCATCGATATACCTTGAACACTTCTTCAAGATTCTTAAATGTACCTCCTCTTTCCACATCAATGCAAGTCCACCATAATACCCACCGGATCAACTGTGCAAATGTCATAGTAACCCAAATTGAAGTACACAGTCTCCATATAATATATCCCATTTTTGGTCTCACTGACGAATAAAACTTGTGGGATATTTTGACCATATATATCTCTTAGGTGTCGAACTATAAGGGTATTCCCCACCCCTTGACAGTTCCAGCAGGTTGTCCTTATATTGAAGACGGTGGTTTATGGCTAACCACTAACCTTGGCTTTTTGGGAGTCTTGGGATTCAAAGTAACTTGCACACCAGAGCTCAACGTGAAGCCTTGACTATTATGATCTTCGTGAGCCGGTTGGAGACATGAGCCTTCAAAAATTTTATTCTCTGACTGGTGGCTTCTACAAAAGTGAGGCAAAACGACCTCATCCGACAGCTTCCTCTAATTCTGTCTTTTCTTCTCATAACTGCCCTCATTCTTCTTTCTTTTTACAACCGAAGTCCGATTAACATCTCTAGACTCCTGATCCTGGAAAGTAAACAGCTTCACATTCGGCCCAAACAGTTCTTTTTGTAGCTCTTTATCAGGTTTAGCGTTCTCCATATTAGCAACAGTCACGCTCTGAATCGCAGGCTGCTCTACTTGCTTGATCCGCCATTCCATTTCTCTCAGGTCTCTTACCTTCTGCTTTAGATTGTTCTCCTAACCGATTGAAGACAGAACTTGAGGGTCTCAAATTGAGCGTACCCTTCTTTTCTTGCCCATCATTCAGTTCTTCACTAGTAGACCGAATCCCTCTACCTCTACCTCTTCTTCTGCTAGTTACAGATTGCCCTCTTCCGCTGGGAGCAACAGCCTTCAGCTTAGTACCTCTACCCCTTCCTCTACCTCTTGTAGTTGCTGACCCCGTAGGAACTTTTGTATCTTCACAGGTAACAACAACATTGCCACTCTGTATATATGAACACCACTAGACCCCGAACTCACAGATTTGGCTTTTCCAGACGGAGGCCTATGAGAAGGAGAGATTTGGCTTTGCCAGACGGAGGCCTATGAGAAGGAGAGCTCAGAGTATTCCTTAAAACATTTGGCGGTAGTGGTGGGGGGATTACTGCCTTCATGTACTGTTTCTTACACCTGTATTTTTCATGAGTCAGTCTCTTACTATTGAAAGAGAGCTTGGACAGCTTTTGATAATCTAGCTCGATGCCAACCACCTCTCCTTTTCCAACACATAGATCTGTCTTAAACACAATAGGCTCCTCCATCTGTAGCCAGACTCTTGCATGAACATATTCTAGCGAAGTGGAATACTTAGCATGCAACTCCACCGTTTCCACCCTTCCAAGAGACTCTCCCACACGTTTAACAGCCCCTTTTGAAACTCGGTGCAAGGGAATACCAAAGATTCTCACCAAGAAGGTATGAAACTGAGAATTTCCAGTCCCGGAGAGACGCTCCATCTTTCCCCCGTTAAAAACCACCCATTAAGATACCGGGGGCTTTCTTGAGGGTCGTCAAAATGTCTTGCTCTTCAGCAAAGTTGAACTGAATACGATCCTTAGAAATACTGCGTCCTGTCACTTTCCCTTCCATCTCCCAAATTTAAGGGAGAACAGCAATGACATTTTCACTCTTCAAAGCTTCAGGGTTAAGAATTCGCACAATGATGCTTTTAGAGTGTTCTTCCAGAGCTTGCCTGTTAACTGTCTCCTGAACTACAATCGAGTTATCAAGATCAAACTCCTGTTTCTCCTTCAGCTTCCGAATGAGATCCTCTTCTTTCCTTCTGTTTCTCATCTTAGACCCAGCCTGCTCAATAACCTAAACTACTCATCCACTTCGTAAACGACTATCATTAGCTTCAAAATCCAAGAGAGAGTGAAAGGCCCCAAGGGATCACCTACCTAGTCGAGACTCAAACTCGTGCCGCCACAGATCTAAGACTTCTGAGGAAGCAGATCCAGGGCATACAGCCTTACAACATCGACACCTACTCCATCAATCAGAGAAGAGGAACGGCTAAGTTCTGGGATGAGGGCTCAACAAAGAGAATCCCATCAAAACGAAAGCTAGTTCTAGGAATCGTTAACCCGAAAAAACCCCAAACCACATACCAACTCCCTCCTCAATCAAGCAACCAAATGATCATAAACTTCACTGAACCCTTCTTTCCGAGTACCAGAACCCTGCAGAAACTTAGATCTGTAGGAACCACGTCTTCCACGAAAACTCACCTCCCTTCAGATCCATCGAAATTGCAGCGCCTACTAAACGAAGAAAAATGAAAACTTGAGAGTTCCCGCCAGTGACGAGCGACTGGATTCCAGGAGAAATTGACATTGGAATATCGAAAATTAGATCTAGGGTTTCGGAGATTCAAAATTACCTAGAGAGAGAGTAGAGAGAAGGAAGAGCATTTTTTACGCTTGTAACCAATTTTAGTCTTTAGACGAGTCTAATGTCCATTTTAATATCAATGATTTTTTTTTTTTATATATCAATATCAATGATTCTATTATCCACATAAAACATAAATATTAGAGTCCTTATTATTTAGAACCGCAAAACCATCGCTACAACGAACCGGTTCTACTGTGTATAATTTATCATAGCCTAAATGAAATTGTAAACAAAATCTTCTTTTGAGCTATTACACCAATTCACTCTATCCAAATTTAGAGACTATACCATGGATGATAGAGAGTAAAAGTTGAAATCTTTCGGTTCTTAATTTGTCAGATTTATGCTTGATCTTTTTGACATGGCAACTTTCTTTACCTTTGAAACTTGCTTTGATTTGATTGATCACCCTATATTTGCATGAAGACTAACAAAACCCTTTCCATCCTACACCAGCAAAGTAAGTTGTTGCAAATATATTGGAAGGAAATAAAACCTGAAACCCATATTTTCCGTTGATCGAATCTTATTTCTTCCTCAAACGTAGCATTAACTTTGTGATCTATAACAGTTGTAGATAGACTCAAGCAATGATTATGAAGACGCATAACGCAAATGAAGCGAGCGTTGGTGAAAATCTTTTTCGGATCTCTGTTTCTTTTTATATAAAGAACACAAGCTAGTTACATACACATGGTAGGCTATTTGTCTTTGGAGATACTGTAAGAAATAGGCAACGGTTTGAAGGGAGAGATAGAAATATCACTGTATTAAACACAGACCTCATTCAATATCAATCTGTTGAGGAGCTTCTTCTTCATTGGAGACTATCATCCCATCTTCATCAACTTCCTCCTCTGTAATACCCGAGGCTTCAACTGTTCGTGTCACCCATTCCTTGAGGGGGTCTTCATTGAGATCGAGCCTTAGTAGTCCAGCAAACATCCCACCCACAAATGCAATTGGCTCCTAGAGAGAACGAGCATCAAATTTGGAACATACGCAAAAAATTGCAAACACATCAAAAGATATTTATTGCTTTTCTATGAGTCAAGATAAGAAACACCGTAACATGTGGAGGAGGAAGCCCTAGCTAAACCCTAAACCCCTGGTTACACGAATTCATTTCAAAAAAAACATTCTAATCATCAGATAACTCAATTCGCTTATCGGCATCATTAAATCTTATCTGGTTCGAAAGGGGAGATTACCTTTAGAGCCTCCGAGAGAATGGGTTCTTGAGGGAGATTGAAACAAGATGCTTTCGAAATTAGGGTTCGACGGGTCGGAAAAATTTGCGTACGAAACTGAATTTCACTGCTTTTGCTTCCGGCGGAGAACTGGTCGAAAAAAACGAGCCTTTTAAGGGATTGTAAGATATTCGAGTCATATAATTAGCCTCAGAAGAATGAGAATTAGACAGACCTGGTGAGGCTGAGAGGCGAGCACGAGCGAGCCAGAAGGACAATTACAAGTTAGGACAAAACTCATTGTTTCGTCTTTCTCGGGGAGAACAAAAGATTCAATCTGAAGTAAAAACCTCCGCTTTTCTCAAATTTTCTGTATATCTAAGAGAAATGGGGCTTAATTTTTGTTTTTGTTTTTGTTTTTTTTTTTCATCAGAGAAATGGGGCTTTTTTATTTTCAGGGCATGGAAAATTGAGGTTGCAAATGCACTGGGTCTTTAAAAAAATTTGTTCGGTTTTCCTTATCATTTTAGGGCCCATTTTGAAGAAAAAAAGGTAAACTAGGACACCAAATTTGCAAATAGGTACATTTTTAACAATAAAAATAAATAAACACTAGGTCCAGTAATATCTTGAGCCGGCCCTGTTGGTGTACAAATACAAACTTTATTTCTTTGGATATGTTGGAAAAATTGGACATTGAGAAACAAATTTGTCTTCGAGAATAAAGAGATATCAGTGGATAACACAATTACGACAATAATTATGGAGGCACAAGAATGGAAACAATAACAAGACCACGCGAACCACCTAGAGAACATTGGAAGGGCACAAAGATGTTGCATGAAACAAAGAAAGCCGGGATCGATTAGGTAATAAAGATGATGAACAGGGAAACAAGGGAACATCGAACACACCTTTATAGCTGAAGCAATTGCTCTGCGAGAGAAAATGAGGAGAAGTTGAGAGAGGGGAATCAACAAAGTCAGGATGCGATCCAACTCTCTTGTAATTCATGTTTTGAACAAGAAGAGCTATATGAAAGAAGGTTATGGGATCCTTAGCGACCTTGAAGAAAATGGCGAAATCTTTTGAACTTATAAAACCTGAAAGAGAGAATATGGCAGCAAATAAATGGTGAAAAGGGCTCTATTTTCATATAATCATGAACACGTGTACTAAACGGTCTAAGTGAATGAAGTTTGACAAAAAAAAAAAAGCATTTGGGTGACAATTTGAACTACTCTCATTCGTCAAAATTTAATCTACCTTACTCTTGATTTGTCTACATACTCTTTTTCTCTAGTGAAATGTGCTAACCACATTTTCCCTTTAATTCCATTTAATTTATTGATAAAGGGTTAAGATTCAAATAATTTAATAAAGAAAAAAAAAAAAAATCCGGCCAATGATAATCAACCAATGCTCCCCCCCCCACACGATTCATTCAACATGCTCAAGGTCGACCATGTCTCTGACCATTAAAACTTTAATTTTTAACCTCTATGCGAGTTATTGTACTATTATTGTGTTATTTTGAATCGATTACAGGTGGTCCATATATGACTGTCAAATCTCGACATTACAACTTTAACTAGATTAATGTACAAATGATTTAAGGACATTCCCAACATGGAGAACATCGATATTGAAGGAGTGAGTGAGTGTGTTGCAAGTTATTTCCTCATTCACTTGCAGACAAGGCACAAGAACGAATTCATAAACAGATTCGTTGACGAGGCCAAGTTGGACGAGATAAGGAAACATATCTCCACGTTCTCGCAAGAGAAGGGAGAGATCTTTAATGATGCTTGGGAAATTTACAACAAGTACCTGAAGCATTGCCCACATCATGGGTTCACAAAGTCACAAATTGTAAACACTTTCTGCATAGGATTCCAATGGGAGCATAAGTGTTCACTCTAATCATCAAGTGACGGAAAAATTTAAAGGAAAAACTGATATTGATGTTCTCAAGGTCATTGAGAAATTTTCCAACATCATCGGCAAAATGCGTAGCCATATACGAGAAGAATGGGCGGAATTATACCCTAGTGCGAGATATCGGTGAGCTGAAGGGAATGATGAAACATATGATGAAGGATAAGTGTTGTGTAAATTCTCTATAAGAAGCATATGTGGAGGAAGGACTTTATGGAAATTAAAATTATTCTGTTGGATATATCCCAAGAAACAATTACAACATGTAAGTCAAAGCCTTAGTCCTTACAACAATCAATACAACTGAGGGAATAACAATGCTCAGGGATGACACCAAGAGTACCCACGTCAAGGTAATCAAGGAGGATTCATGCCACCTCAACAAGCACAAGGAGCTCTATCTCAAAATGTAGCAAAATTGATTCTATATTGCAACAACTTTTAGAATATCAGCTAAGGAACAATAGTCGTATGAACGACCTTTATGCCACGGTGGAAGGCATGAAGCCTCACCAAAAGCATTTGAAACTCAAGTAGCTCAAACCGCATAAAATGTTGATGTATCGTAGATTTTACCGGTTTTCTAATTATAGAGTCTATCTAGGATATTTTAGATATGTATAAGGTTTTACAAGCAAAAGACTTTTTGGAGCAATTGGAGCTAAAGTAAAGATACTTGGAGCAAAACTAGCAAAAGAGATGTAGAGTAAGAATCTGAGTTCCAGAAATCGACCGACCATTGACTTACTTAACCGACGATACAGGAGAAGAGCCACACACCAAAATATAAATATATGGAAGTTAAAGTTGACCTCCAATTTGAATCAATCCCATTAGATATCCGGAGACCAAGATATAGCCGTTTTACTGAAGACATGTCATTCTGACTGGATTTACAATACTAGCCCATTTCATTCCAATCAAGCCCAACTCATGTTTTAAAGAGTTTTCACCCTAAGGCCGACCTCCACACCTATAAAAGAAGCTCTTAGAAGCAGAGGAAGACATGCACACAACATCAATCACAATCATTCATAGGCTTTAATTGCTTCCAAAATGTTATTTTTATTTGTTACTAGATCTCTAGGGTTTTACTTTATGAGCTTTGTTATTTTGAGACTTTGAAGAAATTACGAGATTGTTCTTGCTGAATTGAGATTTTTGAACCTCTAATCTTCTATTTTCTAATTCATCTTTGCATGAAATTTATTAATCCAATAATGATTTGTGTTACTGTTTCCATGTCTGCGTAGTTTTCTTATTAGATTTAAGGTTTTTAGAGGGTTTTCAATGGATCAATAAAGCAGTTTTCTATAGGTGGGTTAAAGCCACAAAATTCTTTGCTACATAGCGTGCTTAACACATAGATTTGGAGCATGAACCATGTTTTCAGAATCTAGGTTGATCCTGGTGCCGAGAACAGATCGGAGGAGACCCTAACTATCTGTAGTGAGCATGGTGCTTCACGAGTCCCTTGTTTCGCTAATCTATGATACATTGTGAAGAAATCTAACTTGATCTTTTGAAGCTTGTTTACATTCAACAAAAATCCAAAAGACCTTTTGAGATTTAGGTTTGCAAATAAAGTCAATATCATGATAACACTAATAGGGTTGCGAAAGAATAATCGTGTTTAGAGTTTTGGAATAACTTACTTGTACCGTGATCCATTTTTACCTGATGAATTCCCTTAGATCTAATGTTTGAATCCTTGCTTACAATCTACTATGATTAGATTACTTAATTCACTCATTAGTTATTTAATCATCCACACATTAGACTTGCTCTTAATAAAAAACATTCAAATTAACTTTAGCTATCTGTGGGATCGATATCCTACATACTATAATTGTATACTGTGTAATTTCAGTTAGTTTTAGGCGAATAACTTTACACATCAGCTGTAAGCAGATAAAAGGGCGTTCCTCCAGGTAAAACAGATCCAAATACAAGAACACATGTTAATGCGGTCAGTACGGTGGAATGTTCAATGATTAAGCGAGAATCATATACTGAGGATCTATTGGAGTTAGAAAAAGATGAGAAAAAGTCGTTAACTGAGGAAAAGCACATCAACTGCTCAATTGAGTTGATCGATGCTCCAACGATCGACCAACGTGGAAATTTGGTCAATCAACTGACAACACTAGAGACGAGAGATTGTGAAATTTCTCAACCAAGTCCTTCAGAATGTGTATATAAGAATAAAACTCCCTATCCTAAGAGATTTCTCGTATGTATGAAGACACAAAGTGGGTGGCGCTTATAGAAAATCTGAAGCCGGAGCTACCGTTCCTCAACATAAGTGCTGAACGAGTTTGCTAAAGAAATCATATATGGGACCATCAATAATGATGAAGGAGTGAAGCTAATGGTCAAGGAGTATAAATCCTTTATTCAGAGGAACATGCCTAAATAGCTTGATGATCAAGGCTTCTTTGTATTGAACTACGCGATCGGCGATACGAAATTTAAGTGTTCTCTATGTGATCTCGGTTCTAGTGTGAATATCATATCATATGTTGAGATTGAGAAGATGGGTTTTACTGATCTTAGACCCAACAATATTTCACTAAAATTCGTTGACGGGTCAATTCGATATCCGAAAAGAGTGCTTGAGGATGTCGCGGTAATGGTTGGTGATCATTTTATAATCGTTGATTTTCACGTGCTAAAGCTAGAATATGAGCCAAACGATCTGCTTATACTTGGTAGAATATTCTTGGCCACAGTTGATGCAATCATATATGTCAAGCGCAATATAATTTATCTCCAGTTGGGAGATAGAGTTATGACCTTCAAGATGGAGGGGAAGAAGAAACCAACCACAAATGGACAATCTGTCCCAGTGGATACAATACCAGTAGCCATAATCAGGAGTGCAAAATTATTTGATCATGTAGAAGAACAAAAGGTGATATTTCAACCCGAGTTGACTATCATACCTAGAGAACCAGAAACTGTTACTAAGTAACAAGCTCCAAACAAGAAACTTCCATCACCTTCACCAAAGATACGAGCTTGTGATCCCTTTACTCATGCATTGCTGGGAAGATCACTTGCGCTCAACGGTTACAAAAATCCATGGATAAGACAAATTATGCCAACATATGATGTGTAGTCCAATGGATCGAGACTGTCTTGACACGAATAATGTCACTATAGCTGAGACAAATTAGGCCAACATATGTTGTGTATTCTAAGGGACCAACATATGTTTTGTGGGAAGCAACCCACTGGTTGTTAATCCAATCGAGTAGATATGTTCTTCAAGAAGGTCGTCTTTGATGGGAACGTCTTCTTCTATATGTATCCTTGATAAATGATCAGCTACTCCATTCTCTATTCCCTTCTTATATCGCACTATGATATAGAATTCTTGCAGGAGTAGGATTCATCGTAAAAGCCTAGGATGTGCATCCTTATTCTACATCAATGTTGAAACTGGGTTCAACTTCTAATTATTTGTAATTAGAGGGGTTTGTTTTTGGAAAAGTATTAAGTAAAGAAAGCAAAAAGAGACCTCGGAAGAAGAACTTTATTAATGATTTTGATTACAAAAGTGTTAACTCATAATGCTGAGTTAACTTTATCAAAGAGAAGTAATTAAACCTAGGTGGTATAGTAATTTTTCTCCCCGATTCTAAATGGATCTTATTAGTGAAGTGGGGTATGTATTTATATATCCTTAATAGTCGGTCTTGTAAACCCATGGGCTAACCTCGGAAAAATGGAATAATTCCATTTTTCCAAGACTAGAGAATCTATGATAAGATTTTATCTTATTTTGTCCGAGCTTTAGACTTCGGCTTAGGACGATGTTGTTTACACCCCTGCTTCGGATACTAAATCCTGATCATTCTTCTCCGAGGTATCCCTCGGTCATCTGGGCCGAGGGTTAATATTCTTGTTGATGGGACTTATAACTCGAGAAGTTATTAGGAAAAGGTCGGCAGGGAAAAAACCTCAATTATTGCCAAACTATTGATAAGGGGTAGAACCCCACCATCAACAGTAAGTCCCCCCCAGTTCGTCCAAGGATGTCTTCGGGCAGCGTTGGCAAATTTCATTTTTGAATAGCTTGTCAATAAATGAAGTTCGGTATTGGTCGATCCTCGTCTTTAATAATCTTCAATAGTCTTTAATCTTCATCTTCAATAGTCTAGAATCTTCGTCTTCAATAGTCCTGAATCTTTGTCTTTTAATTTGGCGGGAAAAAGATCAAATAATGAAAGGTCTCGTTCGCGCAAACTTCTTGGTTTTCGTAAAACCTTTCAACTCCCAAGTGACGTGTCATCTCGAAAACGGACGAAAATAAATGAGATGAAAAGCACCCCCTCTTGCCTCTGGTATTGGCTAATCAGGTCCTTTCATTGCTGTAAACGAAGCGTCAATCACCATTTGTTCGTCCTGTAAAACTGTTGTTTTACGATTAATCCCCCTTAAAATATGCTTTTCACTCTCCGAGGTAATCTTCAATCTTCCCTTTTTTGATTAATATTCCTTTTAACAATATCTGAAAGAAACAACCCCGAAGTTTCGATTTCCGGAAACGCACTCTCCTGGCCAGAAATCCCAGACGTTAGAGCTTCCCTCTTTCCTAGATCTGAAATTGGATCAATCAAAAGGAGAGGTCAAAATCCCGAAGAAATTGAAATTCTAGTCCCGAGGTCCAATCAGAGACCTTGGACTCCGCCATCAAGTTATGTCTGCCTTTATGAAAGCTTCTTCTCCGAAGCCAATCTCTAGTTTCCAATCCCGCAATTAAGGGTAAGCTACTGCGTCCATCGAGTAATGGCGATTTCTCAATTAACCCCCAACTCTGTCAAAATCATCACCGGGCTTCTAGTGCTCGCGGCTCAGTGCAATATTCAATTAAATTCTTGGAAACTCGAAGAGTTGACGAACTTCTCGAGTGCTGGAAACCTAGAGGGAATTTTCAAGCTTAGTATCAAACCCAAGAAGAAAATCTTCACCGGGTTCCGTTCAAGCACGAAGTTGTGGTTCCGAAGCTACTTTTATGTCCGAATCAACCAAGGTTCAATTTATAAACCTGATGCCACAATCTTCCGAAACTGGAAGATCATAATAGGTAGAAACTAGGTCTTCTCTTCGTTTTTCTATTCGGATTCTAACCTTTATTTTGTTTCTTTTCAGTTAAACCAAGCTACTTCCAAGCTCTTCCTCCAAACTTCTCCGGAGAATTCGAAAAACTTAAAGAGCAAGGAGAACTCCAGTGGGTTGACATACTCCCTTCCCATTTTTACAAAGCTCGTTCCTGGGCCGGTATGCTCTCTCCGAACTTCCTAATCCTTTCCAAACTTCTACTCATTTCATGACTGATCTTACAGGACGAGAAGATTGGGAAGGAATCGACTCTTCTTCTAAATTGAAAAGATCAAACCCCGAAGGAGATTTCGGCAGCAATCAGAACCTTCTCCCGAGAAAGAAACAAAGTTCTGAGGCCATCAGAAAGCAAAATGCCGAAACTTCTAAAAAGCAGAATGCTGAAAACAGGAAGCTCATCTTGCCTGTAAAGGAACATCACGCTCTTCAAGGAAAAGAAGAATAGCACCGAGCTCTTGCGTAAGGCGAGCGGTTATGATAATCGTCTGCAGTGAATCAGATACTTTGGAGGACCTCTCTTGTTCACTTTTAAAGGTAAACAACCGAGCCTAAATTTTTCTTTTCTTCGGATCCTTCTACAAACCCTAACATTTTTACATATATACTGCAGTCGGTGGGTTTCGTCGGTCAGTCGTTTCTTCGGTATGAAAAGACAATTGCACAATCTAATCTAAAGATCGATTCTCTTCAAATCGAGAATGAAGATTTAGAGAAGATATCCCTTGACGCCGAGGAAGCTTTATCTAAGGCGCGAAGCAAAGTCGAAGATAAAGATAGACGCTTGGGTAAAATGAAGGCGTACTTTGCGGAGGAAGAGTCGAGAATTTTCCAAGTTTTCGAAGAAAACTCTCGGCTGATCACCAAACTGGCTGAGGTTAAACGTTAGATTATTGAAATCTCAGAGGAGCGGGATGTCAATAAAGCTATTCTGGACTCCAAGTGTGCTGAAAGTTACCAAAAGAAATTGAATCTATTACGCGGATCTCTTGATAAGTTTTCCGAGGATTATTCTGAGGCTTTTAGTAAAGCTAATGAATATGAGAAGGCGGTGGCTATTGCTCTGAATCTTCGTTTTCTTCTTGACAAGGGACTCCCTATCCCGGAGGAGGATCTTGTTGAAGCCGAGAAGGAACGCGACCGACTGGCCGAGTTGCAAATACTATCTTGATTTCGGAGTTTCGAAATGAATATTTTAATATTTAGATTAGAAATCTTTGTATTAAAACCTCTGACTTGACTCTAATCAGTTGTATTTGTGCATCTTGAATAGTAATAAAATTCTTTCTTTTTCTTTCGTTTGCCAGCTTAGGAACCTTTGTACGTAAAAATCTTGATCCCAATTGTGATATCTTTGGATGTCTAATAAACTTTGCTTCTCGTATGATTGGATTTGTTTACTCAAAATTTTGTTTATCGTATGATTGGATTTGTTTACTCGAAGTTTCAAAATTTAATATTTTGAAACCCGGAAATAGGGAAACAAAATAAGGCACGCTTTCCCTATTTGTTCGCTTAAAGTTTTACAATAAGTCTGACTTTATCATACTAATTGTTGAACTTTTGCATTCGGTAAAGAATGTGTAAGAGATTTGTTTTTTATTTCGTATCCTTTAATCTCTCGGCCTTACTTTATCGGGCTCTGAGATTCTTTCAGACAATTTTTCTATTAAGACAACTGTCCTCCGACCTTTCTTGGTAGTTCGTCCTAAGTATTGCTCCCTTTCGAAAACTTCTACCAAGATTTCTGCAGATGTTGGTTTTTTCTTGTTGACCGCGGTGATTATGAGAGACTGATCCGGGGTTTCTTCTTGGTTCCGTATTTTGCGTTACGAAGAATCTCTGAGCCATTTTCTGGTCATGTCGAACTGTTAAATATCCATTTGGAGTTGGGAATTTTAATCACTGGTGATAGATAGATGGAACAGCTTCCATAGAGTATAACCACGGGGTTTCCGACGATCGCGTTGTAAATGGTGGCCCTTCTACTACCTCAAACTTCACAATTTTCGTTACTCCTCCTGCTAATACCGGGAGTTTGATGGTTTCGACAGTTGAAACTGTGTCTCCTCCGAAAGCTGTTAAGTGTTTAACCCGAGCTTTAATCTTCTGATCTTTGACCTCCATATTCTGAAGTGTATCTAAAAGATATAACGTCTACTAAGCTTCAAGTGTCAACGAGCATCCTTTGGACGTCACAGTCACCTATCTGAAGTTCGATTACAAGTGGATCATTGTGAGGAGCATCGATTCCCTTGAAATCTTCAGTAGTAAATGCCAATTCCTTTTGCAGAGTAGTACTTCATGGAATCTGATAGGCGGATAACCTAAAGATGCTTCGCTGAATTGGTCGAAGGGAGTCCTCACAATTTGCGAGTCCCCCCATTATCATGTTAATCCTTTTCCTTTGAGTTGGAGGTGGTGAGGGTAGAGCTTCTCCTTCTTCCTTGTCTTCGCGAGTTGGTTGGTTTTCCTCATTTTCCCGTGTTTTACACTTCTCCTTTTCTCGGTCTTTCAAATCGGATAGCCATTAGATGATTCTTCAGGTTCCGACAATCCTCAGTCTTATGGCCCAGCTTTTTGTGATACTCGCACAAGGGAAGGGTCAGATCGTCAGGGTCTCGGGTGTAAGTATACTTTGACTTATCCTTCTGAGGCGCGTGTTTTAGTGAGTTCATCATGGAAAAAGTTATTTCTGACTTTGATTTATCCTTCCGAGGTTGATCCCTTTCGACTCGTCGTCCTTCTCCTTTCTCCTCCGGTTTCATTTCCTTGTTTATCTTAGTGGATCCGTGTACTTTTGCGAGCTAGGCACGATTCTCTTCAATCCTTATATGAGTATTTGCTCGGTGAAACGCGTCGTTCATGGATTGGGGATGGTGAGCAGACAGCTCTTCCCAAAACCTCGACTGATACCATGTTGCCGCACTGAGTGCTCTGATTGCTAGGTCATCATCGATTATTAGTCGCGAGTAAATTGCTTTGAACCTTTTAATGAAATCTCGGAGTGGCTCTTTTGGCCCTTGATTCAGTGCGTCAAGGTATGATGCGGTTGCTTGTTGTTCGAGATGCAACATGTACTGTTTGAAGAAAGCTTCTCGGAGCTCGGCGAAACAACTGATTGAGTCGGGAGGCAGACTAGTAAACCAGTCTTGGGCATCTCCTCTTAAGCTCTCTAGGAAGAGTTGACATCTTCCTTCATCTTCTTCCCCCCTTTGGAACTTGGCTCGCCCGACCTTGACTAAAATTGCCCTCATGTAAACTGTTAGATCCCCGGTTTCGTCGTAGGTTGGTAGTCTTATCTTATCAAACTGTTAGATCCCCGGCCTGACTGAAGTTGTTCTGAGGGTTTGATTATGATTCTAAGCTCTCAAAGCTTGGAGTTCTACTGATACGATCGCAAGTTGATCGATCAAGCTTTGGTTTACTTGTTGTTGGTGGCTACTCTGCTCCGCCAGCCAGTCCTCGCGTTGTGGCTGCGTTCTCACCATTGCTCTTTCATTGCCTGTTTCGTGTGTTACCACTTCTAGTACACTGGGAATTCAATTTTTTGTCCGATGTTCTTCTCTGTTATTTGAAGATGGCGTTGTCGAAGGTTGCTCGTCTGATCGAGGCTCAAGACGAGGTGTTGTCGTTATGCTTAATTGCTCCTGGACATTCCGAGTTTCCACCGTTGAAGTCCCGATTAGCTGATTAACAGGGGTTACAAATCCCTGTTCCCCGGTTTGACTGGGCGTAGCTTAGGGGTAATTTAGTTCGCGAACTATGGAGTTGCGATTCTCGAACTAGGCTCCAGCTGACTCCCTGGTCTGATGAGTAGTGTTGATACTGGGTTCAACTTCTAATTATTTGTAATTAGAGGGGTTCGTTTTTAGGAAAGTACTTGATAAGAAAATAAAGAAGAAACCTCGGAAAGAGGGTGTATTATTATTAAAGGTGTTTACAATGCTTGTTAACTCGGAATGCCGAGCTAACTTTATCAAAGAGAAGTAAAACCTAGGTAATCTAGTTCTTCTCCTCCGGATTCTGAATGAATCATATTAGTGAAGGGGGGGGGTATGTATTTATATATCCTTAATAGTCGGTCTAATAAGCCCATAGGCTAACCTCGGAAAAATGGAATATTTCCATTTTTCCAAGACTAGGGAATCTCTGGTAAGATTCGATCTTATTCTGTCCGAGTTTAGACTTCGGCTTAGGACGATGTTCGTTTATACCCCCGCTTCGGACACTAAATCTGATCAGTCTTCTCCGAGGTATCCCTCGGTCATCTGGGCCGAGGGTCGAAATTCCTGTTGTCGGGACTTATAACCTAATAGATTATTAGGGAAAAGCTAGGCAGGGACCAAACTCCAATTATTGTCAAACTATTGATTAGGGGTAGAACCCCACCATCAACAGTAAGTCCCCCCCCCAGTTCGTCCGAGGATGTCTTCGGGCAGCGTTGACGAAGTTCCTCCTTAAATGGTTTGTCGATAAATGAAGTTCGGAACAAATTGATCTTCGTCTTCAATCACTTCAGCTTTAATTCTTCTAAATTCTTCGTACTTTAATTTTGGCAGGAACAGTCCGAAAAATGTAAAGTCTTATCGTTCTGGCGCGAAAAATCCTAGCTCCGCACGACCTTTCCGTTTCCCGATGACATGTCAATCATACACTCGGATCCTCTGAAATGGTCTTTTGGCGGGAAAATAAAGAGATCGTGGTTCATACATTGAAATCCTATTTTCCCGAATAGAATTTTGACACTTCCTAAAGACGTCGGTTAAGCTTCCGCAAATAACACCTCCTTTAACTATTTAAAGAGGCTAAATCCTATTTTATCTCATATAATTCATATAATTCCTCTAAATCTTCTTCTTCTCCGAAATAATCAAAATTTCGTTAACTAAACAGAACTCTCTCAGCTCCAACTCTAGTTCCACAACAGCTTCTACCTCGGATTCTTCCTCTTCCAGATCTAGTGATTCTCACCAAAAGAACTCCAAAAATCGATCAGTTGAGTCCCAGATCGATATTGAAGGTGTTTCCTCTACCGAAAAGGAAAAGGAGAACCCTTCTCTGTCTGTTCCGGCAAACTCTCCCTCTAACAGTAACAGCTCTAAAACCGTCTCCGACCAAGCAATTGTAGGAGAAGACTTTTCCGAAGAATTCGGAGATTCAATCTTCAAGGAGGGCGACATTGAAACTCTTCGTTTATTCGCCTCTGATCCCGAAGGTCTCGATATTCTGATTCCGAAATCTAAACAAAGACCTTGGACTCCTCCCGAGGGATTCATGCGTCTCTACTTTCATTTCTTTACCGAAGCTCGACTTTGGTTCCCAATTCCCTTCCTTCTAGTTGTATTTTGCAGACAATTGAAGATCGCTTTCACTCAACTAGGACCCTGTGCTATCAGACATATGGTAGCTTTTCTTATCTAAGCCAGTAGGGCTGACGTCATTGTTCCGTGCTGGAAATTCTCCGAACTCGCCAAACTTGTTGATAGTCGAGATGGCAGAACTGGTATACTATGATTAAGAATGCCAGCAAACTGGAAAAAGGATTCACTTCCAATGCTAAAAACTGGCGCACTAACTTCTTCTACGTTCGGATCAATAAAGCCTCCATCTTTGATCCTAGTGCCGAAGTGATTAAGTCATGGTCAGTTGATACCTCGACAATCACTAAACCGATCTTGTTTAAAGAACTTCCTCCTATCTTTAAAAAGGAGATGGATCGGATCTATAGTCTTCCACCGCTGGTATTTCCAAAGATTCCCGCGGACCTAATCAATCTAGCTCAATCTCACTCAGGTATTTCGAATTCTCTCCTTTCTACATAATTTAGGTTACTTCTTCTTATTGTCAGGTTTTTTATTATAGGCCTTGCTGTATCCGAAACGGACTGTCCCTCGGAAAGATCGGCTTCAGATTATACCAACAAATTGCTTATCCGAGCTCCTCCTAAAAAGCCGAGGTTTCAAGAATCTCAAGAAGGTGAAGTCGACTCCTCCTATCTCAAAAACTCCTCGGAAGAAAAACGTGGAAAAACTACCGCCACTTCTCCGAAAATAAAGTTTCCAAAGAAAAGGTCTGCTTCTTCGACTATTGAGGCTCCTTTGACCAAAATGCAAAGATCTCAGCTTGAGGCCGAGTACGCTCGTTTTAACTTTGAATTCAACTCGCCACGACTCCTCTTAAACGATGAAGAGAAGAGAGCTGAACTTTTTTGAAAAATGGCAGGTTGTAGTTCTTTAAGACCGGAAGGTGATTTTCCCGCGAAGGAGCACATATCAATTCTTGCAAGGAATTCGATTCGGGTTCGATAACTGTGCTTCCTGTCGACTTTCCAAATATTCTAAGGTTTTGAATGAATTTCTCCTTCCTTTCTCTTAAGGGAGCTCGGACTACTTGTTTCCTTGTGGGAGAGTACGAAGGCTTGTTGAAGGAGAAGAATGATTCTATCAACAGTCTTGAAAAGAAGAACAAGGCTCTGGAGGTTAATCAAGCTTCTATGAAGGAGGAGGTTCGTGCAGCTGCCGCTTCCTTATTTCATAAGGTACAATATGCCAAGAAGAGGATGACCAAGAAGATTCAAGATAGGCTGGACTCTATCGAAAAAATCGTCCGAACTTGGGAGGTTGGATTCGAAAAAACTATAAATCTCGGTCAAGCCCAGGCAGTCCTCGGAGTACTTAGTACTTTATCTTCTCAAGGTGTGAATATCCCCGCCGATCTTTTGAAGCAAGTGGAAAAGGACGCTTCGGTAGCTGAACATGAAGCTAAGGATTATACTTTTTCGAAATTCGAGCATAACACGTTTAGCTTTGATTTGTAATTTTTTATTTTCTTCGTTTTGGTAAAAACCGTTTAAATAGTAATAATTTTTTTTTAAAAAAAGTTATCTATCTTTCCTTAAATGATTAAGAAAAGATTCTTCGAGTATTCTGTATGTTGGTCTTTTTCAAGAGTTCCTTCAACAGAATACCGGATGTTTATGGGCTGAGCCGAAAATGTTCAGTGAGGTTAAACCTCGACTGTTTTGACCTCTAATCTTTAGATCCTACTTTATCAGATCCTTAGATTCTTTGGGTATGAGTTTTTTGAGCGGGAAAACTCCGACTCTGCCTTAGAGTTTCTCGGTCCTACTTTATCAGGCTCCGAAATCTTCAGCTGCATTCGGTATAGAATATGTTGGGTGGGAATAAAACCTGTTATCGAATACGTGATCAAGGCATCGATTTTTGTATGTTTGATTTTTGGTGAACCGAGGTTAAGTATAGTCGAGTTGTTGAAACTCTGTTACTATAAAACCATGATCCGATGTTTTAGCTGAACCTTCTGGAAGGCTGCCTACGTACCCTTGGATGGGATCAAGCCACACGTAGTTCCGATGTTTGTAGCTGAACCTTGTGGAAGGTTACCTACGTACATTGGATGGGATCAAGCCACACGTAGTTCCGAGTTGTTGTTAATTATCTCGGAGAATCCGAGACATCAACGTTTTTTTTTTTTTTGGACTCTATTGTCGGAGCTTTTTGACAGTTAAAATTTCTCTTCCGAAAGAAAGTTCGGCTTTCTCATCCTTTAGGTCTTCTCGGAGGCAGCATTTTGCTTCGGCTTGATTTCCTTTTACCGAAAAAATTCCAAATGGAGTTGGGAATTTAAGGCATTGGTGATAGATTGAAACCACTCCTTTCATTAGAAACATCCAGGGGGTTCCAAGAATTATGTTGTAGAGAATTGGTTTTTCTACTACGTCGAAGTTAACGGTTCTGATTGTTCCTCCAACTGTTATCGGGAGCTGTACTTTTCCAAGAGTCGGAACACTTTCACCACTGAATGCAGTTAATGACTTAATCCTCGGCTTGATCTTCGTTTCTTTTGATCATAACTTTTGGAAGACCTCGATACTCATGATATTCGTAGCGCTTCCGATATCCACTAATATCAGGGGAACTCTGTAATCTCCAACTTGTAGTTCTATCACCAAAAGGTCGTTATGTGGGACTTCGACTCCTACCAAGTCTTTGTGAGTGAAGATGAGCTCCTTTGGTAGAATTATCTTCGGCTTCGTTTGCTGCTTGGCTTGGTCTTGTGCTATGTCTGAAGGTTCCAAAATAACGTTTATCCTTCTGTGATGGAACGAATATCCTAGTTGAGGAAGTTCCTTTATTCTTTGATGATTCTTTTCCACGGATCGCTCTTTCGGTTGATATTTTTTAACTAATGTTTCCTTTAAACTTAGTTGTCTGGGGATACGTTCCAAGTATTTTCTCAAAAGATATTCTGATAGATTACGGCATTCTTCGGTGCTATGTCCATAGGTGGTATGGTAATAACACCATGCTGGGGAGACTCTTTCTCTTTTGATCCCAACTTTTCCCTTCTGTCCCTGATGCTGACTTAGGGGTTCGGAGGTTAGGAGGGCAATTATGGCTTTTTCTTTCTGCTCAAATGTTTTATTATAGTGCAGGCGAGGCTCTTTAACTCTTCTCCTTATTTCTTCATTTTTCGAAAGAATCTGATCGTTCTTGGATAACCGGGCTTTACTTTCGTCCACCCTAATGTATACGTTTGCTCTATAGAACACATATTCTATGGATTGGGCCCGGTAAGCTGAGAGTTCTTCCCAGAATCTCGTCTCATACCATGATCCACTAATTAGGGCATCGATGGCTAGCTCGTTGGAGATATTCAACTCGAAGTATACTATCTTGAATCTTTTAATAAAACTCTCAAATAGTTCGGTTGGTGTTTGCTTTACGGAGTAGAGGTCGGAGATTGTTGCTGGTCATTCGAGGTTGAAGATATACTTCTTTAGAAATTTTTGCCGTAGTTCTTTGAAATTTCCTTTTGAATTAGAGGGTAAGCTGGTTATCCAGGTTTGGGCGTTTCCTCGTAGACTTTCAGCAAAGTATTGGCACTTCTTTCTCTCCTCGTCAGACGGGTGAATCCATGCTTGGTTGATTGCGATCATAAATGTTTTAAGAAAGGTTATTGGATCTCCTATTCCATTATAGGTTGGTAGCTCCAACTTTCCTTTTTAGAAAGAATCGAGTCTAAACTTCGTCGTCTAGGATGGATTCTCCTTTCTAATTCCGAAATTTTGGTCCAAGTATGGGGGGTTCTGGAGCATAACTTTCATATCCCGTAGTTCACGGTGCAATTCCGCTATTGAGTTTCTCGTCGTAGAAGTGAGTTCGTCATCCACGAGTCTCCCGCCGATGATCGCTCTTTGAATCTTGGTCGGCCCGTTTTGTTCTTCTTCCGCCTCTTCCGTTCTTTGTTCTCCTTCACCTAGTGATAGACAGTTTTCTAGAATATTGCATATTGGTTGACTGCCTTCACTGCTTGCTTCTATATCACCTAGGGGACCGTTTAAAGATCTCGCATTCCTTTGATTTTCTGCCGAACTTGTAATCCGAGTTCTGGATCAGAGACCTTGATGGGTGATTGATCCCATCGAGTTTTCCTGATTTTTCGCTGAAGGAAAGTCATTACTAGCTTTCCCCCTTTCTTCCGATATGTTTCTTTACTTAAAGAGCAACCCCCCTACCTGGCGCGCCAAATGTTGATACTGGGTTCAACTTCTAATTATTTGTAATTAGAGGGGTTCGTTTTTAGGAAAGTACTTGATAAGAAAATAAAGAAGAAACCTCGGAAAGAGGGTGTATTATTATTAAAGGTGTTTACAATGCTTGTTAACTTGAAATGCCGAGTTAACTTTATCAAAGAGAAGGAAAACCTAGGTAATCTAGTTCTTCTCCTCTCGATTCTGAATGAATCATATTAGTGAAGGGGGGTATGTATTTATATACCCTTAATAGTCGGTCTAACAAACCCATAGGCTAACCTCGGAAAAATGAAATATTTCCATTTTTCCAAGACTAGGGAACCTGTGATAAGATCTTATACTTCGGCGTAGGACGATGTTCGTTTATACCCCCGCTTCAGACACTAAATCTGATCAATCTTCTCCGAGGTATCCCTCGGTCATCTGGGCCGAGGGTCGAAATTCCTGTTGTCGGGATTTATAACCTAATAGGTTATTAGGGAAGAGCTAGGCAGGGACCAAACTCCAATTATTGTCAAACTATTGATTAGGGGTAGAACCTCACCGTCAACAAGTAGTATCCTGAACCGTAGCTTGTTCCTCGTCGCTGACATCCGCGATTTCACCATCTCGATGTTCCTCTGTGAGCGGCTCCAGTGTGTTCATCTGCTTATTTTCCGAGATCCTGCTTTTACTTTCCCAAAAGTGCTACCCCCCTTCATGGCGCGCCAAATGTTGATACTGGGTTCAACTTCTAATTATTTGTAATTAGAGGGGTTCGTTTTTGGAAAAGTATTAAGTAAAGAAAGCAAAAAGAGTCCTCGAACGAAGAACTTTATTAATGATTTGGATTACAAAAGTGTTAACTCGGAATGCCGAGTTAACTTTACCAAAGAGAAGTAATTAAACCTAGGTGATCTTGTAATTCTTCTCCTCGATTTTGAATGGATCTTATTAGTGAAGGTGGGTATGTATTTATATATCCTTAATAGTCGGTTTTGTAAGCCCATGGGCTAACCTCGGAAAAATGGAATATTTCCATTTTTCCAAGACTAGGGAATATGTGATAAGATTTGATCTTATTCTGTCCGAACTTTAGACTTTGGCTTAGGACGATGTTGTTTACACCCCTGCTTCGGACACTAAATCCTGATCATTCTTCACCGAGGTATCCCTCGGTCATCTTGGCCCAGGGTTAATATTTCT
Organism: Euclidium syriacum; assembly: GCA_900116095.1. NCBI lineage: Eukaryota > Viridiplantae > Streptophyta > Magnoliopsida > Brassicales > Brassicaceae > Euclidium > Euclidium syriacum. The sequence continues at coordinate 3,012,364 of FPAK01000004.1, forward strand.
GTTGACAGGACTTATAACCCGAGAAGTTATCAGGGAAAGGTCGGCAAAGACCGAACCTTAATTATTGCCAAACTATTGATAAGGGGTAGAACCCCACCATCAACAAACAAGTACTTGAGTGTTGCGTGATCAGTATGTACTATCACCTTTGATCTAATGAGATAGGATCGCAAATTCTCAAAAGCAAAGGCTACAACTAATAGCTTCTTCTCTGTTGTTTCATAATTGCATTGTGAATTATCAAGTGTCATGCTGGCATAGTAGATAACATGTAGATTCTTGAATTTCCTTTTTTCTAGGACTGCTCCTACTGCAAAATTGCTGGCATCACACATTATCTCAAAAGGTAATTCCCAATCTGGTGGTTGTACAATGGGTGATGACACTAAGGCTTCTTTAAGTGTCTTGAAAGCATTCATGTAGTCTTGAGTGAATTCAAACTTGGCATATTTGCATAGAAGTATTATGAGTGGGCGTGAAATCTTTGAGAAATCTGTGATGAAACACCTATAGAATCCAGCATAGCCGAGAAAGCTGCGAATTCCTTTCACATCTGTAGGTGGTGGCAAATTTTTTATCACTTCGATCTTTGCTCTATCCACCTTGATTTCTGCTTCTGAGATTCTAGACAATGTACTCAGAACCAATGCTAGACATCTGCAAAAGAAACAAAAAGATCGAAAAATCAAATCTGTTTCTCCTCATTGCATCGAGTCGACCGACCTTAAGATCGGGACGACCGACTCGAACAAGGTGAAATTTTTTCCACTTAACTGCAGTCGCATTCATCGCACTTTTAATCAATTCAACTCAAATTTCACCAATAATTCAACTACATTCTAGTATAAACATTGATAATCTACTCTTCTACAACCAAATTTGCCAAAATTAAACTCAAAATCCAAGACATGCAAGAATTTCAATATTTTGAGAATTTTCATTCAAAAATCGAAACTATAATCGCACAGACATGGATGAATATCTTGCAGATCAGGAAAAAGAGTTGGAGCCAATTGAAGAGCTTAAAAATCCGAACTTGGCAAGCTTAAAATCGCTAAAATTGGTTGAGAATTTAGAGAGAAAATCGAGCTTGAAGTTTTAAGTTTTTGTTGAATTATGTTGAAAACCGTCGAGTTTTAAATAAAAAACCAATTCGAGTCGACCGACTAAAAGCCCAGGTCGGTCGACCTTAAAATCGAAACAAAATATTTTTGTGTTTTTATGGGTTTTTTTCCATGACTCTATCTAATTTGGGACTAAAACGCTCGAATTAAAATGAAACAATGTAGACTCACAAATGGGTTGCCTCCCACTAAGCGCTTTTTTGCAGTCATTAGCTTGACTATGTCAGATCATGCACTTTCCTCATCAGAGCTTAACACAGAGTGTTGTTCTCTCTCTTGTTCCTTCATGATATCATCATTATCCTCATCTTCATCTTCAGTAAGATTTATGATCTTGTCCATATCTACTTCTTTCACCTTCTCAAGTTTAATACTTGCAGTACACATCAGTTGTGTCGTCGGTGTGTGCCTTTGGATTGGTTTGAAGGCTCCTTTGGGTAGTGTACTACCAAAACCAGAGGGCCTACTTCCATTCTTCTTGATTATCTCTGTTGAGACTGGGTTCAACTTCTAATTATTTATAATTAGAGAGGTTTGTTTTTGGAATAAATTAAGTAAAATACAGAAAGAGAAACCTCGGAAAAGAGAACTTTTTATTGATAATATCGGTCACAAGGGTGTTAACTCGGAATGCCGAGCTAACTTTATCAAAGAGAAGTATTAAACCTATGATATCTTGTAATTCTTCTCCCCGATTCTGAATGAATTAAATTAGTGAAGGGGGTGTGTATTTATATATCCTAGTAGTCAGTTATCTAAACCCATGAGCTAACCTCGGAAAAATGGATATATTCCATTTTTCTACGATCAGGGAATCTGTGATAAGATTTTATCTTATTATGTCCGAGCTTAGCCTTCGGCTTGGGATGAAGTTGTTTACACCCCCGCTTTGGACACTAAATCCGATCATTCTTCACCGAGGTGTCCCTCGGTCATCTGGGCCGAGGATTCCAATCCTATTGAAGGGACTTATAACTTGATAAATCACCAGGGAAAGGCCGGTAGGGACCGAACCTCAATTATCGTCATACTATTGATAAGGGGTGGTAAACCCACCATCAACAGTAAGTCCCCCCAGTTCGTCCGAGGATGTGTTCGGGTAGAATTGGCGAATTTTCATAATTTTAATAGCTTGTCGATAAATGAAGCTCGGTTGCGGTCGATCTTTGTCTTGAATAGTCTTGAATCTTCTTTCTTTCCTTCGATTTCGTCCTTCAATATGGCGGGAAAGAGCGCAGAAAATGAAATTCTCCTACGCGCAAATTTCTCGATATCCTGAAATCCTTTCAACTCCCCTTCGATGAACATAAGGTGACTCAAGTAAGGAAGAGAATATTCGTTGATCTCAACAGATTTCATTCGAAGGTTCGGGAGATCAATGAATGAGAGCAATCAAGGATCGTGTGAAGAATCAAGAAACCACAAATCAAGTGATGTGAGCATGGTCAGCAAGGAACCTCAATCAATGGGGCAGCTAGAACCAGAGGAGGAAGAAGCCAATGAAGAAACTAAGAAGCAGCTAGAACCTGCTGATAATGAAGAAGAAACTCTACAGTTCTTTAATGGCCCCATTACCCGATCCAAGCAAGCCAAACTTAAGACAACTCTACAGCACCTTCTCAACACCATTCATGCCAGTTTAGTGTGTGCTAATCCAACCACATTGGTTGTGATTCAAGCCACCTAAACCTCACCAAGAGAGGTGCCTTGGATTGTACTCTTTTTCCCTATTCTTAATTTTGTCCCAATGGGTTTTCTAAGATAGGTTTTTAATGAGGCAAGCCCAAGGTACTTTACCACAGCCTCTTGGTGAATCAATGCCCATTCTATCTTAGTCATGCACGAAATTGGAGTCAAAGATACCTTTAATATTGTGTTTAAGTCTTAGTCTTCTTTATTTATGATTTTTGTAATTCCCTAGTCTTTCATAATTGTCTTGGTGGAATCCTAGGAGTCATTTGTGATTCCTATACACCCCTAGACTACTATAAGTACTCTCTTGTATTCACCTATCTAAATCATCAAACATTTTATTATCAAATCATCTTCTTAAACTCGTTTGATCATCCTCTTGAATCCGAAATTTATCATTATCCCATTTCACTCAAGAATCGAAAGTCTAAGGGAATCTTCATCACCCTTGGAAGTTTCACTTCAATCCACCCCTTGCCCACCGTGTCTGACCTTTGCTATTCACACATAGCAAGTAGATAGTCCAAGGATCTTCCATCATCCTTGAGAAGTATCACTCATTCCACCCTTGTCTCGGATCCATCCACTTAAGAGTTCACCAATCCGCCACTTTCACCACCATTACTTCACTTTCGCAACCTTTATCTTCACACCATCACTTTCACAGCCTCTTGGAGTCGTTCAGGGACTAGATCCTACCCAGGATCACATCAAGTGGTATCAGAGCCCACTCCAAACCAGGTTGTAACTCTTCAACTTTACGCCTCTTCACCTTTTCGCAAAAACGTTTTGAAACCTTTCACCTTCTATTTTGCGATTTCATTTTGAATATTTCTAGGTTTAATTCTTGCTTAAACTTGAACTTAGAACTTATAAGAATCTGAGAACCAGCTTGAAAACGTTTTTAAAGTTGTTAGATTCACTCTTTTCAAAACCGGAATCTTAAAGGTCTAGAACATGTTTTGTTAGGGTTTTTCTTTGTTCTTGTGTCTTTGTTTCTGCGAATTAATGTTTCATGTTTTGTGCTTTATTTTGAACATTTTACTTGTTAAGTTGTCTCAATCTTTCAAGTACCATGGTGGGAACATACCACAATAGAGAAGAATCCTCAAACTCTATCAACCAACAACTCATGGATTCCTTCAAGGCTATGATGGATGAGAGTATGGCAACCATGAGGGCTGAGATAGAAAGATCCATCAATGATAGACTTATGAGACGTCCTCTACCCTCTGATACTGAGCAGTATTATAGCCACTCATCTAGATCACACCAATCTAGAAGGAGAAGGCCACAAGATGATCGGATGCTTAGGAACATCCAAACCAACACCCGCGATCCTTTAGCTGGCCTTAAGATCAAAATCTCATCTTACCATGGAACCAATGACCCTGAGGAGTATCTAGAGTGGGAAAAGAAGATAGAAATAGTCTTTGAATGTAGGGAATACACTCAGGATAGCAAGGTTAGAGTAGCACCAACCGCTTTTAAAGATTATGCCTTAAGTTGGTGGGATCAATTAGTTACTTCTAGGAGAAGGGGTGGGGATTTACCTATAGATTCGTGGAACCAAATGAAAATCATCATGAGGAGAAAGGTTTATACCTAGTCACTACCATAGGGAACTTCACCTTAAGCTTAGGAACCTATCTCAAGGATCTAGAACCATAGAGGAATACTTTAAGGAGATGGAAACTTTGTTGCTTAGGGCTGATATTCAAGAGGATAGTGAAGCCACTATGGCTAGGTTTATGGGCGGCCTCAATAGAGAAATCATGGATAGGCTAGAGGTTAATCATTATGTAGAACTAGAAGAGCTTCTCCATAAAGCCATAATGTTTGAGAAACAAATTAAGAGAAAGAACCCCAAACCCGGAGTTAGTTCAAATAGGTTTAGTCAATCTAAGGAGGATAAGTATAGCAAAGAATACAAGCTTTTCACTAAACCTAAGGTAGAAGATTCGAAACTTAAGGGTATAGATATGGGTTCTAGCACTAAAACTAGGGAAATTCAGTGTTTTAAGTGCAAGGGTTATGGTCACTACTCTAGGGAATGTACCAATAAGAGAACCATAGTTGTTAGGGCTAATGGAGAGGTAGAATTAGAGGATGACCATTCGGATGCTGAGTCCTTGGAAGAAAATGTAGACATGTCCCATGCTGGACAACTCTTAGTCACTACGAGAACTCTAAACTTACAAACTAGGACAAAGAACAATGAGCAAAGAGAGAACCTATTCCACACTCGCTGTCTAGTTAAGAGTAAGATATGTAGCTTAGTGATAGATGGGGGTAGTTGTACCAATGTAGCTAGTGAGATTATGGTAGAGAAGTTAGAACTTGAGATTATTAAGCGTTCTAAACCCTATAAGTTGCAATGGCTTAATGATGAGGATGGGCTAGAAGTAGAGAACCAGGTCCTAGTTCCTTTGTGCAAATATGAAGATGAGGTTTTGTGTGATGTTTTACCCATGGATGCTGGTCACATCTTGTTAGGTAGACCCTGGCAATCGGATAGAAGGGTTATTCATGATGGGTTTACTAATAGGTACTCATTTGAGTTTAAGGGAAAGAAACTTATTTTAGTGCCTTTATCCCCACATGAGGTTCATTTAGATCAAATAGCTTTAAAGAAAAACAAAACCCAATCCGAATCCAAAATCAAACCCCATGCCGATACCATCACCAAACCGCCAATCAAACCATCGGCTAAATAGTCGACTAATCTTATGATTAAGCCCAACCCAGGGAGTCACTTACCACATCTACTCTTTGTGCTTTAAGAATGCTTTCATACTAACCAATCTATGCAGGACATGCCTAGCAAAATTCAACTTCTTTTGCAGGAATTTAAAGATGTCTTTCCGGAGGAGCAACCACAAGGCTTACCACCAATCCGAGGAATTGAGCGCCAAATTGACTTTCTACCAGGAGCATCTCTTCCAAACAAACCAGCCTACAAAACCAATCCCCTGGAGACCAAGGAGCTTCAAAAGCAAGTCACTGAGCTCATGGAGAAAGGTCATATCCGCGAGAGCATGAGTCCATGTACTGTGCCTGTTTTACTAGTGCCTAAGAAAGATGGTAGTTGGAGGATGTGTGTTGATTGCAGAGCCATCAACAATATCACTGTAAAGTATCGCCATCCTATACCTAGATTAGATGATATGCTTGATGAGTTGCATGGTTCTAATATCTTTTCTAAGGTAGACCTTAAGAGTGGTTATCACCAAATTAGGATGAAAGAAGGTGATGAGTGGAAAACTGCATTTAAACTAAACAAGGTTTATATGAGTGGTTAGTAATACCCTTTGGCTTAACCAATGCATCTAGTACTTTCATGAGGCTGATGAACCACGTCCTTAGAGAATTCATAGGTCACTTTGTGGTAGTATACTTTGATGATATTCTAGTTTCCAGCCGAAGCTTAGATGAACATGTGGAACATCTTAGAAAGGTTTTTGAAGTGCTTAGAAAGGAAACCTTGTATGCTAATCTTAAGAAATGTATTTTTGGAACAGATAACCTTGTCTTCTTAGGTTTTGTTGTGAGTATAGATGGAGTTAAGGTTGATGAGGAAAAGATAAAAGCGATTAAGGAGTGGCCGAGCCCAAAGAATGTTGGGGAAGTAAGGAGCTTCCATGGTCTTTCTGGATTTTACCGGAGATTTTTCAAAGACTTAAGCACTCTAGCAGCCCCACTCACTGAGGTCATCAAAAAGAATGTGGGATTTAAGTGGGAGCAAGCTCAAGTAGAAGCATTCCAAACCTTGAAAAACAAGCTCACACACTCCCCGGTGCTTTCTCTTCCTAACTTTGATAAAACTTTTGAAATTGAATGTGATGCCTCAGGAACTGGTATTGGTGCTGTTCTTATGCAGGAAAAGAAGCCAATAGCATACTTTAGTGAGAAACTTGGAGGGGCTACACTCAATTACCCAACCTATGACAAAGAACTTTATGCACTCGTTAGGGCCTTACAAACATGGCAACATTATCTTTGGCCCAAGGAGTTTGTCATCCATACTAATCATGAGTCACTCAAACATCCCAAAGGGCAACAAAAGCTGAAAAAAAGACATGCTAGGTGGATCGAATTCATTGAGACATTCCCCTATGTGATCAAATACAAGAAAGGTAAAGAGAATGTAGTAGCTGATGCTCTTTCTCGGAGGTATGTGCTCTTGAACTCTTTAGAAGGTAAGCTGCTAGGTTTTTAGCAAATCAAAGAGTTATATGCTACTGATGCTGATTTTAAGGATATTTATGTTGCTTGTGAGAAGTTTGGTACTGGAAAATACTTTAAGAGTGAAGGCTTCTTGTTTTATGATAATCGATTATGTGTGCCTAACTCTTCTTTGCGAGATTTTTTTGTTAAGGAAGCACATGCAGGTGGTCTTATGGGTCACTTTGGCATGGCAAAGACATTGGCTGTACTGCAGGAACACTTCTTTTGGCTACACATGAGAAGTGATGTTGAGAAAGCTTGCCAAAGATGTATAACTTGCAAGCAAGCCAAATCCACAATCCATAAGCACGGTTTGTATACCCGTCTTCCTATACCTTTGCACCCTTGGCATGATATTTCTATGGACTTCGTTGTTGGATTGCCTAGAACTAAGACTGGAAAGGATTCAATATTTGTTGTAGTTGATAAGTTTTCCAAAATGGCTCACTTTATTCCTTGTCATAAAACGGATGATGCCATTAACATTGCTGGATTGTTCTTTAAGGAGATAGTTAGACTTCATGGCATGCCTAGGACCATAGTATCAGATAGAGACACTAAGTTCCTTAGTTACTTTTGGAAAACACTTTGGTCTAAGCTAGGAACTAAGCTTTGAGAGTACAAGTCAGCCGGTGATGTAAGCTGTGTGGCAACTAGCGAGATGACACACGATGTACCACACCGGAGATTGTATGTGAGATCAATGGAGAAGATTCTGGATGCGGATATCAAGGATGCGGATATCGAGGGTGATTTAATCTGAAGATTCTAGAGATCAAAGATTGACAGCAATCGAAGATTTGGAGCAGAATCAAGACTATCAATGCGGAAGGATTTCCATATATTACAAATAAGGAAAACTTGGAGATCAAGCATAAAGAATATTTAAGAGATTTCCGAGTGTGCAAGAAAATGAAACATAGGAAATCTGCTTAACTATAAAAGAAGACGAAGACCTGTGTATGAGGGTCATCACTTCACAAGTTGTAATAGAGAGAGAGAGATCTAAAGCTAAGGGTTTGAAACATAACATAGGGCTTAGATCATTTGGGAAGATCTATAGCTAAGGGTTCAATATAGAACATAGGGTTTAGATCATCTGGGGATTAGAGAGCGAGTTCTTTTGTAGAAGAACGATTTGATATTTCTTGTAAGTGTATCAAAAGAGTTTCTAATCAAAGCATATTCTTTGTAGAGAAACTACTGTGTGCCATATCGTGTCCTACTGTGTGATTGCAACACACTCTTTGTCATTCCGCATTTTCAATTGGTATCAGAGCCAATCACTTGGGTGTATTGGAAGCAGGTGGAGATCCTGGAAGAAGAATGGGGAAGGGTAAAGAGTTCTGGACTAAGGAGATTGTTCTCGAAGGGAACAACTATGGTCATTGGAAGCTGCGTATGAAGGCGAACATCAGAAGCATAGATGAAGATGCTTGGAGCAAAGTAGAGACCGAGTGGCTTCATCCAACCAAGATGGTAGAAGAGAAGATGGTGCTTAAGCTCAAATCTGAGTTGACAGACGAAGAGAAACGGATGTCTAAGTTCAACGCTCGTGCATTGTCAGCCATCTTTGGAGCGGTGAACTCGGAACAATTTCAAACCATCCAAAACTGCGACACAACCAAGGAAGCATGGGACATCCTTCAACGTGAATATGAAGGAACTGATGCCGTGAAGAGGACCAGAAACGACTATCTAGCCTCTAAGTTCGAACTGATGAAGATGGAGGAGAGTGAGTCAGTTGGTGAATTCAGGGCACGCATCAGCAACGTTGCAAATGAAGCACAACTACTTGGGAAGAAGTACAAAGAGAAGAAGCTGGTGAAGAAACTTCTAAGGAGTTTACTTGAGAAGTACACAACCTACAAGATGGCCCTATCTGTTTCATCCAACACAGATGAAACTAAGTTTAGTGAGGTAGCCGGGATGCTGAAGGCATATGAAATAGAGACAACATGCGAAGTCAAGAAGAAGGGCATAGTGCTTGTCGCAGAAGGTGAGTCACACAAGATTGAGGAATTATAGAACTCACTAGGACTTCTGGCAAAACGTTTCAACCGAGCATTCAAGAGGAATGATTCAGGATTTAAGAAGAGTGAGTCAACGAGAAGGCCTGGTGATGCAGTCAAAACAACCTCACGCTCTGCCACACAATGTCATGAGTGTAAAGTCTATGGTCACTACAGAAGCGAATGCCCAACTCTCAAGAGAAAAGAAATCAAGTGCTTTGAGTGTAAAGGTTTTGGTCACACGCAACAAGAGTGTCTAAATGATCATAAGAAGGGGTAAGAAAAATCCATGCTTGGTGTTGAAGAGAGTGATGAGTCAGATGAGACTGATGAAGAAGAGTGTAACAACTTTGTTGCATTTGCGGGCATCTCTGAGGAGCCAGTGGATGTTGATCAAAGTCATGAGGTAACAGTTGAGAGTGACAGTGACTCAAACGTCGATATTGAAGAGGAGTATCAGAAGATGTGCAAACAAGTGCTTGATTTCAGTCGAATCAATTCCCAACAATCCTGCAAGATCAAGCAACTTGAGGCAGAGCTTGAGATAGAACGAGCGAAGAGCTTGAAACTTCTTACAGATCTCACGGAGTAGTTCAAGAAGATAAAGATGCTGACGGGAACCAAGGGACTCGATCATATACTGAATCAGCAGAGGTATGAGAAAAGCAACTTTGGCATAGGATACACTGGAGCAACAAGTTCATCTAAGATTACGTTTGTCAAAGGGGGAACGCATGACACTGAGGCTAAACAATTGACTGCCACACAACGTACCTCACCACATACCACACATGAAGAAGAAATTTCAGATGATGAAGAACTTAATCTAGGATCGTGTTTTGTTTGTGGGAGCTTTGAACATTTTCAGGCGCTATGTCCAAAATATCAGCCTGTGACGAAGAGGACTACTCGACAACATACGCGTGGAAGTTGTTTTGTGTGTGGAAGCTTGGATCATTTCAAAGTCAAGTGCCCAGAATTCAAGGCTAGGGTGACTAAACTAGCAAGGCAAAATAAGGTTCATTATGATGAAGTCAGGAGGAACACAGGATGGGTCAGGAAGACTCACCTGAATGAGGTAAAAAGTCAGAGACAGAGAAGATCACAACCTGCCTCACAACGAATTTCCGCCGACGACTTGAACGAGCTGATGCACGAAGACATGAGAATAACAGAGCTCATGCAGCAAATCGTGACAGGTTCTACCCAAATCATAGATATGACTCAAGGTATGAAAGTCATTATGGGTATCCTCAACAAAGATTTTGGGATGAAGAATATAGGGCAGAACCTAGGATAGAATTCTACCATAGAAGTCACAACAAGAACTACAACATGTAGTGTTACATGGCTTTCCAAGAAGACGTAAGAGTAGAAGACGAGGAGACCTGGTATTTTGATAGTGGATGCTCCAGGCACATAACTGGGAAACTTGAGCATCTTCAGGAAGTCAAAGGAGTTAGAGGAGGAAAAGTTACTTTTGGTGGAGGAACCACATGCCAGATTTGAGGCAAAGGCAAAACCTCCAAAAATCAACAGCCCCAGCTGATGAATGTGTATTTCGTTGATGGCTTGGAGGCTAACCTAATCAGTGTGAGCCAGCTATGTGATGAGGGATTGAAGGTAGTCTTTACAAGTATAGACTGTGAGGAAATTGACAAAGATGGAACTGTTAAGATGAGAGGAATCCGGTCAGGGAACAATTGCTACATGTGGAAAAATCCCACGAAGAGCCACACCACATGCCTCATCGCCACAACGACACTCGACCTATGGCATCAGAAACTTGGGCACATGAAAACCAGGACACTCACCACTCTTGTGAAGCAAGGAAGTGTACGAGGAGTACCAGTACTGAAGTTTCATGACATTTTGTGTGGCGTGTAAAAAGGGTAAACAAATCAAGATCCAACACAAGAAGGTGCAAGATGTGCAAACATCCAATCCATTGGAAGTGGTTCACATGGACTTGATGGGTCCTATGCAAGTAGAGAGCCTAGGAGGGAAGAAGTATGTCTTTGTGCTAGTTGATGATTTCTCTTGGTTAACTTGGGTGAGATTTCTTCGAGAAAAATCAGAAACTGCCAATAGTTTCAAGATTTGGGCTTTGCAACTCATGAACCAGAAGGGAGGTATCAAGTTTATTAAGAGTGATCATGGTGGAGAATTTCAGAACAAGATGATGGATGACTTATGTGAAAGTCAAGGGATAGGACATCAGTACTCAGCTCCTTATACACCTCAGCAAAATGGTGTGGTAGAGAGAAAGAACAGAACGCTTCAGGAAATGGCCCGGGCAATGATACATGGAAACAAAGTCTCTCGACGTGGGCTGAGGCAATAAGTACTACATGATATATCATCAACAGGGTGTACATCAGAAAAGGAACCACAAAAACACCATATGAGTTATGGAAAGGAAAGATACCTAACTTGAGCTACTTTCATGTTTTTGGTTGCAGGGTGTACATCATGAACGACAAGGACCATCTAGGCAAGTTCGACTCACGAAGTGATGAATGATTCTTTTTGGGTTACTCAGGAACTGGGTCAGCCTTCAGGGTTTACAACAAGAGGACTAGAAGATGACTACTGGATAGTGGCCATGGAGGAAGAACTAGAACAGTTCGTCAGGAATGAAGTCTGGGTACTGGTTCCGTGACCTACAGAAGGAAATGTCGTCGGCACCAAATGGATCTTCAAGAACAAGTGTGATGCAGATGGTGTGGTAGTTTGGAACAAGGCTCGCCTGGTGGCACAAGGGTACTCGCAAGTAGAAGGTGTTGATTTTGATGAAACCTTTGCACCAATGGCAAGACTCGAATCTATCAGATTCTTTCTGGGGATGGCATGTATATTAAACTTCAAAGTATACCAAATGGATGTCAAGAGTGCTTTTTTGAATGGTTATCTTCAAGAAGAGGTCTATGTTGAGCAACCCAAGGGTTTTGAAGATTGTCATTATCCCGACTATGTGTACAAGCTGAACAAAGCACTGTATGGGCTGAAGCAAGCACCCCGAGCTTGGTATGAGAGACTTACGAGTTTTTTAATCTCGTGTGGTTACACGCGAGGTAGTGTGGACAAGACTCTCTTCATACTATCTTTTGAGTCTGAGTTGATGATTTTTCAGATTTATGTGGATAATATTATCTTTGGTGGAACGTCTTAGAAGCTGGTTGAAGTGTTTGTTGACAAGATGACCAAGGAGTTTGAGATGAGTATGTGTGGGGAGCTAGAGTACTTCTTGGGGCTGCAAATAACTCAAGATGATGAAGGAATCTTCATAAGTCAGAGCACGTATGCAAGGAACTTGGTAAAAAGAGTTGGGCTAGATAGCAGCAAGACTTCAAGCACACCTATGAGCACCACCACCAAGCTATCAAAAGATGAAGAAGGGGTAAAAGTTGACTCCAAGCTCTACCGGGGAATGAGAGGAAGTCTTCTGTATCTCACAGCAAGTAGACTAGATCTGAGTCTCAGTGTTGGTGTATGTGCTAGATTCCAAGCTGATCCAAGGAACTCACATCTTCAAGCAGTTAAAAGGATCATAAAATATGTAAAAGGAACAGCTGATCTTGGGGTGTACTACTCAAAGGCATCGAACAACAACCTTGCTGGATATTGTGATGCAGATTGGGCTGGAAATCTGTTGGATAGAAGAAGCACAAGTGGAGGTTGTTTCTTTCTAGGAAATAACTTGGTGTCGTGGCACAGCAAGAAGCAGAGCTCTACCTCACTGTCTACCGCAGTAGCTGAATACATCGCTATGGGGAGCTGCTGCACTCAGTTGCTGTGGATGAAGCAGATGGCTTCTGACAATGGGATGGATTCCGGACCACTACTGGTTTACTGTGACAACAAGAGCGCCATTGATATATTAAACAATCTAGTTCAACATTCCAGAACCAAGCATATTGACATAAGACAGCATTTCATACGAGAGCTAGTTGATGACAAAAAGGTACTGATTGATCTCGTGGTTACCGAGTTGCAATTAGCTGATTTGTTTACTAAACCACTGGATCTCAATCGCTTTGTAAGTTTACGCAAAGCAATTGGGGTGTGTTAACACTAACTCTCTTATTGAGCATGCTGAGCTGACACAGGAACTAGCACACCAGGTCTATCAGACTCAGATTCAGCATTGAGCTTCTTATGCATAGATGGAAAAGAGCTGCCTCTCATGTCGTCTCATAGGCAGTACATGTTTCACACTAAGAGTGGAGTAGAAGGAGCTGAAGGGAAAAATGCCAGAAAAACAAGAGAATCATGAGCCAAGATCATGAGCTATCATATAAAATAAAATAAAAAAAAAAGGGGAGAAAAGACAAATTTAATTAAAAAAAAACAAATCCAGCCGCCCTCCAGTGTTGGATAAAGGTTGAAAACTCCTGTGGGATGAAGACATGAGAGTGTGAAAGGTAGCCAAAAGTGAGGAAGCAGTCATGTCCTAAAAATTATGTCATAGCACGATATGCTTTTGGAAAAGAACAGCCAAAACTCGTTGGGTAACTAGTGATTGATCATTATACTTGATGTTTTAGCTTGATGAATATGTGGATGTTGAGGTTGTATGTAGGTTAAGGGAGTTGAAGATTTGCGAAAGATATCACGAGATTCTCCTAAAAATTGGCTAAGGAAATGTTTTGATTTACTTACCATTTTTGGATGTTTTTCACAGAAGATGAAGAACCAATCAGCAAGAAGGCGAAGCTTGTACCAACAAAGGCTGCCTCACACAGAGCCTCATCACAACAAAAAGGCAAAGGTAAGGCTGTTGAAAGCCCAACCTCCTCTGGTGATGCAGTCAAATCCAAACACTTCAAGGATGATGAAGCTCGCAACGTTTGTCAACACTACATGACCCGGGAAATTGTGGGTCAAAGGTATGTTGATTTCCGCTCTGAGGCATCTGCTCAGATAGTGGCAATGATCAGGAGCTGCAAGATGGAGTCAACAGTTGATCGAGCACTCCTGCGCCCGTATATCCCAGAGATAATCTGTGAGTTCTATGCTCATCTACCACACGAGAAGACCAGGCAAAAGGAGGTTAAGGTATAGGTTAGAGGTTATAAATACAAGTTCTTGGCAGATCTCATCAACAAGGCCTTGGAGTTTCATGTACCCACAGCTGAAGAAGCCATCTCTGCAGCAAAATGTGATAATGTAAGTGACAATGCTGTTGCTCGGTTCTTGTGCCAAGAGAAAGTAACATGGAAGACTTTCTCTACCACAAAATGTACCCTGCGGTTTGCATCACTTTGGATGTTATCAGGGTACAATTGGCTGCGTACTAAGAACAGCACCTCCACTCTAATTGAGAAGGGCAGATTCCTCTATCAAATGACTTACGGGCACAGGGTGAATTTTGGTGAGCATGTGTTTCAGAGGGTTCTTGCACGAGGAAGGATCACCTACAACAAGGCAGGCTTGTACTTTCCATCCTTCATCTTTGCTGTGCTGATGAATCAGAAAGCACCTCCAACATTTGCTGGTGAGAACTCCATATTTCCTCTTGAATTTGTCCCTGATAAGAGGTCTGGCAGAGCATACTCGCAAACTCATTCCAAGAAGGGTAAAGGAGTGACTGCATAGAGCGACAAGGAGTCTGACTCAGAGACTGCCTCAGCACAGAAGTACGAGACGATCAAAGTGAAAATTTCCACTGGACGGGTTCATACTGTGGCAGCTGTTGAGGCACTTCGTGACACAATCACCAAGCTGCAAGACACTCTTGCCGCACTTGAAGGAGGTAAGTACTCTTGTCCTTTTTCAGTGTATTGATTGACTTGTTTGTGTTTTTTAACTGAATATGCACTCAAGCAGGGGGAGAAGAAAGTTCTAGTAGCTCTGAGGAGTTCTAGGGATTGGGTTCAGGGGGAGCTGATGTTGTAGCTAAAGGCTATTGTTGTTGTTTTGTGTTTCTATGTTGTTTCTTTCTTTTCCTCAGAGAGACAAAAAGCTTTAAGGATTAAAGCTTGTGTGTTTGTCTACTTTTGTTGTTGCTCAAGACATTACCATTATGGTTTTTAATGCATTAGTATTTTGTTATTGGTCATGTATCTATTGTTGCTTGGTGTGTGCATTTGAGTGTTTATCTTGTAGATGCTTGAGGTGTCATATTCTGCTAAAAAGGGGAAGATTGAGAATACAAGTCAACCGGTGATGTAAGCTGTGTGGCAACTGGCGAGATGACACACGATGTACCACACCGGAGATTGTATGTGAGATCAATGGAGAAGATTTTGGATGCGGATATCAAGGATGCGGATATCGAGGGTGATTTAATCTGAAGATTCTAGAGATCAAAGATTGACAGCAATCGAAGATTTTGGAGCGGAAGGATTTCCATATATTACAAATAAGGAAAACTTGGAGATCAAGCATAAAGAATATTTAAGAGATTTCCGAGTTTGCAAGAAAATGAAACATAGGAAATCTGCTTAACTATAAAAGGAGACGAAGACCTGTGTATGAGGGTCATCACTTCACAAGTTGTAATAGAGAGAGAGAGATCTAAAGCTAAGGGTTTGAAACATAACATAGGGCTTAGATCATTTGGGAAGATCTATAGCTAAGGGTTCAATATAGAACATAGGGTTTAGATCATCTGGAATTAGAGAGCGAGTTCTTTTGTAGAAGAGCGATTTGATATTTCTTGTAAGTGTATCATAAGAGTTTCTAATCAAAGCATATTCTTTGTAGAGAAACTATTGTGTGCCATATCGTGTCCTACTGTGTGATTACAACACACTCTTTGTCATTCCGCATTTTCAAGCTTTGCTTCTCCACGACTTGTCGCCCACAATCGGATGGTCAAACGGAAGTAATTAATAGAACCTTGTCTACTTTGTTAAGAGCTTTGATTAAAAAGAATCTTAGGACTTGGGAAGAATGTTTGCCTCATGTTGAATTCGCATATAATCATGCTAGGCATACTGCATCTAAGTATTCACCTTTTGAGATTGTTTATGGGTTCAATCCCATCTCACCTTTGGATCTAATGCCCTTACCTTTGAGTGAAAAGACAAGCCTTGATGGAAAGAAAAAGGCTGAGTTGGTTAAACAGATTCATGAGAAGGCTCGACTCAATATTGAAAATAAGACCAAGATGTATGCTCAACAAGCCAATAAAGACCGGAAAAAGCTAACCTTTGAGGAAGGAGACTTAGTGTGGATTCACTTGTGCAAAGATAGATTTCCGAGTGAAAGGAAATCCAAGCTAATGCCTAGGGTTGATGGTCCATTTAAAGTCATCAAAAAGATCAATGACAATGCCTATCAGCTGGATCTTCAAGGTAAGTACCAAGTAAGTTAAAGCTTCAATATTACTGATTTGGATCCCTATTTTGCAGATGAAACCGATTTGAGGTTAAATCCTTCTCAATTAGGGGAGGATGATGTGAGCATGGTCAGCAAGGAACCTCAATCAATAGAGCAGCTAGAACCAGAGGAGGAAGAAGCCAATGAAGAAGCTAAGGAGCAGCTAGAACCTGCTGATAATGAAGAAGAAACTCTACAGTTCTTTAATGGCCCCATTACCCGATCCAAGCAAGCCAAACTTAAGACAACTCTACATCACCTTCTCAACACCATTCAGGCCAGTTTAGTGTGTGCTAATCCAACCACATTGGTTGTGATTCAAGCCACCTAAACCTCACCAAGAGAGGTGCCTTGGATTGTACTCTTTTTCCCTATTCTTAATTTTGTCCCAATGGGTTTTCTAAGATAGGTTTTTAATGAGGCAAGCCCAAGGTACTTTACCACAGCCTCTTGGTGAATCAATGCCCATTCTATCTTAGTCATGCACGAAATTGGAGTCAAAGATACCTTTAATATTGTGTTTAAGTCTTAGTCTTCTTTATTTATGATTTTTGTAATTCCCTAGTCTTTCATAATTGTCTTGGTGGAATCCTAGGAGTCATTTGTGATTCCTATACACCCCTAGACTACTATAAGTACTCTCTTGTATTCACCTATCTAAATCATCAAACATTTTATTATCAAATCATCTTCTTAAACTCGTTTGATCATCCTCTTGAATCCGAAATTTATCATTATCCCATTTCACTCAAGAATCGAAAGTCTAAGGGAATCTTCATCACCCTTGGAAGTTTCACTTCAATCCACCCCTTGCCCACCGTGTCTGGCCTTTGCTATTCACACAGAGCAAGTAGATAGTCCAAGGATCTTCCATCATCCTTGAGAAGTATCACTCATTCCACCCTTGTCTCGGATCCATCCACTTAAGAGTTCACCAATCCGCCACTTTCACCACCATTACTTCACTTCTGCAACCTTGATCTTCTCACCATCCCTTTCACAGCCTCTTGGAGTCGTTCAGGGACTAGATCCTACCCAGGATCACATCATCAAGGATTAGAAAGAATCAAGGATTGTGTGGAAGTTGAGATTGCAAGTTAGCCCGTGAGGTACGCTGTGTACCATCTGGTGAGATGACACACGAAGTACTACACCGGAGACTGCGTGCGGAATCAGTGGAGAAGATTTTGGGATTCAAACATCAAGGTGTGATGTCACCTGAAGATTCTTGAGATCAGAGATTGACAGCAATCAAGGATCTGGTGGAATCAAGAATCTGTTAATCAAGGATTCAAGGAAATCAAGGATTAAGCAGAAGTTGGAGATTTCCAATCAACACAAAAAAGGAAAGATGGAAATCACTTTGAAGATTTTGGAGATCGAGGATTGAAGAAAATCAAGGATATGGCGGAATCATGAATATGTCAATCAAGGATTTAAGGAAGATCAGAATTGAGCAAAAGTTAGGGATTTTCAATCAACACAAAAAAAGGAAAGTTGGAAATCACTCTTATTATATAAGGAGTGTAGATCTGTGTATTAGAAATTAGAATCATCACTCGATAAGTTGTAATAGTGAGGGAAAGATCTAGAGCTTAGGGCTTAGCTCATTTGGGGAAAGATCTACAGCCAAGGGTTTGAAATACAACATAGGGCTTAGATCATTTGGGGAAAGATCTATAGGCAAGGGTTTGAAATAAAACATAGGGCTTAGATCATTTGGGGAGATTAGAGAGCGAGTTCTTTTGTAAGAAGAGCGATTTGATATTTATTGTAAGTGTATCATAAGAGTTTCTAATCGAAGTATATTCTTTGTAGAGAAAATCGTCGTATGTTATTTTGTGTCTCACACTGTGTGGTAGTGTTATCTTTATCATTCCACATTTTCAGGTTTTATCGGTCAAACGTTCCTTCGGTATGAAAAGAGACTTGTTGATACTGGGTTTAACTTCTAATTATTTGTAATTAGAGGGGTTCTTTTTTAGGAAAGTACTTAGTAAGAAAACAGAGAAGAAAACTCGGAAAAAGGATGTTTTATTAATGAGGGTGATTACAATGCTTGTTAACTCGGGATGCCGAGTTAACTTTATCAAAGAGAAGTAAAACCTAGGCGATCTAGTTCTTCCTCTCCCGATTCTGACTCCATATTATAAGTGAGGGGGGGTATGTATTTATATATCCTTAATATTCGGTCTAATAAGCTCATGGGCCAACCTCGGAAAAATTGAATATTTCCGTTTTTCCAAGACTAGGGAATTTGTGATAAGATTCTATCTTATACTGTCCGAGCTTAGACTTCGGCTTAGGACGATGTTCGTTTATACCCCCGCTTCAAACACTAAATTTGATCAATCTTCTCTGAGGTATCCCTCGGTCATCTAGGCCGAGGGTTGATATTCCTATTGTCGGGACTTATAACCTAATAAGTTATCAGGGAAGAGCTCGGCAGGGACCAAACTCCAATTATTGCCAAACTATTGATAAGGGGTAGAACCCCACCATCAACAGTAAGTCCCCCCAATTCGTCCGAGGATGTCTTCGGGCAGCGTTGGCGAAGTTCCACCTTAAATAGCTTGTCGATAAATGAAGTTTTGTACCAGTTGATCTTTGTCTCCAGTAATTCCAATTTCGATTCTCCAAAAATCTTCGTTCTTTAAATTTGGCGGGAAAAACATTGGAAAATGAAGCGTCTATTGGCACAAACTTCTTGGTTCCCGTAAGACCTTTCGTCTCCCAAATGACGTGTTGTCTCGAAAACTGATGAAAATAAATGAAGAGGACAAGACGCCTCCCCTTGCCTTCAGGAATTAACTAATCAGACCCTTTCACTGTTGTCAATGAAAAATCCATCATTTTTCTGTTCGTCCTATATAACTACTGATTATTGATTAATTTCTCCCATAATCGACTCTTCGCTCTCCGAGGTAACCTTCGACCTTCCTTCTTTGATTAGTATTTTTCAACACAATGTCCGGGAGAAACGACCTCGAGGTTTCGATCTCTGGGAATACTCGCCCTTGGCCAAGTATCCCGGATTTTGGACCTTCTCTTTTTCCCAGTTCCGAAATTGGATCAATTAAAAGGAAAGCTTTAAACCCTGAAGGGATTGAGATTCTGATTCCGAGGTCCGATCAAAGACCTTGGACTCCAACATCAGGGTACGTCTGTCTCTACGAGCGTTTCTTTGCCGAGGCCAATCTTTGGTTTCCGATCCCACAATTGATGGTAAGCTACTGCGCCCGTCGAGGAATGGCGATGTCACAACTAACAGCGAACTCTGTAAAAATCATCACCGGGCTTCTAGTACTCGCAGCTCGGTGCAATGTTCGGCTGAATTCTTGGAAACTAGAAGAACTGATGAACCTTTCTGGCGCCAGAAACCCTGAAGGAACCTTCAAACTAAGCATCAAACCCAAGAAAAAGATCCTCACCGGATTCCGTACAAGCGCCAATTTATGGTTTCAAAGTTACTTCTTTGTCCGAATCAATGAGGCTTCGGTTTATAGATCCGACGTCAAAATCTTCCAAAATTGGAGAACTATAATTGGTAGAAACTAGGTCTTCTCTCTCCTTTTTGTTCCGATGCTAATCCTTCTCTATTTCCTTTTCAGTTAAATCAAGCTGCTTTCGAGATCTTCTGCCGAACTTCTCCGATGAATTCAAAAAACTTAAAGCGGAAGGAGAGCTTCAGTGGAGTGATATACTTCCTGCTTCATTTTTCAGAGCTCGCTCCTGGGCCGGTATGCTTTCTCCAAACTTCCTAATTTTACCAAACTTCTTCTTGCCTTATGATTGAATTTTTGTAGGACGAGAAGACTGGGAGGGAACTGATTCTTCCCCTAAAATGAAAAGGTCAAACCCCGAAGGAGCTTCCGGCAGTGATCAGAATCTTCCGAGAAACAAACAAAACTCCGAGGTTACCAGAAAAAAGAACGCGGAAACTTCGAAAAAGCAGAACGCTGATGATGAGGACATCGAGCCACCTAGCCACACCATCCAAGCTCCCTATGTGCCATGTGGACCAGTGACTAGGACCAGGAGCAAAGCCAGAACAAGTTCAACATCTTCCTAGAGCAGCTGGAACATGAAGGACTGATCCCCCTTGATCAGTTTGAAGCAATTCGGTTAACCCCATCGGAGAGCTCATAATTAGAGGCCGCCTACCAAAAAGTCTTCATAACGGCTCAGAACGTTCCAGAAATCATGCCACCCATCAAATTTTGAGTCTAGTTTCCGAAACACTAAAGATCTTCCAGAGACCAGTTGTGTAATCAAGTTATGACCAAAACAGTGAAGGCTGGTCAAGTGGATCCTATCATCATCGATAAGGATAAGTGGGATCTATTCTTCACCAAACAAGATGTCCACTTAACCACGTGCTCAATTGACTTGAAAGGAGCCTAAGAAGCTTCTAAAGCAGCTGGAGTCTTTCAATATTACAAGATATCAAGATAGAAGACTAAGATAATCAACTTTCCTTTTTAGACTTATTTTGTGTTCAAGGCCAACGGCCACTTTTTGATTTTGCTTGCTGTGTTTTTCCTTTTCTTTGTTATGCAGGGTTAATGTGTTTTTCCTTATTTGCTTTATGAACCTGGCTATATAATGCCTTGAGA
Organism: Euclidium syriacum; assembly: GCA_900116095.1. Classification (NCBI taxonomy): domain Eukaryota; kingdom Viridiplantae; phylum Streptophyta; class Magnoliopsida; order Brassicales; family Brassicaceae; genus Euclidium; species Euclidium syriacum. The sequence continues at coordinate 3,033,361 of FPAK01000004.1, forward strand.
TGTAGTCCTATTTTTTAACCTTATCAATAAAATCCTTGTTTTTGCTTAAAGCAATATCGTGTATCTCTTGCTCTTGATTTGCGTTTGGAACTCAAATCTAGAGTGTTACAAAAGAAGTATCAGTAGGCTTTCACACCTATTGTGGTTCTTAACATTCCACCTCGCCATCCATCCTATTTCGAGTTAGTTCGAGAGGACCTTTAGTCCAGCCAACGGCTCAACCCTTATTTGGTTCTAGACTTTGACTCTAGGCTCGTATTAGCTGGAAACAGGAAGCTGATCTTGCCTGTAAAAGATAACCATGCTTTTAAGTTTGAATTTGATGGTGCGGATCTGCTTTTCTAGAATAAAGAGAAAAGTGCCGAACTTTTACGAAAGGCAAGTGGTTATGACAATCGTCTGCCCAAGGTCTGCTGCGAATCAGATACTCTGAACTCTCTTTCTTGCTCGCTTTTCAAGGTAACAACCGAGACGAACTCTTCTTTTCCTCAAAACTCCTACTAATTTTTCCTTTGTCTACTCCAGTCCGTGGGTTTTGTCGGCCAGGCATTTTTTTCGGTATGAAAAGAGGCTCGCACAATCTGACTCAAAGATCGACTCTCTTCAAGTCGAGAACGAAGACTTGGAGAAGAGGTCCCTTGACGCCGAGGAAGCTTTGTCTGAGGCACTCGATGAAGTTGCAAATAAGGACAAACGCCTGAGTAAAATGAAGGCACACTTCGATGAGGAAGAGTCGAAGATTTTCGATATTTTTAAAGAAAATTCTCGGCTAATCACTGAACTAACTGAAGTGAAGCATCAGGTAGTTGATATCTCGGAGGGGCGAGATGTCAATAAGGCTATTCTGGACTCCAAATGTGACGAAAGTTACCAAGAGGGGCAACGCGCGGCTTTCAGCATTTGTCAAAAGAAGTTAATCCAATTTCACAAATCTCTCGACGAATACTCTGAAGCTTATTCTGAGGCCTTCAGCAAAGCTAACGAGTATGGACAAGCCGCAGCTGTTTCTATGAATCTCCGTCTTCTTCTTGACAAGGGACTTCCAATTCCGGAAGAAGATGTGGTTATGGCCGAGAAGGAACGCGACCGTCTTGCCGAGCTTGCGAATTCTCTTGTAATTCCAGAGTTTCGAAATGCGGATTTTAATATTTAGATTGGAAATCTTTGTATTAAAACCTCGACTCAATTCTCTTATTGTAAATGTACTTCCTCGAATAAAAATTATTTTCTCGTATAACTGGAATATTCTTTCAATCTCCATCCCGAATATGATATCTCAGATGTTAAATGAAAGTTTTGCTTCTCGTATTATTTGGATTTGTTTACTCGAAGTTTCTCAAATTGGTATTTCGAAACCCGGAAATAGAAAAAGGAAATAAGGCGCGCTTTCCTTATTTCTTTGCTTTAAAGTTTTACAATAAGTCCTACTTTATCAGATTTATTGTCGAACTTCTGCATTCGGTAAAGAATGTGTAAGAGGTTTGTTTTTGATTTCGTACACTTTAATCTCTCGACCTTACTTTATCGGGCTCCGAGATTCTTTCAGGCAATTTTTATTTTGGTCGAGAACATGATCAAGGATTCGACTTTGTGTGAACCTCAGCATAGTTGAGTTGTGAACTTCAAACTAAACTGGGATTCATGGTGTTGTAGCTGAACCTTGTGAAAGGTTGCCTACGTACCCTCAGAGGGGATCAAGCCACACATAGTTCTGAATTGTAGATATCCGTTGACTATCTCAGAAATTCCGAGATATCCAACAGTTGTTTTTTTTTTTTTTTTTTTTTTTTTTTTGTTACCTTCGAGGAAAAAACTAATCTCTTCCCTTCCGACCTTTCTTGGTTGTTCTTTCTAAGTATTGTTCTCTTTCAAAAAGTTCCGCCAAGATTTCGGCAGATGTCGGTTTCTTCTTCTTGACCGCAGTTAGCATGAGAGGTTGATTCGGAGGTTCTTGATTCCGTCGGAGTTTATTTTCTGTTATGAAGCATCTCCGAGCCATCTTTTGGTCACCTTAGATGGTAAATACCCTTTTGGAGTTGGAAACTTTAGGCACTGATGATAAGTAGATCGTATGGCTTCCATAGAGTATAACCACGGGGTTCTGACAATCGCGTTGTAAATGGTGGCTCTTTCTACTACTTCAAAATTTACGATTTTTGTTACTCCTCCGGCCGATACTGGAAGTTTGATGGTTCCGACAGTTGAGACTGTGTCTCCTTCGAAGGCAGTTATGTGTTTAACCCAAGCTTTAATCTTCTGATCTTTCACCTCCATTTTTTGCAGCGTGTCTAAAGATATGACATCCACCGAGCTCCCAGTGTCTACGAGTATCCTTTGGACGTTGCAATCGCTTATTTGAAATTCGATACGAGTGGATTGTTATGGGGAGCATCGATTCCTTTTAGATCTTCGGCGGTAAATATTAATTCTTTTTGCAAAGTGGAACTTCGTGGAACCTGATCGACGGACAACCTAAAGATGCTTCGCTGAATTGATCGAACAGAATCTTCACAGTTTGCGAGCCCTCCCATTATCATGTTAATTATTTTCCTTTGGTTTGGGGGCGGTGAGGGCATAACTTCTCCTTCTTCCGTATCTTCGCGGGGAAGTTGGTTTTCCTCATCTTCTCGTGTTTTACGTTTCTCCTTTTCTCGATCTTGTTCAAATCAGATGGCCATTAGGTGATTCTTTAAATTTCGGCAATCTTCGGTTTTGTGGCCCGGTCTTTTGTGGTACTCGCACCAAGGAGCGGTTGGGTCATCATGATCTTGGGTGTATGTGTACTTTGACTTATCTTTCCGAGATATATCTTTTGGCAAGTCCGTTACAGAGAAGGTTATTACTGACCTTGATTTATCCTTTCAAGAGTTATCCCTTTCCAATCGTCGCCCTTCTCCTTTCTCCTCTGGTTTCGTCTCTTTGTTCACCTTTGTGGATCCGTGTACTTTGGCGAGTTCGGCGCGATTCTCTTCGATCCTTATGTAAGTATTTGCTCAATGAAAAGCGTCGTTCATAGACTGGGGTCGATGAGCTGACAGTTCGTCCCAAAACCTCTATTGATACCAAGTTGCTGTGCTAAGGGCTCCAATTGTTAAGTCGTCATCAATCCTTTGCCGCGAGTAAATCGCCTCGAATCTTTTAATGAAATCTCGGAGTGGCTCTTTTGGTCCTTGTTTTACCGCGTAGAGATCCGATGTTGTGGCCTGTTGCTCTAAATGAAGCATGTACCGTTTGAAGAAAACTTCGCGGAGTTCTGCAAAACAACTCACTGACTCGGAAGATAAGCTAGTAAACCAAGCTTGGGCATCTCCTCTCAAGCTCTCTAAGAAAAGTTGACATCTTCCCTCGTCATCTTCGTTTCTTTGGAACTCGGCTCGGCGGACATTTACCAGGAAGGCCCTCATGTAGACTGCGGGATCTGTGATTCCATCATAGGTTGGGAGTCTTAGCTTGTCGTTGAGTGGGACTCGCACTCGCGTGATGTACAGAGTGAACAGGATCCTCTCTGTCTCCACCAGTAATTGATCAACTTCTGGGGCGAAACTCGTTGCCTTGTGGACTAGCGATCGTATCTCTTCTAATTCTCTTTTCAAGATTGCGATCGATTGGTTGGTGCTCGGGTTCTGAGTCGCGTCATCTCCGCTTCTCTGACTTCGGCGTGTAATGGGTGACTTGAGCTCTCTCGGACCGGTCTGATCGTGTTCGAATGTTACTCGCTGAGAAGTGGCTCGTGAAGGTCTAACCGAAGTCGTTCTAAGAGTTTGGTTATGACTTTGAGCTCTCAAAGCTTGAAGTTCTTCCGATACGGTCGCTAGTTTATCGATCAGACTTCGGTTGACCCGTTGTTGATGGTCGATTTGCTCTGCCAGCCAACTTTCACGCAGCTGCTGCGTTCTTACTACTACTACTTCGGGGGTTGTTACCTCTTCTATGTTGGGAAATCGATTTATTATCTAGCTTCCTCCGTTATTTGATGATAACATTCATGCGGGTTGTTCAACCGCCCGGGGGTTAGGTCGAAGGGTTTCATCTGGTACTTCCTGCGAATTTTGGATCATGGCTGTCGAAGTTCTAACTATTGGATTAGTGGGAGTCACGAATCCTTGTTCACCGGGTTGACTGGGTGTGGTATGAGGATAGCTTAGTTCGCGGGCTATTGGATTACGGTTCTGATTGGTATTTTGGACCGCTCCTTCTTCGTCGCTTACTTCTGCTACTTCACCGTCTCGACGCTCGTCAGTAGGTGGCTCTTCCGTGCTCATCTTCTTATTCTCCAAGATCTCTCTTTTTCTTACCAAAAGTCAGGTAACCCCCCCTACCTGGCGCGCCAAATGTTGATACTGGGTTCAACTTCTAATTATTTGTAATCAGAGAGGTTCGTTTTTAGGAAAGTACTTAGTAAGAAAACAGAGAAGAAAACTCAGAAAAAGGATGTTTTATTAATGAGGGTGATTACAATGCTTGTTAACTCGGGATGCCGAGTTAACGTTATCAAAGAGAAGTAAAACCTAGGCGATCTAGTTCTTCCTCTCCTGATTCTGACTCCATATTATTAGTGAGGGGGGGGGGTATGTATTTATATATCCTTAATAGTCAGTCTAATAAGCCCATGGGCTAACCTCGGAAAAATGGAATATTTCCATTTTTCCAAGACTATGGAATCTATGGTAAGATTCTATCTTATACTGTCCGAGCTTAGACTTCGGCTTAGGATGATGTTCGTTTATACCCCCGCTTCAGACACTAAATTTGATCAATCTTCTCCGAGGTATCCCTCGGTCATCTGGCCCGAGGGTTGATATTCCTGTTGTCGGGACTTATAACCTAATAAGTTATCAGGGAAGAGCTCGGATGGGACCAAACTCCAATTATTGCCAAACTTTTGATAAGGGGTAGAACCCCACCATCAACAAGACTCGCCGATTCTAATTTGGAAATTGGTACTCTGTTGTCCGAGAATGAAGACTTGGAGCGAAGATCTCTTGATGCCGAGAAAGCTCTAGCTGAAACGCGAAGGAAAATTGAAAACCAAAACAAAAGCTTCAGCGACCTGAAGATGAATTCCGCGGAGGAAGAGTCGAAAACTTCCGACCTTTTCGATGAAAATTCTCGGCTGATCAGCGAACTGGCATTGGACGAGCTATTATGGATTCCAAATCTGCCGAGCACTTTGAAAAAGCACATTTGGATGGGCGACGATCAATCTTCAATGCCTGCCAAAAGAAGTTGGAAAAAAATCTGCGGATCTCTTGACAAAAATTCCGAAGCTTTTGACAAAACTAGCGAGTATGGGTAAGCTGCAGTTGTGGCTCAGAATATTCGGTCTCTTCGTGAAAAAGGATTTGTTATCCCGGAGGAGGACATTGCTGAAGCCGAGAAGGAACGTAATCGACTGTCCGACCTTGCGAATGCTATTTCGATTCCGGAGTTTCAACACGAAGATTTTAATATTCAAATTAGCTATCTTGTATTAAGACCTCCGAATTGATCTCAGTCTTTTTCTTTTTGTAATTGTATTGTAATAACTTTTTTGAATGTTAATAAAAATTTTGTTTCTCGTATATCTATATTTTTACTCGAAACTCCAAAACTGAAAATGTTTTGAAATCCGGAAATAGCAAAACAAAATAAGGCGCGCTTTCCTTACTCGTTTGCTTAAAGTTTTACAATAAGTCCTACTTTATAAGACTAATTGTCAAACTTTTGCATTCGGTATAGAATATGTAAAATATTTGTAATTTCGTACCTTCTAATCTCTCGGTCTTACTTTATCGGGCTTCAAGATTCTTTAAGGTAATTTTATTTTCTATTAAGAAAAACTGTCCTAATTTTGGTTGAGAACGTGATCAATGTTCCAACGTTTGATTTTTGTGAATCTTGGTTAAATATAGTTGAGTTGTATAAACTTCTTGACTATAAAACCGAGACTTATGATGATGTTATAGCTGAACCTCGTGAAAGACTGCCTACGTACCCTCTGAGGGGATCAAACCACACGTAGTTCCGACGTTTGATTATTTGTTGACTATCTTGGATAATCCGAGATATCAACGTTTTTTTTTTTGTTTTTTTTTTTGTTTTTGCCTATGAGGAAAAACTAAGTTCTTCCTTTTCGACCCATCTTGGTTGATCTTCCTAAGTATTCTTCTTTTTCGAAAAGTTCTGCCAAAATTTCGGCGGATGTCAATTTTTTCTTGTTAGTGGAGACTACCATGAGAGATTGATTCGAAGCTTTTTCTTGATTCTGAGTTTCTCGTAGATGTTTAGTTTCTGTTATGAAGCACCTCCGAGCCATCTTCTAATCACCTCGGACCGTAAAGTATCCTGTCGGAGTTGGGAATTTCAGACATTGGTGATAAGTAGATGGAACAGCTTCCATAGAGTACAACCACGGAGTACTGACAATCGGGATGTAAATAGTGGCTCTCTCTACTACATCGAACTTTACAATTTGTGTTATTCCTCCGGCAAATACTGGGAGTTTTATCGTTCCGACAGTTGAAACTGTATCACCTCCGAAAGCAGTTAAATGTTTTACCCGAGCCTTGATCTTTTGATATAAAATCTACATAGCTTCCTCTGTCGACAAGGATCCTTTGGACGTCCCAGTCACCAATCTGAAGTTCAATTACAAGTGGATCGTTATGAGGGGCATCAATCCCTTTCAAATCTTCGGCAGTTAATATCAATTTCTTTTGTAGCGTAGCGTTTCATGGAATCTGATCCGCCGATAACCTGAAGATGCTTCGTTGAATTGACCGAACAGAATCTTCGCAGTTTGCAAGTCCTCCCATTATCATGTTAATCCTTTTCCTCTGAGTTGGAGGTGGTGAGGGCAGGATTTCTCCGGCTTCCGTTTCTTCTCGAGAAAGTTGATTTTCCTCATTTTCTCGCGTTTTATGCTTCTCCTTATCTCGATCTTGCTCAAATCGGATAGCCATTAAATGATTCTTCACATTTCAGCAGTCCTCTGTTTTATGGTCTGGTCTTTTATGATATTCACACCACGGGAGGGTCGGATCGTCAGGTTCTCGGGTATATGTGTATTTCGATTTATCTTTCCGAGGCGTGTCTTTTTGGGGTCCGTCACAGAAAAAGATGCTTCTGATTTTGACATATCCTTCTGAGGTTGGTCTCTTTCTACTCGTCGTCCTTCGTCCTTCTCCCTTCTCCTCTGGTTTCGTATCTTTGTTCACTTTTGAAGATCCATGTACTTTTGTAAGCTCGGCACGATTCTCTTTAACCATTATATGGGTATTTTCCCGGTGAAATGCGTCATTCATGGATTGAGGACGATGAGCATATAGCTCGCCCCAAAATTTCGACTGATACCATGTTGCCGCACTGAGTGCTCCGATTGCCAAGTCGTTGTCTATCCTTAAGTGTGAATAAATTGCCTTGAATCTTTTAATGAAATCTCGAAACGGTTCTCTCGGTCCTTGTTTTACTACGTAGAGGTCTGATGCGGCAGCTTGTTGTTCTAAGTGCATCATGTATTGTTTACAGAAAGCTTCTCGAAGTTCGGCGAAACAAATAATCGAATCAGGAGGCAGACTAGTAAACCAAGCTTGGGAATTTCCTCTTAAGCTCTTCAGAAAGAGCTGGCATCTTCCTTCATCTTCCTCTCCTCTTTGGAACTCAGCTCTTCCGACCTTAACTAAAAATGCTCTCATGTAAACAGCTGGGTCTCCGGTTCTATCATAGATCGGAAGTCTTAATTTATCATTGAGCGGAACCCGTTTCTGCTAGTAGCTGATCGACCGTTTCTGAATGGACTTCTTTTCGTTTCTGCTAGTAGTTGATCGACCTCTGGAGCGGTGGTCGTTGCCTTATGAACCAGTGAGTGCATTTCTTCTAACCCTCTTTTTAGGATCGCGATTGATTGATCGGTACTCAGGGTCCGCACTTCGTTATCTCCAATTCTCGAACCTCGGCGTACGATCGGGGTTGATGTTCTCGGTTCTCTTGCTTCACTCTGGTCATCTTCGAATGTTACCCGTTGAGAAACGGTTCACAACGGCCTGACCTGGATCGTTCCGGGAGATTGGTTATGATTTTGAGCTCTGGAAGCTTGGAGTTCCTCTGATAGAATTGCGATTTGATCGATTAGGCGCCGGTTAACCTGTTGTTGATGGCCAAATTGTTCTGCCAGCCAATCCTCGCGCTGTTTTTGCGTTCTCATTAATACTCTTTCGTTTCTTGTTTCGGGGGTTTCTACTTCTACTCCACTAGGAGTTCGATTTGCTGCCGACTGTCCTTGTCTGTTGCTCGCTCGAGAATGGAGGTTGAGGTTGTTCATCCGGTCGAGGGGTGGGTTGAGGTGTTGTTGACATCCTTAGCCGTTCCTCAAAATTCTCACTTTCTGGTGTTTGCACCTAGACTGTTTGATTGTTTGGGGTCATGAATCCTTGGTCGCCGAGTTGGCTAGGTGTTGTTTGTGGATAGTCTAACTCCTGGACTATGGGATCGTGATTCCCGAACAAAGCTTTTGCCAATTCTCTGGTTTTCCGAAGGTTTTCTAGAACTCTTATATCTTCTTCCCCATTGCTTACTTCGGAGACCACTCCATCTCTTTGTTCCTCTGGAGGTGGTTGTTGGGTATCCACCATCTTGATTCTCCGAGATCTCTGTCTTCTTTTCCTGAAAGAGCACCCCCCTACCTTGCGCGCTAAATGTTGAGACTGGGTTCAACTTCTAATTATTTATAATTAGAGGGGTTCATTTTTGGAATAAATTAAGTAAAAGACAAAAAGAGAATCCTCGGAAAAGAGAACTTTTTATTGATAATATCGGTTACAAGGGTGTTAACTCGGAATACCGAGTTAACTTTATCAATGAGAAGTATTAAACCTAGGATATCTAGTAATTCTTCTCCTCGATTCTGAATGAATTAAATTAGTGAAGGGGGTGTGTATTTATATATCCTAGTAGTCGGTTATCTAAGCCCATGGGCTAACCTCAGAAAAATGGAAATATTCCATTTCAAGATCAAGGAATTTGTGATAAGATTTGATCTTATTCTGTCTGAGTTTAGACTTCGGCTTGGGATGAAGTTGTTTACACCCCCGCTTCGGACACTAATTCCGATCATTCTTCACCGAGGTGTCCCTCGGTCATCTAGGCCGAATATTTCAATCTTATTGAAGGGACTTATAACCTGATAAATCACCAGGGAAAGGTCGGTAGGGACCGAATCTCAATTATCGCCATACTATTGATAAGGGGCGGTAACCCCACCATCAACAATCTCTGCTTCATTTGCTTCTTTAGCCTTGAATCTGAAACTTCCAGTTCTGCAATCTATCTCAGCATAGGCGATGTGTAGGAATGGTCTTCCAAGGATTAACAAATCTTAGGGTTTACATCAAATTTCATTACATAAAAATCTACTGCAATGAATTTACCATTGGTGCATACTGGTACGTTCTCCAACATTCTTTTTGTTATCTTGTAGGTATCATCAGCAAACCTCAAAAGCATTTGCTTATTTAGCAACTTGTCTAACTTCAATGTCTTGGCTATTAAAAGTGGCATCAAATTCACTCCAACTCTAGTATCACATGAAACTTTTTCAAACCAAATATAACCAATCATGCAACTTATCTCAATTCTTCCAAAATCTCCAAGCTACTTTGGTATTGATTTACTGGTCATGACATCACACATCTTAGAGAAGCGGTTACAAAACTCTTCAGCCTTCATATTCCCTTTCAATAAGTAAGGAACAAGTTCATGTAACTCCAGATCCATTCTCCATAAGTGGCCATATCTCCTTGCGTTCCTTGATAAATTCTTCAACATCATATTTAAATTGGCCTTCAAGTACCTTGAGTGAGTTTGAATAGAAAGAGACTATGTACTCAACATGTTCCGGTCATATCCAGATGGAGGTGGATTGTATCTCTCTTTTGATTGGGGATAGAGACGGCATCGCAATCGCTCTTCGCTTTGCTTCAAGAGAATCAGGTTGATCGCCTACTGTTGGGGTCGACTGACTCGAGGATCGTCTATTTATAAAAACCTTATATTCGGGATTCTCAATCACTCTCATCCTTGGTTTGGATCTTGTTATACTGCTAGACTTTTCGTCTTCATTTTCTATGGGTAGAAATAAGCAAATCCTTTATCATTCTCCTTGACCTTGAAAATAATATTTGGACTTCTCAAGTTTCTTAAGGTTATTGTATCATCATTGCAATCAATTAGGGCTCCAACAGTCTTGAGAAACGATCTTCCTAGTATGATTCGCTCTATACCATCAGCTTCATCAACATAATATGTCTCCAGCAATAGAAATCAAAGGCCACGAACTTATCTCCAATCATGCATGGTAAATTCTTCAATTTTACCAATGAAATCACACTTGTGTCATCAGCCATTCTCATCTCCTTCTTGGTAGGTCTGAGTTCATAGGCTTTCAATCTCTTCACTGCTTCTAGAGGTAAGGTGTTGCTGCTTGCTCCCAAGTCACATAGGAATCTCCTGAACAATTGATCTCCAACGGTAATGTTAAGCTCAAATTGCTCGGGATCTTTCTTCTTATCATGCATACGGTACATGATCACTTTATCACAAATTGCAGAAAACACTCCATTAGCATCTTCTGGGGAAATCTTCCATCTCATCACCTTACTGAGCACGTCTTCTAGTTCTTTCTCCAGTCTACATGCTCATACAAAGGTCATTCTCCTCATCAACACTTTGGAATAAGTTTACATATCCTTCCTTAGCTCACAATCATCTTCTCTTGTTTCCATGTCAAAGCCTAGTTCATCAACTTCATATTCATGAATACGGATCCATGGACTCACCGATTGATTAGTGCACCACATCATGTAAACATTATTCTTTGGTGGAATTTGCATCAAAAGGGGATCCAATCTCTTTATCAAAAGAAACAGGTCGGTCGACCTCTTCAAAAGTCCACCGACCGCCGATGAGTCGACCGACCATGGATGGGAGTCGGCCGAATACATCAAACGAACTTTCTTCACTTGTCTCCTCCCTGTCCTTTTCTTCACAAAGCTTCTTGGTATGAACGGCGTGGACTAATCCAGGACGTTTGGAAACTCTCTTGGCCACAACAAATCGTTCAAGCTCCTCAATTATTTCATGAAGTCTTTCAATATCAAGTTTGAGGTGACCAATTCACGCATCAAGGGTAAGAAAGAGCTGGTCCATCTTCTTCAAAAGGCTGTCATATGTTTTGTTCTGCATCTCCAGGACTTCTTCAATCATGCTATCCAGTCCATGAGTTTGTGGCATCGGCTTGTAGGTTGAACGCGAGTGGAAGTATCCATCTTGGTATCGTATCAATCAAGTGAAATCCACAACCGGTCGTTCATCTCTTCTCCAATTTCCTTGCATATTTTTATGTCTATCAAAAACAAAAGAGGAGAGATGTTTAGTAACAATTTTTATCATAACTTCATAGTCTAATCAGAATCGAAAACACCGTTTAATCCCCAGAAACGGCGCCAGAAAAACTTGATGCGTTAATTATTTCACCTAAGTATGACTGCAAGTGCACATTGTACAATTGTAGTATTAAAGGTTATCGATCCCACATAGATAATGTCGAGTTTCAATTCCAACCATGAAGCTGAATGATTCTAAGTAACTTAGCTAGTATATGTTGTGTTGTAATTTATGCATTAAAGGCGCTAGATCAAGGGAAGTATTGCAGGAGATATAGATCGACACAAAATCAACAACCAATAGACTCTTAAAGACATAAGACGTAGATATATATCACCCAGTTTCCCGAAGCACTATACCTATGCACTAACCACTAGATCAAAAATGATGTTTTTTAACCTAAGACAGCTAGCACATGCAATAAACCTAGATCTTATTGTTCATAACATTCCAAGCCAAATGTTGATTTGAACAAGGACGAGATTACCTACTAAAAACCATGTTATGACCTTGCTATAGAATGGTGTATACGATAGCAAAACCTAGAGATCAATATCCTAAGTGATCAAGTTAAAATATTTTATTAGATACCATTAAAGTAGAGAGTCATTACTGATCATATCATGTTAAGTGTTGTATAGATCTATGAAACCATTAAAAATCTTCGATCTAACAAATGAACTACTCACACATAGCAAGCATAACCATCATCAATATTAATATCAAAGCTTGCATAAAATTAAAGAGTAGGGTTTAGAGAGTAGACAAATTTGTGGGCCTCTCTCTCTGTATCCAACGTAGTGATCAAAACTCAAGGAACCTTAAGAACAAGTGGCTCCTTGAGGCAAAAGTAAGAGTGTAGTGGTTTGAGAGAATTGCTTCTTGAGAACTTGAGTTGTTTGATGGCTTGATATAATCCTTCTACTTAAGGGTGCTTATATAACTCCAGGGAACAAACTTCTAGGTCGGCAATGGGTTTCCAAGACTTCGGGTTTAGAAAAAACCCGAAAAGTAATTTTCTTTCTTGTGACCGCCATCATGAGTAGATCAACTTGAGCTTTCAGTCTGTCGACTCTGTCATCGGTTCAGTATTTCGTCATTTCTGCTCCAAATCATCTAAGTCTTCTCCAATTGCTCCATCTCGTGAAATATCCTGCTTATCTTGACTAAAGTATAGAAAAGGCTCCAAAACCGCATAAAATATTCTTGTGAAAACCGGTTAAAATATCAATGCATCACTTTTCTTCTTCAGAGTTTGGCAGTCAAAAAGAAAGAGTAATATCTAGGGAACTAGTAACAAGGGATGAATGGAAACAAGTAAACAAAAGCTAAATGATTGTGTGTTGATTGTCTTTTACGTGCCTCCTTCAGTGGTTTAAGAGCTCATTTTATAGTTGTAGGGGTCGTTCCTAGGGTAGAACCTCCTTACAACTTAAGTTGAGCTTGAATGGAGCTAAACGGGCTGGTTTTGTAAATCTCGTTAGAATGACATGTCTTAGTAAAATGGCTATAAGTTGGAGTCCAGATATCCAATGGAATTAATTTAACTTTTAAAATAAATTTAATTTCCGCGCCTACAAATTGATATGTAGATCATCCCTTGAATCGTCGGGTAAGTGGGTCAATGGTCAGACGAATTCTGAAACTCAGATTCAAAGTTAAATATTTGCCAGATGGGACTCTCAAAAGATATAAAGCACTTTTTGGTCGTAAAGTCTTATAGACAAAATGAAGGTATGGACTTTATTAATACAGACTCACCAGTTGTACAGCTCTCTTCTGTGAAGTTGTTGTTCGGTGTTATTGCTCGCCTTGGCTTGTCTTAATTCAGCTAGATATATCGAATACCTTTTTAAATGGTGATCTAACTGAGATATATATGAAATTACCATCAGGTTTTGCACATCTTAAGGGGGAGGAGCTACCGGATAACATTGTATTACGTTTGAATAAATCCATCTATGGACTTAACCAAGCATCAATACAGTGGTTTATCAAATTTTCAAAGACATTATATGCAATGGGCTTCTCTAGAACTGCCAATCATCATACTCTATTCACAATGTTGCATGAATGAGTGTTTGTAGCAGTTATAGTCTATGTAGATGATATAGTAATTGCTAGAAATTCAGAGGAATCTGCAAGACATACTATTTATATTATGCAATCTCATTTTAAACTCGAGACTTAGGCCCTCCTACGTATTTATTAGGCTTGAAGATTGCTAGATCCAAGGAAAGCATTTATGTATGCCAACAGAAATATACACTAGAGTCGATTGACTGTGTAGGAATGCTTGGTTGTGAACCTTCCTCGATTTCTATAGATCCTAGTATCAAACTTTGAAAGGATGCATGAGAGTTATATGAAGATGTTGAAGGCTACAATCACGCAACCCTTATGCTTTGTTGTTGAAAAGCTAGCATAATATACTTCTACTCCAAGAACCACTCACTATCATGCATCTTCATTTCAGAGGTATGCCAAAGGAACGGTTGGCCTTGGTTTATTTTTTTATGCGACTTTGGAATTGGTTTTAAAGGGTTTTGCTGATGCTGATTGAGGAGCTTGCCCAGACATGAGTAGATTAGCCAGTGGATATTGTATTTTTCTAGGAGATCCATTGATCTTGTGGAAATCTAAAAGGAAAAATGTGGTTTCACAATCTATAGCAGAGTCATAATACCGGAGCTTAGCTAATGGCGTCTGTCAAATTGTTTGGTTGAGGAATTTGCTGCAAGATTTAAATATATAGCAAACTCAACCATCTATTATGTATTGTGAAAATACGGTGGTCTTTCATATCACTCACAACCTTGTGTTTCATGAACAAATGAAACATATAAACAGGGATTATCACATCACAAGAGAAAAAATTGATGATGGCACTTTCAAATTGCTTCATGTTTGTAGTGATGCTCAATAGACTGATATCCTTACCAAGCCACTCTTACCTGCTTAGTTCAAGATGCTTATAGGCAAGAAGAGATTGTTGAATTTGTATCAAAATAAATCCACATCTTGAGGGGATTAAAAGAGTGATTGTAAATACAATACATTTGTATAAAGATAACATTTTAACATTTAATGAGAATACAATTTATTTACTGATACTTATCTGGCTATCTCCAATGCCAATTTTGGATGTGAAATATTTTTCACTCCAGTAGTTTAAAATATCCAACCTAAGTTTATGTGTATAATTAGAGTAATTATAAACTCTTATGAATGGCAATCGTACGAATAATTGTAGATATAATACAATCAATTAATACACATCAATATCATACGATGCATCTCTTGTTAACTTTCTTTCTTGGATAATGAACATGTTCAAGTTCATGCGACTAATCATGAAAATGCTACAGATTTAATGAAGAGAAACAAATTAGTTTTTTATAGCAAAGGTCATCTCGGAATCATGTAAAAATAATGAAATCTCAAAGAAATAATGATTAAAACAAATGAAATAATCATTTGGACCCGAAAGGTTGCAGGCTTGCAATCATGAGTATTGTAAAAGCATGTGATTAGCCCATCATTTTATCAAGTGGCATATGTGTTCATAAGGCAGCGACCTTTTATCCGATAAACAAATTAATGCACCTGATAAAAAGTAAAGGAACTTCTCATATTAGTTCCGAAATTAAAAAATAAAAAGAAGTAAAGTTCACATATGATGATTTTTTTATTTTCATATGCGAAATGATTTTATTCATGGAGATTGAGAACAATAATATATGATTAAAAGAGTAATATATTTATCAACAGTGCTGGATCTCATTTTCAAAAAAAAAAAAACAGTGCTGGATCTAATCTTTTTGTTTATCTGGGACCCTTAATACTTTTGTATATATATAAATTCCATTATATAAGATTTTTTTTAGGAGATCATAAAAATACAATACTGTCATATATGAAAAAATGAAATATAAACAATTTGCAAATAAAAACTTTGCATACACAAACTATTTTTCTAATCCAATTAAAGTTTCAACATTTATAACATCCTATCAAACACACCTTTCAAAATATAGATAGATTATTAACAAAAGATGTGAGGTGCGTTCATATATCACATCATTTCAATATATATATATATATATATATATATATATCTATATTTTCGTTAAACATTAATTTAAATATAACCCTCTAATTGGTATTCAAAAAATTTACATACTCTAATTGGTATTCAAATAATTTACATATGAGGAATCTTGAAATAAAGTTTTAGAAGATTGGATCAAACAATTGAATCTAACATTATAAAGATAGGAAATATAAAAAATAGAAAACAAAAAAATTGAACTTGGAACATACCAAACTCATCTAAAAAATTGGAGAAAGTAGGTTACTCCTCAGAAGACCATACCATGGAGACTTAACCCTACACAATATGTTTCGAACACCTGAAAATCTATCATTTTTTGTAGGATACTCTTCATAATAGAAGACCAGACCAAACAATAGGATCTCACACTACAAAGACGGGAAATATAAGAAATAGAAAACAATAGAAATGGAACTGGGAGCATACCAAACTCATCTCAAAGATTGGAGAAAGCAGGTTACTCTTCAGAAGACCATACCATGGATACTTAACGCTGCACAATATATTTCGAACACCTGATAATCTATCATTCTTTGTAGGATACTCTTCATAACTCACAATAACGCTTTCATCTACAAATGAAGGGATGAAAAAGATTGTTATTGACACTTTACTCCCACAATAACGCTTTCATCTCTCAACAACATATATCTTATATTTAAGATTTTGTAATATCTATATCTTATATATTTTATTGACGAAATAACTTTAATATATCTAAGATAATTCAGTTAAAAACAAGATTATAACGAAATCTAAATAACAATTAAATATTAAGGCTCAAGAAAAAAACCTAGAGAGAGAAAATTTGGGACCAATTGGTTAATACGGTAAGCCTACCATAAATTTTTTTTGTTATTTAATTATCTGATATAATAATAAATAATAATGCTTTCACTCAAGTTTTGGGGGCTAGCTATACCTTTACAATCATACCTACACTTGCGTTTGCAACTGAGCACTCATAACTACATCAACCTTGGCATACCCCTTGTAATTGGGAATTAAGAAGACATAGGCCGGGCAAAGAGCGGCCTTTTAAGAGTAAATCTTTTCAAAAACTCGAAGACCGGCAACTTGTGGGCTCCCATCGGTCATAGGGAAGATTTCCATAAAATGACAACCACCCTTAGCCTAGTGGAAGCATGACCCCCCGTCTCCTAGATGGGGAATTGATAAGATCATCTTTGATGATATCATCAAGCCACTAGTTAAACTTGGATCTAAGAGTGATGAAGACACCAAGTCTTCAAATCAATACATTCAAACTTCTCATGTACCAATTAGAATGATCTATTAATTTTTTTCACCGAAATAATCGCAAGTGCATAGTGATGTGGATGTACAATATTCTGTATCGAAATCCCAATAGAACCTAAGACCAACTACAAATTAAATGTTTCGGAACTTGTTAAAGCAAAACATATTGAATATAAACAAAATAAGACTAACACAAATGAAACTCAGGGAACTCATCAATGGTTTAAAGACATTAGGTTCAGTAAATTCTTAGGGAATCTAAGGAAAGTCTTTGGTATCTATCGGCAAACGGTTCTCGAACTCTAAACGCTGAAGATTTGATTGTATAACTCTTGTTATGAAGATAAATTTCTCTAACAACCTAGATTAAAATTCTCTTTGCTATTCTATGGAGGTTAATAAGACTTAAGTAGTTGTTCAAATTTGTTCACAAAACTTCTCAAGCTAATTCCGTTGCTCTGAAAACGTTTTACTCACTACATATATTTTCAAGTGAATTTACTAAATCTCCTTGAGTATATCACGACCTACACTGTTCGATATGGTTAAATACTCAAATTCTAAGAATCAAAACATACTAAGATGAAGAAAAATAGACCCTTCAATAGAAAACCAATTTCAACGATCCATCGAAAACCCTAGAAAACCCTAAACCTAACAAATTGTTTACTCGCAGATATTAATTGTAGAACAAAAAATGAAGGAAGAAATATATTGCATACAATAAGTAGAAAATAACAAAGGTTTAGAGGTTGAAATTCTTAGATGACACGAATAATAAATCTGTTCTTCCCTTTAACTCAAACAAAGCTATTGTAGAAAGAAAACCTAAAATCTCTAAGTGTAAAGGTGAAGGACGTAAAACCTTTTTTGTCTCTAAACAAAATGTTTTATAAGCCTAGTACATGAGCTACAACCATAGAAGAATTATAGGAAAGTTTTGGGGTAAAATATGAAGACATTATGTTTGATCTGGAGCACTGTCGGTAGACACAAATTTTTTTCGACCGACACCAGTGTCTTCATCCATCGATACATGTCTTCAGTAAAACATACATAACTTGAGCTCCAAACATCTAAAAGACTTGACTCCTCATAGAGCTTACTTTCATATATTTCTTTCGATATGTAGTTTGTCTTATGGTTCATCCATCAAGTGTTCCAACATATTCCTAACTTATGGAACTCAAATCTATCTATTCATCTCTTTTTTTTCGATTTTGCTCCATTTCTCCCCAATTGCTTTAAGTCTTCCTTCACTTTTAAAAACTGTAAGAACACCTAAAATACATTAGAGAGAATCTAAAAAATCATATATATTGATGGTGAAAACCAGAAAAAAACCATGACATATCATGGAACAGTATCAACGAGAAGAATATATAGCCTGGAAAAAAGTTCAACATCTTCTTGGAGCAATTGGAACATGAAAGACTGATCCCACTTGATCATTTGGACACTATGCGGCTAACCCGTTCTGAGAGCTCAAAACTTAAGGCTGTCTTCCACCGCGTGACCATGATGGCTTAGGTTGACCCAAGACGAGCCACCAACCAATTTGAATCTCTATGAGTCTAATTCGGTTCAGGTATTTTCTATAAATATAGCCCTGATTCACTACGATAGGGGATGAATAGTGATTCTCCCTCTAAGAGCTCTTGCCTTAAGCTTCATTTGGTTTTCACTCGTTTCCTCATGACTCTTGGTCGGAATAATTTTTCCAGCCCTCGTTAAGTACTTCTTGAGAGCGACCGACTCTCCTCATTAGTTTAGGCCACGATTTAATGGTTAAAGAGTATTTAGGCGAAATATATACGCTATGAAGATCTTCTTATAATATAAAAGTTACTATTTAATCAAATTAATATTTTGGAGTACTTTAAATTATTGTATTATCAAATGTAGATATTGTAACGCCCAGATCGCCTCCGTCCTTTGACCCATGCTCTTTTGGCCTTTAGGCACATAAATCCCCGTGCTTTGTATTTACTTGCACGAATCTGGAAATCACTTCCCAGAAGGTAATCCATCTTGAAATTTTCCTACCTCAATCACGCTTAACTCTGGAATCCCGTCACGATATGCGACGGAAAAGATAAGTGCATTTTTGATGATATAAGTAACCAAATATATTCCCTTAACCTCTCCTCATTCATACACCACTATTTCCACAAAATTGGGGTGTTACAGATATATCATCTAATTTCCGACGAAGCACGAATCCTTCCACGCGAAGAAGTTCAACTTATCCCGTAGAACCTTTAAGTCCACCCACCAAAACAATTGTAATGTTTTGTTTACATATTATAAAATAATAACTTTACATATTATAAAATAAGTAACATCGTAGTTTCCAAAAATAAATAAAAGACCCCAAATGGTCTTACGAATAGAAAAAACATTGATTGAACTATACGACGAAGAAATTTTAATGAATAATTACACTCTTTAAGAACACTACTATTGCTGTTAGGGGTATATGGTTAGAAAGTTCAACATGAATATAACTTATAGGTTCTTTGAAAAAAAAAGCTTGATGAGTTCAGAAAAATTATAAGAGGTGGAAAGTTTTTTTTAATTCCACTGATATACGAGTTGATCATGATACGTCAAGGATATATGCATCTAATGCATGGGAA
The DNA here is from genome assembly GCA_900116095.1 of Euclidium syriacum. NCBI lineage: Eukaryota > Viridiplantae > Streptophyta > Magnoliopsida > Brassicales > Brassicaceae > Euclidium > Euclidium syriacum. The sequence continues at coordinate 3,052,792 of FPAK01000004.1, forward strand.
AGAAATGCAAGATCCTAAGTATACATAATTCTTCTATTCATAAATAATATATATCAAAATTTAAGTACAAATTAATGTAATGGTTACAGATTTCTAGGTACGCCAAAGAACATGTAGCTTCCAACAAAAACCACCGGAGTTTTGAGATGTGATGAAACAATGTCTCGTATGATGTGATGATCAGTCATTATCTTAACTTTGTGCACATCAAAGAAGAGATGAATTTAACAATAAGGGTGCACACTTGATGAATAAGGGGATTTGCTAGAAACACAAATTCACGAGACACAAAAAGACTATAAAGTGTACCGTGTTAACATTGATGATAATAGAAGACCTTCAAATAAATTCCCCTTTCAGATAGGCCATCAAAGAGGATGTAAACATTTGGAATCGAGGAATAGATGTGGTAGTAGTTTAAAGATCTGGAAGAGGAGGTTGAAAAAAATGTATCAAGAAAACCATACAAAATACATTCACTAGAGAGTTCCAACGACAAATTTTGTAACAATTCTCCTAGGTGATTATGATGAATTAAAAAAGCGGAAGCGATATTTCTTGCCTTGGTGGTTCCAAAGCACACCCCATTTTATTGGGCATGCATTAATGCACTAGAAGAGCTAAAATTTTGTCATAAATATTTCATTGATATAGTAAGTGGCACCAACAAAGATAAATTACAACTGTTAGAAGCTATGACTGGTGTTTCTCGGAACAACAATGACATTCCAAAGCAGTTGGGCTCGAGCTACTCTTTTGGGAGTCTATATTTAGGAGATCTGTTATGTGGTTTTTCATCTTCCTTGAGTAACAATTTAGGAGGGTAAATTTCAGCAAACGTATGGGAACCTTATTTTCAACAGCTGATTACACTTCCAAATGGTTAACAATGGGGCACACCCCAAAATAGTTACCAATGGGGTACATCACCAAATGTTTCACTTCTACGCTTTCACCAAACTTTCAACTGTGGGTTTCACATTTTGACTTTCATTCAGGGCGACAACAACCATATAATCACAACAACCCTTTTCATGGGGAACGATTCAGAAAAATTTTCACTATGGATATCACTTGGAGTTCAAGAAATTTCATTGAATGTTACTATAAACAGTTTGAGGAGTTACAAATTCAACCAAGGTGTGGGATGAAGGAATATTTGGCATAGTCTCCTACAATATGATGCCGCTTACCTTTATTATTATGAATTTCACTTCCAAGTTTCACAAAATTTTGTAATATGCTGTAAAAAGATTATGGTCTACAACCAAAATTAAATAAAAGCTTTGAACAAAGTGTGGTTATTTTTTTTGGAAAATGTAGGCACAATGAAGTTCAAAAGATGTTGGTTTGAGATTTGGACAAAATCGAGAGACTGTGCATAGAAAGTTTTATTGAAATTCTTAGTACAATTCAATTACTTGTATGTGATTATATTAGAAATCCAACAACACAAAAAATACAATGAAATCTGGAAAGACTTCAAGTAGATCGAAGATATTCACCATATTTTCGTATCGTTTCAGGTTTGGATGGACTCAAGTCACTAAAAGAAAACAAAGCTTTTGCAACTACAATAAAGTGGCAAATAAGTGATAAATTATGTTTTTGTGATGAAATTTCCGCTAGGAATAAGTGTGGCAAAAATGCTCGTCACAAAAACCCGTACTCGCAAATTAGTAAAAAAATTGTGACTAATTTACGACTAAAACCTAAATAGTTAAAAAGCGATTAAAATACAACTTACAATTCAGCCGCAAAACACCTTTTGAGACCACGATATTTGATCATTCAAAAGTACTTAAACGTAGTTACCTTTATTTTTTCTTGGTCATGAACGTAGTTACCTTTTTGTTGCAAAATTTTGCCACCAATTTATAACTATTTCTTTAATATTCTTTAATGAGTGGAAAATTGGTTGCAAATATTGCTACAAATTTAATATTCTTTTACCTCGTTTATTTGTAATTGTATTTTAGTTGCAAATTGATGCCACCGAAATGAGACAAGATTTGCATTATTTTTTGGGTAATGAGTTCTTAAATAGTAGTAGCATATTATTGCAAATATAAATATTATGTTTTTTTTGTTTCAAAAAATTCAATTTTATAGTTAAGAACTTTTGATTGAATCCTAAATATGAAATTGCTAGAAAAATAAGAAAATCAAAGTATTTTATAAATTAAACTTAAGCAAAAACAAAACCAATAAGAAAACCAAGTCATGTTAATTTTCATCATTTGTGAGAATCAAAAGAGTTATCCATCCACAATTTATAAAATGAAAATAGATTAAAGAAAACACAAAATTAAACCTCATATGTGATAGAAAGTGTTACCTAATGTAATATAGCGTTTTGTTCATCTATGTTGATCTATGTTAAGCTTTGGAGATCTATCTTCAATTTTCATAAAGCTACATATCAGCTTCAAAAAATTTAGCTTTGAATTTATTTTTGTAAGTTACAACAACATCTTTCGCCTTCTCATCAAAATTGACCTATTTGGTTGTGTATCCGTTGATGTGTGAAGTAATTCACCTAAAATAAAATGTAAGTGTATAGTGTACAACTTTAATATTTAGATTATCGATCCCACAAAGAGTTAGGGCTAATTAACAGATATAAGAAACCTTAAGTAAATAATCAAACAAGAAAGCGTAGTGAACGTATTAGGTTGTATTCAATGATTGAAAAACATTAGATCCAGGGTAATTCAATTGGAAACTATGAATATGAATTGAGTACTCAACCAAAATAAATCGCTTAATTCTAGAACTCTAGACACGTGATTTTATAATGTACTAATAGTGATTCACGACAACGGCGTTGTTAATAATCCTACATCTCAAAATTACTTTGGATTTTCGTTGAGAAAAAACAAGCTATAGAGTTCAAGTTAGGTGTATTCACAAAGTATCTTGGATGAGCCTAAGCAACGACCAAGAAAGCACCTTGCTCACTACAGAGAGATAACACAACTACTAGTGCATTTTTGCTACTACATCTCGACTGAATTTGATTCAAAAAAATTCGATTCTGCCACAATTAGTTAAGAACAACTGTAGTGAAGAATCAATGATAAAACTAGTTGATTAAAATTATTTTAGCAATTCTTAGAAAAAACGTAGTAAACCCCTAATTTTAATGATATGACTTTTCACACATAAAGATCAATTCATCAAACATTATTGATGAATGGAATAGTAGACAATAGAAGATCAGAGGTTCACAAGTCTCAGTTGAGCAAAGAACAATCTCTTTCACTTTTTTAGAGTCTTAGAACAAAAAGACAAGAAATAGTACATCGGGAACTAAGAAGCAAGATCATGAATTGGAAACAAAAGCTATTAAATTCTATGAGTGATGATGATTGATTTCGTCGCTTATTCTAATGCTTAAGGCTCCTTTTATATGTGTAGAGGCCGGTCTTAGGGTATAAGCTTCTTAAAACTATAGTCGGGCTTGGTTGGAGCGAAACGGGCCAGTCTTTGAAATCTCGTTAGAATTACATTTCTTTAGTAAAACGACTATATATTGGACTTCAAAACTCCAATGAGAATGATTTAAATTGGAAATGAAAGTTAACATCCACACCTACAAATGAATATTGATCGTCTCCTGGGTCGTCCATTAGATGGTTCAATAAAATCCGATTTGTTCAGATTCTTCATCTCCAGTTATTTTTGCTAGTTTTGCTCCAAAACATCTTTTGCTTGTAAAACCTGTATAAATACCTAAAACATATTAAAAAAACTTTATAAAAGCACTTGTATTATAGTATAAAACTAGTTAAATCCACAATATATCATGTGTCTTGAGAAAAACTTCATAAAATGTAACTGGTCTTCCCAATTCATCTTCTTAAAATAGTGACAGAATTAACAAATTAGTAAGATAATCACTAAAGACAAAAATGTAAAGCAACACCAAAAAATATAAAAAAAAGAAGTTAAAAGAAAAAAAAATGAAAATGTTAGAGTTTAACTTACCATTTCGTTTTAAACTTTTTTATAAGATTTTTGTCTAGTCAAGTGCTGGTGAGAACCAAAACCATTTAAGTCAGAGTTTCGAGCCATGGATGCAGATCTACTCCACTTTTTGGCCGTCTTAGTCTGCCATAACATGCACAACTCTTTCCACAATGAAACAGTAAATAATTTTGGCTGTTTGGGCGATTTCCTAACTGTGCTAACCATTCCATTCAACTAGCAAAAACAGACAATTTCAAACTCAACTCCAACCACATCTGTTAGAGCTGAATCCCAATCGTGGGTTTGCTAGATGTAGAGAAGATGAATGTTAGTATTCAAAATAAATAGTACAAAAAAAATTTAAAATTGAAATATTGAAGTTGTAAAACTCACCGTGAATTCAACGAAGTATTTGCATTGTCTTTTCATATGCATCATTGTTCATTGGTATTGAGACAATCAAACTGGTTCTTTAGAATTCTTGAAATGCTCCGAGTCAAAACATCTTTATCTCCACCAAACCTGTAAAGTGGTTGACAAAGAAGCCCATTTGAGTTGAGTTTAAAAGAAAAAAAAAGCATTGTTTAGTTAAAAAAAAAAAAAAATGTCACTAAAAGTCGGAACTAAGACACTAAAACAGAAGACAACAGAGAATACAAAACTAAATACAAGGTCTTGATGCAGAAATATAACCGAGTATATACAAAGACTAAGAAAGAACAAGCAACTAACTACAAAACAGGGTTTTCGTCGATATAACAAAATCCAATATTCAAACTTGCATTTTTCTTTATTTTAGCAGAGAAACTGAAAACAAATACACACACAAACAATGTCACAACGAAAAATATAAACTCAAACTCAAAGGAACCAAACAGTATCAGATATATGTGATTGGTCATTCAAATCAAATCCAAAAAAGCTTTTTACCATGTTGGGATTTCCCCTTTGGATTATTCAGTTTCTCGGATACAAGACGGTCAAGTAATTCTCTCAACCCGGTGTGTCAAACAGCCTTTCTAGGGTTATCCAATCCTCCTCTAAACTTAGAAGCGGTGGACCATCGTAAGTGACATCTTCATAAGGCCCTTCATCCTTATTGTTGACGTCGTATTCATCGTCACCGTCCTCTTCTATATATGTGGTTGAGTTGTCGTTTGTTTCAGCGTCAAGATTGACAAGCTATGGCCGAGAAATTAGAGGTGGTAGCTTCAGTAAATATTGGGTCAGCTGGGTAGAAGACGTCGGATGTGTTAAAATCCGAGAACCCAGACCTAGTGGACTGTCTTTGTTTTGAGGAGATCGCTTATTTGTTTTGGAATTAGCAGCCGACGTAGTCGCGGATTGGGCTTCTAGTGGCGATAATTTTTGAGATCGCTTATTTGTTTTGGAATTGGCAGTCGACGATAAATTAAAATTATGGGAGAACGGTATCGACCGTTGTATTGCTCGCTAGACAGAAAGCAAAAGAAAAAAAAAAGACTAAATCGCTATTGTTACCTCTTCCCTTTATGTATAGTTTTTGGGACTGAAAACCCCCTAAGCTTGAATTTTTCTTTTCTTATTTTAGGTTTAAGGGTTAAATATAAGCAAAATCTTGCCTTTTTTTTGGTATGAACCTTAATTATGAGTTAATTTTTGTTTGATTTTTACATCATTTCTTGACTTTAAGCATTTTCCTTTAGTTTTCCTCTTCTTTCTCACAATGGCTATCTCAAGAGCTATTAGTGTGTTTAATTTTTCTATAGATCAATGATTTTTGATAGACTTATTGAATATTACTTAGTTATGCTTATTATGGTGAATAATGGAATAATCTATTTTTTAGGAATCAAGGCTCAATTGGATTAGAGTAATCATTTATATCCCAAGATTTGACATTCCCATAGCAGCTAAGTGTTTGTGGAAATACCTAAGTCTCCTAAAGAGAAAATCTCTATTGACAACATAACCTTTGTATGTAAAGATGAATTGAGCTTAATAATTCTTAAAGTTACTTTGATATCTAATTGCATGGCACACCAACTTAGTTAATTAGGAGGATTAGTGCAAAGAATTATACAGATCAATTAAGGATTAATCAATAATTAAGGATTAAGCGACTAGACTACGAGATTTTATTACTTATTTACATCTCTTTGCATTTTTTTCTGTTTATGGTTAAGGTTGATTTACTTGTTTAGCCATTATCACATCCTTTTGCTTAATTTGAATTGCATTTGGATTGTTAGATAATTCCAATCAATTTTAACTCCCTCCTAATCTTAATACATTTCCTCATTCGCAAGCACTAAGTTAATCTTTCGAATTTGACCCTCATTTACTACAACGAGTTTCACTTATACTTGGATGATTGAAGTTTTTTAGATATTTTAAAGATAAAAATCTTAAATCTAGAAATCCTATAGTTACATATCAAACCCAAGTACGAAAAATCTTATGTACGAGTCAAAAAGTATACCATCGGATAATTCCAATCAATTTTAACTCCCTCCTAATCCTAAAACATTTCCTCATCTAGATTCTCAAGCACTAAGTTAATCTTTTGAATTTGACCCCACTTACTACAACGAGTTTCACTTAAACTTGGATGATTAAATTTTTTTAGAAATTTAAAAGATAAAAATCTTAAATCTAGAAATCCTATAATCACATATCAAAACCCGAGTACGAAAAATCTTAAGTACGAGTCAAAAAGTATACCGTCTGAAATTTTTTCTCTTTGCAATGATTTTAATTAATTTTGCTTTCTACCATTATTTAAGTTTACACACTAAAAAGTGTTATTAGGCAAACTATAACCTTTTATATTAATAATAGACTTAAAGGGGGAGAAAAAGAATTAAAAGAAAAAATAACAATGCAGATTGGTTTATAGTCCTGCATGATTCACTTGGGCCAATCCGAGAATGCACAAACTTCCCTTTCGCTCATATGATTAGATGGTGATGATCATCTGATTTTGCACATTTCCATGTGACCTACTTTTTGTATCTTAAAAATCCCGTTAAAGGGTTCAATAGAAAATACGAGTGGCCCCCCTACACGAACATAGTGAAAATGATCTCATCTATTTAAACGAACCCGTTATCATCGTTTAACATAACCAAATCCATCAACTCTAAAACTTCATACTATGGAGTGCAATGGTATTTCGAATGTCGGTTCTTCTTCAAGTAAAGAAAAAATCCATAGGTCAAAGCAGCAACAACAGCAACTAAAAGCACAACGACGTGATGAAGAAATAAAGTATGTGGGAGTCAGGCGGAGGCCATGGGGAAGATATGCAGCTGAGATAAGAAACCCAACTACTAAAGAGAGGTACTGGCTAGGCACTTTCGACACAGCCGAAGAGGCGGCCTTGGCCTATGATAGAGCTGCACGATCCATAAGAGGCTTGACTGCTCGAACCAACTTTGTTTACTCGGATATGCCTCGTGGTTCCTCAGTAACCTCCGTTATCTCGCCTGATGAATCCCAGCGTTTCATTTCCGAGTTGTTCAATACTCCAAGCAAAATAGAAGCTCTTAACAACAACAATAATCTCTACATATCTACCAACACCCAAAACCATAAGTCTATTGAATTCTCCTACGAAGGGTGGCCTCACGAGACTGAATGTGGTTATCAATCTTTAAACACTAACGATGAGCATTGTGATCATGAGCTTCCACCTTTTCCTCCAAGTACTTGTTTTGGAGCTGAACTCGTGGTTCCAGAGACCGATAGCTATTGGAATGCAACACCTGCAAGCATCGATACATTTTCCTTCGAACTCCATGGCTTTGTGGATCAAAATAGTCTTAATCAGAGTGGAGCAGAAGGGTTTGATTCTTCATCCTCCACATTCTTCTACCAACAATAGTTACTTTTCAAAGTTTGTGACTTTCTTCGGTAAGATTCTCTTTTGTCATAATTGTTTTTGCTTTTATGGAGTGTAGTGAGAGAGATCTCTTTCTCGTGGGGTTTATGCTTCTCTGAAAATTTATCAAGTTTTATTGTTGTTTACCAATTGAAAGATTGTCTTGATTGCATGTTAATTCATCGTAACGCCTACGGTTATGAATGCAGCGGAATGCCTTGATTCAAAGTCTTTTTTATTGTCAGAAACAAATAATTTGTCGCTGTAATAATAAACAGTAAAAATCATTCTCTTGTTTCAATCTACAAATTTGCTGTCAGAAAAAAAATAAATAAATAAATCTACAAATTTGCATGTGCAAATATTATATTTACCTTAACAACAAAATTAAAAATTTTAGTTCAGTTATGGTTCTAATTTGAACAATGACCACGTAGAGAAAAATTATAAGTTTGAAATAAAAATAAAAATTGGGATTACATATGCAAACAATGGACGAAATCATTCCCTTCATCATTCTCGCAAATTAAAAGTTTCATATACAATGGCATCAGACCTAAACAAAATAACTTTTGATGAATTTTTTTCCCTGCAGTAATTAAAATTTCAATTCAAACAATAAGAGTACAAAGAATTCCAAATCTCAACCCGGGGATGTTAAAGAACAAATTGAAGAGTAGATACTAGATCCAGTCTTAGATTTGATTTCAAGCAGTGTCGACCAGGACATATAGGTCGATATAGTGTGTTTGTATCGGTTGATAGAAGGGTTGATACGATTTTCCTATTTTTTGAAATGACTTCTAAACTCTTGTTCACTTCTTGACTTCTCCACAATGTTTAACGACCTTCTTGATTACCTGGAAAAATTTTAAAATGCACAAAGAAACATGATAATGCAGATTTCTAAGGCTCTAAGATGAAATGGATGAGAAATTATGCTCAAATGCATGAAGAATGAAATAGAGATGAGTTTATTGGTCAAAATGTATATAAAGTAAATGTGAAACCCCGTAAATTTTCATCTCATCAATCTCCCCGGACTGAATATTTGTTTGCCCTCAAGCAAACCTAGATTTTAAAATCCTTTGACGATAATTGGTTAAATGGTTTGATAGTTTTTGAATTGAGAAATTATAATAATTCATAGAACTGATCGTTCTTAAGAACATATTCTCCATTTATTCAAGTGTTCTCATTTACCAAATTTCCACGATTCAAATTGCAGTTCATTCACTTAACCTTTCAAGTACACATAGTGAAATCTTTTGAAAGAAATATATCAAAGCAATTTGCTTAGTTTGGTAAGAAAAAGGTTCAAAAATTGTGATAAAAAGGTTCAATGTAAAAATGAATTTTTCTAAAAAAAGAACGTTACTTTCGCAAAATACTAAGATCCAAGAGCAATTGATGCATATAAGGTTTATATCGCCATCAACCATTCTTGTCCCCCAATTTATATCATACTTTAACTCTCACACATTAATTTCAAAGTGAAATCACTTCTAATCCTAATCTACCCATGATCAAAAAGGTTTTTTTACCTTGATTCATTCTTTTTATAAAGCTTTTTCTCTTCTCTCTTATTTTTCTATTTATTTATTCATTTAAATCTCATGTATATCACTCATCTTCTTAGACTTAAAAAAAAAAAATGCTTAGACTTGTTTTCCTTGAAGATGTACTAGAGGATTTTCTTAAGATCTAGCGTTTTATTAATCTCCCTCATTGATTTCACCCCCCCTTTTGATACACATTCTTTACTCATCCTCTCGTAAAGATAAATCCCAATCCCAATCTATTCTATCCTAATCCTAAAATTAAGATTAAATGCAAGTGATATTCTACATGACAATCATAATCTTATCGTGTTACAAACTCAACATGTTTTATAAAGTAAGCGCTCTGAAGAGGTTTCACAAAATCTCTAGCAAGTAATGTTTAGCTTAAATAAAAAAGGTCACGGTAAAGGTATGGATAAATATTGGTGAGGATAGCCATTTGGATCCATAAGAGAGTGGTAGAAAGGTAAAAGACATTCCAAATGTGTATAAATGTTACTACAAGATTGCTTTTCAAGATTTTTCTAACAAGATGCATAAAGGTTAACTTCAAGTCAAATATCACGTGGTCAAACTAATTTCATGTAATTCTTCTATGATTGAAAATGTTTTAAGAAAACTTATTGAAATATAATAATTTCACGTTCTTAAAGATGTTGAGTATGTCCTTTCATTATTTTACTCTCAACATTACCATTTCAATATATAAATTATTTCAAAGGGAATTCAAATTTTAATTCATGCTTATTACGTGCAACCTATAAGCTCCGAAAACTTAATTCTACATTTATTCTAGTATGCAAGTGCAACTATATGAGAGAAATGCTTTAAAATCTCTTTTTTATTGACAAGAGGTTTTGTATTGACTGATGTAGGCTCGATATATATTTGTATCAGAAACTTTATCAACCGATATGAACAAACTGATTTGGAAATAGTTTTTAAAATTTCGTTATTTTGTGATTTTCTAAGACTTAAGAACTAAAAGTACTAAATAAAAAAATAAGAAAGAAGAAAATGTGATTAATAAAATATGAAACCCTCTCCCGGAGTTAATTGACACCGTCCATCACCCTTTAAAGGATTGGTCCATCATAAAACTTATGCGGTTTGAACAAGAGTGTTCTCTCATTTGCGGTTGCTTGAGGTTATAGGGTCAGGATTTGGTAGGCATGGGAGTTTTTAGTTTCTTGGTCTCTCTGGTTCATGTTCATCGTGGGGATTTGTATTGGATTTTCTCTTTTTCCAGAATTGGCGAAAAGTGCACTGAGGTTACTACCATCGAGAGCTTTCGTGTTGGGCATCGTTCTCTGAGGGAGAGAGTGAGCTAGATGGTTTCATCTTCTCTCTTTTGTGATTGTTTCTTCTTAGTTTGATTCCTCAAGGTTAGCAAATAACTTTTTGAGTAATATTTTAAAAGGGGAGACTTTTCTCTTTTGTAGAATGATCAGAAGCTTTGGTATCACTTTATGTAGAGCTTTGAGAAGTAACTTGAATTTCTCCTTTTGGGCACCGTTACCGGTGAGGCATCCTTCAAGCATCTTGGTGAAAACATGGTATATGACTACCATATCATCTTGATTGGATTCCTCTTCTACAATTGTTAAAACTGCATCACATAGGTTTTGAGAATCAATCATACCGTTCTCGAGGTCGAATACACCGAGCTCTTCTTCAATCTCGTTTTCTCCAACTGATTCATCACTATACCCTCTTGAGTATATAGTTCAAAAAAAATCTAGAAAAGATGGTGTGATAGGACATGATCTTTTATTTGTTGGTGAAGATGATTTATTTGGTTTCAAAGTCAATTTGTGTGCTCACAGTAGCTAGAAACCGGTTCATCCTTCACGACTTCTACTACTAAGAAATAAGTTGGCACAATCCATCCTTCAATATTCACCGTTAGATCTATCGCAATCATCGGTAGATCTCTCACAATCCCTTTAGGCACTCTCATAATGACATCTGCTAGAGCGATCTTCTTTGAATGTGTCTTAAGCTCAGGGATCCCTAGCTTCGTTAGAAGGCTTCGGGTCACAACAATGATGTTTGATCATGTATCCATTAAAGCTTCTTTTATCACCTAGGCAACATGGGATCATAAATTGTTCCAAATCACTCCTATTCTCAAGAATCCTTGTTGCTAGCATATCAAGATCTCTAATACCAAAATCTTCCATGACTCCTTCAACTTTCTCTTTGTTTTGCACAGCTGTTCTTACGAAAGCTCGTCCGAGAATGGTAGTTTGATAGAGGCATCTTCCAAAGCTTGCTTGAATTTATGGAACTCCCTCTCTTGTGCCTTAGTGAATTGTCTCTCGGGAAACAAACTTCCTTTATTGGATGAAGGCTTCTCAGCGCTCTCCACCTTGTTGGCTTTTGTTTGGAATTGATTTAACATTTATCCAACATTAAGCACGAGTGTATCGACCGATATGGTGGTCGATACGTTCGATTTTTCTCCAGCAGATTATGTATCGACCGACACGCTGGTCGATACTCTTTGTGTATCGTCCTATGAGTGGGTTGATACATCTTTTCCTTCCACAACACCCCGTTTATTGATTGATGTCGGGGTTGATATGTTATCTGTATCGACTGATATTCCAGTCGATACACCTCTGAGACCATTTCTTCTTTCAAATTTCTCATCCAAGTAAATTCTTTTGACAACATCCGTCTTGAACATTCTGTAGTCCTCATCTTTCTCTCGAAAATTCTAAAGAAACTCAAAGATGAACTCATTGTCTTCATCGAAGTTCTCTGGTTCACTTAACCATCCTTGAATTATCTCGTAGTCTCCCGCGCCTTCCCCTTCATTGTAATTATTGACCATATCACAAAAATATCCTTGGGATTTTTCACAGTTTTTCTCGGTAAAGACGAAGTAGAAGTGTGGGACGCATTTCCTTGATCATCCGTCCTCTTCTCGAGTAGCTTCATGTTGTCGGTTAGTTTTTCTCACTTGCTGTTGAGATTAGCATAACATACATCGATTCTTTTGTTCATCATGCCGAGACTTGTTTCATTTTTTTAGCTATTTCATTCATCTTGGTAGACATCTCAATTGAGTTCTTGCCTTAACTATCCAACACTTGCTTCAAGATCGCATTGGTGCCTTCTTCTTGGGAGTTATAGTTTGAGGATTGAGCTTTGAAATTACCTCCTTGGTTACCAAAGCTTTTATTGCCTTGGTTTCTACTCCACCCTTAGATTGTTGTATTCTTGGTTAAACTTATTTAAACCTCCAAGGTTAGTGTAGCCTTATAGTATTGGCCATTATTTTCAACAAAGTTCATGTCTTTGGTTATTAGTTTGTACACTTCTTCTTCTAGTACCATGTTAGCACTCTTTTTGCTAGCTTGAACTTGTTGTCCCTTCAATAATGCTTGTTTCATTTTCTTGGCCATTCTCCCAATTTTCTCTTTGAGACTCTTCAATTTCGAGGTACCGCTTTCTTTAACAAAGGGATCCGTAAGTCAATGCTTCGATTGAGAAATTTTCTCGATGATCTTTTTCCCTTGGCTTAAGGTGAGGTCGGATAAGTTTCCTTGGCTCGCAGTATGATAATATGTGGTTTTAGGGTTTTATAACCCATGCTTTTGTTAGTTTCATAGTCTTTGTCATGTCTATATACTATATAATAGGTACTTTGAGCATTTGGGATGATTTGGAGAAAGTGCAGCAAAATGGGGAAAAATCAGTAAATCGGAGATGCAGTCTCGGATTTGACTTTCAGAAGTTTGACATTGGTTGAAGGTCTTCTTGGTACTCAAATTTGATCAAACCGGTTCCAAAAGAAAGATATGACCCTTTTAGTGAAGACATGTCTGATATGTTGCGAGCTGAAGAAAAATGTGCATCTTCTGTAAGTGCATCCATCAGTGCATCGATCGATGCAGCCCTCAGAAAAACAGGAAAATCTCTATTTTTCTGATTCTTTTGGGCCTGGTTGTTTCCTTTTATTGGCCCAACTATTCTAGGTCTTCCATAATGTTATACAAGGGATTTTTCAGCCATTGCTTAGACTATGCTTTATTTTTCTAGGGTTTTTAATAGAGAGATTGTTTCAGGGGGACGGAGAACCCTTTTTGTTTCTCTTTTGATTTCTCTTTTGCAATCTATTCAAAACATGTTTGTGTTTAATATCTTTATGTTTGAGTAGTTTTCTGGTTAGGTTTAGGGATTCAAGGGATTGATGAATCATAATTAGGGTTTTCTCAAACTAGGAATCGTTTATAATTCTTCAATTAATCTAATCTTATTTACTTAGATGTAGCTTGCGCAACTAGATATAAGTCATAGATTAACTAGGAAAACGAAAGTGGGCTTAGCTAGTTTGAACAAAGATTAATTGAGCTAGTGAGACTAGTAGCAAAGGAATTTGTACTAGAGATCTAGTGAACTCAGCAAACCTGATTTATTGCATGTCTTACTTGTTAGGTTACGCAAAGGAATTTGGTAATTTAGCTAACTAGACATAGTTAGTGATTCGCAGCAGAAGCTGGTTTTTCTATAGAGTTGTGTTTGTGTTCAAGAACTTTGTTTCGATTTCCTAGTAGATTCTCGCATTGATTCAGAAATCCCGAGAATATCCCTACGCCTAGCGCCTCAACCAATCAGTTTTACAACAACAGCTTTTTCATGTTTTCTTAATTTCAGTCTTTTTAATTACTTATTTCCAACCTAGCTTAATCGAAACTAGAAGATTGTTGTGTTTTATCGGTCCTTGAGGATACGACACCCTTCGTACTACAATTGCCTTCACTGTGCACTTGCAGTTTCATTAGGAAAAACTTTCTTTACGTCACGGTAATTATGGCTAATCTCCAATGGGGTTGGCATTCTTGGTGGAAGGTGTTCAAGAGTTTATCCTTCTTAAATTCATGGTGTGGACACTGATTAGTGTACCCTTTAAATCGCTCCCATGCTTCAAAAAGTTTTCACACGCTCCTTCGCGGAGTATAAGTTTTAGTGCGGAACTTGATTGTTTTTTTCGAATGAAAAAACTTTTCAAAAACGCTTTCTTGCAATCCTCTCATGGTTGAAAAACATTATTTTCCCAATAACTTGCTTTGTCCACAAGGGAGAATCGGAACAAAGTAAGTTTATAGGTGTCGGCATTTGATCCATTTGTCTTGACAGCTTGAAAAATTCTCTCAAATGTCTCCAAATAATCGAAGGGGATTCTCATGAGACATTCCATTGTAACGATAATGAAGCACCATGTTTAGAACTATCCCCTTGATAAAAAATTGGTTTGCGGGACCATGATACCGGTTTGTGATGGCATGAGTGTTGGCTCATCTTACCTCCCGATAAGTTGCTCTGGTTCTTGACCACCTACTCCATTTTCTTCTTCCCGTCGATCATCCATCTCTACAGATTTGGTCACCTTCTTACGCTGGAAGTAGGTTTCCTTTTGACTCGTTCGAGTTTGGTGATTTTAATCTCTGGAAGTAGGTTTCTTTTGTTATTTCTATTTGCATTCAACATGAAATGTCAAAGGGAAATGAAATGAGTTGAATTAGACCCCAAACGAAACGAGTTGAAAAATTTAACAAATCTTACAAAATATTTTGTATTAATTGATATAGGGTCGATACAAGCTACCTAGCAACCAAGAATGGGTTGATAAAAAATAATTAATGAGAAAGAAACTCTTACAATACACTTTTTATGGATCGATTTTGGGTCGATACAATAGAGATAATTAAACGAAAAACTTACAAAGACTATTGTGTCAACCTTTACAGGGTCAATAGAAACGAATTAATTAGACATGGATGTTACTGGGGATGTAGTATTGACCGATACAGGGTCGATAAACTGTGTGTATCGCTCGATAGGGTGGTCAATGTGAACGAAAAACCTTATAAAAACGAAATCTGATTGATCTCTTGATTCATATTTCTGAAAAAATTTGATGTGTCAGTATTTTCAAGTTTTATATTTATAAAACACCTAAATCGGTACCCATGTATAAACAATACTCATTGTAGAAATTGAGGGATCGAATCTAAAGGACCGTGGTAGTTTATCTAAATTTGAAAACCTATTATAAACTGGATGAAAGGGGGGGGATTTGTTGGTTTGGTTTGGTTTAATTTTGAAAATTGTTTTGATAAACACAAATTAATTTTAATTTGCAAACTGCAAAGCTTGAAATATATATTTAAAAGTATAGGTCTTGTGAGAAAGGATGGTGGATATGGAAGATCTTAAGTAGGTTAAACTTAGGACTAGAGTTTTAAGTGCTTGGTTTAGAATTTTGTTTCACGAGTGGTTTAATTTTATTAACACGATGGTGTTTTGGTGAGAATCAATTTGCTAAGTATTCACTTTGACAACGGGACCATTGAAAAAGATAAATAGTTAAAAGCCTTAAACCCTACAAACAACCATTGAAATTCTTAATGTGACATTTGGATTCTAATCCATAATTCAACAATTTCTTAGAACAAAACTAACTCTCTAGATCAATCTCTTAACAAATTAGGCCATTTGAAAAGAGTCGAGCGCAATCTTATGCATTAGAAATAAAAAAGTTTCTACAAATCATCTCTAAAATCTAGTTGAAAATTAAGCCTATTAAACCATAGAAAAGCCTCTATATTAGCCACTTAGACATATCATCAATCACATAGTGTACAAGAGAATGTAGAGAGGATATTGAGTAGTAGGAGATGTCGCTAGCCCCATTCCCAAGAAAACTAAGCCCAAATTAATTAACTTTAACCCTAATTAACCACTTATTATCTTCCTAACCCATCTCTCTCACTTAATCTACAAAAGTCCCTATTCACATATGGTGAGAAAAAGGGTTGTTGAAATATTTAACAAGTTCATTTAAAAATAAGAGAGACACAAAAGAGAGGAATGATATTAATTTACCTAAAATATTTAATATTAAATTTTTTTACCCATTAGGGAGCAAAGGAAGTTAAACCAACAAAAGAAAAGTGTCAAATCTGTCTCTTCTCATCAAGAGGTTGGGATTGTCTTATTTATAGGGAACCAAAGTCGGCAAGGGAATTTTGGTCATTTTTCTTCATTCAGGCAGCTTTGTATCAATCGATACGGAGTGGATACACTATCTCCGTAGCAATCGATATGGGATTGATGCTGGATCCATGCAGATATTTGATTCCAAGCTTTCTCGTGTTGTGTCGATTGGTCTTCAAGATGTATCGGCCGATATAAGGTGTTTGTATCAGTCGATAGGAGGGTCGATACGGTTCTTTTCTTCTTAATATTTCTGCTAAGCTCTTCTTCACATCTTGGCTTCTCCCCAAAGATTATTGACCTCCTTGATTATTTGAAAATCGTAAAATGTAAAAAAAACATGCTAATGCAGACCTCTAGGATTTGATGAAATATGCTAAAATGCATGAAGAATGAAATTCGAGATGGGTTTATTGGTCTAAAATGTATATAAATTAAGTGTTAAATCCGTTAAAATTTCATCTCATCAGTTACCTTATTTGAGAATTTCCCTAAATTATGTTATGGTGCTAATTTTCTTATCCATTGTAGTGGACTATATATAAATTATTTGTGTGTTTTTTACGATATATATGTGTGGTTTTATGAGATGTTTTCTTACCCTAAACCATTAGTTTTAAATATATGTTCTCTATAATTTTTCAATCCAATTACAAATTCACGAAATAATCCAAAATTACATAAAATATTTATTTGAACTCATTTATGAAATAAATTTCAATATTAATGGTTATAGTATCTCACACGTATAATAAATTTAATATCTCAAATCATAAGTAAATCTTTGTGTTTAGACAATCTTTACGAAAAAAAACATTTTATTTTTCCTTTTAAATTTAAAATTCAAATATGAGCGTTTTTTGATTTTTTAATTTAAGCAATCTCGGAAAAAACTAGAGAATTAGGGTTTAAGTATTATAAAAATGGAGAAAATGAACTTCACTCAAAAACAACAAGATGAAAATGATTTTCGTTAGTTTCAAGGTAAATAATATTCTCTACTTAAATAATGTATGTAATCTTAAAATGTTTGTTTGGTGGGGCATCTTTTAGTAATTCTTTTTTTTATCTCTCTGATGATTACTCTAGAGGCAGCCTTTTCAAACAATAATTCCAAATTATCTTTTCCATGTATTTGGATTGAGAGTTAATAAAGAGTATAGAATTCAACAATAATTCAAAATTCGGTGTATCATGATGATAATCTTGTTTTTATATGATGGACTTTGGTGTGATAATAATTCATGGCCGATACATCGATCATATTGTTATATTGTTAGTGAGTATTCTAGTTTTGTTTGGATTTTTCTAATTATATTTTATTTTATTCTTAAAACTGTTGAATTTTTTAACAAATCTCATATGTTCTATTGTTCATTTTGAACCTTTTGAAATCCTTATTGCAACTGCTATGAAATTTAATTACTCTTTCCTTCATTTTGAAATATAAAATATAAGATAAGAAGTATATGTTTTATTTAACAAAATAATATATATTATTAAAATTTGTTTATAAAATATATCCAAAAATTGTATTTTATTGTTTTGTAACAACAAGATCCTCCTGATAACCATGTTGTTTATTTCAACTGGGGATGATTTGATTACAGTGGATGTATTTGTGCGCCACGATTTTGAAATATACATTTTCATCAAGGTACTAAGTTTATATTTATAGTATTAGTGATTTTAATTAACAAAAATATATATTGATTTAGTAATATTATATAACATGCCAAGTAGATACAATACATATCTAAAATCGACAAGGTACTTCAAAATGTTATTTGATCTCAAAGTTTCATAAGTTCATGAATCTAAAATCGACAAGGTAGTTCAAAATTTTATTTGATCACAAAGTTTCATAAGTTCATGAGTTTAGAAATATGTACGTCAATGAAAATTGAAATTTTAGCGGTCATTTTTACTGAAAATCATAGATAAATAATCTTGGCCTTATTGCTGAACTAGACCCCAAACTGAAGTTACTGGCAAAACTAGACCACTGATTTCCCAACTTTCAAAATTCGTTAAACTACCCTTGTTTTATTTACGATACTACCACACCGAGTGAAGTCTCCGAAAACGATTTAAAACAAATTAATCCTCTCAATTATCATGTAATATTCTCCGACAATCATTACCAACCAAAATTGGGCATTAAATGCTTTATCAAACGGAATTTAGAGAATTTAATGATCCATAAGTTGAGCTAAAAGCTCCAGTTTCGTCGATTTCCTCTACAATTTCATCCGTTACATTTCAAAAATCTTGTTTTCAAAATCTTCGAGCTTAAATATAACGCATTTCACAAGATTTCATGCATAAAAATGACTGGGTTTCTTCAGGAACAGTAGTGTAAGCATTTATTGACCGTCGAGGAAGCTATAAACGAACTCAAACCGAATCTAGGTAATGTTTACTTGCATTTTGCTGATTTTCCCAAAGCCAGACATTGCGATGAAGTCTCAATGGTCAACATGAGTCTAGTTTTGCAATTAAATTTTTTGTTCTGAGATTTCACGATGAAGTCTCAAACTCTCCTTTGAAAATAAACAAAACGGAGTTGCGACTTAAGGTCTGGAGTATGGGCAAAAAAGGACTAATTTTGTATTTGATCAAAGTATGACTTTAAAATGATACTTTACTCATGAAGTCTTCGTAAAAGGAGATTCTATTTTTTCATTTGAGCAAAACTAGTGAGGAATTTCTATCAAGAACTCGTTTTGAAGTCTCCGAGAAACAGGGGTATAGTTTTGCATTTGACCAACATTGAGTATTGACGACACTTCATAGGCGAGTCTCAAATCATCAGAAAGTTAGGAGACTTCACGGATGAAGTCTTGGAATAATAAATCGAATTTTTTTTCAAATGCAAAAATAGACCCTTCTTTCATAGAGACTTCAAAATGAAGTCTCCAGAAAAGGCAAAGCTGGTCAATTGCAAAAATGAACCCTACTTTTTGGAGAGTCTCAAAACGTACATAGATTTCATATGTGAAGTTGCCTACGATGTTGATATGGGGTTCAACTTCTAATTATTTGTAATTAGTGGGGTTCGTTTTTGGAAAAGTATTAAGTAAAGAAAGCAAGAACACACCTCGGAAGAAGAACTTTATTAATGATTTGAATTACAAAGGTGTTAGCTCGGAATGCCGAGTTAACTTTATCAAACAGGATTAATTAAACCTAGGTGATCTAGTAATTGTTCTCCCCGATTCTGAATCGATCTTATTAGTGAAGGGGGTATGTATTTATATATTCTTAATAGTCGGTCTTATAAGCCCATGGGCTAACCTCGGAAAAATGAAATATTTCCATTTTTCCAAGACTAGGGAATTTGTGATAAGATTTGATCTTATACTTTCCGAGCTTTAGACTTCGGCTTAGGACGATGTTGTTTACACCCCCATTTCGGACACTAATTCCGATCATTCTTCACCGAGGTATCCCTCGGTCATCTGGGCCGTGGGTTAATATTCCTGTTGACGGGACTTGTAACTTGAGAAGATATCAGGGAAAGGTCGACAGGGATCGAACCTCAATTATTGCCAAACTATTGATAAGGGGTAGAACCCCACCATCACCAGTAAGTCCCCCCAGTTTGTCCGAGGACGTCTTCGGGCAGCGTTAGCGAATTTCCATTTTGAATAGCTTGTCAATAAAAGAAGTTCGGTATTGGTCGATCTTCGTCTCTAATAATTTTCTATAGTCTTGAATCTTCGTCTTCAATAGTGTGGAATCTTCGTCTTCAATTTTGCGGGAAAAAGATCGGATAATGAAAGGTCTCGCTCGCGCAAACTTCTTGGTTTTCGTAAAACCTTTCAACTCCCAAGTGACGTGTCATCTCGAAAACGGACGAAATTAAATGAGAAGAAAAACGCCCCCTCTTGCCTCTGGTATTGGCTGATCAGGTCCTTTCATTGCTGTAAACGAAGCGTCAATCACCATTTGTTCGTCCTATAAAACTGTTGTTTTACGATTAATTCCCCCTAAAATCAACTTTCCACTCTCCAAGATAATCTTTGATCTTCCTTCTTTGATTAATACTCCTTTTAATAATGTCTGAAAGAAACAACTCCGAGGTTTCGATTTCCGGAAACACACTCTCCTGGCCGGAAATCCCAGACGTCGAAACTTCCCTCTTTCCTAGATTTGAAATTGGATCAATCAAGAGGAGAGCTCAAAATCCCGAAGAAATTGAAATCCTAGTTTCGAGGTCTGATCAGAGACCTTGGACTCCACCACTGGGTTTGTCTGCCTTTACGAAAGCTTTTTCTCCGAAGCCAATCTCTGGTTTCCAATCCCGCAGTTAATGGTAAGCTTCTGCGCTCGTCGAGGAATGGTGATGTCTCAATTAACACCCATCTCTGTCAAAATCATCACCGGGTTCCTAGTGCTTGCGGTTCGGTGCAATATTCAATTAAATTATTGGAAACTTGAAGAGTTGACGAACTTCTCGAGTGCTCGAAACCCATAGAAATTTCAAACTTAGCATCAAACCCAAGACGAAAATCCTCACCGGATTTCGTTTAAGCACAAAGTCGTGGTTCCGAAGCTACTTTTATGTCCGAATCAACCAAGCTTCAATTTATAAATCTGATGCCACAATCTTCCAAAACTGGAAGATCATAATTGGTAGAAACTAGGTCTTCTCTTCCTTTCTCTGTTCGGATTCTAACCTTATTTTGTTTCTTTTCAGTTAAACCAAGCTGCTTCCGAGCTCTTCCGCCAAACTTCTCTGACGAATTCGAAAAACTTAAAGAGCAGGGAGAACTTCAGTGGGGCGACAAGCTTCCATCCCATTTTTACGAAGCTCGATTCTGGGCCGGTATGATCTCTCTGAATTTCCTAATCCTTTCCGAACTTATACTTATTCATGATCGATCTTACAGGACGAGAAGATTGGGAAGGACTCGACTCTTCTTCTAAAATGAAAAGTTCAAACCCCGAAGGAGCTTCCGAAAGTAATTAAGATATTTTTCCGAGGAAAAGGCAAAACTCTGATGCCGCAAAAAAACAGAATGCCGAAGTTGCTGAAGCGGCATAGAAGAAGAATGCCGAGAATAGCAAGTTTATCTTGCCGGTAAAGGAACAACACGTATTCAAATTCGACTTCGATGGTGCGGACTTGCTCTTTAAAGACAAGAAGAAAAGCACCGAGCTCTTGCGTAAGGCGAGCGGTTTTGACAATTGTCTGCCCGACGTCTGCTACTACGAATCAGATACTTTGGAAGCCCTCTCTTGTTCACTTTTTAAGGTAAAAAACCGAGCCGAATTCCTCCTTTTCTTCGGATCCTTTTATAAACCCTAAAATTTTTATATATATACTGCAATCGGTGGGTTTCGTTGGTCAATCGTTTCTTCAGTATGAAAAGAGAATTGCACAATCTAATCTAAAGATCGATTCCCTTCAAATCGAGAACGAAGATTTAGAGAAGAGATCCCTTGATGCCGAGAAAGCTTTATCTGAAGCGCGAAGCGAAATCGAAGATAAAAACAAACACTTGGGTAAACTGAAGGCGCACTTTGCGAAGGAAAAATCGAGAATTTCCGAAGTTTTTGAGGAGAATTTTTGGCTAATCACCGAACTACCTGAGGTTAAACGTCAGATAATTGATATCTTAGAGGAGCGGGATGTCAATAAAGCGGTCCTTGACGTCTGTCAAAAGAAATTGAATCGATTGCGCGGATCTCTTGATAAGTTTTCCGAAGATTATTCTAAGGCTTTCAGCAAAGCCAATGAATATGGGCAGGCCGCGGCTATTGCTCTGAATCTTCGTTTTCTTCTTGACAAGGGACTCCCTATTCCGGAAGAGGATATTGTTGAAGCCGAGAAGGAACGCGACCGATTGGCCTAGCTTGCAAATACTATCTCGATTCCAGAGTTAAAAAATGAAGATTTTAATATTTAGATTAGATATCCTTGTATTAAAGACTCTAACTTGACTCTAATCTTTTGTATTTGTACATCTTGAATAATAATAAAATTCTTTCTTCTTCTTTCCTTTCCAACTTAGGAGCCTTCGTACGTAAAAATCTTGATCCCAACTGTGAAATCTTCGGATGTTTAATAAACTTTGCTTCTCGTATGATTGGATCCGAAATTTTGTTTCTCGTATGATTTGATTTGTTTACTCGAAATTTCAAAACTTAATATTTTGAAACTCGGAAATAGCAAAACAAAATAAGGCGCACATTCCCGATTCGTTTGCTTAAAGTTTTACAATAAGTCCTACTTTATCAGACTAATTGTCTAACTTTTACATTCGGTAAAGAATGTGTAAGAGATTTATTTTCTATTTCGTACCCTTTAACCTCTCGACCTTACTTTATCGAAATCCGAGATTCTTTCAAGCAATTTTTCTATTAAGACAACCGTCCTAATTCTGGTCGAGAACGTGATCAAGGTTCTGACTTTTGTATGAACCTCAGCATAGTTGAGTCGTAAACTTCTAGACTAAAACCGTGATTCATGGTTTTGTAGTTGAACCCTTTGAAAGGCTGCCTACGTACCCTCGGAGGGATCAAGCCACACGTAGTTCAAGTTTTTGAATTTCTGCTGATTATCTCACTGAACCCGAAATACCAACGTTTTTTTTTTTCTTTTTTTTTCCTTCGGGGAAAAATCTAGGCTTTTCCCCTCCGACCTTTCTTGGAAGTCCATCCTAAATATTGCTCCCTTTCGAAAAGTTCTACCAAGATTTCGGCAGATGTTGGTTTTTTCTTGTTGACCGCGGTTATTACGGGAGACTGATCCGGGGTTTCCTCTTCGTTCCGTGTTTCGCGTCGGAGTTTGTTTTCTGTTATGAAGCATCTCCGAGCCATCTTCTGGTCGCCTCGAACTATGAAATATCCTTTTCGAGTTGGGACTTTTAAGCACTGGTGATTGGTAGATGGAACGGCTTCCATAGAGTATAACCTCGGGGTTCCGATGATTGCGTTGTAGATGGTAGCTCTTTCTACTACCTCGAACTTCACAATTTTCGTTACTGCTCCGGCTGATACCGGGAGTTTGATGGTTCCAACAATTGAAACTTTGTCTCCTCCGGAAGCTGTTAAGTGTTTAATCCGAGCTTTAATCTTCTGATCCTTGACCTCCATCTTCTGAAGTGTATCTAAAGATATAACGTCTACCGAGCTTCCAGTGTCAACGAGTATCCTCTGGACGTCACAGTCACCTATCTGAAGTTCGATTACAAGTGGATCATTGTGAGGAGCATCGATCCCCTTCAAATCTTCGGTAGTAAATGTCAATTCCTTTTGTAGAGTAGCACTTCGAGGAATCTGATCCGCATATAGCCTAAAGATGCGAGTTCGGCACGATTGTCTTGAATCCTTCTATGAGTATTTGCTCGATGAAACGCGTTGTTCATGGATTGGGGACGGTGAGCAGATAGTTCATCCCAAAACCTTGAGTGATACCATGTTGCCACGCTGAGTGCTCTGATTGCTAGGTCATCATCGATCCTTAGTCGCGAGTAAATTGCTTTGAACCTTTTGATGAAATCTCGGAGTGGCTCTTTTGGCCATTGCTTCACTGCGTAGAGGTCTGATGCGGTTGCTTGTTGTTCTAGATGCAACATGTACTGTTTCAAGAAGTCTTCTCGGAGCTCGGCAAAAAACTGATCGAGTCGGAAGGCAGACTAGTAAACCAGGCTTGGGCATCTCCTCTTAAGCTCTCTAAGAAGAGTTGACGTCTTCCTTCATCTTTTTCCCCTCTTTGGAACTCAGCTCGTCCGACCTTGACCAAAAATGCCCTCATGAAGACTGTTGGATCCCCGGTTCCGTCGTAAGTTGGGAGTCTTAGCTTATCATTGAGTGGTACTCGTGCTCGTGTGATGTTGTGGGTGAACGGACTCCTTTCCGTTTATGCCAGTAGTTGATCAACTTCGGGGGCGATGCTTGTTGCTTTGTGAACTAAAGTTCGCATCTCTTCTAATTCCCTTTTTAAGATCGCGATTGATTGGTCGATATTGGGGGTCTGGACTCCATCATCCCCACTTCTCAAACTTCGACGGTGGTGGATGTCTTGGGTTCTCTTGAACCATTCTGGTCGTCCTTGAATGTTACTCGTCGAGTGGCGGTTCGCGGAGGCCTGACCGAGGTTGTTCTGATGGTTTGATTATGATTCTGAGCTCTCAAAGATTGGAGTTCTTCTGATACGATCGCGAGTTGATCAATCAAGCTTCGGCTTACTTGTTGTTGGTGGCTAATTTGCTCCGCCAGCCAATCCTCGCGTTGTGGCTGCGTTCTCACCATTGCTCTTTGATTGCCTGTTTCGGGAGTTACCACTTCTACTATGCTGGTAATTCGATTTGTCGTCCGATGTTCTTCTTTGTTATCTGAAGACAGCGTTGTCGAAGGTTTCTCATCCGATCGAGGCTCAGGACGAGGTGTTGTCGTTATGTTTGGTTGCTCCTGAACATTCCGAGTTTCGATCGTTGAAGTCCCGATTGTCTGATTAATAGGGGTTACGAATCCATGTTCCCCGGTTTGACTGGACGGAACTTGGGGATAATTTAGTTCACGAACTATGGAGTCACGATTCTCGAATAAGGCTCTAGCTGACTCCCTGGTCTGATGAGTAGTATCTTGAACCGTAGCTTGTTCCTCGTCACTGACCTCCGCGATTTCACCATCTCGACGTTCCTCTGTGAGCGACTCCTGCGTGTTCATCTTCTTACTTTCCGAGATCCCGCTTTTCTTTTTCCTAAAAGTGCTCACCCCCCTACCCGGCGCGCCAAATGTTGATACTGGGTTCAACTTCTAATTATTTGTAATTAGAGGGGTTCGTTTTTGTAAAAGTATTAAGTAAAGAAAGAAAGAAGAGACGTCGGAAGAAGAAGTTTATTAATGATTTGAATTACAAAGGTGTTAGCTCGAAATGTCGAGTAAACTTTATGAAAGAGAAGTAATTAAACCTAGGTGATCTAGTAATTCTTCTCCCTGATTCTGAATCGATCTTATTAGTGAAGGGGGGTATGTATTTATATATCCTTAATAGTCGGTCTTGTAAGCCCATGGACTAACCTCGGAAAAATGGAATATTTCAATTTTTCCAAAACTAGGGAATCTATGATAAGATTTGATCATATACTGTCCGAGCTTTAGAGTTCGGCTTAAGACGATGTTGTTTACACCCCCGCTTTGGACACTAAATCCGATCAATCTTCACCGAGGTATCCCTCGGTCATCTAGGCCGAAGGTTAATATTATTGTTGACGGGACTTATAACCCGATAAGTTATCAGGAAAAGGTCGGCATGGGCCGAACCTCAATTATTTCCAAACTATTGATAAGGGGTAGAACCCCACCATCAACATACGCTATGAGACTTCATCACGAAAGTCTAATGGCGTAGAACACTTCAGCTATTAAATTTGTGGGAAAAGTCAAACATACATGTCAAATGCAAAACTAGTCCCTACTTTTCAGAAGACTTCACGTTGAAGTCTCAAAAGTTGATGAAACTTTACAGGTGAAGTCTCCAGGAAAAGTCAAACTCGGGTCAATTGCGAAACTATACCTCTACTTGAGTCTTCAACCGTGAAGTCTCAGCTGGATCCCCCGTGAGACTTTAACGTGAAGTCTTTGGTTCATCAGAAGTCTCATACGCTAATTATAGTAAAAATGAAAATTAAGTTTATTTGGAATTATTTATTTTTATTTTCTTGATTGATACAAGACATTTTGCACTCTTTGAGGGTATCAATTACCTCTTAATCGATGTAGTATAAGAGGAATCGAATCCAAACTCGTTATGATTGACATCTAAAATACAAGGATTTTCTTAATCTAAACCAATGAGGTTTGTTGTTTAATTCAAATTAACTAAGTGAACTAAATGCAAGTAATTAAATGATTAAGTTTATGCAATGATTAAAGAAGGGTCCTTAGATGAGTTGTTGGTGATTTGGGTTCACTAAGCATGGTTTAGGATGTCTAACTACACTAATTAGTTATTTCCTAGATTAATGATCCGATTAATTGACTAATTCATTTTCATGCAATTAATCATGCAATTAATCACTTCACTAATTATAACATCATTAACAAATTCTCATTTGTGATGATGATAACTAATGAGTTTAAATCCAAATTATAAGATCAACCTAATTAAGACCTTAAGCACCAATCCCTTGGGCTAAGAATCATAATTCCAACTCTAAGTTCTATTGGATATTTCATCAAACACTTGGTGTCCATAGAATGCTCCATATCATCTTCTTCATTTCCATGCAAGAAGAAGCATTAGGAACTCTTAGAGAAGGATGAAATGTTTGATTTAAACCCTAAACTATCCTAATCCATGCTTAGATCACCCTCATCTAACCCATCCTTAAACCCTAATGAGACTACTAAAAAATCATGGTGATCTCCCAAAATCAAGGTTGATTAGAAGAGGAATCATGATGGATAGTGAGTAGGATGGATGAGAAATTATAAAAGACAAGATTACTAAGAAGAAAATGCAATTAATCTTAAGAATCTACTAGGGTTTTTGAAACAAGTAAAAACAAGGGAAAAAGCACCTAAAAATTCAACATAAAGCTCAACATATCAAATGAGTGTTAAAAATGGGGTTTTAAAGATTTATGGGTCGGATCGGGTCGATCCAAGACAAACCGGGTTTCGACCCGATTTATTTTTGTCCGGATGAATCTGCAGTGGTCTGCGTGTGCCCGTTGTGAGACCGCTACAGCCTATCAGATCTTCGGATCCAGAAACTTGGCAGGGGTCTGCGAGTGCCCGCAGTGAGACCGCTGCAGCCTATCTGAAAAGGAGCTTACTTATTTGCCGAACTTACTTACTTCCTCTGTAATCCGAGTTTCTTATATCATCTATTCATAAATTTAATGTTTAAGACATCAACCCTAAACCTCATATTCAGTCCCTTTTTCACTCTTTAAATCTTGTTTCTTTCATCATAGTATCTCTAACCCTTTCCGTCGAACTTACCTTGCACTAAACTTTTTGGGTTCAATATGGACATATGTTATTTTCTTACTGGTCGGTAAGATTTCTAATATCTTTTTCATATGAATTATTTGAGATCAATTATCTCATAATTTTTTTATATAATTATTTTATACCAAATTAATCATTTTCGTACTCTCTAAATAGATTTTTGTTTCATCTGATTTTGACTCTAAATAGATTTTTGTTTCATCTGACTTTGACACAGAAGAAAAACACAATATTGTTTTACAATAATTTTTTTATTAGCCTCCAATAAAATTGTGTGTGTTTTATTTGTTGTATCGTGTGTATTTTCAGTAAATTTTAAATTTAAGTTTTTAGTAATTTATCTATTTTAATAATGTCTCTATTTCCCGTCTTAATTACTTCTACCTTTTTTATTAAGAATAGAAAATAAGAAAGAAAACATAAGTCATTTAATTTAATTTTAATATATAGTTGTTATTAATATGTAATGACAAAAACAAAAACTTAAACCAGAATAAATAAATAAACCATAGTAGACTGTAGAAAATAAAAATAGTAGGGTAGATTATTGAATTTTATTTTTAAAAAAAAACATTGTAGACCGTAGAAAATAAGTGGGTGTTGAATTATTAGGTGGAAAAGAGAGGATATGACGTGGATGGTGTTGAATGTTTAAATTAGGGTTGGGCATAAAAACAAGAAGCGAAGACCCGAACCGAATCGAACCAAACCGAAAAAGAGGTTTGGTCATACCCCAAAATAACTTAATGGATATCAACTTCACTATCTATGGTAAGGGGTAATAACCTAACTGAACCAATAGTTATTTTCTAGGTATTCCGAGTATTTTGGGTACCCGATCGGTGTTCGGGTAATATCCGAAACCAATCCAATATCCATATATCAATATTTGGGTATTTTCCGATTTTAGAGACATTTTTTGGGTTTTTGGGTATATTTAGGTACATTGGGTTGTATCATAACCAAACCGAACCAAATGGTATCTGAATCGAACCAAATCGAACCGAAAACATTTTGGTTCTCATTTGGATCGTAAGTGCGCGGAATCAAAAAACCGAAAGAACCGAATTAAACTTAATAACCAAATGTTCATGCCTAGTTTAAATCATTGTTAATAGTGTGATAAATTTGTAAACATTATTTTATAGGATAATTTGGAGGATAGAATATTTGTAACAAACTAAAATGTATATTTTTATTTTTTTTATTTTGGGTTATGTAGACCTATTACAAACCTATGATAGACATTTAGCATACCTACTATTGATAGTGTCAAAATCTTGAACGGTTAATATCTAAAGGTAGTGAACCTAATTGGTTTGGAATCACACTAGTTAAAACCCGTAAATAGACATGGAATCAAGTGTAAATAGATAATCGTTCACACTAGCGTACATAAGGGAATTGATGTTTACCTTGATACACTAATTTAAGTAAAATGAGTATACATGATTTGAGGAATGCGAGTTTTATTACAAATACTGTGAAAAAAGCTTACAAGTATTTTTTTTCTTTATTTCTATACTCACCCTTTGCACGCTTGTAAGCTTTGCAAGATTCACTTAGGTGTCCTCTACAACTCAACCTACCATTCTAATCCCCGCCCTCCACGTGAAAAAGTGCCTCATGAGTTAGAATTAGTTTATTTATGCACAATAAACATAAGATATATCTGTAAACCTACACCATACAACAATGGGCAAAACGATTTTCTAATTAGCTAAAGTTTCCTTTTTTCAAGACACACGAAAGTCTTCCAAATATCTTCAAGTAATTTGACTTGCCAAATATATTCACAGCTTCCATATCTACATATGCTCTTCAGCTCCTCTGTGATTTCCACGCAGTCCCGTCTTGTGTTGTGTGGTTTCCAAGCTGCGCTATTCCATTTCTGATATGTGTCTATTTCATGTATCGATGTTTTCACAGAAGTTACAACATCTTCGTTCTCCCCTTTTTAGGTTTTTGAGTATTTCAAGAAATCTGCACAAACATGTTATACTTACATACCAAATGCATATTGGAAAAAATATATATATGCGAATTCTTCATCACATAACAAAAATTTAAAAATCTCCCCATAAACATAGGAGGGAGCAAACAAGTTCTTACTCCTTCATGACATTATCAGACACATCGAAAGCATGAAAAAAAAAAACAAATTCTTAGCACATCAAATAGAATCAAACATGAACAACTAACCAATCAAATAGACACAAACTCAAAGCTTTCAGACACACTCAGCCTATGCCTCATTATATATCTTGTTATGAATCCCTCCTTAATGTATTGACGAATGCATTGCGGAATCACACGGATTCATACTGATTTTGAGGAAAACTTTTGTTGTTGAGAGACACATAGTGTAGCAGCAGTAGATGCTTACTTACAATAGGGGGCTCAACCGGATTGAGGTCCCAAAATTTTAGAGAAGGGTATTGAAATGCACAAAGAAAATATAGAGGTCATGATAAGCTTGCAGCCTCCAAATTCCATGAAGAAGTTATGAGTTATCTCGGATATGTTGGATTTTACAGAGATTCATCAAGGAAGTTGGTTCTAATTCAATATTTTCGTTTTAGCATTTGAAAAGTTTCAAATAAAACACGTAGACAGATGAAGGAAAAATATTAAAATTTAAGTCATGAATAACATATAATTTCTTAGAGTATATCGAGCTCA
The DNA here is from genome assembly GCA_900116095.1 of Euclidium syriacum. NCBI lineage: Eukaryota > Viridiplantae > Streptophyta > Magnoliopsida > Brassicales > Brassicaceae > Euclidium > Euclidium syriacum. The sequence continues at coordinate 3,082,849 of FPAK01000004.1, forward strand.
AATATCAACATAACACAAAACATTTTGATCCATTTTTTGCCTATTGTTGCTTATGTTCAAGAGGTCTTTCACCTTGTTTTCATCGCTAAATAGTGGTGTCCTCTTGATTATAAATTTTTTTAAGATAGAAATATCATATTAGTTTGTCTCATTATGATAAACATGGCACATTGATTTGCATTGCTAAGGTTTAGTGTAGAAACTTATATATGAGAATAATTTTAAGGTATGCTCATATGAATTTTGTTGTAGAGAAAGATTAAGTCTGTAAATAAAGTTTCATAATTCGTTATAATCGTACTTTCAATATATTTGATGTAGATAAAGTTTTACTCTAAAAAATTGCAAATGTACAGTGAATGTAAATATAGTATATAGGGTCTAATTCCATTGAGACTCTTAAGAACACAACATTTTCAAGTTTTGAATTAAGCTAGGCGAAAGATGAATAATAAAAGACTGTAAATTAAACAAGGGCACAAAGATTTTAGTTGTAAACTTAATGGGAAAAAGCTAGGCTTTGGAAAATTCTTTGAAAATCAAAATTGCATCTTTGAATCTACTAGGGAATTATTTATAAACCTATTCTAGAACACAAAACACTATGCTATAGAAGACCAGCTTCCGTTGCAAGATCTAACTATGTCTAAACAGTTAGAAAACCAAATTTTTTTGTGACATCTAACAGGTTAAACATGCATTCAAACAAGTTTGCTAAATTCACAAATTCCCTAACCCAAATTCCTTTGTGATTGTGCAAATTTGCTCATCTAGATTTGTTCCAGCTAAATAATCAACACTTCCATACTCATTAAATAATCTAAGAGCTTAATCCTAGTTCATGACTCTAGAATTAAGTATTGAAAACAATTTAGATGATGAAAAAGTATATAAACCCTAGATTATTTGATTCCAATCAACAATCCATAAATTTCTTTGAATTCCGCAAACCTAACAATGAATCTACTCAAACATGGTGAATGAGACAAGCAACATGTCTTGAATAAATTGCATAAGAGAAATCAAAAGAGAGACAAAGAGGGTTTAGATAAGTTTCTTCTCCCTAAAACAATCTCTCTATTAAAAACCCTAAAAAATAAAGCATAGCCTAAACAATGGATGAAAAGTCCATTTTATAAACATTAGGGACGACCTAGTTAAGGTAATAAAAGAAAAAAAACAAAACCCTAAATAATAGCGAAAATGAAATTTGGAAACTTTCTTCGTCGCCTCTGTCGACCGACAGGGTAACTCTTGTCGACCGGCAGCACCTCAGAGACACATCTTCTCCAGCTCGCGACAGATTAGACATGTCTTCACTAAAACTACCATATCTGGAACTACAAGAATGAGAATCAATTCAAACCACTTGGAGATGAAAGCTAACTTCCATATCTTTCTTTTTCCACCGGTTTGCTCAAATATAAGTACCGGAAAGGCCTCCAAAAAATGTCAAACTTCTGAAAGTCATATGCGAGACTGCATCTCACATTTATCGATTTTGCTCATTTTTGCTCCACTTTCTCCAATTCTTCTCAAATGTTAAAAACACCTATTATATAGTATATAGAACTGCAATAGACTCTAAAACTAACAAATACATGAGTTATAAAACCCGAAAAACCACATAATATGAACTCCTCCAGACTTAGCATTTGCTTGCTTTCAAGCAAAACATAAAATTAAATCAGAGGAGGAGGTTTGAAAAAAAAGGGAAAAGTCATCATATCATAGGAATGTCATATCATATTTCACTATTGTAAACCCCATTAGAAAGAGATTCAATTAAATCCAGACCACCTTGTAATTCCTCAAAGCTTAGCAACCTAACATACTTTCACCATATTCAAACAGCCAATTCATCAAGTTACCATCATTTCAAATCTCTAAACTACAAAAGTTATGTCAAAAGAACATTGGTCTTTCACTTTCTAATACAAAGCTAAGAAAATCCTAATATAAAAGTTTCTTCCCCTCCCCTAGAATTATTGTTTTAGTAACTTTTCTAATTTCTCAAAGATTCAGGTAGCATAATAGCATCATAGGAAATTTTCCTAACCGTCCCAATCTCGAGCTTCTAGTGACAAATAATAGCATTATAAAATTTCTTCTAGCCTTGTCACTAGGTATCTAATAAGCACATAAAATCATTCTTCTTCTTTTTTTTTCTTTTTTTCTTTTTTCTGTCCAGAGGGAGAGTTGGAAACTAGAATCTCAGACTAACTTAACCAAGCATAAGACGAGGACTGACTTTACAGAGAGAGATTATTAGTAGCTCTGGTTTTCTTGACTTCATAGCTGGAGACATGCGCATTTGATGTCAAGGTGATCTGCTATTAGTTTTCCATTAGTCTGAGACAAAATATAAATCTCTGCAAAATGGTACATCAATATCCAGATAACACAACATAATTCCTCCAATCAATTATTGTTTCCCAAACCTAAATTTTATCTCAATAAAACCGAAAAATAGACTCGAAAAACCGAATACAAATCAAAGAAAATACCAACATAGATAGTATTAGTAACATCCTCCCCTAGACTTACTTCACACTGTTCCCAGTGAGAAAATGAAACCTAGAAGATGGAGAAAAACCAAAATAAAAATTCTAAAATAGATAAGAGAAAAGAAATTCTAAGTGGGTTGCCTCCCATTAAGCGCTTGATTTCAGTCATTAGCTTGACTGTGGATAGAATAGACGGGTCAAGGCGGTCTCGGTCCCTTGAAGTACACATCATAGGTATCTTCACGGTCAAGAAGGTAAGCAACAATGGATATTACAAAATTAGATCCAGGATAGGCTTTTATCCTTTTGAGAGGTGGTTGAATTGTGGTGTTGGAGCTTTTCACTTGTGACAACTACCAAATGTAGCTGCTTTCTTAGATATCTCTGTCAGCTCATATTCATCTCCAGGATTAAACACCTCAACAACTTTTGTCTTTTACTTCTTAGGAGGCTTGGGATCAGAATTAGGAGGCTTTCGTTGCAAAAATTAGGCATGTCCATTTCGGAAAGGGAATCCCGTCCTGTCTTGTTCCCACCCCAAATTTCCCGTCCCAATCCCGTTCCCGTTTAAGTGATTTCCCGTTTGGGATCATTTATTTTATTCAACAGGGTAAGAGAAGGGGAAGGGAAGGGAAAGGGAATTCCCGAATTTCCCATTTAATATCTAATTTTTTTAAAAAAATATGAATATTATCTAAATATTACTAAAAAAAACTCCCAAAAACTTCAAAGATTTCCCGATATTTTACTAAATATCCCAAAATTTTTAAAAATTTTCCGAAATTTCCAGTTCCGTTGCTCTTAATTCCCTTCTACCACCCGAATTTCCGTCCCCTTTCTTCGTCATTTCCCGTTTGGGAATGGTTTTTAAATACCCGAATTACCCGTTCCCGTCTCGTTCCCGTTATTTCCCCTCCCGTTTCTTTGCCATTTCCCGTTTGGGAATTTTTTTTCCATTCCCGAATTACCCGTACCCGTTATTTCCCTTTCCGCTTCCCGAAATGAACAAGGCTAACAAAAGTCCATGTTTTGGATCCAAGAACTTGGGTCGAGGAGGGTTAGTTTGAGAAACTTCGCATTTTTCGGTCTCAAGAGGCATGTTTTTCTTAGGCAATTGACCATTGTGCTCGTCGACTAGACCTATGTCAACCATATCATTAATTATGTCAGTCGGCTGGTCCTCATATTCACTTTCAACTTCTTCCAGTATCACATATTCCTCAACAAAGGATTCCTTATCATGCAAGAGGCTCTCTATCTCTGCAACTGCTTCTATTGATTCTTCCAACTCTTCATCATATTCTGAATGAACTTGATTTCCTCTTTCTGAATTGTATTTTCTGTAACACATTGAAGTTTGAGATACTTCAAAACCCCACTTCTTGGCATCAGTTCATCTCTGATTCTCTGTTGGATTTCAAGGATCCGTTGACACATTATCTCGAACTAGCTGACTTGCTGAATTGGAGCTTCATGTTCTTGAAAAGGAGCATTGTACCAACCGTTGGAAACACTACTCGGACCACTTCTTCGAAACTGATGATTTTGATCTGGAGATCTATCAACATAGAGATAGCCTAGACTACCGAACTCAGCGAATGTTTTCCTTTGTTCCATGGTACCTAGCTCATTTCCACCATTGTTGACCGGCTTTCCAACTTGTAGTTCGTTAGGTTCTGGGATCACATTGCATGAGGCATCAAGTTTTTGTCCTTCAGCATTGTACAAGTTCCCTTCTTTGTCAATCAATCGACCTTTTGCATTCGGCTCTACCACTAACACAGCTGGACGTGGAGGCATCCTTGCTGTTTTCCTGAAAACCAAAAAGAAAAGAAAATAATATGTGTAAGTAAATAAAATGAAAAGAAAAAACCTAGACTAAATTTTAATCCTAGAAAACTGATTGGCTCTAATTAGAGTCCCCGGCAACGGCGCCAAAAACTTGATGTAGATAAAGTTTTACCCTACAAAACTGGAAGTGCACAGTGAATGCAGATGTAGTATATAGGGGTCGAATCGCACAAAGTCTCTTAAGAACACAACAGTTTCTAGTTTTGAATTAAGCTAGGAAAAAGATTATCAATTGAAAGACAATGAAAAGTGAATTGTAGATTGAATTTAGGTTGTAACTAGATGGGGAAAAAGCTAGGCTTCAGGAAATTCGTAGGAAACCAGGATTGTATCTTTGAATCTACTAGGGAATTATTGATAAACCTATTCTAGAACACAAAACATTATGCTATAGAAGACCAGCTTCCACTTCCAGATCTAACTATGTCTAAATAGCTAGAAAACCAAATTCTTTTGTGAGTCCTAACAATTAAATATGCATTGAAACAAGTTTGCTAAGTTCGAAAATTCCCTAACCTAAATTCCTTTGTGTTTAGGCAAATTTGTTCATCTAGATTTGTTCCAGCTAATTAATCAACAAGTATATAAACCCTAGATTATTTGATTCCAATCAATAATCCATCAATTCCTTTGAATATCCTTAAACCTAACAATGAATCTACTCAGACATGGTGAATGAGACAAACAACATGTCTTGAATAAATTGCATAAGAGAAATCAAAAGAGAAAGAAAAAGGGTTTAGATAAGTCTCTTCTCCCTAAAACAATCTCTCTATTAAAAACCCTAGAAATTAAAGCATATCCTAAACAATGGATGAAAAGTCCCTTTTATAAACATTAGGGACGACCTATGATAGTTATGGTAATAAAAGGAAACAACAAAACCCAAAAGAAGAGGGAAAATGCAATTTGGAAACTCTCTTCGTTGCCCCTGTCGGCCGGCAGGGTAAGTCCTGTCGACCGACAGGCACCTCAGAGACACACATCTTTTCCAGCTCGCGGTAGATCAAACACATCTTCAATAAAACGACCATATCTGGAACTACAAGAATGGGAATCACTTCAAATCACTTTGAGATGAAAGCTAACTTTCACATCTCTCTTTTGCCACCGGCTTAGTCAAATTTGAGTACCGGAAAGGCTTCCAACAAATGCCAAACTTTTGAAAGTCATATCCGAGACTGCATCTCACACTTATCGATTTTGCTCATTTTTGCTCCACTTTCTCCAATTCTTCCCAAATATTCAAAACACCTATTATATAGTATCTAGACTTGCAATAGACTCTAAAATAACAAATACATGGGTTACAAAACCTGAAAAACCACATAATATCAATATCACATTCAAAATATATTAAAACTTGATTAGTATTGAAGTATTTCGTATCACACATGTCATACGCCATACACCTAGTTATAATCCCCTATATATTAATTGAGAAGGTAAATAGAGAAAATAGTGAAATGTGTCAGCGTGAGAAGAAATAACAATAAAAAATAACTAAAATCATTAGAGAATTTCTTAAAAAACATTTCAATTAGAAAAATTTATTTACTTTTAATAATTTCAAAGGCCAACTTGTATAAAATTATTAATTCAATACAAATTTTACAATTTTAATATATTATAAATTAATAAAAATAAATTATTTTAAATATCAAACTATAACTGAAACATATATATATATATATATATATTTATTTATTTATTTATTTTTCGCCTGAAAAAGGAAACTTATACAAAAGGCTGTGTGATCCAAGTAGGAGGAATACAACTTACATAAGAAAATTCTCTACCTTGAGCAGTAGCGCTACATGCCAAACAATCCGCCTTTCCATTTGATCTTCGTGAGATAAGGGAGAGGGTGAAAGCTTGAAAACGGCTTCTGAGGGCAGCGAAAGTAGTAAGAGGGGCCACAAAAGCAGGCCATTCAGTCATTGATGTTGTCATCTTTACGAGCTCGGAACAGTCAATCTGGAATATCAATTTATCTTCGTTCTGATTCAGCATACATTCCATGGCCCAAATGAGAGCTTCTATCTCGGAGTGCAGTGGAGATAAAATTTGGCGCACACCTTTGGCACCGAATAGAGGTGTTGTTGTGGACGAACTTCTGAAACACCAACCCAGACCTGCAAAATGGCTGCACTTTTTCCATGAGCCATCAATCTGACAAACATTATCAACCATAATTGGCGTGTTTTCCATGGGACTATCCAGTGAGAACATAGCCATTTGGATCATGTCCGACCTAGCTCTATCTGACAAGGAGGCTTGGGCATCTACCCATGCATGGCCTTCCCCAATAGCATGTTTAAGGATATCTGGCGGTAAGCGATCATGCCCATTCAGAACCTTATCATTACGAGCCTTCCATATGAACCATAAAATCCAAGGGAATGGATTAACAGACCAACCCTGAAGGCAAGTCATGGGAATCCTAGAAAAAAGATAATCCATGTTTTCATAGACCGAGGAAGATGAAAAAGACAAATGCCCGCTTGGAATAGGAGAAAGAGCCCAGACCTGCAAAGCCGAAAGGAACTCAAAAAGTGCATGATTAATGGATTCATTGATCGTCCTACAGCGGGGGCATGCCGTATCACAATTAATGCCACGATTTCTTAGAAATTGATAGACCGAGAGACAACCTGAAGTTACTTGCCAGAGGAAGTGTTTCAATTTGGGGGGACCCTCAATTTTCCAAGACTTTGCTATAAGCGCTGTAACAGATGGGCTAATAAGTGACGGCTCAGATTTGGTCGTTGTAATGGAGTGAGCAACACAATAGCCTGAGCGGACTGAATAGACACCTGATTTGGTGAGAGCCCAACCAATGCTATCTCGTATTGGGAAACTACTAAGGGGAATTCCCCGAATAAGACCAATATCATCCGGGTGAAAGAACTCATTCAGGATGTTCAGATTCCAAGTTCGCATGATTGGATCCATCAAATGACTCACCAGAAGATTTGGAGAATGACTCCCAATTCGTTTACGTGCCGGTCTAGGCCATTCATCAGGAATCCAATTATCTGACCAAATGAAAATAGAATTACCGAAGCCTACAATTTTAATGAGACCCTTATCCAGGATATGTTTAGCGGATCTCAAACTGGTCCATCCATAGGACGGAGAGTAGACACGATTATCAGCCATTGGATGGGAAGAATGGTAGTATCTACTCTTCATGACCCTAGCTAGGAGGGAATTCGGGAACTGAATTAATCTCCACAGTTGTTTAGCAAAAAGAGCCGAATTGAACTCATCAATGGTACGGAAACCGATACCTCCATCCTCTTTAGGTAAGCATAGGCTTTTCCATTTAATCCTATGAAATCCACGTCTGTCGCCCCCAGAACTCCACCAGAAACGGGCAATCGCACTTGAAAGCGTGGCTGTTAAAGATTGAGGCAAACGGTAACATGTCATGACATGATTAGGCAAGGCAGAGGCAACCGATTTGATCATAATTTCCTTTCCTCCTTTAGAGAGGAATCTAGAGGACCAGGAAGATGTTCTGTCATTTAATCTATCGCGAACAAAGGCGAACACTTTGGATTTAGCCCCCCCCAGACTTTCTGGAAGACCTAGATAGGAACCCATACCCCCCTGAATAAAAATACTCAAGGTTTCCATGAGAGACCAACGTTGATCCAGAGGGATGAGGTGACCGAACTTAACCGAAGATTTATTAAAATTTATCCTCTGTCCCAAAAACCCTCTCATACTAATCTATAATCGCTAAAATGGTAGCACATTGATGATAATCAGCCTTACAAAAGAACAGACTATCATCAGCAAAGAGGAGGTGTGAAACAGCAGAGCATGATCTAGCCACTTTGATACCAGTAAACCTGTTTTCATACTCAGTCTTCCTAATATTTGCAATGAGCACTTCCGTACATAAGACAAAGAGATATGGAGAGAGCGGGTCGCCTTGTCTAAGGTCCCGCTTAGGAATAATAAGGCCATGAGGGTAGACATTAAGCAAAACCTTGTAGGACACCGAGATGATACATTTCATAATCCACACTGAGAATGAAAACCCATTTTTTGGAGGAGTTTTTCAATAAAAGACCATTTCACACGGTCAAAAGCTTTACTCATATCAGTTTTTATTTCCAGAAAACTACCCTTGCAAGAGTTATTAGTACGGAGGCCATGGAACATCTCCTGCGCAATGAGGATGATGTCCGAAATTAGCCTCCCAGCCATAAAGGCAGATTGAGTCTCAGAGATAAGGTTATGGAGAGCTTGCTTCAGTCTCTGGCAGAGAACTTTAGATATGATTTTGTAGCCAACATTACATAAACTGATCGGACGAAACTCTGTCATTTTCCGAGGTCTTGAAATCTTCGGAATCAGACAGATATTTGTTTCGTTTAGCCGATCATCAAAAACCCCTAATTCCAGGAAACCATTAACCATTTCCACCAAATCATGCTTAATGAATTCCCATGAATGTTGGAAGAATAGGGCTGTCATACCATCCGGTCCAAGCGCTTATCTGGGTGCATAAGGAATAAGGCCGAATGAACCTCGTTCTCTGTAACCCGAGCAATAAGCATATTGTTCATATCCTCAGTAACTCGTTGCTCGACCGGTTCCAAGACTGAGTCAAATTTCAAAAGGATTAGAAGATGTGAACAAATCCCTAAAATAATCACACATAACATTTTGCAAATCATTATCATCCTCTACCCCGGCTCCCTCATTATTCTCGAGCCCCGTAATGCGATTTCGAGCCCTATGTTGTTTAGTCACAGCATGGAAAAATTTAGAGTTTTTATTGCCCACTTGGTGCCAGATAACCCTACTTTTTTGCCGCCATAAAACTTCTTCCTCATCATAAGCTTCTTTCAATTCCTTTGATATTCAATTAATCTCTACTTGCGGAACAAGATCATCGGCTTTGGCCGACTCAAGTTGATCCTTAAGATTATTAATCTTTTCCTTATCATAATGAACCTAGGTTTTCTTCCAGCGCGCCAAAGAGGAGCGGTAATTAGCAATCCGGTCCACTAGACCCAAATTTTGATCCGCCTGTTGACCATGCCATCCATTGGCAATAGCTTCAACCATTCCATCCTTTCCTACCCATCGTTGATCAAACCGAAAAAGACCCCTCCGCTTAAAATAGCCTGTTTCACACTCCGCTAGGAGGGGACGATGATCAGAGCCAATCATCTTTAGATAATGGACGTGAGAGTGGGTGAAGACCGAGTGCCAATCCCCATTACCCAAAGCTCAGTCCAGGCGGCATCGAACCGGGCCATCCGAACGAGTCCCTTTCCAGAAGAGAGGATCTCCGGAATAATTGAAATCCAACATTCCACAATTGGAAATCATAGTAGTGAATGGAATAAAGGAGGAAGCGTGTCTCATCGCACCGCCTTTCTTTTCATGATTACCCAAAATCTCATTAAAGTCACCAATCATAAACCAGAGACCCGATCTCCCCAGACTAATACGAGTTAACTTTTCCCACACATAGTCTTTAGCTTTTGCAACAGGGTCTCTGTAGACAAAAGAGATGTACATTTTCTGCCCTCTTGCAGAGATCTCAATATCAATAATTATGGGGCTGGAATAGAGAATCTTTACATCAAAATGGTTATTATAAAATAGAGTCAAGCCTCCACTCCAACCAACAAGAGCCACAGTAAAAAGATGATCATAACCAAAGTGGGCCTGGAAATGCTGCATATAACGGTTGTCATGTTTAGTCTCCGATAAAAAGAGGAAGTCCGGCCGATACTGCTTCCATAATTCCCTCAGATGATGCACAGTAACTTTATTACCAAGACCTTGACAATTCCAACTAAAAATCCTCATAGACAACACGGTAGCTTCGCGATGTATCATGGATTTTACCAGTTTTCTACCATGATATAGTAGGTTTTATGGAGTCTTTGTAGCATGTTTTGAGTATTTATGCAGGATCTACTAGCAAAAAACACTTTGTAGCAAAAAGAGCTAAAAAGAAGGTTTTATGGAAGTTTACATGTGAATTGAGAAGACTTAGAAGATTTGGAGCCAAAATGAAGAAATGTTACTGCGAGCCCCGAGTCGACCGACTGGAAGAGCTACAATCGACCGACTGTGACGCCGACTTAATTTAGAAGATTTTCTTATTGGGCCTTTTGCGGAACCCTAGACCCTAAGACTCATTCACGACCTATATAAGCACTTCTTAAGCACTTGAAGAGGCACGCACCCCAAAAAGAACTCAGAGCCATACAAGTTTCTATTTGCTTTTTGTTTCCATTGTTTTAGCTTTTAGATATTGTTCTTATCATTGTTCTAGACTCTGAAGAAGGTTAGAGAAGTGTTCTTCCTCATTTGAGTTTCGTGAACCTCTGATCTTCTATTGTCTAATTCGTTTCATATGCACTTCATTCATAAAAAGATTATTTGTTTTAATAAAACCATGTCTGAGTAATTTATTCATTAGATCTAGGGTTTACAAGGGATCATTCTAAACGGTTTTGATTTGTGGAATAAGTCACGTGATTCTTCACTACAAACAGTATTTCATATTTAGAGGTGACGTAATTAACCACTTTTAGATCATCAAGGTCGATCTTTCTACCGGAGACGGAGATAGAGACGCCAGAAGAGTTTGTAGTGAGCAAGGTGCGTTCTAAATCAAACGAGAGTTTGTTTAGACACCTTGTGAACAGATCTAACTTGTTCCCACTAAAGCTTATTTACTTCCAGCGACAATCCAAAGAGATTTGAGATTTATGGATTTAAATAAAGGCTATTTTCTAGTACACCAATAGGATCTAGTATTTTAAAGTGTCTAGAGTTCAAGAAGTCACCAATAAACCGTGATCCTGAGTTTTCCCAACTGATTTCCCTTAGATCTAATGTTTCTTTTAAAGTTTGCAACACATCACAAGTCATTAGCATATTAGAATTGTCATAGTTTGGTTACATTTGCATATGAATCCAAACTAGCCATAGCTCTCTGTGGGATCGATAACCTAAATACTACAACTGTACATTGTGCACTTGCAGTTAATTTTGGGTGAATAACTTCACGCATCAAGTTTTTCTGGCGCCGTTGCCGGGGAGCTTCGGTGTTTAGTTTGGTTTTCATTAGGAATTTTGCATTAAGATTTCGCATAACATTGCATCAAGATATTTTTCGATTGAGACGTCTGGAAACCTTTATTCTGATTTGATAGAGGCAACAACTCATGATGAATCAGGAAAGAGAAACACAAAGCCGATCAATTGAAGAGGACGAACACCCGAGTCGACCGACTATATCACTCAGTCGACCGACTCGCGATCCACCTCAAGAGGAGAAGAAAGAAAAACAAGAGAGAGAGGAGGAAGCCACTGAGACAGCCAACGAAAGCCGTATCAACATTGCTGAAAGTTCTGAAAACAAAAAAATGGAGGACAAATCCAAGGTAGCACAAGGAGTGATGAGCATGTCAACATCGAACAACTTGACGAACAATCTTTCAAAAGAAGAGAAGAGGGAAGAAGAAACAACAACCGAATCTAAACAGATCCTCGACCCAAAAAGCACTGAAGGACGCATGATTCAACTCAAATTCTAGAGAAACAATTCGTTCCATCCGCACAAACCCAGTCGACCAGACCCGAGTCGACCGACTTCCACGAAGTCGACCGACCTGGAGACAGAAACCTAATTCGATTACTTTCAAGACGGAAAGAGAAGGTCAACAGGAGATGCCTGGACTAGAAGACGATGTCTATGCTACCACTGAACAAAAGTTCTACCCTAGACGAGGGTATGATCCAAACCACATCAAGGCCGCACTAAAAGAACGTGAGCTCAACATCAATACCAAGGTGATACGAAGTCTATTGGAGATTGAGCCTTATGAGAATGGAAGAAGCAGCCCTCTGAGACACTTGAAGGAAGTAGAAGACACATTGGCACGAACTGCCAAGGATGAAGGTACCTATCGCAAGTTATGTCTACACCTTTTCAACTACTCTTTGTGTGGAGAAGCTCTACTTTGGTATGAAAGACTTGAATCCAAGAACATCAGGACGTGGAAAAATCTGAGGGAAATGTTTATTGATAAGTTCTTCGTTGAACCACGAATGAACATTGCATCATTTGCGCAATCCGAAGACGAGACTTTCAATGAAGCATGGAGAAGACAGGAGGACCACCTGCGCGATTGCCCAAATCATGGCTTCAACCCAAAGGAGTTAGTTTCAATCTTCTATAAAGGTTTGTTATGGGAGAATCAAGTCATCCTGGACACAATGAGTAACGGAAATTTCGACGCTCTGAAATTTAAGAAGGGAACCCAGCTAATACAAGATTATGTAAGGAGTGAAAGCGCGAATAACAGGGGTATCAGTCAAATCAAAACATCAAGGCACGATAGGGAAATCCAAGAGATCAAGAGGAGGTTACTAATGATTGAACTTTCAAATCATGGAAGAGAAGAAGATGCCCATTACCAAGGCAAAAGGAAGGCTCAAGAGCAGCCAACCCGAGGACCCATGCAAGGTAACACGATGAAACCACTTAGGAAGGTACAACAAGATGGGAATTACAGATGGATGAGTATGAGCAATCAACAAGAGATCGCTGAAGAAAGAAGAAGGAGAATGGTGAACGAAAATCTTGGAGGAGAAAATCAATATGGGAAGCCGCGAAGCCATCCTCATTTGAAAGTAGATATCGAAAGAGGAGCTGAATCAAGATCCAGTGGAGAACTAAAGATGCTTCAAGTAATCAGACCACCAAGGAGAACCTACAATCAAGCAATCAAGACAAAGGAGCAAACCGAAGCATTGCAGTCGACCGACCTGGCCATGAAGACAACCGACCGCCACGGAGACGACCGTCTCTCACTGAGAGACGATCGACTCGACACCTCGAGCAAAGGAGCACTTAATCTCTTTCGAAGTTGTTTCACACCGATCCTCCATTCCAACTTCAGAATCCAACCACAAGGAATGACACCCAATCTGAGACTATTAAGGATTGTGGAGCCACTCAAAGGAATACCATCTCTTGACAAGAAATGAGCACTTAAGAGAATGACAATTTGCATAATCGAGCAGAAGGTAAAAGCAAAGGACCCTCCAGGTATGAGCATCACCAGTCCCAAGATGCAGGACGTGAAGTCACTGGAAAACAACCCGCAGTACGTGAACAAGATCAAAGGAACAAAGAAGGTTGTTGAGGAATCAAAAGGGCTCATCCAAAAAGGGAAAAACCAGTTCATGACGAGCAATTCAATCCAATTTAAGGAGATAGGACCACTGCAAAAAGCTGTTCCGAGTGCCTCAGCACAATTTCAAAACGAGGCAAGTACAGCAACAGCCAATCATGCATTCAGAACAGAGCCGGAAGGGAGAATCATTAACCATCATCCGTAGTCAACCACTCAAGACACCTCTACAGCATACAGTTACAACCGGCCACCACCACTGAACCAGATTCCACTACCACCACATTACTTCCAATTCGTGAAGGAAGAAAGATTCAAGGCACTAGAGAGAGTAGCGGAGGAGCTTGTGACATCTACGCAGAGTCAGATGACCAGATTAATAACCCTTTTTGGCAGAGTGAGCAATCTTGCATTCCAAAATGCAAATGATCTCATCATGATGAAGACAGCCCAGTAACTGGTTACAACTAAGGCAATACAACATCCGATTGTCGTTGGCGAACATCAAACGGATACACAAGTCGACCGACCGTACTCACAGTTGGCTGACCATTGCTCTCTGGAGAAGGAATTCAATTCGCACCAAGCCAACAAGCTATTTCACACACATGATGAAGTGGAAGCCAAGAAGTTGAACCTTGGAAGTAATGAAGATGATGTTATCCGGATGAACTGCACTATAAATAGCAAGAAGTACCCCAACTCAGCTGTTATTCACGGGAACGAAGTCAATATAGTATCTGCCACCCTTGCAACAACTTGGGGAGAACATGAAAAATGTGATTTCATGCTGAGGACAGAAGACGGAACCCTCTGTGTAGCAAGGGGATTAATCTGAAATATCACAGTGCGCGTTAACAAAGTGCCAGTCGTCATAGATTTTGTTGTACTCCGCTCGATCGATTTAACCGAAGAGAAGTTCATCCTCGGACGACCATTCTTTACACACCTGGAGGTCGCAGTACGAAAATATTTCTAGTTGCCTTTTCAACCATCTCATGAGCACGACCAACCCCTACCTATCAGCAAAGTGGATGCTAGAAGCAATGTTTCCACTCCACCTCGGCCATAGTCGCCAACTTTAGTCAAGCTACTGACTGTAAACAAGCGCTGAGTGGGAGGTAACCCACTAGGTACGTTTTATTTTTATTTTTTTTAGGTGTTTTTGATTTGTTTTTCAGGCGAGGAGATTCAGCAAAACTGGACTATACGCTACCCGAGTCGACCGACCTCTCATTAGGGTCGGCCGACTTCAATTCCATGGTACCGCGTTCGATCCTTTTACAATTTCATTTCGGATATCTTCTTTTGTTACACCGGGACGGTGTAATTTAAGTTTGGGGAGTTTATCCATGCTAATGAAATTCTTGTTGTTTATCTCATGGTTTTTCGCCTTGTTCTTAGTTGTTTTTATCGAGTCAAACCGTTGAGGGAACAATGATTAATCCGGGACACTAATCACATTCTGTTTCACACTTGAGAACATTGATGCAGGAACACAGTTAGAGTCTATGACTATTGGAAAACCTTGACACAATTCAATCAACCAGAAAATACCCATATCCTTGAGTCATAAAATCCATGTAAGTCTGAGCTATTGCACTTTCATAACTATATGGGTCAGTCCTCGTTCAAAGTCATAATGAGAATGTCTGGATATCTATAGCATTCCACTATCCCTTATTTTAATGAAAAAAAATCCGTTTTTAACTAAAACCTAGTGATGAGGCAGAGGGAAATTCCTTAGGATGCCAATTATTCGTCACTAGAAGCTCGGGATCTATGCGGTTAGGAAAATTTCCTGCGATACCATTATGCATTTGAACCTTTGAGAACTTGGTTGACAGCGAGGTTAGGAAAATTTCCTATAATACCACTATTCGCTTAAACCTTGAGAGTTTCAAAAGATAAAGAAATGAATAAGTCTGGGGGAGAGTGAAGTAATTTTATGACTTCTTATTATGATATTGAAAAGGGAAGGAACTTGTTCTTTGGGCAGTACTTCTATGGTTTTGAAATAGCTGTAATGTTTTGGATTGATTGACTTGTAAATTGTGGGAGATGCATGAAAGATTGTTGAGTCAATACCCTTCCGAATGCAAAGAGCAAACCAAAAGTTCCTTTGAAATGCATGAGGTCAATTCCCAAACATAAGAGATAGGAACGGGTACTCTCCAAAGAAATAAAAACCGTTAATCCATAATAAAATGGAAACAAACAAAGAAAATTATAAAATTAAAACCCCATGGTTCTATATTATCGTGCTCAAAATTATAAAAATAAAACCTTATAGCCCAGGAAGCACCAGCGAGCCCGACTCTCATATTTGGTGAGTTCTTTAATTCAGCACAAGCCGGTAAATTCATACAAGAAGTCGAAGCAGCCAGAAGAGAAAAAAACATTTGCCATAAAATGAAAGCATTCCCATAATAAACATACCAAGAAAAGGTAAAAACCTCATATAACACTGTTCGTAGAATCATGAAATCAGTCCGGAAAAGAAATGGGACCCATCCAGACGGCAAACCAAATACATGAACGAACCACAAAGAAACAATCCAAAGAGGAACAAAAGAACAAACCAGAAGCAAATAACGCATCTTATTATTCCAGAAAAATAAAGGAACAAAATGGTTCCAAAACAGAAAACACCAAAGAAATAGAGAAACATTAAAAAATGCAAAAAAACATAATCATCTTAAGCTGGTTTCTTGATATCACCCTTAGTGGCAGCCACTCCACTCGATGGAACCGTTCCATCACCAATGTAGACACTGTTTTTCATCACAGCTCTCTTCCTTGGGGAGGTCAAATTATGAAGAATTCTCTTCTTTGAGCCTGCACCAGTCAGATTCGGCAACCCTTTACCTACCTTTCTCCAAACCACCTGAGGAGGGACAACATTTGACTGCGTCTCCAGCACATCAACAATACCATGATCCATTGACATAGCTTGAACATCCCCTTCTTCCTCCTGTACAGACAAACCAAGATCTGGTTCCTGTAAAGAAAGCGAGTTATCCTCAGACTCATGCTCAAGTTCACCATCTTCCAAGCTCTGAACCGTGAATTCCGTGGATGCTGGAACCACCACACTGATCACAGAATCTTGACCATTCATGACACTATCAGAGACCTCCATAGGAGCAACTGGATGAGCTTTGGCATCTCCACCATATCCGACGATTCAGGAAATGGGAAAAGCTCCTTCCGAGCAGATTTTGGAGCCACCTCACTTGATCCCGATACCACAACTTGATCCACATCTGAGTGAAATATATTATTAAGAGTATATAATACTTGTACTTGGTGCGGACACATATTTAAAAATTTAGTCCAACTACATTTATGCATGTGATCTTTTTCAATTGTGAAAAAAAATAATTATTGCCAACTAGATAATCTTTAAAATTAAACTAAACTCTAACGGGATTTATCCAAAAGTTATAATCTGTAAAGAAAAAAAAACTGATAAAAATTAATTGAATGATATCAAAGACATATTAATTAAAAAATAAATAAATCCACCAAGTTTAATAATTTTTAAAGGCTTAAAAGATATCCCAAAGATTAAGGTTTAATCAGTTAAATATATATATTTGTTTTGAAAAATGAGTTTAACTCTAACAATAATACAATAAATTACTAATCTTAAAAGTAGAAGGATAATACATTTTGAAAGCTAACAAAAGTTTTCAAACAATGAATTTAAATCATGTAAAAAATTATATAGTTCAAACAAAAAACGAATTTAACATTTTAGCAATGAAACAATAGATTACTATACAAAGCTCATGCAAATGTAAAATTGTATAATAGGTTAATGACTCTAAAATATCTATTTAAATATATCACAAGAAGACTAGATATAGTTACAATTTTCATCGAGGAAGTACGACCAATGGATCAAAATACAAAAGAAAATAAACCAAAAGAAGAGATCTATGAGTTAAGAAAAAAATTATTTGGAATGTCGTCACCTCTTTGTATGTGAAGTTACATAAAAAATTTTCGTATTCGATGTACATGAATGAAAATATGCAGTAACAAGACTACTATTGATACTAAAGATTGTAGTCTAGAAAACATTATCTCAACATATTGAATTGAGAAAACAATGTTTACACAATGGTTTGAAACGAACGTATGTAATACACTGAAATAGATTGAAAAGCATGGACATAAAGGAAAAAAAAAAAAAGATAAATAACTTTATATAGATTGATGATTCAAGATGACTCTTGATTTTTCAGAAACAGTAGGTGGGATTAACGATTTATTACATGTGCCACATAAAGTATGTAGCATAGCTTTCACATGGAAAAAAAAAAAAGAATAAGAACAATTGATGATCCACCATAGCTGGCGACATATTCAATCGAAAAACTCTTCTACGAAATATTTTATCAACAAAGCTGCAAAACTATGGAGACAAATATTCCAATCAAGATATATATCTTTAGTTTTATATTGACACCTAATCTATTATGAAAATTGAAGTAGCAGTCCTGACACAATTGGCGTACGCAAAATATTTTGTGAAGGTTGGAGATTAGCAAGTCAAGATTTCGGAAAATTGTGCTTACAAATAACATCTGAGTCTTCTTTCGACTAATTTTGGATACGAGAGGAACAAGAACTAGTAAGTGAAATGATGAGAGCCTTGATCTGCTCTTTAGATTCTATGATCAGTGAGATACAAGTGTCTCGAGTAAGGAGTTGCTGCCAACGACAAAAAAAAAAATCAAGTTAATAGAAGCGGCGTCACATGACTATTTATCGATTCCAATACATCTTATCAAAAAAACGCTAGAATCTAGGTTTTATAACGTGGATGGAATCCAAGAAAACTATAGGTGAAAATCGCTTACAAGCTCTGGGTGAAGTCCATCTTTTTAAGAGCACCACCAAAATTTAGGTCTTTTACGATGGATCGAATCCAAAAAAGCTATATGTGAAAATGACTTACAAGCTATGGATGAAGTGATCAAAATGGATAATTAATGGATAATTAGCAACTTTTCTTAAGGATTTCATAAAATCGATACAAATTGAGAAACATATCCTCTGTAATATATTTCGTCATTATCTCAATTGTCATGTCTTTTTTCATAGACCAATTTTTTTTTTGTGTAAGTTTTTCAACCTCAACTCTTGGATATTTAACTTGGTTTAATCTTAATTACTAGGACAAGCTTACATGATCATGTATTGAGTGTCAAATAAACTTTAATCTCAATATAGATAAATGATATTATTATTTTTTTCAATTATCATTAACATTGTTTTGCATCATAACATGTAATTTTAGTCATATCCTTAACTATAAATATTTAAAAAAAATACAGATAATCATTTATTAATATTTTAATAAATGATTTGATAATTATACAAATTTTTAAATAATTATTTAAATCAATAATTTATTATCATGTCAAACACAAATTATAAATTCATAGTTTTAAACCGAGAAAAACCCGTACAACACACATCAAGTAATATATAAATTTTAAATTAATAATTTATTATTATGTAGAACATAAATTGTAAATCTATAGTTTTAAAGAGAAAAAAAACAGTACAATGCACATCTAGTTATATATAAAAGGGATTAAAATTGAAGAAACCACATTATACCGGAAGGAACCGTTTTTTTTTTTTTTTTTGTGCATAATTGGTTTTGAACTTTACTGTAATTGTCTCTTTCCTCGAAAACCCAGACCCCAGAAATCTCTGAAAGATGGAGAAAAAGGGGAAATCAGAGATTTCGTCAACGGAAGCTGTTCTTCTCGGAGCTCTAGCTCCAGGTGTAAATGTCCGTAGTACTTTCTCTGCGAATAGCTTCAATCTTCTTAACCCTTTGGATGCTGTTTCTTTAGTTAAATAGCCTAGTTGATCGGAAATTTACAGGGTCCAACATGGAACACTCTGAGATTCGCGTTTCTTCTGCTCGGTCTCTGTCTAGCTTTCATGCTCTCCGTAGCTTTCACCAGCGGCCAATCCATGTTGATTCTCCATGTCGGTTTTCTCATTATAATCGCCTCTTCCCTCTTTATCCTCCTTAATTGGTATGCCGATTCTTCTTCTCTTATCTCAATTTTGTTCAAGCTTTCTTGTTTTTTTCTCTATTGAATTGATTTCTGTTGAAAATTTGATTGATATTGTCTTTGGACGCTATGAACTTAGATCTGATCCAAAACTTTCTCCGGTGTCTTGTTGATGATCTTAAGGTTTCTAAGATTCTACAGGTTTTACTTTGGGGTTGAGAAGGATTAAGGAAAGAGATGAATTTTTTATGCAATCTTTTAGCATCTTTAAGAGCTTATAACCTTCACTAGCTCTGCTTACAGTGACTTTGTTATGCAGGTTTCTTGCTCAGGTAGGGCTTGTTCCAGTGGAGACACAGATGCAGGATCTGAACTTGGCACCTAATGATAAAACCAATTGATCACGCTCACACCAGAATTGTCTTGAGTTATAATTTTCTTAATTATTTACAAGTATACAACTTTCAAAACAAGAGAGATCAAGCAAATAGGAGGATTGGATCGGTACAACAAGAAGTTACAGTGTCTCTAGGAAACAGAATTTCAAGACATCAGTATTTGCATTCTCTTTACACTTTCCTTGCTTCTATCTTCCTTTTTGCTTTGTTTCGTTTCGTTTCTTTGGGTTTGAGAAAACTGCAAAGGGAGCTGACACAGGAAATTCATCTTGATCAGAATTTGATTTGCTCTACATTACTTCCTTTTTTGGTTTCCCTTCATTCCCCCCATTCCATGTAAGAAGATGGATTTCAAAACTTTTGAAGTAACCTTTGTATGTTTGTTTATGTACAACCAAACCTTTCCTCAATTCATGTTCTCATTGAGCAAGAAACACAAGGAGACAAGTAAATAAATGTAGGTTGTCACAACCTGCAAACTTGAGGCTCCCTCCCTCGTGCATCTTTAGTTGTTCATATAGCAGGAGAAGATCCATCCTCCTTCGTTCACTTTTTGTCTCTCAGATATGGAAGAAACGGTCAAGTGTTTGTTGAGCTTTCTTGACCATTGCAGAGCTTCTCTCCTCTAGATTCATGGTGTTCCTTGTACAGCTGAGGGTGAAACGTTGAGTTTTCATAAGAGATCACTGGTTGTTCGTTTGGTGTCCCGTACCTAGCTAAGAGACTGAATTTGGGAGATTCACGACCCAATAAGGCCTTTGAATTGTTTGTCCCCTGAGCTTGGTTCCGACTTTCTCTGTACCGACGTAACCATTCAGAAGAAGAAATCCTACCGACTGGAAGGTTTGTATATGGCTTCATGAATCTTGCCTGGTCATAGAGGCTCTCTGCTTTGTCGGTATTACGAAACCAAGAAGCGTCTTCAGGCAGTAATGGAGCAGAAGGTGTAGGAGGTGAATACATATCAGTGCTGCTACTAATATCAAAGGATGTAATAGGAGCTGTTTCATCAATTGCGCTCAACCCGTTTGGTTTACTTAAACCGACTCTTCCATTCTCTTTGTTGCTGTCAACCACCCAGGCACTCAGCGATGGGGGCCTTCCCGAGATTGTAGTATCCACTGATAGTGATATGGTTCTTCTGAAGCTCTCATCGGATGAAGTTGTTTGGTTCGCTGAAGTTGTGCTATTGTCAGAAGAACTAATCGGAGCAGACTGACACCTTAAGAGCGGCTTGAGAAGAATGACTTCTTCCTCTTCGTTAGATTGCAGTTCACCTGTAACTGAACTTGTGTAGAAAAGAGTCCTTTGCTTGTCAAAGAATAACCACTTCTTGTGTCTACTAGCGATCGCAACAGCGGAACTAATAATCCGTTGAAGACGAAGCTCTTTTCCTCTATCAAAACTCTCTCTTAAATCCATATGACTTGAGAAATCCATATCTACTTGTATAGGAGCCAGAGGAGCTAAGGACCTCAGTTCATGATCCTCCCAAAGAGCTACCACCACTCTTTTGTTTTCGCCTTTCCCTTTTAACCGGTTCAAGAAAACAACAAGTTTACCAAAGAAGTAAGATATAGCAATCTTGCTCTTCTCATTAAACCTGCATTCTTGTTCTCCGTCTTCTGCTTTGTGTAGCAGAAACGGTAAGTATTCCAGAAATACAAGTAAAGCAGGTAAGAGAGGAGAAGAATCCAAGCAACTCGTCTTCAAACATCTCTCAACAACTCTCCCCATGACGATGAACACCATAGTTATTGCTAGATTCGTTAGCTTAACTTCCTCTGATCCACTAAACTCGGCTAAATTGTGGAAGATGAAGATGAAAAGTGCAACAAGTTGGAGGATTCTATAAGGACCCTTTTTAGCCGCGTCCATGACTTGATAAGACTCCAACATAGCTTCTAGATAACTATCATCTGCTACAAACGCTGCTTCCAATTCTCTCATAGTTGATGCAAATGTGTAACCAAACTCATCAAAGCTGAGAACAAAACCATAAAAAAATCAAGAAAAGAAGAGTTTGGAAAAATTGATGTACTTTGAATGATTCAAAAACTGACCTTGATTTAAGGAAAAAGAAGCTCATTGTTCGAACAACCAGTGGCCACATATCAGTTCCAGCTCCTTTTCGTTTCGAGTAATCGCTCTTGGATGGGTTTAAGAAGTCAAACTGTGCATCAGTAGACAGAGACTGCAAAGAGGAAGACCTGTTCTTTTCAAACAACAAAAGGAGATTGTTCCAGGCACCAGGGAAAGGTTCTTTCACAGCTAAGCTTCTTACACAGTGGTACAGAGCCAAGAACTCATCACCCACATACGTAGCCAATACAGCTAACTGGTTATGAGGATTTCCACTATCAGGCCAAGATTTTGCAGCTTCAAGATAGTAAGTAGCTGCAGTTGACCAATCAGGGCGTTCTTCATGTGTTTTCAGATACTGTGCTTTATACCTTTCGAGATCTCCAAGACAAATGTAGAACCGATGGCATAAGAATCGTCCAGATTCCTCCGAAAGTCTGACTTTTGAAATCAGGTTCTGGTAAAAATCAGTGGCTCTTGATAGAAAAAGCTTGAGAGCTTTCATATGTGTGAGAGGATCATCTGCTTTAATGCCTTTGCGGAACTCATCCATGTGTTTATAGTGGAGTTTCCAGAGACAGAACTCTACTTGTTGAAGCTCTTCTCGCTGTAGATTGCTTTTAAAGATTTGCTCGTAGGTAGAAACTGCTTTCGTGTATACTTCTGACACATCCGGATTCAATATACCCTTTGAGTGGATTATTGTCCATAGCTGATTCTCACTTTTGTTTACCTGAGAGAGAAAGATGATTAATAACTTAACTGTGGAGCAGTAAGCAAAAAGCAACAAGCTGGGTTTTACTTGCCTTTAGAAGAAATTTAGGGGTTTCTTTATGTTCAGCTGAATCGCCATTACTCGTTTCCATCTTGTTTCGAAAATATCGATGAGTATGTTGGAAATTTGGAAAGATAAAAAGAAGAGAGCAGAGAGGGAAGAAGAAAATCGGAGAGGACTTGAGAGGAAGAAGCTTTTCCTTTGACGTACGGACGTTGGGAAGGGAACAAAGTAAGGGAGAAGAAGCCAAGAGAAGCGAATCACATGGAAGAGAGAGAAGAAGAAAGATTTGGGAGAGTGGTTTTTGCCTTAGTTGTGAAACGGACAAAGTGGAAATGTAGCTGAGGATGATGACAATGATGACTTAGAGGTGGATGTGTATCTAATCCATAATATTCCACCTCTTATTGTTTCTCCTCCAAATACCCACTTTTTCTTCTAATTACGTTTTAATTATATTAATTAGAGTCTTCATAATCCCATCCTTCCAACCTTCTTCTAATTATAAATTCATACTCGAGGCAAAAGCTATTGTCACTTGCTATCACATCTCTAAAAAATGACTAGTCTTTTTGGTTATACATGGACCCATTCAAATTAAAAACAAAGACAAACTATACACGTAACTGGAAGGAAATTTTCTGGCATAATTTCTCTTCGCTTTCATTTTAAATATACAAAGATAAGAAATATGAATATCTTTCATGATTGATGTCGACCTCATGCTTATTCAGTTTTTTATTGTTGATATTCAAAAGCACCCGATGACAAACTATAGAGAAGACCGTAAGTCAATGGGCCAATTCTATTTTCTCTAACCCAGGCCCAACTATGAGAGGAAGTGTAGTTTTTCTCGATTATATAATTTAATCCAACAATTTTTACAATTAATATTTAAATTCTATATAGACATTGTCAATAAGATAATTCATTCATTTAAAAATAAGTGAGATAAAATGTTTTATTTGATTTAGTCTACTCTTTTTACTATCACAATGGCACATCAACGTAGTTTTCTCTTTATGTCTACACAATTAGTATATAGAGAATAATAAACTAAAGTTGTCGGATAAAAAAAAATAAAAAAAAATAGAGAATAACTAACCTAACAGCCGAGTAAGTAAAACTAAGCAAAGTACAAACGAGAGATGCAGAGAAAAGTTGGTTCTTGTTCACTAAAGTAATTAAACAATTCAAAACAATTTGGGGTTAATACGTAGGAATCAAATGCAGAAATACTCCACTTGCTTATAATAAAATCTTAAATACACCACTTTTTGAAATGAATTTATATTTTATTTAATTTAAATGAGAAAACTTTTAAGATGTCTAAAAATTCAGGGGTATATTTAGTTATTTGCAAACCCAACCACGAAAATCCGTTGGAATTAGATCAGGTCTCGGGTCAAAGATTTAATAAAATTTTCTAAAATTTCCCAACCTATTTTTTTACCGACAATATCTCTAGGAAATCTTGATTGAGCTTAATCGTCCTCATCTTCTACAAAATTTGTGAAACTGGAAAGCTTCGACATCATCAAATTGAAATCGAGGTCTTGTCATAGTCGAAACTCATCGAAATCGTGTCTTCGAGTTTGAACCTAGCTAAATCGAAATCGATTTAGAAAAATTAGAATATGTGTTGGATTAGGATCAGAATAACTACTAAAGTAGGAAAAATATGAAATTAACTATCTCGGTCCTCTAAATAGGCACAAATACTTCTGAATTCATGAAAGCAAAAACAATCTCTTTGAAATTCTCCATTTCATACCGTAATACTAGACATAACTAATGTTTTTAAAATAGAACCAATCCCGTTGAACCTCTCCATGTAATACTTGTAATATTAGGCATAACTACGAAGTTGTTTTATTACATGTAATATTAGTAATACTATGAAGTTGTATTATTACAGATAATATTAAGAACAACTATATAAGAAAGAGCCATGAAAATAGGATAATCTTGATATGAATTATCAAAATAACAATAATAATAAATATAATAATAAGTAAATGTGATTTTGAACAGTTTTAAAAACAAAATAATAAAATTTTCGGGTCCGTGCGATGTGATGGGAAAGAAACTTGTAGAGTGGTTTAAGTGGAGAGAGATAGACATAAAATGAGCAGTCTCTCTTCCTTTGGATTTCTAAATCGAAATGAAATTTACAATGGGTTCCGTCTCATCCTCAAACTGGAGAGTTCGTCGTAAAACGACATTGAACAGTCTATGATTGCGATGAAAAGGACCGTTTCCACTCCTCTCACTTCCACCGGATCTAGTAGAAGCCGTTCTTTTCAAGGTCCCGAACAACTCATTCAGAGATCTATGTCGCGCAAAAGCTGTTTGTTAAACCTTGAGGAACATCATGAATGAAGAGTTATTTTACCAAGGATTTGACCTCCAAGCTGTGCAACTATGTGAGCCCTGTATTACCACATAAGTTGTTGTAACTTTTTATTTTAAGTGTTATTTTCATAGGAATACGTCGGTGATCTACCTGAAAGGCGCTGACACTTTCTTCCATGAAGGTAAACTCGATGAAGGCCTTTCTCTAATTCAAGAAGGAGTGGAAAGAGGATATGATCAAATCTTGTATGTATATGAACGTATAAGATGAATTTGATGGCCACTTGGTGAATCTAAGCCGGAAGTTCGCTCAGAAGGAGAGAAAGAAGAGGGAACGTTGGTCAGTCGAACCGTGGGTCTCCAGAAAATCCTGATTTTTTCAGTTAAAAGGCAAATCAAATCGATATTGGGGAACTCGCCCAATGCAAGTGTGTCCTTACCGATCATGATTATCGTTGGATTAGGCTTTCTAATGAGGGTGTGAAAATAGGTAAGATGTGTGATCCTTGCTTTTGGAAGATTCACATATTGGCATTTTCCAAGAAGTACCCGAGTAAAGTGCACGATTCCCCATTATTGAAATGAATTTCTCGTTCAAAACGGTTGGTAGTACTAAGATATACTAAGAACTACTACGTTTTTTTAGTATCTTTTGATTAGATGTTGCTAAGAATCTTTTGATTAGATGTTTCCGCTCAAAAAAGTAGTACTTGGTAATGCTAGTAATATTTAAGGATCCATTTTTTGGTTAATTTTGTTGTTGGGAATACTATGTTGTGTCTATTGGAATCGTATATATGTCTTGAGTTTTTTTTTCGTATAAATAATTCAGCTTTATTAAATTGTTTTGTTGGAGATACTATAATCAAAACACATAGGATCAAACACATAATTAAAATATTTGGTCAATACATATTACAGATCTTGAAATGTTGGAGAAATTTTAGGTTTGACTTTAGTACAAATATAACTTCATTAAACAGAACAAGACAGCTAATGAAGTAATATTTGTACTCAAATCAAACATCCTTGTTTGAGCAACAAGGGTCAGAATCCTTATATCCTTCATGGCCTTGGTTCTTTTTTCAGCCTCTATAAAGCTGTTCATAGCCACCATCCCCTCCATAACATCCTTGTGGTCATCTGGCTTCGCTGTATCATAGAAAATTTTCCGAGCTCATCAACCCTTGCCTCCAACCCCTCAGTATTCTGCTTCATCAACTCAATCCTTCATTATAGTCTCGTCCCACCATTTTATTACGGCACATCCTTCAGCCTATAAAAAAAATACACAAATCAAACAGAATATCAAACAACTAATAAATAAAATCATCTTACTGAATAAAACAAAACTCATTGAGCCATTTGGGTAACCGTAGTATCTCCTTTCCTTATCAGGACTGCAGGAACAAGTCTTGAGTACGATATCTTCATTGCAGTAGCACTTGGTAGGGATCCCGTATTACCTTTGAGGTTTTCATCTAGAAGAGAATTCTTCATCGTAGTATGACAAACTCCTAGTCCCTGCAGAACTCCAGCTGTAGCTAAAAGTTCGACCCATCTCCTTAGATTTATGAGTCGAAAAATGAGACGACGTTAGTGATGTGATAGCCAAACGCAAGTCTCCTAATCTTGTTGAAATCTGAATCCAAAACCAAGAATTAACCCCCCCCCCCAATCAAGGTTTGAATCTGATTTGAAACTACAAATTGAAACCCAAATTTGAAACCATAGATTGCAAACCTAAATTGAAACCCATATCTGAAACCCATATTTGAAATCCTCAATTTAGAACCTAGATTGATCTGAAACCCTCAATTTAGAAAAGTACTTTTGTCGGGGTTGAGTAGTCGATGGGAATCGAAAATAGAGAGAGATTGAAACGAGAGGATTATAATTTCATGTTGTCTATAGATAAATAAAATGAATGAGAAATTAAAGAACATAGGCGATTTTTCAAAATCAAAATTTCCCCTAGAAGAACCTAATTTTTTGAAATTTTGATTTTTTTAGCGTTAACATATTATTTCTTCAAAGTTGTACAGTTGTACTCACTTTCAAACACTTGCACTTTGAGATTTTTACTAATAATTAGTATTACCATGACCTAACCTAAAATATTTTGGTTGTATCCATTATTTATGATTGTTTCATATAAGCCCAGACATTTACATAGAAAAAAAAGAGCATTATCATAATTATAGTTGATTTCCATTCACACCATGGATAGACACAAACAAACTGTTCTTAAAAGTATAAGGTATTTGATGACAAAACTTAAACTTCGATTAAGAGAAATGTGAAATTCAAACATAAACATAATCATAATTAATACAAGTTTATTACACTTTAACATAAACACAATCATAACATAAGCAGAACATAAGCACAATCATAGTTGTACAAGTTGTTCTTGGTTGTAGTACCATATACTGATAGAACATGAGTAAATGGAGACAATGTCTTAAAGTAAAAGTTACTTTAATAGAATAATAATAAGTAACACTTTACTTACAATCATTCCTCCATAGTAACGTTTAATGAAGGTTGAAAATAGATATACATAGATTCATATAACACTTTATTCGACCTACATATGGTTTTGTTGAGAGCTTTTGGAGAGACAAATCCAGCTACTTTGTCCATTTTTAGAAAAGATTTCAAACTCCTTTACCCTTAATATTATTCTTTTTCTACTTTCTACTTTTTCAATGTTGTTTAATTCAACCATGCTAGAGTAGATATTTTGTTAAGTACCAATCCAAAAAAACTTACAACATAGAGTATTTCAAACTGACCAGGGCTTTGCCATTTCGGCAATGAAATCATTGAATTTGCATAACTCGAAGTACCAAAACCAGGAACCGCAGAAACTAGGGTAGGGGCACCAGCCGTTAAGAGTTGCACATGGGCAATGCTGTGCCGGATCAACCCGATTCGAAGCTTGTTTCCAGATCAAAGGTAACTCGTAAGGCCAAACCCACTAAATCTTCTATGTCATGAACCTCCTCATACGTTTTGCGAAGTCACAAGTCATCTGAGGGAAATGTGGTATTATTCCTTCGTTATCGAGCGACATAATTGGTGTGATCATTGTGGAGGAGTATTTTGCAATTTGGCACCCTTTGTTTCCAGCAAGTTCCATCTTCATTAGACCCTCATTGAGCAACTGGAGCTTGTAAAACTCATATATGCCCCTCAATCAGACAGCGCTAGGACTTTCCGCTCTGTAGCATCTCTCATATAGAACGCCACGACCATCATCCGCTAGATCCATCTTATCCACGAAGATGAGATCAACGGTCTTGTAGAAATCTTCACTGTGCCATGGAGTGTTCAAATTACGTTGAGCAACTCTTGTAGAGGCGAGATCTCTTAGGCTGCGCTCGCAGACGGAAAGGAGTATGAAATGGTGGAGTTTTGGTGGGAGTGAAGTGATGTTAGTGTTGGTGTTGGTGTTGGTGTTGTTGTTGTTCATGGTTCTTCAGAGAAATCAGAGGAAGAGAGAGATAATTTAAAAACTTTTTAATGGAAACCACACCAATTGAAGGGAGTTTAAGATATAGATAGGAGACAGTATATACATAAATGTTTAAATGTGACTTTTTAACTTTTGATGTGACTATCTGCGTTACTTTGTGAACTGTGTTCAATACTTTAACAACGCTTCACTAGAGTAACAATGATGACAATACACATCATACTAGGAACTTAGTTCCGTGTAGTTTACAAATACAAATGAATTAAAAACATTAATCACCATTATTAAATTAAAAAAATTAATCACCCTTCATAAGAGGAATATTTTCTCATTTTCAATATGAAAAAAGGTAAAAAATATCAACATAACCACAAATAACTACATATTGAATTTAATTAGTAGTTTCAATTGTACCCTAAATAGTTTTTTAAATATTCAAACTTTTAAGTGAATTTTCACACCCAATTTTTTCTATCTAATTGCCCCCATATAAAAAAATTTCTTTCATTTTTCCCATAAAATTCGAATCTGAGATCTACCCGGACTAAACCGAATTTAAACCGAATTGAACCCAATTTTGACCCAGATTTAATATCTAAACCCGATTATAACCCGACCCGAATGAAAAAAAAAACAAAAATCGAAAAAAATCTAAAAAATTCAAAATAAATTATAAAAATAAAATAAAATCGATTTAATCTTCGTCTTAGATTCATCAACCCCAATCTTCCTTCATATCCTACCCACTAAAAAGATTTCCTAATTGATAATATCGTACATACGATATTCTCTTGAGATCCATCAATGTGTATCACCAGTATTTGAATGAGATCCTCCATATGAGAAATGTATGTTTGTTGAATGGTTGTTCATACACCCAGCAAAAAAAGACTAAAATATAACAATGTAACTATTGATTTGTATCAGCAATACTAGTTGTACCAGTTACTTGTCTCAGTAATACCTAGTTGTTCCAATTATCCCACATCTACAACTAAGGTGAATTAGTACTAAAACATGAGTTTTTCCATTTGTCCTACAGATTCACTACGATTCAACTGATTCAATCATTGAAAAACCAAAGCAATTCCTTAATTAACCGAGAAAACCAATCCAATATCTATTAATTAGCTAAACCAAAACTTTCAGTTAATTAACATCCTATATCGTAGATCGGATCCCAAAATTGTGAGAAACTGCTCTAGAACCTCATATTTAAGCTAATACACTTCCCCAAAGTAGATGAACTCACCTAAGAACCGGTTTCAAAGGTGGTTGTCGGTCGGAGGAGGAGACGACGAGCTGCTTTAACTTTTTCGGGTATATTGGTTTCTAATTGGTCGGGATTTTTGATTTTTTTTCTACATGATTTTTTTTATTTTCTTCAAAAAATGTCATTTGTTAATAATAATATATTGGAATATCAAGGGAAAAATGGATTAATTTCATTAAACGAAGAGGAGTAGTACAGATTAGTGGATGATGACGACATAAAGCATGAATCAGAGCTAGAACCGGACCCATCGAGCTAACCAAAAGGAGTTCAAATATTCCTTTTGATCCTAACCGGCCAATTAAAAAAGCACTAACAGAAGTTTTCACCAAAGGTTCAAAGCCACTTCTGGAGTAACATGGAGCAACTAGAACCTACACAAGAAGAACTTAGCCAAGTCTTGAACCCATTGGCTTCAAGACCCCCCAATAAGGCGCTATTCACAACAAACCAAGTGAAACACCTTAAAACTCATGCAAAATGTTAAAGCCACTACATGTACCTGAAAGAGGACTCAAAAACAAGTAAAAACCTAGAAGATTTCACGCTCAGATCTCCAGACCCTTCTTGGTCTTCACGAAGCCATTATAGATCATATGGCGACCAAACCAAGATATTTGAGGAACGACTTGGAACCAGCTGAAGACACAAGTTTCTTTAGACTCATGAAGGCCCAACAAGTCCAAAAAATGTTGGAGGTTTGTACCTAGACACACCGTTTGAAGACAAGAAGTCTTATTAGAAATTTTGTGCCATATAAGAAAAGTATCCACTTTCCTTTCCGAGACACATTTCAACATTTCCAATGGAAACCATAAGATCATTCAAAGCTGAAGGCGGCATTTTGGGTCTACTCGTAATCAACCTAAAAGTCTCCTCAAACAATATTTCTAAGTCTTAAACCTAGACTAATATATTCTTAAATAGTAGATAGAGGTGAGTAGAGGTTATTGAACCATATAGAATGAGAGTTACTAGTTGATAGTTGGTTTGGTCTAGCTATATAGGATGTAAAAGGTAAAGGGGGGGGTTATTGTTTTGATTTCCTAAGCCTACTAAGAAAAAAGAAAAGAAAAGAAAATTGGCTTAAGTTAACCTAAAGATTAAACAAAAGTAAAAAATGGTAGAGGTTTATATGGATTCAAAGATTTTTGCAAAGATCGGTTGTGTAAAGTTCTGAATCTAGTGGTTTGGAATCTACTACTCGGCTATCTCCATAATGGTGGCGGTTCATAGCTCGCATCACTTAGTCAAGCTATCTATTTAAACCATTGAAAGCAACTAAGTGTCCTTACAATTCAATGAACACCCTACAATGTTCTCACTAAATCGAATGGGCATGTCTAGTGATAGAATTCTCTTAGGATAGGCGTAGAATAATTTTGAGCTATAAACGCACATGGCTAAACTCATGCATACGAGTTGGCTTGTCCCACCTAACCCTTAATTAACCTTTTCTACCTAAGATAAATATCGTAATATGTCGTCCCTAACCATTCACAAGTTTGGAATTTCTACACTAGCCTTGTTAGAGAGCTTGAAGGGGAGAAGAGATATGTTCATCATCTTGTATAAGAGTTTGATACTCCGAACCTCTGTACTTTTATGAAGTTTGTTTCGTGCATCATGTTGTGTTCTTCCATAATCATGTTCGAGTAAAAAACTTGTTAGACTTAGGATTTCAATGGATCGATAAGATAGTTTTTTTAAATAAGGTTTTTTCCTCGTGGTTCTTTGCTACGAAAGTACTAAAGGCTTAAAATTTGCGTCATGAACCATGTTTTAAGATCTTAGGTTGATTTTGATTATGAAATTCTATTAGTGGAAACTTGAATTATCTGTAGTGAGCAATGTGCTTCCTTAACCGAAGTTTCTTTGGTTTGGATACCTTTTGAACAAATCTAACTTGAACGCCTTAATGATTGTTTATATTCAGTAAAAATTCAAAGTAAATTTTGTATTTAGTTTATAAAGAAAGTCGATGTCTTGACTTATAATTAGGCCATTGAAGAATAACGTGTTTAGAGTTTGGGAACCATGTTGATTTAATTTTATGCATTCATTGTTACCTAATGAATTTCCCCTAGATCTAATGCCCTTAAACCAATGATGAACTCCTGCGTTTTATTTGTGTTAGTTTAATTTCAATTGCACTAGTCCCACTAATCATGTTTTGCTTTAACAAATTTCGAAGTACTGAATCCGTAGTTATCCCTAGGTTCTCTGTGGGATCGATAACTGATGTATCGTGGAATTTGTCAGTTTTCTACCATGATACAAGTGCTTTTATAGAGTTTATCTAGGATTTTTTCGTCATTTATTCAAATTTTACAAGCAAATGATATTTTGGAGCAATACAAGCTAAAGTGAATAAATTTAAAGCAAAAGTAGCAAAGAGAGATGTAGCGGCAGAATTTGAGTTCCAGAAGTCGGATAACCTTTGACCCACTTACCCGAAAAACCAGGAGATGGTCTACTTATAAATTTGTAGGCGCAGAAGTTAAATTTATTCTCGATTCATCTATTGGATATCTGGAACCTAAGATATAACCGTTTTACTGAAGACATGTCATTCTGACGGGATTTACAAGATTGACCCGTTTAGCTCTAATCAAACCCGACCTAAGTTTTAAGGTCGTTCTACTCTATGTACGATTTCCACATCTATAAAAGGAGCTCTCATCTACAGAGGGAGGCACGTCAAAGAGATAGTTCTTGCTCTATTGAGATTTCGAACCTCTGATTTTTTATTGTCTACTCTTAATTTATGCTATTCACTTCATTTACAATTTTTAGTGAATTGATCTTCATGTCTGAGTAGTCACCTTATTAGATTTAGGGTTTTTCATCGGTTTTTCTATGAATTGCTAAAACAGTTTTAATCAATCAGTTTTATCACAAGGTTATTCACTACAGTTGTTGTAAACTACTTAAACAGAATCGCAAACCATCTTTCATCATATTCAATCGTGATATGGTAGCAGAATTGCACCAGTGATCGCCTTATCTCTCTGTAGTGAGCAATGTGCTTTTGTGTCATAACCATCGCTTGTTCGAACACTGTGAACAGATCTCGCTTGAACTCTATTGCTTGTTTATCTTCAGTGACAATCCAAAATCACTTTTGAGATTTAGGTGTTTAAACAAAGTGGCTCTCATAACACACCATTGAGGCAATCATACAATTAAGTACCTAGAGTTATAGAATCAAGGGATTTAACATGATTGAATGCTTAATTCATAATTCATAGTTGCCAACTGAAATTCCCTGGATTTAATATCTCCCATAATCGAACACAACCCAACGTTTTTCATACTATTGGTTTTTCACTCACAAGGTTTCATAAGAATTCATAGATTAGCCCTAGTTCTCTATGGGATCGATAACCTAAATACTACATTTGTACATTATGCATTTGCAGTCAATTTAAGGTGAATTACTTCACATATCAATAACCTTTCATGCTTCAAACGTACATTGTGTACTTGCAGTTAGTTTAGGTGAATAATCACACATCAAGCATCATCAAACTCTTATGTACCCGTGGTGTTCGGGTTACCAAGTATTAAACATGCATTGAGTCAACTTAGAGGGGCTTTATTTGCGTGCCACATTGTGATCATGAACACCTCAATATCAAGTATTCAGTAGATCAAATTAAATTCCAAGCATTAAGAATCTTTACTCAAGTAAAAAATCCTAATTAAAATCCGTAAGTACCATAATTAACCTTAATTGCATTCTAAATCTACCAACATTGAACCATAAAAGTCATTAGTCACTCATGATTATTAACTAATCATGATTAAATAGTTACCATAATCCTAATTATTTATTAAAATAATTAAAAAACATATTTAAATAAATAAAATCAGAAGAGAAATAAAATAAAAAATAACTCAAACTTGGGGTTACATTGTTTAGACACGTCTTGTGTGTCTAAAGTGTGAGAAGTGAGATCCTTTATATAAGAAACCACAAAGGTAAATGAGAAATTTAAAATATGGTGAACTTAGTCACCAAGTATTCTGGCTAGATAAGATGTATCAACCGATACCTTTTAACGACACAAATGAGATGTATCGATTAATATCTTAGGTTGATAAGCAAAAGGATAAATGTGGTGTATCGATAATTATATCAGATGATACAACAACTTTCTTTCTTTTCTTCTTTTTTCTTCTATCTTTTCGGGTCCCTAGCTAGCACCGCAATCCCGCACTCCGCGCCTTATCTCCAAAACATACCTAAAACAACCAAAGAGTACAAAAAAATACGTGCATATGCAATATGGACTACCTAATCGTAAGAACTACTATTTAAACCTATAATACGTCTAAATGCTAAAATGTGCAAACTAAGGCCCTAAAATTGGTAGGAAAAAAGGCCTAAGAACGCTAATTCGAGATCATTAAGAGCCTATACAACACGTCCTAAGTTGCAAACCTCAATTATTCTTGCGGATCAAGGTGAGGCCATACTTACTATATGTGGATCCATGGAGCTTTAAATCACAACAACTATATTCTCTTTAGCTTGTGCTCATTCTAAAGCTTCATTCACTGAACCTGGACGTCAAAATAATCCAAAACTTTCAAGATTCAAGATAATCCAAATATGCCATGAGAAGGCCCATTTGAAGAACTTCAAAGGCCAATCCATCCAGCCTCCAAGACAATCCCCAATGTAATTGGTTCCATTATATCTTGTGTTTGTTTGTTTTGCAGGTTCTAGAACTTGTAAGAATTTTTCTCTTTAGACTAGGCTTTTGTAGCAAGTTGTGTTCAAGATTTTTTTGGTCTTTTTAACTTAATGTATTAGAATTTTCGACCCAAGAAGATTCAAACTGCTGAGCTATTAATAAAGCTTATTCTCAACTTTGTAACATACAATTTTTGATGAAATAAAATAACTAAAAATTCTTTCTAAAAAATCAACACGGTTTTCTTTGAGTTCTAAACTTTCTTTTGAGAGATTCCAATACAACTTTAGTTCTAAACTTATCACAAATCATCCATATGTGGCGTCTATCATCCCATTTCATTCACTGCTTTTGAGGAGAGTGTCCCTAGGCTAACCTTTTGAATAAATCCATTCACTTCATTCGAACATTTATTGTTCTTGTGGAGAGTGCCCATAGGCCATCCGCTTGAATCCATCTTCCACTTGTAAGATCAAGTTCCCGTGATATTACATTAGTAGAGAATAGTTTACATTAATTATTGTCTAAGAGAATATTTTAGCAACATAAATTAGGAAGAAAAGAGGTGTAAATCTTGAAGAATTAATCGAAAAAGCACAGAGTTACATCAGAATTTGTATCACAATAAAACAAAGAGAGAATGCTCGAAAAAGTTAGATGTGTATTTATAGTTAGCTTTGAAAAAATACACACTATTATGTGAAAAGTAAGATTTTATTAATGTTTTAATCGGAGGTATAATTATATGAAAATATATGTATTCACCATCCGACTCCCATCCAACCCTTTGTTCCTTTGATTAAAAACTATATTATACACATTTAATTCAAAACTCTAAAGTGATTTCCACTGTCTTTATCCATGTGGAACTGAGTAAAAGCTTCATCGAAACATAAATTAGAAAGAAAATGAACAGAAATATAGTAAAACTAATTAAAAAGGTGTTGGACTCTAGTGAAATTTGGAGCGAACAAAATTTAAGTTTAGGTTTTGGTACAATTTCTTGATTCATTTTCTCTAATTTACTTGATGAGTTTTGTTTGTTCCAAGTTTAGTTCCCCTTATTTTCTACATATCTCATCTCTATAATGTTAAAGTCGACTATTTGTCTCAAATTTTTTAAATTTTATTTTTCAGATTATTTTTTTTATAAACTCTTGCTGTCATAATTAAGTTACCTAGTTACCAATAGAAACGGTATATTTTAAATTAATGTGTGGTTGAAAATAATAATATAAAAGTATTTTTTCTATATTTATGTGGAGTTTGATAAAAGCTTTGGAGAAACAATAATTATGAGGAAAAATGGTAGAATTATGGTGGAATTGATTGAAAAGCGTAGAAGTGCACTATAATTTAGATTGCACTAGGATGAAGAAAAAAAATTCTGAGATACTAAATGTGTATTAATAATTATTTTTGAATTAAATTGCATTGTAAAAACAGTATTATGTGAAAAATTAAGACTATATTAGTTTATTTTAAATCAAAACTATAATTATATTAAAACGGATGACCACCCCCTCCAAAAGAAAAGAAAAGAAAAACAACAAATGAAGGATAGATGAAACTAATAATGACATGATTCATGAATGGCTGCTAGGTAGTGATTAAATAAATGTAACATTTATTTTAAATCTTAGTTGTCACAAACTCTATAATGGTGCTTACATGAGTGTTTGGACAATGATAATAGCCGATATAATAAAAGACAATAATGTAGCTTAATATTTTTCTATACTTTAATTAGATGTCAAAGTTTCCACGCCCAGCAGCAGCAGTAACAAATCACCGTGTGTTTTTTTTTATAACAAAAAGTTATTATTAATTTCATAGAGAAACGTAGATATTAGTATAAACAACAAATAAGTAAATTGTAAAAACAGTAATCAACGTGCTTCAATTTTGGTATAGTATATATTAATTCATCACCAATTATATCAAGATTTCTTTTGCCTTGAATTATAATTTTACCGTAATTAACAATTTTAACAATTTTATTCACAGACAGACAACAGACAATCTTCATTCATTTACTTTTTTTCTTTCATGCAATGCTTTTAAGTTTTAATTCTGAATTAATATTACGACTTGTTAATAAGTAAAGGAGTAAAACATAATTGGAAATAGAGAAAAATTGGATAGAAGATTTTATCAAATTGCCTTTTTAGTAGACGCGGAAATATGTTTATTTTGGCGAGCATTTTATTTCCTCGTCAATTTTGACTGTATATTTGTGAAAGAGTGACTTTTGGCCTTGTTTTTGGCTGAGAGATTCCCCTGATTTGAAAATTCTAAGGAATAAAAACCCTATCTGCCAATCACAAACCCTAGATTTTGCTCTGGCATCCTCCGAAATTTCTTGATCTGTGTCGCCTTCGCTCGGATTTGTTTTTATAGCTTTATTTGTTTCTTCCATTCATTGAAAGATTCATTCGATTCGATTCGATTCTGTTGGAGCTGAATTTCGCAGATCAGATTGCAATTAGACCCAGAATCGAATTCGGTAGCTTGAACAACATTGTTGAGCAATTGGGGGTATGAGCTTAAACTCTCGATCTGAATTGAGTGAAACATCGAATTGAGCTTGCTTGCTTTTGGGAGATTTGATGGAGTGATTGAAGGGGGGAAAGGGGACAATGACTGGATTGGGCGTTCGATCCAGTAGCTATGGTTCCTTGGAGAAGACGGGACTCAACGGCGTCGTTTTGCCCATCCAAACGACTACGACGCGTACCAAACCATCTAAGATGCAGAAGGAGAGGGAAGGTATCTTACATTGGATCTGCAAATTCGCTGGCCGTAAGAAGGTCGGCATGTTGCTCCTCTTCTTAATCTCCGCCGTTGTCTTCGTTCGCGTCCTTTACGTCGGAAAAGGTAATAATAGCTTTTATCAGATCGTTTTTCTTTTCATACTTAGGTAGTCATGCTAAGACAATTCAAAGAGGAGTATGCTTGTATCTTGTACCAATTTTGGCTTCACATTTGAGGAGTATTTGTGACTGATGGCTGTGTAGAGTGGTGATCGCAAAGTTAAGCTTTTATAATATCTTTTGGATTCATTATTGAGAAGGTTGAAAACTTTAAAGCTATAGCATAACTTTTGGATTTTGATTCAAGGTGATGAACACATGATGATCCTCCTTTTCCCTTTATAATCAGGTGAAGATACTCAGGAAAGTCAAGTTCCTCCGAGTCTTCATTTCAATGGCAGTTCAGGTGTAAATTATAGCATGTTACCAACAAATGAAGAACCAAACGGCAGTATCCAAAATCTATCTATTGTGGAAAAAGATGTTCTAGTGTTCCCTCCTCCTCCTCCTATGCACTTTCTTGGATACACGCTTCCTCAAGGACATCCTTGTAACAGTTTTACCTTACCTCCCCCACCAGCTGACAGAAAAAGAACCGGACCACGCCGTAAGATATAAATTCTTGATTTTTTTTTGTTTTTCTTATTCTGAGACAACTTCTAGATTGTTCTTGTGATGATGTTGAAAAGCTCTGAGATTTTCTCTTGAAGAGACACATTTTGAAAGCAGTATTGATTTGTTCTGCTTCTGCATGGTTTTTCTTAGCATGCCCTGTATGTTACCTTCCCGTACAAGAAGCAGTTGCCTTGATGCCAAGTGCCCCGTCTTTCTCCCCTGTTCTTAAGAAATTAACGTATATATATGAGGAACCGCTAAACAGAGAGACAGAGTTTGGAGGGTCAGATTTTGGTGGCTATCCTAGTTTGAAGCACAGGAATGATTCTTTTGATATTAAAGAAACAATGAGCGTACACTGTGGGTAAGTATCTTATTTCCCTCTCCTTTCTTTTTGTTTCATCTAGTAGATTTTTTTGGTGTTTATATAATAGGAGTTTCCAATCAGGTTTGTCAAAGGACCTCAACCTGGCCGAGAGACAGGATTTGATATTGATGAGGTTGATCTTCTTGAAATGAAGCAGTGTCGTGGGATAGTTGTTGCTTCAGCAGTATTTGGTAGTGTGCTCTACATGTCTATTTTGTAACCAATCTTTTTTTGACAACTTTTGTGTGTCTAATAAAGAATCCCTCTTTTTTTTTTTTTTTTGGCCCAGATGCTTTTGACGATGTAAAAGCCCCACAAAATATCAGTAAATATTCGGAGGAAACAGTTTGCTTCTACATGTTTGTTGATGAAGAAACTGAATCAATTTTGAAGAGAGAACGAGGCCTTAACGGCAATAAGAAAGTAGGGATATGGAGAGTTGTTGTTGTTCATAATCTCCCTTACTCAGACGGAAGGCGCAATGGAAAGGTAAAATATCGGTCTTGATCTTTTAAATAAGAAAGTCTATCAGACTTGTAGTTGAGAGCAAATAAAACTCCAAGAAAATCAGACATATATCTAGAATGTAGAGAGTAAAGAGAGCTATTTTGCACCTCGTTGTCTTGTAGGTGCCAAAGCTTCTTGTCCATAGGATGTTTCCAAATGCTCGGTATTCTTTATGGATAGATGGAAAACTTGAGCTTGTTGTGGACCCATATCAAATTCTTGAAAGGTAAGATGAATCCACAGCGAAATGGTGTATGTCTTTTGGAAGGTTTGCTAATTATGTTATCTTCAGATTCTTGTGGAGGAAAAATGCAACTTTTGCTATATCTAGACATTACAAGCGATTTGATGTGTTAGTGGAAGCAGAAGCAAATAAAGCTGCTGGTAAATATGATAACGCCTCAATCGACTTTCAAGTGGATTTCTACAAGAAGGAAGGGTTAACACCTTATTCTGTTGCAAAGCTCCCAATCACAAGCGGTATTGCTTCTTACTCTTTGTAAATCTCGATTGAAAAAACAAAAAAAAGAAATCCTAATATAAACAGTGGGACTGTGCAGACGTGCCAGAGGGGTGTGTCATTTTAAGAGAGCATGTTCCCATCAGCAACCTCTTCACTTGCCTTTGGTTCAACGAAGTAGACCGATTCACTTCTAGAGATCAAATCAGTTTCTCAACAGTAAGAGACAAGATCGCAGCTAAAACAAACTGGACAGTAAGCATGTTCCTCGACTGCGAAAGACGCAACTTTGTAGTTCAGGTGATTTTCTTCTTTTCATGTTTGATGACTTAGCCTCAGAAACAAATAAGGCTTAGTAACAGATCCTCACTCCAACACTCATTTGCAGAGATATCATCGGGCGGAACAAGAGAGATTCGCAAGGCAAAAACCTCCGGTGCCTAATTTTCCTCCTCCGCCACCGTCAGTTTTAATCAGCAGCGATTTGCCTAGAAAAATGTCAAGTGGAAGAGCCGTGAGCACAACGCCGCCTAGACGGCGTGGTAGAGACAGACGGTCCGGTTCAAGGGGTCATAGGAAAGCTAATTTGCCTGTAAGATTACCAGATTCACCTTAAAGACTCGCAAAGACTTGGCTTCTTCTACTCTTCAGTTCATCACCCACCACACACTTTCCAATTTTACCACACAGTATGT
The DNA here is from genome assembly GCA_900116095.1 of Euclidium syriacum. Classification (NCBI taxonomy): domain Eukaryota; kingdom Viridiplantae; phylum Streptophyta; class Magnoliopsida; order Brassicales; family Brassicaceae; genus Euclidium; species Euclidium syriacum. The sequence goes on from FPAK01000004.1 coordinate 3,122,963, forward strand.
TTTCTTTTCATTTTTTTCCTTCTCTATTGATTTCAAGGATTCAAAATCATTTTTTTAATGTATATATATATATACGCGCACATTTTGTACTTGGATAAAATTATAGTTCTACATTTTTGAACAAAGTTTAATCTACTTTAGAGACCATCCCGACTTTTGTTTTGAATGTACTGAAGTCTCAACTCTTTTCAGATACATCCACTTTGTTTCTTTTGGTCATAATTTGATTTCGTATAGTGCACATATTTAACTGAAAAACGGTATTGTCTTTCTATAGAGGAAATAATTCATATTGGATCACAATTAATATTGGATAACAATTAATATTGGATAACAATTCATATTGGATTTGTAAAAATAATAGCTCTCAATGTTCAAGAAACATATTTTTTAATGAGTCTGAAGAAACCAAATATAGATCGGTGTGAAGAAGTATCATGTGTATATCCAGAATACAAAAAAGAAGAAGAGCACATTAAGCTATGGACTGGAGCTGTAATTTGATTGGTAACGTGTTACCATGCTTTAACTTGAGTTATGAGTTAACCCATCATACAAAAGTGTTAGGAAACAAAATTTATCTTTATTTTTTAGATAATTTAGACTAAAAAACCGATAGTGTTTTGGATAAAAATTGACCAATTTGGATATTAACCTTTAAAATGAGTCTGTTTACAGAACGAGATAACCACTTTCAACTGGTTGAGACCTCTTATGAGTTAACACTAAGGTGAACTCTAGGAACTTTAGGAACTACGGGGTTGAGATCATTGGGGGGGGGGGTTGAGTTTTCTGGTATGGGATTTGAATGATGCATGAATAGTCCATCCGAGAACAAGTCTTTTGTGATAAGAACATCGAGCCACCATTCAAAACCATTCAAACTCCCTATATACCAAGTGGACCAATGACTAGGACAAGCAAAAGAATAAAGAATAGGTTCAACATCTTTCTAGGCCAGTTGGAACAAGAAGGACTGATCCCACGTGATTAGTTTAGGCCATTCATCTAACTCCATCCAAGAGCTTCCAACTGAAGGCTGTCTTCCACCAGAAGACGAGCCGCATACCAAATTAAAGCTTTCTGAGTCTATTTTTTAGAGCGCTAAAGAGCTCCTAAAAACTGGCAATAAATCTCCTAGAGAATAAGTTCAACATCTTCATGGGCCAGTTGAAACAAGAATGACTGATTTCACTTGATCAGTTTAGACCATTCGTCTAACTCCATCCGAGAGCTCCCAACTAAAGGCTATCTTGCACCACGCGCCCAAAATGACTCATAACGACCGAGGAGACGAGCCGCATACCAAATTGAAGCTCTCGGAATCTACTTTTTATAGCGCTAAAAAGCTCACAAACACTGGCTATAACTATCCCAATTAAACATGCCGTACATTAAGTATATATCCATTGGAATCTCTCATATTTGATAAGAATAAATGGGCTATATTCATTTCCAAACATGAATTCCATCTAAGCATGGGTTCTTTAGAGCTGTGAAACACTTAGGAAGACTCTGAAACAATTGGAGGATCTCAAAGACATGAAGAATCAAGTGTGAAGACTAAGAGATCAATTTTCCTCAAATTGTCTTTATTTTAGCTTATGTTTAACAACGGTTGTTTCCCCTAGATTTTGTTGTGTTTTTCCTTTTTTTTTCTTTGCATGATTGATTTTGTGTTTTTCCTTGTTTTCTTTGCATGATTTATGTGTTTTTTTCTAGTTTTCTTAGCTATATAATTATTTGCATTTGTATTCATTTTTCTTTACCATTTGATTAATAAAATTGATATTTTTTCCAAAATTTTTTGCTTTTATTCTCGTGAATTAGTGTGAGTCTGTGAGTGTCTTTAGAAGTATCAACAATCTTTCAATTTATTGTTGTTCTATTCAATCCACACTCGCTTACATCATATTGTGGGTTAGTTAGAGAAGATCATAGTCCAACTAACGATCTATCTCTATTTTGGCTCAAGACTTATAGCCAAGGCTCGTATCATTTAGGTTTTATCCCGATTTCACTAAAACATTTGAGATCAAGTGTGATGCCTCATGTTTTAGTATTTGAGCTGTGCTTACTCGATGAGGCAAGCCAATAGCCTATTGAAGTGATAAACTTAGAGAAAACCTCCATTACCCCTGAAACACCTCATCCCAGTCATCTTTAGACCAGAGTTAAAGCGTTCCGGTTTGGGCCACATCATGTCCAACCTTTTGATTGTTACCTCATTATATATTAATCAGTTCAATCTTAGAATCTAGTCTATGACTTTCACTAGTCATTTCCAGGCCTAGATTCATTACGCAGCGGAACATAATTCTTTCTACTTAAACCTTTCTAGATTCAGGTGTTATCAATCACTCAGTTCCACTTTGATTATCCTTACCCTTAGACTTTATGGATCAATCATAACTCGGCACAAGTCATGCAATATCAAGCATATATCATTCATCAATAATCTTAATCCGTTATAATGATAAACAATTCACTATACACAGTGTACTCACCTTACAAAGACACCGGGCTTCATGATGCTTGAATTATTTCACCTAAACTAACTGCAAGTGCACAATGTATAACTCTAGTATTAAAGGTTATCGAACCCACAAAGGTTATGTCGAGTTTCAGTTCTAACTGGAAAATTTGAGTGAACCTAGGTAATTAACTAGTATCTTGTCTTGTAACTTATGAATTAAGGATGCTGAATCAGAGGAAATATCGCAGGAGATATGACTAGCATAAAATCAATAACCAATAGACTATTAAACACATAAGGCATCAGTATATAGTTCCCAATTTCTTGTGGTACTATACCTATGTATTAACTACTAGACCGGAAACATTGGTTTTCAATCTAAGAGGCTCACACATGCAATATAAATTGATTTGATTGTTCATGACTTTCCAAGCCAAACATTGATTTGAACAAGGACGATATCACCTACTTAAAACCATGCATGGTAGTGCTATAGGATAATGTATAGAATAGCAAAACCTAGAGATCAATATCCTAAGTGATTAAGTCAGAATATTGTATGAAATACCAAAAAAGTAGAGAGTCATACTGAACATATCAAATTAAATGCTTTAGAGATCTATAAAACCATTGAAAACCGTAGATCCAACAAGTAAACTACTCACTCATAGCAAGCAAAACCATAATCTCTCTCTGTAAAATCCTTAGTGAGTAAAACTTCAAGGAACCTTAGGAACAAAGGTAGCTTCTTAAGGCAAAATGAAAGTTTTGGTGGCTTGAGTGTCTTTCTTCTTGAGAACTTGAAGGCTTGACCTAATTTTTCTGCTTAGTAGAGTATATATAGCTCCAGTAGTCGTGCATGGGTCGGCAATGAATCTTCAAGACTTAGGATTTTAGAATAGGCTCGTGAAATGATTTCCTTTCTTCTGACCGACCTAATCGAGTCAGTCGACTATAGTTTCCAGTCGGTCGACTTTGTCGTCTTTCGATAAATTCTTCATTTTTTCTCCAAATCGTTCAATTCTTCTCCAAATGCTCCATGACCTGAAATCTCCTGTTTATCCTAGTTAAAATGTGGAAAATGCTCCAAAACCGTATAGAATATGCATGTGAAAACCGATAAAAATATTAGTACATCACTTCACTCATTCCCGATCATCATAGGTTCTTGATCAATCCATCACTCCCTCTCTTACCCATTCAAATTCGTTCATGTTCTTGACTACTCGTCAGATCTGGATCAGGATCTACCCGTGGGTTTAAAGCATGTGAGTGTCGTTTTCTTTTTCAAAGATTTCTCTCCCTTTATGTCTTGTGTGTCTTAGGCCAGGAAATCCACTTACATACATAGGCGTCTAGGATCACATTCCCTCCATTGCAACTCTTCATTTGCCTCCTTTCTTATTCCATCTCCATCACTCATTTGGTGAAGATATAAGGTTGCATCTTTTGGCGAATAAACACATTTTTCATCAAATAAACATCTCTTTTCATCAAGGGTCACCTCTTTTCACCCATTTTCATATGTCTTTTGGACATCCCAACCGCCTTTAACTGCCTCAGTCCACTCAGCTCGGGTTCTATCTAATCAATCAACTTTGCTGGGTCAGTACCCAATGAGTTCATCTAGCTGTGTTGAATTGTCGGCAACTCTTCAAGCTGGTGCAATTGGTCACTGAGTTGGTTCAACTAGTAACTCAGCTGGTTCAGCTAGTTACTTAGCTAGTTTAGCTTGTAACTTAGCTAGTTCCACCCATTCCAGCTTTCTTAGATGGTTTTAGCTAATCATTCGAACTCATTTTGCTTGGCTAAGCTTGGTGATAAGTTTCCGAGCTACTCAACCACTTTCTCAGCTGGGTTAGTTCCATGATTTTAACCAAAGGAGTTGTCTTGAGCAACCTTGAGATCATAATCCCGATCATTGAGTCTTGTCTCGATGATTTAACTAAGTTTTTCAAACAAAACTTGATGACTCGATCAATCCTTTGATCTTACCAAGTTTTTCTTGACCATGATTCATGTTTCCTCCAAAAAAAACCAGCCCAATATCCATATCAGGATAGAGATGTTACAACCCCCACATATGAAAAGGAGTTGTATGCCTTAGTTCGGGCAATGGAGATTGGAAACATTATCTACTTGCTAAGGAGTGTGTGATCTAAACGAATTGTGACACTTTGAAGAACTTAAGAAGCCAAACTAATATGAAGAGAAGGCGAGCAAAATGGCTTGAGTTTATAGACACATTTTCATATGTCATAAAATACAAGAAGGGAAAAGACGATATTGTAGCCGACACACTCTCAAGAAGACATACTCTCATCTCTACCATGAAATGCTAAGGTTCTTGGTTTCGAATTGATTATACAATTATAGGAATCTGATCATAACTTTGCAGAGAGTTACAAGAGTCTAGGAAATGAAGCTCATGTGCCTTTCTACATTCACAAGGGCTATCTCTTCAAGGAAAACCAACTATGCATTCCAAAATGCTCCTTAAAGGATCTTATAGTTTGAGAAGCTCATGGAAGAGGATTGATGAGTCACTTTTGATTGGATAAGACTTTGGATATGCTTAAGGAACATTTATTTTGGCCTCACCTTTAGAAATAAGTGAAAACTTTCATTGCAAAGTGTATCACTTGCAAGAAAGCAAAGTTTAGAATTCAAACTGACGGTTTGTATCTTCCTTTAACAATTCCTACTTCTCCTTGGGTTGATATTTCCATGGATTTTTTGCTAGGTTTACCCAAGATCAGACACATGGTATATCATTTTTCCAAGATGCCTCATTTCATACATTGTGCCAAGACAAACGATGCAACTCAAACCACAGACCTCTTCTTTAAAGAAGGTATTTGGTGGAGGATGACATAATTTTCTTCACAGAAAAAGTGATTTTCGGAAATGGGAAGAATAGAACATGCGTTCTAAGTTGATCTAAAATATTTCTGGCGGTTTTGTCTGCCAGACATCTGTCAGATATTAATTTTTCGTTTTCCCGATAAAAATTTTCAAACCTGCCAGGAAACTGTCAGTTTACCGTCAGATTGTACATTTAAATCACCTATGCGTTAACTTACCTCATAGAATGAGCTTTTAAACATAACTGTCAGAAATCTGCTGGGTATTTTCGATGGATACCCGACCACAAATTTGTGGTTTAGAGTATACTTATAACAATCGGGAATCCGCTAAAATATGCCGAGGGTTTAATTTCATGTCAGTTTTGATCTTGTCTTTCATTTCTATGTTTATGAAATTGTATTTTTTTTTTTCCTTTGTAACATTATAAACGGTATAAATGTAACCGAGTCACTCATACAACTTTTCTCTTTTCTCTCTCGAAGAACTCTTGTTCAACTCTAGCCGCCGCCGAAACTAAAACCAAGATCCCGTCTTAGAGCCGGTGCGTGGTGGCTCCCTTCCATTTCGGCTTAATAATGACGGATCTGAAACAGTGATGGCGGGATGGAGGTGGATCTAAGAGATGACAAGGTCGGTTTTGCTCTCCATTTTGGTGGTGCTTACCTACGCCGGTGGTCCCTGTGTTAAGAGAGTTATCAACAATGGAGATGACACACCGGTCTAAGGCTCTCTAGGGCGGACTGTGGTCGGAGCTACATTGGCTCTTCGTCACAACTCTGGTTCTTCCTCAGGCAATGGTTGCAGATCCGTCGTCACTTCGGTGACTGGTTCTCCGGCCGAAGTTTTTCATCCCCATTTTGTTCCCTTCTCAGATCGATTGTGGGTTCGGAGAGACTTTGTTGCAATCGTGTTGGTTCCTAGAAAGGGGGTCCTAGCAGCGGCTAATGTATTATCCATAGGACCAAAAAACTCTGTTTTCTTCCTTACGAGCCTAGTGGCTCAAGATGGTGCTAGGGGACGGTTCTCATCTAGCTCTGGTGCTTAAACGTGAGATTCAGGTTGTGGGTCCGGCGGATGGGGTTTTGTCGGTTTCTCCGGCTAGCTTATGAAGGTGGATCGTCCAAAACTTATGCGAAGACCTGAGTCTTCTCCTGTGCTAGTTAGCTTTGGCTCGAGGACGGCCTGTACTCCTCATGCGAGATTCAACCCTATTCAAGTCATCAATTTGCTCCGAGTTTGCTCCTAAACCCTTTATTTCGGATTGTATTTAGTATATCGTCATTTGTATTCGCGTGCGCCAGAAACTTAGCCAGATTTGTGGTCTGTTTCCGAAATGGCTTTGCGACGGTTTAGCCGCATTTCATCCTTTTTAAGAGCTTGCTTCTAGGATGCTCTCTGATTATTCAAGAACCGATTGGATCTTCATTAGGGTTGTTTCACATAGTGATCAAAATGGTCGAAAATTCCGGCGGATTGGGTTCTTGTATTCTCAGAGTGGCGAACCTAAGTGTTTGTTTCGCTTCATGTAACATCAGATTATTGTGGTTGGATCATAATAGCATTGATATATCTATCAAATTCCTCCAACCTCCTCAATTTTTGAGTATTCATTTGTTGTAAGAGCTTTGGTTAAACTGTTGGGATTTTGTTGTTTTAAATTGATCGGTTTTTGTATGCTAATTCCCCTATGTATTTGTATCATTATCAATATGAATCTAAAAGCTTTCCTTGCGGAAAAAAAATCCGGTATAAAGGTTGCACTCAGTAAAATTATCCTGAATTTAAGTAGATTTAACTCAAAATTTACATTGGTGATATCAAATTATTAATAGTCAATAACATTATAATATCAAGGTTGATAAGAAAGCTTGCGAACACTGAAAAATGTAGATATTGCTCATTGTCATGCTTTTACAGTCCACATTTCAATGAGATCATCCCATGATATCTCTGAAACCCAGTCAGGTTTCTCCTGACCCCGTATCCACCTCAGCTTCAAAGTACGCAGTAGGACGCAAAACTTCAGTCTCGCTAGTGTGTGAAACTATGTCCAAACCATTTCGAGGAGATCTTGCGTCCAATTGTATCTCATCTGAAATTATACGTGCAATTCAATTAATCCTTTGTATATATCATACTTTCCACAAGATAGAGGTCTAAGAAATAATTACCGCAAACATGAAGAACCACATTTCTTTCATCAAGTCGGGAATAACCAAGTAGGTATGACAACCGCCAACAAAATTTGTTTTTAAAACTTGTATTATCGTCCTCTATACATCAATATCGTGGTTAAACCTAAATAGATGTACATGAAATATAGTGGAGTACATTAGTTAGATTTACATATGAGAAAATCACTTTATTCTAATAAAATAACTTCGCAACACACGTACCACAATGCCCCATTTGCTCGGCTGGGATGGAACACGGGCAAGTTTTGCTACCTGGTTCACCGTGGATGATGTTGACCTCATTCCACTACACGAAAACCTCCGATTTACGACTGAAAGTTACGACTGCAGTTGTAGTCGTAAAAAATAACGACTATTTTACGACTACAAAAACTATTACGACCAAATTACGACGAAAATTCAGTCGGATGTATGTAGACGTAGTTCGATCGCAAAATTTGCGACTAAATTGCGACTCGTGGCAGCAGGTAGGTATTTTAGTCGTAATTTAGTCGTAAAAAACCGGTATGACACACGTTTTTTCCGTCTCGGGGTAGGTGTAACTAATTTTTGGTAAAATTTTTATTTAGTCGCTATTTAGTAGCAAAGTAGTCGTAAAAATTCTATATATATATCGAACGAGTCTTCGGTTCTTCCATCCACATGCCATATATGTTAGATAAACTCGAAAAGATAGAGAAAGTAAAAAAACATTTTCTAAAAAATGTCGGGAAATTACAATTATAGTAATTTTCGAGATTGGATGTATAATATGTTCGATGAAGCGACGGGAATGTTATCAGCAGAGTTCAAAGCGGGGCTGCACCATTTCATGACATTTGTAAATAGCCAGTCCCTAACGCAGAGCAATGGTGGTAAGTTTTACTGTCCTTGTAATGAATGCGAGAACAATAAGTTTTATTCAGGTACAAGAATTTGGAAACATCTTTATAGCAACGGTTTTATGCCAAATTATTACATTTGGTATAGACACGGAGAGGAACTAGATATGGATTTAGGAACTAATTATGTAGATCCAACGTGGATAGGTGGTAGTGAAGAAGTGGGTAATGTAGTTGAAGATAGATATGTTGGTATGGTGCATGATGCATTCTGTGAAGACGTGAGTCATGATAACTATGATGATGAGGGAGGTAGTTTCCACATTGTAGAAGAACCGGTACGCAATCATTCCAAAAAGTTCTATGACTTGTTAGAAGGAGCAAACAACCCATTATATGAAGGTTGTCATGAAAGTCACTCATAGTTATCCTTTGCTGCTGAGCTCATACAACATAAGGCAGATCATAATATGAGTGAGAGGTTAGTAGATTCAATGTGTGGAATGTTTACTAAAATCTTACCAGAAGGAAATAAGGCAACTGGGTCAAATTACGAGACGGAAAAATTGATGAGCAATTTAGGACTCCCATCTCATGCAATCGATGTTTGCGTTAAAAATTGTATGATTTTCTGGAAAGAATACGAAGGGTTAGAAAAGTGTCGGTTTTTTAATTCCGAAAGATGGATGCCAAACGAGCAACAACGTCGGACCAATGTACCATATAGTCGTATGTGGTATATGCCAATTGCTGACAGATTAAAGAGAATGTATCAAAGTGAGAAGACTGGAACGACAATGAGATGACATGCTGAGCACCAACCGAACGAGGGAGAGATGAGTCATCCGTATGATGCGGCAGAGTGGAAAAAATTTCAAGATCAACATCCCTCGTTTGCTGAAGAACCCCGTAACGTTTATCTTGGATTGTGTACAGATGGGTTCAATCCATTTGGCCCGTCAAAAAACCATTCGTTGTGGCATGTGATCTTGACTTTATATAATTTACCCCCTGGTATGTGCATGAATACTGAGTACTTGTTTCTAACAATTATGAATTATGGGCCAAATCATCCGGGAGCTAGTTTGGATATCTTCCTCCGACCTCTTATTGATGAGTTAAAAGAGTTGTGGTTAACTAGAATCGATGCGTATGATGTGTCCTTGAATCAAAATTTTAAGCTAAGAGCAGTGTTGTTGTGGACGATAAGCGACTTTCATGCGTACGGCATGTTATCAGGATGGTCCACCCATGAAAAATTATCTTGTCCAATTTGCATGGCGGATACAAAGTCTTTTTATCTGAAGCACGGAAGAAAGACTTGTTGGTTCGATTGTCACCGAAGATTTCTTCTTCATAACCATCCTCTCAGGAAGAATAAAAAAGACTTTTTGAAGGGGAAATACGCTACGAATGAGTTTCCACCGGAGTCTCTGACCGGTGAACAAATTTATTCATACCGGTTGAAACGTGTAAAGCCACCGAAAACAAAAGATGTTGGTGGCAACGGTCACGAGAAGAGGAAGAAGGGCTTTGGGAAAGAGCATAATTGGTACAAAGAAAGCATATTCTGGGAATTGCCGTACTGGAAGGACCTCACTCTTCGACATAATCTTGATCTGATGCATATAGAGAAGAATTTTTACAACATCATGAATACTCTTATGCGAGTGCAAGGTAAATCTAAAGACAACATCCCGTCAAGATTAGATATAAAAGAATTATGTTCTCGGCCACACTTACATATTGAGGATGATGGGGGTAGAGCCCCTTTTCGTGCCTACTCATTGACAGACGAAGCCAAAATAAGCTTATTGAAATGTGTGAAACATTCAGTCAAATTCCCAGATGGTTATGCTTCAAACTTAGCTAGTTGTGTAGATTTGGATAAGGCAAAGTTTTATTGGATGAAGAGTCATGATTGTCATGTTTTTATGGAACGGCTACTTCCATTTATCCTTACAAAACTAGTAGACCCGAACGTCCACATCGCGTTATCAGGTACTAATTACTTATTGTTTTGTTAATATGCCACATCTAAATTTTAATATAGTTTTTTATACTAACCATTGGTTATTTGTAGGGATCGGATTAAATTCCGGGACTTATGTTCACGAACTTTGCAGAAAACTCGCGTCGAAATCCTAAAAGAGAACATAGTTTTGATCATATGCAATTTGGAAAAGATCTTCCCCCCCATCATTTTTTGATGTGATGGAACACCTTCCTATCCATCTCCCGTACGAAGCTGAATTAGGAGGCCCTGTGCAATTCAGGTGGATGTATCCTTTTGAGAGGTTTTTTAAAAAGTTGAAAGGAAAAGCAAAGAACCAAAGATATGCACCAGGATCGATTGTTCAATCATATCTAAGGGAGGAGACATCTTATTTCACAGAGTACTACTTTGCCTTGGATATACAAACGAATTCAAGGTAAACGTTATGATTAATATTGGACATTCACCTTGTCATTGATACACATGCTAGATATTCTTAAAAAAATTTCTCTACTTACGCCAGAGCAACAAGATTCGATGAAGGTGAAGTCCCCGAGTATCATTTTCCTGTACCTGATATATTTACACACGTAGGCCGTCCAAGTGGGGAAATGAATGAGATATGGCTTACTGAATAAAGACTGTCAAATCGCACATGCATATGTTTTGCTAAATTGTGATTATTTTGAAGGACTTGAGAGGTATTTCTGTTTGTCTTACCTTAAGATTTGAAATTGTCAATTTGTGCTTGTCTCATATATGTGTAGGTTTTACACAGTTTCTTTGAAGATTATATCTTAAGAAAATATCCTGACCTCTCAGAAAAAGAACTTGCGTCCAAACGAGCTGACGAATATGCACTATGGGTGAAAAATTATGTATGTTTGGCTAAAATATTCCACTATATATGTTATCATCTTCAGTTCTATATATTTGATATTGACTATCATTATGTGTAGGTTAATTGCTGGAACGCCACAAACCCTTTTTCTATGTGGGTTCAAGAGATAGTGGAAGATCCCGTGAGTAAGGCCAAAACATGGTCCATGTATTATACAAGAGGTTATTTGTTTCATACGAAAAATCACAGCGAGGGAAGAAAGACATGTAACTATGGCGTGTGTGTTAAAGGAGAGAATTATAGTGATGCATCAGATGAAGCTGATTTTCATGGAATATTAACTGATGTCATACAACTCGAGTACGAAGGGGTGGTTAACTTGAGAATCACATTGTTTAAGTGTAAGTGGTACGATCCCGTTATTTATAGTTTCACTCGGAAGAGCAACGCTGGGATTGTAGATGTTCTTGCATCGGGACGATACAAAAAATATGAACCATTTATCCTAGGTATGTTCGTTTGTTTATCTATATATCATTAATGTGTAGAACATATTTATGTATATGATAACTTTTTTTTTGGATATTACACAGCCTCCCAAGCGGATCAAGTTTGTTATATCCCATACCCGTGCAAGCAAAAAAAGAAGCATCAGTGGCTAAATGTTGTTAAAGTCAATCCAAGGGGGAATATTTCAGCTGAATATAGCAACACGGAACCGATACTTTAGCAACAAGAAAATAATGATCTCGTAATGATGACTGCAATTGAAGATATCAGAGTCGAGCGATTGGTAGAGAGAGTTCACCCAGTAAATCTCAAATACGATGTCGGAGACGCCGAAATAGAAGATGAATTCCACATTTATGTAAATGCATTTGATGATGAGGATGATCAATATGAAAAAGAACCTTACTAATTTTCTTATATCCGTTTGTAAAACTTTACTAATTATGTTAAATTCAAAAGCTCGGTCCGAAACTTATGTAAAAGTTTTGCTAAAAGGTTTTTTATGATCAAGTTATATTTCTAAAAAAATATTTCTAAAACTTTGGAAATTTTACAAAACTTTGGAAATTATGTTAAAATTACAATTTTTTGCTACTAAAATACGACTAAATAGGGGAAAAGTAAAAAAATTCGTTTTAGTGCCCAAACCTACTAAAAATTTAGGCCCAAATTTTTGTTTAAGCGTCCAAACCCATATACTGCCCAAACTTAATCATTTCTGTCATTTTTTTCTCACAATACCCTAATCGACGAACCCTAACTCTCTCGTTCATTCTCAGCTGACTCCCAAATTCGAAATCGATTTCCCTAATACCATTTCCATTTCCTCTCCGTAAATCTCTCAATCGATTTCCCTAAATCCCTCTTCTAAATTTCGTCCCCAAATCGCTCTTCTCTCAATCAAAACCCTAACTCTGCTATCGATTTCGAAACCCTAACTCCCCAAATCCCAGAAATCGAGTTTCTCCTTCAAAACCCTAACTCGATTTTCCGATGGCTGGAAGAGGAAGAGGAAGAGGTAAGGGAAAAGCTACGGTGGCGTCTGTTGCAGCACATAGACGACCCACTTCCACCGCCGCCATAGCTCGAGACACTCCATCGTCATCAAATCGACCGTCAAAGCTTCCATCGCAATACAACTTCACTCCAGCAGCACCGCAGAAGAACCCCGTTAAATTTGTCCATCAAACCCTATCGACGCCAACGGAGGTTGATGTCCGTGACTATCCACCGCCGGCGCAGTTGTTCTAGACGACCTTAACGCCGCAACCCCATAGCTCTCAAAGTCAACCTCATAGGACTCCGCTGCACAGCTCCCAACCTCCATTGCAGACAACTCGACGACAAAGCGTCTCCAATCCTGAATGCCAGGTGTCTCCACCACGAAGCTTCCCAAGTCCTCCACTGCAGTACTCAGATGATCATAGCAACCATTTCTCAAACGACGTCCAGGAGGAGAGCGAAGGTGGATTAGAAGATGAGGAGGAGATTGACGACACTAAGCAGTTTCAGGTGGATCTCGAGGAGAGCAGACTAGAAGCATTAAATGCTCTGCTAAGCGTCCCAAACCGGGAGAAGATTCAGGGTATTACTACGCTGTCTCCAATCGAACCTCAGCCGACTAAAACCACTTGGTGAGTACCATTCTTTCTCTGTTTAGATATTAGGTATTAGATATTGGATTAGATATTGGATTGACACTGTAATGATTTCGGTCGTAAATTACAATGTTAGTATTAGATATTGGAGTACCATGATTTTTCTGTTTACTTTTGTCGTCTAGGTTTGGCCGTGACGAATCCAAGCTCACCAGGAAGATCACAAGGATATTCGTGAACAAGTTTAACGGTCCATTTTACACTTGGCGTTGTGTTCCTCGCGAGAAAAAAGAGAAATACTTTCTCGAATTCGCGGTAAGCCTTTATCTAAAAACCACCACTGGGATCCGGTATTCTCAGGGTTGGTTCAACAACATTTTGAAGCCATATGTGATAACCGAATGAAGGATATGGTGAGCACCTGCAGGAGAACGAGAGAGACCGAAGTGGATCAAATCAACTCTGTGGACAGAGATGTGCACTTTCTGGGACACAGAAGCCGCTATGGCGAGGAGTAAGACCGCATCCAAAGCTAGAAAATCTCAACAGAAAGGCCTAGGCGAGCACAAACGCTTCACAGGGCAAAAGTCATATGCACAAGTACAAAGAGAAATGGTAAGTTTGTTGGCTACTTCTTCTGCTTCTTTATCTTGCATTTCTTCAAGTTGCTCATCATTTTTCATTTGTAAATGTTTCAGGAAATCGAATTGGGGAGGCCAGTTAGCATCGGTGAGGTTTTCCTCAGGATTCACACAAGACATGATGGGAAAATTGTTGACAAGAAGGCAGAGAAGATCGCCAAAGCTTACAAGAAGAATCTGCAAGCTAAGCGGTCTGAGCTGGAGTCTGATGGTACCTCCCCACCACAACAGCTCTCCACAGAGGACGAGGACAATATCTTTCTCGAGGTGATTAAACATTCTTTGCTTTTCATTTTTTTTCTTCTTCAAGTGTTAGCATTTTCTCTACTAATTGTTTGTTCAATTTCTTTACTTTTTTGCTTATGCAGTCCACAAAAACGGATTCAAGAGGGACACCATATGGAATAGGAAGCCTCGTCGAAGCTCTGGTTAATAGAAAGCGCAAGTTTGGAGAAGGTTCATCAATGTTTCAATCTTTTCAAGACCAACTCGCTGAAACACAGAAGAAGTTGGAAGAACAAGCTGAAAGGAATGCGCGACGTGAGGCAGAGCTTCTTAAGCTCGCAGCTGAGCAACAAAGCAGGTTCCAGCAGTTCACCAAAATGTTGAAGTTCCTTCGTCTCAATCCAAGGTACCTGGACTTTTTGTCTTTCCAAACTACTGAAGCTGTTGGTGTGACCGAAGAAAGAACCACTTAGTCCTTTGATGCCTCTTTGCTTTCTGTTTTTGGCTTGAATGTTGTTGGAAAACTTGGTTAATATGGTTTTTTGGATAACTCCTTGAAGTTGGAGTTTTCGTTTGTAGTTGAAGTTAAAAACAATGGTAATTTGACTAGTAATCGTTCTTTCCAATGCTAAACTTGTTTGTAGTTATGGAAATATGTTTTATAATTAGAATTTTGGTTAATTATAATTAGTTATTATACAATTACAAAAAGTTGATTGCCTAATTCAAACAGTCGTTGTTTAGACATATAATTGAGTAGGTTATTTAGTCATAGATACGTCGATTAAAAAAATTATGTCGTAGTGTAGTAGTTTATCCAGTCGTAAATTTTTCGTGAAAATAAAGAGATTATGTCGTATTTTTGTCGCTAACTTAGTCGGTAATTAGTCGTTAAAAAATACGACTATTTTACGACTAAAATACGTCTGCATTTGAGCAGTCGGTATTCAGTCATATATTAGTCGTAATTTAGCGACTATTTTACGACTATTCTTTTTTACGATAAAATATTTCCTACTACAGCTTTTAGTCGTAAATATCGTTTTTACGACTGATTTACGACTATTATTGCAGTCGTAATCTCTTCGTTTTCCTGTAGTGTTCCCAATAATCCATTCCATTGGTGGTACCGCCCTACAATTATGTGATCAGTATCAAATACATTTAGCAGTTGTATCTATCAAAAAGAACTCCAAAATCACACGACAACAACCTTGTAAATTCCTTTCACGATTAAAATCAACAGGTAATCCATACACTACCTACATAATCTACGCCACAGTTTTGATAAGCTTGACGTATATCGTGTGAAAAACTTACATGGTGTGAGAATTTGATGATCAATATGGATATTTGAGATCTATGGGTCTGCAAGATGAACACAATTATTGTATATAATGAGCAAGAAAGAGAGAGACTTAAATCTTGGTATTCAATGAAGGATTTGAACAGTCGGAAAACCGTTGGAAATCTATTAGGAATTCCCGAGAGATACGAATGTATGATTATTTGTCGAGAACTATCGACGATTTCATGACAAAACGAAAATCTTCGATTTTTTCCGACAACCTTTCAACACTGTTTGGTAACGTCTATCTTACTAATCACTGCAGAGAGATAATCCTAAAATAATAGTATTTTAATAAAATTTTTTGGATGAGAATCTAGTTATATAGAGAATGATATACTGGTATGTATGCGAATCTACTAAATTTCAGAAAGAAAGACGTTACAATATCAAATAGTTGACCAGAAAGAATAATTCTAATTTGAAACAGTAGAATTGAATGATATTATATATAAATAGAATATAAGAATGGATAATTATCAGACCATGTGATAATTACAAACGGTTTAACTTTTGATACGTTAGATAACTGTTAAGCTAAATCAGCGGAGACATAAAACGGAAAAGAAAAAAAAAGTTATCGCCGATGGAGGCTTGCTAGGTCATAAACACACACAGATCATATACATAAGGAAAGAAAAATCAAAGAAAGAGTCATCTAGAGGAATAAGTAGGAGAATTGGTATAGTTTGTTCATAGGAGAAGCAAAAAGAGAAGACAATGGCGGGGAAGGCTCTGGTAATCATAAACTGCATAATTCTGGCAATAGGAAACTGTGGAGGTCCTCTGATCATGCGTCTCTACTTCAACAATGATGGCAAAAGGATTTGGTTCTCAAGTTTCCTCGAAACCGCAGGGTTTCCAATTATCACCATCCCTCTGCTCGTCTCTTACCTAAACCGGCGCAAGAATGGAAACGAAAACAAAAGTCTGTTTCTGATAAAACCGCGGCTCGTGATAAGCGCAATGGTGATAGGTATTCTCTCAGGGTTTGATAACTACTTATATGCTTATGGAATAGCGTACCTGCCAGTCTCAACAGCTGCACTTATCATTGCTTCACAATTAGCATTCATAGCTATCTTCTCATACTTCATGGTTAACCATAAGTTCACTCCTTTTACCATCAACGCTATTGTCTTGTTAACTGTTGGAGCTGCTGTCTTGGGAATGCATACCGAAACAGATAAGCCTCTTCAAGAGAGTCACAAGCAGTATGTAATTGGCCTCTTGGTGACTGTAGCTGCCGCTGTTTTGTATGCTTTTATTTTGCCGTTAGTCGAACTTGCTTATCAGAAAGCTAAGCAACCTTTGAGTTAT
Source organism: Euclidium syriacum (assembly GCA_900116095.1). Taxonomy (NCBI): domain Eukaryota; kingdom Viridiplantae; phylum Streptophyta; class Magnoliopsida; order Brassicales; family Brassicaceae; genus Euclidium; species Euclidium syriacum. The sequence continues at coordinate 3,139,802 of FPAK01000004.1, forward strand.
ACTCTCGTCCTCGAGGTCCAATTCGTTTTGTGCTTCTTTGCTTCTCTAGTCAGCTTAATCGGTATGTTCGCCGCTGGCGATTTCGAGGCCTTGCCGAAAGAAGCAAGAGAGTTCAAGCTTGGAGAGGTGATGTTTTATGTGGTGGTGGTTATTTCAGTTATAATCTGGCAAGGATTCTTCTTGGGAGCCATTGGATTAATCTTTTGTGCATCTTCTCTGGTCTCTGGTATTATGATATCTGTGCTTCTACCTATCACAGAGGTTTTAGCTGTCATTTTTTACCATGAGAAGTTTCAAGCAGAGAAGGGTCTCTCTCTTGCTCTGTCTCTTTGGGGTTTTGTCTCTTACTTTTATGGTCAGATAAAATCTGATAAGGATCAAAAGCAGGAGACACAACTGTCTTCCTCTTTTTCTAGAACAACAAGTGATTGTTAAAAAACTCTTATTTCTCTTTTAACACATATCATAGAGTAACTGATTTCAGCTCTGTCATTAGATTGAGGATGTTCTATGATTTTCCATATCAAATGAATTTCTAATACAAATATGATGACCCTTTTTTTATTTATTTTGCTCTTATACCAAGATGGAATAGTAAGGCTTCTGTTGTCTTGTGCTGGATGCTTTTTGAGCTTTTTCATCTCTCACATGTGCTCGTACTGGTTTCATGAGATTAACTTGTTCAACAATAACGCCAGAAGCACCATTATCGAGAAATCGCGTATCAAATGAGGACCCGCCGTTCGGTTCCACCTGTAAGTTCAACCAGTAGAGAGCAGCCTGTTTGGTTCATTTTCATGATTCTTCATTACAATCACCAAATGAGTGGAGATAACATTTACTCGAATCAGAATCTAAAGGATAACCCCTCTACAAGTATATCTTTTACACTACTTCCCCTAGAAGCATCTTATCTACATATCCTCTTTTTTCTAACTCTATTTTCTAGAAAATCTACCAGTAAACATTATAGCAAGCCTAGAAAATCCACCAGTAAACATATAAACATTGCTAATTCTTCTATTGTAAGATATATTTGGATCTACCATCAGATATTACCCACATTACACTGTTATAAATACTTGGTAAAAATATATTGTGCTCACCAACTTCCTTCAGCAGATCCACTCAATTCAGTGTTGATTTCTTCCTTTGCAAACTCTTCCAGTATCGCACGCTGACGTTCATTAACTTCACTAGGGGATACAGAAAAAAAGTAAAATACACAGCATAAGCTACCAGTACCAGATTTCACGAATCACATTTACAGGACCAATGCTCAGACGCAAAGTAACAGGCAGCAGAACTACTGGGGAATCATTTCAAAGCCTCAACTTATAAAGCAACAAATTGTCTTTTCTGTCCCAGACACCAGAAGAAGTTTTAGCATTGAATTATGTGGTTCTCTCTACGTAGAAGAAAACTTACGTAGGAAAGTTAACACGGAAGCGTACATATTGATCTCCTTGATCTACAAAAAATCCTCTTTTTGGCAGCCCTGCAGGAACCCACATCTTAAAAACAGTAGGAGCAAAAAAAACAAAAATGACCATATAGGCTGATTGTTTAATGTACCTTTGCCTCTTAACACAAGGAGTTGGCCAGGCTGAACCCCTTTTGGTATCTACAACAGTTTAAACAAGGCCTCTTTTATTATTCCTAAAAGCTTGAGATCTAAACCATCCTCTCAGTGAGAGAATGAAAACTAAATTGAACTAAGGTCCACATGATAAATGCAAGATATACACAATTTAATATAGATCTCAGTGGGAGACGAATCGTACATCTAGCTCTCTATTGCCTGATAGTGTTGGCACCTCAACTTTTCCTCCCAAAATGGCCTGTCAAATAACACAAGTCCAGTATGGCTCAAGGGAGAAATAGTAGAAACAGCGTGAACAATAATAAAACATGAAAGGATAAACCATGCTGCAATCAAAGCTACAAAAAACAAAAAGCTGCAGCCGAGATTCTACGGCTGAGTGGCAAAAAAAACTGCAGCAGCATGCACTTGAGTTTGATAAATGGCTACCACAACAAATTGAGTTGGAATGCCACACTATCTACTTAGAGGGTCATTACATGATAAAAGATGCTATTTACTCGTTTTATTATAAAATTTTGGCACCAACGCCAGTTGAATGGTAAAGAGAGCAAAACTCATTAATTTTCAGCTAAACTGCATCCTCTAGAGGAATTATTTTATGGAATGCCTAAAAATATGTTACTGCACAGTTTATCAGCTAAAAATAGGTTTTGAAGGTACTGCTCTGCTTATAACAAAAATTCAGGAATCAACAATGTTCTTACTTGTGTAAAGCTAATGTTAGCATCCACATAAATATCGGAGCCATCCCTTGAGAAAGTCGAATCATTGGCAACCTGAGAACAGATGAAGATTAGATACTTGATTATATAGTGACAACCGGGACAGCAAACATAATAAAGTAACCATAACATGTAAGTCTTTGAACAATGGTGTAGACTGTTTTTGGAAGGAATACATTTGACATAACATGATTATGATGCTTGTAAGTTGTATCAAATGTCGTATCTCTTGCACTAAATTGATCATCTTCAGATGAGCTTGATGTGTTAGATAAATGTCAGGGGTTCGATTCAAAACTTTCCTAAGCACATCTTAGGAGAAGTATAGAGGTGCAAACTTGAAGAAAATACAGATGTTTTTAACAAACCTTTAATCTGATATACAAATTCCCAGGTACACTTGTTCTTGACTTTGCATTACCCGCACCTGGGATTTGGATCATAGCTTCAGACTCCACCCCTGTGGTCAAGTCAACAGAGAAGGAAGCAAATTAAAGTTTGACAAAATCATGTCATAAGAAATCAAATTCACTATCTGGTCCAGCAAATTCATGTAAGATAATACTTGAAAACAACAGTTCTAAATTCTTTGTTTCATCTCTGAGCAAATACCAAGTGCAGAGAAAAGACAATTAACCAGGAAATGCACATCACCAAGCATAATCTTACAAAAGAAAAAGAAAAGCCAGCCATACGATAACTCAGTAAGTAAGTGTGGCCAATATTTAAACCACACAAATCCTCAGACAAAGGAACGTGCTAGTGAGGATGGAAGATTGCCACTCATTCTATAGCAGAACTGATATGCTTTAGAATCAAGACCAAGTTAAAGATAAAAAAAAAAAAGCATTAAGATTTCAGACCAACCCCCAGGGATCACAACGTCAACGTTCTTTGTGGCTTCCACAATACCGGATCCTCTACAAGACAGGCAGTACTCCTGAAGAGATAGAAAACGTATATGCTTGTAAACAGTGACGGAGAGATAATTACTGAAGCATCAATAAAAAGGCACTTATATCAGACCTTAACAATGTGTCCTGACCCCTTGCACGTCTGGCATGTTGCTGTAAAAGGAGGAATAGTTACCTGTTAAAGAGACGGATGACATAGTACTGTAAATAGAAATTTTATAATTTGTAAAACTTCCAAATTAAAAGAAAGACTCTATCCACTACTTGGCACTTACTCGTCCAACACCCCTGCATGTTGGACAAGCTCTCATGGTAGCGTCACGAGTGTGGCCAAGCCCATCTGTAAAATGATAAATGATGAGAGACTGAGAGTAAAGGGTTTGCAACAATATGTTACTGTCACAAAACTAGGTTATCCGTCCTCTCTAAGTTGGTTTAATCAGCAAATTTTTAAGACAAGACAATCGCAGATGTTACAAAAAACCAGAAACAAGAGAGGCACTAAATTGTACATTACATTTACATTACTATTGATTGATCACCATAACTGGCTTTTTAACATTAGTTATTTAAATTATGGGGCCACTCACCACAAGAATCACAAAAAACATATGCATCAAACGACAAACGCTTTGTGCATCCTTTTGCAGCTTCGGAAAAAGAAAGCAACAGTTCCACCTATTAAAATTTGAACAATATAAACATGTGTATAAACAGAAGAGCCATGCACAACAAGATTTACATATGCCAACCAGCTTCCCCTTGTATATAAATAATGAGAGAATCAGAGCGACTGACCTGAATATCAGATGCAAACGGATCACTTTCATCCTCAAATATCTACATCAAGTGTAATAATTTTAAATATTTGACTAGTCACATAACAGATGAGACAAATCGGCAAATAAATTGTGTACCTCAGAAAAAATCTTGTGGAATGAATCCGAGAAATCGGTCTGGTAGGCACGTCTAAACCTCTCTGCATCACCACTGGCATTATTTACATCCTCTAGATTCTGATAACGCAGCTGTATTGAAGAAACTCAATCATAAATCTTGCCACCAGATAAAACAACAACAACACAAGCGTACATTATCATATTCTTCTCTTTTTTCGGAATTTGCAAGGGTCTGCAGTTTGGAAACCAAAGAAAGTTAATCAGATATAAATTCATAATAAGCAGATGGGAGAGACATAGAGGAACAAAAAAAAAAAACCTCATAGGCCTCTCTAATTTCCTGGAATTTCTTTTTGGCTGAAGGATTATTTTTATTTGTATCAGGGTGGAACTTTTTCGCAAGCTGCACGGTTTACATTCAATCATATAAACTGGAGTGGACAGTATACTAGTAGTTCTTGCTCAGAGTAAAAGAATTTTGGTAACTTGAAGAACAGTTCATTCACAATGAGCCGAAAGTCTCACCTCATGGAATGACTTTTTAATCTCCTCTCGAGTAGCTTTTGGTGAAACACCGAGAACATCATAGTAATTACGGGCACTGAAGCAGGACTTTCCTGAGAACCATTATGCAAAACCATAAAATTTAATGAATAAAATGAAAAAGATACACATTGTATTCTTCAAGAATAAGAGAAAGCAAAAAAGACGAACAAGACCTGTAGCGTGAATGTAGCGCTCGAATAATGGCTGGTGGAATCCTGCAAAACTTTCAAGTAATTTATGTGTAGTTCCTATAGATACAGTTATAACCTTAGCATATTGCATGGACAGAACTATCCCGGACGCCTCCAAAATACAATTCGATTCCCGTAAATGAACCAGAGAAATACCTTAAATAGTGCCTAATACTATGATCCCCCTTCTAGCTAATCCCTAAAACCCCATTTGAGCTAAACTTATTACTACATTGAGGGAAACTGGCATTGTCATACACCTAAATCAGCTCAGGGAAGACTAATCTCGAACAACATATGTATGTCAGTTTTGATTCTCTTGATATAAGCACAAATCATGATCTCCGACGAAGACAACAACCCTAGACTAATAAACTTATTCGTTACCTCGTCGCAATCCGAACACAGAATCAATTGTTCGTCGTGCCTGTACATGCCGCAGGACCTACGACGAAATGATAAACATAAATGACACAACATTTAGCTTTCTCAGGGAATCGATTCAGAATCCACAAACCCCCGATAAAAAGCGAGGTGGAAACTAGAGAGGGGCGAAGGAACCAAACCCAGTTAAATGCTCGCATGTTTATTGGGATACAGAGCAGAAACGGAGAAGTTTCTGGTTCAGAGATAAACCCTACGAGTACGCCCAGAGACGTTCGCTAAAATCTTTTGCCTTTTCCCAGTCCGTCTGAAGTCTCCGACCCTTTCAGAACATTCGAAATTGTGGACTTAAACATTATAATCTCTCTTTTTTTTTTTTTTCGTATGAAAAAACTTTATTAATGATAGGAGTTTACAGATCAAAGATTCAAAATAAAGAGCACAATTTATACATAAAGGAGCATAGAAATGAAAAATGAAAGTTTGATTATTAGGAAGTGGTTGTTTTGCTAGGATGTCAGCTGGATGATTGAATTTCCTTTGAATCCATGTAAAACGAATGTTATGAAATCTTCTTTTCTATGCCATAATGTCTTTAATCCAATTGTGTAGTTTGAAATTCTTCTTTTTTCCCGTAACCAAAAGTATCAACGTTTGATTACTCCTTCAAAATTAACTTTCCTATATCCTCTAGACCAGCAAGATTGCATCGCTATAAGAAGACTTTGTATTTCGGCTTCTATGCGGATAACACTCTCTTTCATTTAACTGGGGCAGCACCCTCATAAAATCCCTCACAGTTTCTTAAAAGCCAACCTGTTTTCGATTCATTATCATAATGTTAAAGGATCCGTCATAGTTACACTTGATTCTATCCGGCTCTGGTTTCTTCCAACTGGTTTGTTCTATGAATTGTGAATGTTCTTGTTTTTTCATCATACAGTGGTTATTTCGAAATGATTTTACAATATTCCATTCATTAACATCATGTCTTGCCAATTCAATACTTTTGTTGATGGATATATTCTTTTTCTGGAAAATCAAGATATTTCTACTTTTCCATATTCTCCATAGGACTCATATTGGCAATTGACTAAAATGAGTTAATGATGGATTGAGATGACAATCAAGGATAATTTCAAGCTTCGTATCAAAAGTAGCATAATCATCTAACAAAGTAGTGTGTGAGAAACCTGAAGTTCTCCATGTTGCTTTGGCATAGTTGCATTTGAAAAAAAAGATGATTTGTGTCTTCAGATTTTTCACAACAACGTTTGCAGGTATCATCCCTCATCATGTGTCTCCTTTTGAGAGTAGCACCAGTGGGTAATATGCCTGTAATAGCCTTCCAGATAAAGTGTTTCACTTTCGGGGATGATTTAACTTTCCATAATTTTTTTTGAGGTTAATATCATCCGGAGAGGGTTCAAAATCTATTTCTTCCGTTAAGTGAGTAGAGAGCCAGTATCCGGATTTCGCTGTATATATCCCGTCAGCATTGTAGTTCCACCCCAGTAAATCCACCCCAATCGTTTCTAGGTATCTTCAACAACAAAACTTTTCCTACATCTTCATCAATGACTTGGTTCCTTACTATTTCTTCATTCCATCCGTTACCTTGCACATTTAACCAGTCCTTTACCATGGAGTTTTCAATGACATTTTCTCTAGGTATAGGAGGGTCGAGGCAGATGTCCTGGTAACCAAGGATCTGCCCAGGCATTGACATCTTTACCGTTTCCAATGACATAACAGAGTCCTTATTTGAGTAGATCTCGTCTAGCCATTAACGAGGTCCATGCATAAGAAGGTTGTTTACCTTTTGGAGCGTTGAACATGCTTGTATCTCTGAAATATTTGGCTTTGTACATTTGGGCCACCATGCTGTTTGGTTTTTGGAGAATTCTCTAAACCGTTTTTGCAAGTAGTGCCAGTTTGAATTTTCTGAATCCCAAAATCCCAACCCTCATTCTTTCTTAGGAAAACTTAGTCTCTTCCAGGCTAACCAGTGAGTGCCTTTCTTGTCCTCTCCAGGTCCCCACCAATATCGAGCTAAGACCAAGTTCATTTCATCACAGATCTCTTTGGTGAGCCTAAATATATTCATAGAGAATATTGGCATTGAAATTGCAATCGACTTGAGCATGATTTCTTTTCCTCCCGGATATAGGAATTTCTTATTCTATCCATTGGTTTTTCCTTTAACTTTCTCTACAATGTACCTGAACATCTCTGTGTTCTTTTTCCCAACATGTTCAGGGAGTCCAAGATACTTCCCATTTCCTTCTTCATTGTGTATTTCCAGAATTGCTCTCATTCGTCGTTTAATATTAGGCTTAACCTTTCTTCCAAAAGTGATTGAAGATTTTCTTAGATTGACTGATTGTCCTGAGGCTTCCTCATATTGTTTTAGCACTTTTCTAATATTCTTGCACGATTTTGGATTTGCTAAGGAGAAAAAGAGAGAGTCATCCGCAAATAAGAGATGGCTTATGGCTGGGCCATTATCACTGATCTTTATCCCTTGAATGCCTCTGTTTCTTGTCTCTCTGTTCATTAAATGGGATAGCACCTCTGCACATAGAATAAAAAGGTAGGGTGATAGGGGGTCAACTTGCCTTATTCCTCTTTGTGGCTGAATATTTCCTTGTGCTGAGCCATTTATAATGACTCAAAAACTTACATAAGTTACACAATTCATCACCCAAGTCGTCCATTTGTCATCAAAACCCATTTATATTATTGTTTCCTCTAAGAATCTCTATTCACGCCTGTCGTATGCCTTTGTTATATCCGTCTTTAAAGCCATGTAAGATTTAGCCTGCCTTTTCCGTGATTTAAGACTGTGAAAAACCTCATGGGCTATGAGGATATTGTCTGAAATCATTTTTCCAGGAATAAAAGCTGCTTGATTCTCAGAAATAATACTAGAAAGATGATTTTTCATTCTGTTAACCAATATTTTGGATATTATCTTGTAAATGACATTGCAGAGGGCAATAGGCCTCAAGTCAGCCATCATTGTTAGAGGTTTTACTTTTGGGATCAAACACATTATAATTTTTTTTGTTGATCAGGATGCATTTAATTTTTTTATTATCTCTAACCAATTTTTTTTTTCATGATCTCTAACTAATTAATTGAGATTTAAACAGTAGGAGAATTGGTTTAATATTATATAAAAAAAAAAATTCTAATTGGAAAAATATCTCTTGTTTTAAAAAATTAGAAAATTAACTTTTTTCTAGATAAAAATACAAAATTAACAAAATTATTATCAATTAATTTTAGATTCTACATCATTTAAAAATAAATAAAACAGTTAGTTTATTTATTTTTAAGTATTTGATGTCCGTTTGAATTTTGGTATGTATATTTTATTAATCATACTAGGTTTTTCATCCGGACTACGCCAGACTACGCCCGGTTACGCCAGGGTCTGTTAATATTGTTTTAGTATATATATATATATATGTATATATATAATAATAATAATATTTTTTTAATCAACCATATGGTGACAATTAATTATTTTAACAAATATTTTTCTTAGTACCATTTAATTTTTCCTTGTATTTTTTTTCAAATGAAAATTGTTTTGACAACATTTTTGGAAAGTATTGTGAAATTAAATATATCATTTTGTCAATTTTTACTTTTTTCTTTAGTTTGTCAATAGGTTTTTAATTTCTTTCATTTAATATTTGGTTTGCAATAATATATTATTTTATTGTATATTTTTACAATAAGTTACCATTTAAATTTTAATGATTTACATCGATGACACTAATTCTTTGTAATCCGTTTAAAAATCAATAAGTTTTATTTTTTAAAACCAAGTTGGTGACTTTCTTTATTTTTATGTATTTAATCAATAATAACTAGTTGAAATTGTTTTAAGTTAATTTGTTTTCAACTGCCAATTTTGAATTCATATTGTTATATTTTAATTTTATTGTCTAGTTAGATTGGTTTTACTGTCATCTTGTCATTAATATCTTGACATTTGAATCTCGTATGAGGTTTATTTAAATTTTTTAATTAGATAAGAGTTCTTTTAGTATAGTTTTTCTTAGTTTATGGGTTTTTGTTGAAACTAATTGATTATTATTTGAGTTTTTTTTCCTAATTTCCATATTTCCGCTTCTGTTATACCTCCATTTCATAAAACTTTATTCGTTGTTTAGAAATGTTTCTAATGTTAAACAACGCTTCTTGTATTTGAGAGGAACCTTTATTTCTAGGAGAGTACCATGTCGTATAGCTTAAATCTCTCAAACAAAACTCGAATCACTAACTTGAGAAATTCTTCGACATCTTATTCTCTTTTGTTGTTTCTTTCGATTTCATTTTTTCTTTGTTAATTTTACCTGAATTGATTAGAATTTTGTTCTAATACCAGCATGCCTCAACGAAGAATCCAAATGCTCGAAGACGGAATATACAGTGTAGTTCACATGTCGATTTATCCTTTTTCGAAGCCTCCTATATTGTTTCGAAGTCGAGCTGCCATGCCTTTGTTCATTTCGAACTTTCTTCTCGAATCAGAAGATTTTAGGCTTTCTACCAGTTCTTGTGATTTTTTTCTTAAGCTATCATCGTATCTCTCTCGTTTTGGTCTCCTTGTTAACATGAATTTTGTTTGTTTGCTGTTGATTCTGCTTTACTGGTAGTATCTTAGGTTAAATATTGTGATTTCCGAACTAATTGACCAACCTTTTGAATTTATGTTTTGTTTTCCATCATCTTCGAGTTCTACTATAGAATTTATATCTATGTTTGTTTTGTAGATGAAACTAATCATAGATTTTTTAGTTCTTTTGAGATTACATATTATTTTGTATTTCTTATTAAATTTTTGACTAATTGTTTGGTTAAACCGAAACATGAGCTGGTCTTCCAATTATCAGCACTTTACATGGTCTCTTTGAGACATGAGACAAGATACTACATATAGACGTCATTTTGTAGGTTTGTCAATTAAATAGTTCCACCTCAGTTATAACTCTTGAGTGCTAACTCTAATGATTTTTGTTTGTTCCAGTGGAACTTTGAGTTATCTATTCAATAACTTTGTGGGAGGTAGAAGTTTCAGAGAGGTTGTCTTTGAAGCTAAGAAATCAGATTTCACTGAACTTGATCCAAGAAATGATTTATCTGGATGCAATGTCGCAAGAAAAGTAAGAACAAAGTTATCAAATAATTGACACAACATAGTTCTGGATCTTATGATATCATTCCTTTTTCATTTAGGTGATTTTCCTTGCTTGAGAATCTGGATTTAGATTGAACCTTGCTCATATTCCTATTATGAGTGGCAAAAAGATGTAAACAACCACAACAACACATCGAGATAAGCAACACTGGTACCATGAGTTATTTCAAAAATTCTTGGATTCAAACAATGACTTACAATCCATGATTTTGAATCATCATATATATAATAATACTCCTTTTTTTGTGATTCATCGTGAATGATATAACTCCACATAAGTATATAATTAAAACTTTTTCTAGAAACTCATAGTGTTTCTAAATAAAAGGTAAACTGAAATTGGGATCATGTTCTAAATAACCAAACAGTAAATTAACACTAATCTTAGCCCATGTTTATTACATTTCTTCTCGGATCTGGTCTTCTTCTGAATCTAATCCTCTGTATATTTCTGTGTATGCAATATTTTTGAGTGTACACTCTCCATCACCAATGGGTTTAAGAATGGTTAGACCTTTAGGAAATGTTAGATATGACAGTGTCAAGTACAGTTGGCCATACTGAAAACGGGTTGAGGCAGGTATAATATAACCGATTTCAAGCTTTGTCCCTAGTTTTTATTAATCGTCATTACATAACATACTCTTATTGGGAACTGTCTTTTTCGTAATGTGAAAGATGCTTTGAGTCAGTTGATGATAAGATTATTCTTGGCTAGATAACTTTGTTACCCGCTTTTGTTCCTGTGATTATCTCGCCCTTGATCACTCATTCGCCCAAACGTGTTATTATCAATCGTGTACCATTGCATAGTCCTTCCTTTTTGTTAATGCTACGAAGCAGTATCATTGGTACTACCACTTTTAGAGATAACTTATGTTTTGGTAGTTCTGCGAACTCTAGAGAGTTTAGATACTCAACCGTATATAACATTTTGTAGTTTTTTGATATTGTGTCACCTTTTCCTATACTGTTTGAGATGAAATATTCCTCTTATTTTCCTAGCAGCTTTGATAACATATATGCATTAATCTCATCAACTGTTTCATTATGGGGTTTCTCTGTAATGCTTGCATGTGTATTTTTGTTAGTCTGTGCTCTACATTTGTGGCTTAATATATTTTTTCCATATGATCTCTAGTTGATTGCATTAGGAATTTTGAATCAACTACCACCATATAACTATCAGCTTCATTATCGGTTTTATTTTCCTTTGTGGATGCATTTCCATCTCCAACATTTTGTAGCCATGGTGCAAAGTTTGTTTATGATTTTTGGAAAATCATGTTCTGTTTTAATGTGAATACATTGCAAGATTCCCACAAGTATGATTCTTTGATTTTGCTAAAACTGTATCTGCTCTAGAACCTTGTGGAACAATATATAGTATTTGTTGGAAGTTACCTCCTAGTAGTAAAGTCTTGCCTCCGAAAGGCTTGTCCTAAGCTGCTTCATTTTTCATGGATATCAAATCTCTTAATGTTATGTATCATGGGCGCCTCATCCCATATGATAAAATCAGTTTTTCTTATTAATTCAGCAAACATTGTTCCAGACCTTATATGACACATTGAATCTTCATTTATATATCGGTATCGTAAAACGTGAATGTGTTGTCCTACCTGTAGGTATAAGCAATGTTGCGATGTCTGAGAAAGCTACTTGGAGTATTATTTTCTCTGCTGAGCGCAGTTTAAAAATGATGGTTTTATAGAGGTATGTGTTTTCTTGTTTTGCCAGGACCATATAGGAAGGATATTTTTCTCACATCATTGTTTACCGACTTCATAGCTACATCGTAAACTACTTTTTGTTGCACACACAAACTCCTAAAATATTTTTTTGTGTTTTTCTTGTTCCTCTTTGAAATTGTATTGTAATTCAAAATCTTTTCTTAAATTTGTTGATTTTTCAATAACATCACAACCCCAGTTAGTTTCACTAAAAAATTTCCCACTCAAATCACAAACGAAGAAAGGAAAATTCTTGCTTTGATTTTAATGTTGTCTTCGTCGGCGAGAGATAGACAATTCACATATTCGATTGAGAAAAAAGTGGATCGATCTAAGAAGTGAGAAGTTGTAATGTGCAAGATTCGATTGAGTTTCGTGATGATTCTATCTGAGACATTTTTGTCAAAGGTGAATAATCAACACAAGAAGAAAACCCTTTTGGGCTAAATATGATTTTGGGTATGGTTCGGTTTGATGATTGATTAGGTTCGGTTTGATGAATGATTAGGCTCGGTTGGAGCGGTGATTTTAAACACCAATCACTAAAATATGTCTTTAATTTTAAATTGTAAATATTCGTTTTTTTTAAAAAAGTATTCGTTTCAAAAAATATGTGTTTAAAATTAGATAATGATTTTAAATTCGTTTTTCAATAATAGTAAAATTTAAATTTAGATAATGATTTAGAATTAAAATTCATAATAATTTAAAATTCGTTATAAAATAATAAAAAAGAGAAATATGAAATTAAATTTTGATAATGACGTGGAGCTAACAAAGGAAAATATGTGATTAATTTTAAATTGCAATTTTTTTAAAAAGAAATTAGATAATTATGTGGAGCTATGTGATTTGTGTTTTAAAATCTCATGTGGACAACCTAACAATTTATAACACCATAATTTCCTTATTTTCTATACTTTTTTATTTTTTATTAGTTTTATTTTTTATTTTTAAACCCTGATGTGGAACAATATTACTAGTGCTCTTAAATCCCAATGGTGTTGGACTTTTTATTAGATTTTAGTGACGATGACATGTAATGTTTATATTGGAGTACTTAAATCCTACGTGGATAATTGGGCTTATTAGTTACGAACTTGTTATAATTGTTGAGCTTTTTATTAGATTTTAATGATGATGACATGTAATATTTCTATTGGTTGTTTAAAATTCTGTGTGGACGGCCTAACAATGCTATAACTTCAAATTTTATTAATACTAGGTTTTAAACATGGGTTACGCCCGGGTATGTTAATATTATTTGTTTCGTTTGTTTTGATATTTAATAATATATTTTTATTGAACAGTATGGTGACATTTAATATTTTTAATTTTTAATTATTACTACTTTATTTGTCAATTGTATTTGTTTTTCGATTTGAAACTGGTTTTTTTTTTTTGGAATATATTGAGAAATTAAAATGTATTATTTTTAATTTTTTAATGTTTTTAAATATTTTATAATAAGTTTTTTTTTTCATTAATATCATGATATTTGAGTTTTTATGCGGTGGAGTTATTTTTTTCCTTTTAATTCGATATGAGTTTATTGTTGTTATTCTTTATTTTTTGTGCTATGAATTAAGAGATAGAGTTGAAAGTTGTTTGTATCGGGGTAGCATTGTTGGTACTCCCACTTTTAAAGATAGCTTATGTTTTGGTAGTTCTATGAACTCTAGAGAGTTTAGATATTCAACCGTATATAGCGTCTCATAGTTTGTTGATATTGTGTCACCTTTTTCTATACGCTATGAGTTGAGATATTCTTCTTATTTTCCTGACAATTTTGATAACATGTTTGCATTAATCTCATCAATTTTTTTATTCCGGGGTGTTAGGATGTTGTCTCTGTAATGCTTGCATGTTTATTTTTTGTTAGTTCATTCTCTACATTTGTGGTTTTAAATATTTTCTCCATATGATCTCCAGTTAATTGCATTAGGAATTTTGAATCAACTACAACCATATGACTGATATTGTCATATTATGCATCATTTAGGCTTGCATTAGAATAGAATTTCATTTCATATTTGACATGTTTTGCTACATTTATCATAGATTTCATTGCAAATAGGTCATAAGTGTTGCATTAGGTCTAGGAGAGTCTTTTGGTGTATTCTGGTATTTCCTTAGGTACAAAAGCAAGAAGAGGAGCCAAAGGATGAGCATTGGATTGAATGGAGCACAATTGGAGCTAAGGAAGAGCTGAGTCAGGTCGCAGCGGTTGGCGGCAGCGGTTAAGGAGTGACCGCTGCAGAAGATTAGAGCGGACTGAAGGCGCAGCGGTCAAGGAGTGACCGCTGCAAAATCCTCCGGACAACCCTTAAGACGCAGTGGTGCCAGCAGCGGTCAAGGAGTGACCGCTGCAATCTTCTGGAGCGACTACAGCGGTCTTGCAACGGTCAAGGAGTGACCGCTGCATAGTCAACCACAGCGGTCACCAAGCGCAGCGGTCAAGGAGTGACCGCTGGAATCTTCTGGAGCGATCACAGCGGTCTCGCAGCGGTCACTCGCAGACCGCTGTGGATTGGTCCGGACAAAAATGAATCGGGTCGAAACCCGGTTTGTCCCGGGTCGACCCGGTTTGACCCAATTTCATAAAAACCCCTTTTTCACACTTACACGTTTGTGCTAATTTCTCTAAGGTTTTCTTTAGCTTGTTCTTACTTGTTCCCAAACTCTAGTTCTATCTTTCAATACAATTTGCATTTCCTTTAAGAAATCTTTGCCTTTTACATTTTATCATCAATCCATCTTGTTATCCATCATGATTTCTTCTCTAATCAAGCTTGGTTTTAGGAGAATCATCATGGGTCTTGAGTAGTCTCATTAGGGTTTAAAGATGGGTTAGATGAGGGTGATCTAAGCATGGATTAGGGTAGTTTAGGGTTTAAATCAAACATTTCATCCATCTCTAAGTGTCCCTAATGCTTCTTCTTGTATGGAAATGAGGAGGATGATATGAGGCATTTCATGAACACCAAGTGTTTGATGAAATGCCCAAGAGAACTTAGAGATGGAATTATGATCCTTAGCCCAAGGGATTGGTGCTTAAGGATGTAATTAGGTTGATCTAGTAATTTGGATTTGAATTCATTGATTATCATCATCACAAATGGGAATTTGCTAATGATGCTATAATTAATGAAATGATTAATTGCATGGAAATAAATTAGTCAATTAAATGGATCAATGACCTAGAAAATAGCTAATTAGAGTAAGTTAGACATTCTAAACCATGTTTAGTGATCCAAAATCATAATTAACCCATCTAAGGACCCTTCTTTAATCATTGCATAAACTTAATCATCTAATTACTTGCATTTAACTTAATTAGTCAATTTGAATTAAACAACAAACCTCATTAGCTTAGATTAAGAAAATCCTTGCATTTTAGGTGTCAATTATAACGTGTATGGATTTGATTCCTCTTAAAATACAACGGTTTAGAGGTATTGATACCCTCAAAAGGATTGTAAAATCAGAGTATTAATGACCATCAACTCCGTTATCGTTTTTATTTTCCGTTGTGGATGCATTTTCATCTCCAACATTTAGTAGCATGCTGCAAAACTTTTTTTTGATTCTTGGAGTCTCATGTTATGTTTTAAAGTGAATACATTGCAAGATTCCTCCAAGTATGATTCTTTGGTTGATGTTAAAATTGTATCTGATCTAGAACCCTGTGGAACGGCTGGTAGTATTTATCGGAAGTCACCACCTAGTAGTAAAGTCTTGTCCTTAGCTGCTTCATTTTTCATGGACATCAAATATATTAACGTTATGTCTAGCGCTTCAAATGCGTACTGATGTGTCATGGATGTCTCATCCCATATGATAAGATCGATTTTTCTGATTAATTCAACAAGCATTGTTCCAGGCCTTATATGACACATTGAATATTCATCGATATTTATCGGTATCTTAAAATGTGAATGTGTTGTTCTACCTGCAGGTAGAAGCAATGTTGTGATGCATGACGAAACTATTGGGAGCACTATTTTCTCTGCTGAGCGCATCTTAGAAATGATGGTTTTGTAAAGGTATGTTTTCCTTGTTCCGCCAGGACCATATAGGAAGAATAGTTTTCCCATATCATTTTCTACCGACTTCATAAATGCATCGTAAACTACTTTTTGTTGCACATTCAAACTCCTGAAATATTTTTTGTGCTTTTCTTGTTCCTCTTTTACATTGTATTGTAATTCAAAATCTCTCCTTGAATTTGTCGCTTTCTCACTAACATCAAAACCTCAGTTAGCTTCACTAAGCATTTCCCCACTCAAATCACCAACAGTGAAAGGAAAATCTCAACTTTGATTTTGTTGTTGTCTTCGTCAGCTGAGAGATAGACGATTCATAGATTCGATTGAAAAAGAAGTGGATCGATATGAGAAACTGTAATGTGCAAATCGAATCAGTTCTAACAACAAAAGGAAAATCCGCTTCAATTTTGTTGTTATCTTCGTCGGCAAGAGATAGGCGATTCACATATTTGATTGAAGAAGAAATGGATCGATCTGAGAAGTAATAAGTTTTAATGTGCAAGATTCGATTGAGCTTCGTGATAATTCTATCAGAGACATTTTGGTCAAAGGTGAATAATCAACACAAGAAGAAAACTTTTTTGGGGTAACTCTAATAAAAAAAACTACTTTTTTCAACTTTTGAAAATGTGGGTTATTTTTCAAATTAAAAAAGATTTTTGTAATATTTTCTCAAATTTTCTTTTAAATATACATTGTTACGTTGGAGGTGGGTTTAGCATCCCTCTACTGAATGGCACGGTCCGAATCAATTCAATATCACTAATGAATGAGTCATAGTCCAAAGCGAATACCCAAAACCAGCGCGGCCCAGATCAAATCCTGGAGTCGATCATTAGCTTCGGCTCAACGCCCGAAAACAACGTCAGTTCCCAACCGAGTCAGTAAGCGAACACCACGCACCCTACCCTACCAACTAGAAGACTCTATTTTTGGTGGATGTTCGACACGTGTTCTACGCCAAATGAGAGCCGTCGATCGAGGATGCGTTGGAAGAAAGCTACTGAACTTAGACGCAACTGCCTTCTGGCCGCAAACAGTTCGACTACTGAAGAAATGATGACCTATCCAACTGTCCGCAACCCTAGCTCGGCAAACTCGTAGCAAATGATGACCCTCGAGACATGAACCCATTTGCTACGAGCCATACACTCACCTCTTCAGTATAAATAGGAGGCGCATTCAATGTAATCGATACACATTAACTTTGGACAACACTCGGAATTACGATTAGAAAGATAGAACCTAGATCGTCTTTAACATTTGAGCTCGGCTTCGTAAGCCATTAAGTGTTGAACTCCGATCTCAACTTCTCGTTCGATCTTACATGTTTGTTTCTCTCTGTAACTCATTTTTACTTTTAAATACAAGATTCATAACATTCCGTCCGAACTCTATATTTTATCATTTTCCACCTACTCAAAGTTTATCTCATCATTGTATCTCCGACCCTCACATCTGATCATAAAAACGCATAATTGTTTATTTTTATTTTATTTTTAAAAACATTTGTACTTTTCCCCAAAATGTTGATTATATATAATCCCCTTACTACTTATATATTATATGAAATGTTTTATAAGTTTTTTTTTATATCTTGTTGTCTAATTGATTTATAAAACCCTAAATATGACGTGTAAATATGATATGTATTTTGATTAGTAGATAATAATGAAAAATAATGATTTTTTTTTGAGAATACCCAAACAAAACGATTAAGATCTTTTGATCCGGAATGTTAGAGGTGGATCTAAAATTATTGGCATAATCAAATTTGTTGATTTCAAATTATATATTTAAACATCTTAAAACAAATAGATAAATCAATTTATCTAAACATGCAAGCTGTTTTGTAAATGAAAAACGTTTATTCTCTTTTTCTCTCACAAATCTGAGAAATCTATCACAAAAACCTATGTTTCTCTCAAAAAACCCAGGTGCACTTTTTCATTTTTCTGTCTTTTAAGTTTTGATTTTTCTATGATCTTCATAGACGAGCTTCAAAGAAACTTTTTATCGAGGTGAAATTTCTCTCTATGGAAATTATTATTTTTTTCTTTTTCCTGAGGTTCTGTTGTTTTTGTTTAGTTTGGTTCTTTCTATTATGTGATGATTACTTCGATTTTTAATTTTTTGGTTTAGCTTTCAAGAGAATCAACAAGCTTTGGAAAACAAACTACAAATCTGAGTAAAAAATAAGACTGTTGAACCATGTTAGTTCAATGCAAATAGTTGTTCGGGTTTTATGTTTGGAGACTTGGGTTAGAGTTCTAACGATGAGATAGGCTAAAGATGAACAAAGACAATATTCAGATAAACAAAAAGATAGACTGAATGTGTGTGTTCAGGTTAGTCATCGAGTATGGTTTGTATAAATTGAACCTATTGCAAAGATGTCGAGTTCCAATTACAATGTCGGATATAGAATCAAAGATCAGAATCTAACACTTAATGACTAAGAAGTCGAGAGAAATGTTAATTTCAATCTAGGGTATTTCTTCTTCTTTAAATGTTGATTTCGGATTCTACGAGTGTGTCGTGATCCGTTTGTTCATCGAATACCTTGCCTTATTTATAGGGAGGAGGATGTGGAAGTGAAGCTCGGAGCAGGTGAGCGTGCTTCTTGATGATCATCATTTTTTCTTTTGTGATTTCCGAACTAGGTAGGTTGACGTGTTGGTGAGTAAAGAATCATCTATTTTGCAGGCGAACACGAGCAACATGTCATGTTTTCTCAGCTGGGTTGTTCGAGTTGCGATGTGGCTCATTGTAGATGTCTGGATGGAGACGAGCTAGTCTGTAGAGTTTTGTGTCGTCTATTACGTGGTTGCAAGAGTTCTCCGCAAGGTTGTGCTGGTTCAGTGGTCAATTATTGGTCTAGGCATTTTTTCGTGGGTTGACCTTGATTTGAATCGGACATGTGAAGGAGGTGCTAAACCACCATCCAACAAAGACTACCACAAAAAAGAGTATCGATTTATCTCTTTCTCACAAAACCTAGACGCGATGTGTGATGAAGAAGAAAGACATATAAACGATAAGATTTTTATTTATCCTTTTAAGGTTTATTTGTTAGAAATAGGGTGATTATACATTGAACTCACTTGTTATTGATTGGAGTAGCTTACTCATCAAAGTGCTACTTGTCTTCAAGTTACTAAAACACATCAATATACCCTTGTCAAGCATATGTTTATATGTAATATGTAGTAGTTTTGTATCTAACCCTATTTCCCTATAAATAGAAGTGTTGGCTATGTAATGAAAGTATAATAACAAGAAGAAGTGATAAAAAGTCTCCTTGATCTCTCTCTAGAAACAAATCATCTTTTAGGTCTTTTCTTCTTCTCTGTAAATAAACTCTCACAAGTTATAGTTTTTCATAACATGTTATCAGCACGACCGTCTCATCCGATCGCGCCGTTATTCCGTCCGCTTAATTTCCTAACCATTATTCCGTCCTCTCAATTCCTCAACATCTAATCATCTCTCTATCCGTTTTATTACATAAAGGTACGATTTATTTTCTAAAATGATTCATGTCAAATTCTTGTAAATTTATTATTTTGCGGAGTGGTGGACCATGTCTCCTCCCGTTAATTTTAATATATTATGGAGTGGTAGGCTACGCCTCCTTCTTAATCAAGTAGTAAGCCATGGTTTCTCAAAATCACATGGACTGACCCTGCCTCCTTAGATTATTATTTTTTTCTATTATGTTTCTATTAAAATTATATGCATTTACTATGGTTAATAATTTATTTGGTGCATTTAAATTTCATGGCATTTTATGTTATTGATTTAATGAAATTTCTCATTAAATAAACTATAATTAAAATATTTATACTTATCATGTCAAACTTGGCAAAGCTCGAAATCTTTGATATATTTGGAAAGAATTATCTGACATGAGCATCAAATGCAAGAATGCATCTAAGATCGAATGGGTTTCTTAAAACCACCGATCAATCAAAAACAACTTCAAATGAGAATAAGCCAGCAGATCAGAATAAATCTAAGGCTATGGTGTTTTTATATCACCATCTCCACGACAGCTTGAAAAAAGAATACATCACGAAAGAAGATCATGTGGATCTTTGGCAATCTCTCAAGGATAGGTTTGATCACCAAAAACATGTGATCTTACCAAAAGCGAGATATGATTGGCTCCATTCCCCGAAGAAAATGTTGTAACATCTGGAAATAATGATAATTCACAAGGATGTAGATGCGGTAAAAACTGTGGTCGCGGGCGAGGTTGTGGGCGAGGAAAAGGAAGGGGGCTCAGCTAGTTAATTCTACCGCTGGGACCAACAACGAAAATTTCCAAGTAAACGAAGCTGGTCGTGCAATTAAAAAGCAGACCGAGAATCCCTTCTACAAATGCGGAAGGAAAAGACATTGGAAACGTACTTGTTGTACACCAAAGTATTTCGTTAATCTGTATCATGAATTGCAAAAGGCTAAGGAAAAGAATGTTGAAACCAACTTCGTCGGTAATGAAGTTGGACCTTCATTCAATGGTCTAAATGAAGATACTCATCTGGATATCGCTGATTTCGTTGTTGACACCAGTGATGTCAATGGTAAGTAAAGCGACTGAGATCGATGAAGTTTGATAAGTTGCCAAGGAGACCATTAAAATTATAGCTTAATGTTTTAGGTTTGTATAATATGTTTTTCGGACGAAGATTAACTGCGGTTTTTCTTTTAGTAATATGTATAAAATGTTTTTGTTAAAATGACAGTAAAACATAATGTTTCAGTTGTGATATAAAAGTAACGGTTTAAGATATTTTAAGTTATTAATGCATCTCTATGAATGTTGTATCACATAATATGTCACAAGTCGAGATTCATAATGGAGATATCTGTCTAGCAGATAGTGCTACAACGCACACTATCCTTAAGGATAGACGATATTTCTCTTGTCTCGATTTAAACGACTTCGCTGGTTATGTGAGTACCATATCCGGTAATGCAAAGATAATACTAGGCTTCGGAAAAGCCAAATTTTCAATGCCAAGGGGAACTAAATTTGAGATAAAGGATGCATTATATATCCCTAAATCTCCTAGAAACTTGTTAAGTTTTTGAGATATCCGCAAAAATGGATATCACATAGAAACTATGGATGAAAATGGCATTGAATATCTTTGCATAATGTCCGAGAGGAAACATGTGTTATAAAATTTAGCAATGTTAGCCTCCGGATTATATAGCACACAAATAAATATGACTGAATCATATGATACAATGAATTAGAAGGTCACTAGCACTTTTAAAGTTTGGCACGAAAGGCTAGGACATCCAGGATCATTCATGATGAGAAGAATTTTGCAACATTCTAGTGGCTACCCATTGAAAAACGAGAGGATTTTTCAATCAGGGGAGTTTCCATGTAATACATGTTCTCAAGGGAAACTCATTGCTCGGCCGTCACCAGCCAAAGTCGGGAATGAATCTCTGGAGAGAATACACGGTGATATTTTGTAGACCTATCCATCCATCGTGCGGGCCATTTTGATACTTTATGGTACTAATTGACGCATCTAGTAGATGGTCACATGTGTGTCTACTGACCACAAGAAATACGGCTTTTGCAAGATTCATTGTCCAAATAATCAGGTTGAGAGCACAATTCCCTGGTTATGCTATAAAGAAAGTTAGACTTGATAACGCTGGTGAATTCACTTCAAAAGCTTTTGATGAATATTGCATGTCAATGGGGATTGACTTTGAGCATCCGGTTCCCCACGTGCATACACAAAATGGCATGGCTGAGAGCTTAATAAAGCGGTTGCCGTTAATTACAAAGCCACTAATACTGATAACAAAACTTTCAGTTTCGGTGTGGGGACATGCTATTTTGCATGTGGCTGCATTGGTTTTGCTTATATCAAGTGCATATAATCAATATTCCCCACTACAACTAGTATCATGACAAGAACCTAATATATCTCATCTCCGTGTTTTTGGGTGTGCGTTCTACGTTTTGATAACGCCACCACAAAGAACAAAAATGAGGTCCTAGAGGAGAGTGGGGATATATGTTGGGTATATGTCATCGAGTATAATTCGATATTTT
Organism: Euclidium syriacum; assembly: GCA_900116095.1. Classification (NCBI taxonomy): domain Eukaryota; kingdom Viridiplantae; phylum Streptophyta; class Magnoliopsida; order Brassicales; family Brassicaceae; genus Euclidium; species Euclidium syriacum. The sequence goes on from FPAK01000004.1 coordinate 3,162,149, forward strand.
GAACCACAAACTGGTGATATGTCCACGACACGGTTTGCCGATTGCTATATTGATGAAAATGAATTCCCAATGTTAGGGGGAGGATTGAGAGAATCACCAAAAGATATTACCTGGTGTATACATTCTTTGGCTTATCTTGATCCTCATACTAATCAACGAGAAGTGGAAGTCCAGAAAATTATACACATGCAAAGGTTGGCAATTACCAGTTACTAGATGCCTTCACATATACAAAGAGATGAACTAAGTCTTATATACCCTGTGCACATGTTCCATCAAGGATAGAAATGCCAAAGAAAAATAATGATGGGAGCAATGAAAGCGAACCCAAGGTTCAATTGAAAAAGGGGAGGCCGATAGGCTCGAAAGATAAAAATCCCCAGAAAAAAGAAAGTTGGGAGAAATAAATGAAAAGGTTCTAGTTGAGCCACATAAAGTAAAATGTCAAGAAGACATATGAAAAAGCTCTTGAAGAATCAGATAAAGATATTTGTTTAGAGAATGAACATGAAACAGAAAAGTGTGAGATTGCCATTAATTACAGCCAAGATAAGAACATATGGGTAAGAAATGAAGTAGAAGATGATAATGGAATATTCTCATTTTCTATATCGAAAGAAATTAATGATGAAAATGATCTAGATCCGAGGTCCGTATCGGGATTCCTGAAAAGGCCAGATTGGGATAAATGGCAAATGGCCATGAGAGATGGGTTACTCTCCCTCAATAAGAAAAATGTGTTTGGACCTATTGTTATTACACCTGGTGATGTAACACAGTCGGATGTAAATGGGTCTTTGTGCGAAAACAAAATGAGAAAAACGAGGTCACGAGATATAAAGCTCACCTTGTAGCACAAAGTTTTTCTCAAAGACCAGGAATTGAATACGATGGAACATATTTCCCGGTCATGGATGCAATCACATTCAGGTACTTGATGAGCCTAACAGTATCTAAGAATTTAGAAATATATCTTATGGATGTTGTGATTGCATATCTATATGGTTCAATTTATAGTGACATATACATGAGAATCCCCGAAGGATTCAAGATCCCTGAAGTATAAAGATCCCTGAAGGATCTAAAAACATTTGTTCAGTCAAGTTACAAAGATCACTTTATGGACTAAAGCAATCCATACGCATGTGGTATAATCGCTTAAGCGAGTATTTGTTGAAAAACGGATATATCAACAATGCGACATGTCCTTGCGTCTTTATAAAGAAACCCTCATTAGGATTCGTGATCATTCTTGTTTATGTTGATGACCTAAACATCATTGACTCAAAAGGAAGTTCATGATGCAAGAAATCGTATGAAAGAGGAGTTTGAAATGAAAGATCTTGGAAAGACAAAGTTTTTCTTGGGCTTCAAATAGAACATCTCTAAGATGGTATATTTTTGCATCAATCAAATTACACCACAAGAGTGTTAAAACGCTTTAATATGGATAAGGCAAAGCCGTTGAGTACCCCGATGGTCAACAAATCACTTAATAATGATAAGGATCCATTTCGACCTTTTGAAGATAACAAGGATGTATTAGGTCCTGAAGTACCGTATATGAGTGCTATAGGTGCGCTCATGTATCTTGCAAATTGTACTCGGCCAGATATAGCATTTGCTATTAATCTACTTGCAAGATATAGCTCAGCTCCTACACGGAGACACTGGATTGGAATAAAGCAAATCTTCCGGTATCTTCAAGGTACGTTATACTTGGGACTATTTTTCCCTAGAAACTCTGCTTGTGGTCTAGTTGGTTTTGTAGATGCATAATACGTATCAGATCCCCATAAAGCTCGATCGCAAACTGAATATGTTTTCACAGTGGGTGGAATAACAATCTTGTTGGTGTTCTCAAAAGCAAACTTTAGTAGCTACTTCTTCAAATCATGCGGAGATCATAGCCCTTCATAAAGCATGCATATAGTGCGTATGGCTTAGATCCATGATACATCACATACAAGAAGCTAGCGGATTGGACACCGGAAAAGAACCTACAAAGTTATACGAGGATAATGCTGCTTGTGTTGCCTCAACTCAAAGAAGGTTCCATCAAGATAGACATGACGAAGCACATTCCTCCGAGATTTTTCTCTAATCCTAAATAACTTGAGAAGAATAAAGAAGTTGATGTCTAATACATCCGGTCAAGTGATAATGCATCCGTATCAATGAATAATCAAGGGGGACTGTTAGAAATATGGTGATTATACATTGAACCCACTTGTCATTGATTGGAGTAGCTTACTCATCAAAATGCTACTTGTTTTCAAGTTACTAAAACACATCAATATACACTTGTCAAGTATAGATTTATATGTAATATGTAGTAGTTTTGTATCTAACCCTATTTCCTTTAAAATAGAGATATTGGCTATGTAATGAAAGTATAATAACAAGAAGAAGTGATAAAAAATCTTTCCCTTTCTTTATAAACAAAACATCTTTTAGATTTTTTTTTTCTCTTTAAATAAATTTATAAGTTATGATTTTTCATAATATTATTGTCATTATCAACATAATATTAACTTTTGAGATTCCCTTATTCTTACAATTTCTTTTTGATGAAGACGAAGGACTGTACGAGATGGACACTGTTTCTACGAAGACTTCTTATCCATTCAAGCTGATTCGTTTAATGTAAAAAAGCAACAATTGATATGTTTTTTTGAGTTTTATTATGTGTTTTGATAATTTATATATTTCTAATATGATGTAATATCATATTATGATTCAGATTGTAAGATCTACAATAATTTTATGTATATTCTGATAAAGTTTATAATGTGGTGGCTATTACCCTTTTATACAAAATATTAAATCGTAAATCTATACCAAGTTAACTAATTACATTCAATGGGCTATACAAAATATAGTCTAATACTCCCTTAAAGTTGGAGCATGAAGATCACAAATGCCCAACTTGGACAACAAATACTGAAATGTACAACTACTAAGCGCCTTGGTGAAGATATCCGTTAGTTACTTATGCGTAGAAACGTGTTGAGTTTTCACAATACCACTCTTGATATCATCGCGAATGAAATGACATTCCAGCTCAATGTGTTTCATTCGCTCATGAAACACCGGATTAGATGCGATGTACAAGGCATATTAGCTATCACAGTAAAGATCCATAGCACCTGAATGCATAATACCCATCGTAGCCAACACATTCTTGATCCACTTCAATTCTTTCAAAGTTTCAACCATAGCACGATACTCAACCTCTGCCAAAGATAACGAGACAACGTCTTGTTTCTTATCCTTCCATGACACCAGAGATCCACCTAACTGAACCAACCAACCATTTAGAGACCGTCTATCCCGAGAACAGCCAGCCAAATCTGAATCACACCATCCTGTAAGATGAAAATCACTCTTAGAGTCTAGAAAAATTCCCTGACTAGAACACCCTTTCAGATACCGCACCACACGTAAAGCAGCTGCCCAATGATCTTCTCTAGACTCTTGCATAAATTGAGATAAAATATGCACCGAATACGCTATATCTGGACGAATGGCTGCAAGGTAAATCAAACGTCCCACAAGTCTTCTATACACTTGGGGATCCTGAATGACTTTCTCCTTGGACTTCGCAAGCTGCTGATTTTGTTCCATACGAAACAAAACCGGTCTTCCTCCAAGTAACCCAACATCAGCAATAATATCCAACTTATATTTCATTTGTGAAACAAAAAACCCCATCGGCATTCCTAGCAACCTCCAAACCCAAAATAGACTTAAGCTTACCAAGGTCCTTCATATGAAAACATCCACACAAATAGTCCTTGAATTCCTGAATCACCTGTGCCGAACTCCCGGTGAGCACAATATCATCTACATATACCAGAATATGTAGTTGTACATCACCCTTGATCAATGAAAACAATGAATGATCTCCTCCACACTGTTGAAATCCATACTCCAACAGAGCCTTAACAAGCTTAGCATACCAGCAACGAGTATCCTGCTTCAAACCATACAAAGACTTGTGTAACCTACAAACCATGCCCTTACCCGGAGAAGAAAAACCCGGTGGCAAACGTATAAACACCTCTTCCTCTAAGTCACCATGTAAGAAGGCGTTATGTACATCCATCTGATGTAAGTCCTAATCTTTTCCAGCCACAATCTTTAGAAACAGACGATAAGTGGTCATCTTCACCACTGGTGCAAACGTCTCAAAGTAGTCAATATCTTCCTCTTGACCATTTCCACAAGCAACTAGACGTGCTTTATATCTCTCGATGGTACCATCAGCTCTATAATTGATAGTATACACCCATTTACATCCAATGACATGTTTCACTTCAGGCAATGGTTCTACAGAGAACTTCTTGCTCTCCTCAAGTTCTTCAATTTCAAGACCCATTGCTTTCCGAAAGTGCTCATACTTCATCGCCTCAGAAAAACTCTTTGGGACAACATCTTCAGTTATCTTGGCTAAAAACACCCGATGTTCCATGGATAAATTATCATAAGTGACAAAATCTTCAATACGATAGTCACACATCTTCACCGTGTTAAGAACATAGCCCTTCAAACAAACATTTTTCTCCTTTCCTCGCATTCCCTTGCCCATTGGCTCAGGCTCTTCGGTATCAACTATCTCAGTAGTGACATCATTCTGAAGTGGCTCAATATCCACTACAATAGGTCCGTCATCAGCCTTGTTCTTTTCTGAAACCTCCTCCAAATTCTCCACATCACCAGTAACTCGACCATCCATCAAATCTTTGTCACTTGTCTCACCCGTCTCAATAGCCGGGTAGATCGACACGAGAGGTGTATGATGATCGACCATTTCGCTGTCAACTTGATCAATCACCACCTCTTCCACTTTATCTTCACATTCATCATCATACGAGCAATCATCAACATATTCATTCATTTCTCTTGATGTTTCGCCACAATCAAGACGTTCTTGATTATCCTTTCCCTCCAAGTAAGGAAACTTATTCCCTACAAACGTTACATCTCGTGAAACAAATACTTCCTTTGTTTCCAAGTCAAATAACGTCCAACCTTTCGTTGCATATGGGTAGCTAATGAACACACACCGCCATCTACGACTGGAAAACTTGTCACCATTATGCTTCTGGTTATGTGCATAAGCAAGACATCCAAACAACTTGATATTTCCATAACTCGGAGCTTGCCCAAAAATAATCATCTTCTTCGATGCACGTCCTAATCTCTTATGCCAAATCTCCACTGATTCCACCACAAATACTCTCTCCATGTCTCCACAATCATCATGAAGAAAGTACAGCCCTTCTCTCCTTCTACCTCTCCCAATCCAAGTCAGTGACGTGAGGTCGTGCATGACACAACACGTCTTAGAAAACAACACAACACAATCTGTCTCATCTATCAATTGAGAAACCGAGGTTAGATTGCATTTCAACTCTCTAACATAAAGCACCCGGGTCAAAGTTAATGTATCCGAGAGCACCACTTTACCCACGTGATCCGCTATAACCTGAACCCCATTGGGTAATCCTACAAAACACGGAGGCACTCTCTGTATATCGCACAAATTCTCTAATATACCAGTCATATGATGAGTTGCTCCACTATCTACAATCCATTCATGAGTATGACTCTTACCTGACAGTCTAGAAGTATTCGCTTCTTTGCTTTAACCAAGCATCTGAACCAAACGCTCCCACTAATCCTGAGTAAGTTCTATCATACCTTATGAATCCATCTCTGAAACATACATGTTATGAACTGTAGCATGTCCTGAACCACGAACAGGCCCTCCACGTCCTCGTCCAGCTCCTTGACTTGAGCTACTTGCTCCACGTCCACCACCACTTTTATCTCCTTTGTATTTCTCGATCCACCAATCCGGGTAGCCGTTAAATTGATAACAAGTGGAGGCCTCATGCCCTGTCTTACAACAGTTTGTACACACCAAACTTCTCTTATCAAACCTACTTTCATTTCGATTAAGTACAAATTTCACCGCCAAATCCACTGCATCTCCACGCTCATTACGTATCTCCTTTCCTCGATCAAAATTGTGCATCTGTTCTTCACGAGAAACCATCGAATAAGCATGATCCACACTTGGCAGTGGCTCCATATTCATGATAGCACTCCTTACACTCCCATACATTGAAACATCAAGCCCGAGACAGAACTGATGCAACTTCTCAAGTTCACGAGCCTTCTCTGCTTCTCGAACCAAGTCAAACGAGCATCTTCCACAAGTGCACGTCAATTTGGTCTCATAATTTGCAAGATCTTCCCAGATTACCTGCAATTTCCCATAATATTCTTCTAGCTTTTGACCTTTCTGCTTATAGTTCATCAAATCTTCATTTAGTTGATGAACACGTACTCCGTTTTTTGCGCTGAAATGGACTTTGATACTGTCCCACAACTCCTTGGCGATCTCACGATGTGTGATACTCGACGCAAATTTTGGCTCAATCGTATTGAAAATCCAAGGGGTTACCATCGCGTTCGCGGTAAGCCAATCTTCTTCATCTTCTGATCCCGAAGGTGGCGCTTTCACCGTACCTTCGATGCATCCGAGTTTCTTCTTCGCACGAAGCCCGGTTCTGATTTTCCTCACCCATTCATCATAGTTTATTCCAGTGAACACAATCTTGGTGATCACGTTTCCATGATTGTCTTTCGTATTCAAAGCATACGGAGAGAATTCCTTCGTCTTGTAACTTGATTCATCTTTAGCCATGATGGCTCTGATACCATGTAAGATCTAGAATAAGTTTATGTATATTCTGATAAAGTTTACAATGTGGTGGCTACTACCCTTTTATACAAGATATTAAACTGTAACCCTAATCTATACCAGGTTAACTAATTAAATCTAATGGGCCATACACAATATAGTCCAATACAGATTCTGTTGGAATTGTATTATATGGATCTATGATTTAAAATTCTTGGCCACAGTTGTTAGAGTTTTTTTACATCCATTGAAAGGTTATAAGTACTTGAAATACAGTCACTAGTTTAATAAAAGTAATTATTATTTAGAGTTCGAAAGACAAATATAACAAGAAAGAAGTTACTTAATTTGTTTTTGTCTCTGAAATGGGTGGATTGTACAATGAGTTTTCATATTTAGGTTTTTTATTTGACAACAATTTATGTTAATATTGATTTCTAATGATCTTGTCTCTTGGATCTTGATCTTTATGATCCTCTATCCAATCCGCCACATCAAAGATCTTCCCGATTACCGGTTTTGTTTCAAGTCGGTAGTTTCCAACCGCTTAGATCCTCATCCCGGATTGTCTTGGTTTTGGCCGATCCAAATCACTCTCTTAACCACTTTGATGTAAGATTGAGACCAATCTCGTAAAGAAAGACGAATTTTTACAATGAAACAAAAGAGACTTTATATCCACTATACAAATGATCAAAATAGTAAACAAATATATCTACATAAATACAAATTAATCAGCATAAATGTATAAAAAAAAAAATCAATGGATTGATTAATATCACCATTATAGCATTGATTTGTATCTTGGCCGGATGTGAAAACTGTGGGATTCTTTGTATCTAGACAACTTTGCCATTTGGTCTGATTAAACGATCTTGAGACTACGTCATTCCCTCATTTTTCAATAAGTTTTGTCCTAAAAAATGGATTACTCTTATTTTTCATCCCCTTATTATTCTCGACTAATCGTCGGATTAGGATTTGACTTTTCTAGGCGGGTTTATGCCTTTGAGCGATTTTTTTCTCTTATTTCAGATATTAATTAACCCTTGGAATGTGAGTGAATGATCATATACCCACAAAATCTCTCTCACACACATATATATATATATATATATATATGGTTTTAGGGTTAAATTCCATCCACTATAACTTTTCATTCGCAATCCTTCTCATCAAATCACCACCTCCATTTAGATTAGAAATTGGGTCACTCCACTTAGCATATATACACTTTTTCACTCAATGGCAAGTCATTTAAACATTCCAACCACATATGAATGCTCGAGTCCAACTAGCTGATGAACCAGCTGATCAGTTTACCTTGTTGGGTTCATACTTGATTCTTTCATCTAGCTGAGTTAGGCCGTCAGCCAATTCTTCCAGTTAGTTAGAAACTGGTAATGTCTATATAATTGGCATAGCCGTAGCGTGAATTTAGAGGCCCGCAAGCTATAGAAAAAAGGGCCAGTCCTAGCGTTTACACGAAAAAAAGGAACTAATACTATTAAGTAATTTTCCCTATATATATTATATATAACTTAAGAAACAATACAATAGGATGAGTTGGTCTTGTGGTTAGTGCGTTTGTAATTAATCCATTCTGGTCAGGGTTTGAATCTTATATATGCATTTTTGGTCGTTTTTCAACTTTTACTTCATTCAGGGTAAAAATGACTTTTTCTCTTTGTCTTCTTCCTTTGTAAAACACAACCTCCAGCCCGAAAAAATAGCGGCTGCATTTTTTTTTAACGTTTTTCAGTGTTTTATCTCATATTTTAGTAGATCTCTAAAAAATAATAATAGATCTATAGAAAATTATTCGATATTTGAATGAAAATGAATAAAAACTGGCTAAAATTGAATAAAAAAAAAACTAAGGGCCGATATTTCCTCTATTTTTCGGGATATTTTCGAGGGCTGCAGCCATCGCATCGCCCGCGTCTATCATTCGACGACTCTGATGATTGGGGTTGCAGTTAGTGATCTCATCAAAAACGAAACAAGTCATATGAAGTTAAAGATTTGGTCTAGGGATAAATACAATGAGTAAGTATCTATTGTAGTTGTTTTATTATGAAATAGATAATGTACCATATAGGTACATTGCATTTATAGTAATACATTGAATATTTGAATACATTGAATCATTAGATATATTGAATACTTGAATACATTGAATCATTAGATACATGAATCATTTGTATTCATTGTACTTAGCCAACCTCACTCCTATGTAAGGGAATTGTATGTGAATAAGATGAGAAATAATAAGAAGAGTTTCAAATCTTCTCCTTTCTCTTTACTTCCATTGTTTATCTCTCTAACACAAGACATTCTCTTTACTTCCATTGTTTATCTCTCTAACACAAGACACCAAGATAGTGCATATATATATATATATATATATATATAGCAATACATATTCACATGTAAATAATAATTTACAACACGTTATCAGCACAATTGTCTTGTCGTTCGCGTGTACCATTGCTTGATCGTTTTGTTGTACGATGTTCTTACCGTTACTATGTTCATTCAATATCGCGTTTTCTAGATATCCATTTAATTCCGACCATCTCGGTCCATAAAGGGAAGGTTTTGCCTCTTCCATAATTTATTGTTTACAGAGTGGTAGGTTAAAGTATGTTATACTTCCTCCTATTAAATTTATGTTAAATTAAATCGAAAAGAAGGTTGTGCTTTTTCCGAAATTGTCTGGAGTGGTCGATTATATCTCCTCCTTAATCGAGTGAAAGGCGCTCCCTCCTCGTAATCGCATGAATGGTGATGCCGTCCTTAGACGAATCTTTAAATTATGCTTTTCTATTTTGATTTAGGTTAAATTATGTCCAATTTATTATTAAGGGAGGATTACTAATCTAGTATGAAAAAGAGTAAAATTACTAGACTAGTATTAATTTGTTGAGCCTTAAAATGAGTATTTTCATGCCTAAAATACCATTATTTCATTTGACAGGAAAAAACGTATTTACAAAAATACCACATTTCCAACAAAATAAATCTGCAAACTTTAAAAAAAAATCCGTAGACATGCGTTGAAGAGTTGTTTTTTTTAGGATTTGTTTTGCAGATTTAAATGTCTACGGATTTATTTTGTACAGATTTAATTTTGCTTGTCGTAGATTTATTGCTTTGTCGCAGATTTTTTTAAAATCCGCGACAAAGGTAAACAACTTTTAAAAATTACTTATCTAGTACGTAATGTAACAGATTTTTTTTAAGTGTAACATATTTATTTTTCTGCGGATTTTTTTGCAGATAAATTAAATTTTGAAAATTTTTTTTACAGATTTATTTTTATTTGTCGAAGATTTGTACGTGATTTTGCAGGTTTTCCATAATTTACGGATTTATTTTGCAGATTTATATCGTGTGTCGAAGATTTTTGGTCTTTGATGCAACACTTCAAAAGTTGGTGAAAAAATTACTGACATAGTATTGTTGTGTAACAGATTTACTTAATGTGTTATTTGATATTTTACGGAATTTTTGATGATTGATGATGTGGCGAAAGAAAAACTCTTTGCAGATATGTTTATGGAGTCCCTTAATTAAAAACATAATTAAGGTCGATAATGTGTATTTAAAATCTTTACAAATTTTTAAAAATAAATTTTCTGTTTTAAAAAAAAAAAAAAACTTATATATAAACGAAATTAAAACTATTTTTTTGATTAAATCATTAAATATTGTTCACTTTTTACTAAGTTAGTATAAGGGTATTTTAGTATTTTAGAACTTCCTTAATACTAATTTTATAAAAGGATATTAACTTAGTAATTACATTAAAGATTCATACTAGTGGAAGTAAATTTCACTATTATTAATGGAGTGAAAAGTTATACCTCCTCCTTAATTGAGTTGTAGGCTTTGTCTCCTATAAATCATATGGATGGCTTTGGCTCCTGAGATGATTCTTTATATTATGTTTTGATTACAGTTTTTATGATTTTATTGTGATTAATTATTACTTTTATTATTTATTATTTAATTATCATTTGAAATTTTTCATTTTCATTCGAAACGACATCAAATGAGATGATATTTTTACGTCACCATTTGCATAAATATTTAAAAGATAATGAAGTATCATACTCTTCCAACTGGATTGGCTCCATTCTAGAAACCAAATGTTATAGCAATCAATAACTGTAATAATTTGTGATGACGAGAATGCAAACACGGTAGTGTCCGTGGTCGCACTTGTGTATAAGGTGGTAGACATGAATGTGGAAATAGATTCCAGTCTCATAAGTTAAACGCAAAATTGCGTAAGGAAAACACGAACAAGAACATTTTGCTATAAATTCGAAATAAAATAAAATTGGATACGTACATATCGTATGCCAAAAGTTTAGCCAATCTGGTAAGAAAAATTACATAAGGCAAAAGGAAAGATATTAAATCAATTTCATTTCAGATGAATATTTTTCCTTTGATGACCTATGTAATGATACTCATCTTGATGTCGTGAATATTCTTGTTGATTCATAAATATCAACAAAGAACTTAGATCGATAGATCGTTATGACATAATGTAATGAGTTGGGATTTAGGATGGAGATATCAGTCTCCCAAGTAATGCTAAAACATGCATTGTAGATGATATTTTTCCTATCTCAGAATAAAGAACTCTGCGAAAAGTGTGAGTGTCATACTACATAATGCAAAGATAATTATAGGCATGGATGATCCGGTTTTCAATGCTAAGCGGAATCAAATATTGTATTCCCCTAAAATCTCGCAGAATTTTGTTAAGTTCTGGAGATATATGAAGAAATAGGTATAATAGCATTGAAAATCTTTGCTTAGATCAGAGAGAAAACATGCATTAGAAAAGTTATATATATATATGATTGAATCATATGGTTTTTGGCTAGATCACTATCTTTGGTTGAAATAGCTCATTAAGTATAATGGTTTAATGAAAGTAAATTTTTCGTGTTAGAGGGAGGATTGAGAGAATCACCAAATGGTAGCACCTAATGAATACACTATTTGGCGTATCTCGATCCTCCTCCTAATCAATGTAGGTGGAAATTCATAATGGGATTCATTCGAGATGGATTAACTATAAGAGTTATCATCTCGAGGGGGAGAATCAAGGAATCCAACATCGACAGTAAGTTAATAGTTTTGGTAAATTGACATCCCATACTTGATCACTCTGGTGAGTTCACATTATGAAATTTGTCACATATTGTATGTCGATTGAGATAAAGTAGAACATACAAATGGTTTTGTTCGCACTCAAATTGAGCTTATAAAGAAAATCCAAGAGATTGCAATGGCTAATTATAGTGAAATGTAATCTCCATGTTTTAGCATGGAATATGCTGTTTTGCATGTAGTAATGATTATAGATATAAGGCCAATGAAATATATCTCTCATGTCTTTGATTCATGGTTGGAGATCATATATTTCTTATTTGAAATTTTTATTGGTGTAAGGTATATGTTTCCACACCACATAGAAGTAACATCTACAGAGGATGAAACGTATGAGCTGGAGATGAATCTCGCTCTAATAATGATTGAGCCATCACTCAGAGATGCACTCATTGTAAAATTTTCAAATTATCATAATGATGAGAATCATGTAGTTGGAATCCTTGGAAAAATGATAATAAATTAGAAGTTAAAAGGATCATTACTCATATATACTAAAAATCTAATGCAAGCATTTATGAAAATGAACATATAATTGATGAATCTCGTTCTAATAATGATTGAGCCATCACTCAGAGATGCACTCATTGTGAAATTTTGTGATTATCATAATAGTGAGAATCATGAATAGTTGGAATCCTTGGAAAAATGATAAAAAATTAGAAATTAAAAGGATCGCTACTCAGATATACTAAAAATCTAATGCAATCATTTATGAAAATGAACAGCTGATGAATGAGATATAATCATGGATCCTCGTACAAATGAATAATGAACTTAAAGTTCAACGAAATCTCATATTCCAGCCGAGAATACTCCAATAAGAATAGTGTGTCTATGGCACGTGAGAAACGTGATAGACCCCTTTGGTTCAAAAGATGAAGAAAATCCTCAAAACAAAATGGAGCAAATGATTATTAAAAGGAGGGTTAAACTCAGGAAGATGAGTAATGAGACCATTGGTATGGTTAATAATAAGATTAGATACATGAATGAAATCAATTATATTGATAAAGAGATCTCGATTAACCATGTCACTACAGAAAAATGTAGAACCAAAGAAATAAATGACTGTCAACAAAAAATGAATGATATAGCGCGTATATATCTCTGCTCTGCAGTTAAGCGTAGAGATTGAATCATAAGTTTCCGCTCCATTGATGAGCGTAAAGAGAAAATGAGGATCATAAGTCTCCGCTCCAAAGATTAGCGTGGAGAGACAATGAATATCTCCGCTCCGAAGACGAGTGTAGAGAAACAATGAAGATTATGAGTCTCCACTCTGAAGATAAGTGTAGAGAAATATTGCCCTAAAACCTAATATATCTCATCTCTGTGTTTTTGAGTGTACGGTCTACGTTTCGATAGCGCCACCACAAAGAAAAAAAATGGGGCCCTAGAGGAGATTAGAGATATATGTTGGGTACACATCACCGAGGATAATTCAATATCTTAAACCACTAACTGTTGATATGTTCACGGCACAGTTTGTCGATAACCACTTTGATGAAAATGAATTTCCAGCGTTAGGGGGAGGATTGAGAGAATCACCAAAAGATATTACCTGGTGTATACATTCTTTGGCTTATCTTAATCTTCCTACTGATCAACATGAAGTGGAAGTTTAGTAAATTATACACATGCAGAATTTGGTAAACCAATTATTACACACGTTCACAGATACAAAGAGGTTGACCAAGTCTTATATACCCGCTGCAAATGCTCCATCAAGGATATAAATCCCAAGAGTAAATATTGATGGGAGCAATGCAAGTGACCAGAAGTTTCAATTGTAAAGGGGGAAGCCTATGGGCTTGAAAGATATAAGAAAAAACCCCTAGAAGAAAAAAGAAATTGGGAGAAAGAAAAGAAAAGGTTTCAGTATAGCCACATCGTGAGAAATGTCAAAATGACATATATGAAACAACTTCTGAAGAACCAGATAAAAAGATTCGTTTAGAGAACGAATAGAGAATAGAAAAGTGTAAGACTTCCATTAATTACACACAAGATGGAAACGTATGGGTAAGAAATGAAATAGACGATAACAAAATATTCTCTTTTTCTATATCCAAATAAATTAATGATGAAAATGATCTAGATCCGAGTTCCTTATCAGAGTGTCATAAGAGGCCCGATTGAGATAAATGGAAAATGGCCATGAGAGATGGGTTACTCTCCGTAAATAAGAAAAATGTGTTTGGACCTGTTGTTATTACACTTGGTGATGTAGCGTCAGTCGCATGCAAATGGGTCTTTGTGCACACAAAAAAAAAGAGAAAACGAGATCACAAAATATAAAGCTAACCTTGTAGCACAAGGTTTTTCTGAAAGACTAGGAATGATTATGATATGCATATTCTCCGGTCATGGATGCAAACACATTCATGTACTTGATGAGCCTAATGGTATCTAAAATTTAAAAATATATCTTATGGATGTTGTGACTGCACCTGTATGGATTACTTGATATTGACATATTCATGAAAATCCAGAACGATCCAAAAACGTTTTTTCGGTCAAGTTACAGCGGTCACTTTACGGATTAAAACAATCCGGCGCATGTGGTATAATCGCTTAAACGAATTTTTGTTGAAAAAGGGATATATCAACAATGCAATATGCCCTTGCGTGTTTATAAAGAAATCCTTATTAGGATTTGCGATCATTGCTGTTGATGTTGATGATCTGAATATTATTGGGACTCAAGACGAAGTTTATGATGCAAGAACTCATATGAAAAAAGAGTTTGAAATGAAAGACCTTGGAAAAACAAAGTTTTGTCTCGTGCTTCAAATAGAACATCTTCAAGATGAAACATATGTGCATCAACAAAAGTACACCAACTAGGTGTTAAAGTTCTTTATTATGGTTAAAGTAACTCCTAGTACTCCAATGGTAAATAGTTTACATGATATTCACAAGGATCCGTTTCGACCTCATGAAGATAAAGAAGAAATATTAGTTCATCACCTATACACAAAAATTGGAATGGGATATAGCATATCTTCCAGATACGATTGTTTTGGATTATTGTATCCTCGAAGTATTGTGTTTGGTCTAGTTGGTTTTACAGATGCAAAATATTTTCATGCTTCACGAAGCGTGTTAAAGAGTTTGTGTGGATGAGGTACATACCTCATCAAATACAATAAGCTAGTGGGATAATCACGAGCAAATAGCCAACAAAGGTGTTCAAAGATAATGTTGCTTGTGCTGCTAAAATAAAAGAAGGTTACATCAAAAGCAATGAAACGAATCACATCCACCCAAAAGTTCTCATATCCCTTCGAGCTTGAGAAGAATAAAGAAGTTGGGATCCACTCAAGTAACAACGCATCATATCTATTCACAAAGACGCTTCCCACTACAATGTTTAGAAAGCATATTTAGATCAAAGAATGCGCCATCTACGATATTTGTGAAGAAAATATTATATCCATCTACACCACTGTACTCTTTTTTCTTTGTCATGGTTTTATCCCACTGGATTTTCCATGATAAAGTTTTTAACGAGGCAGTACGTAATATGTCCATAAAATAGATAATCAAAGGAGAGTATTATGAAATATATAATGTACCACATAGGTACATTGCATCTATATGATTATCCATTAGATACATTGAATACTTGAATATATTGAATCATTAGATACATCGAATACCTGAATACATTGAATTATTAGATACATGAATCATCTTCATTCATTGTACTTAGCCAACCTCACCCTTATATATAAGAGTAAACTTTTGATGTAAGGAAATTATATGTGAATAAGATGAGAAATAATAAGAAGAGTTTCAAATCTTCTCCCTTCTCTCTACTTCCATTGTTTATCTCTCTAACACAACACAACAAGATAATATATATATATATATATAGCAATACATATACACATATAAATAATATTTTACAACAGTTTTCATTTTCTTTGATATTTTTTTATTTAGGGTGGAAATAACTTATTGTGTGTCGTTTTAGGTTTAGAGTCCTCACGTATGTTTCTCATTGACACCATGCTTAAGATTTTTACAATAAGTGGTAAAGCTGTATGGTCACTTTTTTTTTTTTTTTTTTGTGTTTTCCAATTTAGGGAGGTCGTTCGGATCGGAGGTAACTAATATTCGAGATATTTTTCATTTTGATTAGAAACAATGCTCATTTCATGTTTGATTTCTTATGTGTGGATCGAGCCTTCAGGTTGATAAGTTGAAGTTAAAGAGATTGTTTTTGATTTTTTCTATAGTATTGTTTTAAATGTTTTATGAATTAATACACCCATTATCAAAAAAAAAAAAAATTATTTGCTTAATATACACTGAAAATTGAATTTAAATGCTTAATATACACCGTCACTTGAAACAAATGCAGGAGTACCCTTCTGGGGTTGGCTAATTACAGTTATCCCCTTGCGACCAAAAAAAAAACTGGATGAGTCAATTACGATTGTAACCTTAGGGTTTTATAAGACGTCACTAGAGGTATGTGATAGGTATATCAGACTTCTCCAGACTTGTTGAAGGAGTCTGATATATAATTAATGAGTAAATTTAAATTTAAAATTCAGATAAAAATAATTTTAAAAAATTTTAAAAACCATAAATTATATGTAGAAAATTTACGTGTTTATAAATTATAATTTTGTAAAATTAAATCAAATTAAACGATGTTAGGTAATTAATGTCTATACCCCAATAATTTCAGATTTCTGAAGAAGTTTGATTCCGAAAAAATTAGTAAATTTAAATTAAATATTAGAAAAATTAATTTTATATAAAATTATGGTATACATAAAATAAATATAGACAATTATGACGTATAGAAATTACAATTTGTAAATTTGAATCAAATTAAAAACATGTAATGTAAATTAGGTTGTAAACCCTAAAACATGGTTTTCAATGGTACATTTACATAAAACCTTAGGGTTAGGTTTAAGGTTAACGAAATTTAAATTTTAAATTCTAAGTTTGTACATTTATGTTATAATGAGCATATGATTAATGAGTTTTATATTTTCTTGGTTTGTTGTTCCAACATTTTGATGAAAAAGTGCTAAATACTAGTTTTAGGGTTTCGCAAACTTCTCGATGAAGTATGCTCTTTGAGGTTTCTAAGAAGTCTGACGAGAAATTAAATATAAAAAATAATTAAAAAATTTTTTAAAAAATAATTTAGTAAAAGAAATATGTAGATAAATTAAGAATAATCAATTTTGATATACAAAAATTAAATTAACTTAAATTATATCAAATTGAATACTTGGGACTTAATTTGGGTGTAAACCCCATGTTGTTTGGAGTTTAGGTTTAGATATTGGTTGGAATAGAGATGATAGCTTGCTTGTAGTGTCTAAGTAACTATAAAAGAGTGTACATATCGAGTTATATAGTGGATTCTACTATTAATTACCGAGTTGTCAAGATTTTCATCTATGTTTGACATGTGAGGTTGGATAATGTTTTTATATATAGAGTTAGATCTTGAGTTTGGGTATTTTGAAGGCATATTGTTAAAGTGATTTATAATAGTTATTTCTTGATCATTTTTAACGAGTTTTATGTTTATTATCAGTTTTCTACCTAATATAATTGTATTTAAGCAGTAATTATTAGATTTAGGGTATGTCAGACGTCTATGTCAGTCCGATATCATGCACAGAGTTTAGCAGACTTCTCTTGAAGTCTGATTTTACAGTGAATAAGTAAACCTACTTGGAAATTTACCCTCATATATAAACAAATTTTACCAACCCTAGTCTCCATAATCATTTTCAACTATCTCTCTCTAAAACAGACTCTCCCTCTCTAAACTCTCTCTAATCTTGTGGCCGGAAACCCTCATTGCCTCTCAATATTCTTCCTTCTGGTTTGAATTCACATTTTTCCTGTCTCCTTCGCTCTGCATCTCTCTCTATTCACCTTTTACTCATAGTTAATTTTCCCTACATGTTAAATTACGAAATCAGCGCAACCGCCACCTCCACCGCCACGGCCACAGCCACCGACATCAATACTGTAATCCTCTTATCCCCAACAAAGTTTTCAAAAACAACGTGTTAGATCTGTACAAGAAAGTTTTTCTCTGTTCGTAGAGTAGATTTAAATAAACACAATACTTCTTTCCTTTTCTCCTTTCATCTCTAAGTTGAATACATCATTTTCGGTGTCGTTTGTTTCGATTTGTATGCAGAAAGATATATTTTTTACCTTTCTCTATCAGATCTTTCAGGAGACATACTTGTTAGACCTTTTTTGCAGTCTGAGAAACAAGATGGGGCGATTCAAACACCTTCCAACGTCGAGTAGTAGCTCGTACCCAAGTATCAGTTCCACAGCTCGATATCGGTCCGGAACATCCCACGGATTCCCTAAGAAATGTTTTTGCAGTCTGGACCCTGTCATTAGAGCATCCACTAGCCCTGCAAAATTCGAGGAGAAGATTCTAGGGTGTCGTAACTATCTCATAAGGCTTTTATTTGTCTGTGTTCAGTGTTCTTGATTTATTACAACTCAAAATATATGGACTAAGATTGTATGCTTGTAATGTGGTTGCATAGGATGGAGGCTACCACATAATGAAGTTGTGGGATGAGGCTCTGATGGAGGAGTTCGAGGAGTTGAAGAAGTTTGTGGACCAACAGGGCGAGCAAATTGACCAGATCTTCCTCTATTATGCTGAGTTAGACTGTGTTACCACGTTGCAGAATGACATGTTGAAAACGCGGGCAGGATTGGATCAAATAAAAGAACTATTGTCTAAGAAGCAATCAGACAAAATGAAGCATGGCATAGAGCCTACGAACCTGATGTTGTGTGGTGTTCTTGTCATGGTCCTGATCATATCTATTTATGTTGGCTTTAGGCATTGTTAGTTTAGATAAAACGCTACATATGTTAAGACTTGTGATCGGATGGCCCTTATTTTGTTTATGAAGGGTTAATTTATATATTTCTGTAATTTTGTGACAATATTAACATTCTGAGGAAGGTTTTCATAATTTAACATGATACGTCACCAAGTGATTGACAAACTGCATATGTAGTCTGAGATCATTTTCAGATGATTATCATACTGTGTTTGCAGTCTGAGTTATTCCCAAGTTCTTGTCAGACTTCGGAAGCAAATCCATCAGACTTCAAAACTAAATTTATCGGACTTCTAATACACTTCCATCAGACTTCTTCTCGTACCCTTTCATTGGAAAAAGGGCGGGAATTTTCCCGCCTAGGTAGTTGAACTTCGAATCAAACTGCAAAATAAGTTTAGTGTATCACTTCGTGGTGAAATCTGATATCAGACTTCACATTGAGTCTAATAATTATAATTTATCTGTGGTGAAACCGTTTTTTTTTACCCCCTCTCGTTGGACATATAAATAGTTTTTTACATTTTATCCATTCAGTTAGTTTTTAGAGTTTCTTTGAAAAGAAAAAAAAAAGACCAAATCTTTCTCGAAGTCTCCGAACCGTCGTCGGCAATTTCTGAATCGTTGCCGCCGGATTTCAGTTTCTAGATCAGAAGTCCTTATTTGCCGGTAAGATTCGTATGCGCTTCCCTTCCCCTTCGAACTTCAAAACTGTCTTTCATTTTCTTCCTCTGTTCACTAACATCCGCTGTTTTAAATTTCCAGATCTAGGGTTTTTACTCCGCCGTAACTCCCACCGTTACCGTTACTTCTATAGAGTGGTGAGTCTTCGACTTTATATTTTTCTTTTTCTGGATTAGGTTTTGGGTGTCGATTGAATGATTTTTGGGTTCAAAGAGCATATTTTTGCGTTTATAGAGTAGATTGTTACGGGTTTAGTGGTTGAAATCGTGATGTTGCAAATGTTTCCAAAACCGTCAAGTCCGTTTTCCGTTTATTACTTGGCCCTTACTGTTTTCTTCATCATCTTTCTGGTTCTTCGTTGGTTGCTCTCAGACTGCATATGTAGTTTTCGAAGCTCATTTGAAGTCTGACTACTCTTATCCTAATAGTCAGAGTGTAATTGCAGTCTGATGTTGTTTATGCAGGGTTGCAGCATGGCAGAGCCTGAGTTCCCAAGACGGATGTTCACTCCAGGAAATGAGCCGGTACCAGACAAGAGCATACATTACATCTGTGGTAGGAGAAAACTTCTTGATGCTCTTAACTTAGCGCTTCCTGATGATGAATTGGAGGAGCTCTCCAACTCAGAGCTTGGTGTCTTTCTAAGATACCATAATTTGAAGTTTAAATGGTGCTCGTGAATGGTGCACTACATGCTCTCTTCTCAACTAGTTTGCAAGAGGAAGAACGAGATTTGGTCTCTTGTTGGGGTTTAACCACTTAATGAGTTTGAGCACCTCACCGGACTCAACTTTCAATATGTTGAGAATCTGTTCTATTCGGAGTATGAGGAGACGCATAAGATGCTCAACATGTGGGAGCTTCTTGGGGTGGAATTCGAGGTTGGTCCAAGTTATGAGCAATTACTAGCAGCTTGTGGTCGGTGTGCTGGTTGGACACGGCAACAGCGGATTCGGTTAGGCTATCTAGCCATTTATGCATCTTTCATTGAGTCGATCCATCTGAGAAGTCCGCTGCGTGCTGCTCATACTAAGCTATTGTTGGTACCAGGGGCTTTGCAAACTTATCCTTGGGGAAGAAGGACCTTTAAGCTGCTGATGGACTCTATTGAGGTGGCCAATGCCAATCTTATTCTTAACAAAAACTATCAAATATAAGGTTTTGTTGAAGTGTTGAACATTTGGATCTACTGGGCTTGCCCCGGCATGGCGACACTCTACGAAAAGCCCTTGCCTAATGCCCCAACTCCACCTTTACTGGCTTACAAAGGCTCAATGAATCGGAAGGCGGTCAGGAAAAACCTCCACGCCCAGGTCTGATGGTTTCTTCTTCTAATATGTAGACTTCAACAGAGTAACCTCGCAGTCTGATAAACTTCTACAGACTTACTTGGCAGTCTGATAAAAGTCTGCAGACTAACTTTGCAGTCTGATGAAAATCAATAGACTGACTAACATTGCAGTCTGATAATGGATTGTTTTTGAAATCTAATCCTTATTGCTCTGTTAATGCAGTCCAACGTCCACAGATTCGTGCAGAGGGAGTTTGATCCCATGTTCCCAGATTGGGACGACGATGAAGAAGATGAAGATGAAAAGATTGTAGACATTGTGAGAGCAATGTATGATCAATATGGGGGTGGAAATTGGAGATGGGGTAAACGGCACTGGAAACGTGAAGGTCTGTTTAAGATAACAAAGTCGGTGAAATAAGAGATGGAAGTTGAGGATGTGACAGAAAGGATGATGAGGGTAAAAGCAAAGTAAGGGGAAAAGGAAAGGGAGTAAAGAGGAAGTTAGGGGATCTGCTGGAGGAGGCTGAGGCTGCGGCTGACACTTCCGGGCACTCTGAAGCTCGTCAAATAGAAGTACCGGTTAAGAAGAAGGCTAAATCCGATGGGCAGTATATATCCAACGATTTAGTTTGGGAAATGGTTGTTAATCTCAAAGAGCAAATTCAAGAAGGGTTGAGTGCGGTGATATGATTTGTCAACGAGGGTTTAACACTATTGGGAACTAAAGTGGTGGAACTAAGTGCGGAAGTAAAGAGCTTGAGGGAAGATAAAGAGAAGGAAGGTCAAGGGCGGAAGTCTGGTGATGAACAACAATATGGGAAGGGTGAGACTAAGGGTGATCCGGTTGGTGAGAATGCTGATAAGGGTAATAACGATGATGAGAATGCTGTGGAGGATGGTAATGGAAAAAAGGATGAGGAGGATGGACATAAATTGCGTGATAAGGCTGCTAAGGTTGATGAGGATGGAGACAAAGCGTCTGATAAGGCTAATGAAGATGGAAACCAAGCGCCTGATAAGGCTAATGAGGAGGAGGGAAAGGAAGCGCCTGCCCAGGCTGAGGAGAACGAGGACGCTGGGGGTGAGGGGAAGAAGAAGAAGCTCCTCCTAAGGGGAGGCAGACAAAGGCTAAACCTACTGCCAAGAAAACCAGGTTAACCAAGGCGAAGAAAAAAGAGGAGGCGGTCAAGAATCCACCCGCTGATGATGGGGTTAGTCTCACACTCCCTAATGTCGATAAAAATGCTAATGCGAACATAGTTCCTGAAATCAAGCGAAATACAAGACTAGCAACTAAAGGTCTCAAGAATTATAATTGATTAGTACCTAGTGTATGATACTTGTTCGTTTGTCACATCTTTAATTGAACGTTGTCATTGCATTTTTTAAGAACCTGGTGTGATATGATTAAAGGATGATCGTTTTCAGCTTATTCCGTTATATTTTATGTAGAGTGTTCATATAATTGAGAAAGGAGAGGCTGGTGTGGACTTTGATCAAATTAGGCAAGATAAGCAGGATACTCAACTAGCTGCCGCTGAGGCTTACGTGCAAGCGCTTAAAACGAAAGATAAAGAGCTGACTCCGCTGAAACCTACTGTACAAACGCAGGTTGTTAGAATATATGATCCTTGTGTTGCTCCCACTCGGACCGAATTGAAGGTGCTTACTGACTACATGAAAAAGCAGTTGTATGTCTTCACACTCTTCTTGATTTTCTTACCTTTTTTATAAAAACATCGACTACTAACCATGGTAGTCTAAATTGTAGGGGTTATCCTGAGAGGAAAAATAACTAATCTCTCGAATGGTATCAACATCTACGAACCTCCCAGAAATGGCTGCATGACACAGTTAGTATCTCATTGTCAGACTTCCGCTGCAATCTTATGATATGATTTAACTAAAGCAGACTACTTTAGAACTCTGATACAAATGGAAGTCTGATACAAATTAGACCAATGGAAGTATGGTACTAATTATTGCAGTCTGATACTAATTATTGCAGTCTGATGTTCATTTAACTGATTTTTAAGACCTAACTCTTGTCTACGATTGTGGCACCATATTGATGTTGGCCTTGATTTGATGAGGCTTCGACAAGCCAAACATCTAGAATGGTTCAGGCACAAAAGACTTTGCTTCATCGACACACTCCTTTGTCGATTATGGATCAAAGACTATCCACACTTTGTGGAAAGCGGCGAAGGGGGAGACGTCCCACCAACGGCTAGAAGGGTGCCTGGTGGAGTATTTGACTACAATATTGGTCAACTACCCTTATTTCTGAGGTCAGGTAAGGTGTGGGGTCTTGAAATTGATGAGATCTACACGGCATTGCACGTTGTTGGATGTCATTGGATAGCTCTTTTGATTTCTCTCCCAGACAGACACTGATGCGTGAATTGTTTTCACCTAAATAAACTGCAAGTGCACAGTGTACATTTGTAGCATGAAAGGTTATCGATCCCACAGGGAACCAAGGGATTACCGCATATCTGGTACTTTGGAACTTGTCAAAGCAAAGCATGATTAGTATCATTAGTGATATTATTAGACTAATGCAAATGGGATGTTTCATCATTGGTTTAAGGGCGCTAGATCCAAAGGAAATAGCAGGAAATATAGATCAACAATCAATCAATAATCAATAGATTCACGAACACAGAAGACGATATATATAATAACCGATCTCTCGAGATATTATACCTATGAATTAACCATTAGATCAGAAATGATGCTTTCCAAACCTAATATGAAAACACATGCAATGAAACAGATCTGATTGTTCATAACCTTCCAAGCCAAACGTTCATTTGGTCGAGGACGAGGTTACCTACTAAAAACCATGTTCTGGAATCATTACCCAATGGTGTATTGGTGTAACTCCTCCTATGAGCAATATTCTAAATGGCCAGATCAGAATAAAGTAGAGAATATTGATTATATCATGTTGAATGCATTAGAGATCTAAAACCATTGAAAACCCTAGATCTAACAAGTTGTCTACTCGCACATAGGAAAACTCATACACAAAGTAAACTTCATAAAAGTAAAGAGGTTCAGATATACAAACTCAATATATTGGTATGAAGAACAGATCTCTTCTCCCCTTTAAGCTCTCAAGCAAAGCTAGTATAGCAAAACCATAGAAACCTAGAAAGCAAAATAATATTTGGTGACTATGGATGATGTGAATTTCGTGATTGTGATTCTTTCGTGATGGCTGCTCTCTGCCTCTTAAGACTCCTTTTATAGGTAGAAAGTCGTGCCTAGGTAAAAACCTCCTTAAAACTTGAGTCGGGCTTGATTGAGCTAAACGGGTCAGTCTTGTAAAATTCGTCAGAATGGACCTTCTTCAGTAAAATAACAGTATCTCGCGCTCCAGATCTCCATTTGATCCGATTTTAAATGGAAATGAAAGTCAACTCTCGGGGCTTCGATTTGATATGTAATTTGCCTATTATACCCTTCATGTAGGTCGGTCAATTGTCCGTTCACTTCCAGATTTCAATTCTGGCTCTGCACTTTCTTTTTCTGACAATTGTTCCAATTCTTTCCATTTTGCTTTATTTTGTTTCCTTTTTGCTCCAAAACACCTTTTGCTTGTAAAACCTGTATAAATACCTAAAACACACTAGAAAGACTCTATAAAACCAGTCATATCATGGCATAAAATCAGTAAAATCCATGATACATCAGACACATAACGGTTTGGGACAGCATCCTTGGCCCGCGAACCAATGCGGTTGTAGCAGAAACAGTAAAACCTCTATGTGAGCTTTTTCCTTATGTCCGTCACGTATTGGCTAGTGACGATGATAGGTGGCAGTATAGTTTGGAGCCATGCACGTATTCGATCGTCAGAACCAAGGGTCTTCCCCAAAATAATCAATCAGGTGATTGTGGTGTCTTCTGTATCAAGTTCATTGAATTCCACTCGCTTGGAATGGAGTTCCCATCATATCTATGTGATCAGAATATCAAAGAAATCAGGGACAAGCTTGCCTATGATTTTTTAACTCAGCTCCACCAGACATGGGAGGAAAAGCGTACAGGCGAGGAGTACAAACTTCTCGACTTGTACGACTGAAGGTGTAAGGGAATGACAATGAGTTCTTGCATATATTTTGTTGTATTTTTTAAATTTAAGAAAACTCATCCATCTTTGTATTACTTTGCGGGAAGTTTTTGTGCCCGATAAACAAAGATGTCAAAAAACTTTAGGTAGGATATGGGTAAATGTCTACTTTTTGGGTGTAATGTAACAAACCCTGTAAGTTCCATCTTTAGACATCATCAAAAGTTTGTAACATGATCGTCAGACTGTCTTGTAAGGAAGAAGACTGCAAATTGTAAGGTTCAAGACCAGTGATTGTTCCCGGGTTGTTGTGTTCGAATCCACGCAACAGAGAAGGCAGTCTCACATACCCATCTTCCGGCGAGCCCCTTATCAACTTTTGGGCATGAAATAATGCTCTATATGCAGTTGTTAAGTTCATCTTAATCCCATACTGCTTCCTCATTGATCCTTGGATGTGCTTGGGTGTAATCCCATCAATTATGTTGAAGCTCTCTACAAACAACCATCCGATATAATGAGGGGTATGACGTTTGCACACAGCACACCGGTCTCCTAGTGAACACATATGGATCTTTTTATAGATCATAACCCAAAACTTTCCTAGTTCGTCCTTCACAGCAGCTCGAATCTTCCAATTGCATCCTTCCACACAACACTTAGCCACAAACAGTCTCGTGTCAGACTTTTCTACTCTCCATGCAAATTTTTTCATTATCGCTGTAAGTCGGAGCTCTGCTTGTAGATCCCCCTTGCTATCAAAACACTTGTTCAGAAATATGCCATCGGACCACGCTTTCCCGCCTTTTCCCACATATCGATTTGTAAGACCATCCAACTCATAGTTCTTAAAATCCTCATCGTAGTCGACATCTTCAGCTTTCACTTTCCCATAAACAGTGTAATCAAAATCGTCAAAGTAAGCCTCAACATGCTTCATGAAAATCTTCTCATCAGTATCCACGTTACCAAACCCTTCATCCTCACCACCACCACCACCAACAGACCCTTCCGAACAAGAGTCCTCATG
The DNA here is from genome assembly GCA_900116095.1 of Euclidium syriacum. Classification (NCBI taxonomy): domain Eukaryota; kingdom Viridiplantae; phylum Streptophyta; class Magnoliopsida; order Brassicales; family Brassicaceae; genus Euclidium; species Euclidium syriacum. Next base: position 3,188,015 of record FPAK01000004.1, read on the forward strand.
GTCCTCATACCATTCTTCATCATCTTCCTCTCCATCTTCATCTCCATCTTCTTCTTCAGTAGCGTCATCTTGATTCACCTCTGAAACAACACACCCGTCCTCCTTACTCTCAATATCCATACCGGAATGGATGGAGACAAAAAGACGGATTAGATGTAACCTAGCCAAATCAACCATACTTTGTACTTGTCTATCATTGGTGACATAAATAGGAGGGCTATCCAGACCCATTTTTTCCAACATTGACAGTAATGCATATGATAACTCCACTGTTTTCTTGTCCAGCATATAATCGTCTTGTGCCATCTCAACAAGTTCACAATGGGTACCACCATCTTACAAAGTGAACATCCACCCTCCTTTGCTACTATCGACCAAAAAATGCCAAGTTCGGTCTCCAGACACCCATTCTCCGTAAAAAACAGTGATATGAATCATTATCTGTAAGAGAAACATGAAAAATCAACATAAGCCAACATTTCCAAGAGAAGTATAAGAAGTCTGCTTATATAAGCAATAAAGCCCTAATTCTTCAAAAATTAATTAAAAAATAATTAGCATGCATAAACATGTCAAACTCACACATAAGCAACCTATACAAATTTAACAGTTTTTAAAAATAGAGTTACAATAAGATTAATTTTAATTAGGCCAAAAATAAATTAAAAACATTTAAACAAAAAAGATGTCAAACGCCGTATGCGCTACTTAAAAACAGACTTCAGACGACGTCTGAAAAATTGGTATCTCTGCATTTACGAAATCATGTGTTAGACTTCCAAAAACGTTTGCGGTGGTAGATTGGTCTCGCAGTCTGGTCCAAGTGTATTCCAACAATTGACCAAAATGTTGACTTTTTGCTAGACTGCAAAAGAAGTCTTACATAATTCGAAAGTGTATTTCTGCAATTGACCAAATAGTTGACTTTTTTGTCGGACTTCTCCAAGAAGTCTAATTATGTACTCCAGATATCAGACATCTCTTGCAGTCTGAGAGAAAGTAGTAGGGTAAGTTTGCAATTTACCAAAGTTTGACTATTTGTCGGACTTCAGTGGAAGTCTGACATATCTTTCAGACTCCAACGGAGGTATGACCAAAAAACGGTGTATCTTTGTATTTGACCAGAATTTTTGTTATCAGATTTCATTTCACAGTCTGACAAATATCCCTTTCATCATACCACTCTTGAAGTCTGAATTATTTAAGCTTAATCTGGGTCAGGGGTCAACTTTAGAAAAAATTTCGGCCAACTATTGAATTTACCCTTTTTTTTTAAGACTTCTCCGAGAAGTCTGAAGAGAAGTCAAGTTTTTGTCAATCCCAAGTGATTTTATGTCAGACTACTAATGAAGTCTGACACTTTAGTCAACATTTCGGTCAATTGCAAACATACCCTTTCTGATATTGTATGATATTAGATTTCTACAATAAGTTTGAGAAATGTTTTTTTTTTAATATAAAGGATTTCTCAGACTTTAATACTGGCCTGATTGAAATAGAAGTCAATTGCTAACATAACCTTTCGTTGACTATTTCAGTTGACATTGAAATCTATGTTGTAAATCAGACTAACTATGGAGTCTGATAAAACGATCAGATCCGAAAATCGACGATATGCAAAAAATTATTACCGTTATCCTATTTTGAGGTTCTTTCGAGCGTCGTCGACCCACCAGAACGTGTAATCACAATGAACCCGAGCAAGCTGTGAGGTGTTTTACTATATAAATCGATATAGTCAATATCGTATCCAAAAACGGAGGGGGAAAGGAGAAATCGATAGGAGAACAAATGAAATGTTAGGTACAGCTCCATTGTAAAATATTAAAGTCGAAAAACAGGTTCAATTGCACATTAACTCGTCAGCCATGGTTGTTGTCAAAGTTGTTCGACATTGATGGCAATGGCATTTTTCGTGAATACCCAAAGATGTTTCAGTTTTTTGGTCTTTTTATTTTCGCATAAAATCAATAATAAAAAAAAAAAAAAATCTCAGACATCATATGTACTCTGATAAATAATCGAGGGGTACAATCGGGGTATTGAAAAAAGAGGAGATGGGAAGAGTGCAAACAACTTTGACCGCAAATTGTGGGGTACTTTTGCAAGCGTCCTAAAGTTTTATGAGTTTGGGTTTAATTGTACTATTATATTATATCATGCGCCAAATGCGGATGTTATATATTTCTTATGAATGCGTTTCAGTTCTAGAATAATATTAAAAATAATTTAAATCTTATTAAGTTAAAAAAGTTATAATATTTCTTCTATTTAATTATTATGTGACTAAAATATATTAAAATTATAAATTTTTTATTAAATTAATAATATTGTACATATTGGCCCTTGAAATTTTAGAAGTAAATATATTTTTTCTAATTTTTTTAATAAGAAAGTGTCTTAAAAAGTTTTGTCGACGATTCCGGATGCGAAAACATGTTTTTCTCCGGATCGTTCGGACCTATCAAGTAGTGACGACTGTTTCACCCAACGATTTGACGTATCTAATAAAGAAGGTATATCTCCATTAGCAAAATGTACCACGACCATGCGAATGTTACCATATGGTGTGGAGGCTGACACGGTGGATCACTACAAAAAAAAAGTCCACATTGATAACATATTGTTATAACATTTTTTACTAAACTGCTATCGTAGATGAGTTTGAAATTTGGGTAATAATAGTATTTGAAAAACGCTGTGATAGAATTTTATTACGCGTGAAGCTAAAATTAGATTTTCCGTCAAACACTTAGCGAAAATTCTAGCCTCATTTCACTTATCTCTTTCACATCTTAGCTTTTCGTCTCCAATCCCCAAATCGGAACAACTCATTGGCATGTCTCCTTCAGATTCTCTACATCTCTAATCATTTTCTTTCTCCATTAATCCGATTTTGACTGTTCTTCTTTTTCTATTTGCACTTAAAGAGGGGTTTCTCGTAACAATTATATGTTCTCGTCGATCTTCAAGTTGCTATCTAAAATTTATTCATCGCATTTCTTGTTGTCTGTGTTCAAAGTGAGGTCGTAATATTGAGCCATGTCTTTATTAGTTAACATTTTAGTAACACTCTTTATGTGGACAATTTTTTGCCTTTCAATATTTAGAAATCTTCTTTTTATGAATTTTGTGATATTGATTCCATGAGTTAATGATTTTTATTTACTACAAGGCTTGCTAATTATTGTTATGTGTTGAAAGTGTTCAAAAGAAGAGGATGCAATCGAAGGATATGTACACCTTCGACCTAAATGGGATTTGATGCTTGCATTTTTCATAAACTTTGGAGGACGATCTTGAGATAAAAGATGGTGCTAAGGTCAGACTCGTCAATTCTGTCAACAACCTATTTTTCTTTTTCATGTTAGTTTTTCTCATATGGGTTGTGATTGGTACTGCAACACTCTAAGAGGTACAAGCTTCTATTTAGAAAAAAGTTTAAAAGATGATATTTTGCAGGCGTTGTCAAAGGGAGAGGTAGAAGAATGTTTGAGCAAAAGTGATGTGATCCTAGGTAGGATCTAGTACCTGAACGACTCCAAGAGGCTGTGAAAGTAATGGTGTGAAGATCAAGGTTGCGGAAGTGAAGTAATGATGGTGAAAGTTGCGGATTTTTGAAACTTGAAGTGGATGGATCCGAGATAAGGGGTGGAATGAGTGATACTTCTCAAGGATGGTGGAAGATCCTTGGACTATCTACTTGCTCTGTGTGAATAGCAAAGGCCAGACACGGTGGACAAGAGGTGAATTGAAGTGAAACTTCCAAGGGGTGCGAAGATTCCCTTAGACTTTCGACTCTTGAGTGGAATGGGAAAGTGTTCCAAAATTCCTTGTTCAAGAGGATGATCAAACGAGTTTAAGAGAAATATTTGATAATAAAATGTTTGATGATCTGAATAGAGGAACAAGAGGTCTTACATATAGTGTTCACACAAAGACTAAAGATTAAAGACTAAACATTAATGAAAGCTTAACTAGACTCTTGATCTCCTCTTCATGCACGGAATTTGTAGGTAGAATTGAGCTTGGGTTCCAATCAAGAGGCTTTTATTAAAGTATTGTGAACAAGCCTCATTAAAAACCTTGTTTGGAAAATCCAATGAGACAAAACCAAACCAAGGGAAAAAGAGTGCAAGTCACAACACCTCTCTTGATGAATTGTTTAGGTGGCTTGAATCACAACTAGGATAGTTGGATTAGCACATACTAAACTGCCATGGATGGTGTTGAGAAGGTGCTGTAGTGTTGTCTTAAGTTTTGCTTGCTTGGATCGGGTAATGTGCCCATTGAAGATTCCTAGAGTTTCTTTTTCATTATCCGTAGGTTCTAGCTGCTCCTTAGCTTCTTCATTGGCTTCTTCCTCCTCTGATTCTAGCTGCTCCATTGGTTGAGATTCCTTGCTGACCATGCTTACATCAAAAGGTGTGGAAAATTTTGAATTGGTTTTCCGGCAACAAGAAAGAGCTGTTGATGATTTGTTAAGCACAACAGAGGCTCCTTACCATGAATCTTTTTTATTAGTTTGAACAGTTTTTATTTTATTAATCAAAAATGTGTCTACAATCATTTTGCAGGTTTGGAGAGCTATGCCAATTGTTGATTTGGAAATGCCAACTCTTTGCCTTGTCGGAGCTCCAAACGTTGGGAAATCATCGTTGGTCCGCATTCTTTCAACACAAAAGCATGCGGTTTGCCTTATAACCAAGTCTTTATATATGTGATGGTAACTTCCATTGTCTATATTGCTTAGATTTCTTTTGGATTGTCAGATTTGCAATTATCCGTTCACCACTAAGGAATTCTCATGGGTCACATTGTTTTGAGCTACCAACGATTTCATGTTTGTTTTTATTTTGTCTAATCACATTCCTCATGGTTTAGTTTAGATAATTAATTATTCAGAAATGTATGGTAGGTTACAGACACCGATGGGCTTCTTAAGAGATGTGATGGTAAAGTCTTAGTTCTTCAAACTCTCTTTTGAAGGCATTATTTTGATTTTTCTTAAAGTATTTATTTTTGTTCCTTTGGTCAAAATAGAGGATAGGATAATTTAGAAAAGCTAACTCTTGCTGTACTAACACACCTTCCAACTGCGGTTCTATATATTCATGATCTAATTGGAGAATGTGGAACTTCTCCTTCTGATCAGGTAAAATAATATTCTTATAGATTCATTGTATCATTACTCAATCAACAATATGCCTTCTTGATTCAGTTATGTTTTTTTTTGAGGAAATTACAGTTTCAGATATATTGATGTTGTGTCAAAATGCGATTTGTTGGGAAACTTTCTAGTGATCTATGCCAAAGAAATCATTAAGTACCGCAAAAGAGGACCTAATGAATTAATTCATGTCTAAGTGAATACATAACAAGGTCTCATTTATGAAACTTATCAGATTTATATATTAATTGATGTCAAAAAATCATATATATAAAAGTAACTAATTCTCTCTAGCTGTTTGACACATCAGCACTCTGTTATTTGACACGTGTCTGAAATTTTGTTCTTCATGTTCTTCTTGGGGGCAGGGCAATCGCTATAGCTTCCGTTTCTCTCTTCTATCAATCGATCCTACTTCCACAACCATTTTCTTCATCGACTCTATTTAATATTTATATCTCTCCTTCTTCATTCAAGGATCATATGGTCGGCGGATGGAAAAACATGTCTGAGATAACAAATATATTTTTAAAAGTTCATATGACCCTAAAGGTAAAAATCTCATTATGAAATTTTTTGATTCGTTTGCGATCTGCTTCGTATTTTCCCACCTCCTAATTTTTGTGAAATTATAGCCCTGCAACTTGAATTGAAATTCCAGGCACTGAATTTTATCCAACAAGGCAGGCCACATTTACATCTCAATTCATTATCATCCTTGATTTTGGTAATTATTGTTACATGAGAGATTTTGGATTTGGGGATTGTCGCTCTACGCATTTTCACAGAACTTTTCCGAGATTTGTGAATGTAGTTTTACTTTGTAAGAGCACAAGAGATAGTTTAATCTTTTTTTTTTTCAACAAAATGACACTTTCATTAATTTTGTAAAGATTCAACTTACAAATCGTTCCAAATTTCAGGTGGAGGGACAGAGCCACCACCAATAAACAAGGCATTATCAAACCTTAATTGAGATAAACTATGAGCAACATGATTACAACAACTGTTTACATGATGAAAAGTGCAAGAAATGATCTTAAACTTTCAAAAAAATATATCTTTCACAAGATTGATCATTGTTCTATCTTCATAGGATTCTTCTAAGAGTTTAACTAGTAACTGGTTGTCTCCTTCAAAAGACAATGTGGTAAAGCCCGGAGACCATACATGTTGCATAGCCATTAAAAGCGCTTTCCCTTCTGCTTCAATAATAGAGGAAGATACACCTAACTTAGCATGACCCCATATAATTGTATTACTTGCCTCATCCCTTATTATCCAACCAGCTGATGTGAGTCTTGAATTTGGATCATTAGCCGCATCATGATTACATTTGAGTGTCCCAGGATCTGGTTTTTTCCATTGGTTTATTATTGTAGGTTGAGAAACCACACTTGTGTTTGAAATAGTTGTTGATGGTGGGGTTCTACCCCTTATCAATAGTTTGGCAATAATTAGAGTCCGGTCCCTGCCGAGCTATTCCCTGATAACTTATTAGGTTATAAGTCCCGACAACAGGAACATTAACCCTCGGCCTAGATGACCGAGGGATACCTCGGTGAAGAATGATCGAATTAACTCGGCATTCCGAGCTAACAAGCATTGTAATCAAATTCATTAATAGAACATCCTTTCTCCGAGGTTTCCTTTTGTTTTCTTCCTTTATACTTTTCCAAAAATGAACCCCTCTAATTATAAATAATTAGAAGTTGAACCCAGTATCAACATTTGGCGCGCCAGGTAGGGGGTGACTTCTATTTAGTAAAGCAAAGAAACCTTGAGGATGGAAAAATATATCGGTGTGATTCTCGATAGTTCGAATTCCAAAGGAACTATAAAGAAGCGTATCCGACAAAATACCAAAGACTCGATCTGTAAGCCCAACCCCAACATATCATTCTTCGGCAGTCTTCACAGATGCAGATCTCGAGGGAATTATAATTCCCCACAACGACCCTTTTTTCATCCGTGTCTTCTTGGCCAGAAATCTCATGGAAAAGGTGCTCATAGATACCGGGAGTACGGTGAACTTATTAAGTTTAGAAGCTATGAATCAGATGAATGTAGGATCTAAAGATATGGAGGTGAGAACAGAACCCGTAAATTCGCTTCCTGGGAAAAGAGAAGTAGCGGTGGGAACTGCGGTCTACCCAGTATCAGTTGGAGTAGTCACTATGGACACTATCTTTCATGTGGTGTCAGGACCCCTCATATTTGACGCAATTATGGGTGTACCTTGGCTAACAATGATGGAAGCGATCCCTTCAACCTACAATCAGTGCCTCAAATTTCCAACCCCACACAGTGTTTGTTCAGTTAAAGGAGACCAACAAATAGCCAGAATTTGTTCCATGACCCCGAAGAATCAGTCACGAACAATCTCGCTAATCTCGGAACCGGAGGTCCCCCACAACGAAAATCCGAGCTTATCAGTAGTTGGAGAATTAGATCCAAACATCTTCGGAAAAGATTCATACGAAAAAATATATGTCGACGAGGAAAATCCATAACGATGTTTAACTATCGGAGGAAATTTGGAGAAAGAAACAAGAACAAAGTTAATCGACCTACTAAATAAAAACAAAGGAACGTTCACCTGGTCATCCGAGGATATGGTAGGGATCAATCCAACAGTGATATCACATCGGTTAAACATGGATCCTACCCATAAACTAGTCAACCAAAAGAAGAGGAAGCTAGGACCCGAAAGAGCAGCAGCTGTCAACGAAGAAATCGATCGGTTACTAGCGAAAGGCTCAATAACCGAGGTTCAATATCCGAAGTGGTTAGCCAACCCTGTAGTAGTAAAAAAGAAAAACGGAAAATGGAGGATCTGCGTGGATTTCACGGACCTAAACAAAGCATGCCCAAAGAATAGTTTCCCCCTCCTAAGCATAGAAAGACTGGTGGAAGCCACGACAGGAAATAAACTTCTTTCCTTTATGGACGCATTCTCGGGATACAACCAGATTATGATGCATCCGGATGATAGGGAGAAAACCGCCTTTATCATAGACAGAGGAATCTACTGTTACCGTGTAATACCCTTCGGCTTGAAAAATGCGGGAGCGACGTATCCGAGGTTGGTTAATCGGATGTTTGCAGAAAATCTCGGAAGTACGATGGAGGTTTACATTGACGATATGTTAGTGAAATCTCATGCGGCGTCCGAACATGTCACTCATCTACAAGATTGTTCTGATATCCTGAACCACTTCGGCATGAAACTAAACCCGGATAAACAGTTACCTCGAGGGAATTCCTCGGATATTTGGTAACCCAAGACAAATCAGTGCAATAAAGAACCTCCCATCCCCAAAGAATTCAAAATAAGTGCAAAGGCTCACAGGACGAACTGCAACTCTAAATCGATTCATCTCACTATCAATTGATAAGTGTTTGCCCTTTTACAATCTTTTGAAAGGAAATAAACAATTTGAATGGAATAGGGAATGCGAGGAAGCTTTTCAAGATCTAAAAAGATACATGTTGACCACTCCGATCCTGAACAAACCCGAAGATGGGGAAACTCTTTTCCTTTATGTTTCGGTATCAGAATCAGCCGTAAGCGGCGTGCTGATCCGAGAAGATAGAGGAGAGAAAAAACCGGTGTTCTATGTAAGCAAGTCGTTGCTCGACGCGGAGACGAGATACCCAGCTCTAGAAAAGTTAGCATTTGCCGTAGTGATAGTATCTCGGTAACTCAGACCTTATTTTCAATCACATCTGATCGCCGTGATGACAAGCCACCCTCTCCGAACAATACTACACAGTCCCGGACAGTCATGACAGCTGGCAAAGTGGGCTGTTGAACTTAGTGAATATGACATTGAATATCGAACCAAAGCGACGATCAAATCCCAAGTATTAGCTGATTTCTTGTCCGAGCTACCTCCAGAAGTAATGACAATAGCCCCCCAGAACGAGCGGTGGACTCTCTTCGTTGATGGATCTTCATCCAAATTCGGATCCGGATCAAGATCTGGCTGAAGTCTCCGACTGGAGAGGTTTTAGAACAGAGTTTCCGTTTAGCTTTTGAAGCGTCAAACAATGAAGCGGAGTACGAAGCCTTAATCGCAGGACTTCATCTTGTAAAACAGTTGGGCGCTCAATATCTCCGAGCTTGCTGCGATTCTCAACTAGTTGCTAACCAGTTCAGTGGTGAGTTTGAAGCAAAGAACGATCGAATGAAGGCATACGTGAAATTGGTGAGGTATTTGGCCGAACATTTTAAAGAATTCGATTTAAAACGGGTTACACGGAGAGAGAATACGATGGCAGACTCTTTGGCCGCTCTTGCAACAGCGTCAAATCCCCATTTAAAAAGAACAATTCCAGTCAAAACAGTCGATTATCCGAGTATCAGCAATAACGAACAGCACGCTTTGGCAATCGAAAACGCGGAAGAAGAAGAGGCTCAGCCGGAAATCCTCGGAGAAGATAAAGAAGATTGGAGAACACCAATTGTTCGCTTTATTAAAAACGGCGAGGTCCCATCGGATAAATGGGCAGCACGTCGGCTTAAAGTTGTAGCTGCCCAATATTTAATAATGGACGATGTTCTGTTTAAAAGATCCGCCGGAGGATTGATGCTCCACTGCATTGGTAAAGAAGAAGCAAACGAAGTAATGACCTCCACCCATTCTGGTGAAGGAGGAAATCATTCAGGAGGAAGACTTCTAGCTGTAAAACTTCGGAGACTAGGGTATTACTGGTCAAACATGATAGCAGATTGTGACAAATTTACGGCAAGTTGTGAAAAGTGTCAAAAACATGCTCCCGAGATTCACGCACCAACAGAGTTACTCATGGCCGCAGTACCTCCTTATCCGTTTATGTGATGGGCTATGGATTTTTTAGGACATTTTCCAAAGTCGACTAGCGGGAAACGTTTTCTCCTAGTCTTAACTGATTATTTCACGAAGTGGGTTGAAGCAGCAGCTTATCCGAAAATTCAAAGCGGGGAGGTTGAAAGTTTTGTCTGGAAAAATATCGTCTACCGACACGGGATTCTTTATGAGATAGTGATGGATAATGGCTCACAGTTCATCTCAAATAATTTTGAAGCTTTCTGCGAAAAGTGGAAAATCCGTTTAAAAAAGTCGACTCCGAGGTACCCACAAGCAAATAAACATGCTGAAGCTACGAATAAAACAATCGTCGCCGGGATAAAGAGAAGACTTCTCGGGAAAAAAAGAAGATGGTCGGACGAATTGGAAGGAGTACTATGGTCACAAAGAACTACTCCTAGAAGTGCGTCCGGACAGACCCGCTTTTCGTTTTCTCATAGGATGGAAGCAATGTCTCCTGCTGAAGTCAGGATTCCGAGCATGCGAAGAACCCTGATGATACACGACACCGAGATCAACGATGCAAAATTAAAAGAACAGAATGATGAAATACAGGAACTTCGGGACCACGCTCTACTTCGTATTAGAAACTACCAACAAATCGCTTCTCGATACTTTAAAAAGAAAGTCCGAGATCACCCTCTCGATGAAGGAGACTTAGTTTTACGAATGGTGTTCGAGAACACAAAAGAACCCGGAGCTGGAACTCGGAGCCAAATGGGAGGGTCCTTACTTAATCGAAACAAAAGTAAGACCTGGTGTTTATTTTTTGAAGACTATGGAAGGCGAGGATGTTCCTCGGGCTTGGAATTCATTCCATCTCAAGAGATATCATTGCACCGATGAGCCATAGAATCCTTTTCCGAAGTTAAAAAAAAAAAAAAAAAACCTAGTAGGTTCGAACTACGGATGGCTTGATCCCTCTTGGGTACGTAGGAAACTCTTCGGAGTACAGCTATAACAATAACAAAAAAAACAAAATCGGTGCCTTAATCACGTACTCGATAAAAGGGTTTATCCCTCAGCTGAAGATTTCGGAGATTTATAAAGTAGGGTCGAGGGATTCTAAGGCAAAGTCGGGTCATTACCGTATATTTAAAACCTCTTCAAGTACTGGATTTGATAAAGTAGAATTCGGTATGACAGATAACGGTCGAGCATTTCTCGTTATATCAATTTCTAAAAATGACGAAAGCCTAAATGTGACAAAGTAGCATTTAAGTTCAAATCATTAAACAAAATTCTTATAAATTCATACCAGGCATAAACATGAAAAAAAAATAAAAATTAAGATTACAAAGAAAGAAAAGTCCCATAAGGATTATAAACTCTCGGAGGCAACTTCATTTTAACGTCATTTAACCGTTGATGATGTCCGAAGTCTTCATGAAACAGAGGCGGAGCTTCTAGATCAGAGGGACTAAGATAGAAAGTGGGAAATTCGTTCAACCGGTGCTCAAGGTTGTTCAACTGAGAAAACAATTCTTCTTTCACTAGGGAAGGAATCGGGATCTTCTACTTCTCGAACACCTTAATCAGATCGCATTTCCCGTTCACCCGATGAAATAAGTCAGTCAGAGAGTTACGAAGCCGGCTTGCTTCGACGTATTTCCGAATCTTTTCAAATTTACCCCTACATTCTCCGAGAGCATTTAGACGACCAATCGTATGTTAATCAACGGCATTACCTTTATTTCCAGTTGGTCCGGAAGTTTGATGGTTTAGGCTGACGAGCTTCTTCTTGTTCACGCTTCAGATGTCGAACTTCATCAACGAGCTTAGCGGATTTTTGTGCTTCTTCCAAGGCCATCTTACAAACAGCCGCAGAATCAAGAGAAGACTTCTCCACCATAAGTCTTAAACTCATGTTTTCTTTCCTCATCGCCGATTATTTTAGCTCGGAATACGACAGAAGGCGGTTGAAATAAGCTGTTGTTTGTAGATAGGAACGAGGGTCAGATAAAATTCGATAGAGAAGGAGATACGAATAGTTATGAGACCTTAAAGAATGAAGAAGCTGCAGTTTGAATTAATGAATCCTTGCCAGCCTCGGAAAGGAGAGGAAGAGGGAAGGATCGACCTCCAAGTCTGCCGAAGAGCTTCGCGCATTCCCTCTGATCTTCGAACATAGGGACATTCTTTCCAAAGGAGTATCGGAAGGAATAATATGAGGATGAAGTAGAGGGACCTTGTTGAGCTGGCTCCTTTTTAGTGGTCTCGGAAAGTGGTTTCGGGAGACCTGTTGGAGTAGAACTCGGGGCGACAGAGTTCGGAGTTTTAGTTTTGGGCGGAGGCATGGCTTCGCGGATTTTATTTTTGTCCTGGGTTGAGACATGAGGAATGCTGGTGTTTCTTGTCGGAATGGTGGAGTATGAGATTGTTGTTATCGGATTTTTATCCGAAGATGTTGGGTTCGGGTTCGTCTCGACGGCTGTTGGAGCAGTCGAGGTATTACTCGAAAGAGTAGAAGAATGCGGGAGAGCTACGGGTTTGCCTACCGAGGTATCCAATGGAATGAGGGACTTCTCGGGAGAAGATTCAGTTTTCCTCTTCTTCGATTTTGACCTTTTTTCGGGAGATCCCGAAGAAGGTCGTTTGTTAGTTGTCGTCTTCGGAATATTCACCTCGGAAGGGACCGTTGTTTTGTTCGGTGTCTTCTCCTCTTCGATTTTCAATACCTCGGGTTGTGGTACGAATACCCGAGGTTTGTAAATCTTAAGAGTTTTCATGAAAGGATTCGACATTTTTAGAGAGAGAGAGCAATTTAAAGTTTCTTAGAGAAAGTATGAGAAGATAATTAGGTTCTCAGGAAGGGTTATTTATAAGGCTTAACCTGCTCGTTCCGCTTCCACATTCAATAATGCTTGTTTTCAAGATGACACGTCACTTGGGAGTTGAAGGATCCTGTAATACCCAAGGATTTCACGCCAGAAAAGAATAAGGCCTTTCGTTATCCGGTGTTTTCCCGCCAAATTGAAGAACGAAGAATATTGGAGAATTAAAACTAAGACTATTAAAGACAAAAGTCAACTAATACCGAACTTCATTTATTGACAAGCTATTTAGAATGGAAATTCGCCAACACTGCCCGAAGACATCCTCGGACGAACTGGGGGGGAATTATTATTGATGGTGGGGTTCTACCCTTATTAATAGTTTGGCAATAATTAGAGTCCGGTCCCTGCCGAGCTCTTCCCTGATAACTTATTAGGTTATAAGTCCCGAAAACAGGAATATTAACCCTCGGCCCAGATGACCGAAGGATACCTCGGTGAAGAATGATCGAATTTAGTGTTCGAAGCGGGGGTATAAACAACATCGTCCTTGGCCGAGGTGTAAAGCTCGGACAGTATGAGATCAAATCTTATCACAGATTCCCTAGTCTTGTAAAAATGGAGTTAGCCCATGGGCTTACTAGACCGACTATTAAGGATATATAAATACATACCCCCCCCCTCACTAATAATATTCATTCAGAATCGGGGAGAAAAAGAACTAGATCGCCTAGGTTTTACTTCTCTTTGATAAAGTTAACTCGGCATTCCAAGCTAACAAGCATTGTAATCAAATTCATTAATAGAACATCCTTTTTCGTAGGTTTCCTTTTGTTTTCTTGCTTTATACTTTTCCAAAAACGAACCCCTCTAATTATAAATAATTAGAATTTGAACCCAGTATCAACAATAGTATCAATGGAAAAAGCGTGAATCCACTCTCTTGTATCAGCAATTGCATAATGAACATCTATCTTAGAAACTACTCGTTTATGATCAAAGATCAATTGATTTCGTGATTTCCAAATTCGCCATAGAATCCAAAATGGTAAGAATCGGTGAAGAGTAGATAAACGAGAATTTGCAGAGAGGTCTAGGAAATATCTAATCATCTCTTCAACATTTTTATGTGCAAAAGAAGGAAGAGAATAGGGCAAATTAGCATGTCTCCAAGTCATTATTGAAACTGGACACTCGAATAGCAAATGAGAGGTTGTTTCTTGTCCATTACAACATCTTTGGCATGTTGCATCAATGTTGATCCCTCTTGTGATCAATCGAGTTGTTGTGGCCAATGATTGGGATAAAATTCTCCATAGAAAATGCTTTATCTTCAGAGTAATTTTGAGTTCCCATACCTTTTCTTTAGCTCTGAATCTCCATGAGAATAGTTAAGAATTCCAACTCTATTCTCTGAATCTTCTACTTCATATCTTGACTTAACCGTATATTGATCCGATGTTGTGTAGTCCCAGACAACCGAATCCTCTTCGTTCACACAAGGTAGGTAGATACCCAGAACAAGTTCGATATCTTCCTGATCCAAATGAGTATGTAAAGCGTCCACATTCCAGATTCCACATTCCAAGCCTATCTGGAATGCTCTCGGTGCATTAAGTCTGCAACTAATAAATTTGGATGAGTAATTTTTGAATCAATATGAAAAGCCGGCCTTGGTGGAAAGGTTAGAATCCAATTATCTGTGAACACATTTGTAGATAGACCATTTGAAATATTGAAACATACACCTTTCTTTATCACCTCTAACCCATAAAGAATAGAGCTCCAACCAAAAGACTGCTTCTTCTTCTTAGTAGCTTGTAAAAAATTTGTGTCTCTATAGTAGTGTGCTTTGAATATTCTTGCAAACAAAGTATCAAGCTTAGTTAAAAGTATCCATGCTTTTTTTGCAAGTAAAGTATCATTAAATTTCTCCATGTCTTTAAATCCAAGACCACCCTCCCTTTTAGATCTTTTTAGTTTTTCCCAAGCCACCCAAGGTATTCCTTTATGTCCTTCTTGTTTATCCCACCAAAACCTAAGGAATAAAGAATCTATCTCGTCACAAATGCCCTTCAGAAGTTTAATACATGTCATGCCATATACTGGTTTTGCCATGGCTACCGATTTCAGTAATACTTCTTTTCCTTCCGGAGATAAATATCGAGTTAACCAATGTGATGTGCATTTTTAATGGTTTCTTTCTTCTTTCGACCAAATTCGTCAGGC
The DNA here is from genome assembly GCA_900116095.1 of Euclidium syriacum. Lineage (NCBI taxonomy): Eukaryota > Viridiplantae > Streptophyta > Magnoliopsida > Brassicales > Brassicaceae > Euclidium > Euclidium syriacum. The sequence continues at coordinate 3,203,041 of FPAK01000004.1, forward strand.
AGACCTAGATATTTTCCTCCCCGAACTTGATTAGGGATATGTAATACTCCTTTTAGCCTTTAAAATTGATGTGTGTGTTAACAATTGTATGATCTTCTGAAAAGAAGATGAAACATGGGATGAGTTTAGATTTTGTAAACACCCGAGATATCAACCTGATGAGGGACGAGTTCGAAGGAACAAAATACCTTATAGCCGAATATGATATTTACCCACTACCGACAGACTGAAGAGAATAAACCAGAGTGAGAAGACTGCAACGTCGATGAGATGGCATGCATAGCACACAGCTGGAGAAGGAGAAATGAGTAATCCATCTGAGCGGCAGAGTGGAGTACATTTCAACAACAACATCTTGAGTTTGCCCAAAAGTCCCGTAACGTTTATCTAGGATTATGTACAAATGGTTTCAAACCATTTGGTATGTCTCGTAACCATTCGTTATGGCATGTGATCATGACTCCATTTAATCTCCCACCTGGTATGTGTATGAAAACATAGTACTTGTTTCTTAGAATTTTGAATTATGGGCTAAATCATCCGAGAGGTGCCTTTGATGTCTTCCTCCGTCCATTGCTTGACGAGTTAAAGTAATTGTGGTCTACTGAAGTCCATGCGTACGAAGTTGGTTTGATACAAAAGCGTTTCAGCCGCCAAATGGAAGGAAGACATGTTGGTTTGATTGCCACAGGAGGTTTCGTTTGATTGCCACAGGAGGTTTCTTCATGACCATTTCGTGAGGAAAAATAAAAAAAAACTTCCTCAAGGAAAAAGATGCTTTGAATGTGTATCGCATGAATCTCTCAATGGGGAGCAAATTCTCTCCGAGCAAATTGACAAAGTCAATCCACCGGGAACATCTATTTGCGGCGGAAACGGTCATGAAGTCAGGAGAGATGGATATGGGGACTACCATAATTGGTACAAAAAGAAAATATTTTGGGAGTTGTTAACTGGAAGACCTCACTCTCCGGCGTAATTTGGATGTGACGCATATAGAGAAAAATTTATTTGACAATATCATGCACACTCTTATGAAGTTTATGAAAAAATCAAAAGACACAATAAAGTCAAGATTGGATATAAAAAGATTTTGTAGTTGTCCAAAGTTACATATTGATGGTTATGGTAACACTGCTTTTCCCGCATGGAGACTTACCCTAGACGGCAGACAAAGTTTATTAGAATATGTCAAAAAAGATGTTAAATTCCATTATGGTTACTCGTACGACTTAGCTAGTTGTGTGGATATAAACGATGAAAAGTTTAATGACATGAAGAGTCACGATTGTCATATTTTTAAGGAGTGGCTAATTCTATTTATCTTTGCAGAACTATTACCACGCAATGTTGACCTCGCATTATCACATACTTATTTGTATATAGTTTTTTTGTGCAATATATATACATGTACATATGGTTATATTGTTACATGCTTAATAAGAAATTGTATGATCTGACATATGTAGGGATTGGTTTACTTTTTCATGATTTGTGTTTACGAACTTTGGGAGAGAGTCGACTAGAAACTCTAAAAGAAAACATTGTTCTGATCTTATGTAACTTGGAGAAAATTTTCGCACCATCGATTTCGACGTGATGGAACACTTACCTCTACATCTTTCGTACGAAGCTCAGCTAGGAGGACCAGTGTAATACAGGTGGATGTATCCGTTTGAAAGGTTTTTTAAAAAGTTGAAATCCAAGGCGAAGAATGAAAGATATGCAGTATGATCGATTGTTAAATCATATATAAACGACGAAATATCTTATTTTTCAGAGCACTACTTTCAGGCGCATATACATACAAAAATAAGGTATGTAAACTCTGTAATTAGTAAAATTGTAGAGTCCCACATTGACTATATTAGTTAGTAGAACTCATAAAGTTACCCTATAAATAAAGCTTCACATATAAGATTCTTCATTCCATAGATGAGCTTCACCAAAGGCTAAAGTCTACTCAGTTGGGCTATGATAATTAAATGACCTGTATTTTTCTCGGATATTCGGTTTTATCTTTCGGTTCTTGGGTAAGAACTGGAACTGAACCGATACCCATGGATCTTCCATTCAGGATTCATCGGGTAATATGGGCGGAACCGGAAAAGAACAAAAAAACCAGATCCGAAAAACTGAAAAAAAATCAGTTTCGGCGGAACTGGATCTACTTTTAATTGAGCTTCCGACATAAAATTTACCGACGTGGAGTAGTTTAATTGGCAAAGCTTCGTATTATTGAGTTTAAGATTGGGGATTCGAACTCCTTTCTTCATGTTTTCAAGTAGATTTGAAGTAAAAAATTTGTGAAAAAATGTTGTTAAAAACCGAGTTTATAGGTGTTGAAAGAAGATTGCATTAATATATAACTTATCAATATATGCTTCAGTTTCTAATTTTTTTAACAGAATTTGTTAACGTATTGTTTGACGGTAAATCTCGGTGTTGTTAAAACCTTACATTTTCTTAAATCGTGTATTAAAAGACAAATTTGATTTAGTTGTGTAATAATAGTTGATGTATTAATTCGGAAAAATGAGTTTAGTTGGGGTATATTTGTTTTTTTGAAATTTTCCATGTTTTAAAACTCAGTTAGATATTTTATTAAAGATATTTTTGAACGAAGAAACACCTATTAGTCGTATTGAAAGAAGAAGAATCGGGAAGAAATCGTGACGTGAAGTGATCAAATTATGAGTGGGCAGGAGGGGAATCACGATGGCCGGATCTCTACCCCCGCCGCGTCGGAATCCAAGGCTCCTCACTCCTCTGACTACGCTCCTTACCCTAAGGTCGACACTAGCGACGTCAATCCTCCGCCTCCTCAGGCAGGGCCTGCTCCCATCTCCACCGGTGCTGCAACCACCATGCCCCCGGAGCATAATCCTTATGTTTCTCCTTCCCCTGTCCCCAAGAGTGAGTTATCATATTCTCTATCCAATTTTCGCGTCGTATCGAATTTCCGCGTTTGATTGGTTGGTCGGTCTTGATTTTGGGCAGATACGATGGATTCAGTGAAGGATACGCTAGGGAAATGGGGGAAGATGGCAGCTGAAGCCACCAAGAAGGCAGAGGATCTCGCCGGAAACGTTTGGCAGCACCGTAAGCTTCTTCTTCTTCCCCTTCGATCAAATGAATGATATCTCTCTTGGTTTTGTCTCTCCCGGTCAAGTTAGGGTTCATCAATTTATGTTTCTTCCTCGTATAAACGCCGGAATTTGCTTAACGTTCCCCCACCGACAAAAAATTCAGCAAACAATTGTGATATTTATGCTCTTTCCGTTAAGTTAAAAGCCAATAACTCAAACCTCTGAGATTATCAATTAGAAAAACACTTTGGAAATGCTGAATTCATTCATAAGTTCTCTGTCTCTGGTATATTTCTTCTGAATCTTGAATCTTGTAGAGTATAGGTTATTTGACTGGAAGAAATGGTTAGAGATGTTATATTTGAATCGAGAGTACATTCTATATCTTTCCTTTTTTTTCTGTTTCTCAGTGAAAACAGGTCCAAGTGTAGCTGATGCTGCTGTTTCGCGAATTGCTCAGGGGACAAAAATACTTGCAGAAGGTGGATATGAGAAGGTATTCAAGCAAACATTTGATTGCCTTCCCGATGAGCAACTTCTCAAGACCTATGCTTGCTACTTGTCTACATCTGCTGGTCCCGTAATGGGAGTTATGTATCTTTCCACACATAAACTTGCCTTTTGTAGTGACAGTCCTCTCTCCTACAAAGTTGGTGATCAGACCCAATGGAGCTATTACAAGGTATTCTGGTTCTCCTATGGCTCCTTTTCTTTGTCTTTTTTACATTTTGAGAGCAAAGATTCAAAAAATGTGATTATTTGTTGATGCATATTAAAGGGTCTAGTCATTTCCAATGAATACATAGTTACTTATACTTTATCTTCGCAAACTTGTCATTTCTAATGATCGGCATGTAGAGCATAGTGTGTGTGTACCTTTATTTCTAAGGATATTGTTGGGCATCAAGGTTCTCAATTAGGACTTTATTGGTTGGTGTGCATAAAGAGAGCAAGCTAAATCTTATAGCATTCCTGATATAACTAGAGTAACCATAGTGTAGTTTGTTGGTTTGATAGTTTTGACTGATGATCTAATCTGAATAGGTGGTGCTTCCGGTGAACCAGCTGAAGGTGGTGAACCCATCAACCAGCAGAGTTAACACATCGGAGAAATACATACAAGTGATTTCCATCGACAACCATGAGTTCTGGTTTATGGGGTTTGTGACTTATGAAAGCGCTGTGAAGAGCCTTCAAGAAGCTGTGCAGTCACATGGTCCATGAGTGTGAAGAGTCCACTGTGAAATGCAGCTTTTAAGTTTTGTGTAGTATGTTATACCATTTCTATTTGTGTTCTGGCGTTTTCTCGTAATTCATAAACATAGCTTTTGTTGATTTCCTTTTGTGTGAATACAAATCTCATCGTTGGATTCCATTTTTAGCTCCAGAGACATATTTGTTCAACAATGTCTAGACAAAGAAGAAGCCACAACAACTTCTGTTCATTACATCTCTTCTTTTCTGAGTTTATTTTGAAATTGTTGTGAATGGCATCCGTAAGCTATTCCAAACTTAACTTGGCACCAACTTAGGGTACAAGCAACAAATCAACAAATCAGGTTTTAAGTTTGGCCACGAAAATCAAATAACCAACCTTCTCACCAAATTCAGATTTTTGGGAATCACAGTCCTCCAAATGAAACACAAGCAGGCCCGTGCCTAACGGTGACAAGCTATGGAAACCTCTAATCTTAATACTATTAAAAGTAAAGTATAATTCGGAAATTAACTTTACCCTTATCAATAAAATTACATATATTACCAATGCCATTAAAATTTTTAAAGAAAGATTTGAAGGGTAGAATTGAATAAAATACAGTCTGAAAATAAAATTTCGTTAAAAATTTTATTGTGGTTTTCAAATAAAAATTCAAATTTTGAAATTCAATATTATGGAAATCATTAAATACTGTGACAAAAAAAAGAAATAATTAAATATAATCACTAGATTTTAGAAATTAAAATTAAGGAATATCTTTTAATAGTTTTCGGATTTAGAGATATTCCCTAGATTTTAGGGTTGACTATTCATTTTTGGCCTGTCAATTATGTTTTCAAAATAAAAAATCAAATTTTTAAAATCAACAATTTCGAAATCAATATTATGGAAATAATTAAATACAATCACTATATTTTAGTAATGAAAATATTAACTAACCTACATTTACGTTTCAAAACTAAAACGGAAAATAATCTGAATACAATTAATTACCTTGGAAATCCTATTGGTAGGCATTGTCATTGATCTTCTTTATGACTTGGAATGGACCATCAATGCGTGGCTTCAGTTTGGAGTTCCTTTATGTTGGAAACCTTTCTTTTCTCAAGTGAATCCAAACCATGTCTCCTTCTTTAAAAATCATCTTCTTCCTGTCCTTGTTAGCTTGCTTGCTGTAAAGATTGGTCTTGTGCTCTAAGTTACTATGAGCTGTCTTATGAATCTGCTTAACAAGTTCAGCTTTCTTTTTCCCATCTAAGCTGACCCTTTCACTCAGAGGTAAAGCATTAGATCCAAAGGTGAGATGTGATTGAACCCATAAACAATCTTAAAAGGAGAGAACTTAGATGCATAAAGTTTAGCATGATTGTAAGCAAATTCTACGTGAGGTAAATATTCCTCCCAAGTTTTTAGGTTCTTTTAAATCAAAGCACGCAAGAGTGTAGACAAGGTTCTATTCACAACTTTTGTTTGACCATCAGATTGTAAATGACTAGTAGAGAAACACAGTTTAGTTCCTAACTTAGACCAAAGTGTTTTCCAAAAGAAACTAAGGATCTTGGTATCCCTATCAGAGACTATAGTCCTAGGCATACCATGCAATCTAACAACCTCTCTAAAGAACAATCCAGCTACATTAGTGGCATCATCATTTTTATGACAAGGAATGACATGTGCCATCTTAGAGAATCTATCTACCACAACAAAGATGAAATCTCTATCATTCTTAGTTCTAGGCAATCCAACAACAAAGTCCATTGATATATCATGCCATGGATGCAAAGAAATGGGTAAAGGAGTATACAGACCGTGGTTTTGGACTTTGGACTTAGCCTGTTTACAAGTTGCACACCTCTCACAAGTTCTTTCGACATCTCTTTTCATGTGGCCAGAAAAAGTGTCCTTGTAATACACTTAGTGTCTTTGCTACGCCAAAATGGCCTATCAATCCTCCTGCATGAGCTTCCTTAACAAAAAAATATCTCAAGGAACAGTTAGAAACACGCAGTCTATGCTCATAGAAAAGGAACTCTTCGGCTCTATAGTACTTTCCATTACCAGATTTTTCACAAGAAGCATAGATATCTTTGAATTCAGGGTTTGTATCATAGTAAGTCTTAACTTGTTCAAAGCCTAGTAACTTGGTCTCTAAAGAGTTTAAGAGAACATACCTCCTGGACAATGCATTAGCAACAACATTGTCTTTACCTTTTTTGTATTTGATCACATAAGGAAATGTCTCAATGAACTCAACCCATCTGGCATGTATCTTGTTGAGCTTGTGCTGTCCCTTTAGGTGCTTAAGTGACTCATGATCAGTGTGTATGACAAACTCCTTAGGCCACAGATAGTGCTGCCAAGTTTGCAAAGCTCTCACAAGCGCATAGAGTTCTTTATCATAGGTTGGATAATTCAATGTGGCTCCTCCAAGCTTCTCACTAAAGTAAGCAATTGGCTTCTATTCCTGCATAAGAACAGCACCTATACCAATACCAGATGCATCACATTCAATTTCAAAATTCTTTTCAAAGTTTGGGAGAAATAGAACCGGTGCATTGGTGAGTTTCTCCTTCAGTGTTTGAAATGCTTCTTCTTGAGCTTGTTCCCACTTAAAACCTACGGTTTTCTTGATGACTTCAATGAGTGGAGCTGCTATGGTGCTAAAGTCCTTCACAAACCTTCTGTAGAAACTAGCAAGGCCATGGAAGCTTCTCACTTCTCCAATAGTCTTTGGACTTGGCCATTCTATTATTGCCTTCACTTTCTCTTCATCAACCTTTACTCCATCTGTACTCACAACAAAACTTAAGAAGACAAGGTTATCTGTTCCAAAAGTACATTTCTTAAGATTGGCAAACAAGGTTTATGCTCTAAGTACTTCCAACACCTTTCTAAGAAGCTTTGCATGCTCATCTAAGCTCTTATTGTAAACTAGAATGTCATCAAAGTATACTACCACAAAGTATCCCATAAAAGCTCTAAGAGCATGATTCATCAGCCTCATAAACGTGCTAGATGCATTAGTAAGCCCAAATGGCATCACAAGCCACTAATATAACCCTTGCTTAGTCTTAAAAGCAGTTTTCCACTCATCACCTTCTTTCATCCTAATCTGGTGATAACCAGTTTCAAATCTATCTTAGAGAAGATGCTAGAACCATGTAATTCATCAAGCATATCATCTAATCTAGGTATAGGATGGCGATACTTTACAGTGATGTTGTTAATGGCACGACACTCTTCACACATTCTTCAACTGTCATCTTTCTTTGGAACTAGCAAAACATGCACAGCACATGGACTCATACTCTCACGGATGTGTCCCTTCTCCATTAGCTCAGTAACTTGCTTCTGCAACACCTTGGTTTCTACTGGATTGGTTCTATAGGTTGGCTTGTTTTGCAAAGTAGCTCCTGGAATGAAATCGATTTGGTGTTCAATGCCTCTAATTGGTGGCAGTCTTTGTGGGCTTCCCTCTAGAAACACATCTTTGAATTCCTCCAAGAGAAGTTTAATCTTGCTAGGCATTGTCTGCACTGGCTCATTCAAGTTAAAAAGAAAGAATAAGTTTGTACAGTGACTTCCCTTTGGATTTTTTATTAAGAGGTTGGTGGATGGTTTGTCTTTGGGGGCAGCTTGTGCTTTACTTTTCTTTAAATTGAGTTGATCTTACCATACTTCTTGTGGAGTCAAAGGAACTAGCACTGTTTTCTTGCCTTTGTAATCAAATGAGTATCTGTTGGTGAAGCCATCATGCATAAATCTCCTATCTGATTGCCAAGGCCTTCCAAGTAGTATATGTCCAGCATCCATAGGTGATACATCACACAGAATCTCATATACATCACACAGAATCTCATCTTCGTGTTTGCCAATGGACAGAGGCACCATAACTTGATTTTCCACCTCTAGTTCTCCTTCATCATTGAGCCATTGAAGGTTATATGGTTTTGGGGGTTTCTGAACTATTAGACCAAGCTTCTCCACCATTGTTTCACTAGCCACGTTGGTACAGCTTCCTCCATCAATGATCATGCTACAAAATTTTCCTTGAACAATACACCTAGTGTAGAACAGATTCTCTCTTTGCTCGTTCTCATCAGCTTTGGTTTTGAGATTCAAAGTTCTTCTAGTGACCAAGAGCTCTCCTCTAGCAGACATCTCAACTTGTTCCTCCTCAGATTCTGCTTCTGGCTGTTCCTCTTTAGATTCTAACTCTCCATTCTCTCTAATCACCATCACTTTCTTGTTAGAACATTCACTAGCATAATGGCCATTGCCCTTGCATTTGAAGCACTTGATGTCTCTGGTTTTTGAGGTAGATGTCTTGTTCTTGGTTTTGAGATTCTGATCTACCTCCTTTGGTTTAGAAAACAGTTTAGACTCCTTGTTAGAGCTTGATATTTCTTCCCTTTGATCGTGAGGTTTGCTGGTTCCGTAACTAGGTTTGTAGCTCAAACAAGATGGCTTTGTGCAAAAGCTATTCAACGTAGTGAGTAACCTCCAGCTTGTATATGATGTCTCTGTTTAGTCCTCTCATGAACCTAGCCATGGTTGCTTCTTTGTCTTCTTCGATGTCAGCTCTGAACAGAAGTGTCTCCATCTCCTTGTAGTATTCCTCCACTGATCGGTTTCCTTGAGCCAATGTTCTTTGTTTGAAGTGTAATTCTCTGTGGTAATGGCTTGGAATGAACCATTTACTCATGATGATTTTCATTTGGTTCCAAGTGCTGATGGGTTCTTCTCCTATTCTTTTCCTAGTAGCAAGCAAATTGTCCCACCATCTCAAGGCATACTCCTTGAACTCTGTTGGTGCTAGCTTCAGTTTCCGGGGAGTGGTGTATTCTTTGCATTAAAAAATGATCTCAATCTTCTTCTCCCACTCTAGATACTCTTCTGGATCACTTGTTCTTTTGAATTTAAGGATCTTAAGTTTGAGACTGCTAAGAGGATTAGTGGCACGAGGTTACATCTCTTCTCTATTCTGCCTTCTTCTCCTAGAACCATTAGAATTTGAGGAGATGTTGTTGTAATACTGCTCTGTTTCAGAAACATGTGGACTTCTCCTTGGTCTCTCTGTAACTAGTTTCTCTATATCTGTTCTCATAATATCAAACTCTTGTCTCATGGCTGTCATCATCTGTGCCATCATAGCATCCATCAAGAGTTTGTTGTTGTTCCTACTCACAGAATCATCTTCTTCATTATTTGATCCCACCATTGTTCCTGTCCAAATTCAACTGATAAACAAGTAATAGTTTCACATAAAAAAAATAAAAGGATCAATAAAACATGATGGAAGCAATCTAGAACAGAAACCCTAATAGTTTTTGAAGCAACCCTAAACAGCCGTGAAAACCCTAATTTTCTCTCTCTAGGATCCGTGGGTTCTCTCTCAATTTATTGTGATTCCAAAGTGTAAAATAGATAGATTAGACCCTAAATAAAAAATTTCTAACAAGTATTAACTTTGGAACTAGTCTGATCACAGAAGATAAAAAGTCAAAAAGTTGCAAAAAATTGGAGGTTTTGATCTCTCTAGAATTCGTGTTTCCTTTTAGTTTCTGGTGATTCCAAAGCCTAAACTAGATATATTAGACTCTAAATGATAAATCCCTAAGAGGCTTTAGTCATAAACATCACGAATCATGCAGAATACCAAAAGACAAAAATGATGCAGAAACTGGAAAAAGATGATCGGATTGAAATCAACACAATCTGGCACAAAGTCTGCTCTAATACCACTTGATGAGATCCTAGCCTTCCTAGGTGATAGGATCATGTCCCTTTAATGCTCTTTGTGGCTGGTTGATTGATTGGAGGTGATTCAGTGTGTGTGAAGCAATTGAAGATGATGATCAGAAGTGAAAAGATTGATTGAATGAAACTTCAAAGGAAGATGAGAATCCCTTAGAATTCCGTGGCTTGCTTAAGAGTGGAATCTCTCCTAGTTCCTAAGACAAGAAAAGTAGATATTACACACTACTCAGATCAAACAAAGAAAGATGTTTTGATAATAAGATGTTTGATACTCAGAATGAAGAAGAAGGAGCGTAAAAATAGAGTTTGAAACACATAAGGAAAAGAAATACAGATGTAAACTTAATGAACCATAAAACACAAAGAATAAACATTAAACAGAAGGTTTGACTTGCTTCTCCATCTTTAATTTCGTCCAAATATGGTAGAATGGGCCTGGTTTCATCAAGAGGCTTTGAAATAGTGTTTGAGCTTGCCTCATTAAAAACCTCTGTTGGAAAACTCGTTGGGACAAAACCAAGAGGAGGAAAAAAGAGTGAAATTCCAAACAACTCTCTTGATGAGAACTCAAGTGGCTTGAATCACAACCAAAGTGGTTGGATAAGCACACTCAAGTTAGTTACGAATTGAGTGTAGTAGAGAGTTGATGGCTTCTTTGAGTTTATGTGACTTGGCTCTTGTTATTGGTCTAAGAGGAATGTGTAGGTCTTCCTCTTCTGCTTCCTTAGCTTCATCGGGTTCTAGCTGCTCCATTGATCCATCTTGATATCCATTGTCTCCTGGTTCCAGCTGCTCCTCTCATTCCTTAGCTTCTTTAGCATCCTTGCTAGCCAAGATCATATCACCATGGATGTTGTACGTTGATGGCTCAACATCCGAGCAAGGAGCAGAAGTGGGAGTGTATTTGGTATCGCCAACGAAGGAACTTCTCGAACAGTCTTTCCGACTGGCTTTCCCGAGTCGAAGAACGAAACCGAATACGAAGCCCTAATAGCTAGAATCCACCTCATGAAGGGAATTCGGGCCAAATACAAGTTCTCTATCTGTTAGTCTTTCTTAGAAACGAGTGCTCTTAGTGTGATAATAAAATCAAAGTATATCCAAACCTACATATGAGATTATTGGAGATGAAAGCTTTGATTTTTATTCAAACAGCTCAATTACATATTTCAAATTACTTAAAATTATGTAATTATATAATCCGTAACTAAGTATTATATATCATATTGTGGCAGGATATTAGTTTTCTTAGAACGATACAAAATTTTATTTTATTTTTTTCTTCTCTTAAAAAAAAGTGTGATTGGATAATAATGAAATCGAAATATATCCAAATTTACATATGAAATTGTGGAGTGAAAGCTTTGATTTTTATTCCAACAACCCAATAACATATTTCAAATTACATAAACTTAAGGAATCCTTAACTGAATAATATATATAAAAAATTTAGCTAATAGTTATTAAAATATCACTAACAAAGAAATATATTATGAACTAAACATTTGAAACACAAATGATATATATTGTTAGGATTAGCCCTGTCCATTTCGGGAATCGGAACGGGACAGGACGAGGTTCCCTTCCCGAAATGGACAGAGCTAGTTAGGATTCACATTATTATTCCGTTAATATAAATATAAAAATTAAATTTTACTTTTATAGAATAGAATTTAACTAAATATCTTTTTACCAACGTCGGATGCGTACAGTTTCCGTAGTTTTAATTAAAATCTAAGCCAAACTCATATCTTAAAAAGTAATTTTGCATGTAAATATTCTCCAAAATGAACAAACATATATCGTTTAATTCTACGAAGTCGGCTAAACATGAGTGTGTAAGTCTTACACGTAATAGCGAATATATATACAAAGCAGAACTTGTCTCATTTGTTCACAGGGAAACAAGAAAACACTCTCTCTCTCTCCCCTCATTCATTTTCTAGCAGAGAAGAGAAGAGGTTTTTCGTTTTGGTCGTAAAACCCCAAATCTGTAGACACTGAGTCCAATTGTCTGATGGGACATGTGAATATCGCGAAGCTCGCGAGTTTACTCGTAAAGCTCCACAGAGGCCCGTCGGTCTGGCTCTGCCTCCATCCCCGAGCAGACCGATCCAGCGGCGGCGGCCGGATCAAACTTGTCAGATCCGACGGCTCACTAGAGGTCTACGATCGCCCGGTGGTGGTCTCGGAGCTCACAAGAGATTTCCCCAAGCACAAAATTTGCAGATCGGATTCGCTCTATATCGGACAGAAAACCCAGGTTCTGTCGGAGACCGACACGCTTAAGCCCGGATTCAATTATTTCCTCCTCCCATCGGATTTCTTCGTGAACGATCTTTCCTTCCTCACCATCGCCGCTTTGAAACCCCCTCTAAACGGAGGCGTTTTGGTGAGGAAGTCCGCCGTAACTCATCCGAAGCCTTTTCTTATACAAAAGGGACAAAAAGGAGGGCGTCTGAAGATTCGAGTGTCTGAAGATTTCATGTCGCAATTGATGATGGAAGGGAGGAAAACCCGAGAAAATGAAGAGGAAGATGAAGGAGAAGGAGAGAGCCAAGGGAGAGTTTGTACGACGGTGAAACTGAAGAAGGACTATGTGCAATTGGTGAGTCTACATAAATGGCAGCCGAAGCTGGAGACGATAAGGGAGACGAAAGCCATGAAAGTAGCTGTTGATAGGAAGAAGAGAAAGAGGTTTCCTGCGATGAAGAGAAGATGCAAAGACTCTCAATCGGATTCATGTTCCACGCGTAAGCTTCAGTCCAAATCTAAAAAGTCTCTTCTTCACAAGTAGCCAAATTTTCCTTCTTTGAGTGTAGGTTGTGTGTGTTGATATACAGGAATTATTGAATTTATGTAAAGAAACTATGAAAAGGTTTGACCGGAAGATAGAAATTGTTTCCAAAACTGTTGGATTCTTCAGATTGTGTTATATTTGAAACGACGAATCAACTTGCAAACGCTAAACATTCGGTTTGTAACAAATAGTTATAATTGAACCCAAATATTTAAGAGTTAAAATATTAATTTTCCCGAGAAACCTGTAAGTTACTTTCGTGTACACAGACGTAGGTCTTCCCAATAATGTTGACCAAACTATTCATATTCAAATCAGGACACATAAGAACTATTCAAATAAGTTTTGGAAAGCGAAAAGGAGAAAGATAACTCTCTCGGCACCACTTCCAATGAAGCTATCTTTAACAAAAAAAATTTAACATCTGAATTATATTAAATTCAACTGAGTTCTAACAAGCATTTTAGAACATACCAAAAATTCAACTTCTATCCGGGCAAATGCATAAATTAACCAGAAAAATAATAATAACAATAATTTTTACTGTTAACTCAAACTCAAACATATACTCGAACAGATTAACCTATCCGTCTTATATTAAAACAACCCTAAACACGCAAATATATTATCTAGTCACCAACACCGCTATTAAATGATCTAAACATGAAATATAAAAGTCAAAGACTAAGCATTAATAATTGATCCTGGGATTTTAGCAAAGTCGGCTCGAAGACCAAACGCAAACCACCAAATTTAAGAACCTACATGGTGAGCAAAATATACTTCATCCAAGTGATTATTCTTATTGGAGCTTCATGACTTTCTGAAAAAATCCGTGGCTATTTTCAAAATTCTACTAGTATTATATCCGGAATGAGTTCCCGAGTTTCATGACTTTCTAGAGATATCTACTCAGTATTGGATGCCTAAGATCTTCAGAAAGAATGGAAACAATCTTAGTATAATTGTTGATGTCGATGCTAGGGCAGCCAAACTCCAATTATCCTTAAATGCTAATCTTCCCCTGTCCTTTGAAATCGAGCAATCTTACGAAGAAGTCATATTGTTCCTATCAAGCTGACTTATTAAAAACTTCATTGTTACTACTTTACCTGCAAGTTGATATCACGCGAGTAAAAAAACGTTCCCCCACCTCACAGAGGAACAACGTCAAGCAAAAAGGACAAAGCGTCAAGTTGCAAAAAAATATCAATATCATAGAGAGTCGTCCCGAGAAGATACGAAACTTTCTCCTCACGTAGCCAAGATGAATTAATAATGGATTATTAACATGAAAGTGATGTTAATCGTCAAAGGAGCCCATATCGGGAACACATCTTAACCATGAGAAGAAAGAAAATATACACCCCAAGTCGTGACTGCTTCTCGAGCCGGTTACTCCAAGAAGATAGAGAGAGTGAGCATTAGGATGGAGAAAATGTTAGGAGTAGAATATCGGGGAGTACTATCTGCCAAAAGAAGTTGTATATCATAAATGATGTTATAAAGATGCTGCAACCACAAGTAAGTGGAAACCATCCTCTATGAAAAATTGGAGGAGAATCAGAGGAGATATAAGAATAAGTGGAATAAAAAAAATCTGAAGAGAATGCTTCGACCAAGAGAGAATTTTCTGATTTTCAAAGAATAATTTTTTACTTTTCTCGTGCTTCTCTCTTAGCTGCGAGAGGGTATGTCTCACTACCGCAAAACTGTACCCAACCATACCGACTAAATATGCATATAGGATCTGATATTAAAGCCAAAGGTTAGGCATTAGATGCCAATACCCATACATCAGCTAAAAAGGCATGGTTTTCGAGGAGACGGTTCTAGATCCTCCAATCCTTCAAGAAACATGATAGGCTTAGATTCAAGTAAGGAATAATCTAGGAAATCATGGAGAATTTGGTATAGACTAACCTTTGAGAAAGATGAAGCTAATTAAAGCCTAAAAAAGAACTTGATGAGATAAGATTTTACATGATTTAGCATGTTATTTACTATGGTCTTCAATACACAATCTTATATTTCTCTCTTGCCAAGCCTAATTCACTAAGTTTACATGTACATAAAGCTTTAGGGTTTCTCTTTTGGTTATGCATCTTTATTTTCCAGTTTTTATAGGATTTTAGGTGCAATGGAGCTCAAGGAGGCACAAGAGAAGACCAACCCATAAAACCAAGCTAAGAGCTCAAGACGAGTCAAGGAAGAAGCCATATCATGTCTCAAAAGCTCGTTATCGCCATGGCAGCAGAAGGGGCGACAAGAAAAGATACATGACACTATCACTACTTGAGTGGAGACATAGGTGACGACATAGGGTAGCAAAAGAGGCTGTCGCCACTAACTGACGACAAGGATGGTGACACCCAACCCATAAATTTACTTTTCGCCATTACGAGACGAAACAGTCGACCTGAGTTTCAAGGATCCATCTAACAAAGGGGGGAAAATGTCTAATCGGGCATACAAGCTAGTCACAATCCAAGAGAATGGAGAATGACCACTTTGTAGGTTCTAGTCGAGTCTGAATTTTGCATCCATTTTATAGATTAACGCTCTATTTACCCATAAATAGAAGTAGCAGGTCTCTATCTTGTATTGTGGTTTCATTTTCACATTGAACGTGCCAAGGACACTTGACGTCCGAATAATGTTTCATCTCATCAAAATTCCAACAAGTAATTAAGATATTGCACTCATAGCCCGTACCAAGTAGCCCGACCATATTCTTTACATCAATGAGTTAGAGTTGAGTTAAACCTATCTTGCACCGAGTGCATTACCAAACAAAAAATTGGGGTAACAATAACTAGAGGTTCACATACTTGAAGAGCTTTCCATACAATCTCATAAACCAAGGGAGAGGAGTCCAAAGGTGGTCATTCTCTCGAGGGAGTAAGATTGACTTCGTTTGATGTCTTAGATCGAGATTTTATAGCTTCGATTAAATCCCACATTGGCCACGTCTCCCGATGTTATGTTTCTTATCAACATCGGCTGCATTTTAGCCTTCTTACTCTACATCAAACTAAGCATATGCATATTTAAGTTGGACATCTCCTGTTCCTTCCTCATCAGAAAGGCTAGGAACAATGATTTCTAAATGGCCCGAGCTAGAACTGGACATGTTCTTCTTATCAGCATCTACTTGATGAGTCAATTATATGTTTTCATCGCTTTTAGAGGTTGAGCTTGCTTCGAAAGTCATCCTTTCTCATGCAGAATAAAATATTTTGCTAAAAAGAATTGAATATTTAGATTATCCCTTTTGAAAGAAAGATGGAAAATTTAAGCAAGTTAGGATCATCGACCTGAAAACTCAAAAAAAACAATAGGATGTTCCTTGAGAAAAACTGAAAGTTTGGTAGAAAAATAGGAAAATGTAAGAAGAAGAAAGAGAGATTGAGTTCTTTTGTGTAAGTGAGAAGAGAAGATATCTAAGAGAAGTATATCTAATGGGAGAATATGGAACCTAATGATTTGACCTAGGCAGCGCTTCGTTTCCAGCACCATCTTTTAAACTTCCTATAAGAGTTGGAATTCCTCTAAATAAGAAATTCGAATTTGACATTCAAAATTAACTTCGAGCTAGGATGTCAAATCAACACATCTAATCTAGAGATAGAAGAAAGTTAAAGACCTATAAACGATCCACGTCGAGCTAATAAACCTCGCAAATTCTACTTTGAAACATTCTCGCCGAGCTAATAGACCTTTCGAAATACAAAGAGCTTTGACTCTAAGAACAAAAACTTTCCGATCTTAAGTAGCGCTGAACTATAGAAAATTCGCCGAATTCAAGTAATTCTCCTTCGAACGAACTGGGGGTTATGATTGAAAGATAACTGCGCACATCCATAATAACCCTACTCGAATCAAAACCGACCCGTCCAATAGTAACAATGTCCAACTCGAAGGGAAAAAACCATAAAATCTCAGCCCAGCTAAAACCCATTAAACCAGACTTTGCGACTACGCCAACCTCTGAAAAATATGGAAACAAAGATATCTTTTAATCTCCGAAGAATGTGAAAAAATTATATATCTTGAAGAAAAACCCATCGGGCTGCAACCGTGTGGAAAGTCTAAGTTTTTTTATGATATTTATGTATCAACTACAAATTTATCTTTTTACCCATTAGTTAAAAACAACTAAATCTACAATCTAACCATTAATATTTCGAGATATCTTATATAAATGATAAAATATTTAATTAATCATAATTAGTCTTATCCGATGTTTTTTATATAATTTAAGATTTTCTCAGGCTTATCATTCAATTCACTTTAAAACTCTAGTTTCGCATATTCTTATAAAAACCTTAGACTACTTTTTTCAAATGTAATATTTAAACTATTTCATAGATGAAATATTAGGAGTTTAGAAATATACATAAGTTTTTTTTTTTTTTTTTTCTTTTTTTTTTTTTTTTTAATCCAGGGGTAGATCCCAGACCACCACAATCCAGACTAATCCCCTGGGTCCAATTAGGCCGCAGGTCAGCTTCACCTAGGAGTGTTTTTCCTAGGACTTTGACCTAGTGCCCGCGTTAGGTTCATAATGCTATTTAATTTTAAACAACTTGATTGTTTAGAATATTTTGATATTAAAAAAATAATTTTAAAAATTTTGGAAATATATAAAAAGCTTTTGATACACATAAACATTTTCGAATATTTTTACAAATCTATTACTAATAAAAGTTAAAGGTATAGCGTTGTTAGGCCGTCCATATAGGATTTTAAACAACCAGTAATATTGTTCCACATTAGCGTTTTAAAATAATAAAAAACTAATTAAAAAAAAGAAATTGGAATTTAGAAAATAAGGAAATTGTATATAGTTTCCACCAGTAATGTTGTTCCATATCACCAATTAAAAATAATATAGAAAACTAATTAAAAAAGAAAATCAAAGTTTAAAAAATAAGGAAGAAATAAGAAAATTATATCATAGTTTCCTAATTAAAAAAGGAAATTAGAGTTTAGGAAATAAAGAAATTGTATATAGTTTCCACCAGTAATATTATTTCACGTCACCGGTTAAATATGAAATAGAAAACTAATTAAAAAGGAAATTAGAGTTTAAGAAATAAGGAAATTATATCATAGTTTCATAAAAAACTTTTTATGGTAGTCCACATATGATTTTAAACGATTAAAAATATTATCCACATCGGCTTTCAAAAATAGAATAGAAAATTAAAAAAACAAAAATATTTAATGATAATATAGACTAACAAAAAAAAACTCTAATATTAAATATCTTCAAAATTAATCCCCATCATGTTCTATATTAATTTCATATTTTCCTTTTTTATTGTTTTAAAATTAATTTAAATCTAAATATTTTTTAAATCTATATTATAATCTAACTTTAATTTTTTAATTGTTTAAAAACAGATTTTAAACCATTATAAATTTTGAATCATTATCTATATTTAAATATATATATATATATATTTTAACGAATACTTTTTTTTCTGTTTAAAAACGAAAATAAATAAGATTACTAGGTGGTGACTTCCGACAGTCCACATGGTTCTAGAGCAGATATAATTTTACCATCGATCAAAAAAATCATACTTGTGAAAATTTTGCAATGTATTCACTTTAAAACATAACATGAGACTCCAAGAATCAAAAACATGTTTTGCAGCATGGCTACTAAATATTGGAGATAAAATGCACCCACAAAGGAAAATAAAAACGATAGCAAAATATTTCAAGCCATATGGTTGTAGTTGATTCAAAATTCCTAATGCAATCAACTGGAGATCATATGAAGAAAATATTTCAAGACAAAAATGCAGAGAATAGACTAACAAAAAATACACATGCAAACATTACATAGACAACATCCTAACATCCGAAATATAACAGTTGATGAGATTAATACAGACATGTTATCAAAACTGCCAGGAAAATAAGAGAAATATCTCAGCTTGAAACGTATAGAAAAATGTGACACAATATCAACAAACTATGAGATGCTATATACGGCTGAGTATCTAAATTCTCTAGAGTTCGCAGGACCACCAAAACATAAGCTATTTTAAAAAGTGGGAGTGCCAATAATGATGTTCCAAAACATTAATCAAAAGGAAGGACTATGCAATGGTACACGATTGATAGTAACACGTTTTGGCGATTGAGTGATCGAGGGCGAGATAATCACGAGAACAAATTCCTGCCAAGAATAATCTTATCCCCAATTGACTCAAAACATCCTTTCACATTACGAAGAAGACAATTCCCAACAAAAGTATGCAATGCAATGACTATTAATAAAATCTAGGGACAAATCTTCAAATCAGTTCTCCTATACTTGCCTCAACCCGTTTTCAGTCATGACCAACTGTACATGACACTGTCAAGTCTAACATCTCCTAAAAGTCTGCTCATTCTAAATTTGATGGTGATGCAGAAAATACATTCAAATATAGTTTATACAGAAATATACAGAGGATTAGATTCATAAGAATACCATATTCGAGAAGCAATGTAATAAACATGGGCTAACATCAGTGTCATTTTATAGTTTCTCATTAATCATAATAATTTCTTTACATCATGATCATATAGGATCGGTTTACAACGGTTTATATTCAGCAAATAACGGTTCTTTTTTTATTTCATTATGCCCCTCAAAATAGCATGTAAAGGGACTGTAATGATATCTTATCTATCAATACATGAAATTGACCAGACAATAAAACTTTTGTAAACACATCTACAATATGAGAATCTGTGGTGATATGCAATGTTATAAGCAAACCACTTTCAACTATATCGCTTACTTCATAGCACCAAAAATAAAGAGTAACAACGATAAACTCTTATCGAATTAATAATAAAAAGTAACCACACCGCATAGAAAATTCAAATACCATAATATTAATTATAAAAAAAACAAACTTATTAAAAATATTAAAAAAAACACTAAAAATAAAAAAATAATATATTTTATTTTCTAAATATATTTCAAAATATCAAAACAAAACAATTTAAAATTGGAAAATAAATACAATGACAAATAAAATTATAATAATAAAAATTAAAAATATTAAATGTCACTATATTTTTCAATAAAAATATATAATTAAATATTAAAATAAACGAAACAAACAATATTAACATACCCGGACGTAGCACGGGGTTAAAACCTAATTTCTTATAAAAATTAAGAAGTAAAGCGTGGTCGTATTTATTTGAACTCTTTTGAATGAAAAATATGGGAAAGTGGGAGGGATAAAGAGAAGCACGTGTTTGTAGAAGTTTTGTCTCAGTGTCAAAACTTTGATTTTTGCACAAAAGTGTGGTAAGAAGACAAAAGAGGAGTCAAAGAGAGTCATCCAAAGACATCTCTCCTTTTCCTAAGCTCAGGTAGTAAATGTAATGTAGCCGTCAACTGACGACGACGAATCAAAAACTTGAGCCATTAAAAAATAAAAATAGTTTACTACATTGTCAATTGCAGAAATATTACATTTCACTGCCATATTTAAGAATTTAACATAATAATTGTTCTAAATATCACATGATGTAATCAAAACTACTCTCCACTAATCTGGACGGATCAAGTTCTGAAATTCTGTTTTGATTTGAACGCAATCTCAAATACTCCTTTCGTGAAAATAATAATTTTTTTTTTCATTTCATTTATATAAAAAAACTAGAAAATATAAAAAACCAGGGTCAACTTAATTATTTACCAACTCAACCACAATTTAGATCACCCAAACTCGATATCTGGAAAAGTTGGGGTCGGATCAAATCACTATATATTATTTTCGATTTTTTTCGATTTTTTCTAATTTTTTTTCTTCTATTTTTACGGTATCTTGATCCAGATGAGTCATCTTCCTCTTCCAAAAATTCCGTGAAATTAGAAACTTCTATCATCATCAAAGTCTAATGGAAGTCATCGAAACTAAACAATATCGCGTCTTTGATATGCACAAAATCATTAAACCATTAAATAATATGAAATTAACTGTTTTTGGGTCTATCAATATGCACAAATACTTTCAAATTCATGGAAAGAGATGAACTCCTTTTGAATCCTTCATGAATTTAGTAATACTCATAATACTAGACATAACTATGTTTTCGTATTACTCATACTACTATGTTGCATTATTACTCATAAAAGGTAGAACTATGTTGTTATATTACTCGTAAGCCTAGTGATAAGATGAGAAGTTGAAGGTTTTAACACATGATTTATTTGCATTTTGGATCGATAAAATCATTTCTATTTCATTCTTCGTGCATTTTAGAGTAGTTTCATATGCATTAAATCTTCTCACAAGACCTATATCTTTAAATATTTATTTTAATTTTTGCAAGTTAATTTGTGTTCACTAAAAAGTCTTCTAAAAAAAAATCAAACCAACAAAACCCTTTTCATCCGATTTATATAAAGTTTCCAAACTTTAGTTAAACTACCATACTCATTTGGATTCAATCCCTCAATTTTTACAACGAGTATTTGCTTACACTTGGGTAACGATTGAGGTGTTTTATAAATTTAAAACTTAAAAACACCGACCATCAAGTTTTAGAAAAAGTTTTAGCAAAAGTTTCAACCAAGATATCAATCAGATTTCATTTTCATAAGGTTTTCTATCCATATCAACCGCCCAAATCGGTGATACACTCTGTATCGAGCCCGTATTAGTCGATACACATAATAATCGTAACATATTAGCTAATTATTTGGTCTATATATAGGCGATACAAAAATTACTATCGAATTTGATATTTTACTTGTTTGTCTCGTCTGTATCTACCCTATATCGGTTGATACAAGGGGTATTGTAAGATTTATTTCTAATTGATTAGTTTGTATCAACCATGTATCTGTTAATACCATATTGTATCGACCATCTATCGGTCGATACAAAAATTAATATGAAATTTACTAAATTTTTAACTCATTTCATTTGATGTCCAACCCAACTTTATTCACTTACCATTGACATTTCAGGTTGTATGCAAAGAAATAAGAGCAAAAGAAACCTACTTCCAGCCGTTGACATCAACAAACTCTAACAAACGCAAAGAGTCGCCAAAATGGCGAAGATGGGTGATCGACACAAAGAAGCAAATGGAGTTGGAGGTCAAGAACCGAAGCAAATCATCGGGAGATACGATGAAGCTACACTCTTGCCATTGCAAACCCCCACAAAAGTTGCAACAATTAGACATTACGGGGATAGTTCTAAACATTGTACTTAACCACCACTACAAGGGAATGCCTAATTGGAGAAATTTCAGAGGATTTGTAAAGCTGTTAAGACAAATAGAGTGAATGCCGATGCTTAAAAAATCACTTCGTTTACGTTCTCTCTTGGGGAAATAATTTACCAAGTGTCTCTATCAAGACATGGGATGATTGCAAAAAAGCATTCTTGAACAAGTTTTTCAACAGCCAAAGAACTATCAAGTTCCAAAACGATAGTTCTACCTTCCGCAAAGGAGCGTGTGAATACTTGTGATGTATTGATATTTTGACCGATTTTACAAGCATATTCTATATGGTTTAGGAATCTTTTATGCATTACTAAAAAGGATAAACATGTGATCTCACGAGATGGAGCATTTGGAAAAGAATTAGACGATTTGAAGCAAAAATGAAGAAATATTGAACCGAAGACAAGGTCAACCGACTCGAAGCTGTAGTCGACCAACTCGAAGCTGGAGTCCTCTGACTCCTCTTGTCTGCCAGAAGAAAGGAAAATCGTTTTGCGGGATTTTTCTAAACCCAAAGTCTTGGAAACCCATCACCGACCTAGAGACTCGTTCTCTGGAGATATATAAGCAACCTTTAGTAGGGGGATTAGGGCAAGCCTTCAAATTCTAAAGAAGCAAATATCTCAAGCCACCAAACTCTTACTTCTGCCTCAAAGAACCACCTTGTTCTTAAGGTTTTTTGAGTTTATTCTTATACTTGAATTTATACAGGGAAAGACCAAAAAATTTGTTTACTCTATAAACTCTACTCTTTACTTTATGCAAGCTTTGGTAATATTATTAATAATGGTTTTGTTTGCTATGTGTGAGTAGTTTACTTGTTATATATAGGGTTTTTCAAAGGTTTTATAGATCTCTGTATGATATGATGAGTAATGACTCTCTACTTTAATGACATTTCATACAATATCTTGACTTGATCTCTTAGGGCAGCTCCATTGGTAATACTCGCACAGAATCGTAGAAAAAAATATAATAAAAAAATGCGGGCCCCATGTTTTTTTTTATAAGGATCGGTCCTTATATTAGGACCTGAAGAATCGGTTTTTTTAATTGTGTGCATGACGTGGCGCATACTGATTGGGTTATTATTATTATTATTATTATTATTATTATTATTATTATTATTATTATTATTATTATTATTATTATTATTATTATTATTATTATTATTATTATTATTATTATTATTATTATTATTATTATTATTATTATTATTATTATTATTATTATTATTATTATTATTATTATTATTATTATTATTATTATTATTATTATTATTATTATTATTATTATTATTTTATACGAACTTCAGAAAAAAAAAAAATTTAATTTATGAGAAACTCATTTCTCAAACTTACCGATAGACATGCTCTTAGGATATTGATCTCTAGGTTTTGCTATTTTGTACACCATTCTACAGCATTAATTTTTTTTATTTTTTATTTTTCTCAACATAATCATAACATGGTTTTTAGTAGGTAATCTCGTCATTGTTCAAATACACCATTTGACTTGGAAAGTTATGAACCATCGGATCTAAATTCATTGTATGTGCTAGCTACCTTAGGTTGAAAAGCATCCTTTCTGATCTAGTGGTTACTTCATAGGTATAACAGCCACAGGAGACCAGGTGCTATATAACTACGTCTTCCGTGTTTAAGACTCTATTGATTGTTGATTGTGTTGGTCTATATCTCCTGCGATACTTCCATTGATCTAGCATCTTTAATCCATAAGTTACAACACAACAAATACTAGATAAGTTACTTAGAATCACTCATACTTTCTAGTTGGAATTGAAACTCAACATAATCTCTGTGGGATCGATAACCTTTAATACTATAATTGTACATCGTACAAAGTGCACTTGCAATAGGTTTTAGGTGCTTACTTTACACATCAACTTGTTTGACGCATGGGAGCGATTTAAATGGTACACCAATGACTGTCCACACCATGTATTAAAGAAAGAGGAACTCTTAAACACCTTCCACCAAGGATGCCAATATCAATGGAGATTTGCTATCACAACCGCAAGCCAAAGAAGCTTTACGGATCTCATCCTAAGCCATGGAGAGAAAATTATTGAGAATTTCGCTCGATCGGAACATAGATTTACAGATCCATATGTGAAGGAAGCCGATACCTCAGAGTTGAAAAACTTAAAGAGAAAATTGATAAAATAGCCAAGAAAATGGAACAAGTATTTATAATGAACCAAAACGTTCAAGCTAGCAAGAAGAGTGCAGACATGATACAAGAAGAAGAATTGTGTTGATGCAAGGGTTCAACTTTTAATTATTCCGAATTAAGAACTTCGCAAAAAGTAAATATGCAAAAGAATAAGGGTCACTTAGGAACAATATGTTTTATCGGAATACAAGAATGCAAGTTTGAAATGCCGAACTTGCTTTAATTGAAGATAAGGGATAAGATGATTGGTTCTTCTCTCTGATTCTGAATGAATGTTAAGGGTGAAGGGAGTGCCCGTATATAGGTCTTGCAGTCGGTTCTATGAGCTGATGGACTAAATAGAGGATAAAGAAGGTTTCCTTTTTCTCCGAGATTTAAGGAATCTTGGAAAGATTTCATCTTATCCCTTTCGAACTCAGAAGCCGGCCTAGATGATATACTTAATACCCTCCCTCGGACACATGGACAAGATCAAGGATAAGACTATCACGCCCTCGATCGAGGTCGACGATGTGATTAACACTCCTCGGTCGGGCTTATGACCTGACTTCGGATCAGGGTGAGATCGGCAAGGATCCAATCTCAATTATCACCAAGTTTTTAAAAGGGGTGCTAATCACACCATCAACCATAAGTCCCCCCCCCCAAGTTTATTTGAGGATAGACTTCAGAACAGAGTCAACGATTTTTTTTGAAATTATCAGCCTGGTGATGACTGAAATTTGGATTACGTCGATCGGAACCTTAAAGCCAAGCTTGCTAATCCGAAACGTGTCTGGTTGCTTCGACTGAGTACGGTGGTCGGATAAAACTGCTTCTGGCGGCAAAAGGAGAGGAAACTAAAAAGACTCTAATGACGTGTCTTTCAATTAATGGCATGGATTATGAAGAGACGTTCTGATGTAGGATTCAAAGCAACTTTAACACCTTAAATGCTTCCAGATCCTCTTTTAAATCGCCGCCTTCCGTCATTCTTTATTTATTCGCATCAACCGATATCTGAGGTAACCAACACTCATTTCTTTTGTTTCATTCTAGTCTTATTCAATTATCTCTAGTCAAAGCAATGCCTTCATTAAACTGTAATGAGGTCGGTAGTAACAACTCTGATCAAACCAGTTCTGAGAGTTCATATGAATCTATACGAGGTAAAACACTATTGCGTGCTCGCGAAGGTTGGCCCAACATAAAGGATGTCGGATAAACTTTATTTCGGGCAAGCTCGATTGGGAGACTTAAGGGATACGCCAAAGATCTGAAGGAGATAGAAGTGGTTGTTCCGAGACCAGATCAGAGTTACTTCATTGAAGGTTGTCTATGGTTTCCGATCCCACAGCTGATGGTCAGCTATTGTGCTCGAAAAAGAAGAAGATCGTTAAGACGTCTTACATAGAGCAGACTGCCATCAGAGTGTCCAGAAGCTGGTGAAGGAACATCATGCCTTCTCTTTTGAATTCTACGGGAATGGCCTTCTTTGCCAGAGCAAGGAAAAGGGCACCGAGCTTGTACGAAAGTCGAGCGGATATTATACTTGGCTTTCGAGAGACTGCCGCAAATCTCGAACCCTTAGTGCTCTCTCCCAATCCATGGTTTGGGTATGTGACTTCATGTCTCCTTCTTTGGCTAATTTCGATTATCCTTTCTAACTTTTAATTCCTTATTCCTACCCAAGCTATTGGATACATCAGTCTAACCTACCTCCTTTACGAGCTTAGGTTAATCGAGGCCGATAACAAGATCGATACTCTGATGAGGGAGAAAGACAGCCTTGAGTAAATATCGTTGGATGCCGATAACAAGATCGATACTCTGATGAGGGAGAACGACTTCCTTGAGAAGAGATCGTTGGAGGCGAAGAAGGCTGTACAGGAGGCGCAAGATAAGATTGCGTCTTTCGACGAAAAATTGACTGATCTCGAGACCAAACAAACTGAGGAGGCATCGACATCCTTACGGCTATTGCATGAGAACACACGGGTCATAGCAGAACTGGTTGACGTTGAACATAAGATCTGAGATCTTAATGATGAAAGAGACTTGAATGCGCCCCTCCTTGAGTCCAAGTCGATGGAATACTTCATGAAAGGTCATAGGGATAGCTGACATGAATTAATTATT
Source organism: Euclidium syriacum (assembly GCA_900116095.1). Lineage (NCBI taxonomy): Eukaryota > Viridiplantae > Streptophyta > Magnoliopsida > Brassicales > Brassicaceae > Euclidium > Euclidium syriacum. The sequence continues at coordinate 3,229,487 of FPAK01000004.1, forward strand.
GTAAGCGAGGAGAAGTTTAACAAATCACGTTACTACATGGAAAGATTCATCAATACTTTTCATGTAACGTGTGTGTTCGGACAAGCTCTGGTTATCGCCGATAGTCCTCGCTCTAATTTCCTCTAAGGAGGTGTTATGTTAGAAACTGTAGTGAAGGACCCCAAGGACAAGTGCAACTAGATGATTGCCCAAGCTAACTCGGCCTTTATGCCAGTGGTTAAGGATGAAGACTTCGACCTTTCTCTAAATTCACAGATTTCTCAAGTGGGCAAATAGTTTAGGATCTCTTTGTTGTCTTGATTTTGTACATATTTTACCTTCCCTTGCAAATTTCATCTATTCGGGAATATCAATCCAAAAATAGCTTTTGCATGATTATTTCCGACCTCTTTCTCCTTTCTATCGCTCATAAATGACTTGTCAATAATTCGATCTGACCATTTTTTTAAAATATGGTTAAGGTTAAAAATCACTAGTTATTGCCCCAGAGGAAACACAGTTCTGCCGAGCGAAACGATCGGTCCATTCCGGGTACAAGTTCACCCATTTTACACAAAGATAGACATGCATTATCTTTGCGGTCAAAGGACCACTTTTCCAGAGTTGGTCAAATACGTCGTATCTAACCTAAATTTCCATTCGGCCTTTCATTAGAGTCGAAGAACAACAATTTGTCTGAACCGAACAATTAAGACATGTTTAACCTAAATTTTTGTTCGGTCTATTCAAGGTGCGAGAAATGCGCGTCTTTTTTTTTCTCTATATTAGATCCTACATTCTCGAACCGAATATTGCGACATGGCTAAATTTCATTTGCATTCGTTGGAAATACGTGCGGTCGAGACCCGACTTTAACCGTTTGATGTTTCGGCTCTACTTTATCGAGTTTGGAGATTTCCGGTTATGGATTATTTTACCACTTCATCCCATGAGGAACACGTACGTGAAAGACCTGATTTTTATCGGATACGTGATTAAAATACCAATGTACATTAATTAATTGAGTGATAATTAAAAAATAATTGAATTTTATTATTATCATAGTTGAACTCAAATGGGATTGTCTATGTACCCTCACAAGAGATCAAATTGTGCTGTAGTTCATGTTACAATAAGGAAAATAAAAAATTTCCAAGGTAAATAAAATTTCCGAACAGCTTTAAAATCCGAAAAGTCTTTGATAAAATAAAGCTCAAGTATGTAAATGGTTTTTTAGGGCATGTTTAATTGTTCTTATTTTGTCGCCTTGTGGCATTTCTTCTTTGACCTTCGTTCCAGGTAGTCACTTCTCTCGGGGAGTTCCAACAGGATCTCGGTCAACATGGGTCGGTTCTTATTCAGAGGGGTTACTGTGAAAGTTGGGTCGGTTTTTATAGTTATAGCTTGGGTAGCTCGGTGAAGCTTGTTTTCCGATACGAAGCATCTTCATGCCATTTTCTAATCACCGTGGATGGTAAAGTCTCCTTTTGGAGTTGTGAACTTCAGACATTGGTGGTTAGTAGACAGAACGGCCTCCATAGAGAACAACCACGATGTTCCGACGATAGCGTTGTTGATGGTGGGTTTTTCTACTACGTCGAACGTAACAATTTTGGTTATCCTTCCAGCCGAAACTGGAAGTTTGATTGTCCCTACCGTTGACACGGTGTCGCCTCCAAATACAGTTAGATGCTTAACCCGAGCTTTGATTTTTTGGTCTTTTATTTCCATCTTCTGGAGGGTGTCGAAAGGGAATCTGCTGGTCATCACATTCGCCATTTTGCAGATCGATAACCAGGGGGTCACTGTGAGGAACATCGATCCCTTTAAGGTCATCAGTTGTGAACGTCAGGTATTTTCAAAAGTTGTGGTTCTTAGAATTTGATATGTCGATAGTCTGAAGATGCTTAAGGTCATCAGTTGTGAACGTCATGTCTTTTTGCAAAGTTTTTCTCCTCAGAATTAGATATGCCGATAGTCTGAAGATGCTTTGTTGGATGGATCATATTGTGTCATCACATTTAGCCAATCCCCCATAATCATATTGATTCTTTCTCTCTGGGACGCGTGACGTGGCAGTAAGATCTCGCCATCCTCCAGTTCATCATGCTCATCCTGAGTCACCTGTTTGGTAGGAAGTTCTTCCTCCCCCCTAACTCGGGCCTGGTCCTCTTTATAAATAGCCATCAATTTTACCCTAAGGTTTTTACAATCCTATGTCTTGTGGCACGGCCTCTTATGATGATCTCACTAAGGAAGAACTGGTGTGCTAGGTTCGCAAGTATAGGTGTATCCTCTATTCAAAAAATCAGGGTCGGCAGCACCGAGCCGCGGCAACTTGGCTTTGTTCGGCCATTAAATCGGATCTGTCGCAATTTTTTATTTCTTTTTCAAGTTCCTTTTGTTGTTGTAAGTTCTTTTTGCTTCCTAGAGGGAAGCATATTTTACATCTGGGTTAGATGAGAGAGAGGGATTAGAAAAGTAATTCGTGGGTTAATTAATATTAGAGTTAAAAATTAGAGTTTAGTTATCTTGGTTATGTGTTGGTGTTTTCAAGTTTTAAATTTATAAAACACCTCAATCTTAGTCCAAGTATAAGTTATACTCGTTATAGAAATTGAGGGATCAAATCCAAAGCAGCGCGGAAGTTATCAAATCGTTTAAAACCGTTTATCGAAACCGGATTGTAAAAACGGGGGGTTTATAGTTGGTTGGTTGAGTTTGTCGTAACTAATCTATCTATTTAAGATAAAAGTGTGAAACTAAGAGGAGATTGGTTCGGTTTGAGAGGGGTCTTAAGAAACTAATTTACTAAGGTTATAAGCCTTGGTTAGGGATTTGTTTCGTGAGAGGGTTTATACGGTTGTCCCGAGAATTTCCTTGAGGACATCTGATTCGCTAGGCGTTTGTTCTATCAACGGATTTCCAATTGCATTTCCTAATGTAGATTTCCAATTCTAATCTCATCGATTGATCTAGCAATATCCTAGGAATTCAATCAATTCTCTAGTTCACTCTCCTAACATGTTAACCCATTGGAAATGATGCTACCGTGAACTTAGGCGATAAGTGTGTAGAAGTATCCACAATTAAACCCTAAATGCTAATCCATAGTTCTATTACTGTAGAGAAAACCTCTCAATTAACCACTTAGATTCATCAACTAATCACAAGGTTTAGAGAGAATAGAGGTGAGAGTGAGTGTAAGAGGTGTCACATACTCCTTCTCAAACTAACCTTTAAGGACCCATGATTAAGAGATCTAAACCTAATTGATTCTCTTATGAATCAACTAATTAACCCTAATTAATGAGATCTCTAATTACCCTATCTCTCCTAATTAATCCCTCTTAATTAAACATAATTAATAAAAAGGTTAAATAAAAGAAAAAAGTTTTTTCATAAATTAAATAAGAAAATTAAACAAAAGTAAAAAAGAAAATAAAAATAGTTACAAGCCACCTTTTAGGTGGCTATAGCTAGAGTAGAGAGAGAATGTCTTGATGTGCTGTGTTTTAAGTGAGGGGACACATGCTATTTATAGGAGTCTAAATTCGGCCAGAGGTATTTTTGTCATTTTCTTTTTGCTTCTGGCTCACCACTATCGATCGATATGGGTGTCGATATCTTTCACCTCCATATCGATCGATAGGATCTTGATATAGGTGAAGGTTGGCCTTTGATCGTTAGCTCCTTGCCTTGTCTCGTGACTCGCTTCATGCTTTTGAGCTCTTGTCTCTTCGGGTAACCTGAGAATGTCCTGAAACACACACAAAACGTGCAAATGCAGACTCCTGGAAGTATTAAGATGCAAAACACGGAAATCTATCCTAAATGCATGAAAAATGAAATAAAGATGGGATAATTGGATAAAATCTTGTAGAAATTTGGTGTTAAAACACTGAATTGCCCATCTCATCACTTGGTTATGAGTCCATGAGAGAAGGTGAGAATAGAGCCAAGTAACATCTCTAATCTCTCACCTCTTCTTCACATTTTCTTTAAACACCATTTGTTTGAGAGAATGCCTAAGTGACCAATGAGATGCTCTTCTCTACTCTAATAGGACTATGTTTAAAATAGACTTTAGAGAATGATTTGTGGAACTCTTAGTATGCTTAAAGCCAATAATCATACTAGTATCCTTTCAAATGGCTTGACATTAGTTGCTTCTAAGAAACTGTTGAATCAACTAACTGATTACACAAATCACCACAGTGAGAATTCCGTTGGTTGTTTGTAGGGCTTAAGGTCATTAGCTATTTCATCTTTCAATGGTCATGTTTCAAGTGTAAATACTTAGTGTATTGGTTCTCATCGAGACACAACCGGGCTAATAAAACCTATTAATAGGCAAACTCCTAAACCAAGTGCTTAAAAACCGTAGTCCTAGATTTAACCCACCTAAGATCTTTCTTAATCACCTACATTCTCTCTCACAAGACCCATGTATTTTAGTATTTATTTTCAAGCTTTGTAAGTTAATTTGTGTTCATTTAAACTTTTCTCAAATAAAACCAAACCAAAAAAACTCTTTTCATCCGATTTATATCCGGTTTTTAAACTTTAGTTAAATTACCACGCTCCTTTGGATTTGATACCTCAACTACTAAAACGAGTTTTTGCTTATACTTGGACAACGACTGATGTATTTTATAAATTTACAACTTGAAAATAATTTCCATCACCTAGGAACAACTATGTTTTTGGATCTTCGTTTTCAAAATCTTAAATAAGAGATGGTCCAACCTTGTATGTGTAACATGTTTAAGGAGAATCATTGCTCTATGTGAGAAATTTAATGTCTAATTTGTAAATCTAACCAATGAATTCGTCTGGGATGAGATAAAGAAGATAAGAGATTCACCACACAGAGTGTGGCCCACTGTAGATAAATCTTGAATTTTCCAGGGAAAAGGCGGATCAAATCGATGTTCGGGAACTTCTCTAATGCAGGTGTTCTTGTACCATGAATTGGCTTAGCATATGGGGTGAGGGAAAGAAAAAAGGTAACATGTGTGACTCTTGCTTTTCGAATATACACATATTGGCATTTTCGCGTAAGTTCTAAAAAAAATGTTGAGATGGCCGACATTTCCCGATTGGTAGATTAGTATTTTTTGTTTGATATTTTTGGTTGTTGTTATTCGGACATGATATTAGTTTTTGGTTGTTTTCTGATATAAGTTTATGTTTGACTGGTATGTAAAGTGGAACGATTTATAGAATTTATGTTTGATAGCTAAGTTCCTGCTTAAAACAGTTGAACATAGTTGTTCTTTAGTATTAAAAGTAGTGCTACTACGTTTTACTTAATACTATTACTGGGAATAGTATGTTTTAGTAAATGGTATTACTAGAAATACTAGTAATAAATACTATATTTTGGTTAGTACGTAGTAATACTCGGAATACTATATCATATATATAAAACTTGACCAATTCTCTCCAAAAATGTGACACCTCATCACATGAGAAAGCGACACGTGTCAAATTTTTAAACTCTTCATCTTTACCTCTTCGTCTTGTTCCTTGTAACTTATACAATCTTTTCTTAATAATTAGAAAAATCTTAATCACCTTAAATCTACAAATACATGAAACAAAGTGAAATTCTTACTACTTGACCTTTTAATTTCTCATTTGTAATTAATATAAGAAATTAATTCATCTCTATATATATATATAAGATTTCTTAGATATGAGATTTGTGAGACTTTGCTTTCATAGATTTCCTTATTTATGTTACCTAAACTATTATTATGCTCTTTGATTTTCTCTGGCCGTTTTTTTCTCTACTTTAATGTTTAGGTCTAACTACAACCTAAGTGTTGCTTAGGGATGATACAAGGAGTAGAAGGCTTAGGGATTTAATCTTTTTAAATAGTTGTTTAGATGAAGGCAGTTTATGGTGACGGAAGCTCAACCGACGTCCTCAGGATATGTTAAAACTGTGTTGGGGGAAATTAGGGTTCAAGAAATAAACTTTTTCCCGCCAAAAGTCGCTTTGTATGATTCAAGGGTGTAAGATGACTCGTCACTTGGGAGTTGAAAGGTTTTACGAAAACCAAGAATTTTGCGCGAGCGATACCTTTCGTTATTTGATCTTTTTCCCGCCAAATTGAAGACGAAGATTTCATACAATTGAAGACGAAGATTCAAGACTATTGAAAGTTATTAAATATGAAGATCGACCAATACCGAACTTCATTTATTGACAAGCTATTCAAAATGGAAATTCGCCAATGTTGCCCGAAGACATCCACGGACGAACTGGGGGAAACTTACTGTTGATGGTGAGGTTCTACCCCTTATCGATAGTTTGGCTTTCCCTGATAACTTCTCGGGTTATAAGTCCCGACAACAGTAATATTAACCCTCGGCCCAGATGACCGAGGGATACCTCGGTGAAGAATGATCGAATTTAGTGTCCGAAGGGGGGGGGGTGTAAACAACATCGTCATAGGCCGAAGTCTAGAGCTCGTACAATATAAGATCAAACCTTATCACAGATTCCCTAGTTTTGGAAAAATGAAAATATTCCATTTTTCCGAGGTTAGCCCATGGGCTTATAAGACCGACTATTAAGGATATATAAATACATACCCCCCCCTTCACCACTAAATTCATTCAGAATCGGGGAGAAGAATTACTAGATCACCTAGGTTTAATTACTTCTCTTTGATAAAGTTAACTCCGCATTCGGAGTTAACACCTTTGTAATTCAAATCATTAATAAAGTTCTTCTTCCGAGGTTTCTTTTTGCTTTCTTTACTTAATACTTTTCCAGAAACAAACCCCTCTAGTTACAAATAATTATAAATTGAACCCAGTATCAACAATAATCTTTGATAAGCCTGGATGTATATAAGGCTGATTCTTATTATGGATTAGGTCAGCCATCGAAAATCTAAAACAGATAAGCTTTGGGGTTTAGCAAGAAACACGAGATCTTAAGGTTTTAAGATTGGGTAGTACGTTAGGACTTAAGGATTAAGACAAGAAAGTCAGTTCTTGTAAAGAAACCAAACTTGTAAAAGTAAGTTTACAATTAATAAAGTCAGACGTTTATAATCCTGTGCTGTTCTCTATATTGGTTCACAATCTACCATCTTTCTGCACTTTCAAGTGGTATGAGAGCAATTCACTTGTCGCCTACACAGGTGTAGATCTTGAGGACGATGGGGAAAGGTGGTGATAACATGTACTTTACCAAAAGTATCATGTTGGAGAATAAGAACTATGGGTACTGGAAGGCCAAAATGAAGCAGGTTATTCGAGGGATTCATGAAGATGCTTGAACTGCAGTTGAAACTGGATAGACGGAACCCAAGCGTGAGATGGTGAAAGATTCTGGTGTGTTTGTCCAAAGGCCAAAAGCTGAATGGACTGAGGATGAGAAAAACATGTCTAATTACAACTCTAGGGCATTAACCACGATCCGAGATGGTCAAACTAATGACTGAAAAAAAAAGCTTAGTGGGAGGTAACCCACTTGTGATTTTGTATTAGTTATTTTTATTTCGTGTTTTTAAGTTGTAATTTAAATTGAGTCACAAAAAATAAAAAACAAAAATTATTGGGATTAGCTTTCATTTTTCATGACAGTCGACCGACCCATGCTTGTAATCAGTCGACTCGTGCTTTTTTGTTTGATAAGACTCGAGATTTTTCGACATAATTAAAAAAAACAAAAAACTTCAAACTCTAGTTTCCTTCTCAATTCACAACCAAATTTTGTGATTCAAATCTTCCCAAGCTCGGTTTTTAGTGTTATATCACTCTCTATACTTCATTTTTCCGGTCTACAAGGTATTCCCAGGTTTTATGTGCAATTTTATTGCGATTTTTTGAATAAGTATCTAAATTATTGGAATGCTTACATGCGTGGGAATTAGAGCATATTTTTAGCAAATTTGGTTGTACAGTAGTTGAATTTCATTGCTTTTACTGGAATGTGGTTGAATTATGCAAAGACTTTTGAGTTAAACCAATCAAACATGTGAAGAACGCAAGGTGCAATTAAACGAAAACATATCGCCAAACTTGAGTGGGTCGACTCAATCTTATCGTCAGTTGACTGCGGTTAACTCAGAAGATAACAGTTTTATTTTTTTCGATTCTTGATGTTTTTTTTGCAGATGTCGACTAGTGGGAGTGATTCTGAGCCCTAAACCCTAAACCCTAAACCTGAGATGTGGGAGAAAGGAGAGAAGGATCTTTTAACACACCCATTTGAAAGAAGAGGAGGAGCTGAATTGGTTGGGACCGCGATTGCAAGAGAGGAGTCACCAAAATAGGGAATATTATGATACGGTTTTTGTTGAGACTAGGTTCAACTTCTAATTATTTATAATTAGAGGGGTTCGTTTTTGGAGAAAATTTAAGTAAAAGATAAAAAGGAATCCTCGGAAAAAATAGCTTTATTGAGTATTGCGGTTTACAAGATTGTTAACTCAGAATGTCGGGTTAACTTTTTTCAACGAGAAGTATTAAACCTAGGTTGTCTAGTAATTCTTCTCCCTGATTCTGAATGATCTTCTTTAGTGAAGGGGGGTATGTATTTATATATCATAATAGTCGGTTATCTAAGCCCACGAGATAACCTCGGAAAAATGGAAATATTCCATTTTTCCAAAATCAGGGAATCTGTGATAAGATTTGATCTTATTCTGTCCGAGCTTAGACTTCGGCTGGGGACGAAGTAGTTTACACCCCCGCTTCGGGCTCTAAAATCCGATTATTCTTCACCTAGGTATCCCTCGGTCATTTAGGCCGAGGGTTCTAATCCTGTTGAAGGGACTTATGACATGATAAATTATCAGGGAAAGGTCGGTAGAGGCCGAACCTCAATTATTATCGCCAAACTATTGATAAGGGATGGTAACTCCACCATCAACAATAAGTCCCCCCAGTTCTTCTAAGGATGTCTTAAGGTAGAGTTGGCGAATTTCCAAAATTAAATAGCTTGTCGATAAATGAAGCTTGGCTGCCGTCGATCTTTGTATCCGAAAGTCTTGAATCTTCTTTTCCCTTGATTTCACTGATCATCAAAGGCTGGAAGAAAAAAAGGTCTCTTTTTTGGTGATACGTATGTCAAAATTTTGGTTCTATCAAAATATCTTTGTCTTCTTATGACGTGTCGTTCTTTGAAAAGGCACAATGAATGAGGAAGTGGAATAGGCATATCATGCTTTATAAATATCCACTTCCCAAACGAGAATTCTCTCCTCATTACTTCATATCTTCTTAAAGATTTCCCTTTATCTCTCTAGAATGATGTCGAACCCTTTCATGATTCATGAAGAATCTCAAAATCTACCAACCTCGGGTATTCGTTTCTCAATCTGAGGGGTCGAAAGTCGAAGAGGAAAAGGCGCTAACCAAATAGATGGCTTCCTCGGAAATAGACACCTCGACGTTCAATCCTATAATTCCTCTGCCTTCTACTACTCTCCCGAACATAAACACTATCATTCCATCCAGCGACGAGAAAAACCCTGTACCGATACCTTCATAGAAAAATTCAATAACTCTCGTCCCCGGAATCCCAAAATCCAGGAGGACGCTTAGATATTTCTATCTCCGAACCTCAAGATAGAGGTAAAAATTCCAAAATTATGCCTCCTCCAAAACAAAAGATTCCGACTTCTACCACTCCGGTCCCTGAAACGGACAAACCTACTCCTCCAGCAGGTTCCTTGAAGCTGCTTCCCGAAGCTCCCAATAAAAAGAATTTGGCTACAGTTTCACAACAGGGTCTGCTTATCTCAACTTCATCACACTCCTTCCGATACTCCTTTGGGAAGAATGTCCCTTTGTTTGAAGACTAGAAAGAATGTACTAAACTCTTCGGTAAACTCGGAGGTTGATCTGATTCTCTTCCCATCTTTCCGAAGCCGAGAAGAATTCGTTAATCGAAAGCGCGGCTTCGTCTTTTTTCAAGGTTTTGTAGACATTTGTATTTCCTCCTCATTCTTTTTAATTTATATTTATCTAGCCTTCGTTTCTACTTACAGACATCAGCCATTTTCAACCGTCTTATGTCGGATGCCGAGGTGAAGCAATCAGCAATCGGGACGGAAATCAGGGATTTAAGATCCATAGTAAGGAAAACTTCTCATGATTCTGAAATTGCTGTGAAGATGGCCGAGCATGAATCTCAAAAGCCTGCCAAACTTGCTGGCAAAGTCAGACGTCTGGAACACGAGTTGGAGACAGCTCGTCAGTCTAAATTATTCGGGTTTGCTCATGGATCAAGCGGGAATAAAGAGAAAGGCAATAACAACAAAAAAAGACAACCGGTTGACTCGATGCCATTGGAGAATGTAAGGGTAAGTTCGAAAAGATTCGAAAATACATCGACGCAAGCCGGTTTCGTAATTCTCAAACCGATTTGTTTCATCAGGTGAAAGGAAACTGCAATCTGATTGAAGTGCTCGAGAAGGAGAAAATTCCACTTTTCCAAGATCATGGAATTTGTGATAAGATTTGATCTTATTCTGTCCGAGCTTAGACTTCGGCTTGGGACAAAGTTGTTAACACCCTCGCTTCGGACACTAAAATCCGATCATTCTTCACCGAGGTATCCCTTGGTTATCTGAGCCAAGGGTTCCAATATTATAGAAGGGACTTATAACCTCATAAATCATCAGGGAAAGATTGGTAGGGACCGAACCTTATTTATCGCCAAATTATTGATAAGGGGTGGTAACCCCACCATCAACAGTAAGTCCCCCCCAGTTCGTCCAAGGATGTCTTCGGGCAGAGTTGGCGAATTCCCATAATTTTAATAGCTTGTCGATAAATGAGGCTCGGTTGCGGTCGATCTTCGTCTTCAATAGTCTTGAATCTTCTTCTTAATTTCAATTTAAGAACGAAAAGTCTTCTTTTGATGATTCATGACTCACAATCTTGATTCTATCAAAACCTCTTGGTCTTCCCATTACGTGTCATCCTCTGAAAAGACACATTGAATGAGGAAGTAGAATAGGCATGTCACGCCTTATTAATATTTACCCCTCAAACAAGAATTCTCTCACCGCCTCTCATTTTCTCAAATTTTTTTAATTCTCTTTATCTCTCTAGAAAGATGTCGAACCCTGTCATGAAGAACCTTAAAATCTACAAACCTCGGATATTTGTTTCACAACCTGAGGAATCAAAATTCAAAGACAAAATGCTGTCCAAATCAATGGTTTCCTTGGAAGCGGGTACTCCGAAGGTAGCAACCACAAAATGAGCTCTTTCGGGAACCTCCGAAGGAAAACAGAAGCAAAACAAAAGGAAAACTGAGATTTCCCCCAAAAAGTCTCTTATAGACACCTCGGCGTCCAATCTTGCAGTTCCTCCGCCTGCTTCTACTCTCCCAAGCAATATTATTACCATTCCACCAGCCGTCAAGAAGAACCCGAACCCAATATCCTCGGAGAAAAATCCGATAATTCTGATCCGAGACTTGCAAAATCTTGAAGGAAATACTAGTATTTCTACCCGCGAAACCCGGGTCTGAGGTAAAAATTCTAAAATTATGCCTCCTCCAAAATTGAAAATCCCGAGCTCTGCTGCTCCTTTTCCTACTCCAGCAGATTCCTTGAAGCTGCTCCCCGAAGCTCCCTAAAAGAGTTCGGGTAAGGCTCCTCAACAAGGTCCGCTTGTTCCAACTTCGTCTCATTCCTTCCGATACTCCTTCGAAAAAAATGTTCCTTTCTTTGAAGACCATAGAGAATTTGCAAAACTCTTTGGCAGACTTGGAGATCGATCCAATTCTCCTTCTTCTCTTTCTGAAGCAAAAAAGAACTCACTAATTGAAAGCGCGGCTTTGTCCTTTTTTAAGGTTTCACTATTATTTGTGTTTCTTATTCTTTTCAACTTTTATCTAACTTTCGTTTCTATGTACAGACGGCAGCCGTTTTCAATTTTCTTCTGCTAGACGCCGAGGTGAAGCAAGCAGCGGTGGGGAGGGAAATCAAGAGCTTAAGATCCATGGTGGAGAAAGCTTCTCATGATTCTGCAGCTGTTTTGAGAATGGCTGATGCGTGAAGTTATTCACCCAAAATTAACTGCAAGTGCGCAGTGTACAATTGTAGTATTTAGGTTATCGATCCCACAGAGAGCTTGTGGTTGATTGAGAGTAAAATATCTTAAGTAAACTTCTTTGTAACCGAGAAAACTTTTTAAAACGTTTAGTGACTTCAAATTCGGGGAAACATTAGATCTTAGGGAATTCCTGCTGGAAACTATGAATTTTATGAATTAGGAAATCAATCAATTTCAAATCTCAAAACTCTAGAACTCTAGACACAATAATAACTACGATATTCTAATGGTGTGTTAGAACACCGCCTTTTTTTAAATCCCTAAATCTCAAATCTCTTTGGATTGTCGCTGAAAATAAACAAGCATGAGAGTCCAAGCTAAATATGTTCACAAGGTGTCTAAACAAACAGTCATTTGAATTAGAACGCACCTTGCTCACTACAGAACTGTCTACCGATCCTCGGTGTCTCTCGACTACCGGATCTCGATTTATGATTGAATAAAACGGTTCGCGAGTCCGTCTACTCAGTGAAGAACAACTGTAGCGAAGAGTTTCGTGATTGAAAGATTGTTTAAAAACTATTTTAGCAATTCATAGCAAAACCGTAAGAAAACCCTAGATCTAATAGAGTAACTACTCAGACATGAGTTTAGTAAAACAGATCATCTTTTTATTAATGAAATGAATACAAACGAAATAGACAATAGAAGATCAGAGGCTCACAAGCTCACAATGAGGAATAACACTCTCTAATCTTCTTCACAGTCTGTAACGATGATAAGAACAATCTCCCTAGAAAGCTAAAAACAATGGAAGCAAAGGTAAACTTGTGTTTTCTTCTGAGTTCTCTGGGGTGTGTGCCTCTTCAAATGCTTAAGAGGTGCTTATATAGGTCGTGAATGAGTCTTAGGGTCTAGGGTTCCGGGAAAGGCCCGATAAGAAAATCTTCTAAATTAAGTCGGCGTCACAGTCGGTCGACTGCAGCTCTTCCAGTCGGTCGACTCGGGGCTCGCAACATTTCTTCATTTTGGCTCCAAATTTTCTAAGTCTTCTCAATTCACGTGGAAACTTCCATAAAACCTTCTTTCTAGCTACTTTTGCTCCAAAGTGTCTTTTGCTAGTAAATCCTGCATAAATGCTCAAAACATGCTACAAAGACTCCATAAAACCTACTATATCATGGTAGAAAACCGGTAAAATCCATGATACATCAATGGCTAAGGAAGAATCTAAAAAATCTGCCAAGCTTGGTGGTGAAGTGAGACGTCTATAACGTGAATTAGAAGCAGCTCGCCAGCCTAAGTTGTCCAAGTCGGATTCCGGACCAAACGGGAACAAAAAGAAAGGTAATGTTATCGATCAAAAGATACTTGGTCGTTTAGATGCTCTTGGAGAATGCAGGGGTAAGTTTGAAAAGATTCGGAAATACGTCGACGCAATCCGACTTCGAAACTCTTTGACTGATTTGTTTTATCAGGTGAAAGGAAAGTGCGATCTGATTGAGGTACTCCAGAAGGAGAAGACTTCAATTCCTTCTGTAATGAAAGAGGAAGTTTCTTCTCAACTATAAAACCTTGAGCATCGATTGAAAGAATTTCCCGATTTTCCCCTTAGTCCTTCAGACATGACAGTCCCGCCTTTAATTAAAAAAGACCTCGGACACTATCGTCAATCAGATGATGTTAGGATGAAGTTACCCCAGGAGTGTGTAATCCATACGAATCTTTTCTTACCTTGGAACTTTTTCCTTTTGTTGTTGTTTGTTTGGTTTTCCCTTTTTTTTTGTATTTTCTTTGTATGAACTCATTTGGAAGTTTTATGATTTTGTTGAAGTTTGATGACCTTTGGCTTAAATGCTACTTTATCATATTAAATCTTTTGTCATTCTTTATAAAATTGATTTAACGAGAAATGCTCGACCTTTATATGTTATGCCGGATTCTACTTTATCGAATTCCAAAATTTGAAGTGGTTTTAAATGTGCGGGAATGACCCGAATTTTCCTTGTTATTCCTCGACTCTACTTTATCAAGCCTCGTAATCTCCAGCTTCATTCGGTAAAGAATGTGTAAAAGGACGAACCCTGTTATCGAGTATGTGATCAAGGCACCGATTTTGTTTTTGTTTTTTATCATAGCTGGACTCCGAAGAGTTGCTTACGTACCCAAAAGGGATCAAGCAATCCGTAGTTCGAACCTTATTAGGTTTTTATTATTTTTTTTTTTTAATTTTTTTTTTGCGATTCTACGGCCCATCCGTGCAGTGATACCTTTTTAGATGGCATGAATTCCACGCCCGAGGCACGTCCTTGCCTTCCATAGTCTTCAAACGATAAACTCCGGGTTTAACTTTCTTTACGATTAAGTAGGGGCCTTCCCACTTAGCTCCGAGCTTTCCAGCTCCAGGCTCTTTTGTGTTCTCGAACACCATTCGTAAAACTAAGTCTCCTTCATCTAAAGGGCGATCTAGGACCTTCTTGTTGTAATATCGAGAAACAATTTGTTGGTAATTTTGAATACGAAGTAAAGCGTGGTCCCAAAGTTCTTGAGTTTCATCATTCCGTTCATTCAACTTCGCATCATTTATTTCGGTATCGTGTATCATTAGGGTTCTCCGAAAACTCAGAACCCTGAATTCGGCAGGAGACATTGCCTCCATCCCATGAGAAAGTGAGAAAGGAGTTTTTCCAGATGCACTTCGAGGGGTTGGTCTGTGTGACCATAGTACTCCATCTAGTTCATTTGACCATCTTCCCTCTTTTTCAAGAAGTCTTTTCTTTATTCCGGCAACAATCATTTTGTTTGTAGCTTCGGCTTGTCCATTTCTCTATGGGTACCTCGGAGTTGACTTATTTAAACGTACTTTCCATTTTTCACAAAAGGCCTCGAAATTTTTTGAAATGAACTATGAGCCGTTATCAGTTACTATTTCATAAGGAATTCCATGTCGACAAACTATGCTCTTCCAGACAAAATTTTCGACTTCACCACTTTGAATTTTCGGATAAGTTGCTGCTTCGACCCACTTAGTAAACTAATCAGTCACGATTAAAAGAAACCGCTTCCCACTAGTTGACTTCGGAAAGGGTCCTACGACGTCCATTTCCCAATGCATGAATGGGTAAGGAGGTACCACGGCCATAAGAAGTTCTGTTGGTGCATCAATCTCTGGAGCATGTCTTTGGCATTTCTCACAATGTGTCATGAACTTGTCACAATCTGCCATCATGGTGGACCAATAATAGCCTAATCTCTGAAGTTTTACAGCTAGCATCCTTCCTCCTGAATGATTATCCCCTTCTCTAGAGTGGGTAGAAGTTATTACTTCGTTTGCTTCTTCTTTTCCAATGCAGTGAAGCATTAGTCCTCCGACCGATCTTTTAAACAAGACGTCGTCCATTATCAAATATGGAGCAGCCAATGTTTTAAGCCGACGTGTCGCCCGTTTATCCGACGGAACCACGCCATTCTTGATATAGCGAACAATGGCAGTCCTCCAATCCTCTTCGTCCTATTCGAGAAGTTTTGGTTGAGCCTCTGCTCGTGACTGCCAATACTCGGATAGTTGATTGTCTAAACTGGGATCGTCCTTTGCAAATGAGGATTCGACGCTGTCGCAAGAGCGGCCAAGGAATCCACCATCATATTTTCCCTTCGCGAAATCCGTTTTAGATCGAATTCTTTGAAATGTTTGACCAAGTGTCGTACCAGCTTTACATAAGCTCCCATTCGATCATTTTTTGCTTTGAATTCGTCACTAAACTAATTTGCTACTAATTGAGAGTCGCAGCAAGATCGGAGATATTCGGCTCCCAACTTTTTTGTAAGATGTAAACCCACGATTAGGGCTTCATATTCGGCTTCATGATTAGATTCTTCAAATGCTAATCGGAAGCTTTGTTCCAAAACTTCCCCAGTTGGGGACTTCAACCAAATTCCAATTCCAACACCAAATTTCGACGAAGAACCGTCCACAAAGAGAGTTCATCGTTCGTTCTGCGGAGCTATTGTTAAGACTTCTAGGGGTAGCTCGGACAAGAAATCAGCTAATACTTGAAATTTTATCGTCGACCTAGTTCGGTACTCGATTTCATACTGATTAAGTTCAATAGCCCGTTTTTCCAATCTCCCTGATTGACCAGGGCTGTGAAGTATTGTTCGGAGGGGTGGCTCGTCATCACGGCTATCGGGTGTGATTGAAAGTAAGGTCGGAGTTTCCGAGTTGCTATTACCACGGCAAATGCTAATTTTTCTAATGCTGGATATCTGGTTTCTGCATCAAGCAATGACCTGCTTATATAAAAAACAAGTTTTTGTTCTCCTCTGTCTTCTCAAACTAATACACCACTTACGTCTGATTCAGATACGGAAACATAAAGAAAAATGGTCTCTTCGTCCTCTGGTTTGTTCAAGATCGGAGGAGTCAACAAGTATCTTTTTAGTTCTTGAAAGGCTTCTTCACATATGTTACTCCATTCAAACTGTTTGTTTCCTTTTAGTAGATTGTAAAAGGGCAAGCATTTATCGGTTGACTGCGAAATAAATCGGTTCAGAGCCGCGATTCTCCTAGTAAGTCTTTGTCCTTCTTTTGAATTCTTCGGGGATGGAAGATTCTTTATTGCATTGATTTGTCTCGGATTGGCCTCTATCCCTCGTTTTGCTACTATATACCCGAGAAATTCTCCAGAAGTAACTGCAAACGTACATTTGTCCGGATTCAATTTCATACCAAAACGGTTCAAGATATCGAAACAATCCTGTAGGTGGGTGACATGGTCGGATGCCACCTGAGATTTTACCAACATATGGTCGATATAAACCTCCATCGTATTTCTAAGCTTCTCCGTTAACATCCGTTTAACCAATCTCTGATATGTTGCCCCGGCGTTTTTCAAACCGAAGGGCATTACGCGGTAACAATAGGTTCCCCTGTCCGTTATAAAGGCGGTTTTGTTTCTATCGTCTGGATGCATCATAATTTGATTGTATCCAGAGAACGCGTCCACCAACCTCTCTAAGCTCAGAAGCCGAAAACAATCCTTCGGGCACAGTTTATTTAAATCCGTGAAGTCCACGCAAATTCTCCATTTGCCATTTTTCTTTTTCACTACTATGGGGTTGGCTAACCACTCCGGATATTGGACCTCGGTTATCGATCCTTTTTTCAATAGTCGATCAATTTCTTCGTTAACGGCCGTTGCTCTCTCGGGTCGTAGTTTTCTCTTCTTTTGCTTGATCGGTTTGTGGGTCGGATCGACGTTCAGACGATGTGATACCACTGTAGGATCAATTCCTACCATGTCCTTGGATGACCAGGCGAAAGCTCCCTTGTTCTTCTTTAATAGGTTGACCAGTCTATCTCTTATTTCTTCTCTTAAACCTCCCCCTATTGTTATACATCGTTCTAGACGTTCCTCGTCAACGCAGATTTTTTCATATAGATCATTCTCGAAGATATTTGGATCTAATTCTCCAACTATTGACAACCTCGGATTTCCGTCACCTGGGACTTCTGGTTCCGAGATCAAAGAGACAACGCGCGATTCGATTTTCAAAGTCATGGAGCAAGTTCTCGTCAATCGCTGATTCCCCTTCACCGAGCAGAAACCGTGTTGAGTTGGAAACTTGAGGCATTGGTAATAGGTTGATGGGATCGCCTCCATCATTGTTAACCAAGGTACCCCCATAATTGCATCGAATACAAAGGGTCCCGATATTACTCAAATACAGTATCAATAGTAACTAGTCCAATGGATACCGGGTAAATTGCGGTCCCTACTGCTATTTCTCTTTTCCCTGGAAGTGAGGTTATTGATTCCGTTCTTACTTCCATATTCTTCGAGACTACGTTCATTCTATTCATTGTTTCTAAACTCAGCAAGTTCACCGTGCTTCCTTTGTCTATGAGTACCTTTTCCATCGGGTTTCCTGCTAGATAAAGACGAATCACCAGGTATCGTTATGGGGATCGTGACCCCGTTAAGGTCTGCATATGTGAAACCTGCCGAATGATGACACGTTGGAGTTGGGTTTATCTGTCGAGTCCTAGGTATCTCTCGGATATGCTTCTTTATAGTTCCTTTTGACTCCGAACTGCCCGGGATCGTGCCGACGTATTTCTTCATTCCCGAGGCTTCTTTTATTTTTTCCTAAAGCAGGTACCCCCTACCTGGCGCGCCAAATGTTGAGAATGAGTTCAACTTCTAATTATTTATAATAAGAGTGGTTCGTTTTTGGAATATATTAAGTTAAAGACAAAAAGAGAAACCTCGGAAAAGAGAATAAGAAACCAAAATAAGAGTCTAACACTTGATGACTAGAAAGTCGAGTAAAATGTTAAAGATTATCTAAGTCCTATCTCTCTAAGCCAAGGTTCGGAGCGTTGTTCGGACTTTTTCTTGTGTCTTCTAATTGAACGCATCCTCTATTTATGGTGAGGAGTTGAGCGTGAGACTTGTAGCAGTTGAGCGCCTACTTCAAGGGTCATCATTTGCTATGTGGTTGCCGAACTATATCGACATGTGGGTGAGTAGGCAATAGTACTTTATTCATCCGAACTGTTCACGGTCAGAGAGTGGTTGCGACTAGATGAACCTATTCTGCTTTGGGCGCCTCCCTCGATTAATGGCTCTCGTTCGTCGTATGCGACGTGTCAAACATCCATTGAGGTAGCACCTGACACGATTCCTTGGGTGTTGAGTTGAAGTAGAAACGGCGATCTTGGGGCTATCTGGGCTTTGCTGGTTCAGGCCCATTATATGGGCTTTGCAGACTAAGAAGTGGGCCGAGTGGATTCGGTCTGGGCTCCTTTGGGGGGAGGAGGTGCTAAACCTAGTTCCAACAACAGTCCATATCATTTTTTTATTCTACCCACAAAATTTTAAGCATTGTTGGGAAGATTTTTTGTGAAAATGAAACGGTTGGGCCTCACGATCGTCATGGGAGTCCCTTAATCGGTTGTTCCCTTTTTCAAAGGCCCAGTCCGAGCTCATGTTCCGAGTTTCAGCAACTCAGGATCGTTCGTGGAATTCTCCATCGGGGATCGTGTGTCTGTACAAGTCCTTCTTCTCGGCATGCGGACTCTAGTTACCTCTTCGGACGGTCCTCATGAGCTACTGCCGAGCTCGGAATGTGAACATTGCACAGCTACTGCCGAGCTCAGAATGTGGCCTTTACGCACCTATCTCCCAGTTTGGTGTGGAATATTTGCTGGTTATTGGGAGCTAGCTCGAAATTGCGGTTGACCAAGATGTGTTCGAGGCTCTAACTCGGATGAAGCCTCATCCAACGATTTCGATGACCTTTTACGTGTCCTTTAAGACTTCAAACCGATCATGGGTGACCGCTTGCAAACGTCGAATTGGCATGCTCAGTATTTCTTTGTTAATAAAAACCGAGCCTACTTGTTCGATGCAGACGGCCCCCGTTTTCACGAGATGGTCCTCCTTTTCTGGTAGAGTTTAACCTTTTAAGTGCGCTCGACTCCGTCCTAACGCTGCTCCTCTGTATGTAGATCGATACATTCCCGACTGTTTGCATACACCCGTCTTTCGAGAGACCGATGTTCGTCTGAAAGAACTTGGTCCGCATGATTGGAAGGATATATTCGTAGTTCGCATTCAGCGCTTCTTCGCTAATTTATCCAAAGGTGACTCCACGGTATCTCCTTCAGTTGCTAACTTTCGCCGTTTTACGCAGTTCATCCGTCTTTCCTTCGTTCGATAATGATGAACCCTATTATTCCCAAATTGCCTAGCCTCTCTCGTTGCCGAGCTTGTGTAGCTCCCGCATGAACTGCAACTGCGTCAGATCGATAGTCCTAGGTCACTAGGTGACTGCTAACACCGCCGTTCTTTGTTCCTCGTGGTTTGGCCCTGTTGATGGTAGTTGAAACGTTGCCATCTTGGGTGGCGAGCCCGCTGCTGTTGTTACTTCGGCAACCAAGGTCGCTTATGTCCCAACGTCTGCTAAAATTACTCTTGAGGGGACTTATGTTTATCCTGTCGGCGAGAGAGTCCAGGAGGGGACTTTGTCTGAGCATCCGAGTCGTTTTGTAGGATGCTAAACCCATCTTCAACAGTCCTTATAATTTTTTATTCTATCCACAATTGATGTTTCCGATAATATAATATCATATGGCAATTGAGGGCTTCAGTTAATGGATTCAACAAAGTAAATTCTTTCAACAATGTTAAATACTTTCAACTCTATTTAATCCATGTGGGTTTCAATAACAAATTCAACAGGTAATTGCACCTTTTCAACTATTGAATTCTTTTCATTCAATAAGGTATTGTAGATAGTCCCATGTAAACTAATGTTTACAAATTTCTATACACTTAAATAATGGAAGAACTAAACAAGTTAAAGTTTCATGTAACATAATATCAAAGGAATCAATACTATAAAACAAAGTCTCTCTAACATTGACACATTAGTACTTTTGTGTTAGGAAGAAATGACAATTCAATTAAATTTTTTATTTAAAACAAGGACAATTGACAATAATAACATGAAAAACTAAATCAAAGACTATTTTACCATGTGTTTTCGTAATTCAAGAAATATAATTTGTGAAGGAAACACACAATTTGGGAAGGCCTTCCTGAATAGTGTTTTTCCTTCCCAAATTTCTAAAAACACAATTGGCGAAAGAAAAACACTATTTAGGAAGGGCTTCCCGAATTTCCAAAAACACTATTACAAAAGTTTCATTAATGGTATTTTTGTCATAAAAAAATTATGTGTGCTATTATTGTCTAAAATAACTTTAATGATATTTTAGTCTTTTCGTTTAAAACAAAAAAAATTAACACATTATCTATTGTTTTAAAAATCCATCTTGCTTAAAAATTACTCTCGTCCTCCTCGTTTCATCTTGCGCAAAAGGAATAATCTAATGCCTTCATATCTCCTAAATCTAGAGAGATTACTAGGGATAGAGTGATCAAGAGCCATATATTAAAGGACGAGATTAATTAAAACCTCGCCAGTGAACAAATTGATGAATACGAGAGGTAGAGGAAGAAGAGATGAGAAGCGATGAAGAGTAACAGTGTTCGGAATGGCCTTAAGAGAAGTAATAAACCGTAGAATAGAGAGAAGGGATCTGCCGGAACCGAAACCTTCACTTTCAAGTTTGATAGGGCCAATAAGTTCCCTCTTTCCCAAATCGATTTACGCAGGTTAAGGAGACTTCATACTAGCGTTTAGAATGTTTAAATCAAGATATTTCATGTAAATAGCAACAAGAATGAAGCATAGGAAAAAAATAAAAATCATTATCTTATTAATCACGAAAATCAATCAAGAAACTGTATCTCAATTTCAAGGTTTAGCCTGGTCCATTTGATCAATGTTATGGTTTTGGACTTTTTTTTCGAAATTTCCTTCTTCAATTATTGTCTCAAAACTAAATTTTCATAGTATTTTCTCATCTTTTTTAGAAGAAGAAATTGCAAAGTTTGTATACCAGTTGGGTTATGAAAGATCTATGGTTGTTTCAATCTATCTCAATTATTGATCCTTAAAATTATGTAAAAAGTAAAGTATTTTAATATTGTTTAGATGTAACAAAAAAAGTTTTGCTCTATCTGTGTCCTTAAGTTATAAGTTATAGAGTAAGATATGAAGATTTTTGTTTCATGAGCGTAATTCTTTTTGATTGTGTCCTTAAGTTATAAGTTATAGAGTAAGATATGAAGATTTTTGTTTCATGAGCGTAATTGTTTTTTATTGTTTGCAGCTCAAATCAGATTGCTTCTCATACGATTGGTACTGAAAGCAATATGTAATTTCACAACTTTAATAGGACGAAAGAGAATTTAGATCTGTCTACAAAGTTTAAATGTATGCCGATAAAATTTTTGCTGTGAAAATTTTTGCCATTGATTCTAAACAAAGCAAAAAAGATTTTTGAAACAAAAGTCCACATATAAATGAATTGTGCCTTATAATTCTGCATCCAAATGATATTCAAAGAACATTTTATATCTTGACAAAAAAAATAAAAACATGCAGAAGAGGAAATCAACTACCAAAAGATAAGCAACAAGGAAGTTAGTCCTAACAAAAAAGAGGTAAATGAAAACTTCAAACTCCAACTCTAGAAACCAGAATGAAATAGAGAATAAGTTAAAGTTTAATCAAAATAATATAGTAACATTTTTATATTGATTAGTTTGTAATATCTTTAACATTGATACCTGAATTTTTTTTAAAAAAATAACAGCTTATGCATTAAATATAACGGCATAACATAGAAAAAAGAAATATTTTTAATATTTTGAAACAAATGATAAATTAAAAAATTAAATTTTATAATAAATACAAAAATTAAATAAATAGATATAAATGAACTCGCAGTTACAGGGTATTCACCTAATATTTAAAATATGTAAAAAAATAAGTTAAAAAATTTATTCAATTAATTCATTTTATATAAATCAAGTCAACTAGAAAACTGATAATAGTACAATAAACCACAAAATATAGATCAAATGATATTTTAACACATATTTTCTATAGGTAATTGAAAGAAATTTTTCATAAGATCAACCAAACAAGAGAAATAATAACATCGAAACTTAATATTAAAATTTTGGAATAAATTTAATATAGTTTATTTTTATACAACGTAAAACTAGAACAAAACCAAACTCAAGCATATAAGTTGAAATAAATTTTTAAACTCGTGCTAATCATACATAGATCTTTAAAGAAGAGAAAACATTGGAAGACTTATATTTGCCTTTTGTATACCTTCTATGAGTGCTAAATAGTAAACAAGACTTAATAAAAAAAATAGAAAAAATACGCACAAAGGTACAATTGGTATAGTTAATGAAAAAGTGAAAATTTAATTAAACAATCTGCTATCATTAATTTACCATTTAAATAATTAAATAATTTATCATTAACTAGTATTAAGTCCGTGCTTTGCACGGGACAAAGTATAAGTAACCAATTTGTAGTCTTTGACAAAAAGAAAAGAACTAATTTGTTGTGTCGGAGAAAGTTAAGAAATTTAAAGACAACCATTTCTCCAACCGATTGGTTTGAAGTCTATTAACAATAAATTTCTTCGTGAAATATACACAAATGTTAAAACACTCCAAAAGACTAAAACTAAACTTTTCTAAACTTAGCATGTCCCTTAGAGTTGTTGATGCCCTGAACTGAACTTTTTCTATTGGAAACATACATTGCTTGACGCTTGATCAGATAGAAAGATGATCTGCATAAAAAAAAATTAAAAATGTCACTTTGTCACAATATGTTGTTTTAGAATAAAACAACATTAAGTTCAAACTATATCTCCAGTAACAAATCCTCGTAATTCTGCTTGTAGCTAATTTTTTTATAGATAATGTCATTAAGATAATCTAGCCTAAAGATTGTTGAATCAAATCTGCCAAGACACTTTAAACAACAGTATGTATAGAATCAAAAGCAAACTTTATATCAAACATACGCAAACCATCCCAAGATTCCTATCGACAGAAAATGAAAAAGAAGCAGAAAAAATATGATACATTATATGTTTTTGCATTGGTCGACGCAACTGTTTCACAATTTTCTCCCAAATGTGCTTCCATTGGCGAAAGTATAACTTAAAACTAAAAGTTAGCATATGAAACTAAATAATTTCCAAGTCAATCACTCTCTTGTTAAGGAAGTATGCGAAGCACACAATTCACAGCAAATGAAAGCAAGTTTGCATTATTGAGATAAGTTTGACAATAAGAAACTCTAGATAACTTTTAAAAAACATTTCAATAAAAATATAGCACTTCTTTTTAAAAAAATCTACGACTCTAACCACACAAAAATAATATTACCAGCCTAATAAAGTCTCTTTTCTTGTTTTTTCCAATGCAAATTGATTTTCATGGAAAAATAAGAACTATGGAAAAAAATGATGGATAATCCATTAGATAATATTGGGTTGATTGTTTAGGATTTTTACTTTAGGCTTTGACTGTTAAAAATGGTTGGCTGTGACTTTAGAGGTTGTGACTTTTAAAAATAACTGAAAGTCTCATTTTCTTGGCTTTAATAAAATAGTCATCAGAGAGAAAAAAAAATGGAAGTTAGACTTTGAGATTTTTTAGGAGGCTTTAAAGGCTGTAAAAAACTTAAAGTGTGATTGGTAAAAATTAAACTTTCAAGATTTTAGAAAAAAATAAAAGTCTAAAGCCTTGCAACCAATCGGCCCCCTTGTCATAGTTTTGCAAAAGTTTTTGGGGGTTAAACATTAGGAGAAACAAAATTTTTATTTTCAATGAATCCTTACTCCGAAGTTTTACTTGCTTGTCTTTGCCGTGCTTGTTCGCAACTTGATTCCTGTAAGGAAGTTTCCTCAAAGACACCAAAAACAGAGAATGCCTCTTTTTCCATAGTAGATGAAATCAAGTATCTAATAAGAATTTAAACACATAAATTGATTAAAATTTCATGATTAAGATGTGAAATTGGGGAAATCAGAGAGTTCATGGTTTAAAAACCAAAAATCCATCAATGATAATTTTGACAGTAGATGAGAACCGTAGAATCAATTGGAATGAAGTGAGAGACAAATGTAATGAGCAAATGAAAAATTTGATACGCAGTAGATTTTACCTGAGATTTAAGATATCAAGAAGAAATTGCGAGACTGAGATTAAGAGAAGCAGATAATGGTTTTCGTAAAAAAAAATTTGTGTGAAGAAGAAGTAGTTAATCAAATATATAGAACTTAGATGAGTATTAGAAGTGGGGAACGGTTGATCCTTCAATTTGTGAGAAAGATGTGGAGATCGTGGGAAGCGGAAGCGGAGAATCTGAAGTGATAAACCCAATTATTATTTTTTCAAAATAAAAGATTTTATTTGGTTAGATAAATTAATTTAGTTAGATAAATTAAGAAAAAATAAATTACAAATTTTTCTGGTTCTGACACGTGTAAAACACTTAAGTGTCATAAGGAAGAAGCTGCAGTTATTCGAGTTTTTGTTAGTGACTTATATATAAAAGGATTTATCTATAATTATTTTAAATGAATAAAATTGGAGGAATAAAGATAAAACTTTTGTCTTAATTTTGAAAAAAAAATCTTATAAATGGTTTAAAGTCCGAGAAATCAAGAAGAATATCATAAATTTTTTTTTAGAGATATTAAGTTCAATATACATGGTTTTTGGTATATTTAAATGTAGGAAAAAAAAATTTTGTGGGCAGTGAATTATCTTTTCTATCCCTATGTCTATGCGTATGTAAAAATAGGTAGAGTGATACAATTATTTTTGTCCACACATGAGATACTTGTCAAAATATCTCCAACATTATTTATTTTTTTTTTTGTTAAATCTCCAACATTATTTTTGACGTTACGAACTAAAGAGATTTAATCTTTTTTTACAAAAATCCAAATCAATTTTCATCGTCTCTTCAAAATCGATTTTCTTCTCATCCAAATGAATTTTGTGGACTCGGATCTTTGTCTTCTATGTATATTATGAGCTTTGACAGCAGCGGAGACGATAACATCGACGGCCGCGGAGACGATAACATCGCCGGATCGGAAGATGGTGACGATAACATCGACGGCGTTAAATTTATTGTGGAGAGATTTGTCGAACCAAGAGATAGAAGAGAGTTCGAAGCTTTTTGGTACTAAAGAGAGAAGAAACAAGTTTAATAGAATAAATATTCTCACCACAACTGTTTTGAATCAAACTTATTAAATTCTGATGAAGAAAAGAGAGAAGATAGAGAGATTTTGATCTATGATAAGATTTGGATATTGTCGAAAGAATTCGAATTGTTCCGGAATTATTTCCAATTTAAGTAGATTTTTTTATCTTTATTTTTTAGAGGAGAATTAGTAGAGTTGTCCATATAAAATTTAAATTATCTTACTATAAATTAAGTTATCTAAATAAAGTATTATTTATCTCGTATATGAGTTAGACTTTGTGGTACATTGTGGTTAAAATAAAACATGTTTGTATCTCAAACAAAATTTTCTTTTGAACATTACAAATTGTCTAATAATATTTCATTTATCTAGACTATTATCATTTTTATCTCGTTAAGATAAGTTTTATTCGAATTTACCCAATTTTATATAGATATATTGTTATTTAGGTAGATACATATTTAATTATTTACTTTATTCTCTACTAATTAGAGTTGTAAGGAGAATTAGTAGTAGAATTATTCTCTACACATCACCCTCATGAAAGTTGTAAGGAAGTCCCAAGGGTTTATTACACCCAAATTAGGGTATAGTTTTGTTGTGAGAGAACCCAAACTATTTCATAAATTGAATGACTGATACACTGTACCAAAGTCCCCAAGGGTTTACTACACCCAAATTAGGGTATAGTTTTGTTGTGAAAGGACACAGACTATTCCACAAACTGAATGATTGATACACTGTACGAAAGTCCCAAGGGTTTACTACACCCAAATTAGGGTATAATTTTGTTTTGAGAGGAAACAGACTACTCCTCACTCTCAATGATTGATACACTGTACGGAAATTCCAAGAGTTTACTACACCCAAATTAGGGTATAGTTTTGTTGTGAGATGACACAAACTATTCCGCAAACTAAATGATTGATACACTGTACGGAAGTACCAAGGGTTTACTACACCCAAATTAAGGTATAGTTTTGTTTGGAAAGGACACAAACTATTAATTAAGTTATCCATATAAACTATCATTTATCTTGTATATTACGGAAACATCTCGTATAAAACTAATTATATCCGTATAAAATATTATAAATATCTAAGGATTCTCTTTTCTTAGTTAGAATCTGGTTTTGTTAATAGTCCAGATAAAATCTTCGATAACTGATAAAAATTAATATATTTGTATAACACACAATATATGAAATAAAAGACATTATATCTCGTATAATTAAAATAAATCTAGATAAATGCAACGATAAATGAAAAAATATGAATTATATTAGTATCCAAAGGTTCCTTTTTTCCAATCAGAGAATAATTTTGTTAAATAATTTGGATAAATTCAACGATAACTGAAAATAAAATCGAATTATATAAGTACCCAATGGTTTTCTTTATCCGACTAGGGTATAGTTTTGAAAAATATATCAGATAAATATTTAAATATATGCTTTAAAATCAATTTATTAATATAAGCCGGCACATCTCAGATAAAAAATAATATATATATATATATATATATATATATGTTTTAATAGTATGGGTGACATTGCAAAAGTTTTCTAAGAAATAATTTTATATATATATATATATATATATATATAATAAAAATTAATATATATTTTTCTGAAGAAGTCCATTTTTAATATACGTGATTGACCCAATCTAATAAATATCTCTAATCAAAATCTTGCGTGTATTGTGTAGAAGATTTTGTTAACATATTTGTTATTTCATTTTTTTAATTTTTACATCTCTCAAATGAAAAGAAAAAAAAATATTCATCAATGGTAAATGTTATACATGGTCACGCGTTTAGAAAATAAAAAGGATATCGGATTTGTTGTCGCCACTCCTCCACCTAATTAAAATAGAAACCATCACCTAATTAAAATAGAAACCATGTATATACACATCATTCACCTTTTTTTTATTTCAGATGTATTACCAATTGAATTCCCAGAAAATCTACACATTGTACTACTCATTCTTAAATTTGTTAAAGTGATGTTAAAAGTTACAAGCTAATTCAAGTATATTATTAAATATTTATCAAGAGAAAAAGGTTATTTGGAGCCGCACAATGAGGAGAGCCAAATATACCTTAACAAAATTAGAACTAACCACCGAACGGAAATAATGGAAACAAATAGAACTAAAAATAGGTGAAAACCCCGAATTCAAAATAACAGAATTAACGACCACAAAATCATAAAACGTAAAAATTAAACTCTATCTGTCTTACCTTTTTTTATCCCCAACAAAACTAATCTCTCATTTGTTCTTCTGCCTAATATCACACTTCTATTTCTCCCTCTCCTTTCACAAGGAAAGGGCGTAGAAGGAACCAAAAAGCTTACAAAAGAGAGTAATAATTCACCTATTTACGATACCAAAAACAAAATAAAAAACATACAAAATAAAACAAAATGGGTGTCAAGTTGTTATTGATCTTCGGCCTTTTGATCTTAGCGATGGTAGCTGAATCGGTGAATGCGACCTACCCTTTGACTAAATCATGCATAAACGGTCAGGGCTGCATCGGAGACGATGATGAACTCGAATCTCTTATGGATTCAGAGACTAACCGTCGTCAACTAGCAAGAGGACGTCGTTACATTGGCTATGACGCTCTCAAAAAGAACAATATTCCTTGCAGTAGACGTGGCCGATCTTACTATGACTGCAAGAAGAGGAAAAGGAATAATCCTTACAGGCGTGGATGCAGTGCTATCACGCATTGCTATAGGTACGCTAAATGAGAAAAGAAGATACAGAGGAAGATGATTCCAACACCGTTTCCATCTTCATTCTTTATTCTTGATCGTTGATATTTAAATGCTCCCTCCTGCATCTTTTTTCTTTTCTTTCTTTCTTAACGTATCCTATGTTATACGTCTAATGATCTATTTTTTCTTTCTTTCTTTTTTCCATTATTATTACTATTTTTGTTCTTTTTCTTTATTTATGATCATGATGCATATATGCTTTTGATTCATTGACATATCCCTTCTTTTCCTCTGTTGTTGTCTTTTTATATTTCGTTCCGTTCATATAATTAAGTTTCGTTTCTTTATATACATCATCATGTTTTACAATTAAGCATGTCTTGGTTTCAAACATCGACCTAAAAGTGAAACTCTTTCTTCTTATATTTTTGAACCATGTATTTCTCTTTTTGTATATTATCTCCAAACATTCGGAAAATCTTTCGTTTTTAACTTAACTATAAAAGCGAATGGACCCTTGTTTTCACACAAACTGATAACCGAATTATTCGGTATTTATTAGAAATCTTCCTTTAAGCAGTTCCACTATAACTAAATGAAAAAAACTCTCTCTTAATATACTCTTATAAAGAGATTATAATTTTCTAATTTGACACACAAGGCAGTATGTTGGAATATGACTCCAACAAACCTACATCAGTCTAAGTTCTACTCAAATTTTCAGTTTTAGGACGTCTAACCTAAGAAATGACTTTTAGTCTCCTTTTATACTAAAACTCACCATTAAATAACTTTCTGTTACTCTCAAGATCTTCAAATATTTTCCAAATGATCTTTAGAATATAAGCTTCTACGTTTCAGTAGACGCAAAAAATGCATGTCGATTTCGAGTTTATCCTTTTCTTTTGTCACGTCATCAATATCCTAGATGCAACACCTCTAAATGTATTTCATCAATCTTCAATAGTGTATTGTGTTTTTTTTTTTGGTTTGGCTCACAATCTCTCTTTTTACTGAGTTTTCCGGTTCAAGCTCACTTGTCAAAATACATTAAAACTGTCATACCATAAAATATATAATATCTTCAACCAAAAGCTAAGAAAAAGACAATTAATTAGCAAGATAAGTTCAACATTGAAAACTGTTTAACACATAGAAAAAGATGGCAAAGACAAGTATTCTATGCATGAACCTGTCGAACGAACGCGGGCAATGGAAAGGTTGGTAGATTGTTCTTGAACCTATAAGAAACAAAGTTTATTGACCGAGGCGGCTGACCATTTCCCAGATCGATAATTCCACTGTCTTAGTCAAAATTGATGCGGATAGACGAAGTTGAGTATGAATTGACCCGGTTTGGCTCAATATTCATATATTTAGTATTTTATATCCATTAAACATGTATTATCTAAGATTCACATAAGCTTTTGTTTTCTAAAAGTTCTCACTGAGATTTTAAGGTTCTTATCTTAAAATTTGTATTTCTTTAAAAAATTTGAGTATTTACTTTTATAATCTCAAGTCTTTCTTCTATTTATTTCTAAATTATTCCATGATTCATACCATAATCATGTGTGAGTAGACTTCTTTGATGGATTAATGCCAATTGTAGGATATTGTTGATGGTGGGGTAACCACCCTATAATTAGTTTGGCGATAATTGAGGTTCGGACCCTACCGACCTTTCTCTGATTATATATTAGGTTATAAGTCCCTTCAATAGGATTAGAACCCTCGGCCCATATTATCGAGGGATACCTTGGTGAAGAATGATCGGATTTTAGTGTCCAAAGCGGGGGGTGTAAACTACTTCGTCCCAAGCCGAAGTCTAAGCTCGGACATAATAAGATCAAATTTTATCACAGATTCTCTGATCTTGGAAAAATGGAATATTTTTATTTTTCCGAGGTTAGCCCATGGGCTTAGATAACCGACTACTAAGATATATAAATACATACCCCTTCCCCCTTCACTAAATTCATTCATTCAGAATCTAGGAGAATAATTACTAGCAAACTTAGGCTTAATACTTTTCTTTGATAAAAGTTAACTCGGCATTCCGAGTTAACATTCTTGCAATCGATAATATCAATAAAAGCTTATTTTCCGAGGTTTCCCTTTTGTCTTTTTACTTAACTTACTACAAAAACGAACCCCTCTGATTATAAATAATTAGAAGTTGAACCCAGTTTCAACAGATATTTAGGTTGGGATTATGCTTGGAATATGATCCAATATCTATCTCTTATACAAGATCTCGTAAATTCTCCATCCCATACTTATTTGGAGAAGTAGAGTTCAAGGAAACTCTTTTTGAATTGGGTGATAATGTCAATGTCATATCAAGGGATGTGCAAAAGATATATGATCAAAGATATAAGACCACCCTCCAAGCCTCCAATAATGTGGAATTCACGTCCAAAATACTCTTAATGTTAATGGTTAGTTAGTCCCCACAAAATTTGTGGTTTATGAAATAATTGAGAATAACACCATACATGTGGTATTGAAACGGTTTATGCAGAACCACCTCCTTATGTTTCAGAGCTTCCATTTCCTGGACGTTTTTCCACCGAGGCTAAGAAAAAAAATACACATTATTTTGAGATCTGTTAGCTAAAGTAAACTTAATCCTTCCCTTATTGAATTCTAACACTAAAATTCAAACTCTTAGGAAGGCTCTCACATACGCTATGAAACAAGGTTAAAGTAGAAGAGATATTGGAAATCCACACCTTTGGAGAAACAACTCAACAAGTTCTAACATTGAAGGTTCAAGATCTCTGTAAATTCACCATCACATGCTCATTTGGAGAAGTAGATGTTATGAAGCTGAATCCGGAAACACTCATATTATTGATATCAAGCAAAAGATACAAGTGCAAAGCTCTTTCTCACGCACTGAACCAACGAGAACGAAGAACAAGCTCTTCGTCTCTCTCACCAACAAACAACTGGAAATAAAAGCTACTTTAGAGGTCCTTTATATAGTCAGACCCTCTTCACATTATTCCTACCAATAGAAATGCAAGATAATTCCAGCTCATATAACAACTTGCTAGCTCAAAACAATTAGTCAACAAACTAACTCTTCTCTTCAGCTCTCGTCAACCACGCTTGCAACCGTCTCTACCGCGTCACTCTGTTCTTCAACAACCATTGCTACCTCAGCATCCTTGCTAACCTCTTCTGCAGCTTTTCTTCTGGATGAAAACCCTTTGGAGCAAATCAGTAGAGCTTAAGAAAACTCTTTGTGAATTAGGGGGTAATGTCAATGTCATGGGAAATGCAAAGAGATTTTGGATCAAAGATATAAGACCACACTCCAATCCTCTTAACACTTTTGTATTAGACATCCAATTGGTGTTTGATTCATGTCGAGTGGAGGTTTGCTTGAGTTCTTTCTTCGTGCATTTGGATGAGCTTTACTAGTTGAATGGGAAGAACAAGGTTTGGTTTCAAGTAATGGTTTAACTTGTGTGATAAAATTCCTTCGAAAAACGTTGCTAAATGTGAGAAAAAAAATGTTGTTTTCTTCAATCTACATCACCATTAAGGTAGAAAAACTCTGTTTATTGCTTTAATTAACTCACAACTCATCCTTTTTAGTTCAAGCAAGAAAATTGAGGGAGATTTTATACATATTCTGCTCCAACTAAGAAATGAGAACCGGTGTTATAAATGAATAAGTTTTTTTTCTTCCCAGTCTCAAGAACATACTTTCGTATGTCTCGATCGTTAACATCCCAGGAGCTCCTTAAATTGATGTGGTTCGTGTAAAGTAACTAATAATTATGTATGTAGTTATATTTTTTGAATACCTTCCATATGTGAAGAAATAATATCATGTGGTCGAATCTTGATAACGTACGAATCTTCTCATGTCTTATTTTCTAGTTTTGGAAAAATATGGTAAGAACTAAATATATTCTGTTATAATCGCAATAGGATGGTTTACGGTTTTCCATGTGTGTAAACCTTACATCAACCAAGTGTCATGTGGTCTAAATTTTGGATCTTATTGAACGCTAATTGTACTATTTCTTGATTGTCAATATTTAAATGGTTTATTCGAATAAATCCAAAATAAAAAAAACATCAAAGTCGTCTTTAGAGCACTACAAGTTAACTAATAAACTAAGGATTAATAGTTAATACCAAAACATTTGACGGGTCTAAAATTGACAAGAACAAATCCATGTTACATTTACACGACGACCATGGACCTGACCCTTCTACTTCTTGCAATGTGTCACCGAAGATTAAGAATCTGCCAGTTTAGTATATCACCGTGTATTCCACCAATGTATTTCTCCTTCGTATTTTGATGAATGAATTCAGAGAGAAGAAAAAAGATACTCTCAAAAAATTATGTTTTACTTTCAAAATAATGCATAACTGGAGATGCTCTAACTAGACTGCAACTTGTTGTGTCTATAGAAAAAAAAACAGAACTGGATAAAAAAAAACAACTCTTTCACTTAAGTAAAAGTTTGAAAACAAAAATTTCCACAACTGAACGAATATGAGTAGAGAAAGGAAATACTAATCTAATTTTGATACTTTTATCCATCTTCATCGTGATTTCGGGTAATAAACTCATCAATAATGAAGTAAAGTAAGCAAATATGAGGGATCAAAGCTATAAAACCATAGAAACTTATACAAATGGTTTTTGAATCGGTGGTTTGCCTTGGCAAACATCTCGGCATTACAATTTGTCGTATAATTCTCATCAGGATTCATCTCAATTCCACAAAATATATAATTAAGATCACAAAGGATAAAAGAGAGAGAGGAAAAAAAAAGAAAAAGAAAATTAAAAATTGAGTAAAAAGAAGTTAGGGTTTCAGGAGGTGGAGGCGGAGGAAGAACCTGAGAGCCGAGGAGAAGTGACGGGGAAGAGAGGGAGAAGTCGGGGCTCGGGATCCATGGGAGTTGTGGTCGGCGAGGGATGCAAATAAAAGCCTTTCTCTTTCATCGATTTCTCTTCCGGATCTGCGCTCTGAGTGGATGACCCGGAGCGATCAAACGGGTCGGGTATGAGGGGAGTGACGGGGCTGAGGACGAGAGACGGGAAATCGAGGATGCTGGGAGAGAGGATCTCGGGTTTCCGCGGGGAGAAGGCGGAATTAACCGGGTTGAAAACCGGGTTGAGCGGGTTGATTTTGAGATTCTTCATAGAATTACGGCGCTCGTAGAGACGGAAGCCTGAGGAAGAAGATTGCTTTTTGTTTGGGACGGCTTTGATTGGAGGAATTGAGAAGGAAGGGGAAGATCTCGGGTCGGGTTTAAGGGAGGACGCTTGCTTCGGTCTCTCGGAGGATCCGGTAAGCATCTGCACGACTTGCTTGAAGGAAGAAGTGTCGGCTTGGACGAAGGTTGTCGGGTACGGGTTTCCGGATTCGGATCTAGCGGTTACATGTCGGGTCGGAGTTGTGGGCGGCCTGTTACTCTCGGTGCTACTGCTCATACTGCAGCTGCTGGTGTGGCATCTCGGCGACTGAACCAGATTCGTTGCGGCATCTCTGTATCTCGGCGAATTCTCCATTGAGATTCGATAGAGAGAGAAAGAAAATGTGTCTTCGCTAAGCTTTCTTTGGTTCGGTAAGAAAATGTTTCGGTGGGCGCTGTTGGCTCTTTAGTCTCTTTCTTTTCTCTCTCCCGATTTTTTGGGTCTTCCTCACGCGCTGACCTTGGCTTCCACGCGCCGTCGTCAAAGTATGACTTGGAGTTTCAATTGGTGGCGCTTTTCTCTTTTTTTCTCAGAGCAAGTTTTTCTACTCTTGTTGTTGACTCATCATTGCCTAAGCTTTTAGTCTTCGCATTAAATGATACAGGATGCGACTAAGTCCTTGCAACGATTTTTGTGAGAAAAAAAGTTGAGCCGATACCCAATGATATTTTTAGATGACTCGGACACTATATGACCTTTTGGTCAAATATAATAAATACTCGAAATAATCTTAAGGTAACTAGATTTATCTACGTGTCGAGATATTTATCAAACCGGGAAATCCTTTTCTTAGAAAACAATAATCTACTCTTAGATTTCATGTTACGGACCCATTCCAGCTCTATAAAACCCCACTCATGTTGGGTCAGTCTTAACAAAATATCTCTAATGGGTTTAGTTTGAGAGCCGAGTTGAGAATCTCTAAGGTTTTTTAGCATTGAGATGAGTACTTCAATTCGAAAGAAATAATTTTAAAATATTTCTGTCTGTTCTAAAATACTTTTACATTAGACAAAACTATTTTATCCTTTTTCTTTCTCCTCCAAATCCGTATCTCCGAACCTAACCTTTAGATCTTTTACTTAATTCTTGATTAATTTTTTTATTTTCAATTCGGCGAAAATTTTTCATGTGGTCCAATGATAATCAGAGCAGATTATGGAATTATGGATCAGTTATTGTGGACTGAACCCTATCTAGCCGACGGAATTTGAGCAATCGTCTTCCCCGCCTCCCACCGGTGACCACCATAAACCACCATTGACGCCGATTTGTTGAAATATAGGTCTATTAGCAAAAAATTAACGCTCAATATGCGATGTATTCACAGTTTAGGGATTGGATTTCATTGAAATAAGGAAGGTGGATACTCAGTTGGTTTGTTGGGTCGATTACGATAAGAATCCGTTACGAAATTGCATTGGTCTTGAACGATTTAATCGGTTATTAGGTTGGTTAGTTGGGTCAGATACGAAATTGCATTGATCAATGAACGATTTCATCGTTTATTGGGTTTGTTTGCTGGGTCGATTATGAAATTGCATTGAAATTTTGTTGGTAATTGAACGATTGCATCGGTTATTTCGAATCGTTGCGGATCTGGTACTACTACAAGATCACTATAACAACTAGGAATTATTGAGAGTAGTGAATTGAAAAATTACAGGAACAACTAGGAATTATTGAGAGTATTGAGATAACGTATTATTGAAATAACTTTGTATTACTAAGAATAGAGAAATAATTTAATAAAACTATTTAGGATACAACTAGAACTACTAATTAAATTCAATATGTGGTTATGCGTGGTTATGTTTATAATTAACTCTTTTTCTAGGTGAAAATGAGCAAATATTTCTCATATGAAGGGTGATTAATTTTTTTAATTCAATCACGGTGATTAATGTTTTTAATTCATTTGTATGTGTAAACTACACCTAACTAGGTTCCTAGTATGATGTGTATTTTCATCATTGTTACTCTAGTGAAACGTTTTTAAAGTATTGAACATACTTCACAAAGCAACGCAGACAGTCACGGAAAAATCTTAAAAGTCACATTTGAACCTTTATATTTACATTGTTTTCTATCTACATCTTAAACTTCCTGATGTGGTTTCAATTAAAAAAAAAAAAACTCAGATTATCTCTCTCCTCCTCTGATTTTAATGAAGAACCAGGAACAACAACAACAGCAACACTAACAACACTTCACTGCCACTGGAACTCCACCATCTCATACTTGTTTTCTTCTTTGAGCACAGCCGAAGAGATCTCGCCTCTGCAAGAGTTGCTCAACGCAGTTTGAACACTCCATGGCACGGTGAAGATTTCTACAAGACTGTTGATCTCATATGTATGGATAAGACGAATATGACGGACGACGGTCGTGGCATTCTATATGAGAGATGCTACGAAGCGAGAAATCCTAGCGCCATCTATTTGAGGGCGTCTATGAGTTTTTCAAGCTCCAGTTGCTCAACGAGGGTCTAATGAAGATGGAACTTGCTGGAAACATAGGGTACCAAATTGCAAAATACTCCTCCACAATGGTCACATTGATTTCATCGCTCGACAATGAAGGAAGAATGCCACATTTCCTTTAGATGACTCGTGACTTCGCAATATGTAAGAGGAAGTTCGTGACAGAGAAGATTGAGCGGGTTTGGCCTTACAAGTTACCTCTTATATAGAAACAAGTTTCAAATTGGGTTGATCCGGCACAGCTTTGCCCATGTGCAACTCTTAACAACTGGTGCCCCTATCCTAATTTCTGCGATTCCTACTTTTGCTGCTTTGATTTATGCAAATTCAACGATTAATTTCATTGCCGAAACGGCAAAACCGTGTCCAGTTTGAAATACATGTTGTAAGGTTTTTAGTATTGGTATTAAGGAATGGTTGTATGAATCTATATATATACATATATATATATATATATATATATATATATTTTCAACCTTAATTAAATGTTATTATGGAGGAATGGTTGTAAATAAAATGTGATTTATTATTATCTTATTAGAGTAAAATTTACTTTAAGACATTGTCTTTATTTACTCATGTTCTATCAACATTTGGTAGTACAACCAAGAACCAAGAACAACTTGTATAACTATGATTGTGCTACTGTTATGATTATGCTTATGTTATGATTAAGCTTATATTAAAGTATAATAAACTCGTATTCATTATAAATATGCTTGTGTCCAAATTTCACATTTGTCTTGTCTTAATCAAAGTTCAAGAATTATCATCAAATACCTTATTAATAGTTTGTTTGCGTCTATCTATGGTGTGAAGGGAAATAAACTATAAATATGATAATACTTTTTTCTTTTTTCATGTAAATATCTTGGCTTATATGAAACAGTTTTAGAGGATGGGTACAACCAAAATATTTTAGATTAGCCAATGGTAATACTAGTTATTAGTAAAAAGCCCCAAATGAAAATTGTTTGCAAGTGAGTACAAACGTAGAACTTTGAAGAAATATTATGTTAAAGCTAAAAAAAATTAAATTTTCTCGGGGGAAATTCTGATTTTGAAAAAACCGCATCTTTTCCTTCATTTCCCCTTATTTTTATTTTTCTCTGGAGAAAAGGAAAGGATAATCCTCTTGTTTCAATCTCTCTATTTTCGATATAAAAGAATTTGTACAGTTTTAAATCATATTTAAAATAGTCTAATGACAAATTCTTAGCCCAAAATCATGTGTTCATATTTAGAATTGAATCTACTCTATGGATCTCGAATATAACTGTGAGTTATGCAGCGGAAGATTGTCAGGGATTCGAGATCAGGAGCGCCTCAGATGATGCGCTTCAGATGATGCGCCTCTAGTGGTATCTACATGCACACAAACTGGAAAGCCGGGATGCTAGTGCCGGGAGAGATCAAATCTCTAATGAAAGCTCTCGGGATTCCTGTGTTTCTGGTGGCTGTGGAATTAGGTTAGATCTCTCAAAAGTCGTGCATATCATATATATAGGGACTTATGAAAACCTAATTAACCATTGGTTAAAAACCAATGATTAATTAAACCGAAAACCAAAATCACAATTCTCATTCGGGCTGTGTGTCGATCGACACAACCTTTGTGTCGGTCGACACACTGTCCAGAAACGCAATAATTTGATCATTACATTAATGATCAATCCCAACATGTTCTATCCAGTTTGCTTAGGTGTGTGACCCTATAAGATCATATAATACTAGTAATGAGTTCCAAACTCATAGATTACAAGAGGCTTCTAGTAAAACATCATAATCACCTAGTATCATATGATTGTCTTATCTCGACAACTATATACAAGAGTAAATACAAGTGTGATTTCATGACATTCCCAACAATCTCCCACTTGTATTGGAATCATCTATTCCTATAATCCCTTGTCACTATATCTCGATCTAGCATAAGGCAAGAGCTTGTGTGATCCTTATTAAGCTAGACCATGTTTATCGAACTCTGATTTATAGTAATAAAACAAACGACTGACAATCACCTCGTTTTAGCGCGGCCACGAATTTCTCAGTATCAAATCTTCGATAGGCCCAGAGATATCTAAATCCTGTTATATAGGAGAGACAAATTCCATCTTGTTCCATCCCTGTTCCTTACACAATTCATGACATGCCCAATAATGCCTTTATAATTACCTGTTACGGCTGACATTTGACAAAACCAAAGCAGACCAATTCATATGTAAGAGAAACATGATGAACTCAGGTCTAAGGACTATACTCTATAGTTGCAATGAGAAACTCTTATGAAACTAATATAACGTACATGTAGAGTTCTCATGACGGGTCATATCCGATACTGTGTTCTCTAACACATATCTATGTGATTGACTTTAATACCCCTATTAATGACTCCATGAAACTTAGTCATTAGTCACCTCACATACTAGTCTCTCGCGGTTATTAATGTCCCACTTTAATAACCTTGACTAAGGACTCAATTAATTTATGTCATCTATCGCTTATAAGGTTTTATGTCATCCCTCACATACATTTGGTTATGTTTTGATGACTGATAAGAATGCCATAAACTACTTTGGGACTATTATTTAATTATCCAATAATCAAATAATACATGAAACAAATTTCATTAAAACATAACCAAATGTATGTTTAGATGAATATCACAACATAGACAGCTCTCACTAGAATTAAGATCACATCTTAAGAAATCTAATGCCTACAGTGTAACGCCCCCGAACCGTTTCCGTCTAGGCTCCGCCGCCGGCCAACAATCAAACAAGAACATGACCGTCGGTTTTGCCTATCCGGTGACCCGGAGACGTCACTTAATCCTCCACACCTTGGTTCTAGCTTCGCAGCCAGCACCTCGAACGCGGAGTTGTGTAAGAATGAAAGATTCAATATCATAACTGAAGGAATTTGGTGTAGATTTTAAAACTTTTCTAAAATCCTAATGATTCCTTTTAGCCCTTTAGATCATGTTAATTGAATCTATATTTCGGATCTCGATCATACCTGGAGTTTATGAGCAGCGGAAATGTTCAGGATGCCGAGACCAGGAGCGCCTCAAATGCTGTGCCTCTATGGAAAGTCCACACGCACACAAACTGGATCACCGGGATGCTAGTGCCAGAAGAGCTCTCGGGATTCTGTGTTTGTAAGACGGCTGCAGATCTTAGAGTAACTGAAAATTTTGTGCCTCTATATCTTATATAGGGACCACGAAAACCTAATTAATAACCTGGCTAAACCGATCATTAATTAGATCATTAAACCAAACCAGTTGGTCTGATTTCAGTCACTGTGTCGATCGACACAACTACTTGTGTCGGTCGACACACTTAACCAAAACACACAGTAATGTATATCAAATATACATCAACTTGATCATTACATTAATGATCAATCCCAATCTTGTTTATCCAGTTTGTTTAGGTGTGTGACCCTGTAGGATCATATAATACTGGCAATGAGTTCATAACTCATAAGTTATAAGCGGCTTCTAGCAAAGCATTATAACTACCCAGTATCACATAATAGTCTTATCTCGACTTCACAACTATACTAGAGCGAATACAAGTATGATCTCCAGGACACATTCCCTTCAATCTCCCACTTGTACTGGAATCAACTTATTCCAATAATCCCTTTGTCTCTATATCTCGATTCAGCATAAGGCAAGAACTCGTGTCATCCTTATAAAGCCAAATCACATTTATTGAACTCTGATTTATACTGATAAAGGCAAACAACTGACATTCAGCTTGTTTGAGTGTGGCTACACATTCCCTCAGTATCAAATCTTCGATAGGCCCAGAGATATTTAACTCCCGTTATATAGGAGGGACTAATCCCATCTTGTTACATCCCCTGTTCCCCACACACTTCATGATATGCCCAATCAATGTCTGAATAATCACAAGTTACGGATGACGTTTGACAAAGTCAAACCAGACCAATTCATATGCAGGAAATCATGATGAACTCGGGTCTAAGGACTATACTCTATAGTCGTAATGAGAAACTCATATGACACTCATATAACAATCTTGTTGAGTTCTCATTGACGGGTCATATCCGATACCGTGTTCACAACACATATCTATGTGATTGACTTTGATACTCCTATCAATGACACCATGAAACTTGGTCATCAGTCACATCACATACTAGTCTTGCGCGGTTATTAATGTCCCAATTTAACAACCTTCGACCATGGACCTCAGTAATTTATGACATCTATCGCTTATAGGGTTTCATGATCAAATCACGTATTTGATGACCTATAAGAATACCTTAAATTATTTTGGGACTATTATTTAATTAGTCAACTACACTATTAAATAATACTGAAACAATTTCATTAATTAAAACATAACCAAAGTATGTTTACTTGAACATCAAAAACAAAATAAATAACTCCCACTCAAATTAAGATTACTATTCGAGAAATCTACTTCATGTTGCCGCAGCATGACTCTCATGCTTGGGCCGTGGGAGTGGCTTAGTCAGAGGATCAGCAACATTCTCGTCCGTCGGGACTCTGCTGATCTTCACATCTCCTCTCTCAATGATATCTCGTATCAGATGATATCTTCTCTCGATGTGTTTGGACTTCTGGTGTGATCTGAGTTCCTTTGCTTGAGCTATAGCTCCATTGTTATCACACAACAATGCCACAGGCTCAGAACTGCTAGGAATCACACCAAGTTCAGCAATGAACTTCCTAATCCAAACAGCTTCCTTTGCCGCTTCTGAAGCAGCAATGTACTCAGCTTCTGTCATGGAATCCGCTACAGTGCTTTGCTTGGAACTCTTCCAACTAACTGCACCGCCATTCTGACAGAAGACATAACCAGATTGAGATCGGAAATCATCTTTGTCTGTCTGAAAGCTAGCGTCAGTGTATCCACTTACCACAAGCTCATCACATCCTCCGTATACCAAGAACTTATCCTTAGTATTCCTCAAATACTTCAGGATAGTCTTGACGGCAGTCCAGTGACTTTCACCGGGATCTGACTGGTATCGACTCGTCATGCTCAAAGCACAAGCGACGTCCGGTCGTGTACATAGCATGGCATACATGATAGATCCTATCGCAGAGGCATAGGAATCCTACTCATGCGCTCTCGCTCAGCAGGTGTCGAAGGACACTGCTTCTTGCTGAAAGTGATGCCATGTGACATCGGAAGCAAGCCCTTCTTGGAATCATGCATATTGAACCTGTGTAAGACCTTATCAATATAAGTATCCTGACACAGTCCAATTAGCTTCTTTGATCTATCTCTATAGATCCTTATTCCAAGAATATACGCGGCTTCTCCCATATCCTTCATCGAGAAACAGCTTCCAAGCCAAGTCTTAACAGACTGAAGCAACGAAATATCATTTCCGAGAAGCAATATGTCATCTACATACAGTACTAGAAAAGCAATTGCGCTCCCACTAGTCATCTTGTAAACACATTGTTCCTTTTCGTTCCTGATGAAACCAAATTCTTTAATAGCTTCATCAAAACGAAGATTCCAACTCCGAGATGCTTGCTTTAATCCATAAATGGATCGATGAAGCTTGCATACTTTCCTAGGGTTATTAGGATCTACGAAACCCTCAGGTCGTGTCATATACACATCCTCTTCCAGAATCTCATTCAGGAAGGCGGTTTTCACATCCATCTGCCAAATCTCATAATCATAATAAGCGGCGGTCCCTAGGAGAATCCGAATGGACTTAAGCATAGCGACTGGGGAATAGGTTTCGTCATAGTCAACACCATGCACTTGTTTGAAACCTTTTGCCACCAATCTAGCTTTGTGCATCTGTAC
Source organism: Euclidium syriacum (assembly GCA_900116095.1). Taxonomy (NCBI): domain Eukaryota; kingdom Viridiplantae; phylum Streptophyta; class Magnoliopsida; order Brassicales; family Brassicaceae; genus Euclidium; species Euclidium syriacum. The sequence continues at coordinate 3,271,465 of FPAK01000004.1, forward strand.
ATTACCATCCACGTCAATCTTCTTCTTGAAGACCCATTTGCACTCAATGGCTTTTGCACCATCGGGCAAATCTTCCAAAGACCAAACTTTATTGATTGACATGGACTCCATTTCGGATTCACTGGCCTTAAACCATTTTTCCGAGTCAGGGCCCAACATTGCTTCTTCGAAATTCGCAGGTTCGTCACTATCAACGATCAGAAGATCATGACAGTTAGTCACGAGAAATCCGTATCTCTCGACTTCATTACGAGTCCTTCCGGACCTGCGAACTACAGGCACCACAGCTGTTGGTTCCACAACTCCTTGTGAATCCAACGGCTGCTCTCCCTCATCAGGTTGAACAGCGTCCTGTGGTTCTCAAATTTTTCGATTTGTACTTTACTCCCACTGTTCTTCTTGGAAAGAAATTCTCTCTCAAGAAAGACACAGTTCCGAGCAACAAATACCTTGTCCTCGGATCGGTTGTAAAAGTAGTATGCCTTGGTTTCCTTAGGGTAACCAACGAAGTAGCACTTATCAGATTTGGGTGCTAGCTTATCAGATATCAATTGCTTGACATAAATTTTGCAACCCCAGCCTAGTGGTAATTGAACCCATTCTATTTCCTTGACAGCCCCGAGTTCGAGTTCTATTTTTGCATAATTTTTTGGTTATAAAAGTATTGAAAAATATGCATTGATCAAGGTTCGAACCTGAGGCCTTCTAGTTATAAAATCTGAGGATTTACCATCTGAGCTATCATCACATTCCCGTAAGCATTTGAATTGTTCAAAATTTATTATGTAAAACACCTTTTCGTCAGGGTAAGTGAGGAGACGGGTCAATGAAGGAAAACTCCGGCATCGAGAACGGCTTGAACTTCGGCTTCAAACCCAGAAGTTAAACTCTCGAGCGCCGCCGCAGAATACGTCGTCTTTCTCCCTCTTCCTCAGTTCCTCGTTCATGTCCATCTTCTTCGGATCTCACTATTCCACCGTCGATGATGCAATCTCGTGGCTCCATGTATTCAGAGAGAGCTTCCATCTTTGGTCAATGGGAGCTCCGACTTTGACAAAGATTATAACGGATCTAGGTTGTTGGATCGAGAGATCAAAATTTTGCGGCGAGTATTAGCCGTAAACTATGAGGTTTCGTTCTACGATGGCTTGATTTAGGATTGAAAACTGAGATTGGGAAACCTTTCTCTCTCCTTAACTCGTTGGAGAAGAAGATGGAGATCTAGGTTCGAATTGTTGTTTTAATAAATTTAAAACAAATCAAAAGCTTATCAGATTGTCATGATAGCTCAGCTGGTAAATCCTTAGGTTTAAAAAAACTAAAGGCCCCAGGTTCGAACCTTGATCATTGCATATTTTTTTGATATGTTTATAACTAAAAAATTATGCAAAGTAGAACTCGAACTCGGGTCTGTCAAGGAAATAGAATGGATTCGTTTACCACTAGACTACCGTGCATTACAATAGTGATATGAAATCATTAATATATAAACATATGATTCAAACTGGTTTGAATTAAGTGAAAACCGGTTTGAGTCTCGATTTGACGGAAAACGTTAGGATTTAACGTCAATGGGGGTAAAAACATAGTTTAAAGTTTAAATGGGGATAAAAACATACAAACTTCTGAAATGGGGATATATCAAGAGTTCCAAGTTTCGTGTGATTTCCCCCAAATAAGAAACTTTGGAAGGGGCTACAACCAGTTTTCCCCAGATTTTAAGAAAAGACAGACTTGGAACCTTTCCAGTCCACATCTCATATGGAGTCTTTTCAACTGATTTTGATGGAACTCTGTGATGCGTGAAGTTATTCACCCAAAATTAACTGCAAGTGCACAGTGTACAATTGTAGTATTTAGGTTATCGATCCCACATAGATTATGTCGAGTTTCGATTCTATTAGAATGTAATCTATCTGGTAACTAGTTGTGTAACTTATGGATTAAAAACACTAGACTTAGGTAAATCGCGGGTAGTATGGGCCATGCACGAAATTGAATGTTGCTCTACTCTGAAACACAAAAGGCAAATGTATACAATACCAAATCTCTTTGCGTATTGCACTATAAACAAACCAACAGATCATAAAAGATGCTTTTCAACCTAATTAGCTAATGCATGCATTGGGAATAGATTTGACTGTTCATGATCTTCCAAGCCAAACTCTCGTTTGTACAAGGACGAGATCACCTGCTAAAAACAAGGCTCCGGGTTTAGTGTAAAATGGGTGTATGATGCAACAAACCCTAAAAGTCAATATTCTAAGTGATTAAGTCAAAATATTGTATGAATTAATATTAAAACATAGAGTAGTCATGAATTCAGCAACAATTCGTGCACCTAATGACCCATAAAACCTTTGAAAATCTAGATCTAACTAGGGAACTACTCACACATAGCAAACAAACCAACCATAATCATTAATATCAAATGTTTGCAATATGAAAGTGAAATCAAAAGAGATCAGAGCAAAACGTGGCTCTCTCTCTATAAAACCAAGAGAACAGGGGCACAAGAAAACCTTCACACAAGGGTGCTCCCTGAAATCAAGATCTAAGTAACTTTTTGGTGATTTTTGGTAAAGAGATGTTTGAATACTTCAAAAGCTTGATGGAAGTCGTCTCTCCCGTTTTCCTCTGCTTAAGGTCGAATATATAGTCTCTCTAGGTCATGCATAAGTCGGCCAAGAGGTTCTAGCAATTAGGGTTTTGAAAAGAAAGCTCAAAAAGAATTTCCATATTACTAAACCGGCCTCTGAGTCGGTCGACTTCCTCTTCCAGTCGGTCGACTCGGGCTTCGGTTCATTATTCTTCATTTTAGCTCCAAATCTTCTAGATTCTTGCGAAACACCTCAGCATGTGGAATCTTCCATTTAACCTGTATAAAATGCAGAAAAGACTCCAAAACAGCATAAAATATCATCGTGAAAACCGGTAAAAATATCAGTACATCAAATTCCCCCAGACTTAGCTTTTGCTCGCCCTCGAGCAAATAAAAAGCAAGTTAGTGGTCAAAAAGAAATCCGGTTTACCGTGATCAAGCTATCAACTTTCAGCAACCATTTCTTTCATTGTGACATCTCCAACAGCTGACCAATACACTGACCAAATTGTATTTTCCAATGAAAAACTTTTTAAGAACAAATTAGAGTTATCCCAACCACAATGAAAACCATATTTCAGATACCATCAAAGCAACTCATTCTACTGTCATCACATGGCCGGAAATGCTTATCAATCGTCACCTATTCTAGCACAAGATGGTCTTTTCGCTCTCCCCCAGACTTATCCTTTTTTAATCATTTAGTTTATAACTCAAAACTTCTCAAAGTTTAGGCGAATAATGGCATCGTAGGAAATTTTCCTAGCCTCGCTGTCAACTGAGTTCTCAAAGGTTCAAATGCATCATGGTATCGTCGGGAATTTCCCTAACCGCATAGATCATGAGCTTCTAGTGATGAATAATTGGTGTCTTAAGGAATTTCCCTCTACCTCATCACTAGGTTTTTACCAAATACAAACTTTTCTCAAACTGTCTTTAGGGAGAGCTGAAGATCGAAAATTATGCTTGTGAATGAAGATTTAGCAAGACATAATGGCAGATGTGATAAACGAAATGATATAGACTTAACTGTATTGTGCTCTGGCATTGCTGAAAAACTTAAGAAAATCACGTGGGTCTACTCCGTATTGTATCTGTCAAGCTCTCTGGATTTTCATATGGTTGGTCCTTGTCAATACTGCTGAGTCACTCAATCATAGTTAAAGAAGGTGGAAAGTGATAAAAACATCATATAAAACAACAAAAAGTTCACCAAAGATCCATAAAACAAAAGAAAATGATAATATTCCCTCCCCCAGACTTAAATTTCACTGTCCCAGTGAAACCAAGTCAAAATAAAAGTGCAAAAAGAAATCCAGAGAAAAATAAAAGTAAATACGGGAAATAAAATGATAGAACCGTGTCTAATCGCGAGGACTGCGAGTGCGTCTCCTCTCAGCTGTAGGGTCAAAGTCGTGAGATGAACTGGTGCCTCCAAAGAAGTGTGGTGGTACGTGGCTCATCATCATCGGATCATCTGGGAAACTCGTCAAGTTGCTCGATGCTGTGGAAAACTGCATCGTCTCGCCTCTTTGTGCCGCAGTCGACAGACCCAAAGTAAGGTCGTCCGACTCGGTCTCCGCATCATCATCATCTCGTCGCTCCTCAGTATCTCTGGCTCTCTGCGGCTCTGGTACTCTCCTGGTTGGCTCATGGACTCCTTGGTCAGACGAATAACCTGTGAAAAACGAATAAAACCAGCGATCAATCTTGTTCTTCCTCCTGTGGCGCTCCATCTTGTAGTCGTACTTCACCTCTGGACTCGCTTCAAATGGTGGCTGCTCGGGTAAATCGATGAAATCTGGCATTCCGCCAGTAGAGAATCTCGCTCCAGCAAAAGGAAAGTCATCAGCTCGGTGTGAATCACGCGGCTAGGAAGTAGAAGTGCGCTGTGGCTGGGCGGCGCGTCTAGTATGGCGTGGTGGGGCATGCATTGCCTCTGGCAGCAATGTCAGGGCAGCGGCTATAACCGTCAGCATGTCAGCAGGTGGGTGAAACCCAATATCCTCCAGTGAATTGAGTCGAACATGACTCTCATTCGGGAGGCGGAACAGACAAGTCGCGCCATCATCCCGAATAAACTCGTACCATCCTCGCATATGGACAATCTCAGGATGATCAAGTGAGGCCTCATCTAGAGTGATCTACGTCGCATCGGCGGCCTCCTTGGTGAATAGGTCAAGTGGTACCTCACACCACTTCATGATGGGAGTCAAAAGGCTCCCCACAGTCTCCTTCTTCTGGGAGATAGCGTTTCCCAAGAAGACATGACTCCTCGTGTTAACCAAATGGCGTGCAAAGAGGGCACCCATGTTCCAATCAGTATCCTTAGGTGCGTCTGGAAGCAGAAATGAATCACCCAAGGCATAGTAAAGTAAAGTCAACTCCGGCTCATAAAGACGGCCGACCTCAGTCCGTCTCAAGAGTGTGTGGCTGATAACTCTAGCAAAAATCTGAAGGGCGGGGTGGCGGATCAAAGACTGCTTCGTCCTCGTCGGCTCGTATACTCCAGACCCAATAATGGACCACATCTGGTCATGCTCTCCAAAGCTCTTCAAGCTCCAATATTCGGTTCCCCGTCGTTGGAAACCGAAAATACGACAGATATCCGCCACTGTGAGAGAGTAATGCTCACCACGGATCTTGAAATGGAGGCTCCACTGGTTCACGTCCTCACAGCGGCGCGGTATCTCCAAATACATCGAGACTAAGAACTGTCTCGCCGCCTCCGGGTATGTGTCATAGCAGGTGAAACCAATGACCCCCATACCGAAATTCTTCATTAGCCGCTTCAAATGGTTCTTCAGCTTTAGACGGGACATGTAAGGCATGTCCAAGAAACGCATCGGCTGAATGAGAATGTCCGTGTAACGGTTGTAGAAAACCGTGTCATAATCATCCCAATCATGGTTTTTGTCTTGTTCGGCATGTGCGGTCCTTAACAACATCCGCGTGGTTTCTCACGGGAAATGGGTCCTCTAACTTCTCGTTCTCCGCTTTGTCCCAAATTTTGGCATCACTCCCGGAATCAGAGGAAGACACAAAAAGAACGAAAAATTCGAAAGGAATTTAAACCATTTTTATCAAAAACCGGAATCCGCAGTCGACCGACTCCACCAACGAGTCGACCGACTCGGTCCGCGATGAGTTCTTCATCAAATCATCACCAAATCCGCTATAATTCATCATTTTAACTCAAATTTCTTGCATAATCAAACACAAACAATGATTTCCGGCCTCTCTACACTTAATTCAACCGAAATCCTACTCTAAAGTATCAACATGCAATTTTTCAAAATTTTTCAACTTTTTTCTCCAAAAATCGTGAAAGAAATCGAGTTGAATCAGGAAAATACCTTGCAAATCGCAAAAACCGTTAGTACAGGATGATAGAGCTTAAAATTTTGAACCCTAGGGGCTTTGAATCACAAAATTTGGTTGAAAATTGAGAGAGAAAATCGTGTTTGAAGATTTGAGTTTTAATGAAATTATGAAGAAAAAATCGGGTTTTAATGGAACTCGACCGTCGAGTCGACCGACTGCTCCAGGCAGGGTCGACCGACTGGGCCATTTTTTTTTTTTTTTTTTTTTTTTTTTTTTTTTGAAATGACTCAATCTAAATTGAGACTAAAAGCACGAAATCCTAAAAAATTAAACTAAAAACAGACTCAAAAGTGGGTTGCCTCCCACTAAGTGCTTCTTTATAGTCAATAGCTTGACTTTGTCTGACTTGAATCCTTCAAGTGGTAGAGCTCATCTCAGCTCCTTGATCTTCTTCTTGTTCTTCCATAGGATCATCTTCACAATCCTCATCATCATTAAGGTCCACAAATTTGTTTTCCTTCTCAGCTTTCTTTACTAGTTCCTCGATGTCAATTCTTGCAGCAAACACATGCTTCTTGTTCCTTAGGATTGGAATGTAGGTTCCTTTGTAGAGGGCGCGTTCTCCACTATTCAGGTACGTTCTCCACTATTCCTTCGGTTATCTTGTGAGTATCATCAGCTAACCTCAAAAACACGCGCTTGTTCACCATTTGGTCAAGCTTCATCTTCTTGGCAACTGAGAGTGACAGTAGGTTTACTCCAGCTCCAGTATCACATGGGACATTCTCAAACCATGTGTGCCCAATCATAACATTGATCTCAGCTCTTCCAAAGTCTCCAAGCTTCTTTGGTATTGATTTCTCGATTACTTCATCACACATCTTGGCAAGTCTATTGCAAAACTCCTTGGCTCCCATCTTATTCTTCAGTAAGTATGGTGTCAACTCTTGTAACTCCGTCTCCATTCCACATTGCTCCATAAGTGGCCAAATATCCTTACATTCTTTGATAAACTCCTCCACATCATATTTGAATTGTGTCTCAAGTACCTTCAATGAGTTTGCAAAGAAAGTAACTCTGTCCTCAATGTGCTCAGGTCGTATCCAACGGGCAGTGGATTGAACATCTTCATCAGTTATAGAACAGGCTGTCATAGAAATTGATCTTCGTTTCGGTTCGGGAGAGTCGGGTTGACCGACTGGTGGCAGGGTCGACCGACTCGAGTGTCGAAAACTCTTCCTTATGGGTTCTTCGATAACTCTCATCCTTGGTTTGGAACTTGTGATGACTGCCAAACTCTTCGTCTTCTTCTCTGGGTAGTAGCAGGCGAAATCTTCTTCTTCAACTTATTTATCCTTAATCTTGAAACTAATGTTCGGACTTCCCAGACCTCTTAATGTTATTGTGTCTTCCGAGCAATCGATTAAAGCTCCAACGGTCTTAAAGAACGATCTTCCAAGTATAATCTGCTCTATCCCATCTTTCTCATCAGCATAGTAAGTCTCCAGGATGTAAAAATCCAAAGCAATGAATCTATCACCAATCATACATGGCAATCCAATAAGTTTTCCCAAAGGTACAACAGTTGTATCATCAGCTAATCGCATCTCCTTCTTGGTAGTCTTCAATTCGAGTGGTCCCAATCTTTCCATGGCAGACAAAGGCATGGTGTTACCGCTCGCTCCTAGATCACACAGGCATCTCTTGAAGATTTGATCTCCAATTGTCAAAGTAAGCTCAAATTGTCCAGGATCCTTCTTCTTGTCTAGCATCCGGTACATGATTGCTCTGTCACAAATCGCAGCAAACAGGCAATTCCCATCTTCTGGGGTTATCTTCCATCTCATCACCTTACTGAGGACGTCTTCAAGTTCAGAATTTAGCTTGCAGGCTCTTGCAAATGGCATTCTCCTCATCAACACTTTAGAATAGGTCTCAACTTCTTTCTTGAGCTCGCAATCATCTTCTTTAGCTTCTACATCAATTCCTAGGTCATCAACTTCGTACTCATGAATTGGAATCCATGGATACACTGATTGATTAGTGCACCATGGTTTGTAGACACTCTTCCTGGGTGGAACCTTCATCAAAGGACATCTCACTTCTTCTTCAGAAGCTAAGAGTCGGCCGACCTTCTCCTTGGTCCACCGACCATTGACACGTCGACCGACCATTGATGGCAGTCGACCGTTGACACGTCGACCGACCATTAATGGCAGTCGACCGACTGTGTCAGACGATCCTTCTTCACTTGTTTTTTCCAGGGTTTTCTCCTCTTCAATCGCCTTGGTATGGATAGCTCGGATGGATAATGGATATTTGGTGACTCTCCTGACTCCCACAAATCTTTCAAGCTCTTCTATTCGCTCACGAAATCTTCCGACATCAATCTGAAGGTTGCTTATACGCGAATCAAGGGTAAGGAAAAGTTGATCCATCTTCTTCAAAAGGGTAGCATAAGTTATGTTCTGCATCTCCAAGACTTCTTCAACCAGGCTCTCCGCTCCATTTGTTGGTGGCATTGGCTTGTAAAACGAGTGCGGGTTTAAGTATCCATCTTGGTATTTGTTTGTTCTCACGAAATCCACATCCGACTTCCCATCTCCTTTGTGCTTTCCTTGTCTATCAAACACAAAAGAAGAAAAGTATTCAGTAGCTGTTTTTATCATAACTTCCTAACTCTAATTTTAACAAAAATCGAAAACACCGTTAAATCTCCGGCAACGGCGCCAGAAAAACTTGATGCGTGAAGTTATTCACCCAAAATTAACTGCAAGTGCACAGTGTACAATTGTAGTATTTAGGTTATCGATCCCACATAGATTATGTCGAGTTTCGATTCTATTAGAATGCAAGCTATCTGGTAACTAGTTGTGTAACTTATGGATTAAAAACGCTAGACTTAGGTAAATCGCGGGTAGTATGGGCCATGCACGAAATTGAATGTTGCTCTACTCTTAAACTCAAAAGGCAAATGTATACAATACCAAATCTCTTTGCGTATTGCACTATAAATAAACCAACATATCAGAAAGGATGCTTTTCAACCTAATTAGCTAATGCATGCATTGGGAATAGATTTGATTGTTCATGATCTTCCAAGCCAAACTCTCGTTTGTACAAGGACGAGATCACCTGCTAAAAACAAGGCTCCGGGTTTAGTGTAAAATGGGTGTATGATGCAACAAACCCTAAAATTCAATATTCTAAGTGATCAAGTCAAAATATTATATGAATTAATATTAAAGCAGAGAGTAGTCATGAATTCAGCAACAATTCGTGCACCTAATGACCCATAAAACCTTTGACAACCTAGATCTAACTAGGGAACTACTCACACATAGCAAACAAACCAACCATAATCATTAATATCAAAGGTTTGCAATATGAAAGTGAAATCAAAAGAGATCATAGCAAAATGTGGCTCTCTCTCTGTAAAACGAAGAGAACAGGGACACAAGAAAACCTTCACACAAGGGTGCTCCCTGAAAACAAGATCTAAGTAACTTTTTGGTGATTTTTGGTAAAGAGATGCTTGAATGCTTCAAAAGCTTGATGGAAGTCGTCTCTCCCTTTTTCCTCTGCTTAAGGTCGAATATATAGTCTCTCTAGGTCATGCATGAGTCAACCAAGAGGTTCTAGCAATTAGGGTTTCGAAAAGAAAGCCCAAAAAGAATTTCCATATTACTAAATCGGCCTCTGAGTCGGTCGACTTCCTCTTACAGTCGGTTGACTCGGGCTTCGGTTCATTATTCTTCATTTTAGCTCCAAATCTTCTAGATTCTTGCGAAACACCTCAGCATGTGGAATCTTCCATTTAACCTGTATAAAATGCAGAAAAGACTCCAAAACAGCATAAAATATCATCGTGAAAACCGGTAAAAATATCAGTACATCACTCTGTTCAGCGTAAACGCAGACGTTTCAAGAGCATATCCCCAGCAGGATAACGGTAGATCCACATGACTCATCATCGATCGAACCATATCCAATAAAGTCCGATTCCTCGTCTCAGACACACCATTCCACTGTGGTATTCCAGGAAGAGTGAGTTGTGAAACGATTCTACAATCTCTAAGATGATCATCGAACTCTTGGCTCAAGTACGCACCTCCACGATCAAATCGAAGAGCTTTGATACTTTTGCCAAGTTGGTTGTGTACTTCATTCTGGAACTCCTTGAACCTGTCGAAGGATTCCGACTTATGTCTCATAAGATAGACATAACCATATCTACTGAAATCATCAGTAAATGTGATGAAGTACCTAAAGTTTCCTCTTGCACCAATGCTCATTGGACCACACACATCTGTATGTATAAGGTCCAACAAGTCACTGGCCCTATCATTAAACATGTTGAAAAGGGTTTTTGTCATTTTTCCCAATAAGCAGGATTCATACTTCTCAAATGATTCATAATCAAATGAGTCTAAAAGCCCATCACGGTGGAGCTTTTGAATCATTTTCTCATTGATGTGGCCCAAACGACAGTGCCAGAGAAATGTCGGGTTTGATTCATTTGATTTAAACCGTTTGTTATTTATGTTATAAACAGGCATTGATTGGTTGAGTATATAAAGTACATTCTCCAATGGGGCGCTACCATAAAATATATTATCTCGAATAAAAGAGCAACATTTGTTCTTAATCGAAAATTCAAAACCATTCATGTCTAAAAGAGAAATATAAATGATATTCCTGCTTATCGCAGGTACATAGTAGCAATTCTCCAACTCTAAAATCATGCATGATGGCAGAGACAAATGATAAGTTCCTACAGCTAATGCAGCAACTCTTGCTCCATTCCCAACACACATGTCCACTTGTCCCTTCTTCAGCGTTCTACTGCTGCGTAGGCCCTGCTTATTAGTACAAATATGAGCACCACAGCCGGTATCCAATACCCAAGAATTAGAATATGATGAAGTAACATTTACTTCTATAACATAAATACCTTTAGATGCCGTCTCATACGACTTCCTCATGTTCTTCAAACCTTCCAGGTATTCCTTGCAGTTTCTCCTCCAATGCCCAGGCTTCTTGCAGTAAAGACAAATATCAGTATCAACTGGGCTACGCTTGGGCTTGGAAGACAACTCAGGCTTGTCCCGGTTCTCAACCTGGACAGCCTTGCTCTTTCCTTTGCGCTTAGCAGGTTTCTTAAACCCTTTACCCTTTTGTACCATAAGTATATCAGGAACAGCCTTCTTTATATTGGGTTCTGCCGTCTTGAGCATGCCATGCAGCTTAGTCAGAGACTTCGTCATGTTGTTCAAATTATAGTTCAGAACAAACTGATCGAAGCTAGTCGGCAGAGATTGCAGGATGATGTCCGTAGCCAACTCTTGGCTAAGGGGAGAGTCCAGTTTAGCCAGATTATCGATATAACCCATCATCTTGATGACATGTGGGCCCACTAGACTGTCCTTTGACAGCTTCCACTCAATGAGAGATTTAACCGTCTGGTATCTCTCAGTGCGAACTTGCTCCTGAAACATAGATTTAAGGGTTGTGATTATCTCGATCGGTGACCCCGCGTTCTCAAACTGTTTCTGCAGTTCCAAGCTCATCGTGGCCAACATCAGACAAATCACATTTGTCACATCATTCGAATGTTTTTCCCACTTGTCCTTATCAACAATAGGAGCATTGGATCTGGGCTTTTCAGGAAAAGGTTTCTCAAGAACATATTCTTTCTTCTCATTTCTGAGAATGATTCTTATGTTCTGATACCATTCCAAGAAGTTGGATCCTCTTCCAACTTTTCCTTCTCAAGGACGAATCTCAACGTGAATGAGTTTGAGTTGTTGTTGTTAGACATAGCTGAATCAAGAAAATAGAGAGTTTAATTATTTTTTGATGTTCAAGGAATGAGAAATCTTAACATTTAAGACAGCTCGCATTATATTCAAAATTAATTTTCCTCAAGTTGAATATAACGATCCAAGATCCATATTTCACTGAGATTTGAGTGAGCTTTGGCTCATCGCCCAAACTTCAGTTATTTAGGTGAGCAACTCTTTGCTGATCATATCCAATATGACTCTTGGTCTTGGATTGATATCCTATATCAGACCCAATCTTATGCCTGTGGGCCCCAAACCATTTTGATAGTCCATTCAAGCAAACCAATCTTCGAGTCATGTAGTAACGATTACCACCTGCCTTACTCGTGTAATTGTGAATGCCTTGCTTTGGCAAGCCCATCACACAACAAAACAAGACCGGCAGCTGACAAGATATGGAAAGACATCAAAAATGCTTGATATTTTTTTTGAGGAACGGAACATTGATCTTAAAAAGTTTTAATCTAATTAAAGTTGATTTAAATCTAGAGCGCTGAATTTAATTCAGACTTCGAGACACCTAAGCCGATTCAATCGCGGTTAAACCATTTAACCCGATTAAAACGATCAATTTTGATTCAATCCAATTGAACGGGTGTCGGTTTATGTTTGTGTCGATCGACACGTAGTTAAGTCGGTCGACACGAGCTAACCGGTTTGAAATTGTGATGAAATCGACCAAACCAAATTAGACCGATCATTCCAATCCGGTTCAATCCAATTGAACCGATGGAGATCGACGCATGTCGACTGACACGAACAGTGTGTCGATCGACAGAGGCATTTTCTTGGAATATCGATCATTTGATCGACACTTAACCGTTTTACTCTGCTTTAAGGCTTGTGTCGATCGACACACGCTTTGTGTCGGTCGACACAACCAAGCAGAAACCCTAGTTTTGAAAATTTTCGAAAACCGCCATTTCGCGAATCAACAGGCCGTGTCGATCGACACACGCTTTGTGTCGGTCGACACGCCTTTCGCAAAAACCCTAATTTTTGAGTTTTTCAAAACGACTTTCAACCAAAAGATCTAACATGCGGCTACTATAAAACTTGTGAATCAAATTCGAATTCAAGTCATTTATATAGCATGTTACAGATTCAATTACAACATATGGCTCTGATACCACTGAAGGAATTTGGTGTAGATTTTAAAACTTTTCTAAAATCCTAATGATTCCTTTTAGCCCTTTAGATCATGTTGATTGAATCTATATTTCGGATCTCGATCATACCTGGAGTTTATGAGCAGCGGAAATGTTCAGGATTCCGAGATCAGGAGCGCCTCAAATGCTGCGCCTCTACGGAAAGTCCACACGCACACAAACTGGATCACCGGGATGCTAGTGCCAGAAGAGCTCTCAGGATTCTGTGTTTGTAAGACGACTACAGATCTTAGAGTAACTGAAAATTTTGTGCCTCTATATCTTATATAGGGACCACGAACACCTAATCAATAACCGGGATAAATCGATCATTAATTAGATCATTAAACCAAACCAGTCGGTCTGATTTCAGTCACTGTGTCGATCGACACAACTACTTGTGTCGGTCGACACACTTAGCCAAAACACACAGTAATGTATATCTAATATACATCAACTTGATCATTACATTAATGATCAATTTTAATCTTGTTTATCCAGTTTGCTTAGGTGTGTGACCCTGTAGGATCATATAATATTGGCAATGAGTTCATAACTCATAAGTTATAAGCGGTTTCTAGCAAAACATTATAACTACCCAGTATCGCATAATAGTCTTATCTCGACTTCACAACTATACTAGAGTGAATACAAGTATGATCTCCATGACACATTCCCTTCAATAACAACATACCTTATTTATGGAACATCTGAATTATTACATATAGAGTTAGTATCGAGTTCCACAAAAACACAAAATAATTATACAAGCCTGCAGGCGTTTCATGGACCCATAAAACATACGTAAGAAATATATCTTGAAAAGAGGGGTTGCAAACAGACGAGAAATCTACTCCGACTTGACCTAGTGTCCCAGCGGCTCTAGCTACACAACTACGGGTTACCTGAAAAACAACAACGTGAGTTTAATGAGTAACCTAATGTTACTCAGCGAGCTAGATCTCTTTACTAACATGCACAACTCCCCGAAAGCTCCAGGTTAACAAACAACAAACATGTTCGGGAGTTCAACTACTTAGACATAAAAATATAGCCGAAGCAGCGGAAAATAAACAAAACAAGATGAGACATGAGAGCATGTCTCTAGCAACCAATTCAACCAATTCTACCAATTCTACATGCATCCTATGGGTCCTGGTATATTTGTATCCCCCACCATTAACTCTTATAGTTAATGGTGCCTATTACCGCTTCCCATTGGAACACGACAACCATTGGTGAAACTCATTAGGTTCACACACCCACGGCCTGACGATCACTTTGTACTTGTCTCCGGGCTCTTTCCGCTTCGCCATTACGAGAACGGAGATAACTCATATGGGGATACGAGTATACCAACTACATAAGTGTCAAGGATTCTGATAAGCAGAATCCCTTCCAAAACTACTCTGTCGTACTATGAACTCCATTTCCCCATCGGAAACTGGATCATCGGTACGTCGTTATGATCTCGGTTCCTATACTGAAAACCGGACCATCGGTTAATTGTTTTAGAGTTCTCACATCCCTCCTGGGACGAACTACTAAAACCACTCACCTCACTACTCTACTTACTCCGTCGTACTATGAACTCACATTCCCCCGTCGGGAACTGGATCATCAGTAAATCGTTCTTGGTCATGGTATCTTTTAAAGAAACCAGACCACGGTATAGTTTTCATAGGGTCCACCCAAATCCTTGGGTAAGTCTACTAGAACCACTATCCCATGTATTAGGATCTCAACTAATACGTCAACCATAACTACACCATAATTTACTCAAACAATCAAGCAATGCAAGAAAGGTTGAAAGCAGAAACACAGCCAATTAAATGAATAATCACCTAAGTGATTATCCATTAACAAACCGATACCTGGTATGACCTAACCCTCCCGTTTAAACGTCAATACCCCGATATCGGGACCCTGCAGGTAGATCATGTCAACAAACAATTTGATCTAATTCACAGTTTGACTTGTGTCGCGTTGAACCCCGGCTCACTCCGTTGACCAAACCCGACCCTTCACTTCAGACTTCTCCTTGATTCACATTTGCTGGTACCACTGAACTGGACCACCTTCTGGACCGCTCTTGGATCTTGATCACTGCTTGACTTGACCTCCAAGGAACTTCGGCAGAGTTCCGGCTGTACTCGGGATTTCTTTCTGAGATTCCGGAAGAATTCCGACAGGACTTGAATTTGAAAAAATCTTGTCGAAAAATCTCCGACTTGGCTCTACTGGTCTTCCGGAAATTTTGGCAGAGTTCCGACTGATTTCGGAGTTCTGTTCCCGAAATTCAGACAGAGTTCCGACATATTTCGTATGAAGAGAAATCTATCAAAAAACACATGTCCTCACTCTAACACTCAAGAGACTGACCAAGAAACGTTATGAATGTGACGAACAAATTGGTGCAGCTCCGACACGTACTCTACGGGAATTTCTGGGAATTCCGGCAGAGGTTCGGCTATACCGAACGCTCGTTCATGCCCGAAATGGTACACGAACAGCTCCCTCTCACTAAACCAGACCGGTTACCCGGATTTTCGAACAGTGGTTCGGGAGGTTAGAACCGTTCCGAGGCGTCGGGTTTTATCCCCGAGCACCTCCCTCTCTCTCTCCTCCTCCTCGCCGGTGATCAACACCGGCGGCCTTTTTCTTCTCATCCGCCTCTCTCTCTCTCTTTCTCTCTCTTCTTTCTCTCTCTTCTTTCTCTCTTCTTTCTCTCCTCCTTCTCTCTACTTCACCTCTTATTATTCAGTGAAGAATGGTGTGAAGAATGCAGCCTCCCACGCCTCCTATTTATAACAAAATGGGCCGTTGGATGGCTGCCACGTGGCACCATCCCTACGGTCCATTATTATAGATATTTTTTTTATATAGAAAATATTATAAAATAATAAATCTTTTTTTGATTTTAAAAATATATATATTTTACTATTTTTCAGCCAATCAAAATCCTCAACTCTTTCCCGAGGGTTTTCGCGTTCCGTTTCGCGATTCTGCTTCCGTCGTCTTCGGGAATATTCTTCTGTACACTTTCCGACTTCGTCATCTCTCAGAATTATTTATTTTTAATATATAATTTACATTTTTTTGAACGGGTCGTTACATACAGCAGCAGCATGACTCTTATGCTTAGGCCGTGGGATCTGCTACGGTGCTCTGCTTGGAACTCTTCCAAGTAATTGCACCGTCGGTTAAACAAAAAACGTAACCAGACTACCGAAAATCGTCTTTGTCCGTGTAACCACTCACCACAAGCCCATCACTTCCTCCGTACACCAAGAACTCATCCTTAGTATGTCTCAAATACTCAGAGGTGTTCTTGACAGCTGTCCAGTGACTTTCACCAGGATCAGATTGGTATCGACTCGTGTGTCGACCGACATAACCCTTTGTGTCGATCGACATAGCCTTTCGAACCTGTGTAAGACCTTATCAATATGAGGTATCTTGACACAGTCCAATTAGCTTATTTAATCTATCTTTATAGATTCTTAAGTATGTCGTCAACATATAGAATGAGAAATGCAACTGCACTCCCACTATTCTTCTTGTAAACACATGGTTCCTCTTCGTTTCTCACGAAATCAAACTCTTTGATCGCTTCATCAAAACGAAGATTCCAACTCCGAGATGCTTGCTTCAATCCATAAATGGATCCATGAAGCTTGCATACTTTCTTAGCAGCTTCAGGATCTATGAAACCTTCAGGTTGTGTCATGTACACATCCTTTTCCAGAATTCCATTAAGGAAAGCTGTTTTCACATCCATTTGCTAAATCTCATAATCATAATGAGCGGCAGTTGCTAGGAGAATCCGAATAGACTTAAGCATAGTGACTGGGGAATAGGTTTCTTAATAGTTAATACCATGAATTTGCTTGAAACCTTTAGCCACCAACCTAGCTTTGTATATCTGTATATTACCATCCACATCGATTTTCTTCTTGAAAACCCATTTACACTCAATGGCTTTTACACCATCAAGTAAATCTACCAAAGTCCATACTTGGTTCTGTGACATGGAGCCCATTTTGGATTCAGCGGCCTTCAGCCATTTTTCGGAGTTAGGGCCCATCATTGCTTCTTCAAAATTCGCAGGCTCGTCACTATCAACGATCAAGAGATCATAACAGTTAGTCACGAGAAATCCATATCTCTCGAGCTCGTGACGAATCCCTTTGGATATGCGAACTTCAGGCACCACAGGTGTAGATAATACGACTCTTCGTAAATCTAACTGATGCTCTTCCTGAACAGGTTGAGCAGTTTCCTGTGATTCTCGAACTTCTTCGAGTTGTACTTTACTCCCACTGTTCTTCGTAGAAAGAAATTTTCTCTCAAGAAAGACACAGTTCCAAGCAACAAACACTTTGTTCTCGGTTTGGTTGTAAAAGTAGTAAGCCTTGGTTTCCTGGGATAACCGACGAAGTAGCACTTCTCAGATTTGGGGCCGAGCTTGTCAGTGAACATACGCTTGACATAAGCTTCACAACCCCAAATTTTCAGGAAAGACAAACTTGGAACATTTCCAGTCCACATCTCATGTGGTGTCTTTACAACTGATTTTGATGGAATCCTATTCAGCGTAAACGCAGATGTTTCAAGAGCATATCCCCATAAATATAATGGAAGATCCGTGTGACTCATCATTGATCGAACCATATCCAATAGGGTCTGATTCCTCCTCACAGACACATAGTTCCATTGAGGTGTTCCAGAAGGAGTGAGTTCTGAAACAATTCCACAATCTCTCAGATGATCACTGAATTCTTGGCTCAAGTATTCACCTCCATGACCTGATCGAAGAGCCTTAATACTCTTGCCAAGGTGATTATGTACTTCATTCTGGAATTCTTTAAAATTTTCAAAAGATTCCGACTTGTGTCTCATGAGATATTGAAAGTTTCTTCTAGCACTAATGCTCATTGGGCCGCACACATCAGTATGTATAAGACGCAACAACTCACTAGCCCTTTCATTTTGTTTGTTGAAAGGAGCCTTAGTCATTTTGCCCAATAAGCAGGATTCACATTTCTCACATGATTCATAATCAAATGAGCCCAAAAGCCCATCATTATGGAGCTTCTGAATCTGTTTCTCATTGATGTGGCCCAAACAACAATGCCAGAGAAAAGTGGGATTCGAGTCATTGGACTTGAACCGTTTGGTGTTTATGTTATAGACAGGCACATATTGGTTTAAAACATAAAGCACATTCTCTAATGGGGCACTACCATAGAAAATATCATTACGATCAAAAGAACAACATTTGTATTTAATCGAAAAATGAAAATCTTCCAAATCCAAACAAGAAATAGAAATGATGTTTCTGCTTATACCAGGTACATAGTAGCAATTCTTAAGTTCTAAAACCAAGCATGATGGAAGAGACAAATGAAATGTTCCCACGGCTAAAGCAGCAACTTTTGCTCCATTACCAACGCGCAGGTCCATTTGCCCCTTCTCCAAAGTTCTACTGTTGCTTAGGCCCTGCAAATTCGTACAAATATGAGCACCGCAACCAATATCCAATACCCATGAGGTAGAACTGGAAGTAGTAACATTTACTTCTATAACATAAATACCTGAAGAAGAAGTCTCGTACGTTTTCTTTATCTTCTTAAAATTTTCTAGGTATTTCTTGCAGTTTCTCTTACAATGTCCAGTCTCCTTACAGTAATGGCACTTATCAACATCAGAAGGGCCAGACTTGGGCTTGGACTCAGGCCTGTCCTAATTCACGATCTGGACCGCCTTGCCTTTTGCCTTGTCCTTACTAGGTTTCTTAAACCTTTTACCCCCTTGTACCAGAAGTACATTTGGGGTGCCTTTCTTGATGTTAGGCTCGACTGTCGTGAGCATGCTATGCAGCTCAATCAAAGACTTCGTCATGTTGTTCATGTTATAGTTCATAACAAACTGATCAAAACATGACGACAATGACTGTAGAATGATGTTAGTAACCAACTCTTGGCTAATGGGGCAATCCAGTTTCTCTAGGTTATTAATATAACCCATTATTTAGATGACATGAGCACTAACTGGACCGTCCTTTGGTAGCTTGCACTCTATGAGAGACTTTGTAATACCCCGTCTTCATGTGAAATAAAATATTATTTTTTTAAAATAATATTTTAAGTCGTGGAAAGGAATTATTTTTAATAAATAATTCAAAGAATTTAATTTTGGAAATTTATTACGAGTTCGCAATTTATTTCTCGAAATTAATTCTTTCCAGAGACAAAATACGAAGCTAAAAAATGACGATCGAAACGGTGTTTTCTGAAAGCGGAATCTGTCGAAAATTAATGTGTGACCCGTTTATATGGCGAAGCATTATTCGACAAAAAGAATTGATGATATCTCTTTGTTTGGACAAGTGCTGGTCACGGATTGGTCGAAAAATAAACATTGTATATAAGGAAAATTTATATACAATGATTTTTTTTTTTTGTAACGTGGTCAAATGGAGAAGAAAGATTTGGTTCACTCAATAAGAGGAAGACAAGATGGATTCGTGGAATTTGTAGCTTGAGAAATGAAGTGGCACAAGGAGATTGGTTGGTGTCACAAGGAAATTAAGTATGTGTCTAAAAAGGTAGAGTCGTGGCCAAAGAAATAAAAATGTGTTGCATATTTTTTTGTGGAAGGTAACGTGTCTGAAGGAGAAAAGGAAGAAGGGTGATTCATAACCAGCCACACCTTGTCATCCCCACGTGTTCATTTTGGAGGAGTAGGAAAGACGATTGCTTGATTATGACTCCAAATATTGAAATGAAACAAGAGGAGGTTGTGACATTTGTCACCTTATAATTGATGACCTAATGCTATAAAAGGAGCATTAATCATCTTCATTTCTCACCATTGTCGACGTGAGAGAGCAGAAACAAGGAAAAGAAAAAGGAGAGAAAAGAAAAAGAAAAAAAAAAGAAAATAAAAGAAAATAAAAGAAAAGAGAAGAGAAAATAAAATTTGTTCGGTTTTGAGAGTTGTGTGTTCTTCCGAGTGAAAGAGCGGACACAATCAAGAAGGACGGATTGAGGCGCAGGCGAGGGTTTGGTTAAGCATCCGGAATCCGAAGGTCAAGCCGTGTTGTTATAATCACTGTGAGTCAGGAACAATTGTGTGCTACCTTGTTTTAAATGTAGGATCTCTACATTTCAGACGGATTAATGGCTAATGAGGGCCATACCGTTCCTTGTGTCGGTTTGTTTAAAGTTAGACAATTGTTTGACTATTATGTGATTGCTTGTGGTGCGATCTTGTTAGTGGTGTTTGGAACCGAGTACAGGTTCGGTGAACCGAATATTGGTTATGTGATTGTGTTTGAACCGAGAATTGGTTCAAGTAGTTAGCAGGTCACACCTTTCCCTTAAGCTAACGAACGACCGAAGTACAAGGCATCTATGATATACAGTGGAGGTACGAGTTAGCTACCTAGAGGACCGCGTGTTTGAAATCCGGTGTGAACCGATCAGAGTGCACCGCTACTGGTCGGCCCGGTCGCCACGTATGAATGAGACAGAGAACGGTGTGGATGTCTGATCATAGACTTTGTGACTATGATCAAGTATTCCGTATTTTTGGAAATGGTGGTGATGTGATCTGCTGGGCCCTAGGAATGAGAGTGTTTATCAATTGCTTCGACTATTGCTTGTTGAATATCGTTATGTTGCTTCTTGATGGCGCATGTTGCTTGTAAGTTATTTAGGTATTCCTTGGTGGAATACTTGGATAGCCGATAATCATGTGTTATATTGCTTCGGCTTATTGCTTGTTGCTTGTTGAATCTTCCGCCCTTGCTTGTTTATTTAATTGTTGGGTTGGGTAAGCGGAAGGTTGTGCATGTTAGGTAGGGTTCTTGGCTCGCTGAGTGAAATTAGTTCACTCATCCCTCGTTGTCTAACCTTTTTGTAGGTAACCAGTAGTAAGTAAGAGCCTTAGTGTACGGAACGATAGGAGCTGGTGTAGTTTGGTCATCTTTTGCAAAGCGACTCGTTTTCAAGATATAAGTATGTATCTTTTGCTTTTGGCTGCGTCCATGGACTCTAATGTATATATTTATCGTATGTTGTGGTTTGGAACTGATAAATATGTATAATTATGTAATAAACGAAGTTATATTCGTAATGGCGTTGTTGTACTGATATTAAGTTTGTCCGACTTAACACAACTCTAATTCGTGGTACGGGTTGAAAAGCCTTAGGCCATGGCTTAGAGGTAAACGAGTTATTTCTAGACTATCTCGGGTTATAAAATTATGTTTTATAACTTGGGAGGGACTAGTCTTAACCCGTCGAAACGCTTCCGAGCTTTGGTATGAGTTTGTCGTTTGATCATGTTCTTGTTTGATTGTTGGTTAATTGTTGACTTATGCCAGAAACGGTTCGGGGGTGTTACAAAGGTGGTATCAGAGCATGGTTTCGATCATGTTATACAACACGTGCTTTTCAATGGTTTTATCGAGTCAAAAAGGGTCGCAAAAGATGCTTTAGGAAACCAGCAAGCGTTCCGCCTTAGTTTAAATTTATTGCTAATGAGGTCCTTTTCCTGTCGTGGTTGCAGGATGGCGCGTAAGGGAGTGAGGGTGTTGGACGCGATATAGTGTTGGGATGGGGACGAGTTCCTCCAAGAGGGGGAATATATTTTGGTTCAGAGGGAAGAGTGAGGACCTTGGCTCATACGAATGATGACGCAACTGATGAGAATTTTGTGGGTCGAGATGATTTGTTTGGTCGTAATCAGTCAGTACATCAAGAGGAAAGACTATCTCCAAATCGTACTCGGAGGGAGAATCATGTTGTTAGTAAAGCAAGTGTGCATGGACCAAGTAATCGCAGAAATGAAGACCGGCGTCAGGAAGATGGCATCCCGGAAGGACAAAGGCGAAGGAGAAGGAATCAAGTAGAAGATGTTAGGACTAGAGATGATGAAAGTGCGGGTCATGGAATTAGGCAAACCATGAGAATGTTTCGCGATGCAATGATCAAGGCAATGCAACAACGACCTCACGGAATGCCTCCACCGCCTCCAGGAATGCCGATGTTACCGATAGTGACAGCCATGAAGAATCTCAAGACTCCGTACTTTGAAGGAAGTTCCGATCCGATCGAGGCGGATCAATGGTTTAGAAAGCTGGAAAAGAATCTGGAGACTGCTATGTGTCTGAAGAATCTAAAGAAGAGAATTGGTGTATACTATCTCAACAAGGATGCATCAGAATGGTGGGAAAGCTGTGAGCGTCAGTTGGGGCGATCGGTTTCATGGGCAACATTCAAGAAAGAGTTTGAAAGAAAGTATTTCACACCAGAAGCGAGGCTTCGTCTTCAGCGTCAGTTTCTGAATTTGAGGCAAGGAGATAAGACAATCAGGGAGTATGAATCAGAGTTTGTGAGGTTGCGTCGTCATGCTTTACCAAGACAAGATGATGATAAGGCAATGATCACCAACTTCATGTTTGGTGTTCGTCCAGAGTTCGAAAGTCGTTTAGCTATGGGAACTTATAACAGTCTCACAGAGTTAATCGAGAAAGCGGTGAATGTGGAAAATGGTCTTAACGCTGAGAAGGCCGCAAGGAAAAACTTTAAGCATAACCAAGGTGGGAAGAATGCGTCAAACTCGGGATACTTCAGAAATAAGGGCAAGGAAAAAGCATCAGGAGAGCGAACTGAAATGTCAAGGTTTACTGGTAATTGTTTTACCTGCGGAGGTAATGGGCATAAGATGTATGAGTGCAAGAGTAAGAAGAAAAGCAGTTTTCAGCAAGGTTCAAACCGAGTTGTTCGCTTCTCGTGTGGTCAGTCGGGTTACTACTCTTCTAATTGCTCGGTTAAGCGTCCCATTCCGGCAACACCTCTCGCTGTCCATCCACAACAAGCTCCACCCGCCATTGAACCTGCGCCAAAGCGGCAAGCCGTGGGAGGTAGAGTCTATGCTTTAGGGCAAGACGATCCCAAACCTCAAGGCCCCGCCCAGGGTCCCATCACAGGTAAATGGGCTCTTTAACCTTATTTCTTGTTTTTATGTGTTTTTGCATGCTTGCTTGGTTGCATTGCTTGTTATTTGATTATTGTTTGGTTACTAATGTTGGGGTAGGAACATTGCATGTGGCGGGTCGTCCCGCACATGTATTGTTTGACTCGGGAGCTACTCATTGTTTTGTAACTCCCGAGGTTGTTGCCGAATTTGTTGGTGATTTTGTGGTTGACAGGGTTGACATGGCTGTTGTGACCCCCGGAAACCAAACCCTTCAAGCAAAGCGTTGCCTTTGGGGAGTATCTCTGGTTATAGAGGGAATGAAGTTCCTGGCAGATTTATTTATGGTACCTTTAAGAGGAAATGAAGTTATTTTGGGAATGGATTGGCTATCCGGTTATCGAGCGTTGCTTGATTGTGGAAAAGGAAGAGTTATGTTCGAGGAAAGAGGACAGCCAAGGCTGGTATTCTATGGAATCAGTCCGAGCAAGTTTGTGTCCTTAATTGCGGCTTTGAGAGTGGAGGACATATTGGAAGGCGGTGAAGCGTATCTTGTCACCATCACAGCAAGTGGCGAACCTACGTGCAATGAAATCAAGATTGAGGACATTGCCGTGGTTCAAGATTTCGAGGATGTGTTTGCGGCGTTGAAAGAATTACCTCCACCTCGGAGTAATCCTTTCAAGATTAACTTGGAGCCTGGTGCTAAACCTTTCGCGAAAGCACCGTATCGAATGGCGCCAGTGGAATTAGCGGAGCTAAAGAAGCAGATAGAAGATTTGTTGGATAAGAGATTCATCAGAACAATTTCTTCACCATGGGGAGCTCCAGTTTTATTTGTTTGGTCGTGATCAGTCAGTACATCAAGATGAAAGACTATCTCCAAATCGTACTCGGAGGGAGAATCATGTTGTTAGTGAAGCAAGTGTGCATGGACCAAGTAATCGCAGAAATGAAGACCGGCGTCAGGAAGATGGCATCCCGGAAGGACAAAGGCGAAGGAGAAGGAATGAAGCAGAAGATGTTAGGACTAGAGATGATGAAAGTGCGGGTCATGGAATAGGGCAAACCATGAGAATGTTTGGCGATGCAATGATCGAGGCAATGCAACAACGACCTCACGGAATGCCTCCACCGCCTCCAGGAATGTCGATGTTACCGATAGTGACAGCCATGAAGAATCTCAAGACTCCGTACTTTGAAGGAAGTTCCGATCCGATCGAGGCGGATCAATGGTTTAGGAAGCTGGAAAAGAATCTGGAGACTGCTATGTGTCCGGAGAATCTAAAGAAGAGAATTGGTGTATACTATCTCGACAAGGATGCGTCCGAATGGTGGGAAAGCTGTGAGCGTCAGTTGGGATGATCGGTCTCATGGGCAACGTTCAAGAAAGAGTTTGAAAGAAAGTATTTCACACCAGAGGCGAGGCTTCATCTTCAGCGTCAGTTTCTGAATTTGAGGCAAGGAGATAAGACAATCAGTCAGAGTTTATGAGGTTGCGTCGTCATGCTTTACCAGGACAAGATGATGATAAGGCAATGATCACCAACTTCATGTTTGGTGTTTGTCCAGAGTTCGAAAGTCATTTAGCTGTTGGAACTTATAACAGTCTCACAGAGTTAATCGAGAAAGCGGTAAATGTGGAGAATGGTCTAAACGCTGAGAAGGCCGCAAGGAAGAACTTCAAGCATTACCAAGGTGGGAAGAATGCGTCAAACACGGGATACTTCAGAAATAAGGGCAAGGAAAAAGCATCAGGAGAGCGAACTGAAATGTCAAGGTTTACTGGGAATTGTTTCACCTCCGGAGGTAAAGGGCATAAGATGTCTGAGTGCAAGAGTAAGAAGAAAGGCAGTTTTCAGCAAGGTTCAAACCAAGTTGTTTGCTTCTCGTGTGGTCAGTCAGGTCACTACTCTTCTAATTGCTCGGTTAAGCGTCCCATTCCGACAACACCTTTCGCTGTCCATCCACCACAAGCTCCACCCGCCATCGAGCCTGCGCCAAAGCGGCAAGCCGTGGGAGGTAGAGTCTATGCTTTAGGGCTAGACGATCCCAAACCTCCAGGCCCCGCCCAGGGTCCCATCGCAGGTAATTGGGCTCTTTAACCTTATTTTTTTTGTTTCTATGTGTGTTTGCATGCTTGCTTGATTGCATTGCTTCGTTATTTGATTATTTTTTGGTTACTAATGTTGGGGCAGGAACATTGCATGTGGCGGGTCGTCCCACACATGTATTGTTTGACTCGGGAGCTACTCATTGTTTTGTAACTCCCGAGGTTGTTGCCGAATTTGTTGGTGATTTTGTGGTTGACAGGGTTGACATGGCTGTTGTGACCCCCGGAAACCAAATCCTTCAAGCAAAGCGTTGTCTTCGAGGAGTATCTCTGGTTACAGAAGGAAAGAAGTTCCTGACAGATTTGTTTGTGGTACCGTTGCGAGGCAATGAAGTTATTTTGGGAATGGATTGACTATCTGGTTATCGAGCGTTGCTTGATTGTGGAAAAGGAAGAGTTATATTTGAGGAAAAAGGACAGGCAAGGTTGGTATTCTATGGAATCAGTCCGAGCAAGTCTGTGTCCTTAATTGCGGCTTTGAGAGTGGAGGACATATTGGAAGGCGGTGAAGAGTATCTTTTCACCATCACAGCAAGTGGCAAACCTACGTGCAATGAAATCAAGATTGAGGATATTGCCGTAGTTCAAGATTTCGAGGATGTGTTTGCGGCGTTGAAAGAATTACCTCCACCTCAGAGTAATCATTTCACGATTAACTTGGAGCCTGGTGCTAAACCTATTGCGAAAGCACCCTTTCGGATGGCGCCAACGGAGTTAGCGGAGCTAAAGAAGCAGTTAGAAGATTTGTTGGATAAGGGATTTATCAGAACAAGTTCTTCGCCATGGGAGCTCCAGTTTTATTTGTTGAGAAGAAAGATGGAAGCATGAGGTTGTGTATTGATTATCGCGGCATCAATAACATCACCATCAAGGAAAAATACCCGTTGCCACAGATAGATGAGTTGTTGGATCAGCTGAGAGGATCAAGTTGGTTTTCTAAGATTGACTTAGCATCAGGGTATCATCAGATCCCGATTGCTGAAGACGACAGCATGAAGACAGCGTTTAGAACTCGCTACGGCCAGTACGAGTTTGTTGTAATGCCTTTTGGCCTTACTAATGCACCGGCGGCGTTCATGCGATTGATGAATGAGGTATTCCATGATTATCTTGATAAATTGTAATCATATTTATCGATGATATCTTGGTACACTCGAAGACAGAGGAAGAACACAAGTCGCATATGAAACTTGTATTAGAGCGGTTGAGAAGTCAGAAGCTGTTTGCAAAGTTCAGTAAATGTTCTTTCTGGAAAAGAGAAATTGGGTTTCTAGGACATCGGGTGTCTGGAGAAGGTGTTTCAGTGGATGATGAGAAGATCCAGACTATTCAAGATTGGCCCAGACCAACATCAGTAACAGAAGTCAGAAGTTTTCTCGGGTTGGCTGGTTATTACCGAAAGTTTGTTAAGGATTTCTCATCCATAGCGAAACCTTTAACCAAGCTAACAGGAAAGGGAGTTCCATTTATATGGAGTCAAGATGTGGATAAGGCATTCACCAAGCTCAAGGAATCATTGACAACAGCACCGGTGTTAGCTTTACTTGAACAAGGTAATCCTTACACGGTATATGCGGATGCATCCAGAGTTGGGTTAGGATGCGTGCTAATGCAAGGAGAGCGGGTGATTGCCAACGCGGCAAGACAATTGAGGAAACATGAGGAGAACTACCCCACACATGATTTGGAGATGGCAGCGGTGGTGTTTGCATTACGGATTTGGAGATCGTATTTGTATGGAGAGGTAATTGAGGTCTTTACTGACCATAAAAAACTTAATTATCTCTTCACGCAACCAGATCTCAACTTGCGTCAAAGATGGTGGATGGTATTTGTAGCTGATTACGATATGAGGATTCAGTATCACCCAGGCAAGGCGAATGTTGTTGCAGATGCTCTAAGCCGGAAGAAGGTTGCAGTGGATGTTAAGAAAGAAGTGATGGCATTATCAAAAGAAATTGAGCTCATGAGTTTATGCACAATTGAGGGAGAATCTAGTGGTCCTATGGGAATGCATGCCGTGAACCAGGCGGGTTTACTTATGCGAATCAGAGAAGAGCAACAAAAAGATGAGAAGCTGATAAAAATTATCGAAGATTTGAGAAATCAAGATGGTTCAAATGCTAGCGGATATCACATTGCAGAAGATGGAACATTATTGCTCAATGGTCGGATATCAGTTCCGCAAGGACAAGGGCTTCGGGAAGAAGTATTAAGGACGGCTCATCATTCTCTCCTTAGTATTCATCCTGGAAGTACTAAGATGTATAAGGATATTCGGAGATATTTTCATTGGCCGGGGATGAAGAGATCAGTGGCTCGATGGGTGGCTATTGTCAGACATGTCAGCAAGTGAAAGTCGAGCATCAAGTTCCAGGAGGATTACTCCAGAGTTTACCCATTCCACAGTGGAAGTGGGATTTTGTCTCTATGGATTTCATTACTGGATTACCTACAGCTCGTGGTTGGTCTAATAACGCAATATGGGTTCTAGTAGACCGATTGACTAACGTGACACATCTCTTGCCAATCCGGGATACAGATAAAGTGGAAGGACTAGCAGAAATGTACATCGACAAGATTGTCAAGTTTCATGGAGTTCCCTCGGATATAGTGTCAGATAGAGATCCTAGATTCACATCAATTTTCTGGGATGCTCTTCAGGATGCTTTGGGCACGAAATTGTTCATTGGCACGTCGTATCACCCTGAAACAGATGGACAAATGGAGAGGACGACTCGAACCATAGAGGATATGCTTCGGATGTGTACTCTAGATTGGTCAGGAAACTGGGAGAAACACTTACCTTTGGTGGAATTCTCCTATAATAATTGTTTCCACGCCAGCATCGGGATGTCCCCGTATGAAGCCTTGTATGGAAGACCTTGTCGTACTCCGTTATGTTGGACAGAGACGGGAGAGCGACGAATGTTTGGACCTGCTATTGTTAATGAGACAATGAGCAAGCTGAAAATGATTCAAGAGAACATGAAGAAGGCTCAAGATCGTCAAAAGAAATATGAGGATCAGAATCGGCGTGAAATAGTATTCGAAGTTGGAGACATGGTTTATCTGAAGGTTGCTCCGCAGAAAATGAAAGGAACGTTTTGGGAAGGTTGGAAAGTTAGCTTTTCGATTCATTGGTCCTTATCGTATCATTGGACGTGGAGAAGTAGCATATCGGCTAGACCTAACTGAATATATGCGGATACCTCCTGTATTTGACGTATCATTGTTGCGTAAACATGTTCATGATTCCAATGCTATTGAGACAGAGCAAATCGAAGATCTGCGGACAAATCTCACTTACCCGAAAGGACCAATCTGAATAGGCGAACGCCGGGTACGAAAGTTAAAGAACCGAGAAATTCCTCAGGTCCAAGTTTTCTGGGGTAAGAGAAACCGCGTAGTCGTAACCTGGGAGGATGAGTCAAGATTTAAAGTTTCGTATCCAGAGTTTTTTCGTGAAGATGTAGTGATGGAAGATGGAGAAACATCGGAATCCTAAAGAATTCGAGGACGAATTCTAATAAGGAGGGGAGAATGTAATACCCCGTCTTCAGGTGAAATAAAATATTATTTTTTTAAAATAATATTTTAAGTCGTGGAAAGGAATTATTTTTAATAAATAATTCAAAGAATTTAATTTTGGGAATTTATTACGAGTTCCCAATTTATTTCTCGAAATTAATTCTTTCCGAAGACAAAATACGAAGCTAAAAAATGACGATCGAAACGGTGTTTTCTGAAAACGGAATCTGTCGGAAATTAATGTGTGATCCGTTTATATGGCGAAGCATTATTCGACAAAAAGAATTGACGGATTGGTCGAAAAATAAACATTGTATATAAGAAAAATTTATATACAATGATTTTTTTTTTTTTTTTTTGTGACGTGGTCAAATGGAGAAGAAAGATTTGGTTCACTCAATAAGAGGAAGACAAGATGGATTCGTGGAATTTGTAGCTTGAGAAATGAAGTGGCACAAGGAGATTGGTTGGTGTCACAAGGAAATTAAGTATGTGTCTAAAAACGTAGAGTCGTGGCCAAAGAAATAAAAACTGTGTTGCATATTTTTTTGTGGAAGGTAACGTGTCTGAAGGAGAAAAGGAAGAAGGGTGATTCATAACCAGCCATACCTTGTCATCCCCACGTGTTCATTTTGGAGGAGTAGGAAAGACGATTGCTTGATTATGACTCCAAATATTGAAATGAAACAAGAGGAGGTTGTGACATTTGTCACCTTATAATTGATGACCTAATGCTATAAAAGGAGCATTAATCATCTTCATTTCTCACCATTGTCGACGTGAGAAAGCAGAAACAAGGAAAAGAAAAAGGAGAGAAAAGAAAAAGAAAAAAAAAAGAAAAGAAAAGAAAATAAAAGAAAAGAGAAGAGAAAATAAAGTTTGTTTGGTTTTGAGAGTTGTGTGTTCTTCCGAGTGAAAGAGCGGACGAAATCAAGAAGGACGGATTGAGGCGCAGGCGAGGGTTTGGTTAAGCATCCGGAATCCGAAGGTCAAGCCGTGTTGTTATAATCACTGTGAGTCAGGAACAATTGTGTGCTAACTTGTTTTAAATGTAGGATCTCGACATTTCAGACGGATTAATGGCTAATGAGGGCTATACCGTTCCTTGTGTCGGTTTGTTTAAAGTTAGACAATTGTTTGACTATTATGTGATTGCTTGTGGTGCGATCTTGTTAGTGGTGTTTGGAACCGAGTACAGGTTCGGTGAACCGAATATTGGTTATGTGATTGTGTTTGAACAGAGAATTGGTTCAAGTAGTTAGCAGGTCACACCTTTCCCTTAAGCTAACGGACGACCGAAGTACAAGGGGTCTATGATATACAGCGGAGGTACGGGTTAGCTACCTAGAGGACCGCGTGTTTGAAATCCGGTGTGAACCGATCAGAGTGCACCGCTACTGGTCGGCCTGGTCGCCGCGTATGAATGAGACAGAGAACGGTGTGGATGTCTGATCATAGACTTTGTGACTATGATCAAGTATTCCGTATTTTTGGAAAGGGTGGTGATGTGATCTGCTGGGCCCTAGGAATGAGAGTGTTTATCAATTGCTTCGACTATTGCTTGTTGAATATCGTTATGTTGCTTCTTGATGGCGCATGTTGCTTGTAAGTTATTTAGGTATTCCTTGGTGGAATACTTGGATAGCCGATAATCATGTGTTATATTGCTTCGGCTTATTGCTTGTTGCTTGTTGAATCTTCCGCCCTTGCTTGTTTATTTAATTGTTGGGTTGGGTAAGCGGAAGGTTGTGCATGTTAGGTAGGGTTCTTGGCTCGCTGAGTGAAATTAGTTCACTCATCCCTCGTTGTCTAACCTTTTTGTAGGTAACCAGTAGTAAGTAAGAGCCTTAGTGTACGGAACGATAGGAGCTGGTGTAGTTTGGTCATCTTTTGCAAAGCGACTCGTTTTCAAGATATAAGTATGTATCTTTTGCTTTTTGCTGTGTCCATGGACTCTAATGTATATATTTATCGTATGTTGTGGTTTGGAACTGATAAATATGTATAATTATGTAATAAACGAAGTTATATTCGTAATGGCGTTGTTGTACTGATATTAAGTTTGTCCGACTTAACACAACTCTAATTCGTGGTACGGGTTGAAAAGCCTTAGGCCATGGCTTAGAGGTAAATGAGTTATTCCTAGACTATCTCGGGTTATAAAATTATGTTTTATAACTTGGGATGGACTAGTCTTAACCCGTCGTAACACTTCCGAGCTTTGGTATGAGTATGTCGTTTGATCATGTTCTTGTTTGATTGTTGGTCAACGGCTGACTTATGCCAGAAACGGTTCGGGGGTGTTACAGACTTAACCGTCTGGTATCTCTCAGTTCGTGCGTGCTCCTGAAACATCCCTTTCAGGCTAGTGATCATCTCAACAGGCGACTCCACGTTCTCATATTGCTTATGAAAGTCTGAGTTCATGGTAGCCAGCATGAGATAACACACATCGACCACATCATTTGAATGCTTATCCCAAGCATTCATCTCTGCATGTGGAGCATTGGGCACCGGTTTTGCAGGGAGAACATTTTCTAGGACATTTTCCTTTTTCTCCTGCCTGAGAACAATTCTCAAATTCCAATACCATTCGAGGAAGTTCGATTCATTCCTTTTCAAGGACGGATCGCAGAGAAAAGGAGTTATGCTGACATAGCTGAATCAAAAGAAAGGAAAAAGAGTTTAGTTATGATGATCAAGAAAATGAGAAATCTTAACAATTAAGAAAACTCGCATTATATTCAAAATATATTTCCTCTAAATGAATATAATAATCCAAGACACATACTTCACTAAAACTTGAGTGAGCTTTGGTTCATCGCCCAAATTTCAGTTATCTAGGTAAGCAACAACCTTGCTAATTATATCCAATATAACTCTTGGTTGTGGATAGCATCTTATGTTTTAATCCAACCCCTAGGTCTCTAAGCCCAAAACCATTTTGATAGCCTAGTCAAATAAACCAAACCTTTAAGTCATGTGGTAACGATTACCAACTGCCTTACTCATGTAATTGTGGACACATTGCTTTGGCAAGCCCATCACACAATGAAATGAGGTTTGACAGTTGACAAGATTAGGAAGACATTAAAAATTTGATATTATTGAGGAACATATCTTTTAGAACTCATACATATCAAATATGTATCTTGGAGAGTTTTAAACAAATTAAAATAACTAATCTAATTAAAGTTTTAATTATTCTAGAATGCGGGATTGGTGTCGTGATTTCAGGTTCTGAGACCGTGTCGATCGACACTACCCTAACCAAATCAATTGAGATTAATCGCGATAACCAATTAAACCAATCGCAATGACCAAGTGTCGATCGACACTACATTAGTGTCGGTCGACACAACATTAGTTTCGGTCGACACAGCCCGAAAAAGATCAGTGTCGATCGATACACTACCCTAGTGTCGATTGACAATGCATCCGCAATAAACCGATCGCGATCATCGATCAGTGTCGATCGACACAAATTCTGTATCGATCGACACCGACCAAAACCGGTTCAATCGCGATTAACCAATTTAAATAATTGAACCGATCGCGATAACCAGCTAGTATCGACCGACACATAGCGATTCAAGGAAATTCGATCTTCGATCAAAACCTAAAATTTTAATTAAGGTTAGAGCGTGTCGATCGACACAACATGTGTGTCGGTCGACACCGAAAACCCTAGAACACAATTTCAATTTTTACATGATTTACACATCAATTAAATTCACCCAATTTAACAATCATGCAATAGATTCAATTAGAACACTAGGCTCTAATATCACTGAAGGAATTCGAATAGGTTTTAAATTATATTTAACAAACCCTAATGACAAATTCTAGGCCTAAGGATCATGTGTTCATATTTAAATTGAGTCCTTTAGATAGATCTCGAATATACCTGATTGAACAAGCAGCGGAAGGGATCAAGGATTCGAGATTGAATAGCGCCTCAGATGATGCGCCTCTACTGGTATCCACACTCACACAAACTGGAAAGCCGAGATGCTAGTGCCGAGAGAGATCAAATCTCTGAAAGAAGCTCTCGGGATTTCTCTGTTTCTGCAGGTGGCTGTAAACTAGGTTTTTTACTCAAAAATTCGTGCACATATCATATATATAATGACTTGTGAAAAACCTAATTAACCATTGGTTCAAACTGATAAACCAAAATCATTATTCTGATTCAAACTGTTTAATTAAACCGTAAACCAAAATCATTATTCTGGTTCGGCCTGTTTGTTGATCGACACAACCACTTGTGCCGGTTGACACACCGTTCAGAAACACGTTTTTCATGTATATCAAATATACATTGATTTGATCATTACATTAATGATCAATCCCAATATACTTTATCCAGTTTGCTTAGGTGTGTGACCCTATAGGATCATATGATACTAGCAATGAGTTCCAAACTCATAGATTACAAGTGGCTTCTAGCAAAACATTATAATCATCTAGTATCATATGATTGTCTTATCTCGACACTACAATTTTATACTAGAGTAAATACAAGTGATTTCAGGACATTCCCAACAAAATTGTCCATGATACGGTGAAGTATGATCACCTCAAAGATGCGATGGAGGTGATGGTGGTTATGAACAGCTTTATAGAGGCTGAAAACAGAACCAAGGCCATGAAGAAGATGAATATTCTAACCCTTTTTGCGCTCTTTGTGGCTCTTTTAGCTTTCTTATTTTGTGTAATCAAGTAGTGTTTGTACTCCAACCAAATATGTAGTGTTTGTACTCGAACCAAATCAAGTAGTCTTTTGGTTTTCTACGTGTTGACCAAATACTTTAATTATTTCTTTTGTTATTTTACGTGTTC
Organism: Euclidium syriacum; assembly: GCA_900116095.1. Taxonomy (NCBI): domain Eukaryota; kingdom Viridiplantae; phylum Streptophyta; class Magnoliopsida; order Brassicales; family Brassicaceae; genus Euclidium; species Euclidium syriacum. The sequence goes on from FPAK01000004.1 coordinate 3,304,858, forward strand.
TTAGTTGTTCATAGTATCTTCATCTAATAATATTCAAGAAATATCCGACGATTCCAATATCTAGAGAATAAAACAGTTTTTTCAGCAACACTTAATCAAAACGAAAACACAGTACATCTTACTAGTACTACCAAGAACCAATACAAACTGCTAATCTTAAGAACCGAGGCTCCATGTAATGCCAATCTGATGGAAATACATTTATTTTACCCGGGAACATCTCAGAAAAAACCAATGTGTGACTCTTCCAAAAGCAAGAGTCACACATCTCACATATTTTCACCAGCTCTCTAGAAAGCATCCATCTCCCACCCTAACTATAATCATGATAGTTAAGGGTAAACATGCATTTGAGAACTCCCCGACAATCGGTTTGATTTGTCTTTTCCCTGAAAAATTCAATATTTTTAGGGTCCCACGGTCTACTATCCCAAACCGCCATCTTCTTTCTCTCCTTTCGGACAAACTCTCGGCGTAGATTCACCAAGCGGCCATCAAATTGATCACATAAAGCAATTATTCTCCTTAGAGATGCATACACATATAGGGCTCGATCCTATCCTCTTACCGTTCATTCTGGAATCATAGAAAGCCCTTCATCGAATTCTCATACTTGGAAGAAAGAACTAGCTTCTCTCTAGAAGATCGCCGACGCATTCCGATGAAGATAACACATCATATAAAAATCGGAAATATCTTTGTTGGTAATACCGGGTTCCCATAGTTTTATGCTTAAGAGGTCAACTCCTTGGTAAAATAACTCTTCATTCATGAGATTCCTTAAGGTACGACAAGTAGCTTTTGCGCGACATAGATCTCCGAATGAGTTCTCAGAACGGCTTCTAATAGCTCTGGTGGAAGTGAGAGGAGTGGAAATGGTAATTTTCCTCGCCATCCTAGAATGTTCACTCTCGTTCTTCGACAAACTCTTCGGTTTGAGGATGAGACGGAACCCATAGTAAATTTCATTTCAACTTATGGATCCGTTTAGGGAAAGACGAAGAGGAGGATAAGATGAAAAGACGATTCATTTTCTCTATTTTCTCTCCACTTCAACCACTCTACAAGTTTCTTCCTATCACATCATTACACATGCGAAAATTTTATTATTTGGTTTTGAAAGCTACATTATTACTATTATAGTTATTATTATTGTTATTTTAATAATTAAATATCCAGAATATCATAATTTCTCTGATCTAAACTTAGATAGTTATTCTTAATATTTCATGTAATAATACAACTTCATGATATAAGTAATACAAAAAACTTAGTTATTTCTAATATTACGAGTATTACATGGAGAATTTCAAAGGGATTGCTTATGGTTTCACGAACTTGAAAGTATTTGTGCCTATTTAGAGGATCCAAGACAATCAATTTCATATTTTTCATGTTTTAGTAGTTAATTCAATCATAATCCGACACAAATTTTAAGTTTATAAATCGAAATCGATTTAGCTAGTTTTCGAACTCGAAGACGCGATTTGGATGGGTTTCGACGATAACCGGGCTTTGATTTCACTTTGATCATGACAGAGATTTCCAGTTTCACAGAATTTTTGGAAGACGAGGACGATTAGCTCAATCAAGATTTCTTAGGGATATCGTTGGAAAAAGAAAAGATTAGGAAATTTTTTCAAGTCTTTGACCTGAGAATATCCATGACCCGACCCAATTACAACGGATCTTCGTGGTTGGGTTTGTAAATAGCTAAGTCTATCCCTGGTTTTATAGACATCTCACACATTTTTCGATTTAATTTAGATGGCAAATAAATGAAATATTAGGAGAGTATTTGAGATTTTTTTATAACAAGTGGAGCATTTTGGCAATTGATTCGTTGTGATGAGTCCCATAAAAAAAAACCTCAAAACTCTCATTAACAGTAGTTATATCTTTCTGTAAAACCTTATACCTAAAGAGAGACTCATCAGAAGTGTCGACCCTCAGTTTTAGAAGTTCACAAGTTAGAGAGAAAAATGAGACAGTTTTCAACAATTATTTTGAAATGGGGTTGTTTTTCCTTATATATAATATGGGCCTAAACCAAAATAAATCCCTAATGAGTCTAAAAGGTCAAACTCTTGTTGGGCTAAAATATTTTGAACTATGAGAGTATTACATGAGGTCATATCAAATTCTGATGAGGTCACCAAACCAAACAAAACCCAAGAAAATTTACCCAATGTCAAAGTAGCTTCAATGAAAATTTTTAATACCATGTGACTAAAAGAAAGGTACGTGATGCGTGAAGTTATCACCACAAATTAACTGCAAGTGCACAGTGTACAGTTGTAATATTTAGGTTATCGATCCCACAGAGAGTTATGGTTAGTTTGGATTCAGATGCAAATGTAACCGAACTATGACAATTGTAATATGCTAATGACTTGTGATGTGTTGCAAACTTTAAAAGAAACATTAGATCTAAGGGAAATCAGTTGGGAAAACTCAAGATCACGGTTTATTGGTGACTTCTTGAACTCTAAACACTTTGAAATACTAGATCCTATTGGTGTACTAGAAAATAGCCTTTATTTAAATCCCTAAATCTCAAATCTCTTTGGATTGTCGCTGGAAGTAAATAAGCTTTAATTTGAACAAGTTAGATTTGTTCACAATATGTCTAAACAAACTCTCGTTTGATTTAGAACGCACCTTGCTCACTACAGACTCTTCCGGCGTCTCTATCTCCGTCTCCGGTAGAAAGATCGACCTTGATGATCTAAAAGTGGTTAATTACGTCACCTCTAAATATGAAATACTGTTTGTAGTGAAGAATCACGTGGCTTATTCCACAAATCAAAACCGTTTAGAATGATCCTTTGTAAACCCTTTGAAAACCCTAGATCTAATGAATAAACTACTCATACATGGTTTTATTAAAACAAATCATCTTTTTATGAATGAAGTGCATATGAAACGAATTAGACAATAGAAGATCAGAGGTTCACGAAACTCAAATGAGAAAGAACACTTCTCTAACCTTCTTCAGAGTCTAGAACAATGATAAGAACAATATCTAAAAGCTAAAACAATGGAAACAGAAAGCAAAGAGAAACTTGTATTGCTCTGAGTTCTTTTGGGGTGCGTGCCTCTTCAAGTGCTTAAGAGGTGCTTATATAAGTCGTGAATGAGTCTTAGGGTCTAGGGTTCCGAGAAAGGCCCGATAAGAAAATCTTCGAAATTAAGACGGCGTCACAGTCGATCGACTGTAGCTCTTCCAGTCGGTCGACTCGGGGCTCGCGGTAACATTTCTTCATTTTGGCTCCAAATCATCTAAGTCTTCTCAATTCACGTGGAAACTTCCATAAAACCTTCATTTTAGCTCTTTTTGCTCAAAGTGTCTTTTGCTAGTAGATCCTGCATAAATACTCAAAACATGCTACAAAGACTCCATAAAACCTACTATATCATGGTAGAAAACCGGTAAAATCCATGATACATCAAACTCCCCCAGACTTAAACCTTTGCTTGCCCTCAAGCAAATAATCAAGGCTGCTAGGTAAAGTTCTAATGACTTTGGGAACCCATTTGGGAAATCACATAAGCGAAAAGTTTATCAATGCCAGAAACAATCAAATCAAGACCAACTTGTACATTCCCTATCAACTCAACAATCTTTCATGCATTCCCCACGATTTACAAGTCAATCAATCCAAAGCATTACAGCTATTTCAAAACCATAGAAGTACTGCCCAAGGAACAAGTTCCTTCCCTTTTCAATATCATAATAAGAAGTCATAAAATTACTTCACTCTCCCCCAGACTTATTCATTTCTTTATCTTTTGAAACTCTCAAGGTTTAAGCGAATAGTGGTATTATAGGAAATTTTCCTAACCTCGCTGTCAACCAAGTTCTCAAAGGTTCAAATGCATAATGGTATCGCAGGAAATTTTCCTAACCGTATAGATCCCGAGCTTCTAGTGACGAATAATTGGCGTCCTAAGGAATTTCCCTCTGCCTCATCAGTAGGTTTTAGTTAAAAACGGATTCTTTTCATTAAAATAAGAGAGAGTGGAATGCTATAGATATCCAGACATTCTCATTATGACTTTGAACGAGGACTGACCCATATAGTTATGAAAGTGCAATAGCTCAGACTTACATGGATTTCATGACTCAAGGATATGGGTATTTTCTGATTGATTGAATTGTGTCAAGGTTTTCCAATAGTCATAGACTCTAACTGTGTTCCTGCATCAATGTTCTCAAGTGTGAAACAGAATGTGATTAGTTTCCCGGATTAATCATTGTTCCATCGACGGTTTGACTCGATAAAAACAACTAAGAACAAGGCGAAAAACCATGAGATAAACAACAAGAATTTCATTAGCATGGATAAACTCCCCTAGACTTAAATTACACTGTCCCGGTGTAACAAAAGAAGATATCCGAAATGAATTTGTAAAAGGATCGAACTCGGTACCATGGAATTGAAGTCGGCCGACCATTTTGAGAGGTCGGTCGACTCGGGTAGCGTATAGTCCAGTTTTTCTCAATCTCCTCGCCTGAAAAACAAATCAAAAACACCTAAAAATAAAAATAAACGTACCTAGTGGGTTCCCTCCCACTCAGCGCTTGTTTATAGTCAATAGCTTGACTAAAGTTGGCGACTATGGCTGAGGTGGAGTGGAAACAGTGCTTCTAGCATCCACTTTGATGATAGGTGGGGGTTGGTCGTGCTCATGAGATGGTTGCAAGGGCAACTGGAAATACTTTCGTACTGCGACCTCCAGACGTGTAAAGAATGATCGTCCGAGGATGAACTTCTCTTCGGTTAAATCGATCGAGCGGAGTACAACAAAATCTGTGATGACTGGCACTTTGTTAACGCGCACTGTGATATTTCGGATTAATCTCTTTGCTACACAGAGGGTTCCGTCTTCTGTCCTCAGCATGAAATCACATTTTTCATGTTCTCCCCAAGTTGTTGCAAGGGTGGCAGATACTATATTGACTTCGTTCCCGTGAATAACAACTGAGTTGGGGCACTTCTTGTTGTTTATAGTGCAGTTCATCTGGATAACATCATCTTCATTACTTCTAAGGTTCAACTTCTTGGCTTCCACTTCATCATGTGTGTGAAATAGCTTGTTGTCTTGCTGCGAATTGAATTCCTTCTCCAGAGAGCAATGGTCGGCCGACTGTGAGTACGGTCGGTCGACTCGTGTATCCGTTTGATGTTCGCCAACAGCAATCGGATGTTGTATTGCCTTAGTTGTAACCAGTGACTGGGCTGTCTTCATCATGATGAGATCATTTGCATTTTGGAATGCAAGATTTCTCACTCTGCCAAAAAGGGTTACTAATCTGGTCATCTGACTCTGCATAGATGTCACAAGCTCCTCCACTACTCTCTCTAGTGCCTTGAATCTTTCTTCCTTCACGAATTGGAAGTAATGTGGTGGTAGTGGAATCTGGTTCAGTGGTGGTGGCCGGTCGTAACTGTATGCTGTAGAGGTGTCCTGAGTTGTTGACTGCGGATGATGGTTAATGATTCTCCCTTCCGGCTCTGTTCTGAATGCATGATTGGCTGTAGCTGTACTTGCTTCGTTTTAAAATTGTGTTGAGGCACTCGGAACAGCTTTTTGCAGGGGTCCTATCTCCTTAAATTGGATTGAATTGATCGTCATGAACTAGTTTTTCCCTTTTTGGATGAGCCCTATTGATTCCTCAACAACCTTCTTTGTTCCTTTGATCTTGTTTACGTACTGCAGGTTTTTTTCTAGTGACTTCACGTCCTGCATCTTGGGGCTGGTGATGCTCATACCCGAAGGGTCCTTTGCTTTTACCTTCTGCTCGATTATGCAAAATCGTCATTCTCTTAAGTGCTCCCTTTTTGTCAAGAGATGGTCTTCTTTTGAGTGGCTCCACAATCCTTAATAGTCTAGGATTGGGTGTTCTTCCTTGTGGTTGGATTCTGAAGTTGGAATGGAGGATCGGTGCGAAACAACTTCGAAAGAGATTAAGTGCTCCTTTGCTCGAGGTGTCGAGTCGATCTTCTCTCAGTGAGAGACAGTCGTCTCCATGGCGGTCGGTTGTCTTCATGGCCAGGTGATGCGTGAAGTTATTCATCCAAAATTAACTGCAAGTGCACAGTGTACAATTGTATTATTTAGATCATCGATCCCACAGAGATTATGTCGAGTTTCGATTCTATTAGAATGCAATCTATCTGGTAACTAGTTGTGTAACTTATGGATTAAAAACGCTAGACTTAGGTAAATCGCGGGTAATATGGGCCATGCACGAAATTGAATGTTGCTCTACTCTTAAACTCAAAAGGCAAATGTATACAATACAAAATCTCTTTGCGTATTGCACTATAAATCAACCAACATATCATAAAGGATGCTTTTCAACCTAATTAGCTAATGCATGCATTGGGAATAGATTTGATTGTTCATGATCTTCCAAGCCAAACTCTCGTTTGTACAAGGACGAGATCACCTGCTAAAAACAAGGCTCCGGGTTTAGAGTAAAATGGGTGTATGATGCAACAAACCCTAAAATTCAATATTCTAAGTCATCAAGTCAAAATATTGTATGAATTAATATTAAAGCAGAGAGTAGTCATGAATTCAACAACAATTCGTGCACCTAATGACCCATAAAACCTTTGACAACGTAGATCTAACTAGGGAACTACTCACACATAGCAAACAAACCAACCATAATCATTAATATCAAAGGTTTGCAATATGAAAGTGAAATCAAAAGAGATCAGAGCAAAACGTGGCTCTCTTTCTATAAAACCAAGAGAACAGCGGTACAAGAAAACCTTCACACAAGGGTGCTCCATGAAAACAAGATCTAAGTAATTTTTTGGTGATTTTTGGTAAAGAGATGCTTGAATGCTTCAAAAGCTTGATGGAAGTCGTCTCTCTCTTTTTCCTCTGCTTAAGGTCGAATATATAGTCTCTCTAGGTCATGCATGAGTCAGCCAAGAGGTTCTAACAATTAGGGTTTCGAAAAGAAAGCCCAAAAAGAATTTCCATATTACTAAACCGGCCTCTGAGTCGGTCGACTTCCTCTTCCAGTCGGTCGACTCGGGCTTCGGTTTATTATTCTTCATTTTAGCTCCAAATCTTCTAGATTCTTGCAAAACACCTCAGCATGTGAAATCTTCCATTTAACTTGTATAAAATGCAGAAAAGACTCTAAAACAGCATAAAATATCATCGTGAAAACTGGTAAAAATATCAGTACATCAAATTCCCCCAGACTTAGCTTTTGCTCGCCCTCGAGCAAATAAAAAGCAAGTTAGTGGTCAAAAACGAATCCGGTTTACCGTGATCAAGCTATCAACTTTCAGCAACCATTTCTTTCATTGTGACATCTCCATCAGCTGACCAATACGCTGACCAATTTGTATTCACCAATGAAAAACTTTTTAAGAACAAATCAGAGTTATCCCAACCACAATGAAAACCATATTTCAGATACCATCAAAGCAACTCATTCCACTGTCATCACATGGCCGGAAATGCTTATCAATCCTCACCTATTCTAGCACAAGATGGTCTTTTCGCTCTCCCCCAGACTTATCCTTTTTTAATCATTTAGTTTATAACTCAAAACTTCTCAAAGTTTAGGCGAATAATGGCATCGTAGGAAATTTTTCTAGCCTCGCTGTCAACTGAGTTCTCAAAGGTTCAAATGCATCATGGTATCATCGGGAATTTCCCTAACCGCATAGATCATGAGCTTCTAGTGATGAATAATTGGTGTCTTAAGGAATTTCCCTCTACCTTATCACTAGGTTTTTACCAAATACAAACTTTCATCAAACTGTCTTTAAGGAGAGCTGAAGATCGAAAATTATGCTTGTGAACGAAGATTTAGCAAGACATAATGGCAGATGTGATAAACGAAATGATACAGACTTAACTGTATTGTGCTCTGGCATTGCTGAAAAACTTAAGAAAATCACATGGGTCTACTCCGTATTGTATCTGTCAAGCTTTCTGGATTTCCATATGGTTGGTCTTTGTCAATACTGCTGAGTCACTCAATCATAGTTAAAGAAGGTGAAAAGTGATAAAAGCATCATATAAAACAACAAAAAGTTCACCAAAGATCCATAAAACAAAAGAAAATGATAATATTCCCTCCCCCAGACTTAAATTTCACTGTCCCAGTGAAACCAAGTCAAGATAAAAGTGCAAAGACAAATCCAGAAAAATAAAAGTAAATGCGGGAAATAAAATGATAGAACCGTGTCTAATCGTGAAGACTTCGAGTGCGTCTCCTCTCAGCTGTAAGGTCAAAGTCGTGAGATGAACTGGTGCCTCCAAAGAAGTGTGGTGGTACGTGGCTCATCATCATCGGATCATCCCGGAAACTCGTCAAGTTGCTCGGTGCTGTGGAAAACTGCATCGTCTCGCCTCTCTGTGCCACAGTCGACCGACCCAAAGTAAGGTCGTCCGACTCGGTCTCCGCATCATCATCATCTCGTCGGTCCTCAGTATCTCTGGCTCTCTGCGGCTCTGGTACTCTCCTGGTTGGCTCGTGGACTCCTTGGTCAGACGAACAACCTGTGAAAAACGAATAAAACCAGCGAGCAATCTTGTTCTTCCTCCTGTGGCGCTCCATCTTGTAGTCGTACTTCACCTCTGGACTCGCTTCAAATGGTGGCTGCTTGGGTAAATCGAAGAAATCTGGCATTCCGCCAGTAGAGAATCTCGCTCCAGCAAAAGGAAAGTCATCAGCTCGGTGTGAATCACGCGGCTGGGATGAAGAAGTGAGCGGTGGCTGGGCAGCGCGTCTGGTGTGGCGAGGTGGGGCATGCATTGCCTCTGGTAGCAATGTCGGGGCAGCGGCTATAACCGTCAGCAGATCAGCAGGTGGGTGAAACCCAATATCCTCCAGTGAATCGAGTCGAACATGACCCTCATTCGAGAGGCGGAACAGAGAAGTCGCGCCATCATCCCGAATAAACTCGTACCATCCTCGCATACGGACAATCTCAGAATGATCAAGTGAGGCCTCATCTAGAGTGATCTTCGTCGCATCGGCGGCCTCCTTGGTGAATAGGTCAAGTGGTACCTCACACCACTTCATGATGGGAGTCAAAAGGCTCCCCACAGTATCCTTCTTCTGGGAGGTAGCGTTTCCCAAGAAGACATGACTCCTCGTGTTAACCAAATGGCGTGCAAAGAGGGTACCCATGCGTGAAGTTATTCACCCAAAATTAACTGCAAGTGCACAGTGTACAGTTGTAGTATTTAGGTTATCGATCCCACAGAGAGTTATGGCTAGTTTGGATTTAGATGCAAATGTAACCGAACTATGACAATTGTAATATGCTAATGACTTGTGATGTGTTGCAAACTTTAAAAGAAACATTAGATCTTAGGGAAATCAGTTGGGAAAACTCAAGATTACGGTTTATTGGTGACTTCTTGAACTCTAAACACTTTGAAATACTAGATCATATTGGTGTACTAGAAAATAGCCTTTATTTAAATCCCAAAATCTCAAATCTCTTTGGATTGTCGCTGGAAGTAAATAAGCTTTAATGCGAACAAGTTAGATTTGTTCACAAGATGTCTAAACAAACTCTCGTTTGATTTAGAACGCACCTTGCTCACTACAGACTCTTCCGGCGTCTCTATCTCCGTCTCCGGTAGAAAGATCGACCTTGATGATCTAAAAGTGGTTAATTACGTCACCTCTAAATATGAAATACTGTTTGTAGTGAAGAATCACGTGGCTTATTCCACAAATCAAAACCGTTTAGAATGATCCTTTGTAAACCCTTTGAAAACCCTAGATCTAATGAATAAACTACTCATACATGGTTTTATTAAACAAATCATCTTTTTATGAATGAAGTGCATATGAAACGAATTAGACAATAGAAGATCAGAGGTTCACGAAACTCAAATGAGGAAGAACACTTCTCTAACCTTCTTCAGAGTCTAGAACAATGATAAGAACAATATCTAAAAGCTCAAACAATGGAAACAGAAAGCAAAGAGAAATTTGTATTGCTCTAAGTTCTTTTGGGGTGCGTGCCTCTTCATGTGCTTAAGAGGTGCTTATATAGGTCTTGAATGAGTCTTAGGGTCTAGGGTTCCGCGAAAGGCCCGATAAGAAAATCTTCTCAATTAAGTCGGCGTCACAGTCAGTCGACTGTAGCTCTTCCAGTCAGTCGACTCGGGGTTCGCAGTAACATTTCTTTATTTTGGCTCCAAATCTTCTAAGTCTTCTCATTTTACGTGGAAACTTCCATAAAACCTTCTTTTTAGCTCTTTTTGCTCCAAAGTGTCTTTTGCTAGTAGATCCTGCATAAATACTCAAAACATGCTACAAAGACTCCATAAAACCTACTATATCATGGTAGAAAACCGGTAAAATCCATGATACATCAGTTCAGCACAACAGTAGAGATCTTGTTACACACATAGAACTTGGAGCAACAATTAGAACCACTCAAGATGTGAATAATATCCAAGAGAATTCCAACCCACCCGATTTAGAAATTTATGGAGGAATTTCCACGTTTCAGCATCAAGGAAGCTTAACCTCGAACATGTTAAGTTATATGGACTTCCAATATAAAACCAATTGGTTGTAAGTAGAATGACCCATGTTCCTTTACATACTAGTTGAGATTTCTTCCAACTTATGATGTAGAACATTAATTCTTAATACGTCCCCTCGAGATAATGGCTCTTTTTCCATTGATTTTGATATGTTCGGACATGGATCGACGACATCAATTTTGGGTTTGGGTTATCGATGGTTGGACCAACTTTGGGTCGGATCGGGTTGGAATATTTTGATCGGACTCTGATACCATGTTAAGTTACATGGGCTTCCAACCTAAAACCAATTGGTTGTAAGTGAATTGACTCATATGCCTTTATGTACTAATTGAGATTCCTTTGAACTTATGTGGGAAATTAACTCCTAATATAACCAACCAAGGAAAGTCTATTTACTTGATTGTAGATGGAGCTCATAACATCAAGAATGCATTAGATAATGTACTAGAGCTGCAAGATTCCCCCATTTCAAATTGTTTAGCCAATAAGGACCAATTGGAGCAAGAATACGTTTTGGAAACTTAGGACGTAGAGGAACTTACAAATATCAACTATGACATATCAAGGACTACCAATATGAAGACTTCACTGAAGATCACTCAAGGAATGCACTAGAACAATAGAAGTCTGAGCTAGATTCATTTTAACCTAACTCGCATGAAACCAAGGTATTTTCGATTATTGACATATTTTCAGGTATACTAGGAGAGGCTAGAAGCTTCGGTCGACTTATGAGGTTCTAAAAGATCGCCTGAAAAAGTAGAAACATCACACCTTTGATGATATGGAATATAGAAGCTTAAATTGAGTTTACCCTTTTCTTCTTCACATCGTCAATATCCTTGATGCAACACCTCTAAATGTGTTGCATCAAGCCTCAATTATGTATCGTTTGATTTGGCTCACAATCTTCCTCTTTTTTACTGAGTTTTATAATCCAAACTCATCTGTTAAAATACACAAAAACTATCATACCACTTAACATATCATATCCCCAACTAAAAACTATGAAAAAGAAAATTAATTGGCAAGATAAGTTCAACATTGAAAATTGTTTAACACATATATAAAAATAGCAAATCCTAGTACTTTATGCATGAACCGATCGAACGAACGCGAGCAAAGGAGAGGTCAGCCGATTGTTTTTGAACCTATAAGAAACAAAGTTTATTGACGAAGGTGGCTGGCCCTTTCCCATAGATCGATAATTCCACTGTCTCGGCCCAAATTTAACCAGATAGACCAAGTTGGGTATGAATTGACCCGATTTGATTCACTATTCACATATTTAGTATTTATGCCCATTAAACATATATTGTCTAAGATTCACACAAGCTTTTATTTTCTAAAAGTTCTCTAAGAATCTAAGGTTCTTATCTTAAAATTTGTATTCCTTTTAAAAAATTGAGTATTTCCTTTAATGATTTCAAGTCTTTCTTCTGTTTATTTATATTTTCTTTCCATGATTCATAGCATGCCATGAATCGTAGAAGTTTAATTTATTTTAGCAAGCCAAAATTGATGTGTTTGAACTAGTTCACTTTTAGCCAATGTACAAACTTCTAACGGACAGTTTTCTTACCTCTAATGGATCAAAATGCTATGGTCAACAATGTATTCACGAGAAGAGGTATATACCTAATGGGTATGAATCTACTAAATGAATTGTGTGGACTGTCGTGGATGATGGTTTGTTTAAAACTGTGAGTGTGATAGAATCATATTACAAGGAAGTATGTTGGAATTCTATGCCAACATTTTTGGTTTTCCAATGAAAGATAAGCGATCTCATTTTTTTGTGCGTGGAAAATCTTATGAATTATTTTTGTATATCATTCAAAATATTTTTGACATTCGAAAAACTGAGAAGCACCCTTAGTTTGAAGTGCATGTTGATATCCCAGACAACATGCTAGTCAAGTTCCTTATATAGATTCGCGTTCGCAAATGGAGTTCTTTCAGACCCAAGATCCTAAGTCCTGAGATGACTGGTGTGTTTGACGTGTGTTACACGAAGTGGATGCCTACTACAAACAAAACATTTGTAGGACTGTGCCAAGCTGCTTCACAAGCTCTCCAATCATATGCCAGAAGTTGTTGGAACAAGGATGCTAAAGTGGAGAGCTTATGTGACGGGGATAAGTGCCTTGACGCGCACATCTCTGAAGATATATTTTTTTTTAACGAAGATATTCTTAGAGAGATTTGGAGATCCTGAAGGACAAAAAGCTAACCTAAAATAATAGGAGTATCCCATTGATATAATAAAGGGATCATATAGTTGTATTTGGGTTAGCAATCAAGAAAAAGAAAAAGAGAACAAAGAACTAAGAGTTTTCAAAGTTAAGAGAGTTGAAGGGTTTCTTTGTTATAGGGTAAAACTGTGATCTGAAATAGAGATTAGCATGTGTTAGATTAGAAGTTATATCAATTACAAACTAGAAATAGTAGTTGTGTAAACTGAGTTTAAAAGCATTCTAATAAAGAAGAAAACTCGGTATTCCAGGATTTTGCTGATCTTGCGAGTCCGTTAGCTTTTTAAAAGAGAATCGATTTGTGTTAAAGAGAGGTTCAATCTGTGATGAGGTATTAAATTGAACAACAATTTTGCAAGTATTGGTTCGATTTTTGCAAGTTTAAGAGAAACGCAAAATCACTGAAAAAGAAAGGAAAGGAAAAGCGAATTCGAGTTAGCTTTGGTACAATAAAATAAAGTTTATGAGTGTAAATTGAGTTTGGGTGTCGAGAATTGATGAAAACACCAAACCATTCTGTTTTAGTTTCTTACTCTTTTATGGTTTCACAATTTTGTTGGGAATATGTTGATTTAGCTTAGTCATATTCATAAGAAAAAACCAAAATTTGTGTTCGTCGTATAATGGTGGTGACGAGAACAATGCTGTTTCGTGATTATTTTGTTGGATTGTCTAATGTGTCTGGAATGATGATGGTAGCCATTTAAGCAGTGACGAAAACATTTGGTTTGAGTTGAAAAATATCAAGTGGAATTTGTACACTCTCTTTCTCATAACTCAGCTGCGTAGGGAGAAACAGATGCAAAGACAATTATTATACTCCCATGCAGGATTTCTAATCATTCAACAAATATGGTAGATTGTGTTTGCATCTGTTTCGCCCTACGCATATGAGTTCTGAGAAAGAGAGTAAAACAGAGTGTGTCCAAATTCCATTTGATATTTTTATCCAAAAAGACACGTTCTCTTAGGATAGTGTCCCATTTCATTGAGATTCTTATTGAAACTTTAAGCCTGACACCGTGTTTATCGCTAGACAAACACAGAGACAAATCAAATCCTAAATTGACACCCAAAACTGAATATGTTTAAAAAATTAACGTGGGGGAGGTTGGATTTCACTTCATGTGGTAATAGCTAAGACAAGTTTTGGTTCTGTGTGGTTTTAGCCCTGATGTGGCTACAGACAGATAACTAGATAAGTTTCCAAGGTACACATAAAAGGGACAAGGGACGCCAGATTAAACGTGATCGATTTTTACATTTATGAGGCAAAAGGGAGGTAGAAAAAGTTCCCAAGGTTGTAGCTACTAGGAAACCTATATGAGGAGAGACTTAAGGAAAAGGAGCATCACTAGCTTTCACAAATCTGCCTTTGACACGCAACCTCGTGTCAGCTCTTGCTTTCCTCGATTCATACCTTATCGTCTTATCATATCTGTTGTTGCCCAGGGATCCAACAACAAGATGGCAGATACGTATTACGAATTTAACAGAGAAATATTATCCAAAGGGAAAGAAAGTAGCAGCATTATTACCTTCTTGTTTTCCTCTTTTCCTTGTAACGCTGCATTGCATCGCCTCTGTTCTGCGCCAGTCGCTCCAGATCCGCCTTCGTTGCAACTAGTCTTGAGGTCTTACAACTAGTGCCAGCTATATGTTCCGTGAAATGCAAGTCACCGGAACAATTAGAACCTTTCTCGGATCCAAATGTAACTGGCAGATTGTTGCTCTGAGATGTTCCTGGTCCTATACCTGAAGCTGTGCGATTGTAGTCATCCTGCACAAATTAAAATACTAATTATTATCACAATATGTCACTGTAGGGTCACATTTAGGTTGCCTACCACATCAACATCACAAGCCAACAACTTGTAGCTAAATCATAACTTAGGTTTCATGTCCTCAATTTATCTATAACTGTCTACAGCAGTTTCTGAGAAAGAACTGGAGATACGAACCTATGATGAATTTTCAAACACTACTTTTCAAGGCTTCACATAATTCAGAGTGTAATAGGTTGAGGACAAAGCGTCGGATGAGAAAGCTGAAGCTAAGTATTACCTGGCAAATATCTTTAGCACTTTTTGCGATGGAAGGACAAGTTTGATTGCTTTGGTCCACGAAGTTGTTGATTTTGAAAGAAGCAGCACCTTTAGTCACATACGCAGTTCCTATTCGGCTCGTGTCCTCAGGCCCCCTTGACTGTCCCAAGTTAAAATCCCATATCTGGCAAGTTCACCCACAGGTTAAGACATTTCTCAAAGAGTGACTATATTTGTCATACTAGCTCATCAACAAACTGACCCACGAGAGAAACCTTAACTGTCAAAAGCAGCCCATGGCCAAGAAATCAAAAGAGGGATAAGCCGAACCTGTGTACTTTGGCTACCAGTAGGATTAGTAGAACTAGCATTCCATTTCAAAGATGTAAACGGCGTCGTTGAAGGCTCCTGGGTAACTCCAGCTCGGCCATTGATCTCCTCTTCATCTCTTGCCCATCCCAATCTCTCAGGCATCTCCGGGACCATAATCCCCTCTCCTCCTTCTCCGTCGTCTTTATCGCAATCTCCATCGCTGTCGTCACCACCGGCGACACCATTCTTGAGCAATTCCTCAAGCTGCTTGCACAACACCTGCTTATACCTCCCGCAGCTAGAGCTGCGTCTCTTAAATCTCGTATCGTTGGGAACGGGAACGATCAGTTCCTGTACAGGGTTAGATCCTGAAACCCATGAATCTAACTGCATCCCGAAATTCTCCATCATCATCATCATTGGTACTTGGGTTTCTTCTTTCCTACCTTCCAGATCGAGTCCCCATAAGGCGGCAAGCTCCAAAGCCGATGGACAACCCGAGAACCCTTCCACGGCGGATCGGACATGGGCGTCGGAAACGGAGCAGCTTCCGTGCACGTCCCAATCGCACTCCTGGCACAACACGAGGTTCTCGGTGAAACACCGAACGGAGACTGGCTCGCTACCGCAATTGTCGCAGATCTGAGAACGCACGTGCTTCTTCGACAGGAGGTTCGCCGTGTGCACGTGCTGGTCGCAGGGCAGGCACAGCTTGGCCGTATCGGCTCTACAGAACAGAACCGCCGTCCGCTCGCCGCAGAAATCGCACGGCACTCTATCGGAACTACCCATGGATAGCTCGAAACCCCTAAAAGCCGTCTCGAGAACTCCAACTCTCAACTCTGTTTTCTCAATCCAGAAATTTTAAGAAGAACAAATTCGAATCAAATCGGGGAATTATGCAGAGATTATGGACGGTGGAAATGTTGATCAAGCTACCGACCGAAAGAAGATGACAAATTCATTTCTCACGTTTTCCATTTCGGACTGTGTTTGGGCTTTGTCAAAGATTTGCAGATAAATCTTTGGAGTAAAGAAGACAAAGAAAGCCGTTCAAGAAAAAAGAGAAGACAAAGAAAAAGCAAACAAAACGCTAGTCCGATTAAATGTATCTCTAATTATTGTGCCAATTAAAATATAGTAGGGTTTGGTGATCTATTCTTGTGTGCTGCGATGTATGTACGATCAAGTGGTGTTGAGATCTGACGGTGTAACGACGTACTGGGGGAATCGCCATTATTTGACGGCCAACCTTTAGCTTGAGGTACTGTAGGTAAGAGAATCTATATGAAAAATATCTTATCTACTTTTAAGATTTAACTTTATTTATTGTTATTACGTTACCTTTTCTAATCGTTATAGACTTATAAAGGGTAAGGTAGATCATAGCACATGAGTTTTTTTAATTAACTCATTCCCTAAATAGCAATACCTAATCTTGTACCTTTCGATTAGAATTAGTCAATTAGAAGTGTTATCTTAACAATTTAATAAATTTATTAGATACAATATGCGCCATGCACAGATTGAATATAATTATTTCATGACAATGAAAATATTAATAGTAGTTTTTTCATATCGAACAGCATTCTATCAGTGAAACAATTACAACATATTAGTGGAATGAAATCAAAATTTTTAAAGTGGTGGGTCGGTTTGAAATGGAAATGTATGTCGATGTTAAAAAGCGTACGTTTTTATATGACTGGTTCAGATTATACCCTATATGGTATGATTTGTATAAGTGGCATAATGTGTATATTTCCATAGTCTAGTGTGATAAAGAAAACTAGTACACATTATTAAACATTGGTATTAAAATCAGCATATATATAATGAAAGAATAGTTTTATAAGGTAGTATAAATAAAGAAAGTGTGATCCTAGTAGAAAACATAAATCAACACTACTTGAGGTTGATAAACACTTCTTTAAATAATGATATAGAAAAAAAATTTATTTATAAATACTGCAAGTGCACAATTTAATGCAATGTGGTATAGAAGGTATCGAATCCACATAGACTCTTTAAGAACACAATAAAATACAGTTTCTATTTAAGTTAGGTAATCAAAAATTAAAGTAAAACAATTAAATGAAAACGCGATAACTTTTAAGTTTTTAAACTGATGAGAGAGAGGCTAGGTTTTCACGTTATCCGTGGGAAATTGGGATTGAAGCTAGGGAAATCTCTAAGGTGCTATTAAGTTTAGTTCTAGAACACATACCTCTTATAAATAGAAATCTAGCTTCTGCTGTGAGATCTACCTATGTTATTTTGCTAGAAATCCAAATTTCTTTATGAAATCTTACACTTTAACATGCAGTGAATTTCAGTTTGATAAGTTCACAATCTTACTAACCCAAATTCCTTTGTGATTAGGATAGATTGCTCATCTAGATTATGTTCCAATTAGAAAGACTCAACTTTCGTTGTAGGATTTCTAATCTAAAAGCTTAACTTTGGTTAGCTACTCCAAATTCAGCTATTATGCACAAAACAGATGAAGAACTTCTATTGATTATCCTAGTTTAATTCCCTAGTCAATTCATCCTTTTATCCCTTGGAAACTGTGGGTACCAAAACCACACTTAAATTTTTAGGTGATTTAAATAAGGGAAAGACCAGAGGGCTGAATCTCGTTTGAGCCTAGATGAATATTGATGAATAACAGATTTGGATTGATGAAGTAAGGTTACAAGATACAATGAATTCTCAAGATGAGAATTCATTACAATGAAAAGTATTCAGGTATCAGGTCTATGTGTGAATGTAAACGTCCAGACCCCTGACTTAGCTCTCTTCCTTCTTTTATATCCCTTTACCTTGTCCAGGTCCAGGTTTCCGCAATCCTCTCCCTGATTTAGGTAACCTCTCCCCGCTACCTTCTTTCAGGTAACCATTAATCCGATACCTGATCTGAGCTCAGACAAGATTCTTTGGGATTCGTCCTTACTCTATTGGGACAAATAAAGTGGAGTAAAACCCAACTCCCACTTTCTTGTTCACATATCGACATTGTTCATGTATCAACCTTATTCATGTTCAGGTACCGGCCTTGTTCAGGTCCATGTACTAGTCTTGTTCAGGTATCAACCTTATTCAGGTTCATGTACCGGCCTTGTTCATGTCCATGTACTGGTCTTGTTCAGGTATCGACCTTGTTCAGGTTCAGGTATCGGCTTTGTTCAGGTATCGACCTTGTTCAGGTTCAGGTATCGACCTTGTTCAGGTTCAGGTATCGGCTTTGTTCAGGTATCGACCTTGTTCAGGTTCAGGTATCGACCTTGTTCAGTTCCAGGTACCAACCTTGTTCAGGTCCAGGTATCGGCCTTGTTCAGATCCAGGTACCGGTCTTGTTCAGGTTCAGGTACCTGAACTGGGTCACAAGAACTATTTCTTGGGATATTCATATTCTATGACGTGCCCAATAAAAGGGGTGAAACCCAACATCAACAGTTGCCCCCTAGCATTTGAAGCGAGGTTTCGAGGTCCCAGATGCAGATAGAGACGTGGTTGCTTGAGACCTCGTCCGCCCTTTGGGTTCAGGTGGCACGAGAATTGATCGTTCGAGACCTCTTCTATCCTTTAGGTTCAGGTACCTGGTACGAAAATTTATTTCTTCTTAGTAAACGTTCGAGTTTTTCAAACGATTCTAACTCTTGTTAATTTGAGATTCTATGGGAGTCTTTTGCCCGACCATAAGATTTTAGACTTTTTCTGAACATTGGGATCTCAGCTTTTGATGAGTTGAGGTCTCTTTGAGAGACTTTAGTTGGATCAGAGGATTTTGGACAATGTGATTTAAGCTTTTGCTGAGTTGAGATTTCATGGAACCTTTAATTGAGGCAATAATTTTTTTTTTGGACCTTTGAGAATTCAGCTTTCGCTGAGTTAAGGTTCTTTGGAAACCTTTAGCTGGATTAAAGGATTTTGGACCTTTATCTGAACATTGAGAATTCAGTTTTTGTTGAGTTGAGGTTCCTTGGAAACCTTTAGCTTGAGTAAAGGATTTTGGACCTTTATCTGAACATTGAGAATTCAGTTTTTGCTGAGTTGAGGTTCCTTGGAAACCTTTAGCTGGAGTAAAGGATTTTGGACCTTTATCTGAACATTGAGAATTCAGTTTTCGCTGAGTTGAGGTTCCTTGGAAACCTTTACATGGATTAAAAGATTTTGGACTTTTATCCGAATATTAAGAATTCAGCTTTCGCTGAGTTGAGGTTCCTTGGAAACCTTTACATTGATTAAAGGATTTTGGACATTTATCCGAACATAAGAATTTTAAGACCTTTTACAAGGGCATAAGGATTTTAAGACTTTTACCTGGGCATAAGAATTTTAAGACCTTTATATAAATTTGTTTAGGTAACCAAGACCTGATTACAACGATGACAACATATAAAACGATAGATATATGGATGTAACACAATTGAGGTTCTTGACTTTACTCCTGATCCTTCTGATTTCCTCAGGTACATGTTTGTTGGAGCTTGTTCATATGTTCAGGCGTCTGGATTTCCTCAAGCCTGAAGGGGATTGAGAAAGGTTGAGGCTGGACTCATAGTTGGGAGCTGCCTACGTACCCCGTCAAGGGATCAAGCCTTACATAGTTCATTTTGGGATAGTACTAGGTGGAAATATTTTTGGAGGGTCATGGGAGTCTGTGATCGTATTTCCTGTACTTCGGTTTGGGCCTTTATGAGCTTATAAAGACTGATAAAGGTGGGGGCTGGACTCGTAGATGGGAGCTGGTTTTTTGAGTTCTAGGTCATTTAGCTCACCAGCAGCAAATTTTGCCACCAGTTGGCGCTAAAGGTCCCAACACTCTTCGGTGGAATGACCTTTTCGTTGATGATATGAACAGAATTTGTTCTCATTGTAGGTCTTATTCCAAGGAGTTTTACTCGTCGGAGGCTGGCCCATGGCGTACGAATGTTCGCCTAGGCCTTGGTTTTCTTGAGGCTCAGGTTCCTTGCCTTGTGCTTTAGAATCCTGGGAGTCAGTCCGCTCAGGGCTCTGAACTCTGTTGTGGATTTTATCCAAAGCAGCAGTCTCCTCCTCCAAGGTGATGAATCAAGTCGCATGATGCAGTGCATCGTCGATTGTTGGTGGAGGGTTAACCGTTAGCTCTGTCCAGAAACCTGATTTGTTCCAAAGTCCCTTTCGGAGAGCTTCGATCGCGACCTGGTCATTTGTGTTCGAAAGCTTGATCCTGATCGCTTTGAATTTATCGATACAAACTCGGAGTGTTTCACCCACTCCCTGTCTTTTTTTCCATAGGTCTGCTTCAGAAGCTTGTTTCTTGATATTCGAGTATTGCTTCACGAATGCGGTGGTTAGCTGATCAAAATTATCGATCGAGTTGGGTTCGAGTCCCGAATACCATTCGAGGGCCGTACCTATCAGGTTCTCAGCAAAGGTTCGATATTAACCTGCCTCACACTCTTCGCGAGTAAAATGAGCTTTGGTAATGGCTAGTCTGAAGGCTCTTAAATGGGACTTGGGTTCTGAGTCCCATTGTATTCGGGGATATGAAGTGTTCTTGTATCTTTGATGTAAGCATTGGCGATTCGATTAGTGAATGGAATTCCTCGAGTCTCTTCGATTATGCTTTCGATCTCCGGGGCGGAACTCATGGCCTTATGGACCTGGGAGTTCAGATTTTGGAATGCAGTGTTGGTCTTTTCCATGTATCTGCGGACAGCCTCAGGCTCTCCTGACCAGATGGGACCTGAGCCATAGTGAGTTATCAGTGGTGATTGATCTTGGATGAACCAAGATTGCTCACCATGGGGTTCTTCCCAGTGGTGACTATCGAGACGAGTGTCAATTCGTCGCTCATCATGATGTTCAATTTCCGGGAAACAAACAAAACCTGACATATCTTGGAGACAGGTATCTGAATTGTTGTTATACTCCCTTGGATTATCAGAAATCGCATGGTTGAGCTCTTCCTGACGTTCAGTTGCTGGCGGTCTGGGAGCAGGTCTCCCACTGTCTCTGGTAGCTGACGTATTTGGAAGGTCGGATAGCACCTGCGAATTAAGAGCAATGGTTGACGTACCATTCCCGGCAAATGCCGAGGTTCCTTTTCTATCTTGAGGCGGAGGGGGGAGACGTTCGATGTTTCGGTCGGATCCAAGATCCAAAGCTTGCGCTATTGTAGCGCTGGTGCTGGAAACATTTTTTCCATATCGGTTGTGTTTGGAGGATTGAACATGACGCGAGGGTTCGTGTTTGGGGTCTCAAAAGGATATCTATGTTGTCCAGGTGTCGCATTGACCGAGAAAAAGTCAAGGCGACTTCGAGGAAAGGAAGCCTCAACAGCGAGGTCACTAAAGGTGACAGTTGAGCCTCGGTGAGGAGGAGGTCTCTTGGGGGTAGCAAGGGACTTGGAAACCTCTTCCATTCGGCGATCGTTCTGCAGTTGACGTGAAGCGAAATCTCGTGTTTTGTCAACCAGTAGCGTCATCATCTCGCGGATCTCGGACAGCTGGCTCGATACCTGCGAGATTTTACTGTCTAGACTCATTAGGAGCCTGAGATCTCTCACCCTCAGGGTCAGTGGGTGTTTGAGTGACCATAGCTGTGGTTCCGGGTTCGACTGGGGGTCGAGTCTCGGTTCCACTGTCGGGTAAGTGGGACTCATAATTCGTAGGATCTGAGTCTCCATGATTCGTTGAGCGAGGGCTCCGCGTCACATACGTAATTTCGGGTCGATCCAAATCGTGATCAGCAGGACTCATCTTCGACTAATGGTGTGAGGGATTCAATAATTCCTTCCCCTCAGACGGCGCCAAAATGTGGGTACCAAAACCAACACTTAGATTTTTAGGTGATTTAAATAAGAGAAAGAACAGAGGGCTGAATCCCATTTGAGCCTAGATAAATATTGATGAATAACTTATTTGGATTGATGAAGTAAGGTTACAAGAAACAATGAATTCTCGAGATGAGAATTGATTACAATGAAAAGTATTCATGTTTCAGATCTCTGTGTGAATATAAACGTCCAGGCCCCTGAACTAGCTCTCTTAATTCTTTTATATCCCTTTACCTTGTTCAGGTCCAGGTTTCCGCGATCCTCTCCCTGATTTTAGGTAACCTCTCCCCGCTACCTTCTTTCAGGTAACCGTTCCTTAATCTGATACCTGACCTGGGCTCAGACATGATTCTTTGGGCTTTGTCCATAATTTATTGGGACGAATAAAGTAGAGTGAAACCCAGCTCTCACATTCTTGTTCACATATCGACATTGTTCAGGTATCGACATTGTTCAGGTATCGACCTTGTTCAGGTTCAGGTCTAAGTACTGGTCTTGTTCAGGTATCGACCTTGTTCAGGTTCAGGTACCAGCCTTGTTCAGATCCAGGTACTGGTTTTGTTCAGGTATCGACATTGTTCAGGTTCAGGTATCGACCTTGTTAAGGTATCGACGTCGTTCAGGTTCAGGTATCGGCCTTGTTCAAGTTCATGTATCGGCCTTATTCAGGTTCAGGTATCGGCCTTGTTCAGGTATCAACCTTGTTTAGGTCCATGTACCAGCCTTGTTCAGGTCCATGTATTGGCTTTGTTCAGATCCAGGTACCGGTTTTGTTCAGGTTCATGTACTTGAACTAGGTCACGAGAACAATTTCTTGGGATATTCATATTCTATGACGTGCCCAATAAATGGGGTGAAACCCAACATCAACATAAACCCTAAACCTAACAAGAGATTTACTCAGCCATGGAAGAAAACACAAGCTATTGATTAGAGTAAACTCCATAAAGATATTTAAACAATAGAGAAAATCTTCTCCAAAAAAAGTTGAATCCGGGTTTTTGTCTCAGGATGCAAAAACTCACAATAGGTCCAATCTCCTTCAAAAGCAAAGGTAAAGATAACGTAATTTCGTTCTAAAAACTCCTTATTATACCTACAGGTCGTGGCATAAAAGATTGAGCAAAAATATGGAAACAAAGCAGTCCAAAACTTCAAATAAAGGAAATCGCGATTTTGACTTTAATGATCGTGTCGGGACGACACGATCTCAGAAGCTCGACTCTTTTCTTCAACACTTAAGCCAAATTTCGCCATTTTTCTCCTTTTGTCCAAGTTGCTCCAAATGCTTCCAATACCTCAAAAGCTATCTAAAAACCTGTAAATGACTTTAAACACACACAAAAAAGGTTCTAAAACCCTAAAAATCACATAATATCAACTTCCCCAGACTTAGCATTTGCTTGCCTTCAAGCAAAACAAAAAGCTAAACATGTTGAAGAGGTTTGAAAACAGGGGGAACTCATCATATCATAGGAATGCTAATGTTACTTTCACCATCATAACCACATAAGACATATGTCCTAACCAGTCTAGACCACCATGTAATTCCTCATTGCTTAACAACCTATCATACTTACACCACAATCAAACAGCCAATCCACCAAGTTACCATCATTGCAAATCTCTACACTACCAAAGTACTATCCAAAGAACATTGTTATTTCCCTTTCCAATAGAAGGCTAATAAATTCCTAACACTAAAGTTTTTTCCCTCTCCCCTAGACTTATTATTTTCATTCTTCATTTTTTCTAATTTCTCAAAGGTTCAAGACACATTGGCATCACATGAAATTTTCCTAGCCACCCCAAACCCGAGCTTCTAGTGAGAAATAATGGCCTCACATAATTGCTTCTAGCCTTGTCACTAGGTACCTAATAAGCACATTTATTCATTATTTTTCAACATTTTCAGTCTAGAGAGATAGCTGGAAACTAGAGTCTCTGATTATCTTAACACAGCATAAGACAATGACTCACTTTAATAGAGAGAAATTATAGTTAACTCTGACTTACTTGACTTCATAACTGGAGGCATGGGCATTTGATGTACAGTTGATCAGCTTTGAGTTTTTCATTAGTCTCAGACAAAATCTAAACTTTTGCAAAATGGTACATTAGAATCGAGATAACACAACATAATTCTTTCAATCAATCAGTGTTTCCCGTAACTCAATTTTGACTCAATAAAATCGAAAAATATACTCAAAAAACCGAATAAAAATCAAAGAAAATCACCAAAATAGATATTATTAGTAACATTTTCCCCCACACTTACATCACACTGTCTCCAATGGAAAAATAAATCAAGAAGAGGGAGAAAAACTAAAATAAAAATCCTAAAAACTAAAAGAAAATACCAAGTGGGTTGCCTCCCATTAAACGCTTGTTCTCAGTCATTAGCTTGACTATGGATAGAAGTGATAGGTCAAGGCGGTATGGGTCCCTTGGAGAAAGGCCTAGGGGAAACATGTCGCATCCATGGTGGTGTGTAGGCATTGTGTGCATGTGGTTTTCCAAGGAAAACAGGAATGACAGAAGGGTGGGTGTGATGTTTGGGTGGGATCGAATGTCTTCCTGCAAAACGTGAAGAAGATTTAGAATGCACATACCTTTTCTTTGATGGAGGTGGCTGGAGTGTGATGTCTTAGTCGACGTAGGTTGATCTATCTTCTTTTGTTTTTCCTCTCCATGATCACCTACCTTCTCAACCATTAACCCAATTTCCAACTTCTCAATAATCTCATCAGCAAGCTCTTCTATGATCTCGACCATGAAGCTTTGACCATCAATGGTTCGTCTCTTCAAATCTCTATCCATCTCTAACAATATGGTCTTATCATCCAGCATGAACTCAATTGTGTTCAATGTCCAGCACAATGAAATCAGCAGGTATCCATCAATCAGCAATCCTGACTGGCATATCTTCTGAAATTCCCTTTGGAGTCTGCACTGTCCTATCTGCGAGTATAAGAATAATGGATGTGGGAAAAAATTCAGTCGTACCTAGCTTCTTAGCTACTGGCAATGGCATAAGGTTCACACCAGAGCCCAAGTTACAGCGAGATCTTTCAAAAGTAAGATTCCCAATCTTACAGTTCAACACAAAGCTGCTGGGATCCTTCATCTTCCTAGGCATCTTCTTTGCAATCAGTTGTGAGCATGTATCTGTAATCATCATTACACTTTCATCTAGACTCATAGTATTTACAAGCATCTTCATCACATATTTCCTCAATGTAAAAGCCATCTTGCATGCATCAAAAAAGATGATTTTGACTGAGAGTTCTTCCAATATTACCATGCACTAAGCATCTTCAACTTCATGTAAAGGAGTAGTGTAAATCTTTGGTTGCTCTTTTTCTACACTTCCCAAAATTTCCTCCTGGTTGGGGCCGTGTCGCTCGACACACTGAGCCGTGTCGGACGATACGATCTCAGAAGAGTCATCACCTTGAGTTCTTGCCTTATGTCGCTCGACACACTGAGCCGTGTTGGGCAACACGATCTCAAAAGACTTCCCACTTTTTTCCTTAGCCGGAATTTTTACCGGACCTGCGATTTTTGGACCGCGCTCGACATGAGGTAGTGTGTCGGATGACACACTCCCAGGAAACTCAAAATCATCTTCTTCTTCTCCTATTTCTTCCCCCACTCCTTACATTGATGGCATTGCATGTACGCTGGTTATTCTCCGTTCAATTAACAGAATCGGTGACCTAAGCCACTTGGACATCTAACTTCTTCATGTGATTTTTCAATGTATCCATCTCAGCTTTGAGGGTGTCGATTCTCTTGTTGAGGTCTTCTTTCATTTGAGATTGTCCACCTAGAATATGGTTAAGCATATCCATGTAAACATCAGGTGTTAGAGTTGGGTCTTTATGAGGAGGCTTAGGGTCATAAGCGCTGTTGTAACCACTGCTCTAATACTGTTGATTCTGCACATACCCTTTCAGGTGTATCCTGTAATTGGTCCCAGCAAAGTTCCTTGTATTCTGATTTTGATACCTATTGTTATGATACCTTTGACCTCGATATTGATTACCTCCTACAAAATTAACACATTCCTCTTGACCACCATTATCTCCTTCCACATAGGCAACTGATTGATTCTGTCCTAACATCATACTCTTCATCTCATTCAAAGAATCTTGGACAATAACTAATCCAGCAAACTCTTTTATACCTTTTCTCGGCCTCTCCTCATCACACTTCTTCGGACTATTACTCTGGGTGAGATTATGGATAAGCTCCTTTACTGAATATTGATTCCTTGTCATGAAGTTCCCATTGCTTGATGAGTCCAATGAGCACTGATACATCCAATCTACACTTTTCAAGAAGGTGCTCAGCAGTTGTGGCTCTGTAAAACCATGATGTGGACAATCTCTCTGATACTTCTTGAATCTCATCTATGCTACTCTGAAAGGTTCAGTTGGTCCCTGCTAGAATGAGGATATCTTGGATCGCAGCTCTTCAGACTTAGCATCATCATAGAAGTACTCAAGGAAAGCCTTCCTAGTGGAATCCCAAGTAGTCAAAGCACCTCCAGCCAGTGAGTGTGGGAATAGCTGACATTAGATGTAGTCTATGCTCACTCCATTTGCCTTTATCCCACCAACAATACCTTCAAATCTCTCAAGATGGTCCATGGGATATTCATTTGGTAGGCCATGGAAAGGATTCTACCCCATGTGAGTGTAGTAATGAAGCTCCAGCTCAAAGTCCTTCCTCTCAAAAGTTGGAGAACTGATGGCTGATCTGTCTGCATAAAACTGGTCTGGCCGGTTGTATTGGGCCAATGTCTGAACCGGATTCCCACCTTCATTTCCATTTGGATTCCCAAGTTTCAAGTCATCATGCATCACATTGCATGTAGCATCAAGCAAGCTTCTGCCTTGCAGCATTGTACCTGTTTCCTTCACCATCTACTAATGGCCTTCTGCATTCCGCTCCACAAACACAATTTGAGGATGTGGTGGCATGTCTGCTTGGTCTTTGTTTTTTTTTTTCTGACTTTATGTTCTCGCGCTCAAGCCTTACTAACTCTTGATTAGAAAGGTTTAATAACTCTTCTTCTCCTTTGTTGCTTATGGTTTTGCTTTTAAGCATACACCTGAAAGAGGAAAAGAAAAAAAAAACAAAGTAAATAAACTTAAAAATAAAAACCTAAAATAAACTTTAGTCCTAGAGAACTTATTGGCTCTAATCAGAGTCTCCAGGAACGGCGCCTAAAACTTGATGTAGAGAAAGTTTTCCCTAAATACTGCAACTGCACAGTTTAATGCAATGTAGTATAGAAGGTATTGAATCCACAGAGACTCTTTAAGAACACAATAAAATCCAGTTTCTAGTTAAGCTAGACAATAAAATATTAATGTAAAACAATGAAATGAAAACGCGATAACTTTTAAGTTGTTAAACTGATGACAGAGAGGCTAGGTTTTCAGGTTATCCGCAAGAAATCGGAATTACAGCTAGGGAAATCTCTAAGGTGCTATTAAGTTCAGTTCTAGAACACAAACCTCTTATACATAGAATGCTAGCTTCCGCTATGAGATCTACCTATGTTATTTCGCTATAAATCCAAATTAATTTGTTAAATCTTACACTTTAACATGCAGTGCATTTCAGTTTGATAGGTCCACAATATTCCTAACCCATATTCCTTTGTGATTAGGATAGATTTCTCATCTAGATTATGTTCCAATTAGAAAGACTCAACTTCCATGTTGTAGGACTTCTAATCTAAAAGCCTAACTCTGGTTAGATACTCCAAATTCAGGTATTATGCACAAATCAGATGAAGAACTTCTATTGATTACTCTAGTTTAATTCACTAGTCAATTAATCCCTTTATCCCTTGGAAACCTTAAACCTAACAAGAGATTTTACTCAGCCATCGAAAAAAAACACAAACATATTGATTAGAGTAAATTGCATAAAGAGATTCAAACAATAGAGAGAAAGAGATAGGAAAATCTTCTCCAAAACAAGTTGAATCCAGGTTTTTGGCTCAGGATGCAAAAAATCACAATAGTTCCAATCTCCTTTAAAAGCAAAAGTAAAGATAACCTAATTTTGTTCTAAAAACTCCTTATTATTTATACAGGTTGTGGCTTAAAAGATTAGGCAAAGATATGAAAACAACAAAGCCCAAAACGTCAAGAAAAGGAAATCGAAATTTTGAATTTAATGATCGGGTCGCTCGACACACAGGACCATGTCAGGCGACACGATCTCAGAAGCTTGACTATTTTCTTCAACACTTAGCCAAATTTCGCCATTTTTTTTTTTGTCCAAGTTGCTCCAAATGCTTCTAATACCTCAAAAGCCACCTAAAAACTTGCAAATGACTCTAAAACACACAAAAATAAGGGTTCTAAAACCTTAAAAACCACATAATATCAAACAACACTCTTTATCTTCTTCAATGGTTTCTCATCTTTTTTGTGATAAGAATTTTCAATCCGATATTTGGTGTGATCCTAGACATAACGACGTACAATTGACCGTGTAAAAATATATGTCGAGATAAAAATATCTCTGCCTTGATCAATGTTTATCCTTGAATTGTTTTTAGTGTCACCGCGAATGCAACAAACAACGGGAATTTTCTGTCTCATTCGAGAGGAAGCGAAACTCCAATGGGTGTAATTAACATATGGATAATGAACACTCGTTGGCCGATCTTATTACTTGTAATAATAACAACTTGCAAAACATGGTCAGAAAGATGTATAACTCTCAATCTTATTTTGTTGCACATCCTATTTGAAGATCGATATTCCGCTACAACATAACAACACCAAATTTAATTCGCAAAATATGGTTTAGACGACCACCTATACTGATAGTATTTAAAAATCAGGTGAAAAAATTGGAAATCATTAGACTCGTATATGTAAGACATATGCTACAACTAAGATAGATCTTCTTATAACATGTAATATTTCTAGGCATGTATGTTAGATTAATATTTTATTTTGTTATGGTTAAATATTTATATTACTTAGATTAAATTGTAATATTTTTACATCTTTTGTAATAATATTAATGTATAGTATTTCATATAAAATTAATATATATATATATACGGATTTTCTTATTCCATTACAATATTTTATACTACCAATATATATTTTTTAAGCTTAATAATATGTGGATACTATATATCAGTTCTCATATTCTTAAAATAGTCACAACTTTTTAAATATGTATAGAAAAATATTTAATCAAGTGGTGGTAGTGGAAAGATACATAGGTAAATTTATTCTAAACACCTTACGATCTGTCTGTTTTGAAAAAATATTTTTCATAATCCATATTAAAATTTTCATCTACATTTGGAGAAGCGAAGAGGACCACCAGTGACACTTTGCTTTCATCGACACAATATTTTTGTTATCTCAAGAACACAACCAATCGCCCTGAAGTTTGGTCTGAATTTTTTCATGATTCATCAATTCTATATTTTGAAAAGGTGAAAAGTATCCGACAGAACTCTATTATCATTTTTCTCATCATCACTTATTTGCAAACCTCCAAAAATACTTTATCTTTGACAGCGGTCTAAAGATTAAAAGAGAATTCATTCGAGAACGTTATATAAATTAATCCCATTGTTATTTGATTTGTTATTAACAATCTCTAAACAAAATCTCTTATTTGTTTTTTTACAGTGAACTCTATTTAAAAATCTGGGTTTAACTGTCTTCACCACTACCGTATCTATAGTCTTACCAATTTAAATGTGGTTCTAGAACGTAAAAATTCATTAAAACTGTTTGGGATAAATTATTCCCTTAGACTGGGCTCATCATAGGGTTAAAGCCCATAACCTTGGGACCTGCTGCAGAAAATACATAGGATGGACTAGCGCATAAAACGCGTTAAGTAAGGCGGCGCACAAAGCGCGTTTGGTAGTAAACCTATTGCAAAGAAGGAAATAACATGGGTTCTAAGCGAATTAGGGTTTCTAGAGGCGGTTCCTATACCCAAGTGGCTTAGGAAACCTAACCGACCCCCTCTCCTATAAATAAGACATAATGGTTTTCGTTACAGGGGATCCGAAAAAAGCGGAGGCTATGGGATCCGAAGAAAGATGAGGCTATGGGAGAATCAAAAGTATACCTTCAGAGACTATGTGCTCCAAACTACCTAAGCAAAAAGCGAGATCATCCACTACAAATACTAAAGGAGCATCATCGCAAGTAAAAACATGGATTGAAGCTGTATTAACCATAGGAGGGACGAGATCTATAACAACCCTAGGATAGACGCAATCTACATCAGTCCCAAGAGGGACGATATCTACATCAACACCAAGAGTGACGAAATCTACATCACCCCTAGGAGGGAAAAAATTAACAACTCACACTATTTTTTATACTAATATCTTTGTAATTACTACTCGAATAATAAGAGGCCGTTTGATATATTTGGTCCGTGTTTTCCGTAGGCTCTTTGAACGAACCGGTTAAAATTTGCCGAAACAGTTTGGCGCTAGAAGGAGGGTAGAGAGTACAAACTACATGAGCTGACATAACCAAGCATACACATATAAGCATGGATTGTTGGAAGCGGCGAACAACCCAACAACTGCAAAGAACGAAATCCACAAGTGGAAGAATGAAAATCGCTACTTCCACCAATGAAAGCGAGGCATTCATCCATCATGAAACAAGATAAGTTTTCTTTTTTAATTACTCACTGAGTTTAAAGACGATGGTTGCTTTGAAATCTATAACGTTCTATGTGTATAAAAAGATAATGGTAGGAATGTAATTACTAAGTGTATGCATAAATTTATATGTTATGTGAGCCACTGCAAAACCTGCATTGATAGGCGTTACAACATGCATAAGAGGCAACACCTCCTGAAAGTACACCCAACAACAACGGCTAATGTCTCCGGTACATATGGTGATTGCGATTGTCATTATTGAAGGCACGACCTCAATAACAACACAATGTAGTAGTTGCATTCTCTGATAATTTAAAGTAGCAGTGACGTCAGTGGTCACGTACCACCCAAGGAAAAAATACAAAAAAATAATGGTCACGCACCAAATAAAAATCTCAGAGCAATAACCATGAGTTAAATGAAAACAGTTGTTGGTCAGTGCTTGATACAGACATATCATTACTGAACTCCGTAACATCTCAATGCAATAGCTATACATTAGCTAGTAACTCTCTTGTAGACGAGGTCAGGGGGCAAAACCCCTACATATAAAGAGACAACGATAGCTACGGGCTAAATGAGTCAAATACCTTAGTATGTGACAATGATGTCAATGCCAATCGCACGAATAATGAAACCCTATGAGAAAATCCTAAGAATTTTGCATAAGTAACTACATACACTCTAGAAAGCTATGGTATAATAAATATTAAAATCACTGCATAAAATGCATTAGGCTAATACATAAGTGAGAGCCAATTCAAAAAACTGCATAAAGTCAACACATGATGCGAGAGCCTATGCAAGCAATCAAGGATTGCTGAAGGCCAACGCATTACATGAAGCGAGAGCCTATGCAAGCAATCAAGAATTGCTGAAGGTCAATGCATTGCTTAAAGTGAGAGCCTATGCAAGCAAGCGAAAATTACTGAAGGCCAACACATCGCATGAAGCGAAAGCCTATGCAAGCAATCAAGAATTGTTGAAGGCCAACGCATTACCCGACATAAGACCAACACGTCATTTGCATATTCTGATAGACGTGTACAATGCGCGTTGTCTTGGGGGCATATAAAGTGAAACATACTGCAAAAACTATAGCAGACCTTCACAGTAAAGAAAGACTGTAAAACTCACAGCAATTCTTGATTTAGCATAATATAGAACATGAGACACTGCAGAACGTGCAGCACGTCCTGGTAAATATAGTGCAGACGCTGCAAAAATTGTAAGCGCTGCAGAAATTACAAGTACTGTGAAAATTGCAGACGCTGCAGAAATTGCAAGTGTTGTAGAAATTGCAGACGCTGCAGAAATTGCAAGCGCTGTAGAAATTGCAGACACTGCAGTAATTGCTGGCATTGCAGGCCTTCGTGTCTGACGCTGTATGGGAAGCAATGCAGATATTGTAGACCTTCCTAGTTGTGGAGCGTTGCAGAAATCGCAGACCTTCCTGGTTGATGCAGTTTGTGAAGCGTTGCAGATATCGCAGACCTTCCTGGTTGATGCAGTATGTCCACTGCATAAATTGTAGGCTTTCTTAGTTGATGATTTATGAAAACGCACCGTAAAAATTGCAGATCTTCGTGGTTTATACAGTATAGGAAGCACTGCAAAAGTTGCAGCACGACTTTAGGGCATCTTAATGCAATATTAAATTACTGTAAAATTTGCAAGAGCTCTCAAAATTGCATTGCAAGGGCTACTACAGATACTGCATGATGTCATGACTTAATACAATAACGTCATAACACTACGCATCATGAAAGCAACTGCAAAAAGTGCAAGAGCTACAATGACCGTAAGAAATCCTATACCATTGAGATTGTCAAGAAAATCAGAGATATCCAAGGTAACTACACGAAGTTGCAACAAAATTAAGCTTGCGATGGGAAATATGGTTCCTTGTGAAATCATGCATCGACTCGCCTTTCGATAAAAAAATCAAATCACGTATTGATATTTTGGAGTGCGTGGATATATTATGCAGCTTCAACGAGTATGGATTTGCTATTCTCCATATTCTAGTAACGAAACCGAAGAGTAGGGGGCAAACTGTTTAGGATAAATTATTCCCTTAGACTGGGCTCATCATAGGGTTAAAGCCCATAACATTGGGACCTGCTGCAAAAAATACATAGGATGGACTAGCGCATAAAACGCGTTAAGTAAGGCGACGCACAAAGCGCGTTTGGTAGTAAACCTATTGCAAAGAAGGAAATAACATGGATTCTAAGCGAATTAGGGTTTCTAGAGGCGGTTCCTATACCCAAGTGGCTTAGGAAACCTAACCGACCCCCTCTCCTATAAATAAGACGTAATGGTTTTCGTTACAGGGGATCCGAAAAAAGCGGAGGCTATGGGATCCGAAGAAAGATGAGGCTATGGGAGAATCAAAAGTATACCTTCAGAGACTATGTGCTCCAAACTACCTAAGCAAACAAGCGAGATCATCCACTACAAATACTAAAGGAGCATCATCGCAAGTAAAAACATGGATTGAAGTTGTGTTAACCATAGGAGGGACGAGATCTATAACAACCCTAGGATAGACGCAATCTACACCAGTCTCAAGAGGGACGATATCTACATCAACACCAAGAGTGACGAAATCTACATCACCCCTAGGAGGGACAAAATTAACAACTCACACTATTTTTGATACTAATACCTTTGTAATTACTACTCGAATAATAAGAGGTCGTTTGATATATTTGGTCCGTGTTTTCCGTAGGCTCTTTGAACGAACCGGTTAAAATTTGCCGAAACAAAAACTACAAATATAAAGTTTTGAAGCAAAATGGAAGGATGAAAAATAATTGATGGCCACTTAATAAATTCCAATATATATGTAAATTTTTTTTATAATGCATTTCGAAGTTTTGTTGATTTATACTACATTTCTTTACATGATTTAGTTATGTAATCAAACTAATGACTTTTATTTTTAAAAATTTGAACTATTGTATAATTTGATTTATGAATAGTTAATAAAACATTTGGATTTTCTAGTAATAATTCATATTTCTTTCGTTCCACGAAGATACATTTTGTAGAAAAAAATTTTGTTTCACAAAGATACAATTTTTGTGTTTTCAATGAAAATTTTAGTAATTAATAATGACATTTTGAAAAGTTTAAAAAAATTAATTAAATTTATTAAATTATTATTGGTTTAGAGATATGAAAAATTTAGTAACAAAAATTGATATATTTATGATTAAGTATTTATAATTTTTTTAATATGTATGATAATTCTAGAAATATATATTTGTGAAATAGTATACCAATCTTAGTAGTAACAAGTTTTTATCTCAGAAATACAATACGGAACATATAACACGTTGTAAGGCAGGCAATGAACAGTCACGTCTTAACATTGACGCGTGTACATCACCAAAGCATCACGTGGAACTACGTTAGTAAAGATCCCCTCTCCATAAATTCTTCTACGCCTCCAAGTCCTGCGTTATCAAGTTCTTACCATTAGATCAACTAAAAGAATCATGTCAGGCGTGTCTCTGGCGGTGGGTCCAAGGACCGATGTGGACAAAACGACGTCATCCGGTGAGAAGGGACTGTGGTCAGGGATGACTGCGGCGGGCGGTGGCGGCCTGATGGGGTCACTGAGGGTAATAGAGCTACAGCTCGTGGCGTTCATACTAGTCTTCTCTGCGAGCGGTCTCGTACCGCTGCTCGATATGCTCTTTCCAGCGTTTGCATCTGTCTATCTAGTCGCTCTCTCGCGTTTGGCGTTCCCTTCCCACGGCGTCTCCAAAACTTCCCCTGAAGTCTTCCACGGCAGCAAACTCTTCAGGTTCCCGTCTAATCCATGCAGAAAGAGCTTTTTAATTTCTTCGATAAAGATTTTGACTTTTTTCTTTTGTTGTAATTATCGGGATATAATGGAAGGGTTTACGTGGTATTGGGGACAACTATTGGTCTCTTCTTGCCTCTAGCTTACGTGTTAGGGGGTTTTGCGAGAGGAGACGATCAAGCGGTCAGATCAGCAACACCGCACCTGTTTCTACTGTCGTGTCAGATCCTGACAGAGAATGTAATAAGTGGTCTTTCACTATTCTCGGCACCGGTAAGAGCTATGGTTCCACTACTCTACACGGTCTGGAGGATCTTTGTCATCATAGATTGGTCTAAAGATGTTTGGTTCAACAAGTCTTTACCAGTCAATGCTACACCCAATGTAATGCCATTAATGTCCCACTTCATCAATAAAACTCTTTTCTTTTCTTTTTTTTGACCCTTTGTGTTATTAAGATAACAATGTGAAAGGGTTTTGCAGGTGGTTGCGTGGTTCTGGTTTGGACGCTATTTGGCAATATCGAATTTTGCGTATTTTGGAGTGAATCTACTCTGTTTCTTGATCCCTAGGTTCCTACCTCGTGCTTTCGAACGTTACTTCAGAGAAAGAGACGAAATCTTTGCCAAGAGCCAAGAGGACAAGCCGGCCCTAGCTTCCAGATCATCGAAACCTTCAGTCCACAAATCTGATTGATGAATCTTCTTTCTTCTTAATGTGTAATGTAAACGAACTAAGCTGCTTATTATTATATGGAGTGATTGTGAATGTACAGAGTCTTGCAACTAAAACAATTAGTTATAAAGGGAAACAAAATATCGACTCGGAACAATGAAAGTAAGAAACTTAATATTGACTGTCCATGAAACTAACCAGCAGCTCATTAACCATTCCTCGGTCTGGCATCTTTCCTGCTGCTCCATATATTGGAGCCAAGCCCCCAGTGATCGGTCCTGGGTTTTCTTTCACCTGACCAAAAACGTTACATCAGTTGAGGGAAAGAAAGGAAAAAACAAACATCAACTGAGGGACTTACAGTTTCTACAGCTTCCCGGAGATCCTTGAGGAAGTCATCGACGACAGGGACGTGTTGAAGTGTAATACATATGTGGATGCTGTTGGGTCTCTGTAAGGCATTCAAATGCCAACCTTTTGAAGACATGATGTCATTAACTTCGAATATATCTAGTGCCTTTGACCCAAACGCCACGATTGTCATATCTGGCTTCCCAACTATGAATAGTTCACTGATTCCTCTCACTCTGCAGAGATTATGCCAAGTTAAAGCTATAAGAATCGAATGGAAAACAGTTAAAATAAGTAATACAAACCCTTCTTCCAGTCTCTTTGAAGCTTCCATTATCTTGCTTGTGTTTTGTAGGTAGCCTGTGAAGCAAACCATTAACGCTTTAACTTAACTCAAATGACCAGAGAAGCTTAAGAGAGTGAGAGATGAAAGTTTGTGAGACCTTCTTCGCCGAGAGACATCATTGCAGCCCACGCACCAGCAACCAAAGCACCCGGTCTACTCCCAGCTATCGTTGGGGACACATATAATCCTCCTGACCATTCGGTTACTGCATCAAACGGTTTAAGATAGTTAAGAAGCAACACCAAACAATGATTCGCAAGAGTTGAAAGTGTTTTCTTGTTTCTTTCATCTCCCTTTTGTTTGTTAGGTCGCGAAACACACTTACCAGCAACAAATTGGTGCTGTTTCGTAGACGCAGGAGCAAGTATGCAACAGACGTTTGTAGGCGGCAAATCCATGTCAGTTAATGATCATTTATGTGAAACACACAAATCTGTAAAACAAATTCGAGAATTTTCACGGAAGAGGAAAAATAACAAAGTATATACCTTTCTGATTTCATGATTTCTGTAAAGCACTACACTTGTTCCTTTAGGAGCCAATCCATATTTATGCACGTCCACTGAAATTGAAGTTACTCCTTGTACAGAAAAATCAAAAGCTGGGATCTCGTACCTGGTAACAGTAAGAGAAATCGGCAGATGTAATCACTCTATCCATCTTGTTAGTTTTTATATTAAGTCATGATATCACTAAGTAATGAACATAGCTTCTTTAGTCCTAAACCTAAAAAGCAGACACTATTTGTATCTGATAAGTTGTTACACACCCAAGTTTACGAGCGAAAGGTAATACAAAACCACCAAGGCAAAGGTCAACGTGAAAGCATATTCCATAGCTAAGAGCCAGTTGACCAAGTTCCTGTAGTGAAGAAAAAGAGAAAACAAGGATACGTCAGTCATAATTGCCATTCTGGAGACCCAAGAATCCAGTTTTACCTCTATAGGATCAATGATACCATGAGGGAATCCTGGCGCTGATCCAACAATCTGAAACAAAATGGTTTCTCGATCATAGAAAACACAAAAACCTTAAAGCTGCACCAAGATAGCTGATATAAAAGGTGATTATGTTTGTTACCATGATGGTGTTTCTGTTAATATGCCGCCTCATTGCCTTAACATCAGCTCGAAATTCTTTGTTAACTGGAACTCGCCATAACTTGATGTTAAAATATTGAGCCGCTTTATCATAAGCTGAGTGGCCTGATTCAGCTATAATCCTACACTTGTGTATGAAATTTTGTAAATTTATAGGTATAAATCATAGTAAATGATTTGATCAATGTGGGAGGAACATACATCTCAGGGCGGGTGATTCCTTTCTTGTACTTCATATAGTCACGAGATGACTTCACAGCCAACACTATACTCTCTGTTCCTCCAGAGGTCATGTTTCCGCATATTTGTCCTCCAGAAACCGTTTCTTTACTCCCGAGTAATGCTCCCGTCATTGCCACTACTTCTGACTCAAACCTCACCACACTCTGGAATACATCTATATGCAACGGATTGGTATGCGCAAACCTGAAAGCATCAGGAATCACCACTTACTGCTCCAAAAATAGCACAAATACACGAGTCACATAGGAGCCAAAAATCTTACATTGAGCATGCTTGATTTATCAATGCAAAATGTCCTTCAGACTCGCTTCCACCAATGTAACTGTAAACAAAAGGTGGTAAAAGTTAAGGAAAGTTGGAGAAGATATACAAAGCATCCTCTAGTAGAGACACATACACAGTGCCAGAGCATTTTCCTTGCCAAATAGCATCATTCCTCTTTTCATTCTCCATTTTCTCTATTACTTCAACTCCTAGACCTTTTAATGGCAATACTGCCGCCCGACTCTTCTTCATAGAGCTGTTTCCGGATTGTAATTGGTCAACAACCTGTCAAATGGAAGAAACAAACATATACCATGACATGAGAAGCTTGTACCATTCATTCCATTCTCAAGTCCCAAGTAATTTTCTATTCTTGAGGACTTGTACTGAAACCTTTAAATAAAAGTACATAGTGTCCCATACTCGACACTACGCAATATATATGTCGTAACTTGGACCACTAGCAAACTCATGTTTCAATGCTACACATAACAATGATCATTGGTATTATGTTGATTCTCTGACAAATGATATCTTAATCCTTATTACTGATGCAGATATTTTCTACATCAAGAAACTCTAAAGACTAACATAAACTAAATGCATTAAATACTTTTGTCGATCATTTTTTTCTTTTTTCTTTCTTTTCTTGAAATGTTTCTTCTTTAATAGTAGAGGAGAATAGGGGCCATTACACAAACAATCTGCAGATTCAGGAGAAAAAAAACGCACCTTTTGTTTCTCGGCATCTATGTAATTCTGAACTCCAGGAATCATTCTGTTTCATTATTCACAGAATCGTTAGTGAAAAAAGATTGGGATCGGAGAGAATAAGAATACGGGATTTGAAGATTCTTACTTGAGGAAGCCCATGATAAACCCCAGAAGACACGCTTTCAGGCCTTTCTCGTGGACAACGCCCAAGACAGATCCGATCACCTGAGCAATAAAAAGAGTAAGAAGCGGGGACAAGAGCAGAACCAGAGGCTCAAACTCCGACAACCGCGAGTTCAGCGAGCTTCGAGCTTGAATCAGCATCGATTTCATCGACGGATATGAAAAATAATCCATTTTTCCTTCTAGTAATTGGGATTGGGAGAAAACTATGAAAATATAATTTTGAATATAGAAAAGTATGGGATGATGATCAAAATTCAAGATGGGTACATCGCGTGCAAACTACGAATAGTAAGAGATTGCGATCGACAAAAGATTTCTTTATTTGGCGCTTTGTGTTTGGTTGCGTGTGCAGTCAACTTACAAGAGAGTCACGGATGGAGAAAACTAAAACCGCAACAGAGGTTTTTATTATAATCAAAGGACAAGGAACAAAGAAAAAGGACAAGGACAAGGACAAGGAACAAAACAAGAGTCTGTTTCAAAGCTGAAACACCATCAAGTGTTTCATCTCGGTCAAGCTCAATAGAGCGGTAAAGCTCAATAGAAGCAATACACCATTTTGGGTTATGGAAAGGGCTAAAACCTTCAGCGTCGTTTAAGTCCAAACCTTCAATTCTACATCTAATGACACAGTGTGACCCACCTAACGGGGTTTCCCAAACCAGTCACAAATACATTAGCCAAATACTACCAGTAGTACGCAATAATATAAACTAGTATATAAACCAAGTCCGGTTCGGATAAGATGGATTGGTATGTCACAAGAATATTGGAATGATTGAAAAATTACAAGTGGAAAGAACTTAATGAAACAAAGTTTCGGTGGAATAACTAAGAAATGCAGAAAAGTTAGTTTAGTAGATTAATTAGGTTTTGTATTTAATAGTTATATTTTCAACAAATTAGTTATATTTTGAAGAATTACATTTTTAAAAATGTAAAAAAGTGAAAAAGTGATGAATGTTATGAATATTCAAAATAACAAAATCACATTATCAAAACGTGAAAATATAAACAAGTGGTATATCATTCATCCCTATATATTCATAAATTAATTTTATAATATATTTAAAATAAAATTATTTTGTATGAAACTAATAATTAATTCATGTACTTAATATATATATATATATGAAATATAATGATTTATAAACATAAAATATATTTTTTGTTAATTTAAAAATTAAATTTAATAACTATGTGACATTATATATTTTATAAATATTAAAAAGGAAATCATGAATAAAATAATATTTTATGAGTACAACTATTTTAATACTATTTTACTAGGGGATTTGCCCGCATCCGGGTATAAAAAGATATATTAAGATGTTTTGAGATAAATAACTGAATATTATAGTTTTAAGAAATTATATCCACATGGTTTACATTGTATAACCAAAATTCAAACATATTGCTCAATTTTCTATTATTCAGTTTTACATTTACAAAGAAGAAATTTTTTTAGTTGGCGTAAGTTAAAATTAGATTTAATAATACAAAGGAAGTTATTTATGTCTTTTACATTAAAAATGAAATGTACATTCAAATTAGATTAAACAGGATGTCATGTTTCTTCTACGATACAGATCTCTTTAGCTAATTTGTGAACCGGAATGATCTCTCTCGTATGTGCTTAGCCGGTTTTCAGGAGTGAAAGAGTTGCTTGTACCACAAAGCACCTTTCTTTCCATTAGTTTTCAACTTAACAGGGGACATGAACAATGAAGTCATGTGTTGTCTTAAGCTTTTGGTCGGTAATCTCCTCATCTTTTTTCCGAACCTCTTGCCTCGACCCGAGGCCAAGGGAGCCGAGTTAGACCATCTCTCTAACCTCCCAAAACCGGTGAACACTCGTACCAGGCTTAGAGTAGTTATTCGGTCTAGCAACGTACCGAGCCATCTTCCTCGAGACGCCCCCACAAGAGCTTCCAGCTTGAGTGTCATCCCTCATATCGTGATAATCTGGAGTAATCAAAGTTACATAGTTAAGTTCTAGTGGAGACCAACTTATCACTTGATAAACACCGAATGCCCTAACTAAACAACATCATACAATATGTAAACCTAAGAACAAAATAACGATAAGAAATAATGACGGTTTGAAACATAGTTAGGGAAGACCAGCCGTAGAAGCATACGATAAACCAGAATGGTTCGGAAACCTACAAAAAACGTTAAACCAAAAACACATAAAAGACGAAGACCTTTATTCCATTAATAAGTAGGAAACAAAAACCTAAAGCAATCCAAATACATGACGAAATTTTTAAAAATATAGAAAAATCACAATATAATTTAGTTATAGTTAAGAGATATGCATAGATACATGGGTATTCATGGCCGGATAAAAAATTCAATTGATCTCTTCAACAACTTCTTTATCAACCAAGAGAAAAGATCTTCGATAGAAACCATAATCACTTTACATCTAAGTGTTCAAATGATGTGTCTTTTATAACATCGATTATAGATTTAAAATGCTTCAACTATGATGGCATATATACATACCTGCAACTACAATGTATTGAGGAGAAAGTTCCTGATGATATCTCCTTCTCCTTTAAGCAAGAAAGCCAAAGCAGAGGGCACAAAATCTCGTATAAAAACTTTATCATAATTCAAAGGCAAATTATCTCTAGAACTGTTTGCTGCCACCGATCCAACCAGCAACCCAAAATAGCTGACGACGACGACGTCTTCGAGAATCCTCCACCCTTCCTTCTCGGCCTCACTCTATTCTCTCTCCTTCCCACCAATAATACATGTTTACGACGGATTTACCATTGCTAGTCGAGGAAGATGATGAAGAGAAATAAAGGTGAGACACAATCGATCTGCTTCCTTTAAAAAATTTCGTCAATAGAATGGAAAAAAAAAACTTTTTAATAGGAGACACCAATTAGAACAGAAAACTTTAAGAATAAATATAACAATCACACACAAACAAAATGAAAGTTACTTGCCTTTGTTGATAGAGCAGGAACCTAATACAACCGAAATATATCACAAAACAACCTAGATAGTGAGTTTTTTTTGTGTTTCTACGGAAGATGGGGCAGATGAAGAGAGTGGCGATGGCTTGATGGTAAACGACAAAGATGGTGGGACTGAGACCTTCCATCATTAGGGTTTCACTCATTTTAAAGCCTTATACCCTCTTGTCTCAGACGCTGAGTTTCTCTCTCTTTCTCTAATACCTCTTTTTGAGCATGGAGAAAAAAAAGAATTTGTTTAACCAACCAAGTAAAAACCTATGAAACAGAGGGAAACTGAGTGAATCCAATCTAACCTCCTTCTCTTTATCTCTGATGTAAATTGATTAAACTTGTAGAATTGTTGTAGAGAGCAAGTATAGAGAAGAGAAAAGTCGATGCAGTCATGGCCCTTGAGTATATCAGAGAGAAGAAACTCAAACTTGTGTTTTCTCCTAAACAACTAAAAAAAACTGATCTACTGAAGAACGATGAATCAGACACACAGTGATGTAACCATTTCATAAAAGTGATGGGAAAATTCAGGCCACGGCCAACGTTATAGTGAAATCGAGAGCTAATTTCATTATCCCGCATGAACAAAAAGAGTAAATCCAAAGGTCAAATTCTTATGATGTAAACTATAAACGATGTAAAGCATTAAAACATTAACCTTCTTTTTTCTTCTTCCTCTTCTTCCCCTTCTTCTCCTTGCAAAACGTTTCTTCCTCTTCGCCACAAAGCTTACGAACCCTAGACATAGATATGAAAATCAATAAATTTATCCCAGCCGCAAAATATGTAAGCGGTAATTTAGGGTTCATTTTAAGGTTTATTGAGAATTATTTATAGTTTTATATATATAAATATAAAAAAAAAAAAAAATATATATATATATATAAGTAATATATAAAATTTTACAATGACTGAACGTAATTAAGTTGACTTATTAAAGGTGTTTTAGGAAATATATATATATATATATATATATATATATAAATTTACCAATGACATATGAACATAATTAAGTTGATTTATGAAAGTTTTAATATATATGATGATTAGGTTTTTAGTAAATTATGTAAGATTTTAAACATATTAATAAAGTTTAATAAGTAAGATTTCCTTATATAATTATACGGTTTTGGTTTAATAAGTTAGATTTTTATATATTAGATTTTAAACACATTAATAAAGTTTAATAAGTAAGATTTCCTTATATAATTATACGTTTTTGGTTTAGTAAATTAGATTTCCATATATAATTATACACAATAATAAGGTTTAATAAGTTTTTAATAAATCAATTTTGTAGAGTGTTGTGGTGACGCCACGTGGCGAAACATGTATTCTTTTAATATATATGACTAGGAACTTGCCCGCGCGATTGCACGGAGATGTGATGTAAGAGAGTAAAATTTAATACATTAAAATACTATATATCCCGCATATTCTTATCGAGATTCTCAAATCAATGTTTACTATATGAAGATACATATAAACGTATCGTAAATTAGGTGTAAGAGGTCATAATATCTTATAAATGCTTACTTGTGAAAGAATCTAAACCTACATCCCTCCTTTGGGAACCAAAACACATTCATATACAAACCACAATATTTACAATACGTTTCTCTGAGAAATCTAAACCCTATACCCTCCTTTAGGAACCCAAACACATTCATATATAGTCCATGACATTTACAATACGTTTCTCTAGGAATCTATATTCTAGACCCTTT
The DNA here is from genome assembly GCA_900116095.1 of Euclidium syriacum. Classification (NCBI taxonomy): domain Eukaryota; kingdom Viridiplantae; phylum Streptophyta; class Magnoliopsida; order Brassicales; family Brassicaceae; genus Euclidium; species Euclidium syriacum. Next base: position 3,347,958 of record FPAK01000004.1, read on the forward strand.
TTTGGGAAACCAAGTACATTCATATACATTCCATTATATGTATGATGTATATCTCTTGGGACTATATACCCTAGACCCTCATTTGGGAACTCAAGCACACTCATATGTAGTTCACAATATCTACGATACATTTCTCTAGGGAATCTAGACCCTTCAACCTCCTTTGGGAACCAAATCACATTCATATACAGTCCACAATATCTATGATACGTTTCTCTGGGGAATCTTAACCCTAAACCCTCCTTTGGGAACCCAAGCACATTCATAGTCCACAAATATGTAAGATACGTTTCTCATTAGAATTTACACTCAAAGACCCTCATTTGGGAACCCAAATACATTCATATACAGTCCATTATATGTATGATGTGTTTCTCTTGGGACTCTATACCATATGCCCTCATTTGGAAACCCAAGGACACTCATATATAGTCCACAATATCTACGATACATTTCTCTAGGGAATGTAGACCCTTTAACCTCCTTTGGTAACCAAAACATATTCATATACAGTCCATGATATATATGATACCTTTCTTTGAGGAATCTAAATCCTAGACCCTCATTTGGAAACCCAAACGCATTCATATATAGTCAACGATACGTTTCTCTGGGAAATCTATACCATGGACTCTCCTTTGGGAATCCAAATACATTCATAGTCCACGATATGTACGATACGTTTCTCATGAGAATTTACACCCTAGACCCTCCTTTGGGAACCCAAACACATTAATATACAATCAACGATATCTACAATATGTTTCTCTAGGGAATCTATACCCTAGGCCTTGCATTGGGAACCCAAACACATTCATATACAGTCCACTATATGTACGTTAAGTTTCTCTTGGTATATATACCCTAGACCTTCCTTTGAGAACTCAAGCACATTCATATACAGTCCACGATATCTACGATATGTTTATCTGGGGAATCTATACCCTAGACCCTCTTTTGGGAACCCAAGCACACTCATATAAAGTCCACGATATGTACAATGCATTTTTCTAGGGAATCTAGACCCTACAGCCTCCTTTGGAAACCCATGCACATTCATATACAGTCCACGATATCTACGATACTTTTCTCTTAGAAATCTAAACCATATACCCTCCTTTGGGAACCTAAGAACATTCATATTTAGTCCAACCGTCTCCATGGTTTGACCTTGGTTGTTGTTTATTGTCATAACAAATGCAACTGTTACCAAAAATTGACTACACCGTATTTTAAAAGGGAACTTCGTTTATGCCGGAGACACAAATTTCCTAGTTAGTAAAAACCAAATCGCTTACTTTAGTATCCATTAATATTTTTCATCTATCACATGATTGACCAACTGAGCTACTTTTAGTCTTGTACACAAAATCATTTCTTGTATCGATATTTTGGAGCAACATGATCACGACTTTCAACTTTAAACAATGATTCGGCTATCCCGATACTTTGACACTATAAAGAAATTCATGAGTATAAACTATTTCATCAGCACTGCTAGTGTCCGAAGTACCAATGCTATTAGAGTTGTGATATTCTTCACCTAAAAATATACATGAAAATTTTAGTTAAAAAATTTAAGAAAAAACTTTTTGAATAATAGTTTTAATTTTTTTTTTTTTGAAAAAACAGTTTACCAATTTAATATGTTTTCGAAGGAGAAGATAAAACGTTTGTATAATAAGACGGTCTGATGAAGTCTCTAGAGAAGGAATAAGACTATTGGACTATAAGTAGTTAAGTCAAAGCTCAAATGTTTAATAGGTTGTGTTTGATTTCTATAAGAAATTAGATTAAGACAATAACTAAAACGAAAGTGAAAGACTTGAGTTATTCAAATTTTAATAGTTAATAATTTGGTTGGTTTTATGTTGTTTAATATAGAGACCGAATATTGTTTAAATATGTGATTTATTATGGTTTTAATGTTTAGGGTTTAATTAAGGATATTTATGTACTTTATGTGCTTGCGTTTAAATTTTAAAACTATATATTAGGTTTTTAGTAAATTATGTAAGATTTTAAACACATTAATAAAGTTTAATAAATAAGATTTCCTTATATAATTATACGGTTTTGGTTTAATAAGTTAGATTTCCATATATAATTATACACAATAATAAGGTTTAATAAGTTTTTAATAAATTAATTTTTTAGATGGTTGTGGTGATGCCACGTGGCAAAACATGTATTCTTTTAATATATATGATCTATATAATGGGTATATAATACATATAGTGGTCAAATAATTAGCTTATTAAGAAAAAGAAAACTTTCCAAAATTGTTTATATTTTTCTTTGAAAATTTATTTAATGACTCATTTAAAAAAAAATAGATGAGTTAAAATATTTTGTTTGGTTAATTTTAATGACATATCTTTTAAAATCCTCTTTGAACGACAAATAAACTAATTTTATCTCTATATTCTCACAATTAATATGTAGGGGATATTGGAACAACTAACTTATCATACATAACTATCAACCACTTCAGGAATACAAGATCCTTAGTACACCCTATTTTTTATCCAAACCAAACCAAACTATTTTTTATCCACGACAGGATTTTGATCAATAACATCTACAACCAGACCTTGGTCCTAAGTACACCCTTGTTATGGGAATTGACCCTCCATACTTTAGTCCCATTGTACTTATGTGTGGGTTCGTTAACCCCTTATTAATCTGTAACTGCATATAGTACATAATGTCTCATTGTATACTACTCACTCCTAATCATGATTTAATGATCCTGTCACAAAAATCATGTCCAACACTTCACACAATTCTCAATTATATTTAAACAACATGCTTGCATTTAACAACAAAAATTCTAGCCATAGGCAAGCATAACACATAAACGGTTGTATAAAAATAAATAATATATCCACGAATCACATCTCAGCTTAGTGATATATTTGTATCATAGTGGATAAGGCCCCAAAGCAAAACGGTTGGCCCTACAAATCAAACTAACTTAAAACTGAGATGAGGAGAAAAAGTTCTCAAACTTGGCTAATGGAGACATCGTTAGTAAGCTCACACGCCATTAAAGTGTACTGATGAAAGGTCCTCTAGAGTAAAAGTAAACTATATCCTGAAAATCCTGCATTCTTGCATTCCTGGGAAATAGATGGTGAGTTCTCAAACAAAAAAAATGTTTTTCTCCTTTCAAAGTATCATTAAAATCTCCATTCGTCCAAGGTTTATTTGTAAACAATGGAGAATATGATGATCTCGTAAGTCTTCCCATAACTTTTTCCTTTCCTCTAATAATTGACGCATAAACAAATAAGCAGAAAAACTTCTTGAACCTTCCAACAAGACCGAACAAGTAATCATTTGACTACTCGTAAGACAAGGCGTCATACAAACTTATGGCCTCCAACCAACTCAAATTCTTCACAAACGATGAGAATCATGTTTGAGATGAACCCTTTGATTTCTTTTCCTTTCAAGTAAACAAACAAACTACAAATCAAATTTATAGACCCAGTTACAGAGGACGAAATGTTTATTAATTTTGTTGAAACCACGAATATTCCAAAAAAAAAAAACCGACACAAAAATTTATTTGGAGCAATCCTTTTATACAAAACACCTAGGTTTTGATCCCTTGGTGTTTGAATAGATTCCAAACAAATTTATGAGAATTTTTTACTCAAGAACCAATTATTGACTCAGCGGCAAACCCACTTTAGCTCCAACCTCATGCGTCTCTGATTTCTCTTGTAGTTTCTTATTATCATTTGTAGTTTTCATTGTTCCAGAGTCATTTTGTGCGCTAATTGATTATGAAATATCTCAAATCTTCATCTCCTCATCATTTATCTATGTTACTGAAAACATAGTACGAATCTTTGAGCATAGATGGTGTAATCGATTACTCAAGGCCCACTATCTCCAGAGTGCGACTTGCTTTTGTTGGTGTTATCCACCCCGAGTCACATGTCTCCACATTCCCATGCTCACTTGAAATCTCTCAGTTTTGTTGAACTGTTTCTGCCACAACATGAGCATATATAACTTTTTCAAACACAATCGGAGTTGAAATAGAGCTTTGAACTACTAAGTCAATAATCAGTCCATCATCCTCCCCTTTTAAAGCCTTATGGTTTATCATGTTTTTGGTGGCATTTCACTTGCATTCTTTTTAACTGCTAGAAAAGCTTTAGTTGCATTCTCCCACTTTCAAAACTTGCCACATCTTGGAGGTATCCATGAATACGAGTAAGTGGTTTCAGTATCCAATTCTCATTCATTTCCACGTAAAATGATATGATTCTAGTAATTCTTTCGTTAAATTTTTTTCCACAAATATATGAGCTTTATCAAAACATACACAAGCTTCTGTTTTTGGATGCAACCTAATAAGCTTCCCTACTACCGAAATCCAAATTTCGAGAGCCTTATATGTAAACATTGATGGCAGACTGTTTTTGAGATTAACTTATAGTATAGTGGATTTCATTTCCTGTTAGGCCTCCTCTACATAAGGAGTCCATTTAGAAACGAGCATTGGATATCCATGATATTACACATAACTCAATTCAAAACTCTTCGTCTCATATCCACGTTCTTGTTCTGAATTTCATTGTAGTTGTGTCTTGCCCTATCAAGCGGGTCAAGCCCGCCCCGCCTGACCCGTCCCGCCGCGGGTTTGGATTTTAAGACCCGCCAATAATAGATCTGCATGACCCGCAATTTCTAAACCAGTTACCCTCACCCGCCCCGCATTAATCAAGCGGGTCATGCGGGTAACTCGCAAATTTTGAAAAATAAATTAATTACTACAAAAAAGCAACAAAGTATGAAAATCCATCGTTTTCGTTTAAAAAAAAAGATAAAATAAAAGAAGATAGAGTTATCAAATTACAACTCTTACAATCCACTGATTGAAACATAAATCTAGCTTATATAAAAATAAATTACAAAGTAGAATTCAAATCTCTTCTCTTCTTAAAGTCTAAACAGAATTCTCATTTCACCTTTATAAAAAGTTAATAAAATATCAAACAAAAGACAAAGTTTACAAGTTATAGATTATGAAAACAACTTCTTAAAGTCTAAACAGAATTCTCATTTCACCTTTATAAAAAATTAATAAAATATCAAACAAAAGACAAAGTTTACAAGTTATAGACTATGAAAACAAAAGAAAGAGTTATACAACTTATGTAATGGATGCAAATGACAAGCTACATCTTCATCAACCTCTAATTTGTCCAACATATAAAGCATTAACAGTAGTACTACTATAACTATTATATTATAATTGATTCATCAGAAAATATGTGTTACCATTTTCATATGCTTCGAAACCTCGAGTCAATTAGAAGCACATATCAAAGCTTGAACGTTTTGTGGGAGAAGACAACTTCTATATTTATTTAAGACTCGTGATCCAGTGCTGAAGGAGGATTTAAATGCTACGTTTGTAATAGGTGTGCTTCGAAGATCGTAGACCATCCTAGATAAATCCCCAAAATGATGAGCGTAGTATTTCCGAAAATCGAGTACATTTAAATTTTCAAACATCTCCCCGTCTATTGTTGGTTATGCCAAGTATATACTCAATGCGATTTTCCACTAGCAGTCACATTCTTTTTGCGAAATCCGTGAAAATCCTACATCCATGAAAAATCATGTGAAAGATCATAGCAAAAACCAAAAATACAGTAAGAACAATGGAAACAAAAACAATTTAAAGACATTTACTCCTTTCCTATTTAACGGAAAAGGAATAGCTCCAGCCAATAATTTTTGTACGTTTTCTTCAAATGTAGAGCTAGCTTGTGGCTTAAAATAAGCTTTGAAAAGCATATTCAATTTTGCTCGTGCATGCTCTATTGTTAACAAGTATTCTCATCCAGATTTGTGAAACGATACTCCAATATCTCTAACTTAAACATATGATCACAAACAGTCGCCATTGCAAGAAAATCTAAATAATCATGCCAATACTTAACAAATTTCACTTTCATAGTCCTAACCATCTCGACAATAACATCTTCGTGACTGTTCTTATGTGCTTTCAACCAAAACTCAATCTTGTACACTTGCATAAAATATAGATTTGGGGTCGGATAAGTTGAACATGAAATCATGGTGGTTATCTCATCAAAAGGTTGCAACATATCACAAATTGGTATCCCTAGATCCCATTCTATTCAGGTGGGAAGAAACTTGTAGGTTGGATCAATTTCTTGATACATATCAAAAGATAGACGGTATTTGAGATCTCTGTCCAATATTTTGTAGGTTGAAATCCAGGGAGTTTGTACATCTAACGTCAAACCGTCAAATCAGCCTCAATTTTAATCCCAACAGACTCCACACATGTCGCAAACAACTTACCACGAAAGCTCCAACAAATTTGATACTATCTCTGATTTTTCCTAAAACGTCACCTATCACCTTTAAACCCTCTTGAAAAATCAGATTTAATATATAGGCAGAACATCTTACATGGCAGAATTTTTCATCATATAACAAATCGGTTGTATAACCAACTGGTTCTTCAAGATGTTCTACATGTTATCTTTATTATTAGCATTATCTATGGTTATAGAGAACACTTTTTTTTATCTATCCCCCACTCTTTCAACACCTCCATGATCATCATATCCAAATCTATTCCACAACAATAAGAAGAAACCATAGCATAAAAGTACATTATTTAATTTCCGAACTTCCAGTGTCTATCTACATATGGCAGTCAACATATATATCATTCCACAATTATAGCAGACCAAAGATTAGATGTGAATGAGAACCTACCATGAATTTCAGACAGTTCTAACATCAACTTTAACTTCTTCTTCTCATAAAACTTATTAACATCACTTGCAGTTATGCCTGAGACGGATACGGATATCCGAGATTTTCAAGGTATCCGGATCCGGATCTGCCAGATATTCGATTCTACTATCCGAATCCGGACTCGAAAGACTCGGATATCCGGTTTTCGGATAACCGTAAAAACATCGGATATCCGTAAATATCCGGATCTGATCCGGGTTTTATGTTAAAAATTGATAATTCATAGCTTTTACATCTTACACACACAAATAATAGAACAAATAGGAAAAGAGAAATTGATGTCTTCACGAGCCATCATCTTTATGTTCTTCCTTCATTCCTTCACCTAAGTTTGTTTTATCAATTTCATCAAAAACAATAGCTTTAGCTATGCCCACTTCAACAAATGTAATCCCTCACTTCTTCTCTTGAGGATCTTTATCAATTTGATCAAAAAAAATTCCTTTCACTCATTCTACAACCTATCAATTCCAGAAAGAAAAAAAAAAAACCAACATCAAATCAGAATCAATCACATCCTCCAGTCCCCAAAACCCAAGTTCCAATCATTTTCGAATCAAGTAAAAGAGGAAACAAAACTAACGTTTGAGTAAAGTGGCCATGGATCTCCACCACGAGGTTTTGAAAGAGACGATATATCATCTCCACCAATAGAATGAGAGATCAGGTAAGACGAAGGAATTAAATCACCTACTAGAGTGAAGGATAAAGCCACTGCGGATCTGGCCACCCAGATATCTGTTTTTCAGAACGGATCGGAGTGGATCCCGGATCGGATAACGATATCAGATGATAATTCCAGGCCTACCTGCAGCTGCATTTCTACTTATAAACTTCACATCAGCATTCAAATACTTTCCGATCGCCCTAACTCTATCATATTTAACATATGAGAACATAAGATCATACTCAATTAGGTACTTTGATACCATTTCACGAAAAATAGTTTAATCAATCTTTTTAGCTTGTAATTTCACATCTCTTGTAACCATAACAACATTAATATGACCATCTTTAGGCGTTTTCGAACACACTATTGAATACCTGTTATAGTTAGACGTACCTTGCATGTGTGGATCATACGCGCAGTCTTTCGGGCAATGATTACACTTAGCTCTGAGTTCAGAGACACCATCAGTATTGAACTTAGTGATGACAATGAAATTTCCCAAGTAGGTGAGGTTTTAGCCCTCTTGCTCTTACTCTACAGATATTCATCACCGTTCGATTGTGGTAAGTTTGAACCTTCGGTAGCAATACTCAGATTCCATGGCCTTTTTCCATCATCAACTCCATTTGCTTCAGTGAATCCATTTTCAGAATATGTTGACAAAAAAAAACATAAATTACATAAAGGATCAAACTATTCCGCGTTTTTAAAATGAATCTAAGTTAAAATTAGCTAAACAAACTCACAAGTAAAACTAAAGTTATGAGAAAAGTGATGAAAAAGTATAAGAAAAACCACATACAAAACATGGAGAAAGTATTCATTAAAATCATATACATGAACGTAAAATCCTCAGATATGATATAGTGTTGAAGTCCATAGAGCTTCCAAAATCAGTGGTCTTTCGCACGGTTTATTAATGATTTGAATATTCATTAAAATCAGAACAACATAAAACTGTCCATCTAAAAGTATCTTTATGACTTGCAGATTCTGCTAATCAATTCAAATATTTTGTTGATTGATAATTCAAGGATTAGTTTGGTCAAATTATAAAACCCACAAATTTGAAATATAGGGTTTATTTGAGAACGAAACCTCTATAAGAGAGACAAGAGAAGATGATGAAATAACTCAGAGGAGAAAAATCATATAGAAGAAGAGAGAAAATAAGAGATTCATAAAGATTAGAAAAAATCATGGTGAAAGAGACATAGAGTGTCGTTGCAAGGGGGGGGGGGAGAGAGAGAGAGAGAGAGAGAGAGAGAGAGAGAGAGTGTCACCGATGTTTAAGGCCGTCGAGATATAGAGGACGACGAGACATAGATTCGTCGGTGAATTCATCGATAGAGAGACATAGTGAGAGACTGGAAGTGAGAGAAGTGAGACGCGATTTTTTTTTCGGTTTGTCTCTAATTCTGAATGACAAAAGAGTGAGAGGGTGAGAGAGAGAGAGAGAGAGAGTGAGTGTCACCGATGTTTAAGGCCATCGAGATATAGAGGACGACGAGACATAGATTCGCCGGTGAATTCGTCGATAGAGAGACATAGTGAGAGACTGAAAGTGAGAGAAGTGAGACGCGATTTTGTTTTCGGTTTGTTTTTAATTCTGAATGACAAAAGAGTAAAAGAGATATAATAGGGTTTATTGCCCTAAACTAGAAAATATAAGCATCTGTAACTAAAAACGGCAATTTATTATAAACTAAAAATTCAAAACAACATACATTTACAAGCTAATTTAACTAGATGAAACGTTTTTACATATTACGTATGTACCCGCGAACCCGCGGTTTTTAATCCCAAAACCCGCACCCCGCCTCGCCTTGATATTCCCGGACCCGCTAATTTGATTCACAAATTTTTCTGACCCGCACCCGCCCTGCGGAAAGTCGATCGGGGCGAGACCCCCAGGGTTTTGTTCATATTGACATGGATAGTTGTGTCGACCACAAAAACATCGATCATGTTGGACTTGTCACCCAATCTCAAAAAATTGTTTACTATCTTATGAATTTTTACAACATGTGGTGCAATACTTAGAAATTTTCCCACAATAAATCTTCCCAAAGCGGTTTCGCATTAGTGAAAATCTATTTCAAAACAACCACTTTCTTCTCTCCATCTATCTCTCTGACACCAAATTTTTTTCTATTGTAATCACGTTTCTGAACAACAGTGGACCTTTCAATAGTAGCAACTTTAGGCACTTTGGTGCCTATCGAAGCTTCACTCCCCGATGCACCATCTCCTCCATCACCACTCTTCTCCAAATCATTATTATCATCCTTCAAAACTGTCGAATCAGCTGAGATATACTTTTGCCTACACCAGAGTAAGTCCCTCTGATGACCATGACAGAGGGCCGCCGACGGCATCATCTTGCCATAGAAGAATTCCTAAAATGAACACCCAAATTCACCTTCGTAATCACCCTCCACATCAAGTATCTTGTAATATTATAACCAATATTAAAATATTAAGTTCAATGTCTTCACTTTTCTTTATGTTTATATATTCGTTTTTTCACAAATGTTTTATTTTTTAACTATCTAATTTTCACTTAATTTTTTTTTATCAAAATTAATTTTTATTAATCATAACGAATCGGCATACAAAGCGTTTCAAATATTAGAAAGTGGGACAAATCTATCACCAACAAAATTGATATAAGCAATATTTTCCCTTCTACTTAACTGTATTTAAATGAGCTAAACAATAAGCTACATGGTTACAAATACGATTGATATATTGAAAAGAGAAATGACGAAATTTACATTTTCAAAAAAGAATATCTCGAACTAAATTAATCTTAACTTTCATGAGTCCCTACTAACAATTTGATTAAAAATTGATTATCTCCTTCAAAAATAATGTAAGTGAATCCTAGAACCCAAATGTGTTGTAATGCCATAAGCAATGTTTTTCCTTTTATTTCAGTAATGGATAATGGATGATGCAGCAAAACCTGTATGAGCAAAAAAAAATTAAAAAAAAAACTAACTAATTAATAAATTAAATTAAAATTTTTCTTATGGTCGGAAAATTAAATTAAATAAATAAAAGGAGAAAAAAAACGAGGAAAAGACCGAAAGTGCGAGGGAGGACTGCATCATGAAGCTTCATAAACACATCAACGGTAGAAACACACATGAGCACACGATTCGCTGTAGAACGCTCTAGTTTCGATTTTTTTTTTTTCCTTTCATTAAAAAACGTTTTTTTATAATGAAACAAGATTAAAATTAGTAGAGGAAAAAAAAAAATGATGGAGGTTGAAATTGAGATGAGTGGTACGAGCCTTGTTGTTTTTCCTTTTTGGTTTTTATGGATTTTACTATTATTATTGTTCTTCTTATATTCTACTTTTATTTTTACGTTTTTCGACAATAATTTGGGTAATCGAAATGAGGAAAAGGGATCAGGGTTTGTTTGTAGAAGCCCTAGTTTTTGTTTTTGTTTTTGGTGTTGTTCTATTTTGATTGTTGCGGCCGTTTCTGGGTTTCGTCGTCTCTCTGTGTTCAATCTAGCATAGAGATGGGTTCTGATGGAGAGGATCAGATCAGGAGCGGCGGTGATGGTAACAAGAAGAAGAAGACTGAGAATCCCAAGGACGGCGGGCTCGCCAAGCCCAAGCGCCAGATGAAGACTCCTTTTCAGCTCGAAACGCTAGAGAAAGTTTATGCAGGTTAGGTTCTCATCAATCAGCTTCTGTAATATGATTCATCTGAGTTTGTGTGTTCTTAGTACTCATGCGTTGTTTCTGTGCTGATTTGATTTGATCAGAGGAAACATACCCGTCGGAGGCGACGAGGGCGGAGTTATCTGAGAAATTGGATCTGTCAGATCGACAGTTGCAGATGTGGTTCTGCCACAGGCGGCTAAAGGACAAGAAGGATGGCCAGGCAAAGAAACCGGGCAAACCAGCTCCGGTTCAACCAGCCGCTTTGTCTTCTGTTAACGAACTACCGGCAGGATCGGCTCCTGAACTGAATTCCGGGTCTGGTTCTGGTTCTGGGTCGGGTTGCAGCCCTTATTCGGATTCAAGGAGGAACTTTGCAAGTGGTAGTAGTAGTTCTCGAGCTGAATTGGAAGATGACTACGAGAAAATGGATGAGCCTCAGTTGTCTGCGATGGTGCGTAGAGCAATTGTCTGCATTGAGGCACAGTTAGGGGAGCCATTGAGAGATGACGGACCCATTCTGGGTATGGAGTTTGATCCGTTGCCTCCTGGTGCATTCGGAACACCTATAGGTATATATCACTTTCTATGTTTGCTTTTTTTCTTAACTTGTTACTTGATGATTATTTGCCTGACATGCTTGATATCAGTGTTAGTTTTGCAATTGACATGATAAGTTTTGTTTGTTTTGCTCTTATTTGGAGACAACTGATTTTGAAATTATGAAGCTTTTTCTTTCTCTATGTCATAGTATTGGTGTCTCTTTGCTTAAATTGTTCTCATTTGGTTTCTGTTCTTTTGTTTTCATTCTTTAACCCTTTTTTGTTGTTGTTGTTGGCAAACTCTTGTAGCTACGCAAAAGCACCCAGTTCATCTATACGATAGCAAAATGTATGACCGACATGAAGCCCGACCTCGAAGGGTTAGTTTTCTGGCTAAAGAGATATGCTTAAACCTTTGTTTTCTGAGTTTGAATGGGCTAGCTAGATATTTATATCCGTAGATGGTGACTGCCTGAAATTAAATCAGAGAATAATAATGCTGCCAAGTTACAATGTCATAGTGATCTATATGCTGATTTGATAGTTACTTATAAATTGCTTTCCTAGATCAGGGATCTCCTGCTGTTATTGCTAGGAGCTGAAATCCTTCATTCGATAAACTGAAGTTGCACTATCTCACTTAGATAATGGAGAGATTACATAATGATATATTTTCATTTTATTTTCTTGTCATGTCTTATTTTCATATTATTCTTTTTACTACTTTTCTTATATGTTTCTGTTGCTTATAGTCCGAAGCTGCTGCACGTTCTTTCCATGAGCAACAATCTCTAAATGATCCGTCTTCCTTTACACCTGAGGTGTACGGACGATTCCCTGAAAATCATGCACATGGTGTAGACTATGAAGTTGCACGTTCTAGGAGTTCATCATTTATGCACGGACCAAGGTCCTATGGTACCCACGGAAATACATCTCGTAACTGTTCTACGTCTCAACAAGACATGCCTAGCCCAATCGTTGCATCAGCTCATCATGGTGATAGTTTCCTGATGGAGAAAGACTCATCAGTCCTCGGCACAGAAGATCCATATTTGATGTCTGACGGGTTGCGGAAGAGTAATGATGTACATAGGAAGGGAAAGGTAGCTTCCTGTCCCAACTCATATTCCCATCCCCTTCTGTTGGCAAGTTGTGTTTTAATTGTAATCTTATTCTCTATTTACTTCCGCAGACTAACGAAGCGAGACTTGGGAGAGGGAGTGAACCCCGAGAGAATCGTGGACAGAAAGATCTTGAGAAACTAGAACTTCAGAGGAAAAAGGTATTTTTTTTCTTCATTTCTCGTCCTACTTACTGCTTGTTAGAAAGGTCTTATTGCCTTTTATTAGTATCCCTGTAATATATATTGATGAGTTGATGCTTGCGTCCCCAGAATGAAGAACGTATCAGAAAAGAGATGGAAAGGCATGAGCGTGAGAGGCGTAAGGAAGAAGAGAGGTTGATGCGTGAAAGAATGAAAGAGGAGGAGAGGTCACAGCGTGAACAGAAACGTGAAATGGAAAGAAGAGAAAAGTTCTTACAGAGAGAATATGAACGGGTGAGTTTGGAAAAACTATACCCACTTGTTAATTTTACTTTTTAGAAACTGAGTTTTTTTATGTCAAGGAGTATGGAAACTGAAACTTATCTTTCTGTTGGAGCGTTAAAGGCGGAGAAAAAGAAGCAAAAAGAAGAGCTTCGTCGGGAGAAAGATGCTATTAAACGCAAGATTGCCGTTGAGAAGGCTACTGCGCGTAGAATTGCTAAAGAGTCTATGGATCTAATTGAAGATGAGCAGCTAGAACTGATGGAATTGGCTGCTATTAGCAAAGGATTACCTTCGGCATTACAGCTCGATCATGACACATTGCAAAATCTTGATCTGTATAGAGGTATGGTCTCTCTGCCAAACGTGAAACTGATCTTACTAGTAGTGGATTTGGTAATCACGGCCCTAATGGTGTACTTATGCTCTAGGCTTCACAATTCTTGTTTCTCAATTATTTTGGTTTATTGTGTTTTTATACTCCTCTTGAATTTTTAAGCTTACTGTTAACAGTTACGTTCTTGGTTTGGTACATGATATAGCCTTGTCTGGTATATTCCATATAGATTGTAGTATGTTAGAACACTGCCAAGAATTGGAACACACTTTTTATTCTTATTGATTGGTTTGTTGTAAAGTCCTTTTCTAGACAGGGTTGTAGCTTTTTAGCTTACTTTGTTGTACAAATATCATTGCTTCATATACATCTGAAAATCAAAAAGGTCAAAGTGATTTTCTCGTACCTTACTTATTGGCTTAACTTTTGTTTAGTGTTCTAATTTCTTTCTAGATCTTGTAATTCATCAATGCAAGTCTATTTTTTTTTCAGATTCTCTGAGCACATTTCCACCAAAGTCCTTGCAACTGAAGATGCCGTTTGCAATTTCTCCATGGAAAGATTCTGAGGATACTGTCGGGAACCTTCTAATGGTACGCTCTATTGATCTGTACTTTCTCTGTGTGCTGGCTCTTAGTTGAGATTGATACAATCAGAAAAAGTCAGGATCTGAACACCTAGACCAATTTGGAGTCGGTTTGGACTTGTTATTTTCGTGTTTTATGCACTCTTTTGCATGTTATGATCCTCGTCGTAGTAGATTCTTCAATATTTGAAGCTTTGTCTTAGCATATGCATTCTTCCATGATTTTCTTTTTGAATTTGATCCTATCATGTAGGGGTGGGTACTTAGGAAATTTTAGATACCCGACCCAGAAGGTCACTGGTAGCCAGAGAATAATCCAGTACCTGAAAAGTTAAAAATATTTGTATTTTTGGAGAGTTTTGGATCAAGAATCTCGGGTTTAGTGCATCCTGTATCGCGTTTTTAGGTATTCTTAAGGTCAAGTATTTTGAGTACTAAAAGCCATGAATTTGGGTAGTTTGGTTCGGGTAGTTTACATTTTTTTTCTTCTTTTAATGTTTCAGATTTCTAATACTGTGGTTGTTTTTTTAGGTTTGGAGGTTCCTAACATCCTTTTCTGATGTTCTTGACCTATGGCCTTTCACCCTGGATGAGTTTATTCAGGCTTTTCATGACTATGTAAGTCTCTCCTTAATACTCCATTATGGGATTTCCCTGTTTTCTCGTTATCTTCTGTTGTACCTAGTTCCATTGTTCTTGCTCTATATTTGATAGAGATCTTATTCTAGGACTCAAGGTTGTTGGGGGAGATACATGTTACTCTTCTGAGATTAATAATACGAGATATCGAAGACGTTGCTAGAACACCTTATTCTGGAATTGGAAATAACCAATATACTACAGCCAATCCTGAGGGTGGGCATCCGCAGATCCTGGAAGGGGTAACTATCAGTCTTTGTGTGCTAATATTCTTTCACTTTCTTGGTTGGTTCAGCAGAGCTTCATCTTTCTTATTCTTCCTTCTTCTTCAGGCTTATGCATGGGGCTTTGACATTCGCAGTTGGAAAAAGCATTTGAATCAATTAACATGGCCAGAAATATTACGACAATTGGCACTCTCTACGGGGTTTGGGCCAAGGCTGATAAAAAAAAATTCCCGATTGACCCATGCTGGTGACAAGGATGAGGTACTTATTCGTGGACTTGCGGCCTCTACATCCTAACTATTGTTTGATTAGAATGTACTGTTATATGTGGAAACAATAAAATAAAACTTTTTATCTTCCTGGAAGCTTTGATTAGGCTTTTCAAGAAGGTATCAGAGGTTTTTTTTTTTTTATTTCTTCTTTTAACATTGTTTTGGTTTGATTGTGTATGCAGGCCAAAGGTTGTGAAGATATCATTTCTACTATCCGCAGTGGTTCAGCAGCTGAAAGTGCTTTTGCAGCAATGCGTGAGAAAGGGTTGCTGGCTCCACGCAAGTCGAGGCATCGATTGACACCTGGAACTGTCAAATTTGCAGCTTTTCATGTTCTCTCTCTTGAGGGGAGTAAGGGACTGACAGTTTTAGAACTTGCCGACAAGATTCAGGTACATCTATAACCTATACCTCGTTCTGTGGTTCCCTTTGTAGCTGTTATATTCATTTTCTTATTTTTTATGGTTTCCACTTGAAGAAATCCGGACTTCGAGACCTGACAACAAGCAAGACGCCAGAGGCTTCTATCTCTGTTGCATTGACAAGAGATGTGAAGCTGTTCGAAAGAATAGCTCCTTCGACTTATTGTGTACGAGCTCCTTATGTGAAGGATCCTGCGGATGGAGAGGCTATACTTGCAGATGCTAGGAAGAAGATAAGAGCATTTGAAAATGGATTTACAGGTCCAGAAGATGTGAATGATCTTGATAGGGATGAGGACTTCGAATGTGATATTGATGAGGATCCTGAGGTTGATGATTTAGCCGCTCTGGCAAGTGCATCAAAAAGTGCGGATCTAGGTGAAGCGAACGTTGTATCTGGAAAGGAAGAAAATACTCTTTTCTCTGATGTTAAAGCAAACGTAAATAGTGAAATTGAGAAGGGGTTTTCTTCTCCTCTTCCGAGCAGTATGAAGAGTATTGTGCCTAATGATACAGTAGGGGGCTGCTTGGATAATAACAATGCTGTGGTTGATGAAAGCAACCAGGGCCAATCATGGATTCAAGGTCTTACAGAAGGAGATTACTGTCATCTAAGTGTTGAAGAGCGCCTTAATGCCCTTGTTGCCTTAGTCGGCATTGCCAATGAAGGAAATTCCATTAGAGCTAGTCTTGAGGTAAAGCCTGAATTTTCTTTTATCAGCTTTCTTCTTGGACAGAGAAGAACTTGACCATTTGAGACTGTTATTAGTGTTTTGATTGAAATTTATTTGCAGGATCGTATGGAAGCCGCGAATTCTCTTAAAAAGCAAATGTGGGCCGAGGCACAGTTAGATAACAGCTCCATGAGAGATGTACTCGATTTTCAAAACATAGCAAGCAGTAAAACTGAATCAACGATGGGTCTAGAAATCATCCAGAGCTCTACTTGTGAGAGGGATAGTTTCGAGAGAGACCCTTCTCAACTTATAGATGAGACGAAGCCAATTAATCAAGAGGCCAATTTAAGTCAAGAAACTCGTACTTCTCAACATGGGTATGTTTCAAAAAGATCACGCTCACAACTGAAATCTTACATAGTTCACAGAGCAGAAGAGGTGTATCCATACAGATCTTTGCCACTTGGGCAAGATCGGCGCCACAATCGTTACTGGCTTTTTGCTGCATCAGCATCTAAAAGCGATCCTTGCTCGGGGCTTTTGTTTGTTGAGCTACATGATGGCAAGTGGCGTCTAATAGATTCAGAAGAGGTAATGATAACCTTATCAATTTGTTAAACAACTACCTTTGGTTTGCTTTTGCTTATATACAGATTTTAACCATGTCTTGCGCGACTTTGTTTGCATAGGCTTTTGACACTCTTGTTGCGTCACTGGATATGCGTGGGATCAGAGAATCTCATTTACGCATAATGTTGCAGAAGATAGAGGGATCATTCAAAGAAAATGCTTGCAAGAATATAGAGCTAGCTAGAAACTCTTCGTTGAAGGAAAAGTGTGTTGTGAATCACTTTGCTGGGGATTCTGTTATCCCATCGGGGTCAAACTCTGAACCAATGGAAACTTCAACTTCTATTAGAGTTGAGCTAGGGAGAGACGACATGGAGAAGGATAATTTATCAAAACGGTTCCATGGTTTCCAGAGATGGGTGTGGACTGAGACGTTTAATTCCCTACCTTCTTGTGCTAGGAAATACGGGAAGAAGAGATGTGAACTGTTAGCAACATGTGAAGCATGTATTGCCTCTTATTTGTCTGAGTATATCAACTGTACTTCTTGTCAGGAGAGATTGGACATGGCTGATAGTTCAGAGCGAAAAATATTAGATGCGTCTCCTCTTCCTTTTGGAGTCAGGTTGCTCAAAGCACTAGTTGTTTTTCTTGAGGTAAAGCATTAATAAAATTTTGTCGACTTATAGTCTACAGTCCTTTAGGCTCTGGCTTCTTTTGACACCTCCACATTTTACTTAATTAACAGGCATCTGTTCCTGAGGAAGCGCTTGAATCATTTTGGACAGAGGACAAAAGAAAAAATTGGGGGTTTAGGTTGAATGCGTCATCATCACCTGAGGAACTCTTGCAGGTTCGATCATCTTGTTTTTCTTTCCCTAAATTAAAAAAAATTTGGAATGACATTTGTTGAAACCCGTTCCTTTGTATTTTTGATAGGTGCTGACTTTCTTGGAGAGTGCAATCAAGAAAGAATTCTTGTCATCCAATTTTGTGTCCGCAAAGGAGCTCTTGGGAGCTGCTGATGCTGATGATCTGGGATCAGTGGACGTTCTTCCGTGGATACCAAAGACAGTATCAGCTATTGCTTTGAGACTTTTAGACCTCGATGCATCAATCTTCTATGTGAAGCCAGAAAAACCTGAGCAAACCCCAGACGATGAAAAGGAGCAGATTGTAAGTTTTCTACACCATCTTGGGTCTTTGGAAATTAGTTGAATGGTCTCAGAATCTTACGTTAACCCACTTTATGCAGAGTCTTGTCCCTGGAAACCCTCTCTTCAAAGGCAAAGGACCCAGAGAAGAAGACCAAGACGAGGCTGTTCTAAACTCGGGTAATAGACGTAACAAACGTGGACGAGTCAGCTTTGGTTCTGGATCAAACAGAAAGGTGAAGAGGAAGAAAGCACGAGGCGGTCCCAACAGATTTCTGGCTGGTGGGAGAAATGTTGCAGTCGATAGGAACTTTATGAGCGTTGAGCTGAACCACCAAGTCCCTGGAAAAGGAAAGAGGACGATTAGAAAAAGACCAGCGAGGAGCGATGAGGAAAATGACCTCACAGTCAGCAGAAAGGCTGACATTGTTAGGCCTCAAAGTGAAGAAATTGAAGAGGAGGATGAGGAAGAAGAAGTGCAAAGATTTAGAGACATTGATGAAGATTGGGCAAGTGAAACTCCTAGAGAGATGGATGAGGACTGGGCCAGTGAAACACCTAACAGAACGATGATGACGATGCAAGGGGATGATGAAAGTGACAACAGTGTAGAGATTGAATCAGAGGATGATGATGGTCAGTTTGTGGGCTACAGTCAAAGAAACAAGTGGGAATTAGATTGGAATAGTAACCCAAATGAAGCAATGGTGGATGAGGAGGAAGGAGGAGAAGTTGCTGGGGTTGAGCAGGTCGAAGGAGAAGATGATGCAGAAATGAGTGAGAGCTCTGAGGATGATGGCGTTCTTATTAATAATGCTGCAAACAATTACGACAGAGAATCAGAAGATTATAGTAGCAGCGATTCATGATTTGAGAGCAGAGAGCGAAAGTTACATTCTTGAAGTATATATATTATAATTTATATTATATAGGAAAAGGGAAGATAGTATCAGAATAGGTTTTCACCTAAGAGAAGCAATAGAAGAACATTTCTGATTAGTTTGTTTGGTGAAGCCAAGCCAAGCCAAGGCATATATTTAGCAATGCCTTTGTTATCATGATAATAATTTCATTATTTGGCGAGTATAAGTTATTGATTCATGTCGATCGCCAATGCTTAAGGCTCTCTCAATGTAACTATAATTCTTATCTTGTTCTTCCGAACGAGAATCACTCGTCCTAGGATTCAGGCAGGATCTTCTCTCTAAGTCTAAGGTAGATGCCAAAGAGACATTTTGTAGATAGGACTAGTGTGTAAGGGTGGAATATCCAAGATCTGTGATCCTATTTGCTTTGCTTACCTTGATTATTGCTATATTACATTTCAATCTCGTTTTGTATACTTGGTTTACATGTTAGGATAGTTTGATCATTGAATTGTCATCACTCCTAGCTTCAAAAGTGTTCCTTGCATCTTTGGGGGTGTATTGAATTATGGATTTTAAAAGGTTTTGGAGTTTCTTAAAATCCCATGTTATTCAATTAAGGATTTTAAAATATCTTTTCAAATCTTGTGTTATTGAACATGAGATTTATGTAAAGTCATTTAAAATCATTTACAATCCCCTGTTATTCAAACAAGAATTTTTAAAAATTATATCAAATCCACTATTATTGAAATTGTTTTAAGTATTAAGATTTTAATGACTGTTAGGTGGAATTGTTAGGGATCTTAATACCAAGTCATAACAATTTTTTTAAAATCATCCAAAACCATCAAAATCATCTAAAATCTTATTAAAACTCAAATCACTTTAAATGCCAAATTTAATACACCCCTTTTGTTAATCATCATATATCAAGCTTCGAGTTTGTTAGAGATCCGGCCCAGTCTCTACTATCATATTTTCTTCTTTCTAGTAAATAGGTTTTGATCCAATATAAGGTTTAAGTCTAGTCAACCAATTCTGATATGATTAGACAAGTAAAATCGTATTTTACGGATAGGTATTAGTATTAGATAATCCATTATAAATGTTATAGTTTTGTCAAAGTACCAATGTAATTAACCAAAAAAAAAGAAGATGTTGAAATGCCTGATACAGACAGTATTGAGTATGCCGGGTTATATTGGGTGGTGGTTCAACATCAAATTTCTTTGGACGTGGCATAATAAAATAATGTGTTTTCAAAAGTAGGGCCTGCGTTGGAATACATAATATTTTGGTTACGCATAAGACCAATCAACATTGGAGCTGCCACAAAAGAAAAGACAAACTGGGGTGTGCATTGAGATTGGCATGCGGTGTTATTTGATAATTACTCGACTAAAGACGACTCCTCAAATTACTAACTGTCGGCTCATCAACAATTTTATATCATCTCTTTTTATCTCTTTTTATCTTTGTATATACTTTAATGTCGATGGACTTATTTCTTGTTTGCTTGTTCATAATTCAAGTAATAATGAATATGTATGTATGTAATATGTACATATAAATATCATATACCACATTTATTATCTGTTCATCTCGTTGTTGCGAGAACTGAACCATTTATTGTCTATCATAAATTTTACTGTAAGCACTGAATTTGTAGGTATAATTAGTAATGATTGTGGTTTTTTCAATTAGGAAAAAAAACTAGATTATCTCTATAAACCTATATTTAACGTGGTATCAGAATTACTTGATTGTTAGATCAATCTTATGGATGTCGTTTTCACAAAGATCAACATCTTAGACGTTCATGCATGACCGTGAAGAGTGAGTTAGTGTCCACATCGGTAGTTAGACAATTTGTGAGTGAGCTAGTATATAAGGGATAATAGTCAATTTACTCATTGCCAATTGGTTTTGACTTGGAAGCTAGTTTCTAGTCCGGTGATTGAATTAGTGCCTCGGTTAGCTTAGCTTGGAGAATTTTGAATGTTTCCATGTATACATCAACAAAAAAAAAATCAACTTCCTTGCACAAGAGTCAGGTTAAAGGTCTTGCAATTTTGGATAAGCATTTGATAAACCACCTATACAACCACACATGCTCGAGAATTCTTTGGATACCTTAACTGTTCGCAGGGGTCTCAACCCTACCATAACTTCAATCTTTGCTTTATCAACCTCAATACTTCACTTTATTAACCTCAACACCGTCCTTAGAGACTCTATTACCCAAAACAATACCATCTCGTATCATAAAATGGCATTTTTAAAAATTCAACACCAAATTTGTTTCCTCTCATCGCTTGATAACCCCACACAAATTATACAAACAATCACCAAAAGAGGATCCATAGACGAAAAATTCATCCATGAATACATCCATCACATTCTCAATCAAGTCAAAAAAGATACTCATCATTTCTCTTTGGAATATTGCTGGAGCGTTACTGATGTGTTAGGATTTTACCTCATTTAGCTCATCATTTTAGTAGCTTTTATATGTTTTGTTGCATTCTCGTTTGCATTTCTCATTCTTGTAATCATTTAGGCATCTAGGGCATTTACATTACATTTTGGTGCTTTTATGTTTGTCTTGTAAGTCTTAGGAGTTCATTGGATGATTGCTAAGAGTTTTGGAGAAGCTAAAGGAATGATGAAAGCAAGTAAAGGAGAATAAAAGAGAAGAAACAAAGGAAGATGATTAGACGTCGGTGGTGAAGTCGTGGATGGTTACATGACACCCAGACGTCGATGAGGACGTCGACAACGTCCAACCCTAGAAACTTAGGGATCGAACATCGTCGAAGACATGGAGCGGAAACATCGATGATTCCCACGACGACGTGGCAGCCAGAAGAAACAACCTCGACATTGTCAAAGGTGTCCAACACAGAGCTGATTGATTTGTTTGTTTAATGCAAGTTTGCTATTTTATTTAAAGCTTTGATTTTGTTCTTCACATTCTTTCTTTTTCTTTTTCAAAAACCTCTCAATAGATCTATGTGCGAGTAGAAAATCTTTTTTATTCAATGGATGGGAAGATATGAGTGACTAGAGGTTTGAGATTTTCATTTCTTGGTACAAATCTATAGATCTATTCATTTGATAGGTCTTAAAGTTAGAGAAAGGAGTAGCTACCTCAACTCTAGGACTAGGCTTAACATTCGATGAGTTTTTTCCATTGCCTACTCAATTTAGCATTCGACCGCTTCATTCTCAAGAAGAGTCGAAAATAAAATTTGAGTTGACCACTATGATCCAAAAGAATAAGTATATTGGTGTACTAAGCAGAAATCCTCTAGAGTATCTTGATGAATTCGATATAGCTTGTGCAATATCTTTTTCTTTTAATCCCAAGGAGGATATACTAAGTTTCTTCTTTTCCATTCTCATTGGGACGAAAAGCCAGCTTGTGGAAAAGATGTGTAAAAAGCTCTACAATCATTACATGGGAGGAAGTAAGAAGCTTTTCTAACGAATTTTTACCTAAGGTTGAAGACTCAAGAGTTTATGATGCGTATAGAAACTTTTTCACAAAGACCAAGAGACTGATTTCTTAAAGAATGAGAACGATTTAAGGGATACACTTTGATGCCCTCACCTTGGGTATTGCAAGGATGCAGTAATGAGTTCCTTTCACAAGAGGTTGCTTGAGAGATGGTACTTTGCATTTGTCACAGCAAGTAGTAGAAGTTTTTCTAACCTAACTATGAAAAAAAGAAAAGAGTTGATTCATAATCTTGCCGTTTGTGAAAAAAGTTATCTTGAAGAATCAATTCCAAGAGAGGAAGGAACAACTATAGAAATAATGTAACTCAAGGAAAGAGTGGAAGACATGGGAAAGGTCTTTAAAATAGGATGGATTGAGATCCCTCCAAGGAACTACAACATTGAAAATTCAAAATATATGGAAGACTGATACTATGATTTTCAAAGCTCAATGTCTCTAAGACAAACTCAAGAGCATGATATTGGAGCAATGATAAAGCTTGATTTTGAAAACCAAGCCTATCCTTGATTTCACGATATTAGAGCACATATTTTTATCATAATCTCGAGTCCTATACTTTTGGGTAAGCATATGCTTAATATATCTCAAACGTTGTTATATGTATAATTGCCTACACGGAAACGAAAATCTTAACCGGTAAAATAAGTCAGATAAAATTAAGGTATCTCATCTAAGTTTATTTCTCCGATAAAATTTTGACTTCACTGTAAAGAATGTTTGTTTAATCTGTAACTCTCTTCCAGACATCTAAGGAGGATTCTTCAGAGACAACCTTAAACCTTTCTATCAGTCAAACCCCATTTTTAAAAAGGTAAACATGTCTCTTTCTTATCATTCATTATCTTTTCTATCTTCACCCTTCATGTAACAATAAAATTGAAAGTTGGTGGTTGTAGAATGATGGAGATGTAAAAATAGTGGTGGAAGATAAGTTAGATGAAATTATTCTAGATAAGTATAAGGATTTTTTTCTCGAAGTACTATTAACTATCATAGTTTTCAATAAGCCGTTATGGAATTCATTTCTCATATTTAAAAAATATTTAGGTTCGTACACCATGATGTGGCCATTGCCAGACACTTGACCTAATGTATAACAAGCTTGCGAAACATTTAAAAAGCATTGATTCTCTTGTCATAGCTAAGATGGATGGAACAATCAACAAGCGTCCCAAAGAAAAAGGTAATAAAACATTAATGAATGTATTAAAATCCTTTTATGTTCGAAACCTCATATTTGATTTTTCGGGTTATGGTGTGAAATTCTTTGCATGTCGAGGAGTTAAAACTCAAGAGTTGGACTCGTGATAACATAGCAGGAGGATCAATGATTGGAACGCATCGGAACAAGTGGGCTTACGAGATTTCAGCTGTGTTGTCAGGTTCATGAATGGTTCATGTCCGATAGAAACTCGGTTTCAAGTTCATGTTTGAGTCCACCGTCATCAGAGTGTAAATGTGAGGTTTAAGTTAGAGGGTAGAGATTTTTTCTTGGTTCCATAGTTCCATCCACTAGGCTAAAATGTCATTTATCAACAATGTCTTGAATGTTCGTTGGGTTAACAACTTCCGCTAAGAATAACAAACTATAATTTCTAACGGGGAAGAGTTCGGTTTTGCAGTTGATTCTGAAGTATTGGCTGCATCGTATAATGTGAGAAATGTGACAATTAATGGATTTTTGGAAGCTCATAAAAAAACTTTTATGAAGGGATGCATGTGCGAAAGGATATTTGGAGAAGCTTTAGTGAAAAATAGATGATATGCCCGTACCCGGTGCATGCATGACTTTCAAATGATTAATTTTGATGATTTTAGTAGTTTAAAACATAGAACAACAAGAAAAACTAAATATATAAACTATCAACAACAACAAAGTTAATATCACGAGTGATTAGTCGTTCCTATAAAAGTTAAACATAACTTTGGATATTAATACATAACAATATAATCAGAAGAACCCAATAGCTTGTTTACATAAAAAATCCAAAAACTCACTTGTTCCAACAAAAACGCAATTTAGAAGAGCCACCATAAAGGGTAAAACAAACGAAAGTGGAGAAATATAGAAAAAGTTAAAATTGTAACCAGATGCTCATTGAATGGTACCCAATCGTACTAAATTTGTCTACGAACAATCGAAGAGAAAGATACCCATATAATTATAACCAAATACTCGAAGAATCTCGCTCTTAAAAAAACAAAGATAACAATAAAAAAGAATTTAAATTAAAGAAAAAACTAATTTAAAGAAACCAAGAGATTACTACTTCGATTCATAGGAAATTAATTCCTTGAAAAATCAAAAATCATGCTAAGAGCTTCACCAAGCTTAGATTTGTCAACGCACAACCGAAGAGAGAGGTATCCACAAACTCAATTATAAAATAGCTAGTAACCTATTAAGGAAAAAAAAAACAAGGAATATATATTATGATAGAAACAAAAAGACTCTACTTAGAGATCAATTTTTTTTTTCTTTAATAAGAAACGAAACGAAACCAAACCAACAAATATATAATTTAAATTACTCTACACACAAGTTATAGAAATAGTTTCTTTAAAATTATAAAAAAATGCATAATTGTGACATGATTCAAAGAAGAACGAGAGAGAAAAGAAAGAAAACGAACACATATCATTAGAAAAGAGTCAAGTTTTGAAATTCTCAACCTCCATAAAAAGATTAAATTGACGAAGAGGTAAAGTGAAATCGTGTAGATCCAAAACCAAACACTACACTAGAAAAACAAGATAGTGAATTCTTATAATAAAGCGGAAATATTGTTTACTTTTCCTAAGTTTTTTTTAATATGACGTAATCATGTTCGAATCTTCTCTTGAATAGAAAAAAAGTAGAGTAGATATGGAGGCAAGATTGCCAAAATTTAAAGGATGGAGAAATGCAATGTAAGTTTAAATAAGAAATAAATTAAGGTTAAGTTTACATAATTTTATGTCGTAAGAATATTTAGGTGATATTTTTTTTAATGAGAATATATAATACCATAAATATATATTTGAAAAATAAAATAGAGAATAGCATGGTAAATAAAGATATTTCACTAATGGTAAATAAATCACGACAATGACGTAGATATCGTTAGAGACCAAAATACTTATCAACTAAGATTGTATTATATTTGGTACACACTTATTGTGCAATTATATTGGATTTTTGTGAGCTTAGAAAGAAGTTTGGTTTTGTCTAGATTTTCTTATAGAAAACTTTCATTGCCGGAGTTTCGCATTTCGAAATCCGAATTTCTACAAGATGAATTCCTTTCCATAGTTTTTCACTATAGTACTAATTTAGAAAGTAATTGCTGACATATATGTTACAATTGTAATAGATGATCATTATCGTTTTTTGACTGTTAATTATGTTTCTTAAAATAAAATCAACCTTATCTCTTACTGCACCATTTCCCAGCTCAACAACCTTAGCAGCAATTTCATCCTTAGGAACAACATCAACTGAGAAAGTCTGACCATTAATAGCTGGGCGCTCCAGCATCTTATCCATATGAAAAATTTGGTTGAAATCATCCAATCTAAGCTCAATAGTGCTTTCCATGCAGTCAATTAAAGCTCCGGCAGTAGCCAAGAACGGTCTCCCAAGAATGATAGGATCACTTGACTCAAGGCTCTCATAATCCAAAATGATGAAGTCCACATGAATCCAGCGATTCCCAATCTTAACAGGCACATCCTCTAAAATTCCTTCAGGAGGGCGGGTTGACCTATCTGCAAGAACAAGAGTGAGAGAGGTATAGAGGAAATCCGTCATACCTAGATTCTTTGCCACTGATAATGGCATGAGATTCACGCTGAAACCCAAGTCACAAAGAGATCTCTCAAAGCTGAGATTCCCTATCTTACAATTTAGAACAAAGCTACCAGGATCCTTCATCTTCTTCGGCATCTTCTTGGATATTAATTGTGAGCATGTTTGTAAGATCATCTTCACCCCATCATCAAGGCTTATAGTGTTTGCAAGCATCTTCTTCACGTACTTCTTCAAGGTAGGAGCCATAGTGCAATCATCAAAGAAAGGAATGATCAATGGAAGCTTCTCCATTAACTCTTTGCACTTAGCCTCTTCTACTTCTTTCTTAGACCTCTTAGGATAGGGCAAAGGAGTAGTGTATACTTTTGGCTTTGACTTCTCTGCATCCTCAAGAGTCAGATTTTCGGCTTGCCCAGAACTGCATCGATCGACACTAGGAGGTGCATCGATCGATGCACTCTCAGAAACTGCACTCGATTTCTCCTTAGCCGGAAATCTGGGTGTCTTCACGAACTTACTGCATCGATCGACACAATGAGGTGCATCGATCGGTGCACTCTCAGAAGTGAAAATCTCAGCTTCGACTTCTGCATCTTCTCCTCCTCTCAATGTGATGGCATTGCAACTACGTTGATTATTCTCAGACTTTCCTACAGCATTTGTAACCTTAGCTATTTAGACATCTAACTTCTTCACATAGGTTTTCAACTGATCAAACTCAGCCTTGAGGTTATTGTAAGACAAATCTATCTTCTTGTTTAAGTCCACCGTAATTTGAGCTTGTCCCTCATAAATTATGTCAAGCATATCCATGTAAGGATCATGTGATGGAGTATAGTTGTCTGAGGAGCCTTATTGAAACCGGTGTTCTGACCTTGTGTCTGATACTGCTGATTATTAATATTCCCGAATGAGTTTACTATGTAGTTGGTTCCAGCCAAATTCCTGTTGTTCTGATATCCTTGATTCTGAAACTGATTACCTCCCACAAAGTTAACTTCCTCCTCAACTGGTCCACCTAGCTGGCCACCATCAACAAAAGACACATGTTGTTGTCTCAACATATTCATCATGTTCACCATAGTTGCCTTTAGCTTACTGATATCCTCCTTCACTGCAACTCCTGAATTAGCTCTTTTTGCATCAATACTCTTAGTGCTGCTCTGAGTTAGATTATGGATAAGCTCCTTAGCTGCCTCTGCACTCTTAGTCATAAAGTTACCATTAGAAGCTGAATCAAGAGATGACTGATAATACCTCCAATCAATGCCCCTGAAAAAGGTGCTCAATAGCTGCAACTCGGTAAATCCATGATGTGGGCAATCCCTTTGGTACTTAAGAAACCTGATCCATGCACTCCTGAAAGCTTCCTTAGGACCCTGCTTGAACTGAGAAATTTTGCTTCGCAGCTCCTCAGACTTAGCATCATCATATAAATACAAGAGGAATGCTTTCCTTGTGGCGTCCCAAGTGGTTAAAAGAACCGTCTGGCAAGCTGTTTAGCCAGCTTAGAGCATCTCCTGCCAGAGAGTAAGGAAATAGCTGTCAGTGGAGATAGTCTTTGCTCACTCCATTTGCCTTGATTCCGCTGATAATCCCTTCAAACTTCTCCAAATGATCCATGGGATACTCAGTAGGTAAACCTTGAAAGGGATTCTGACCCATGTGTGTGTAGTACTGGAGCTTTAACTCGAAATCATTCCTCTCAAAGGATGGAGGTCTGATTGTTGACCTATTGGCATAGAACTGATTCGGTCTGTTGTAATCGGCCAAGGTCTGAACAGGATTTCTAGCATTGTTGTTCTGGTTTTGCTCCACAATCTCCATCACATTGCCTGCAGCATCTAGTTTCTGAAATTGCTCATTGTACTTGTTTCCTTCTGCATCAACCAGTTCCCCTGCTATATTCCTTGCCAAAATCGCTGGTGGCATTGTTGTTGAGTCCGAAGTTCTAGCTAACTTTCTGTTAGCGCGCTCGAGCCTTGCTAATTCTTGATTAGAAAAGCCTACTAACTTTTCTTCTTCTGTGTTGCTTCTGATTCTATTTTTAGGCATATACATGAAAGTGACAAAGAAGAAAAGAAAAAAACATAAGTAATAAACTAAAAATAAAAACCTAAACTAAACTTTAATCCTAGATTATTAAACTAAACTTTAATCCTAGATTATTAATTGACTCTAATCAGAATCCTAAAACGGCACCCAAAACTTATAAAATATATCCACTCGATATTGTTAATTCTAATGATATCCACTCGATATTTTATGTCCCCACTTTTCACTTAGTAGATCATTACGGTAGAAACAAATAAAGAAACAGTAAAATATAGTGGAATTATATATTTTTTTGTCGGCTGGTAGAAATTAAACATAGACCATAATAATAATAATTGAGTTCTAAAAAATTATAATTAATTGCAAACGAATAAAAAGATGGATATGGAAAACAGGAAAACAAAAAACAAAAACTGAATGATACTAGAAACAATGATTTTGGCATTCTCAGTCAGGTTCACGATAATTCACCTATCTCCGGTCAACGCTTTTTAGACTCTTTTTCTCATCCTTCAAAGCACTCTTTTAAGTCTTATCATTCACTCCCTCTCTCTATCTCTCTTTCCAACCCAACCACGGTCCTCCGCCGTAGCATCGCCGCCGTCGGGACAGGTTATCACTGCGAAAGAAGATGTATCTTCTCTTTTTCTTCCTGCTTTTTCCCTCCGTCTTCTCCCTCAACCAGGAAGGCTTTATCCTCCAGGAGGTCAAGCTCTCTCTTGATGACCCAGACTCATTTCTTTCTTCCTGGAACTCCCAGGACGATTCTCCTTGTCGGTGGTCCGGTATCTCCTGCGCTGGAGATTTCTCGTCCGTCACTTCCGTCGACCTCTCCAGCGCTAATCTCGCCGGACTATTCCCGTCCGTCGTTTGCCGTCTGCCGAAACTGTCGTCTATCTCCTTCTATAATAACTCGATTAATTCCACGCTTCCACTGGACATCGCGGCGTGTCGGAGTCTCCAGACTCTCGATCTCTCTCAGAATCTCCTTACCGGTGAGATTCCACATACCCTTGCGGACCTACCCAACTTGAAGCACCTAGATTTGACCGGAAACAATTTTTCTGGCGACATTCCCGCGAGTTTTGGTCGGTTTAAAAGCCTCGAGGTTCTCTCTCTCATCTACAACCTCTTGGACGGGACGATTCCGCCGTTTCTCGGAAACATCAGCTCCCTGAAGATGCTAAACCTGTCGTACAACCCGTTCAGTCCGAGTCGGATCCCGCCGGAGCTCGGAAACCTGACGAATCTCGAGGTCATGTGGCTCACCGAGTGCAATTTGGTTGGTCAGATCCCTGACTCACTGGGTCGACTCAGCAGACTCGTTGATTTAGACCTGGCGTTGAACGACCTCGTGGGTCCTATCCCGCCTTCGCTCGGCGGCCTGACCAGCGTCGTTCAGATTGAGCTCTACAACAACTCTTTGAACGGAGTGATCCCGCCAGAGCTCGGGAATTTGAAATCCTTGAGACTTCTCGACGCGTCGATGAATCAGTTAACCGGGTCGATACCGGACGAGCTCTGCAGAGTTCCATTGGAGAGTTTGAATCTCTACGAGAACAACCTCGAAGGTGAGCTTCCGGCGAGTATAGCAATATCTCCGAACTTGTACGAGCTCAGGATCTTTGGAAACCGCCTGACCGGCGAATTGCCTAGAGACCTCGGCCGAAACTCCCCCCTGAAATGGCTGGACGTCTCGGAAAATGAATTTTCAGGCGAATTACCAGCGGATCTGTGCGCGAAAGGGGAACTGGAGGAGTTACTGATTATACACAACTCCTTCTCCGGCGGTATACCAGAGAGTCTTGGCGATTGCCGGAGCTTGGCCCGTATCCGGTTAGCCAACAACCGGTTTACCGGTCCTGTTCCTACCGGTTTCTGGGGACTGCCTCACGTTTACTTGCTTGAGCTTACCAACAACTTTTTTTCCGGTGAAATATCAAAGACCATACGAGGCGCATCAAATCTGTCGCTCTTGATTATCTCAAACAACGAATTCAGCGGATCTTTGCCGGAGGAAATAGGGTTTCTGGACAATCTTAATCAGTTATCGGCAAGTGTAAACAAGTTCAGCGGCTCATTGCCTGGTGGCTTGGTGAATCTCAGAGAATTAAGTTCTCTTGACCTTCACGGAAATCGGTTTTCTGGAGAGTTATCTCCCGGAATAAAATCCTGGAAGAAGCTAAACGAATTAAACCTAGCCAGTAACCAATTTTCCGGCAAAATCCCAGATGAAATCGGGAGTTTATCGGTCTTGAATTATCTCGATCTATCTGGTAACCAATTCTCCGGCGAAATCCCGGTTTCCTTGCAGAGCTTGAAGCTAAACCAGCTGAATTTATCGAATAACCAGTTATCTGGAGACATCCCGCCTTCTTTAGCAAAGGAAATGTACAAGAAGAGCTTCATCGGGAACCCAGGATTGTGCGGAGCTATGGAGGGATTGTGTGGGCCCGAGAGTGAAGCTAAGAAAAAAGGCTATGTATGGCTTCTCAGATCGATTTTCATACTTGCCGGTATGGTGCTTGTCACAGGCATTGCTTGGTTCTACTTCAAGTACATGAATTTCAAGAAAGCAAGAGCGATGGAGAGATCCAAGTGGACTCTAATGTCGTTCCACAAACTTGGGTTCAGTGAACACGAGATTCTCGAAAGCTTAGATGAAGATAATGTGATCGGAGCTGGAGCCTCGGGTAAGGTTTACAAGGTTGTACTCACCAATGGAGAAACCGTTGCGGTGAAACGATTATGGACAGGATCTGCTAAAGAAACAGGAGATTGCGATCCAGAGAAAGGTGAGAGAGAGAGACCCGGAGTCAAAGATGAGGCTTTTGAAGCAGAAGTAGATACATTAGGTAAGATTAGGCATAAGAACATAGTGAAGCTTTGGTGTTGTTGCACAACGAGAGATTGCAAGCTGTTGGTTTATGAGTACATGCCTAATGGTAGCTTGGGAGATTTGCTTCATAGCAGTAAAGGTGGAATGTTGGGATGGGAAACGAGGTTTAAGATAATCTTAGATGCAGCAGAAGGGCTTTCGTATCTCCACCATGATTGTGTTCCTCCGATTGTTCATAGAGATGTCAAGTCTAACAATATTTTGATCGATGGTGATTATGGTGCAAGAGTTGCTGATTTTGGTGTGGCTAAAGTCGTTGACTTGACCGGAAAAGCTCCCAAGTCAATGTCGGTTATCGCTGGTTCATGCGGTTATATCGCCCCAGGTTAGTTTTTAATATGATTCTTTAAACTCAAATTAATTTGGTGCATGAAAATTGAAATCAAGCGCATTTAAGATTACATTCATTAGTTGAGAGACTTAAATGCGCATTCACTTCACTCTGCTTGAATATGTCTAAATCCATGGCTCCCACCACTCTGTTTTTGCTTTTCCCTCCATAACTAACTAGTCAATTTTCAAACTTTGCATCAGAATATGCATATACGCTACGTGTGAACGAGAAGAGCGACATCTACAGTTTCGGGGTAGTGATCCTGGAGATAGTGACTAGGAAGCGGCCGGTTGATCCAGAGTTAGGGGAGAAGGATTTGGTGAAATGGGTTTGCACGACATTAGACCAGAAAGGTGTAGAGCATGTGATAGACCCGAAACTAGACTCTTGTTACAGAGAAGAGATAAGCAAAATCCTCAACGTTGGGCTTCTCTGCACAAGTCCCTTGCCCATTAACCGACCCTCCATGAGACGGGTGGTTAAGATGTTGCTGGAAATAGGCGGCCGAGACGACGAGAGTCTAAACAGGACAAGAACCGATAAGGATGGCAAGTTAACACCTTACTACAACGAAGAAACCTCAGACCAAGGAAGTGTAGCTTGAGTAGCTCTATTTTGTTTTTTCCCCAAAAGCTCTCAATTTCTTGGTGCTTGTGATTTAGGGCATTAAATCAAGATTCTCTCCCCTTTTTTAGGGTTTTGGTCTAAAAGAGAGAATCAGAGAGTGTTCAACTTTTATGATTTTAAAAAGAAAAAGTTTCTAAATCAGGGACTGTAAAGCTATTAGTAGTAACTCTGGTTTTGTACGAGTTGTATTGTAGTAATTAGTAAATGCAAATGAAAGAGCCAATCTTCTGGTGTTAACATGCATTTAAAATGCTTCCATATTTGGGTAAAGCAGATTCTTGCTTCATGTACCAACATGTCTGAATCTTTTTAAGTGTGGCCTTATCTCGTTTTGAGTGAACTGTTGGAGGCTCGTTTATGCGTCACTGTACATTCACATGGCTCTTACTTTTTCAAACAAAGTTTTCTATTATATTTTTTTAAAAAAATTTAAATTTCAGGTTGTGTTATTTCGTTTCACCTACTTTCCGTTCCGTACGTGGTGGGAATGAGATGACTAATATCATCAACCTCTACTGCAGAAAGGGTCTCTTCTTGGAATAGTTGTTGATATCTGATTGGTTTCCCCTATTTTACCAATATTAAGCTACAAAAGACTAAGCTAAATTACACAATAATTTATTTCTCTAAAACAAATATAATAAAGAGTAGTTAAGTCATCTAACTCAACCGGTGGTCGTTTAACCTCCTAATTGATATATACTGTAAATCTGCTTTTAATGATGACAGAAAAGAAAAAAAAGATTTGAGGAATAAGTGAGATATCTAAAAAGATAAGGTGCTGAGCGATGAAATTAGAAGTGGGCCCAAAAAGCATTGAAGCCCACATTGTTATCATTCATTACGGGACACTGACACCTCACCCTCGTCTTTTGCCTTGTCTCTCTGTCTCTTTCACTCAACTTCCTTCTCTAAATCATTTCCTAATTTTTGTTTTCTTTCTTTCCTTCTCTCTCTTTTGCCTTTCCTTTTTGTTACTTTTCCAATATGTCGCATGATGAGGTTTAATAGAGATCCGTGGATGCGACGATCTGCTTTCGATTATAATGGAGAGATGATGATTCGGTATCGGAGTCAAGATTTTCGTCAAATGATTAGATTGATATTGTTAAAGACGAATGAATGCTCTAAATTACTAGTCTTATTTTTTTCTTTTCCTTTTTAAAAGGGTATTCTGTTAAAAAAAATTAAGAAAGAAAATCAAATGTTACAAGCTTATATACAAAAGATTATATAATAGTTACAATAGGGTATATCAGCTAAGTAATTACAGAATCTACTTTTCATAAGTGGATGATATGATTGGATACGATTGAGATGATGATTCATATCATTATTCTCCTACATATGTCCCCTCAAGATTAGAGATGTCAATTTGGGTCGCAGCCCGCGGGTCAGGCCCAAGTAAGCCCGTGATGGGGCGGGCTGGGTTTTAATATTAGTTACCCGAAAAATAGCGGGCCTCGCGGGCCAACCCGGCGCGGATAACGGGTTATGCGGGTGAACTCGGCACGGGTTTTGGGATTTGCGGTCCAGACCGCCAAATACACCGACGAAACGAGATTTACAGGTAGAGATGTCAATTTACAGGTTGGGTTCTCGCTTCTTGCTTCCTCCCGAGTCCCGACTTTGGATCTGCTATCAACTGAAGCCAAGGCGTAGCCATTTCCGACAAAACCTTTATTCTTCTTCGTCGATTCTTGCTGGTTCTGCAACTTTTCTGTAAAAAATTATTTCCGTTCGTTGACTGCAATGAGCACTGCAAATGAAGCTTCTTATCTTGTTCCGTCTGCAAGAAGAAGAGCTCAAGTGTTGTTGTTGAACTCTATAAAGGTCTGTGTTTCTCTTAATCTCCCAAAGGAAGAAACTTCTTTAACTCCTCTTGGTGATGCTTGTTCAAGACTTGATTGATAGACTGCACCGAGTATTCTACAGGAAAAGAAGGATCGACGGCCAGGAGAAGGTGCACGATAAGTCTAATGCAAAGGATTAATGCTCAGGACCTTTAAATAAGAGAGTTGGTGTAATTAGTTGTTATGTTGTTTTTGGGAATTAGTTTCTTGTAACAGAATTGTAGAGAGAGAGAGTAGAGTGGAAATAGAGAGTGGATCGAGATCTGGGAGTGTAAAGCTTGGAGGATCGATCAGCTCTATTTCCATGGAGATTGTTTGTCGAAATCGTGTGTTTGGATTCTGCAATTCTGTATTTGTATTTCTCTGTTTCGGTTCATTTACATTGATTGAATGAAAGAGAAGCTACTTAACAACGTTTGCGATTAGAGAGATAAGCGATTGGAAAAGCGTTGAAAAAGTTTATCATTGATCTCACCGCTATCCATGATATTCTTGAAAAGGTTGGATACAAAGGCGACGAGGGTATATCAAATGAGGTATGGACATGAAAAAGAAAGCTTCTTCATCTTCTTTAGAACTTTGTTGCAGAAAACTAAATCGTATTTAGTCTTCCATTGAGATCTCTGTTTTCATTGGCAATACAGCTCTCGTTCCAAGTGTAGACTGACCAGATTCAGGAGACTCTAAACGCCAAGAAACAAGGAGATGCAGCGTTCAAAGCCAAATACTTTGTCACTGCCGTTGAATGTTACACGCAGGTAAGGAAACAAAAAAGTCTGTTACTTTCTTATATGTTTTCGGCATTCTCTTTGATTGTTGTATTTGCAGGCTTGGAAACTTCAAAATGGAATTTGATAACAATCTTCCTTACGCGTTTGTTTAATCAATCTCATCGATTGATTTTTGAAAGATGATGATGTGGATGTGTGTAACTAAACTTTATTTGATAATTGCAGGAAGCTATCTCAGAATCGCTTCAGGAAGAATTTGCTTCAGGAACTCTCAAATCTAACTCCGTAGAAAAAATCTCAAAGGTGCATGATCTCTCTAGCTCAACAATCTACGTATGTGCAACTGAATGATCCATCAGCTGGGGATAAAGAGATCGAAGAGATAATGGAAAAGGTCGATAATGGTTTATTTTAAACCAATATTCCAAGCCTTTTGTATCAACTAGAGTAATTATACCTTAAAATTTTAAACGTTAAACCCTAATATATAAAGTCTCTAGTCTACGTTTAACTGAAAAATAAACCTAATTTGGCAGGCTGCTAATAACTCTCTGCATAAGAGATTTCACAGGTTCAAGGCAATATGGATTCAGAAGTAAGTTTATGATCTACTGATTTTTAGATTGCGATTATACACAGGATACAAACTCTGTTTTCATTATACAGACTCTGTTTTCACTTTTTCTGTTTATGTGTTTCTTAAAAATAGGATACATATCAGTTGCTTAATGAGTATCAACCATTGGATTTAGAGTCTCAAAGAGTTGCAGCCATTGAACAAGCAGAATGTGAACGGGGAAATTTTAATGGATCGGGATCCTCAAAGCTTTCATCTGAACCGAGAAAGAGAAAACACCAACTTGGAGATGATGATGAAGACGATGATGATGAACAGGAGAAGCCATCAAATCAAAAAAAGAAACCCATCAGAGCCAAGGCATCGGATCAAAAAAAGAAGAAGGAAAAGGTGATTGATGTAGAATCAGATGATGATCATGATGATGATGAGGAGGAGAAGTCATCAGATCATAAAAAAAATACAGTGAAAGGGAAAGGCAAGACAACTGAGTAGAAAAAGAAAAAGAACAAGGTGGTTGATGTAGAAGATGATGATGATCAGAAAACGCCAAGGCAGTGGTCGGGTGTATGGAATGATTTCAAGGTGATCACAAGGAGGAACAAGTTGGGAGTAACTGAGCAAAATGCAGTGTGCCATCGTTGCAAGAAGGAATACAAGCATTCTTCACACAATAATGGTATCAGTTGTTTACTACGCCATCAAGAAAAATGCAACCCCAAGTTGAGAAATGGCAATGTCGAAAATATGTTAGTCACTGCAGAAGGTAAATTGCAATCTCGGAAAATCGATCATGGGGTTTTCTGTGAAATGGTCTCTATGACCATTATTAAGCATGATCTTCCGTACTCGTATGTAGAATATGAAGGAGTTCGAGGAGTTTGAAAATACTTGAATGCAGACGTGAAGTTCATAAGCCGTAACACCGCTGTTACAGATGTCTACAAGTTTTATGAGAATGGGATACAGAGATTGAAGACATAATTAGCTCATCTCCCTGGACGGATTAGCTTCACTTCTGATTTATGGACTGCAATAACTCAAGAGAGCTACTTGTGTTTGACAGCGCATTACATCGACTCGGACTGGAAACTGAATACCAAGATAGTTGCATTCTCTGCTCTGTCACCACCACATACATGTATGGATTTAGCAATGCACATTATTGAGTTATGGAATCTATGGGGCATTGGCAAGAAAGTGTTTTCGATAACACTAGACAATGCTTCCAGCAATGATTCCTCTCAAGAAATTTTGAAATCTCAGCTTGTTGTGCGTAATGATTTGTTGTCTAGAGGAGAATTTTTCCATGTTAGATGTGCAGCACATATTCTGAACCTGATTGTTCAAGATGGATTGAAAGTGATAGGTGATTCTTTGCGGAAAATAAGAGACAACATCAAGTATGTTGGAGCCTCTCAGTCTCGTGAGATTTTGTTGCAAAATGTGTTGCTACTGTTGGTATTCAGGTAAAGGCTGGTTTAATTTTGGATGTTCTAACAAGATGGAACTCGACATACAAGATGGTTGATAGGGCCATCAAGTATAGAGCTGCTTTTGGTAATCTCAAGACCATTGATGGAAGAAACTTTAAGTATAATCCGACAAAAGCTGAGTGGAATAGACTGAATGAGATGTGTGACTTCTTAGAGCCATTTGATGAGATCACGCGGCTTATGTCAGGTTCGACATATCCAACTTCGAACCTTTATTTCATGCAGGTTTGGAGAATACAAAACTGGATGACAGAGAATGAGAATAGTAGGGATGGCACTATCAAGACAATGGTTATACCGATGAAGGAAAAATTCGACAAGTATTGGGAAGAAGTTAGTGATATTTTTGCGCTAGCTACCGTGTTTGATCTACGGCTGAAGTTTAAACTTGCAGAATTTGCGTTCCGAAAACTTGATAGGATTTCTTTTCAAGAAAAGATGGAGTATTTGCGTGGCAAGCTGTGTTTTCTGTTTGAAACTTATGAGAACAAGACAAATGCAAGTTCTACACCTACAAACACATGTGCAACTGAGAAGGAGAGAGTTGATGTTGAAGAACCAAAAGGGAATTTTAGCAATTACAGGGTAAGTTCTCTTGTTTTAATCTTTAGTTGTGTTCAAATTATTTTTTTTGAAATAGGAAACTTGTCTTTAATATATAGTGATTCGCTTAGTATAAAATTATAAATCAGTTGATATTAAAGTAGTTGTTAAGGAAGTTGTTAAGGATATTGTACGTATAAAGCAGTTGACTATTAGTATAAATTAGTATATTAAATAAGAACATGTTATTCTTTTTCTGTAAACGATGTTAACTTTTATATCGTTGTTCTTTTCTCTATCTTTTTCTTTCTTTAGTTTCCTTATTCTTTGCACAGCTCATAGAAAAACATGTTATTCTTTTCCTGTAAACGATGTTAAATTTTATAACGTTGTTTTTTTGTTCTCTATCTTTTTCTTTCTTTAGTTTCCTTATTTTTGGCACAGCTTTTTCGTCTTGTCTCCATCACCGTTTTTTCCCTCTTGTCTCCACTTATTTTTTGTTTTATTGTTTAATGTTTTTGCTAATGTTACAGGATTTTTTTTGCTTTTTGCAAAGCAACTGTGGTTGTAAGTGAGAAATCATCTTTGAAGTTGTATCTTGAAGAACCTCCTTTAGACGGTGTTACTTATGCGAGTTTGGATATCCTTAAATTCTGGCATGAGAACTCTGACCGCTATGGCGCATTGGCTTCTGACATTCTTAGCATCCCTATAACAACAGTAGCTTATGAATCAACTTTCAGCATTGGAGCTAGAGTGTTGAACAAATATCAAAGCCGTCTTCTCCCGAAGAATGTACAAGCTTTGATTTGCAGTAGGAATTGGCTTAAAGGCTTTGAGGCATACAAAAATGGTAAAATAATAGTATTTATAAGTTTTCAAATCCCATAAATCATATTCATAATTTCTATATTAATCTCCTTTTTTGTCAAAAAATGTAGAGGAGACAGAAGAATTTAATGGTGAGGATGACTCAGCACCCAATGTCCAATTAATTGATGTTGATGAAGAGTGATGTCAATGAAGAAACAAGGTCGTTTTCGAATTTTAGAAGCAAAGTTCAGTTTCAATCATAAAGAATAAAGGTTCTTTGATTTTCATTTTCAGTTTAGACTTGTGTTATTGTTGACTTTGGATTGGTATGTTGGTTTTGGATTATATGTTTTGATTTAAGTTTTAACAAAAATCTCTAGTATTTTGCTAAATAAGACTTGCTCTACATATCGCTTCATAAGACTTAACGTTCTATGGTTGATTCTCTTTTGATTCAGAAGAGAAGTCATCGTCAATCACAACACATTGTGACAGTAACTATAAATGTATTTACTAGAGTATTATAATAGTTGTTGGTCGTCAGTTATACACAATAACTATAAAGATAATTGATAATAGGCTTTAAACAATACTAGTCAACATTTCTGTTTATTTCACTTCTTCATTTTTCAACTATGGTTTGAATTCAACTTTGGTTTTAAACACCATATACAATCAGAGTTAAACTTGCTTTACATGTTCTCATAAACCATTTCTCTAATTTGATGGACATAGCCTGCGGGTCAGCCTGCTAAACCGCATATACAAGTGGGTTGGGCTCGGGTTAGTGTTTATAAACCGCAGCCCGCGACGGGTTGGTCCGCTCAGTCCGCGAGAAAGAAATGGACCGCGCGGTTCGGGTCACTTGGGCTCGGACCAACCCGACTGACATCTCTACTCAAGATGGAGGGCTTTTGTCACTCCAAGCTTGGATGATAGAGTCATGAATGGAAAAA
Organism: Euclidium syriacum; assembly: GCA_900116095.1. Classification (NCBI taxonomy): domain Eukaryota; kingdom Viridiplantae; phylum Streptophyta; class Magnoliopsida; order Brassicales; family Brassicaceae; genus Euclidium; species Euclidium syriacum. The sequence goes on from FPAK01000004.1 coordinate 3,387,173, forward strand.
GTGACAGTGGCTTGGTGAGAACAGCAGCAAGCTGATCTTTTGTCGAGACATGGGCTACACGTAACATTCCGGCTTGTACTTGGTTCCGAATGAAATGATAATCTAGAGCCAAGGGTTTCATGTGCGAGTGGAAGACCAGGTTTGCACACAAATATGTAACACCCACATAATTGCAATATATAACTGGAAGAGAGGTGATGAGAATACCAAGTTCGGAGAGAAGAGAACATAACCAACGAACTTCTGCTGAGGTGTTGGAAACTGACCTGTATTCAGCCTCCGTAGATGATTGAGAAACGCCTTTTTGTTTCTTGGAGGACCAGGAGACTGGATTCCGGCCAATGTAGACTATGTAAGCTTGTGTAGAGATATAGTCATTGCGATCACCGGCCCAATCACAGTCTGAGAATGCGTGGAGGTGGTTGGTGTTGTTATTGTGAAAGAAAATTCCCTGGTCATATGTTCTTGCAAGATAACGGATAAGCCGTTTGGCTGCGAGCCAATGTTCAGAGGTGGGCTTGTGTATCTATTGGGATAGACGATTGCCAACATAACAGATGTCTGGTCTACTGAAGACTTCCAACAATTTTGTGATACTCAGTGGGATTAGAGAGGTTGGTGCCAGAGTGAAGATAATTTTTTGGGGAAGTGGCCATAGATGTGGTGACTGGTTTGACATTAAGCATGTCATACTGTGTGAGAAGATCCAGAATATACATCTATTGTGTCAGGTGGTGACCCTTGTCAGTTCTTAGTGCTTCGATGCTTAAAAAATAATTGATGTCCTTGGGGTCTTTGATTGAGAAACGCGTGGCGAGAGAGTTGAGCGTCTGCTGAAGGAGTTTGTGGTCGTTGCTTGTGATAAGGATGTCATCAACATAGATCAAGAGATACATAATGCTGGATTGAGTGCAGAGAGTAAAGAGGGCAAAATCAGCAATAGAGTTGTGAAAACCTGCAAAGAGAAGAAAGGAGCAAAGTTCTTGGTACCAGGCCCGTGGCGCTTGCTTCAAGCCATAAAGGGCTTTATGCAGGTGACATACATGATTTGGTCTCGTCGGATCAACAAATCCTTGGGGTTGATTGATGTAAACTTCTTCTTGGAGCGAGTCCTATAGGAACACGTTGTTGACGTCAAGTTGTTTAATGGGCTAGTCGTCAGAGACGACGTGTTGAAGGACTGTCCAAACCGTCGTGGCTTTGATTACCGGGTTGAAGGTCTCGTCGTTGTCAATTTTGCACCGTTGGTTGTAGCCTTTGGCAACCAGGCGAGATTTGTAGCGATCAATAGAGCCACATGGCTTGTATTTGAACTTGAATATCCAGTTGGTGTCGACGATATTCTAGTTTGGCGCTGGCGGAACAAGGGACCAGGTGAAATGGCGGAGCTAGGCATTAAATTCGGTGGACACTGAGTTTCGCCACCGTTTATTTTCAAAAGCCTGAGTGACAGTGCGTGGTTCGCTGGTGGCGGAGAGACCGTAGCGTGGATTGAGTTTGGTGATGCCCTTTTGGGAGCGAGTTTGCATCTGAGGACTCATTTCAAGTGGTGGTGGGGTGGTGTTCGATGATTGCGACGGTGGAGCAGGAGGATGCGTTGGAGAAAACGCACGAGTGGTGGTGGAGGTAGTTGGGCAAGGTGGGCCTGTAAATGTGTCGTTGTTGGTATGGGCCAGAGGTTGTTGGACCTGGGTGTTGTTTTGTTGCAGAGGTGAATCTATGGTGGAAGGAGACGGTGAGAACGATGGTTGGTGTCTGTTGGTGGCGCTTGGAGACTAAAGAGTCTCCGATGATGGAGATGTGGGAACGGCGGACTCTCCGGTAATGGAGATACGTGAATGGCGGAAGATGGAGGAGTCTCCTGGTGTGGAGATGTGGAACAGGCAGGTGATGAATGAATCTCTAGAGGTGGAGATGTTTGAATGACTGGGGAAGGAAGAGCTTCTGAAGGAGGTGTTTGAACAGCGGTTGTATGTGAAGGATCTGTTGACGGATGCGATGGTGAGGTTAGCTCTGCTAATGGCGACGATGGAAGAGCAGTGACCGGTGGAACCCAATTGGTGATTGCATCATCAGACACGGTGGATTTTTGGGTGAGGGTGAGGAACATGAAACTCGTTTCAATGAACTGAAAATGGCGGGAGATGTAGACCCGATTGGTGGTTGGATCATGGCACAAAAATGCAGTCTGAATTAAGGAATAACTCAGAAAGACGCAGGGAGTGGATCTTGGTTCAAGTTTGTTGGATCGATAAGGACGAAGCTAGGGGAAACAGAGGTAACCAAAGGCTTTTAGTTTGAGATAGTTGGGATGTTTGCCAAAGAGACACTGGTAGGGAGATGACAATGACAATGTCGGTATTGGTAAGCGATTGATGAGGTACACAACAGTCGTAAAGGCATATGCCGAATATTTAGTGGGGAGTTTGGCATGCTGGAGAAGAGCGAGACCAGTTTCGACAATGTGCCGATGTCGACGCTCTGAAAAGCCATTATGTTCTGGCGTTTGAGGCAGAGTTATGAGATGGGTAACGCCTGCCGTTGCTAGAAGTTGACGAAGAGAAATGAAATCTCCGCCGTTACCGGAGAAGAGAGTTCCAATTTTAGTTTGAAAATGATTTTCAGTTAGGGCTTTGAAATTTTGGAAAGTTCCTTCTTTAACATCGGATTTGAGATTTAAGGGATAGAACCAGATGTAGCGGGTGAAATGGTCTACAATAGTTAAGTAGTGTTTGTATGTCTATGGAGGTAACATGTGAAGTCCATAGATCGGTAAAGAGGTATTAGAAGGGACGGTCAAAGGTAATGGTGGTGTTGGAGAAGGAAAGTTTATGACTTTTATTAGAATAACAATCAACACATGGTAAAGGTGTTGAGAGAGAAGTAGACAACGGTGATGAAAACTTAGATATAATAGTTTTGAGAATTGAAATATTGGGGTGGCCAAGTCTGGAGTCCCAAAGAGAAGCAGATGTTTTAACGGTTGGTGTTTCATAGAGGGATGTGGGTGAAGCTTCTTGTCTTGGCCACTCGTAGAGCTCTGCCTTAGCCTGACCGTGGAGTAATGGGGTACTCGAATCTAGATCCTTCACATGAAAGGAAGATGAGAAAAATTCAACAGAGACGTTGCTGTTATTACACAACCGATGAACAAAAATCAAGTTCTTATGTATTTGAGGGACATGAAGAACATTGTTTAATGTGAGAGAACGAGAGGAGGAGGGAAAAGGGACTGAACCAATTTTGGCTATAGAAACTCAATTGCCATCACCAATGACGACTTCTTCTCCACCATTGTAGGGTTGATGAAGAGACAGGTTAGCCAGATCTGAAGTGATGTGGTGTGTTGCATCAGAAACAACCACCCAGTTGTGAGGCGTTGGACCGGCAGCAAGGTTGGCTCGGGGAAGCCAATTGATTGGAGGTGTAGGCAGTAGTAGACGATGAGGCTTTTGGGAGATAGTCTGAAGCTGAGGGCAGCGACGAGCCGAATAGCCTTGAGTTATGCAACACTTTCCAAGGTAAGGCTTATAGGCACGAGGTTGTGTGGCTTGTTGGTTTGACCAAGGCTTGGTCTGATTTTGTCTCTGCTGATTCTGTGATTTGCTGGTGTAGTTTGAAGTGACAGGGAAGCTAGAGGCAGAGGCAGCATATAGGACTTTAGCTTCATGATTGATAAGCTTTTCATGAAGCTCGGTAAAAGATGGTGGTGTGTCATGACCCTTTGTTTAATCAATGAAAGTGTGGTATTCCTCTGGAAGGCCTTGGAAAATGGCTTCGATCTGATCTTCGTGATCCATGATCTTGCCAAAGAGAGCAAGCTGATCAAACTTGGTGGTGATGCCTCAGTAGAACTCATGAATGGTTTTGGTACCCTTTTTCCATTCCTTGATTTGGAGCTTGAATTTTTTGATGTCTCCTCTGCTAGGTTTGGCATAGGTAGATTCAAGAGCCTCCCATACTTTTGCAGTGGATGTGACACGAGACAGGATTGACTGAATGCCAATAGAGATGACGCCGAGGAAAGCGTTGTAGACAAGCTTGTCCTGGCACTTCCATTTTGTAAACGCCAGATTTGGAATGGTGGTGCCATCAAAAGTGAGTGTAGGATCTGGTTTGGTAGCAGATCCATCAAGAAAGGAGATGAGGTCATAACCTTCAAGAAGGCCTTTGACCTGGCGGCTCCACATCAGGTAGTTAGTGGTGGATAGCTTGATGACATTCGTCATATTGACGTTGAGAAGTTGGGTAGGTGTGACAGGCACAATTTCAAGAGGGGTGGTGACGTCGGGTTGCGCAGTGGTGGGAGCCATTGTTGACGAGCAAAGAGAGAGAGAGAGCGAACACGAAAAAAAGAGAATACGAAGAAGAAGGGAAAAAGGGAGGCGATTTGTTTGCCTTAGGTCTAGGTATCTATTGCTCTGATACCATATAGAGAATGTATTGAGAATGTGATATCTTATTACATAGAGTACAAGAGAGTATATAGTAGTTATAATAGGGTATTGGCTAAGTAATTACAAAATCCACTTTACATAAATGGATGATATGATTGGATATGATTGAGATGATGATTGATATCATTAATCTCCTACATCTTATACGTATTTTTCAGAGTCTTGCCTAATTAAATAACCCAATAGCTTGAAGAACCCAATAGTTTTAGAGATTCCATATTAAAATCCATTCATAAATTGCCACCCATATAACCCAAATAAGTCCAAGTTGGGTTTGACGGTGGAGGAGTTGCATAGCAAACATGCAGTGTCGATTATGGAGTTCCACCTATACATTTGGTGTTTTGTGGGATATCTATCAAAGAGGAATGATTAAGCCAGGAAATTATGCTTTGGGATTTCCTCACTCATAATCACAATCACCCATGGAAGCTGAGGTTTCAGAGGTTGGAGAAGATAGTAGATATTTCCAGTAGCAAAAGTTCGATAAGGAGAGTTTCAAGGTTCCCATTTATACTCATCAAGGGAGTTAGTAGAGTAAAACTTGAGAGAAAAATCTGTAGGCTGACTTGTTTGTTTGATGTAGCATGAGGGAAACACCATCCATCATTGCAAAAGAGATCAACAAGTGTCGCATATGATGGTATTGTCGTGGTGAAGTAGATTTTAGATGCAACGTAATAGCGTCCATGAATGTCTTTTTTTCTTTTTCCAGTTATGGATAAGAAAATGTTTGAATCGCCTTTAAAAAATCATTTGTTATTTGTTTCGTTTAAATGAGGTATAATTTTTTTTTATTATTATTATATTGAAAGATATTATATCAATTGTAGCATAGATATATGATTTAAAGAAATGTTACATTTTTTGTGTTGGTGTATAAAAAATAAACAAAACTAAAATTGGTTGTATTAATAATATTTTGTAATGTTTGGATTTGGTTTTCTAAATTACGATTTAAAATTCTGTATTGAGATTAAAAGTTTGTTCTCGGATTAAATATAAATCAAATACTCTATCCTTTTAATTATTTTTAATTAAATGAGTACAAATTAGGGTTTGTGTTTGTCTTACACAAATATAAATAAAACACAGACATGATCATTATGGATATGGTGGTGCGAGTGGTAAGGGATCTAGTGTGTCGATGTTTCAAACGTCCAAACAAAGTTTGGAAGAGATCAACCATTCGTGATTCCGTTTGCCATGGGAACTGATATGAAGTTCTTTCCCGTTTGCCATGAGAATTGATATGAAGTTCTTGAGAAAACATCACAAGCGTGACAAATCGAGTTATAAGGATGATGCATGTTGTATCGAAAAGGAGAAGCTCAAGCCAACTTGACCGAGTAGAACATGCGTCATGTCGTCTTTGCAGTCAACATGGTTAAGCATAACCTATGCGAATGGTGGTATGATACCGCTGCGACGATTCATATCTTTGTTGATAAGCAAATTTTTTTCACCTATAATAATTCTTAAAGGAATGATGAATGCAAAATTGCATGTTTCTAAGTTACCTTAAAAAAAGTGGACGAAGCGTTGCTTACCACATAAAGTTATTGGTAAAGACGCCATGTGAAATTGGAAAAAGTAAAGTACCTTCGTAAAAATATCTCAAAATTTGAGGGTTCTCGGCAAAATTTGCAGTACCACTCTGAAAATGTCATAATCAAACGAATTGTATCTTTCTTGGATATACACACCAATAATGCTTATCGGTTTATTTTTGAAATCAGACGTACCGAATACCCATATAAATACAATATATGTGTGTATTTCTATGAATAATATGACATAAAACCATTATACAATTGATCTCAAATTTTGTAATATAAATAGATTATATTCAATCGGATGACAACTTAGGATTCAAATATTAAAGGTGTATAGTAAGATCAAGTTGTAAATTTATCAAATGGAATGGGCTGAGAACTATAACTAAATATGATATTTGAATGGAAATTCCACCAACGCGATTAGAGATCCCAAGATGTCGGTTCAAAGGGACGACTAAGTCAAACAAAATGTGATAAAATCACTAAAAGATGCTCATTCCAGGATGATAAACAATGCTTCTTGTAAGTAATTAAGGTTAAGCTTTATGGCTTTTAATAAGATAAGTTTATAATCTTTATATACATGTATATAAAGTACTAGCTGGTTGTCCCGCACGACATGTGTTTTTGATTTGTAATTCACCTTCGCATAATTTCAGATTTATATATTGTGAGTGATATACTACGTTGGATGTACAGTTTCATGTTAATTAGGATGTTTATATTGTATATGGATATATGAGAAATCATACCATAATGCCCATATATGAAATATCATAAAATAAGGCCTATATATATATATATATATATATATATATTAGCCCCATTAACTAAACATATAAAAATATATCACATAAAAACATAGATAAGATATGATTAACTAAACCGGACACAAACTCAATTTCTAAACCGAATCGTCGCATTTAGAGAATCGTAGAAAACGAACAGTTTCTTGTTAATTAGGATGTTTATATGGTGTATGGTATGTGCTAGCTGCGAAAAAATTTCGATATATAATTCACCTTCTAGTAATTTCGGATGTGTATATTTTTAATCCCCTATATATTAATTGAGAGGACACTAAGAGAAATTTTGTCACGTGTCTCACTTAGATTAATTTAGGGGAAGCTAACCAATGAGATTCATCTATTCAGACATGTCATTTAATTTTGCCCATTATTAGACTCTAAACTGTAGCACATTATTACTTAAGTATATAGCTCATTAAAAAATATTTTCAAATTAAACAAAAATTACAACTACGCAAGAACATGTTATATGTTAATAAATCATTGTGTTTTCATATAAATATTTTAAGAAAGTTATACCATAAATTATCTATAATTTTATACAAAATAATTTAATTTAAATATATTATTGAATAATTTTATGAAATATAATACTTGAATCGGGCTTAAGTTATAATATAGTGTGATATATGCAATGTACGAATGTAAATTAATGAGAAAGTATAAATAATAATCTTAATATATAAATCATTAATATAAAACTGATATACATAAAGTAAGTTACATTTGACATCTATGTAGAAGTAAAATAATCAAGCAATTTGTAAAACAAATTTCATTTAAATCGAGCACCAAAAATTATGTGACATAATAAAAAGATATAAATGTTTGTTAATGAAACAATATATAGAAAAATGGTTTAGCTTATAATAAGTAGAAAGATATATTATGACCAAATAGGAGTTGCATTTATTACCAAAACTATTGATGTTACAAAAATACAAGAAAAGAAAATCTCCACTAACAATGTGATGGTTCATTTCTCTTTCAAAAATATATAAGCATGCCTCCCTTTCAATTATTTTATTGTTAATATTTTTCATTGTAAGTGAGACTTTTTAATTTTCTTAGAAAATATTTTTAATAATTTATTCAATATTGTTGATAAAAAACTGAAATAAACTTTTGCTGTTATAGAGACATCATAAACCAAATCCGAAATATATTTTACAAATTCAATAGTGTCTGAAACGATTACATGCAATCTCTTAGTAAACATTAAAAAAATATTTTACGTCGTAATTGTCGGTTGAATAATATAAAAAACGAAAACTTCCAATTTAATAGATTTTTTTTTAAGGATAACATTATCTAGTATTTGACAGAATATGGCGCTTATGAAATAAATTAAGTGGTAGAACACGTTCTCTCTGGCCAGTGATTTAATGTCATTAGTTTTATTCAATATCTAGATAATTCTCAAACCGATCATACAAAAATAACAGAAAAAGTTTATTATCAACTGAGCCATTTTATAAAGATCTCTTATATATTTAAACAATCTCTGAAGTGGAACCCTCATCCATAGTTGAGTTACGCCTGTAACATAACATTCAATATGATAAATCAACAAATCATTCATACAAAATAAACCATAATATTAATAATACAAATGTTTGGGCGAAGTCAGATTTAATTTGTTTGAGATGACCGAAAAATTTAACACACGCAAGTACATCTAAAAGATGCAGATAAAATACAAAAAAAAAACAATTAACTAATCTCATATTAGTAGGCAAAACAAAAATGTATATTTTTTATTTATAAATTCTTACCAACAAGATATTTAGACATAATGGTTGCATCTAAGATATTAGAAATTTGTTTAATATACTAATGATTAATGTTGTGTACCAAATTTATTTTTAAAATATGGGTTGTCTCAATAACACTCAAGCAATAATTATAGTCTGTAAACGTATTGCTTTTATTTCGAAAAGAAACGATAATATCTTTAATTTCTAACCATTCTTCTTCTTTGTATATGAGATTGGTAAAACATCGTGATAAAAAATATTTAATTTCAAAGTCTAGAAATTATACCAATTATATCTTCAATATCAAACTCTAGAGTAACAATCATACTTACCCGTTTATGTGCCAAAATAATCATTATACGTTTTCACAAAATGGGGATAGTAGTATCTTAAATTCTAAGCAATTTTGCACAAACACACCAATCATTCTCGTGCCTTCTAAGACAAAAAAACAATGAGTAATTCGCCATTGCCATGTAATAGGTTTTTCTAACGTCAAGAGATTTTAAAGGTTTTGTTCCATATTTAGTTTGAAAATGAGGTATGACACAACATTAACTCTTATTAAATAAGGGAAAAAGTGAAGGCTTGAAGAGTCAACATCCGTTTGAAGAAACGGAAAAATATCAATCATGGTTAAAAAATGTAAGACTATTTATTAATATTTAATAGTAGAAATTTTCATGTTGATTCATTAGAGCTGTAAAATATCACTTGTAAGTAGTATCGATGTTTCATTCCAAAATGTAACTGGATCACATATGCCACCACCACATAACATTATAAAAAATATCATTCGAAGATGGTCTCTCGTATACCATTTGCTCTCTTCTCTAATCTCAACAATACGGTTTTCATCATTCTCGAGAATTCTGCTCAACTGAAGATCAATATCCATAGCAAACATATTAAGTAATTGAATTGATCTCTATGCTTTCGAAGTGTATCTGATTTTAATTTCTAGAAAGTTAAGATGTTATAAATAAATAGAATCCAAGTTTTTAGGGTTTCGAAATGTATACGATTTCCAAGGTATTCAAGATTTAACAATAAAAGTCGTGTAAAAGCTGCAGGCGTGAAATAGGTTATATTAATGTCCAAGCGTGAGATATTTGGTAACGAACCGTTTTACACATATAAATATTAAAATTAAGGAAGCTAAATAATTCGTACAACAAAAAGATAAAGAGATGGTTTTAATGATAAGTACCAATCTATATCTAAATGAAATGCGATTAAATAGAAAAAAACATGGTAGACTTATAAATTTAAAAACTCCATAGATAGATCATTCGTCTTCACTGCTCTTAGTTTCATCTTCACTCGACTCAATAATTACAGTAGGTATCATGAAATAGTTATATCCAGATTAGTCATATATAAAATTCTATAAATTCTGAATTTAAGAAAAAAGAAAATATTAAAATTTTACTCAAGGTACCTGTTCCTAAACTCATGAAATTCTGGAATATCTAGATAAAAAAAATGTCTGAAAAACCTTACCGAATTTGCATACAGATGTTTGCTTATTGGTATGAAATAAAATATAATTAAATCAACATATTAATAGGAAAAACATAATATTATGTAAACATATTTAGTTTCTCAATGAACGTGTATATTCCACCATCATAGCACATAAATATATCCAACGTAACCATATCGTCCCCACATGGAATTGAAATATTAAACATGATCATCAAAAGCATGAGATGTGAAGATATTGTTGCTACAAAGTAATAAAATACGGTTTGAAAGTGCTGCATTTATAAAAACATGAAAATATTCTTAAAATTGAATAATCATATTATAAATCATATACTTCTTATATTCTATTTTAAAACATAGAAAATAGTGTTTGAATTCCTTAACAATCGCGGTAACACTTTCCAAATGTTCAACATAGATAATTGAACCAATGATATCCATTAAAAAAAATATAAATAATAATGAGAAAATAAAAGAAAACTTGAAAAATCCAAAGAGCAATAAAATTACTCACCAACAAAATTATCAAAGTATTGACCATGATTTAGTATCATACCAAAGTCAATCGGATCCAAAAAAAATCATGTCAATGGTAAATCAAATTGTGAATTATTGTTGAATATGTAAATTTAATTTTATAATCGTGATCACAAATACACCGAGTTCCACAATTGTCGGTGAGACTGAAATTTAAAAATAATCTTTCAATCACCTTTATTAAGTCTGGATCCAAGTTCATGAGAAACATAATTTGAAATAGTTGCTTGGATTTACTGGTTCTTGAGTAAACATTACAAACAATTAAGAAATAACTGCATGTAATCATTTTTTTTTTTTTTATAGAAAACACATATTAAGATTATTTCAATTATTTAAGTAAAGAATATTAATATACCTCAACTCCAACTAATATCATTTTCATCTTTATGTTTTTGACTAAACTTCTTTCTCTTCATTTTTGCAAGACTTTGACTCTAATTCTCCAGTTATTTCAAGGAGTTTCATGTTCAGAAATCGAAAACCAAGGTATTGGCGCAAGATAACAAAAAAAATCCCAAATAAGGTAACCATACAACGAAATAACGTTAAATAAACTATTTAATGTAACCATTAGTCTCATCCTTAGCCCTCTTTTATGATGGTGACTCCGAACTTTCAGATTGGTCATCACTTGTATCTTCAGGAATACTTAGTTCTTCAAAACATTGTATAGCTTCTAAATCATCCCAAATCAAATCAACAACATAAAATCTGGTAATGTACCAACAAATTTTAAGAGGTGTTTATATCCAATAATTCTTTCTAAAACTTCTGGTAATGTACCAACAATATCCTACAATTGGAAAAAAGAACGTAAATATAAACGTAAATATGTATAATAGACTATAACATTATATAAAGAACAAAAGTTTATAACTGAAAAATTACATGTTCCCAATTTTTTAACAGGTATGCTGTAGATGATTTCAAGAATCTCTCACTAAGAGAATCGAATATCAAAACCCTGATGTCTGATTATGATGAATCAAAAACTCTCAAAATAAGATAATATGTGAATCGACCAAAAAAAGTTAGTTACTAAAGAATGCGATATAATATATTGTATATTGAGTGATTACCTAGGAAAAACACCGTTTACATATTGACAGTTTGTACAACTATTAAGCTGTTTCACAAAAAACATCACACCCTCCACCATAAGGCTGGACTTTGGCTTTGAAAAAATTGCACGAAAAATAAAACTATACAGCTATTTGAGTTCTCAACACATTCGGCTATGGCCCACAGAAAAAAATTTCCAACCTAGCAAAGCACAAACAAATTTTAATAATTTAGTAAGGGGAATTCATTGGAGTCAATTTATTATTTACCCGTGTTGTTGCCATAAGTCCATGATAATCAAATCAATTATTGATCTAGTTACCACCTAGAAACTCTCTATTCTTAAGACATGAAAAAGATGATAGTCTTTATATAATCTGAAAAAATATAGTTAATAAGTTTTATACCTCATATTACATATCACGAAGTTATTCAAATTATGAAGTCACTTACAATTACAATGATATAAACTCATCCACTTCACTTATTGGTGGATCAAGTAAGACATGCGTTGAGTTGAAAACAGTTGATATGGTTATTGTACCTAGGTAGAACACATTTGAAAATAGTTACGCTATTATTTGAAAAATGTAAATACGACAAAAGAATTCATATTTTTTAGTCGTTTTACCTTCATATCCTCTAATCTATACAAATCTAACAACACATATAATGGAAGACTCATCGTTCTTTTTCATATAATTAAGAACTTTCTTAGCATGATTCCATCATAAATTGAACACCAAATGGTCACCACTAAAAAAACAGATTACTGTATTGGTTTAAATCATTTTTTATGTGACCTTTTTTTTTAATAAATATTATCATTGAAATTTTTACTTAGAAAGTCGCATCCACGTGAACACGGAGTCTGAATTTAGATTTGTTCTTTATGATCTGACCTATGACATCTTATAAAAAAAATAATATAACGAAAGCTATCAATAAATTAATGTCTCTAAGAAATAATTGAAAAATCCAAAAAACATAAAAATACATAGTTAATCTCATCAATCAAAAAACCTTTGTGTCATGGTTAGTATTCATAATCTTCAAAAAAATATAGAAATAAGTTTCCAAAAAGACAGCAAAAAATCATTGTATGGTTTTATTTTCGAAGTTCTAAGAAGATGTATTTTATAGAGCAAGACACTTGATCTAAATTTCCCATCCCATTTCTTAGGATTGAAATCATTGATGATTATTGATTTTCCTTGGTGGAATATGTCTATATGCTTTAAAACCACTATTCTTAGACCGATCATTGGACTCTGCTTCCCTATAATATTATGCATAAAAAGATAGTTAGATATTACGCAAATGAATAAGCATTGAGTATTTAACATGAAAATGAAGCAAAAATATTTGCCTCTCCATTGAAAAAAACTATCTCTAAAGAGTTACCACTTCTTTCATTATAAACCTTTCATATTCGTAAAATATGAATCTCATTTTTCGTTCTTTTTTTCATTGAGATCGATATTTTTCAGGGGAACAAAAATGGATGATTATTTATTGCACAAATTCTATGCATTTTTTTGGTTACGCTGAAAAATAATTGAGTCGAATATTTCATTACTTGTACACTCAGACGATATATATAATATAATGTGTAGGATTTAATATGAGATTAGCATGGAAACGCATTACTATTGGTCAACTTTTTATTGTTTGATTCAAATTTTACAATATTAGTTTAGAGAAATAGTCATGTGTTTCTTCATTTACGTATATTAAAGATATTTTTTTATTTTAATTTTATTTTAAATTTAAATACATAAATATTTAAATAATACACAAAGAGCTGAAAAATCTGGGTGGTTATACATTGTCAACGCATAAATCAATGGTCTAATTCTTAATTTACTTAATTTTAAATATTAATTATTTTCTACACTTTGTGGTTCAGTTGCGTGATTCCTCATAACATATAATGTTGATTCCTCACATATATATAAATTTTTATCGGATGTCCCGAAGGGATAATACCTTTTGGTGAGGAATCTGCTGTCAAGGAGTAGAAATTGAGAATTTTGGGTATAGGTTACTTGCTAAACACGAGAGTTTGTTCTGTGCGTGAAGACATGGTCTTTTAGGTACCCCAAATTTTTTATTTTTTTTGTTTTTGTTTAATACACCAAGTCCAACATAAAAACGTCTACATACGTAAAGTTATAGATAGTGTAGGATTTAACAGTTTTCTTTAATGTATTTTATTAAGAAATTCTACCTATATACATACACAGTTTGAAAGCTTTCGAGGAAGACCTATAGCACAGTTTACATGATCTTGTTCTTGTTCTTGGATTTTTATAGTATTCAAGATTAGGTTATGGGGATTGATATTTTTGTGCATACAAGACAATTGCGACAGGAATTGAAAAAAAAATTAGATAGAAAAATAAAATGAGTTTCAATAACGACACTCTAACTCTCGTCACCTTTCTTGTTTGTGAAGAGATACCCTCTCTCTCTCTCTCTCCTATATACGCATAGATTATATACCCTGACGTAGCTTAAACATATTTTTGTTTGTTGGTAAAGCTTAATTATTTTCTTGCACAAGCGTTTTTCCTAATTATGTTAACTATTTTCATACAATAATTAACTAAGAAACTAGGAAAAGGAAAAATTGTTTTAAAATGTCATAATTAAAATTTGTAAATCTGCATTTAATAACTATTTGTTGCAAACGTATATACATACACCACTGTAAAACTTGACGTCCAAGCAACCCCAAAATATTATGTAAAGACCATTTTAATTAATTATATATTTTCGTAACTCACAAAACTTAACATTCACTTGCCCCTCTTTCTATATCACCTTCTCATCTTTTGATTCCTTCCCCTCTCTCTCTCTCTTTCTCCATTTCTTCCTTTGATAACTCCGATTATATACTTTGATTTATATTTTTGGTAGGTTATTGTAGAGAGAGAGAGAGAGAAATGAATTGGTGTGATGGATCAGATGATAATTACGACATCAATCTCGAAAGAGCTTCGAACTCTGATCATCCATCGATTCAACTGAAAGACCATTCTCAATCATGTGTCACGAGCGGTCCAGATTCCAAGATTACCGCTGACTCTCCCGTCATGACTTGTCCTTCTTGTGGACGTAAGATCCATCTACAAAACGACCAGGTTATGATTCACCTAAATAATCTCTAAATTTCAATATATAAAGACATAATATAAATATATTATAGATATTAATGTGAATAAAAAGTGAAATGTGAGTTAAGGTTGGCAGCATCAAAGATTTACCAAGTTTACCAGCAGGAGTCAAGTTCGATCCGTCGGATAAAGAGATCCTTATGCATTTGGAGGCCAAGGTATCACCTCATAAGCGAAAGCTTCATCCGTTAATTGATGAATTTATACCGACGCTTGAAGGAGATAATGGAATTTGTTATACGCATCCGGAGAAACTTCCTCGTAAGACTCTCTCTTTGTCAAATCAAATACATAATCTCTAGCTAGCAGAAATTAGAGAGATAATGATACTTTTTATAATACAATTAGCACCAAAAGTGGGAAATATCCAAAAAAATGACCTATGAAATTTTCCTTAACACTGTAAAACTTGTTTACATATGAATTTATACGAATATATGCATTTGGGTTTACCCTTTCTGTATTGATAAAACATGAAAAGTTAGAGACATGACTATCTTGGTCATAAGTAAAAAAATCTTGCTCTGGATCAATTAGTTTTTGATGGTGCTAATCGCAAGAATTTGACCTAGTGGCTATATATATAGTTCACTATCCGGATTTTCTGTTGTTGCGAAAAGATTGCAATAGTTTTTTTTTTTTCTTTTTAATTTTTTTTTATCTCAATGCTATCTTTATTTTAAACCGAAGACTATAAAATCTAGTATATGTTTTGTAAAAGTACAATATTTTTGGGTATGGTTATGATATGGTGATATAAAAAAGGAAAATAAAATCCAAAGTGATCAAACATATATATATATATGTTTTAGTTAAGTTCGGGTTATCCTTTTCCCATATAGGAGTAAGCAAAGACGGGCAAGTCAGGCACTTCTTCCACCGGCCATCCAAGGCTTACACGACCGGAACACGGAAACGTAGAAAAGTGAACACAGATGAGGAAGGCCACGAGACACGATGGCACAAAACGGGCAAGACACGGCCCATTTTGTCCCAATCAGGAGAAGCTGGTTTCAAGAAGATCCTAGTGCTCTACACCAACTATGGTCGCCAGAAGAAGCCCGAGAAGACGAATTGGGTGATCCATCAGTATCATTTAGGACACAGTGAGGACGAAAAAGACGGTGAACCAGTTCTCTCTAAAGTCTTCTACCAAACACAGCCTAGGCAATGCGCTGGTTCAATCGAACCTAAACCAA
The DNA here is from genome assembly GCA_900116095.1 of Euclidium syriacum. NCBI lineage: Eukaryota > Viridiplantae > Streptophyta > Magnoliopsida > Brassicales > Brassicaceae > Euclidium > Euclidium syriacum. The sequence continues at coordinate 3,403,223 of FPAK01000004.1, forward strand.
AGAACCGCTTAAACCTAAACCGGTTTAATTGTGAAGGGAAAAGTGACGAGACAACCCAGGTGATCCCAGAGTTGGTAGATCGTGAAGGCAATGAGTCATGTTCGTTTCTTAGCTTTACTTGTGATACAAGTAAGGGTAAAGAAAGGTTCATGAATAATCCATAGAACCTATTTTATTTTATATACATAGGTCCTTTTTGGAGTAAAGATGAGGAAAAGAATGATGCGAGTGAGAAAGCACAGATTCTTTGTGTGTAGGTGTTCTGTAACTATCATAGTAAATTATCGACAAACTTTGGGAGATTATAGGTTTCAACTCTGTTTCTTGGATTTTACTGGGAGTAAATTAACCTTGTATGACATTACTGATTTTTTCCTTTACTTCTCAATAAAATCTGTCAAATAGATATAAATAAAACAATTGGCGTAATAACTCTTTCCTTTTAATTTCATTTATTGTAGTGGAATACATTTGATTTTCTATGATTTCAACTTTATACATTTTAACATACTATATTTACTCTGTTATTTTCAATAAATATATGTTCAAATCATTATTTCACTAATTTGGCTACCAATGGATATATAAATATATATATATATATATATATTATCAATGTAAAATAATATTAACTAAAAAAACTTCTTTATGGTTTCTTACTTTTTAAAAAGTTAAAACAAAACGTGACAAAAAAAAAAAAAAAAATCTTTTTATCTTGAATCTAACTAAATTTCCATATCAAATTTTCTTCTCACCAATCATACGAATAAATGATATTTGATTTCGAATATTCTTCTCCTAAATTTTAGCAAAGCGAATCGAGAAATTATATAGTTATGGTTCTCCATGTTAACATCCATGTCTTTTCATTTATATGAAATGAATACGTATTTAAAATAATAACAAGAACAAAACCCAACTATCAATATAATTGAAGATTGAGTACAACAATAAAAAAAAAATCTTAAATGCATAAAATAATAAAAATAACAATAACAGAAAACAAATAACTTTTTAAAAGTAAATAATTTTTCTTTTAAAACTAGAGTGATGCATGGATGGTAATGTAAGTCCAATGAACCTTTTATGATAAATGAGTATTTGTTTAATAATGAAAAGTGATTGTTTATAAAAAAATGGTGAACTCAAAAAAATTGATAAATGGTTACTATTCATCAAAATATTTGTAAGTTTCTTATTATATATGCACCGTTTTAGTAAAAAAATATCGAGCATGCCACTTTTCGAGGTCTTACGCATCCTGAGATTGGCATGGTCGGACCTTTGAATTTTAGGGATATTGGTAGGCTTGGAAAATAGGACTATATAGTCCGCTTGTGAGTTTACCTGAGGGTGAACGCTAGGCTCTTCGGATCTTTGGTACCTCGGAGCTATGAGCAGTTCGTATAGAGGGTGTAGACTCTGATAGCACAAAGTTTATCCCTAATAGTTATGTTGTAGTACTCAGGGTTTTGTTATGTAGGGATTTAAGGAAAACAAAATAAATTCTAGGTTTGAATTAAACTGTATAACTGAGAAATTATTAATTAAAACTAAAATGCACTAGATAATGTAAAACTCGGTTTGAAAATCAATCAAGAGGAAAGCTAGGCATAAAGGAAACTCGTCGTAAAATTTGAATTGATACAAGAATCCTAGCAGGGCTAAAAATTAAATTCGTTCTTGAACACAATTACAATATTATAGATAACCAGCTTCCACTGTGAGATCTACCTATGCCTAAACTATTATATAACCAAATTCCTTTGAGAAACCTCAACAACTAAGCATGCATTCAAGTTGCTAAGTTCACAAATTCCCTAAACCAAATTTTCTTTGACAACATACCGATTTGCTCATCTAAGTTTTGTTCTAGTTAACTAACAATGTTTCCACATCTATTAATCAATGTAAAGATCATGATTCTAGTTGTACAGGCTATAACCATAAGATAAAACCCTAACTAGTTATGATTCAAATTAACAATACGTAAAACCTTTGAAGTAACCCTATACCTAACTAAGGATCTACTTAGACATGGAGAAGAATAACATCAACATGTATGAATAGAATTGCATTCAAGAATTAAAAAGAGTAGATTAACAAAAAGGGTTCAAATACCAACTTTTCTTCCTAACAAATCTTTCTAAAAACCTAAAAAACAGCTTATGACCTAAACAATGGTCTTAATTATGTATTTATATGAGTCTTGGTCAGCCTTGTAAAGTTTCTTGTGATTAGGAAGCCCAAAAATTCATTAGAATAAGAGAAAGGAAAATGTCCATTTCTTTTGCGGCCATGTCGATCGACACGCTCCAAGTTTGATTAGCCAACGCCCGATTTTCAGCAACTTTGACTTTTCTTCGACTTTTTTCTTATTTTATCTTCTTTCTCCAAAGTTGTCTCTTTTGCTGTTTTAGTTAATTTAGCTCCAAAGACTCTTACAAAAACACATTGAAACATATGCAAAAACCATGGGGAAAACCCATAAAAACACTCATCTATCAGACTCCAGGCTACTTCATGGCCCACCACGGGGTGGACCTAGGGATTTATGGGGGTGATATTGGAATACTCTGTAGAGCGAGATTTGTCCCACCGGAAAGCAAGTCTCCTAAAACAGAAAGAACATCGTGAAGTCTTTTGGAAACACGATAAGGTGTGTTTACTGAAGATTCTCTTACGATCAAGTCAGTAACAAGAACATGAGACTGGATTCTAGAACTGTAAAGGATATCGAGAAAAAAAATAGAAGAAAGGGTTTTGCGTTTTGTGGAGCTATTTATGGTGCAAAGAAGGAAAAATAAAACGTTATAGGACGGACATGATCAAAAATGACCGGAAAGGAACTTATCGTGGAGGAAGAAAAATTATCCCAAGCGATAAGGTTTGAAAATGGAGGTCTTGAACCGGAATTTATTCAAGGGCAAGTCTTTTACAAAAATCAACCCTTTGAAGAACTTTATGAGAAATACTATGGCTTTTCACCAGAAAAGTTCGAACCTTTGACTACAAGATCTTAGCTTTCGCCGGCTATGATTACAGCCGCTCGTGGGAAGGTCTCAAAATTAGAAGTCGAAAACTCAGGGGTGGAACCTAGTTAGAAAATGAGCTAGTTAGAAATGAGTAAGTTTTCACGTAGAAAATAGAGGAAAATCGAGGAAAACAAATAACGTAGTATAAACTTTGAGTGAGTCAAGAACCAAGCCTTTCTCATAGCGAGATAGGATGGTATTTGTAAAATTTACCTGACCCGGATTAGTATATTGGACAATGGAGTGGCTCGGTTAGTTTGTTGGTTGGTGTTAAATGCTCTAATCAACAGCCGGGTCGGGTCATTGATATACTTATGTTTTAGTGGTTTAGGCATTGTTTACATTATGTTTTGAGGCCATAACTCCCGTTTTATGTTGTAAATAGTCTCCGTTCTATTCCATATATCCATTGTTACATTCATAAGTCCTAGGTTTGCATCCATTTGTATATTGGTACGCCTAGTGATGAAAACATGTATTAATAGACCCCTGGAGACTCAATGTGACATAGCTAGACCAATGGAGAAGGATGAGAACAAAAAGGACCAAGGAGAAGCCATAAACCAAGAGTCAAGTCCCATTGTTGTCGAAAAAAGAGAAGCATAGAATCAGAAGAACATTGTTGACCATATTTTCGACCACATTGTCGTCGATAACCAAACCCATAAACCATTTTCGATGACAGAGTGGCTAACAATGGGACGATAGAAGGTCGGAAGTTGATCATGTCGTCGATAATGGCTCTGCAGTTCCAATAATGGTTAACCTTGGTTAATTTTTAATCCCTTTAAAAACTAAAATCGTAGATAAGAGTTTTCCTAGTTTAAAAAGAGTTCTAGAGAGAAAATGCTTGTTTTAGAGATATTCAAATATTGATTCAATTTTCATTTTTAGTTTTGAAGATCTTGAATGGTTTGAATCATAGGTCATATCTTTACCTTTATGTCTTTTTCTATTTCTTCGTCTTTCAAACTCACCATGATCTCATGGGTGAATAATCCATCAAATGGGTTGGTGATCTCATGGGTGAGTAATCCATCAAATGAGTTTGAGTTAGGTTATGTATGATTAATTTAATGTTTGGCTTGTAGATTTAGGGGTTATTTATTGCAAATCTATCCTAGGATTTGGATTAATGGCTAGATTTAAAATGATCCACTTAGATCTAGGTCTTAGACTTTTCAACTTTTATGTATGTAAGTTGTTTGTGAAAATACTTGAAAGAATATTTAGGATCTAATATTGGTTTTCAACAAGGGGTTGTTAATGAATATGTTAGTATAATAATGAGGATCATATAAATTTCTCACTTTGCTTCCTTAATGTATAAGAGAATATAATGTTGTGTGGTTATTAGTGGTCATGAGAATGACATAATCCACTATTACAACCCAAATTTCTAGATTATAATTTAATTAGTGCCGTTAAACATCTTAAAGCCAAATTGAAGACCAATCTAGCCCATGATATTGACTCATGCCCATTGCTATATATATATATATATATATATATATATCATTGTATTCTACACAAACTTCTCTTTTTATATTCTTTATATTTTCAGAGAGCATAATCATTTTAATCACTATCTTACTTAGTCACCTCGTATTACATTATTGTTAGCTACTAGGATTGAATCAATTAAATTTTTGATCATTAGTGATCACCAAATCTATTATTTAGCTTCAATCGAATCTTAGCTAATATTAAATAGTGACTTCTCTGGGTTCCACCTTCATTAAATCCGATGGAATCCTATCGGACCACATTTACCCGCAACCTAAATGGGGTTTCTCAGTTTTACACCAGACCAACGACTGAACCAACAAACATTTGGGTTGTGGGTCAATGTTGTCCGACTGGGCTCAACCAGGTTGATGATATTTTAAAAGTAGTTGTATCGATTTCCTATATTTTATAAATATAATATCAAAATATAAAAAATAATTTTTTTTAAGAGAATACTCCAATAATTATTAAAAAACAATTACTTTTTATAATCCAGACAGATGTCAAACTAACAATTAAAGTTTTTTTTATGATTTAACATTTATTTTTTTATTTCAATTATATTCTTCGATACTCTATCAAAATAGTATTGGCTGAATTCGTTTTAGTATGTTGTATTCTTATTTTAAAACCAAACAATAAGAATTTCAGAAGACAAAAAAATAACCAATGCTTTTGTATTTGGTTTTGGCATCTTTATTTGCAGAGAAAATGAGAAATTAGAAGATAATAATAATATAGTGTAAATCTGAAAGGTTAAAATTAGGGGTGGACATGGATTGGAATACCCTAAAATTTCTCAGTACTCGAATCTGGATCCGGCAATACTCGCGGATATCCTCAGATACCCAGATTCGTCCAAATTATCTAAAGAAAAATAAATAATATTATTAAATTATTAAAATAGTAAAATAAACTAAAATATTAAATAAAATTAAATTAAATAGAATATATCATATAGAAAAAACTTCAAATTGAGTTTTATACATTTTGAAACATATTTGTAATGTATATATAAAAGATTTGTCTAACTCTTTATTCCTAAGATTTTATTTTGGTATATTTTAAGGTAATTTTCTATTTATTATATGAATAATTAATATATATATATTCTAAGACAATTATATCTAAAAGCGGATCGGAGTCGGATCCGGGTATCCTAAATGTTAATCCTAATTATCTGAATTCGGAGACCTCGTGAATCCTATTTTCCTATTGACTTGGGACGGATCTCAAAAACGAGTCATGGATCTTAGATAATTTGCCCACCCCTAGAAAAAATTGTTAGAAATTTTTTTTATATTGATTATTAGAATATAGAGATAGAAAATCTCTAAAATAGATAAGAAATTAGATGATTTTAATGTTTAACTAATAAACTCGGATCAATCGGTTTGATTGGTTCGCCAAAACTTGGATTTTTTCCGGTTTAATATGGATTTTTAACCGGTTCAACTATCCTTTGGGTTTTTTTTCATCAACCCAACCCGACTGGTTAACGATCCGACCATCGATTCGGTTTGGGTTTCAAAACATTGTTAAAATGTAAAAAATAGGGTGTTTTAATTCTTAACGTATTGAACTAAGGATTTTAAGAGATTTAGAGGTTTTCTTAAAATCCACTGTTATTCAACTATCAACTAAGGATTTTGAAATGTCTTCCCAAATCCAGTGTTATCGAACATGAAATTTATTTAAAATAACTTAAAACCATTTAAAATCCTCTATTATTCAAACAACAATTTGTTAAAATCATATCAAATCGAGTGTTATGAAAAATGTTTTAAGTGTTGAGATTTTGATGATTGTAGATGATTTTAGAGGGATCTTAGGAGAATTTCTTAGTTAAAAATACAAAGATTTAAATTTTATGATTTTAGATGATACTAGGATTTGGCCCGCGCGAAATCGCGCGGGAGCTCGTTTTTAAATAGTAGTTGTATAAATAAAAGTAAATGTCAAACCCGTGCCAATTTTTTTTAGAATAATTACTTAGTGATAAAGGTTAGAAAAAAATTTATCAAGGAAACATAAAACATCATATGGGAGAATATTCTTTTTATTAGCAGACTCATTTCGAAAAACTTATTGTGCTATCCATTGAAACAACATAGCATGTAAGAAACCACACAAAATACAAATAGGAGAGGATGAAGTTATTTATAAGCTTCAAAGAAATTATCTTTATAGAGAATGGTTTGGGTTTTCTCTCTAGTGGTTTGGGTTTTCTTCTTCTTTGTGGTCTCCCACTCTCTAACTCTTACATATGATGATGGCCTATCCTCCTTTAATGGAGCTGCAAAGAAACATGAGTAGTTAATGACAAACCTTGCATCTCTACTTTAAGCATGTCTTATAATGTTTGTTGGTTGTTAGTTAGCAATGTAACCATGATCTTACTCCTCATCTTCTTCTTGGATAGTGTTCCCCCTTTGACCTTTAATCTCCTTTTCATGACTCTCACTTCATAATTGGAGAAATGTTTCATCAATCTTGGAGAAACTTGCACCATCTTGCTTAGATAAGACTTGAAATGATCCATAAAATAAGAATATTCTTCAAAGACAACTTCACGAGACACAACATACCTATGTGTCTCATGATCCATACACCACCAACCCTTCTTTAGTTTTTTCATAATTGAAAAAGATGCATTTCTTCACATTTTCCTCTAACTTGGTTTTTTGAGAAATAAACACATGGACAAAGCAGATTGATAAAAAAGAGTTAATAGATGTTTTCTCGCCTTTCACAAAAACCTTTAATTCAAGAAACTTGGAAAATACTTGTGATTATTCTTCATCAAGAATCCTCAGGTGTACCGTAGGAAATCATCAAAGAACAAGAACATATAACGAAACATGGAGTATGAGATTGTTCTTGTCAGACCCATCAGATTGCTATGGACCCTCTTCTAAAGAGCACTGTATCATAAGGTGAAATTTTTAAATGGAGTACGTGACTTTATATATTGAAAACCTTCATAATGGTTTCCTTCATCTTGAATCTTCTACTATAGGAGCCCATTAATCAAATTTTTATTCACCATAACTTTGAACTTAGTCACATTTATATGGCCAAGCCTAGCATACCATATTTAGGCATTGCCATTGGTACTCATCTTCCCAACATAAAAGTTTGAGTCAAATAAAACATATAAGTATTTAAACCGTGCTCCGGTGCGGAGAGAAAAAAAAAACCCCTAAATACAATTAATTTTTATAAGAATTTGTTCTTTGATAAATTGGTCTCATAATGTACTGTAATTTTTTTGATTTGGGTCCCGACCCGGTGCAAAAGCACCTCAAGCACTATGCCTAAGCTAATCCTAAATGTGAACCACATCCGCATTTAATTCCAAAATAATAATTTTCGCATCTCTTAAGTCAACTAAAATTTAGTTACCTAAGTGCACTGCATTAACCACAAAGAGGAAATTTTTCTTTACTTTAGGAATAAGGTAAGCGTTATTCAGAGTGATTGGACATCCATTATCTCATTTAACAACAACCATTTCCTTCTTCTTGACGCGTTGAACTGAATTATCTGCAATAATGATGGCTTATTACACGTCAAGAGACAGAAGATTAAACAATAATTTCTTGTCTCAGGTAATATGATAGCTACATCTAGAATCCAAAATCATATGACGTCCAAGATTCTTAGTTGTGGGTGCAACCTCGACTTTGAAACATTTTCCTCATTCTTTGTCTTCTATGACCTTTTAATTATGCCATATTTGTTTCCTTCTCCTTGACTCGACAATCTTTTATGAAATTCCTAATTTTTCCATGAACCGGCGGCAGTTGAATTTTTTCTTATCTCCCGTAGAAGATCCTTCACATCCATCATTATTTTCACACTACCATTATTGGTAGTGGCTTTGAAACTCTGTTGCCTCCGAGCTACAAAAGCACTCCTCGAGTCATCATGGAATTTTAATTTCCACCATTTGCACGGCTAATTATTCTTGCAAAGGTTTTCAAGTTCTAAAATTTCTACAACAAAGGTTGTGTAGCCCATCTATAACTTAAGTTACAAGCGATGTATATTCAAGTCGTATACCTCGAATAATAAACTGTTTCAACAGATTTTCGAAAGTACTTCTTCAAGATTAAGAGTATTAATCTCAAAGAAAATTCTGTTACCTTAACGAAAAAACTCTTTAATAGAAGACTCCCCCTGCTCCTAATTCTCCAACACATTATAGACTGTGGATATACACTTTGACACACATGTTGAAACATGCCTTAATATGTTGACCTCTTCAAAAAAAAAAATGCCTTGGCTTTCTTCTCTATGCACTCTTTTGTGGCTTCCGCTATTGCATAATCTCCCTTTAGTGACGTTGAGCCGCTACCATCAAGGACATCCCATAAATCCTAACACAACAAGTATGACTCCATACATAACTACCATAATCGATAGTTAGATTGGTTTAGGATCTCCATTCCCAATCTAACAAAATGACTTATTGATTCCATACTTTCAAGTTTTCCTAAACCCCAACCTTGATAAGAACCAAATCTGAATGATTTTGGTACCATGTCGAGAAACCTCATTAATGTTAGTAAGCATTAGCCCTTGAACCTAATACAAGAGAGAAACTGAGAGAGCTTCTAAGTATGGAAAATAATTTGGAAGAATACTTAAAAGAAGAGAATAAAGAAAAGGAAAATATGTGAGTGATAAGGGATATAAAACTATCAATTAGAGAAAAAACATGAGATTATGTGAAACAAAGGAAATTATTAGGAAAAGATATATAAGAAAATCAGCAATGAAGAAGTCAATTACCAAACAAAAGCGACATACCAAACAACTATACAAAACTCGTTGGCTTGGAAAAATCAATTACGAATCCATAAATACAAAAGAGAATAGTGAGCAATAACATAATTGTCAAAAGTTTCAGGGTAAGTACATGAACGATCAACAATGCCCTAAATTTATATATATCTAGAATTGGGTTAGAACTTAGAAGCGGGAAGATACTCATATATCAATTTTGGAAAAAAATACAATCAACAAGAACAAAAGAAAACTGAAAACAAATCGACGTAAGTGACTTACCAATAACGGTTAAATCAGAGAAACAAAGAGACAATTATGGAAGGCGGTCGTAGGCAAAGGGAGACTTGAAAATGTAACTTCTCAAAACGGTTGAAACCAAATAACCAATGTAGTGGAATTAGAGAAGACTATTTACTTTCACGACTATTGCTGGACAATAAAGGCAGTAGAAAAAGATAAGAGATAACATACGATAAAGCGAACAAGTATTTGAACTTATAGTTTTCTATGCGTAAAATCGAAAGCTAACAAACAAAATAACTTTGCCACCGTCACCATATCGACAGAAGTAAAAATCCTCAAACCCTAACTAATCAATTCAAAATAAAAAAAACGAAGAAATAGAATCCCAGCTAGAGAGGAAAAAGAAATTAACAAAAATGTTTCTGGAGGCTTGAAGAGATGTGTCAGTTCATGAAAGTTGTTGTGAGGAGAGATGGAAGTTTCGTAGCAATGGTCAAGAATGAAGACATCATTTTGTCAAATGAAAAATATGTCATCAATCTAAATATTTAAGCAATCAAAGTCGTAAAATTGATATGCTTCAAATAGTTATAGCCGTTCGATATAATTTTTTTTTTTACAAGAAAGTCAGTTTCTTATTTATGACGTGACATCAAAGCAAGAGAGCCCTTCTTCTGATCAGTCACGATTACCCATAACTAATTTTTTAAAAACTATGGTTTTGTATAATCATGACTGATAAGAAGAAAGAGACAGCGAATCAGAAAAACGTACCTTACTACCGGTTGAAACGAATATGTTAAAACCTAATGTTAGAAAAATTATCAATTGAGAATTCAATATGGATTGGAAAGCGTGACGTACTAACGATTAAATCGAATATGTTGCGGTGAAGCCGGAAGGCAGTCATGAGCAAAGAGAGAAGATTTGAAAGTGTGACTGGTCAGACCGTTTAAACGGAGATATAAGAAAAGGGAAAAAGCTGGACTTACCGAAAGTGAGGAAATTGGAAATAGGAGGGATGAAGAGTTGACGATTGGTGAAAATAGATATGGTAGTAGATGATCGGAGAAACAACTAATTGACAGGAGTCGATGATGACAAAATCGGAAAAAATATTCTAGATTTTACGAGATTGAAGGAGAAGTTTGTATAAATGAAAAGATATGCTGATTCGTAACAAGAAGTTTCGTTTGTCAGAAAATACATAAAAAAATTAAAATTTTTTGAAAATGAAGAGATAATCGGTTGGAGAGAGGGAGTTCTTGTTGTCTTAAAACTTTTTATTTGACGAAACAATAATAATTATAGTTTACTCATACCAAATGACAAGTTGGTTAATGTTAGAACAAAGAAAAATAAACAGCATGGAAAACAGTTGAAGAGTTAGAGCATGTCCATCCGTAAACTCCACAGCCGGGGTTCTTAAATAATTTTTAAATATTTTTTGGTGGGACCCACCTTTTTTCGGTGAGAAAAAAAAAAAAAAAATTCGAACCAATCACGCAATGACACGTGTGTGAACAGTGCAAGAGTCGAAGGAAGTTGGGGTTCTTAAATAAGAACTTTAAGACTCGGGTTTTTAAAAATGCTGTGGGGCCTGCTATTAAAAAATTTTTTTTTTAAGAACCTCGGGATGGACATGGTCTTATAATTTGAAAGAAATGTGATGTGAACCGAAAAGTTACGAGATGAGAAGACACAACTTATTACAATATTTTTTTTCATTGAATAATTTGTTTTCTAAATGCCTTCAAAAATTGCATCTTTACATCGTAGCTTTTCATAGTTAACTAACTTTGTTTTTTTAAAACTATGGTTTTGTATAATCATGACTGATAAGAAGAAAGAGACAGCGAATCAGAAAAACGTACCTTACTACCGGTTGGAACGAATATGTTAAAACCTAATGTTAGAAAAGTTATCAATTGAGAATTCAATATGAATTGGAAAGTGTGACTTACTAACGATTAAATCAAATATGTTGCGGTGAAGCCGGAAGACAGTCATGAGAAAAGAGAGAAGATTTGAAAGTGTGACTGGTCAGACCGTTTAAACGGAGATATAAGAAAAGGGAAAAAGTTGGACTTACCGAAAGTGAAGAAATTGAAAATAGGAGGGATGAAGAGTTGACGATTGATGAAAATAGATATGGTAGTAGATGATCGGAGAAACAACTAATTGACAGGAGTCGATGATGACAAAATCGGAAAAAATATTCTAGATTTTACGAGATTGAAGGAGAAGTTTGTATAAATGAAAAGATATGCTGATTCGTAACAAAAAGTTTCGTTTGTCAGAAAATACATAAAAAAATGAAATTTTTTTGAAAATGAAGAGATAATCGGTTGGAGAGAGGGAGCTCTTGTTGTCTTTAAACTTTTTATTTGACGAAACAATAATAATTATAGTTTACTCATACCAAATGACAAGTTGGTTAATGTTAGAAAAAAGAAAAATAAATAGCATGGAAAACTGTTGAAGAGTTTTATAATTTAAAAGAGATGTGATGTGAACTGAAAAGTTACGAGATGAGAAGACACAACTTATTACAATATTTTTTTTCATTGAATAATTTGTTTTCTATAATATATTAACCAACAAAAAACTTTATGACCGTCTGCCAATAATCAAAACTCTCAAGAACAGGAATTTGTATTTTATCATTATGTCCGTCTATCGATTAGTTCTATATGACTATATGTTCCTTCAAATTAATGAAATATTCAAGTGTTAAAAATAGAAAAGAAAAGAATGTATTATAGAAACATAAAGGAGCAAGATTGCGAAGGGAAAATAAAAATGGAGAAGATTTTTGTTGCAATCACTTTCAAGAGAGAAAGTGTTGATGTCGTATGATAATACACAAATACTCAATGAAAAAAAACCCCATTCCAACTTAAGTTTATAATTACAGCTCACAAATATTTTAGAAACGATGGAAGGATCTGATACCCAATGATTAAAACAAACATAATAAAGTTGGGGCTACGAGAAATACATTCACCGTTTGCGACTTGTAGTTATCCAATGGTGGGGAGGGGAAGAGGGTAACTCTTTTTGACAGTTGGCAGATACAGTATTTTAGCTTCCTAAACAAAATCGCAACGATCGGAAACAAAGATGTAGTAATCGGGAAAAGACAACGAAATTGAAGGTTTTAGAAGATTTACCTTCAAAAACGAAAGTAGCAATAATCGGAATATACAATGGTAATTATAAGAAATAAATGTGATTAAATTGGAAGAGATTTAATTATTAAATAGAGTTGAAAGACACATTCAAAAGACACATATAAAAAGAAGTTAACTATGAAAAATTACGATAAAAAGATATATTAAAAAAATAAAAAATAAAATTAGTTAATTATGAAAAGCAATGATGTAAAAATACAACTTTTTTTGAAGACATTTATTAGTTCTGCATATATATGATTATAGAAGATTTTAATACAAAATCATAATAACTTTATTAAAACAACCTAAAACCATCATCTAAAATGTTAACTAAATCCAAATCACTAGTTCGATACACTCGCAAGAGTTTTTCTTTCTCTTCATCTGGACTTTTTAATGACTTATGGGCTGTTATGGGGCTTTCCACTTAGCCCAAAATTGAGCTTCTGCGTTCCTCCTCCGCAAGTGAAACGTTTTGCTATGTAAGACGAGCCTCACGCCGGAATTCTTCTACTTCACCGCCGTTCTTTCTTCTCCCTCGATCTGCACCGTATCGCGTTTCCACTTTCCTCTTCTCCGAGGTAAATAGCTTATTCAGTTTTCCGCTTACATCATTTGTGCTCTATTCCTTGTCGTTATCGTTTCTGTACGCAAGTTTTCTTGCCCTTCTAAGGTTGGTGTCGATCTCAAACTACAAAGATTGACAATATTGTTAAAGGTCAATCGTAGAATGTATCGATCAGGATTTAATCGGAGAATTTCTGGATCTAATTGTTGCGACGAGTTGATCCTTATAACATTGAAGCCCTAATTGTCCTGTCGCACGATTTCCACCTTTCCTAGTCCCGTCCATGCTGATGAATTCGAAATTGAGAAATCTGTCATATTAACTTGTGTAATTTATTCTTATTCCTGAGCTCGGTTAATCAGCTGTGTTTTGCTGTATAGGGGACCACAGTTTTGTCGATTCCGGAATGTCTTCCGCCCAAGATCCATTCTACATTGTTAAAGAAGAGATCCAGGAATCTGTAAGTTGTTCGGAATGGCCGGAGATGCATTTCTTAGATTTTAAGGACAGTGATTAATGTTGGGTTTTGGTCATGGATGCTTGGTTAGATTGATAAGTTGCAATCTACATTCCACAAATGGGGGCGTCTATCTCCGGACATGGGGGAGCAAGCGCATGTGACGAAGGAGCTTCTTGCTACTTGTGGAAGCATTGAGTGGCAGGTATTCGTATTTTTTAAATCTCGTTTAGAGCATTTTGTAGTATGTACAGGCTCCTGTTTTTCTGCTAAGCACATGGTTAAAAATTTCATTAGAAGGGCATTGTTGAAACTTCAAAGTAGAGTCCTTTCTTGGCTATTGAAGCTGTTCTTATTGATAGGAAGGTAGATGAGCTAGAAAAAGCAATTACAGTTGCAGCAAAAGATCCTTCATGGTATGGCATTGATGAAGCTGAGCTTGAAAAACGGAGGAGATGGACTAGTAATGCCAGGACACAGGTATGTCTCTCTAGGTTGGTAATTTATACTGCTTTAGGTAGTGGCAGAACATAAATTTGACTTACGCTAGAAAATTGGGATAGGTGCGGAATGTGAAGACAAGTGTTTTAGCTGGAAAAGGTAGTTCTGGAGCTGTTGGTGCAAGTGAAGTGCACCGAGAACTAATGAGAATGCCAAACGCGGGTGAGGCAAATAGATACGATCAGTATGGAGGAAGAGACGATGACGGTTTTGTACAGTCAGAATCAGATAAGCAAATGCTGTTGATAAAGTATTAGCTCTCAATGCTCTCACATATTTTGGACTGTATTTGCTCGATGAAGAGCTGAGCATAGAGTAGTGCCATAACTTGACATCATGTTTGCCAATACAGGCAACAAGATGAAGAATTGGATGAGCTGAGTTTAAGTGTACAGAGAATTGGAGGAGTGGGGCTCACTATACATGATGAACTCGTTGCACAGGTTAGTAATATGTAAAAGATACAAAAATAGTAATAATAATATCAGTAGAGATCTTAAACATCTAGTTTTTTTGTTTTTTTTCCTGTTTCAGGAGAGAATAATAGATGAATTGGATACGGAGATGGATAGTACAAAGAACCGGCTTGACTTTGTTCAGGTAAGCCTTTAAAAGGTCTTGTTTTGTTGTGTTGAAGTATAAAGTAGTAATAAACGGAAAATGAAAGAATGGAAATTGATCTGTGGCAGAAAAAAGTGGGAATGGTAATGAAAAAAGCTGGAGCGAAAGGTCAGATGATGATGATATGTTTCTTGCTCGTCTTGTTCATCATCCTCTTTGTTCTCGTCTTCTTGACCTAAAACCGCTTCCTAAATATCAGCTTCTGTGGAATTTTAGATATGGTATTTTGATCTTACTTTGTTATGTTTGTGCTCAAAACGAAAAGGAACATTACATCAAGTTGTCTGATTTTATTTTTACTTTTAATCCTATACGATCCCACTTCAAATTTTTTAAACTCTGGTACTACCTTTTTCTTTGAGATTGAAGTCTTTTGTTTTTTTCGGCTATGTGCCCTCATCGACACAATCTAATTTGATAACCAGTAACTTTAAACGGAGGTTTATGCCCTATCAGGTAACCAATCAATCACAAGTCTCCAAACATTTGCATTTTCAAAGAACAATATTACTAATATTAAAGTAATAAATTATACTCCTATAGTTTTTCTGAAAATTTTCAAAAATTACCAAAAAATATAGAAAAAGTTCGAAAAAACAGAGAGGAATGGAGGGTCAAGATTAAAGTGGGATCCGTAGATCTACGGTGGAGTGAGAACTATAAAAAAAGCCCTACATCTTCTCGATTATATAAGTGAATGAAAAGGGCCGATGGAAAAAAAGCTCAAAACCCTAAAAACTAAAAGTCCAATAAGAGTTGCGCTCTTTTCGGTGATCAGAGCTGAGCTCGTTCAAGCCCATTACGAGGCGTTTGATTCTTCCCGCCGTTGCTGTTAGTTCTCTGTGAGTACCACAGTTTCTCTCTTCTTCGTTGCGATTTCGTGGTCTGTGATATGATAGTGATATGTGTCTTCTGTTATCGGAGCTGTTTGTTTCGTGGTGAAGTAGTCTAATTAATGTGTCTTCTTCGGATTGTTTGATTTGTGCCAAGCTTGTGTTTGTTAAAAACGGATCATTGATTTGATTACCTATTCTCTGTTGCAGGATTATGGATACTACGAGTTCCGTTTTGGTTGATAACATGGTATCGCTTGAGATTAATGCAGATACACAACCCAACAAGTGTAGGAAGAGGAAGTCTATGGTGTGGGATCACTTCACCGTTGAAGCTACAAGCCCTGAAACTGCCAGAGCTATTTGCAAACACTGCAACAAATCCTATGCCTTCAAAACTGGTGGCAAGATGTCAGGAACTAGCCACCTTAAACGTCACATTGAATCGGGTAATTGTCCAATAAACCCAAAGATCAATCAGCGCAACGCCCGCCTTCCCAATAAACGGCGAAGATCTTCCGTTCATGTCCCTCTAAATCAAGATCGTTGCAACCATGAGATGATTGACCATCCTGGATTTGCTGGTTTGGTGCAGGTTCTATACGAAGCGAGAATTGTCTTGACTCGGCCAAATCACTTGACAGCAATTGATTTGTACCATGGGATGACAAAGCTTCAGCTGGAGCTGACTCACTTAGCCATGGGTGAAGACTCAGATGCCAGAAACGAGAAATTCGACTTGTACTTGAGACGATGCTTGGTTGCAGTGGTGATGGATCCTCGATTCAAGATGCAGCTCATTAAGTTCGCCTTCACTAAGTCGTATGGTGATGAAGACGCAAAACAATGGATCAAGATTGTTGATGATTCCGTACATGATTTGTACCTTAGCTACAGTGAGCAGAACCTGATGGATGCTTATGTAGTAGATCTTGGCTTTTCGGAAACAGATCAAGACATGCCTCAAGATGCCAACATTGGACAATCAGGAGATGAGACAAGTCCACAAGTAGAGCAAACCACAGAGTCACATGAACATGATGAGAAGCAGAATGTGGAAGAGAGTCAGCGAATGGAAGTTGATGATTCTCAAGCAGTTGAAGTGGCAGAGGAAGACCACACGTCATTCCCGGTTGACGTGCTTCTCCAGGAAGGATCAACTCTCGTCACAATCGAAGAGTCATTGTCAGAATTTGATATATACATCTCAGAGATGGAAACGATGAAAACGGAGCTGGATCAGTACCTGGAGGAAACTCTCTTGCCGAGGTCGCAAGACTTTAAGGTTCTGAGCTGGTGGGGGCTCAAGAACACTACTTATCCCACCCTCTCCAGAATGGCTGTCGATCTTCTCTTTGTCCACCAGATTCCGTATTCGACACATGATAGAGGAATAGAGAGGTCGCAAAGTTAGAAGAAATACGTGCGGGGTTTGTTTTTGGTGATTTTTAATCTATGGGTGTTAAATCCGTTTTAGTAATAATTTCTTTTGCTATGCCCATGTTTTCTTTTTTTAGTCCTTACCCATCTATTTTATTTTATAATCATTTGAATACATGTTCATGTTTAATAGTAACATATATATATATATGCTGATGATGAGTACCGTGTCAAAGTTTACAGAAGTTAGAGGTGAATTTTAAAAAAGAGGTGGCATTTTTTTAATTTTTCGCAATAACTTTTTATTTTATTTTAACTTGTTCTCTATTTTGTAAATTTTAATAATTACAGATTAATTTATTTTTCTAAGATGATTTTAATTCACCTTTTTCTATTGGTTGTTTGATTTGTACTGCTATTTTTTGAAAATTTCTCGATTACCTTTAAAACATCAATATATATTTTGGTCACGAAAGTTATCTCCACTTACTGAATCAAATGCAAACTAGTGCTCTCATTACAATCTTTTGAAGAAAGTGCTTATAATCTGCGATTTGGTGACTCCTTCAGGTATTGGATGTAACTTTCCCAAGTATCATTAAATGTCTTTCCATTCTCATACGAGAAGGTAGATATTTTCTTTTTGATCTTGTCTAACTTGGCTTCATCGAAAAATTTGTTTATGAACTCCTTTCTCGCCTTTGTCCAGTTCTTCAATGATCCCGATTTCAGCTATTTGAACCAGTTCAACACCTTGTGTGTAAATGAATGAGGAAACAACTTACAACACAACCATTCCTTCAAGATTCCTTCAGCATTCATGTTCCCAACGAGGTCTTCAAGTTAATCGATGTGGTCCATTGGATTCTCACTCTTTAATCCATTGAACTGCATGTCCCACACAAAAGATATTGTGCTGTTCTTCAATTCATAGCTCTTATTTTCGACATTTGGCCGTACGGTTGGTGACTTGTTTGAATACTACTCTTCAGGTTTGAGTTCATCTTCGTTATTCTTGATCTCTTATGCATTTTCTTCAATCCTCTTTCCTTCAACATCTAATCGTTGTCTAGTCGATGTCCTTCATCATCGATCCTTTCTCCCTTGGCATTCAGCTTGATATCGGCCATCTTCTCCTTAAGTCTTTTGTTTAGTTTCTTCCTCGCAGATTTTCTTAGTTGTGTCTGATCGTGATCTGAGTCGGTCAGCTCAGAGATAAGTCGGTCGACTTAGAGATAACTCGGTCGACGTTGTAGTCGAGTCGGTCGTCCTCAAAGTTTGGTCGGCTGACTCGGGGGTTATGTCTGAGTTTTCTCGCGTCTTCTTCTTTCTTCAATCTGGTCGCTTTCCTTCTTGTGGTTACACCCTCCATGCACTAAAATACACGAAAAGATCACACGTGAGTGAATTATTTCAATTTATCAATACCAAACTTCTTATCCTAAATCTAGATTAATACCAAAGCTCCCCGGACTGATGTGTGAAGTAATTCACCTAAAATTGACTACAAGTGCACAATGTACATATGTAGTATTTAGGTTATCGATCTCACATAGAGCTATGGCTAATCTATGAAGTCGTAAGAAACCTTGTGTGGTTAAAACTAGAGACTGTGAAAAAGTTGGGTTGTATTCGATTATGGAGGAATATTAAATCTAGAGGAAATTTCAGTTGGTAACTATGAATTATGAATTAAGCACTCAATCAGATTAAATCTCTTGATTCTAGAATTCTGGGCACATGATTTTATGATTGCCTGAAGGATGTGTTGTGACAATCACTTTGTTTAAAAACCTAAATCCCAAAAGTGACTTTGGATTGTCGCTGAAGATAAACAAGCAATAGAGTTCAAACTACATCTGTTCACAAGGCATCTGAACAAGCGTTGGCTATTACACGGAAAACACCTTGCTCACTACAGAGAGATAAATCGATTACTGGTGCAAACTTGATACCAGATCTTGGCTGAGTATGATTAAGAATGGTTCGTGATTCCGCTTAATCAATTGAGATCAACTGCAGTGAAGTACCTAATGATAAAATTGATTGATTAAAAATGTTTTAGTAATTCATAGAAAACCGATGAAAAACCCTAAATCTAATAATGTGACTACCCAGACATGAAGATTAATTTACTAAACATTATAAATAAAGTGAATAACATAAATTAAGAGTAGACAATAGAAGATTAGAGTTTCAAAAAATCTTGTTAAAGCAAGAACTATCTCTTTTCTACTTCGAAGTCTTAAAAATAAAATGGAAAGAATAGTACCTAAGGAACTAGTAACAAGGGATGTTTAGAAACAAGTAAACAAAAGCTAAATGGACGTGCCTCCCTCTCTTGATGAGAATTTCTTTTATATCTGTGGAGGTCGTGCTTAGGGGAGAACCTCCTTAAAGCTTGAGTCGGGTTTGATTGGAACTAAACGAGCCAGTTTTTTAAATCCCGTCACAATGACATGTCTTCAGTAAAACGGCTATAACTTGGACTCCAAATATCCAATAGACTTGATTCGAATTGGAGATGAAATCGAACTTCTATATCTAGATTTTGGTATGAAACTCGTCTCCTGAATCATTGGGTAAGTGGGTCAAAGGTTATCCGACTTCTGAAACTCAGATTCTGCCTCTACATTTCTCTTTGCTAGTTCTTCACTTTAGCTCTTATTGCTCCAAAAACTCATTTACTTTTAAGAATGTATAAATGCCTAAAACTTCCTAGATAGACTCTAGAAAATCACTTGTATTATGGTTGAAAATCGGTAAAATCCGCGATACATAACCGAACTTATGGCATCCATATTACTTATTTTGTGACGTCCGCCACTTCACTTCTCGCTGAAAGGTAGATGACTAAATGTTAGTTATTTTAACCTCGCTACCTCTAGGACTAATAGTTTTTTTTTTTTTTTTTTTTTTTTTTTTTTTTTTTTTTTTTGGCATATAAGAACAAGAATTGCTTACCACAAACTTTCCTACCGAGGCAATATACATTGCTTGTGTCATCTTCCTAGCGGAATCCATGGCAGTGGTGGAAATAGTTCCGCCTCGTAAACCGATGCTGCTATGACCTCGTTCGGACGCTCTGGAACGGGCGACATTTCGCCCTCATATGTCAAATTCCACGTCTACAGGTTGTAACCAAAGAGAAGGTATAATATGCTTGGTGCAATTGCGTAGTTTCCTTCTCTGATTTTGAATGATATTTTTGGTGTAAGGGGGTATCTTAATATAGGTCATGCAATCGGTTCTCTGAGCTCATGAGCGAAATAAAGGATAAATAATGTTTCTTTATTCCCCGAGATTTAGGGAATTTGGGAAAGAGTTGATCTTATCCCTTTAAATCAATGTAATTCCCAAGAGAAATCTTTTCAAGTACACACCAGAGTTACCTAATCCATTGTGAAAAACCATATGACATATACCATCCTAGAAATTCACCTAACATCATAGGTTAACATCATAGGTTTGCCTTAAATTATACCAAACATAAGAATGTCTTAAAGCACACAAGTTTCTTCTCTATCCCCCATACTTGTTCATTTCACAGCTCGTAAATCTCATTCATGTTTATTCATTTCTTTTCACAAGATTTAAGCGAATAATGTTCTCAGGCGAAATTTTCCTACACCTCGCCAAAATCAAGTTTCTCGGGTTTCAAGCAGAAAATGGTATGGTAGGAAATTTTCCTAACATCCCGAGCTTCTAGTGATGAAAAGTTGGCGTCCTTAGAAATTTTCTTCGGCCTCATCACTAGGTTTTTAGAAAACACAAATGCAAATAATTTCTTCTTTTAAATCATTTAAATGGAGATTTGGGAACCACAATAACACATAAAATTCTTATATCCAAAAAAACATCAGGACTAGCTATAACGAGAGAGTGGTGTAGACTTAACTGAATAATGCTATGACATCGCTGAATATAATGTAAGAACATGGGTCTAACTCTGAATATGTCTATCAAGCTCTCTAGTTTTTCATTCAGTCATGCCTTGTCAATGTTGTTGAGTCACTCAATCATAGTTAAAGCAAAATGAGGTCATTAGTTAATAGTTTCACAAATCATAAAATCTCAAGCAAGATAAACCATGAACTCAATCCAAATAAAAATCCATAAAAATTAAAAAGAAAAATCAAAGGAAAAATCATTAGTAATACTCCCTCCTCCAGACTTAAATTTCACTATTCCAGTGAAACAAAATAAAAAGGAGAAAAATAGACAGAAAAATCCAAAAATAAAATATAAAAGAAAAAGGGTAAAAGCGTCACTACTACCGTGGACTGCGGGATCGTAGCTTCAAAAATGCAGGATCATATGCAGAAGATCATGTACCTCCATAGAAATCAGACGACATGTATGTCATCATCATAGGGTCATCCGAAAAAATTGAAATTTTAACAAGGGAAATCGTGAAAGTCAAGGTCTCACCACGTGCCTCGCCAGTTGGTCGACCGGTAGCAAGGTCGACCGACTCCATCTACATATCCTAATCATCTCGTCGTCTACTCCACTCCTCCTCGGGTCGTGGCTTAGGTATTCTCCTAGTAGGTATGTGTGGATTCTGGGAATTAGTGCAGCAAGTGGAAAAGGACCAAAACCACTTCACCCGTTTGTTCTTCCATCTATGATGCTCCATCTTGGATTCATACTTCTCTTTTATGGTGGTTGGTTTGGAAAATCAAAGAAATATAGCATAGAACCAGTCGAGTATCAAGCTCCAGTAGACCCAAAATCATCAGCTCGTGGCTGTGAAGTGGAGGAACGTGGTGGTTGGCGGCTGGTGTGTCTAATACGTCGAGGGGGGGGGTGTTCATGGGCAGCTCCTTGTGGGCGAATCGTAGCCTCTGCTATGATGGTAAGCAGCTCATCGGATGGTGTAAATTTCAGGGCATCCACTCCCGTGATCCTCATGTAAACAACACTAGGCAACTGGAACAAAGAGATAGTTCCATCGGCCCGTGTAAACTCATAAAGCCCAGCCCGTGTAAATTCATAAAGCCTCCCCAACGCGCAATGTCAGAATCAGTCAAGGAAGCTTCATCCATCTTGAGGTGCATCTTAGGACCATCCTCCTTAGGAAAATCAGCTAGTGGCACCTCACAAAATCTCATAATTGGAGTCAAAAGACTCCCCACAGTCTCCTTCTTAACATATAAGAGACTCCTCTAGAAAAGACATGGTTCCTCAGGGAAACCACATGGCGTGCAAAAAAAGCACTCATGTTCCAATCAGTCTCCTTAGGGGTATCAAACAAGGTAAATCCATCTCCAATAGCGTAGTACACCAGAGTGAGCATATGCTCATACATGTTCAACCTATTTCCATATTAGTAATATATGGCTAATGACCCGTGACAAAATCCGTTAGGTGGGATGTCGATGTCCTGCCGAATGGCACTCTCCAAAATGCATGGCGCTCTCCAAAGTTCTACATATTATAAAACCTGGTTCCCATGTGTTGGAAACCAAAAACTGAACACAGTTCTACAATGGTGATGGTGTAACAAACTCCATTGATCTTGAAATGAAGTCCCCATTGTTTGACATCTTTACAACCACGCGGATATGCCAAGTAGCAATAGTCCAACAAATACCTCACCCCGTCTGGGTAAGTGTAGTAATGGCGAGAACCAATGTGTCTCATCCCAATGTTGCTCATGAGCATCTCAAGTTGCTGCTTCGGACCAAGGCTCATCATCGTTTTAATTTCTAATAATCGCAAGGGCTGAATAGAAACTTCCAGATAGCGGTTGTCAAAACCCATGTCATAATCGTCCCAAAATCGGTTACTTCTCTTCTTACAGTCGCGATCCCTGACACTTCAGCTCCTTCTCTTCCTTCAAACGGGTCTGGCAAAGAATCATTCTCATCCTTGTCCCACATCTCGGCGTATAACTTGTGTTCAGAATCGCTCCCACTAGTTAACATCTGCAAAATTAACATCAAAGATCGAAAAAACTAAAACCGTTTTCTTCTGTGTTTTGCCAAAGTCAACCGACCATACATATGGGTCGACCGACTCGAACAAGGCGATTTTGCCAAAAATATGATTTATTTCCCAAACATGCAAGGATTCTAAAATTTGAGATAATTATTCAAAAAAAATTTGAAATAAAAATCGCACAAAAACTTATTAATACATTTCAGAATGGAAAAACGAAGTACATAGGATGATAGAGCACAAAAAAATAAAGTTTGAAAAGCTTTGAAATCGTGAAGCTTGATTGTGAAACGATAGAGAAAATCGAGTTTTAAATTTTTATGTTTTTGTGAATTATGACGAAAATTACGATTTTAAAAGAAATCAAAAAACGAGTTGACCGACTAAAAGACGCGGTCGGTCGACAGAAAAACGTAATTTTTTTTTTTTTTTTTGTATTTTGTTGATTTTTTATGACTTTATCTAATTTGGGACTTAAAATCACTAAATAAAATAGACTAATACATACTCACAAGTGGATTGCCTCACACTAAGCACTTTTTACAGTCATTAGCTTGACTAAGTCAGGTCATGTCCTTTCCTCAACAGAACTCAACACAAAGTGTTTTTATTTGTCTTGTTCCTTCGTGATATCATCATTCTCCTCAACTTAAGTAACGTCTATGACCTTGTTTTCGTCTTCGTCCTTCACCTTTCCAAGTTGTATGCTTGCAGTACACATCTGTTTTACTGTAGACGCGTATCTCCCGTGTCTTTGGATTGGTGTGAAAATTCTTTTGTGTAAGGCATGCTCAAATCAGGTGGTCTACTTCCAATTATCTTGATCTTCTATGCTTCTATAAAATTTCAAAGATAAGAGTTATAATCAATACCTTTATGTCGACCACGATCATCTCGACACGAAGTTCCCCATGTTTAACATTATAACGATTCTATAATCCTATAATATGAACCTCGATCTTAGCTCTTTCGTCGTTTAGATGAAGATCTTTTAAAGAAACATAAAGATATGAGGGTATTTTTCCAAAAATTCTTTGCAAATTTATTTCTACGATGAACAAAATCTACTATAAAGAGTCTATTAATATATATTATACTACAAACTATAGGGGTTAAGTTACGATTATTACGCGAATACATTTTCATTGGTCAACTAAAATGTGTAAAAGTTTATCATAATTGTTATTGGTTGAATATAATAAATAATATTAAAATATTACCGCATGTGCGCCGAGGTAATCATTGGGACTCCTCGTTTACGCAAATTACATTATCTATCAGTATCTAGGATCAAAGTTGTAATATTGTAAAACAAACAATTTAAGTTTAGATAAATTATTTATATCAAACGAGTTAATTACATCAAAACCAACGAATATAATGTTTTGAATGTCAAGTTATGAATCAAAATGAAATGTTACGCTTTATCCTCGATGAGATAGAGATCTTTCTAAGAAAAATATAGACATGAGTGTATTTTTCTAACAGTTCTGTGCAATTTTGTTTTTATGATGGAAAAAATGTATTACAAAGAGTCTATTAATATATATATATATATATATATATATATATATATATATAAAATTGAATAAGGCTTAAGCTTACCTTATCCCACAAACACATTTCATGAGTCAATTAGTAAGTGCAAAAGTTTATCATAATTTTGATTGGTGGAATTCAATAAATAAAATTTATTATTAAAATGTTACCGCACGCGCGCCGAGTTAATCATCATTGCAGCTATTCGATAACACGATCTGTCAATATCTGGGATCAAAGTTGTCTTGCAAAACAAACAATTTAAATTTACATACATTACGTTCATCGAGTTAATTACATCGAAATCAACAAATATAATGTTCATCTTGAATTTTAGACATTATAAATTCTATTTTGAAGAAATTTTCATTATTGCGTATCGTTTACATAAATCAGGGTTATGATAGGGATCGCTAATTTGTTCGTTTTAAATACATAAGTAAAGAAACATAATATGAAAAATTAAGCCACGTAGGTTAAGTTCGTCGTCTCAGGATGTTAAGGTAAAAAAGATCCGAAGTAAATAACTTCAAACCTTATTTTTAAAATCTAAGATGTACATTAAAAACACACAACTTACTAATATGTAGCAAAATACAATAGAACAATGAAATGATAACCACAATTCAAATGAGTATTCCAAAATGAAGATACTAAAATACTTTGGTTCTAAGTTTAGTACAGTTCCTGGTAAACCCTCTTTTTTGGAGTATTTTCTCAAACTATCATAGTTTGTTAGTTTGCATATTCTTCAATTCGTTTTGATGATGCTGTGAACGAACTTCGAAAAGACTGATCACTGATGGAGTCGTTACTACCCAAAAACGGTGTATTTTTGGAAATACTTAATTCTTCAAAGCGTTTAATTTCTTCCAAATCATCACAAATCGAAACAACAATATAAGGTTCTTTTAAATTATCCCCTATCACAATAACTTTAAAGAGATATTTTTCCAGTAATTTTTTCTCTCTCTTTCGTCAATGCACCAAAATCAAAAACTTGTATCTATTTCGTCAATCTATAGAAAAAAACTTATATAAACATAAAAATAAATAATAAGCATATAATATAAATTAGTAATTAAATAAGTACATCTTTGCAAACATACACCAAATTTTCTACTAAAAATTTTAATAAATTATAACCAAGAGAATCCAATATCAAAAACTTGGTGTTTGATTCCGATGCATCGGAAATCCTCAAGATCAGATTGTACCTACAAATTATGTTAAACGTAAATAAATAGAAACTTAAATATCATATGTCGTATTATGATTAATTACGTACTTTGGAAGAACATTGTATGTAACTGTAAAGTTTTCACACTTGTAACGCTGTATCCTTTTAGTGTAATTAGAATCTTCACCATAAAGTTTAAATTTAGCCTTGCAAATTTCGCGAAAAAATAATAAAACTGCTGCTCCGCATTATCAACACATTTAACTATCGCACACAAAACCAATGTTCTATCCTAAGAGAGCACGATAAAATATTAATAGATTATGAATTTTTATATGTTTGAATATCCAATTATATATTTACCCGATCTGTTTACAAAAGTGCACTAATATAAGTTTTACGATTAATGACGAAGAATTTTTCATGACAACTGGTTCAAATAAAAATAAAATAGTAGTTAAGATTTTCAAAGATATAAAAATAGTCTTTAGTTGTAACTATGTTATCGATATTGTAAAATCACTAATAAAGATATAAACTCATCCACATTATTTATTGGTGGATTCAATAACAGAATAACAGTTGAGTAGAGTTAAATGCATTCGATATGACTCTTTTACCTAAGTGATACGAAATCTAAAAGAGTGAGGATATTAGAAAAAAAAAATAGTGTAAATATGGCAAAATAATGAACTAGTTATGTAATTTATTTTTATAATATTTAATTCATGAAAATCGAATAACACATATAATGGGAGAATCAGCGTTCTTCTAGATGCAATCAAGAACCTTCTTAGCATGATCGCTCCATAGTGTGCACATAAAAACATCATCACTAAAAAAAACAAAATATTTTACAATTTGATCAATGTAATATAGTGTAAGAAAAAAAACAACCGTAAAATAATTGCAATGCGTAAAACGTTTAAGTGATATCTCGTAGAGTTACATTCAATTTCACATAAATATTAGATTTGTAAAACGTCTTAACTTGACATCTTTTGAAAAATATAAAAAATAGAGTAATATCAATAAAATATTTTATAATGGCACACAACGGAAAGAAACGATAAAACACAAATAATCTCACCAATCAAAAACTTTATTATCAAGATTAGTAGACATTATGTAACACCCCTGAACCGTTTATGGTTCGAAACGACCGTTGACCAACAATCAAACAAGAACATGGTCAATGATTATCTCTTGCCTAATCCAGGAGCGTTACAATTACGGGCTCGTGATGATCCGGTTCAAAGGTAAACACGAAGTTAATCCAATCCAGTTCACCTCGAACTCGTTTACCTCTGCTTTGAAGCCTAAGGCTTTGCAACCCGTTCTCCTAAGCAGAGTTGTGTTAGACTCTTACAAGTCTAATATCAGTACACCACGTCAATCGTAATAAAACATTGCTTTATTACAAGATATATTAATTATCAGAGTTCGCAACCACAACTTATTTATACTACAGTGGGACTCTAGCAGCCAAAAGCGAATACATACTTATACAGAAAACGAGATCTTGCAAAGAGACAGGAAATCTACACTAGCTGCTCGACGTTCCACGAGCTACCGCTAGCCTAAGGGGCACCTCTAAGACAAAAGAGTTGTATGAGTAACCTAGTGTTACTCAGTGAGTTGAGTTCCTTTACTAACATTCACAACTCCCCGAAAGCTCCAGGTTAACAATCAACAAACATGTTCGGGAAGTTCAACAAACAAACATGCAAATAGCTGAAGCAACAAGAAATTAAACAAACAAATACGTCATACCGCACGTGTATTTAACTACACTACATCTACAACGACTCTACACACTACACATCCTAGGGCCCTGGCATCAGCGTCACTACACACCATCTAATTGGAACTTCTACCCGAGACACAAAGTCATCGAATATACATCCAATTCACCGTAGCCAACCCCCTGCTGAGCACGCTAACTACGGCGACCGGGCCGATCCGCCAATCGGTTCACACCGGTTTTAGTATGTTGTGCTCGCAGGGTCATGATCCCTCATACCGAGCATAATTCTGGGTGAGTACCTGAACTGCCAACTACTAACCTCGGTACCATATACCGCGTACCGAGTTGATGGGTGCACCCTTGGTAGCCATCCCGCATACCAAGTTCTCCGCTGCACTTCCATCCGCACACTAACGAGGTTCACTATGTAAATGATCCACTAATCATTCATACATAGTGATTTGGTTCCGTATCTACACTATACGGAACCTACACCTCACATCACAAACAACAATCAACAAGCAAGCAATCACACAATCAAGCAAGCAATCAGTCAATCAAATAATCAAGCGATCACGTAATCCATCACGTGATCACACAACAAACCGATATCTAGTACGACTTAGCCCTCTCGGCTCGGAGTCCGTACCTCGATATCAGGACCCTGCACATAAACTTTGTTAACAAGCAATTTAACCACAACTCACAATTTACACTTGTCGCGGCTGAACCCCGGCTGACTCCGTTGACCAAACCCGACCCTTCTCTGACCGCCTTCTTCAAACCGCTACTCTGGTACCGACCACCTCAACACCTCGAACCACCGCTTGACTCTTGATCTTGGACTGCTCTTGGTCTTGGCTTGACTTCCGGAAAATTTCGGCAGAGTCTCTGCTGTACTGGAGACTTCTTTCCCGAAATTCCGACAGAAGTTCGATAGGACTATGATTAAGAAAGTCCTACCGAAAGCTTCTCTCCACCACTCGCTGAACTTTGGTTTAGGCTATGGACTTCGCTCTACGGTCTTCCGGAAAATTTGGCAGAGTTCCGACTGTTTTCGTGTTTTGGCTTCCGAAATTCGGGCAGAGTTCCGATAGATTTCGTATAGTGAGAAACCTGTCGAAAAGCCTCTCCCTCACTCACTCTCTCACAAGAACTGACCAGAAAATGTCGTGAATAGCACAGACGTACGGATACAGCTCAAAAACGGACTCTATTGGAATTTCTGGAAATTCCGGCAGAGGTTCGGCTATTCCAAACGCTCGTTTGTGCCTAAAACGGGAACACGAACGACTCCTACTCTAAACTGGATCCGTTAACCGGATTCCCGGACAGTGGGTCCGGGCGGTCGAACCGTTCTGAGGTGTCGGGTTTTATCCCCGAGCACCTCCCCCTCTCTCTCCTCCTCCTCGCCGGCGATCAACACCGGCGGCCTTCCTCCTCCTCCTTTCTCTTCCCTCTCTCTCTTCTTTTCCTCACTTCCTTCTCTCTAACTTCCGAAAGGAAAAGTGGATTTTGGTGTGAAGAATGGCTGCACCCAAGGCCCTTATTTATACAAAATTGGGCCGTTGAATGGCTGCCACGTGGCACCATCCTAACGGTCCAATTTTATATTATTATTATTATTTTTTTAATAATTAAGAAATAATAAAATATTATTATTTCTTTTAACCAATAGGAATTGGCCACGTCATCCCCTCTTCAACCAATCAACATTGAGTATTTCTTTGATTGTTTTGCGATCTATTTCGTCTTCTCCGATCGCCGTCTTCCGGTACTTGTATTTTTATAAATATCTATAAATGTTATAGATATTTTTCAGCTTCGTCTTCACTCCGGATTATTTATTATTTATTTAAATAAATTATTTTGTCTTTGATCGGGGTGTTACATTCTCCCCCCTATTAGAATTCGTCCTCGAATTCCTAAGGTTTGGATGGCCCCGCTTCCTCCATTGCCACGTCTTCTGTAAAGAACTCCGGGTGTGACATCTTGAATCTTTCTTCGTCCTCCCACGTCACAATGACTCGGTTCTGCTTCCCCCAAAATACT
Source organism: Euclidium syriacum (assembly GCA_900116095.1). Classification (NCBI taxonomy): domain Eukaryota; kingdom Viridiplantae; phylum Streptophyta; class Magnoliopsida; order Brassicales; family Brassicaceae; genus Euclidium; species Euclidium syriacum. The sequence continues at coordinate 3,432,801 of FPAK01000004.1, forward strand.
TGGATTTGAGGTATCTCTCGGTTCTTCAGTTTCCGTATTCGCCTTTCTCCGATGCGAATTGGTCCGGCTGGATATGTCAAGTTCGTCTGAAGATCTTCAATTCTCTCAGGTTCTATGCTATCCGGATCTTGAACAAGTTTCCGAAGCATAGACACATGAAAGACTGGATGCATTTGCATATCGGGTGGGAGATCCAACCGATATGCCACTAGTCCAACCTTACCAATGATTTGATAAGGTCTGATGAAACGTACCGCCAACTTCCCCACTTTTCCAAATCTTTCTTTTCCACGCTGTGCTGAAACTCTGAGGTATGCCCAATCTCCGACTTCAAAAGACACCTCTCGCCTTGCTTGATCTACATACTTCTTCTGCCTGTCTTGAGCTTTCTTCATGTTAGCCCGAATAATCTTCAGCTTCTTCATAGTTTCTTCCACGATACTTGGCCCAAAATTGCTTCGTTCTCCAACCTCCGTCCAGCATAAAGGGGTTTTGCATTGTCTTCCGTATAAAGCTTCATATGGTGACATCCCGATGCTGGAATGATAACTGTTGTTGTAAGAGAATTCCACCAATGGTAGATTCCTTTCCCAATTTCCAGCCCAATCTAGTGTATACATCCGCTACATATCTTCAATGGTTCGGATTGTCCTCTCCGTCTGGCCGTCTGTCTCCGGATGGTAGGATGTGCTGAGATGTAATTCTGTGCCCAAAGCCCTTTGTAAGGCTTTCCAGAATATAGCTCGGAATCTTGGATCACGATCTGAGATGATATCCGAGGGTACTCCATGTAATCGAACAATGTGATCGATGTACATTTTCGCCAATGCCTGTATTTTATCGGTGTCTCGTATGGGCAAGAGATGTGCGACCTTTGTCAAACGATCTACTATGACCCATATAACATTGTTTGCTCTTCCTCTTGCTACTGGTAGTCCCGTGACAAAGTCCATAGAGACTGAATCCCATTTCCATTCTGGTATGGGTAAACTCTTAAGTAGACCACTGGGTACTTGATGCTCCACTTTCACTTGTTGACACGTAGGGTACCGGGCCACCCATTTTGCCACTGATTTCTTCATACACGGCCAATGGTAATATCGCCGAATGTCCTTGTACATCTTGGTACTTCTGGGGTGAATGATGAGTGATGATTGATGTGCCATCTTCAAAATCTCCTCCCTTGACTTTTGTCCTTCTGGCACTGTAACTCTCCCATTGAGTAGGAGGGTTCCATCTTCAGCGAGATGATAACCACTAGCGTTTGGCCCACCTTTTTCCTTGACTTCCCCCACGATCTTTTGTATATTTTCGTCATTCTTTTGCTCTTCTTGGATCTTTCGGAGTAGACTCGCCTGCTTTACTGCTTGCAGTCCTAATGGTTCACTCGAGCTTCCATCTAGGGCTGCTAGCTTCAACATCTTGAATTCATCTGTTAAAGCTTCTACCTCCTTCTCGCGACTTGCGTCTGCCTTTCGTCTACTGAGCACGTCTGCTACCACGTTTGCTTTTCCGGGATGATAATTGACTTTGATGTCGTAGTCGGCTATGAACTCAATCTCTGTTGTAGATTGAGATCCGGCTGAGTGAAAAGATATTTAAGACTTTGATGATCCATAAATATCTCTACACTTTCACCATATAGGTAAGACCGCCATATACGTAGTGCGAACACTACAACTGCTAATTCCAAGTCGTGTGTTGTATAATTCTCCTCGTGCTTCCTTAGTTGACGCGATGCATAGGCGATCACCTTGTCTCCTTGCATTAGAACACACCCCAAACCGATTCTTGATGCATCAGTGTAAACCGAGTACGGTTTACCTTGCTCCGGTAATGCTAATACCGGTGCCGTCGTCAAAGCCTCCTTCAGTTTAAGGAATGCCTTCTCCGTTATTTCACTCCATATATAGGGAACTCCTTTCCCAGTAAGCTTGGTTAATGGCTTGGAATTGGATGAGAATCCCTGAACGAACTTGCGGTAGTATCCGGCCAAACCTAGGAAACTTCGTACTTCAGTTGCCGAGGTAGGCCGAGGCCAATCTTGAATTGCTGATATCTTCTCCGGATCCGCTGATACACCATTTTCGGATATTCGATGTCCGAGAAATCCGATCTCCCGCCTCCAAAACGAACATTTGCTAAACTTAGCAAATAGCTTTTGGCTCCTTAATCTTTCGAGAACCATTTTGAGATGTTCTCGATTCTCTGCTTCACTCTTCGAGTATACCAAAATATCATCGATAAATATGATGACAAATTTATCGAAATATTCATGGAATACTTCGTTCATGAGTCTCATAAACGCTGCTGGTGCGTTGGTAAGCCCGAACGGAATTACCACGAACTCAAACTGTCCATATCTTGTTCGAAACACCGTCTTCATGATATCTTTTTCAGCGATAGGGATCTGATGATATCCCGACGCCAAATCTATCTTCGAGAACCAACTCGCTCCCTTGAGTTGATCCAGTAACTCGTCTATCCGCGGCAAGGGATACTTGTCTTTAATAGTGATGTTGTTGATTCCTTTGTAATCAATACAAAGTCGCATGCTTCCGTCCTTCTTTTTCACAAATAACACCGGCGCTCCCCATGGCGATGAGCTAGGCCGAATAAATCTTTTCGCGATCAAGTCTTCTAGTTGTTTCTTCAACTCTGCTAACTCCGCATACGCCATTCGGTATGGTGTCTTCGCAATCGGTTTTTCTCCGGGCTCAAGGTTAATGGTTAAAGGGTTACTCCGAGGTGGAGGTAACTCTTTCAATGCTGCGAACACGTCTTCAAACTCCTTAACCACCGCGATATCTTCGATATTAACTTCGTCACCTCCTGGATTTTCCCCAACGGTGAGAGTAACCAGGTATACCTCGCCATCCACTAGCAGCTCCTGAATTCGTAGAGCTGCTACCAATGACACTGTCTTACTAGGGTTGATCCCGTAGTAAATCAATTCCTTTCTTCCTCCTTGATTGAATATAATCTTTCCTCTTCCACAATCTAGCTTTTCTCGATAGCCAGATACCCAGTCCATGCCGAGAATATTCGTAGTGTTCCAACGATACTATGAACAAATTTGCCAAGAACGTCCTCTCCTTGATAATTACTGGTACATTTTTGATGTAGCTCTCCGCTAGAAGGGTTTGGTCTCCGGGGGTCAAGACCACGACGCTCGCCCTACACACCTCAAAACAACCAACAAAACCGGCAGCTTCCTCGGGAGTCACAAAGCTATGTGTAGCTCCCGTGTCGAACAATACATGTGTGGGACGACCCGCAACATGTAATGTTCCTGCCAAACATCAATAATACCACTTTTGCCATTACTTGCACACCACACTTCAAAATCAAGATAGAGATTCAAGGAATCATACCTGCAATGGGGCCTCCCGCTGGGCCTGGAGTTTCAGGGTTTTCTAATTCTAGAGCATACACTCTACCACCTACAGTTTGACGCTTCGGAGCTCGCTCGATGTCAGGACGAGCTGGCGAAGGATGAGAAGCTAAGGGAGTGGCTGGAATAGGACGATTGGGAGGACAAGATGTTGCAAGGTGGCCTCTCTGTTTGCAGGAGTAACACGTAATATCCGCTAACCACCGGGAGCATTCTGACTTTCTGTGCCCTTGTTTCCCACAATGAAAACAAGCGCCTGGTTCCTTGAACTCAATAGATGGCTTCTCACTATACTTTCTTCTGCTTAAATCCGATTGTCGCTTCCTTCCTTCCTTCTGCTTCCCCATGAAACGCTGCCTTGCTGCTTCCCTAGCAACCTTCTCAGCTTCCAACCCGATCTCAACATTGACTGCTTTTTCCACTAACTCAGTGAGGCTTGAATAATTTCCCACCGCCAGTCTACTCTCCATTTTAGGACGTAGTCCAAACATAAAGTTTGAGATCATCGTGCCTTCATCTTCTTGACCGTTGAGCACATAACGTCGTAGTCTCATAAATTCTGCCTCATATTCTCGTACGGTCTTTTTGCTTTGATCTAGATTTGCGAATTGCCTCTGCAACCGCCTTTTTGATTCAGGGGTGAAGTATTTTCTCTTGAATTCCTTCTTGAAAGCACTCCAAGTGGTTATAAGGTGGCCCACTTGGCGTTCTCTGCTGTCCCACCATTCAGATGCGTCTTTCTCCAGGTAGTACACCGCGACTCTGACCTTGAACTCCTCCGGGCACATTGTTGTTGCGAATTTCTTCTCAATCATTCGAAGCCATTGGTCGGCCTCAAATGGATCTGGATTTCCAGGGAAATGAGTGGTCTTCAGCCTAGTCATAGATATGACTATAGGCAAAATGGATGGTTGGGAAGATGCTGCTGGCGATGGCGTTGCTGGAGACTGGTGCATTGCTCGAGAAATGACATCTTGCAGTAGCTTCATAGTTGTCTCCACTGCTGGACTTGATTGATATTCCGGATTTCCTTCAGGTCTATCTTCAGTTCTTCGAGTTCCTTCTAGGTTTTCTTCCGACTGAGCTTCAATGTTTTGGGATTCTTCTTGGCGAGACATATGGATGCTAGGTTCACTTCCTTCAGTTCTTGCCCCGACCGTCCCTTCGTTGGTTGCACCGTGTTCCTCGTGCCTTCTCTCGTCGTCAGATTCTTGTCCAGAAGACCTTGCCCTTTCCTCCTGTGTCCTATCCCTTATTTCACCATCCCTTATAGCCAATTCCTTCCCTCTCCTTCTGCCCGCAGCTCCATCCTCCATCTGCAACTTAAACTAATTCCGGTAAGTTCTAACTTAATCTGAATTACATACCTACATGGAACGTGACTGGTTTCCTAACTGTCTCTTTGCGGTTTTTTTGAAAACGTTGAAAAACACGTGGGCGTGGCATGTACGGAACCATGCTCTGATACCACCTCTTGTAACACCCCTGAACCGTTTATGGTTCGAGACGACCGTTGACCAACAATCAAACAAGAACATGGTCAATGATTATCTCTTGCCTAATCCAGGAGCGTTACAATTACGGGCTCGTGACGATCCGGTTCAAAGGTAAACACGAAGTTAATCCAATCCAGTTCACCTCGAACTCGTTTACCTCTGCTTTGAAGCCTAAGGCTTTGCAACCCGTTCTCCTAAGCAGAGTTGTGTTAGACTCTTACAAGTCTAATATCAGTACACCACGTCAATCGTAATAAAACATTGCTTTATTACAAGATATATTAATTATCAGAGTTCGCAACCACAACTTATTTATACTACAGTGGGACTCTAGCAGCCAAAAGTGAATACATACTTATACAGAAAACGAGATCTTGCAAAGAGACAGGAAATCTACACCAGCTGCTCCACGTTCCACGAGCTACCGTTAGCCTAAGGAGCACCTGTAAGACAAAAGAGTTGTATGAGTAACCTAGTGTTACTCAGTGAGTTGGGTTCCTTTACTAACATGCACAACTCCCCGAAAGCTCCAGGTTAACAATCAACAAACATGTTCGAGAAGTTCAACAAACAAACATGCAAATAGCCGAAGCAATAGGAAATTAAACAAACAAACACGTCATACCGCACGTGTATTTAACTACACTACATCTACAACGACTCTACACACTACACATCCTAGGGCCCTGGCATCAGCGTCACTACACACCATCTAATTGGAACTCCTACCCGAGACACAAAGTCATCGAATATACATCCAATTCACCGTAGCCAACCCCCTGCTGAGCACGCTAACTACGGCGACCGGGCCGATCCGCCAATCGGTTCACACCAGTTTTAGTATGCTGGACTCGCAGGGTCATGATCCCTCATACCGAGCATAATTCTGGGATTGCGAAGCACCAGACCCTGGTCGCCCTCTCTACGAACCAAGTCGATGGGTGAGTACCTGAACTGCCAACTACTAACCTCGGTACCATATACCGCGTACCGAGTTGATGGGTGCACCCTTGGTAGCCATCCCGCATACCAAGTTCTCCGCTGCACTTCCATCTGCACACTAACGAGGTTCACTATGTAAATGATCCACTAATCATTCATACATAGTGATTTGGTTCCGTATCTACACTATACGGAACCTACACCTCATATCACAAACAACAATCAACAAGCAAGCAATCACACAATCAAGCAAGAAATCAGTCAATCAAACAATTAAGCGATCACGTAATCCATCACGTGATCACAGAACAAACCGATACCTAGTACGACTCAGCCCTCCTGGCTCGGAATCCGTATCTCGATATCGGGACCCTGCACATAAACTTTGTTAACAAGCAATTTAACCACAACTCACAATTTACACTTGTCGCGACTGAACCCCGGCTGACTCCGTTGACCAAACCTGACCCTTCTCTGACCGCCTTCTTCAAACCGCTACTCTGGTACCGACCACCTCAACACCTCGAACCACCGCTTGACTCTCGATCTTGGACTGCTCTTGGTCTTGGCTTGACTTCCGGAAAATTTCGGCAGAGTCTCTGCTGTACTGGAGACTTCTTTCCCGAAATTCCGACAGCAGTTCGATAGGACTGTGATGGAGAAAGTCCTACCGAAAGCTTCTCTCCACCACTCGCTGAACTTTGGTTTAGGCTATGGACTTGGCTCTACGGTCTTCCGGAAAATTTGGCAGAGTTCCGACTGTTTTCGGGTTTTGGCTTCCGAAATTCGGGCAGAGTTCCGACAGATTTCGTATAGTGAGAAACCTGTCGAAAAGCCTCTCCCTCACTCACTCTCTCACAAGAACCGGCCAGAAAACGTCGTGAATAGCACAGACGTACTGATACAGCTCAAAAACAGGCTCTACGGGAATTTTTGTTATTCCGAACGCTCATTTGTGCCTAAATCGGGAATACGAAAGGCTCCTACTCTAAACCGGATCGGTTAACTGGATTCCCGGACAGTGGGTCCGGGCGGTCGAACCGTTCCGAGGTGTCGGGTTTTATCCCAGAGCACCTCCCCCTCTCTCTCCTCCTCCTCACCGGCGACCAACACCGGCGGCCTTCCTCCTCCTCCTTTCTCTTCCCTCTCTTTTTTTTTTTCCTCTCTTCCTTCTCTCTAACTTCCCAAAGGAAAAGAGGATTTTGGTGTGAAGAATGGCAACACCCAAGGCCCTTATTTATACAAAATTGGGCTGTTGGATGGCTGACACGTGGCACCATCCTAACGGTCCAATTTTATATTAATTTTTTTTTTAATAATTAAGAAATTATAAAATATTATTATTTCTTTTAACCAATAGGAATTGGCCACGTCATCCCCTCTTCAACCAATCAGAATTGAGTATTTTCTTCGATTGTTTTGGGATCCATTCCGCCTTCTCCTCGCCCGGTCTTTTGGTACTTGTATTTTTATAAATTTCTATAAATGTTATAGATATTTTTCAGCTTCGTCTTCACTCCGGATTATTTATTATTTATTTAAATAAATTATTTTATCTTCGATCGGGATGTTACACATAATCACTCAGAAATGATGAAAATAATTATCCGGAACGTCATCTCGGAAATCTTTGGATGCTTCTATTATCGTTACATCTAATTTCACAGAAATATCAGATTAGTATAACGTCTTAACTTCTTCAAGATCTCTAAGATTTATGATCTTACCTATGATATTTTTTGGAAAATATAGAGAGTAGAATAATATATGTAAAATATTTCATAATAGCACACAACAAAAAGAAACGATAAAACACAAAGAATCTCACCAATCAAAAATTTTATCATCAAGATTAGTAGCCATAATCACTAAGAAAGGATGGAAATAGTTATCCGGAATGCCATCCGGAATATCTTTGGATGCTTTTATTTTCGTGCTTCCCAAAACATGTATCTTAAACAACAATAAGCTTGGCCTAAAATCTCCATCCCCTTTGTTAAGACTGAAACCGTTGATAATTACTGATTTTCCTTCTTACAACATGTCGATATGCTTTGAAACCAACACATCGTCGACCGAACATTGAATTCTACTACCCTATGGAATTTATCTAGTAGATGGTTAGCTATTACGCAAAATGAATTAATATTCAGTACTGAACATTACATTAGAAAAAAATTACCTCTTTGTCAACAACGATCATCTGTAAGGTATTGCATATTTTAAGTTTATAAGCATTCCATAACACCATAACCTCGATAGTTACTCTTTTATTGTAGAGATCGATATCTTTCAAATGGACAAAAGGAGATGAAGTTTATTTTGCTACAATTCTATTCTTTTGTTCTTGGTTATGCTGAAAAATAATTGACCCGAATGCGTCACAACTTTTGCCCTCACAAGATATATATATATATATATATATATATATATATATAATACATTTCGTAGGGGTTAAGTTAAGATTAGCACAACATTTCCATTGGTCAATTTTTCAGTGGATATATGTTATAGCAATTTTTATTGGTTGATTTACATATTTTATTATTATCGTGCAAAAAGGTCATTATTGCGCTTCTTCATTAACGTAAATTATGTTTATTTAAGAGTCTATTCAGTGTCTTCGTATTAAATTCAATCATACTTTAAAATACATGATAGGCAAATAAGAGCCATATAAGATAAAGAAACTCTTCGATTTCTTCAGCTTAAATTTAAATAAATGAATAGAGACAAGTGATAGGCTAATATAAGCCACGTAATCTTAAAGGTCTTTTCAGTTTCTTCATTTTTAATTTAAAACCATTAATAAAATTGATAAGCAGTTAAGATATGCGTCTCATTATGTTCGGATCAAAACTATCTGAAGTGTTTGGTTTCGGATCATCAGAGGGAATGCTAAAAAAATGGATAGTTTCTGTTGATTATCTACCCAACAAATCATAACATTAATACATGTCACATTTACATGTCATAACTTTTTCGTCTATGCAATTTAGAGAAAGATGGGAGCTCGGGAGAGCTGTGAGCACGGCAGAGCTATGGGCTCGGGAGAGCTATGAGTTCAGGAGAGCTATGAGCTTGTGAGAGCTGGAGAGCTGGGAGCTCAAGAAAGATGGGAGATCGGGAGAGCATGGAATTTTAGAGAGTTGGGAGTTTGGAGAGCTGAAAGACTGGGAGCTCACGAGAGCTGGAACTCACGAGAGCTGAGAGCTCAAGAGAGTGTACTAGGAAAGACTTTCCTCAAAAAATGATGATGTATTTCTCCTTTATGAGGTCTTCTATCTATAGATAAAGGCTTGCAAGCTAGGCTACTATTTCGAGCTACGTAGGCTACTATTCCGAGGTAGGGAAGGCGACGCGGATGAACGTGGACCAATCAATCTTAATGGATTTTTTGTCTCGTGGGCCCTGGTGGGCCTAACTTGAATTTGGGATGGGTGTTGAGGGTGGTGCTAAATCCACCCCAACACATAGCTGATAGATATCTCGAGATATAGGAACATGCAAATAATAATTTGTACGGGTTCATTCATACAAGTTTGAAAACATATTGGATCCAATTGGTAACACGTTTTAAACATGGCGGTTACAAAAATTCGAGTGGTTGTAAAAGGGGCAGCTAGAGAAGTGGTTGTTAAACACAGTTGTAGAAGAAGGCGGTTCGGTAGCAAAGAACGGTTGAATATTGAATTTAATTGGTGACATTGTAGCGGTTTTATATAGAGTAATTAGATATAAAAAATTTAATAATAGAATTTTGATTAAATAATTATATAGATTATAATAAAAAAATAATATTTTTATTAATAACACTATATGAAAAAAGTAGATTAAAATTATCAATTTTCATTTTTTTTCTAGAAATTTCTTTTATTTTTGATTGACGACGAAGCTTTTATTTATAAATAAAATATATAAATTTAATTATGATAACATATTTATTTTTATTCATTTAACAAATTTTACTTCTAAGAAAAATAAAAAGATTAATGGTTTTAATCAGAAACATAAATAACTCTCTTATTTATACGTTCTTGGTGCATAAAAAATAAATCAAATCCCTAGTTTACAACCGATGAATATCCAAACGCTAGTAGTTTAGAGTAGTAGAAAAAAATCTTTACAACTGCTGAAATTTAATTTCAAACGATGTTTTCAAATGACCTTATAAACTGATTGTTTTAAATGCCGTGTTGATTGGTGATAAATTACGACTGTCATTTTGCAACCGCCTTTTTTCAAACTATCAATCAGACCCCATTGTATTACAATATGTCATATATGTAATATGACCATCTTAGAGAATTTTTGGGGTATCATATGACCATATATGATTTGTTCAGATCTATATTTTTTTCTTGCGTCTACTCGTAATCCTATATATAGCTTGTATGACATCAATTATAAGGAAAAAGGTGGTTGGATCACGAAAGACAAAAGCGGAAGAGTGATCACACAAGATGCAAAAACTATAAATCTCACCACCTCTCCAATGGAAGCGGAAGTAGAGACACTATACAAAGGAATCGTGAGAGCCAAGAACACAAAATCCACCACCTTCGAATAACATCGGATGCAAAAACCATCATTATGGGAATTCTTTCTCAGAAACCACCAAAAAATTCATTTGGAGTAACACAAGATATTTTGAATGTGGCAGCATCTATTGATAATGTTTTTTTTGTTTTGTTCCTATATATGTATGATTGAGATAACCACATACCTAAGAAAAAAAGAAACAAAAAAGGATTAAAATATCCAATACTAGACATTATTGGATATTGATTTCCACGAACAGAAGAATGATAACGACAATTAAGTAGACAATATTTTTATTCTTGCATTCTTTTCGTCGAAATAACGAAGACGTACTAGAAGACATATATCCGAGACTTGTTAGCTTCTTCACAATGAAATATCTTTTTCAAATTTATGTGACCAAGTGTCTCTTTTCGAATTGCTTCTTCTCGTAGGTAAAAGTAGAATTGAGGAATTTTACAAACACCAATTATCTTTTTAAATAATTCTACAAAAGATTACATATTAAAATTTTTTATTATCTTAAATAACTTAATTTAATAGTATTTTGTATAAATAATTAGTGTTATTTAGATTATAACTATTTTGATATGTTATTTAACTAAATCACCAATTAATCAATTTTTCTTATATTTGAAAATGTGTCAGCAAATACAAGTGCAATACATATAATTCATATATAACTTCACCACGTGAGCGAAAAAATATCAAGAAATTGACTAAATTATATGAGAGAAATGAATTTGAGATTGAAACTCACGTCAATTGAAGTGTATGTCCTATTTACACGTGAATATTTCGATTTGTGTGAAATAATAAAAATAGTTTTATTTTTGTGTCACTACATATGTAACAATTAACGGTGTTTAAATTTAACTAGATATGCTGATTGGGCATGACAAATCATTATTGAAATGATGACATGAAACAAATTATAATTAAAAAAAAAATCAAAGAACTTTAGGTGGGTTTTGAAACAACTAATTAGATTTCCATAGAAAACAAATTCGTCATTCATGATTTTTTTTACCCATAAATCCTTTAGAAACAATCGTTTCCATCGAGTTCGCTCAATATTGGTATGTTTCAGGATAGCCAGAGATACACATATCCGTAAAATGTAATAGCTATAATGCTTGATTTTGTTGACTCCGCCATGAAAGCTCTTGAGTTATTTGTTTGTATTAGAGATTGAGTACCCTTCGTGTGGAGATCCTGATGAAGTAGCGGCGAATTTGGAGAATGCTAGGATTTACATAATCCCTTATATATTAATTGACAAGACAAGAGAGAGCTTTTTGCTACATGTCTCATTGAGAACAATTTAAGGGAAAAGTAACCAATGAAATATTTTTATTTAGCCATTTCATAAAAAAGTATAAAACTCATTAAAAAACCGTAGCACATGAATAGATATAATATATTAGAATCGTAATCCATTAGGAATTCGTAACCCATCTACTTTTGCAGATAAAGGATTCCCGCTCATCCCTGAAGTATCTTTCCGCTTTTCTTTAAAGTTATAAACCTATAAATTAAACAAAAAATTACAACTATACAATGACATAATATATGTTAACAAATCAATTTATTTAAAATATATATATTTTAAAAATGTTATACCATAAATTAACTATTATTATATAATTTGTTTTTTAATTTAAACAGATTATAGAGTGAATTTAACTAAATGTGTTGATTGGGCATGAAAAATCATTTGTGACATGAAATAAATTATATTTAAAAATAAAAATCAAAGAGCTTTACGTATGATTTTAATGCACTGATTAGGTTTCTACTGAGAACAATTTCACCATTCATGGTCGATGTTTACCCATACATTTCATAGAAACACTCGTTTCCATCGATTTCGCTCGATTTTGCTATGTTTCACGATAGCCGGAGATACACATATCCGTAAAATAGAATAGATATAATGCTTGATTTTGTTGGTTTCGCTGTGAAAGCTCTTAGGTTACCGAAAATTTTGATGATTGTATCGGAGATTGGGTGCCCTTCGAGAGTGATGATCAAGATGAAGTAACGGGGAATTTGGAGAACGCTAGGATTTACATAATTCCCTATTTATTTATTGAGAAGACACCAATAGAGTTTTTTTTTGACACATGTTCCACTGATGTGTGAAGTTATTCACCCAAAATTAACTGCAAGTGCACAGTGTACAGTTGTAGTATTTAGGTTATCGATCCCACATAGAGCTTATGGTTGATTCGAGAGTGAAATATCTTAAGTAAACTTCTTTGTAACCGAGAAAACTTTTAAAACGTTTGGTGACTTCAAATTCGGGGAAATATTAGATCTTAGGGAATTCCAGTTGGAAACTATGAATTTTATGAATTAGGAACACAATCAATTTCAAATCTCAAAACTCTAGAACTCTAGACACAATAACAGCTACGATGTTCTAATGATGTGTTAGAACAACGCCTTTGTTTAAATCCCTAAATCTCAAATCTCTTTGGATTGTCGCTGAAAATAAACAAGCATGAGAGTGCAAGCTAAATCTGTTCACAAGGTGTCTAAACAAACATTCATTTGAATTAGAACGCACCTTGCTCACTACAGAACTGTCTACCGATCCTCGGTGTCTCTCGACTACCGGATCTCGATTTATGATTGAATAAAACGGTTCGCGAGTCCGTCTACTCAGTGAAGAACAACTGTAGCGAAGAATTTCGTGATTGAAAGATTGTTTAAAAACTATTTTAACAATTCATAGCAAAACTGTTAAAAACCCTAGATCTAATAAAGTAACTACTCAAGTTTGGTAAAACAGATCATCTTTTTATTAATGAAATGAATACAAATGAAATAGACAATAGAAGATCAGAGGCTCACAAGCTCACAATGAGGAAGAACACTCTCTAACCTTCTTCAGAGTCTGTAACAGTGATAAGAACAATCTCTCTAGAAAGCTAAAAACAATGGAAGCAAAGGTAAACTTGTGTTTTTCTGAGTTCTTGTGGGGTGCATGCCTCTTCTAGTGCTTAAGAGGTGCTTATATAGGTCGTGAATGAGTCTTAGGGTCTAGGGTTCCGCGAAAGGCCCGATAAGAAAATTTTCTAAATTAAGTCAGCGTCACAGTCGGTCGACTGCAGCTCTTCCAGTCGGTCGACTCGGGGCTCGCAACATTTCTTCATTTTTGCTCCAAATCCTCTAAGTCTTCTCAATTCACGTGAAAACTTCCATAAAACCTTCTTTTTAGCTCCTTTTGCTCCAAAGTGTCTTTTGCTAGTAAATCCTGCATAAATGCTCAAAACATGATACAAAGACTCCATAAAACCTACTATATCATGGTAGAAAACCGGTAAAATCCATGATACATCAAACTCCCCAAGACTTAAGGCTGCTAGGTAAAGTTCTAATGACTTTGGGAACTCATTTGGGAAATCACATAAGCGAAAAATTTATCAATGCCAGAAGCAATAAAGTCAAGACCAACATGTACATTCCCTATCAACTCAACAATCTTGCATGCATTCCCCACGATTTACAAGTCAATCAATCCAAAACATCACATCTATTTCAAAACCATATAAGTACTGCCCAAGGAACAAGTTCCTTCCTTTTTCAATATCATAATAAGAAGTCATAAAATTACTTCACTCTCCCCTAGAATTATTCATTTCTTTATCTTTTAAAACTCTCAAGGTTTAAGCGAATAATGGTATTATAGGAAATTTTCCTAACATATCTGTCAACCAAGTTCTCAAAGGTTCAAATGCATAATGGTATCGCATGAAATTTTCCTAACCGCATAGATCCCGAGCTTCTAGTGACGAATAATTGGCGTCCTAAGGAATTTCCCTCTGCCTCATCACTAGGTTTTAGTTAAAAATGGATTCTTTTCATTAAAATAAGGGAGAGTGGAATGCTATAGATATCCAGACATTCTTATTATGACCTTGAACGAGGACTGACCCATATAGTTACGAAAGTGCAATAGCTCAGACTTACATGGATTTCATGACTCAAGGATATGGGTATTTTCTGGTTGATTGAATTGTATCAAGGTTTTCCAATAGTCATAGACTCTAACTGTGTTCCTGCATCAATGTTCTCAAGTGTGAAACAGAATGTGATTAGTGTCCCAGGTTAATCATTGTTCCCTCAACGGTTTGACTCGATAAAAACAACTAAAAACAAGGCGAAAAACCATGAGATAAACAACAAGAATTTCATTAGCATGGATAAACTCCCCTAGACTTAAATTATGCCGTCTCGGTGTAACAAAAGAGAGAAGATATCTGAAGTGAAATGTAAAAGGATCGAACGCGGTACCTCGTAAGTGAAGTCGGCCGACCCTAATGAGAGGTCGATCGACTCGGGTAGCGTATAGTCCAGTTTTGCTGAATCTCCTCGCCTGAAAAACAAATCAAAAACACCTAAAAATACAAATAAAACGTACCTAGTCGGTTGCATCCCACTCAGCGCTTGTTTATAGTCAATAGCTTGACTGTCATGCCCGGTTATTGTTGTGGAAGTGGTGCTTCTTGAAGGTGCATGATGGGTTCATTCATTGATTTGTCACCTTCATAGTAGAGCTTTACCCGCTGTACATTCACAGTGAAACTTTCACCATCCTTTCCATGTAAAACAATAGCTCCATAGGGCTTCACTTCCTTGACTACAAAAGGTCCGGACCAACGAGATCTCAGCTTTCCCGGGAAAAGACGAAGTCGAGAGTTGAATAAAAGGACTTTGTCATTGATTCGAATGTCGCGTGGAATGATCTTCTTGTCATGCTGGATCTTTGTTCTTTCCTTGTAGAGCTTTGCGCTTTCATAAGCATTGTGTCGAATCTCATGAAGCTCATTTAGTTGAATGAGCCGTTTCTCACTTGCATTCTTGATTTTGAAATTCATCGTCTTGACGGTCCAAAATGCTTTGTACTCAATCTCAACCAGAGATGACAGGCTTTGCCATACAATAGCTGAAATGGTGTTGTCCCTAGTGGTGTCTTGAAAGCTGTGCGGTAGGCCCAAAGTGCATCATCAAGCTTTAGTGACCAATATTTTCTCGTACGTCCCACCGTTTTTCCCAGTATGCTCTTGATCTCACGGTTGGAAACTTCGACTTGCCCACTGGTTTGGGGATGATAGGGTATTGCCACCTTGTGTCGTACACCATTCTTCTTTAATAGCTTTGCAAATATCCGGTTGATAAAATGTATTCCGCCATCACTAATCACGATCCTGGGTACTCCAAAACGTGAAAAGATTATGTGCTTGAAGAGCCGAATCACCACTCTTGCGTCATTGGTGGGGCTTGCCACTGCTTCAACCCACTTGGATACATACTCTACAGCAACAAGTATGTATTGGTTTCCATGTGAGTTCGGGAACGGTCCCATGAAATCGATGCCCTAGCAATCGAAAATCTCCACTTCCATGATGAAATTCATTGGCATTTCATTCCTTTTACTGATGTTTCCCTTTCTTTGGCAAACATCACAGGTTGAAACAAAGTGATGTGCGTCACGGAACAAAGTTGGCCACTAAAAACCAGCTTGGAGAAACTTTGAAAATATTTTGAAACTTGCAAAATGACCAGCATAATCAGAACCATGACAGTGTTAAAGCACTTGGGATACCTCGTGTTCAGGAATACAGCGTCGAATGATCCCGTCAGCGCAATTCTTGTAGAGGTAAGGCTTCTCCCAAAAGTATTTTCTCACTTCTCGCAAGAACTTCTTCTTCTTATATCCAGTGAATTCTTAAGGTTTGACATCTGCGGCTAGGAAATTTGCAATTTCACTAAACCATGGTGGAGTGAGTGGTCTGGACGTCGTCTTGGCTTCCCCTTGTATGACTTGTATCATTTTTTGCAGTGGTTTCTTCAGGATAGTGTGGTCAAGATGGTTCGGTCGTTCGTCCTTAGCATGCAGTCGGTCGACTGTGTTGAAGACGGGCGTCTCTGGATGACGGTCGATCGACTCGAGTCTCGTAGAGACTAGTCTCTGACTTCTTTCTCCTTGCTCAGTGGTTATCGTCACTCCAATCGCATAGATATGCTCTTCAGGGAGGTGATCTTTGATAGAGACGTCATCTTCTATTCTAATCCTGGATAAATGGTCGGCTACTTCATTCTCTATTCCTTTTTTGTCACGTACTGATATATCGAATTCTTGTAGGAGTAGAATCCATCTCAAAAGTCGTGGCTTGGCGTCCTTCTTCTGCATCGAGTACTTCAAAGCAGCGTGATCAGTATGTACTATTACCTACGATCCAACTAGGTATGAACGGAATTTCTCAAATGCAAACACAACTGCGAGTAATTCCTTCTCCGTTGTTGCGTAATTTCGTTGTGCTTCATCAAGAGTCCTGCTTGCATAGTAGATTACATGCAATTTCTTGTCTTTCCTCTGGCCCAGGACTGTTCCTACTGCAAAATCACTTGCATCACACATTACTTCAAAGGGTAGTTCCCAGTCAGGTGGTTGTACAATGGGCGCGGAAATTAGTGCCTCTTTAAGCATCTTGAATGCGTTCATGCAGTCTTGAGTGAACTCGAACTTTGTTTCCTTCCAGAGAAGTGCTGTGAGAGGTCATGCTATCTTGGAGAAATCCTTGATGAAACGCCTATAGAAACCTGCATAACCCAAGAAGCTGCGGATTCCGCGTACATCGGTGGGTGGTTGCAGACTCGTCATCACTTCGATTTTTGCTCTATCTACCTCGATTCCTGCTTCCGAGATGCGATGTCCAAGGACAATCTCATCTTGCACCATGAAATGACACTTCTGCCAATTCAACACCAAATGCTTTTCTTCACACCTTGCTAGAACTTTTCAAAGGTTGTCTAGACAATTATGGAAGGATGAGCCGTAGACTGAGAAGTCATCCATGAATACCTCCATTGTTTCTTCAATCATGTCTGAGAATATAGACATCATACACCACTGGAAGGTTGCTGGTGCATTGCATAGACTAAAAGGCATTCTTCTGTAGGCGTATGTTCCTTATAGGCATGTGAAAGTTGTCTTCTCTTGGTCATCAGGATGGATCGGGATTTGGAAAAAACCTGAATACCCATCTAGAAAACAGTAGAACTTGTGATTCGCCAATCTCTCCAACATTTGATCGATGAATGGCAATGGAAAATGGTCATTCCTTGTGGCTGCATTTAACTTCCGGTAATCAATGCACATCCGGTGTCCGGTAATAGTCCGCTTGGCTATCTGCTCCGCTGCGTCTGTCTTGACTACTGTGACTCCTCCTTTCTTGGGTACCACGTGAACAGGGCTGATCCAAGTGCTGTCTGAAATAGCGAAAAATAACACCCGCATCAAGCAGCTTCAAAATCTCCTTTTTCACCACCTCCTTCAGATTGGGGTTAAGTCTCCTTTGGGTTTCGATTGATGCTTTCGCTCCTTCTTCCAAATGAATCCTATGCATGCAAAGGTATGGAGAAATACCTACAATATCATCCAAAGAATATCCAAGAGCTTTGCGATACTTGCGCGGCTTGCTTAGTAGAATTGTTACTTCAACATTGTTCAAATTTGCATTGATAATAACCGGGTAAGTGGAATTTGGACCAAGAAAAGCGTACCTTAACCCTTTTGGTAATGGTTTGAGCTCGAGCTTCGGAGCATTTTCTTCACTCCAATTAGCTATCTTGAGTTTCTTTGTTGTTTCTGTTGGTAAGTCCAAATTTTTTACCATTTGCTTCATCTGCTCGCTTGAATCTAACATCTTGGTAAACCCATTTGCTAGGTCATCCAGGTATCTCTCCTTATCAACTGCCACTGTCAAAGCTTTTTCCAGTGGATCAGTGATACTTAGCTCTTCAAAGACTTCTTGTGTGACTTCTGAGATGACATCTACAGCAAACATTTGCTCCTTCATAGGTGGTCGGCTCATGACTTTCTCCATTTGGAAGTTCAGCTATAATTCTCCAAGTTGTAAGAATATTCTCCCCTTCTTCACATCGATTATGGCACCTGCAGTAGCTAGGAAAGGGTGTCCCAATATGATAGGGTCGAAAGGCTCCTTATCGAACTTCAAAACTACAAAATCAGCTGGTATAAAACATCATTCTACAAGCACCGGGATGTCGAGTAAAAACCCTTCTGGATAACAAACTGACCGGTCAGCGAGTACAAGACTCAGCTGAGTAGGTTCGTATTCAGTATATCCAAGCCTCTTTGCTATTGAATATGACATCAAATTCACAGATGATCCAAGATCGCATAGACTATGATCAAATTTAACATCATCAATGCTAATGTTAAGGAGAAATGCACCTGGGTTTTCTTGCTTTCTTGGCATCTTGTTTTGTAGTATGGCACTACACTCACTGGTCAATAGCATCACTCCTTCTTCAAGACTTGCTGGGTTTGCTATTATTTTCTTCACGTATCGCTTGAAACAAGGTGACATTCTACAAGCATCTAAAAATGGAAGTTGAATTACCAATTTTTCCACCAACTCCTTACATCTTGTGTCTTCCATCTCTTTTTTAGGCTTCTTGTTTCTTCTAGGATAGGGTGGAATTGCTCTATAGACTCTCCTTTCTTCGATTCGAGGTTCGTCGATCTTCTGAGTTTCTGGTCGACTCGTGTATCGGATCGAGATCAATTTCTTCTGGGGTCGGGTCGGTCGTCTTCCGCTTGTGGTCGGCCGACTTCTCCTCCGCTGCGATATCCTCTTCTATTTCTTCCAACACAATGTGGTCTCTTGTGGTCAACCCTTTTCTTACTACAGGATCCAACTTCTTCCCGCTTCTTAAATTTATGGATTGAACGAACATCTTTGGATTAGTATGCGTCTTTCCAGGTAGAATTCCTTCTGTTCGCTTGACTGAATCTGCTGTTTGTGCCACTTGGGTTTCGAGCTGCCTCACATGAGTGGTTAATGCTTCAATCTCCATACATAGAATCTACCTTGCTCATCATTTCTTCATTCATCCTTTGTTGCCCCTCCAAAATTTGTTGAAGCATGTTGTCTTTCCGATCCGGATTCATGGGGGCTCCTTGTTGTTGCTGCTGTTGGGGTTGTTGAGGTTGTTGGGGTTGACCATACTGTCTGTATCCTCCTTGCTGTCGTGGGTATTGCTGCTGCTGACCATAATGATTGTATTGACTATTGAATGGTTTCGTATGTTGGCTTCCATGCCCATAATTGTTTCTTGGTCGGAAACCATTTCCCCCGACAAAGTTAACTTCTTCTACGTGTGGCTCCTCCATTGGGTCTTCTTGTAGAGAATGAACTCCTCTTCTATCTTTCATCAACATCTGCTCCATCATTCCCTTTAGTTCTGCTATTTGTTGAGCTTGGAAAGTGTTTGGTTCGCCTTTCCCATTTGTTGTCTGATTTGCACTGCTACTCTTTGCAAATTTCTCAATAACCTTGAGGACATCAATGTGCTTTTGGCCACGAAAATTATCTCCACTTGCTGAATCAAGTGCACATTTGTGCTCCCATTGCAAACCCCTAAAGAAAGTGCTTACAATTTGTGATCTTGTAAAACCATGGTGAGGACACTCCTTGAGATATTGGCTGTATCTTTCCCAAGTATCATTAAATGTTTCTCCCATCTCTTGCGAAAAGGTGGAGATTTGCTTCCTTATCTCATCTAACTTGGCTTCATCGAAAAATTTGTTGATGAACTCCTTTCTCGTCTCACTCCAGTCCTTCAACGATCCAGGTTTAAGTTGTTTGAACCAGCTCAGCGCCTTGTGTACAAGTGAATGTGGAAATAACTTGCAGCACAACCATTCCTTCGAGACTTCTTCAGCATTCATGTTCCCCACGAGGTCTTCAGGCGCCTCGATGTGGTCCATTGGGTTTTCGCTCTTTAATCCATTGAACTGTCTGTCACGTACAAAAGATATTGTATTGTTCTTCAACTCATAAGTCTTTTTACCAGGATTAGGTAGTACAATCGGTGATTTGTTAGAGAAATATTCGGCGGCTTTGAGCTCATCTTCGAGGTTTTGAATGTCCTCTCCATCATCTAGGATTTTGTTTCCTTGGCCATCTAGTCGATTTCCTTCATCATCAATCCGCTCTCCCTTCTCATTCCACTTGATGTCGGCCATCCTTCTTCTTCGATTAGCCTTTTTCCTCGTGGACCTACTTAGTTGTATGTGCTCTGGTTCCCATATGTGTTTGACTAGATCTGCTTGCAAGGCGTGATGCACACTTGAATCACGCAACTCGGATCTAGCACGAACATGATTTGCAAATGCAGGTAGCACTTCAGTCGAGAATGGTTGCGGTGTACTAGACCCACTTGCCTTAGATTGATCATAATCGTTCCATCGTTCAATATATGTATCACGTTCATCCTCAACAATCATATTATGCAATATGATACATGACCTCATAATGATAGCTAGATCGGCTATATTCCACATGCGAGCTGGTTCGCGAATGATTTTGAATCGAGCCTGCAACACTCCAAATGCACGTTCGATGTCCTTCCGACATCCCTCCTGAACTTCTGCAAATAACTTGTCCGGCTGACTTTGAGGAAGCCTAATCGATTTGACGAAAGTAGGGTAAGAAGGGTAGATACCGTCAGCTAGATACTATGCCATATTATACGGACGTTGGTTGACCAAGAAGTTCACTCTTGGAGTATTTCCCTGTTCAACATCATCGAACACTGGTGAACGATCTAGAACGTTTATATCGTTCAATGTGCCTGGACATCCAAAAAAGGCATGCTAGATCCATAGATCATGAGATGCAACTGCTTCAAGAATAACAGTGGTGGTTCCCTTATCTCCCCGAGTATATTGTCCTTTGCACGCCGTTGGACAATTTTTCTATTCCTAGTGCATGCAATCAATACTTCCAATCATCCCAGGGAACCCTCGCATTTCACTAACATGCAAAATTCTCTGCAGGTCCTCTTGAGTTGGGGATCTAAGATACACTTGCTCGTACAATTGTATGACTCCCTTACAGAATCTATGCAAGCACTCCAGAGCTGTAGTACCACCAATTTTGATGTATTCATCCACTGCGTCGGCTGCCACACCATATGCTAACATTTGCATGGCCATGGTACATTTTGCTAATGGAGATATACCTTCTTTCTTGGCTGCGTCAAAACGTTGGGTGAAGTAGTCATCACTACTTAATAGGTCCCCAACAATACGAAGGAAAACATGTTTCCGCATCCGGAATCGCCGACGAAACATTCCATCGTCATATGTAGGTTGATTGGAGAAGTAGTCATCAATCAGTCTTTGATTTGCTGCTGCATGATCTCTCTTGAAGTATCTTCTCTTGCTACGAGGTGGATAGTCTGCCTCTATTTTCTTTCGGCGCTCCTTAAAATGGTTGAGGATATACCTTTCTTCAATTTCCGACTGCCTTTTGTAAGCTTCGATATCAAAAAGAAATTCTGGTGGATCCATTGAGATTTTTTTAGGAAGGTGAGATTTGTGATATTGGTACATTAATGGAAGAATGTGTCCCCATTTATAACAAAATGAAATCAACATATTGTGTGGATGGAGGATAAGATTTTCAATAATAAAAGCATAAACATTATTAAAGGAGAAAGCGACAAACAATCATTATTAAAGAAGAAACAAATATGCATTATTGAAGCATGGGGTGACATGATTCAGACAAGCATGGGTGACACGATAAAGATAAGCATGGGTGACATGATAAAGACAAGCATGGGTGACATGATACATATAAGCATAGGTGACATGATACTGACAAGCATGGGGTGACATGATACTGACAAGCATGGAGTGACATGATACAGACAGCCACTTGTGACTACAGTTAATTTCCAAATAATTCGTAACTCAACTCCTCCAACAGCTTTTTACCCTTTTCATTGAGACTGTCTTTTTCACTTAGCTTCATCCACAACTTCATCTGCTTAGCCCGAGTCTTTTCTTTCATCAATTGGTTTGCCTCCTCTTGCCTTTGGTCTATTTTTTGCAAGCGTTCCAACTCTTGCGTCTTCATTTGTAGGTATCCAGTAAATTCTTCATTGACCGATTCCAAGGCTGCGCCCTTACCTTTCTTTTTAGCTTTCTTAGCTGCATCCCTCCCCATTGGACGAGCACTGGATCCTACAAAGTTGGAGTCACTAGCATCACTCTCATGGGCTCTCTTAGATCCACTGCTTCCAGAGCCAGTATTTACTTTTACCGGACTACCATAACGTGGTTGATCACGGACAGCGAGCCATTCCTGCATTAAATTGAAAGTTCCCGTACCATCACTTGAATATAGTTCATGCGCTTTCGCCAGTACATCACTCTCTGCCCACCCGCTTTGTTGCATACGCTTTGCGTTATCGTAAGCAGCAACCCATTTTCCCAATAATTTCTGCACGTAGTTGTAATGATTTCTGCATGTCTTTCCATCACGTGGACGATCAAATGAGCAATGCTCATTACAGTACTCAGCAATTTTACCCCAAAATGATTCACCTTTTTGGTTTCTCCCAACAACGCTGTCTGTTCCATACTTGATCCACCCACTAAGTAGCACCAAATTTTGCTCAGTGGTCCATTTGAGGCTTCTCCGGCGAGAAGGAGTAGCATCATCTGTATCTGGAGTGGCTTCATGAACACTACTCATATCACCATGCTCCCTTTGAGTGGAATACACGGGAAATTCCGTTGTTCCAACATTCGAAACAAATTCATTACTCGTTGGAGTAGAAGAATAAGGGGGTGGTTTAGATGAATACGACATCATTAATCCATAATATGGAGGATAGTTTGGAACAGCTGACGGCATGTAGAAGTTTGGTGGATAACCATAATTTGGTCTATGTTGGGGTTGGCTGGAAGATTGATTTTGAAACTGATAATTGTTGGGATTTGGATAGTTAAAAGGGTAATTGGAAGAATTTTGAGTGTTGAAAGGGTTATTGTTGGGATCCATTTCACTAAAACGGTGTTTAGAGCTAAAACAAAAGTTTATTGGAGGCTAATAGAGAAATTATAGTAAACGAAGGAGGATTTTTTTCCTGTGTCGGAATCAAATGAAACAAGTATCTATTTATAGAGTACGAATAATGATTAATTTTGATATAAATTTTATATATAAATATATAGTTTTCTTATGAAATAATTGAGTTTGAAAAATCTAGATGAAAAAAAAAACCAAAAAAATCAGACAAGCCAATCAAAACCACACATATGTGCATTTTCTTTCCATCATAATTTTTCTCGCACAACTCTATTATTCAGCTCTATAATTGGAAAATCAATTATTATTTATACCCATAACTTACTGACAAGTGTCCCATTAACCATACCCAATTAATTTTTCACGGTGTTAAAAGATTACAACACTAATTTTTCTACATTAGATTAATAAGTTTTTTCAACACCTATTGCATCATATTTTTTTTTTCAACTATTGTAAAAATTATTATAATCCACCATTGTATGTAGTCTTAAAACCAAAATTGAAAGGAATTTCCCACATGGTTTTAACGTGAAGGAACTCATTTGAATCTTTAAAAAAGGTTTAAGATGGGAGAATCAAGTCATATTGAACACCATGAGCCATGGGAATTTCGAAAACATGTCTCCCAAGGACGGCATGCGCATCATCGAAAATTACGCAAGAAACGAAAGTGAAAATTACCAAGGAGACAATAAAGTAAGGAGATCTCTAGGAGAACTATTGAGGCAAGAAATGAGATAAAAGAGATCAAGAAAAGACTCCAGGCCCTTGAAATCTCTAAACACGATGAAGAAGAAGGAGATATGTTTAATCTAAGAAGATCCCAAAGACGATCAAACTCAGGACCATCGCCAAACGAAGCCAGGGAGATGATGCGTACATTTATGGAGATCCAACAAGAAGGATACAATAGATGGATGGCCACGTGTGACCCTGTGAAAATCACAAAAAGTCGAAAAGAGATGATGTTATTTGAAGAGTCCGAGGATTTAGTTCAACAACCAAGGCAATGGAAGCCACAAGGAAGGAAGGGAGATAATAGTGTTATGTAATCAAGAGAATCCAACCAAGGGAATGTCACTTCAATACACAGAAGGGACATTATAATGATCACGGGAATGTCATCTAATAAATTGAGATCCATTGTTGTCCATTGAATTTTCTTATATCTAATGATTTTAAGTCTTGCATACAACCACCTCAATCAATTAATTTAGTTACTAGATATTCATTCATACAACATTATCGCATGGAAAAGAGTGTCTTTCACTTCTTGCTACTCAAGGACGTACTAGACTTTACGATACCAAATATCGTAATTATCACCGTTTAGTTTGTCTCCTCGATTGAGCTCAGCAATGATGTTCCTACAAATAGATGCCATTCATGGCAAAACATCTTGATAATCGAACAGAGATATGGACGAAACAAAATTTCCGGTTTAGTTTATATTTGTCCGAATTCGTGCAAGATATTCCGGTTCTTAAACTAAATTTTTTCAGAAACATTGAACTCATGATCACGAACACTCATGGAAGGTTTGAAATTATTTCATCAAGGATTCACAAAGCTACCATTTTCAACCATTTTTAGCATTAACGGTTTCATCAATTTGTCATGAATGAGTGAGACTAACACATATGTGTTTTCAATCATGATTACTAAGATCCAAAATATGCCAGAACCATATCCAAATGTTCCGCTACCAATGTAAGAGTTTTCAGCAAAAGCGGTAAACTAACATATACCTTAACCCGATTCAATAATGGATTTGACTCGGATATGACTTGGAAATGAACGCAGAGATCGGAAAAATATCACAGACGGAAATCAACCACTTATCACCATTCAAGTGTCTTCTGGTTGATTTCTCCAAACTTTCTCTATCTAAAACATTTTCCTCTCTTTATCTTTAAAATTTTTTGTTTCTAAGTATAGTCACTTATTCTTTTCATATCTCTGTATTCTTTCTAATATAAACAAAAACACAAAGACATTTTATGAAAAGACACATCTCTTAACAAAAAGAAATCAATTGTATTTTTTTGAAATATGAAAAATAACTTCTCATAAATATGGTTTAATTAATCCGGTTTGGTATGCTTTCAAATCATGAGCACAAACGACCCTAAACCAATATAATCAAGAACAAATTATTCAACATTATGATACAAATTTATATAAAATATCTGAAAAAAATAAATTGATATGAAATATCTCAAACAAAATAACGCAGATTTATGTAGATAAATTCCAAAAACGGTGAAGATTCTGTAAATAAGTCAAACTTTCGTTGGAAATAAAAATTGTAGTGACATTTTTGTATTATTTTTTCTCTTTTCAGATATAGGGGAAATTTCCTGGAAATAATATAATGCCACTCTAGTAATTTTAATCAGTTTTCCATGCAGTATTGGTTTTTTCCCTTTTTATTAAAAAAAAAAAAAGAGAGATTTATTTATTTGAAAGGAAACAATTAAAATCATGGGAGTAATTAATCTACAACCTCTAAAAATCACGATGAAGAATAAGAAGTGACAAGAAAAGTCGCTATGTCTTTGGTGTACATTTTTCAAAGTAGATTGAGACAAGCGGGACCTTTTTTGATTAAATACTACTATTCCCTCACCATTCCTACTCCACCGCGCAAAGTTGGATCATCAGAACAAGATCGTAAGAAATCATGTCTTCCCGGCAACAAATCGTGTCTTCCGGGCAACAAATCGTGCCTTCCCGGCAACAAATCGTGTCTTCCCGGCAACAAATCATGGCTGTCGATGTCTCCGTGCTTAGGACCGACGCGGCACGAAAGGCCGCGCAAAAGTGGGCTCAGATTAAGTCTAGGTCCAACTCAAAGATCACGCATGTCGTCTTTTACACCCACTCCCGCAACGTCGTGCCGGACGATCAACTCACCAGTATCATCGGGTATCGTCATTCCGTTGAACCTTTCGAGTACCGCCAAGGCTCTTTTAGCGAAAGCGATGTCTTCCGTCGCTTCAAGGACTTAGCCAACAGCTACCGCAGCGCCTATGTCATCATTGTCTGCTTCGAGATCACGGCCACCAGGAGCAGAGGTAAGAAGGAATGAGTTAAACGTCAAAACAATTAGTGTATAAATGATTTCTAAGAGTATATATTCGATTGAATTTGGTGAAATATTTAATCAAAATTAGTATTCGATTTTGATAAAGTTATGTTGGAAATTCCTTTTTATTTTTTAATATTTATAATATTTTAGTTACTGAAATTTAAATATAATGATTCTAATAAAATTTATTTCTAGGTTCTTCAACATCTACTAGAGCCATCGCTGCACCGGCGGACAAGGACCTCGAGATTCGCCATAAGGTGGCTTGCCAAGAGCGTGATAAAGCTCGGGTGGAGGCGTATGAGGCTAAAGTTCGCGCTGAAAAAGATAAGGATCGTGCTAAAAGAGCCAAGAGGAAAGAACTTGAAGCTCAAGCTCTCGCTGATAGAGCTCAAAGGGAAGCGCTTGAAGCTAAAGCTCAACTTCGTGCGGAAAGGAAACTTCGTAAAAATGCACTGGTTGTAAACGCTATGTTTATTCATATGTAGAGTCTTAGTACTTTGATGAGTTCTCTTTATTTCTGTTGTTAAAAAAAAAAAATACCAAAAAAATAAAAAAACCAAAAAAATAGGAAACTCTCACGGGTTTCCCACCAATTCCGGTCTTCTCTAAAATTTCTTTCATGTTTGTGAAAATTGGTCTGTTGGGTGCGGGCTTAGCATCCCTCCCAACCCAAATCAAATACAGATAAATGGGTCCAAATTCATCAAGGCCTTTCTTCTTCACCCCGGGCATCACCTTGCGAGCTATACGCTTGATCTCATCCGCAAGAAGATCAGCATTCAAGAGTTGACCGAGGAGACCAAACTCGAAGTGACGTCCTGTCAAATCACACCTTTTTACCTTGTCAGATGGGCAGAAATCATGCCTTAGAACTTGTGCCGAGACATGATTTGACTTGTCAGGCGTAGGAGGCAGCCTATCCTCGGATTAGACCGCACCACGGGATGACATCGAGGGATCTAAAGTCCGCTATAAATAATGTAGATTTTTAGTAGGTAGACACATTGAATTCTAGAGAGAGAACGGATAGAACAGGAAGAATAGCTCAGTAACTTAGATCGAAATTAACATCTTGAGCGACCCGTCGAGAGGTGTTAGATTTCGCTCTTCACTTACTTCTTTTCTTGTAACCGACTTCTCAAATCTCTTGTCATCAAAAAATCTCATTCATTCAAACATAAGTCTATTTTTCACCTCGTTTATACCTCGCAATTCGATTTGGTTCATTTACGGAAAATTTCGACCCTTAAACCTAATTCATAAATAAAGTCACGTCTCGCCGAATATCATTCGCCTCGCATTATTCATTTCTCACCTCTACGAACCGAAACTTAACCCTAAACAAATCATGTGCGACCCGGTTCGCACATGGTCTAACGAGTATTTTAGTGTTTCCAACGTCGCACTCACGTTATCGATATATAAGTCTGCTCTATCAATTTCCTCCACGCTTAATTGAACAATTTTACTTTACGCACACCAAGCAAAAACCTCTTTTGATACATGTAAATGTTAGTCCTTGTTGTTTTGTTTTTTGTTCTGGTTTTGAGATCTATTATTTTGTGTTTGTTTTTAGTAGAAAAAGAAGTGTATTTTTACATATGTATAGTCCTTTTATATATATATATATATATATATATTTTTTACTTCGTCTTTTCTTAAAAATTGCATTTACTTGCCATGACGAGAGAACCATGACGAGAGAATGTACTTTTTGTTAAACTAAATATTACATTCATATACTTCATAAAAAAATAAAAAACAAAATCTTTACATTCATATCTATATATATAAAGTTATATTTTCTCTCTTCTTATGCTGCTATATCATCAATTCATTTCTTAAAATTGTGACACCTCATCAAACTCATTTCTATCTATATATATAATCTCTTAGGATCTATTAGGCCCATTATATATTGAGAATTTGTGATTTCATCTATTAAAAGTTTTAACTAACTAGTGGGTTATCCGCGTTTCGCGCGGTATTTGATAGCATTGTATACGTAGGTTAGTAGAATTTAAGCGATACAAAACTTTTAATTAAATTTTTTTGTTTCACAAAATATTCTTAATTTATTGTTAGTACATAAGATTTCAAATTTAAATATCTAGATTGAATATTTTATATGTAGTTGATAAAATAAATTATTATATAGCATAATACATATATATTTTATCAGTAGTTTATATATTCATATAACCTAAAAAACTTTACAATCGGATATTTAATACTCATCCAATCGAACCACGCAAAACCCAACTTAAAAATTGGAGTCAATTTAGTGCTACAAATATTCTCCATCATTTTCAAAATAAAGTGGGACATAACTCTCAAAAGATTCATTAGAGAAAAACTCATACCTACACTTTATCTTTTTTGGAATCTGAGTTGGATGTCTATTTATCAAATATGGAAGTGTCAAAATTTCTTCCAATAGACCTTGAACATTCTTTCTCTCTTTATATACTCCCAATATGAGATGTTGAACCATATACACCATTTTTTCCCTGGTTAAACTCAACCTTCATTTAATATTTCATGTTTCTTATTTCTCTATCTAATATTATGGTATTCTTTATACTTCTTGTTCGTCTTTCCAAATATTCTCCCTTACATGTTATCGTTTAGTTTATCTTAATATGTTTCTTGTAACACATGAAAGGTTCAGGTCTTTTCTAAGTTTTTCAAAAGCTCTTAGAAGCATCTCTTAATCAAACGAAACCTCACTGGGTATAGATATTTTACCATCGGAATAAGTACTCTTTTTACTTCCAAAAGTTGAACCGCTCATCCCTGAGTTTCCTGAAATCTTACAAATTTGAAGTTTCTAGTTGAACATAATCAACTTAAATCAACCATCTTGCGAATTCTAAAAAAAAATTCTTGAACAATGACTTACCACTATTTTTTAACCGTGTAATAATAAATATTTTAAAACTTAATAAAAAAAAAAAGAAATTAAGATATTGATTTCATGTAAAGATTTCCGTAAAATTTTATTTATATCTACATAATTTGTTTGTTGATGTTATTAATTTTAAAAGTCAAACTAATGTAAATTAAATAAGATTAAATGTTCATAATAATTATTTTTTAAAAGATTTAATCACAAATTCTCTGCATTAATGAGCTGCATAAATTTAAAGAGATTAAACATATTAAAAAGATGAAAATGAATTTCTCCATTTGATAAGGTGTCACAATTTGGTGTGTTGAATTGATGATGTGGCATCATGAGAAAAGAGAACCAATAACTTTATATATATAGATATGAATAAACATTCAATCTTAATCATTTGTGTAAAATAAACATTAAACACACTTAAGTTCATATACTTTTTCTAACTGCAACTTAATCTACATATAAAATAATAAATTAAATCTTAAGGTGGAAAATTGATCGGTTTATCATGTCCCTTTTCATATAAGAATTATGACCAAAATTTGTATCTTTCTTCTGACACACAAGACCTTATTTTACCAATTGGTTGAGAATAAATCCTATATATTTGAATTTATGAATCATACATAAATATTTGATTTAATAACATCAAACAAACTAGGTGGATATATACGTTAAATAATAACATAAAGATTAATTTTATAGGAATATATAATTTTTGGAATCCATATCTTAATTTGATTTTAATTTATATGAATATATAATTTTTGGAATCTATATCTTAATTTGATTTATTTTAGTTTTAAATCATTATCATGAAAAGTTAAAACATATATATTGATTGGTCGTTGTTCATGGTGAATTTTCGGGATCCATAAGACGGTTGTTTTAAGTTGGTTATGTTTAACCAAAGACGTTAGATTTGCAGGATTTCAACATTTTCGCAGATGAGCGGTTCAAATTTTGGGGGTAAAAAAAATACTCATTTTGATGGTAAAAGAACTAGACTCGGCCATGTTGGACGAAGATTCATGTGACGACGAGATGCTTCTAAGAGATTTCCAAAAAACTTAGACAATGACTCTGAGCTTTTAATGTGGTATGCGAGAATGCATGTCACATGAAGCAAATTAAGGTCTTATAAAACGATAACATGTTGGGGGAAATCTTTGGAATGATGAGTAAGAAGTCATAATGGATACTATAGTACTACCCAGTGAAACAAAAAAAAAACGTGAGAAATGGAACAGAGGTTAGATTGAACCAACCAAAGGTGGTGTATATGGTTCAACATTTCGTATTGAGGAGTAGAGAAAGAGAGAAATAAATGATCAAGAAGAAGGTTGATCAATAAATGAGAAATAAATGAAATAAAGAGATTCTTATTTGATAAATAGGTATGTAACTCAAATTCAAGAAAATAGAATTGTAAGTATGAGTTTTTCTCTAACATGGCATTTGAATCACTTGAGAGTTCTATCTCTCTTTATTATGAAAAATAAGGGAGGAGGATTGTATGATTAAACTACCATGAATTCTTAAATCAGGTTTTGAGTGATTCGATTAGACCGTGCTTAACTACGAGTATTATATAACCTATTGTAAAAAAAGTATGCTTGGTTTAGAAGAATGGTAGTTTGTTTTCCATGCAAAATTAGTTTTTTTTTTCATGCATGGTAGAGCATTTTTATATACCATACACCTTGAAACAAAGACGAGTTAAAATGCTATCTTTAAGATTTATCTATTCACATATATATGAAAAAAATACTAAATACCGCGCGAAACGCGGATCAACCACTAGTTTAGGTATAAACCAATATGAGTAAATCCAATAAATTCAATAAATGCAACTATCCACTTGTGGTTCTGAGACATGGAAAAAGCGATGGTAGACAAATATAACTATCGACTTTTGGTTCTATAACATGAAAAAAACGATGGTGGACAAATAGGTATGTACGTAGGAAGGATTTTGTATACATATACTTTCTTTCTTTTTTGTTAAAGGTTTTGCTTCTACTCTTTTTTTTTTTTTTACATATATTTAAGAATACAAATCTGTTATTGTTATAATTATACCCAATTTAGGATAGTTCAAATATAATTTTTTTTTTCCTTTTCTAAAAATTTATGTTATTGGTAGAAATATTAATGAAAAAAATAAATAATAATGATTTAACTTTTAAAGACAAAGAAGTTAATGTGTTCATCAACTTAGACCTCCACACGGAACAAATATCTTAGAAAAAATAAATTGTTTTATCCGCTTTGTCTTAACTGGATATCAAATTCTGTATTCACTTTGCTCGGAAGTTTTTGGATATTCG
Organism: Euclidium syriacum; assembly: GCA_900116095.1. Lineage (NCBI taxonomy): Eukaryota > Viridiplantae > Streptophyta > Magnoliopsida > Brassicales > Brassicaceae > Euclidium > Euclidium syriacum. Next base: position 3,464,430 of record FPAK01000004.1, read on the forward strand.
AAATTTTTTTAATGTTATTAGATTCCGGCTTTATAAAGAATATAATATATGTATATATATATATATATATATATTTAAAATTAATGTAACTTTCATATTCAATATTTAAGATAATATATAAAGGAAAGCATCTAATTGTACTAAAATAAATATAAATGAAAACAAAATTAAAATGATCAAAAGTAAAACAATATTTTTATCAAGAATAACAAAAATTAAAATTAACAATTAAAATGCTTAAATTCTAGTGTTAAGTTTCTATTAATATATATATATATATATATATATATATATATATATATATATAAATTAGCTGGTGGATCCGCACGGCATGTGCGGGTTGAAAACAATTTCGATATATATTTCTCTTTCGTTTCATTTCGAATATGTATGTTCTGACTGATGTATCATTAATTTTACCCGGTTTTCTACCATGATACTGTGTTTTTATCGCGTCTTTCTAGTGTGTCTTAGGTATTTAGACAGGTTTTAAAAGCAAAATACAGTTTTGAGCAAAATGAACCAAAAGAAAGAGAATTGGAGCAAAACTAGCAAAGAAAGATGCAGAGGCATAATCGAAGCTCATAAGTCGGTCGACTTCTGACCGACCTACATAACGAACCAGAAAACGAGCAACCTATCAATATGTAGGCGCGGAAGTTAACTTTCATCTCCAACTTGATTTCTAAAGCCCAAGATATAGCCGTTTTACTGAATACATGTCATTCTGACGGGATTTACAAGACTATCCCGTTTTGCTCCAACCAAGCCCAACTCAAGTTTTGATGAGATTTTGACCTAATGAAAACCTCCACACCTATAAAATAAGCTCTCAACAGCAAAAAAAGGCACGAACCTTACATCCAATACAATCAATCAAAGAGTTTACTTGTTTCTTTGTTAATAGATCTCTAGGGTTCAAGTTTCTAAGCTTTGTTCTTGAGACTCTGGAGAAGATAAGAGATTTTTCTTTACTCATTTGAGATTTGTGAACCTCTGATCTTCTATTGTCTGAATCACTCTTGCATGCAATTCATTAACTCAATAATGATTTATGTGACCATTACTATGTCCGAGTAGTTCTCTTATTAGATATAGGGTTTTGAAAGAGGTTTTCGATGGATCATTAAAGCGGTTTTCTATATGTGGAATAAAGTTATTAGATTCTTCATTATAGATTGTGTTAAACATTTAGAACTGAAGTCATAAATTATAACTAGATAATCAAGGGCGATTTTTATTTCCTAGTGGGATTGAAAGAAACCCGAAAAGTCTATAGTGAGCAAGGTGTGTTCCGTGTCATAGCCAATGCTTGTTTGGACACCTTGTGAAAAGACCTAGCTTGTTTGTTTAATGCTTCTTTAATCTCAGCCATAATCCAAAATCATTTTTGAGATTTAAGTTTTTAAATAAAGTCAACTCGCTAATACACCCTTAGAGTTTTGAAAGAATAATGTGTTTAGAGTTCTAGAAGTCACTTCAATGAACCGTGATCCATTGTTTCTCACTGAATTCCCCTAGATTTAAAGTTTTAAACCTTGCATACAACCTACAGCGTTCACTGGTTTGATTAATTACTTGATTGAAATCGTTAGACACACTTGATTTGCTTGAAAAAATCCTAGACTATAGTAATCCGATAATTAGCCCAGCTCTATGTGGGATCGATAAACTAAATACTACATCTGTACATTGTGCACTTGCTAAGATTAGGTAAAAGAAAATTCACGCATCACTGAATCTGATATATGCGACGTAATGAGAAAATATAAATAAGGATCACAATAAAAAAAAAAAATTAAACTACGACTGATAAATATGTTAAAGTACAGCTGGCATCTACATAAAAGTCAAATACTCATGCAATTTTGCAAAGAAATACATATAAGATTGACCGGAATAACATCTTTGCCAACAACAATTGAATATAAAGATGTGTTAATCAAATATAACAGAAATCAATATATAGATACTTATAAACTGTAGGTTTTAAAATTACCTTGGAGATTCATTAGTAACATCAACTATTGCTTGATCAAATAAAATGTTTGACAATTTATCATAATAAAAAAAATGCTACCTACAAATGATTTGTAAATAATTTAGTCTATAATATGAAGTGACTAAATTATGTCGAAAGCGAAGTTTCATTTTTACCATAAATACGGATAATGTTCCAAAACCTTAAGAGAACAACAGTTTGACCTATAACCTTATTGTTTCATTCTCTTTCAAAATTATAAGCAAGTTTCCCTTTAACCACGTACATGATTTCACTACATTATATATTTTATGATATAAAAATTAGAATTTTTATACTCCTAATTCATGATTAATGAATAATATTAAATTAAAAAGATAAATTTTTTTAATAACTCACTCAATATCTTTAATAGAAAACCGATAATATTTTTGTGTTGTCAGAAACATCGTTAATCAATTGTGAAACATGATTTACACATCCAATGGTATCTGAAACAATTAGATATCATTGGAAAACATATCTTACTAAAATATATACAAAAAAAATTAACGTGCATAATTTATATAAATGTATACATATAGACTAACCGATATAATATTTGGAACATGAACTATCTTTTAAGATACTTCTGATTGTGTGGAATCGCAAGTAGCAGTTGTTATTTATTGGCTCGATCCTCAACATTTGGGTACAAATAGTTAGTATAATCGGTTAATATATTGACCTCATATCTAACACAGATAGAAACATTCGTAAGCTCTAATCATTGCCCTTCTTGATAAATTATATTGGAAAGCCGGTGTTTGAGTTCAAATGAAATGTGGAACTCTTTTCTCTGCCCCTAATAGTTTTAAAACAAAGTATCGTAAGGTAAAATGATTCATAAAATAATATTTTAGTGAATTAGAGTACAATTACCTTTTTGTCTCCTAAAACCATGAAGTAGTGATTTCCGGACCCAAAGGAAAAAGTTTCCCAAATACTTATGACTTTGACGCGAACACGAAGATGAAATTGTGTGTTATTAATTTCACGGAAGATGGAGTTTTTTCCGTCATTCTTACTTTCGTTTTCTATATGGAAAGAAAGGGTTGAAATTTTGGTAAGTAAAAACAAAAAAAAGAGACTACTAGATTAAATAATTATGACAAAAGAAGCTGAAAGGTTGTGACGATTGATTGCCAAAAGGTAATAAAACGAAAAGAATATTATATTTTCAAATTTATACAATAACGAAAAATTCTTGTCGGACATCGTGTGCATATATCAACATTCACAAACACGGCAATATAATTAAAGTTCTAAAAATGTCAAACATACTCTTCCCTTATCATGTACTTTTGATATATTAAATACAACGAATTGATTATAAATTTTATAGCTTATATTCATATTGTAAATAACGCAAACATTGTAATCTCCGACATAGAAATACTCTTTTGACTCTATTTACACATAATTATAATAATTCTAAAGAAGGAAACCAAACTATTGATAAGCGAAAAACACATAAATATAGAACTGTAATTTCACAATATATATATAAAACAACATGTTCATGAGGCAAACAAATAAAACTATATAACAACACACACATTATATATTACATTCTTTTTTTTTAGTCACGATTATAAATTACATTCTTAAAAGTTTAAAATAGTAAACAAGAAACCTCAATACGAATTACATAATATCTAATGGGAATAAGAACACCAATACTTAAAATATATTCATAAATATTGAAGATAAAATAAAGAGATAAATGAAGTGATTTTTGTCATGGAAATCACTACAATTCGTACGCGTGAAGGGGGTCCTAAAAAGAAAAAAAAGTATCAAGTATTATATATATTTATAATACAAATACTTATAATAATTCAAAACAAATTATACAATAACAATATACCATTCTTTGATAATACCAACTTCTTCAATATCTGGATCGAATTCGACCTCAGATATACTTCATGAATCACGCACTATTACACATCCTTAAAAAACAAATTTATGCAGTTTAATTATGAATTCATTTTCAAAAGAGACAAACAATATATATATATATATATATATATATATATATATAAATATAAGAAGTTGGAATTCCAATGGAATTCCTCAGAGAGTCAATATCGATAGCAATTTTTCAGAAGCGCAACACAATTAATAAATGTCCCACTATAACAAAATTGGTGGAGATTACGTATATTAAATGGTGTCACTATAATATTAACCAATAAATTGAGATGAATAATTATATTTTACTAACTCGCACTCTTTTAGTCAAAAATTGATTTTCTTAAAATCGGCATCAACATTTTCATCAGCCTGATGATTTCCAAAAAAATACTGTTTTCCAACACACAAAACAACACCAATAACATCTAGAAAAAAAAAGAAAAAAATATATAAGGAAATGATAAATATAAATTCTAAATATAATATAAATCTATTAATCAGACTTTAATGAATATGTAGAAAAAAAAACTCCAATTTAAAAAAATAGTAAAAAAAAACTTTACCAATTGTGTAGAGCCGATCCACTTTATAATCTAAATTTTTTTGAAAATGTGGAAGTCCTACATGTGATTCTCAGACGCACGGATGCCATTAGATACTTAAGTATCTTGTCTGAATAGGATCCGAATGTTGCTTATTGTATATCTGTAGATATCACCTAAATCAATGACTTGAAAGTTCTGTATATACTCCCAATCTTTTTCTGCCAACTGATCCTTCAAAACTTCATAACAATTTATTGGCACGATTGCATATAGATCTTGTAGTCGGGTGTTTTAGGTTCTAGGTTGATTTAGTAGATTGGAAACAAAATTACGGCCGATTGGGCTATAGGATGGATTATACGAGGGTTGATTACAACATAGATTTGGTAATTGAAGCAATGAAATTGCGGAATTAGAACGGAAGTGGAATAACTGTAACAACTGGGTATTACAGAAAAAGTTGAAGTTCTGATACAACTAGTATTTATGAGAAAAGCGAAAATATTGTAATGACTGGAGCTACTTGTACTATTAAGTATTAGATGTAATTGGAGAATTGGTATTACAGGAACAACAGGTATTACTAAGAGAATTGTTAATATGTAAAAGTAGTTGTTTAATTCCTTTTTTCAGGTGAAAATGAGCTTTCGTTCGACGAACATTCAATTCTCTTATGGAGGACAGTATTCAAAAAGTGGTGATGTGTATGAATGGAAATCAAGAGAAGATCGCATGTATAGTATATCGTTTGGGGCATTACCTGTGGAGGAGAGAACTCTAACCATGATAGTGGGTACGATATGCAGCAAGACGGGGGCAGATGAATCTAAGACAAACCTTAAATTGAGTTACATTCCGGTGCTTTTAAATCATAGTCACCCTACGTATATTAATGATAGTGAAGATCTCTTTGTCAATCTAACGTCTGTTGATAAACAGATGTGTAGAAATCCTTTATGTGTAGAGGTTGAAGATGTATTGGGATGTGGATATAGCTCATTTGGTTTGAATTATGATGTTAATGGCAGCACGGTTATTCCTCATGGTGGCCAGGAGACACATAATAAACTAATTCAACCGATGGAAAATGTAGTTAGTGGGATGATGATGTGTCAACTGAGCATGGTCATGATAATAGCAGTGATGATGAAGATCTTGAGAATGGTCTTGAGAATAATCTTGAGAATGGCAGTGATGATGAAGGTCTTGGGAAGAGTGTGGATGATGATGGTCTTCATAATAGTGTAGGTCCTAATGTCTATCATTGTGCGATGATTTAATACATTGAAGTTCCATGTTTGATTGATCAAGAAAGCCAGTCTATGCAGGGATGGGAAGATGGCACAGGTCTAGTAAAAGGTAGAGAATTTAAAAGTAAGAGGGAAGCTCAAGATATAGTTAGGAGAGCTTCAATTTCGAAATTTTTTGGAATGAAGCTAATCACTTCCGATACGAATCGTTATATGGTGTAGTGTTGTACGGTAGATAAAGGTTGTCGCTAGTATTTACGAGTGACGAAGCTGAAGAGTACAAATTGTTTTACTGTCACAACATATAGGAGGCTGCATACATGCTCTTGGTTAGACTCAAGTAGCTGTCAGTTGGCAACGAAAGGAAATCCGCGATTAGTTGCAGCTATTATTAAGGAAGGTCGTAAGGGGCTTTCTGAGCTTCCAAGTGCCAAAACTCTGATCGAGGTGGTTCAAGAAAGTATAGGTGTAAAGGTGTCATACTCTACAGCATTGAGAGAAATAAATCTAGCTATTTCTCATGTGCGTGGAACTCCGGAACAGTGTTTTAGGTCTATCTATAGTTATCTTTACATACTAGAGCAGGCGAATCCTAATTCAAAAACAGTGTTAGAATTGGATGATGCATAGGGAATGAAGTACCTCTTTATATCTATAGGAGTTTGCATTGAAGGATTTAATGAGATGAGGCAGATTATCATTGTGGATGAAATTTGGCTGAATGCCATATATGGAGGTGTTTTATTTGTTTGCAATAGCTCAGGACCCGAATAATCACCAGTATCTTCTTGCCTTTGCTGTAATAGATGGTAAAAACGATGCTGGTTGGAAGTGATTTTTCAAAACATTAAAACTGTTCTCCCGGACAATTTGTTTCTGATAGGCATGCAAGCATAATAAATATGATAGGACTAGTGTAATATGATATTAATCTCAATCGAAAACTGCAAAAGTGCAACTATGTAGAATGAAGAACTACCGTGTAACTGGACATATTACTAAGCTGAATCAAGCAAAATCATAAAATCGTAATTTGTTTTTTTTTTATATTTGGTTTTCCCGCCTAAGGCGACGTATCCGAGGTTCGAATTTTCTTCTCGATACTTGAATGCAGTGTTTTTTCAGAACATTTCGTTCTCCTCCACAGCAAAAAAAAAAAAAAAAAAAAAAAAAAAAAAAAGTAGAGAACCCATTTCCGCCATATCTAGATCCTCAATTTAATCAGGTTCGTTTTTTGATTCCTTCATTTTTTATTGAGGTTCAATTTGTCATCTAATCCAAATCTAGGTCCAAGTTTGGGTTCCCGATGCACAAATGAGTCGCACCGTATCTACTTCTTCAAGTGGAACGTCAGCGAATCAAGCCAGTAGATACAACTTTCCAGGGATTCCTCCCAAGTATTGTACGGTATGTGGCGAATTAGTGATTGAAGCTACTTCTACGACGACGATAATCCCTGGCCATAAGTACTTTTGGTGTGCGTTCGCGCATCGTGAGAAACTCCGGGCAGACTCACATGCTTTCAAATGGGTTGACGACGCAAGGGTTGAGGAAGCATGCATGCGTGAGCGTGAACGTGAGCCACTGGTAGACGAGGTGAACCGGTCGGACCGCACAATAGACCATCTTCGAGTAAAAATCGAAGGGTCGGACTGCGCAATAGACCATCTTCGAGTACAAATCGAAAATATTAATAACGCACTCGATTGTATTTGAGAAGCAGTCGACGAGATTAAGGGGAATCCAGCTGCGGCGAAACTTTAGATGATGTTCGAAGAGGTTCTGTTGGAAGCGAATAACAAGATGAATAAGAAATTGATGATAGTTTTCTCTGCCTCTATTGTAATGGTTTTGGTTGGTCTGTTCGTCAAGTAATTAACAAAATGTAATAGAATATGATTCATAACAAAGAGTAATTCCTAGTTTATCTTGTAGTACATGGACTAGTAATGTCTAGTACTTCCCAATAATACCAATCATCAGTGATATTATTTCCTAGTATATCTAATAGTACTTGGAATCACGAAAATAAGTCATATCAATCATTACATGGACTAGTAAGGTCTAGTACTTCCCAATAATACCAATCATCAGTCATAATATTTTATAGTATATCTAATAGTGTATGACAACCATAAAGAGAAGTTCAAATTTCACAAGTTTAGACAACTTAACAACTTAATAAAAACAAGTTCAAACATAATTAATATAATTCCAAGCTTAATAAAGATAAGAAGATAAGTTCAGAGAAATCATAACTGCGGGAATTAGTCTTTATTCCTCAGGACGTACTCCTCCCGTCGCTGCTTTTTCCGTGGGTTTAATTGCTCATCTTTTGCTTCTTCGAAGTGGACCCTTTTCTCTGCCTCCTCTTCCTCTTTTCCTTCTTCATTCACCGCTTTGTCTTTCTCCTTATTCTCTTTCGCCGCCTTCCCTTTTTCCACCTTCTCTTTCGTCGGCTTCTTCTCTTTAGCTGCATTCTTTTTACCTGTTTTTTCCTTTTATGTCTCCTCTTTATAAGCCAAATTTTCATTGTTACTCACCGGAATCATAACATTGAACATTTTAACCTCGCTCATAAACAACTCTAGGTTTACAACTCTGCTTCCAAGGTCATCAAGCTTTCTCTCCAAATGGATTCCAAGTTCATCAATCCTTCTATTCATTGATTTTTTCCAGTTCTGCTAGGCCTTTAACCAAAGCCTCCATTGAAGACGAAGCCTTTGCTTCTGCCTTTCCAACATCTTCCCGGTTAACTGGTTTTTTTCACCTCGTTCCGGCCATTAAAATCCTCATTGAACATGTCTTCAAAAATGATTTTTCTCTTTTGTGCAACAAGAATCGTCTTCCAACTAGCAGTAACTATATCACTTGTATATTCAGCCAAATCATCTTCATATGTCATTTCTTCCATAAGACCCTTTTCTTCACTTCTCGGAACCAAGACACGTTCAATCTCCTACAAAAATGACATAAGTGAACCATATTTAACAAAAACCTTCATTCTAACTCATTAATGAATAGAATTACTTATGCTATTTACCTTTGCTTTTCCAAGTTTCAGATTTATATTCAGAAAATGAAAATCCTTTCATATCACCTTTCTTAAACCTGCTCTTGCACGTCCTTGGACAGAAACGATTTGCTCCTTCAACAGCTTCTTTGAAATGGCTTCCAAGATCTTTAATCGCCTCAAACGCAAGATACTACACATAACAAGAATATAGTATTACTAAAGCAGTACATAAGAATTACTATAGTCAATTTAAAGGATAGTTACACCAATAATACCGAGTTGTGCTAATTTACCTCCAAAGGAAGAACAAAGCTACTAAAGACTTGGTTCTCTTTTGTAACGTCAATCAATGGGTTATTCATCTTTTCTCCAACCCTTTCCACTATTTTTTTTTAAGTTTCTCATATTCTCCTCGAATGCAAATTGACCCCAAGGAAAAGTCTCACACAAATCAAGATCACCCGCCGCTTTGAGTAAAAACGGTTCTATCTTTCCACCTTCATCGCCTTACTTAGCATTCCCAACAATGACGCTGGCTAAGAAATAAAGCACAGCAATCTGAAACCTATCTTTGGTTTTCCCTCTCATTGACATCAGCTTTTTCTCCACATCTTGCACCCTTAATTTATTATTCCCCTTCCCCTTCTCCTTACGTACATCAAAATAATCAATTATTGCTTTCTCGTCGCCTATATTTGGATAACCTTCTGGATATTCTTTGCAGTTCAATCCAGATATAAGCCCTACCTCTCTCAAAGAATAGCGGATTGGAACACCGTTCACGAAAAACCAGCATTCGCTCCTCATGTTTGTAGACACCGTATGTAGAAGAAGCATCCACATACCCATAGATTTATGGTTCTCGTCTCTGTGCATGTGGAAGAAATGATGAAATTGAGGATGTTTTTCAAACCACTCCAACTCATGTGGATTTAGTAGGTCTTTCAACGTCGTGACAACCTTATCAACATAGCACTTGGTTGACAGCTTGATCTGCCTGTTATAATCACAAGGTCTAAAAAACATATTATGTGGTGGTATAGGTTCATTAGTTTCAACTTGTTCACCATCATCCTCTTTACTCTCAACGTCATCCTCTTTACTTTCATCCTCTCCATTAGCATCATCATCAGTCTCTTTACTCTCATCCTCTCCATTAACATCAGCATCAGCCTCTTTACTTTCATCCTGTCCATTAGCATCGGCATCAGCCTTTTTAGTCTCAACTTCATCTTCATCATCCTCCTGCATAAATTGACACAGTGCTATTAAGTTGTCCCAATATTAAATAATCATACTCAATTGTCCCACTCCTACACAATTCCCCCCATGAAAATCCCATAGATATAGATATCCCAATATTTTTGCTCTTCTTCCCGGTTTTGAGGGAGACTTACCGTTTTCTCATAAGGCGTTATTGCTTTACTGACTGTTTCATTAGCGATCAGAATGATTTCTCTGCTTTGGGGGCTCTGGCCCAACATTACTTCGCGGCCTTCTCCTTTATATGTATCTTTTGAGTTCAGCGATTGTGATTTACTTGAAACCGATTTACTTTCTAAAGACTCTGCAACTTCTGTTTTCTCCAATTCTTTTACCCATTTCCTCGTCCATCTCCTTGTTTCTGCTCCTTCAACCACTGCGTTTCCCTTTTTTTAGGGTTCCCCTCTCCTTTCTTCTTAGCTTCTCTCTTAGGCACCATCGTATTTGTTGATGGTGGGGTTCTACCCCTTATCAATAGTTTAGCAATAATTGGAGTTTGGTCCCTTCCGAGCTCTTCCCTGATAACTTATTAGGTTATAAGTCCCGAAAACAGGAATATTGACCCTCGGCCCAGATGACCGAGGGATACCTCGGAGAAGATTAATCAGATTTAGTGTCCGAAGCGGGGGTATAAACGAACATCATCCTAAGCCGAAGTCTAAGCTCGAATAGTATAAGATAGAATCTTATCACAGATTCCCTCGTCTTGGAAAATGGAAATATTCCATTTTTCCAAGGTTAGCCCATGGGCTTATTAGACCGACTATTAAGGATATATAAATACATACCCCCCTCACTAATAGTATTCATTCAGAATCGGAAGGAGAAGAACTAGATTTCCTAGGTTTTACTTCTCTTTGATAAAGTTAGCTCGGCATCCCGAGTTAACTTACCCTTGTAATCACTTTCATTAATAAAATACCCTTTTTCCGAGGTTTCTTCTTTATTTCTCTTCGAAGTACTTTCCATAAAACGAACCCCTCTAATTATAAATAAGTAAAAGTTGAACCCAGTATCAATAGTATTATTGTATTACTAAGGAGAACAATAACACGAAGAACATAAGAAAACCCGATTTTAGATCCACAATCTCAGAAATCTGGGTTTAAAGTTCTATCTATAAACAAACCATCCCATTACCTTCCGATTCGTCTTCGAATCCGCTTCAATTCGAATAATCTGAATCCGACTTTGCTCAGTATTACCAGTTGCCGAGAGTGTAGAGAAATAGAAATTGTTGAACGGGATCGAAGGAATGGGGTCTAGGTTTTTTTTCAAATTTCGAATATATCTTTGTCTTTTTTTTTAATTATCTTATCTATTTCCCCTCATAACAATGAATTCAAAAATATAACTTCTACACTTAACCCGATCCAAACTCATCGGATCTCAAAAGAGCATGTGGTCGGGTTTGTAAATAACTCAAACTCTCTTGGTTTTATCGATGTTTCGTTCATTTCTCGATTTAAATTAAATCAAAAAGAAATTCATTTCGATGTGTGGAATATTTGAGATTTTCCCGTAAGTAATCGGAGTATTTTGGCATTTGATTCGTTTGTTTGACAGAGGAGTGTATGAGAGAGAAAAATTTCTTCATCACTCTTTACTCTTTAACCATCATTCTTGCATTGTTATATTAAGTTCTAATGTAATTGGGTTGTTGTCCCTATTTTTGGTTATTAAAATTTCCATAATATATTCAACAAATCGAACTTGCGAGAGAAGAAAAGGAAAGAGAGAGGATCCATTTGACAATTGGAATACAATAAGGTTGTGTAGAAGACGAGGCTAGTAGCCTCCCCATTTTGACCCGACTCATCCTCTTCATCAATCCGATCTAAATATTCGAAAAACCTTGATCGCTCTACTACGCACTTTCACGGAGATTTCTATCCTCTTACGAATCTGTGCTCACCCGGTTTATTTCCAGATCCTTCGCATTCTCTCTATCCGTATAGTCAACTGAGATTCTTAATTTTGAGGTTGTGGAAGAAAATGGTGTTACCGTTGATGAAGCTGGGCACCCTTGCGGTCAAAACCATTAGTAAGCCCTTGGCCAGTCAGCTCAAGCACCAAGCCAAGGTTCATCCCAAATTTCGACAATTTATCATCAACTTCGCTCAGGTAATTGGAATCCCTCTCTCTCCCTCTCTCCGTCTTCTTCCAGATACTCACTCATTTCTAGAATCGTTGCGTTCCTTAATCTCGGTTTTCTTAAATTTTGTATCCTCTTGCTTTCCTATTCTGATAATGGCTTCTGAGTTTCTGGAGCTCCGGAATCAAGGATTCGTGTTTTGTGCTTAGGTTAAGAATATTGTTGAAATTTAAGATTGGTGTGAACAACTTTTGCAATTTGGTTGATGATGTGACCAGAGAAACCATAGAATTACGACGCAAATGCAAAGACGGATATATGGTCATGCCACTGATGTGGAGATTCGTCCTCTGGACGAGGAAAAGGCTGTCCAGGCTGCTGTAGACCTCATTGGGGAGCTCTTTATCTTTGCGGTACTCTCTCTTTCAACTCTGCTTTCTCCTCCTTCATATTTAGTTGCATTTCATCAATTGCTGATGGTTTATGTGAAATAAGATTACTGAGGCCTTGAGAAACTGGTGTTTTTCACCTGGTAAACATGTTTAGGTGTAGCAAAACATAGAGATGGAAAAAATCTCAACTGCTTAGGTTATTTATAATGAAATGGTTAATGACTAGTTCTACAAAACCATTGTTTGTGATGCTATCCAATCAGCCACTATTGTTGTTTAGGTTGTCTTTAGCTGTACCTGCACAATCATGACTCTGCAGTTCTTGCTCTTGTTTTCATAGTAACTTGTGTCTGTTAGTACAAGGCTGATAAGTACATATGCAAGGTTATGGTTCTCACCCGATGCTTATAAGCTACTAAGTTTTTGTTTTGGTATGTCCTAGATCATTTTGGTGGTTCTCACTTGGGTTTAAGTGGGAGATGGTGTCAAAGTCAGATAAATTAAGAAATTACTGGTCTTGTAGGGTCATTCTTCCTTGCAATTCTCAATTGTTCTGTTAAAACTAATAGATTATATGAGCAGGTTGGTGGAGGCGTTGTTGTTTTTGAGGTGCAGAGAAGCTCTCGGTCAGAAGCTAGAAAAGAGGAAGCACGTAAGCAAGAATTAGAGGTACAGAGAAACACCTTTTAGGAAATAATTTGCCTCACTAGCTGATATACAGGAGTTATCTTTGTTACATACTGTCAGTTAGTACTTCAAATTAGAGTGAGATGCATAAAACGTAGCATGCGTATATGATTGAAGGAAATGGTGGTAGTGTTTTAATATTTCCAACTAAAGACTTGTAAATCGTTAAACAAAATAGGATTTAACTAGTTAAGAACCGGGGAACTTATATGTCTGTTGAAAACTTCAAATGAGACAGAATAAGAATAGAAACAACAATGTTTGAGGTTTGTGGATCTCTTGGTTTATACAGGAGTTGAGAGTAAAAGATGAAGAACTGGAAAAGCAAGTGGCGGATCTGAAGAGCAAGCTAGAGGAGCTTGAACAACTTGCTAAGGCACGCGGTCTGAGCGGTATTTTCCAGTTAAAACAGCAGCCGGGTACTTCGGGCAGTAGCGGAAAACCAGCCAAGTCAAGCTGAATCACCAAAAGTTAAACAATGCGGTAAAGATTCTTTTCTACAAGAGTGAAGAGTTTTCGGTTTCCCTCCTTCACATTCATGTAGAATGTCATCGTCATCATCAAGAACTATCTGGTTTATAACAATGGACTATAGTCAAAATTAGCTGACATATAAAAAAGTTTTGATGCTGAGGTTTTTTTTGTTCGATTTGAGGCAATGTTGGATAAGGACGAATTCATTAGGAAAGCGATCTTGAGAGCTACATCATAGCCAATCATATTTATCCATGATCTGTGTATATCTATATTTATTCAAGGTCAAAACTACAGCGACACATGAGGCGATGAGTTTTTCCTAAACAATAATGTATCTACCCTATAAGGTATACCGATTTCGTTTTAGGTTTCTTATATAACAATGGGGTGTCCAATTGGGAGGAAAATGGTGGCAAAACCGAAATTAAACTGCGTATATTTGCGTATAATTTGAAATTAATAGTTACATGATGCAACCTAATTTATCATTGGATGAAATTATACGATAGTTGTTAAAAAAAAATTACGGGAAATAGATGCTATTTTAAAGAACATGTGAAGTCTATGATATTTCAAAGAGCATGCAATCAACAAACTAAAGTTATTTATGAATGACCATATACTCTTCATCTTAAACGACAGACGAAGTGGACCTAAGATACGTTGTTATTCCACAAAAAGTTTCGGTATTCGTTTTTCAATAATATGAGAATATCTTTTGAGGGCATAGACAGGGAATAATAGGGAAAAAAATCATTTGGGTAAATGCTTAGAAATTCCTTGAAATCATCTCATCTTCTCTTATAACTAGGATCAAAATGAAAATAAAAACTCACGACAGGGGAGTTTTAATGTTTACCCCATGAGAACTTTGATATGTTTACCAATACACACAAAACTTATCCATATTTATCCATATGTTTGATTGCCCATAATTGAAGTTTAACACTTTAAATCCCCGCAATTCGAAAGTTGCCAAATTAATTGTCCACAATCCTTAATGGAGTGGTTTACTGTAGACCAAACCTTATCAAACCGTATCAGTCTCGTTTGAAACCGATTATAAACCAATTTAAGACCCGATTAAGATCCGATTACAGACCCGATTAAACCAAAAAAATGGGTATGAGATAACCCTGCACCACGAGACTCGAACCCTGATCTTCTGTGCGCATTACCGCTGGGCTAGGTAACTCATTCAAGATATTCTCAATTCTAGTTGCATTTATTATTGAAATTTCGCAGTCCACTTAAAATCTCATTTACGCAGCCTTAAAAATCCTCAAATCAAACAAACCCTAATTCTAAATCCCGAAACCCAAATTCGAACAAACACAAATTCTCAATTCTCTCTATCTTTAATTTTTCAATTATTGATTCAACATGGACGACTCTTCTGGAAGTTCGAGTGGGTCATCTAGGGGTCCCTGGGGAAGAGGAAAAGTATTTGGCATTCCAGAAAAGTGTTGGTGTGGGGAGAGAGTCGTTTCCCAAGTTGCGAGATCTGAACCGAATCCATTTCGGCGATATGACCGGTGTGGATACGCTGCAGGACTCAGAGTAAGCATTGGTTTATATGTATTGTAATATGTTTACATATTTACCATTATTTTTGTTGTTGTTGATAAAATTAGAGATTGAGTTTGTGTATGTATATATTATGTAGCTTAAAAATGATGAGCATGTGCTCAAGTGGGTTGAGCAGGCAACGATGAGTTACAACGAGTGGATCCTAAGATTGGATCTCTTGAAACAGAGTTGAATGAGATGAAAATGGAGGTGATGAAAGTAGCGCGTAGGTTGGGGACTGAAGAAGATGAGAATGAGATTAGAAACTGAGATTTCTGAGATGGTTGAGGATCGTTACAATGAAACCAAATCAAGTTTCATGAAGCTAGTTATACTTGTTCTTATCGGATGTGTGTTGATTGTTGTTGTTGGTGACATTGTTAAGGCTAGTATAGTAGAATGATTTGCTTATTTGAAGCTTATTGGTTTGATAATTGTCGTTGTTGTTTGTTGCATTGTTGAATGTATTGACTGGTTGAAGTTGTGTTTTATCCTTTTGGTCAAATAAGCACACTGCTGAAGCTTGTAAACACATAATACCATGTTTGAAATTACACCATACAAGTTTGTTAACCAAGCTGAGTTTTTCAATAACAAGTACATCATGCCAAGTTTTTCAGCACACAAAAAGTCGTTTAAATACGGGTATCATTTACACAAAAAGGACTGCACCCGTCAATACCAAGCAAATTAGCCGATTAACTACGGGTTTCTCAACAAAAACCAACCAAGACCCGCCCTAAACCCTAACACATCTTCACTGGTTCATCTACTCCGAATCATTTATCACCTGCGAAGACGGTGGCTGACTTCCACTTCCACCATCCTGAGTTTCCTACGGATTCAAAATGAGACCTCGTTTTGAAAATATGTACAATAATTAAAATACAACAATGAAGATACAAACACTTTTTGAAGAGAATACCTTATCATGGAACCTCGTGTTATGGCCTGCACGATTACATTTTGAGCAATGCATTTCCCGTTTCAACGCCTTCAATTTCTTCTTCACGGGAGACGCATTCACACATTTCTTTCTTTTTCAACCTTTCTGCTATTACACTGGCTCTCATCAGTTTCATGAACCACATTGTGACTCCCACGAGGCCAGAAACTTGTTCCTCTAAGTGGAATAATACCTCTCTCATATGTCTTCCTCCAAGTCTTTGTTTGAAACCAATGACTGACATACTCCTCAACCTTTTCCTTCTTGTTCAGAATCACTCCATGTAGACATGGGATTCCAGTGATTTCCCACTTCATGCACGTACACGTCTTCTTTTGCAGGTGCACACGATGAAAATGCCCACTGAGACCAGATTCATAGTAACCATTCGTGCTCACTTTCACCACACATTCCTTAGCATTCGCTTTCTCTTTCTCTAGAGCTTTACTCGCATATGGAGTAATGTGGCCAATCCGTTAATTAGCCTTCGCTGATCTCCTTGCTATACAGACCATTGCAAGTCTCCTTATTGTCTCAAGCATTGCAACTAATGGCTTCTCTCTTGCTTTGGTGATTGAGCTATTGAATGACTCGGTGAAGTTGTTTTCGACATCTTCCCAGTTGGGTCCAAGCTTGTGAAATGCTCTACACCAAGTCTTTGGGTAAGTTTTGATAACTTGGTCATGAACACCTTGATCATAAGCTCGAAGCTTGTTTAGATTCTATTCATAATGGACCTAATTGTAACTCCAAGCAAGATTCCAGATGAATTTCTTCATCTCTTTCTTCTGTCCATGTGTTGACTTGATATTCCCATAGATGTGCCTCACACACATTATATGCTCCATCTCAGATAACTTTAGACTAACTGCTTTCATCAATCCCTAAAACAGAACAAGAAAAGATATCAGATAATATCATGTAAAAAAAAACTTTAACATTAGTCATTAACTAACCTTTTGACGATCAGACATCAAAACAAAGCCACTTCCTTCTCCTAGACCCAAGTCAGACTTCAAATTATAAACCATTGCCAATTGTCAGTATTTTCAACAGCTACAAATGCCCATGCAATTGGATATATCTGATTGTCTCCATCTCGACCAATAGCAGACAAAACCTATCCTTTCATCTTTAACTTCATGAAACACCCATCAACTCCTAAAATTGGCCTACAAGTCTCCTTCCACGATTTTTTCAGAGCAGCAAAACAAACATAAAAACGGTAGAACACATGTTCAACTTCATCATTTCTTAAAGTCTCCACCTCCACCGTTGAACCAGGGTTTGAGACATGAATCTCATTCGCGTAATCCCTCAGACGCCTAAACTGATCTTCATACTCACTCGATATCCTTTTCAAAGCTTTTCCCCTTGCCGCTTGACATTGAAGCCTAGAGACAGCTAATTCTCATCTCGTAGCTATCTCTCTTTCAATTGTCGCAGACATGTATTTATCAGGTTCTTCTCTAATTTTATCCAGAAAAATCTTAGGTATAGCAGGCACCTTCAAGAGATCACACTCTCCATTAGGTTCGCAACTATGCTCCTCCCTAAATTTCATAATCTTCCAACTGACAGACCCGGTTCGAACTAAGCAGTAGACATACCAGAACAATCTTCACTCCCAATGTATTCATATGAGATATTGGTTTTGTCATACCTCTTTCTTGTTATGTTTCTACCGGTTCTCAATTCATAGGGGACAGCCTCTGTAAACGCTACCTCATTGTGGAATGACTGCCCGAAATATAAGCTTTTGCCGCCTCTTCTTATGACATTGTCGTCGTCCTGGTTTTGGGCTCCTTTGTTGTCTGATTCTGCGTACATATTGTGAAGAATTATCGGATCTTCTTCAACATCACCCACATCTCGCTCTACTTCATACTCGTTTCTTTCCACCGGATCTTCGTTGTCGTCATCATTAAAATACGGACCGCCGTAAACAGGAACATGAAATCCATCGACATCCTCGACGATCGCCTTAGAGATTGCAAGAAAAACGAAAAATCGGAGAGATGAGATTAGATTTTTTTTTCTGGTTTTCGCGATTTAGGGTTCTTATGATTTAGGGTTTGCTTCGAATTGGGTATTTTTAAGGCTTTCTTGAGTTGGCTTCTGATTAAATAAATGGAATTTTAATTGGGCAATAATAAATACAAGTTGTGTTAACAATATCTCGAATGAGTTACCTAGCCCAGCTGTTGCACCACACAGAAGACCAGGGTTCGAGTCTCATGGTGCAGGATTACTCTCAAACCCATTTTTTGGTTTAATCGGGTCTGTAATCGGATCTTAACCGAGTCTTAAATTGGTTTAGATTCGGTTTCAAACAAGGCTGATACGGTTTGGTGAGGTTTGGTCTACAGTAAACCACTCAATTAAGGATTGTGGGCAATTACTTTGGCAACTTTCAAATTGCAGGATTTAGAGTGTTAAACTTAAATTATGGGCAATCATACATAGGGATAAGTTATGTGTAGATTGGTAAACATGCGAGAGTTCTCATGGAGATCTAGACAGTTCTCCCCCGTAAGCCTTATCAAACTCTACATAGCAAACAATCTAATTCTATATATGGTTTGTAAAAACAAAGAAGCATTTTTGCATACAAAATCATTTATTAAACTGCAAATACCTGAAGGATATCTTATCTGAATATGAAACACCTTCGGGTCAGATAATCAACAACGCAAAATCCTCGATTACTTTTGCAGTGAAAACACTAGAAGAGATCAAAATTAGGGTGAAAATTCTGCAGGAAATTGAAAAAGAGGGATGTACGGGAAAGTACTTGGGCTTGCCTGAATTGTTTGGGAGAAGGAAGAAAGACTTTTTAGCGCTATCGTAAATAGAATCAAGCAAAAGACAATCAATTGGTTCTCAAGGAGATTGTCAAAGGCTGGGAAACTAGTAATATGATGCGTGAAGTAATTCACCTAAAACTAACTGCAAGTACACAATGTACAATTGTAGTATTTAGGTTATCGATCCTACCGAGAGCTAAGGCTAATTTGAATTATTATGATTAAGAGTCGTTCTAAGCTAAAAGTGTGTGTATGAATAAGTAAACTAATAAACAAACTAAACTAACTCAGTAGGTTGTATGAAAGACTTAAAACATTAGATCTAGGGAAATTCAACATGTAACAATGGATCACGGTTCATGCAAATGATTCTCAATCTCTAAACACGTTTATTCTTTTGCAACCCTAAGAGTGTATCATGATATTGACTTTGTTTATAGACCTAAATATAAAAAAGAATTTGGATTGTCGTTGATTATAAACAAGCATTAAAAATTCAAACTAGATCTGTTTACTATATGGATTGGGACCGGCGCAGACAGAGTGGCAAAAAAAAGACCCTTATGGTGCCCTTCTCATTGGCATTTACTCGCCATCTACCCGGCCTGTAAAAGCACTAAGTAAGCGGCGATCCAATATGAGGATCATCAAGCAAAGGACTTCACTGTCCATGTTGAGTATCACAACCCAGTCCAAGTGTGGCTTATTCGCTCGTTTCTACTTATACATCTCTCATGCTTTATCCTTTTAACAGTTACTGATAATGCTTAGTACAAACACATGTGTCAGGTACCCACATGTGCGGCTCATTATCTGCAAACGCAAGCTCAAAGCTTGCTGCAGAAAAACGACAATGTGAATAACGGTACGGAGAGTCATCCATTTTTTTCTTTATAGGATTCTAGACACCTTGGTGGAGCATGTGTCAGATAGCCAAAATGACAAGGGAAGTATGTGAAAAACACTCGATTGCATCATACTAGCCTAACACACTATGTAATTGGACTACCCGGAACCGACACGTCCAACCCAACCGGATCACCCGACCAGTCTAATCCAAATGAATCATCCGACCTAACATGTTCTACTACTCCAGGTCAGGTAGCTTCTATAAATAGAACCCTTTCTCGCAACGAGAAAGGGTTGGATATTGATTTATTTATCTCTTAGCCCAATATCTTTAAGAATTTACTCTTTGTTTTAAATTTGCTCTTATGACCTTGAATAAGTCGCATATCAGTCAACATTATTTATTTTCCGGTTCATGCTCAGTATTCACATGGTGATGCGTGAAGTTATTCACCCAAAATTAACTGTAAGTGCACAGTGTACAATTGTAGTATTTAGGTTATCAATCCCACATAGATTATGTCGAGTTTCGATTCTATTAGAATGCAATCTATCTGGTAACTAGTTGTGTAACTTATGGATTAAAAACGCTAGACTTAGGTAAATCGCGGGTAGTATGGACCATGCACGAAATTGAATGTTGCTCTACTCTTAAACACAAAAGGCAAATGTATACAATACCAAATCTCTTTGCGTATGCACTATAAATCAACCAACATATCAGAAAGGATGCTTTTCAACCTAATTAGCTAATGCATGCATTGGGAATAGATTTGATTGTTCATGATCTTCCAAGCCAAACTCTCGTTTGTACAAGGACGAGATCACCTGCTAAAAACAAGGCTCCGGGTTTAGTGTAAAATGGGTGTATGATGCAACAAACCCTAAAATTCAATATTCTAAGTGATCAAGTCAAAATATTGTATGAATTAATATTAAAGCAGAGAGTAGTCATGAATTCAGCAACAATTCGTGCACCTAATGACCCATAAAACCTTTGACAACCTAGATCTAACTAGGGAACTACTCACACATAGCAAACAAACCAACCATAATCATTAATATCAAAGGTTTGCAATATGAAAGTGAAATAAAAAGAGATCAGAGCAAAACGTGGCTCTCTCTCTATAAAACCAAGAGAACAAGGGCACAAGAAAACCTTCATACAAGAGTGCTCCCTCAAAAGAAGATCTAAGTAACTTTTTGGTGATTTTTGGTAAAGAGATGCTTGAATGCTTCAAAAGCTTGATGGAAGTCGTCTCTCTCTTTTTCCTCTGCTTAAGGTTGAATATATAGTCTCTCTAGGTCATGCATGAGTCGGCCAAGAGGTTCTAGCAATTAGGGTTTCGAAAAGAAAGCCCAAAAAAAATTTCCATATTACTAAACCGGCCTCTGAGTCGGTCGACTTCCTCTTCCAGTCGGTCGACTCGGGCTTCGGTTCATTATTCTTCATTTTAGCTCCAAATCTTCTAGATTCTTGTGAAACACCTCAGCATGTGGAATCTTCCATTTAACCTGTATAAAATACAGAAATGACTCCAAAACAGCATAAAATATCATCGTGAAAACCGGTAAAAATATCAGTACATCACATGGTAATCAATGTTGTATTTTCCACAAATTTTTCCCCTTTTACCATGTAAACACTTTCAGTTCACCGTCGAAACTAATACCGCGCAGTCAAAATTGAGACCTTTGTGCCGAACTTTACTCTTTTTTTCTATTTAGCCAAAGTTCAGACTATCCAGAACCGACCCATCAAGCCCAAACGGATAACCTGAACTAACATGTTCTACTACTCCATGCTAGGTAGCCTCTACAATGTATAATTAATACTTGGAATCAATTGGTTTTTTGTTTTTCTCCTTTTCTCTTTTCCTACGTTTTATTTCTTTTCTCTTAGGAGTGTTTCCCAAAACCCATCCTAGTCTACTGTTATCATAGTGTAACGTCTTGAAATTAGCTTGCATATACATGAAAACTCTTCCTCTTATTGATTTCTAAACCCAACACTTTTTTCCAAGAAATTTTTTTTAAAAAGCCTTTCAAATCACTCACTAGTAATAGTTGGCTTGAAAGATGTAAGTTTTAAGGTAGGAGTTAAACATTCATATTGTAAATAAGAGTGGTAAAACATCAGAAAGAAAACCGAATGTTTGAAATCCGCAAGAACGCGTTGTATATACTCATGCAAGAGCATTAATCGAATGTCTTGTAAAAACTTGTGATCCTAATGATTAAAAAAATTTAATTTCTTTTATTTTATGCATTTATTTTAATTTTGTTCGTTCTTCATCACCATGGCTTCTACAATAGCCATATGTTAGTAGTCCATTCACAATGGATCAATGAGGTTGAATAGGTTTGGATGAATTAGTGATTGGGTTGTGTTGGCTGTGCTAGAAATCAAATGAATTTATCTCTAGGATCAAAAGTTTAGGAGAATTAGAGGGACCAAATCAATTATAAATTTGACATTTCCATGCACACTAAGCATTTGTGACAAGTTTCCGGTAGAGAAAATCTCTTTTAATTATATGACCACTTGACTTAATAGAAGTTGTAGGAAACGTGATGATTATTTAAGGCTACTTTTATCCTTGTTATCAATGGACCCATTAAGTGATAAGGTAATTAATGAATGAGTTATTGCTAGAGACCATTAGGTAAACCATAACTAGAGTTTCGAGCCACTATATTAAAATTTTAATACACCAAACTTAGCACAACCCTATAAAACATTCTCAAACCCAATCAATAGCCAACTCAAATTTTCATAGGTTTTTTATAAATTGGATTATCTTCTTCGACTTTATTTATTTTGCACGCTTTCATTTCTTTTTAGATTTGGTTTATGTTTATGGCTTTCAAAAACACATAAATTTTGGTTTTCCTTGGGCTTCAGTCGAAAAATCTGACTGAATCACTCCTCGCAAACTCTAGGGAAATGATTCTCGAAATTTTTTTACGGTGCCAACCGTCGAAAATTTCTATGTTCACATGAAAACAAAGAACATTAGGATGTTGGTGGTAATGCCAGACACAAAACCGACAACATTTTCTTACAACTTGAACATGTTGAGAATTCATCTCTTTTACTCGAAGAAATACATTACCTAAAAATCACCAGCAATTTTTGAGGGGTTATCGTTATCGGAAATTTTTGATGGGTTATCTTTATCGAAAAATTTCGACAACTTTTCGACAATAAATCATTTCCGACAAAGCTTTTTGACGTCTTATTTTCTATCGGCGTTCCGGCAAAAAATTTATTTTTCGATGAGTCATAGACGGTATTTTTTGTCATAATTTGGATGGTTTTTTTTGTAGTGTTCGAAAGACTATAGTGGAAAAAAAGCTGGTTGGGATCACAGTTAAAAACAAACGTGTTAAAACTGAAACACGAGAAAAAACATGAGAAGGTAACTTATTTTTAAAATTCATTTTATACCATATTTTTTCTGGATTAAAGTACGACTAAAATTAATGTTTGCAACCTTTAAAAAATTTCAACTCCAAGAAAAAATTAAACATAATGATTTTAACCATTTCAATAGGTAAATCTCGCTATTTAAATGTTAAACAATAGTTAACATGTATTTACTCCATTATTTAATGTTGAGTCATGAGATAATCATTGGTGATGAATAGTATTTCCAGTTTTTTCTATTATATAAGATGGATAAGTTGAAAATATAATAGAGAAGTTAAACGACATTGATCTACTAAAATTAGTTTTTTAAATGTTTTATGATTATACTTAGGATATTGATACAATTGTGTTAACAATATTTAATCATATGGTTATTTCACTATTCATATATGCATCTATCATAAGTACTAGTAAACCTCATAGGTGGAGGATAAACTCTATTATTATTTTATTTTTTATATTTTTCTAAATGTTAGATTTTTTTTATAAGTTATAGGTTCTGAAAAAAAGGTTGGAAGAGACCTCTGAAAAATACAACATGAAAGAATTTATATCTCTAAACTTAGAAGAATTAGTTTCTTTAAAAAATAAGTTCAAAGTTGACCAGAAGAATATAAAATGTGAACGTATGAAAAAAGAGGCTTTGTCTCAATTGAACGCACCAAAAATCAATACTATAATAACAAAACCAAGTCTCTCCATCCTTACCATATCAGTCTTCTTGTGTTGGAAGAAATTGTCACCTCAATTAAAATTTAGATTTTAAGAACCAATCAAAATATAACATAATCACACATCAGCTTGAGTTATATAATTTTATTTTAGAAAATACATGATAATTCATGCATCCGCTTCTCCTTTCTTCGTCGTTATCTAACGTTCAAATTTCCAACTTAATTATATTTGATTTAACATCCACATTTAATTGAATCATTATTTCATTTATGTGGTTTCGACTCTTTAATCTCATGTCGTTTTACTTTTAAATATAGAGAAAGGAAATATGAATCAAAACAATAACTAAAAAGAGTACTGATGTGAACGGAGTCAATAGTCAGACTTAAGAAGGTGGTGTAAAATGAAAAATTCTCGCATCTATTTTTCTCTTTTGAAATTCTTTTAAATTTTACGTTCATAACTTTTTTATGTAACTTATTCAATAACGTAGCTGCCAAGAGAGGATAGAGAAGAGAATTGAACATCTTAAGCTCCTACCGGTGCGGAGGAGTCTTTGCCGCATAACCCATCTCCTCACAAAGATAGCCATGCTTCTCTCTAGTTATGTCTCCTCAAATAATGGCGCGTTCAAAGCTGGTGCATATCTCCAGCGTGTCTCCGCAATCTATTGTGAGCTAAAAGGCTTCCATGTTAAGCTAAAATCGTCTCTTCTCAAAGAGTCGTAGAACCCGACCCAAAAATTGGACGCACCGGATAGAGTAAAAACTTTGGGCCGGGATTTGAGGCTAAGATAAACGAGGCAAGTAGAGGAGTGCATAGACCGTTGATGATGATGAAAGTGGTGTTTTTGAAAAGGCGACGAGAACACTCAAAGTTCGAGGCAAATTTCACGGGTGTGGAAAGAAACTAAATTGAGGGGAGAAAACAATATGTTGAAGAGTGAAAGATTGATCATTTATGAGGAGAAGAAGATTGAGAAAAAAATAGATAGGTAAAGCTGGTTCCTTTGCCACCATTTTGTTGAGATTGGAGAAAATTTATTATTGGGATTTTAAAAATCTTCTAAAGATGTTACTTTGTGACAATGATGAATGAATGGAATTGAGAAATCATTTAGGTTAACTCTTTGTGACTCTTGTTAATCATTATTCTCTAACAGACGACATAAGATTAGAGTTAGAGGCTCACCTGATCTTGGGAAAAGCCTATTTCCTAGATATGTAATCAATTCTTAATCAAGTTTCAACATATTAAAAGCAGGTCACAATACTTTATGACTTGGGTAAAATAATTGGAATAAAAAACCAAACCGATTTGAATTTAGGAAATATCCGAGCAGATCTTAAAATTCTATACCCAAAGAACCGAATCGAGAACTAAAAATAGATACCTGAAATATCAAAATACAATTATATACCCAAAAAATATTATTATATTTATTTGATATAACCCAGTTACCCAATAATTACAAACATAAATCATGTTTTTCGGATTTTTTGTTTCAGTTTTCACGGGATCAGTTCAAAGTTTTAAGATATATGGATAAATTTGGGTATAATTGTTACCAAGTAATCATAAAAAATACAAAAAATGTATTTTTCTTCTTCCTAAATGGGTACTAGAATTGCGGAACCAAGTTAATCTTAACCGAAGATAACCGAACGAAACCATGTCGATTTGTTCGGTTTTAAAATAGAATTCTAGAACTGAAAAAACATAAAACGGAATAAACCAAACCGAACGCCTATGCCTACTCTAGACCTTGCAATAATGAAATATAAATTAGAAATGTATATATAAAAAAAAGTATATGAATATAATCCGCACGTAGAGCGGGTAATTACCTAGTCTTAAGTAAAATCAAAAGAAGAAAACATATATAAAATAAGATCTATTAAATCTATTGTCCCTTTTTTTTTCCTTTAAAATGATCAAAATATGAAAAAAATTATAACTGAAGGAAATAATGTCCTTTTTTTTCCTTTTGAAATCAAGTTCTTATAATAAAATTAAGTTATGCTCTTGTAATATTCCATTGGAATTTATGATTATGTGGTGTTATTGAAGTTTTGGAGGGTACATTATTTTCAAGGGTAATATTATAGTTTATGTAGACAATGATTGTCTGGTTGGAAAATGAATTTCTAATATAGCTAACTAGACAGTATAAATTGTTTTAAATGAGGTGTCACATTGCGAGATTCATGAAGTATCTCTCAAAGAAGCTGCTCATATCAAAGAATGGTATATTGTAACTGTATTATTTATTTTTACAATGAAAATATCATAATACTTGGTATATTTTATTTTTATAAGGACCTTGTTCACGCGTACGAATTGTAGTGATTTCCGTCCATGAAAACATGATTCCATCTATCTCTTCATTTTATCTTCAATAATTATGAATATTTTCCGACTCTGAGTGGTTTCAATCGTATTACTGCTTTTTTAATTCGTAGATATATTATAATTAACCCAAGATTTGACTTTCTTTTTGTTTATACTTTTGTTGTTTAACTTTTTGAACTTTTGAGATCGTAATATATAGTGTGTATTTGTTGTATATTTATGTTTGTTTGCATCATGAATATGTTGTTTTTATATATTTTGAAAGTACGGTTATATATATATATACTTCTCTCATGAATAAATTTTAGTTTCAGGAGTTAATTCTTTCTTTTTTTCTTTCTGAAATGAAAATTTCATGTAATCATAATTTTTTTGTTTTATTTAAATATATAAAAATATGGGATTAGTGAAATGTTGATAGATGCACACAATACTGGAAAAAATATTTGTTATTAAATTATTATAAATTTGGATATCTAATATTATTTTTGTTTTATTATCTTTTATCTATCAATGAGCACAACCTTTCAACTTCTTGCGTCATATTTATTAACATTATAATTTCCACCTCTTTTCACTTGAAAAACCTATAAACTATTTTTCCCATAAAGAATAGTAAGAATGACGAAATACTCTACGTTGAAAGAAATCAATGACAAACAATTTGACCGACATGTGGATGTCAAAGTCATAAGTATTCGGGAAACTTCTTTTCCCATGTTTGGAAATCACTACTTCTTGATTTTAGGAGACGAAAAGGTAATTTTTTCTTAATTCACTAATTCTTTTTTTAAAATCTTTTTACGTGATGTTTTCTTGTTTTTAAACTATTAGGGGTATATAATAGAGTTTCAAATTCCATTTGAAGACAAACACACAAGTTCTCCGATATCATTTATCAAGAGGGCGAATAGTTTGAGCTTACAACACAAGAACTTCTTATTGGTTTTCTATTAAAAATCATGAGTGAGTTATTAAAAATATATATCTTTTTAATTAAATCTTCTCCATCGATGATAAAAATTATAAAAAAATAGAATAATTCGAAGTTTTATATCATAAATATTAGTGGTAATGATATCGAGTGTGTGGCTAAAGGGATGCTTGCTTATCATTTTGAAAGAAAATGACACCATCAAATTATAGGTCAAATTGTTGTTGTCTTAAAGTTTTGAAAAATCATCCGTATTTTTGGAAAACGAAACTTCTCTTTGGATATAATACATTCACCACATATTATAGACTAAATGATTTATAAATTA
This sequence comes from Euclidium syriacum, assembly GCA_900116095.1. NCBI lineage: Eukaryota > Viridiplantae > Streptophyta > Magnoliopsida > Brassicales > Brassicaceae > Euclidium > Euclidium syriacum. The sequence goes on from FPAK01000004.1 coordinate 3,491,988, forward strand.
TTTGTAGGTATCACCATGTATTTTTGGTATAACTATTTGTTATCGTAAGAGGGATTGTCGAACATTAGATTTGATAAAGCAAGGATTGAGATTAGCAATGGATCTCAAAGGTAATATTAAAACTCATAAATTTTATATATCTATAATTCTATATATTGATTTCAGTTTTATCTTATTAACAATCTTTATATTCAATTACTATTGTCACAAATTTTCTTGTGTTGAATCTTAAATGTTTTTCGACTACCTGAGTATTTTATAAATGTGTAGATGCAAGGTGAATTTAATATTTTAACTCAATTTTATGTTAATGGTTTCTATATTGTGATTATTATTTCTATTTACTTATTACTTAACATTCGTATATGAGCATATATCAGTTTCACAACATACACATCCGAAATTACCTGAATCAAAGCAACAATATATCGAAATTTTTTCGAAGCCTGCACATGACATACACCATATAAACATCCGGATCAACAACAAATTGTACCTTCATTATATCTGAATCAAATATACACATCCGAATTTACCACAAGGTGAGCTACATATCGAAATTGTTTTCACCCCGCACATATCGTGTGACCCCACCAGCTAGTATATATATAATATCAAATCAACATTAGTTTTTTTTTTTTTCCCTTTGAACAAATTTTTAGTTCTAATTTAAGAAAACTGATTTGTCTAACATATTTATATTTGATCTATTGTTATTTGCATCACTTAGCATATTTTTAACATAATCAGTTTAGTGTTTAAAAAATTGTGTTTTTTATATATTTTAAACATATACAAAAAATACATTTTTAATAAAAAATTTGAAATGTTATTAACCTTTTAATCAATACAACAAGAAAAAAACATAATAAGTATTTCAAACATTTTTTTTAATTCTACTAAAGGTAATATAAATATGTAAATCAGTTGAATGATTTCAAATGTCTAAATATGAAGCTATTCAATAGTTTTGACTAAAAGTTGTTTGTTTTCCCACATCCCTCGAGTATCCAGTCTTGAGATTAGGAATGGGCCTTCGAATGGACTCTTTTTTCCTAGAAACGGGGCAAAACTGCTTTGTGTGAGTCTAGACCGTTTTTGAGTCCACCATGTGGTGAATAATAAGCATTCAAGGGTTAACATCTTTTAAAATCGGGGACGGGCGATGTTGAATTCAGGTCGTGCTAAACTAGTCTTGAGAGCGAGATTTGGTCCACAAGGGAGCAAATCTCTTTTCAAAACATTAGCTTAGTGAAGTGTGTGTTTCTCAAAGATTCGTGGATGTGCAAGTCATAAAAAGAAGATGAAGAGAGACCACGAGATAGAAGTCGGGAATCGAAAAATGAACTCGATAAATAGAAAAGAAAGGGGATATGTTGACTCCACGCCAGAAACAAAAGGTGGTATGCATGGTACTCTTTTGTTTTTATAGAGTTGTTTTGATGGAAGAGAGGTAAAAGAAGAACATTTGGTGGATTTTGGTGAGGTTTGACTAGAAAATGGTTCGAATTAGAAGAAGAGCGCTCCGGAGAGACGAAAATAAATTATGGTTTAGGAATGGTAACCTAAGTTAATGAGGAGCACACAAATTATTTAAGGGTATGCTTCTTCTTTTCTTAATACTTTTAAGAATATTGCATCATCATCATCACATATATTTGATACTATCCTATTACAAATGATAATCTACCTACAAATTTTTATAGATGGTTTCACGATGGCAGTTCTCCCCACATCCCAAATATCTACGATGAACGGTTATACCTACACCACATCACATTAAACATCCTTATCTTTGATATTAACGTCCTATGTAAGAAGAGGCAGAGTAAACTAGTCATTTTTATTTTATTTTCTGCGGAATCAACATAATATCGTCGATACTACCTCTGATATTGGATCTTGGTTGGAGTTGTAAATATGTCTCATGTTTGACCTATCGTTTAAGTGTCATTCAATTTATTTCTTAGAAAAATTAGAAGAGTTTTTTTCTTGAACTTGCATCTTAAAATAACACTATATGAATAAGGGAGCATCTCTCATTACTAGGAGTATCATAAGATCGGATTAATCACAATCTTATGTTGCATCATGCCATCCTTCATGGTTACACCAACTTTTTTGAAGACGAGAAAAGGAGAATCTAGTTATGGTTTATGGCTTGTTACACCAACTTTTTTGAAGACGAGAAAAGGAGAATCTAGTTATGGTTTATGGCTTGCCTTTTGATGAGATTGTTTTAGATTGATTTACATTGTAACCTCATTTCAATAAAAGTATCTTTTAGTGAAAAAAAGGTAGGAATAAACAGCATAACAACACAAGTGGCAATTCCTCGAATTTAGGCTCATAAAGAAAAAAGAAAAAAAAAAAAGTGGAGGCCGAGATAAGAAGAGAAGCGAGGAACGTTTTCTGTAATTCTTTTTTTATTTGTGCTAGACTATTTATTTTGATTCTCCTACACTTTCCTCATTACTCATTTCCCATAGAAAAGATTTTCTCTGCCTCTGCTGTTGCTACAGCTACGATAAGGTGTGTTCGATTATCTTCTCCCGAATTCCTCTCGCGTCAGGATCGAGCTATTCTTGTGGCATGCTCGATCTGTTGTTTCGTTTACTGTCTGTGCATGATTGATTTTGTATTAAGTATGCTGCTTCCGCTGGTGGTTTAGTTATATTTGAAGGAAAAACGGCGATCCAAACAGTTGTGATCCTTGTTCCGTTTTGATTTCTCAGCCCTAATATTCGTTTAGCTGGTGTTAATAGAGTAAAGGGCTAATCTATCTGGAAATTTTGCTCATCTTTTTTGGGTTAAAAATAATATCTAGGGTTTTTGGTTGTTTGTCTTGTTGTCTGCCATTGGGAAAGATTCCAAATTGTTATCTTTAATTCGTTTTTTGTTGATCGTTTGTTGTTTTGGTCCGATAGTTTTGTACAGAATCTGTGTGTTGTGGAGGGAATTTCTTATGACGGGGAAGCGAACTAAGACAAACTGCAGATCTGCTTCTCACAAGCTGTTCAAGGATAAGGCGAAGAACCGCGTTGATGATTTGCAAGGGATGCTGTTGGATCTCCAATTTGCAAGGAAAGAGAGCAGGAGCAGTGATGTGACACTCCTCGAGGAACAAGTTAATCAGATGCTTCGTGAGTGGAAATCAGAGCTCAACGAGCCATCTCCAGCTTCATCCTTGCAACAAGTATAGTGTTTTCTTCTTCTTTTTTGCATATTGTTGTAACTTTGGCATGTTTTGTGATTTTCTGGTCTCGGTCTTAACAGGGTGGTACTCTGGGGTCCTTCTCATCAGACATTTGTCGGCTGCTGCAGCTCTGTGATGAGGAAGATGATGCAACCAGCAAATTAGCTGCTCCCAAGCCTGAGCCTACTGATCAGAATCTCGGTGCTGTTTTCCAAAAGGTGACTTACCATTTTCTTTGTTTTGTTTACTGGTGTTTGTGTTTTTAATACTGAGACCTAGGTGAAATTTTTGTCAGGGATACAACAATTTGGTTCAGGGAAAGTCAGAAGAGGATTTCCCATTGGTTGACAACAAGTTCAATCATTTGGAATATCCTCAGCACTATGATCTGCAACAAGAGTTTGAACCAAACTTCAATGGTGGTGGTTTCAACGATCCTTTACATATCTCAACTTTCATACCGACCATCTGTCCTCCACCCTCTGCGTTCTTGGGTCCAAAATGTGCTCTTTGGGATTGCCCAAGGCCTGCTCAAGGTTTCGACTGGTTCCAGGATTACTGCAGCAGCTTCCACGCAGCTCTGGCTTTCAATGAAGGCCCACCAGGTATGAATCCCGTTGTGCGTCCGGGAGGCATTGGCCTTAAAGACGGTCTGCTTTTTGCTGCTCTTAGCGCTAAGGCTGGAGGGAAAGATGTCGGTATTCCCGAATGCGAAGGAGCTGCTACTGCTAAATCTCCATGGAATGCCCCAGGTAAGCTCTATCTTTTTTTCTTTCTGTTTAAATTCCATGGAGTATGTATATGCTGATTATATACTCAAATCTTTATTTTGTGGTGTGTGATTGTAGAGCTCTTTGATCTCACGGTTCTAGAGAGTGAGACACTAAGGGAGTGGCTATTCTTTGACAAACCAAGGAGAGCCTTTGAGAGCGGAAACAGAAAGCAAAGATCTTTACCAGATTACAATGGCCGCGGTTGGCATGAGTCACGTAAACAGATCATGAACGAGTTTGGAGGGCTGAAGAGATCTTACTACATGGATCCACAGCCTCTGCACCATTTCGAATGGCATCTTTATGAATACGAGATGAACAAGTGCGATGCTTGTGCCTTGTACAGGCTCGAGCTCAAGCTCGTCGAAGGGAAGAAGAATTCAAAAGGCAAAGTTTCAAACGACTCCGTTGCTGATCTCCAGAAGCAGATGGGAAGACTCACAGCTGAGTTCCCTCCCGAAAACAACAACAACAATAACAAACGCTGCATCAAAGGAAAACCAAAAGTGAACACAAAGGTGGTCACAGGGAACGCTCAGAACACAGTAGAGCAGGCCAACGATTACGGAGTAGGTGAAGAGTCTAACTATCTGGTGGGAAATCTCAGCGACTATTATATCACCTGACAAGATGATAATGAAAAGAAAAAAGCCTCTACATATCGTAGGCAGGTAAATTATTATTTTATCGTTCCATGAAGAAGATTATGTACATATATAACAAGAAGGTGATGAAGAAGACAATCGTCCTGTCTTCTTAACCAACCAAAAAAATCAAAGGCAGGAAAAGTGAGAAGGAGACTGCTTTTTACGATTCAGTCTATGTAGTTGAAGGCGTATTTACTTTATGTATTTTATTTTGATGCATTTTTGCAACACTTGTTTCTGCGTTGAGATGCAGCTGACAACAAATTATGTAACAACCGATGAGTAATACGGTTCTGGTTATCGTTAACGTTCTTATATAAGCTATCAGGTTATTTAGCAAAAAATTGTCCGTACTTGCTTGCCTATGGCAATAAAGGTCTGACCAATGCAAAAGGACGATCTGAAGTCACAGACATTAACAGTTCTAAAACAACTACTTTTGTCGGAGGCTGACGACTCTTGAGACCAGGCTCGATCAGACCTGCAACACAAACAAGTTATGGTTAAACAAACTTTTAAGGATAAGAATAGGCATTGAAATTGAAGAATAAAAAATGGAGTTATACCAGGAGAGAGCTTTCTTCGGCTGTAAAGTTCTTTAGCTAGAGGATTAGCAGCCCAGTGGTTTACAGCTACCCGACTCATCGGTTGGAACCCTATAATTCTGCCTTCAGATGATAGCACCACCTGCCCAAGAAATCAGCAAACGTGAATTAGTATATTATTAGCCCACTTCATGAATTTCATTCACTGGAATTACCTGGTAGGTAGCGATATTTAGCGCAGATGCCTTTGCGTCTTCATTCAGTTTCTCCAGAAGAGAAGAGCTTTTAACTATTTGCTCTTCAACAGGCTCAGCTCTTCTAGTTTCTTTCAAGTAATCAGGTACTTCCCCTATCCAGGCTCCTGTGCTGCTTTCCAGGGTTATCTCTCCTCCCCAACCATAAGCATCCTTGAGCTTGTTGATCACTAATCCGCAGAATGAATCCAACTACTCATTTTATGTGCCAAAACTTTAGTTTTCCATAGAAACGGAGCAAGTGGCATATAAAGACACCAAACTAGACATGGTTTATAAACACAGGTGTTTAGGTAATGCATACCACGGAGGAATCTGAAGACTGATGAGATAACAATTCGCTCTCTGACCATAAACTATGTTGGTGTTTTCCAGAATACTTTCTCTCCCTTTGCTGAGGAAAACAAAACTGAGCCCCAGCACCCACCGCAACAAGAAGAATTCCACTGGCCATGGTGACAGATATCATTTTCAACAAAGACAATCCTCTCTGTCAATAGAGCACAATCAAACCAAAAAAAAAAAAAATACTTAACAGAAGCCAAAAAATAAGCGTATGTCATCTCAAACACAGTGCTACAAACTCTAATAGAAAACAATAGACTGAAAATAATCATGGAATACCAATTAATTACAGTTACCAAAACATCATTTTTGACTAAAGATTGACTAAAGTTCGATAGTCCAATACCTTTTCATTGGGTAAGTTTGTATAGTTTCCAGAATAATCACATGGTAGCTCTTTCCTAGGCAATGTGTAAGTATCTTCAAAGTAGATATCCAACGCTTCAGCCAATCCAACCTAAAGAGTGGAAACAAACACCTTAATAACCATGAAGAACTTAGTATGCAGCAGTACAAGAAAATTCTATCGCACCAGAGTTCCCATGTTTGGTCTTATCTTACACCTTGCTAGCTTTAATTCCCTAACAGTCTATCTATTGGTGTCTGTATAGGGAAAAGAAATGGCTACTCTTACGATGGATTGATTCTACATTGTCTAAGACGACCTCTCCTTCAATTTTGAACTATATCCATGCCTTAGACAAAGCATCAAGTACAAAAGCCTAGATGGGTAGGGAACGGAAAGAAGGGGAAAAAGTGAATACCATTTGGGAGTGAGTTAGAAGAACCTCCCACTTATTCTCGCTGGACTTTCTCCAGCCTTCAAGCTTTAGGTCCCCAAGTATTCTAGTATCAAGTTCTAGTCGATATGCAGGTAAATACTCGCTTGCCCAATTACTAAACCCAGGGACACCAATTTTATCCAACTTAGAATTAACAGGCAAGTTCCACCACCGACTTCTTTGCCTTGTGTCTGTAATTTTGAAATCTTCCTTCCTCGATTGATAATACTCAAGCAAGTGGTTGGTATCCTCATCAAATACCTTATGCAGGACAACCGAGGAGTCTCTTGATGCAATCCTCTTGTGCATGTTCAACCACTTGAGAAAAGGAATTTTTGCTTTTCCCAGATAATCATGGAGGAAATGCTTCTCAGTGGTTTGAAGAGCTGAGATGCATAAAACTTCTGCAATAACAGATATAACCCGTTCATCTGATGAGCTAAGAGTGAAGGATGTAGAAACCTGCGGAAAAGAAAACTCAACCTATCAGTAACTATTCAATTTTCCACTTGCAGGTATCATAAAGGCGAAGTTAACCTCTCGCGGATTTTCGTAATCTCCCATTTCTCTTTCAGCTCCAGGTCCAAATAACACCAGCTTGAAGTTCCACAGATTTCGCAAAACAACTTGCCTAAAAGTCATGGCGAGTATGTTCTCTGACAAATCTCCGCTGGAAAGATCCTTGGAGAGAGACCTCCGCAGTCTTTTTGCCCGCTCTTTGACTTTCTGAGTCGGCAAGAACTGCCCAAACAAAAAGAACAAGTTTTAATCCTGAAATTCGGAATCAGAATTCTCATGGTTGTCTTAGAAAAACTGACCAATCTGGTTGAGAGAGTAGCCTTAGGGTCGGAGCCTCCAGGGAAAACAGTCTCGACCACCATGACAGGGACATTTTCTCGAAGGTGGTCATCGGCGGCTTCACCACCGTCGGCTGCAGCAGCGGTTAAAGCCTGATCAAAACCTACTGTGCCTAGAAGGCTTAGCCGAGCTGAGTTGTTCTCATAGGTCCGTACGCATGGAAGTGCCTTGCCATCGGATTCCACGACAAAACGGAGAATGTCTTCCTCCGCAGAAGGATTCCGTGAATTGCAGCGTATGGAGGACACGGAACTTGTCCGTCGAGGAATTAATGGAATAGATGTGAAATTTCGGGAAGGGAAGAGAAGAGACAAAGCAGTAGAAACGGAAGCCATACCGTCTCCGATAAAACCAGCAAAACTTTAAACCCTAAGGAAACAGCCTAGACGGCACCGTTCTGCGAAAGCTTCCCAAAATTAATTAAAAAGAAAACGGACTCGGACGGAGACGAAGACTAGAATGTGGGAGAAAAGCCAAAACCCCGATAACAACGCCACGCCGTCGTCGGAGATCCGAACCCGTTTGAACTATTCGGGTCAGAGTATATCAGTTTTAAATTTTGTTCAATTTTTAATGCGACATTCTCAAATAGCTCACAGATCCTTGATTCGTACTATAAAACTAGGTTTTGCTTGATTCAAAAGAGATTGAATCTGTTTTGTTGCTTATTGAGATGATAAAACTTAAAATTCCAAGAATGTATACAAATTTGCAGAAATTAGTGAAAATGTTGATGTTGAAAAATGGAATACAAGAAAAGAGAGGTTTAAGCAGAGCAGCAACCGGGTTTTTTAACGGCGGAGATATCATCTCGGCTTCCGACATTAATCATCTGTCCTTTAGGCAAAGCAGTGGTTGGATCATCTCCAGCTTCCAGAGCCTTCCTGCTAACGACTCTGTAGATCTGAGTAAGGACTTCGGTGAAGGCATTATCCACATTCACAGCTTCAAGAGCAGAAGTCTCCATGAAGAAAGTATTCTCTCTCTCTGCAAAGGCCTTAGCCTCTTCCGTCGATATAGCTCGAAGATGACGAAGATCAGCTTTGTTCCCCACAAGCATTATCACAATGTTTGCGTCCGTGTGGTCTCTTAGCTCCTTTAGCCATCTCTCTACGTTCTCGAACGTCACGTGACGTGTCACGTCGTATACTAGCAACGCACCTACCGCTCCTCTGTAATATGCGCTCGTGATCGCTCGATACCTTATTTCATTTCCATTATTAGATTTACTAAGCAAATATTTCTAATATAATTGTTGAGGGTATTCGTTTTTAACCTTTCTTGGCCGGCGGTATCCCAGATTTGAGCCTTGACGATCTTGTCGTCGCATTGAATGCTACGTGTGGCGAATTCAACACCGATGGTGGCACGCGAGTCGTGGCTGAAGTCGTTTCTTGTGAAACGAGATAACAGATTCGATTTTCCGACGCCGGAGTCTCCGGTTAACACCACCTTGAAGAGGTAATCATAATCGTCTTCTGCTCTATATGCTCCCATCTCTCTCACCTTATTCTCTTTATGAAGTTCTTCTTTAGACCTATTCTATTCAAGTGTTTGGCTTGTTCCAGGAGCCAGGGGGATAATGACAATTCTCAATTTGCGTTTTCTTTGTTCAAAATACTTACTTTTATTATCTCTGTTTTTTTCTTGGTTTTTAACGTTTTCTAAATTGGAGCAGAGGACACCAATTTATGTTTTGTATTTGTGCAGACAGCGAGAGGAACCAGAAATTCAAGGAATCTCCTCTACTTTTTTCTTTTATTAATATTAATGATCGGATATTAACAAAACATGATTAGTTCTAATTAAGTCATATGCCTAAACGAGACATGTTGACAATGGTAAATGGATACTAACCTACTGTCAAAATCTGTAAAATACTTTCATACACCTGTTTTCCCAATGTTTTCTTTTTCTTATTATTGCCATAATCGATTATTTATATTGTCTGCATCATCATCAAACCAAAAATAAAAAATTAGTGCTAACATAAGAGAAAACTGTGTGTCGTTCGTGTCTAGCTTGACATGCTAACGGATCCACTATGACATTTACTCTTTGTTAACCAATCGAAAGCAGGAATTGTGTAGGGGCCCTCGAGTAAGTCTAAGGCGATCCATCGATACGCAGACTCGGTCAAATGAAAACCGTCCCAATGCACATACTTAGAAGGGTCAGTACAACAATCCACTCCTTTAGTCCCGCACTGACTAACACTGTTGTAATTGTACGGACCTCCAGAACCACAGCAAGCAGACAAGGGTTTGTTCATGAACCCTGACCACACCACGAGAAACAATCTATATGAAATTGGTTGATAAGTTCGTCAACGGAAGAAATAAAAGGCGGGTTTAGGCTCTAACCGAATTTGGTAGGTTCTTGGAAAATACGTAACACAGAGTTGTAGTAGTCAGCGTATAGCAATGTAACATGAGGGTAGAGTTTTTGGAGTCTGTTGAGTTCTGCCTGAAGCTCCTTGTTGTGATATTCTATAAACTCGTTTAACCATTTCAAACATCCTGTTAAAGTATCGTATTCTTCTTTGTTCGATGTCTGATAATACTTTGTTAAAAACGATGTCCAGCATCCGATTGGGAGTCCCGAAGGCACCAGAATAGTTCTGCCTCCCATACCCACCAACTCCTATATGGAGATCAAGATTTTTTATTATGGAGATCAAAAAGTGGATTAAGAGTTTCTGAGAGAGTCTTCACCGTAATTACAGAAGAAATAGCAGTGGTCACTAACGGAACCAGCTCTTTTGTCTCATCAGTGCTTTTCCCAACCAAGAAGGCATAGTTATAATCGTTGCCTCCAATCTCTCCGATGATAAACAAAGCATTGCTAATCATCTCTCTGCATTCTACAAGAAACCATTACAAGTGAGATTGTATCATTTACATCTCCAGAGTTTGATCTTCAATATACCTACCTGCAAGTGAACTACATAGACTTCGTAAACTCTTCTTGAAGCTCTTAAGCTGAACTTTCAAGCTAACGTTGGTGTGAGCATAATGAATTCCTTTGCTCTCAAGTAAGGCATGTTCCAATGCGGTGGCTCCTGCTACAGCGAAATTAACTCCTTTCTCAAAGCTTCCATTAGGAGATCCAAAGTAAGGAGGCAGATAAGGAAGTTCCAAGAACTCAGCTGTAAACAGCGCCCAAAACAGATAAAGAACACAAAGATGAAAGACAATTTCATAGTCAATGATATAGATAAAAAGGACAAGTACCGATGAAGTCGATGATGAGGCGGCCATTGGAGAAACGACCTGTGGGGCGGTGGAAGAAAGTCTCTCCGTACGGAGGAAAAGCAGCCTGCGGGAGATTGTTGGGATCTGAAAGATGGAGCAAGTTTCCTGTGTCTGTAATCGAATCGCCAAAGCTGATGATCGAATTGAAATTCTGACACTGTTGTTCTGAGCTTACGACTGTGGTTATTATCAAAGTAATTAGAAAGAAGGTCTCGAGATGAGAAATTGGAGACGCCATGGAACAAATTGGAAAGGGTAGTTGCAGTAGTGGCCATTGTTGGGATTTGATTTGAAGCTTGAGGATAACTGCTTGTCCCCCTGTCCCCGTCTAGTCATTAATTCATTTCAGACAGTAACAACGTTCACGATGGCTACAGTATGTTCTTTTTAAAGAAACTAACCTGCACGGTTATATTTTTAACAAATTACTTGAGTTAAAAATCTGTGGATTATTTTTAGTGGTGACGAAAGGTTGGAGAGTTTTTTAAAATATCCTGGTTTTTTAAAAGAAAATTTATGGATTAATGAAAAAGTTTTATATCATACATTATGTTTATATATTTTATAAACATTTCTTTTACGTTTTTTCTACCAACATTTAACTATATATCTTTAACAAAAAAACAAAACATTTAACTATATACTCTCTTTCTTCCATTGGATAATATTTCTAAATTTAAACAATTTTTTGCACAAACAAATCATTTTATAATTAATCATAAATAAATCAACCAATAAGAAAAAAACACTGTACAACATAAATAGTCATAAAGCATTAATTTAATCTAAATTTGCATCAAAATTAAGAAACTTTTATAAAAAGAATTAAAAAGGTTCTAAAACATATAATGGAACAGAAAATTAAATACAGACATCATACTTTTAAAATATGAAAAAGTTCAAATTCATGCAATCTGGCATTTGTTAGATGTGAAAAAAAGCAAATTGGGTTATTAAACTCACCATGATAATCATCATTTCCATTTTTTAAGCTTTCTTAATCACCATCCCATAATTTAATTTATTAAATTTTTATCTTCACCAAAAGAAATTTCAAACCAGAACAAAAACATTGGGTTTAATATTTCATAGGCCGAATAGTCCAAATTATACATCCCTAGGCCGAATGAGTTTAAAATGTTGTGCTTGTGATTATCAAACTAAAGTTGCAATATTATTTTCAAGTTAAAGAATAGAGACGGAGATACAATATAATTGTTAATTATTCAGTCATCTGTTACAACGAAAACATGCGAAAATTTTAAATGAATATTTTAGGTCAACCACTAGCAAAATCTATATACAGGGTCAGATGAAAAGGAATAATAGAAAAAGGATTGGTATGGTGGGTTAGAAGAATTTTGCACAACCACCCACCTCATCAACAACAACAAATCTGGTGTATATGGTTTAAGCCAAACTAAACCATATAGAGAGAAGCCACGTACTCCACAAGAGAGGTTCACCCAACTCAACCCAACCAGAGCCGTAACTGAATTACCCCTTGAACTCACACATATATATATACACACACAAATGCAGTATTTTGAAATCGTAAAAACATGTCTTGCGCAGGAGATGTTGTGGTGGGTGTGGAGGAAGGATTGTTTCTCCTACCTTCAGACCTCTTTAGTGAGATCTTTCTTCCACTTCCACAGAGTTATATAGGAGACAGGTGGTATGATCGGAAGCCAAGAATGTGGTATGCGGTACACCACCGTTCCACGGAGAGGCCAAGCGATGCGGGTGTAGGACGAGTTAAGCCACGTGGCACTGGCGTGTTTCTTCCGGAGAGACCGGCGACTAGCATTCAAGAGAAGAAGACATGCCCTATCATCTCCTCTCGTTCCAGACAAATCTTTCTTCCTAAGGATTGGGCTTATTAGCTACTATATTAGCATTTACTTATTTACTTGTTGACTATTGTTACCAGGCTGAAACAAATAATAAGCTTCATTGTTCGACTCTAGAGTTGGCTATATATAATATATATTATCAAATTTGTTCGCTTAATCTCTTAGTTGGCTTTTTGCCTACAAGGCAACAAAATAAACATAACTTTACTTTAAATTTGTCCAGGATACAAATATTTAACACAAGTCTCACAGTGAAAAATTGAGTGTTTGAATTTTTCTCCAAATCCAAGATTGAGGGTGATGCTTCCCTAGAATCCATAACCAGCCAACTTTTTTTCTGAATCATAATTGAGCATCCAACTCAGAAAAGAAGGCCAGACAAAATCAAATTCAATTTTATAGACTGACCTAGATCATGACGAGATAGAAACCCTCCAATTGTCTCCTGATTAACACAAGATTCATGGAGCTCCAGGCTCCAACATATATATACAAGCAAGTAGCCTAGTTCTGCATTCACTAGTACACAGAATCAGTTGAATGGAGTTTTTTATTGTCTTGTTATATGTTCGTTAAGGCATACAAGTATGTTTTTGTACCATTCTAGGGTACTTAAACTTAGGGCACTGCTCGATGAAACCAGGTGGTCTTTGATATGTGACAGATGCAGCTCTGATTAAAATCCCGGCAGTTAAACCCCATATCGTATAATCTTTATCTCCTGTTCTGTACTCAAAGTAGTGGATCAAATACTTTTCCCCCATCCATTCTCTCTCTTCAGATCTCCGGTTCTCATCCTAAAGAGTTCACAATCAGTGATGCTGAAAACACACAACAACTATATAGCTTCAAGTAACTTGATATATAAGAAAAACAAGACAAACCTTAAGGAACATTTCCAAAGGTGCATCAAACACAGCTTCCACTTCCGCAGGATTTGGTCTCGGATTGAATGTCTTTTTGTCCTTCAAGATTCCTATCACAGGAATTACTCTAAGGAGATGCTGTAAGAAGGAAGTTCAAGAATCAGAGCTATCTAGAGGAACTGACAACTCATACAAGGAGAGGTGGGAGCATATTTTTGGTACCTTGGAGAGAAATGGTTCGAGACAAGTGACAACATCAACAAGGGAAGGGTCCAATCCAATCTCTTCCTCGGCCTCTCTGGTTGCAGTCATCCCATCGTCTTTGTCACCCTCTTCCGATTTACCACCTGGCAGTGAAACTTCTCCTGAAACCAAAATACACCCCATTAAGCCTATCCTGAGCACTGACTTGATTCCCACAAAACACACTCTGCTACAGAAAGTAAAATCCTCTCTAATCTTATGTGATTTGGGCCTTAAGAGCAAAAGGATCAGATCCTATTAGAGGAAAAATACAAACCCGAGTGAGTAGATAATCTGGAAGACCTCTTAGTGAGGATGACGCGCAAATCTCCGTCGTCTCCTTCGAAGATACAGATCAGGACAGCCGCTCTCTTCGGTCTGAACCTCTCGGGGTCTTTTGGAAAGTCAGCCATAGATTCCTGAAATCCAACCTGCGAAACCACTTTCCCGGCGCTCCCCTGATCTGCTTGCATCTCCTCCGCGTCGTCGAACGATGAAGAAGGAGGCGGCTTATACCCGCGCAGTTGCTGGGCCAAGGCGGCGAGTCGAGAAGACCCACCGAAAGCGGAAGTCGCCGTCACCGCAGGCTCCATGAAAAAGGTTGTGCGTGCAATTGCGGGTAGCCTACGATAGAGAAAAAACATCAATTCGACTGTCGAATGGATTCTATGTAATCATCATACCATCCCCAACCCGATTTTTAAAACGAAAGAGTGGAAAGTTAGAATTTTTTTTTTTTTTTTTGGTTGTTGTTGTCATGTTAAAGATTTCATTCAAAATGTTTAGGAAGCTCTTCTTAGATCCGAGTTCAAAGATAGTAGCATGTCTTTTGCTAACCTATCTGCAATAGCGTTTTCCTTCCTAGTTACATGGTCGAAACTGATAAAGTCGAAAAACCCATAAATTTTTCAATGTATTTAAGAATCTCATGAACTTTCGTGAAATGTCTTCATATTGATTGTTCTAATCATGATAATCGAGTCGGATCTGCATCTTACTATCTTGATATTTCGCCTTTTGCACTGCTGTAGTTCAACTCTCATTGCAGCAACTTCCTCAACCAAAGCTGATCCTATATGCTCTCCTAGCTTTGAGTATATGCATATCTCTTCCCCCTCCTCGTGCTTTACACCCATCCAAGCCTAACTCTTTCTGTCGCTTGGTCCCAAGCCGCGTCAGTGAACATCGTAATGGTAGCTCTATTCCTGTCTCGTGGATAGTCCTTCTTTATAGCAGTTTTCTCCTTGACATTTTGCTCATGCGCTTGGATCCATTCCCTGGCATCTGCCATAGTACTCGATAGGATCTGGTTATCTGATGTGTCTCGATTCTCGAACACCTTCCTGTTCCTAGCATTCCATACATGCTAGCACAACTAAACGAATAGTGTGTCTCCCTGGCTGCCCACCGGTGGAAGGCAAATCATGTTCTTTGCCGATTTTATCATTGCCTTAATACTAACTTCTTGGCTCGTATTAAACATGTTTAGGAAGGAGGCTTTCTCTCATACACATTTTGCAAAGGGGCACGAGAACATAGTGTGATAGTTAGATTCACTTCCACCAGATATTTTACAATCATCCGATTGTAGTACCTTGTGCTTTACCAAATTAACCCCCACATGCAAAACCTCGTGGGTGAGTCTCCACAGAAACATGTGGATCTTTGGTGCTACCTTTTTCTTCCATATCATTCCCTCCCAGTCATACTCTTTTTGCTCCACAATCAAAGAAACTTGATTTGTTTCATTTTCCACCGCAGCGTTGTAACCTGATCGAGTCGTGTACTTTCTATGTCCATTAGCTAGCCTCACCCATCTGTCCTCTTGTCCCGTCTCACTTAGTTATATTTGCAAGATTCCCCGTTCTCTATTGGGAACTAGCTCCCTGATTATGTTTCTGTCCCACGCAATTCCACTCGGTTCCATCAGTGCTTCCACCTTCCAATCTATTGATTCTTTTGTTGCTAGCCCCATGATCAGTTCTGGTTTTTCCGTTTAGTTCCAAGGATCTCTCCATAGCCTGGCTGACTTTCCATTCCCAATGACATAACCTAATCGGAGTTTGAGCAGATCGCGTCCTTTTATGATTCCTTTCCATCTCTGAGAACATGTCTTTGGACTCTTGGCATCTAAAAAACTCGAGTTTTGGCAGTATTTCCCCATGAGCACTCTCCCAAGAAGACAAATTGGTTTTGAGAGTAGGCGCCATGTAGTTTTTGCAAATAGAGCATCATTGAAGGATTTGCATAGACCCACAGGAAGTTTGAAACAAGTCATAGTGCAAGAGCGAATCGCCATTAGAACCGATTTCAGTAGAATTAGCTTCATGCACTCGATAGCCTCGTAGTTGCCCAGTTGACCGATCTTTTCTTTATCCTATCTCTCTTTTGTTTACTAAATAGCTCCGTCATTCCAAGGTACTTCCCCGTTCCTCCTTCTTGTTTGATATCCAGCTGATTCTTCACCCTGATCTTCGTTGATGTTGATGTTCCCTTTAAAACATAATGGCAGATTTGGCGTTGTTTATCCTTTGCCCTGATGCGTTTTCATAGCCACAAAGAATCCCCATTAATATCCCACATGATTGCGTGTGTGTCCTTATTAAGAACATCGTGTTATCAACAAATAATATGTTATTGACTAGACAGATTTCATCGGCCACTTTTATGCCCACCATCTCGCCTTCCTGTTGTGCTCTTTTACATAGTTCAGAAAGCACCTCACTGCATAGTATGAACAAATATGGTGAGAAAGGGTCTCTTTTCAGATTCCACGTTGTGGTTTGATCATTCCTTTTGCCTCTACATTCATCAATATCAAGAATTCGACTGTTGTCACACACTTTATTACCCAATCAATGAATACTCTATGAAATCCAAATTGAACATGCACCTCCTTGTTAAAATTCCACTTCAAGTGATCATATACCTTGCTCATATCAGTGTTCATCGTTGTCGTGCTATGCTTTTGTGGCCTTTGATGTCTTTAGGTAATGGAGTATCTCATGTGATAAGAACGTTGTCGGAGATCGCTCTTCCTGGCACAAAGACAGACTGGTTTTCCGAGATCAATGCATCTAGCATCAGCCTTACCCTCTTGGTTATGGTCTTTGACACCTCTTTATAGTATACATTACATAACGCCAACGTTCTATAGTATTTAGCACTCTTTGGATTCTTGATCTTTGGTATGAGGCGAAGATGCGTGTGATTGATCTTGTTAGGTAGTCTCCCTGTTGCAAACAGCTCGATCATCTCTTTTGTGACGCCTTCCGTTATTACCTCCCAATTTGAATGGAAAAACTCGCAGAAAATCCATCCGGACCCGAAGCTTTATCAGCTTGAATGTCAAAGAAAGCTTCCCTTATATCATCTTTCGCCGGAATTTCAATCAGCTTTGAATTCATATCCCCCACCACCACTTGCTTGATTGCTTTATTCACAATGGATGTTGTCTCTAATGGCTCATTTGGTTTTGTAGTGAAAATCATTTGATAGTAATTTTTCAGTACTTTTGCTATCTTTTCCTCTTCAAACACTGGTTTCCCTTCGTCATCTTCTATGACAGTGCGTCTTCCTTTCGTAATCGAGTGGAAATAACTAGAGTTTTGATCCCCTAGTGCTAACCATTGTTGCCTCTAGTAGTCTTCATCAACCTTATATGCTAGTTTCAGCTCCTGGCTGATCCTCTCTATCGTGTTATCACTCTCCTCCGTACTTGCCATCGCTTTGTCCAATTCACCTTTTTTTTCTTCAATTTATTTCCTTGAGTTCATGTTCTTCCTCTTTTGCCAGAGCATGATAGCTTTTCTGCATCTCTCTATTTTCTAAGTGACTCTCATATGTTTCCTTTCCCTCCAAGTGTTTTTTACATGCTCCTTCACCTCTACGTTATTTCTCATGGCTCGATCATACCGGAATAACCCTGTATTAGGTTTGCGTTGTTGTGCAAAGAAGGTTACCATTGGTCTGTGGTCGGATCCCTCAAATTTGAGATATTCACTCCTGCGAGCTTTAAATTTTCCATGCCATCCTCCATTAGCCATCACTATGTCCAGATGGCAAAAAACCTTATGGGTGTGCCTCTTGCCTTTCCATGATAGCAAATTTTTCGTGTGTTTGAGATCATGAAGTTCACACTCCGATACGAAAGATCTAAAATCCGAATAGGAACTTTCGGTCTTTTTGGTCCTCCTCTCTTCTCTTCTTCACTTAGAATATCATTAAAATCGCCTACTACAAACCACTCTCGTTCTCTATTTCCAAATTTTTCTGTGACTCTCTCCCACTCCACCTTCCTCTTGCCTTGGTTTGGTTCTCCATATATGAAAGTGGCCAGGAAGCACTCTCCCTGAAAATTCATCTCTGTGTTGATGAATCTATCCTCTTTTTCCACAATTTCAATGTCCACTCCATCTTCCCATAGTAACGCTAGCCCTCCTCCATCATGGCCGTGGGGTCCTACAAAGCATGCATGTTCATAGTTCAAATCCTGCAACTCTTTCTTGACATAATCAATGTCGTTCTTTGTCTCCATCAGGAAAAATATTTGCAGTCTCTTCTTCCTCCTTTTCTCCTTGATACGCCGGACATTTGATTTTTTTTCCCAGGCCGCTATAGTTACAACTTGCAATGGCTAAGGAATATGACTTCTCAAGAAGCGAAAATCCTGGCCTTGTATGCTTCTGTCCCTTGTTGTTCTCCTTGTTGGTCCTTCTACCCTATGGCTCTCTCTCTGTACGCTCGTCTGTCTTTGATCCGAATTCTCCCCTCTGATCATCTCATTGTCATGCGGTGGTTCTCCCCTTATTCCACTTCTATTTCCATTGTTCCCAAGATTCTCTTCTCTCAATCCAACTATGCCCTTCTCAGCCAATACAATGTTACCACTTCTAGTTTGTCTCACTTCTCCTATCTCTGTTCCCGATCTATTTCCTAGAATTCCCTTTCTTGGTGTTTTGGCCTTACCTAACATGTCTTTGTTCCCCTGCAATGTCTCCTCTCCGTTCTCATTGTCTCCTTCTTGTCCCGGTTTTTCCAGTGAAGGTCTTTCATCATCTAGACGGTTTATCATCTCCCGAATAGGAATATTCCTGCTTCTCGCTTCCGACACCATTTTCCTTGTCGTAGTCTCCAAAAGATTGTATACTACCTTGCATTGGATGGCCCGAGTCTGTCTCGCCTCTCTTTCCGCTGGTCTTGAAACATAAATGTATGTCCGTGAGTCAGCTCTTAGGACCTCCATCGCCTCCTCAAATTCTCGATCGTCATGTCTCAGTGTCATCTCACTGAAATCCAGGTTCCTCTCCAAATGAGAGTTCCTGAATTTAGATAAGCCCATTATGTGGAAGAGTTTTTGATCCTCTCTGCATTTCTTTTTTCTGTATCTCTTTGCTACGCCCCAATATAATTGGCGTTCTATCCAGCCACCCATTATTCATGATTTTCCCACCTGGCGGTCTCCCAACCACTTTATTGACCCCTCCTTCATCTGGTTTTTGTTTATTATCTCCCACCGGAAAGGCATACTTTTCATGTCTTCCGTTTGTTGTATCCAACACCGATATCTCTGTGGCCTGCTTGTTTCTCTCCCCATCTTGTCTCTCTTTTTCTCCAGATCTACCCTCCTCGCATTCTGTCGTTTCCCTGCTAGATCGTCTGTTTCCTTCTCCAGTTTCCTTAAGCGCTAAGCTTCCTCTTTTCCTGTGTAATAATTTTTCATCCATTCTGTCTCTTGTACCCCCACTCTCATGTTGTATCTATGGTATGCATCTCTCGCTTCACTTCTCTTCGAAATTGGTCTGTTTTGGGTATTCGTTTTCCAATTGAAACTCTATCTTTGCTTACACTTGGAGAACTCATGTATATTTTTTTGTGCGTGTCTTCGTAATTCTGGACTTCCGGCACACCATTCTTCGCGGTCCTTACCATACCCGGCTCTCTCTTTTCTCAGTTCCCCCCTTTGGTGTATCTGTCTCTTCTCCACATCTCCCTTTCCCTATCATCTATGTTCTTCCCCCTCTCCTCACAATCCTTTGATTCATTGGTTATCCTGCAACATACAGTCCAATAATATTCCAGCCCTTCATAGTCCATCGTTACTAGGATTTCCTCCCCCGTAGAGAAAGTGATGATCGTTTCTTTTAGGATTGGCTCAAAACAGTCGATTGTGACTCTGGCTTTGGCCTCCACATCTGTAATAACGTGCTTCTCCAGCTTCCCCACTTCTTCCCCAATTTTACACATCATCTCCTTCTGCCAGAAATGTAACGGTAGACCTCTCATGAATCTAAAAAGGAATAAGCGGCGAGAAAGTTGGAGAAATTTGGGGATCCTATCTCTCCACCATGACCATCCATTGATCAAATTTATAAGGCCTGTTGTCCAAAACCTGAATCAAATTTTCTTCATTTTCAAAAAAATGAAACTTAAACATTCCACCACCCAGCTCAGTCCCCACAACTCTTCCTTTTTTGCTCCATGGTCGCGTAAAGAAAGCAATAAAAGGCCCCATTCTCTGGATCTATGGGTTGGTGAACCGTCCAATAATAGTTAGCTTGTTCTCCTCTATCCTTTCCTCAATGTTTATCTCTGGTGCCGCAATGCGGATCCTCCCTTGTGTCATCGGTCTCATCCTTCGTTCCCCCCCCCCATCCTACCTCTTCATAGGAGTACATTTCCCTCATGTACATGTTCTCCGTTGATAGTAATGGCACCATTATTATCATGTTCTTGCTATTCTTCTCCTATTAATGGAAATCAAGACTCCTTGCTATGTTTAATGAACACTTATGAATTGACAGAAACCCTTGCAAAAACACTCATGATTATATAGAAATTTTTAAAGGAGCTCTCACATATAATATGTTCTGATCCCGGGATTAGGGGATGTGCGTGTTTCGGTAGAGAAGCTCCTAATAATTCAAAAAGGAAGCTCCCACGAGAAATATTAAGGTTTGTTGTTGGGTGATGTTGAACCATGATAGTTCAGTGCAAAGAGTTGTTCGAATATTGGATCAGAGTTTTAACGATGAGATAAAGCTTGAGACAAGTGAGAGTAGTGTTCACAATGAGAGTGAAAGAGCGAGATTATGCATGTTCAGGTTTAGTTGCCGAGCACACCTTTATGTATTAATGAAGAGATTACAAAGATATTGAGTTTGATTTTACATAATCATATATAGAATCGGAGATCGGAACCTATCATTTGATGACTACTGAATTGAAAGAAATGTTAAGTGTGATATAAGCTTCCTATTCTTCTCTAAATGTCGAGCTCTGGTTTCCTGGGTGTCCCACCCCCCTTCTCATCTTACTATCTTATCTGAGAATATTGTAGGGTAGTAGAATCCAATGTTTGGTCGAAGAGGACTTGGTTTCGAAGCAGGCATGCTCTAAGCAAGAAAATCAATAATCATCAATGCTTTCAATTTTAAGGATTGGAATGGACAATTTAGGCCAAGTCCCTTGCATTGTAAGATATATCTTATGAGAACTTCGATAATAAAACCATCTGATAAGTTTCCTATAGATTTTCCATAACTTTATTTTTATCCTTTCTCGAAAATTTTGTCTAATAGGCTTGACACGAAAGTTTTGATTGGTAAGATTATTTTGTTTCTATTTATTTTCCTGATTTTTTATTATTATGAATTTTTTAATATTATTTTTTGCATTCAATTAAAGATGTTGTAGATCAGATTGTGAATATTGAAAATTTTGATGAAGTAAAGACCAAACATAAATCCTGACTCTACGAGATACCAGGTAAAAGCATCATCCTATGAACATATTTTTGTCTTTCTTTTCTTAAATTGATGAAATTCCTAAATCCTTTTTTTTTTGTAGTGATTGTCGTTTGTTGTGCACTTTATGGAGAGATCATACTAAGAAGATTTTTGATTATTACACATAATAATGATAACGATGAATTATTTGTCAAGTATAGGAAGATGGATATTAATGATATTTTGACAACAAATCGGGTATACAAGTCAATCATTAGACATCTAATGATTATAAGATTATTAATATTTTTAATTCTTTTGGTAGGGTGCCAAATTGGTTTTGTATGCAACGGTCAAAGGTATTGATCGTTCAAAGAAGTGGTATTATGAATCATGCAAAGTTTGCAAAGCTAAAGTTCAGCTTTAGGGTGAAGATTCTAATGACTCGACTGCAAAACAGTTTTACAATTGTAAGAGTTGTGGAGATTTAAATGATGTTGTTCCGAGGTAATTAATTAGAAATCGATATAGCATTAAAATGTAGTATCTTAGGTTATTATTGTTATCTATTATAGGTTCTACCTGGGCTTGAGAATTTCTGATTCGTTGGAATCATAGACTAGACTTCTAATTTTTTACTGTCTTGGTGAGTATTTCTTTAATTCATATGTGGAAGATTTGGTGAATGGTTGGAAAGAGGTATTAAGACAAATATAAACTTCTAATATACAGTCTTATAGCGTCTTTTCAACATTTTGCATCTGTATATTAGTGTGCCATTATTTTCAACCATAACCTTTATAAGCAATTATTGGTAGGGAGGATTACTAATTTAGTATGAAAAAGGATTAAAATTACTAGACTAGTATTAATTTTTTGAGCCTTAAAATGAGTATTTTCGTGCCTAAAATACCCTTATTTCATTTGACAGGAAAAAAAACGTATTTACCAAAATGCCACCTTTCCAACAAAATAAATCTACAATTTCTTTTAAAAAAATCTACAGACATGTGTTGAAGAGTTGTTTTTTCGCGGAGTTGTTTTGCAGATTTAAATTTCTACGGATTTATTTTGTACAGATTTAATTTTGCATGTCGCAGATTTATTGCTTTAGTCCAACGATGACGAAGCTGATGGAAGTTAGGATGAATGAACTACCAATAGAGTGTATAAATATACTTTATATGTATTTCTATTTGTATTTATTTTATAACTTAATAGGTGCTTATCATTATACATATTTATAGTTTATTATTTAGATTGATGTCATTAATTGAATATTTAGAATGCATTATTTAATGCTTCAATACAAAACCTCACAAATAACATAATAATCTACTTCACGCGTGGAGATATTAACAACACACTTAGAAGCCCAAGAAATTTTTCGGTTATATTTATTTATATAATATCTTAAGTTCCTATAAAATTTCTATCAACAAAAATCACTTGAAATTCCAAAATGGCACAATTTCAAAAGATCGTGATTTACAAGAAACTGGTCGATCATTGAGACAATATAATTTTCGAGTTAAACTAGTAAGAATGTGGGAGTCACCGCCAAATATACTTTATATATATTTATAAGTGTGTTGTTTTAAATATTTTTGTTGGAATAAATATCTTCTCAGTTGAAAAATATAAAGATTTTTTATATGTTTCTTTTTATGTTCTCTCAGAGATCTCAAATCCAACTTCGTATCTATGATGCGTCTATGGTTAAATTTGGTCATTTGGAGAGAAAAGAAGATCAATGATTTCATATAAGTAACTTCGAGGTTTTCAACCATTGTAGTGTGATAAAAAAATACTAAAAAATAGATTTCTCTGCAAACTTTTCCAGGAACTGAAATTATAGAAATATCTCCTATTGATAATAACCAATATCTTCGATTTTATGACATAGAGAATATTGTAACACCCTGATTCTGAATTATTTATTCTTAATATTTAATTCAGAAATTAGGGTGGTGACTGTACAGACATATCAATGTCTTATGCTGTCACATCCAGAAATGACATTTAAGCTATATAGGGGTGGTTATTCTTGACCAACTGGGCAGTCGGGGAACTAAACCGGGACGGGTCACCGGCTAGGTTAGTCGTTCGGATCATGAAGGGGAACATTGTCTTGACCGGATCGGATCGATGGAAATGTGGCTAAGGGAATCCGAATGTTCAAGGGACGTGGTTGGATCGAAGGAATTATCGATAACTTGACCGATCAGTCCGCAAGCTCATCAGTTCATCGGGACATTCAGTCCAATCGGGTGGTTCCGAGTCGAAATTGATCAGTCCGTGATTTTCGGACCAGCTGGCAGTTATTCCGACGAAGCAAGATTTTCAGACTGGTCTTGTCGGATTTGGACAGGACTGTTGAATTCAGACAGCCTTGTCGGATTCAGATAGAGCGGTAAAATAGAATTATCCAGTCAGCTCGATAATTTTCATCTTGGTTAAAAATCCGCGCACTTGAATTTGGGCGGGAACGGTTACTGGGCAGGGCGCACGAGAAAACATGTGGGAAGTGGTTAGTGGACGCGTGCACACGCGTGAGCGGTTCGTGGGAGCGGTTTCTGGGGGAATATTCGGTATATTCCGCCTAACTGTCGAATTAATGAAGTAAAACTCGATTTTTCTTCATTCATCACCCTTCTCACGCGAAAAGGAACGCATAGAGAAAACAGAGCGATTCCAAGGAGAAGTTAAAATAAACTCGTGCGAAGACTTACTGTGACCGGATCAATTGACGCGACCGTACTGTGTGATGGCCGGGTGATTCCGCATTAAGAGGTGTCAGAAAAACGATCCAACCGTTCGTGAGATTCTAAGGGTAGTGTTCTGGACCGAGTCTCATCTAGTTCGTTACTTGCATCGTTTCCTTTGATTAGATTGCTCGACTCTAAGTTCATTTGTCTGCTATACTCGGCTTGATGATCGATCCAAAGTATCCTGGATGGTTAGGCTTGCCAAGTCCTGCCTTGTAACTGATTGATCGGACTGTGTTGCTTGTTTCGATTTGATTTGGCTTGGTGAGACGGTTCACACCGCACTCACTAAGAATTCTCTTGCTTACGCTTTATGTGACTAACGCAGGAAAGGGCAAGGAACACAGTGGCTAGGATCGCGGGAATAAGGTGGCTGAAAGGATGGAAGGTGTCTATGTAATTTTGGTTTATGGACTAGATGCGATGTAATAGCTTATAGCGAACTCACATTGTAATCTAGAACCCGATGTTTAAGTTAAATTCAAGTATTTATGCTTTACATGAATCAACTTTATCATTGACGAACCTCAAAATGCTAGTTAAGAACGAAAGACCCTAAGTCCTAAATAGAATAATTAAGAAAAACGGGTTAGGGTGTTTCAAATATTCTCAATAAGAATTTCGAAAGTCAGACTCCAATAACTAAATTTATTGATTTATTTTTTTGATATTACGTAAGTTATATAGTATAAGATTGTGTATATTTATATATCTGTAGATGTCATTGGTGTATTAGTTGATGTCGAAAAAGTGTGTTGGAATTATAGCATACCTATGAGAACATCAATCAAGCTACTATAGCAAATGCAAAGTAAAAATCGTATCTATATTTTTAAATTTCGTTGTACTCGATTATTATGTTATTAACTGCGTTTATATAATTTATTTGATATATAAATTTAATTTCGAAAAAGATACATTGTTGTCCCTACGAAAGACATGCTATAAAGATGGATTCTATGTGGTAATGAGTCAAGTTTTGCTTGTTTGGTCTTTGTTTTAAGGTTTTCGAAAGTTATTTAGTTGGAAGGTGATTTTTAAAGTTCTCAAAAAGTTTAGATTCTAAATGATCGTTTTTAAACTAATTTTCAAAAAATTTAAAGAACTTTTTGGCAGGTTTACATTTCTTTTCAACACGAGATGGAATATCAGATATTTGGTTTGAGTTTTCAATACCTGAAATTCAACAACGAAATGATAGATTAATGCAATGTGGATATGTGATGATTATATAACTTAATTAGACGGTTGTGAGTTATACTTGTTTTTATTTTAGTCGTAGTATAACTTAATTATCGAAGACGACAATGTGTGTGGAAAAGATAAACTTCTTGATGAAGAAACATATGAATCAATTTAATGGGAAAAGAAAAGTTTGGAATCACTTGATAGGTAAGACGAAATTGATCACATAATTTATCATGATGAGAAATAAATCAAATAATTTATTAACTAAAAGAACAAATATATACATGAAAATTTCTTTTTGTTATTTTCATTATAATTATAAATAATTTCGGCTATAATTTTCCTAATTCCAACTTTTCAAAATGTCATTTAAAAAAAAAGTTAATTTTTATTTTCAGACTATAAAAAGTTATATATTTTATATCTATATGTTTTATATGTTTTGAAATAGGAGTTTCATGACTAAAGTTTTTAAAGTGAAAAATTCTTTGATATGCTTCAAGTTGGATTCATTGTGAAAAAAATATTTATTTGACAGTAAAATATTATTAAATAATTAGATGAATATAAAAATTGAAATAGTCAAGACAAAGTTACCAAATGGGGATTTGGAAAATATTTGCATGCATAATGATTTCGATGCATACTAAATATTGAAATATAACTTCACCTTTTCGGCTAGATTAATATTTTGCTGTTTCTCAAAATATGAGTGTTATAGCCCTTCATATCTTCACTTTCTTCCTTATTTTTAAAAAACTAATGGTTTCGTATGCTTCATCTTCAAACTAATTTCGACAAAATTTTTTTTGAATACGTCCAAAATTAAATATTTATTATATGGCGATGGTGAATTAGTCATTGTTCTCTGATCTCAAAATGCACAAGAATGATATGTGTGTCCGTGCTAAATTACATAGAATTTGGAAAACTATTTTTACATTGTTTGGAGAACGTATAATGGTTATTTTGGCAAATAAAAGAGTAAGAAGTATTTTTGTTATTTGATGGTTTGATATTGAACAATATTTAGTATAATTTATTTGTCTTTTTTATTTAATTTGTAAATCTTTAGGGTGCGAAGGTACAGTTTGAAATTGAAATGTTTTTTTCTTTCACTGTTTCTCCAATCTCATACACATAGAATGAGAATGATTTGAAATTATAAATTTTGGTGTATCCTTTCAAAATGGAGACAATACTTTTACAGATCATACTTATTACATGAGTGTAATTAAGTCTACCAATATTTTTAAGCTAAATCGGGTACACAACAATAACCTTTAGGCGTATTGAAGAGATACCAAGTATCTTAGATGAAACTGTTACCTTCAAATACCCTATTGATAAGAATGTATAAGTATAAAACATATGTTACTCTTATTATGTTACAATCTTATGACCAAATCAAGCATGAGATCCACTGGTAAGAATGGTACTAGATTGGATGAGAATGCAACATAGACATTGTCTATATCTTATAATGTACTCTACCAAATGTCTCAAAAACTAATATACTTATTTGTCTACTTAGTTTTTATATTCGTTTGGTCGTTATCTACATTTTTTTATAATAATAACGCGTTCCACCGTTGAAGTCCAAAATTTTATAATAAAAGTGATAATTTTATTTTCTCTGGAGAAATTCTACCAATAAGTACGCAGTTCACATTGTTTGGCGCTTATGAGAATATATAATAAAACATTAAATCGTTGGTTACCTAAAATAAGGATTACCATTTCTTTTATTTTCTAGGTGAAATTATTATTTGATAGCCAATATAATATTATTTTTACGAATTTTAAAATTGAAATATTTCATTTTTTGAAGTATTCAATGAACACCATTTATTAGTAACTAACTACTACGAACACTATAACGTTTTGTATCTGTACATAAATAAAGTATATAAGAATTTATTGCTGAATCATCATCACCATAATTTTCTTCTTTAGATATTTGTGAGAGAAAAAGAAAACAAAACAATGGTTTTTTTACGAAGTTAACTCACAACGTAGAGATTGGAAGATAAAAGTAGCCATGTTAAGGAAATGGTTTACTCGGTTTCGTCCACATGGTCAACAATGTCAACTTATAATCGTTGATTAAAATCTATAAATTTTTGTTCCATCATATTATTGTTATTGTTTTCATCTACACTTTTTGTACATTAATCTTTTTCTCATAGAGTTGCAATGTACATGCAAGCGTTCCAAAAGACAGTAATGAAATTTTGAAGGAGAATTTGGAGGAAGAAAAATTGAAGCATATACATAACTTCAAAGTAATTGATTTAGGTGAAATATATAGATATAAAATAAGACAAATTCATATCTTATTTAATGCCATCTCTGTTTCGGACAAACACATGTATGACTTCTAAATTTTTAAAAACTTTTTAGATCAGAAAGTCTATCATCTCTACACAATCGGTAAATTTTGTATTATCTATTCGAAAATTGTATCGTTTTCCCTATATATTCGATAAAGTCTATAACTTTATCGATTGATTTATATATTATATTTTAATTTATATTGTAAAAGTTTTAACTATTATTTTGTTAATGGATTTGATTGGCGTTGTATCTTGGGTTGGGAAACTCTTTGTTTGTGGAAATCATCAATTTGATGAAAATGTTGATGATGAATTTAAGAAAATCAGTTTTCAACTCAGAGAGTGCAGGTGAATAAGATGTAATTAGTCATCTCATGTATTCCTGTATATTATTGTGACGCTGTTAATAGACATAATCTTTACCAATTTCTTATAGTGGGAGTGTTATTAACTGTGTGGCTGATAGATGAGTATTAGGAGTCTTTGTAACTAAATGGAATAAAAGAGAAAAAAGAGTAACTTGGGAAAGAGAAGCTCAAAGATAGAAGAAATTGATGAAAAGTCAAAGTTACAGATTTTGGGGCGTTGACCAGTCAACCAAAAAGTGTGTCGACCAATGAGTTTTCTATTTCCTATAGAAGAAAAAAGAACTTTTTTTGTTTCATAATCCGGACAAGTTTTTTGGACTTTCTATTCTTATGAGACTTTGCCCAGACGTCTAAGACCCCTATACACTCATGTTTTAGGACATTGTTTAGGCCATAAGGTGTTTTTTTAGGATTTTAGAGAGATTTTTTAAGGGAGAAGAGATTTCTGAACCCTCTTTGTTTTCTACTCTATTTGATTCGTTAATGCAATTCTATTCAAACATGTTGATTTCCTATTTCCCCATACCTGAGTAGATCTCTTGTTAGGTCTATGAATTCTATTAGCGTAGCTACACTTAAGAATGCTGCAAAATGTTACAAAGAAGGATTTAAGAATAGTTCCTATTCCAAAAGATAACACTTCAGGTACATATATGTTATACTGTGCTCTTTGTCTTAATAGCTAAAACCGTAAAATTTTAGGTGAATATGACTAATATAATCCAAAGTACTTTAGCATGAACCATTCCTGATTCCGCCATAATCTATCCAAGAGAAATTGGGTACTGATGAAGAGATAATTGTTGAAAGTGAATTTGCTGGATTCACTAGCTAAAAAGTTTTAGTAGTGATTGGATGAAACTAAGGAAATAGTCACATCGGTGAAGTAGTTGGAAAAAATTTATCCCTTAATCATTTGCTTAGTCTATTCATGAGAAAGAAAATCTCGGTGTCA
Source organism: Euclidium syriacum (assembly GCA_900116095.1). Lineage (NCBI taxonomy): Eukaryota > Viridiplantae > Streptophyta > Magnoliopsida > Brassicales > Brassicaceae > Euclidium > Euclidium syriacum. Next base: position 3,520,949 of record FPAK01000004.1, read on the forward strand.
AATTAATGAGAAAGAAAATCTTTTCTTTTTCTTATTGATTTAACTGAGGATGTCGAGGATAACTCAGCTCAAGAAATCTATATACACCTAGTATTCCATTTGGTCAATGGGGTGGAAGCTAGGTTTAAGATTTTCTTTTGAGGACTTTAACAAAAGCTCTTAGGATTTAAGAATATTCTTCTCAATGCTGAACAAAAGACTTAATAAAATGTAGATATCAACAACAACTAAATAATACAATAAGTCTAAGGCGCTTTTTATAAGAAATCCTAAAATTCCTAAAAACCCTAATCTGATTAAATAGGAAAAATATTATATAAAATTAAAATTACACGTATTTATCTTAGTATAAATAAAATGGAAATAATTCATAAAGAAACATATGATTTTTCTTTTTGGTACTTTGTTTGCTAGCTTATGTTAACAAAATTATTTTGTATCACCGAATCAATCAATGGTTTTTTTTTTTTTAATTGGTGCTAACCAGTTTACGTCATATAGGATGCTATGAACAAAGACAGAGAAAGATCGAGCATGTTATAGAGTTAGTGAAGATTGGTTTTTTCTTCAATAATTTCATAATATGCTCAATATTTCCTTGTCTCATTGTGATCAGACTTACCGAAAACATGATTATTCTAATTTTAAAAAATTCATCTTTAATTTATTCTCTAATCAAATAAAAAATTAAAATTACTTTCAGACCAGTAAATATATTTTTTCTATATCAAACTTAAATAATTGATTTTTTTTTTATAGATTACATTAACCATAAAGATGGCTCTATTTTTTGCTTAAAGTTAAACACCGGAAAAAACAGTAACCTATGCTACAATTTAAGATCTAAGCAAATGAAAAAAAAACCCAAGGGATTAATTCAAGAAAGGAAGAATTGATTTTTTTTGTTTGCAATAGATTCCAATTGAAAAACAAAAGAAATTGTTAAATTCTTATCAAATTGTCCACTGTAATTTTATTGGGTAAATAAATTAATAGAGAGTGATCTAACTCAAAAAGTAGTGGTGTTGATGAAGAAGTTGAGAAAAAACCGTTTTCCCTTATAAACCCAATATTTCCTCTAATTCAATTTCTATGTGATCATACAAAATTTACATCATCAAACTGACAAAAAAAAACCGAAAAAATTTAAAATAATATTTATCTCATTTAATAGATTGATGGTCTTAAATCAAAGAACTAGGCACAATATTAAAAGAAAAACAAATTCACTTAAAATCTTACAAAAATTTAATTCTCATATGATTCTAGAAAACCTAAAGAAAAAGCTCTCACAAAAGAGTATAAAGGTTGTTTGTTGGGACATATCAAAAAGCATGAGTAAATGTTTTGTTTATATAAGAATTTTAGATAAAGATAGAGATATAGATATTTGATTTGATAGGTTGATATGATAGGTTGGAGATGGAAGAAAATCTAAGAAAATAAGGAAAATATTGGATTTAGATAGAGATAGAGATAGAGATATGACCAAGAAAATTAAATTTGAATAGGATAAATACCTATTTTTGAAGGTTATTAAATCTAAACAATGAGTGGTTGCTATAAAAATACAAAAACTTAGATATAGATACAAGGTAATATATCATGTTTTTGTAATAAAGTAATTTTATCCTAACTTCACATGATATTTTCAATTGATTTATTATATACTTTGTTTCGCGCGAAATGATCTTTATAACAGACTTTTAAAATTTCATATAAGTTTAACTAACACACGTTCGTTTTGAAAAGTTTACGCGGCTTTTTAATAATTATTGTGTGATTTAAAATTCTATAGAACATTATTAATACATACTAGATGTAAACCCGTGGTTGACTTGATGATTTCTAATGCCCCTATTTGGAATGCACCCATGGTTCTTCAAAACTTCATAGAGGAAGAGGTTCAACGTATTCTGAAACTACCGATTTCTTTGTATCGAGATGATGAATGGGTATGGGGTCTCTCGACTAGTAAAGCATATGATTCTAAGAGTGGATATCACCTCTCAGACATTCTTACTGATAAAGCAGAAAGTCATGTCCCTATACCTCTGCTGGAAAAAAGAGTCTGGAGTGATTTATGGAAAATCAAAACTACCCCTAAAATTCGTCACTTTCTCTTGAAAGCTTTGAATGGTGCCTTAGCATTCAAACAAGCTCCAAACAAGGAATATCTCGGTTGCAGCTCATTGCCCCCTTTGTAAAGAAGCTGATGAAACAATTTTCCACATGTTGTTCCATTGTAAACATGCTAAGGAAGCCTGGACATTTTCACAATTCCCCTTTCCTCTCAGGGGCTTTTCTCCTTCCTCGGTATTATTGAAATTTATACATATCATCAAAGAGTTAAATAAGCGGCAAAATGCAAGCATAGTTCACCGCTATGTTCGGTGGCTTTTATGACACATTTGGAAAGCACGTAATGCTTTCATCTTTAACTCTAAAAGGTATGAAGCTCAAGCTACCTTGGATAAAGCCGGTGAAGATTCTGATCTCTGGTTCCATGCTAACCTGGTCCAAATCTCATCTTCAGTTCATTATTCAAACTCTGCTTTACCTGATTCTTTTTGGACTAAGCCTCCAACCAATTACGTTAAATACAATATAGGGAGTTCTTCGATTTCACATGATAAAAAGTCAGGGGTAGCTTCGATATTACGAGATTCGAATGGGGATGCTATCTCTCATGGTAGAAGATTCTTCTCTCAGGTTATTTCTGAATTTGATGCAAGTTTACTAAGTCTATGGTGGGCGGTGCAATCTATATCAATTAGACATCAACAACGTATTATCTTTGAAATTTCGTCCCCCTTGGTGGTGAAAGCTACGATGAGTCCGGACCGTTTTCCTAGTCACAGAGGTATCATTACGTGCATCTCTTGTTTCTTCCGACACTTTAGGGATGCATCTATCTCTTTCCCTCATTTACCTTGCAATTCTGTGGCAAAAGATATTGCTATGAGTGTCACCAGCCTGCATAAGTATCAATCATATGTTGCTAATGGTGGTCCCCAATGGCTAAATCAAGTTCTTCTTCAGGAAATTTCTAAGGGCTAAACGTTTTTCCTTTTCTTCTCTAGTTTTGTTTTACCTATTTATCAGGCTTTGTAGTTTATGTTGATGTATTCTCCTACCAATTGGTTCCTATGAAGTTTGTATTTCTCTAGCTTTTGGCTATAATATGAATGAAGTCTTTCAGTGTTAAAAGAGAAGAAGATGTAAACCCATGCAAACACGATAGTATTTATTCATCAAAAATATTTATATATGTGAGGTGATTTTTTATGTCACTTATATTTGTTTTCAACATAATTACATTGATAAAAACAACATAATTTCTCGTTGTGGTGTGTTGATTATCTTCATATTTGATATCTAGAGTTTTTTCATGGAAACTCAAATTGTACTTCTTAGTTAACGTTGTTCATATACTAAAATAGTTGTTATCAAAGTTGGGTGTAGAGTATAGAAAGGTGGAAAAAGTGCCCCAAACTTAAATTTAATTTAGTCTTTAATAAACTCGTCACAATTTGAATTGAACAAAAAATATGTTAATTTTTTTTCGTGATACTTTTTTCCTATATGAACTAACTGAATAATACACAAACCAAACCAAATTAACCGCATACCCAAACAAATATTTTTGTTGTTGTGTGGAGAATGTTTTGGAAGTGGAAGTTTAATGTTATAAAATATATTTTTAATATTCTTTAAAAACTTAGACGTTCCTTTATCCTCAAACAATTTCATTTATAGTCTCATTCTTCCTTTTTTAAAAAATATATTCATGTTACATGGTTGTCTCTTCCTAACTTATATCTAAGAATAAATACATGTGCTTCAAATGTTTATGGCCATCAAATCTCTCTAAAGTATTTGCATTACACTTAAATAAACCATAACTAATATCTTACAAACCACAATTCTCATATATTTAGCAATGAAGTTATTTCCTTGGATGATAAAAGGAAGTTGTGAAAATTAAAAGAAACCATAATCGTAAGTAGTTTTATATATCCATCAAACTACAACACAAGAGAAATATTGATGTTTTAGTTACTTCAGATTTTAACCCTCTATGGATATAAGATTTCTCTTGAAGATTTTGACATATTTTGAACTCTATAGCTACAAAATAACAAAAACAATTTTTTGAGATCCAAGTTAACAACATGAAAAAAATACTATGATTTAATTTTTACACGAGAAGCTAAACAAATGCTAATAAACAATTTAAGTACCTTAAAATTAAAAGTCAAACAATAAATAGTTCATACTAATATATAAATAAATTTTGTAATTAATCTGTTTGTCATCAATACTAAGTAAAGACACAAATATATGAGATTCTCAAAAGTCAAAAAATAAATAAGTAATAAAGCATCATAGTTTATCTCAAGAGTCAAAAAATAAATAAATAATAAGGCATCATAGTTTTATTATGATTATAAAAACGTATCATCAATACTAAGTAAAGACACAAATATATGAGATTCTCAAAAGTCAAAAAATAAATAAGTAATAAAGCATCATAGTTTATCTCAAGAGTCAAAAAATAAATAAATAATAAGGCATCATAGTTTTATTATGATTATAAAAACGTATCATGATTGAGAAGATTAAGAGTCAAATTTTGAATAAAAACTGATCATGGAATTATTAATAGTAAATGGAAAAAAAAAAAGCTCAGCCATAAACATTGACCAAAAACTAACCATTCTTATGATCTTATAAATAAGAAAACTATTTACTTTTTTTTTTTTCTTTTATTAAAACTCGCTTAATATGAAATCACTATCCTAGAATGAAAGGAACTGTAAAGACTGCACACAATTATATTTATTTTCACAACTAAATTTTTGTTTCCATTCATGTTTTCTACAGATTTTCAAACCTACAGCCCTTTGTTTGTGCTCGTACCTTTTTTTGGCTGTATACAGCTTATTTCTCACAGTTCAAATTATTGGGCTCGCAACTTAAAAAAAAATACATTATCACCTAATTTTTTTTTGAAAAAACAATTTATAAAAAAGTATTATTTTATATTGGTATTATTTTTATTTAAGTCTATAGATGATTTGTTTGATCGTTTTATTCAAAGTGTTATGAAAAATTTATATTTATAAGTTATATTTACTTTTTATTTTGGTTAATATTTTTATATTTTTATAATAAAAACCTAAAACTATGAATTTTAAAATATACAAATGATATTTACCAATTAAGCTTTCAATTTTTTTAAAGTCACAGCCGAAATCCATATATAGAATTAGTATATAGAATTAGTGTATATCATCACTTGGCATCATATAAATAATATATTAAGACAATCTAAATAAAAAATGTAATAGACCAAAGGATTCAACATAAAAAAAAAATAACGACATAATAGAGAGACTATTTGAATCGAGTTAAAAATATTGACCTGAATTAATCCTTGTTCTTGAGATTCTTGATCCACTGTTTTAACTTTTTGATCCAAAGGAGGATATATAAACCAATAGAATAGGAGAGTTGAGGAAGGGAGAAGCAAATAAAGCTGAGACTTCATGATGAATTTTTGATGAAGAAGATTCTTTGAATGAATGAAAGATTCACCACCGCAAGTAAGTCGATTCTCGTAGTTTCCGTACATATACATGAGGAAGAAGAGATGAAAAATTATCATCTCGACGACCCCAAACAGAGGTAATTTACAAAAAAAACTTTACATTTAAAAGGATTTAAAGCAGAATATCAAAAAACTATGAGGAGTTTTGAAACTCTTGGATGAAGAAGCAAAAATTTAAATCACATTTTTCTTTATATATATAAAATATATATGAAAAGATACACGTGTCGTTCTCTCCCATGTTTACATGGCACAAAACTAGAGAGAGTTAGTTATCCTTTATATATGTGATAATTTATTAGGCAAATTTTTTACTTCACACAAAATTTTCTTAACAAACATTGACATCTAAACTATGAAAGCATCAAACATCAAATCACACATTATTAAATTTTTTTTGTAATTATTGTAAGTTCACATGATATTTCTAGTTGATATTATTTAAAATCTTGTTTTGTGGGAAATTATCTTATAGCTGAATTTTTAAATTTCAAATAAGTTTAACTAAATCCGTTTCTTTTGAAGAAATATCATAAATTTAAGGCAGTTGATTTATCATTATTGTGTGATTGAAAATTATATGAACATCATTGATAGACGCATAGACTGTCAAGCATTTGCTACAACTTATGAATCATCTAGAGGATTGGTTAACATTCTCCACCAAGATGGATCAGTTTTCCGAGCTGTACGCGAGTTTACTTGAATTTACTCTATCCTTAATCTCTCGCTCTTTTGATTATGAAGAAGATTTTTTGCTCGTTCTACTCGTTTACTTTCTTTTGAATTTATCTTTGTAAATAGTTTTCTAATAGCTTGGATTTCTATTTTTGCCTTATTTTAATATTTAGTTTGGATGATCAAAAATAATTATATAGAGCATTATTAATATATATACTTTATTAGGCAAGATTTTATTTCAAGCGAAATTTTCTTTATTACGATTTATGACTACAATGCAAAAAAATATTGTATCTTGGGTTTCTTTAAAGTGCTGCAAAGATATCTTTAAGTATAGTACTTAAAGGAAGCATTTGAGGTATATGAATGTTCTAATTAGTGTGCTCTTTGTCTCAATAGTCGAAACCGTAAATTTTAGGTGAATGCAATTTATGTAATCCAAAGAACTTTAAAGGGTTTAATAGTATTAAGCAATGAACCAGCCCTGGTTATCAGTGAATTTGGTGGTTTCAATGGCTAACTAGTTTTAGCAGTGATTGGATAAAACTTAAGAAGAAGTCACATTGGTGAAGTAGTTGGGAAAAAACTTTATTCCTTAATAATCAGCTCTAACTATTTATGAGAAAGAAAATCACCCTGACAAATTAATGAAGAATTTTTTTTCTTATTAATTGAATTTAGGGTGTCAAGGAGAACTTGGCTCAATAAAGAAACATATGCTTCTTCTTTTTTAATATTTAGGGGGTGTATTAAACTATGGATTTTAAAAGGTTTTGGGATTTTCTTAAAATCTTTTGTTATTCAACTAAGGATTTTAAAATATCTTCCCAAATCCGGTGTTATTGAAAATGAGATTTATGTAAAGTCATTTAAAATCATTTACAATCCCCTGCTATTCAAACAAAAAATTTAAAAAATCATATCAAATCCACTGTTATTAAAAATATTTTAAGTATTGGGATTTTTATGACTACAGGAAAATTTAGAGGATTTTATAAGACTTTCTTAGTTAAAAATACAAAGATCCAAATCTCATGTTTTTAGATAGAATTGTAGGGGATTCTAATACCAGATCATAACAACTTCTTTAAAATCACCTAAAACCATAAAAATCATCTAAAATCTTATTAAAACTCAAATCACTTTAAATACCAATTTCTCTGTTAACAAATTTTTTGCATCATCGAATCAAATCATCGTTCTCCATTATACACCCTGTATTCCTTTTCCATGAAGCGGAAGGTATGGTCTAAGAGTCTTCTTCTTAGGACTTTAACAAAAGCTTTTAGGATTTGAAATAGTCTTTTTAATGCTGAACAAAACTTTTTATAAAATATTAACATATATAACAATAAGGTCTAAGATGCTATTTATAAGAAATCTTAAAATCCCTAAAAACCCTAATCTTATTAAATGGGAAAACTATTTAATAAAATTGAAATTATACGTACTTATCCTAATATAAATAAAATGGAAATAATTCATAAGGAAACATATGATTTTTCTTTTTGTTTGCTAGCTTCTGTTAACAAATTTTTTTGTATCATCATATTAAATCATTTGTTTTTTTCAAATTGGTTCTAACCAGTCTACGTCTAAAAGGATGCTATGGGCAAATTGATGAGCAAAGAGAATTACATATCAAACATGTTATAGAGTTAGTGAAGATTAGTTGTCTTTAATAACTTCATAATATGGTTAATATTTCATTGTCTCTTTGTGATCAGACTAACCGAAAACACTGATATTCCAATTAAAAAATTCATATTTAATTCATTCTATAATCGAATAAATATTAAAGTAACTTTCAAACTAGTAAATATGTTTTTTCTATATCAAACCTAAATAATTTAATATAATTTTTGATATTTTTAAATTACATAAACCATAAAGATGGCTCAATCTTTTCCTTCAAGTTAAATGCCAAAGAAATAATAACCTATGCTACAATTTAAGAACTAAGCATATGAAAAAAAACCAAAGGAATATTTAAAGAAAGGAAGAAAATAATTTTTGGCAATAGATTCGAATTTCGAAAAATAAAGAAAAATTGTTAGGTTCTTATCAAATTATTGACTGTAATTTATTGGGTAAATGAATTAATAGAGAATCATTTTCCCTCTAATTGAGTGGATTCTTTTGGCCGGCAAATCGCGAAGGTATCTTTTTTTCCAGTCAGCAAAATCTCCTTTCTTTCCTTTCCTCTCTTCTCTCCTTTCGATTCTCTATCATTTTCTTTCCTTCTCCTGGTCAATCATCTTTCTCGTGAGTCACTGAATTGAATTCCTTCCAAATTCTGAGCCAATCTCGTTCAATCACAATACAACTTCCTTAACTCTCTCCCTCCGCCAGCGACCGGAAACCCCCACTACCGCTGCAACAATGGCTGATTTTTTTCAGAAGGCAATCCACTCAATGCGAATTGAACATGAAGAGCCCATCGTTCTTGGTGATGACCCCAAATTCCGAGTTTTTGAGGCAAACTCCAACAGCCTCCTTGGTCGCCTTTTGAACCCCGACTGCTAGATAATGGCGAAGATGATTGACTATATGCCCAAGGCCTGGCGTGTTTATGACCGTGTCCGTGGAATTTCCCTTTCTCGAGACAGATTCCAATACGTCTTCCAACGCGAAGAAGATCCGCTCATTGTGCTTAAAGACCGACTGTGGTCTTATGACCCTAATGGCTCACAAAACACGGATTATATCCGTGCTTTAGTGGTGTTTGAGGTTTAAAATCCGGAGAGAGACATGAAGAGGCTTCAAATCTCTGATACAGAAACTGCGCTTATCGAATATGAATATGAAAAAATCCATAAGCTATGTTTCCATTGCCTGCGTCTGACTCATGAAAAGTCTATGTCCCTGGACCCGTAAGCGCTTTACTCTGAGCTCTTCCTCCTCAGCTCGTTCCGGTGATACCGCTCTGAAAGAAAATGCTATCAATCCTTCTCCTCATGTTGCGAGAAAGGTCGGTGAATCGGAAAATCTGGGCCTTGCAATTACTCGTGCACTTGGGGGTCCTCCAGGCTTTCCTCCGTTTTTCCCTGAATTTCCTCTTGCCGAGCGGATGATGGCGATCCAATATATCTCTCTCACGCTGATGCTACTAAGTGCCAGGCCCGCCTCGCTCGTGTCCAGCTCTCCATCAACGAGTTTGACATGAACCCTCCTCCTATCTTCACCTATGTTTCTCATGATCTTGACAAAAACAAGGGCCAAGTTTTCGACTTCGAAGCTGAAAAATCCAGGGAGCTACAAAAATCATTGATCTCAGGTCTCTGCCCTTCTGTCTTGGAGCCTCTCTCCACTGATGATCAAGATAACATTACTGCAGTCTCTCCAACCCTTAGTGCTGCCAACCCTGCAAACCATGAAGAAACTCTGAAGTTCAGACTAGGTAAGAACTCACATTCTCATGCTACAAGTGGAAAACAGTCAGTTAGGAAAACTCGTAATCGACCCCAAGTGTGGAAAAGAAAGCGCCGTGAGCTGGATCAGGCTTCTCTCTCTGCTCAAGACCTCAAAGACGTCTTCTCTGCTCCATGATGCGCATCAAGGAGAAGAATCGACACGGACCTGGTGATATCTGTTAAGAACTCGCCTCCAACACAAAACAAGACGGTGGCATCTGATTTGAAGCTGCTGCAATCCAGATGAGCATAATGTCTTGGAACTGTCAAGGAGCTGGAAGCACTAAGATAGTTCTTTGTCTGCGGGAGATCCGTAGAAATTTCTTCTAGAATATTTTATTTTTAATGGAAACTAAGCAAAAGTTTGATTAGATTTCTAATTTAAAAGTCATGTTTGGGGTATGATGAATGTACTACGGTTGAGCCACTAGGTTTGAGTGGGGGTTTAGCGGTCTTTTGGAAGAAAAATCTCGATGTAGAGGTTCTCTCCAAAGACTTTCAAATCATTGATATGAAAATAAAGATGGGATCCGTTGTTTTTTTTTTTTACTTATCTTGTGTTTTAAAACCTGTGCGTGCGGGTCTTAAAGCGGTATGGGATCAACTACCATCTATTGGCCTTACTAGAGATCAACCATGGATATTAACAGGAGACTTCAACGAGCTGCTAAAGGCATATGAAAAGCTCAGTGGTCCTTTTAGGCCAGAGTCTAGTTTCGGGGACTTTCGAAACATGGTTGAGAATTGCAAGTTAAAGGAGATAAGACACTTTGGTATATTCTTTCTCCTAGGAAGGATGGAGAGACAATCTCTATATACAATGTCGTTTGGATCGAAATTTCGGGAATGACAGTTGGTTTCGTCTATTCCCAAGAGTTCAAATGGAGTATCAAGACTTGTGGTCTTTCGATCATGGACCTATTCAAATTTGCTTCGTAGCTGAAAGTTCGAAAAAAAAAATAGAGGTTTGTTTTACTTTGATGAACGAATGTTGGCTCATGAAAACATTGAAGAAGTTGTTTTACAAGGCTGGAATGAATAGCATGACGAAAACTCAGGCTCTACTATTGAAAGGATCATATCATGTAGATAATCATTGGCTCGGTGGAAAAGATCATCAGGTATGAACTCAGCTGACCGCATCTTACAGACAAATAAGTTGCTTCAAGATGAGTTGTCAAAGAAATTCCACAGCAACATGAAGGTAAAGGATTTAAAACAGATTCTATCAAAGGCTTCCCGTGGTGAGGAGATTTTTTGGAAGCAAAAATACAAAGAGCTTTGGTTAAAAGCATGTGATTGAAACACGAAGTACTTTCACAACGTGGTTCTCGGTAGAAGGATTGAAAACAAAATCCTTATGTTGAAAGACATTTTGAGCAATGAACATTTTTCCGAAGGTTTAAAGGGACATATTGCGGTTGATTTCTACACAAAATTGTTCATGAGCTCTAACCCTTCTGATCACCTGGAGAAGATGGCTTCACTGGGGTCTTTAACCAAAAATTTTGGCAAATTGTGGGTCTTGCAGTGGTTGAAGAGGTTAAAAAGTTCTTTGAGACTGGAACCATGCCGTCTGGATGGAACCACACGCAGCTGTGTTTGATCCCGAAGATCAACAATCCTTCTTTTATGAAAGATATGCGTCCAATAAGCTTATGCACGGTTCAATATAAGATTATTTCCAAAATGGCTCCCCAAATAAGGTGTTTTTGTCTCGGGTCGTCTCATTTCTGATAATATAATCATTGCTCATGAGTTTGTACATTCTTCGTATGGATCCCAAGATAGCTGATGATTTGATGGCGATTAAAACCGATATGTCGAAAGCTTTTGATAGATTGAAATGGAATTTCTTAGAAACTTTACTGGAGAAATTATGTTTTGATAGAAAATGGGTGAGATGGATCATGTCTTATGTGTCTACGGTCTCTTTCTCGATCCTGTTAAATGGCCAGTCTCATGGATTTATCAAGCCGGAACGCGAAATACGGCATGACGATCCTATCTCGCCTTTTCTCTTCATATTAGCAGCAGAAAGCTCTTACTCACGTTCGAAACCGTGCTGAAGTTAATGGTTCTCTACATGGAATCAAGCTAGCTGATGATGGCCCTGCGATTAATAACTTATTATTCGCAGATGACAGTTTGCTCTTGTGCAGAGCTACAATGAGCAAAACCGTTGAAATCAACAGATGCCTCAGGCCATTTCATAATTCTCGACAAACCATCAATAATTTTCGGCTCAAAAATCCCAGAATATGCTAAAGTGTCTATAAAAACGTGTCTTAAAAGCTTTGTCTCATGGGGGTAAGGAAATTTTGTTGAAATCTATTGGAGTAGCATTGCCAGTCTAGGCCATGTCATTTTTTCAGCTACCAAAAGAGTTGTGTTCACACCTTATAAGTGCTATGATCGAGTTTTGGTGGAACGGCGCTAACAACATACACAAAATCTCTTGGGTAGCTTGGTCAAAACTCTGCAGGAGGAAAGAGGATGGTGGTTTAGGCTTTTAAGACATCGAAAAATTTAATCAATCATTGCTCGGAAAGCAAGCTTGGAGGATCTGGAAGAATCCATAATCTTTCCTCTCTCGAATCCTTAAATGCTGTTGTTTCCCTAATGTCTCCATTGTGGAATCTGTAGAAGGAAATCGTCCCTCTTTTGTGTGGAAAAGTATTCTCCGTGGAAGAGAATGACTCAAAAAGGTTTAGTGAAAGTTATTTGAAATGGCAGTGATACTTGTGTGTGGTTGGACAATTGGATTCTTGATGAGGTACCAAGGCCTCTAAAATTCATAGACGATGCTTTTATGGATTTAACTTTAAGGTCTCTGATCTTATGATTCCGCATACACTGTATTGGGATGCTACGCTAGTGTATCACATATATGCTACTGTAGACGCAACCAGGATCCTTCAAATGCCAATTCATGTCTTTCGAGATGATACATTGGATTGGAGTCAAAATACAAACGGAATGTATAACTCAAAGAGTGCTTATCTTCTAACTGATAAACTTCTGGATATTGAAAATGAAGAACCACCTCTTCCACCTTTAGAGAAGAAACTATTGAGTGACCTATGGAAAATCAAAACCTTACCTAAAAATCGACACTTCTTATAGAAAGCTTTAGCTGGTGCGCTAGCTGTCCATTTCAGATTGCAGTCTCGCAACATTCCAATACCTTATTTCTGTCTTTGATGTGGATTAGAAGATGAAACCATCTGCCAGATGCTATTTCATTGCCAAATAGCCCGAGAAGCATGGTAGTTGTCTTTATTCCCTATTCCTCCTTGGGGTTTTTCTACCACTTATGTCTTATGGCTACTGTGGCACATTTGGAAGGACCGTAATGACTTTTTTTTCAGCGATACAAGATATGAGCTCAAGCCATAGTTGATAAAGCTGAGGAAGATTCAGATCTCTGGTTTTTAGGCAAGAACTTGTCGAATTACAATGATGTCATCTCTTCTTCAGTTTCTCACCCTTCCCAGGTATAGTCTAAACCAGAGATTAATATGTTAAAGTGAAATACTGGATTGTCCGGGTTAAGCCATGAGAGAAATTTAGGTGTATCATGGGTAGTGATAAATTCAAATGACACTCCTATAGTTCATGGTAGAAGATCCTTCTCTCGCGTTCTCTCGAGCTTAGATAATGGATTACTTAGCCTTTGGTGGGCTAACCAATCAATGATTCATATCAAATATCGAAAACTGATCTTTGAAACCTCTGATCCTCTGGTTATGGAAGCGTTTCAGAATTTTAATTGGTTTCCTCATAATAAAGGAATTCTTGTCTGCATCAATGCTCTTATACACATTTTTGAGGTTGCAACAGTGGTGTGTACTTCTTCACAATCCAATTTAGTGGCTACAAAAATGGCAAAAAGTGTCACCTACCTTCACAAGTATCAGTCGTACATTGCAAACAGTGGACCTAACTGGTTTCTTCATGTGTTAAGAAAAGAAGCTTCTCTTAGCTAACTTTTTTTCTGTTTTCTTAATTTCTTCTTAGGAACTATGTTCTTGTTCCTGTTTTCTGTTTTTCTCGATTTATTTACAGTGCCCTATTGGATCCCTCCCTTCATGTAACCTAGGTTTGTTCTTAGCCTCATATGAATGTTTCAGTGTTCAAAAAAAAAGAATTATAGAGATTGATCTGATTCAAAATCTAGTGGTGTTGATGAAGAAGTTGAGAAAAATTCGTTCTCCCTTAATCACCAAGTAATCCCTCTAATTCAACTTATATGTGACTATACATAATTCATAGCATCGTACTGATAAAAAAAAAGAAAAAATTTATTTATCTCATTTACTAGAATGATGGTGATAAATCACATAACTATGCACAATAGTAAAGAAAACAAATGAATTCACTAAAAATCTTTCAAAAACTTAATTTTCATATGATTTTAGAGAAATTTAAGAAAAAGCTCTCACAAGAAAGGTTTTTCGCTCGTAGATGTCAAAGAGCATGAGCAAATGTTATATTTATATAAGAATTTGGATAGTGTTATGATAATAAATTGATATGATAGGTTGGAGATGAGAGAGAATCTAAGAAACTAAGGAAAATATTTGATTGGGATAAAGATAGAGATATGAACATGAAAAATAAAGTTGAATAGGATAAGTACTGATTTTTGAAGGTTATTACATCTAATGAATGAGTGGTTGCTCTAAAACATACAAAAAAGTTGTATATAGATACAAGATAATACATCATGTTTTCTTGTGAATATTTTGTTTTAATTAAGTAATTTTATCCTAAGTTCGCCTGAAATTATTTACTGATTTTTTTTAATATTTTGTTTCGAGCGAAACTATCTTATAAAATACATTTAAAATTCATTTAAGTTTAAGTAACAGCCGTTTGTTTTGAGAAAATCATGAATTTTAGGCTGCTTTTTAATAATTATTGTGTGATTGAAAATTCTATAGAGCATTATTAATACATACACTTTATTAGGCAAGATTTTAATTTCACGCAAATTTCTTTTAACTAACATTCACAGCTACACTGCACGAAAGAAACATAAAGTCGCACATTATTAATTTTTTTTTTGTAATGATAGTAATATTGTCCTAATTGCACATGATAGTTTTAACAAATATTATGTAATACCTTGTTCGGTGCGGAATTATCTTATTACAGAATTTTAAAAGTTTCATATAAGTTTAACTCAACCCCGGTTTATTTTGAGAAAAGATCATTAATTTTAGGCATATTATTTATAATGATTGTTTGATTCAAAATTATAGAGAGCATCATTGATCGACGCATAGTTTGTCAAAGCTTCGAAAAAGACTGTTCGAAGTTGCTACAGCTTGTGAATCCCCCGGAGGATTGGTTAACTTTCTCCACCCAAATCGATCAGTTTTCCGAGCTACATGCGAGCTTTCCGAAATTTACTTTATTCTTAATTTCTCTCTTTTAATTCGAAAGAAGACTCTCTTACTCGTTTTGCTCATTTATCTTCTTCTAAATTTATCTTAATAAATACTTTTCTCCCAAATTAGGTTTCTAATCCTGACTTATTTTAATATATAGAGTGGTTGACCAAAACATAAAATTACATACATGCAAGTTTTTAGTTCACGTGAAATTTTCTTAACTACCATTAGTAGAAACACTCCAAAAAGAAACATCAAATCTTGAGTTACAGATTATGAAACAAACAATGGTTTATAAAAAATTTTCCAAAGATAAATTTAAGTATAGTATTTATTCCAAAAGGAAGCACTTAAGGTATATGAATCTAATGTGCTCTTTGTCTCAATAGCCGAAACCATAATGTTTTAGGTGAATGTGACTTACATAATCCAAAGTGCTTTAAAGGGTTTAACATTGCTAAGGCATGAACCACCCCATATTCTACCATAATCTATCCAAGAAAAATAATGGACTGGTGAAGAGATAATTGTTGACACTGAATTAGGTGGTATCCAAGAACAATAATGGACTGATGAAGAGATAATTATTGACAATGAATTTGGTGGTTTCAGTGGCTAAGAAGTTTTAGCAGTGATTGGATAAGACTCGAAAATTATTCACATCGGTGAAGTAGTTGGGAAAAAAAGTTGTCCCATAATCATCATCTGTGACTATTCCGAGAAAGAAAATCAATGTGCAAAATTAGTGAGAAATCAAATCTTTTTTTTTCTTATTGATTGAATTAAGGGTGTCGAGGAGAACTAAACTCAATAAGGAAATATATGATTTTTGTTTTTAATATTTTGTTATTTAGTTTGCTAGCGTCTATTAACAACTTTTTTTGTATCATCTAGTCAAAGCAGTGTTCTCTCTTATACACCTAATATTCTTTCTGATCCATGATACGAAAGCTAGGGTTTGAGGGTCCTTCTTTTAAGACTTTAACAAAAATTCTCATGGTTTGAGAATGTTCTTCTCAATGCTTAGCAAAGATCTTTATAAAATATAGATATAAATAACAACTGAATAATACAATAAGCCTAAGAGACTATTATTAGAAATCTTAAAAACCCTAAAAACCGTAGTCTAATTAAATATTAAAACTCTTAAATAAAAATTGAAATCATACACATTTTTTCCAATTTTTTACTGCATCAATAACCATACACAATTCTCCGCATCAAACTAATAAAACAATAACAAAAAAACGAAATATGTACTGGCTTATTAGATTGATAATGTTGAACCAATGAACTATTCACAATATTAAAAAAGTAAAAAATGAATTCACTAAAAATCTTGCAAAAAATCTCATATGATTCTAGAGAAATTGAAGAAGAGAGGTAGAGTAATCACGAGAAATATTAAGATTGTTCGTTGGGCGAAAAAAAAAATATTACTAAATGTTATTTTTGTATAAGAAAATTGAGATAGAGATAGTGAAAGGTTAATGTGATAGATTGGAGATATGAAGAGAATCAAAGAAATTAAGAAATATATAGATTTGAAATAGATATAGAGATATGACTAAGAAATATAAAGTTGAATATGACTAGTACCAAATTTTGAACGCTACTAAAAACAAGATAATATATCATATTTTCTTGTGAATTTTTTTTATGTAGTTAAGTAATTTTGTCCTAAGTTCACATTATATTTTTACTGATATTATTTAATACTTTGTTTCATGTGAAATTATCTTACAAAAAACATTTAAAGTTTCATATAAATTTAACTCACACCCGATTCTTTTAAGAAAAGATCATAAATTTAATTCAAAATTATATAAATCATTAATAATACATATAATTTATTTCGCGCCAAATTTGCAAAACTACCAATCGCAGCTCCAATAGACACATCAAAAGTTGAGATACAAACAATGAAACATACAAAGATTTCATAAAAATGCTGCAAAGATGAATTTAAGTATAGTTCTTATTCCAAAAGGGAGCACTTAAGATATATGAATGTTCTAATGTGCTCTTTGTCTCACTCGCCGAAAATGAAAATTTTTAGGTGAATGCGACTTATACAATCTACCTTAAAGGATTCAATATGGCTAAAACATGAACAAGACCTAATTCCATCAAAATCTCTCAAAGAAAAAATAAGGTATTGATGAAGAGATAATTGTAAACAATGAGTTTAGTGGTTTCAGTGGTTAAAATTTTTTAGTAGAGATTGGATCAGACTCAGGAAGTTGTTCCGTTGGTGAAGGAGCCGGAAAAAAAAAAATTTATCCTCAACTCTTGAAATTTATGAGAAAGAAACTCACCATGCCAAATTGTTGAGAAAGAAAATCTTTTTGTCTTTTTATTGAATTGAAGGTGTTGAGTAGAAATCAGCTCAATATGGAAACAAATGATTTTTTTTTTTAGTATTTTGTTACTTGGTTTGCTAAAATCTATTAAAAAAATTTTTTGTATCATCAAATCAAATCATCGTTCTCCTTTATACACCCAATATTCCATTTGATCGGGCGGAAACTAGGATTTAAAAATCCTCTTTTCAAGGCTTTAAATAATCTCTTAGGGTTCGAGAGTACTCTTCTCATTGCTTAACAAAGCTCAATATGAAATATATGTATCAATAATTACTGAATAATACAATAAATCTAAGAGGCTATTTATAAAAAATCCTAAAATTCCTAAAAACCCTAATCTAATTAAATATAAAAACTATTTAAAGAAATTGAAATAATACACATTTATCCTAGTAAACATAAAATGGAAATAATTCATAATTATTCTAATTATGCACTGCATCGTGATCATACACCATTAACCACTTCAAATTGATAAAACAAAAACAAAAACTATAATATATCTCTTTGTAAGATTGATGATGTTCAACCAGAGAACTATGCACAATATTAAAAATACAATAAATTCAGTGAAAATCTTGCAAAAAGTCTCATATGATTCTAAATAAATTGAAGAAGAAGCTCTCACGAAATCTGAGAAATTAAGAAAACTATAGTATTGAGATTTGGATAGAGATAGAGATGGAGATAGATATATGAGCTTGGAGGAAATCCACGTCGGCACAACTTCAATGAGTCTTGGGAACTATCTGAGCTTTAGAAATACTTTATGAGCAACAACGAGACTCAACTGAACATCAGAAGGTTTTTCCATTAGGCACAGGTTTAGCAGACATTCAGAAAATTCGATATTCCTAGGAACTAAGAAATTAACATGAAGTAAGGAGAGGAATCTTAGTATGCATGAGGCCTCAAAAAGATGAGAAGAATCACAAAGGCGACATACCCATGAATGTTCGTTACCCATTGCCTAATCGGGGATTCACCTACCAACATATACTAAGCACAGTTTGATCTTACACCAGTGGTATGTCTACCATATGTGCCCAGAATTTTAGTATGATGGTTGACTGAAACCATCCAAGAAATGGGGACAAATAAACTACCCCCAATAAGACCAATAACATTTCTACATGTAAGTCTCATGGTCATTTCACGGGCCGACATTATCTATGTCATCACATATATGAAAATGAATGCATATGTAAAAAAGTGTTTGTATAAAGCACGATTGTCCAATCAAAATGCGGTTAAATCGAGGGACAAGTAAGTTGCATGCGGATATTTAGTCACCTCAACAAAACCGAAGGCACATAGTTGTTAGTATCTTAGGTTCAAGAACTAGGAAAACCCGACCTAAATGTACATGATCCGATATTCGAATCCGGGACAAGTAAGATCCATACGGATACCCTTCTTGTAAAGATTTTGACTCGTTGGTGGATTGGTGAAGAGAAATGTTTGCACTATTCTGCATAATCCAAACAAAGTAGCACTTACATTTGGGAGGATGAATGAATTATTTACTGGTCCGTTCTCATCTCCTTAACATGACCATCCTTTTTTTATCACCATCATTGGAAATTTTTTTATCATACTCCAAAGAGCTGCATTCCCTACAGGTCGTCCCTTGGCATAAGCAAGGAAAGCGGCTGCTTACGTCTTTTTTTTTTTTGTTTTTTTTTTGTTTTTTTTTAACATCATTTAATATATTTACTTCATATCTTTTTATGAAATTATCTTTTCAATTACCCTAGTATCAATATTGGGCTGGGCTTATTAATAAATTTACTTCATGTTATATTTTATTATGAAATATCCTTTTTATATGTAATTTATTAATATAAATTCTATCAATTATTATAAAAAAGGGCTTCTTTCAGAAATAGACCCCAAATTAAAATCAATGTCAGAAGTAGACTCCTTCTTCCTGAACTTTCAAAATGACTTAAACTGTCCTTCGCGTCATGTTTTATTCACGAAAATACCGTTCTGAGACTTCATCGTGAAGTATCAGATATCGTGTTGGAAAACAATTACCCTCTTAGTTAAGGCATATTCATTGAAATGCCATCGTCTTCAATTTCCCCCCAACCACCATACAACTTGAATTAGAACTGTAAATGCATGGAACAACCGATTTTAGAGCTATTAATGATCTTATGTGAACTAAAAGCTTGATTATCGTCGATTTCCTCTTCATTTTTATTCAACAAACTGTCAAATTCTTGGATTAGAAATTCATCCACCTTAGATCTAACGCATTTACCAAGATTTGTACATAATAACAACTGGGTTTCTTCGGTACCAATGGTGTGAGCAGGTCTTGGCCGTCGACGAAGCTTAACACGAAATCAAACAGCAACTAGGTAAAGTTTAGTGGTTATTTTTCCGATTTCGCGAAAACAGACTTTTTAATGAAGTCTCTCCAGTCAACTGGGGTCTAGTATTGCTATTGATTTTATTCTCTTGACACTTCATCTGGAAGTCTATAAATGTCTTTTGAAAAAAAAAAGTATGTTGAGACTTCATGGATGTTCTAAAACGCGTGTCGAGGACCGCTTAATCACTGGAAAGTCGGTCGGCGGGCCGAAGCCGCGGCGATTTGGTCATAGGCGGCGAAGCAAATCGGCAGATCTTAAAAAACTCTTTTTTTTTTCGTTTTATAAGTCTAAATCGATATTTTATCAGTCTAAATCGATATTTACTCTTAGATCCATTAATTTAATGAAAAAAGCAACGAAAACAAGAAGAAATAGAGAAAATCGTGAAAAAAACATTGATGCAGCAAATTGGATTTTCAGAATCGTGTGACCTGAGGAAGAAGACAGGGACAAAAACGTAATTTAGTCAGTAATTAAGAAAAATTGAGAAAATATATTAAAATCACGCTTGATGCCACTGAACAAAATTATTTTTCATTCTATGGTTATCCGATTTTAGTATATATACGTGCATATAATTTAAAGTTACAGAAAAACTAAAATTTGGGCCAAATTTTAGTATATACGTGCATATAATTTAAAGGTTAAATAACCACCTGACCAACCTTAGTTTTTGTCAATATTGTTACATTTTTCATATATAGTTATATTATTAGAAAAAAAACCCTAAAACTAGACCCTGATTAATTCCTACGTAATTTCTGATTTTTTCATTAGACGCTAGACCCAATCCGACCGTCCGACTAGCGCCTAGCGCGTTTTAGAACCTTGAGTAGACCCTATCCTGTGAGACTACTAGATGAAGTCTCATAATAAAGTCAAAGTCGGTCAAACTACAAAAATAGACCCAAATTTTACGGAGACTTCACTCTTGAAGTCTCAAAGGTTAATGAGACTTCACGGTGAAGTCTCATACACCAGGGACTTCAGTAGTGAAGTCTCATGAAAAAGTCAAACCTACGGTCAATTGCAAAAATAGACCCCCCTTTTCATGAGACTTCACACTAAAGTCTCAAAAGTGTATGAGACTTCATATCTGAAGTCTCCAAGAAAAGTCAAACACTGGTCAATTGCTCAAGTAGACCCCTATATGAGCCTTCATTGTGAAGTCTCCTTTTGGAAATCTCATGAGACTTCACTGCGAAGTCTACAGACGAGACTTCATTATGAAGTCTCCGTCTCTAATTATATTAAAAATCAAATATATCCCCATTTATAATTAGTATTTTTTTGATACTTGTCTAACATATTTATTACTATAGTATTTTGAGTTTGTATGAGTTTCAACTGCTTTTGTCGCATATTCATTCATGAATCGTTTTTGGACAAAAATTAGGTAATTAGTGCAAATTTATGAGACTTCATGGTGAAGTCTCCTTAGTAAATTGAAATGCTAATTTAATTGTTTTTCTTGTTTGTTTTTGCCGAATATGGCTTAGGTACCAGTAAACAATGGAGAATGAGTGTTGAGAGACTGGAAGTGGCACTTTGAGGTGGATTATCCCAAAGGAGGAAGAATGTTCTATCTAAATGACGCTTGTACCCACCGTGAACTAATCGAGATGGCACAAGATGACTATAAGCTGACTGAGAATGCTGATTTGATTGAGTTAACCTATATGGTACCAGACGCAATGTTGCAGGTTTTGGATAGAGATTGCTCCACCCCACCTATCCAAGTCACAAATGATAGGCATGTGCGGGATTTTTTGGAGTTAAGTAAATCGCATTGTGTTCGCCTTTGTGTCTCGAGTTCCATTGTTAAGGAGAGTGAGAAAATTGAAGAGGTGGTTAATTCTGACAATGAAGTTGAAGAAGATGATGATGTCGACTGTGCGGATAACTTTGAGGATGACTGTGATGATATTGAAGAAGACGAGGTTGTTTTTTCTGATGGTGATGAGGGTGCTGGTGAAGCACATGAAGATAATGCTGCGGAAGTACCTGATTTTGAAGACGAGTACCTTGATGATTACAGTATCTTTGGGAAGATTAAGGATGAGGACAGTGGTGATAGTGATGATGATGATAAGCCATTTCTTGGTGTGGAAAGAAGCTTTATTGGGGAAGGTAGAAGACCGAGCATGACATGGACAGACGGTATCTCTTTGCATAAGTGTTTCCCTGGCAAGGATTTGCTTATATCCGAGCTACACATAACCGCGATAATGGGCCAATTCGCCTTCAAAGTGAAGAAGTCAACAAAAAGTCTATTTCTAGCCAAGTGTCGCGTGGTAGGATGCCAATGGAGGGTTAGAGCTATGGTTAAAAATGAACCTAAAGCGTTTAGCGTGACTGTGTATGATAAGCACTATACCTGCCATGTTAGTGATCGAGTAGCTCTACGGAAACGATATGCTCCGAGATATATTGGTAAGCTCTTTTATGATGAATGGAGAACAATAGATGGAGTTACCTCGGATATGCTTAGATCTGTCCTCTTTGGGAAGTTTGGGTTGAAGATGAATTATACCACATCTTATAGGGCTTTACTATTTGCACAACAAATGGTGAGTGGAACACCAGAAGATGCTTATGAGCAGCTGCCTAATTACCTATATCGCCTCTCGCTTGCTAATCCGGGGACAGTGACTGATCTTGTGCTCGACTCGAAAAACAGGTTCAAATACATGTTTTTGTGTCTTGGAGCGTCAAAGGAGGGTTTTCAATATCTTAGACGAGTGATGGTTGTCGATGGTTGTCATCTATCTGGGAAGTATGGAGGGGTTTTGCTATTTGCTTTCGGCCAAGATGGGAATTTCCAGGTTTTCCCTTTGGCTTTTGCGGTTGTTGACTCCAAGAATGGTTTTTCACCAAGTTAACTGCTTGTGTATCCTCTGAATTTAGTTTGACCATTGTATCAGACAGGCACACTTCCATTAAGAAAGCCATTGAAACGGTTATGTCATGGGCAACAAGAGGGATTTGTTGCTATGATCTTCAAGGTAATATAGTCACGAAGTTCAAAGGAAAACATCTTCTGTACTTGGTACGAGGAGTTGCATATGCATATACACTCGCTGACTATACCCGGTATATGGACGCCTTAAGAGCGGCAAGGCCTGAACTTGCGGAGTATTTGGAGTCCGCGGATGTGAGACTATGGGCTAGAGTTCACTTTCATTGACTGAGATACAACATCCAAACAAGCAATATCGCCGAATCAATCAACTCAGTGTTTAAGCGAGCACGAGGATTTCCCATTCCCTTTCTGTTGGAATTCATACGAGAAAAGTTATCAGGGTGGTTTTTTAAAAGGCGTGAAGATGCTATGAGTCTCACAACACAACATAGCAGAGGTGTCGAATATTTGCTAGCTATTTGTGAGTACTATGCTCAATTAATGGTGGTCCTACGCATTGATAATTGACGATTCAACGTGGTTGAAAGAGATAGAAATTGTGTTGTTGATTTCTTACAACGAACTTGTGATTGTGGCCTGTATCAAATTGAGAAAGTACTTTTCTCCCATGTTATTGCTGCTGCTCCTGAGGCTAAAACGGCGGTCTCTGCTCTAGTATGCCCGACATACACAAAGAATTATTTGTACGCAACGTACTCGAGCAAAATTTATCCGATTAACGGATTTTTCAAGGATCCTGAGTTTGTGAAGGTCCTTCCTCCAGATGAAAAGCCCCGTCCTGGAAGAAAGAAAAAGTCTAGGTGGGAAACATGACTTGAAATTGCAAGGAAGATAAAAGACAAACCACGCAAGACTCACAAGGAATACAATTGTTCAAAATGCGAGGAACCCGGGCACACTAGACCTAACTGTGAAAGTTACACATAACTACTTCTCATAATTTAACTTCTTATGAAATTATCTTGAAGTGTTTATGTGTTTTTGTATGCACTTAAGAGTTTCAAGGCAGAAGGAGAATGAGAGAAGTGTTAGGATCTGCAGTGAAGTCTCCTCATGAAGTCTACGCCTGAAGTCTCATTCAAGTTATTTTCCAGTATTATGAAGTCTCCACAAGAAGTCTCCTGATGAAGGCTCACCGTGAAGTCTCGTCTTGAAGTCTCACAGCTAAGTTGCTTTACGGCTAAGTTGCTTTTTAGTTTTATGGGTCCAACCATCCTCTAAATTCTACTATCTTTCTGAACATTGTGTCCTTATTTGTTCCATTACTAAGACTTCAGCTTCGGTAATCAACATCCATTATTATATATTAAAAACCAGATGCAACAATTTAAACAAATCAATCTACCCTATCAAGTTACAACATCTTGACTTGTTCCATTGGGTGGTACAAAAATATCCTCACAATAACAGCCAAAATAATTCAATGTGTCGTATTATACAAACATAATATGCAAAACCTGTAGACGCAACGGGGACCCAAAAGATACACCTGCTCACGTCTCGTCATAGATGTCCAAGCTTGAGTAGTCTTGTGACTCTGTTCCCTTTAGCCCGATCTCGTCATGCACCTCCACCGCATACTTCTCCCTTATGTTCTTTACATTAGCATCACACAGGAGATGTGGAGGGAACTGAAGGCCTAGAGAATGACACTCGATGTACTTCAGCGTATACACTCCACAGTCCCCACAAGTTGCTTGAGGAACACCTTTTTTACTAGTCAAGTCCCATGTGTAGGGCACATTGGAGAACAACTCCTTTTGCTCAACAGGCGCAAGAAGGTTCATCACATACGCAAGCATTTCACAGATAGGTGCCACCGCATTTTCCAGAACTTCAGGCTTACAACATCCTACAATGCTATCCCATATGGTGATGTGCCTGTTAGGAATATTAATCAACAGCGCAACCCAATGCATATCCTTCAAATTAAGCCCTGTGTAGAGCTCATCCACATGGATACCCCACATCTTCTTACTTGGGCAAAACTCAGGATGCTCTCCCATGTAGAGATCCATCGCATTTGGTGGTACCACCCTGCCTGAACCATCAGGATTCGCCGTCGTTTTGAACAAGTCGTACTTTGCCAGCCACAATTTTGTGAAGATAGAATCCAAAAAACAGAGTCTATCACTCCTAAACCACTCTGGATGCTCATGGTACCGCTTCCTAAGCAGATTGATTCCACCATCCATATGCTGAAAAAGATGGCAGGAAAATATAAGCACGTTAGAGTGGAATGATAAATGGAAGACACCAACTGAGGTTTGACGTGAGACTTCATGGTGAAGTCTCCTTCGAAAAAAAATATAAGACTTCACGGTGAAGTTTCATTCACAAAATTTCATCAGACTTCACTTTGAAGTCTTATGTCGATAGCGAATGCTTACCATGTCCCAAAGCCATTTTTTCGGAGTTCGCAGTTGTCGATACCACCACGTGCTTGAGCATTGCTTGGGTTTGGAATTCTTCCTTTCCCTGCTAAATGTAGCCAACCACATTTTACGTGTGAAGCCAGAAAGCATAAAGCAAAGCAAAGACGGATTCACTCACGGGCATGTCTTCAACATCTCCATTAACGCTGCTTTTTTGGTCTTGTCAATAGTACCAAAAGGATCATACCCCCGGCCACATACTGTTGGTTGGGCCTGTAGTACTATTTTTGCACTTGGTGGAGGCACAACACACTGCTCCTTCTTCGCCTTGTCAGCCACTGACTTGACCACAAGTTTGGATGCCTCCTCCTTAATGGTCTGTTTTTCTCTTTTTTTCACCACATCGTCAACAACTGGCTGTTTTCCTACAAATATCACTCCACTTAGGGAGTTTTCCGTATGCACACTTCCCTGCGTAATAGAATTGGACAGGCAAGTTAAACAATAAACCCATTAAACAGTAAACCCATTAAATTTTTTTGTAATATTCCACAACCAAACCACTCCTTAGTCCACGACACCATACACACTTAAACAAAGACATGTCTCTGAACAACAATAAAACATTAACCGAAGATTGACATTCGATCTACGGTTACTCACTTTGACTACTCAGGCCAGCTATTCTCCTACTTTTTCTTTCACATGGAATTTCCTTAGCAACACCACCTTCATCATCACTACCCTTCTGTTCATTAGCTTGTTCCCCACCTCTAGCCTTCTTTTTTTTAGGTTTGTAAATCTTTTTAAGGGGAGGAAGACTAACCCCAGCAGCTGCAGACGACTTAGCATCAGATCCAGGATTTACATCATCAACTTTGACATTCTTCTCATCTGCAACCTCCTTCGGATCCAAGCCAGTGTTCTCCGTAAAAGCAAGCGCCATCTCCCCGACCTTGGATGAGAGGGCTTCAATCTTCAACTTACAATCATTGATGTGCTCCTCGAACTTACTCAAACGGGCATCAACAGCCGCCACAAGTGCATCAGTCAAGCACTTCTCAATGCCATCGGCAAGACGAGCTTTCTTGTGGGGACCTTCTTCAGCTGCTTCTGACTCCCTCTTAATGCCCTGGGTAGGCTCCTCCTTAGCCACTACAGGCTTGTTGTGTGATAGCAACACCCCCTGAGAACTCGAGTGAATGGGGAGCCATTTCCAAGCTTTGCTGGATAGTTGCCCGTACATCACTTTGACAATGTTGTCAATTTTGGCATCCTCACCATCATCATCCCAGCGAGGGAACATGTCTTTATATTCCTTCCGGACACAGTTGATGAATTCAGTCTACACAGAAAAAAAAAAGAGCGTAAGAAAAAATTGTTCATGTAACGTATTCAGAGACTTCATGATGAAGTCTCAAGTAAATTGCTAAAGGAGACTTCACCGTGAAGTCTGACAACAATTTCATGAGACTTCATTTTGAAATCTCAAAATAATTGCTAAAGGAGACTTCACAGTGAAGTCTCTCAACAATTTCATGAGACTTCATTTTGAAATCTCAAAATAATTGTTGAAGGAGACTTCACCGTGAAGTCTCAAGATCAGACTATCAAATGTTTATAACAATATATCTGTTTCAGCATGCCGTTTCTAAAGTTCTTCCTGCCTTTAGCTCCTCCATAAGCAAGCAGAGGTGGAGTCTGTGCGTGACGGTTAGGTTCACCGAACTCTATTGCAAATTTGGGTAACGCAAAGAAGACCCAAGACTGCAACGCTTGGACAAACCCATTGATGTGGTAATTCTTGGTGATATCAGTTTCCTTCACCGATTTCATCAAAGTTTTGAAAGCCACTATACCCCAAGGATAGTCAACAAACTTGTACAGATCCATAACAAGTCTAGAAAGGTGCACATCAACATCTGAAGTGTGTGACTTCGCATCAATGCACGCAGCAAGTATTGAAAGGTAGCCCAACCTCAACCGATCCTTCCGCTCCCAGTCACTGCACAAGTGACATGCCTGAACCAACTCATCGTACGTAGGTCCGGTCTCTACACTCACCCCCACCTGTTGCCAAAACTCTTTCATCTCCCATGTTACCTCAACCTCTGGTTTCATCAGATTTTCTACATAATCACAGTTGAGCCCGATGATATGTGCAAACTCGTGAATAGAGAACCTGATTGGATCTGTTCCGACCATACTCCATATCTCATGTGTCTTATTGCAGACGATTTGGAAACTTAGAATGAAGTTGACAAGCTTAGATGCCCATGAGATCTCCTGCTCGTAGAAGTCAATGAAAACACCCAGTTTGGAGCCCTGAATCTCCTCCCACTCGTCTTCTTGAAGTACATTCTTCAGAGCGTCAAACAATGGTTTGGGTTTGCTGAAGTAGTTTATGCTTCGATTAGGTTTAGGCTCATCGTCTTTAGTGAAATGCCTTAAAGGGAACTCAGAAAGCTTCTTTGTCTTCTCCTTATCTTTCGCCATTACAGCAGCTTCAAACAACAGCAAAAACAAACAAAAATATATCATTAGTTAAATGAAAGCAGATTTTTAATATATGAGACTTCATAGTGAAGTCTCCCACTCATTCCCTTAGATATGAGACTTCATAGTGAAGTCTCCTACTCAAAAAACCTTGTCGTTTGAAGTCTCCTTCTGAGACTTCATTTTATCGTCTCCGCTTGGGACTTCAAAATGAACTCCCAATAGGAGATTTCAAAGTGCAGTCTATGAAGTTTATACGTATCCGTAGACCCCATTCACTAAACGTTAGCCCTCTTCGTTGAAAACCCTATGAACAGTGTTTCCTAAATCGTAATTAACAGTGGAGGAAATCGGAGAATAAGGAAAGAACCAGAAAGAAAGCGTCGACGAAGAAAAAGAGGATGAAGCACTAACCGGTAATTAGCGGAGGACGAAGAGGAGCGGTTGCACACCCAAATTTGAGAAACCAAAAAAAAGAGAAACCACAATCGAGTAAGAGAGAGACAATACTAGGGGTTCCTTCATACTCGCAAGGAAGGAGTGGCGATTACCTTGAACGGCGATGGTGGTGTCGAAGGTTTCCGGCGAATTCGGCAGACGGTGGGTAGATCGCCTCGAGACTATCGAGAGAGCTCTAGGGTTTTTTTTTTAACAGTAAATCTGTTTTATTTTCCGTTTTATCGTGAAGTAAATTCGATAACCGCAAAAAACTGTTAAAATTATTTTAAAAAAATTTGAATCTGAGATTTCAATATGAAGTCTCAGTGTGAAAATGTCCGTGAGACTTCGTAATGAAGTTCCAAATTCAAATTTTAATTGAAAAATATCGGCGGTTTTAGGGAGAAATAAATTTTGTAAATGTACTTGAGACTTCATAATGAAATCTCAAATTCAATTTTAATTGAAAAATATCGGCGGGTTTAGGCGCCCAACCCATTAGTTTCTGTATACTTTATGCCGCAATTTTATATTTAAAACTAAGACTTCATACTGCAGTCTCCAAACAAAAAAGATTGTGAGACTACAAAATGAAGTCTCAATAAAGGAGTACTCTAAGACTTCATAGTGAAGTCTCCTTGTTCAAATTTTATGTAGAACCTTGTTAATCACAACGATATTAACTGGGATACACGGATGTAATACGACCAATGTTGTTGCAAATAAATTACAAATTACATTCATTGTAGCCAAAAATGCAGTCAAAACTTACATTCATTGCAATCGATTAATTAGAAACTACAACAATGTTAAAGTCATAGGAGGAGACTTCATTCGGATGTCTCGCAATAAAAAAAAAAATGAACCCAAAACCGAACAGCAACTTGAAGCTACAGATATGAACTTTTGGTCCGACAAACGTTAAAAGAAAAAACCACAGATCTATGATCTTTCCCGGTTTATTTTGGTGTGGGCATGGCCGCTGAAAGACGGCTGCGACATAAACTTCAACACGATTCATCGAGTTATCAGTAAAATTTGAGACCGAAGAGAATGACACTTATGAGGAGAGATTGACAGCAAAGAAAACGGGGAAGGAAGCAATAAGGTTCATGTCTTGCCTTGCCGGTTCGGTGGGACGGCGTTGGAGAGAGAGATTGGTGTTGCAGTTTTAGAGAGAGAGATTTGACAAAATAAAGAAAATATGGTTTATTTATGGGTACTAAAACTTTGGTTAGGTTAAAAGTTCCCGCTCAATGAGGCTTCATTTTGAAGTCTCACTATGCCCTAAATTCCACTTTAACTTTATCTATAACTATGAGACTTCACAATGAAGTCTCACAGGAAGACTTCATTGTGAAGTCTCATCGAAACCCTAAACTTAAATATAAGTTATTTGACAAAATTCGTTAATAACTCCTGCTAATTACGTACATTTGGTTTGAAATACTCCTGCTAATTATAGTCTCACACAAAACATAAGGAATACATCAACATTTGACATTTTACAAAAAACAAATCTAACCTCTAAGTCCTACCCTAGAGACATATACATGTATTCTAACTCTTTCTCAAACCCTAAACCTCTTACTCTAATTCAACTAAGTTTGAGATCACTTGGTTTATTTTTATGTAATTTGATGCAATTATATTTTTAAATCATTAACTTTGTTATGTAAAGAATTCTCTAACAAAACATTTAATCTAATAATTATTTAATTATTTAATTTTTTTTTTTAAATACACTTTGAGACTTCACGATGAAGTCTCCACGAGTTTTGCGGTTTTAAAATATAACTAAGCTAAAATGCTATAATTTTATGCATGTTTATGAAACTGTAATTTTTATACCTTATATTCGATCAAACGGAATTTCTGTCATTTGAAAGTTTACAAAATTATTTTTATTATTTTAATAAATTAAATATTTGATTTAATTAATATTGAGTCTCTATAACTTAAAATAGATTTGAGGGTTGAGAATAATCAACCTTACATGCTTAAATATTATGAAGTTGTTTTAAATTTTATTTTTAGAACTTCATATTTGATTACACATAATTTATGTATATCAAATTACAAAGTAATTATTTTTTATTTTTTAAAAAATTTAAATTTTAAATTTAAATACTACTGAGATTTCATATGTGAAGTCTCAGGATTGCCGTAGACTTCAAAGTCTCCACTGAAATCGTAATTACGGGTTCTGTTTTTTTTTTACACATAAGGGCGTAAGACGTAATTTCCCTACCACAGGGGTCTACTTCTGCTTAAATTTGAATTTGGGATCTACTTTTGTGTTTAAAATGAATTTGAGATCTATTTTTGTGTTTAAAATTAATTTGGAGTCTACTTTTATCAATTCTCCACATATATATATATTGAAGAAATTCCCTAAATTCCAATCTTCTTTTTCTTATCCTCAAATTATAACCTTTTAAAAAACGACTTCTTATGATCATCAGTTCCCCCAAGTAGAACAAATATGTTAAGGAAACCTTCCATTTTTAATTTGTAACGTCCTCTCATGATCGGTAGCTTCCAAAATAAGAAGTTTCTTACCACTTAATTGCAACAAAATCCCTACAACTGTAACAAAATAATTGGACAAACTCATTTGCCGTTTCTTTTACGGTTTGATTCATTCACCTTAAGTTTTTTTTTCCTTACAATAAAGATTTCATTCACATCAAGTTCAGAAAATATAAATATGCATTTGCCCATGATCCCTACACTTTATACATTTACAATTATAGTCTATAGGGTTATGGTCATGACTAAAATATCTTTTTAGTCCAAAAAAGAAGCAAGTAACTTTGATGTATTCAACAAGAAGTTGAATTTTGTGAATCTAGAAATATCGTGGGCTTATCAGGTAAGTTATTTCTTGAAATGAAACATAAATGATTAAAATTTACATATATTTTAGGTTTTGTATCTAAAAATTTATTGAAAGCATACAACCTTCTCCGAGAGAAAATCAAGGAAATAAAAGTGGATTCATAATCTCTCCAGGGAGGAGCAAGAGTGTGAGAGAGCTAAAAACATGGGGTTGAAAATTCCTTAAATCCCCAGAACTTTTCTCACGACGCAAGAAGAGCCGATTTCATCTCAGATTTACTTCCCTTCAATCTCTCCCTTTTTTATGATTTTTATTTGTTTCTCCTTTTACCACTATTATTTTTTTATTTTTTTTGCATATAAATTCTTCTCAATCATTTCTCTGGGTACAATGATAAACTAGACCTAGAAATAAAGAGAGAAAGAGAAAATGTGTAGTAAGACGAGCAGTGAAAGCTATGGCGATGATTACTCTGGTTTGTGTCCAAAGAAACAGAAACATAATGGAAAAAGAAGAGTCCCAAGAAGAGGGCCTGGTGTTGCCGAACTCGAGAAGATCCGTCTCGAAGAACAACACAACTCTACCGCTACACCACTTCCTCCCCCCTCGACCACCACCTGTCCGGTTTACCCGGTCTCCTCTTATCTCCCTACCGGATCTTTCCCCTATGATCTCATTCCTCCGGCTCCGGTCTTTCACAAGAAGCACGATCCGTCTCTTCACTACCTCCCACCCGTATATACTAAATACTCAAAAAAATATGATTCAAATTCCACTTTTTTTGTTTGTTTGTTTGTTTTTATTGTGTGTGTATCTTTTACAGATGAATTTACCTAATCCAGGATCCGGGGATCAGTTTATAGAGCCCCCTTCAAACCAAACCTCTTGCCTTCACAATCTCTCTAAAATTCTAGACGAGGATAAGGCAATTCACGAATTAAATCCTTATTTAAAGAAATTTTTTTGATAATCTCTTTTAATTATTGATAATCTCTTTTGATTATTGCTCAACAGATCACAGCTGCGAAAAGGCCATGGCATTTGGTCGCTGAGACCACGAAATGCAGCGTTGGACCGACGACAACCATCTCAGGGTCTGTTTTTAAACTTCTTGAGTTATATATATATATATATATATATATATGTAAAGAAAAGTTTCAAGTATCTTTTTATGTGACATATTGTTTCAGAGATGGTACACGAACCAAAACAGTGAAAAAACATTTCCAAGATTCAGGAAACCCAATCACCTTTGATTCTCTTTCTCCTGCACCCCATACTACACCCGTTATCCCAAAATCTCCACTCGATTTCCCGCGCTTCATTCAGGTAGTGCACTTTCTATCGATTTGGTTTGATCAGTTTCAGTTTGAGTTCGATTTTGATCCTCCTTGTTTTTTTCTAGTATCAACAGAAAGAAGAATTTGATCATGAAATCATGCCAGGGAGGATCAGTGCTAATCTTTCCTTAAACAGAAAACCGTTCTACAGCTTCTTGCCCTCCAATGACCAAGACTCGTCCTTTAGCTTGAAATCACAGAGATATGACACACTCACTGATCACGCAATTGATCTTCGCCTTAAGTTATAATTAACAACATGATTTTCAGTTATTCGAGTCTTTATGTCGTGATTTTCGGTTGTCGGATATATATCTATATATTTGTTCTTTGTTTTTCCTTTCTTTTTGAAACATGTCGTGCAATATATCGATATGGAATTTTTTTTAATTATTAATAGAGATTCTATAAATTAATACTCTGATAAATTGATAAACCTGATGATATTTTTAAAAAAAAATTATTTCTAACCTAACTTATACATCGAACTAACAAAACTCGAATACATAAAAGTAGATGACTTATATAGTATACAAATATATTTACAAACACCTTCTCTTCCCCTCAAGTTGAAGTGTGTTTCAAATTGGAGTATGGAGATCAAGAAAGACCAAACTAGTGCCTTCATGTGAATATCAACAAACCGACCACTCGTGTGACATGTTAATGCTTTTTTATTATTCATAATGAAGTTTTAACCTAAAGTATATACTGAACTAACAAAACTCGAATACATACAGTTAAGTGACGTTCAGGTATGAAAAGGCCTATTTTCCATTAAATGGCTGATATGGCAAAAATATATATATAATTGAAGAGCATGAGAATAATCCAGGTGATTAAACATAACTTATTATTTCATTGTTTTTCCGACCGGGGACGGCTTCTCTGGTGTCATTCACTTAATTTTCTTTTTGTCAAGCACCGAGTCTAAAACAAAAAGAAAAATGGTTGGTGATGGATACATGCCTTTTCTTTGCTACCTTTCTGTTTTCGACAACCGTCATTCACCGAGTCTTTAATATCAGTTTTAGCGATTGATTTTTGATCCGATTTCCTTTCTACTATGCATACGGTTCCTTCCACATCAATGTTCTCTCTTTGGTGAAGGTTTTATTCGGCGTTTATGCTCGCATGTTTTCGGCAGTTGTTATCGATTATTTTTCAATTTTAACACCTAAAGTTAGGTTTGCGGTAGTTACCGGATGTCACTGTAATCGTTTGGTGCCGATCCGAAAATTGGAATAAATGTTATCAGTTTGTTGTGGAAACATCGACCAGTACGAAAACCACCATGGAAGCAAAATGTTAAGAAGGACTTTGAGGAAAATATGATGAGAGCCAGAAGGTGGTATATAGCATATCAACAAGCATGGATGTTAGGTACAATAAAGAAAAAATTCATCTCCTGCTCCGGGTAGTATTGGATTTATTTGAAGGTTTTGCAATGTAGTAGATGGATCGCTGCTATGACTTACGAATGCGTTACTGAAGTTTCATCAGAGAAGAGAAGATGATTTTCAAACAAGTAAATCACACTAGATTGAAGACCAAGACGATCAAGGGAAATAACAAATTTGTAAGTCTTACTTGTGTAAGGAAGCAGCGTGTAATTTGCCTAATCAAGTTTTTGTTACAATTACTATTGCTTGTATGTATCTTGTATGTATAACTTTGTAAATTCATATTTAAGCTAATATATTTAGACGAAAAAAAAGGTAAAAGAACATATCAATTAATACAGATTAACATATATATCCCAATACCTTCTCTCCCTCAAGTTATAATATGTTTCAAGTTGGAGTATGGAGATCAAGAAGACCTAACTTAAAAAGAAATTCAAGTGCCTTCCAAAGAATATTAGCAAGCTGATCACTCATGTGACGAGTCATAATCGTCTCTAAAATATCTCATCTATAATGAAATGACAATCTAATTCGATATGTTTACTATGAAACATTGGGTTCACAGCGAATTGAATGGAAGATAGACTATCATAGTGTAATGGTATATGTGCGAATCGGGTCGCACACAAGTTGTTTAGAATTAAGTTTCAGTTCGTAGCGAGGTGAGAAATGAATAATGCGAGGCGAAAGATACTTAGCGAGACGTGACTTTATTTATGAATTAGGTTTAAGGGTCGGAATTCTAAGTAAATAAACCAAATCGGATTGTGAGGTATAAAGCGAGGTGAAAATGGACTTATATTTGAACAAATGAGATTTGTTGATTACATGAGATTTGAGAAGTCGGTTACAAGAAAAGTAGTAAGAGAAGAGCGGAATCTAACACCTCTCGACGGCTCGCTCGAGATGTTAAATTCGATCTAAGTTACCGAGCTATTCTTCATATTCTCTATGTTCTCTCTCTAGAATTCAATGTCCTTGCCTACTAAAAATCTACAGTATTTATAGCGGATTGTAGATCCCTCGATATCATCCCGTGGTGCGGTCTAGTCCGAGGATAGGCTGCCTCCTACGCCTGACAAGTCAAATCATGCATCGACACAAGTTTCGAGGCATGCTTTTGGCCCATCTAACAAGGTAAAAAGGTGTGATTTGACAGGACGTCACTTCGAGTTTGGTCTCCTCGGTAAACTCTTGAATGCTGATCTCTTTGCGGATGAAGTCGCGTGCATGGCTCGCGAGGTGAAGTCCGGGGCGAAGAAGAAAGGTTTTCACGAATTTGGGTCCATTTTTCTTTATCTGATTTGGGCCGGGAGGGATGCTAAGCCCGCACCCAACAGTATAGGAGGAGAAAATGTGACCCAAAGAGATGTGACTAGAACTTTTAACCAAAGCATCTCAGTCATAGTACTAAATATAGCATGATACTCTACCTCTACCAAAGACCGCAAGACAGTGGATTGTTTTCTTGTCATTCAAGAAATAGGAGAGGCCTCATATTGATTAAACAAGATAAAGATCTTACTGCCACCAGACACCCTTCCTAGTCAAACTCACATCATGCAGATAAAGAAAGAGCATAGTCACTACATAGCAAAATATGTATGAATCTATTACAATTGAGAAACCAAGTAACTCTCAGAGTAGCATCCATGTGACTTAGTTTCAGATCATGCATACGTTGAGATAAATCATTAATTATATAGGACAATTTTGGGAGTGTGACACTTCGGTAGATAGAATTGGCCAACTAAACGACAATAACGAGTTGGATCGGAGATCGTATTAACATCTGCTCTGAAAAAAGTATTGGATTGTTTCCTACAACGAACGCTCATGGGATTCTTTAAAAAAAACTGCTTCTCACATCATTTCTAAATAGGTGATGTAACCTATGAGAAAACAGGCATGCCACTTGCAAGAGACTGCCTATATATACTTTCGTTTTGTATGTTCTTTTGTAAACATTTGTATACACTTTACCTCGTCTTGGATTGAGTAACAACTTTTTCATCAAGGTAGAACTCAGAAAATAACGTGTAGTATTTCTAGAGTATCCTTGGAGATTCTTGCAATTCTCACTAAGTTGACTTTCTAACAAGATTGACTGTTCTTTTTCTCAGTTAAGCTCGGTTTCAAAAATTTTCAGTTTTCTTTCAAGATGACTCTCAATGAGGGAAAGTGGTTCATCTCTCCTCTTTGATTTTTATACAAGGAGATTCAATGTTAGATGAATAACAAGATCGAAGAAAACTCCATTGGAGAGGAGAAATGAAAGAAAGGAATCTTGTGTATTTAACGTTAATCTGTTTCTGTTACAATCATCAGTCTTATATATATGACCGGTTTGACATAACCAACCTGGTTTACACATTTATTTCGGTTCTTACTCTATTATTCTCCCTCAAGATGGCAAATATATCGAAGATAAAGCCATCTTGTCGATCAAAACGTGAAACTGACCAGGAAAAAAGGGGTTAGTAAGAACATCAGCAAGTTGAGACTCAGTATTGATGTGCAATGTCTTGATCAATCCTGACTCAACCCTGTCTCGAACCTCATGACAATCTAAATCGACATGCTTGGTTCTGTCATGAAACACAGCATTGTTGGCAATGTGTATAGCAGCAGTAGAGTCACAGAAAAAAGCAACAGGTTTAGTTTGCAGTACCTGAAACTCCTTGAGCAAATTTACCAACCAAACAACCTCTTTGACAGCAAAAGCCATCGCTCGATATTCGGATTCTGTAGAAGAATGAGAAATTGTTGGCTGTTTCTTGGATTTCCAGGAAATGAGAGAAGAACCAAGAAACATGCGAAAACCAGACGTAGATCTCCTTGTATCTTTGCACGAAGCCCAATCAGCATCAGTGAAGGCTTGTAACACAAATGAAGATTCAGCAGAATAGAACAAAACTTTAAGAGCAGCCTGCAGATGTGAGTTCTTAGGAGCACTAGTGAATTGGCAGAGCTTGTTGACTGCATAAGTGATGTTCGGTCTAGTAATGGTCAGGTACATCATTTTGCCTACAAGTCGTCGATACAAGCTGGTATCTTCCAACAAAGGCTCATCAGAATCCAGAACCAGTGTGTGAGAAGGATCCATTGGTATAGTAGACGGTTTACATGCCAATACTCATGTCTCTTCTAATAAATCCAGAACATACTTCCTTTGACAAACAAAAATACCTTTACTGGATCGAGTAATCTCAAGTCCGAGAAAATATTTCAAGGGACCAAGATCTCTAAGCTTGAAAACATTCTTTAAAGCATTTTTCAAGCTTTCTACGTCGATATCATCATTACTGGCAATAATGATATCATCCACATATACAAGCACTTCAACATATTTCCCACCTTCATTTCTGATGAAGAGTGTATGATCAGCTTGAGATTTCTTGAAATCAAGCCGCAAGAGTGTATCCTTAAACTTCAGAAACCACTATCTATGATCCATGTCTCACTAGATAGTATGGACTTGGTAACTCTCAACATGCCAATAAAGCACAGTGTAGAGTTAGAAAGTGACATACCTGGTAACGCAGTGATGGTGCCACCAGATGTGGAAGCCACATAAGCGATTTGCGGGGCAGAGGCTGATTGCAGTTGAGAGTTGAAATAAGGAATCATTCCGGCCATCTGATCCTTAGTAACATACTTCGAGGAATCTTCTTGGTGCAACACTGGATGAGTGATTTGCGCAACTAAAGGTTTTGTAGATTTATCCCCTGTTTCTTTCTTCTTATGCTTGAAACCAACTGGATAACCATGGATCTTGTAACAAGTATCCTTTGTATGACCAGTGTAACCACATTCTGAGCAGATTACCTTGGGCTTCTTCTGAACTACCGCTACTTGTGCAACAACTGGAGTCATTTCTTGTGCACTTATTTGAAAAGCAGATGCATTTGTCACAGAGACAATACTCCTCTGGTTATGATCTTGATCAAGTAGTTTGTAAATCGCATAAAGGGAAGGAACATGCTTCTTCATGATGATGTGACTACGAATAGCAGAGTATGTTTCATTCAAACCCGCCAAGAACTTAATCACCTTGAAATGTTGTTTCGTTTCATCAGTAGACTTACAATAATCACAACGATGGCATTTCTTTTCACAAGTAGCACCATCAAGCTCATCCCAAAGCGTCTTGAGTGTGGTGTAGTACTTAGAAAGCGTCAGATTTCCTTGTTGCAATGACCAAATCTTCTGCGTAAGCTGATAAGACCGTGGTAAGTTGGTGATATGAAACCGCGTGTGAAGATCCATCCATATATCAGAGGCATCATCAAAGCGTAATA
The DNA here is from genome assembly GCA_900116095.1 of Euclidium syriacum. Lineage (NCBI taxonomy): Eukaryota > Viridiplantae > Streptophyta > Magnoliopsida > Brassicales > Brassicaceae > Euclidium > Euclidium syriacum. Next base: position 3,558,927 of record FPAK01000004.1, read on the forward strand.
TGCTTTTGTACAAATCTGGATGAACTGCCTTATGAAGCCATGATTTGACTAAGGAATTACAACGAGACCAAATCTGAGCAAGACGATTAGAATCCGGAGGCCTAGGAATAGAGCCATCCACAAACCCTAGCTTGTTTTTCGCATCTAAAGCAACAGTCATAGCTATCTTCCATGTATCAAAGTTCGTTTCATCTAAGACCTCGGAAATGATGAGCAAACCTGGAGTGTCACTGTTGGTGAGATGATAAGATGAGTGAATGCTGTCCGGTAAAACGGTAAACGTCGCCGACGATTCTCGTTCTTGTCGCGGTGATACCGGAGGAGATTCAGTTTGGCGAACAGAAGCTGAACTAGCTCGAGAATTCTGGCGCGTGACTCTGCGTACGACCACCATTGATAAATTCTGAGCTCAATTTGAAGATAGAAATGTGCGATTTCACCGAATTTCTGGTTTCGTTCCAAGAAATCGATCGCGTAAAAGAAAATGCGTGATTGAGAAAATCGCCAATCAAGTAAAGGTCAAAGAAAAGCGGAAAAACGAAATCGATCCAGAAGCGATTTGAGATTCAATTCCCAAATACTCTGATACCATGTTAGATGAATAACAAGATCGAAGAAAACTTCATTGGAGAGGAGAAATGAAAGAAAGGAATCTTGTGTATTCAACGTTAATCTGTTTCTGTTACAATCATCAGTCTTATATATATGACCGGTTTGACATAACCAACTCGGTTTACACATTTATTTTGGTTCTTACTCTATTATTCAACTTTGCTTCTAGTTCTAACTCACCTTTACAAGGTGATGTTTATCTTTTCCCTGTTAAACCCATCTCAAACATCACACAATAATCATATTTGATTCATCTTCCCCTTTCTGATCTTGGCTCTAGTTCTTTGATAAATTTCATCTCTGTTATATCAACAATGAATGCAACATGGTCCAACAACCCTTTCTTTTCGGTTTCATCTCATAACATGGAAATTTTAGAGCAAGACTTCATTTATCAAAAAGATCTTAACATGTACAGAGCTGGTTGATCCTCTGATAGAATCGATAAATCTGGTGTAACAAAGAAGATAATACCCTAGACTACCCAGAATTACAAATGCAACCTCTTTCACATAAACACTCTTGATACACTCACCAAGAACCCAAAAATATGTTCTTCATTATAGTATTTCCCATAATAAATGCTTCTTTTCTAAGTAAACAACTAAGCCTAATTATATCATCATACCAGTTATATATCGACTTCCTTCCGCACGATTAGGTACAGTTACAAGTACAACAGAGAATCACGCTTAGTTCCATCTTTCACAAATTATGTCCTCCACTATTCACCACAAAGCCAACTACGCTATCAACTGATTATGGTTTTCTTTGATTTCGTGTGTGGCTCACTACTTTAATGAGGTAGTGTTCATCTAGGAAATAAAAAGAGCGTGGATAAAGGCTAGATTATGAAAATAGGTAGCGAAGAAGAGCTCAAATTTCCTAACAATAATCACATCGTCAAGACCAATATGAAGAAGTAAAGATCTAAGCTTTCCCATCACCATTTACATCAGATATGTGGGGCGATACTACAGACATCTTAAGCCACATCGCCGATGCCATAAAATTATTCCATCATCAAGGCTCGCATAGCTGATTGTCTGTGTAAGACCCTCGAAGACTTAAGAACATCACCAATTCCAAAAGGTTGGTTGTTCCATCGCTAGCCACATCGCCGATAGGTGCACTAGGAGAAACTCAAACAACCAGTTCCCATGTAAATGATCGAGCTGATATTATCATATCCTACATCATTTAGGCTTACATTAGAGTAGGAGTCTATTTCATATTTGACATGTTTTGCTACTTTTATCATATATTTCATTGCATTTAGAGTTTAGGTGTTGCATTAGGTTCTAGTAGAGTCTTTGGTGCATTTTGGTTGTCTTTTAGGTACAAAACAGGGATAGAAGGAAGCTAGGAGCTAAGGAGATCACTTGGAGGAGGAGAAGCCATTGAATGGACAAGAGAGGAGCAAAAAGAAGTGCAGCGGTCCAGGTGCAGCGGTCAAGGAGTGACCGCTGCAGAAGATTCCAGCGGACTGAAGGCGCAGCGGTCAAGGAGTGACCGCTGCCAAATCCTCCGGACAAATCCTCAAGCCGCAGCGGTGTCTGCAGCGGTCAAGGAGTGACCGTTGCAAACTTCTGGAGCCAAAATCGATCAAGCTGCAGCGGTCCCGCAGTGGTCAAGGATTGACCGCTGCAAACTCACCCACAACGGTCACCAGGTGCAGCGGTCAAGGAGTGACCGCTGCAATCTTCTGAAGACAAAACCAGATCGCAGCGGTCTTGCAGCGGTCAACCGCAGACCGCTGCGGTCTAGCTCGGACAAAAATAACCGGGTCGAAACCCGGTTTGTCCCGGGTCGATCCGGTTTGACCCAATTTCATAAAAACCCCTTTTCTCTCACTTACACTTCTATGTTTAGTTTTTCTAAGAGTTTGAAAACTCAATTTCCGTTTTGTTCTTGAATCTTTAGTTGAATCTTAATACAATTTGCATTTTCCTTTAAGAAATCTTGTCTTTTGCATTTCATTATCAATTTATCTTATCATCCATCATGATTTCTCCTCTAATCAAGCTTGGTTTTGGGAGAATCATCATGGGTCTTGAGTAGTTCCATTAGGGTTTAAGGATGGGTTAGATGAGGGTGATCAAAACATAGATTAGGGTAGTTTAGGGTTTAAATCAAACATTCCATCCATCTCTAAGAGTGTTTAAAGCTTCTTCTTGCATGGGAATGAGGAAGATGATATGAGGCATTTCATGAACACCAAGTGTTTGATGAAATGCCCAAGAGAGCTTAGTGATGGAATTATGATTTTTATGCCCAAGGGATTGGTGCTAAAGGTTTTAATTAGGTTGATCTAGCAATTTGGAAATGAATTCACTAATTATCATCACTCAAATGAGAATTTGCTAATGATGTATAATTAGTGACATGATTAATTGCCTGGAAATGAATTAGTCAATTAAATGGATCATTAACCTAGGGAATAGCTAATTAGTGTAAGCTAGACACTCTAAACCATGCTTAGTGATCCTAAATCATAAATAACCCATCTAAGGACCCTTCTTTTATCATTGCATAACTTAATCATCTAATTACTTGCATTTAGTTTACTTAGTCAATTTGAGTTAAACAACAACCATCTCTAGCTTAGGTTAAGGAAATCTTTGTACCCTAGGTGACAATTTATAGCGAGTTTGGATTCGATTCCTCTTATACTACATTGATTAAGAGGTAATTGATACCTTCTAAAGGCCTAAGAAGGCTAGTATCACGAGCCCATATCTGATTTCAACGACCCATTTTTCCCGGATCCTCCCAAATAAACCCCCGGGTCCTCCCAAATAAACCCACGTTGACCTGATTCAATTACTGTACATATTTAAGGGATTTTGATCCCCAAAAAATTCTAAGAATTTTCATATCTTTGTTTCCTAATATCGAAGAGAGATTAAAAGCCAAATATACAAGCTTTCATGTAAGAATCCTGATTTTATAATTTGATTTTGCAATTCAATTAAAAGTTTTTTAATTTATGTTTTTTACTTCTATCTTTTTTTCTTTTTTCATCATGAATTTTTTCATAGCCATGAATAAGTAGTCACTTACTATAGGCTAAAAAAATTAGGTAAATTTGGAGACGATGTCCTTGATTAAGTTATTTATGGTGCAATATACTAGTAATCTATCTTAGAAAATCAAGACTTGGTTAGACTAGAATAAAAAGTCAGTTTTAAAACTTGACATTTCCTTGCACACCAACTTTTTGAGAAGCAGCAAATCATCTTAGCCTAATAGATTAGATGCATAGGTAGGTTTAGTAAGGAGTTTGAGTAGAGAATAATGTTGTAATGAACTTTAATTGCAATAAGACATCTTAGCTAAATAATGAGGATTAGTGTTAAGACATCAACATTAGTCAAGATTTAAACCATTAGATAAGACCTCATTGAAAACCCAAGACCTTGAACTCAATTGGTTTACCACAAACAAAAATTACCTAACTTTAAATGCTCATAGATAATTAGATCTTTGAATTTTCATCAATAAACAAAATGTTGACTTTTTTCAATCTCCTTTTTTTTTTTTTTTTTTTTCTGACTTTTTTCAATCTTTTGGTTTTAGCTTTGCATACTTTTATGTTTGCATTCTCATCTATTCTCATCTATTTAAGATTTTTTTTATTCTTGGTAATTGCATCAGTTGCTTTAGATTAATAGTTTATTTTTTAGTTCTAATTTATAATTGCATTTAGGTATTAAAAACTAAAATTAACATAATCATCTCCTAAAATAACTTTCGCATTACCTTCTTTGTGTTATTTGATATCTTATAATAACGATTCTAGGATTTTCAGTAAGCTTGTTTGTTAGATATTCAAAACTTAAACACAAATATCTACCACTCCATATTGAAATGCATATTCTTTTATTCCGTTTAATTCAAAATAAATTGAATAGGAGAAGTATAACCTACTACTTCGTAACTAATTAATTTAGGCAGAGATTAAACCTACCAGTCTGTATATAATAAATTCTCAATGAGGGTCTTCTAAATTCTAATAATCTTTTTTCCCACCCTTTTCTTACTGGTTTGGTTCATATCTCTATGTTTCTCCTATTACGCATCTTCTGAAGCTGGTTTTGCTTGGCTCTCGATCTCTAGCTGTGGTTGTGGTTTACAGAGATATTGAGGTTTTGCTTCTTCTTTTTCCTACTGGTGTTTTTCCTTCTTATCTCTACATCTCAAGGACCATAGAGGCTGGTAATTTGTGGTTCTCGAAGTTGAGGGGTTAGCGGCATGTTTCTTTTGCCTTCCCTATCCTTATTGTGCATTTCAGAACTCAAAGAATATTTTTTTCCTTGCTTGCTTTCATTCCTCGAAGGTGCTCAAAACCCAAAAAATTTAGTCTTCTCTTTCTGCCTATTGGATATGTTAGAGGTAAAATTTTTTATGTAGATGTTCCTCTTTTCTTGTAGTTCACCTTCTAATTCTTATATGCACGTCGAGTAGTAAGTTTCATGTTCGGTCTTCTCACTTTACACTTTGTCTCATGAAACTTGCGGTTCTTCAGCTTTTTTTCTTGTAGTTTGGTCAAATTTGATCATATTTTTGTTCGAGTTTCATATAGTAGTTTTGGGGAATCTTGTCATTGTGTTTGAGACTTATGTTTGGATGATTTTGACTCTTGTCTTGTCCTAATTTTGTTGAGGGCCTCGATGCATTCGTTTTTTTTGTTTTTTTCTTGTTTTTTGCTATAACTTGGTTCAAAGGATTATTATGGAGTCTCAGGTCGGATCTTTTCACGGACATGATATCTTTATTCGGCTTAGTTGGCTCTTTGGTCTATTACGTGAAAAATATCCTGTTATTTTCAATTTTGTAGCTACTGCTCGACTGATCGGAGTTTAGTACGTCGTCCGTTTATTTTCTTCGGGTCGATCGGGACTTCCTGGTTTCTAGATTCATCAATTACTAATTCCTTTCATTATCCTTCTTGCTTTCAAAAACTGTCTCATCAATTACTAATTCCTTTCATTATCCTTCTTGCTTTCAAAAACTTGCTCTTCATGTTCTTCGACAATACTACAACCCACAAACTTGCTATGAACAAACGTTTGAAACTGATTTTTTAGTGTTTTTTTTTTGTTTTTTTTTTAAATTTTTTATAGAACAAGTAGAATTTGGTCACTTTGGCTCATCACACCATCATTAGTTGAAGTGCCGGTTTGTTGATTTAGAAAGAAATAAACCAAACCATAAGACTCTCTACTAATTCATTTCAATGTCTGTTTCTCTGTTTTCTTGTTCGATTGCTATCGTGTCCGATCATCGACTTCGTCAATCTCCGTCGCAATCACTTTCTCTCTCTTCCCGCAGTAAGCTGTCCTCTCTCCACCAGTATTCTCAGATCTCACGCCCGATCAAAATCATCGCAAGAAGAGCCATGGAAACGACGAGGGAGACAATTTCCGGCGGGGTTCCCAACCAAACGATGAAGCTATTGTTCGTTGAGATGGGTGTGGGTTACGATCAGCACGGGTACAGTAAATCTAGTTTTGCAATTTCAGTTTGTCTGCTCTCAAATTTCGATTAAATCTTCAAAATTCGAAACAGGCAAGACGTGACATCGGCGGCAATGAAGGCTTGTAAGAATGCAATTTCTTCGAATTCGATTCCTGCGTTTAGAAGAGGTGCAAATTTCATGGATGCTCTCTTTCTTTTAGCTAAATCACTTCGTCTTGTGTCTATAAGTCTACTCTTTTAACATAACAAAGGAGGTATTCTGTAGCAAATTCCACAGAAACCAGTTAGCTTTCTTTGAAAAGAGTGGTCTGAGTTTTGATAGCCTTGAATGTGTTGAAGGTTCGATTCCTGGAGTTTCATTTGAAGAAATGAAGTTACAGATTAAGCTTGGAGTGCCCCATTCCCTACAGCAGCAACTGGATCTGGGGAAGGTTAAGTCGATCTTCCCATAGTGAGTTCCCTAATTTCTGAATGGCAACTATTGGAGTCAGATATAAGTAAGCACGTTATGAGAATCATTGGTTGATTTTTTCTTTGAAGTGGGAGGATTGTTAATGTGGAGGTGGTGGATGGAGGACTGATTTGCTCAAGCGGTGTTCAAGTTGAAGAAATGGGTGATACAAGTGACGACTGCTACATAGTGAATGCTGCTGTCTACATCGGCTACTAGTCTCTTATCCTAGGAGGAAAGAGGATGCGAATGTAGTTTTTTTTTTATTGTATTGATTTGGATTTCAGAAACCAATTTGGGTTGTAGTTTTACAGTCTTGGAATTTGAAGCAGACCACCTCAAACTGTTAAGAATACATTGCGTCACAAATCAATAATAGATCTAAACTGCAATATGGCGCAGCCCATCAAGACTCCGATCTTGCTTCTCGCCGTGCCGTTTGAGGCGGATAATGTAATCGAGGAGGCGATTTGTTGATATGGAGAAATCAGGTAATTTGTTGTCCAATCGATTAGGGAATAAACTGAAAATTCTTCTTATAGATGTTGTGAAAGTCATAGCTATGGATTCGAGGAACACAAAGGAAAGAAGAGAAAAGGTGCTACGTGCAAGTCCTAGTTTAAAAAGGATTCAAACTCCCTGGAATGTAAATGTAGTGGATTGCTTCTCCAATAATCAAATTAAGCAAAGAATTACCCAATGAAGGTATTATTCCCCTTTTTTATTACTTCGTTATGTATGTCCCCGAAGTAAGTGTGAGAAAAATGTAGTTTAAAGAATCACATGAAGATCAGGCTGCGTAGAGTAGCTAGGTCCAGGTATCAAGGAAGCAGGAGAGAAAAGTCGCTGTGGTTGGTTCCCCGTCGCCAGCATACCAGCAAGGTGATCACTCACATACATGTCAAGAGTCACAATTGTCCCTGGACTATCTCATCTCTAATGAAATGACAGGTTGTTGTCTTGTCCTTTTAGAAATAGATAAGTCGTCAGATTGAATAAACATGACAAAAATCTTATCGCCACCAAACACTCTGCCTACTGAGACTCACACCATGCAAATAGAGAAAGAGCATAGTACCTACGAAGCAAGGTACATAGGCATCGATTACCAATAAGAAACAAAATAACTCTCAAAGCAACAACATCCAAAACCCCTTAGAGCTCCAAAGCCCTTATTACCTTCTAACATTTTTCGTTACAACAAGCTGGAGGTCATGTTGGCAACCCAAGCTCCATTTACATACTCTCTAAGAAGAGAGTTAGAAAGCCAGGGCAGCGACAAATTCGCTCTACGAGCCTGCTAAGCCCAAACTCATGAAGTGAGAGACAAACTATTGGCTCCACACTAGACTAGGAGCACGGAGAACAAAGTGGCAAAAGAAGACCTGCTGCATGACCTGATCCAACAAAGACTAGGGGTATTTGATATTATGTGGTTTTTTGGGTTTTATAACTCATGTATTTGTTAATTTTATGGTGTTTTGAGTATTTGGGATGATTTGGAGAAAGTGGAGCAAAAAGGAGCAAAATCGATAAATGGAAGATGCAGTCTCAGATATGACCGAAGTTTGACATTCGTTGAAGGCTTTCCCGGTACTCAAATTTGACCAGACCGGTGGAAAAAAAAAGATATGGAAGTTAGATTTCATCTCCAAGTGGTTTGAAGTGATTCACATATCTGTATTTTCATATATGACTGATTTAGTAAATACATGTATGATCTGTCGCGAGCAGAAGAAATTGGCCGTTCTCTAAGAGTATGTGGACCGACTCAGAGGGTGTGTGTCAATCGACACAGCCACGAGCAAAAAATCCAGTTTCCGTTTTATTGTATCTTTGGGCTTTTTTTATTTCATTTTTCAAACCCACTTACATTTATGTCGTCCATAATGTCATTAAAAGAGATTTTTTTACCATTTTTTAGTGGTAAAATTATTCTAAATAGAGAAGATTTGTGCTTTGGAGAGATTTACATCCCAGACTCTGCTGGTTTCTAGAGAATAATTCAAAACCCTTTTTCTTACCTTTGATTTGTTTTTATGCAAAGCTTTTCATCAATCATGTCTTGTCAAATCTTCTCTATGTCTGAGTAATTCATTAGTTAGGTTTAAGATTTTTAAGAGAATGATGAATCATTGTTAGGAATTTTCTAAAATAGGGTAAATATTATAGTTCTTCATCTGGTTTGTGCTTATTTACTTGATTGTGGTTTGTACACTCAGAATTAAGTCTTAGTTGATTTATAAATACAGAAGTTGAGTTAATTAACCATAACCTAGTTTAGATGAGAAAGTGTACCTAATTGCAAATGAATTTGAATTACGAAGCTTATGAACTTAACAAACTTAATTGAATGCATACTTTAATGGTTAGAACTTGCAAAATAATTTATTTTTTTAGCTACCTGAGTATAGTTAGATTTCGCAGCGGAGGCTAGTTTTCTAGAGCCTTGTGATTTGTATCCAAAAACGGCTTTTAATTAAATTCCCTAGTAGTTAATACTTGATTCGGATTTCCTGAGAATTTTCCTACGCCTAGCGCGTCTTTCCTTATCAGTTAACAACAAGTTTATATTCTCGTCGTCGTTATTTGATTTTTATTGATTTTTAATACTTGAATCTTGCCTAACTTAATTTGAAACTAGAAATTATTGTGTTCTTAAGAGTCTCTGTGAATTCGACCCTGATTTGCTACAACTACGTAACTGTGCACTTGCAATATTTTTAGGAGTAAAACTTTCTCTACATCAAGTTTTTGGCGCCATTGCTGAAGACTCTGATTAGAGCCAATAAATTTTCTAGGATTAAAGTTTAATCTAGGTTTCTATTATATTTGTTTACTTACTTTGTTGTCTCTTTTTCTTTGTTTCTTTCAGGGGTATACCTAAGAATAGAACCAAAAGAAACAAAACAGAACAAGAGTTACTTAACCTTTCTAATCCAGAGTTAGCAAGGCTCGAGCGCGAGAACATAAAAGCAGCAAAATAAAAGAACCAAGCAAAGATTCCTCCACAAGCTATGTTGATTTTAGAGAGTCAAATGGTTGAGGGAGATGGAAACATGTACAATGCTGCAGGGCAGAAGGTTGATGCTGCATGCAATGTAATTCCTGAGACTGACGATATGCAAGTTGCGAATCCAGTTGGCAATGATGGTGGAAATCCGATCCAGACATTGGCTGAATACAACCTTCTAGATCAACTTTTGAGAGGAACGAATTTGAGCTAAAGCTTCATTACTACACTCACATGGGGTAAAATCTTTTCCATGGTCTACCCAGCGAATATCCCATGGACCATCTGGAGAGATTTGAAGGCTTTTTTAGTGGGATAAAAGCAAATGGAGTAAGCAAGGACTACATCTTTTGTCAGATATTCCATACTCATTGGCTAGAGGTGCTTTGAGATGGTTGAACACATTACCAGCTGGTTCGTTGACTAATTGGGATGCTATCCGAAATGCGTTCCTTGAGTACTTCTATGATGATGCTAAGTCAGAGGAGCTGCGATCTAAGATACCTTATTTCAAGCAAGGGCCAGCCAAACCATTCAAGACTACATGGATGAGATTCAAGAAGTATAAGAGACATTGTCCACATCATGGTTTCACCGGACCTCAGCTGTTGAGCACCTTCTTCAAAGGTGTAGATGGGATGAAGCACTGTTCTCTAGATTCGACGAGCAATGGGAAATTCATGCAAAGGAACCCATATTCACCAAAGGAGCTCATCCACAACCTCACCCAGAGTAACAACACTAAGAAGTGTGATGCGGAGAGAGCAAGAAAGGGTACATCAGATTATGTTGGTTTAGCTGCGGTTCGGACTACTTTGAATGAGATGAAGAGCATGATGATAGGACAGAACCAGCTAGTTGCTTTTGTTGAGGAAGAGAGTGGTTTTTTAGAAAATGATGTTAACTTAACAAATATCAAGGTCAGAGATATCAGAACAATGGGTACCAGAATCAGAATAACATGAACTTTGCTGGGACTAACTACAGGCTCAACCAAAATGGGTATGTGTAGTAGCAGGGAGAGAGCAATGGTTACAACAAGGCTTATCATCCTAAGACTCCTCGGAAAGACCCAACTCAGTCACCTGATGCGTACATGGATATGCTTAGTCAGATTCTAGAAGGAAAAACTCTAATGATTGGAGACTTCAACAAGAAAATTGATTCATCCTACAACTGCCCCAAGGCTGAGATTGATACATTGAAGATCCATATGAAGAAGTTAGATGTCCAAGTGGCTCAGGTTACCGATGCTGTTAATCGAACCAGGAATAATCAGCGCAACTGCAATGCTATCATTGTAAGTAGTGGAGAATAAAGAAGAGGATAAAAAGTCGATTTTGATTCTCCACAGCATGTGTCGATCGACACAACTCTGCTTAACGATTTTCACAAGGCAAAAACCCAGATTTCGAACGTGCAGACTTTGACAAAGGCAAAAAGTGGGATTTCTGTAGCGCCCCTGAACCATTCCCTGCAGACCGACCAAGGCAACAATCAAACAAGAACATGCCCCCGCCAAATTTCCTGGTCCGAGCGGTTTGGAAATGCTACACTCCCGACAATACTCGGTCCCGAAATGAACATATAGCTATCACGAGGACCACTATCTGCCCAAGACTCTCCAAATATCGTCCCCTCGGTCTCCCGTCGAAGACCAAGATTGTGTTAATTCCATTGGAACCGCGTATCAGTGGAGAATCCACCAACCGTATTATAAATTGCGCAGGGTACATGTAAACACAAAAAAACAAAACAACGGTTAGTGGATCTGCATTTAAAACATCTAAAGTCGAGTCAAATATCAAAGTGAGATCGTGCAAACCAATTTTCACAGCAAATACAAACAGAAAACCAAATCACATTCAGCATGTCCTAACCTCCTAGCGCAACCTGCCTAAAAAGGTTTAACATCGAGGGGTGAGTAACTCCAAAGAAATACGCAGTAAACAGGATCCACCTAGGGCTCATTTCTAAACCAAACTCTAGCAAACCATAGCCACAACAACAGGAAAATAAACAAACAACAAGCAACACCGACATACATTACTTCCTCACGAAGTAATGTATATCGGAACAACAACCTCAACCCCAGCTGATCGATACATCTCGACAGAAGAAAGACGATCAGCTCTAACCTAACGCGGAGTAGTGGAACCACCATCCACACTACGGGACATACTTCCAGCGTTTCCACTCCTCAACTTAAGATCTAGCACTCACACACACACTCTCTGGGCCCTGAGCATACGGTACGTCGCCCACCCCGCGCATCTAATCAAAATTAGATACCGAACTTTTCGGCGTTGACCATACTTCGACTCACGACGGACCTGCACCAACCAGTGGTGGTGGAGCCCTAGTTTGTAGGAATTGTGCTCCCGGCCTCTTCCGTTCAGCAAAGTGGTACAGACCAAACGCTGCATATAGCAATGACGTACCGCAGCTCCCTCACTCGCATCCTACCTTGCGGAGTTCTATGCGCTCTCTCTAATTACCGGAATCTAATCCTAATCTGCCAAGACCCTCAAAAACATCAAAATCTAACTAAAACCCCAAACAAAAACTAAATTACTCCACTATCATCTATACGCCGCAAGGGTTCGCCTAAGTTGCCGGGACCAAATTAACCCGTACACCTCCACCACAAGTCTTCCCTGGAAAACCGCCTAGGTTAGACGTCACCACATGTCTTCCATAGGAAACCACCTAGGTTAAACACCACCACATGTCTTCCCTAGAAAACCGTCTAGGTTAAACGCCACCACATGTCTTCCCTAGCAAACCGCCTAGGTTAGACTCCACCACATGTCTTTCCTAGCAAACCGGCTAGGTTAGACCTCTCACCACTCACCCGCTGATCCAATAAAGGTTCAGTCTCTCAGGGGCACAAGCCACGTGACTCACCATTCACTCACTACCCAACCTGCAAGCAAAGAAATCTTTACCATGATATGTTACTGTACCATGGTTCACACAACAACAACAAACATCGATAACTTCTCTAAGAAGTTATCCTACCACACAACAATCATTCATCAACATTCAATCATCATAGCATGCAATACAATCCATACTACCCGTTTATTATGGTTCTACTAGTCATGCCATTAACACGTTCTAGCCGCACCGGTACGTTCCATATTAATAGGGTCAACCTATCTTTTGAGGTTTCTTGGTGGAATTTCCTACATACTTCTAACTACATGCAACAATGATGCACCCCCTCTCCTTGGCTTTGTTGCGGTTGATGTGACTGCGTGGCGATAGTGAAACCTCTCCTGAACCCGCTCCTCTAACTCTGAACCTCTGCCTCAACCAAACACTCCTCTAACTTGCTGCATAGGCTTTAACTTCGATAACTTGCTGCTCAAGTGATCTCATTTAACTCCTTTCTCTTCTTTCTTGCACTTCAAGCTTCCTCAAATCAAGTGCAATTGAGCGTAGACCAATTTAATTTCCTTCTTAAAGCACCAATTTGGCTAAACCGGAGTAAACCGGTTAACCCAGCTGGTTTAGCTAAACCGGTCAAACCAGAATTGACCAACTGGTTTAGCTTAACCAAACCAAACTAAACCGGATTAAACTGGTTTGATGTTATTAAACCGGTTAACCCAATTTGGTTTACCAAACCAATCCAATCAAACCACAAACCAAACCAAACCACTTAACCGATGAGAACAGTGGTGATGGCGGCTTGTGGTCGACGGCGGCAACGACGGCTCCGACGCCTCCAATGACGGCTCCAACGAATTGGATATCAAAACGATCAGCTCGACGGTGGCATCACATGCACGACGATGGCTTGGTGATCAACGGCGGCGGCTCGATGTTTTATCTAGGGATGTGGCAATTATCTAACTCACCACCGGAAAATACGGCTGAAAACTTTTTCGTTGGACCGCGGTCACGACGGTGGCGGCGGTCACCGGTCAACGGTGGTCGACGGGAGTTGTCGGTGGATGGAGGCGGTGGTCGACGGTCCTACTCGTTCGACGTGTTCTTCATTCTTCGTTTCCCGATTGAGTGTTCTTCATATTCTTCATTATTTGCTTGAATGTCTTTGAGTGTCTTTGAGTATGCTCGAGTGTTCTTGAGTTTACTCGAGTTTGAACTTAAATGTTCCAGAGGAAAATTTGAATGTGAGTTTCTACGGTTATGTTGAATAATGAAGCGGTAAAACAATTTCGCACTTTAAATAGTGTTCCTCCCGAGACTTAGCTTCCGCGTCTTTTGAGCTTGCGCTAGTTCGGTGATACTTCATTTGGACTCCGTTTCTTCTGAAATTTTCTCCATAAATCCGTCTTGAATTTAAATAATTAATCCTGTTGCGGCAGTAGGAATTAACACGTAAATTTATTTATAAAAATCCAACATTGAAAATAATTCTGAAATTCATGTTAATTAATTCTGGAACTATTCCAATGCATATTCTGCCTCGTCATAACTCCGTATTTATCTTGAATTTATTCTAGATCTCCTCAGGTCTTATGATTGCATCCTCTTGATGATTATAACCTTCTTTTCTGCATTTTTGAGAATTTAATTTGTTGGAAATTTTAATTAGATTTCTAATCTCTCCTCCCCACACTTATGGAATAACGTTACTTCCACTGTAGAATCATCGATAACTGATCGCACAACAATCAAACAAGAACATGTACGGCTAGCCATCGATAACCTATAGGTTCCGTAGTCACCATCACATAAGCATATTTCCACTCCTCTACTTAAATCTTTTAAGCTTTCTTAACTTCTTCATCATCGTTTAACATTGTTACGGGGTTTCTGTAAGTTGACTGTAGGTTCTACGAGTAAACCTTATGCTAGAGTAGGATATGGAAGAGGAGCAGAAAATAGATGCAAAAACTAAGTTACAATGCTAAAATTGGAATGGAGGATCTAAAGTCAAGGAGGAGGAGAAGCACGACCTCGATGACGACCTCCTCACCAAGGAAGATTTATTCCTTTCCGACCATCACAAGGGCTCAACTTACAAAAAACCCCACCACCACGACTATCACCATTACCACCCCTAGACTTCATTCATCAATACACACAATTGGAGGATTTTAGAACCTTGAAGGAAACTATTAAGGACGAAGTTTCAAACAATCATAATATGCTGAAACGACTTCATGTGAGCAATCTAGTATGTCAAAACGCAAACGACTTCATGACAATAAGTCCATTATGTCATTTTCAATCGAAAAGAGTTCACACAATGTTCACACAACCAATGGCTATGAGAAGAAAGAACACAACGTGTCCCGAGAGAAGGATACAACAAGTTCCAAACAAGTTATCTCAAGGAGTAGCTCATATATAAATCCATGCAACCCCGCTGTGCCACCTGGTTCGCACTCAACGACCGATGGTTCAAAAGGACCAGTCGACCGACCAAGGACCAGTCGACTGACCAAGGATACAGTCGACCGACTTAATAAGCAAACCACGACGAAAAAGACAAAGAAACTTGAACAAGAACGATTGGTTGTCACGAAACGGATATCAAGCACATGTCAACCACCCAATCTTCAAGGGACAACGAGACCACAACGTAATGTACCATTCATGGCAAAACATTACCCAACACCGTCATCTTTGCAGAAAACAATTTCAATATAGTTTCCCTCATCATTGCAACAACATGGGGAACAATTGAAGCAAGTAATTTGATGCTCAAGCTACTAGATGGAACCGCACGCCAAGCTGCAGGGATAGTTCAAAATGTTTTGGTCCATATGCTTATTATTCACGTACTCACATATTTCGTTATCATCCGGCATGATGCGAATCTCAAGGAACCATTCATCATGGGAAAACCATTTTCTATGGGGTTTTATATTGCCTTACAACACAGTTACAAATAAATTCTTCAAAATCAAAAGGAACTTCTCAAATCCATCACCAGCTACAAGAAGGATGCACACCACACACCCGCTGGCAGTCGTCCATCAGCCTGACCTATCACCACAATAGTCAAGCTCTTGACTCTAAAGAAGTGTTTAGTGGGAGGCAACCCACTAGTGTTTTCTTTATCTTTCTTTTTTTTGGTATTTTTGATTTTTAGACGAAGAGATTTTACAAAAGCAATCTAATCGATACCAGTGTCGACCGACTAGTCATCATGGTCGAACGAATTTCACTTCTGCAATATCCCACTTTCAATTATGTTCTTGATAACCCTTTTCCTTTCTTTTGTTACACCGGGACAGTGTAATTTAAGTATGGGGGTGTATATATGTTACTGATGAAATTTTGCTTTGTTAATCTCAACTTTTTCGCCACTTTTGTTTCATTGAGTCGAAACCGTTTGGGAAAGAATGATTATATTCATGAATTTTGCCACATCAATATGAAATAACCATTATTGCAGGATTCAATTTAAGTCTATGACTAATGAAAACCCTTGAAGCATATCAAACTTACAAGGAATCCCATGTCTCATAAGATTGAAACCCACGTAAGTCTAAGCCACAAAATTCTCATATAAGAGTCAGTCCTCGTTTAATGATATGATAAGATTGTCTTTGTTATTATGGGTTTTCAGTTCTCCCTTTAGATAAAAAAAAAGAATAAGAATAATGTTTAAATACCTAGTGATAAGGTAGAGGAAAATTTCTTAGGACGCCAACTATTCATCACTAAAGCTCGAGATCAATGCGGTTAGGAAAATTTCCTAAAGATACCATTATTCACTTGAACCTTTGAGAACTTGATTGACAGCAAGGCTAATAAATTTCCTAAGATACCACTATTCGCCTAAGCCTTGAGAGAAATTCAAAAGAAATGTAATGAAATAACTAAGTGTGGGGGAGAGTAAAGGAAACATGTATGTTAAGAC
The DNA here is from genome assembly GCA_900116095.1 of Euclidium syriacum. Taxonomy (NCBI): domain Eukaryota; kingdom Viridiplantae; phylum Streptophyta; class Magnoliopsida; order Brassicales; family Brassicaceae; genus Euclidium; species Euclidium syriacum. Next base: position 3,575,331 of record FPAK01000004.1, read on the forward strand.
TTTCTTATCTTGGTATTGAAAAAGGAAAGAACTTGTTTTTTTTTTTTTTTTTGGCAGTGCTTCTATAATGTTGAATTGGCAATTCATAGTATTTAGATAGATTAAATTATGAGATTGTGGTGAGAAGTTGAGAAATTGCTAAACTTAAAGAAAGTACATGGTGATTTTGACTTGACTGATTAATGTTTTATGTGGATTAGTATTAAGATTGATGTGGTTGTTCTAATGAGTTTACAATATTTTCAACACTTTTTCCAACAACATTAATTCATATTTGTTTGAGGACAAGCAAGAGTTTAAGTCTTGAGGAGTTTGATGTATCATGGAATTTACTGGATTTCTACCATGATATATGTACTTTTATAAAGTACTTCCAGTATGTTTTAGTTATTTATACAAGTTTTACAAGTAAAAGACGTTTTTGAAGAAAATGAGCAAAAATGCAAGATTTCAAGCAAAACTAGCAAACAGAGATGCAAAGACAGAATTTGAAGGTCACAAGTTGAAATTTTTTTGACCGACCTACAGGATGAAAAAGGGACGATCTACATATAAATGTTGAGGCACGAGAGTTAACATTCATTTCCAATTTGAATCAACCTTATTAGCCATTTCAAGCCCAATATATGGACGTTTTACTGAAGAGATGTCATTATGACGGTATTTACAAGACTGGCCCGTTTTGCTCCAATTAAGCCCAAATCAAGTTTTAAGGAGGTTCTACCCTAGTACCAACCTAAGAAGCTATAAAAGAAGATTTGCATCTGCAGAATAAGACACAGAATCACGATTTCAACATCAATCATTTTACTTTTTCCAATTTGTTCTTTTGCTTGTTAGTAGAGATCTTGGATTTTTCTTTCAAAACATGTTCTTTAAGTCTCTAAAAGAGATTAAGAGGTTGTTCTTTACTCATATTGAGATCTACGATTCTCTAATACTCTATTGTCTATTTTCATCTTGCATGCAAGTCATTAATCCAATAATGATTTGTCTTGTCACAATCATGTCTGAGTTGTTTGATTATTACATCTATGGTTTTCAAAGGGGTTTTCAATGGATTAATAAGACTGTTTTTACATGTGGAGTAAGCCACAAAATTCTTGCCTACAGAACGTACTTCACACTTAGAAGTGATGTAATTAATTACATCTAGGTATCTAGCTTAATTCCTCTATCAGAGATGAATTGGAAAAAGATCCGACAGGTCTGTAGTGAGCAAGATGCGTTATGTGTCATAGCCATCGCTTGTTCAGATACCTTGTGAACAGATCTAGCTCGATTTCATTGCTTGTTTATCTTAAGCGAGAATCCAAAAGAACTTTTGACATTTAGGATTTTTTAAAAAGGCGTTGTCATAATACACCTTTAGGGCAACGTACTATCAGGTGTTTAGATTTCTAGAAGTTACCAAATAAACCGTGATCCATTGTTGCCCACTGATTTCCCTTAGATCTAATGTTTTAAAAGTTTTGCATACAACTTATCACATCAATCGTTTAGCTACTAGATACACACTCATATCATCATCACTGCATTAATCCAAGTTAACCTTAGTTCTCTAAGGGATCGATAACCGAAATACTATAATTGTACACTGTGCACTTGTAGTCATATTTGGGTGAATAACTTCGCACATCATAGGTTCATGTGGGTGCTGCAAACTAGTGCAGCCAGTGACGAAAGACACGAACCACTTCGCCACCTTGTTCTTATATCTATGGCGCTCCATCTAATACTTATATTTCACCTCGAGAGTCGCCTCAAATGGTGGTTGCACCGATAAATCAAAGTAATTTCGCATAACGCCAGTGGAATTTCGTGCTCCAGCAGACATAAAATCATCATCTCGTGGCTGAGAAGTGGAGGTGAATTGTGGTTGGGCGGCTGCGGTGCGTCTAGTATGTTTGAGTGGTGCATGGGCAGCTCCTGGTGGTCGGATCGAAGCAGGGGCTAAATGGTGAGTAGCGAATCAGGTGGTGTGAATATCAGCGCATCAACTCCCACGATCATTATGTAATCATAATTGGGCAGCTAGAACAAACATACAGCTCCATCCTCCCGTGTAAACTCATATATCTTCCCTAACCGGATAATGTCATAATAGGCTAAGGAAGTCTCATACATCCGGAGGTGCATCTTTGGGCTACCTCCACATAAAAATCAGCTAGTGACACCACGAAAACCTCATAATCGGGTTCAGAAGACTCTCTACCGTCTCCTTCTTCGCATAAGAGACTCCTCCAGAAAATACATGGTTTTTCACTGAAACCACATGGCGTGCAAACATGGCACCCTTGTTCCAATCAGTCTCCCTTGGGGCATCAGGAAAATCAAAACCATCTCCAAGGGCACAATACAACAAAATAAGCTCATGCTCATACAGACGCCCAACCTCTATCTTTCTCAGCAATGTGTGGCTAATGACCCGCGACAGAATCCGTAAAACTGGATGTTAGATATATGCCTACTACGTTGAGGTGGGTTCATAGGCCCCACGTACTATTAAGCTCCAAAATTCCTAACGCGCTCCAAAGTTCTTCATGTCATAAAACTTGATTCCCTTGCGTTGGAACCCAAAAACTGAACAGAGCTTGGCGATGGTTTGGTGTACCAGACTCCCTTGATCTTGAATCAGAGCTACCATTGGTTTACATCCTCACAACCACACGGATACACCATGTATCAAGAGGCTAAGAACTGCCTCACAGCGTTTGATAAGTGGGATAGTGGATTTAACCAATGTTTCCTATCCCAATGCTGCTCATGAGCGTCTCAAGTTGCTTTCTCAGACCAGGGCTCCTCATCATCTTCTTGTCCAGCAATCACAGGGGGTGAAGAGCAACCTCCAGGTAGCGGTTGTAGAAAACCGTATCGTAGTCGTCATAAAGTCTGTGACGCCTCGTCTTGCGGTCGCGGTCCTAGACCACTTATGCTCATTCTCTTCCATCAAAAGGATGTGAGAAAGAAACCATTTGTTCCTTCTCTCAGATCTCACCATAAACCTCGTGCTCAGAATCGCTCCCACTAGTCGACATCTGCAAAAGAAACATCAAGAATAAAAAAAAATTAAATTTGTTTTTCCTAAATGAACCGCAGTCGACCGACCATAATAGCGAGTCGACTGACTTGATTAGGGCAAATTGTTTTCGCTTAATTGCACCTTGCATTTTTTGCAAATTTCATCGATGTTACTGAAAACTTTCCAATAAATCTACCACGTTCTAGTAAATTTGACTATTCTACTACCAAATTTTGAAAAAATATGCTCTACCTCCCAAACATGGAAGTATTCCAATAATCTAGATAATTATTCAAAAAATTGCAATAAAAATCGCACATAAAGTCTGGGAATACCTTGCAGATAGGAAAAACGAAGTATAGAGGCTGATAGAGCACAAAATTGGGTTTCGAATTGAGAGAGAAAATCGAGTTTGAAGTTTTGAGTTTTCGTGAATTATGAAGAAAAATCTCGAGTTTTATAAAACTAAAAGCTCGAGTCAACCGACTTATAGCACAGGTCGGTCGACTGTAAAATCAAATAAAAAGCTAATCCTATTTTTAATGACTCAATCTAAGTTAGGACTTAAAAGCACGAAATATGAACTAATAGAGGCTCACAAATTGGTTGCCTCCCACTAAACGTTTTCTTACAGTCATTAGCTTAACTTTGTCTGATCATGCGCTTTCTTCATTAGAGCTTAACACAAAGTGTTGTTCTTTGTATTTCTCTTACATAGTGGCATCATCATCCTCATCTTCAGTAAGATCTATGACCTTGTTTTCGTTCTCTTCTTTCATATTCTCAAGTTGTATTCTTGCAGAATACATCATGGTCATTGTAGATGCATAACTCTTATGTCATTGAATTGGTGTGAAAGTTCTTTTGAGTAAGACATGCTTAAAACCAGGTGGTGTACTTCCATTCATCTTGATCTTCTCTGCTTCATTAGCTTCTCTAGCTTTGAATTTGACACTTTCAGTCCGACAATCTATCTCAGCATGTGCACTATGTAAGAAAGGCCTTCCAAGGATGAGCGAGTCTTCAGGGCTTCCATCAAATCTCATCACATGGAAATCTACTGTGATGAATTGGCCATTAGTACGCACTAGTACATTCTCCAACATCCCTTCAGTTATCTTGTATGTATCATCAACAAACCTAAGAAGTACTTGCTTGTTCAGCAATTTATCAAACTTTAGCAATTGAGCTACTAAAAGTGGCATCAAATTCACTCCAGCTCATGGATCACATCAGACTCCTTCAAACCAAGTGTGACCAACCCTATTATCTCAATTCTATCAAAATCTCCAAGCCTTTTTGGTATTGACTTGTTGATCACGACATCACATATCTTAGATAAGCGGTTGCAAATGCCATCTTCTCTTTCCACAGGTAAGAGAGGTGTTATTGTATCTCTAACTCCATTCCACACTGCTCCATAAGTGGCCATATCTCCTTGCATTCTTTGATAAACTCTTCACCATCATATTTGAATTGGCCTTCAAGCACCTTGAGTGACTTTTAGTAGAAAGGAATTCTATATTCAATGTGTTGAGGTCGTATCCAGATAGAGGTGGATTTTAGCTCTCTTACAATTGGGGACAAATATGGTGCGAGATAGCTCTTCGTTTGGCTTCAGAAGAGTCGGGTCGACCAACCATTGCTGGGGTCGGCCGACTCAAACATTGTCTCTTGAAAAAAATCTTCTCCTCGGTCTTCTCGAACACTCTTATCTTTGGTTTGGATCTCGTCATGACTGCTAGGCTCTTCTTCTTTGTCTTCTCAGGAGAGTAATATGTGACTTCTTCTTCCTCCTTCTTCTTAACTTTGAAAAAAATGTTTGGACTTCCAAAGTTTCATAAGGTTATGGTGTCATCATTGCAATCAATTAGGGCTTTAGCGGTCTTGAGGAATGATCTTCCTAGTATTAATTGCTCTATTTCATTAGTTTCATCAGCATAGAACGTCTCTAACACATATAAATTAAGAGCAACAAACCTATCTCTAATCATGCATGGTATGTTGGTTATCTTTCCCAAAGTATAACACATGTATCATCTGATAGCCTAATCTCTTTCTTGGTAGGTTTGAGCTCATAATCTTTCATTCTATCCACTGTAGTTAGAGGTATGGTATTGCCACTTGCTCCAAAATCACATAGACATCTCTTGAAAAATTGATCTCCAATTGTGATGTTAAGCTCAAATTGTCCACGATCTTTCTTCTTATCCAGGAACTGGTACATGATCGCCTGATCACAACTCACCCATCTCATCACCTTACTAAGTATGTCTCTTAACTCGTTCTCTAGCCTACATGCTCTTGTAACGAGCATTCTTCCCATCAACACCTTGGTGTAAATCTCCATTTCTTTTTTCAACTCCCAGTCATCTACTGTTGTCTCTATATCAAGACCAAGGTCATCAATTTTTTATTCATCAAATGGAATCTATGGATAAACTGATTGGTTAGTGTACCATGTACGATAGATGTTCTTCTTTGGTTGAATTTGCATCTAAGGTATTGATGGTGGGATTAGCACCCCTGATCTTTAGCTTGTCGATAATTGAATTCGGTCCCTACCAATCTTTCCCTAATTACGAATTGGGTTATAAGTCCCTTCATTAGGATTAGAACCCTCGGTCCAGACGACCAAGGGATACCTCAGTAAAAATTGGTCGGATTTTAGTGTCCAAAGCGGGGGTATAAACTACTTCGTCCAAAGCCGAAGTCTAAGCTTGGATAGAATAAGATAAAATCTTATCACATATTTCCATGGGATTAGATAACTGACTACAGAGGCAAAAAAATACGTATCCCCATTCACTAAAATCGATATTCAAAATCTGGGAAAAGAATTACTAGCAAACTTAGACTTAATACTTCTCTTTGATAAAGTTAACATGGCATTCCGAGTTAACACCCTTGTAACCAATATCAATAATAATGCATCTTTTTCCGATGAATCTTTTGTCTTTCTAATTTACTTATTTTTACTTCTAAAAACGAACCCCACTAATTATATATAATTAGAAATTGAATCCAGTATCAATATTTGGCGCGCCAGGAAGGGGGGCAACTTTTAAGAAAAAAAGATTTTGTTTTTCATGTGATCTCGGGACCTTCTGTTTTGATGCAATTATGGGGATTTCCTGGTTGAAAATGATGGAAGAAGTCCCATCGACCTATCACCAGTGTCTCAAATTTCTAACCCCACACGGTTTCTGTTTGGTAAAAAGAAATAAACGGATAGCCAGAATTTGTTGCATGCCTAGAGAGACAAAACCGCACGTCGTTAATCTTAGAATCAGAAATTCTGGATAACGATGTGTAACCATAGGTGGAGGTTTGAAGAAATAAATACGTGACAAATTGGTTGATTTATTGAAGACGAATAGAGGAGCTTTCGCATGGTCATCAAATGACATGGTAGGAATTAATCATGCGGTAATATCACACCGCTTGAACGTAGAACCAACTCACAAACCAATCAAACAAAAGAAGATAAATTTAGGACCCGAAACAGCAACGACCGTCAAAGAAGAGATCGATCAGGTATTGGCAAAAGGTTCGATCGCCGAAGTTCAATATCCGGAGTGGTTAGCAAATCCCATATTAGTGAAGAAGAAAAATGGAAAGTGGAGGATTTGTGTAGATTTTACAGGTTTGAATAAAGCATGTCCAAAATACTGTTTTCCTTTTCCGAGCATAGAGAGACTGGTGGACGCGACTGCCAGGAATGAACTTTTCTCTTTTATAGATGCATTTTCAGTAAACAACCAAATTATGATGTATCCGGACGATAGAGAAAAAACAGCTTTTATAACAGATAGATGAACCTATTGCTACCGCGTAGTGCCTTTTGGTGTGAAGAATACCGGTGCAACGTATCAGAAAATTTGGCGAAATGGGCAATTGAACTCAGCGAATATGATATTGAATATCGGAGCAAGTCAACAATAAAATCCTAGGTGTTAACAATGGCACCAAAAGATGAGCGTTGGGTCCTCTTTGTGGATGGTTCTTTGTCAAGACTTGCGCCGGGATCGTTAGTTTGTTAAAATCTCCAACTGGAGAGGTTTTAGAGCAGAGTTTTCGATTGGCGTTCGCAGCCTCTAATAATGAAACGGAATATGAAGCTTTCATTGCAGGCCTACGTCTCGCAAAAAAATTAGGAGCTCGATATCTCCGAGCTTGCTGTGATTCGCAGTTGGTTGCAAATCAGTTCAGTGGTGAATTTGAAGAAAAAATCGATCGGATGGGTGCTTATGTAGAATTGGTAAGACATCTGGCATAAAAGTTTAAAGAATTCGATTTGATGCGAATTCCGCGAAGGGAAAATACAATGGCAGATTCTTTAGCGGCCCTGGTTATTGCATCAGATCCTCATTTGCAAAGGACGATCCCGGATGAAACGCTCAATCATCTGAGTATCGACAATCATGAACGACATTTTTTCGTAGTTCAAGATGCGGATGAAGAAGCAGCTTTTCCAGAGCCTCTCAAAGAAGATTTAGAGGATTGGAGGACTTCTATTGTTTGGTATATTAAAAACGGCGAAGTTCCATCAGACAAGTGTATTGATGGTGGGGTTCTACCCCTTGTCGATAGTTTGGTAATAATTGGAGTTCGGTCCCTGCCGAGCTCTTCCTTGATAACTTATTAGGTTATAAGTCCCGACAACAGAAATATTAACCCTCGGCTCAGATGACCAATGGATACCTCGGTGAAGAATGATCGAATTTAGTGTCCGAAGCGGGGGTATAAACAACATCGTCCTAGGCCGAAGTCTAAACCTCAGACAGTATAAGATAAAATCTTATCACAAATTCCCTAGTCTTGGAAAAATAGAAATATTCCATTTTTCCGAGGTTATCCCATGGGCTTACAAGACCGACTATTAAGGATATATAAATACATACCCCCCTCACTAATAATATTCAACCAGAATCGGGGAGAAGAATTACTAGATCGCCTAGGTTTAATACTTCTCTCTGATAAAGTTAACTTGGCATCCGGAGTTAACACCCTTGTAACCGAAATAAATAATAAAAGTATTTCTTTCCGAGGTTTCTCTTTGTTTTCTTACTTTATATTTTTCCAAAAACAAACCCCTCTAATTATAAATAATTAGAAGTTGAACCCAATATCAACATTTGGCGCGCCATGTAGGTGGGTTACTTCTATTTAGTAAAAAAAAGAAACCTTGTGGATGGAAAAATATATAGGTGTGAATCTCGAAATAAAGAAGCGTATCCGAGAAATACCAAAGATTCGATCTATAAGCCCAGCCCCAACATATCATTCTTCGGCAGCCTTCACAGATGCATATCTCAAGGGAATTGTAATTCCCCACAACGACCCTTTAGTCATCTGTGTCTTTTTGGCCGGAAATCTCATGGAAAAGGTGCTCATAGATACTGGAAGTACAGTGAACCTATTAAGTCTAGAAGCTACGAATCGAATGAATGTAGTATCTAAAGATATGGAGGTAAGAACAGAACCTGTAACCTCACTTCCGGGAAAAGAGAAGTAGCGGTAGGAACCGCGGTCTACCCAGTATCAGTTGGAGTAGTCACTATGGATACTATCTTTCATGTGGTGTCAGGACCCCTCATATTCGACGCAATTATGGAAGTACCTTGGCTAACATTGATGGAAGAAATCCCTTAGACCTATCATCAGTGCCTCAAATTTCCAACCCCACACGGTGTTTGTTCAGTTAAAGGAGACCAACGAATAGCCAGAATTTGTTCCATGCCCCTGAAGAATCAGTCACGAACAATCTCGCTAATCTCGGAACCAGAGGTCCCCCACAATGAAAATCCGAGCTTATCACTAGTTGGAGAATTAGATCCGAACATCTTTGAGAAAGATTCATACGAAAAAATATATGTCGACGAGGAAAATCCAGAACGCTGTTTAACTATAGGAGGAAATTTGGAGAAATAAAAAAAAACAAAGTTAATAGACCTACTAAAGAAAAACAAAGGAACATTCGCCTGGTCATCCGAGGATATGGTAGGGATCGATTTAACAGTGATATCACATCGGATAAACGTGGATCCTACCCATAAACCCGTTTAACCGGTCAAGTAGAGGAAGAGGAAGTTAGGACCCGAAAGAGCAGCAATTGTTAACGAAGAAATCGATCGGTTACTAGCAAAAAGCTCGATAACCGAGGTTCAATATCCGGAGTGGTTAGCCAACCCTGTAGTAGTAAAAAAGAAAAATTGAAAATGGAGGATCTTCGTGGATTTCACGGACCTAAACAAAGCATGCCCAAAAGATTGTTTCCCCCTCCCAAGCATAAAAAGACTGGTGGAAGCCACAACATGAAATGAACTTCTTTCCTTTATGGACGCATTCTCGGGGTACAACCAGATTATGATGCATCCAGATGATAGGGAGAAAACCGCCTTTATCACTGACAGAGGAACCTACTGTTACCGCGTAATGCCCTTCGGCCTAAAGATACCAAGAGCAACATATCAGAAGTTGGTTAATCGAATGTTTGCAGAAAAGCTTGGAAGTACAATGGAGGTTTATATTGATGATATGTTGGTGAAATCTCATGTGGAGTCCGAACATGTCACTCATCTACAAGATTGTTTCGATATCCTGAATCGCTTCGGCATGAAGCTAAACCCGGATAAGTTCACGTTTGTAGTTACCTCGGGGGAAGTCCTCGGATATTTGGTAACAGAGCGGGAATAGAAGCTAACCCAAGACAAATCAGTGCAATAAAGAACCTCTCGTCCCCAAAGAACTCAAAAGAAGTGCACAGGCTCACCGGGAGTATTGCAGCTCTAAATCGATTCATCTCACGATCAACTGATAAGTGTTTCCCCTTTTACAATCTTTTGAAGGAAATAAAAAATTCGAATGGAATAGCGAATGCGAGGAAGCTTTTCAAGATCTAAAAAGATACCTGTCGACCCCTCCGATCTTGAACAAACCCGAATATGCGGATTGGCCATAAGCGGCGTGTTGGTCCGAGAGGATAGAGGAGAGCAAAAACCGGTCTTCTATGTAAGCAAGTCGTTGCTGGACGCGGAAACCAGATATCCAGCTCTAGAAAAGTTAGCGTTTGCAGTTGTGATAGCAGCTCGGAAACTCCGATCTTAATTTCAGTCACATCCGATCGCCGTAATGACAAGCCACCCTCTCCGAACAATACTTCACAAACCCGGACAGTCAGGACGGCTGGCGAAGTGGGCTGTTGAACTTAGTGAATATGACATTGAATATCGAACCAAAGCGACAATCAAATCCCAAATATTAGCTGATTTCTTGTCCGAGCTACCTCCATAAGTGATGACAATAGCTCCTCAGAACGAGCGGTGGACCCTCTTCGTTGATGGATCTTCATCCAAATTCGGATTTGGGACCGGGATCTGGCTGAAATCTCCGACTGGAGAGGTTTTGGAAAAGAGTTTCCGTTTAGCTTTTGATGCGTCAAACAATGAGGCGTAGTACGAAGCCTTAATCGCAGGACTGCGTCTTGCAAAACAGTTGGGCGCTCAATATCTCCGAGCTTGCTGCGATTCTCAACTAGTAGTTAACCAGCTCAGTCGACTTTGAAGCAAAGAACGATTGAATGGAGGAATGCGTAAAATTGGTGAGGCATTTGGCCGAACATTTCAAAGAATTCGATTTAAAACGGATTCCACGGAGAGAGAATACGATGGCAGACTCTTTGGCCGCTCTTGCAACAACGTCAGATCCCCATTTACAAAGAACAATTCCGGTTTAAACGATCGATTATCCGAGTATCAGCAATAACGAACATCACGCTTTGGCAATCGAAGACACATATGATCAAGAGGCTCAACCGGAAATCCTCGGAGAAGATAAATAAGATTGGAGAACACCAATTGTTCGTTATATCAAAAATGGCGAGGTCCCATCGGATAAATGGGCAGCGCGTCGGCTTAAAGCTGTGGCTGACAAATATTTAATAATTGACGATGTTCTGTTTAAAATATCCGCCGAAGGATTGATGCTCCTGTATTGGTAAAGAAGAAGCAAACGAAGTAATGACCTCCACCCATTCTGGTGAAGGAGGAAATCAATCGGGAGGAAGACTTCTAGCTGTAAAACTTCGGAGACTAGGGTATTATTGGTCAACCATGATGGTAGATTGTGACAAGTTTACGGCACATTGTGAGAAGTTTCAAAGACATTCTCCCGAGATTCACGCACCAACAGAGTTACTTATGGCCGTGGTACCTCCTTATCCGTTTATGCGATGAGCTATGGATATTGTAGAACCTTTTCCAAAGTCGACTAGTGGGAAACGTTTTCTCCTAATCTTAACTGATTATTTCACGAAGTGGGTCGAAGCAGCAGCTTATCCAAAGATTCAAAGCGGGGAGGTTGAAAGTTTTGTCTGAAAAAATATAGTATGCCGGCACGGGATTCGTTACGAGATAGTGACGAATAATGGCTCACAGTTCATCTCAAATAATTTTGAAGCTTTCTGCGAAAAGTGAAAAATCCGTTTAAACAAGTCGACTCCGATGTACCCACAAGGAAATGTACAAGCTGAAGCTACGAATAAAACAATCGTCGCCGGAATAAAGAAAAGACTCCTCGGAAAAAAAGGAAGATGATTGAGTGATTTGGAAGGAGTACTATGGTCACATAGAACTACTCCTAGAAGTGCATCCAGAAAGACCCCCTTTTCTCTTTCTCATGGGATGGAAGCAATGTCTCCTGTCGAAGTCAGGCTTCCGAGTCTGCGAAGAACCCTGATGATACATGACACCGAGATCAACGATGCAAATTTAAAAGAACGGAATGATGAAATACATGAACTTCGGGACCACGCTCTACTTCGTATTCAAATTTACCAGCAAATCGCTTCTTGATATTATAAAAAGAAAGTCCGAGATCGTTCTCTCAATGAAGGAGACTTAGTTTTACGAATGGTGTTCGAGAACACAAAAGAACCCGGAACTGGAAAGCTCGGAGCCAAATGGGAGGGTCCTTATTTAATCGAAACAAAAGTAAGACCTGGTGTTTATCGTTTCAAGACTATGGAAGGCGAGGATGTTCCTCGGGCTTGGAATTTATTCCATTTGAAGAGATATCACTGTACCGAAGAGCCATAGAATCTTCAAGAAAAAATAAAAATAAAATAATAAATAAATATTTTTCTATGATAAAATTAACTCGGCATTCCGAGTTAACATCCTTGTAACCGATATTATCAATAAAAGTTCTCTTTTCCGAGGTTTCTCTTTTTGTCTTTTACTTAGCATACTCTAAAAACGAATCCCTCTAATTATAAATAATTAGAAGTTGAACCCAGTCTCAACATTTGGCGTGCCAGGTAGGAGGGGGGGAGTTCCTTTAGAAAAAAGTAAAAAGAAACTTCGGAAAAATTAAAAGCAATGATAGTTACAACTCATAGAAAACCACGAACGACTCATTGGGACCAAAAACCCACCGAGACTATAACCGAAGAGTTCGGAATACATACTCGATGGACGAACCAAGAGCATGAAGAGTTTTCAAGTGATATTTTGGAAAACAAGGAAAAAGATACTCGGGATCGCGGACAAACAGATAAATTCTCAAAAGATCGCTTATCTCCTGGAGTGGAGGGACGAAATACATTCCATAGTTCAAAAGAAATAGAAGAGGATCGGAGCCCAATACTGCGGAACCGAGAAAAGATTAACAGCGCAAGGTCATCTGGCGGCAATCAGATTTCGAAAACAGATAACTCAATAGCAGAATTACATCGTGAACTTCAGGATATGAAAACCTTGCTTCAAAACTCTTCCGTCGATATCCTACATTTTAATCAGGCATTCAAAAATATGGACGGAGGCTCTTCTAGAACAACAATTGCTGGACCTGATTCACTTAGATACGGGAAGTTAGAATTTCCGACCTACAACGGAATGGGAGATCCAAGACCTTTTCTTAAAGCGTTCACGATCACAGTCAATCAAGGTAAGATCCATTCATCCGAAAAGGAGGAGAAGCAGTGTAAATACTTCGCGGAAAGTTTGCGCGGAAACGCCCAAACGTGGATAACCCACCTGCCACTTAATTCAATAAGAAGTTTTAATGAGTTACGGCAGAAATTCCTGAAATAATACATGTTCGACCTCGAGCGACCAGCAACGATCTCCGATCTTTACTCTATAAAACAGACTTCAACTGAACCACTCCATAGATTTATGAAGAGATTCAAGACAGTGTACTTTCAGCTAGATATCTTGGACGAACTAGCCATTGACGCCTTAACTAACGGAGTTGGGTATGAGACAAGATTTTGGGAAGAGCTTTCAGCATATTGACTGCAGTCCATAGAAGATGCATTCTATAGAGCAAGCGTATACATTAAAGTAGACGAAAGTAGAGCTCGATTATCCGAAAGAGATAAAGATGCTTCTAAAGGAAAAGAAATAAAGCTAAAGTACAAAGAACCTCGCCGGCATTACGATAGAGCGTTCGAACGAAAGGAAAAAGCCAGAGCGAGAGTTGCATTCTTAGCCGCCAAACTTGAAGATCAGAATTTAAAACAAAAGATTAAAACCACAATTAGAAAGGAAGGACTCCTTCCATGATGTTATTACCACACCGCTTACGGACATAGTACGAAGGAATGCCGCAGTTTACCGAAGTACCTTTTAAAGAGTTATTTAGAGCAGATTTCCGAAAAGCATAGCTTAAAAGAAACTCCCGCAAAAAAATGTCTAGGAGAAAAAAAGGAACGAATGTCGGAAAAGAATCTTGAACGAAAAAAAGAATTCTCTCAGTTAGGTTCCTCGCCTCGATGAAGAAGGATAAATTTTATTTCAGAGGCGCAAGAACGAATCCAATACCAAACAGAGCTGACTCCTCCGAAGTGTACTTTACAAAAGGAACTTGTCTTTACTCACGAAGATTTGGAAGGAGTCGAGGTCCCCCATAATGACCCGTTAGTAGTTGAATTACAAGTTGGAGACTACCAAGTTCCCCGAATATTAGTAGATACCAGAAGCTCGGCGAATGTAATGTGCATCGATATTTTCAAAACTTATGGTCGAGAGAAGCAAAGATCAAGCCAGGACTTAAGGCATTGACAGCATATAGCGGCGAAAATGTTCCAACACTCGGAACAGTAGAAGTCCCAGCGACAGTTGGTGGAACAATCAGAATTTTCAAGTTCAACGTAATAGAAATGCCGATTCTCTACAACATTATCCTTGGAACTCCCTGGCTGCTTTTTTAATGAAGGAAGTGGTTTCTACATATCATTAATGCCTCAAACTTCCAACTCCACTTGGAATCTTCTCGGTAAAAGGAGGTCAAGCCGAGGCAAGGTATTGCATCCAAGGGAGCAAGAAAGAGCTTCCAGAGTATCTGATTCGCAGCGATCTTCGGGCAGACGATTATCGTAACTTCTTGCCTTTTGTAGAAGCTCGAAACTTTTCTCTTTATTTTGGAAGAAAAGTTCTGTACCATCAAATTCGAATTTAAAAGCATGGTGATCTTTTACAGGCAAGATTAGCTTCCTGTTCTTTTTCCTGGCAACCTCGGAGCCTTGTTTCTTTCTCGGAAGATTCTGATCACTGCCGGAAGCTCCTTCGGGGTTTGATCTTTTCATTTTAGGAGAAGAGTCAGTTCCCTCCCAGTCTTCTCATCCTACAAAAATTCGATCTTAAGGCAAGAAGAAGTTTAGTAAAATTAGAAAGTTCGGAGAAAACATACCATCCCAAGAGTGAGCTCTGAAAAATGAAGCAGGAAGTATTTCACTCCACTGAAGTTCTCCTTCCGCTTTAAGCTTTTCGAACTCTTCGGAGAAGTCTGGTGGAAGGGCTTGAAAGCAGCTTGTTTTAACTAAAAGAAAAATGGAGAAGAATTAGTATCAGAACAAAGAGGAGAGAGGAGACCTAGTTTCTACCAATTATAGTTCTCCAATTCCGATTGATTTTGGCATCAGATCTGTAAACTGAAGCTTCGTTGATTCGAACGTAGAAGTAACTTCGGAACCATAATTTGGCACTTGTACTGTTGATGGTGGCATTCTATCCCTAATCAATAGTTTGGGAATAATTTTGAGTTTGGTCACTGCCTAGCTCTTCCCTAATGATCTATTAGGTTATAAGTCCCGACGATAGGAATTTCGACCCTCGGCCCAGATGACCGAGGGATACCTCGGAGAAGATTGATCATATTTAGTGACCGAAGCGGGGGTATAAACGAACATCGTCCTAAGCCGAAGTCTAAACTCGGACAGTATAAGATTGAATCTTATCACATATTCCCTAGACTTGGAAAAATGGAAATATTCCATTTTTCCGAGGTTAGCCCATGGGCTTATTAGACCGACTATTAAGGATATATAAATACATACCCCCCTCACTAATAAAAGGTATTTAGAATCGAGAGGAGAAGAACTAGATTACCTAGGTTTTACTTCTCTTTGATAAAGTTAACTCGGCATTCCGAGTTAACAAGCATTGTAAACACCTTTATTAATAAAATATCCTCATTCCGAGGTTTCTTCTTTATTTTCTTATCAAGTAATTTCCTAAAAACGAACCCCTCTAATTTCAAATAATTAGAAGTTGAACCCAGTATCAACAAACTCCTCGAAGCGCGTCTTGACCAACCTCTTTCTCACTTTCTCATGGTATGGAAGCAATGTCTCCCGCAGAAGTAAGGGTACCGAGTTTGCGAAGAACTTTAATGATACATGATATAGAGATAAACAATGCAAAGTTGAAAGATCGGAATGACGAAACTCAAGAACTTCGGGATCATGCTCTACTTCGTATTTAAAGTTATCAACAAGTTGCTTCTCGATTTTACAACAAAAAAGTCCGAGATCATCCTCTAGACGAAGGAGAATTAGTCTTACGAAAGGTGTTTGAAAATACTAAGGAGCCCGGAGCTGGTAAACTTGGAGCTAGGTGGGAAGGTCCTTATTTAGTAATAAAGAAGGTTAAACCCGGAGTTTATTGTTTTCCAAACCATGGATGGTGAGGATGTACCTCCGGCTTGGAATTCATACCACTTAAAACGGTATCATTGCACACATGGGCCGTAGGATCTTTTTCCAAAAAAAAATCTGATGTATCATGGATTTTACCGATTTTATGCGATGATATGACTGGTTTTATAGAGTCTTTCTAATGTGTTTTAGGTACCGTTTTACAAGCAAAAGGTATTTTGGAGCAAAAAGAAACAAAAGGAAGCAAAAAGGAAAGAATTGGAGCAATTGTCATAAAAGGAAAATTCATAGCCAGAATTGAAATCTGGAAGTTAACAGACAATTGACCGACCTACAAGAAGGGTATAATAGACAAATTACATATCAAATCGAAGCCCCAAGAGTTGACTTTCATTTCCATTTAGAATCGGATCAAACGGAGTTCTGGAGCGCGATATATTATTATTTTACTGAAGAAGGTCCATTCTGACAATTTTACAAGACTGGCCCGTTTAGCTCCAATCAAGCCCGACTCAAGTTTTAAGGAGGTTTTGACCTAGGCAAGACTTCTCCACCTATAAAAGGAGTCTTAAGAGGCAGAGAGCAGCAATAAAAAAAGAATCACAATCACGAAATTCACAACATCCATAGCCACAAAATACTATTTTGGTTTCTAGATTTCTAGGGTTTTGCTACACTAGCTTTGCTTAGGGAGAAGAGATCTGTTCTTCATACCAATATATTGAGTTTGTATCTCTGAACCTCTTTACTTTTATGAAGTTTACTTTGTGCATGAGTTTTCCTATGTGCGAGTAGACAACTTGTTAGATCTAGGGTTTTCAATGGTTTTATAGATCTCTAATGCATTCAACATGATATAATCAATATTCTCTACTTTAATGGTATTCTCTACTTTATTATGATCTGGCCATTTAGAATATTGCTCATAGGAGGAGTTACACCAATACACCATTGGGTAATGATTCCAGAACATGGTTTTTAGTAGGTAACCTCGTCTTTGTGCAAATAAGAGTTTTTGGCTTGGAAGGTTATGAACAATCAGATCTGTTTCATTGCATGTGTTTTCATATTAGGTTTAGAAAGCATCCTTTCTGATCTAATGGTTAACTCATAGGTATAATATCTCGCGAGATTGGTTATTATATATATCATCTTCTGTGTTCGTGAATCTATTAATTATTGATTGATTGTTGATCTATATTTCCTGCGATTTCCTTTGGATCTAGCTCCCTTAAACCAATGATGAAACATCCCATTTGCTTTAGTCTAATGATATCACTAATAATTCTAATCATGCTTTGATTTGACAAGTTCCAAAGTACCAGATCTGCGGTCATCCCTTGGTTCCCTGTGGGATCGATAACCTTTCATGCTACAAATGTACATTGTGCACTTGCAGTTTGTTTAGGTGAAAACAATTCACGCATCAAAAACCCTAGTAAGGTTCGAACTACGGATGGCTTGATCCCTTTTGGGTACGTAAGCAACTCTTTAAAGTCCAACTATAATTAAAAAAAATAAAAAATCGGTGCCTTGATCACGTACTCGATAACAGGGTTCGTCCCTTTACACATTCTCTACAGAATGCAACTGGAAATTTCAGAGATTGATAAAGTAGAGCCGAGAAATTGCAAGGCAAAGTCGGGTCATTCCCGCATATTTAAAACCACTTCAAGTACTGGAATTCGTTAAAGTAGAATCCGGTGTAACAGATAAAGATCGAGCATTTCTCGTTAAATCAATATTTCAAAATAAATGACAAAATTTTAAAATGTGATAAAGTAACATTTGAGTTAAAATTCATAAAAAAATTTCAAAGTTTCAAACAAAAATAATACAATTCTGGAAACCTCGGAATAGGTTTGTGAAAAAAAGAAAACAAAAAGAGGAAAAAAATTACAAATTGAGAAAAGATCCATGAGGATTACAAACTCCAGGAGCTAAATTCATCTTCACATCATCTGAGCAAAGGTTATGCCCATAGTTCCCTCGAAACAAAGATGGAATTGTCATATCCGAAGCATTAAGAGAAAAGTTAAGGAAGTCATTCAGTCGACGTTCGAAGTTGATTAGTTGGGAAGAAAGTTCATCTTTCATGATGGACGGAATATGAAATATCTCCTTCTTGGTATTTCAACCAGATCGCACTTTTCTTTCACCTGGTGAAATAAATCTGTCAGAGAATTATGAAGCCAGCTTGCGTCAACGTATTTCCGAATCTTTTCAAACTTACCCATGCATTCTCCAAGAGCGTCGAGTCGACCAATCGTCTTTGGGTCCATTTCACTCTCCTTTGCTTTAGTCTCACTCGGTTCAAGAGCAAGCTCAGACAGTTTAGACTGTCGTGCTGCCTCTAACTCGCACTCAAGACGCATGTTGTGATATATTGTGGTTTTTATGGTTTTAGAACCCATATATTTGTTAGTTTTAGAGTCTTTTGTAGGTCTTTATGTGGCTTTATAGATGTTTTGAGCATTTGAGATGATTTGGAGAAAGTGGAGCAAAAATGAGCAAAATCAGTAAATGGGAGATGCAGTCTCGGATTTGACTTTCAGAAGTATGACATTGGAATAAGGTTTTCCCGGTACTCAAATTAGATAAAACCGGTGCCATAAGAAAGATATTTGAGTTAGCTTTCACCTCCAAGTGGTTTGAAGTGATTCTCATGTCTGTGGCTCAAGATATGACCATTTCAATGAAGACATGTCTGATCTGTCATGAGCTGAAGAAACTGCCCAACTTTCTGAGAGTGCATCGACCGATGCACCCTACTGCATCGACCGATGCACCCTACTGCATCGACCGATGCAGTGCTGGACGCGATTTTAAGTGTTAAAATTGCCTTTTTTGCCCCAGATTGAAACCTAGTTGAAAAAGGAAACATCTATGTCGTCCCTAATGTTTATAAAAGAGATGTTTTAGCCATCGGTTAGGCTATGCTTGATATTATTTTAGGTTTTTGAGAGAGTTTTTGGAGAGACAAATCCTGCACTCTGTCTGCTTTCAGAGAAGATTTTGAACTCCTCTTTCTTAATATCAATCTCTTTTATGCTTTATACTTTATTCATGATGTTTGTTTCATTCACCATGTCTGAGTAATTCACCAGTTAGGTTTAGAGATTCTAAGAGAATTAATGAATCTAAATTAGGGTTTTCATAACTAGGAGTCTAATTAAGAGTTCTTCAATTAATCTGGCTATATTTACTTAGATCTAGCTTGATCACCTAGGTTTAAGTCATAGTTTAAATAAGGAAACGAAAGTGGACTTAGCTAATTGGAAAATAGATTAATTGAGTTAGTGAGACTAGTAGCAAAGGAATTTGGATTAGAGATCTAGTGAACTTAACAAACCTGAATAATTGCATGCCTTAATTGTTAGATTACTCAAAGGAATTTGGTAGTTTAGCTAACTAGGCATAGTTAGAGCTTCGCATCGGAAGCTGGTTCTCTATAGATTTGTGTTTGTGTTCTAGAACATTCCTTAATTAGATAACTAGGTAGATTCCCGCTTAGATTCAGATTTCCGAAGAAATCAAGAAACCTAGCATTTTTTCCTATAAGTTTTAAAACAACAACTTTTCTACTTTAATTTACTTTTAGTCTTTTAAATTTGAATTTTAATTGCCTAGCTAAATAAGAAACTGGATTTAATTGTGTTCCAAAGAGTCTCTTGGGAAACGATAACCCTGTGTACTACATTTTCCTTAACTGTGCACTTGCAGTTTTATTAGGGAAAACTTTCTCTACATCAACTTGACCCGCGAATTTTGCAGCCTTTTGGGATTCTTATTCGGCTATCTTACGAGCATATTCGGAATCATGAGAAGCATTCTTCAACTTGAAGGTCAACTCCTTAATTTCCTTCTTCATTGCTGATTGTTTGGCCTCAACATCCGACACAAGAAGATTGAAAATAGCTGCTGTGTGCGAATAAAGGTAAAAACGAGGTAAACAAAGAGACTGATAAAATAGAAGGAAATGTAAAAAGTATGCTGTTTACAAACCTTGAAGTGAGAACCGGCTGCGCGTTCAATCAATCCATTCTTTTCGACTTCGGAAAGAGGAGGATGGGAACTGGATCGACCACCGAGCATTCCAAAAATTTTGGCACATTCTTTCCAATCATCTAAAAAAGGGATGTCTTTCCCAAAGGAATATTGAAAAGAATTGAAAGAAGCCGAGGAATGTGGTCCCTGGTTTGGAACCTTATGTGAGTTTTTCCTGTTGGAAGATTGGGGTATGGGTTTTAGGGAATTTGTATAAGGATCAAGTTTACTCACTTCGGGGATTGACGTAGATGAATTTAATGCTCCGGAGGATGCAAGGACTTCTTTGCTTTTAGGAGGGGGCATGATCATGAAATTTTCTTTCTCACCTCGGGGTTCGGAGGTGGGAATATTCACGGTTCCTCCAGGATTTTGAGAGTCTGTGATTGGAGTTACCGCGTTTTGCTCCGAACTTGGAGGCATCAGAGTAGAAATCTTTTCGTCACTTGACAAAATAATAATTGCTGCGTTGGGGAGAGTTGTTGAAGGCGGAAGAGAAGCAGGGGTGGACACCGAGGTATCAATCGCATCCATTTTAGTTTGGACTGGAGTTCTTCTAGGAGAAGCTTCGGTCACTTAAGTTATTCTTTTCTTTCTTCGTCACTTTTCTCCGGGAGCTCCTGAAGGTGCTCGTTTGGTTGGGGGTGACTTCGGAGTATTTTGATCAGAAGTAATATGTCTGACGCCTTTTCCTCTTCGGCCTTTGGCACTTGTGGTTGGAGGACGATTAACTGGGGCCTGTAGACTTTAAGGTTTTTCAAGAAAGGATTCGACATTGTTCTTGAAAGATTAGAAAGCTCTGAAAATGATTATGAAGTGATAAGAAAGGAATTCTGGTTCCAGTATTTTTAGAGCAAGATCCGTCTTTTCTTCTTCCTCATTCATTGTACCTCTTTAAAGACTGACACGTCATGAAGATAGTGAAAGGGTTTGAGGATACCGAGATTTCAGTACACGCGTCAAAGAAGATCTTTCGTTTTCCATATTTTTTCCACCAATACTAATCGACAGAACAAGAGAAAGAAGGAATGTTCAAGAGTTCGTTTGATCAAGATCGTCTACAATCGAGCTTCATTTATCAACAAGCTACACTATTTTTAAATTCGACGACTGTGCCCTAAGTTTATCCTCGGACAAAATGGGGGGGGGGGGCGGGGGACTTACTGTTAATGGTGGGATTAGCACCCCTGATCAATAGCTTGGCGATAATTGAGATTCGGCCCCTACCTGTCTTTCCTAAATTACAGATTGGGTTATTAGTCACTTCAATAGGATTAGAACCCTCGACCCAGACGACCGAGGGATACCTCAGTAAAAATTGGTCGGATTTTAGTGTCCGAAGCGAGGGTATAAACTACTTCGTCCAAAGCCGAAGTCTAAGCTCGGACAAAATAAGATCAAATCTTATCGCATATTCCCTGATTCCGAAAAAATGGAATATTTCCATTTTTCCGAGATTAGTCCATGGGCTTATATAACCGACTACATAGGCATATAAATACATACCCCCTTCACTAAAATCGATATTCAGAATCTTGTAGAAGAATTACTAACAAACTTAGGCTTAATACTTCTCTTTGATAAAATTAACTTGGCATTCCAAGTTAACACCCTTGTAATCAATATCAATAATAATACGTGTTTTTCCGAGAATCTTTTGTCTTTCTAATTTAGTTATTTTACTTCCAAAAACGAACCCATATAATTATAAATAATTAGAAGCTGAACCCAGTATCAACAAAAGGGATGCCAATCTCTTCATCGGAAGCAATAGGTCGACTAACATTTTAAAGACTCCACCGACCGTTGACCCATCGACCGACAATAGATGGGAGTCGGCCGACTATATCAGACAAACCTTCTTCACTAGTCTCCTCCATGACTTTTTCTTCATGAATCTTCTTGGTATGAATGACTCGGACTAGTCCAGGACCTTTGGCAATTCTCTTAACCTCAACATATTTCTCAAGCTCCTCCATGCTCTCATGAAGTCGTTGATATCAAGCTTGAGGTGGCTAATTAGCGAATCATAGGTACGAAAAAGATGGTCCATCTTCTTCACAAGACTCTCAAATGTTCGGTTTTGTATCTTCAGGACTTATTCAACCAGGCCATCGATTCCATGATTTGGTAGCATTGCTTTGTAAGTTGAGTGCATGTAGAAGTATACATCGCGGTATTGAGTTGATCTTGTGAAATCACATCCGGTCTTTCATCTCTTTTCCAATTTCATTGCATGGTTTTCTGTCTCTCGAAAACAAATGAGGAGAAAATTTCAGTAACAGTTTTTATCATAACTTCCTAGTCTATTCAGAATCGAAAACACATATAGTCTATTCACTATTGTTCTACTCGGTCGACTTCCGTATTCTTCGATAAATTCTTCTATTTATGCAGGCTAAAAAATAGAAATGACTCCAAAATCTTATAGAAAATGTATGTGAAAATTGAAAAAAACAACGATACATCAAGAAGCGTAGTCGGTCCAATAAATTTTTTTGACATTATGAAGCACAGAAAAGAACGGACTTAATCGAATCGGTTGAATAAATTTTTTTGTCGTAAAAAAGTTAGAACACTCCTTATTATAAATATCATACCACTTTATATGTATAACGAATTGAACCAAAATGTATTGTAGGAATAGTGGTCTTCAAACTTGTTGGAATGGAAAAGTTTTTTTTATTCAATACTTAGCGGTAACACACACTGAAAAAATCTTCAGGGACAAAATTATGACCTACCGCTCTCCGCTCTACCAACGGAAAACAGAAGATGCTACACACTATTGTGTATCCTAGTTAGTACTTGATCTCCAGGGTTAGGTAGATTAATCGAATAATATTTTCGTATAGAGATGATCTACTAAGTTAAATATGATATGAACCATAAGTACATTGTTACATAAGTTTCATTAACCCTGTCATAGTTCTTAAAGTACGTCTAAGTTTGAAAATATTATTTTTAAGGTGTTTTTTAGTCATAGCTCAAGTAGTTTCTTTTTAGCATTTGTATACAAACACACCAAAATTCAATTTGAGATATTTTAGTGCGCATAGAGATACGCACATGCATGTAATATATAGAGTGGGCAATGATTGTAATTGCCATGCTGAAATATCAACGTCGTGCAAGAAAGTGGTCAAGGTACCCTTAAAATAACGTTAACAACTTATAAACACACATCCTATAAGTTTTTTTTTAAATAGATTTTATATTTTTTTCTACCAAAAAGCAGCTATTGGTTTTAGATTTGATCATAGATAAAAGGATATCATTCATAGAATTTTCTAGTTGATTGTTTCTAGCGGTATATATATTTGAAGATCGACCCACACTATTTGTATAACGTATTGAACCAAAATTTATTCTAGGACTAGTGTTATTTAAAACTTGTTGGATTGGAAAAGTGTTTCCTTGAAAAAGTTTAAAGGAAAATTTCCGACCTACCGGATTCGAACTAGTGATCTAAGGATATTCTGCATCAACTACTGTCCTCCGCTCAACCAGCTGAGCTAAGGTCGGATTCGTACTATAATTCACGCATGCGTACCACTAGAAACGATCTTTAAAAGATATTTCTTGCTTTTGAATATGCGGATGTTTCATTTGAATGAAAATTACTCACAAAAGTATGATACAAACTCCAATAGAAAGAAAAAATATCAAATCATTTAGAAAAATGTGAAAGTACGAATAAGACTTATGTGACAATCCATGAGATATTGTCTGATAGTCAGCTTGAGACAAAACATTTCCTTTCCATAGTCCTCATATGATCACGAATATGTAGTATACTATATTGATTCTTAGTTGGACATCTTTGCGAGAAGATGAAGAGTTTAATTAAATTACATTATAGTTCTTTAACTTCATCAAGAACGTTACTAATTCTTTGATCAATCAGAACTAAGTTGTATTTGGTCATGTAAAGAATGAAACATTTGGTTTTGTCAGTAAAATGTCTACCACTATTTTGATGAGCAAATATACGCGGTTAGTATCCACTGCCACAAATATGTATTACCACTTGTAATATCTTAATGATGTCAAAGCTCACTAAAAAGAAAGTAAGTAGCTAAAACGAATTCCGACCTACCGGATTCGAACCAGTGACCTAAGGATATTCTGCAACTACTACAGTCCTCCGCTCTACCAACTGAGCTAAGGTCGGATTTGTATTTCAATACTTAATGCCTCTCTATGATTGAGATATAGATTTCTAAACAATTTTAAAACTATATATAGAAGTAGTGCAAAGAAATATTTACTAAAATATCATCACTAGTTTACAAAACAAAAAAGAAGCGGAAAGTATATGGGTGGTAAACCCTTGTGATGACATTGCTCTTGAATTATATTCCAAAATTGTGAAAATTTACAAAACCGTGAACGGCAGGATTCGAACCTGCGCGGGCAAAACCCACATGATTTCTAGTCATGCCCGATAACCACTCCGGCACGTCCACTTTTTTCATTCTGATCCCGGATATGAAAATAGAAGATGCTACACTCTATTGTGTATCCTAATTAGTACTTGATCTCAAGGGTTAGGTAGGTTAATCGAATAATATTTTTGTCTAGAGATGATCTACTAAGTTAAAAATGATATGAACCATAAGTACATTGTTACATAAGTTTCATTAACCCTGTCATAGTTCTTAAAGTACGTCTAAGTTTGAAAATATTTTTTTTAAGGTGTTTTTTAGTCACAGCTAAAGTAGTTTCTTTTTAGCATTTGTATACAAGCGAACCAAAATTCAATTTGAGATATTTTAGTGCGCATAGAGATACACACATGCATATAATATATAGAGTGGGCAATGATTGTAATTGCCATGCTGAAATATCAAGGTCGTGCAGGAAAGTGGCCAAGGTACCCTTAAAATAACGTTGACAACTTATAAACACACATCCTATAAATTCTTTAAAAAATAGATTTTTTTATTTTTTTCCACCAAAAAGCAGCTATTGGTTTTAGATTTGATCATAGTTAAAAGGATATCACTCATAGAGTTTTCTAGTTGATTGTTTCTAGCGGTATATATCATTTGAAGATCCACCCACACTATTTGTATAACGTATTGAACCAAACTTTATTCTAGGACTAGTGTTCTTTAAAACTTGTTGGATTCGAAAAGTATTTTATTCGATTCTTAGTGCCACAACACAATGAAAAAGTTTAAAGGAAAAATTTCCGACCTACCGGATTCGAACCAGTGATCTAAGGATATTCTGCATCAACTACAGTCCTCCGCTCAACCAGCTGAGCTAAGGTCGGATTCGTACTATAATTCACGCATGCGTACCACTAGAAACGATCTTTAAAAGATATTTCTTGCTTTTGAATATGCGGATGTTTCATTTGAATGAAAATTACTCACAAAAGTATGATACAAACTCCGATAGAAAGAAAAAATATCAAATCATTTAGAAAAAATGTGAAAGTACGAATAAGACTTATGTGACAATCCATGAGATATTGTCTGATAGTCAGCTTGACACAAAACATTTCCTTTCCATAGTCCTCATATGATCACGAATATGTAGTATACTATATTGATTCTTAGTTGGACATCTTTGCGAGAAGATGAAGAGTTTAATTAAATTACATTATAGTTCTTTAACTTCATCAAGAACGTTACTAATTCTTTGATCAATCAGAACTAAGTTGTATTTGGTCATGTAAAGAATGAAACATTTGGTTTTGTCAGTAAAATGTCTACCACTATTTTGATGAGCAAATATACGCGGTTAGTATCCACTGCCACAAATATGTATTACCACTTGTAATATCTTAATGATGTCAAAGCTCACTAAAAAGAAAGTAAGTAGCTAAAACGAATTCCGACCTACCGGATTCGAACCAGTGACCTAAGGATATTCTGCAACTACTACAGTCCTCCGCTCTACCAACTGAGCTAAGGTCGGATTTGTATTTCAATACTTAATGCCTCTCTATGATTGAGATATAGATTTCTAAACAATTTTAAAACTATATATAGAAGTAGTGCAAAGAAATATTTACTAAAATATCATCACTAGTTTACAAAACAAAAAAGAAGCGGAAAGTATATGGGTGGTAAACCCTTGTGATGACATTGCTCTTGAATTATATTCCAAAATTGTGAAAATTTACAAAACCGTGAACGGCAGGATTCGAACCTGCGCGGGCAAAACCCACATGATTTCTAGTCATGCCCGATAACCACTCCGGCACGTCCACTTTTTTCATTCTGATCCCGGATATGAAAATAGAAGATGCTACACTCTATTGTGTATCCTAATTAGTACTTGATCTCAAGGGTTAGGTAGGTTAATCGAATAATATTTTTGTCTAGAGATGATCTACTAAGTTAAAAATGATATGAACCATAAGTACATTGTTACATAAGTTTCATTAACCCTGTCATAGTTCTTAAAGTACGTCTAAGTTTGAAAATATTTTTTTTAAGGTGTTTTTTAGTCACAGCTAAAGTAGTTTCTTTTTAGCATTTGTATACAAGCGAACCAAAATTCAATTTGAGATATTTTAGTGCGCATAGAGATACACACATGCATATAATATATAGAGTGGGCAATGATTGTAATTGCCATGCTGAAATATCAAGGTCGTGCAGGAAAGTGGCCAAGGTACCCTTAAAATAACGTTGACAACTTATAAACACACATCCTATAAATTCTTTAAAAAATAGATTTTTTTATTTTTTTCCACCAAAAAGCAGCTATTGGTTTTAGATTTGATCATAGTTAAAAGGATATCACTCATAGAGTTTTCTAGTTGATTGTTTCTAGCGGTATATATCATTTGAAGATCCACCCACACTATTTGTATAACGTATTGAACCAAACTTTATTCTAGGACTAGTGTTCTTTAAAACTTGTTGGATTCGAAAAGTATTTTATTCGATTCTTAGTGCCACAACACAATGAAAAAGTTTAAAGGAAAAATTTCCGACCTACCGGATTCGAACCAGTGATCTAAGGATATTCTGCATCAACTACAGTCCTCCGCTCAACCAGCTGAGCTAAGGTCGGATTCGTACTATAATTCACGCATGCGTACCACTAGAAACGATCTTTAAAAGATATTTCTTGCTTTTGAATATGCGGATGTTTCATTTGAATGAAAATTACTCACAAAAGTATGATACAAACTCCGATAGAAAGAAAAAATATCAAATCATTTAGAAAAAATGTGAAAGTACGAATAAGACTTATGTGACAATCCATGAGATATTGTCTGATAGTCAGCTTGACACAAAACATTTCCTTTCCATAGTCCTCATATGATCACGAATATGTAGTATACTATATTGATTCTTAGTTGGACATCTTTGCGAGAAGATGAAGAGTTTAATTAAATTACATTATAGTTCTTTAACTTCATCAAGAACGTTACTAATTCTTTGATCAATCAGAACTAAGTTGTATTTGGTCATGTAAAGAATGAAACATTTGGTTTTGTCAGTAAAATGTCTACCACTATTTTGATGAGCAAATATACGCGGTTAGTATCCACTGCCACAAATATGTATTACCACTTGTAATATCTTAATGATGTCAAAGCTCACTAAAAAGAAAGTAAGTAGCTAAAACGAATTCCGACCTACCGGATTCGAACCAGTGACCTAAGGATATTCTGCAACTACTACAGTCCTCCGCTCTACCAACTGAGCTAAGGTCGGATTTGTATTTCAATACTTAATGCCTCTCTATGATTGAGATATAGATTTCTAAACAATTTTAAAACTATATATAGAAGTAGTGCAAAGAAATATTTACTAAAATATCATCACTAGTTTACAAAACAAAAAAGAAGCGGAAAGTATATGGGTGGTAAACCCTTGTGATGACAATGCTCTTGAATTATATTCCAAAATTGTGAAAATTTACAAAACCGTGAACGGCAGGATTCGAACCTGCGCGGGCAAAACCCACATGATTTCTAGTCATGCCCGATAACCACTCCGGCACGTCCACTTTTGTCATTCTGATCCCGGATATGAAAATAGAAGATGCTACACTCTATTGTATATCCTAATTAGTACTTGATCTCAAGGGTTAGGTAGGTTAATCGAATAATATTTTTGTCTAGAGATGATCTACTAAGTTAAAAATGATATGAACCATAAGTACATTGTTACATAAGTTTCATTAACCCTGTCATAGTTCTTAAAGTACGTCTAAGTTTGAAAATATTTTTTTTAAGGAGTTTTTTATTTCTTTTTAGCATTTGTATACAAGCGAACCAAAATTCAATTTGAGATATTTTAGTGAGTATCAAGATACATACATGCATGTAATATATAGAGTGGGCAATGATTGTAATCGCTATGCTGAAATATCAAGGTCGTGCAAGAAAGTGGCCAAGGTACCCTTCAAATTACGTTGACAACTTATAAACACACATCCTATAAATTCTTTAAGAAATAGACTTTATAAATTTTCCAGCAAAAAGCAGCTATTGGTTTTAGATTTGATCATAGATAAAATGATATAACTTATAGTATTTTCTATATGATTATTTCTAGTGGTATAGATATTTTGAAGATCGACCCACACTATTTGTATAACGAATGGAACAAAAATTTATTCTAGGACTAGTGGTCTTCAAAACTTGTTAGATTGGAAAAACCTTTTTTATTGAATACTTAGTGCCACAACAGAATGAAAAAATATCAAGGGGAAAAATTGCGGCCTATCGGATTTGATCTATTGACATAAGAATATCCTGCATCAACTACAGTCCTCCGCTCTCCCTCATTTATTGTAAATGACATTGAATTCTGGAGAGATCAGAGGTATTAGATAGAATAGCTCGAACTTAGATTAAATTTAACATCGAGGCGTGACTTTGTCAATTGGTGATAGGCTCTAATCTTCGAATTGTAACTTTTCTCACAAGTTTCCTTATACTCTCTTGTAAAAGCGACCCCCGCACATTATAAATAAACATGATCTTTTCGTCATTTTGAACTCGTCAGTTTATTGTTTAGGACTGATCAATTCACGAGAATTTGGATCCTCTAATTACGTCACAAATAACCTCGAAAATAAAAGTCACGTCGAACTATAAAAAATTAACACTTAAGGATCCAAAAGTGAATCAATACTGAATCTTGTATGCGACCCGTGTTCTACATAGATTTTTTATTTTTCCAGCAAAAAGCAAATATTGGTTTTAGATTTGATATAGATGAAAGGATATAACTCATAGAGTTTTCTAGTTGATTGTTTCTAGTGGTATAGATATTTTGAAGATCCATAGTATTTGTGTTTATATTTTTCATGCAAAATAGTTTTAGATATAACACGACCAAGTAAGAAATAATAATATCACTTAATTCTTTCAGGTAGAATTTGTTGATACTAGGTTCAACTTCTAATTATTTATAATTAGAGAGATTCAGTTTTGGAAAAGTATAAAGTAAGAAAACGAGAAGAAACCTCGGAAAAATGATGTTTTGTTAATGATTTTGGTTACAATGCTTGTGAGCTCGGAATGCCGAGTGAACTTTATCACAGAGAAGTAAAACCTAGGCGATCTAGTTCTTCTTTTCCCTCATTCTGAATGAATATTATTAGTGAGGGGGTATGTATTTTTATATCCTTAATAGTCGGTATAGTAAGCCCATGGGCTAACCTAGGAAAAATGAAATATTTCCATTTTTCCAAGTCTAGGGAATCTTTGATAAGATTTGATCTTATACTGTCCGAGCTTTAGACTTCGGCCTAGGATGATGTTGTTTATACCCCTGCTTCGGACACTAAATTTGACCATTCTTCTCCGAGGTATCCCTCGGTCATCTGAGCCGAGGGTTAATATTCCTGTTGTTGGGACTTATAACTTAATAAGTAATCAAGGAAGAGCTCGGCAAGGACCAAACTCCAATTATTGCCAAACTATCGATAAAGGGTAGAACCTCACCATCAACAGTAAGTCCCCCCAGTTTGTCCGAGGATGTCTTTAGGCAGTGTTGGCGAATTTCCATTCTAAATAGCTTGTCAATAAATGAAGTTCGGTATCAGTTGATCTTTGTCTTCGATAGTCTTAGTTTTAATTCTCTAATATTCTCCGTTCTTCAATTGGGCGGGAAAACACTGGACAACGAAAGGTCTATTCGTGTAAACTTCTTGGTTCTCGCAAAACCTTTCACCTCCCAAGTGACGTGTCATCTCGAAAACAGACGAAAATAAATGAGAAGAAAGGCCCCTCCTCTCGCCTCAGGTGTTGGCTAATCAGACCCTTTCATTAGTGTAAGCAAAGCGTTCATCATCATTTGTTCGTTCTATAAAACCGCTGATTGTTGATTAATTTCTCCCATAATCGACTATCTACTCTCCGAGGTAACCTTCGATCATCCTTCTCTGATTAATATCCTTTTACGCAATGGAAGGGAGAAACGGCCTCGAGGTTTAGATTTCTGGGAATACTCTTCCTTGGCCAAATATCCCGTATGTTGGACCCTCTCTTTACCCTAGATCTGAAATTGGGTCAATTAAAAGGAGAGCCTTAAACCCCGAATATATTGAAATTCTGGTTCCGAGGTCCGATCGGAGACCTTGGACCCCACCATCAGGTTACGTCTGTCTCTACGAAAGCTTCTTTGCCGAAGCCAATCTTTGGTTTCCGATCCCGCAGTTAATGGTAAGTTACTGCGCCCGTCGAGGAATAGCGATGTCACAACTAACATCGAACTCTGTAAAAATCATCACCGGGCTTCTGGTGCTTGCAGCTCAGTGCAACGTTCAGTTAAATTCTCGGAAACTAGAAGAACTGACGAACCTTTATGGTACTGGAAACCCAGAAGGGACCTTCAAATTAAGCATCAAACCCAAGAAGAAAATTCTCACTGGATTTCGTACATGCGAAAAGTTATGGTTCCAAACTTACTTCTACGTCCGAATCAATGAAGCTTCGGTTTACAGATCCGACGCCACAATCTTCTGAAATTGGAAGATTATAATTGGTAGAAACTAGGTCTTCTCTTTCCTTTTTTATTCCGACGCTAAACTCTCTTTGTTTCCTTTTCAGTTAAACCAAGCTGCTTCCGAGCACCTCCGCCGAACTTCTCTGAAGAATTCGAAAAACTTAAAGCACAGGGAGAACTTCAGTGGGGCGATATACTTCCTTCTTCATTTTTTAGAGCTCGCTCCTGGGCCGGTACGCTTTCTTCGAACTTCCTGATTCTTTACCGAGTTCCCTCTTACTTTATGTACGACGAGAAGACTGGGAATGAACCGACTCTTCTCCTAGAATGAAAAGATCAAACCACGAAGGGGCTTCCGGTAGAAATCAGAATCTTCTCCCGATAAAGAAACAAAGCTCCGAGGCTGCAAAAAAGCAGAATGCCGAAAACAGGAAGCTCATCTTGCCTGTGAAGGATCACCATGCATTTAAGTTCGAATTTGATGGTGCGGACCTGCTTTTTAAGGATAAGAAGAAAAGCGCTGAGCTTTTGCAAAAGGCAAGCGGTTATGACAGTCGTCTGCCCGAGGTCTGCTGTGAATCAGATACTCTGGAAGCCGTTTCTTACTCAGTTTTCAAGGTAACAACCGAGACGAATTTTTCTTTTTTCCAGGAATTTCTGCTAACATTTTCCTTATGACTACTCCAGTCGGTGGGTTTCGTCGGCAAGGCGTTTCTTCGGTACAAAAATAGGCTTGCACAATCCGATTTGAAGAACGATTCTCTTCAAGTCGAGAACGAAGATTTAGAGAAGAGGTCCCTTGACGGCGAGAAAGCTTTATCCGAGGCACAAAATGAAGTCGCAAATTAGGATAAATGCTTGGGTAAAATTAATGAACGAGATTTTACTCAATCCTAGGGTCATCAATTCCCCTCAACATTGTAGTATTTAGAGGTATCTATCCTAACTCGTTGTAAATTGTCACCTAGAATACAAGGACTAACTGAATCTAAGCCAATTAAGTTTGTTGGTTGTTTTATGTTGACTAATTAAACTAAATGCAAGTGATTAAATGACTAAAGTTATGAAATGATTAAAAAAGGGTCTTTAGATGAGTTATTAGTGATTTGGGTTCACTAAGCATGGTTTAGAATGTCTAATTACACTAATTAGTTATTCCTTAGGTTAATGATCCATTAAATTGATTAATTCATTTCCATGCAATTAATCACTTCACTAATTATGACATCATTATCAAATTCCCATTTGAAATGATGATAACTAATGAATTAAAACCAAATTACTAGATCAACCTAATTAAGTTCTTAAACACCAATCCCTTGGGCGAAGAATCATCATTCCCACTCTAAGCTCTCTTGGACATTTCATCTAACACTTGGTGTCCATGAAAGGCTCTATGTCATCTTCCTCATTTCCATGCAAGAAGAAGCATTATAATCTCTTAGAGAAGGATGGAATGTTTGATTTAAGACTTAAACTAACATAATCCATGCTTAGATCCCCCTCATCTAACTCATCCTTCAACCCTAATGAGACTACTCAAGACTCATGATGATTCTCTCAAAATCAAGCTTCATTAGAAGAAAAATCATGATGGGTAATGAATAGGATGAATGAGAAATTATAAAAGACAAGATTTATGAAAAGAAAATTCAATTACTATTAAGATTCAACTAGGTTTTGAGACCGAGAGAAAAGCTTCTAAGGTTTCAACATAAAAA
This sequence comes from Euclidium syriacum, assembly GCA_900116095.1. Lineage (NCBI taxonomy): Eukaryota > Viridiplantae > Streptophyta > Magnoliopsida > Brassicales > Brassicaceae > Euclidium > Euclidium syriacum. The sequence continues at coordinate 3,607,995 of FPAK01000004.1, forward strand.
CATCCCATCCAAAATGAGTGTATAAAACAAGGTTTTAAGGATTTCAGGGTCGGATCGGGTCGACCCGGGACAAACCGGGTTTCGACCCGATTGTCTTTAGTCTGGATGAGTCTGCAGCGGTGTGCGAGTGATCGCTGCAAGACCACTGCGGTCTAATAGCCTTTTTGTTTCCAGAGAATGGCAGCGGTCCCTCCTTGACCGCTGCGGGACCGCTGCAGCTTGTTTGGTCTTTGGCTCTAGAAAATTACAGCGGTCACTCCTTGACCGCTCCGCCTTCAGTCCGCTATGATCTTCTGCAGCGGTCACTCCTTGACCGCTGCAACACTCCTCTTCTCTCCCTTAGCTCCAATTGTGCTCCATTCAATCCAATGCTCATTCTTTAGCTCCTCTCCATGCTTTTGTACCTAAGGATAAACCAAAATGCACCAAAAGACTCTCCTATACGTAATGCAACACCTAGAACTATATGAAATGAAATTCATGACAAATGTAACAAAAAAATAGTCTAATATGCAAGGAAATCCTACTCTAATGCAAGATTAAATTATGCATGTTATAATAATATCAAAAATGAAGGCACACTTTGATGAGGAAGAGTCGAGGATTTCTGAAATTTTCAAGGGGAAAACTAAGCTCTTCCCTTCCGACCTTTCTTGGTTGTTCTTCCTAGGTATTGTTCCCTTTCGAAAAGTTCCGCCAAGATTTCATCAAACGATTGATTTGGAGTTTGCTGTCTGTTATGAAGCATCTCCGAGCCATCTTTTGGTCACCTCAGACCGTGAAATATCCTTTCGGAGTTGGGAATTTCAGGCACTGATGATAAATAGATGGAACGGCTTCCATAGAGTATAACCACGGGATTCCGATGATCTCGTTATAAATGGTGGCTCTTTCTACTACTTCGAACTTCACGATTTTTGTTACTCCTCCGGCCGATACTGGGAGTTCGATGGTTCCCAGTTAAGATTGTATCTTCTGATCCTTAATCTCCATCTTTTGTAGTGTGTCTAAAGATATGACATCCACCGAGCTCCCAGTGTCGATGAGTATCCTTTGGACATTGCAATCGCCTATCTGAAGTTCGATTACGAGTGGATCATTATGGGGAGCGTCGATTCCTTTCAGATCTTCGGTGGTAAATGTCAGCTCTTTTTGCAAAGTGGAACTTCGTGGAACCTGATCCGCGGACAATCTAAAGATGCTTCGCTGAATGGATCGAACAAAATCTTCATAGTTTTCGAGTCCTCCCATTATCATGTTAATCCTTTTCCTCTGGTTTGGGGGCGGTGAGGGCAGAATTTCTCCTTCGTATCTTCACGGGGAGGTGGGTTTTCCTCATCTTCGCGTGTTTTACGCTTCTTTTTTTTCTCGGTCTTGTTCAAATCGGATGGCCATTAGATGATTCTTTAAGTTTCGGCAATCTTCGGTTTTGTGGCCCGGTCTCTTTTGATACTCGCACCAGGGGGTGGTCGGATCGTCAGGATCTCGGATGTATGTATACTTTGACTTATCCTTCCGAGATACATCCTTTGCCGAGTTTGTTACGGAAAAGGTTATTTCCGACTTTGATTTATCCTTCCGAGGTTGATCCCTTTCTACTCGTCACCCTTCTCCTTTCTCCTCTGGTTTTGTCTCTTTGTTTACCTTCGTGGATCCGTGTACTTTGGCGAGTTCGACACGATTCTCTTCGATCCTTATGTGAGTATTTGCTCGATGAAAAGAATCGTTCATAGACTGGGGCCGATGAGCAGACAGTTCGTCCCAAAACCTTGATTGGTACCAAGTCGCCGCACTAAGTGCTACAATTGCTAAGTCGTCGTCGATCCTCAGTCGCTAGTAAATCGCTTTAAATCTTTTAATGAAGTCTCAGAGTGGCTCTTTTGGTCCTTGTTTTACTGTGTAGAGGTCCGATGCCGTGGCCTGTTGTTCTAGATGAAGCATGTACTGCTTGAAGAAAGTTTCGCGGAGTTCTGCGAAACAACTGATTGAATCGGGGGGCAAACTAGTAAACCAGGCTTGGGCATCTTCTCTCAAGTTCTCTAAGAAAATTTGACATCTTCCCTCGTCCTCTTCACCTCTTTGGAACTCGACTCGGCCGACCTTGACTAAAAAGGCCCTCATGTAGACTGCAGGGTCTCCGGCTCCGTCGTAGGTTGGGAGTCTTAGCTTATCATTGAGTGGGACTCGCGCTCGTGTGATGTTATGAGTGAACGGATTTCTTTCCGTTTTTCCAGTAATTGATCGAATTCTGGGGCGATGCTTGTTGCCTTGTGGACTAGCGATCGCATCTCCTCTAGTTCCCTTTTCAAGATTGCGATCGATTGGTCAGTACTCGGGGGTCTGAATTACATCATCCCCACTTCTCAAACTTTGACGGGTAGTGGGCGTCCTGGGTTCTCTCAGGCTGGTCTGGTCGTCCTCGAACGTTACCCGCTGAGGAGTGGTTCGTGAAGGTCTAACCGAAGTCGTTCTAAGAGTTTGGTTATGACTCTGAGCTCTCAAAGCTTAGAGTTCTTATGATATGGTCGCGAGTTGGTCGATTAAACTTCAGTTAACCCGTTGCTGATGGTTAAATTACTCTGCCAGCCAACTCTCACGCTGCTGCTCTGTTCCTATCATTGCTCTTTCGGGGGTCGTCACCTCTTCTACATTGGGAACTCGATTTGTTATATGGCGTTCTTCTCCGTTATTTGACGATTATTTTCCCGCGGGTTGCTCGGCTGTCTGAGGATCAGGACGAGGAGTTATTGACGTGCTTGGTAATTCCTGCGAGTTCCGGGTCTCGGTTGTTGAAGCTCCGACTATTGGATTGGTAGGAGTTATGAATCCCTGCTCGCCGAGTTGACTGGGTGTAGCTTGAGAGTAACTCAGTTCATGGACTATGGGATTGTGACTCTAAAATAAGGTCCTGGCTGATTCCCTAGCTGGATGATTGGTATTCTGGACCGTTCCTTCTTCATCGCTTACTTCTGCGACTTCGCCGTCTCGACGTTCGTCTCTAGATGGCGTTTTTGTGTTCATCCTCCTTTTTTCCAAGGTCTCTTTCTTCTTTTGCTAAAAGCGACGTCTAGCCCCCCTACCTGGCGCGCCAAATGTTGAAACTAGGTTCAACTTCTAATTATTTATAATTAGAGGGGTTCGTTTTTGGAAAAGTAAAAAGTAAGAAAACGAGAATAAACCTCGGAAAAAGGATGTTTTATTAGTGATTTTGGTTACAATGCTTGTTAGTTTGGAATGTCGAGTTAACTTTATCAAAGAGAAGTAAAACCTAGGCGATCTAGTTCTTCTTCTCCCCGATTCTGAATGAAAAATTATTAGTGAGGGGGGGGGGTATGTATTTATATATCCTTAATAGTCGGTCTAGTATGCACATGGACTAACCTCGGAGAAATGGAATATTTCCATTTTTCCAAGTCTAGGGAATCTGTGATAACATTTGATCTTATACTGTCCGAGCTTTAGACTTCGGCCTAGGACGATATTGTTTATACTCCCTCTTCGGACACTAAATTTGATCATTCTTCTCCGAGGTATCCATCGGTCATCTTAACCGAGGGTTAATATTCCTGTTGTTGGGACTTATAACTTAATAAGTTATCAGTGAAGAGCTCGGCATGGACTAAATTCCAATTATTGCCAAACTATCGATAAAGGGTAGAACCCCACCATCAACAGAATTCAGCAGCTAGCTCATGTTGCATCTCAAATGAACGCATTGAGGAATTGTACTATTCCAGCTCTGGCTCCAGCTCTAGCTCCGGCTCTAGCTCCGGCTCTAGCTCTAGCTCCAGCTCTAGATCAGACTCCCTCTCCTGATCTTGTGCATGCTCAGGCATCTTCGTATTCTCTCCAAATATGGGAAGGCACAAATATTGTACTCAGTTTGTGCTCGCCGGAGTGTAGTGGAGGAAGAAGAGAAGAAGAAGAGTGTTTAGAAATATGCATGAGAGAGTCTCTTCCCACAGAATTTAACTGCGGAGAAAAGATATTTAAAGAAGAAAGCGAGAAGAATCATCTTAGATATAAACATTCAACGTACCCAAACCAAAACCGATTTGTGACATTTACACTCACACCTTAAGATATCAGAGAACGTAAGTTGGTAAACTCATCAACCAAGTCTTGTTTTAGAGGTGGGTTAGTTTTTGTCTCGGTTTGCAATTGGTGATGTATTTGTTCAAATATTTAGCAGAATCTTCCGATTCATTTCATGAGGGCTAATGGCATAAACATGCTTGGGAAGATAACATTCTTGGGTAAAGACGGTTCGGAGTTGTTGTGATATCTATTGATAAAAGATGGAACTGTTGCCTTGGGATGTGGTTGGAAAGACTTATGCAAGGCGAATGGCAAAATAAACCTTCTCTTTGGAATTCATTTTTGAAAAAGACACAAATATTGTTTTGATGTTTTGCTCCCAGGTCGAGAGCCCAAATACATAAATGCTAGTAATTTTTATCTTTAGAATCGCTAGCCTTCAACTAATATTAGACTCTGTAAAACTCTATCTCACCTCTTTTTTTTCTGTTTCTTTTTCTTTTTTTTTTAATAGTTAGATACTTGGAGATACTGTCATTGAGGGAGGATCATTTGGGTATGTTGCCCTTGTAGACATGTACTGTCACGAGTTGAATACATGTCTGATCTGCCGCGAGCTGAAGATACTGTGCATCTCCAGAGAGAGTGTCAATCGACACAGAGAGTCATGCCGATCGACACGCCTCCTGTAGAACACAATTTAAGACTCAAAATTTCCATATATTTCTCAAATCAACCCCTGATTGAGAGAGGAAACATTTAGGATGTCCAAGATATTATAAATACATGTTTTAGGCCATTTTTTAGGTCATGCTTATTTTATTCTTGGTTTTTGAGAGAGATTGTTGGATATTTTTTGGAGAGACCAATTCTACACTTCGTCTGTTTTCAGAGAAGATTTTCGAACTCATCTTTCTTAATATCAATGTCTTTTATGTTTCTCTGCACTTGACATGAAACTCTAACTCTCTCTTTTTCAGGCACCACCAAGAAGATATAACGCATGTGGAGGCACTTGTAAGAGAAAGAAAAATGTATATTTCAAACATCTAGAAAATGTTTGGTTAAGGAAAAAGTTATATTTGGTTCAAGCAAGCAGTTCCTCAGTACTCCTTTACGTAGCTTGCGATGCTAGGAAGACTTCCCACAAGGGACTGACTTCGCGATTAGGGACTCAATATCCCTGCTAATTGCATACCTTGTGCGACCAGACTAGAATCTCATCGGCACCTGTTTTACGAATGCGTGTACTCAAGACAAATATGGTCTACATTTGCCTCAAAGATTTAAGACCATCCGCCTATGCTTCTCCATCCCGCAAACAACTGGATCCTTTCTCTTTGAGCTATCACGCCAAAACCTCAGGCATTCTGAAGCCCATCTTGTGAAAGGAATGCAAGAATATTCAATAGCTGTTATTTAATCCCGGATCCCTTCTCTCTTTGAGCTGTATTTTGGATTAACAGTAACACCTCTATAAATTAATACTCGATTGATTAATACATCTGTAAATTGATACTAGGATTTTGTAATCCTTTTGAGGGTATCAATACCTCTTGATCGATGAAGTACAAGAGGAATCGAATCCAAACTCGTTGTGATTGACATCTAAAATCCAAAGATTTCCTTAATCTAAACTAAAGGAGCTTTGTTGTTTTTGATTAGACTAAATGCAAGTAATTTAATTGATTAATTTTTTGCAATGGTTAAAGAATGGTCTTTAGATGGGTTATTGGTGATTTGGGCTCAGTAAGCATGGTTTAGAATGTCTAACTACACTAATTAGTTATTCTCTAGATTAATCATCCATTTAATTGACTAATTCATTTCCATACAATTAATCACTTCACTAATTATGACATCATTAGCAAATTCCCATTTGTAATGATGATAACTAGTGAGCTAAATCCAAATTACTAGATCAACCTAATTAAGATCTTAAGCTCCAATCCCTTGGACTAAGAATCATAATTCCAACTCTAAGTTATCTTGTACATTTCATCAAACACTTGGTGTCCATAGAAAGCTCCATGTCATCTTCTTCATTTCCATGCAAGAAGAAGCATTAAGATCTCTTAGAGAAGGATGAAATGTTTGATTTGAACCCTAAACTAACTTACTCCATGCTTAGATCACCCTCATCTAATCCATCCTTAAACCCTAATGAGACTACTCAAAACTCATGGTGATTCTTTCAAAATAAAGCTTGATTAGAAGAGAAATCATGATGGGTAATGAGTAGGATGGATGAGAAATTGTAAAAGACAACAATTTTAAGAAGGAAATGCAATTACTATTAAGAATCTACTAGGTTTTGAGAATAAGAGAGAAAAGCTTCTAAAGTTTCAACATAAAAACATAACATCTCAAAATGAGTGCTTAAAACGGGGTTTTAGAGGTTTTTGGGTCATCTTGGGTCGACCCGGGACAAACCGGGTATCGACACGATTTCCTTTTGTCCGGATGAATCCGCAGCGGTCTGCGAATGACCGATGCGCCTTCAATCCGCTGTGATCTCCTGCAGCGGTCACTCCTTGGCCGCTGCAACCAACCGCTGCAATGCTCCTCTCCTCTTCCTTAGCTCCAATTGTGCTCCATCCAATCCAATGCTCATTCCTTAGCTCCCTTCCTTGCTTTTGTACCTAAGGATAAACCAAAATGCACCAAAAGACTCTCCTAGATCTAATGCATTACCTAGAACCTATATGAAATGAAATTCATGACAAATGTAACAAAACTTAGTCTAATATGCAATGAAATCCTACTCTAATGCAAGCTTAAATGATGCATGTTATGATAATGTCAACTCCCCCAAACTTACTCATTTGCTTGTCCTCAAGCAAACAAACAAATCCAAGAGAGAGATAATGAAGTGGGAGAAATGGTTTAATCAATAAAACATCACAAGAAGAGATCAATTCAACATCCAAGTTACTAAGCCTAAAGTGCATCAAAGTTTGTCTACTCAAAAGAAGTTAGCCATGCATATCCCAATACACAATCAAAACCAAACTTTGGTTTAGACAATCCTACATATCCACTAGCCTCTTAACATTCATTAGCTCATGATATTTTCTGAATTGTCCTTACACCAACTTAGATCAAACCATTTGGCTAAGGGTTAAGGTTATGAGATGAAGATGATCTCATCAATACATTGGCTTGTTAACTTGAGGATCTCTCAATGAATAAGCATAACTTTTACAAAATGCTAAAGGTAAAGAACAACCTATGCATACAAGGGAAAACTTTTGTCTACCCAAATACCTAATATTTCTCTAACCTAAGCCATCTTCTAGCCCATTTTCTCAACAAAATCCTAACTACCCTTTTGTTCTCCTAAGGCATTTTGCCAATCTAACCAAGGGTCTTGCCCATTTTATTCATCTTCTCTTCATTGGGGATTCTTCTCACTTCTTTTGGCTCCTTCTTTTCTCTTTGTGCTGCCTCTTTCTTTTGCTCTTTGGATCACCATTTGGCTTCTTCTCTTTTCCTTTGCTTTGAGGCTTTTTTTTTCCTTTTCTTGTTTTGAGGCTTGTACTTCTTTTGCATTTTCTTGGAGCTTTTGTCATTTGAGCATTTACCATTAAAACCATAACTTTATACCCCTTTAATTTCCCTTTTGTTTTCATCATTCTACTCAATTCAAACCATTCTCATTCATGTAATTTCCCATTTTTCCCCCCAAACTTGAATTTAAAACACTCCCTCATAATCTAGCCTAGTCCTATGTTAGCTCCCTGATGTTGGAGATAAATCTACACAAAAATGTTCTCTTGTCGCTCTAAACCTAACACGTTTTATCAAGTTTGCTCGGAAGAGGCTGATGTGTCGGTGTTTCAAGCTTTGAAATTTATAAACACCTCAATCTTAGTCCAAGTATAAGCTATACTCGTTGTAGGAATTGAGGGATCGAACCCAAAGGAGCATGGAAGTTATCAAGCTATATCTAAGCCAAATTGAAAGCCTAAATATAAAAAGGGGTTTTGTAGTTGTTGGTTTTGAAGTTTCTAGTTGACTAAAGAGTGCTAATTAAGATAGATCGGATTAGGAAGTTTATTAACTAAGGTTGTTATCTCGGGTTAGGGACTTATTGCTTCGGTTTTACTAGCTACCCGATCATCCGATCCGAAATAACCGTACCACTAAGTGTTTTCGTTATCAATGGGCCCTATTGAATCAAGATAAATATCTAGAGGTCTTAAGTGCCACAAGTGCCTTTGCATATCTTAATGTGGAAGTTTGATTCTAATCTAGCCAATTGATCCAGCAATTTCTTAGGAATTCAACTAGCTCTCTAGATCTATTCTCCTAACAACTTAAGCCATTTGAGAGGGTACAAACATAGATCTAGGCTATAAGCACACAAAGGTTTCCACAAATCAAACTCTAATATTTATTTCATAGATCTATTAGGGTAAAGAAAGCCTCTCAACTAATCAATTGGGCTTTACCTACTAATCTCTAGGATTAGAAGGGGTAGAGGTTGAAAAGAGTGATAGGAGGAGTCACTAATCTCCATCTCTCTTCACCTCTACAGACCCATGATTAGGAGACCTAAACCTAATTGGTTTCAAAGAATCCGACTAATTAACCCTAATTAAGACAACCATAATCACTCTCTCTCTCTTAATTAACTTCCTTAATTAAACTTTAATTAAACATAATTGTCTTACATAACTAAAATAAAAAGAAAAGAAGAAAATAAAAATATTTACAAAGCTACCTTTTATGGTAGCAAAAGATAAACCTAGGCAAGACTAAAAAGGAAGTGTGGAGAGGGTGTGTGTCCCCTATGATGGGACAAGCTCTATTTATAGGGGAGCTTGGTTGGTCAAGGGCATTGCCGTCTTTTTTTTTGCTTCTGGCTTCTACCTATCGATCGATATGGGTTTTGATATTCTCCATCCCATATCGATCGATACGTCTTCGATATGAGTGAGGTTCGACCAATCGATAGTTTGCTCCCTTGTCTTTGATCCTTGACTTGTTTTCTCCTTTTTTGAGCTTTTCTCCTTCCATATTGACCTAAAATCACCTGAAATACACAAAATACACAAATGCGGACTCCTAGGACGCCGAAAGTGGAAATCTACCCTAAATGCATGAGAAATGACATGAAGATGGGATAAATTGGATAAAATCTTACAAAAATCAGGTGCTAAAACACTCAATTTACCATTTGATCAGAGGCCCACAAGTTCACACACACAATTGATTCATTGGCTAGAAAAGAGGTTTAATAGTAAAGCTTGGTGGGGAAATAAAAAATTTGGCTACTTAGGCAGACAAGAGTGGTAAAAGGAGTAAAAATGCCTAAGTATGTATGTGTAATCCATGGTTTTTCACTTTGTTAGCACAAGAACAATAATTATTGATCCAAATTAAGGTACTCACTTAGATGAGGCTAGGTTCAAGTCAAGAGAGTTTCAACCTAAGCAAGGCTATCATATGCATGATCCATGAATGGTTCTTTCTTGATTTCAAACAAAACATGTGAAGTACTAGAGGATTAATAACGAGGATGTTGAATTAATGTCAAATGGTGATACTTTGGTTAAACTAGTTCTCCCAATGCAAGTAAATCTAGACTCAATCCTACATGAGAAGTGCAAAAATTGAAAAATTTAACCAAAAATGCATAAAATTCTACCAATGCATGATACTCAAGTTCTAAATATAAAATAAGAACACAAAAAACCAAGTCAAATGTAAGGCTCTCCCCCAAACTTAAATCACACCGTCTCGGTGTGAGAGAAATTCAAGGAAGAATCTTAAAAACAAAAGCAAACAAAGACTCAAAAGAAATAAAAAAGACTATGTACAAGGGTGCATTTGGTACCTCAATAGGAGTGAGAAGTGGAGGAATCCATGGAGTAGGAGAAGTTTCCCGAACCGCTACTAGACGGCGAGAGTGGTACTTTCCCTTTGCTCTGTCTTGGCCGTCCACTTTGAGAAGATGCCCCGGCGTCCTCGGGTTGTATATCACTCGTGATCATGGCCATACTCGATCCTCCTTCTTCGGTTCTTCTTGATGGGGAGCTCGAATCCTTGAGTATCTTCTTGATGAGCTTTCCTTGGTTCTTCACAGTCTTCACGAGCTTCTTAAAAACAAAAGCAAACAAAGACTCAAAAGAAATAAAAAAGACTATGTACAAGGGTGCATTTGGTACCTCAATAGGAGTGAGAAGTGGAGGAATCCATGGAGTAGGAGAAGTTTCCCGAACCGCTACTAGACGGCGAGAGTGGTACTTTCCCTTTGCTCTGTCTTGGCCGTCCACTTTGAGAAGATGCCCCGGCGTCCTCGGGTTGTATGTCACTCGTGATCATGGCCATACTCGATCCTCCTTCTTCGGTTCTTCTTGATGGGGAGCTCGAATCCTTGAGTATCTTCTTGATGAGCTTTCCTTGGTTCTTCACAGTCTTCACGAGCTTCTTGATTTGCTTACCTCGCCACTTCGTTAGCCTTTGAAGAAGACCAATGTGCTCATGCGTCCTCCTTAGAGCATTTCCCGAGATTGGTTCGACATAAGGCTCGAAATCATTACCGCTTGCTTCCGTAAATTTCTTCGGAAAGCTCGTCTTTGTCTTCTTCGCTTTGTAGCTCGGCCCATTTTGCGCGAATCATAGTGAGATGCCCATCTTTGCTCGGGTCATGGAGGAGCCAAACTCTGGGATTGAACAAGAGATTGTCGCGGTTGTTGAAATGGGTTGTGCCTTGGTTGGGAAGAATGATGATCTTCTTCTCAGTGCCAATGTGGAAGCGGTAACCGTAGCTTTTCTTGATTCGCCCTACAAGGAAGTGTGTTGCAGCAAGGTATGGTGCGTGTATACGCATTATCGGAGTTGTATCTTCTCCCAAGCGTATCTCAACTTCACAAGCTCGCAAGATGGGAGTGATGAGTCCTCCAAGACCTAGCTGAGGGGTCTTGTCCTTGTTTGTTGTCACCCAATCTTGGTAGTAGAGAAACCGGTTGATGAGGAAGTGAGCGAAGTTTAGCGGTCTTGGTTGCCCAACAAGCTCGGTTCCAAAGGCGTTGACGCGCAAGAACGGCTTGATTCCTTCGGTCAATAGAGCAAGCTCTTCCTCCTTCACATTTCCTGTTTCCCTTCCCGCAAAAAAAGTGTGAGCAAGGAGCTTGTGCGCATACCGAATAGCTAGATGCCTAAGGCTTGTTGCCTTGGTCACTCCCTTCTTGAACTCCCCCTTTGTTATGAAAGACCACACCCCATGTGCCTCATTCATGTCCAGCTTTAATGAGTACACTTCTCCACCGGTTAGGAAGTTGAACAATGATCTCAACTCCATCATGGTCAGCTCATACACCTTCCCGTTGATCTTGAAGCTTATTCGACCGTGGTTTTCATCGGTTAAGTCCAAGGCTGTGTCATCATAGACACTCAAAGTCGCGAGGAACTGCTTGGTTTCCGCCTCGTGCGCAGTTTGAGCCATGTTGAACAATCCTCCAAGGCCCATGTTTGCGAACAAGTCGCTGACTTCGTCGAAGATGTCGAGGTCCCTCAAGAGCTGATGGTCCGCCCATTTTGTTTGAACGAACTCTATGTCTCACATTTTCCGCAGTCTAAGAGCTGGAGTCGGTTTGCTCTTAAAAGCTTGTTACTCCTCTTCTTTCTTTGACCTCTTTGCCTTCTTAGCCTTTTGTCTTGGGACGTCTTGATCACTCCCAGCATCCCTTCCCGCATTTGATTGATCCGCGATTTCATTTCCTTGCCTTACCATTGTTTACCTTCAAAACAAAGAGACTTGCAAAGCCATGAGCCTAAAGAAGCAACTTTATCACAATTTGTTCAAGTAAAATCAATGCTCATGCATTCAAACAAGTTCTCATAACTTAATTACATAATTTAAACCATAAAATCTCAAAACCCCCAATTTTTTTCGTTTTTATCATACTCAAGAACCCTAACTTTTTAAAAAATCCAAATTTTGGCATGAATTCTCAAAATTGAACCATGTTTTCAACCTATCTAGCCTAGACTAGCATAACCCAAGCAAAAGCAATCAAATTCCACCAATTGCAACCAAAAAATCATGGTTTTGCATGAAATTCAAAAATTGAGCAAAAGAGGAGCGAAATTCAATTTTACCTTGGATTTGAAGATGAAAGATGTTGAAAACTAGCTAGGAATGCAAGATTTTGCTTAAAAATTGATTTGGGAGTGAAAAAATCTATGAGTTTTTGAGATTGAAATTGAGAGGTTTTGGGTTTTGAGGAGTGAAAATCGTGAAAGTGAGGAGGAAGAAGAAGGAATAAGATTTTTATGAGTGTAAACCGGTCGAATCGACCTAAACCGGGTAAACTTACTTGACCGCAGCGGTCCGCTTCTGCCCACTGCAGGACCGTTACGTGTAAAAATCTTTTCATCCTCAGAAAACCACAGCGGTACACCTCTGCCCGCTGCAAGACCGCTGCGTGTAAAGTTTCTTTCGTCCTCAGAAAATCAAAGCGGTCCACTTCTGACCGCTGCAGGACCGCTGTGAGTTAAATTTGACTCATCCTCAGGAAATCACAGCGGTCAGCATTCAACCGCTGCAGTTGACCGTTGTGATTCATTCGGATTTTGCCAAACTCCTTTAAACCCCTGAAGACACTAAACAAAAACATCAAAAAGTTCTAACAAAGAAAGCAAAGCATTAAACTAAGCTATTTACAAGGATAAGCAAGGGGTGTCTCCCAAGAGCACTTTGTTTCAAGTCTCTAAGTTTGACTTTGTTACCCTCTTTTGTTAAGTGGTGTTTGGAGCATCCTCAAGAGGAGTTGAGATTGCCTCTTGAGTGACTTCCCTAGCATGATACTTCTTCAACCTTTGACCATTGGTGACAAATTCCCTACCATCTTTTGCCTCAAGCAGAACTGCTCCATAACTCCTCACCTCTTTAACCACAAATGGTCTGGACCATCTTGACTTGAGTTTCCCGGGAAAGAGTCTCAACCTCGAGTTGAATAGCAGAACTTGATCACTCGGATTGAAGTCCTTGGAGAGAATCTTCTTGTCATGAAATGCCTTGGTTCTCTCTTTGTAGATGGAAGAGTTTTCATAAGCTTGAAGTCTAGTCTTTTCAAGCTCTTCAAGGTCCACCAATCTCCTCTCTTGAGCATTCTTTATATCAAAGTTGAGAAGCTTGACAGCCCACTTTGCTTTGAATTCGAGCTCTACCGGCAAGTGACAAGCTTTCCCATACAGCAAGTTGAATGGAGTAGTGTCAATGGAGTCTTGTAGGTGGTTCTATAGGCCCAAATAGCATCATCGAGTTTGCTCGCCCAATCCTTCCTCGAAGTACCCACTGTTTTCTCAAGAGTTGCCTTGATTTGGCGGTTAGAGACCTCCACTTGACCATTGGTTTGGGGATGATATGGGGTTGCTACCTTATGCTTCACTCCATTCTTCTTGAGTAGACTCTCAAAGACCTTGCTGATGAAATTACTTCCTCCATCACTAATCACTACTCTTAGAATACCAAATCTTGGGAAGATGGTGGTCTTAAACAACTTAACCACAACCTTGGTATCATTGGTGGGAGAAGCCAATGTTTCCACCCACTTTGACACATAATCCACTGCCACCAAGATATATTGGTTTCCAAAGGAAGATGGGAAAGGACCCATGAAGTCAATACCCCAAACATCACAAACTTCTACTACAAAGATTGGGTTTTGAGGTATTTTATCTCGCTTGCTTATGTTTCCCTTCCTTTGGCATTGTTCACAACCCTTCACAAACTTCTTAGCATCATTGAACAAGGTTGGCCACCAAAACCCACTTTGGAGGACTTTTGTGGCGGTTTTGAAGCAAGCAAAGGTACCATAAGGACATGTGAATGTCGTTTTCTCCTGATCGTTTGGGTGGATCGGGATTTGAAAGAATCCTGAGTATCCATCTAAAAAGCAATAATTTGATGGTTGGCTAGTCTTTCAAGCATTTGGTCAATGAAGGGTAAATGGAAGTGGTCTTTTCTAGTTGAGGAGTTCAATTTTCGATACGCAATACACATCCTATGTCCGGTGATGATTTTAGTTGGTACTAACTCATCATTTTTCTTTTTTTCACAACCGTGATGCCCCCTTTCTTAGGCACAACATGAATTGGTGAAACCCATGAGCTATCCGAGATCGGATAGATTATTCCCGCACCAAGGAGTTTTAGAATCTCTTTCTTTACAACATCCTTCAAGTTGGGATTCAACCTTCTTTGATGTTCAATAGAAGTCCTTGATTCATCCTCTAGGTGAATTCTATTGGTTTATAAGTTTGGAGAAATACCCTTAATGTCATATAAAGAGTAATCAATAGCTTTCCTATACTTTTTAAGCTCATTGATAAGCAAAGCCAATTCATCACTCTTTAGATTATCATTTACTATCACCGGGTAAGACTCTTTAGGACCTAAGAAAGTGTACCTTAGTCCTGAGGGAAGCTCATTTAGGTCCACCTTTAGGGCTTTTAGCTCACTCCAACCTCCATCGATCATCCAAGGTTGTGCCTTCATTACTAACCTCTTCAATATCCTTAGCTTCCATTTCCCTTGCTAGATCCACAAATCCGCTCCTATTTCACATGGCTCCTTAGTGTCAAGTGTAAGTTCATAAGCTTGGCTCTCCTTGGTTAAGAAACCATTTCCTTTGTGATCCAAGGTCAAGGCTACTTACAACCCATCCTCTATTCTTAACTCTTCAAGTAACTCATCCGCCAAGCTATCCATCTCTTCTATGTAGAAGCATTGGCCATCAATGGTTGGCTTCTTCATTGTCTTGTTGATGTCAAACTCAAGAATCTCATCCATACCCAAGTGAAGATCTATCTTTCCTCTTTGGACATATATTATAGCTCCAGCGGTTGCTAAGAATGGCCTACCAAAGATGATAGGATCCGTTGGTTCTTCATCCATTTCGAGAGCAATGAAATTCGTTGGAACCATGTAGCCTTGAACCGAAACCGGGAGATCTTCTATTACACCAATCGAAGTCCGAACACTTCTATCCGCTAAGATTAGCCTAATGTTGGTCTCCTTGTATCTCTTTATACGCAATGCCTTAGCCACCGAGAATGGCATGAGACTTCCACTTGCACCAAGGTCACACAAGCAATTTTAAAAGGCTAGTGGTCCAATTGCACAAGGTATGGTGAATGAAAGGGATTCTTAAGCTTCTTGGGTATCACTTGCTTTTGGATTATGGCACTAACTTCATGAGTCAAGACCATCATTGACTCCACTTCTTTGGATCTCTCCATTACCATTTTCTTGATGAACTTGGCATGTTGAGGCACAAGGACTAGAGCATCCACTAATGGCATTGTAAGTTCAACCTTCTTGAGAGATTTATTGAATATGGCCTTATACTTCTCGGCTAGTTGCTTCTTGAATCTTCCCGGATAAGGAAATTTAGGCACATATGGTGGTGGGATGAACTTAGTCTTCTTAGTGGCCTCTTCATCAACAACTTTGGCCTTGTCTTTTTTAGCTAGGGTCGTGGCTCCACTCTTGGTAGCCTCAAGCTCTTTCTCTTTGCGCAATGCATCCTTCTTGGCATATTCCCTTGCCATTGATTTGGAGTATGGGTCCTCTTCAAATTCATCTTCATCAAAAACTTCTACCCCCCCCCCCCCATCTTTTTGGTTCTCAATCTCCTCATTGATGTGAGGATGCTCCCTTGTAGACAAAACAGTCCCACTTCTTAGCTCAATAGCATTTATGTACTCCTTTGGGTTTGCCTTGGGTTTTCCCGGGAGTTGGCCTTGGCGAGAGAAGGAAGCACCTTGACCCTTGAGGTGTTTGATTTCCTCTTCCATGTTTATAATCCGAGTGGTCAATGCGGATTGTCCACTAAGCATTTGTTGCATCATGGTGATCAAATCTACTTATGGAGGTGCTTGGTTTGGAGGCTGGGTTTGTTGACCTTGAGGAAACCCTTGTTGTCCTTGAGTAGAGTAACCTTGTTGAGGTTGGTAGCGATATCCTTGTTGTTTTTGATTTCCATAACCTTGTTGGTTTGGATTGAGCCTTTGTTTTCCTTGAGTGTACCCTTGTTAGTTTTGATTGAACCTTTTTTTGTTGAGGCCTTTGAAAACTGGGTGGTTGTTGATTCGGTCTTGGTTGAGTAGCACCTTGCTGGCCTTGGTAATTTCCTTGAGGGTGGGTTTGTTGAGCTTGATTGGTTGAAACAAATTGGTTTCCTTGAATGACTCTTGGAGGATAAGTTTGGTCTGAGGTTTGGCCACATTGTTGCTTCTATAAGAGAGGTTAGGGTGGGTTGGTTGAAAGTTGTAGTTTTGATTACCCACATAGTTGATCTCTTCTTTGTTGACCATTTCCGGTGCATAGGTGACTTCTTCTTCATAAGTAGCTTCATCGACATAGTTAACCACGTGGTGTGAGTCATTCTTGGTTGAAGATAGAAGTTTATCGAATAATGTGGCTTGCTTATCCATCATGGCTGCTTGTTTATCCAACTTGTCACTCAAAGTCTTCATCTCCTTATCTCTCTTTGTTTCATCTTCATCCGGTGTAGCTCTTGTAGTCCGATCATAATCCTCACCATAAGTACCATCACTAGTAGCCAAGTTCTCTACTAGCTACATAGCTGTAAATTGATACTAGGATTTTGTAATCCTTTTGAGGGTATCAATACCTCTTGATCGATGAAGTACAAGAGGAATCGAATCCAAACTCGTTGTGATTGACATCTAAAATCCAAAGATTTCCTTAATCTAAGCTAAAGGAGTTTTGTTGTTTTTGATTAGACTAAATGCAAGTAATTTAATTGATTAAGTTTATGCAATGGTTAAAGAATGGTCTTTAGATGGGTTATTGGTGATTTGGGCTCAGTAAGCATGGTTTAGGATGTCTAACTACACTAATTAGTTATTCCCTAGATTAATCATCCATTTAATTGACTAATTCATTTCCATACAATTAATCACTTCACTAATTATGACATCATTAGCAAATTCCCATTTGTAATGATGATAACTAGTGAGCTAAATCCAAATTACTAGATCAACCTAATTAAGATCTTAAGCTCCAATCCCTTGGACTAAGAATCATAATTCCAACTCTAAGTTCTCTTGGACATTTCATCAAACACTTGGTGTCCATAGAAAGCTCCATGTCATCTTCTTCATTTCCATGCAAGAAGAAGCATTAAGATCTCTTAGAGAAGGATGAAATGTTTGATTTGAACCCTAAACTAACTTACTCCATGCTTAGATCACCCTCATCTAATCCATCCTTAAACCCTAATGAGACTACTCAAAACTCATGGTGATTCTTTCAAAATAAAGCTTGATTAGAAGAGAAATCATGATAGGTAATGAGTAGGATGGATGAGAAATTGTAAAAGACAACAATTTTAAGAAGGAAATGCAATTACTATTAAGAATCTACTAGGTTTTGAGAATAAGAGAGAAAAGCTTCTAAAGTTTCAACATAAAAACATAACATCTCAAAATGAGTGCTTAAAATGGGGTTTTAGAGGTTTCTTGGTCAGCTCGGGTCGATCCGGGACAAATCGGGTATCGACACGATTTCCTTTTGTCTGGATGAATCCGCAGCGGTCTGCGAGTGACCGCTGCAAGACCGCTGCAGTTTGTAAGGTTTTTGGTTCTAGAAACTGGCAACGGTTCTCCTTGACCGCTGCGGGCTCCGCTGCGCTTCAATGCATTTGTCCGGAGGATTTTGGCAGCGGTCTGCGAGTGTCCGCTGCAAGACCGCCATGGCTTCTTTGGTCTTTGGTTCCAGAAACTTGCAGCGGTCAACCTTCAATCCGCTGTGATCTCCTGCAGCGGTCACTCCATGACCGCTGCAACCAACCGCTGCAATGCTCCTCTCCTCTTCCTTAGCTCCAATTGTGTTGCATCTAATCCAATACTCATTCCTTAGCTCCCCTGCTTGTTTTTGTACCTAAAGATAAACCAAAATGTACCAAAAGACTCTCCTAGACCTAATGCAATACCTAGAACCTATATGAAATGAAATTCATGACAAATGTAACAAAATTTAGTCTAATATGCAATGAAATCCTACTCAAATGCAAGTTTAATGATTCATGTGATGATAATATCATAAATTAATACATTTCTTAGATTCCTAATTAGTTTTTGAGCCAATTAATATATAAAAAAATGAATAACTCTATAAATTATTAAAATATTTTTAAAATTAATATAATCTCTACATTATTAATTTATAGAGGTTTTATTGTATATTCTACTCTCCCTAATGTTGCCTTCTGTAACTAACTGGGTAATAACTCCGTTTCATTAACAAATTCAGGTAAAGTAGGAAATACATATATTTAATTATAATATACTATCTTCTAATATTATTGTATTTTAGATATTGTTGTATCTTTACTTTTTAATAAAAAGGTTCACTTTAAAAATCTCTTCACATGATTTTTAAACAAGATACTATTGTCTCATCTTTGATTTTTTTTCTTCTAAACCACAAAACTGATTGTAATGAGTCAAATAATAGATTATTAACAATACAACTTTCCATCTTTTTATCTTGGAATCTGATTATTCGTTTGGTTTATAAATTAAATTTTAGTAAATATAACTTAAAGAAAAACTCGGGCATAGCCCGGGATAACCCCTAGTAATCGATAAAGCTACGTTCCATAAAGACTTATTGATTTAGGTTCTTTGATGTTAAATTAAAAAAAAAAATCTATAGACTCAAAGATGTTCGTTATAGAGATGGCTTATACTTCAAACATTCAAGAAGTAATGACTTTTTGATGATTTTTTTTTTTTTTTGGTTAGAAGATAGACTTGGTTTTTTATTCATAAGTTTATATCTTACAATATTCTTTTAAAATTTATTATAAGAGAGTTCATCTCTTTGATTTATATCACATTTTCCGAGTAAAACTATTGGATTGTAATAAGTTTAATGCCGAACATTAAGAACCATATCATTTGTTTTTAATAGTTGGTATGTAGAATTATTACATGGAAGAAACAATTGTTCTTTATCCAAAAGCTTTAGAAGGAAAATATGATGTAAAAAAGAGACAAGCTTTCTCTGTAATAAATCTAATAAAATAGATATAGTAAGATATAAACTTATGAGTACTCCACCATACCAACTATATCATCTAATAAAAAACATCATTAAATATTTAAATTGTTATTTCTTGAATTTGTGAAATACAAGGCGTTTCTATGTGAAGATTTTTAGGCCTGTTTGATTTTTTAGTTAATTTCAAAGAAACCTTAATAATGAGCCTTTCTAAAGCATGAGAAATAATGGTTTCAACCAAATTTCACACAAGAAATACATTATTCTCTCTTTTCTCCACCAATTTTTCTTTACGTAAAATTCATTAAACCCCCCCTAGATAATTAACCAAGAACCATCACGTTGTCGTGTAATATGTTCCCAAAGAAAATAGCCTTGTTTCCCAATCAGATGTTCCCAAAGAAAATAGCATTGTTTCCCAATCAGATAGGCCATATACGAATGACAAGTTAAACTCATTCATTTTCATATAAATATATCCTTACATCAACTTCTTTCTTTCATACTGGCGTTAATCCAGCCCCTCTCCATACAAAATGGACGAAAATGGATATAATTCAAACTAAATGAACAACATCTTCATCAACGGAAGATAATGGGGGTCTTTGTCTTAGATGAAGAGTTTGTTGAGAGATATGTACATATCTTTTAAGGCATCAAAATGCTAGAATGAGCATCTGCTCATTGAAGAATTCATATATTTATGGATTTTTTAGAGGGAAGACAAGTGAAATGTATTAATCTCCCTATATAATAGAAGAATTTTATATAAAAATATTTGATTGATTTTAGTAATTTTTTTTTTTTTTGTTGATCTAGATTATTATAAAGTATTTAAGTCACACTCATTTACAAACCGCACAAACTCATATTAGAAGTAACTTTTGATTTTGAATGGTTATAAATGGAATGAGCGATATCTATAATTGTTGTCCATAAATTAAGTGTTTGGGGGGTGGCAGTGAGAGAATTAATAGAAATCACTGTCAAAAAAATATCAAATCTTTCAATTTTTCACTAATCTTTCTAAAATTCAAAACATAAATGTATAAATTTTAGATTTGGTATCAGAATCTCGCATTTCAAAAATCTATAATGTTTATAACAAATACTAGGTACTAAACGAAGCAGTTACCGTTCAAAAAAAAAAAAAAAACGAAACAGATAATACATATATTCTACATTCATAACAAAAAGTTTCAAGAAGATCACATTATAAAATATTTTATAGTTTTGTATCCCCATTCATAGATGTAACTTTACTTTTTTATAAATTTAGTTATTTTTTTGGGTTAGGATACATATGTCGTAGTCCCTAGTTCAATAAATTAAAATAGGGGAGGATTAAGGAAAACTACTCTTTAATTCAAAGTCTTACATGTATGTAGTTGACACTTGATCTTTGATTGTCATTATTATCGAGTGACTCATGTCTGTGATTGATACCATTTATAATTGGTTAATCTAT
Source organism: Euclidium syriacum (assembly GCA_900116095.1). NCBI lineage: Eukaryota > Viridiplantae > Streptophyta > Magnoliopsida > Brassicales > Brassicaceae > Euclidium > Euclidium syriacum. The sequence continues at coordinate 3,628,546 of FPAK01000004.1, forward strand.
TGTCCCTCCATATTTGTAAAATTAATCGTATATGTGAAAAATATTGCAGAATCCAAAATATACAATTTTTTATATCTCGAATAAGAGGGATGAGTTTTTTAAGACATATACACGGACCCATAAAATATTTTTACCAGGATCATAATATAAATTAAATATTTTTATTTTTCAAAAATACTAAATTGTTGCTATATGATCATTAACTGTAATATTATGTAGCAATTTTTCACACAATTAACACCAAAATGTGATTAAACAAAAAGATTAAGATATAATTTTTAATAATGCATATAAGGATTCGTGCTGCAACTATCCAAACCTAGATCTATTGTTTTCATATATCTGGATTTCGCATATCTGCTTGAGTATTTATATCGGAATCCAAATCTAAAAAAAAAAAAAACATAAATGTTAAAATTCTAAAACATAGTAATGTAATGAAATTCTTATATAAGAATTTCATTACATTACTATGTTTTAAAATTTTTAACATTTATGTTTTTTTTTTAAAAAGTAAAACCCAACATTTTATGAATATCTAAAATTAATACATAAATAACATAATATAGATTTATATAATATTATATAGATTTAAAGACGAATATTAATTTGGACCTCCGAATCTAGGTATCCATATTTGGAGCCGAATCCCTTTTTGATGTTTTCAAGATTTTTACCATTCAAATTTTCAAAAGTTGATCGCGGCGGATCTAGTCGAGTATTAAGAGTTACATCCCTATTCGTAGAACCTGTTGATACTGGGTTCAACTTCTAATTATTTGTAATTAGAAGGGTTCGTTTTTAGGAATGAATTATATAGAAAACAAAAAGAGAAACCTCGGAAAATAGAATTTTATTGATTATATTGGTTACAAAGATGTTAAGTCGGAATGCCGAGTTAATTTTATCAAAGAGAAGTATTTAACCTATGGTATCTAGTAATTCTTCTCCTCGATCCTGAATGAATGAAATTAGTGAAAGGGGGTGTGTATTTATATATCCTTAGTAGTCGGTCATTTAAACCCATGGGCTAACCTCGGAAAAATGGAAATATTCTATTTTTCCAAGATCAGGGAATATGTGATAAGATTTGATATTATTCTGTCCGAGCTTTAGACTTCGGCTTGGGACGAAGTTGTTTACACCCCCGCTTCATACACTAAAATCCGATCATTCTTCACTGAGGTATCCCTCGGTCATCTGGGCCGAGGGTTCTAATCATGTTAAAGGGACTTATGACCTGATAAATTATCACGGAAAGGTCGCGAGGGAACGAACCTCAATTATCGCCAAACTATTGATAAGGGGTGGTAACCCCACCATCAACAGTAAGTCCCCCCCAGTTCGTCCGAGGATGTCTTCGGGCAGAGTTGGCAAATTTCCAAATTAAATAGCTTGTCGATTCATGAAGCTCGGTGTTGGTCGATCTTTATCTTCAAAAGTATTGAATCTTCAGCTTTTCTATCTCGATCCAAGAACCGCTATCTCGATCCTATCAAAAACCTTTTTTTTTCCTCGTGACGTGTCACTCTCTGACCAGACACATTGAATGTGGAAGTGGAATAGACATGCTACGCCTTATAAATATTCTCTTCCTAAATCAAAATTCAATCATCATTCCTCATTCTCTCTAAAAATTGTAGATTCCCCTTTATCTCTCTAGAAAAATGTCGAACCCTTTCATGAAGAACCTTAAAATTTACAAACTTCGGGTGTTCGTATCAAAACCCGAGGAATCTAAAGTCTAAGAGGAAAAGACGCTTTTCGAACCAGTGGTTCCCCCGGAATTAAATACCCCGAAGGTAGCAACTAACAAACGAGCTCTTTCGGGAACTCCCGAGGAAGCAAAGAAGCTGAAAAAAAGAAAACTAAGACTTCCTCGGAGAAGTCTCTCATTCAGTTGGACGCCCCAACGATCAATCCTGCAATTCTTCCATCTTCTTCTACTCTCCCGAGCGATATCTCTACTATTCCGTCACCCACCGAGAAAAACTCAAACCCAAAACCTTCGGAGAAAAATCCGATAATTTTGATTCCAAACTCCACCGATCAAGTAGGAAACACTAGTATTCCTCCTATTCAAACTCGGAACAAAATTTCCGAAACTATGCCTCCTTCGAAACCCAAAATTCCGAGCTCTGCCGTCCTTAGTCCTACTCCAACAGGTCTCCTGAAGCTTTTACCCGAGACCGATTAAAAAAGGCAAGCTAAAGTTTCTCAACAAGGTCTTGTTGCTCCACCTTCACGTTATTCCTTCTGATACTCCTTCGGAAAGAATGTTCCTTTATTTGAAGACCAGAGAGAATGTGCGAAACTCTTTGGAAAACTCGGAGGTCGATCCGAATCTCTTCCTCTCCTTTTCGAGGCCGAAAAGGACTCAATAATCCAAAGCGCGGCTTCATCCTTCTTCAAGGTCTTATACCTATTTGTGTCCCTTTTTCTATTAGATGTTATTTGACCCTCGTCTCTATTTACAGACGGCAGCTTCTTTCAACTGTCTTCTGTCGGATGCCAAGTTAAAGCAATCAGCTACGAGGAAGGAAATCAGGACTTTAAGACTCATGGTGGAGAAGCCTTATCTTGATTCTGCGGCTGTTTGCAAGATGGACGGGGAGGAAGTTAAAAAGTCTGCCGAGCTTGCTGATGAAGTTAAACGCCTGAAACGTGAACTAGAAAAGGCTCGTCAGCCTAAGTCGTCCACTTCCGGACCAACCGGGAATAGAGGTAATAACATTGACCAAAATATGCTTGGTCAACTAAATGCTCTCGGAGAATGTAGGGGTAAACTTGAAAAGATTCATAAAACATCGACGCAAGCCGGCTTCATAACTCTCTGACTGACTTATTTCATCAGGTGAAAGGGAAGTGTGATCTGATTAAGGTACTCGAGAATGAGAAGATTTTGATTCCTCCTATAATGAAAGAGGAACTCTCTTCTCAGCTGAACAACCTCGAGCATCGGTTAAAAGAATTTCCTGCTTTTCCCCTTAGTCCTTCAGACTTAGTAGTCCCGCCTTTAGTTCGACAAGACCTCGAACGTTATCGTCGGTCGGATGATGTGACGATGAAGTTGCCTCCAAGAGTGCATAATTCATATGGATCTTTTCTTACTTTTTAACTTTTGTTGTATGTTTTTCGTGTTTGCCTTGTATGAATTCATTTGAAAGTTTTTAATTTAATGACTTTTGGCTCAAATGCTATTTTATCACATTAAAACTTTTGTCATTTTTTGTAAAAATTGATTTAACGAGAAATGCTCGACCATTATCTGTTATACCGGATTCTACTTTATCGAATTTCAGTACTTGAAGTGTTTTTAAATATGCGGGAATGACCCGAATTTTCCTTGTGATTTCTCGGCTCTACTTTATCGAGCTCTGGTATCTACAACTGCATTCGGTAAAGAATGTGTAAAGGGATAAACCCTGTTATCGAATATGTGATCAATGCACCGATTATTATTTTTTATTTTATTTTTTTTTTCTAAGATTCTACGGCTCATCCGTGTAATGATACCTTTTTAGATGGAATGAGTTCCAAGCCCGAGGTACATCCTCGCCTTCCACAGTCTCCCACTAGTTGACTTCGGAAAGGGTCCTTCGACGTCCTTCGCCCAACGCATGAATGGGTAAGGAGGTACAGCGGCCATGAGTAATTATGCTGGTGCATGAATCTTCGGAGCATGTCTTTGACATTTCTGACAACGTGCAGTGAACTTATCACAATCTGCCATCATAGTAGACCAATAATAATCCAGTCTCCGAAGTTTTACAGCTAGCATCCTTCCTCCTGAATGATTTCCTCCTTGTCCAAAGTGGGTAGAAGTCATTACTTCTTTTGCTTCTTCTTTACCGATGCAATGAAGCATTAATCCCCCAGCCGACCTTTTAATAAAAAACATCGTCCATTATCAAATATTGAGCAGCCAAAGTTTTAAGCCGGCGTGCTGCCCATTTATCCGATGGAACCTCACAATTTTTGATATAACGGACAATAGGTGTTCTCCAATCTTCTTTGTCTTCCCCGAGAAGTTCCGGCTGAGCCTCCTCTTTATCCGTGCTTTCGATTACAAGAGAATGCTGTTCGCGATTGCCAATATTCAGATAATTGATTGTCTCGACCAAAATCATTCTCTGTATATAGGGATCCGACGCCGTTGCAAGGGCGGCCAAAGAATCTTCCATCGTGTTCTCCCTCCGTGGAATCCGTTTTAGATCAAACTCTTTGAAATGCTCGGCCAAGTGTCGTACCAGTTTTACGTAAGATCCCATTCCGTCATTCTTTGCTTTGAACTCTCCACTAAACTGATTTGCTACGAATTGAGAGTCGCAACAGGCTTGGAGATACTGAGCTCCCAACTGCTTTGCAAGAGGCAGTCATGCGATTAGGGCTTCATATTCGGCTTCTTTATTAGATGCTTCGAAAGCTAAATGAAAACTTTGCTCCAAAACTTCTCCAGTTGGGGACTTTAACCAAAATTCCGATTCCGGAACCAAATTTCGATCAAGAACCATCTACGAAGAGAGTCCATCGTTCGTTATGCGGGGCTATTATCAAGATTTTTGGGGGTAGCTCGGACAAGAAATCAGCTAGCACCTGGGACTTTATTGTCGATTTAGTTCGGTATTCGATATCGTACTTACTAAACTCGATTTCCCATTTCGCCAATCGTCCTGACTGACCAGGGCAGTGTAATATTGTTCGGAGGGGGTGGCTCGTCATTACGGCTATTGGGTGTGATTGAAAGTAAGGTCGGAGCTTCCGAGCTGCTATCACCACGGCGAATGCTAATTTTTCTAGCGCTCGATATCTGGTCTCTGCATCGAGTAACGACTTGCTTATGTAAAAGACTTATTTTTGTTCTCCTCGGTCCTCTCGGACTAATACGCCACTCACGGCCGATACGGATACTGAAACATTAAGAAAAAGAGTTTCTCCATCCTCTAGCTTGTTTAAAACGGAGGAGTTGATAAGTATCTTCTTAACTCTTGAAAGGCTTCCTCGCATTCGCTATTTCATTCGAACTGTTTGTTTCCTTTTAGCAAATTGTAAAAAGGCAAACACTTATCAGTTGATCGCGAGATGAATCGGTTTAAAGCCGCGATTCGTCAAGTGAGTCTTTGTACTTCCTTTGAATTCTTTGGAGATGGGAGGTTCTTTATTGCGTTAATCTGTCTCAGATTGGCCTCTATTCCTCGTTTCGTTACTAAATATCTGAGAAACTCCCCGGAAGTTACGGTAAATGTACATTTATCTGGATTCAACTTCATACCAAAGTGGTTCAAGATATTGAAACAATCTTGTAAGTGGGCAACATGTTCGGAAACCACTTGGGATTTCACTAACATATCGATGATATAAACATCCATCATAGTTCCGAGCTTCTCTGCAAACATCCGATTGACCAATCTCTGGTAGGTCGCTCCAGCATTCTTCAAACCGAAGGGTATTACGCGGTAACAATAAGTTCCTCTATCCGTTATAAAGGCGGTTTTTTCTCTATCGTCCGGGTGCATCATAATCTGATTGTATCCAGAGAATGCATCCATAAAGGAAAGAAGTTCGTTTCCAGCCGTTGCTTCTACCAATCTTTCTATGCTCGGGAGAGAGAAACAATCCTTCGGACATGATTTATTCAGATCTGTGAAGTCTACGCAAATTCTCCATTTTCCGTTTTTCTTCTTTACTACTATAGGATTGGCTAACTACTCCGAATATTGAACATCGGTTATTGATCCTTTTGCTAATAGATGATCGATTTCTTCGTTAACGGCCGCTGCTCTCTTGAGTCTTAATTTTCTTTTCTTCTGTTTGATTGGTTTGTGGGTCGGATCCACGTTCACTCGATGCGATATCACTGTAGGATCAATTCCTACCATATTCCTGGATGACTAGGCAAATGTTCCTTTGTTCCTTTCCAGCAGGGTGACCAGATTTGATCTCATTCCTCTCTCTAAACCTCCTCCAATGGTTATACATCGTTCGGAACGTTCCTTGTCGACAAATATTTTTTCATACGAATCCTTTTCAGAGATATTTGGATCTAACTCTCCAACTACTGATAGGCTCGGATCTTAGTTACCTGGAACTTCTGGTTCCGAGATCATCGAGATAACGCGTGTTTTGTTTTTTTGGGGCATGGAACAAATTCTTGCTACTCGTTGATTCCCTTTTACCAAGCAAAAACCATGCGGGGTTGGAAACTTGAGGCATTGGTGATAGGTCGACGGGATCGCCTCAATCATTGTTAGCCAAGGTACTCCCATGATCACATGGAATACAAGGGGTCCCGATACTACATGAAAAACAGTATCCATGGTGACTACTCCGAGCGATACCGGGTTCCTACTGCTATTTCTCTTTTGCCCGGAAGCGAAGTTATTGATTCCGTTCTTACTTCCATATTTTTGGAAACTACGTTCATTCGATTCATCGCTTCTAAACTTAGCAGATTTACCGTGCTTCCAGTCTCTATTAGTACCCTTTCCATGGGGTTTCCTGCCAAGTAAACGCGAATTATTAGAGAATCGTTATGAGGAATCGTGACTCCGTCGAGGTCTGCGTCTGTGAAAGCCGCTGAAGGATGATACGTTGGGGCCGGACTTATCGATCAAGTTCTTGGTATTTCTAGGATATGCCTCTTTATAGTTCCTTTTAAATCCGAACTATTGAGGATTGTGTTGATATACTTTTCCATTCCCGAAGCTTCTTTCTTACTTTTTCTATAGGAGATACTCCCCTACCTGGCACGTCAAATGTTGATACTAGGTTCAACTTCTAATTATTTGTAATTAGAGGGGTTCGTTTTTTGGAATGAATTAGATAGAAAACAAAAAGAGAAACCTCGAAAAAGAGAACTTTATTGATTATATTGGTTACAAAGATGTTAACTAGGAATGTCGAGTTAACTTTATCAAAGAGAAGTATTTAACCGAGGTTATCTAGTAATTATTCTCCCCGATCTTGAATGATTGAAATTAGTGAAGGGGGTGTGTATTTATATATCCTTAGTAGTCGGTCATTTAAGCCCATGGGCTAACCTCGGAAGAATAGAAATTTTTCATTTTTCCACAATCAGAGAATCTGTGATAAGACTTGATCTTATTTTGTCCGAGCTTTAGACTTCGGCTTGGGACGAAGTTGTTTACACCCCCGTTTCGGACACTAAAATCCGATCATTCTTCCCCGAGGTATCTCTCGGTCATCTGGGCCGAAGGTTATAATCATGTTGAAGGGACTTATGACCTGATAAATTATCAGGGAAATGTCGGCAAGGACCGAACCTCAATTATCGTCAAACTATTGATAAGGAGTGGTAACCCCACCATCAACAGAACCTAATACACAAAAAAAACACATGAACTCAAAAAAACATCCACTAGAAGAAAAAATATGCGAAGGTTTAGAATGATAACATCTTATCTTCAAACTAATGATGATTTGAAGAGGATTAGAACATAGATATGATGGAAGAGGAAGCATTGCCAACAAATAAGAGGGGTCAAAAGAGAGAAAGAGAGGACGAATCGATGACATGTTGAGAAACACTATGTTTCTAAGAGATAGATGCATAAAGTAATAAAAATAGTTTTCTAGCGTCGAATAAATAATTTGGTTGGTCAGGGTTGCACATCAGATAAGATAAAGAAAGTAAATATTTATGGAGAATTCATTCGAAATTAAAAAATTCTGCACAAGATAGGTAATTACATTCTCGAACATAATAAGATTACATTTGAAAAAATAAGTTTTTCTTTCAGCCATTCATTAGCAAATAAGATAAAATTATTTCTTATATTTTGATTTGGTTCATAATTTTGTAATTTTATTTTTTTGTTTGTTTGTATATTATATAAAAGAACGGGAAATATAGTTAAATAAAAAATAACAACGTGTAATTAATATAAAATTTTAGGGAGGATTTTAGGTTTTAACTAATAGTTAAATTGAATTAATTTTAAAAATTATTTTACATTCGAAGAAAAAATATTTATGTATATTTTTTAATTAGCACTTTTTTAGACTAAATTTTATTGATTTATTTTTCAATGAAAAATGCTATATTGATTTTTGTTAAGACTATTAATATAAATTTTTATTTATGCATTATATTTTAAATAATTATTTAAAAAAATGTTTATAAAATCATTTTATCTAACTATCCTATTCAAATACTATAGTACAACCAATCAAACATAATATTTCACTACCCTCTGTTACTAAATTTCCTTCTTTAGTCAGTGTCTCTAATCACCTTGTTTATAACCGTTCAAAATTCGGTAACCATCTTATTTAAATGGTGTCACCAAAATGATCTATGATTTCATTAAAAATCACCTACGAAAAATCATGGTTCAAATAGTTTTGAACTTGTTTTTTGAAATATGTTCCCAAAGATGATGACGATATTTTTGACCTATATTTTTGATTGGGGGTGTCCATAAACACATGAAAGATAGAATTGTAAACCTATACAGTTGATATGAACATCCACTTTAAGTTCGTCAATTTTTAAACCTAAGCTTCCACTATGGTTTTTGAGTGTTTTGGTGATGAATGATGGAGTCTCTTATGGAGTCTTCTTCTTCTTCTTCCATGAGTGTGTTGTCTCTTCTTTTGGATTGGTTGTATTCAAAAAGAAAAAGAGAGTTTTGTGGAAGGCTTTTGTGTACTTTGCTGCACACATACTATTTTTTTTTTTTCTTTTGGATGTGTTTTTTTTTAGGAAAGCTAAATTGAATTTTTGTGATTTCACAGAGAGATCATCAAGGTTGCTCGTTGTACGACCATTCTTTCATAAAAGCAGATATTATTTTTTTTCTTATTCTCGTCTTGATTAAAGAATGAAACAAATGAGACAACAATAGAAGCATAAATGAGAACATGTAAAGACGTTTCTTTGGACATGGTTGTCTTGGCTGAGATGAAGATGTTGTTTGTTTGTGTTTCAATTATGTTCATCTCCTTCCACATGTACGGAGAGGACGTGGACTAGTGCTAGTGTAGAAGTAATAAGTTGATGCAATGATGTAAACTTATCGAGTATGCAGTATGCTGTCATGTTCAATGGAGTGAATTGTAATTTGTCTTGCATCTATAAATCATCTTGTTCAAAAATAATGCCATATTCTTTGAAAACACGTTGCGCGAAAACATAATGGCCGTTTGGTTACTTATGGGTGATTTAATGAATTGTTACATCAAACCGAAAAAATTGGTGGAAAAAAAGAGAAAATAATCAATAAAGTTACGTTCCATAAAGGCTTATTGATTTGGGTTCTTTGATGTTAAATTACAAAAATTCTGCATGCTCAAAAATGTTCGTCATAGAGATGGCTTATACATCAGACGTTCAAGAAGTAATGACTTTTTGATGTTTTTTCTTTTTTTTTTTTTTTGTTAGAGAATAGACTTAATTATTTATTCATTAGTTTCTTACAATATTTTTTTTAGATTTATTAAAAAGAGTTCATCTCTCTGATTTAAATCACATATCCCGAATAAGACTATTGGACTGTAAAAAATTTAATACGGAACATTAAGAATAATATCGTTTGTTCTTAATAATTGGTATTTAGAATTATTACAGGGAAGAAACAATTGTTCTTCCTCCAAAAACTTTAGAAGGAAAATGTGATGTAAAAAAGAGACACGTTTTCTCTATCTAAAGTGAGAGAAAGAACAAAGATTCTCTCACTGAGATAAATCTAAAAAAAATAGATATAGTAGATATAAACTTATGAATACTCCAACATACCAACTATATAATCTAAAAAAAACATCATCAAATATTTAAATTGTTATTTCTTAAATGTGTGAAGTACAAGTCGTCTCTATGAGAAGATCTTTAGGCATGTTTAATTTTTTTTGTTAATTTCAAAGGAACCCTAATAATGAGCCTTTCAAAACATATCTTAAGAGAGGTAAAATCCTACAGAAAATTCTCAATGTGGCAGTCACTTCCACTTTAAACTTCAAGACTATTATGTGATCCAATTAAACCTTTAATGTGGTAGAATTGACAAATCAAACCTTTAATGTGGCTTTTTTCTCCCACACTTTTCAAACCCTAACGAATGAACAGTAACTCCGTTAAAAAAATTATTAAAAGATTTTAAAAATCAAAAAATCAAAAAATTAAAAAATAATCAAAAAAATCAAAAAAATCAAAAAAATTTATAAAATCTCTAAAATAATTCAAAAGAATTCAAAAATCAAAAAAGTTCTAGAAACTCTTTAATTATTAAAAAAATCTAAAAAACTCCAAAAAAATCAAAAAAATCTTTAACTATTCTAAATAATTTTTAAAAATTCAAAAAAATCTTTGATTATTAAAAATAAAAACCGAAATTATAGAAAAGAAAATAACAATTTAGATATATCTATCCAAAAATTCTAAAAATCTGTTAAAGAAATCAGAAAATATTTTTTTTTATAAATCATATAAAATTAAAAATTTGGAACATTTTTATAAAAGTTAAATGGATGATTTTAAGATAAAATACACGAACAAAATAGACATGACATGATGCAGATACACATGTTTGGTTGGATCAAGACATAAGTGAGCATTTTGAATCATTGGGTAACCAAGAAAGATACAAGGAGAGGAAACTACTTCCATTGGAAAAGTGACTCAATTATATATGAGATGTCAAAACATGTGAGCCAAAATACATATGGAAGATTTTCATATAATCAGTTAGTTTAAACACTTAAGCACTTAACCTTCATATAATCAGTTATTTGAAGCATTTAATTTAATATAATTTATGATTTTTATTATTATTTAATAAATTTTGGAGTTTTTGGAAATATCTAAGTTATTATTTTATTATATAATTACGGTTTTTTTTGATATTTTTAATAATTAAAGAATGTTTTGGATTTACTGATTTTTTTTGGAAATTCAAAAATTTTTACGAATTATTTGGAATAATTAAACAATTTTTGGGAATTTTTGGAATTTTTTCGAAATTTTTTTGAATTTTTTAGATTTTGTTTTGAATTTTTATGAATTTTTAAAAATAATTAAAGAAATTTATTTAATTTTTTTTTAATTTATTGAATTTTATTTAAATAAGGAAAGAGTTTTTCAGTTTTTTATATTTTTCTGATTTTTTTTTTAGAACTTTTGGAATTTTGATGAATTTTTTAGAATTTTTTTGTAATTTTTTTTATATTTTTTGAATTTTTTTATTTTTTTGAATTTTTTAATATTTTTTTAACGGAGTTACTGTTCATCCGTTAGGGCTTGAAGAGTATGAGAGAAGAAAGTCACATTAAAGGTTTGATTTGTCAATTTTGTCAGATTGAAAGTTTAATTGGATCACATAATAGTCTCGAGGTTTAAAGTGGAAGTGGCTGCCAAATTGAAGGTTTTTTGTGAGATTTTCCCTCTTAAGAGAAATAATGGTTTCAACCAAATTTTACACATGCATTATTCTCTCTTTTCTCCACTAATTTTTGTTTACGTAAAATTCATTAAAATCCCCCGAAAAAGTAATCAAGGACTATCACGTTATCGTGCAATATGTTCCCGAAAAAAATAGCGTTGTTTCCCAATCAGATGAACCATATAAGAATGACAAGTTAAACTCATTCCATTTTCATATATATACATTCTTACATCAACTTATTTCTTCCACACTGGCACTAATCCAACCCCTCTCCATACAAAATGGATGAAAATGGATATAAATTGAAACTAAACGAACATCATCTTCATTAACGGGGTCTTTGTCTCAACCATGAAGATTTTGTTGAGAGAAGATTTTGTTGAGAGATATGTACATATTTCTTTAAGGCATCAAAATGCTAGAATGAACATCTGCTAATTGAAGAATTCATATATATATAGATTCTTTAGCGGGAAGACAAAATGAAATCTATTATTCTCCCTATATAATAGAAGCATTTATATGAAAATATTTGATAGATATTAATATTTTTTCTATTTTTTTTGTTAATCTAGATTATTATAAAATATTTAAACCACACTCATTTACCCACCACATAAACTCTTATTAGAAGTAACTTTTTATTTTGAATGGTTACAATTGGAATGAGCGGTATCCGTGATTGTTGTTTGTAAACTAAGCGTCTAGGGGAGGTAGCGGGAGAATCAATAGAAATAGAAATCACTATCATAGAATATCAAATCTTTCAAATATTTCTTTTTTCACTAATCTTTCTAAAATTCAAAACAAGAATGTATAAAATTTAGGTTTGGTATCAGAATCTCGCGTTTTAAAAATTTGTAATGTTTATAACAAATACTAGGTATTAAACTAAGCAGATAATACATATATTCTACATTCATAACAAAAAGTATCAAAAAGATTACATTATCAAATATTTTATAGTTTTGTATCCCCATTCATAGATGTAACTTTTACTTTTTTATAAATTTAGTTATTTTTTGGGTTAGGATACACATATTGTACTCGATAGTTCAATGATTTAAAATAGCGGGATGATTAAGAAAAACTAATATTTAATTCAAAGTCTTACATGTATGTGGTTGAAACTTGATCTTCGATTGCCATTATTATCGAGTGACTCCATGTCACTGATTGACCCCATTTAATAGTTAATTTATTGTTCCTGCATATTTGTAAAAACAATTGTAGAAGTGAAAAATATTGCAGAATCTGCAATATACAATTTTTTGTATCTCCAATAAGAGGAAGGAGTTTTTTAACACATACACACGGACCCATAAAATATTTTTACCAGGATCATAATATAAATTAAATATTTTTAATTTTTTAAAATATTAAATTGTTGCAATATATTTATTAAATATAATATTATGTAGCAAATTTCACACAATTAACACCAAAATGTGATTAAACAAATAAAATTAAGATATAAATTTTAATAATGCATATAAGGATGGAAGAACATTTTAGAATTTTAGGATAAAACAGAAAAGTATCAGCTAGATTCGTGTTGCAACTATCCACACTTAGATCTATTGTTTTCATATATTCGAATTTTGCATATCCGCTTGAGTATTTAAATCGTAATCCAAGTCTAAAATAATAAAACAAATAAACATAAATATTAGAATTCTAAAACATAGTTATGTAATTAAATTTTTATATAATATTTTTGAAAGTAAAATCTGACTTTTTATGAATATTTAAAATTATTACATAAATAACATAATATAGGTTTATATAATAATATATAGATTTAAAGACGAATATTAATTTGGACCTCCGAATCTAGGTATCCAGATTTGGACTCTAATCCTTTTTTAATGTTTTCAAGATTTTTACCATTCAAATTTTTAGAGTAGATCGTGGCGGATCTAGTCGAGTATTAAGAGTTTCATCTTTATTCGTAGAACCTAATACACATAAAAACACATGAACTCAAAAAAAAACATCCACTAGAAGAAAAAATATACGAAGGTTTAGAATGATAATATTTTATCTTTAAACTAACGATGATTTGAAGAGGATAAGTACATAGATCTGATGGAAGAGGAAGCATCGCCAACAAAGGAGAGGGGTCAAAAGAGAGAAACAGAGGACGAATAGATGACATGTTGAGAAACATTGTGTTTCTAAGAGATAGAGGCACAAAGTAATAAAAATAGTTTTCTAGCGTCGAAGAAATAATTTGGTTGGTCAGGATTGCAAATCAAATAAGATAATAAAAATAAATATTTATAAAAAATCCATGCGAAATTAAGAAATTCAAGAAAATATAGGTAATTACATTTTCAAAAATGATAAGATTAGATTTCAAAAGATAAGTTTCCCTTTCAGCCTTTCATTCACAAATAAGATAAAATTATTTCTTATATTTTGATTCGGTCTAAAATTTTGTAATTATCTTTTGTTGTTCGTTAATATAATATATGAAAGGACGGGAAATATAATTAAATAACAAATAACAACGTGTAATTAATATAAAGTTTTAAGGAGGATTTTACGTTTTAACTAATAATTAAATTGAATCAATTTTAAAAATAATTTTACATTCGAAGAAAAAATATTTATATATTAATAATAAAAAATATTCATATATATTTTTTTAATTATCATTTTTTGAGACTAAATTATATTGATTTGTTTTTCGACAAAAAATACTATATTGATTTGTGTTAAGATTATTAATTTAAATTTTTTTATTAATGCATTATATTTTAAAAAACTAATTAAAAAACTGTTTATAAAATCATTTTATCTAACTATCCTATTCAAATACTAGAGTACAACCAATCAAACTTAATTCAACTATCCTCTGTTACTAAATTTCCTTCTTCAATCAGTGTCTCTAATCGCCTTGTTTATAACCGCTCAAAATTCGGTAACCATCTTATTTAAATGGTATCACCAATATGATCTATCATTTCATTAAAATTACCTAATAAAAATCATGGTTCAAATAGTTTTTGAACTTGTTCTTTAAAATATGTTCCCAAAGATGATGACGATATTTTTGACCCATATTTTTGATTTGGGTGTCCATAAACACATGAAAAATAGAATTGTAAACCTATACAGTTGATATGAGTTCGTCAATACAAGTTTTAAACCTAAGCTCCCACGATGGTTTTTGAGTGTTTTGGTGATGAATGATGGAGTCTCTTATGGTTTAGAAGAAAATGTGTGTACTCTTCTTCTTCTTCCATGAGTGTGTTGTGTTGTCTCTTCTTTTGGATTGGTTGTACTCATAAAGAAAAAGAGAGTTTTGTGGGAGGCTTTTGCGTACTTTGCTGCACACATATTGTTTTCTTTTTTTTTTTGGATCTGTTAGTTTTTTTTAGGAAAGTTATATTGAATTTTTGTGATCTAACAGGGAGATCAGCAAGGTCGCTCGTTGTACGACCATTCTTTCATAAAAGTGGATATTATTTTTTTTCTTATTCTCATCTTTATTAAAGAATGAAACAAATGAGATAGCAATAGGAGCAGAAATGAGAACATCTAAAGACGTTTCTTCGGACATGGTTGTCCTGGCTGAGATGAAGTCCCCATCATATTCCTTTCATGAAGATGTTGTTTGTTTGTGTTTCAATTATGTTCATCTCTTTCCACATGTACGGAGAGGTGCCATTTAATAGGAAGTCTTCATATTTTTCCATCTTCTTCGTAAATCTAAAAGTGTTTATAGCTTAATCTTTAAAGTGAAATCAACATTTCCGTGTATTTCCGACTTTGCAATGGTCGAATTTCCTCTGTATACCCGATCTTACTAACCTCTTTCTATATTTTAAATTGTGAAACTATGTTCATAACGACGATGCATAATCGGATAATGTTTCCATTCTTTTTCAATACTTGAAAGTTATTCGATTTCATGTTGGTTTTCTTATTTCGTGTACGTTTAGACTCCCACATTAGTGTCACATCTGTAAACTTTAAGATATAAGCACACTCGAACATCTTATAGTGAGTTGTATTGCTTCTGCAGTCAACTCTGATCGAGGGATTCATCTCTAAGAACTGAATGCCCCATTTCGAAGCCCTCATCAAAGAAAATGTAGTCTACAAAATGAGAAAATTCGCTCTCACTAACTCCAAGGCGATTTACAAGGTGTCTGATCACAAGCACATTGTATGTTTAATCGACCAAACAATTATGGACGAGGTCGAGACTGAAGGACATCAAATACCTTCACAGCACTTCCGCCTACGACAGTTTGAAGATTTTGCTGCTATTGCTGACAAAACCCAGGAATAGCATGGTTAGCGATGTTGAGAAGGTAACTTCTAATTTCATTCACATATGGATAAGTTGATTCTTTCATTTTTGAATCCATTGATTTGTAAATCTTATAAATTTACTAAGATGCATATTGTTTACATGATTTGGGATTTTCTTTGGTGGTATACGAGCTGATGTAACCGGGTCGCACACCGTATGCTGACTAGGTCGTAATTAGGGTCGATAATTAGATTGGCTGGAGAGATCGGAGCGAGGTGACTTTTAGTCTCGTCGAGATTAAATCGAGATGGTGAGGGTCGGAGATCTCGTTAAATGAATCAACAAAACTTAAGGTTCACACGCGAATGGATGATGAAATGATTACTTAATTCAGGGAATGCGAGCGAGGCTCGATTACAAAATGAGCGAGGCTCAAATACAAAGGAAATAGATTTTTCGAGAAGAGTCTCGACGTAAAGATCGCAGTACAACAACTTAGGACAAGGCCGCTGTCGATGTTGAAGTTGATCTAAAGTCGAACTATTCTATCTAATTCTCTCTTTTTCTTAGTTCAGTCTGATTCTATTAGGTTTCGATCCATTTTACAGTAAATGTGTTTATCCTTTTATAGGTCTTCTAAACATGCTTCCCATTGGTCGAGCGGGTCGGCTCGGATTGGACGTTGCCGCCTATGATGTGTTAGGCGAGTTGTGAAGTGACAGGAAAGGTGGGAGTACGTCCCTTCTTGTCATTGTCCGAAAGTCGAGACTCGTCAGTCTCGACTTTTTAAGATCGAGGCTGATCGAGCTTCGCAGACGACTAATGGACTCTCCACCTTGTCTCCTTTCTTATGGGCCCAGGCCGTGTTTGGTCACGAGCCTAAACGATTTTGGGCCTAGGGGGTGTGTTAAGACCACCACCAATACGAGCGACTGAAAGAAATCAATGGTTTATGGCTATATAGAAATGTTCTCTCTGTTCATCATCAAACTGACTTACTCTCTCCACTACTCTAAACAGTAAACCATATCTCTCTGTCCTTTTAATTAAAATGCTAATGATTTTTTTTTTTTTTTAAGTTTTGTTCGTTTGAACAGTTCAATTGAAATTTGGTGAAGCTGATTTTGATTCCCCAGAGCAAACAAAAACAAAGCCACATGTAAGAACCCTATCACATTTTACTAAAAAATTGATACGTGTGAAGGAGCTGCAAGCATAAAGGAAACAGAGTTAGAGATGACAAAGAAGGAAAACAGTACTATATGGAAGAAATTAAAGATGCAGAAAAAAGTAAAACCAAGCAAGGTGAAAAGTAAATGAGAAAGCAATGGTTCTAAAACAGCTGACATGGGAAATTGGTCAGTCACTGAGTTATTTTTAATAATAGGTTATGTGACAGATTCGATCGTTTGTGAAGAGAGAAAAAACTGTAGAATTCATTTTCATAACTATGCGAATCGAGTCGCACACAAGTTGTTTAGAGTTAAGTTTCGGTTCGTAGCGAGATGAGAAATAAATAACGCGAGGTGAAGAATATTTAGCGAGACGTGACTTTATTTATGAACTAGATTTAAGGGTCGGAATACTCATGAAATAGATCAGTTCGGAAATGCAAATGAGTTGACATCAAAGAAAAGAAGGAAGAAGTGGATGTGCCTCGGGAGGCTGCATACGTTCCCTGCGAGGGGATCAAGCCATTTGTAGTTCGTTTTACCTTTGGGGTGTAGGAGAGAGCCAGGGAGCTCGTGTCGAGACAACTCAAAGGAGGCTATAGCTAGGTGGCGCATGCTCGGTCGTAACTGAACAACACAGGCAAGATCGCGATGACTGGCAAGCAGGGTTGTAATTAGACGGGCGAGCAGAGTCGTAGCTAGGGAGGGCTGACGAGGCGAACGACGAGGTGAATCGACGAGGCGAGCTGACGAGGCGAATTGACGAGGCGACCGACGAGGTGAATCGACGAGGCGAGCTGACGAGGTGACCGACGAGGTGAATCGACGAGGCGAGCGACGAGGCAACCAACGAGATGACTGACAAGGTCAATCGACGAGGCGACCGACGAGGCGACCTACAAGGCGAACGACGAGGCGACCTACGAGGCGACCTACGAGGCGACCGACGAGGCGAATTGACGAGGCGACCGACGAGGCGAATTGACGAGGCGACCGACGAGGCGAATTGACGAGGCGACCGACGAGGCGACCAATGAGGCGACCGACGAGGTGACCAATGAGTTCAGGAAAGTTGAGAGCTGGTCCAAAAAGAGGGAGCTTGTGAGACTGAAAAAATATCTCTCTCTCCCTTTGGTGCTATGATGTACTGTTATTTTTACCAGTTTTCATGATGATATTTTATGCTGTTTTGGAGCATTTTCTGCATTTTATACAAGTTAAATGGAAGATTCCACCTGCTGAGGTGTTTTGCAAGATTTTAGAAGATTTGGAGCTAAAATGAAGAATTTTAATCCGAAACCCGAGTCGACCGACTGGAAGGAAGAGTCAACCGAGTCAGAGGCCGCTTTAGTAAAAAGGAAATTCTTCTTGGGCCTCTTTTTTGAAACCCTAACTTCTAAAATTGCCGACTCATGCATGACCTATAGAAGCTATATAATCAACTTTAAGCAGAGGAGAAAGAGAGAGACGACTTCCATCAAGCTTTTGAAGCATTCAAGCATCTCTTTACCAAAAATCACCAAAAAGTTACTTAGATCTTGTTTTCAGGAAAAACCCTTGTGTAAAGGTTTTCTTGTGCCCCTGTTCTCTTGGTTTTACAGAGAAAGAGCCACGTTTTGCTCTGATCTCTTTTGATATTACTTTCATATTGCAAACTCTTGATATTAATGATTATGATTGGTTTGTTTGCTATGTGTGAGTAGTTCTCCAGTTAGATCTAGGTTGTCGAAGGTTTTATGGGTCATTAGGTGCACGAATTGTTGCTGAATTGATGACTACTCTCTGCCTTAATATTAATTCATACAATATTTTGACTTGATCACTTAGAATATTGAATTTTAGGGTTTGTTGCATCATACACCCATTTTACATCAAGTCCGGAGCATTATTTTTAGCAGGTTATCTCGTCCTTTTGCAAACGAGAGTTTGGCTTGGAAGGTCATGAACAATCAAATTCATTCTCAATGCATGTGTTAGCTATATAGGTTGGAAAGCATCCTTTATGATCTGTTGGTTGATTCATAGTGCAATACGCAAAGAGATTTGGTATTGTATACATTGTCTTTTGTGTTTAAGAGTAGAGCAACATCTAATTTCGTGTATGACCCATATTACCCGCGATTTACCTAAGTCTAGCGTTTTTAATCCATTAGTTACACAACTAGTTACCAGATAGATTGCATTTTAATAGAATCGAAACTTGACATAATCTCTGTGGGATCGATAACCTAATTTTTACTACAATTGTACACTGTGCACTTGCAGTTAGTTTTGGGTGAATAACTTTTCACGCATCAAGTTTTTCTGGCGCCATTGCTGGGGATTTAACAGTGTTTTCGTTTTTTGTTAGAATTAGAATTAGGAAATTGTGATAAAAACAGCTACTGAATATTTCTCTTCTTTTGTGTTTGATAGACAGAAAATGATGCAAGGAAAACACAAGGGAGATGGGAAGCCGGATGTGGATTTCGTGAGATCAAACCAATACCGAGATGGATACTTCAACCTGCACTCGTTTTACAAGCCAATGCCACCAACGAATGGAGCGGAGAGCCTAGTTGAAAAAGTCCTGGAGATGCAAAACAGAACTTATGAGACCCTTTTGAAGAAGATGGATCAACTTTTCTTTACCCTTGATTCGCGTATAAGCCACCTTCAGATTGATGTCGGAAGACTTTATGAGCGAATGGAAGAGCTTGAAAGATTTGTGGGAGTCAAGAGAGTCACCAAGTGTCCACTATCCATCCGAGCTATCCACATTAAGGAGATTGAACAGGAGAAAACCCTGGAACAAACAAGTGAAGAAGGATCGTCTGACACAGTCGGTCGACTGCCATCAATGGTCGGTCAACGTGTCAACGGTCGGTGGTTTGAGGAGAAGGTCAGCCGACTCTTAGCTTCTGAAGAAGAAGTGGGATGTCCTTTGATGAAGGTTCCACCCAGGAAGAGTGTCTACAACCCATGGTGCACTAATCAATCAGTGTATCCATGGATTCCAATTCATGAGTACGAAGTTGATGACTTGGGAATTGATGTAGAAGCTAAAGAAGATGATTGGGAACTCAAGAAAGAAGTTGAGGCCTATTCTAAAGTGTTAATGAGGAGGATACCATTTGCAAGAGCCTGCAAGCTGAACACTGAGCTTGAAGACGTTCTCAGTAAGGTGATGAGATGGAAGATAACCCCAGAAAATGGGAACTACTTATTCGCTGAGATTTGTGACAGAGCGATCATGTACCGGATGCCAGACAAGAAGAAGGATCCTGGACAATTTGAGCTTACTTTGACAATTGGAGATCAAGTCTTCAAGAGATGCCTGTGTGATCTAGGAGCAAGCGGTAACACCATGCCTTTGTCTGCTATGGAAAGGTCGGGAGCACTCAAATTGAAGACCACCAAGAAGGAGATGCGATTAGCTGACGATACAAGTGTTGTGCCTTTGGGAAAACTCACTGGATTTCCATGTATGATTGGTGATAGATTCATTGGTTTGGATTTTTACATCCTGAAGACGTGTTATGCTGATGAAAGCGATGAGATAGAGCAGATTATACTTGGAAGATCGTTCCTTAAGACCGCTGGAGCTTTAATCGATTGCTCGGAAGACACAATAACGTTAAGAGATCTGGGAAGTCCAAACATTAGTTTTAAGATCAAGGATAAAGAAGTTGAAGAAGAAGATTTCGCCTGCTAACTACCCAGAGAAGAAGAAGAAGAGTTTGGCAGTCATCACAAGCTCCAAACCAAAAATGAGAGTTATCGAAGAGACCATAAGGAAGATTTTTCGACGCCCGAGTCGGTTGACTCTACCAACAGTCGGTCGACCCGACTCCCCTGAAGCTAAACGAAGAGCAATTTCTATGACAGCTTGTTCTATGTCTGATGAAGAAATTCAATCCACTGCTCGTTGGATACGACCTTAGCACATTGATATTGAGGACAAAATCACTTTCTTTGCAAATTCATTGAAGGTACTTGAGACACAATTCAAATATGATGTGGAGGAGTTTATCAAAGAATGTAAGGAGATTTGACCACTTGTGGAGCAATGTGGAATAGAGATGGAGCTACAAGAGTTGACACCATACTTACTGAAGAATAAGATGGGAGCCAAGGAGTTTTGCGGTAGACTTGCCAAGATGTGTGATGAAGTGATCGAGAAATCAATGCCAAAGAAGCTTGGAGACTTTGGTAGAGCTGAGATTAGTGTTATGATTGGGCACACATGGTTTGAGAATGTCCCATGTGATATTGGAGCTGGAGTAAACCTAATGTCGCTCTCAGTTACCAAAATGATGAAGTTTGACCAAATGGTGAACAAGCAAGTGCTTTTGAGGCTAGCTGATGATACTTACAAGATAACCAAGGGAATAGTGGAGAATGTACTTGTGAGAGCCAACGGCCGGTTCTTCGTAGTAGATATCCAGGTGGCAATGTTTGAAAGTGAACCTCAACACCCGCTGATCCTTGGAAGACCATTCTTACACACCGCATATGCTGAGATAGATTGCAGAACTGGAAGAGTTAAGTTCAGAGCTGTTGAATCCATTGAAGAAGAGAAGATGAGGATAACTAGAACTACACCTCAAGGTTTTGAACGTGGCCTCTACAAGGGAACCTACATTCCAATCCTAAGGAACAAGAAGCATGTATCCACCAAACAACCATTGTTCGCTGCAAGCATCGAGCTTAAGGAGCTAGTAAAGGAAGCTGAGAATGAAAACAAAGTTGTGGATCTTACTGAAGATGATGATGATGAGGATTGTGAAGATGATCCTATGGAGGAACATGAAAGGGATCAAGGAGCTGAGCTGAGCTCTACCGAGTAAGAGATTCAAGTCAGAGAAAGTCAAGCTACTGACTGTAAAGAAGCGCTTAGTGGGAGGCAATCCACTTGTGAGTCTGTTTTAGTTTAATTCTTTAGGATTTCGTACTTTTAGTCCCAGTTTAGATTGAGTCATCCTAAAAACAAAAAAAAAAACAAAAACAAAAAAAAATTTAAGTTTTGGATTTTGCTTTTGAGGCCCAGTCAGCCGACCCTGCGCTGAGCAGTCCGTCGACTCGTGGGTCGAGTTTTATTAAAACCGAGTTTTCTTCATAATTCCAGTAAAACTCAATTTTCAAACACGATTTTCTCTCTCAATTCTCAACCAAATTTTTTGATTCAAAATCCCTTGAGATCGAAATTTTAAGCTCTATCATCCTTTGCTAACGGTTTTCACGATATGCAAGGTATTTTTCTGATTCAACTCGTTTTCTTTTCCGATTTTTGGAGAAAAAGTTGAAAAAAATTTGAAAATTTTGCATTTTGATGATTTAGAGTGGGATTAAGGTTGAATTGAGTGTAGAATGACCGGATAACGTTATCTGTGTTAGATTATGAAAGAAATTTGAGTTCAATTGATGAATTATAGTGGATTTGACGATCGAATGATGAAGACCTCCGTCGCGACCCAAGTCGGTTGACTCACTTGAGGAGTCGGTCGACTGCGGTTGATGATTTTTGATAAAAACGGTTTAAATTCCTTTCGATTCTTCGTTCTTTTTGCAGATGTCTTCCTCTGAGTACGAGAGTGATGCTAATATTTGGGACAAAGCAGTGAACGAGAAGCTCGAGGACCCGTTTCCCGAGAGGAACCATGCGGATGTCATTAAGGACCGCGCATGCCGAACGAGACAAAACTGGCATTGGGATGACTATGACACGGTTTTCTACAACCGCTACACGGACATTCTCATCCAGCTGACGCGCTTCCTGGACGTGCCTTACATGTCACGGCTGAAGTTGAAGCACCATTTCAGGCGGTTGATGAAGAATTTCGGTATGGAGATCATTGGTATCACTTGCTAGGACACATATCCGGAGGCGACACGACAGTTCCTAGCCTCGATGTATTTGAATATACCGCACCGCTGTGAGGACATGAACCAATGGAGTCTCCACTTCAAGATCCGTGGTGAGCATTACTCGCTCACAGTGGCGGACATCTGTCGTATTTTCGGTTTTCAGCGAAAGGAAACTGAATATTGGAGCATGAAGAGCTTTGGAGAGCGTGAACAGATGTGGTCAATCATTGGGTCTGGAGTTTACGAGCCAACGAAGATGAAGCAGTCTTTGATCCGCCATCCCGCTCTTCGGATTTTGGCTAGAGTCATTAGCCATACACTCTTGAAACACACTGAGGTCGGCCGACTCTACGAGCCGGAGTTGACTTTGCTTTACTATGCCTTGGGAGACTCGTTTCTGCTGCCAGACGTGCCTAAGGATATTGATAGGAACATCGGTGCACTCTTTGCACGCCATTTAGTTGATACAAGAAGTCATGTCTTCTTGGGAAACGGTTCTTCTCAAAAGAAGGAGACCGTGGGGAACCTTTTGACCCCCATCATGAAGTGGTGTGAAGTACCACTTGATTTATTCAGGAAGGAAGCCGCCGATGTGACGAATATTACTCTAGATGAGGCTTCTCTTGATCATTCTGAGATAGTTTGTATGGGAGGATGGTACGAGTTCATTCGGGACGATGGCACGACTTGCTTGATTCGATAACCGAATGAGAGTCACGTTAGGCTCGATTCACAGGAGGACATTGGGTTTCACCCACCTGCTGACTTGCTGACGGTTATAGCCGCTGCACCGACTCTGCTACCAAAGGCCGCACATGCCCCACCTCGCCATACAAGACGCGCCGCCCAGCCACTGCGCACTTCTACTTCCCAGCCGCATGATTCACACCGAGCTGGAGACGTTACCTTTGCTGGAGCGAGATTCGGATGGGGATCTTCCCGCGAACACGCAAGAAAAAGCAATTCGGAGAAGAAACAATTCATAGCGAACGAAATCGAATCACTATCGGCGAGGTTGATGGACGAGGAAGAAGAAGCCATTGATTCGGAGATGAAGAAGAAGTCGATGGAAGAGGAAGAAGAAAGGGATCGATAGAATATATATATATTTTTACACAAATCTAGGTTTCTAAAATCCGCCATCAATATACAAGTAAGCTGGTTTGTAACTCTACATAGATGCTATTTCCATGAAATTTTTTTGGTAACTTTGCTGTCATTGAATACTACATCTTTGCGATAAAAACATAAAACTCTGCCATTATAAATAAATTTGCTATCACTATAGAGGTAAATTAGTAATTAAATCGATGACAAATCTAGCATCATTGTTTACAGATTTATAGTAAATTTTGCCAACATAATATAGCTTTGCCAAACCAAATTAAATCTACCATCATTGTTTATATAATTATGCTGACAGAATATAACTTTGTCAAACCAAATTAAATCTACCATTATTGTTTAGAGATTATAAGTAAATTCTGCCGACATAATAAAACTTTGCAAAAAAAATTAAGAGATAATAATTGTAGAGACCCACCAAACTAATTCTGCTATCACTAGTTAGCAAATTTGTAGAAATTCAGCCTTTTTTTTTGCTGATTTAAAAAAAAAATTAATGACAATTTCGTAATAACTGTTTTTATGATCAAAGCTTTACTATATAATTGTCTCAGAATTTTCATGAGTACGAAAAATAAAATTGAGGTTTAATAAATAAATACATGAAAGATATGTGTCGTTACAGCTAACCATCCAATATTTAATCGTAGTAAATTATTAACTAATCATTGTACACTACATTAGGTTTTAATATATTGTACTTGAAATTCTTAACTAATAAACATTTATATAATGTGATTTTATATAATTAAGTGTTAGTTATGATAAAAAGTTGTAAAGAAAACATATAATTTGTGTTTTAGCTCTGGAATTTGAGGAAATGAGTAGTTTTGTACGTGTTCTACCTTGATTTTTCAAATATACATTTAATTAAATTTTCGAAACTCAGTTTTACTGAAGAATTCACCAAATGAGTGTGTTTTTCCTTTTGTTTTGTAAGAAAGTAATATTAACTGCTAGTGTATTTCGTTGTTTGTCTCTTACTAAATAAAAGTCTCTTGAGAAATAATTGAATACGTAATTGCACTTTTTACTAAGTTTTCTTGTTAATTTTTTTGCTGAAGGTTCGAATTTGTAAGGAGCTGTTATTATCAAAAATAAAAAGTTTATATGGAGTTGTCTCCAAATCAATTTTGTTTCTAGAGTGTTTACGTTATTAGTTTATATAGAAATTTGAGGGTTTTATTTTTTAAACTAGGAGTTTTTCGTGCGTTACGTCCGGATTGTATACTAGATTTTCTCCTTAATTTTTTTCTAGTGACTACAATAGTTTTAACATAATAATTTATGTATTTGAAAAGTAAGATATTATGAATTCGGTGCCTTCATAATATTTGGTGTTTAGGTCATTGTATAATGCGATGATATTGAGTAAATTAACTTACTTGGCCGTGACATATAGTGGTAGATATGAAAAAACAAAAATTTCATATTTAATGAAAAATTTGTGAACTCGAAAGATAGGAAAAATAAAAAGAGATATAAAAAAGAATATGTTAATTAATTTGATATTTTAGAGATATCTTAAAATTACTACGGTGTATTTATTGACAATAAAGAAGATATCATATTTTAATTTGATAGTTTAAGGTAACACTTCTCAAATCGTAAATAGTTGAAAAAAACATAGAAATATTTGTTTTAAAAAATTAAGTAATGGAAAAGAATATTTAACATCAGTTTCATTTCTTCGACTTGAGAAGTGTTGATTTTAGTTCTTCAACAGTTGGATCTTTCGGATTAAAGAATACCTTCGAATAACTAACTTGATGACATGATCATGTATTAGTCTGTGCATCATTTGAAATAAGCAAATCAATCTCGTACTCGTTGTAGTAAGGATTGGGTATCGGGTATCGATTTTTTTAAATTACCCATCCTCAAACCCGATCTATTACTTGATATATTACCGAACCGGTTACTTGATATATTACCCAACCCGTTACTTGACATATTACCCGCCCTGTTACCTATATATACATGTCATTACCAGATAATATAGTTGTAAATTTGTATTGGACGTTAAGAGGTAAAATGTCTTATTCTTATATTTGGTCAAGAGATTCAACCATTTTCTATTATATCAACTTAACTCGTATACTTTATTTTTTATATTATAAAGTTCATAGGTGTTCACTCTTTCTATCATTGTATTCTCTCTTTCTCCTATTTGGGGTCATATTTGAGTTTCTAACTGTTTTGTAAATCATATAACAAAAATATTGTCATATGGATACCCATTTTTTCTAGAACGGCTATAAATATTGAAAGTGTAATATCCATAACACTTGAGTCGGATAACGTATATCCCAAAATTCAAAGATACTCAACTCATACCACAGGTATAATAAATGATAGAGGTAATCTTGTATGAAATTTCATTCAAAGAAAAATAGTTTGCAGGTTACATCCCATTAATTTATACATTACAAAGAGCATTCTTTGCAAACATATTTACTTCTACATTTTTCTCATTGGGATATAAACGATTTTACGGTTGATATAATATTATTTTAAATATATATTCAGTTTAATTGTGAAAATAATGAAGAAGTAATATTTAAAGAAAATCGTTTAGTCAAAGTATATATTTTCCACGATAGTAGCATTTTTTTTTTCTTTTGATAACAAATAAATGGAAAATAAATAAATGAAAATGACTTATTAAAAATACTGAAACCAACTCCAAACAAATTAAAATTAATAGATTTTATAAAAAAGAAGTAAATTGAAGAAACTAATGATCTAGTAAAATTCATCTAAATTTTTTTGTACTCTTCCATGCTCCTCTTTTCTATCTTCTTCTCTGAGATTCCATTTATACCTACAAATGTTCAAATCAAATAAATACATGATTTGAGGTATAAATCAACAAACATAGTATAACGAAATGGTAATTTTAACGATTAATTTAACAAATCTTATATTTGAATAAAAAAAACAATATACACTAACAATATTTTTTCCATTACTTTAGAACGAATAAAAAAAGATGAAATAACAACGATTAAAAACAAATAACAAACTACAGAATTTAAAAAGAGATGTCAAAAAGTTATGCTAAGTAAAAAATGAGAGTGTTTGTTTTCTATTTGCTTCAGTTGTGTTGGATGATTGTGAGGATGACACTCCATTTATAGTGGGGAAGGATGGTTTAATTAGGGTTAAAAGTAATTTAAAAATCTCTATAGTATATATAAATTAGTAAAAACAAAATAAAAAAAGTCAAAGATTTCAATGAATATCCCGTAATTATAGGCAATATTCGGTAAACTCAACTAATGAGGACTATATTTTCCTAAATTGTAAATTAAATATTTTTATGGAGGACTTCCTATAACCAGAAATGAATACCTTGTAATAAGTATTTTTTTTTTCTTCAAACTAGGTTTTAAACACGGGCTGTATGTTAATATTATCTGTTTTGTTTATTTTGATATTTAATAATATATTTTTATTGAACAGTATAGTAACATTTAATATTTTCAAATTTTTATTATTACTACTTTATTTGTCATTGTATTTGTTTTCCATTTTAAATCTTCTTTATTTTTTTTGGAATATATTTAGAAAATAAAAAATTGTATTACTTTTTAATTTTTAGTGTTTTCAAAATTTTTATAATAAGTTTGTTTTTTTGTTAATATCATAATAATTGAATTTTCTATGCGGTGGAGTTAGTTTTTTCCTTTTAATTCGATATGAGTTTATTGTTGTTACTCTTTCTTTTTTGTGCTATGAAGTAACAAATATAGTTGAAAGTAGTTTGTTTCGGGGCAACATTATTGGTACTCCCACTTTTAAAGATAGCTAATGTTTTGGTAGTCCTGCGAATTTTAGAGAGTTTAGATATTCAACCGTATATAGCGTCTCATAATTTGTTGATATTGTGTCACATTTTTCTATACGCTCTGAGCTGAGATATTCCTCTTATTTTCCTGGCAATTTTGATAACATGTTTGCATTAATCTCATCAATTGTTTCATTCCAGGGTGTTAGGATGTTGTCTCTGTAATGCTTGCATGTTTATTTTTTGTTAGTTCATTCTTTGCATTTGTAGCTTGAAATATTTTCTCTATATGATCTCCAGTTGATTGCATTAGGAATTTATAATCAACTACAACCATATGACCATTAGTTCCGTTATCATTTTTATTTTCCTTTGTGGGTGCATTTTCATCTCCAACATTTAGTAGCCATGCTGCAAAACTTGTTTTGGTTCTTAGAGTCTCATGTTATGTTTTAAAGTGAATAGATTGCAAGATTCCCACAAATATGATTCTTTGATTAATGCTAAAATTGTATCTGCTCTAGAACCCTGTGGAACAGCTGGTAGTATTTGTCGGAAGTCACCACCTAGTAGTAAAGTCTTGCCTCCGAAAGGCTTGTCCTTAGCTGCTTCATTTTTCATGGACATCAAATATATTAATGTTATGTCTAGCGCTTCGAATGTGTACCAATGTGTCATGGACGTCTTATCCCATATGATAAGATCGATTTTTCTGATTAGTTCAGCAAGCATTGTTCCAGGCCTTATATGGCACATTGAATCTTCATCGATATTTATCGGTATCTTAAAATGTGAATGTGTTGTCCTACCTGCAGGTAGAAGCAATGTTGTGATGCATGACGAAACTACTGGGAGCACTATTTTCTCTGCTGAGCGCATCTTAGAAATGATGGTTTTATAAATGTGTGTTTTTCTTGTTCTGCCAGGACCATATAGAAAGAATAGTTTTCCCATATCATTTTCTTCCGACTCCATAAATGCATCGCAAACTACTTTTTGTTGCACATTCTAACTCCTGAAATATTTTTTGTGTTTTTCTTGTTCCACTTTTACATTGTATTGTAATTCAAAAATCTCTCATTGAATTTGTCGGTTTCTCACTAACATCAGAACCTCAGTTAGCTTCACTAAACATTTCCCCACTCAAATCACCAACAGTGAAAGGAAAATCTCAACTTTGATTGTGTTGTTGTCTTCGTCGGCGAGAGATAGACGATTCATAGATTCGATTGAAAAAGAAGTGGATCGATATGAGAAATTGTAATGTGCAAATCGAATCAGTTCCAACAACAAAAGGAAAATCCGAGGTTCGATTTTGTTGTTGTCTTCGTCGGCGAGAGATAGGCAATTCACAGATTTGATTGAAGAAGAAATGGATCGATCTGAGAAGTGAGAAGTTTTAATGTCCAAGATTCGATTGAGCTTCGTGATGATTCTATCAGAGACATTTTGGTCAAAGGTGAATAATCAACACAACACAAGAAGAAAACTTTTTTGGGATAAATCTAATTTTGGGTATGGTTCGGTTTGATGGGTGATTAGGTTGGGTTGGATTTGTGATTTTAAAACACCAATCACTAAAATATGTGTTTAAATTTAAATTGTAAATTTTGGTTTTTAAACACACAAAAATATTCGTTTTTTAAAAATATATGTTTAAATTTAGATAATGATTCAAAATTCATAATGATTCACAATACGTTTTTAAACAATAAAAAATTTAAATTTAGATAATGATATATATTTAAAAAAATATTTAGATTTAAATTCATTTTAAAACAATAAGAAAGAAGAATATGAAATTAATATGGAACATGATGAGGCTTGATTTTGAAGATATTTGATATTAAAGTTTATATTGGATATTTAATTTAATATTTTATTCTATTTTTGAAAGCCGATTTGGAATCATATTTTTGGTCGTTTAAAATCATATGTGAACTACCATAAAAGTTTTGTTAGGAAACTATGATATAATTTCCTTATTTCTTCCTTATTTCTTAAACTTTGATTTCTTTTTTTTTAATTAATTTTCTTTTTTTTTAATTGGTGATGTGTAATAATATTACTGGTGGAAACCATATACAATTTCCTTATTTCCTAAATTCGAATTTTTTTTAAATTAATTTTCTATTTTATTTTAAAACGCTGATATAGAACAATATTACTGGTTGTTTTAAAGTCTTATGTGAACGACCTAACAACACTATACCTTTAAATTTTATTAATAATAGATTTTAGTTAGCTTCCGAAAATTTTTCGTAGCTTCCTAAAAAGATGCTAATTACATTAACAGAATTCGTAAAGTTTTAAATTCTGTTATTTTTTAGAAAAAAAAAATCTTTTTGGGAAAAAACAATCAATGCTGGATAAATTTCTCAGATATGAGTTTATGCATCAACGATTAGAAGGCAAAAAAATAAAATGTGGAAAAACAAAAAAATGTATTTTATTTTCGACGGCTAAGATTATAAGAAACTAAATTTAGTGAATGAGATTAAAAACGTGAAAGGATCTTCACGTCATATCCGGAAAAAGTCGGGTCAAATCGGGTCAGATCCGATCTGATTGGTTTTAAACGAATTTATTTGTTCAGATTATATTTTTTTAAATACAACTCTATCCCTAAAATCCTTCTTTAAAAATCTCAATGGCATTGGTAATATGTGTTATTTTAGTTATAAAGGTAGGGATAATTTTATAATTTTACTTCATTTTTAATAATATTCAGATTTATTAAATTTAATTTAATAATAAACATGACCAAAAAATGATAAAAAAAATTGTATTGTTATTATTCTATAACTTGACTACAATTTGTTTCCCATATTAGAAGAAAATAATCAAAGAACGGAACTATCTTTGATAAAAAGTAGATGAGTGCATGTTAATATTTTTAACAAACTTACATCTAATTTATATTTTTCTCTTAGTAATGTAGAATGTTGAAAATTTGACCATCATTAATATCTATTTCATATTTGATTCATGCATTTTTCATATCTTTGATTTCATTTGTAATTTTAATTGCTACAGAAATACTAACTCATTTGATACTTATAACGTGAATGGATAAGAGATTCTTTAACTGTAGAGGTTAAAAAAAATTGATATTCGATTGATGTTAGATAGTTTTGAAAAACTGAAATTCTAATAAACTTGATTTCTTCTCTTAAACATCATTTTTTTTTTTGATAAAAGGGCATTCAAAGATGATTAAAAAATCGTTGACATGTATATCATAGTAAACGTCATTGACATGATTTCTTTCTCTTAAACATCGTTGACATGTATATCATAGTAAACGTTACGAGGGATTATGTTAAGTTTCGTGAAACGAAAGATCTATTTATACTAAATTGTGTTTTTTTCATCGTAGAGTTACCAAAAGTTAGACTTTGAATTACTCCTACTTACATTCATTTTATGGATGATACTTTGTCTCCTCTAAAAATAAACCCATGGACAAAAAAAAAAGTTTAAAAGCAGTACTAGAATATTTAAACTATTTAAACTGGGGGAGATGAGTTTATTTAGCACTAATAAATCAAGAAATAACTAGAATAACACTTGTGTAGAGAGTATTAGAAGCTGTAAATTTGAGATTAAAATACCATCAATCTCCTTTAGTAGGAAAAAAGATATTACATAAATATCATTAAATTTTTTTTTCCACATCAGCAATATTTTGGCTTATTTACAAAAAATCCCCATAATAAATCCGCATATGTTTCAAATAAATATGCTTATCTTTGTTGCGGATTTTTTTGTTTCGCATATTTTTTTCTTGTTTCCAGATTTATTTTCCCTTTTTTTTTTATGTGTTGTAGATCTTTTTCCATTATTGTAGATATTTTAAAATCCGCAACAAGTGAAATTGTATTTTCAAACTTACTAAAATAGCACTGTATTGTATTTTCTTCAATGTTTAAGATTTATTTTAACTTTGATGATGTGTCTTGCGGAGTTCCAGATTTATTTGCTATATTTTGCAGATTTTTTTTTTCAATGCGGATATATTTCCAAGTTCTTGAAAAAAATTCGCAGATTTTTTTGGTCACGTGTCTCCGATTTATTTATCATGTTGCGGTTATTTTTTAAATCTGCAACACTGGAAAATGAGTTTTTAATTTTACTAAAATAGCATTATAGTGTTACAGATTTTTTAATAATGCTGCAGATATTTCTCCTACTGTTACAGATTTAAATCTAATTTTCTCTTTGTTGAAGATTTTCCAACTTTTTTATAATGTTGCAGATTTATTTTTTTGTTTTTAATAATTATGGAAAGACCCTAAACAATGGATAATTTGCAAAAAATTGAAAAATATATACATTTATTTTTGAACGTGATTTGTGGAGTTGGTTTTGGAAAGAAAATATTTTTTTGAAATTCAAAATTTAAAAGGATATTAATAGATTCAAAAATAAAAATAAATTTTTAAGGAATCCATAAAAATTAATTGGAACGAAAATTAGAAAGGAAAAAGAAACAAAAGTGGAATATTTTATAAATGATTATATTATATTTTTGAAAAAGATTATTTATGGATGTAAAAAGAAAAATAATTATAATTAATTTATAAATAATAATAAAGGATTAGACATTCTAATTACTTTAGAGGATAAATTAATCTTTTACACTTAAGATTAGTGCTAATCTAATAAATTTTATGAGATAATACTAATCTAGTCGTTTTAATAAAGATTTGTGCTAGTTGACGCTAATCTTACTTAGTATAAATGTAAAAGTAGCTTCGCAAAACAAAACAAAAGAAGAGAAAAATGTTCATAGATATATTTATCTTTAACTAAAGTATAAATAATTTGTTAATGTGATTTTCTTTTTCTCTTTAAAAACGAACTCAATCGTATGATTTGTGTGCATATGCCAATGCATAACTCCCAATTTGGTGTTTTTTGTACATAACAATATTGTTACAGTTTCAATTTCAATCACAATTAAACATGTGTTACACTCACTAATATTTTTTATCCGAGCAAATTTCTAGAATATTTGTTAGTGCACACACTCTTTTTACATGTTAAACAACTGTGTTTTCTTTTTGGTAGAGTTTGCTATCTGATTTGTGAAGAAACAATAGGAAAATGATAACAGAAATGGAGATTGGAAATTGATGTAAAACATGATGAACAAAGGAAAATAGAATTGTATTGATTCACAGAAAACGAATAGAAGATAGTTATTGTTGGGGTGGATCCGGCTATCACAAATTCAAGTCCGGTCCATCACAAATACAAACTCTTCCCACTTAGACTCTATAAATACCTTTCTTCTAGCATCAAAGGGAGGAAGATATATTTTTTCATTCTCACAGGCTCCCTATTTTTGGACCGGCTCTCAGCTCTTCTGAGCTCGTTGGTCACCTCGTCGGTCGCCTCGTCAACTCGTCTCATCGATTCACCTCGTCGGCCGCCTCGTCGGTCGCCTTGTCAGCTCGCCTCGTCCATTCACCTCGTTGGTTGCCTCATCAGCTCGCCTCGTCCATTCACCTCGTTGGTTGCCTCGTCAGCTCGCCTCGTCGATTCACCTCATCGGTCGCCTCATCGATTCGCCTCGTCGTTCGTCTCGTCAATTCGCCTCATCAATTAGCCTCGTCCGCTCGCCTCGTCGATTCACCTCATCGGTCTCCTCGTCGTTCGCCTCGTCAGCTCGCCTCGTCGGCCCTCCCTAGCTACGACTCTGCTCACCCGTCTAACTACAACCCTGCTTGCCAGTCCTCGCGATCTTGCCCGTCTAACTACAACCCTATAGCCTCTTTTGAGTTGTCTCGACACGAGTTCTCTGGCTCTCTCCTACACCCCAAAGGTAAAATGAACTACAAATGGCTTGATCCCCTCGCGGGGTACGTAGGCAACCTCCCGAGGCACAACCACTTCTCCCTTCTTTTCTTTGATGTCCACTCATTTGCATTTCCGAACTGATCTATTTAACGAGTATTCCGACCCTTAAATCTAGTTCATAAATAAATTCACGTCTCACTAAATATTCTTACATCCCGTTATTCATTTCTCAACTCGCTACGAACCAAAACTTAATTCTAAACAACTTGTGTGCGACCCGGTTCGCACAGCTGGCGCCGTTTGAGGGGAAGTTAGGAATATCTCTGAACGCACAGATCACCTCGGAAGATGGTTGGGCCTCGTAATGGGAATAAACTTGATCACCTTGTAGATTTCTACAACGAGCTCCCGGAGCTCGCAGCTCCCCAGCTTTTGAACTATCCTGGTGAGCTTATCTCCAACTATCCTTATAAATAAAATCAAACGTATTCTCCGGAAAAATTACGAGTGCAACACTCTATTTCGGTATAAGCCGAGGTGACCTCGCATCCACGAAAACTAAGCCTTTTCCCTGGAAAAGCATTAGCGCAACGCTTTTACACGGTGTGAGTTGGGGCAAACCCTCGCATCCATAAAATCCTACCCTTCGGAGAGGATTTAAGCCTGCTCCGTCCCGCAAACCTTGTCTCCAAGATGCAGTACGCTGATCACCTACGACCCGTTCCTTCGTGAACACCACAAGCCGGGGCCAGTCCCGCAAACTTACACCTTTAAGCCGGGTCCATCCCACAAGGTATGCATCAAGACATCAGTCAGCCCATGTTTCGCAACCCTGCGTTAGACGAGACCATGCTTCGCAGTCTTAAGCCGGGTCAATCCCGCAAAAATACGCGTCTACCTTTAACTCTTGGACTTCTGGTGTGATCTGGGTTCCTTCGCTTGAGCTATAGCTCCATTATTATCACACAACAACGCCACAGGCTCAGAACTGCTAGGAATCACACCAAGTTTAGTGATGAACTTCCTAATCCAAACAACTTCCTTTGCCGCTTCTGAAGCAGCAATGTACTCAGCTTCTGTCGTGGAATCTGCTACAGTGCTCTGCTTGGAACACTTCCAACTAACTGCACCACTATTCAGACAGAAGACATAACCAGATTGAGATCGGAAATCGTCTTTATCCGTCTGGAAACTAGCGTCAGTGTATCCACTCACCACAAGCTCATGACTTCCTCTGTAAACCAAGAACTTATCCTTCGTATTCCTCAAATACTTCAGGATTGTCTTGACGGCAGTCCAGTGACTCTCACCCGGATCGGATTGGTATCGACTCGTCATGCTCAAAGCACAAGCGATGTCCGGTCGTGTACATAACATGACATACATGATAGATCCTATCGTAGAGGCATAGGGAATCCTACTCATGCGCTCTCGCTCAGCAGGTGTCGAAGGACACTGCTTCTTGCTAAGAGTAATGGCATGTGACATTGGAAGCCAGCCCTTCTTGGAATCATGCATATTGAACCTGTGTAAGATCTTATCAATGTAAGTATCCTGACACAGTCCAATTAGCCTATTCGATCTATCTCTATAGATCCTTATTCCAAGAATGTACGCGGCTTCTCCCATATCCTTCATCGAGAAACAACTTCCAAGCCAAGTCTTAACAGACTGAAGCAACGGAATATCATTTCCGAGAAGCAATATGTCATCTACATACAATACTAGAAAAGTAACTGCGCTCCCACTAGTCTTCTTGTAAATGCACTGTTTCTCTTCCTTCCTGATGAAACCAAATTCTTTAATAGCTTCATCAAAACGAAGATTCCAACTCCGAGATGTTTGCTTCATTCCATAAATGGATCGATGAAACTTGCATACTTTCCTAGGGTTATTAGGATCTACGAAACCCTCAGGTTGTGTCATATACACATCTCCTTCCAGAATCCCATTCAGGAATACAGTTTTCACATCATCTGCCAAATCTCATAATCATAATAAGCAGCAGTCCCCAGAGCCGTTGCGTGAAATTAGAGGGCCGCAAGCTAGAAAAAAAAAGGGTCGGTCTCCACAAAATCGTAATTGAAAAGTAACTTAACCAAGCAAAAGATGTCTTTAACAATATCTCATTTTCATTCTCATTCTCTTTCTCTTTCTCAATCTCATCTTCATTCTCATTCTCATTCTCATTCCAACTTCATCAATCTTAGGAGTTATTTTTACAAACTGCAATATCGAACTAGCCATTCTTTTTTTCTTTGCTTCTTGATCTTTCTTTTTTCTTATCTTTATGCCCCGTCGGAAACTATTTTTATCCGTTTTGAACTCATCTTACTGCACCTAAATCATATTAATCATATCACAATTTCAATTAAATGCATAACAATGAATAAACAAACAATAAAACTAGCTAAACATGATTAGTTCATCGTTTACAATGCTAAGAAACAAACAGGTTCAACGAAATTTGAAAAGCTTCTAAATTTGCCAAGTGACTTGCATACCTGCTGACAGAACAAGAGTCGATGTTTCCTGTTCTATTGCTCGATTCTTTGGTCTTTGCAAGAATCAAAATAATCGATTACCAACATGAAAAGAAATGTAAAGGAAAATTTTTAACAGAGCCGATCGATTAGTGAAAACTAAAAGAAAATCTAAGGAATGAAAAAGTTATTAACTCATGATCAGAGAAGAAGATGCAGAAACAAAGCGATGGCGCCGGCCGATTTCGAAGAAAAAGTTGGAGAAGCTGACGATGATCGAAGGAGAAGATGTAGAAACAGAGTTACAGAGCCGTCACGTCTGTTTTTGTCTATTACGTTTTTTTTCATTCTAATTATCTAATCAAAACTCAGAAGATACAAAGACAGAGTGATAACGCCGGCCGATTTGGAAGAAAAAATTGCAGAGCCGTCGCGTTTTGCCGATGATCGAAGGTCGAAGGAGAAGAAACATAATTGTCGTGTTTTGTCTATTCGGTTTTTTTTTACTCTTGTTTTTTCAATTATCTAACCCTCTCTTTCTAATCGAAGGTTTTAAGTATTCTCACAAAGAACAAAAAAAAATCTCGCAAAAAAGAAATACTCACAACTGAGTTTCGAACCCGGGACATATAACGAGACAGAGGGTGCAAAATGGTCTATCATACCACTAGGCTACGGAAACGCTTTAGTATTTGAAGGCCGAAAATTTTATTAACTTCTCTGAGGGTCGCAGCTACAGCTTCTTCTGCTTCTGCCACACGACGGCCCTGGCAGTCCCTCGGAGAATCCGAATGGACTTAAGCATAGCGACTGGGGAATAGGTTTCGTCATAGTCAACACCATGCACTTGTTTGAAACCTTTTGCCACCAATCTAGCTTTGTACATCTGTACATTACCATCCACGTCAATCTTCTTCTTGAAGACCCATTTGCACTCAATGGCTTTTGCACCATCGAGCAAATCTTCCAAAGACCAAAATTTGTTGATTGACATGGACTCCATTTCGGATTCACTGGCCTTAAGCCATTTTTCGGAGTCAGGGCCCAACATTACTTCTTCGAAATTCGCAGGTTCGTCACTATCAACGATCAGAAGATCATGACAGTTAGTCACGAGAAATCCATATCTCTTGACTTCATTACGAGTCCTTCCGGACCTGCGAACTTCAGGCACCACAGGTGTTGATTCACAACTTCTTGTGAATCCAACGGCTGCTCTACCTCATCAGGTTGAACAACATCCTGTGATTCTCGAGTTTCTTCGAGTTGTACTTTACTCCCACTGTTCTTTTTGGAAAGAAATTCTCTCTCAAGAAAGACACAGTTCCGAGCAACAAATACCTTGTTCTCGGATTGGTTGTAAAAGTAATATGCCTTGGTTCCCTTAGGATAACCAACTAAGTAGCACTTATCAGATTTGGGCGCAAGCTTATCAGATATCAATCGCTTGACATAAGTTTCGCAACCCCAGATTTTAAGAAAAGACAGACTTGGAACCTTTCTAGTCCACATCTCATATGGAGTCTTTTCAACTGATTTTGTTGGAACTCTGTTTAGTTTAAACGCAGACGTTTCAAGAGCGTATCCCTAGAAGAATAACGGTAGATCCACATGACTCATCATCGATCGAACCATATCCAATAAGGTCTGATTCCTCCTCTCAAACACACCGTTCCACTGTGGTGTTCCAGAAGGAGTGAGTTGTGAAAGGATTCCACAATCTCTAAGATGATCATCGAACTCTTGGCTCAAGTACTCACCTCCACGATCAGATCGTAGAGCTTTGATACTTTTTCCAAGTTGGTTATGTACTTCATTCTGGAACTCCTTGAACCTTTCGAATGATTCCGACTTATGTATCATGAGATAGACATAACCATATCTACTTAAATCATCAGTAAATGTGATGAAGTACCTAAAGTTTCCTCTTGCACTAATGCTCATTGGGCCACACACATCTGTATGTATAAGGCCCAACAAGTCACTGGCCCTTTCATTAAACTTGTTGAAAGGGGCCTTTGTCATTTTGCCCAATAAGCAGGATTCACACTTCTCAAATGATTCATAATCAAATGAGTCTAAAAGCCCATTAAGATGGAGCTTTTGAATCATTTTCTCATTGATGTGGCCTAAACGACAGTGCCAGAGAAAAGTTGGGTTTGAGTCATTTGATTTAAACTGTTTGTTATTTATGTTATAAACATGCATTGATTGGTTGAGAATATAAAGTCCATTCTCTAATGGGGCGCTACCATAAAATATATTATCTCGAATAAAAGAGCAACATTTGTTCTTAATCGAAAAATCAAAACCATTCATGTCCAAAACAGAAATAGAAATGATATTCCTGCTTATCGCATGTACATAGTAGCAATTCTCCAACTCTAAAATCATGCCTGATGGCAGAGACAAATGATAAGTTCATACGGCTAATGCAGCAACTCGTGCTTCATTCCCAACACGTAGGTCCACTTGTCCCTTCTTCAGCGTTCTACTGCTGCGTAGGCCCTGCATATTAGTACAAATATGAGCACCACAACCGGTATCCAATACCCAAGAATTAGAACCTGATGAAGTAACATTTACTTCTATAACATAAATACCTTTAGATGCCGTCTCGTACGACTTCCTCAGGTTCTTCAAACCTTCCAGGTATTCCTTGCAGTTTCTCCTCCAATGCCCAAGCTTCTTGCAGTAAAGGCAAATATCAGTATCAACTGGGCTACGCTTGGGCTTAGAAGATGACTCAGGCTTGTCCCGGTTTTCAACCTGGACAGCCTTGCTCTTTCCTTTGCCCTTAGTAGGTTTCTTAAACCCTTTACCCTTTGTACCATAAGCACATCAAGAGCAGCCTTCTTGATATTGGGCTCTGCCGTATTTAGCATGCCATGCAGCTCAGTCAGAGACTTCGTCATGTTGTTCATATTATAGTTTAGAACAAACTGATCGAAACTAGTCGGCAGAGATTGCAGGATGATGTCCGTAGCCAACTCTTGGCCAAGGAGAAAGTCCAGTTTTGCCAGGTTATCGATATAACCCATCATCTTGATGACATGGGGGCTCACTGGACTGTCCTTTGATAGCTTGCACTCAATGAGAGATTTAACCACATGGTATCTCTTAGTGCGAGGTTGCTCCTGAAACATAGATTTCAGGGTTGCGATTATCTCGATCGGTGACCCCGCGTTCTCAAACTGTTTTTGCAGTTCTGAGTTCATCGTGGCCAGCATCAGACAAATCACATTTGTCACATCATCCGAATGCTTTTCCCACTTGTCCTTATCAACAATGGGAGCATTGGACCTTGGCTTTTCAGGAAGAGGTTTCTCAAGAACATATTCTTTCTTCTCATTTCTGAGAACGATTCTTATGTTCCGATACCATTCCAAGAAGTTGGATCCTTTCAACTTTTCCTTCTCAAAGACGGATCTCAACGTGAATGAGTTTGAGTTGTTGTTGTTAGACATAGCTGAATCAAGAAAAGAGAAAGTTTAATTAGTTTTGATGTTCAAGGAATTAGAAATCTTAACATTTAAGACTGCTCGCATTATATTCAAATTAATTTTCCTCAGGTTGAATATAATGATCCAAGATCCATATTTCACTGAGATTTGAGTGAGTTTTGACTCATCGCCCAAACTTCAGTTATTTAGGTGAGCAAACATTTTGCTGATCATATCCAATATGACTCTTGTTCTTGGATTAATATCCTATATTAAATCCAAATCTTATGTCTATGGGTCCAAAACCATTTTGATAGCCCATTCAAGCAAACCAATATTCGAGTCATGTGGTAACGATTACCACCTGCCTTACTCGTGTAATTGTGAATGCCTTGCTTTGGTAAGCCCATCACACAACAAAACAAGACCCGGCAGCTGACAAGATATGGGAAGACATCAGAGATGCTTGATATTTTGTTTGAGGAAAAGAACATTGATCTTAAACATATCACATATATGTCTAAGAAAGATTAGATTTAATTCAAAAATGTTTTAATCTAATTAAAGTTGATTTAAATCTAGAATGCAAGATCTGCTTTTGTGTCGGTCGACACAGACATCCAATGTCGGTCGGCAGACACAACTTGTTCAGTATTGCGAGACACCTGTCGGTCGACACTGACACCTAGTGTCGGTCGACAGACTTAAAACCGGTTCAATCGCGGTTAAATCATTTAACCCGATTAAACCAATCTACTTCGATTCAATCCAATTGAATCGGTGTCGGTTTATGTTTGTGTCGTCCAATACGTATTTGTATCGGTTGACACGAGCTAACCGGATTGAAATCGTGATGAAAGCAACCAAACCATGGTTAGACCGATCACCAATCCGGTTCAATCCAATTGAACCGATTGAGATCGACGCGTGTCGACCGAAACGAACATTGTGTCGATCGGCAGAGGCGATTTGTGGGAACATCGATCATTGGATCGACACTTAAAGTTTTCATTCTGCTTTTAGGCTTGTGTCGATCGACACACGCTTTGTGTCGGTCGACATAACCATGCAGAAGACCTAATTTTAAAAAATTTCGAAAAACGCCGTTTCGCGAATTTACAGGCTATGTCGATCGACACACGTTTTTTGTCGGTCGACACACCTTTCGCAGAAACCCTAATTTTTGAGTTTTTCAAAAGGATTTTCAACCAAAAGATCTAACATGCATCTACTATAAAACTTGTGAATCAAATTCGAATTCAAGTCATTTAAATAGCATGTTACAGATTCAATTACAACATATGGCTCTGATACCACTGAAGGAATTTAGGTGTAGATTATAAAACCTTTTCATTAACCTAGTGATTCCTTTTAGCCCTTAGATAATGTTGATTGAATCTATGTTATCAAATCACGGATATACCTGGAGTTTCTTGGCAGCGAAATGAAAAGGATATCTAGATCAGGAGCGCCTCAGATGCTGCACATCTATAGCAAATCCACACGCACACAAAGCAGGATCAGGGATGCTAGTGCCTCTGGGAAGAGAGGAGTTTCTTTGGACGGCTAGGTTAAAAAAAACTTATTATAAAATTTCTTGACATAATGCCTTTATATAGACGCATGGTCGAAATTCCTTAACCGTCTGGATTAACCAGTTTAAATTAAGTCATTAATTAAAACCCGATATCATTAATCCGGAGCTGTGTCGATCGACACAGGCATGTGTGTCGATCGACACACTCTTCAAACCTCCATATCATATAGCTAACACATGCATTGAGAATGGATTTGATTGTTCATGACCTTCCAAGCAAAACTCTCGTTTGCACAAGGACAAGATCACCTGCTAAAAAAAATGCTTCGGACTTGATGTAAAATAGGTGTATGATGCAACAAACCCTAAAATTCTATATTCTAAGTGATCAAATCAAAATATTGTATGAATTAATGTTAAAGCAGAGTGTAGTCACGAATTCAGCAACAATTCGTACACCTAATGACCCATAAAACCTTTGACAACCTAAATCTAACTAGAGAACTACTCACACATAGTAAACAAACCAATCATAATCATTAATATCAAGAGTTTGCAATATGAAAGTAATATCAAAAGAGATCAGAGTAAAACGTGGCTC
Source organism: Euclidium syriacum (assembly GCA_900116095.1). NCBI lineage: Eukaryota > Viridiplantae > Streptophyta > Magnoliopsida > Brassicales > Brassicaceae > Euclidium > Euclidium syriacum. The sequence continues at coordinate 3,670,015 of FPAK01000004.1, forward strand.
TTTCTTGTAAAACCAAGAGATAGAGAAAACCTTCACACAAGGGTGCTTCCTGAAAACAAGATCTAAATAACTTTTTGGTGATTTTTGGTAAAGAGATGCTTGAATTCTTCAAAAGCTTGATGGAAGTCGTCTCTCTCTTTCTCCTCTGCTTAAAGTTGATTATAAAGCTCCTCTAGGTCATGCATGAGTCGGCAAAGAAGTTCTAGAAGTTAGGGTTTCGAAAAAGAGGCCCAAGAAGAATTTCCTTTTTACTAAAGCGACCTCTGAGTCAGTCGACTCTTCCTTCTAGTCGGTCGACTCGGGATTCGGATTAAAATTCTTCATTTTAGCTCCAAATCTTCTAAATTCTTGCAAAACACCTCAGCATGTGAAATCTTCCATTTAACCTGTATAAAATGCAGAAAAGGCTCCAAAACAACGTAAAATATCATCATGAAAACCGGTAAAAATAACAGTACATCAAATTCCCCCAGACTTAGCTTTTGCTCGCCCTCGAGCAAATAAAGAGCTAGTTAGTAGTCAAAACAAATCCGGTTTACCATGATCAAGCTATCAACCTTCAGTAACAAATTCTTTCATTGTGACATCTCCAACAGCTGACCAATATGCAGACCAAGTTGTATTCTCCAATGAAAAACTTATTAAGAACAAATTAGAGTTATCCCAACCACATTGAAGACCATATTTCAGATACCGTCAAAGCAACTCATTTTACTGTCATCATATAGCCGGAAATGCTTATCAATCATCATCTAAATTAGCACAAGATGGTCTTTTCGCTCTCCCCCAGATTTATCCTTTTTAATCATTCAATTTATAGCTCAAAATTTCTCAAAGTTTAGGCGAATAATGGCATCGTAAGAAATTTTCCTAGCCTCGCTGTCAACCGAGTTCTCAAAGGTTCAAATGCATCATGGTATCGTCGGAAATTTCCCTAACCGCATAAATCATGAGCTTCTAGTGATGAATAATTGGTGTCTTAAGGAATTTCCCTCTACCTCATTACTAGTTTTTTTTACAATATACATACTTTTCTTTTCCTCAAATTATCTTTAGAGAGAGCTGAAGATCGAAAATCATGCTTGTGAACGAATATTTAGCAAGACATAATGGCTAATGTGACAAACGAAATGATACATACTTGTTGATATTGGTTTCAACTTCTAATTATTTGTAATTAGAGGGGTTCATTTTTAGGTAAGTACTTTTATTAAAGGTGTTTACAATGCTTGTTAACTCGGAATGCCGAGATTAACTTTATCAAAGAGAAGTAAAACCTAAGTTATCTAGTTCTTCTCCTCCGGATTCTGAATGAATCTTATTAGTGAGGGGGGTATGTATTTATATATCCTTAATAGTCGGTCTAATAAGCCCATGGGCTAACCTCGGAAAAATGGAATATTTCCATTTTTCCAAGACTAGGGAATCTGTGATAAGATTCGATCTTATACTGTCTGAGCTTAGACTTCGGCTTAGGACAAAGTTCATTTATACCCCCGCTTTGGACACTAAATCTGATCAATCTTCTCCGAGGTATCCCTCGGTCATCTGGGCCGAGGGTCGGAATTCCTGTTGTCGGGACTTATAACCTAATAGATTATCAGGGAAGAGCTAGGCAAGGACCAAACTCCAATTATTGCCAAACTATTGATTAGGGGTAGAACCCCACCATCAACAGTAAGTCCCCCCTAGTTCGTCCGAGGATGTCCTCGGACAGCGTTGGCGAAGTTTCTCCTTAAATGGTTTGTCGATCAGTGAAGTTCGGGATCAGCTGATATTCGTCTTCAATCACTTCCAAATTTCCGCACTTTAAATTTGGCGGGAAAATACTGGAAAATGAAACGCCTATCTTCTCAGTTTCCTCAAAACCTTTCACCTCCCAAACGACGTGTCGCCTCGAAAATTGATGAAAATAAATGAAGAGGAATAGACTCCTTTTCTTTCCTCACGAACCAACTAACCAGATCCTTTCACAGTTATCAATAAAATCTACTTTTCAGTTCATCCTATATAACGAGTGATTATTGATTAAATTTCTTCCATAATCGACTCTTCGCTCTCCGAGGTAACCTTCAATCTTTCTTCTTTAATTAACATTTCTTTTTCAACTCAATGTCCGGAAGAAACGAACTCGAAGTTTCGATTTCTGGGAGTACTTTCCCTTGGCCAAGTATCCCGGATGTCGGACCCTCTCTTTTCCCTAGATCTGAGATCGGATCAATAAAAAGGAAGGCCCTAAACCCTGAAGGAATCGACATTCAGGTTCCGACGTCCGATCTGAGACCTTGGACTCCATCGCCGGGCTACGTTTGTCTCTATGAAAGTTTCTTCGCCGAGGCAAATCATTGGTTTCCAATTCCTCAATTAATGATAAGCTATTACGTCATTGTACTTGGAATGAGGAACGGCAATGTCACAACTAACACCGAATTCCGTAAAAATCATCACCAGACTTCTAGTACTTGCAGCTCGGTGCAATATTCGGTTAAATTCTTGGAAACTAGAAGAACTGACGAACATTTCCGGTGCTAAGAAGCCAGAAGGAACCTTCAAACTAAATATCAAACCTAAGAAGAAAATCCTCACTGGATTTCGTACAAGTGCCAAGCTATGGTTCCGAAGTTACTTCTACGTTCGAATCAACGAAGCTTCAGTTTACAAATCTGATGCCAAAATCAATCGGAATTGGAGAAATATAATTGGTAGAAACTAGGTCCCCTCTCTCCTCCTTGTTCCAATACTAATTCTTCTCTATTTCCCTTTCAGTTAAACCAAGCTGCTTCCGAACCGTTCCACCGAACTTCTCCGAAGAGTTTGAAAAGCTTAAAGCGGAAGGAGAACTTTAGTGGAGTGACATACTTCCTGCTTCATTCTTCAGAGTTCGCTCCTGGGCCGTTATGTTTTCTCCGAACTTCGTAATTTTTCTGAAACCCTTCTTGCCTTAAGATCGAATTTTGTAGGACGAGAAGACGGGGAGGGAACCGAATATTCTCTTAAAATGAAAAAGATCAAACCCCGAAGGAGCTTCCGACAGTGATCAGAATCTTCCGAGAAAGAAAGAAGACTCCGAGGTCGCCAGGAAAATGAACGCGGAAACTTCGAAGAAGCATAATGCCGAAAACAGGAAGCTTATATTGCCTGTAAAAGATCACCATGCTTTTAAATTCGAATTTGATGGTACGAAACTTCTTTTCTAAAATAAGGAGAAAAGTTTCGATCTTCTACGAAAGGCAAGTGGTTACGATAATCGTCTGCCCGAAGTTTGCTGCGAATCAGATACTCTGGAAGCTCTTTCTTACTCACTTTTCAAGGTATAAATAAAAAACAGACTCCTCTTTCACCTAGAACTTCTACTAATATTTTCTATTCCAGTCGGTGGGTTTTGTTGGCCAAGCATTCTTTCGGTATGAGAAGAGGCTCCCACAATCTGAATCGAAGATCGACTCTCTTCAAGCCGAGAATGCAGACTTGGAAAAGAGGTCCCTCGACGTTGAGAAAGCTTTGTCTGAAGCGCTCAATGAAGTTGCGAATAAGGATAAACGCTTGGGAAAAATGAAGGCACACTTTGATGAAGGAGAGTCGAGGATTTATGATATTATTGCAGAAAACTCCCGGCTGATCACTGAACTGGCTGAAGTGAAACGTCATGTGATTGATATCTCGGAGGAGCGAGATATCAACAAGGCTATTCTGGACTACAAGTGTGCCGAGAACTACAAAGAGGGGCAACGCGCGGCCTTCAGTATCTGTCGAGAGAAGTTAATTCAACTTCACAAATCCCTCGATGAATACTCCGAAGCTTATTCTGAGGCTTTTAGCAAAGCTAACGAATATGGGCAAGCCGCAGCTGTTTCTATGAATCTTCGTCTTCTTCTTGACAAGGGACTCCCAATTCCGGAGGAGGATGAAGTTATGGCCGATAAGGAACGCGACCATCTTGCCGAAGTTGCGAATTCTCTCATAATTCCAGAGTTTCGAAATGAGGATTTTAATATTTAGATTAGTACTCCTTATATTAAAAACCTGGACTCAATGTACTTCCTCAGATTGTTAATAAAAGTTCTTTTCTCGTATAACTGGATTGTTCTTTCTTTCTTCATCCCAAATATGATATCTCGGATGTTAAATGAAAGTTTCGTTTATCGTATTACTTGATTGTCCCTTCAATCTCCATCCCAAATATGACATCTTAGATATTAAATGAAAATTTTTTTTCTCGTATTATTTAGATTTGTTTACTCGAAGTTTCTCAATTTGATATTTCGAAACCCGGAAATAGCAAAAGGAAATAATGCGCACTTTCCTTATTCCTTTGCTTTAAAGTTTTACAATAAGTACTACTTTATCAGACTTACTGTCGAACTTCTGCATTCGGTAAAGAATGTGTTTAGAGGTTTATTTTGATTTCGTACCTTTTAATCTCTCGGCCTTATTTTATCGGGTTCCGAGATTCTTTCAGGTAATTTATTTTAGTCGAGAACATGATCAAGATCTCGACTTTTTGTGAACCTTGGCATAGTTAAGTTCTGAACTGCAAAACTAAACCAAAGTTCATGGTATTGTAGCTGAACCTTGTGAAAGGTTGCCTACGTACCCTCGGAGGGGATCAAGCCACTCGTCGTTCTTTTTTCTTTTTTTTTTTTTTTTTTTTTTTGTCCTCGAGGAAAAGATTAATCTCTTCCCTTCCGACCTTTCTTGGTTTTTCTCTCTAAGTATTGTTCTCTTTAAAAATGCCCCGCCAGGATTTCAGCAGATGTCGGCTTCTTTTTGTTGACCGCGGTAAGCATTAAAGGTTGATTCGGAGGTTCTTCGTTCGTTCGTAATTTATTGTCTGTTACAAAGCATCTCCAAGCCATCTTTTTGTCGCCTCGAACCGTAAAATATCCTTTTGGAGTTGGAAACTTCAGGCACTTGTGGTAGGTAGATGGGACAGCTTCCATAGAGTATAACCATGGTGTTCTGACGATCGTGTTATAGATGGTGGCTTTTTCTACTACTTCAAACTTCACGATTTTAGTCACTCCTCCGGCTGATACTGGAAGTTTAATAGTTCTGATGGTTGACATTGTATCTCCTCCAAAGGCGGTCAGGTGTTTAACCCGAGCTTTTATCTTATGATCTTTTACCTTCATTTTCTGCAATGAGTCTAGAGATATGACGTCTACCGAGCTTCCAGTGTCGACGAGAATCCTTTGAACGTCGCAATCGCCTATCTGAAGTTCGATTACAAGTGGGTCGTTGTGGGGAGCGTCAATTCCCTTTAGATATTCGGTGGTAAATGTCAACTCTTTTTGCAAAGTAGAACTTCGTGGAACCTGATCCACAGACAACCTAAAGATGCTTTGCTGAATTGATCGAACAGAGTCCTCACAGTTTGTGAGCCCTCCCATTATCATGTTAGTTCTTTTCCTTTGGTTTGGGGGGGGGGTGAAGGTAGGACTTCTCCTTCTTCCGTATCTTCGAGGGGAAGCTGATTTTCCTCGTCTTCTCGTGTCTTACGTTTCTCCTTTTCTCGATCTTGTTCAAATCGGATAGCCATCAGGTGGTTCTTTAGATTTCAACAGTCTTCGATTTTGTGTCCCGGTCTTTTGTGGTACTCGCACCAAGGAGCGGTTGGATCTTCGGGATCTCGGATGTAGGTGTATTTCGACTTATCTTTCCGAGATATGTTTTTTTGCGAGTCTGTTACGGAAAAGGTTGTTTCCGACCTTGATTTATCTCTTCGAGGGATATCCCTTTCTACTCGCCGCCCTTCTCCTTTTTCCTCTGGTTTCACCTATTTGTTCACCTTTGTGGATCCGTGTACTTTGGCAAGTTCGGCTCGATTTTCTTCGATCCTTATGTGAGTATTTGCTCGATGAAAAGCGTCGTTCATAGACTGAGGACGATGAGCTGATAGTTCGTCCCAAAACTTTGATTGATACCAGGTTTCCGCGCTAAGCACTCCGATTGCTAAATCTTTGTCAATCCTTAGCCACGAATAAATTGCCTTAAATCTTTTAATGAAATCTTGGATTGGCTCTTTCGGTCCTTGTTTTACTGCGTATAGGTCCGATGCGGTGGCCTGTTGCTCTAAGTGGAGCATGTACTGTTTGAAGAAGGCTTCTCGGACTTCTGCAAAACAACTGATTGAATCGGGGGGTAGTCTGGTGAACCAAGCTTGGGCATCACCTCTTAAGCTCTCTAAGAAGAGTTGGCATCTTCCCTTGTCCTCTTCGTTTCTTTGAAACTCGGCTCGGCCAAATTTTACTAGAAAGGCTCTCATGTAGACTGCGGGATCTGTGGTTCCGTCATAGGTTGGGAGTCTGAGCTTGTCGTTGAGTTAGACTCGTGCCCGCGTGATATTTTGAGTGAATGGGCTCCTCTCTGTTTCCGCTAGTAATTGATCGACTTCGGGGGCGATGCTAGTTGTCTTATGGACTAGCGATCACATCTCTTCCAATTCTCTTTTTAAGATTGCGATTGATTGGTCGGTGCTCAGGTTCTGAGTCGTGTCATCTCCACTTCTCTGACCTAGGCGGATAATGGGGGTTTTGGGATCTCTTGAACTGGTTTGATCATCTTCAAATATTACTCGTTGGGGAAAGGCTCATGAGTTTCTGATCGAAGTCGTTCTAAGAGTTTGGTTATGGTTTTGTGCTCTTAAAACTTTGAGTTCTTCTGATATAATCGCCAGTTGATCGATCAGACTTCAGTTTATCTGTTGTTGGTGGTCGATTTGCTCTGTCATCCAACTTTCGCACTGCTGTTGTGCTCTTACTACTACTCCATCGGGGGTTCTTATCTCTTCTATGTTGGGAGTTGGATTTATTATCCGGTTTCCTCCGTTATTCGATGATAACATTCTTGCGGGTTGCTCGGTCGCTTGGGAGTTAGGACGAAGAGTTTCGTCTAATTCTCCCAGAGAATTCTGGGTTTCGGATGTCGAGGTTCGAACTATCGGATTAGTAGGCGTCATGAATCCTTGTTGTCCGAGTTGATTGGGTGTAGTATGAGGATAACTTAGTTCACGGGCTATTGGATTACGGCTCTGGTCGATATTCTGGACCGCTTCTTCTTCGTCGCTTACTTCTGCTTCTTCACCGTCTCGGCGCTCGTTAGTAGGTGGCTCTTTCGTGCTCATCCTCCTGTCCGAGATCTCTCTTTTTCCTTACCAAAAGTTAGTCACCCCCCTACCTGGCGTGCCAAATGTTGATACTGGATTCAACTTCTAATTATTTGTAATTAGAGGGATTCGTTTTTAGGTAAGTACTTAATAAGAAAATAAAGAAGAAACCTCAGAAAGAGAGTGTATTATTATTAAAGATGTTTATAAAAAAGTGTATTATTATTAAAGATGAACCTTCCAGAAACTCAGAGAGAACCTTCAAAATTAATATCAAACCCAAAAAAAAGATACTTACTGGACTTCGTTTAGGCAAAGTGACATCACTCAAAACGTTACGATAGGTCTATAGCAAATGAACAAGGTAAGGAACATAGAAATGTTGGACGCCATTCTATGGCATTTATCGTAGGAATAATTATATGAACAACGATTTTTCTTGGTCACGCTCAACATCAAGAATAACAAAGGCGCATTTGTAATGCAGCCACAAATAGTACAAGCAGAAATAAAACTCGATAAGTCAAGGCAGATACATAAGAAACTGCCTATTGGTACCTTATCAAGTACTACAATCTTTGTCCATATGAAAACAAGAATTTTCCGTAGCTCAATAGTTTTTTGCAGCAGCTTCACTAGGCAGATAATGTTCACTCAAAGTAAGGACATACACACAAGTAAGGAAACAACGTCTAAAACCAAGGGAAAAAGACAGGGCTACAAAGCATTATCAGAGGTACCAGATCCACAGCCCAATGACCCATATCAAGAAATCTTCCAAGGAGAAAGACTTGGGTCACATCGTACAGTCAATTTCGTCCAACAGCAAATATTTCATCTGTAGTTTAATCTTACCTGTAGATAAACCAAATGCATCATTAAACTTGATAGAGTGAAGCGAGGAGTTTCTCAATCTTTTATGCATAGCATCCATCAACAATCACCTCCAATAAACCATAACAGCCATCACGCTTCTTTTTCTGGAAATCAAAAACCGGAACAAGCGTATCTTTTTCGATGAATAAATATACTCTCGCAATTGTAATTTTCCCAAATTTTCAAAAATATATCGAACCAAGGAAGAGACTGAAGCTCCATAATCCTCTTCCACGCATGAGGACATTTTCTCAACGTATTCTTCAACAGAACCTTACTCAACAGACCTCTAGTGCTGTTCAATAAAACAAAACTCACAAATCGAACAACACGGGAGAATCCTTAATCCTAGATTCTTAGACACGTTTCCGGAACCCAAACGAAATTAGATATAGGAAATAACGAGAACTGAGAGACTTTCACCAGATAGCTGGCGACGAGGCGGGTAAATTCGATCGGAATGCCCAGACGATCTTCATCTCGTTAAAGTCGAACGGTTCATTTCCATCTCTTCGGGTCTCATTTTCTTCTTATGAGTATTACGGGGAAGAAATTAATGATAATTCGTGATATTGTATTACGTAGTCACGGACTCTTAGAGATGCTGGACTTTTTTCTCTGTTTCTTCCAACTTTTCTTTTTGGTCTTCGTTAGACTCTTGAGGTTCATCAAATTTCCTTGCTGCATCATCAGCCCTTTGTTTCTCGTGCACGGACTCTTATAGCCTGTTGGAATTCAAATGATTACTGATGCTAAATACAGACATCTATGACTATGCTTCTAATAGACTAAGAATCAAATTCAGGCATGTTAATAACCAACGACATTTGCTAACCATCTGATCTCCATTCATGGTGGAATTAAGATAATTTAGTTATAAGCTAGATTACATTAATCACATAACAAACCAAATGCATCATTGAACTTAATGAAGTGAACCGAGGAGTTTCCCAATCTCTCCCGGTAATGACTACATCAGACAGAACAAGTTAGAACAAGTCTCGAAATTTTATTACCTTTCTCTCGATAATGGTGAAGACGAAGAAACAACTTCGTTGTTGACGCACTCACAATGAATGATAATCTCAACTATACTAAGTAATACGAACCATAATCACAATGATGAAATATATAATAAGATACATAGAATTATAATCATATAAAATGAACACTTAAGAGAAGAACACAGCTACGGATCAAATTTAAACATGTTTTACATGACCAACCCAAAATTAATGTAGAATCAAATATATAGATTGTCTCAGATTCGAGAACAGCACCTAAATGCTCCGGAGCCTTCTTTTCTCCCTTGAACTTCTTTCAAAGAAGAAAACGAAAAAACGAAAAAAAACATAAATAAAATAGTGAAATTATCATAAAATAGCACTAATCTTTATGAAAATACTAAATTAGCATTTATCTTCTACACTTACTGGAATATAATTCATTTGACATATTTTTTCCTGTGGCTAATTATATTCAATTATAAATAAAATATTTTAAATAAATAAAAAACCTTCATAACTTTAATTTAATTTAAATAAAACATTTTAATTTAAAAAAATTTTAAAAAGAAAAAATTTGGATTAAAATATTGATAAAAAAAATCGTAAAAATAATTGAAAGTACTTTAAAATTAAAACAAATATAAAAAATTGAAAAAAATCTAAAAAAATATAATAATTATATTCTATTTTGTTGAGAGAAATAATTTTCAATTTTTTAACTTTTTCAAACTTTCAAAAATCGAAAAAAAAAATAAGGATACATTTTTTTTTAACAAACTTTAACATTTGTTGGAAATTTTTAAAATTTTGATTTAATTCTAAAAAATTAAATTAATCCAAATACTCATTATGTTATTTATGTTACTATTTTCGTTTAAAATTTTATATTTAATACAAAAATAATTTTGTTTCCAAAACCAACTCCTTAAATCACGTTTCCATAAATATTTTGATTAAAAAAAGATTTTTTTCAATTTTTTGCAAATTATCTCAATTTTTGGGGTTTTTTGTAATTAGTGAAAATTATAAAATAAATTCGTAACACTAACAAAAAGTATTTAAATCTTAAACAAATATAAATTTTGATTTAAATCTACAACATTACATGAAATATCCGCAACAATATCGAAAAATCTGCAACACTATAGTGCTATTGTAGTAAGATCAAAAAGTCATTTTGATGTTTTGCAGATTTAAAAAAAAACCGCAACATGTTAAATAAATCTAAAACACTTAACAAAAAAAATCTACAGACTTTATTCAAAAATTTGGAAAAAAATCTGCAATACATGAAATTAAAATCTGAAACTCCGCAAGTCACGTCATCAAAAAATAATTAAATCTTAAACATTAGATGAAAAATATGCAACAAAGAAACAAATCTATAACACTAAAATGCTATTTTAGTAAGTTCGAAAGCACAATTTCACTTGTTGCAGATTTAAAAAAATCTGCAACACATGAAATAAATCTACAACATATGAAAATAAATTGGGAAAAATAAATCTGCAAATTAGAAAACAATCTGCAAAACAAATAAATCTGCAACAAAGAATTCCAGATTTATTTGGAAAACTTGCGGATTTATTTTGAACTTTTTCGTAAATAACTCAAAAATTTGCTGATGTGGAAAAAAAAATTAATGGCATTTATGTAAAATATTTTTTCCTACCAAATACAATTGAGGGTATTTTAGACCTAAATTTTTAGCATCTAATCACTCTTTACATAAGTGCTACTCTATTAATTTCTTTATTTATTAGTGCTAAATTAGCTCATCTCCCATAAAAGTAACTGATAAATTCAAAAAACAAGAACTTGATGGAGATTAAGCGATGTTGTTACTGCTACTTCAGACCATTAAAGACTACAATAACAATACTCACTCTTCTCGACCAAATCAGCATTTGATATAAGAATGTTTTTTCTTTGACATTGAAATTTGAACTTTTTACCTAAAGAAAAGGTGTCTTTATCAGGAACTCTTCAATTCTGAAAAACTATGAAAGAAATAAGAAATTTCATATTATCCCTAACTATCTCAAATCTAAGTCACCAAGTAGAAAATCTATATGGAATTTCATTTCACAGTCAATATTGCATTCATGAATCACTAACTATATACCTTAATATGTGGAAAAAGCTTCTTTGACGACCCTAACCGACGATAAAAGCCAAAGATGTTAGATGAGGTTTGTGAAAAAATTGAGATATATATGATCCATGAAGAAGATAGTGTGAAATCTTACATCCAGCTGCCTTCGCACGGTCTTAGGTCTCTTCTTTGGGCTTCTGCTACGTTTTGATCCGGTTAACACGAAGATATACTCATCTAACTCCATCTTTTAGAGCGAAATCGATAACATCGGTTTCTTCTCCTTTCTCTATGTAATCATCGTCGCCATCTTCGCATCAACACCATTCCTGGACCGAATTGACTCGGTTCGAACTGTTCCAAGTGATTTATGTAGCAGGAAGCAGAGCAGAAAAACAGAGTTGCGAGGGAGAAAGACAAATAATGAAAATGTTTTTTCCTTATTCTCATTACTCAACATCAGAGCCTCTTAAATTGGCTTGTTACAACATAACTTGAACTTGAAGCTAAACTAACTCAACCACTATGAACCTGATTCCTACAAACCAGGACAGCTCTTTTATTTGCTTGACTGTCAAAACAGTCCAACGACTAATTCAAACCACTAAGTTAAACTCAACTAATTAAACTTAACTAATTAAAGAGAGAGTTACTAAAATGACATAAAATTATATTGATAGTATTAGATTGACTCTAATCTTGTTTTAATTACTAGATTGTTTTTAATGCCTAAAGTGCCATTTTTTCTTTGGTACCAAAAAACGTAATTACGCAAATCACCATTATTTTTTAAAAAAAAAATTCGAAATTTTCACCACAGTAAAAAAAAAAGTGAAAATTGTCAAAATAAACCTACTGCACATGAAGTGACAGATTTAATTAGTCGACAGATTTTTAAATTTGATCTTTTACGATAGTTTTTTTTAAATACGACAGTTCTTTTATTACTTGACAACATATTTATATTTCAAGGACAAATTTAATTTTTGATGGAGAGGTTTAATTTTTGAACGAAAATTTTAATTTTTTGAACTACAGTTTTATTTTTTATGTGATAGATTTTTTTTAATCACATAGATATTTTCACTTAGTTATGACATATTTGTTTGTAATCATAGGTTTTTTGAGTTTTTCATATGTTCATGTTGTAATAGACTTTTCTTAAACGACAGAGTTTTGTAACGACATGACAGATTTTTTGAGATTTTTACTAAATCTATGAAAGTTTTAAATTACTATATTGGCATATACGTTACAACAGATTTATTTTGTCAGTACATTTTTAGTATTATGGTGATAGGTTTTTAAACACATGTTATGACAAATTTATTTCTTACTAGATTGACTCTTATTCATTTAATTACGTTGGGACATGTTTTTCATAGTAGGTTTTTGTAATCATGTTATGGCAGGTTTTTTTTTTTTTTTACTGCGGTTCCTTAATTTTCGCTATTAAGACAGTTTCCTTAATTAATTTTCGCAATTAATGCCATTGCCTAATTTAATTTCTGGAAATAAATAAAAAAGATTAAATAATAATTTTCCTTATTTAATTAAATAATTTAATTAAGAATTTTTAATTGTATACATATTTTTTTAAAAAAATAAAATTAAAAAAAAATTAAATTCTAAAATAAAATCAAAAAGTTCCATGGAAACTCCAACAAAAATCCAAAAATTTGAAAATTATTTTATAAATAAAACAACATGACATACTACTTTTTTTTTCATTGTCTCTAAAATATATTGACATTTAGATTTTTTTTATAAATTTTATAGTTTTAATTTTTTCAAAATTAAAGCTTTCCTAGATTTTTTTTCGATTTTTTATTTTTTTCAATAATATTTTTTGAATATTTTATAATTGTTTTTGATATTTTCAGTACTTTTTGTTCATTTTTTCGATTTTTTAGTTTTTAAAAATTTGGAGAGTTTTTAATATAAATATTTTTTGAATTTTCAATTTTAGCTTTATTAGAGTTTTTTTTTTTTTTTTTTTTTGATAATTGAGGGATTTAGTTGTTTTTTACCAAAAGATTAGTGTTATTCTAGTAAACTTGATTTTGAAGGTGTTAGATTAGTAATTAGTATACAAATTGATGTTACTTGAGTCATTATTTCCTAATTATATTCCACTAATTTATTACCGTTAACTAATCAAACGACTTCATACCTTCCCCTAAACTGAAACCTTCCCATCAGTTTAATCATCCACTGAACAAACTCCCATCTTCTTCCTAAGTTTCTCGAAACCATCAAATTTGACAGGTTTTGTTATGACGTCTGAAACTTGTTCTGCTGTAGGACAGTACTCAAGTTTGATTACTCCTCCATTCACCAATTCTCTAAGGAAGTGAAAGCGAACGTGCATGTGCTTGATACGGCCATGAAGAACTGGACTCCTCGCGAGTTTTATGGTGGAAATGTTGTCACAGGAAACTGTTGTCTCCTCGACCTGATTTACTCCAATCTCTTCCAACACATTACACTGCCACACTGCTTGACAAGCCCCATAAGCTGCAGCAACAAATTCTGCTTCAGTAGTTGAAAGAGTGACAATGGGTTGTTTCTTTGACGCCCAAGCAACAGCTCCACCACCTAGCATGAAGACAAAACCAAAGGTGCTCTTCCTGTCATCCAAATCTCCTGCATAATCGCTATCAACAAACCCAACCAGCTTCATTCTACCTTCTCACATGTATATGATTCCAAGCTCAGTAGTTCCTTGCACATACCTTAGTATTCTTTTCACTGCAAGCAAGTGCTGGTACGTTGGTTCCTCCATATAACGGCTGACAAGGTTGACCGAGTACATTAGATCAGGTTTTGTCGCTGTGAGGTATCTCAGACTCCCGGCTAGTTGTTTAAACTGTGTTGGATCTACTGCAGTTCCATCTCCCCTCTTTGTTAGTTTTTGATCAGGTACAATCGGATTCTTCACAGCATTGCACTCCTCCATACCAAACCTTATAAGGATATCTTCTGCATATTTCTTTTGATTGATGAAAATTACCCTTTTATCTTGGATCACCTCTACTCCAAGAAAGTACTTCATTCTTCCGAGGTCCGTCATTTGAAATTCTCCCATCATCGAGCTCTTAAATTCCTCCATCATCAATTTAGAGCTCCCCATGTAGATAAGGTCATCTACATATACACTCACGATCAGAACATCCTTCCCTTTGGTCTTTACAAATAGAGTATGCTCGCAGTAGCACTTTTTGAAACCGTTCTTCATACAGTATCCCTCCAATCTGTTGTACCAGGCTTTAGGTGCCTGTTTCAGTCCATATAGGGTCTTTCTCAGTTTATAGACTTTGTCTGCAGCTTCTTTGATCTCAAAGCCCTGTGGTTGCTCAACAAACACATCTTCCTGCAGTTCCCCGTGCAAGAAGGCACTCTTCACATCAAGTTGAAGAATTTCTCAGTTCCTTTGCGCTACAACTGCAAGAAGTGATCTGATCGTATCCCATCTGGCAACTGGAACAAATACTTCATGAATGTCGATGCCTTGGGTTTGATGATAATCTTTGGCTATCAACCTTGCCTTGAATTTGTCTACTTCCCCTTTTTCATTGTACTTGGTTTTGTATATCCACTTCACCCCGATGATCTTGGCTTCTACAGGTGGCTCCACTAGTTCCCATGTCTGATTATCTTCGATAGATTTGATCTCTGCTTCCATGGCTTTTCTCCAGATTTCTTGTTGACCTGCATCTTCATATTTTGCTGGATCATCTGATGCAATGAATAACGCCATAATTTTATCTCCATCTTCTTCTCTCACCAATTTTACTCCTTGGCACACGTAATCTTTCATCCAGATCGTTCTTTGACTCGTGCGTTTTCCCACAATTGGTGAGGGAGTTCTTGCTTCATCAGTTTCAGCATTTTCTTCATTACCATTGACTGCAGGTTCTGCAGTCTCCGTATTTTCTCCTCCATTATGATCATCATCACGAATTTCTTGACCTTCTTCAAGGCTTGACATAGTTTCCTCCCAAGAAATTTGATCATCGTCTTCTTTATTTTCCCAATTCCACCCTCGATTTTCATCAAACTTCACATCTCTGCTGATTATGATCTTTTTTGCTTCTGGATCATATAAACGATAGGCCTTGGATTCTTGACTTATTCCAAACATCACACATCTTGTACTCTTCTCATCTAGTTTTAATCTCTTCTCATAACGCACCATCGCGTATGCCAGACATCCGAACACCCTGAGATGTTCCACTGATGGTTTTTGGTTGTTCCATTTTTCTCTTGGGAGTGACATCCTCTACAGCTTTCGAAGGACTCCGATTTAGTATGTAAACCGCATAACGAGCTGCTTCTGCCCAAAAACGTCTTGGCACCTCCATTCCCATCAACATGCACCTCATCATGTTTATAATACTTCTATTCTTTCAATCTGCAACGCCATTATGCTGTGGAGTGTAAGCAGCTGTCAACTGCCTCTTTATTCCTTGTTCTTTGCAGTATTCTTGGAATTCATTGGAATTGAATTCACCTCCTCTATCGGTTCTCAATGTCACCAGCGATTCACCTAATTCTCTTTCCACCACAGTTTTAAACTCTTTAAACACCTTAAAAGCTTCTGACTTTTCAGATAGAAAGAACTTCCAACACTTTCTGCTGTAATCATCTATGAAGTTTATGATATACTTCTTTCCACTCTCTGATGCAGGTCTCATTGGTTTGCATATGTCGCTGTGAACAAGTTCGAGCCCTCGGCTGGCTCCTCAGACACTCTTCTTGGGAATATTCTCTCAATTTTTCTTTCCCTTTAGGGAAATCTCACACACTACTCATGTGACATCTGCAGAGCCCAATCCATTAACCATCTTCTTATCTTTGAGTGTCTGCAGTCCAGTGTAGCTGAGGTGACCGTATCTCTTGTGCCAGAGTTCAGTGGAGCCATTTGTTGTCACCTGAAGACACTTCTTCGAATCATCATCATTTGGTTCTCTTACTTCTGCCTGAATTATAAATATTCGATTTTTGGACATCATGGACTGCATCACCAATCGCCTTTGTTGCTTGTACCAGATTTCACAAGAATCATCTTCTATGATTATCTTGAGTCCCTTTTGTTGTAGTTGGCTCATGCTTAACAGACTATTTTTCAACCCGGTACATAGTAAACAGAGGGGATGATTTGGGTGAGGCCATCGATAAACAGCTTGAGATCTCCCTTTCCTTCCACCATCAGCTTTCTGTTGTCTCCAAGCTTCACATTCTGTCAAAACTGGTCATCAAACTTCATGAACCACTCCTTGGTTCCACACAGATGGTTACTGCATCCAGAGTCTAGAAACCAAATGTATATGTTTTCAATTTTGGCTGTATCTCCATGAGTCATGAGCACCATTTCCTCTTCTTTTTATGTGTGATCATCGACATGAGCCATGAGTACCAATGCCTCATTCTCCTCTGCAAAATTGGCTCCATTTTCTCAGCTGGTGCATTCATTTTGGAAATGACCCATCTTGTGGCACTTGTAGCATTCAACATCAGCCATGTTGAAGCTACGCCCTCTGCCTCTTCCTCCATGACCACCTCTTCCTTGGTAGCTTCCTCTTCCTCTACCTCCTTCTGGTTTGTGGCTTTCTATTTTTAAGGCATGTTCCTCAGTCACCTTTTTGCTTGTGTTACCACTCAGATTCTTATTTAGATTCTGCTCATGAACTAGCAAGGAGCTTTGCAACTCATCCACTGTGAGCTCCTTGATGTCATTGGATTCTTCTATGGCACATACCACGTATGTGAACCTCTCGATCAGGGTTCTTAGGATCTTCTCCACCACCTTTGCATCTGGCATATCTTCATCGAGGTTTCTCATGTCGTTTGCCACTGTCATCACCTTTGAAATGTACTCAGTGATTGACTAGCCTTCTGACATCTCCAAAACCTCAAAGTTCCTTCTCAGCCTTTGAAGTTGTGCACTTCTCACTCTCTTGTTAGCTTGGAACTTTTTTCTCATTGAGTCCCATATGTCTTTGCAGGTTTCCTTGTCGGTGATTGTTTTGAGAATCGCCTTGTCGATGGAAGCGAAAAGGTAATTCTTCACCTTCAGATCCTTCAGTTTCTTATCCACCATCTTACTTCTTTCTGGTCCAGTTAGGATCACATTCCTCTCAGATTGAGGAATTCCCGTTTCAATCAACTCCCACCACTCTTTCGATCACATGATGTTCTCCATGATCATTTCTCAATGTTCGTAATCACCATCGAACTTTGGTATGTTTAGTTTCATCTTACTTTCACTCATTTTGTTTTTGATGATTTTCTTTCACTGTTCAGGAAAAACTTTGTGTTCTGATACCACTTGTAGCAGGAAATAGAGTAGAAAAACAGAGTTGCAAGGGAGAAAGACAAATACTGAAAACGTTTTTCCTTATTCTCATTACTAACATCAGATCCTCTTAAATAGTCTTGTTACAACATAAACTTGAAGCTAAATTAACTCAACCACTACGAAGCTGATTCCTACAAACCAGGACAGCTCTTTTATTTGCTTGACTATCGCAACAGTCCAACGACTAATTCAAACCACTAAGTTAAACTCAACTAGTTGAACTCCAGTAATTTATTACCGTTAACTAATCAAACGACTTCAATTTATTCTCCTGCAATGAACTGCTATAGGTCTTCAATATCCCATTGCCGTTGTTTCCAATTGAATGCTTCTTCGTCGGCGGAGTGTCCTCGGCCTCAAATTCCAAGTCTAAGGACCAAACTCATCTCTTCCTTACCACCACCACCATCAGAGTTACATTTACAAAGTGACACATCACCAGCATGTAAGTTCCAGATCCAAGTGGTAGTATTAGGTCATTGAACAGTAGCGTTATCCATCGCTGAGGCGGAGACTCCCATGTTGGCGACATCAGGCGTAAAAGAAAAAATGATTATTTAGAACTAGTTCTTTTTCGCTATGATATTTATCGTATTTTTTAAAAAAAAATGAAAAAGAAAATGGCAATCTTGTAATAAAAGCTCTAGAGATGAGTTAAAAGAATTTTATCAAAATATATGTTTCTCTCTACTAACTCTGCAAAAAAAACCGTCACTACAGTAAACAGCTTATGTAATTACTGTTCAAACTAGGTTCAACTTCTAATTATTTATAATTAGAGGGGTTCGCTTTTGGAGAAAGTGAAGTAAAAGACAAAAAGGAATCCTCGGAAAAAATAAGTTTTTATTGATTATTACGGTTTACAAGGTTGTTAACTAGGAATGCCGAGTTAACTTTATCAAAGAGAAGTATTAAACCTAGGTTATCAAGTAATTTTTCTCTCCGATTCTGAATGATTTTCCTTTGTAAAGGGGGGTGTGTATTTATATACCCTAGTAGTCGGTTATCTAAGTCCATGGACTAACCTCGGAAAAATGGAAATATTCTATTTTTCTAAGATCAGAGAATCTGTGATAAGATTTGATCTTATACTCTCCGAGCTTAGACTTCGGCTTGGGCGAAGTTGTTAACACCCCCACTTCGGACACTAAAATCCGATCATTCTTCACCGAGGTATCCCTCGGTCATCTGGGCCGAGGGTTCCAATCCTATTGAAGGAACTTGATGACCTGATAAATCACCAGGGAGAGGTTGGTAGGGGCCGAACCTCAATTATCGCCAAACTATTGATAAGGGGTGGTAACCCCACCATCAACAGTAAGTTCCCCCAGTTCGTCCAAGGATGTTTTCGGGTAGAGTTGGCGAATTTCCATAATTTAAATAGCTTGTCGATAAATGAATCTCGGTTGTTGTCGATCTTCATCTCTGAAAGTCTTGAATCTTCTCTTTGCTCTCGATCTCGTCCATCAACACGGGCGGGGAAGAATACGGAAAGTGAAGGGTCTCTTCTCTCACACGCGCTAATTTCTCGGTACTCGCTAAACCTTTCAGCTTCCCTATGACGTGTCACTCATACGCCCTCGAAACCTCAGACGTAATTTTTGGCGGGAAGATGAAAAAGAACAATTCATTAATTGAACCTAAGTTTTCCCCAATCTTGATTCCACATATTCTAAAAGACGTCGATTGAGTTTCCATAACCTAAAAATCACATCCCTTTAAATAGCCATTACGAGAAGATTGCGTCCTCGAGCTTCTAATTTATCTATTTTCTCCGTGATATCTTCCTAAAAATCCTAAATCCTCCTTCTGTTTTTCGCAAATTTTCTAGGATGTCGTATGACAAGCAAAAATCTCTCGGTTCCGATTCTGAAACTGACCCAACTTCCTCTTCATCCGGATCTAGCGGATCTCACCAGAAGACTTCCGAATATCACTAGTCTGATAACTCTTTGATCAACATAGAAGACATTTCTTATGCGGAAAAGAATAATGAAATCCCAAATCTACCAATCCCGGCCAACTTTCCAACCAAAAGTAATAGCTCGAAAACCATCTTCGACCAAGTAACGACGGGAGGAGAAGAATTCCCGGAAGACTTCGGAGATTCCTCCTTCAAACAAAGTGATATCGAAATTCTTCGATCGTTTGCTTCAAATCCAGAAGATCTCAATATTCTGGTTCCAGAGATTGGTGACAGACCCTGGAACCCTCCAGAAGGATTCATGTGTCTATACCTTCACTTTTTTACTGAAGCTCGTCTTTGGGTTCCAATTCCCTTTCTAATGGTGGAATTCTGTAGACGCTTGAAAATCACTTTTACTCAATTAGGACATGACGCCATCAGACACATGGTTGCCTTCCTAATTCAGGCTGGAAGAGCTTATATCGTTGTTCCATGCTGGAAATTTACCGAGCTTTCCAAGCTCG
This sequence comes from Euclidium syriacum, assembly GCA_900116095.1. Lineage (NCBI taxonomy): Eukaryota > Viridiplantae > Streptophyta > Magnoliopsida > Brassicales > Brassicaceae > Euclidium > Euclidium syriacum. Next base: position 3,689,889 of record FPAK01000004.1, read on the forward strand.
TAGACAATCGAGATGGAAAAACTTGGTATACCATGATGAAAAACGCCGGTAAACTAGGTATTTGATTTACTTCCAATGCCAAAGTTTGGCACACCAACTTCTTCTTCGTTCGGATCAACAAAGCCTCAATTTTTTATCCTAGCACCGAGATAGTTAAGGCATGGTCAGTTGATGCTTCGACAATCATAAAACCGATTCTTTTCAAAGAACTCCCCCCACTTTTCAAAGAAGAAATAGATCGGATCTACGCCCTTAGTCCACCGATATTCCTAAAGATTCTTGCGGATTTTATTGAACTAGCTCGGCAATGCTCATGTACCTCTTTATTATTTTTTCTTAGCTTTGATCTTCGCTTGCTATTATTTGTATTCATTGTTGATACCTATTTCTAGGTTACGAAATCTCCGAAGTTGAATGTCTGTTGGAAAGATCGCCATTGGATTATTCCAATAAATTACTTATCCGAGCTTCTCCTAAGAAGTCGAAGTTTCAGAAACTGCCGAGGAGTGAAATTAATACTTCCTTCCCTGGTACCTCTCAGGTTGCATCTTCGGAGAAAAAAGGTGGAAAAGCTATCACTGTATCTCAATCTCCAAAAACCAAATCTTCAAAGAAAAGAGCAGCTCCTTCGATTATTGGAACCCCTCTTTCAAAGAGACAAAAATTCCAATTTGAAGCTGAAGATGCCCCATTCAAATTTGAATCAATTCATCGCAACTTCTCTCGAAAGAAGAAGAAAAAACCGTTGAATTTTTGTGGAAGATGATCGGTTGCAAATCCCTAAAGCCGAAGGGTGACTTTGCCAGAAAAGAGCTTATATCTGCTTTTTCCAGAAGTTCTGTTCGGGTTTGATAGTCTATATTTATTCTTGTTGCTTTTTAGTTTTATCTAAATCTTTACCGAATTCTCTTTCCTTTCAGGAAGCCCGAAACACTTGCCTTCTCGTTGGTGAATATGAGTGCTTACTGAGGGACACCAGAAAGTTCATCGATAATCTTTAAAAGAAGAACGAAACATTGGAGGTCGATCGAACTTCACTTACTCATCATGTCGAGGCGATGAAAAAGGAAGCTCGGATTTCTGGTGCTTATTTAGCTCCAAAGGTGAAATCCACAAAAAGGGCAATGGCCGAAAAGATCCAATGTAGGCTGAATTCTATCCAGACAACTGTCCAAACCCGAGAAGACGAACTAATAAAAAACATGAAGCTCGGTCAATCCCAGTAAGTCCTGAGATGCAGTCCCCATCATATTTCTTTCATGAAGATGTTGTTTGTTTGTGTTTCAATTATGTTCATCCCCTTCCACATGTACGGAGGGGGGCCATCTAACAGGAAGTCTTCATATTTTTCCATCTCCTTTGTAAATGTAAATGTGTTTCTAGCTTAATCTTTAAAGTGAAATCAACATTTTCGTGTATTTCCAACTTTTCAATGGTCGAATTTCCTCTGTATAACCTATCTTACTAACCTCTTTCTATATTTTTAATTTTGAAACTATGTTCGTTACGACGATGCATAATGAGATAATGTTTCCATTCTTTTTCAACACTTGAAAGTTATTCCATTTCATGTTGGTTTTCTTATTTTGTGTCCGTTTAGACTCCTGCATTAGTGTCACATCTGTAAACTTTAAGATATAAGCACACTCGAACATCTTATATTGAGTTCTATTGCTTCTGCAGTCAACTGTGATCGAGGGATTCATCTCAAAGAACTGAATGCTGTTTTGAAGCCCTCCTCAAAGAAAATGTAGTCTACTAAATGAGAAAATTCGCTCTCAATAACTCCAAGGCGATTTACAAGGTGTCTAACCACAAGCACATTGTAAGTTTAAACGACCAAACAATTATGAACTGAAGGACATCAAATACCTTCAGAGCACTTCCGTCTACGACAGTTTGAAGATTTTGCTGCTATTGTTGACAAAACCCTGGAATAGTATGGTTAGCTATGTTGAGAAGGTAACTTCTAATTTCATTCACTGATGGAGAAGTTGATTCTTTCATTTTTGAATCCATTGATTTGTAAATCTTAGAAATTTACTAAGATGCATATTGTTTACATGATTTGGGATTTTCTTTGGTGGTATACGAGCGACTGAATGAAATCAATGGTTTATGGCTATATAGAAATGTTCTCTCTGTTCATCATCAAACTGATTTACTCTCTCCACTATTCTAAACAGTAAACCATATCTCTATGCCCCTTTGATTAAAATGCTAATGATTTCTTTTCTTTTTTTGTTTAAGTTTTGTTTGTTTGAACAGTTCTATTGAAATTTGGTGAAGCTGATTTTGATTCTAGAGAGCAATCAAAAACAAAGCCACATGTAAGAACCCTATCACATTTTACTAAAAAATTGATATGTGTGAAGGAGATGCAAGCATAAAGGAAACAGAGTTAGAGATGACAAAGGAGGAAAACAGTACTCTATGGAAGGAATTAAAGATGCAGGAAAAAGTAAAACCAAGCAAGGTGAAAAGTAAATGAGAAAGCAATGGTTCTAAAACAGCTGACATGGGAAATTGGTTGTTGAGTGTGTGCATGCGAAGAGAATGTGAGGGAATAATCAGGAGGAAGGTGTGAGTCACTGAAGTTTTTTTAATAATAGGTTCTGTGAGAGATTCGATCGTGTGTGAAGAGAGAAAAAGCTGTAGAATTCATTTTCATAACTATCTTTTATTCTTTTTCTGTGAATCAATACAATTCTATTTTCCTTTGTTCATCATGTTTTACATCAATTTCCAATCTCCATTTCTCTTATCATTTTCCTATTGTTTCTTCACAAATCAGATAGCAAACTCTACCAAAAAGAAAACACAGTTGTTTAACATGCAAAAAGAGTGTGTGCACTGACAAATATTCTAGAAATTTGCTCGGTATTATAAAAAATATTAGTGAGTGTAACACATGTTTAATCGTGATTCAAATTGAAACTGTAACAATATTGTTATGTACAAAAAACACGAAATTGGGAGTTATGCATTGGCATATGCACACAAATCATACGATTGAGTTCGCTTTTAAAGAGAAAAAGAAAATCACATTAACAAATTATTTATACTTTAGTTAAAGATAATATATATCTATGTACATTTTTCTCTTCTTTTGTTTTGTTTTGGAAAGCTACTTTTACATTTATAGTAATGGTGAAGTTTAAATATTCTAGTACTGCTATTTAACTTTTTTTTTCCATGGGTTTATTTTTAGAGGAGACAAAGTATCACCCATAGAATGAGTGTAAGTAGGAATAATTCAAAGTCTAACTTTTGGTAACTCTAGGATGAAAAAACACAATTTAGTATAAATAGATCTTTCGTTTCACAAAACTTAACATAATCTCTCATAACGCTTACTATGATATACATATTTTAGTTGTCAACGATGTTTAAGAGAAGAAATCAAGTTTAATAGAATTTCAATTTTTCAAAATTATCTTACATTAATTGAATATCAATTTTTTTTTAATCTCTGCAGTTAAAGAATCTCTTATCCCTTCACATTCAACATATAAATATCAAACGCGTTATTCAACATATAAATATCAAACGCGTTAGTATTTCTGTAGCAATTAAAACTACGAATGAAATCGAAAATATGAAAAATGAATGAATCAAATATAAAATAGATATCAATGATGGTCAAAATTTTCAACATTCTACATTACTAAGAGAAAAATATAAATTAGATGTAAATTTGTTAAAAATATTAACATGCACTCATCTACTTTTTATCAAAGATATTTCCGTTTTTTGATTATTTTCTTCTAATATGGAAAACAAATTGTAATCAAGTTATAGAATATTAACAATATAATTTTTTTATCATTTTTTGGACATGTTTATTATTAAATTACATTTAATAAATATACCTTAAAATAAAACTCAGGCATAACCCACGAAGTATCCCTAGTTTAAAAAATAAAACCCTCAAATTTCCATATAAACTAATAACGTAAACACTCTAGAAACAAAATTGATTTGGAGACAACTCCATATAAACTTTTTCTTTTTGATAATAACAGCTCCATATAAATTCGAACCTTCAGCAAAAAAATCAACAAGAAAACTTAGTAAAAAGTGCAATTACGTATTCAATTATTTCTCAAGAGACTTTTATTTAGTGAGAGACAAACAACGATATACACTAGCAGTTAATATTACTTTCTTACAAAACAAAAGGAAAAACACACTCATTTGGTGAATTCTTCAGTAAAACTGAGATTCAAAAATTCAATCAAATGTATATATGAAAAATCAAGGTAGAACACGTACAAAAACACTCATTTCCTCGAATTCCAGAGCTAAAACACAAATTATATGTTTTCTTTACAACTTTTTATCATAACTAATACTTAATTATATAAAATCATATTATATAAATGTTTATTAGTTAAGAATTTCATAACAAGTACAATATATTAAAACCTAATGTAGTCTACAATGATTAGACATCCTTAAGAAGATAATTTACTACGATTAACTAATGGGACATATATTTCATGTATTTATTTATTAAATCTCAATTTTATTTTTCTTATTCATGAAAATTCTGTGACAATTATATCCTAAAGCTTTTATAACAAAAATACAGTTATTATGAAACTGCCATTAACTTTTTTTAAAAATCAGCAAAAAGAAAAGAGTAACATTTCTACAAGTTTGCACAAGTTTGCTAACTAGTGATAGCAGAATTATTTTGGTGGATTTCTACAATTATTATCTCTTAATTTATTTGGCAAAGTTTTATTATGTCGGTAGAATTTACTATAAATCTGTAACCAATGATGGTAGATTTAATTTGGTTTGGCAAAGTTATATTCTGTCAGCAGAATTATATAAACAATGATGGCAGATTTAATTTGGTTTGGCAAAGTTATATTATGTTAGCAGAATTTACTATAAATCTATAAACAATGATGGTAGATTTGACATCCATTTAATTACTAATTTACCTTTATAGTGATAGCAAATTCTTTTATAATGGTAGAGTTTTATGTTTTCACCTACCAAAAAAATTTCACCGAAATAACATCTATGTAGAGTTACAAACCAGTTTACTTGTATATTGATGGCAGATTTTAGAAACCAGATTTGTGTAAAAAAAAAAGTATATATATTCCATCGATCCCTTTCTTCTTCCTCTTTCATTGACTTCTTCTTCATCTCCAAATCAATGGCTTCTTCTTCCTCGTCCATCAACCTCGCCGATAGTGCTTCGATTTCGTTTGCTATGAATTGTTTTTTCTCCGAATTGCTTTTTCTTGCGTGTTCGCGGGAAGATCCCCATCCAAAATTTTGGTCCGGCGAATTTCACCCATTGGAACCTAGTCATGACTATCAGAGATACCTAAATGGTTCGTTTATTTGTTGCAATGGCTATATGATGAGGGTGAGCTAGAAGTAGAGAACCAGGTCCTAGTTCTTTTGTCCATAGGCAAATATGAAGATGAGGTCTTGTGTGATGTTTTACCCATGGATGATGGTCACATCTTGTTAGGTAGACCTTGGCAATCAGATAGAAGGGTTATTCATGATGGGTTCACTAATAGGTACTCATTTGAGTTTAAGGGGAAGAAACATATTCTAGTGCCCTTAACCCCACAAGAAGTCCATCTAGATTAGTTAGCTATGAAAAAGAACAAAGCCCAAGCTACCTCTACAGCAGATCAATCCACAAAACTCTTTATCAAACGACTAGAAACATGCAGTTCACTTGTTTTTCCATCTTCTAAACAATGCAAACCACCTGACCTTATTTCAAAGGAAACAATTATCACAGCTGAGCCAACCCAACATCTTCTTCTTGGTACAAAGATAAGTGAAACTCGAACCTTGATTCAATATTGGCAAACTTTCTTACTAGGTTATAGTTTCAAACTCAATGCTTTTAATTTTTCTACTTCATGTATAATACACTTGTCTTTGCCAAAAGGAATTATTCCAGGTTTCAAGGAGAATGTTGAGGAGTTGTTTGTTGAGGAAGATCTTATTACACCCAACTCCCATGCCGACGGCACAACTGAACCAGCAGCCAAACAACCGGTTAACTTTGACCCAGGAACACTCGTTGAGACATTTTTTGATGAGAAAGGTAAGGAAATTATTGTGGTTGTTACAATAATTCCAAGGTATGCATCTCTTCTCATCCCTAATGATGAATCGTTGGAATTTGGACACATTAAAAGACTTTACCATTCAAATGATAACTTGAAGAATGTGATTCCATTTTGTGAAGAATTTGAGCATAAGAAATTCTTTAGGCATGGAGGTTTTCTATTTGAAAAAATAAGTTGTGTAAGCCTAGTTGTTCTTTGTTGAATTCTGTTTTGAAGAGTATTGATAAACTCACTAGAGCTTCGAATGTTGCTGAACTGTTCTTTGGAGAAGTTGTTTACTATGATAACATTCTGAATCTTAACTTAGATGATCCTACTAAACAAGTGAAATAGTTTTTAGATGCTCTAAGTAAGAATTCGCTTGCTAGTAGAATTGATTATGTCTCTTGCACCTATGATCGCTTGTTTCGAGATTTTGTTGTGAGTATACAGGATAGTAAGCTGAATTTTCATGCCCCAAAAATGTGGCTTTACCATGTGTGGCTTAAGAAGAGAGCTGTGCGAGTTTTCCTTGAACCAATGGAGCATGAAAATGTCAAGGATTTTTCCATGATCCAAGAAAAACCCCCAGATCCAACACCAATAGCTTTGATGAGAACAAGTGACAAACATATCCATGGCCTTAATCAGATCAGTACTTCTTTGACTCTGTTTGTTTCTCATGTTTTATGAACAATGATTATGAGTTTATTTCATCCAGAAAACACTCAGAAAAAGTTAGGCTAGTTCAAAGGATATTTGAGATTAAATTTTTTTCTTAGAAAAGAGGAACATGAAAAGGATAATGTTATGATCCAAGTTGGGACATGCTCATGTGTTTATTATTTCATGACTGTAATAATGCACTTGCTCTTTGCCAAAGGTGTTGATCACATTGCAGGAATGACAAAGGACTCACCAAAGTTAGAAGATCCCTTGACAATTGTTTATGTGCAAACTGGAGTTGTAGTCATCTTGGTCCATAATAAGAAGACCAAAATTAAATGGTTAAATGGAAGATTCCACATGCTGAGGTGTTTTGCTAGAATCTAGAAGATTTGGAGCTAAAATGAAGAATAATGAACCGAAGCCCGAGTCGACCGACTGGAAGAGGAAGTCGACCGACTCACAGGCCGGTTTAGTAATTTGGAAATTCTTTTTGGGCTTTCTTTTCGAAACCCTAATTGCTAGAACCTCTTGGCCGACTCATGCATGACCTAGAGAGACTATATATTCGACCTTAAGCAGAGGAAAAAGAGAGAGACGACTTCCATCAAGCTCTTGAAGCATTCAAGCATCTCTTTACCAAAAATCACCAAAAAGTTACTTAGATCTTGTTTTCAGGGAGCACCCTTGTGTGAAGGTTTTCTTGTGCCCCTGTTCTCTAGGTTTTATAGAGAGAGAGCCACGTTTTGCTCTGATCTCTTTTAATTTCACTTTCATATTGCAAACCTTTGATATTAATGATTATGGTTGGTTTATTTGCTATGTGTGAGTAGTTCCCTAGTTAGATCTAGGTTGTCAAAAGTTTTAAGGGTCATTAGGTGCACGAATTGTTGCTGAATTTGTGACTACACTCTGCTTTAATATTAATTCATACAATATTTTGACTTGATCACTTAGAATATTGAATTTTAGGGTTTGTTGCATCATACACCCATTTTACTCTAAACCCGGAGCCTTGTTTTTAGTAGGTGATCTCGTCCTTGTACAAATGAGAGTTTGGCTTGGAAGATCATGAACAATTAAATCTATTCCCAATGCATGTATTAGCTAATTAGTTTGAAAAGCATCCTTTCTGATCTGTTGGTTGATTTATAGTGCAATACACAAAGAGATTTGGTTTTGTATACATTTTCCTTTTGAGTTTAAGAGTAGAGCAACATTCAATTTCGTGCATGGCCCATACTACCCGCGATTTACCTAAGTCTAGCATTTTTAATCCATAAGTTACACAACTAGTTACCAGATAGATTGCATTCTAATAGAACTTGACATAATCTATGTGGAATCGATAACCTAAATACTACAATTGTACACTGTGCACTTGCAGTTAATTTTGGGTGAATAACTTCACGTATCAAGTTTTTCTGGCACCGTTGCCTGCGGATTCCGGTTTTTTGATAAAAACGGTTTACATTCCTTTCGAATTTTCGTTCTTTTTGCAGATGTCTTCCTCTGATTCTGGGAGTGATGCCAACATTTGGGACAAAGCGGAGAACGAGAAGTTAGAGGATCCATTTTCCGGGAGAAACCACGCGGATGTTGTTAACGACCGCGCATGCTGGACAAGACAAAACTGGGATTGGGACAATTATGACACGGTTTTCTACAACCGTTACACAGACATTCTCATTCAGCCGATGCGTTTCCTGGACATGCCTTACATGTCCCGTCTAAAGCTGAAGAACCATTTGAAGCGGCTAATGAAGAATGTCGGTATGGGAGTCATTGGTTTCACCTGCTATGACACATACCCGGAGGCGGCGAGGCAGTTCTTAGCCTCGATGTACTTGGAGATACCACGTCGCTGTGCGGACGTGAACCAGTGGAGCCTCCATTTCAAGATCCGTGGTGAGCAGTACTCGCTCACAGTGGCGGATATCTGTCGTATTTTCGGTTTCCAGCGACGGGGAACCGAATATTGGAGCTTGAAGAGCTTTGGAGAGCGTGACCAGATGTGGTCCATTATTGGGTCTGGAGTATACGAGCCGACGAGGACGAAGCAGTCTTTGATCCGCCACCCCGCCCTTCGGATTTTGGCTAGAGTTATCAGCCACACACTCTTGAGACGGACTGAGGTCGGCCGCCTCTATGAGCCGGAGTTGACTTTACTTTACTATGCCTTGGATGATTCATTTTTGCTTCCAGAGGCACCTAAGGATACTGATTGGAACATGGGTGCCCTCTTTGCACGCCATTTGGTTGACATGAGGAGTCATGTGTTCCTGGGAAACGTTATCTCCCAGAAGATGGAGACTGTGGGGAGCCTTTTGACTCCCATCATGAAGTGGTGTGAGGTACCACTTGACCTATTCACCAAGGAGGCCGCCGATGCGACGAATATCTCTCTAGATGAGGCCTCACTTGATCATTCTGAGATTGTCCGTATGCGAGGATGGTACGAGTTTTATTCAGGATGATGGCGAGACTTGTATGTTCCGCCTCCCGAATGAGAGTCATGTTCGACTCGATTCACTGGAGGATATTGGGTTCCACCCACCTGCTGATCTGCTGACGGTTATAGCCGCTGCCCCGACATTGCTACCAGAGGCAATGCATGCCCCACCACGCCATACCAGACGCGCCGCCCAGCCACCGCGCACTTCTACTTCACAGCCGCGTGATTCACACCGAGCTGATGACTTTCCTTTTGCTGGAGCGAGATTCTATACTGGCGGAATGCCAGGTTTCTTCGATTTATCCGAGCAGCCACCATTTGAGGCGAGTCCAGAGGTGAAGTACGACTACAAGATGGAGCGCCACAGGAGGAAGAACAAGATTGCTCGCTGGTTTTATTCGTTTTTCACAGGTTGTTCGTCTGACCAAGGAGTCCACGAGCCAACCAGGAGAGTACCAGAGCTGCAGAGAGCCAGAGATACTGAGGACCGACGAGATGATGATGATGCGGAGACCGAGTCGGACGACCTTACTTTGGGTCGGTCGACTGCGGCACAGAGAGGAGAGACGATGCAATTTTCCACAGCGCCGAGCAACTTGACGAGTTTCCCGGATGATTCGATGATGATGAGCAACGTGCCACCACACTTCTTTGGAGGCACCAGTTCATCTCACGACTTTGACCCTATAGCTGAGAGGAGACGCATTCGCAGTCCTAGCGATTAGACACGGTTCTATCATTTTATTTCTCGCATTTACTTTTATTTTTCTCTATATTTCTCTTTGCACTTTTGTTTTGACTTGGTTTCACTGAGACAGTGAAATTTAACTCTGGGGGAGAGAATATTATCATTTTCTTTTGCTCTATGGATCTTCGGTGAATTTTTTGTTGTTTTATATGATGCTTTTATCACTTTCCACCTTCTTTTACTATGATTGAGTGACTCAGCAGTATTGACAAGGACCAACCATACGGAAATCCAGCGAGCTTGAGAGATACAATACGGAGTAGACCCATGTGATTCTCTTAAGTTTTTCAGCAATGCCAGAGCACAATACAGTTAAGTCTGTATCATTTCGTTTATCACATTTGCCATTATGTCTTGCTAAATATTCGTTCACAAGCATAATTTTCGATCTTCAGCTCTCCCTAAAGACAGTTTGATGAAAGTTTGTATTTGGTAAAAACCTAGTGATGAGGTAGAGGGAAATCCTTAAGACACCAATTATTCATCACTAGAAGCTCAGGATCTATGCGGTTAGGGAAATTCCCGAAGATACTATGATGCATTTGAACATTTGAGAACTCAGTTGACAGCGAGGCTAAGAAAATTTCCTACGATGCCATTATTCTCCTAAACTTTGAGAAATTTTGAGTTATAAACTAAATGATTAAAAAAAGATAACTCAGGGGGAGAGCGAAAAGACCATCTTGTGCTAGAATAGGTGACGATTGATAAGCATTTCCGGCCATGTGATGACACTGGAATGAGTTGCTTTGATGGTATCTGAAATATGGTTTTCATTGTGGTTGGGATAACTCTGATTTGCTCTTAAAAAGTTTTTCATTGGAGAATACAATTTGGTCAGCGTATTGGTCAGTTGTTGGAAATGTCACAATGAAATAATGGTTGCTGAAAGTTGATAGCTTGATCACGGTAAACCGGATTCGTTTTTGACCACTAACTTGCTTCTTATTTGCTCAAGGGCGAGCAAAAGCTAAGTCTGGGGGAATTTGATGTACTGATATTTTTACCGGTTTTCACGATGATATTTTATGCTGTTTTGGAGTCTTTTATGCATTTTATACAGGTTAAATGGAAGATTCCACATGCTGAGGTGTTTTGCAAGAATCTAGAAGATTTGGAGCTAAAATGAAGAATAATGAACCGAAACCCGAGTCGACCGACTGGAAGAGGAAGTCGACCGACTCACAGGCCGGTTTAGTAATTTGGAAATTCTTTTTGGGCTTTCTTTTCGAAACTCTAATTGCTAGAACCTCTTGGCCGACTCATGCATGACCTAGAGAGACTATATATTCGACCTTAAGCAGAGGAAAAAGAGAGAGAGACGACTTCCATCAAGCTCTTGAAGCATTCAAGCATCTCTTTACCAAAAATCACCAAAAAGTTACTTAGATCTTGTTTTCAGGGAGCACCCTTGTGTGAAGGTTTTCTTGTGCCCATATTCTCTAGGTTTTATAGAGAGAGAGCCACGTTTTGCTCTGATCTCTTTTAATTTCACTTTCATATTGCAAACCTTTGATATTAATGATTATGGTTGGTTTATTTGCTATGTGTGAGTAGTTCCCTAGTTAGATCTAGGTTGTCAAAAGTTTTAAGGGTCATTAGGTGCACGAATTGTTGCTGAATTTGTGACTACTCTCTGCTTTAATATTAATTCATACAATATTTTGACTTGATCACTTAGAATATTGAATTTTAGGGTTTGTTGCATCATAAACCCATTTTACTATAAACCCGGAGCCTTGTTTTTAGCAGGTTATCTCGTCCTTGTACAAACGAGAGTTTGGCTTGGAAGATCATGAACAATCAAATCTATTCCCAATGCATGCATTGGCTATTTAGGTTGAAAAGCATCCTTTCTGATATGGTTGTTGATTTATAGTGTAATACGAAAAGAGATTTGGTATTGTATACATTTGCCTTTTGAGTTTAAGAGTAGAGCAACATTCAATTTCGTGCATGGCCCATACTACCCGCGATATACCTAAGTCTAGCGTTTTTAATCCATAAGTTACACAACTAGTTACCAGATAGATTGCATTCTAATAGAATCGAAACTCTACATAATCTCTGTGGGATCGATAACCTAAATACTACAATTGTACACTGTGCACTTGCAGTTAATTTTGGGTGAATAACTTCACGCATCACCCAGCGAGACAAATCAAACACAATACTTATGAGCTTGAGCTCCAAGGTAAGTTTATTGAGAGTTCTAGCTTTGATGTTACTGACTTAGTTTTCTTTGGTGCAAAAGAAACTGATTTGAGGTCAAATCCTTATCAACTGGGAGAGGATGATGTGAGCATGGCCATCAAGGACCTTCAACCAATGGAGCAGCTAGAACCAGAGGAGGAAGAAGCCAATGAAGAAGCTAAGGAGCAGCTAGAACAATGAAGAAGAAACTCTACAGATCTTAAATGGCCCCATTACCCGATCAAAGCAAGTCAAACTTAAGACAACACTACAACACCTTCTCAACACCATCCAAGGCAGTTTAGTGTGTGCTAATCCAACTACCCTAGTTGTGATCCAAGCCACCTAAACAATCCATCAAGAGAGGTGTTGTGACTTGCACTCTTTTTCCCTTGGTTTGGTTTTGTCCCATTGGGTTTTCAAAACAAGGTTTTTAATGAGGCTTGTTCACAACACTTTAATAAAATCCTCTTGATGGAAACCCAAGCCCAATTCTATCTATAAATTTCGTGCATGAAGAGGAGTCCAAGAGTCAAGTTAAGTTTTCATTAATGTTTAGTCTTTAATCTTTAGTCTTTGTGTGTTTAATGTTTTCATTAAGTCTTTAGCTATTTCCTATGCATGTTGAACAATATATGTAAGACCTCTTGGTCCTATATTCAGATCATCAAACATTTTATTATCAAATCTTCTTCTTAAACTCGTTTGATCATCCTCTTGAATAAAGAATTTTGGAACATCTTCTCATTCCTCTCAAGAGTCGAAAGTCTAAGGGAATTTTCGCATCCCTTGGAAGTTTCACTTCAATTCACCTCTTGCCCACCGTGTCTGGCCTTTTCTATTGACACAGAGCAAGTAGATAGTCCAAGGATCTTCAACCATTCTTGAGAAGTATCACTCATTCCACCCCTTGTCTCGGATCCATCCACTTCAAGTTTCACAAATCCGCAACTTTCACCATCATTACTTCACTTCCGCAACCTTGATCTTCACACCATCACTTTCACAACCTCTTGGAGTCATTCAGGGACTAGATCCTACCTAGGATCACATCACTTCTGTCACACGCGCTAATTTCTTGGTACTCGCAAAACCTTTCAACATCCCTATGACGTGTCACTCATACGCCCTCGAAACCTTATACGTAATTTTTGGCGGGAAAATGAAAAAGAACAATTCATTAATTAAACCTAAGTTTTCCCCAATCTTGATTCGACGTATTCCAAAAGACGTTGATTGAGTTTCCATGACCTAAAAATCACATCCCTTTAAATAGCCATTACGAGAAGATTGCGTCCTCAAGCTTCTAATTTCTCTATTTTCTCCGCGATATCTTCCTAAGAATCCTAAATCCTCCTTCTGTTTTCGCAAATTTTCTAGGATGTTGTCTGACAAGCAAAACTCTCTCGGTTTCGATTCTGAAACTGACTCAACTTCGTCTTTATCCAGATCTAACGGATCTCACCAGAAGACTTCCGAATATCACCAGTCTGATAACTCTTTGATCAACATAGAAGACATTTCTTATGCAGAAAAGAATAATGAAATCCCAGATCTACCAATCCCGGCCAACTTTCCAACCAAAAGAAATAGCTCGGAAACCATCTTCGACCAAGTAACGACGGGAGGAGAAGAATTCCCGGAAGACTTTGGAGATTCCTCCTTCAAACAAAGTGATATCGAAATTCTTCGATCGTTTGCTTCAAATCCAGAAGATCTCAATATTCTGGTTCCAGAGATTGGTGACAGACCCTGGAACCCTCCAGAAGGATTTATGTGTCTATACCTTCACTCTTTTACTGAAGCTCGTCTTTGGGTTCCAATTCCCTTTCTAACGGTTGAATTCTGTTGACGCTTGAAAATCTCTTTTACTCAATTAGGACATGGCGCCATGAGACACATGTTTGCCTTCCTAATTCAGGCTGGAAGAGCTAATATCGTTGTTCCATGCTGGAAATTTACCGAGCTTGCCAAACTCGTAGACAATCGAGATGGAAAAAATTGGTATACAATGGTGAAAAACGCCGGTAAACTAGGTACTGGATTTACTTCCAATGCCAAAGGCTGGCGCACCAACTTCTTTTTCGTTCGGATCAACGAAGCCTCTATTTTTTATCCTAGCGCCGAGATAGTTAAGGCATGGTGAGTTGATGCTTCGACAATCATAAAACCGATTCTTTTCAAAGAACTCCTCCCAGTTTTCAAAGAAGAAATAGATCGGATCTACGCCCTTAGTCCACTGATATTCCTGAAGATTCCTGCGGATTTTATTGAACTAACTCGGCAACGCTTAGGTACCTCTTTATTCTTTTTCTTAGCTTTGATCTTCGCTTGCTATTATTTGTATTCATCGTTGATACCTCTTTCTAGGTTAAGAAATCTCCGAAGTTGAATGTCCGTTGGAAAGATCGCCTTCAGATTATTCCAATAAATTACTTATCCGAGCTCCTCCTAAGAAGTCGAAGTTTCATAAACTGCCGAGGAGTGAAATTGATTCTTCCTTTCCTGGTACTTCTCAGGTTGCATCTTCGGAGAAAAAATGAGGAAAAGCTATCACTATATCTACAGCTCCAAAAACCAAATCTTCAAAGAAAAGAGCAGCTCCTTCGATTATTGGAACCCCTCTGTCAAAGAGACAAAAATTCCAATTTGAAGCTGAAGACGCCTCATTCAAATTTAAATCAATTCATCGTAACTTCTCTCGAAAGACGAAGAAAAAAGCGTTAAATTTTTGTGGAAGATGACCGGTTGCGAATCCCTTAAGCCGAAGGGTGACTTTGCCGTAAAAGAGCATATATATGCTCTTGCCAGAAGTTATGTTCGGGTTTGATAGTCTATATTTATTCTTGTTGCTTTTTAGTTTTATCTAAATCTTTACCGAATTATCTTTCCTTTCAGGAAGCCTGAAACACTTGCCTTCTCGTTGGTGAATATGAGTGCTTATTGAGGAACACGAGAAAGTTCATCGATAATCTTGAAAAGAAGAACGAAACATTGGAGGTCGATCGAATTTCACTTACTCGTCAAGTCGAGGCGATGAAAAAGGAATCTCGGATTGCTGGTGCTTCTTTGGCTCAAAAGGTGAAATCCACAAAAAGGGCGATGGCCGAGAAGATCCAATGTAGGCTGAATTCTATCCAGACAACTGTCCAAACCCGAGAAGATGGACTAATAAAAAACATGAAGCTCGTTCAATCCCAGGATGTCTTCGGGGTACTCAAACATCTTTCTTCTCAGGGTGTGAATATTCCCGCGGATATATTGAAGCAAGTGGAAGAGGTTGCGATAGTAGCCAAACAAGAAATGAAAGAATACAAGTTCCCGGAATTTTAACCTAATGCCTTTCGTTTCGGTGCTTGATCTTTGTTTTGTTGTAGTATTTTTTTGTATATTTTATTTTATTATTATTATTTTTTTTGCCAATGTTTCAGACTTATCGAATGACAAACCTCGGGGTTTTCCGAGACTTCATTTCTTATGCCTTTTGTTCAAATAATCTATCTTTCCTTGAATTTCTATTTAAAACTCAGAAAAGATTTTTCGAGTAATCTGTATGTTGGTCTTTTTCAGAAAATTCCTTCAAAAAATTACCGGATATTCATGGACAAAATCAAAATTTGTTTTTGTTCAGTGAGTATATCCTGGACTGTTGACCTCTAATCCTAAGATCCTACTTTATCAAATCCTTGGATTCTTTGGGTACGAGTATTTTATGTTTATTATAAACATAAGCTGGAATGATGCGACTTTGCCTTACAATCCCTCAGCCCTACTTTATCAGGCTCCAAAATTTCCAGCTGCATTTGGTAAAGAATGTGTAAAGGGATGAACCCTATCATCGAGTACTTGATCAAGGCACCGATTTTTTAATTGTGTGAATCGTGGTGAAGTATAGTTGAGTCGTAAGAACTTCATCACTATATAACCAAAATTTAGTGTTTGTAAGTGAACCTCGTGGAAGGTTGCCTACGTAACCTTAGAAGGGATCAAGCCACACGTAGTTCCGATGTTTGGATATATGTTGCTTATCTTGGAAATCCGAGAAACCAACAATTTTTTATTTTTTTTTTGCTCTACATTCGGAGCTTTTAAAGTCTTAGTATCTCGTTTCTGAGGGAAAGGTTGACTTTCTCATTTACTTTTGGACTTTCTTTGAGGCAGCTCCTCGCCTCGGCTTGATTTCTTTTTACCGAGAAGATTCCAAGTGGAGTTAGAAATTTGAGGCATTGATGATATGTAGAAACCACTCCCTTCATTTAAAATAGTCAGAGAGTTCCGAGAATTACGTTGTAAAGAATTGGTCTTTCTATTACGTCAAACTTGACGATTCTGATTGTTCCTCCAACTGTTACTGAGAGTTCTACTGTTCCGAGTGTTGTAACACTTTCGCTCCTAAACGCTGTTAGAGCCTTAAGTCATGGCTTGATCTCTGTTTCTTTTGACCACAATTTTTGAAAGACATCGATGCACATTACATTTGGCGAACTTCTAGTGTCCACTAATATTCGGGGAACTTGGTAATCTCCAACTTGTAATTTAACTACTAACGGGTCATTATGGGGAATCTTGACTCCTTCTAAATCTTCGGGGGTAAAGACGAGCTCCTTTTGTAAAGTCCACTTCGGAGAAGCTAGCTCTGTTTGATACATGATTTGTTCTTGCGCCTCTGCGGGGAATTCCGAAATAACATTTATCTTCTTTCGTTCAGATGAGGAATCTATCTGAGGGAATTCGTTTTTTCATTCAAAATTCTTTTTCGAATTCAAAATTCGTCCCTTTACTCCTACTAGATGCCTTTTCGCGGGAGTTTCTTTTAGGCTAGGTTCTTCTTAAATCTGCTTTAATTAATTCTTCAAAAGATACTCCAGTAAACTATGACATTCTTATGTATTGTATCCGTAGGCGGTATGGTAATTACACCATGACACAGGGGCTCCTTCCTTTATAATTATGGCTTTCATCTTCTCCTTCTTACGTTGTTCCAAATTCTGATCTCGGAGCTCGGTGGCTAGGAATGCAACTCTTGTTATGGTTTTTTTCCTTTCGTTCGAAAGTTCTATCGTAATGCCGGCGAGGTTCCTTATATTTTGGCTTTACTTCTTTTCCCTTAGGAGCATCCTTATAATTTTGGATAATCGAGCTCTACTTTCGTCTGCTCTAATGTATATACTTGCTCTATAGAATGCATCTTCTATGGACTGTGGTCGGTATGCTGAAAGTTCCTCCCAAAATCTTGTTTCGTACCAAATTCCGCTAATTAATGCATCAATGGCTAGTTCGGTCGAGATATCTAGCGGAAAATACATTGCCTTGAATCTTTTCATGAAGCTCTGAAGTGGTTCGGTTGATGTGTGTTTTATAGAGTAAAGATCAGAGATCGTTGTTGGACGTTCAAGGTTGTATATGTATTTTTCATGAATTTCTGCCGTAGCTCATCAAAACTTCTTATTGAATTGGGTGGAAGGTTGGTTATCCAGGATTGAGCATTTCCGCGTAAACTTTCTGCGAAGTACTGACACTGCTTCTCCTCTTTTTTGGATGAATGGATCTTAGCTTGATAATTGCGACCATGAATGCTTTAAGAAAAGCCTTTGGATCTCCCATTCCATTGTAAGTTGGAAATTCTAGCTTCCCTTCTCTAAGTGAGTAGGATCCGGTAATTGTTTTCCCAGATGGATCTTCGTTCGTGCTTTTGAATACCTGGCTAACATGTGGGATATCGATAGAAGACCTTTGGAGCAAGACTTTCATGTCCCGAAGTTCACGATGCAATTCTGCTATTAAATTATCCGTTTTTGAGATAGGATCTTCACCTGTTGACCTCGCACCGCAAATCCTTTCTTTGTTTCTCCGTATCAGCTCCTGGTCTTCTTCTATTTCTTATGAGTTATAGGATGTATCTGGTCCCTCCCCTCTTGATGATATGCAATTATCCGAGAACTTATTCGTCTGTCCGCGGTCTTGGATATTTTTCCCTTATTTTCCAAAAGAATTATGACGTTTGATACGTCACTTGAATACTCTTTTTGCTCTTGGTTTATCAGCTAAATTTGTATTCTGAACTCTGGGACAACAGTTCCGATAGACTGTTGATCTTAACGAGTCATTATTGGTTTCCTATGAGTTTTAACTATCATTGGTTTCAATTCTTCCGAGGTTTCTTCCTTTCTTTCCTAAAAGACACCTCCTACCTGGCGCGCCAAATGTTGAGACTGGATTCAACTTCTAATTATTTATAATTAGAGGGGTTCGTTTTTGGAGAAAGTTAAGTAAAAGACAAAAAAGAATCATCGGAAAAAATAAGCTTTTATTGATTATTGCAGTTTACAAGTTTGTTAACTCGAAATGCCGAGTTAAATTTATCAAAGATAATTATTAAACCTAGGTTATCTAGTAATTCTTCTCCCTGATTCTGAAAGATCTTCCTTTGTGAAGAGGGGGTGTGTATTTATATACCCTAGTCGTCGGTTATATAACCCCATGGGCTAACCTCGAAAAAATGGAAATATTCTATTTTTCTATTTTTCTAAGATAAGAGAATTTGTGATAAGATTTGATCTTATAATGTCCGAGCTAAGACTTCGGCTTGGGACGAAGTTGTTCACACCCCGGCTTCGGACATTAAAATCCGATCATTCTTCACCGAGGTATCCATCGGTCATCTGGATCGAGGATTCCAATCTTATTGAATGAACTTATGACCTGATAAATCACCAAAAAAAGATTGGTAGAGACCGAACCTCAATTAGCAGCAAACTATTGATAATGGGTGATAATACCATCATCAACAATTGCGACACTTACAGTTAGTTTCCCTTAAATAATTTTATAATTTTTGAAAACGTTAAGATCGATCATGGATTACAATTTGTTTCTTTTTATTATTTTTATAACGATAATGTTTTCTTTCAACATCTTCTTCTTTTTTCATGTACGTATTGCATTTTTATGAAACAATGTTCAATAAAACTAATTTTAAATTTTTAAAAATAAAAAAACGAATTTTAAAGATAAAATTGGATCCGTGCTGCTACGGATGATAATACTAGTTTCTTAATATATTGCTATTTTAAAAAATAAAAATTATTAAAAAAAAAATATAAAAACCGGAATAATAGGAACTAATTTACAACTAAATTAATTTGAAACTGAAATTAAATTATTAAAATAATAAATATTCAAATAAACTTCCGTAATTAAATCTACAAAAATAATTTGGAGTGAATTCGCGAAATGATTGCTATTTTGAGGTTTTTTTGTAAAAAAGATTCTTTTAAAAATCAAAATTCGTACAATAGAAATTAATTTTGAAAGTTTCAGAAAATAAAGCGTAAAACCTACAAACTAGAATTAAGAATACCACTCAAAAGATTTCAAAACAAAAAAAAAAGACTAAAATACCGGATTATCTCTTTTCTTTATAATCATATAAAAATCAAAATCAAAATCGTGATATATTTATATCATGATCATATATAGTAAAAGGATGGGTGGAAAATCCTACATGTCGTCTTTAGGTGAGACGTTCTCTGAAAATTTACCATACTACCTTTAATGAACATGCATTTGATTTCCAATATTTTCGGTAGTCTTAATGAGTTCAAAATTGGCTGATTATCATTAGTTCTTCTTGTTTCTTGTGATGACGTAATCTTACACATGAGTTTATTGCTTACGTGCGCGTGTTTAGAGACGGGCTTCATTGGGTTATGGATCCGTTCGAAGAGTTTGTTAGACCTGGTTTTAGGCTTTCTTATTTATATCTAGGTCATTGATCGCCAACACTTTTGTCGTCACAAAAAACTCTAACCGCTTATTTATAGTTTGGTTCACCGCAGCTTATATCTTTAGTTTTTTTGTGCTTCATTGTTATTAGGGTTACTGATTTTTAATACGAGAAAGATGATTTGTTTTTAAGAAGAGGTTACGTTCTGATTTTTTAAGAAGAGAAAGAAGAAATGATTACAGTGACGTTCTGGTTCGGAAGAAGAAGATTGTATGCGTGAATATATCTAGGGTTCATAGTTTTGTGGCAAAGAAGAAAATCGGGAATATGTACGTTTTTTACGAAGAAGAAGAAGCATGACAAATAAAAGGAAGAAGAATATTATTTTGTGCGTGATTATATTAGGGTTCCTACGTTTTCTGCGTCTTATTCTTTAGATTTCATGTTTCAGTTTTTATGGTTTTGAAGAAGAAGAAACGTAAAAAAAAAAAAAAAAAAAGGTTTCAATTTTTATGTTTTGAAGAACAAGAGGAAGAAGCGTGAGAAGAGAGAAGACGATGAGAAGTTTTAAGAAGTTTATAGGAGACTTTCGAGGTTTGAAAATTTAAACTTCGTTCAAT
The DNA here is from genome assembly GCA_900116095.1 of Euclidium syriacum. Lineage (NCBI taxonomy): Eukaryota > Viridiplantae > Streptophyta > Magnoliopsida > Brassicales > Brassicaceae > Euclidium > Euclidium syriacum. The sequence goes on from FPAK01000004.1 coordinate 3,710,395, forward strand.
GGTGCTTCGGAACAGAGTTTCAAGGATGCCAATTTCAAAGATGGTATATATCTCCCACGTTTCATGTTTCAATTTTGAAAAGGAAGAAGAAGGAGAAGAGAGAAGAAGCTTGATATATAAGCTTAAAAGAGATTTGAGAAGTTTGACGAGTTTTACTTCATTCGATAGTGTTTGGGAACAAAAAATTTCGTTCGTCTTTGAAGAGGTCTCTTTGTCCATAAATTATTGCAATATATGTCTCCGTATCATCATCTTTAGTAGAATTCATCGATGAAGAAGAGGTGATTCATAGGGTTTTGTTGTTCATTGGGAAAGAAGAGTGGAGAATAAGAGAAAATATCGGATGAAAAAGAAGAAGAAGATTGTGTGTGTTTGTGAATATGTCGAGGAGGAGGACTTAACGAGATTCACATCCTGATAATCTTGAAACATCTGCTAATGGTTTGAGACTTTTTTCTTCTTAAGTTTTTGGTTCATGTGAAGTGAAAAAGTTTTCTATATATGTCTAGGTTTACATTTGCGCCTTTTTCTTTGTTTGTTTAGCTCTTGCTGCTAAAAAATCCAAAACACTAGCAAATCCATTAGTTACATCAGGTTTATCAATTCCTTTAGATATTCATATTTTGGTTTTTAATTATTATGAATTTTTTATTATATAGGTGGTGGAGCCGTGAACTCTTTATCTGTCTCCTTTGTTTTCCACATATAATATTCAGGATGAAAATATATGTTGTACTGGATAAAAATTATTAATCAATTTATAAGACAGAGATGTACTCATTATTTATGTAGGTGATGATATTATTTATGTAGGTGATGATATGAAGATTGGTTAGTTGTTATCAAGTTAGCGTTCAAGGTCTCTTTCACCTAAGTCTATTTTTAGTGTTTATGTCTTATTGGTTGTGTTTCAAACGTTGTTTCGCTTTAAATGCAGTTTTTTTTCTTTTTTTCTAGGTTATATTTTTAAATCCATCCTTTAGTCTCCTTTTTCTTCCTCTTTTCTAGCTTATAACGCACTTAAGTGAATCAAAATGTCTTCGTTCCTTGCCCTCTCTCGTTAATTTGACTCATTGCATAATTGATTCAGTTAGGTTACTTGGTGTAAATAATTATGCACCGTTCAACTTTTTTTTTTTAAAAAAAAATTAGTTCGTGTCTGGATTCATGAATTTTGGATTCATGAATTTCAATTCGGTTTGGGGTTTTTCATACCAATATTTGGTGAAAGTTTGGTTATTTCTTATCTTTTTGGTACGAAATGTTCATGTTAAGTTTTATGGGCTTCCAACTCAAAACCAATTGGTAGTAAGTGAATTGGTCTATGTCCCTTTGATGTACTGATATTTTTACCGGTTTTCACGATGATATTTTATGCTGTTTTGGAATCTTTTCTGCATTTTATACAGGTTAAATGGAAGATTCCACATGCTGAGGTGTTTTGCAAGAATCTAGAAGATTTGGAGCTAAAATGAAGAATAATGAACCGAAGCCCGAGTCGACCGACTGGAAGAGGAAGTCGACCGACTCAGAGGCCGGTTTAGTAATTTAGAAATTCTTTTTGGGCTTTCTTTTCGAAACTCTAATTGCTAGAACCTCTTGGCCGACTCATGCATGACCTAGAGAGACTATATATTCGACTTTAAGCAGACGAAATAGAGAGAGACGACTTCCATCAAGCTTTTGAAGCATTCAAGCATCTCTTTACCAAAAATCACCAAAAAGTTACTTAGATCTTGTTTTCAGGGAGCACCCTTGTGTGAAGGTTTTCTTGTGCCCATGTTCTCTTGGTTTTATAGAGAGAGAGCCACGTTTTGCTCTGATCTCTTTTGATTTCACTTTCATATTGCAAACCTTTGATATTAATGATTATGGTTGGTTTGTTTGCTATGTGTGAGTAGTTCCCTAGTTAGATCTAGGTTGTCAAAGGTTTTATGGGTCATTAGGTGCACGAATTGTTGCTGAATTCGTGACTACTCTCGGCTTTAATATTAATTCATACAATATTTTGACTTGATCACTTAGAATATTGAATTTTAGGGTTTGTTGCATCATACACCCATTTTACTCTAAACCCGGATCCTTGTTTTTAGCAGGTGATCTCATCCTTGTACAAACGAGAGTTTGGCTTGGAAGATCATGAACAATAAAATCTATTCCCAATGCATGCATTAGCTAATTAGGTTGAAAAGCATCCTTTCTGATCTGTTGGTTGATTTATAGTGCAATACGCAAAGAGATTTGGTATTGTATACATTTGCCTTTTGAGTTTAAGAGTAGAGCAACATTCAATTTCGTGCATGGCCCACAGTACCCGCGATTTACCTAAGTCTAGCGTTTTTAATCTAGAAGTTACACAACTAGTTACCAGATAGATTGCATTCTATTAGAATCGAAACTCGACATAATCTCTGTGGGATCGATAACCTAAATACTACAATTGTACACTGTGCATTTGCAGTTAATTTTGCGTGAAAAACTTCACGCATCACCCTTATATATTAGTCTGGGGGAACTTGATGTACTGATATTTTTACCGGTTTTCACGATGATATTTTATGCTGTTTTGGAATCTTTTCTGCATTTTATACAGGTTAAATGGAAGATTCCACATGCTGAGGTGTTTTGCAAGAATCTAGAAGATTTGGAGCTAAGATGAAGAATAATGAACCGAAACCCGAGTCGACCGACTGGAAGAGGAAGTCGACCGACTCAGAGGCCGGTTTAGTAATTTGGAAATTCTTTTTGGGCTTTCTTTTCGAAACTCTAATTGCTAGAACCTCTTGGCCGACTCATGCATGACCTAAAGAGACTATATATTCGACTTTAAGCAGACGAAATAGAGAGAGACGACTTCCATCAAGCTTTTGAAGCATTCAAGCATCTCTTTACCAAAAATCACCAAAAAGTTACTTAGATCTTGTTTTCAGGGAGCACCCTTGTGTGAAGGTTTTCTTGTGCCCATGTTCTCTTGGTTTTATAGAGAGAGAGCCACGTTTTGCTCTGATCTCTTTTGATTTCACTTTCATATTGCAAACCTTTGATATTAATGATTATGGTTGGTTTGTTTGCTATGTGTGAGTAGTTCCCTAGTTAGATCTAGGTTGTCAAAGGTTTTATGGGTCATTAGGTGCACGAATTGTTGCTGAATTCGTGACTACTCTCGGCTTTAATATTAATTCATACAATATTTTGACTTGATCACTTAGAATATTGAATTTTAGGGTTTGTTGCATCATACACCCATTTTACTCTAAACCCGGATCCTTGTTTTTAGCAGGTGATCTCATCCTTGTACAAACGAGAGTTTGGCTTGGAAGATCATGAACAATAAAATCTATTCCCAATGCATGCATTAGCTAATTAGGTTGAAAAGCATCCTTTCTGATCTGTTGGTTGATTTATAGTGCAATACGCAAAGAGATTTGGTATTGTATACATTTGCCTTTTGAGTTTAAGAGTAGAGCAACATTCAATTTCGTGCATGGCCCACAGTACCCGCGATTTACCTAAGTCTAGCGTTTTTAATCTAGAAGTTACACAACTAGTTACCAGATAGATTGCATTCTATTAGAATCGAAACTCGACATAATCTCTGTGGGATCGATAACCTAAATACTACAATTGTACACTGTGCATTTGCAGTTAATTTTGCGTGAAAAACTTCACGCATCACCCTTATATATTAGTCTGGGGGAACTTGATGTACTGAAATTTTTACCGGTTTTCACGATGATATTTTATGCTGTTTTGGAATCTTTTCTGCATTTTATACAGGTTAAATGGAAGATTCCACATGCTGAGGTGTTTTGCAAGAATCTAGAAGATTTGGAGCTAAGATGAAGAATAATGAACCGAAACCCGAGTCGACCGACTGGAAGAGGAAGTCGACCGACTCAGAGGCCGGTTTAGTAATTTGGAAATTCTTTTTGGGCTTTCTTTTCGAAACTCTAATTGCTAGAACCTCTTGGCCGACTCATGCATGACCTAAAGAGACTATATATTCGACTTTAAGCAGACGAAATAGAGAGAGACGACTTCCATCAAGCTTTTGAAGCATTCAAGCATCTCTTTACCAAAAATCACCAAAAAGTTACTTAGATCTTGTTTTCAGGGAGCACCCTTGTGTGAAGGTTTTCTTGTGCCCATGTTCTCTTGGTTTTATAGAGAGAGAGCCACGTTTTGCTCTGATCTCTTTTGATTTCACTTTCATATTGCAAACCTTTGATATTAATGATTATGGTTGGTTTGTTTGCTATGTGTGAGTAGTTCCCTAGTTAGATCTAGGTTGTCAAAGGTTTTATGGGTCATTAGGTGCACGAATTGTTGCTGAATTCGTGACTACTCTCGGCTTTAATATTAATTCATACAATATTTTGACTTGATCACTTAGAATATTGAATTTTAGGGTTTGTTGCATCATACACCCATTTTACTCTAAACCCGGATCCTTGTTTTTAGCAGGTGATCTCATCCTTGTACAAACGAGAGTTTGGCTTGGAAGATCATGAACAATAAAATCTATTCCCAATGCATGCATTAGCTAATTAGGTTGAAAAGCATCCTTTCTGATCTGTTGGTTGATTTATAGTGCAATACGCAAAGAGATTTGGTATTGTATACATTTGCCTTTTGAGTTTAAGAGTAGAGCAACATTCAATTTCGTGCATGGCCCACAGTACCCGCGATTTACCTAAGTCTAGCGTTTTTAATCTAGAAGTTACACAACTAGTTACCAGATAGATTGCATTCTATTAGAATCGAAACTCGACATAATCTCTGTGGGATCGATAACCTAAATACTACAATTGTACACTGTGCATTTGCAGTTAATTTTGCGTGAAAAACTTCACGCATCACCCTTATATATTAGTCTGGGGGAACTTGATGTACTGATATTTTTACCGGTTTTCACGATGATATTTTATGCTGTTTTGGAATCTTTTCTGCATTTTATACAGGTTAAATGGAAGATTCCACATGCTGAGGTGTTTTGCAAGAATCTAGAAGATTTGGAGCTAAGATGAAGAATAATGAACCGAAACCCGAGTCGACCGACTGGAAGAGGAAGTCGACCGACTCAGAGGCCGGTTTAGTAATTTGGAAATTCTTTTTGGGCTTTCTTTTCGAAACTCTAATTGCTAGAACCTCTTGGCCGACTCATGCATGACCTAAAGAGACTATATATTCGACTTTAAGCAGACGAAATAGAGAGAGACGACTTCCATCAAGCTTTTGAAGCATTCAAGCATCTCTTTACCAAAAATCACCAAAAAGTTACTTAGATCTTGTTTTCAGGGAGCACCCTTGTGTGAAGGTTTTCTTGTGCCCATGTTCTCTTGGTTTTATAGAGAGAGAGCCACGTTTTGCTCTGATCTCTTTTGATTTCACTTTCATATTGCAAACCTTTGATATTAATGATTATGGTTGGTTTGTTTGCTATGTGTGAGTAGTTCCCTAGTTAGATCTAGGTTGTCAAAGGTTTTATGGGTCATTAGGTGCACGAATTGTTGCTGAATTCGTGACTACTCTCGGCTTTAATATTAATTCATACAATATTTTGACTTGATCACTTAGAATATTGAATTTTAGGGTTTGTTGCATCATACACCCATTTTACTCTAAACCCGGATCCTTGTTTTTAGCAGGTGATCTCATCCTTGTACAAACGAGAGTTTGGCTTGGAAGATCATGAACAATAAAATCTATTCCCAATGCATGCATTAGCTAATTAGGTTGAAAAGCATCCTTTCTGATCTGTTGGTTGATTTATAGTGCAATACGCAAAGAGATTTGGTATTGTATACATTTGCCTTTTGAGTTTAAGAGTAGAGCAACATTCAATTTCGTGCATGGCCCACAGTACCCGCGATTTACCTAAGTCTAGCGTTTTTAATCTAGAAGTTACACAACTAGTTACCAGATAGATTGCATTCTATTAGAATCGAAACTCGACATAATCTCTGTGGGATCGATAACCTAAATACTACAATTGTACACTGTGCATTTGCAGTTAATTTTGCGTGAAAAACTTCACGCATCACCCTTATATATTAGTCTGGGGGAACTTGATGTACTGATATTTTTACCGGTTTTCACGATGATATTTTATGCTGTTTTGGAATCTTTTCTGCATTTTATACAGGTTAAATGGAAGATTCCACATGCTGAGGTGTTTTGCAAGAATCTAGAAGATTTGGAGCTAAGATGAAGAATAATGAACCGAAACCCGAGTCGACCGACTGGAAGAGGAAGTCGACCGACTCAGAGGCCGGTTTAGTAATTTGGAAATTCTTTTTGGGCTTTCTTTTCGAAACTCTAATTGCTAGAACCTCTTGGCCGACTCATGCATGACCTAAAGAGACTATATATTCGACTTTAAGCAGACGAAATAGAGAGAGACGACTTCCATCAAGCTTTTGAAGCATTCAAGCATCTCTTTACCAAAAATCACCAAAAAGTTACTTAGATCTTGTTTTCAGGGAGCACCCTTGTGTGAAGGTTTTCTTGTGCCCATGTTCTCTTGGTTTTATAGAGAGAGAGCCACGTTTTGCTCTGATCTCTTTTGATTTCACTTTCATATTGCAAACCTTTGATATTAATGATTATGGTTGGTTTGTTTGCTATGTGTGAGTAGTTCCCTAGTTAGATCTAGGTTGTCAAAGGTTTTATGGGTCATTAGGTGCACGAATTGTTGCTGAATTCGTGACTACTCTCGGCTTTAATATTAATTCATACAATATTTTGACTTGATCACTTAGAATATTGAATTTTAGGGTTTGTTGCATCATACACCCATTTTACTCTAAACCCGGATCCTTGTTTTTAGCAGGTGATCTCATCCTTGTACAAACGAGAGTTTGGCTTGGAAGATCATGAACAATAAAATCTATTCCCAATGCATGCATTAGCTAATTAGGTTGAAAAGCATCCTTTCTGATCTGTTGGTTGATTTATAGTGCAATACGCAAAGAGATTTGGTATTGTATACATTTGCCTTTTGAGTTTAAGAGTAGAGCAACATTCAATTTCGTGCATGGCCCACAGTACCCGCGATTTACCTAAGTCTAGCGTTTTTAATCTAGAAGTTACACAACTAGTTACCAGATAGATTGCATTCTATTAGAATCGAAACTCGACATAATCTCTGTGGGATCGATAACCTAAATACTACAATTGTACACTGTGCACTTGTAGTTAATTTTGGGTGAATAACTTCACGCATCACCCTTATATATTAGTTTAAGTCCCTTCTCAGTTTCCGATATGGGATATTCTCAAACGCCCCCTCGAGATAATGGCCCGTCTAGCCATTAATCTCGACAATATCCCATCATAGGGTTAATTTCGAGTTAGATCGGCCGGATTAATTCGTGCCGGACCGATTTCGGTTAAGATCGATCGGTCTCCTTCGATGGGCCGGATCGATTTCGGTTCGGGTTGGGCAGTGTGTTCGGGCTCTGATACCATGTTAAGTTTCATGGGCTTCCAACTCAAAACCAATTGGCAGTTAGTGGATTGGCCTATGTCCCTTATATATTAGTCTAAGTCACTTTTCAGTTTCCGATATGGGATATTCTCACAGTTCAATGATTTTGAAAATTTTCAGGTATACGAATATGGATTCTTACTTTACACTATCAATAGAAGTTGGAGAAACTGATGATCCAAAGACGTTGGGCGGAGGGAATATAGAGAAGCAGCCAAGGTTAACTGCAGTTCCTCCTAGGGTAAATAGCGGTGATCTTGATGAAATTTCACTTCGGACTTTCTTGGAGAACACATAACTATGGAAACAAATGGTTTCTTACTACAAGAAATTAGAAAACCAGTTAGGTGAGACCAAGAGATACATAAGTTTATTTGACATTAACGCTAATCTAGATGCTTTCACATTGGCTTTGACGGATGAACCGGTTTGGGTGATGAACGTTGTCCCAATCACTCGGTGTTATCTACTAGCGTGGTCTAACTGGAACGTATCAAACTGGTAAGTTTTAAACCTGATTGAAACAAACCGGATTTTATTATGTAAGTTATGCTTATATATGTTAATTTCGGGTAAACTTACATGGTTAAGTTGGTAATTTTGTTCACTTTTCAGGTGTGAGGAAATGTCAACATATCCAAGAACAAATGATTTTATCCATGTAGACTCATTTTTCACAATGTACCAAGATAGAGGTAAACAGGAGGATATATTATTGGAGATGGATCGAATTTAGGCCGACCAGTAAAGTGATAATGAGATATGACGTGTATGGTTTAATCAAGGTTAAAAAAATTAACCAAAGGGTTACAATGAAAGGTAGAATCCCTGATCATGTATATAAACCTCATGAAAGAGAAGATTTATTAGTAGGGAAACAATTTTTGACTTTTCATGCGTCTGAAGAAGATAAAAACTCCATTTAGCGGGCAGTACAACTGGGAAGTACATTGAAGGGAGAGAGTAAAGAGAGAGAAGACTTGTTGTTCACATTACAGCAATCTCGAGTTGTGTTAGCTGAAAACATATGTGGATGTGTACTTGCCTCAGAACAATAGTGTGAAGAAGAGCAACATTAATGTTAAGAAGAATAATAAGAAGAAGAAGTTGGCTGGACGGAATATGGGGTGCTGAGTTTTTTAAATTTTATTTTTAAAAAATTATCATCTTAAAAGTAGTGCTCAAAAAGAACTATAATTAAAAGATGGGTTTTGATGAGTATCGAAGGCATCCCGGTCAGTAATATATCACTCATAAGTTCACAAACCAGCTGACTCATAAGTTAGAGCATTTGGGAGTCTTCCTAAGCAAGAAAACACTTAACAACAGTTTTTTGGACAATCGCATTATTCAAAAACATTTCAATTCTTGAAAAGATATAGAAAGAGGCGTATGGTGAATCCAAGAGGTAGAAATTATGATCGAAGTGACATGTGATGATGATCGGACTGAGAATTGAGATAGATAGTGGAAATACAAGAGAAGCCAAACATGAGAGAATGGATAGGGATAGGGAAATGGTGAGATGTAAAATATCATTTTGTGCTCTTTAAGTTCATGATTAAATTTTAGACATTGGGAGGTTTGTGCCAAACAAATCTTTGTGTTGGTAATGTAATCTAAATACAATGAGGAAGAGCATCCTTGATCTCAAGAGAAAATATAAGAGGAAAACCTCGCAAAGAGGAATAAAGGAGAGTTTTGTACTTCAAAAGGAAGATGAAAAAAAGAACCAGTGCAGAAAAAATATATTTGTGAGTCTTCATCTCAAGAGGGGAATGAGAACCAAGAAATCGAGAAAACAAGAAAATAGAAGTATTGATGGTCGCATGAGAAAAATGCCAATAAAGATAAAACTCTGAAGAAAAATATGAAATCGAAAAAGAAGAACGAGGAAGCATAAGAAACACTAAAAGAGCCAAAATGAAAATAAAATAAAAAACTAAAAGAAGAAGATGGAGAATAAAAATAAGAAAAGTATGAAAAAAAAAACAAAGTAAAGTCCATGCAAATGAGAAGTTAATGCTTTGTATTTATATTCGTAGAACAACCATTACATGTTCTTAACCAAATATACAAATAATAAATATAATTATTTCCTATCATATTAAACTATCGAATTTGTTGGAAGTGCCAAAAGGAGGATGAAAACAAAGAACCAGAGTATAAAAAATGTACTTTTGATTTTCATCCCAAGAGGAGAATGAAAACAAACCAATCGAAAAAACAAGTAAACAAAAGTTTTAACGATTTCAAGTAAACAAAATCCCAATAGTGAGAATAATCTGATGAGCAAAAATATGAAGTTAGAAAAGAAGAACGAAGAAGCATAAGAGACCATCGAAGAGCAAAAACAAAAAAAAATACCAACAAGAGGAAGACGGATAACAAAAAGAAGAAAAATAAGAAAAAAATACAGAGGCAAAAGAAAAGAATCCATAAATTGAGAGATAATGTTTCGTATTTAAATCTAAACAATTATCATGACATGCTCCTAACCAAATCAACAAATGATACATACAGTCATTTCCTAATATATTAAACTATCGATTTTTTGGAAGTGCTAAGAGGGGATCTACTAATCAACAAGGGAGAGAAAATTAGGAAGTATGCGGGTTATCAAGAAACATCAGAGAAGATGAAAATAAAAACTTATAATATATGAACTCTCATTTGGAGAGTAAACAAAAAAAACCTTTTTTATACGTAAATGTTTTTCAGATATCATAAACTGTATATGGCTAAGAAGAAGATGATGATGGAAAAGCCGATAGGATAGAGATGAAGAAGAATTCATAGAAGATAGTGAAAAGATGAAGATGAATAACAATCAGTATATGAAGAAATTAGTTAGTGTAAAGATGAGTTGAAGAATAAAAACCAAGAGATGAAGAAGGGAAATAAGAATAAAATCAAGACAGTGGAAAAAAATAGAAGATGATGAAATAGATAAGATAAGCCAAAATAAAAAGAAGTCATATAAGATGAAGAAGAAGTATGGACTATGAAGTACATTTCTAGAATAAGATGAGGGTGTTGATATATACTATGTACAATACCCTTTGATCATATTCAAATAAAATAGCACGTTTATTGTGCATAGTAAGATAAGATTTATCGTGCATATCCAAAAGTGAAAAAGGTTTGGGACTAAGAAGATTTTTAAGATGGTACAAAGTGTTTGGGTTGAAGGAGTAACAAACTTTTGGATAAGCTTAAAACTGTTTTTGATGATGTAATGTCCTCAAGAAAAAAGTTATAAGTGAAAAGTTTTCGCTACTCTTAAGCTGTTTTCGATGGTGTTTGGGTTTACAAAAGTTGGGGGAGGGGGGATTATATTACTCCACATATATCTATGTTAAATATCGTTTATTGTACACTAATGTGTGCTTGGGTTTATATAGGAGGAGTTATGGTTTATAATCTTCCACATATAATTACTTTAGCTATCATGTATTTTATATTGATGTGTAAGGGTTTATAAAGTAGTATGTTATGGTTAGATTCCTTCAAATATATGTGCACTATCATGTATTGATTTGAATGTACTTAGGTTTATAAAAGACGGGTTAGGGTTTAAAATCTTCTACATATAAGTATTTAAGCAAATGTGTATTGTATATGATACGAGTAAATATTATGATATGCTCTATTCTTAGGAATTCCTTAACAGTATTGAGGTGTTCGGTCTTCTAAATCATCGATTGAGGATAAAGGTTGGTACTCCTACTATACTCATGAGGAATAATGAGTCAGAAAGTGTTCTTTGTAGTGACACGAGGTTGCTGGTCACATGGATGAAGGATCATGGAGTGCACAATAATTATTGGTCCAAGATTGGTTCTGGTGTTACCATACCTAGAATATGTGTTTCACCTTCTGACACGAAGTTCGCGTCAAAAAATATGTAGAAAATTTGGAAGAAGAAAAAAAATAAAAACAAAAGGAGAAGAAGGAGTTAGAAAAGATGAATGAGGTGAAATTTTTTTTTGAAGAATAAGGAAGCGAGGAAGAAAAGAGAAAGTTGAAAGAATAAAACGAAAAAAAAGTCAAAGAAGAACGAATAACCCGAAAAAATATATACATAGCTATTTTTGCTATAAGTAATAGCCTTAGAAAAAATGGAAGAATAAAAAAAATGAATGCAAGTAAGAATGAAGAAAGTTAAAAAAAATGGAGAAGAATAAAAAAAGGAATAGAGAGAAGAATCCAAAAAATGAGAAGATAATGCTTCAGATTTAAATACAAGCCAATTGAATGTGCGTTGTTGTTCTCGTTTCGTATTTTCATTGATAAAAGTTGAGTTTGAATGAATCACATTACATCCAATAAGTTGAAACGGTTGAAAAGAATCAATTAATGATGGAAAAAAACTGAAAAAGGAAAAAGATGAAAAAAAATCATAGAAAAAAGTGAAAAAGACAAAGATGAATAAAAATCAGTATATAAAGAAATCAGTTAGCGTGAAAATAATAAAAACAAATAAAGATAAGTCGAAGAATAAAAATCAAGAGATGAAAAAGAGGAATAAGAAGAAAATGAAGCCGGTGGAAAAGAAGTAGAAGACGATGAAAGAGACAAGACAAGCCGGAATAAAAAGAAATCGCATAAGATGATGAAGAAGACTATGAAGTACATTTCTAAAATTAGATGAGTTGCTGATATACACTATGGATAGCACTCATTGATTATATTCAAAAAACAAAAAGCATGTTTATTATGCATGATAAGATTAGATTTATCGTGCATATCCAAAGGTTTCCTCTTAGTTTGTTGTTATATGTGATTTTGTAAACAATATCTTAAGTTTATTAATGAACTCATGGTCTAAGTATTTGTTAATGGTGATTTACATGAATGACACGAGTAAATGATGAATTCGAGAGGAAGAAGAAATCATCGCAAGAGAAAACTAAAGAAGAAACATCAAAATAAAATGAAAAAGAAGAGTTTTGACTTCAATGGAAAATAAAGGAGGAATAACCTGAAATAAAAAGAATCTTCTACTTCATATCTCAAGGTAGATATATAATAGTGTAATAATACATATAATAATTTCCTATTATTATACTTAAACCAATATTGAGAAGAATTTGAATAAGAAAAACAAAGAACGATCCGTAGAAACGAGAAGACAATGATTTGTATTTATATTCATACAACAATAGTTATGTGCTCTTAACCAACTACAAAATAATCATACGTATAATTATTTCCTATCAGGTTAAACTATTAGATTTTTTGGAAGTGCTAACTAAGGATTTACTGATAATACCAACTATGAAGATAAAAATAGGAACTCTGCGTGTTATCAAGAAACGAAGAAAAAGGAAATGTACAATCTTCGAAACTCTCATTTTAAGAGGAAAAAAGCAAAGAATGCGAAAAAAATGGTAATGAAAAATTTTCATCCCTGAAAGGAAAGAGGATGAACCTAAGAGGAAGAAGAAATAAGAGATTCATCGCAGGAGGCAACTAAAGAGGAAACATCCAAAGAAAATGAGAAATAAGAGTTTTGATCTCGAGAGGAAAGAAAAGAAGAATAACCTAAAAAAGGAAAAAAGAAAAATTAAGATTCCTCAACTTCAAGAGGAGTATATAAACAAATAAAAAAAGAAGAAAAAGATACTTATGATTCTTCATCCCAAGAGGGGAATGAAAAGAAAGAGATCGAGAAAATCAGGAAGTAGAAGTTTTGATGATCTCAAGAAAACAAAATGCAATAGTGAGAAGAATTTGAAGAAGAAAAATAAGAAATTAGAAAATAAAAATGGAGAAGCACAAGAGACAATAGGAGATCAGAAAAACGAAAAGACCTAGAAGAAAATGATGGAGAATAGAAAGTAGAAAAATAAGAGAAAAACAAAAAATCCCTAAAAATGAGAGAGAATGCTTTGTATTTAAATTCATTTAACAATCATAACATGTTCCTAATCAAATAAATAAAAGGTACATACAATCATTTCCTAACATATTAAACTATCGAATTTGTTGGAAGTGTTGAGTGGGGATCTACTAACCAACAATGTAGATAAAAAAAATGAAGTATGTGAGTTACTAAGAAACACCGAAGTAGACGGAAAAAAAAAGTATAATCTTCTTAACTCTCATTTGAAGAGGAAATAATAAAAACAAAGAATACGAGATCAATGAGAAATAATAATTTTCGTCCCCAAAAGTACGAAGGGAAAGAGGGTGAAATCGAGAGGAAGAAGAAAGAAGAATTTCATCCGAGGAGAGATCTAAAAAGGACACATTTGAAGAAAATAAGAAAGAAGAGTCATGATCTCAAGAGGATATAAAAGAGGAATAACCTAAGAATAATGAAAAAGGAGTCTTCTCCTCGAGAAGAGGATGAAATTAAACAAATAATATGTGCAGAAAAAATATGCGTATGATTCTTCATCCCAAGAGGAGAATGCGAACAAAAGAAAATCCGAGAAAAAAAGAAAATAACAGTTCTTGATGATCTTAGAAAAACAAAATGCCAATAGTGAAATCACTCTAAAGAAGAAAAAGAAGAAAAAGAAGAACAAAGAAGCATAAGAAACGATAGACGAACCAAAAACAAAACAAAAAAACCAAGAAGAAGAATACGAGAATAAAAAAAGAAAAGTATGTGAAAAAAAGTCGAATCTATACAAATGAGAGTATAGTGCTTTGTATTTCTATTCGTAAGAAAACCATTACATGTTCTTAATCAAATATACAAATAAACACATAATCATTTCCTATCATATCAAACTATCGAATTTGTTGGAAGTGTTGAGTTTGGATTTACTTATAATACCAACTATGGAAATAAAAACTGGAACTCTGCTTGTTGTCAGAAACATCGAGAAAGTTGAAAATAAAATGTATAATTTCCTAAACTTACATATAAAAAGGAAAAAGAAAAACAAAGAATGCGAGAAAAATGGTAAAGAAAAATCTACATACGCGAAAGGAAAGAGGATGGACCCGAGAAAAAGAAAAAAAAAGGAATTTCATCGCATGAGGGAATTAAAGAGAAAACATCCATATAAAATGAGAAAGAAAAGTTTTGATGTCAACAGGAAAGAAAATAAGAAGAGCCTAAGAATAAGGAAAAAAAGAGTCTTCCACCTCAAGAGAAGGATGAAACAAAGAACCAAAGTAGAAAAGTTACATACGATTCTTCATCCCAAAGGAGAGTGAGAACACACAAATCAAGAAAACGAGGAAATAAAAGTTTTGATGATCTCAAGAAAATAAAATTCCAATAGTGAGAAGAATTTGAAAGAAAAAAAATATTAAATTAGAAAATTAGAACATAGAAGCATAAGAGATCATATAGAAGAGGAAAAAAAATGAAAAAGACCAAGTAGAAGAGGAAATGTATAAGATGAAAAGAAAAATGTATAATCTTCTGAGCCAAATAATTAACCTTTATCAAGAAACACCGGAGAAGATGAAAAGCAAAATCTATCATCTGAATTCTCATTTGAAGAGGAAATAAAAAATAAAAAATTCGAAAAAAATGAGAAAAAAGAGTTTTCGTCCCCAAAAGGAAAGAGGATTACCCGAAAGGAAGAAGAAAGAAGAGTTTCATCTTAGAAGGGAACTAAATAGGAAACATCCGAATAAAATGAGAAAGGACAGGCTTGATCTCAAGAGGAAACAGATGTTTAGGGATACACTTGAGTCTAGAGAATCTCATTATGCGTTATGATGTTTCCGTTTAAGTTCACTAGAGAGTGGTAGGGTTTTATCTCTTGGTTGTTATGAGATGTTTAACGGTGATCATAAATTCAGGTTATTATGGATCTGTTTTGGTTACATGCGTATATAAGTATACTGTTGGTGATAACAAATTGGTTTTTCGTCTGATTATTTAAAGGACGTGATAATATGTTTGGTAATAAGGATTTGTATCACATGTTCCTTAGGTATGACGCCGAGTCATATTTCGTATTTGGTCTTCTTGATTTCTATTGGTAGTATTACTGATCTTTCTTCTTTTTATTTGTAGCTAGATGAATCCAATTTCAGGAGAATATTCGAATGATCATAAGAATGATTTATGGGTTTTTTAGGTTTTAATGAAGTTTCATCTTAGGGTTGTACAATTACTTTTACTTTTGCAACTCTATTCCATGTTTTTGGAGTTACTTTTATAAACTTTATTTAGTAAGTAATCTCTAAAAAAGATGTCTATCTTGGTCCATTTTAAGTATTTATTGATTTTAAAATTTGCACTATTTTTGTTATTTGTAAAGAAATTATTAATTTATTTATGCTTACTTCTTGTGTTTTATTTATCCAACAATATAAATACATCTAGATAATTAGTATTAAAAATTTCATGTATTCAAGATATTGTGGTTTGGGTAATCAATCATTAGTAGAATAATTAGTATAATATTATTTAGTCTATTAGTCCATAAATAGATAACTATATTGATAATAACATCTTAAAATTACTATATATTAACTACTTAGCATGCGCGTGAGGTAAACACTAATATATATATATATATATATATATATATATATATATATATATACTAGTGGGTGACCCGTCTTTCGGGCGGTTTTTCTTAATAAGTCGGTTTAAAAAAAATGTTTTGTTTGAAAGTCTGTCATTTTTTCTTCACTGTTTAGAAAAATATTGAGTTTTTTTTTTCTGTTATTTTTATATTGTGTATTTGCCATTTTCTTTTGTTTAGATTATATTTTGGTTATACTTTAAAAGTCTACATTTGTTTTTATTTTGTCTAGTATGAAATCCAATTCTTATTTATTTGTTTGAAATTTGTACTTAATGTTTTTTTTTGTATAGTATGTTTGTATTTTCTAGTTGGTTATGTTTTTTTTTTTCCGTTATTGATTTTTTTTTGTTTATTTTCGTAATTCGTAAATTCAGTTTTTTTTTTTAGTATTTTTTTCTTAATGCTTTTTGTATATTATATAACCTACCGAACCCTACATAGATATATAATGCTCATTGCTAAAAACAATGCAATCAAACAACGCAAAGCCCAATTTTAAATTCTAAATCATTTTATTCCTACAACTACCATCATTTTCATGATAAAGAGGGATAGAGCTCCAATTATATACAAATCCTATGTTAGAGAAAAAATCATATCTATACTTATGTTTTTTGGAATCTAAGTTGGATGTCTATTTATCAAACATGGATCCCCTTATGAAAACATCCAACCTTCTTATAGACCTTGAGCATTTTGTAATCTCTTTATATACTCCCAACACAACATGTTGAACCATAGACACCACTTTTGACTTGGTTAAACCTAACCTTCATTCCCATTTTCATATTTCTTATTTCTCTATCTAATATTATGGTATCCTTTCTACTTCTCGCTCGTGATCTCAAAGATTTTTCCTAACATGTTATCAATTAAGGATATTCTAGTAGATGTTTCCCGTAACATGCATTTTTGCATATAACATGAAAGGCTCAAGGTCCTTATCTAAGTTTTTCCAAAACTCCTAGAAGCATCCCTTCATCAAATGAATCTTCATCAAACATGGTCAAATGTAGAAATTTTACCATCAAAATGAATAGTATTTGTATCTTCGAAGACTGAACCGGTCATTCGTGACTTTGCTAAAATCCTACCAAATTGACGTCCTTGGTTAAATATCAACTTAAATCAGCCGCCGGGTTTCGAAAATTTAACTGAACAATGACCAACCAATTTTTTTTAACTTGTCATCTTTGAATATCTCTAATAGGACATGTACTTCCTTCTTATTTGGTAACTGAAAGCCCTTATCCCAAACTTACAGTACCCCATTCTTTGTTAAAATGGTATATTGGTTTCCAAAAGCGACATCTAAAGCAGTCAATACTACATGGGAAGCGCTACTACCATTTTTCTACACCAAACATGCATTTTCTATACATATATGATTGACCATATAAGCTACTGGACCTTTTTAGCTATTAACGTTAAGTCACGTAGCCAAAAGAACCCTAAAGTCGGTTATCTAATGTTCATAACTAAGCACGAACCAAGCTAAGTACAATTCAATCCAACCAAAAAAAAAAAATTCTAATTTAAGAATCTGAGTCAGTTCACTCTTACAATCCCCTCCAATCGTTTTCATAATACGAAGAAAACTCTCAAGAGATTCAAATCTTCTTTTAGAGGAAAATCCATATATGGATCTCCAATCATATTCATAATACCTACAGTTCACTTTTCTAGAATTTAAGTTAGATGTATATTTATCAAACATGGATCTCCTATGAAAGCCTCTGGTCTTCTGTAGACCCTAATCATTCCTTACTCTCTTTATAATATTTAACTTCTCAAGATCCAATAGAACATCTAATGCTCATAGCTAAGCACAATCCAATCGAACCATGAAAAACCCGATTTAAAAATCTAATTCAATTTACTCCTACAACTATACCCATCATTTTAATAATAAAGAGAGATAGAGCTCCCAATAAATTAAAATTGTACGTTAGAGAAAAACTCATACCTACACTTATATTTTTTGGAATCTAAATCGGATGTCTATTTATTAAACATAGATATCCTTATGGAAGCATCAAACCTTCTTCGAGTAGACCTTGAGCATTTTTTCTTTTCTTTTAGTATACTCCAAACACGACATGTTAAATAATATACAGCACTTTTGACCTCATTAAACCTAACCTCCATTCCCGTTTCTCGCTCGTCCTTACATGTTATCAGTTAAGGATATCTTAGTATGCTTCCTGTAACGTGTATTTTTTGCATACAACATGAAAGGCTCGAGGTCCTTATCTAAGTTTCTCGAAAGCTCCTAAAAGCATCCAAAAAAACTATTTGTATTATCATAGTCATAAAACTTTTATTTAATAAAAGCATGATATACCGATAAAGTTCAACTTAATATTTTCTTATTATTTAGATGGATATTAAATTGCAGTCATAAAATATATGAATTTTAGTGTGTTTTTAAAGTTTGTTTTAATCAAAAATGATTAATATTAGACTTATGTTTCTAATAATATTTTTTTAATAGATTGAATCACAAATTCTCTTTATTAATGTATTAATGACCCTAGTGTTAAAAAAATATATTAATGAGCCTAATATATTTTAATAGACTAAATATTAAATATTAAAATGGGTTTGATGAGGTGTCATAATTTTAAGGGATGAATTGATGATGTGACTTCATGAGAAGAGACTTTCAAAAACTTTTTATATATAGATAGTTTTAACTTTTAACTCTTTATGACTATAGCACTTTGGTGTAATATTGTAAATTAGTTCGTGACTTATTATGTGTTTGGTGTTCATCTGAATAATATATAATACTAATAACTTTTTATGAAACAAAGAGTAGACAATGTTAAATAAAGTCCTACATCGATAGTTAGATAAGTTGTCAAGTAGTATATGAAGGATTATGGCCAGTCCACTCATTGCCAATTGGTTTTGAGTTGGAAACCCGTGTCAAGCCTATATGATAAATTTGTTTTATAAGGGCTTCCAAATTAAAACCAACTGGCTCAAAGTGGATTGACCATTCACCTTATTATATATTACTTAGGCCCCATCTTAATTTTCGATGTGGGATTCCTAACAAACAAATTTCGATATATGATATATTCATGCATTAGGGCATACCCGAATAGACATAAGAGGGGGTCAACTACCCGAAAATAATAAAAACTAAAATTTTTGTATAATTAATATTTTATTATTATTATTTACATGGATATTAAGTTGCAGTCATAAAATATATGAATTTTATTATGTTTTTAAAGTTTGTTTTAATCAAAAATATTAATATTAGACATATGTTTCTAATAATATTTTTTTAATAGATTGAATCACAAATTCTTTTTATTAATGTATTAATGAGCCTTTTGTTAAAAAAATACATTAATGAGCTTAATAAATTTTACTATTAATGAGCTTAATAAATTTTACTAGACTAAATATTAAATATTAAAATGGGTTTGATGAGATGTCATAATTTTAAGGGATGAATTGATGATGTGGCTTCATGAGAAGAGACTTTCAAAAACTTTATATATACATAATTTTAAGGGATGAATTGATGATGTGACTTCATGAGAAGAGACTTCCAAAAACTTTATATATATATATATATATAT
This sequence comes from Euclidium syriacum, assembly GCA_900116095.1. Taxonomy (NCBI): domain Eukaryota; kingdom Viridiplantae; phylum Streptophyta; class Magnoliopsida; order Brassicales; family Brassicaceae; genus Euclidium; species Euclidium syriacum. Next base: position 3,729,993 of record FPAK01000004.1, read on the forward strand.
GCACTTAATTAAAATGAAAGTTAACCAATCAAATCGTTATCTTTGATGGTAATCTCTACAATTTTTTAATTTATTTTTATTGTTAAACTTTAAAAATAAAATCAAGTTCTATCATTTCATGATAATTTCAATTAATATAATTCTAAATACTAGGTGATCGCTCGTACCCAGTCCGGGCATTAATATTTATAACGATAAAAATAATGAAAACCCAAAAGAAATAAACATTTTCATTAATTTGTGATGTGCAGTGACTGAAACACAACAACCATTTGAGCATTTCAAGAACATGAGGAATCAAAAATATCGTTGAACACTTAAACATAGGTAACATTTCACTTATTTTTTCCATTTTAGTCTTTCAAAACCTCATGATGCAAATAACAATACGATCATTACGTTAGCAATTCAATTCTTGTAGAATTGATATGTAGAATTGATATATCTTTTCTCCTGTCAAACGTCATTGCAAAAAAAACAATTTCTGCATTAAGAAAGAGCAAAATTTAGATAGGGATTTCGTACCTCATTATTTTTTACATAAACATTACTATGTAAGGGAAAATATGTGTTTAATTAGTAAAACTTTTAATAAAATGACAACATTTTAATGTAGAGGAGTTCAAAAACCTTCTTTATATGTAGGCGTTCTGATGGTTTAATTTAAAACTTTACCACTATGAGGTGAACCCGAGGGGAATCATAACGCACATGATCTAAAAGTCTTCCTTATAAGCTCTAAATAGCTTTTCTTCGTTCTATTTGGTTTTGTGTGAACGGTTGTTCGAGGTTACAATAAAAAACTTCGAGCTAGTTGTCTCTCGTAAGGGTAGTCTATTGAGAAAATCTACATATATTTTACAAAGAATTCAAACCGGTTCACAACAAATAACACATATGTACCAAAGCCGAACTAAACAGACATCTAACTGATTCAATAATCATTTTTTTGTCCATTCATAAAAAAAACAAATAAAATTGAATAAATAAATTAAAATTCAATCTCTATTAAGAATTCTTAGTTTAAAAGATACACTTTCTTGAACCCCTATCAAACCAAAAGGAAAAAAAATTTCAAAAGAATAAACCAATACTCCCAGTTTTTTTGAAGATTTTTCAAATCAAAGATACAATTTCTATAAACCAAAATGATAACTAAATCGAAACTTTATCAAACCAAACCATGTGATATTAGATTTTCAATCGAGTTCTATATTTAATCAATCACAATTATACATAAAAAGAGTCTGCCCATTGACACATATGTGAAAACGTCGTTAGCTCCGTCAAAGTATCAAGCTAGAACCGTTGCACATAGGCATCGTGTCTCTCTAGTATCCTCCCCATACCATTTTTAAAAGATCAAATTCACTATTTGCCTCTTACACAAATCATAACATAAGTACTCACTCTTCTGTATAAATTAACTATAAAGTTATTTCAACTTAGTATCCAATCCAAGATCACGACATTGAAAACTAAACTAAAATATTTCTTACTATTTAGCTGCATCTAAAACTATCAATAATATATAAACACTAGTCTTGATAAGGTATAATTAAACCTATAATCTCGTTTAAGAACTAAAATATGAAACCTAAAAGAGCATAAAAGCATAAACTTTAAAACATTTTCTATGTATTGATGTTTTTTAAAAAAAATCTGAAACAAAAATCGGATTCTTGATAGTTTTTTTTTTGTTTATGAGGCTAACCTCGCATAACTTTTGAGCGGGTTTGTTCGGTAGTTCTTGAAGTCAAGTTGAAAACTTTGCCATTACCTTAAGGATCCGCGACACCGAGATCCAAAATATTCTTACCTAGAAAAATAAATGTGAAACTAAAAACTGATTTTTTTTTAGTTAGATTATGCAAAATACTAATTATGGCTAAAAGAGATGTTCTTTTAGAGAAATTTGATAGTTACAAAGAGATAATGTACCTGCTTAGAGTCGTATGTGGCATCAAAAATGAAAATAGGAGTTCTATTTTGTTTAGCCATATATTAATGAAAGAAACACTACAACTATTTTTGTTATATCAGTAAAATTGAAGCAAACTCAAAAATGGATTCAAATAAATAATATACGAATGTTTTGTTTACCACTGTAGATACCAAACTGTCTCACAACATTCTAAACCAAACTCAAGTACAATTTAAGTCGGTGAACAACCAAACCCTTTTATCTAACAATTAGTCTCATACCATGATTGTATTGGTTCTTTTTGCTAAGTATAGCTGAAAATGCAAGTTTCTCAACCATTTTAGAAGGTTTCCTAGATGATTCTTGATGAATCGTCAATATTTTTCATTGCACCATAAAAAATGTCCATCAAAAGCAGACTGGATAAAATTCTAAAAGATAATAAAAGCCATTGAGTTGCGATTTCACACCAATCACAAAGCCACAAACTACTTTATTTAGTTCAAATGGATAACCACTATCGAAATCGATAATATCGGGTATCTGCCAAGACATGGCTTGTTTATTATAGGAAAGAACAATTTATCAACATATATTAGGAGCAAAAAAGATCACAATCATCTAACCTTGCAAAAGGAACATATCGAAAATTTACAAAAGCTTTATTGATAAAATTTATAATAGAAGGAAATGTTTGGAAATAAGTCACATTTTTCATCCATGATGGAAAGGCCATTTTGACCTCATTAGCATCATCTATTCTTCTTGGAGATTACAAAGATTAATATATCAGATGCTATACTGTTAAATAGAACAATTTTTTGAGAACATATAATTTAAAAATTTGGTCTTCAAAATATAATATTTAAAAATATATTCATGAAACAAAGCTTAGATTGTTTCATAAACATGTATCAATAATCTGTATCTACATATAATTTGAGAATGTCTAATCATATAACAAAAGTTTATCATTCTCTTTTTACCACTATCACACCACGAAACTCCACACCAGTTTTCAGGATGATCAGACTACGAATGGACCTCCAAACAACACCTCAAAGTTACCATTTCATAATGCTTTAAAGGTCTATGAGTTGTTTTGACAGAAACTATTTCTTGTGCCAGGAGAAAGCCTCACCACGTTTCAGATTCAGTTCTAATAACGGTTCTAACGGTTTAACCACCTTTTACACCACAAGAAATATTGAGCTAATTTATTTGTGAGGTCATTTGTAATCATATGTCATTAGAATCCAACCTAACACTTGGAATTTTATGGACTCATAAAACAATATAATTTTTTCCAAATTATGGATCGATTTATGGATTGAGTATAACTTGTATCTAAGATTGATTTCTTCCTTTAGATTCCTTGCAGCAAGGTATTTGCAATGCCACCTATATTGTGATATAACTCATTGCAGTTCGTCAAGAAATTGATGCGCAATACCCTCACTCGAATACAACTCTTTTCCCTTCTTCGTCTTTCTCTCTTCTCCAGCTTGTTTATTCTGCCATTGTCGAGGCTTACCACATCCATGTCACCCTAGCCATGTTTGGAAACCTCCTGCTAGCAGCATGTTCATTTTTTGAACAGCAGAAGCTTTAATTTGGTTTAGGACAAAAATGTGGGGCATCTTACACTAAAAGAAAATTGAGTATTGATAGCACCTGAAAAACACTATCGAAAGATACTAAACGCTATGTCATGGCTCACAATAAAAAGTCTGATACTTTAGATAGCATTTTTTTATAAATGCTATTGCTGTATTTTTAAGATAGCGTTTTAATATCTGTAATATACTAATCTACAATAGCATATATTCAATATTATGACTTAGCTATATAATAGCATTATATAAAAATACATCGCAATCCTTTGATGTTATATATTTTGGTTATTCATTCACATATTTTGGTTTAAAACCAAATATATTACATAATAAATATTACAAAGCCTAATTTAAGTTTCAAATAAACTTTAAAGGTTCTAGCTCTAACTAACTTTCCTTTCAAACTTCTATGTAGAACCTGCAGATACATAATTACCATCGACCTGCAAAAACGAAGGAGAATAAGTACAAAATATAATCAGCTATATTCTAATAGATATATGAATGGATTCTTATTTTATGCTGTGAAACTTGGAAAATTAAAAGAGTAACTATCAAAAATGGATTCAATGATGCTAGCCAATTTGTTCAAATGACACCTTGATTTGTACTTCAACAATTAGAATACTGAAAAAAAAAAATCCCACCTCGTTAGTTTTCATGAATAGTCAATAAAAAATGGTATTTACTCTATCAGTATATACGCAAAGCTCGATGTAGATATCTAAGTTCTTCAAGGTAATATAAGGGGATGTCATCAGACAAAGAGAAACTGAAAGAATTGCAGAGCTAGAGGAAATGGCAAGGGAAAATACATACCCCCACAAGAAAGGAAATGCATTTTAAACCTTGAAATATATTTTGAAGATAAGGGATCCCTAAAAGAGCTGAGAGCTAATAAGATTCTATTGTCGAAAATGATAAAACATTCAGGACGACAAGAGAATCATGTGAGATTCTATTGAAAGGATGGACGACAGTAAGCAAACCACCAATACTAGAACCAGCCTGCAGAGGAGATATCATTAAGATTACAAGTGGATTGTTCTCCCGTATCAGTGAAATCTGAAATTACAAGTTGTTTAGGTTAGTCTACATACTTAAACAAGTTGGCACAGAAATGAGAATAAAAGCAAATGTTTGGTAATATCTTAACCTGTTTACTACTGCGCTTTGCTGTAGTGATATCCTCTCTCTCAAAAGTTTAAATGATGCCTGCAATACAGAAAATTTTAGGATGCTTAACGAGCTTTAAAGGAAAAATATACATATACGACCATACCAGACTTGAATATTAAAGGAAAAGAAGATTCAGAGATTTGAGAGTGGACTCACTATGATTTGAATCTCCGGGAAAGGATAAAAATCTAAAACGGAGGATCTCCATATTCAACCAGAAAAAATAGACCGGTGCACCAGCACCAACACATCGCTTATTGCTCCGATTCACACCTTTGAATCGCGAGAATGAACCAAGGTGCACAATAGGACCTGAAAACCCAAAATATGCCAGTAACAGTAAAGAAGCTTGTAATAATGGAGAACTTAAGAGAGAGGTTAGGTTGTTTGCCTTTATTTTTAACAATCCGACGGGAGATTCCATGTAGAATCTAAGGAATCTAGGAATCACTCAAACTAGAAGCTTTCCTGAGATGTGAGCAAGGTCGGGGTTAAAAGGTTTCTCATTCAAAGCATAGAGAATGTATTTCTTCAGTATCTCCAGTCCACCATGTTAAACGTGCTCCAGTTCTGTCGATGCTTGCTCTGGTTCCGTCGCTGCTTCTGGCGGCTCCGGAAAAGAATCGGATCCCTGACACAAACTGTGAACAATCGTAAAAATGAGATTTTTGAGAGCAAATTTCTGGATTCCATCTATAATCTTATGTTTTACTGAAATGAAACAAACTGATGCAGCGTCATCTCTTCTATTTCCTTTTTGGCTTTATTAGTTTGTTTTCCTTTTCTTCATTTGAATTATTTTTCCTTTTCTTTATGTTTAAGTTATTTCCTTATTAGATTAGGGTTGGGTTTTACAGTTTTCTTTTGAACCTCTTTTCTTATTTAAGGACGTTTGGTCTCTTGTAATTGGACACATTATCATTGAATAGAATTCAGAGCTTTAAGCTTCTTCTTGTTTCCTTGTTTCTCGGCTATTCTTTGTGAATCAACGAGCTACAAGCTTTCCTTTGTTCGGATATTCCTCGAGAATCAACGGACACCGGTGCTATCTAGTTTAGGCTACGCCAGTTTTGGTATCAGAGACTCTTTCGTTCCTACACCGCTTTTTTTCGATTTCGAGTAACATGCCTCCGAGAAAGCCGAACAATAACGAGGGAGACGGTGACGACAACCGCAACGAATGGGTGGAACTTCGGAAAACTCTCTTAGCTATGCAGGAGAATATCCAAAATACAATTGTTAATTCCTTCCATGAATTAGCAGAGATCGTTTACAACGATAAGATGCCGTCGTTAAATTCCGACGATGACGCGTCTCCAAAATCTCAATCTAATCTGTTCGTTGAGCACCGTTATCAAGATCGATCTCGTCGTCATAACAATTCCAAAGATCGCGAGTCCGATGACCGTCGCTGGGAGAAGGGCTTCAAGATGGATCTGCCAGAATTTCACGGTGGGTCTCCTGGAGATGAGTTATTAGATTGGATGGTTGCTGTTGAAGAATTACTGAAATTTAAGCGAGTTCCAGCTGATCGTCAGGTCGCTTTAGTTGCAACCAAGTTTCGAGGGCGGGCTGCGTCCTGGTGGTTACAATTAAAGACCACACGCTCTCGCACCGGGAAAGCAAAGATCGATACTTGGCCAAAACTTCAATAGTACTTAAAACAAGTCTTTCTTCCGCAGAATTATGATCGAACTATGTACACCAAGCTGCAAAATTTACGACAAGGCGGTCGTACAGTAGAGGAATATGCTGATGAATTTTTCCTCTTAAATACGCGTAACGAGATCTTTGATAGCGAGATCCAGCTAGTGTCTCGTTTCATAGGTGGATTGCGTCCTCAAATTCAAAACGCGATGTGGCAGTTTGATCCAACTTCTTTGGCCGAAGCTCAACGTCGTGCTGTTTCTTTTGAGCAGCAGTTCAAAGCGCCGCCGTCTTGGTCCACAAACTCGCGAACCAGAGGTGTCAAAAACCAGGCCACCGACAAAAAAGATGCACCTTCTTCTGCTACAACAAGTGATGATCATTCGCAGGATATGCTAGCTAAGAACGACGTCGCCGCCGATGCTCCGGTACTACGACGTTCCACTCACCCCAATGTCTTGAGGTGCTACAATTGCCACAAAAACGGTCATATAGCCACTGCTTGCCCGCATAAAAATCGTCATGGCCTTTTAATAGAGGATACGAAGTGGGAGGAGGAACAAGATGTTCACGATGAAGAATTTCCCGAAGCAACACATGAGGGTGATAGTTGTCCCTTATTGGTATCACGTATGTGTTTAGCTCCAGCTGTTTGCGAAGATCCTTGGTTAAGATCAAATAGATCCCGATTCTTTCCATAGTGAAAGAAGAATTGTTTTCTCAATTGCACAATCTCGATCACCGGTTGAATTCCCCACTTTCAATCTTAGTCCCTCAAATCTAGAAAGTCCGTCTCTGTTTCATCAGAACTTCGGTCGTCATCAACAGTCGAATGATGCTAAGATGAAATTACCTCCGGGAGTTCATAATCCTTATGAGACTTTTCCTTCTTTGTAATAATTTTTTTTTTTTGTTATTTCTATCTTTGTATGAATTTAATGATTTCAACTTAAATGCTACTTTGTCATATTTTAGCCTTCATCATTTCATTTCATTTTTTTTAGAAATTGATTTAACGAGAAACGTTCGACCATTATCTGTCATACCGAATTCTACTTTATAAAATTCAGTACTTGAAGTGGTTTTAAATATGTGGAAATGACCCGAGTTTGCCTTAGAATCCCTCGGCTTTACTTTATCAGGCTCCGAAACCTTCAGCTGAGGGATAACCCCTTTTATCATGTACGTGATCAAGGCACCGATTTTGTTATTGTTATTGTTATAGCTGCACTCCGAAGAGTTGCCTACGTACCCAAGAGTGATCAAGCCATCCGTAGTTCGAACCTACTAAGTTTTTTTTTTTTTTTTTTTTTTTTTTTTTTTTTACGGCTCGTCGGTGCAATGGTACCTCTTCACGTGGAATGAATTCCAAGTCCGAGGAACATCCTCGCCTTCCATAGTCTTCAAACGATAAACACCAGGTCTTACTTTTTTTTTTATTAAGTAAGGACCCTCCCATTTGGCTCCAAGCTTTCCAGCTCCGGGTTCTTTCGTGTTCTCGAACACCATTCGTAAAACTAGATCTCCCTCATCGAGAGGGCGATCTCAGAATTTCTTGTTACAATATCGAGAAGCGATTTGTTGGTAGTTTTGAATGCAAAGCAGAGCATGGTCCCGAAGTTCCTGTATCTCGTGATTCCGTTCTTTTAACTTTGCATCGTTGATCTCGGTGTCATGTATCATCAGGGTTCTTCGCAGGCTCGGAACCCTAACTTCGGCGGGTGACATTGCTTCCATTCCATGAGAAAGCTTAAAAGGGGGTCTGTCCGGATGCACTTCTAGGAGTAGTTCTGTGTGACCATAGTACTCCTTCTAATTCTTCCGACCATCTTCCTTTTTTTTCCGAGAAGTCTTTTCTTTATTATGGCAACGATCGTTTTATTCGTAGCTTCAGCTTGTCCATTTCCTTGTGGGTACCTCGGAGTTGACTTGTTTAAGCGGATTTTTCACTTTTCGCAGAAATCTTCAAAATTATTTGAGATGAACTGTGAACCATTATCCGTCACTATCTCGTAAGGAATCCCATGACGACATACTACATTTTTCCAGACAAAACTTTCAACCTCTCCGCTTTGAATCTTCGAATATGCTGCTGCTTCAACCCACTTTGTGAAATAATCAGTCAAGACTTGGAGAAAACATTTCCTGCTAGTCGACTTCGGAAAAGGTCATACAATGTCCATAACCCATCGCATAAACGGATAAGGAGGTACTGAGACCACGAGCAATTCTGTTGGTGCATGAATTTCGGGAGCATGTCTTTGACATTTTCCGCAACGTGCTGTAAATTTGTCGTAATCTGCCATCTTGGTCGACCAATAGTATCCCAGTCTCCGAAGTTTAACAGCTAGAAGTCTTCTTCCCGAGTGATTTCCTCCTTCACCAGAATGGGTGGAGGTCATTACTTCGCTTGCTTCCTCTTTACCAATGGAATGGAGCATCAATCCTCTGGCGGATCTTTTAAAAAGAACATCATCCATTATTGAATATTGGGCGGCCACAGCTTTAAGCCGATGTGCTGCTCATTTGTCTGATGGGACCTCGCCAATTTTAATATAACGAACAATTGGTGTTCTCCAGTCTTCTTTATCTTCCCCAAGGATTTCCGGTTGAACCTCTTCTTCTTCTACGTCTTCGATTTTCAAATCATGTTGTTTGTTATTGCTGATACTTGGGAGGTCGATTGTATCGACCGGGATTGTTCTTTTCAAATGGGGATCTGACGCTATTGCAAGAGCGGCCAAAGAGTCTGCCATCGTGTTCTCCCTCCGTAGAACCCGTGTTAAATCAAATTCTTTAAAATGTTCGGCCAAATGCTTCACCAACTTTACATATGCCTCCATTCGGTCGTTCTTTGGTTCGAATTCACCACTGAACTGGTTAACTACTAGTTTAGAAACGCAGCAAGGTCGGAGATATTGAGCGCCTAATTATTTCGCAAGACGAAGTCCTGCGATCAAGGCTGCATACTCTGCCTCGTTGTTCGATGCTTCAAAGCCAGACGGAAACTCTGCTCTAAAACCTCTCTGGTTGGAGACTTCAGCCAGATCCCGATCAGGGATCCGGATTTGGATGAAGATCCATCAACGAAGAGGGCCCACCGCTCGTTCTGGGGGGCTATTGTCATTACTTTTGGAGGTAGTTCGGACAAGAAATCAGCTAGGACTTGATATTTAATTGTCGCTTTAGTTCGATACTCAATGTCGTATTCACTAAGTTCGACAGCCCACTTTGCCAGTCGTCCTGACTGTCCGGGACTGTGTAGTATTGTTCGGAGAGGGTGGCTTGTCATTACGGCGATCGGATGTGACTGAAAATAAGGTCGGAGTTTCCGAGCTGCTATCACTACGGCAAATGCTATTTTTTCTAAAGTTGGATATCTCGTCTCCGCATCGAGCAACGACTTGCTTATGTAGAAGACCAGTTTTTGCTCTCCTCTATCTTCTCGGACCAGCACGCTGCTTACGGTCGATTTTGATACCGAAACATAAAGAAAAAAAGGGTTCTACATCTTCGGGTTTGTTCAGAATCGGAGGGGTCGACATGTATCTTTTTAGATCTTGAAAGGCTTATTCACATTCGCTATTCCATTCGAATTGTTTATTCCCTTTCAAGAGGTTGTAAAAGGGCAAACACTTATCAGTCGACCGTGAGATAAATCGATTCAGAGCTGCAATTCGCCTGTGGTAACTGCAAATGTACACTTATCCGGATTTAACATCATACCAAAGCGATTTAGGATATCGAAACAATCTTGTAGATGAGTGAAATGTTCGGACACCGCATGAGATTTTACCAACATATCGTCAATATAAACCTCCATCGTATTTCCGAGCTTTTCTGCAAACATCCGATTGACCAACCTCTGATACGTTGCTCCTTCATTTTTCAGGCCGAAGGGAATTACGCGATAACAGTAGGTTCCCCTATTTGTGATAAAGGCGGTTTTTTCTCTGTCGTCCATATGCATCATAATCTGGTTGTATCCCGAGAATACGTCGATAAAGGAGAGAAGTTCGTTTCATGCCGTGGCTTCCACCAGTCTTTCTATGCTTGGGAGGGGAAACAATCCTTTGGGCATGCTTTGTTTAGGTCCGTGAAATCCACGCAAATTCTCCATTTCCCGTTTTTCTTTTTTACTACTACAGGGTTAGCTAACCACTCCGGATATTGAACCACGGTTATTGACCCTTTCGCTAGTAACCGATCGATTTCTTCGTTGACAGCTGCTGCTCTCTCCGATCCTAAATTCCTCTTCTTTTGTTTGACTGGTTTATGGGTAGGACCCACATTTAACCGATGCGATATTACCTTTGGATCGATCCCCACCATGTCCTCCGATGACCAGGCGAACGTTCCTTTGTTTTCTTTAGTAGGTCGATTAACTTCGCTCTTGTCCCTTTCTCCAAATTTCCTCCGATCGTCAAACATCGTTCTGGATTTTCCTCGTTGACGTATATTTTTCCGTATGAATCTTTTTCGAAGATGTTTGGATCTAACTCTCCAACTACTGATAAGCTCGGAATTTTGTTGCGGGGGACCTCTGGTTCCGAGATTAGCGAGATTGTCCTCGACTGCTTCTTCGGGGGCATGGAGAAAGTTCTGGCTATTCGTTGGTCTCCTTTGACTGAAAAAACACCATGTGGGGTTGGAAATTTGAGGCACTGATGGTAGGTTGAAGGGATTTCCTCCATCATTTTCAGCCAAGGTACTCCCAAAATTGCGTCGAATATGAGAGGCCCTGATACCACATGAAAGACAGTGTCCATAGTGACTACTCCGACTGATACTAGATAGACCGCGGTTCCTACCGCTACTTCTCTTTTCCCGGGGAGCGAATTTATGGGTTCTGTTTTTACCTCCATGTCTTTAGATACTAGGTTCATCCGATTCATAGTTTCTAAACTTAATAAGTTTACCGTACTCCCAATATCTATGAGCACCTTTTTCCATAAGATTTTCGGCCAAGAAGACATGAATGACTAAAGGGTCGTAGTGGGGAGTTATAATTCCCTCGAGATCTGCATCTGTGAAGGCTGCCGAGAAATGATATGTTGGGGCCGGGCTTATAGATCGAGTCTTCTCGGATACGCTTCTTTATAGTTCCTTTGGAACTCGAACTATCGAGAATTACACCGATATATTTTTCCATTCTTGAGGTCTCTTTGTTTTATTAAATAGAAGTCACCCCCTACCTAGCGCGCCAAATGTTGATACTGGGTTCAACTTCTAATTATTTATAATTAGAGGGGTTCGTTTTTGGAAAAGTGTAAAGTAAGAAAACAAGAGGAAACCTCGGAAAAATGATGTATTATTAATGATTTGAGTTACAAAGATGTCAACTCGTGATGCCGAGCTAAATTTATCAAAGAGAAGTAAAACCTAGGCGATCTAGTTCGTCTTCTCCCCAATTTTGAATGAATATTATTAGTGAGGGGAGGGGGGGATATGTATTGATATATCCTTAATAGTCGGTCTTGTTAAGCCCATTGGCTAACCTCGGAAAAATGGAATATTTCCATTTTTCCTAGACTAGGAAATCTGTGATAAGATTTAATCTTATACTGTCCGAGCTTTAGACTTCAGCCTAGGATGATGTTGTTTATACCCCCGCTTCGGACAATAAATTCGATCATTCTTTACTGAGGTATCCCTCAGTCATCTGGGTCGAGGGTTAATATTTCTATTGTCGGGACTTATAACCTTATAAGTTATCAGGGAAGAGCTCGGCAGGGACCAAACTCCAATTATTTTCAAACTATAGATAAGGGGGTAGAACCCCACCATCAACAAATGCCACAACAATGCCAATCATTCTACGCCTCTATTGCAGAAGAACGGGGACAGCTCCAGTGTCTACTTCGAGTCCACGCGAGAACGTTCCAGAATCGCTGCTCCAAAACTCTCATGCTGCAAGTCATCCGTCTTCACACTGCCACAACTTCGAAGACGAAGAGGCAGCTGAGCTAGGCATTGTTGGGAATGTCCTGCAATCATTTGTACTTACTGTAATATAGTTGTAGTGTAAAGATTAGACAATCATATGATACTGAGTGATTATAACGTTTTGCTAGAAGCCACTTATAATCTATGGGTTACTGATATTCTATCATTTTGCATCATTTAGGTTTGCATTAGAGTAGGATTACATTGCATATTCAGCTAGTTTTGGTATATTTGTCATGGATTTCATTGCATTTAAGTTCTAGGTGTTGCATTAGGTCCTAGGAGAGGTCTTTTGGTGCATTTAGATGTTTCTTAGGTGCATTGGAGCAAAGGAATGAGGCATGGATGCAAAAGAGAAGATAGAATCCATCCGGAGCCTCCCAATGATCTGATCAGACAGAGGGTTTCCATGCCTGATCAGCCTTGGTGTCCTTCATGAGAGTTGTAGCCAGATGAGTCCTCTAACTATAGGAATTATATTCACGTCGATCAGACATCTGTTTCAAGAGATATGACCGATTTTCTGGAAAGTATCTATCTTGCCGAGAGAAAATGACACCTCCCAAACACCTGGAAAAACGAAGGCCTTACGATCAGATTCAGCCTTCAAGTTCTTCATAGAAGTTGTAGAGGATGGATTTATCTTTCTGCACAAGCTGGAATCAGGTCGTTTGGACTCATATTTTGGAAGATATCACATTTTTTACCACAGCGGTCTGACTTAGACTGCTGCATGGTCCGCTGCAAATTTCTGAGCAAGACCTTGAACAACATGCAGCGGTCCTGCAACGGTCAGAACGTGACCGCTGCGACCCCTGACGGACAGAAATCTAACGGGTCGAAACCCGGTTTGTCCCAGGTGGACCCGATTCGACCCAGAATCATTAAAAACCTCATTTTCACACTTATTTGCTTATGCTTTTGAATTTCTTAAGTTTTCTCTAGCTTGTTCTTATTTGTTTCAAAAATCTAGTTCTATCTTTGAATAAAATTTGCATTTCCCTTAAGTAATCTTTGCTTTTTACATTCCTTCATCAATCTATCTTATTTTCCATCATGATTTCTTCTCCAATCAAACTTGGTTTTGGGAGAATCATCATGGGTCTTGAGTAGTTTCATTAGGGTTTAAGGATCGGTTAGATGAGGGTGATCTAGGCATGGATTAGGCTCGTTTAGGTCTTAAATCAAACATTCAATCCATCTCTAAGAGTCCTTAAAGCTTCTTCTTGCATGGAAATGAGGAAGATGATATGAGACATTTCAGGAACACCAAGTGTTTGATGAAATTCCCAAGAGAGCTTAGAGATGGAATTATGATCCTTAGCCCAAGGGATTGGTTCTTAAGGATGTAATTAGGTTGATCTAGTAATTTGGATTTAAGCTCATTGATTATTATCATCACAAATGAGAATTTGCTAATGATGCTATAATTAATGAAGTGATTAATTGCATGGAAATGAATTAGTCAATTAAATGGATCATTAACCTAGGGAATAGCTAATTAGTGTAAGTTAGACATTCTAAACCATGCTTAGTGATTCCAAATCACAAATAACCCATCCAAAGACCCTTGTTTTAATCATTGCATAACTTAGTCAATTTATTACTTACATTCAATCAATTTAGTTAATCAAAACCAACAAACATTCTCATTAGGCTTAGATTAAGTAGATCCTTGCATCTTAGGTGACAAATTAATAGCGAGTTCGGATTGACACCTCAAACTAAAATGATTAGGGGTAATTGATGACCCTTGGATTCTCAAAAATTCACTCATCAATTTGTCGCCGTTGCCAAACTCGTTTTTACATCTAGTTTTAAGATTCACTTGAGACTAAGCATTTTACTTTTTGCAATTCACTTTTGAAAACTTGTGTTTGGGATTGTGAGCTCAATTGTGAGTATTGGAATTGGATTGTTGCTTGGTCTTTGAGCTGTTTTGTAGGTACATGCACACAAGATCCAAAGGCAATCAAGATCTTCTTCAACTCGCAACTCACTGTCGACCAAGCACTCAAGTTAGACAATTGATAGAGCAACTAGAGACTAATACCGAACCTATGGCTGAACAACACCATCCACACCAGCCCAATACTGTTGGAATTGGTGATACCGCTAATGTTCATGATGACCGCCACGGAATCCAACCATCGAGAATCGAGAACAACAACTTCAAAATCAAAACCGGTCTCATCAACATGGTTCAAGCCAACCGGTTCTATGGATTACCTAGTGAAGACCCTCTCGATCATATTGATCGTTTCAACAAGCTTCTCGATCTCCTCAAGATCAATGGCGTCTCGGAAGATGCTCTTAAGCTTCGGTTGTTCCCCTTCTCTCTTGATGACAAAACTCACATATGGGAAACAAATCTCCCTCAAGGGTCAATCACTACTTGGACGGATTGCAAGAGAGAATTCTTCAACAAGTTCTTCTCCCCGGTTCGAACCGCGAAGCTACGGAATGACATATCAAGCTTCAAGCAATTCTCCAATGAGTCCTTTTATGATGCTTGGGAGCGTTTTCGCGGATTAACTCACCAATGTCCACATCATGGCTTCACCAATGCCACTCTCTTGAGTACCATCTATCGAGGAGCTCTTCCCAAATTCCGCCAACTCTTGGATACCGCTTCAAATGGGAGTTTCTTAGCTAAGAATGTGGATGAAGCTATACAACTAGTAGCAACTAGTAAAGAACTTGGCTACTAGTGATGGTACTTATGGTGAAGATTATGATCGGACTACAAGAGCTACACCGGATCAAGATGAACCAAAGAGAGATAAAGAGATGAAGGCTTTGAGTGACAAGTTGGACAAACAAGTAGCTATGATGGAGAAGCAAGCCACATTATTCGATAAACTTCTATCTTCAACAAAGAAGGATACACACCACGTGGTCAACTATGTCAATGAAGCTACTTATGAAGAAGAAGTCACCTATGCACCAGAAATGGTCAACGAAGAAGAGATCAACTATGTGGGTAATCAAAACTACAACTTTCAACAAACCCACCCCAATCTCTCTTATAAAAGCAACAATGTGGCTAATCCTCAAGACCAAACTTATCCTCCAAGAGCCAATCAAGGAAACCAATTTTTCTCAACCAATCAAGCTCAACAAGCCCGCCCTCAAGGAAACTACAAAGTCCAGCAAGGCGCTGCTCAACCGAGATCAAATCAACAAACTCCCGGTTTTCAAAGGCCTCAACAACAAAGTTTCACTCAAAACCAACAAGGGTACACTCAAGGACAACAAAGGTTCAACCCAAACCAACAAGGTTATGGCAATCAACAACAACAAGGATATGGTTACCAACCTCAGCAAGGTTACTCTACTCAAGGACAACAAGGGTTTCCTCAAGGTCAACAAACCCAACCTCCAATCCAAGCACCTCCACAAGTGGATTTGGTCACCATGATGCAGCAAATGCTTAGTGGACAATCCGCATTGACCAATAGGATCATGACCATGGAGGATGAGATCAAACACCTCAAGAATCAAAGTGCTTCCACTTCTCGTCAAGGCCAACTTCCGGGAAAACCCGAGGCAAATCCGAAAGAATACATCAATTCTATTGAGTTAAGGAGTGGAACTACTTTGCCTACAAGGAAGAACCCTTACATCAATTAGGACATTGAGAAACAAGAAGGGGGGGTAGACATTGTTGATGAAGAGGAATTTGAAGGGGACCCTTACTCAAGTTCATTGGCTAGGGAATATGCCAAGGAGGATGCATTGCGCAAAGAAAAAGTGCGCAAAGAGAAAGAGCTTGAGGCTTCTATGGATAGAGCCACAGCCCTAGCTAAGGCTAAGAAGGACAAGACCAAGTTTGTTGATCAAGAGGCCCCTAAGAAGCAAAAGTACATTCCACCACCATATGTGCCTCCACTTCCTTATCCGGGAAGATTCAAGAAGAAAATAGCCGAAAAGTGCAAGGCCATATTTAATAAATCTCTCAAGAAGGTTGAACTTACATTGCCATTAGTGGATGCTCTGGTCCTTGTTCCTCAACATGCCAAGTTTATCAAGGAAATGGTAATGGAGAGATCCAAGGAGGTAGAGTCAATGATGGTCTTGACCCATGAAGTTAGTGCCATCATCCAAAAGCAAGTGATACCCAAGAAGCTCAAGGACCCCGGTTCATTCACTATACCTTGTGCTATTGGACCATTAGCCTTTCAAAATTTCTTGTGTGATCTTGGTGCAAGTGGTAGTCTAATGCCTTTCTCGGTGGCTAAGGCTTTGGGTATAAAGAGATACAAGGAGACCAACATGAGGTTAATCTTAGCGGATAGGAGTGTGCGGAATCCAATTGGTATAATAGAAGATTTCCGGTTTCGGTTCAAGGCTACATGGTTCCAACGGATTTCATTGTTCTCGAAATGGATGAAGAACCATCGGATCCTATCATCTTTGGTCGGCCATTCTTAGCAACCGCTGGAGCTATAATTGATGTCAAGAGAGGAAAGATAGACCTTCACTTGGTTATGGATGAGATTCTTGAGTTTGACATCAACAAGACAACAAAGAAGCCAACCATTGATAGCCAATGCTTCTCAATGGAAGAGATTGAAGCAAATGGTGATGATAATGAGAAATCTCTATTGGAGATTGAAAGAATCCTTTATGGCTCTCAACATAAGGGATTTATGAGAGATAGCAAGGTGGAAGTTGAAGAAAAAGGTGAGGTAGAAACTCCAAGGGTTGAGTATATGGGTGGCTATTCAACAATGCATATGGTTTCACCCCCAAAGGCAAGTATTAAGAAGAAATGATCTTATGGAGAAAAAGCCTTGGGTTATGGTAATGTTGAAAGCATATTGGCATTGGATGGACATTGCTTGGATTCCCTCTTCTCACCTACCATTGAGAAAGAAGTAGAAACCACTAAAGGTGCTTGCACCAAGATCAAGGAAGAGGAATCCAATGGTAACCCCCCTATCAGCCTTGAACCATCTTCTTGCACAATGACTCTCACACCTTGGAAATATGAGAATAGAGCTATTGAATACAAGGTGAAGTGCAAGGGAAGAACTAAACCCTTTGCCAAGGTGAAAGCCATCCTTTCCACCCTTAAGGAGAAAGGCCAAAGAAGCATTCAAGAGGTTATAGGCAAAGTGATTTTGTTTGAGTCCAAGGATCCACCATGGAGTGTTCACACTCTCCTCTCACACACTTAAAGAATGGTAACAAAAAGTCAAACTTAGAGACTTAAAACAAAGTGCTCTTGGGAGACACACCTTGTCTATCCTTGTAAATAGTTTAGCTTAATGCATTTCTTTCTTTGTTAGAACTTTTTGATGTTTTTGTTAAGTGTTTTCAGGCGTTTAAAGGAATGTGGAAAAATCCGGACAAACCGCAGCGGTCAATTGCAGCGGCTATGTTCCGACCGCTGTGACTGTTCTCAAAAGTCCGGACAACAAAGACTCTTCCTCACCTTCTCATTCCTATTGAGGTACCAAATGCACCCTTGTAAATAGTTTTTATTTCTCTTGAGTCTTTATCTGTTTTTGTTTCAAGACTCTTCCTTGAATTTTTCTCACACCGAGGCGGTATGATTTAAGTTTGGGGGAGAGCCTTGCATTTGATGTGGTTTTTTGTGCTCTTATTTTTTATTTTTATTTTCATTTCAAAACTTGAGTCTCATGCATTGTTAGAACTTCTTGCATTTTTAGTTAAAAATTTTCAAACTTTTTCACTTTTCATATAGGATTGAGTCTAGTAACACTTGCATTAGGAGGATTAGCTTAACCAAGGTATCACAATTTGATTACTAATTCAACACCCTAGTTATTAATCCTTTAATGCTTCACATGTTTTTTTTGAAATCAAGAAAGAACCATTCATGGATCATGCTTATGATAACCTTGCTTAGGTTAAAACTATCTCTATTTGAAGCTAGCCTCACCTAAGTGAGAACCTTAATTTGAATCAACAATTATTGTGCTTATGCTAACAAGTGAAAACCATGGATTACATATACATACTTAAGCATTCTTACCCCTTTCTACCACTCTTGTATGCTTAAGTAGCCATTTATGGTTGCCCCACCAAGCTTCATCATTAAACCTTCTTTCTAGCCAATTAATCATTTGTGTGTGACTTTGTGAGGCCTCTTCCGAGCTAACTTAACAAAACATGTTAGGTTTAGAACAACAAGGGAACACTTTGGTGTAGATTTAGCTCTATCATCAAAGAGCTAATTAGGACTAGGCTAGATTAGATGGGAATGTGGTTGAAATTCAAGTTTGGGGGAAATGAAAATTACAAGGAAAAGTTTTGGTTGAATTGGGAAGAATGAAGAAAGATAAAGGTAATGAAAGGGGAACAAAAATGAGAAAAAAGCTTCAAGGTAAAGCTCCAAGGAATACAAACAAAAGGAAGCCTCAAACAAGGAAAGAAAAGAAAAGCTCCTAAGCAAGCAAAAAGGAAAGAAGCCAAATGGTGAAAGGAGCAAAGAAGGAGGCAGCACAAAGAGAAAGGAAGGAGCCAAGAGAAGCAAGAAGAATCCCCTAAAAAGAGAAGATGAATGAAATGGGCAAGGACCCTTGGGTAGAATGGCAAAATGCCTTAGGTGAACAAAAGGGTAGATAGAATGTTTGATGGGAAATGGGCTAGAAGATAGCTTAGGTTAGAGAAACACTAGGAATATAGGGTAGACAAGAGTTTTCCCTTGTATGCATAGGTTGCTCTTTACCACTAGCATTTTGTTAGAGTTATGCTCATTCATTGAGAGATCCCCAAGAACAAGCCAATGCATTGATGAGATCATCTTCATCTCATAACCTTAACCCTTAACCAAATGGTTTGATCTAAATTGGTGTAAGCACAATTCACAAAATATCATGAGCTAATGAATGTTAAGAGGCTAGTGGATAGGATGGATTGTCTAGACCAAGGTTTGGTTTTGATTGTGTATTGGGATATGCATGGCTAATTTCTTTTGAGTAGACAAACTTTGATGCATTTTAAGCTTAGTAACTTGGATGTTGAATTGATCTCTTCTTGTGATGCTTTATTGATTAGGCTATTTCTCCCTATTCATTTCCTCTCTTGGGCTTGCTTGTTTGCTTGAGGACAAGCAAATGAGTAAGTTTCGGGGAGTTGATATTCTATCATTTTGCATCATTTAGGTTTGCATTAGAGTAGGATTACATTGCATATTCAGCTACTTTTGGTATATTTGTCATGGATTTCATTGCATTTAAGTTCTAGGTGTTGCATTAGGTCCTAGGAGAGTCTTTTGGTGCATTTAGATGTTTCTTAGGTGCATTGGACCAAAGGAATGAGACATGGATGCAAAAGAGAAGATAGAATCCATACGGAGCCTCCCAAAGATCCGATCAGACGGAGGGTTTCCATGCCTGATCAGCCTTGGTGTTCTTCATGAGAGTTGTAGCCATATGAGTCCTCTAACTATAGGAATTAAATTCACGTCGATCAGACATCTGGTTCAAGAGATATGACCGATTTTCTAGAGAGTATCTGTCTTGCCGAGAGAAAATGACACCTCCAAAACACCTGGTAAAACGAAGGCCTTACGATCAGATTCAGCCTTCAAGTTCTTCATAGAAGTTGTAGAGGATGGATTTATCTTTCTGCACAAGCTGGAATCAGGTCGTTTGGACTCATATTTTGGAAGATATCACATTTTTTACCACAGCGGTCTGACTTAGACTGCTGCATGGTCCGCTGCAAATTTCTGAGCAAGACCTTGAACAACATGCAGCGGTCCTGCAGCGGTCAGAACGTGACCGCTGCGACCCCTGACGGACAGAAATCTAACGGGTCGAAACCCGGTTTGTCCCAGGTGGACCCGATTCGACCCAGAATCATTAAAAACCTCATTTTCACACTTATTTGCTTATGCTTTTGAATTTCTTAAGTTTTCTCTAGCTTGTTCTTATTTGTTTCAAAAATCTAGTTCTATCTTTGAATAAAATTTGCATTTCCCTTAAGTAATCTTTGCTTTTTACATTCCTTCATCAATCTATCTTATTTTCCATCATGATTTCTTCTCCAATCAAACTTGGTTTTGGGAGAATCATCATGGGTCTTGAGTAGTTTCATTAGGGTTTAAGGATCGGTTAGATGAGGGTGATCTAGGCATGGATTATGCTCGTTTAGGTCTTAAATCAAACATTCAATCCATCTCTAAGAGTCCTTAAAGCTTCTTCTTGCATGGAAATGAGGAAGATGATATGAGACATTTCATGAACACCAAGTGTTTGATGAAATTCCCAAGAGAGCTTAGAGATGGAATTATGATCCTTAGCCCAAGGGATTGGTTCTTAAGGATGTAATTAGGTTGATCTAGTAATTTGGATTTAAGCTCATTGATTATTATCATCACAAATGAGAATTTGCTAATGATGCTATAATTAATGAAGTGATTAATTGCATGGAAATGAATTAGTCAATTAAATGGATCATTAACCTAGGGAAGTTAGAGTTCCGAGTTTGTGAAGAACCCTAATGATACACGACACCGAGGTCAATGATGCAAAACTAAAAGAGCGGAATGATGAAATACAGAAGCTACGGGACCATGCCCTACTTCACATCCAAAACTATCAGCAAATCGCTTGCCGATACTATAACAAGAAAGTCCGAGATCGCCCTCTCGATGAAGGAGACTTAGTTTTACAAATGGTGTTTGAAAACACAAAGGAGACCGGAGCCGAAAAGCTCGGAGCTAAATGGGAGGGTCCTTACTTAATCAAAACAAAAGTAAAGCCTGGTGTTTATCGTCTAAAAACTATGGAAGGCGAAGATATCCCTCGGGCTTGGAATTCGCTCCACCTAAAAAGATATCACTGTACTGACGGTCTTTAAAAAAAAAAAAAAAAAAAAAAAAAAAAAAAAACCTAGTAAGGTTTGAACTACGGATAGTTTGATCCCTTTTGGGTACGTAGGCAACTCTTCGGAGTACAGCTATAATAATAAAAAACCTAGTAAGGTTCGAACTACGGATAGCTTGATCCCTTTTGGGTACGTAGGCAACTCTTCGAAATACAGCTATAATTAAAAAAAAGAACCTAATAAGGTTCGAACTACGGATGGCTTGATCCCTTTTGGGTACGTAGGCAACTCTTCGGAGTACAGCTATAATAATAAAAAAAAACCTAGTAAGGTTCGAACTACGGATGGCTTGATCCCTCTTGGGTACGTAGGTAACTCTTCGAAGTACAGCTATAACAAAAAGCGATGCCTTGATCACGTATTCGATAACAGGGTTTATTTCCCCCTAACACATTCTATACCGAATGCAGCTGAAGGTTTTGGAGCCTGATAAAGTAGGGCCGAGGAATTCTAAGGCAAAGTCGGGTCATTCCCGTATATTTAAAACCACTTTAAGTACCGAATTTGATAAAGTAGAATTCGGTATGACAGATAATGGTCGAGCATTTCTCGTTAAATCAATTCCCTAAATCGACTAAAGCTTTAATGTGATAAAGTAGCATTTAAGCCGAAGTTGTTAAAAGAACAAATTTTTATTTCATTGAACACAAGACAAAAATACAGCAAGACAAAAGAGAAGATTACAAAGTAAGGAATGTTCCGTAAGAGTTATACACCCCAGGAGGTAGCTTCATTTTCACATCATCCGACCGACGTTGAGGCCCGAAGTGTTGAGCGAATAAAGGCGGGGCTTCGAGATCCGAAGGACTAAGATCAAAAGTGGGAAATTCATTCAACCGGCGTTCGAGGTTGGTTAGTTGGGAGAACAATTCCTCTTTCATCACGGAAGGAACTGGAACCTTCTCCTTTTCAAACACCTCAATCAGATCGCACTTTCCTTTCACCGGATGAAACAAGTCAGTCAAAGAGTTACGAAGCTGGTTTGCGTCGAAGTATTTCCAAACATTTTCAAATTTCCTCCCACACTCTCTAAGAGCATTTAGACGCCCGAGTGTATGTGGATCGAGGTTATTACCTTTGTCTCCGATGGCCCTAGAAGTCGACGGTTTAGACTGACGAGCATCTTCTAGCTCACGCTTCAGACGTCGAACTTCATCAACGAGGTTAGCAGACTTTTTTGATTCTTCCGCAGCCGTCCGGCAAATAACTTTGGAATCAACATCAGTCTTCTCCACATAACGCTTAAGCGAATTGATTTTTTTTTTTCATTGCCGATTCTTTCAACTCAGCATCCGATAGAAGACTATTGAAGCAAGCAGCCGTCTAAAAAATTAAAACGAGATGATAAATCAAAAAATTAGGCGAAAGTGAAAGGAATAAGGAGAAGCGAATAACCTTGAAGAAAGAAGAAGCCGCGTTCTTAAACAGAGAGTCATTTTCTTCATTAGAAAGGAGGGGAAGAGGGCCGTATCGACCTCCAAGTCTTCTGAAGAGCTTCGCACACTCTCCTTGGACCTCGAATAAAGGAACATTCTTTTAGAAAGAGTATCGGAAGGAGTGGTGTGAAGCCGCGGCAGCAGAACTTTGTTCCCAAGTTTTTGCTGGCTCTTTGTTCGAAGTCTTAAATTGAGGCTTCGGGAGAACTGTTGGAGTAGGAACGGGAGTGGTAGTGCTCGGCGTTTTGGACTTTGGTGGAGGCATTTTTCCGAGGGGAATCTCGGTGTTACGCGTTGGAATAGCGGGGTCCGAAGTTCGAATAACGGGCTTTTCCTTCGCAAAGCTCGGATTTGGGTTCGTCTCAACCATAGTTGGGTTAGTCGAAATGTCGATCGGAGGAATAAAAGTCGGAGGAGCTGCGAGATTTGGTGTTACGGGGGAAGGCGGAATGAGAGACTTTTCAGAAGAGGTGTCGGTTTTCCTTCTCTTCGACTTCGGTTTCTTTTCCGGGGTCTCAGAAAGCTATCGTTTGGAAGCTTTGTTTCTTGGGAGACTCCCTTCGATTTTGGATTCCTCGGGTTGTGTTTTAAGTACCCGAGGTTGGTAGATCTTCAAGTTCTTCATGAAGGGATTCGACATTTAAGAGATAGAGAGAGAAAAAGAAAGTTGGGGATTTTTTCTGCGAAATGAGAATTGATAATTAGGGTTTGCGGCTTGGATAAGGATTATTTATAAGGTGCAATTTCAATCTATTCCAATTTCCCATTTAATGTGCCCGGTTAAAACAAGACACGTCAACGGAGTTTTCTAGATCTCTAGGGTTTTAGTTTATAATCTTTGTTTCTTTGAGACTATGGAGAAGTTAAGAGATTGTTCTTTGCTCAACTGAGAATTTAAACCTCTGATCTTCGATTGTCTAAATCACTCTTGGAAGAAATTCATTAACTCAATAATGATTTGTGTCACCGCTACTATGTCTGAGTAGTTCTCTTGTTAGATCTAGGGTTTTCAAAGGGTTTTCAATGGATCAGTAATATGGTTTTCAATATGTGGAATAAATCCATGAGATTCTTCATTATAGATTAAGCTTAACACTTAGAAGTGAAGTCATGAATCATATCTAAGTAATCTAGGTCAATTCCTTTACCATAGACGGATTGGAAGAAGCCGGAAAAGTCTGTAGTGAGCAATGTGCGTTCTATGTCATATCCATTGCTTGTTTAGACACCTTGTGAACAGATCTAACTTGTTTATTTAATACTTCTTTATCTCCAGCGTCAATTTATGGTTTTATGGTTTGAGATTGATGGTTTTAAACAAAGTCAATTCGCTAATACACCCTTAGAAATTTGAAATTATAACGAGTTTAGAGTTCTAGAAGTCACCTCAATGAACCATGATCCATTGTTTCCCACTGAATTCCCCTAGATCTAATGTTTTAAACCTTGAAAACAACCTGCTGTGTTCACTAAATTAATAAGTTACTTGATTGAAACCGTTACACACAACTTGAATTGCTTGAAAAATCCTAGACTATAGTAATCTGATAATTAGCCCAGCTCTTTGCGGGATCGATAACCTAAATACTACATCTGTTCACTGCGCACTTACAATTAGATTATGTGAAAACAAATTCACACATCATTTTCTCATCTAAATGCAGAACGCTACACCCTGTATCGTATGCGTTGAACAAATATATGTTTTTCTTGACCCAATTACCGGAAACAATAATTACCAGATTCATTAGATATCGGAGAGATGAATGAAAATGAAAAAGAAGGAGGAAGACGATGAAGAATTTGATTTCAAATCATTAAGATCTAGATATCAATGAAGAAGGTGGGGAACAAGGTTAAGAACAACAATAAAAAGAAAAAAGAAATGTCGAAAATAGCGTCACATAAACCCTAATTAATTTCGTTGTTGTTTTGTTTGTTAATGATGACATGGAAATATGCATACGACGTCTTTTTTTAGTTGCAGACGTGGCAAGTCAGCCATCAAACGAATTTCTAATCCAGCCTAATTTAATCAGCCATCAAACAATAATGTAAGTGAGTGCCAACATGAATACTCTTATAGTAGTTAAAAAAAAAAAAAAAAAACAGCTGCCAAATTCAGCCGTATCGTGTCGTAACTCAACTGAAAATCTTTAAGTCAGCCGTATTGTCTAATAAATCAGCCGTCAAATGCATGTTTTGTGGTAATTAATCTTTTGATACTAAACCAGCCATTATTAGGATGAGTTTTCCGTTAATCCAACTAATTATGGCTTATTTATGATACTTAAATGTAAATTAGCCGTAACGACATCTCATAAGTAAGCCTTCGTTTGATAACTCAACCACCCAGAGAAGGATAATTCAGCTGTGTCGAACCAATAACTCAGCCATAATTTTGACAAACCAGTCCTCGGTTTATAAATTAGTTGTAACTTGAGACTGGTTTATATCATAAGTCAGCCATAAGCTAATAATTCAGCCAGTTTTCTTTAAGTTAGTTGAAACGTTTGGCTGGGGTACGCATATAAATCAGTCGAAAGTTAATAAATAAGCTATTTTTAATAAATCAGCTGCAATGTATAGTAACTTAGCCGTCATTGCCGCTGAAGCGCTTGACCGCTTAGTTCAATAATACACGTCAGCAGTTTATGAAGTGGCGACGGTTTTTTGCTGATGTGAAATAAAAAAGTAATAGCATTCTTTTTAATTACGTTTTTGTCATAAATGTAACAGGGGCACGTTGGATATGAAAAATATAGCGAAAATACAGTAGTTATAAAAGAAAAATTTGTATGGTTCTAGTCATAACTCTAAATTTATATGCTATTTGAGTAACTCTCTCTTACTCTTATTTTCATCACCAGTATAGGATGTTCTTTGGAGCATATTCTATTTTTTTTGTGAAGATTTTGTAAGATATTCGGTTTCGATAACACAATATATCTTTTTTTCAAAAACAGGCACGTTATTTTAAATTTAAAAAAACGACGAGAAATTTATAAATAAATATATTTATCAAAGAATTTTGACATACTTGTTTGATCTTGTTCCATAACAAAAAAAAAAAAATCAAGAAACGGATTCTTCAGAAGCTAATTTTCTCGAGCATATATATATAACCGAACTAGATGATGTCAAGGACGGGGATGTTAAGGTAAGTGCTTGATTTATCATATTTTATTACTGTTTGTACGGATACGATTTTATTATGCTAAAGTAACTCAAATATTAACAATTGTTTTTAAAGACATTACTTCTTAAAGAAATATCTAGATGATTATGCTAAAGTAACTCAAAATATATATTCTATGATTATCCACGTACCCACGGATTTTATTTTTAAAATATTTTATATAACAGAAGACATTACTTTTTAAAGAAATAGACCTTAAGAACCAAAAAAACAATTGTGAAAAATGGTATAGATGATTTTTATCTTTAAAAAATGAAAAAGTAGATAAAAAACCCGTTAATCGAAAGAATATTCCAACTCGAAACAAGTAATTAGTAGAGATGGAAAACATGATAAGACATTGTGATCTTTTTTTTATTGAAAAACCAAACCTATTCATTGACAATAGAGATAACTATGTGAAGTTTTTTGGAAACCCTAAAGACAGCGTGAGGAAGTTATTCATTTGCAACCCACAAGCACCTTGTCTACTCGTCTTCTATAAACCAAACGTCTTGATTCCTCGAAAATATCATTATTTGATCTCAATCATTCCATCGTTAGTTGACAATAATGTCAAATCTAAGAACTGTGTATTGCTCCTCCATTTAATCCTCGAAAAACCTTTTTGTGCACCCTCTAAAACTCTTATATTTTCTCGTTTTAGCCTGAACTAAAACTTCACTTTTGTCTCTTAAGTTGTTTATAAAGAGAGAATAAATGCATGGTGGGAGAGGAAGAGACTACATTTATGTTGTAATTAACACCTAAACATTAAAGTAAAGAAAAAACAATTGTCAGAGAAAACGAAAATGCATACTAATAGCTTGGGTGACATAAATTTGGAGATACAAGTGGTAGTTTTTTTAGTGATGACTTATCAACAAGATGGAGATAGTTAATCAAGATTCATGATCCATACAATATTTAAAGATTTCCCCATCTCTTCTTCATCAACTAAACAAATCTTGTACATACATGTAATTGATTCATTCAGTCTCCATCAATCTCCCGGTTTTCTTCACCTATGAGTGTAACCCCTTAATTCATCATTACATTGGCTAGAATTTGGAAAAGCGCACTTAATACTATGAATTTGAAAAACCGTTTAGCTTTAGTCATTGATCAATTAATATTATGAATGCACTATTAATCATGGCAATGGAAGATGATTATGTAGAAATAAGTGAACGTATTTACACTTGCATTAAATTTTTGCATTGTACACATGTTGCTCTCTCCAATGCTGAGGAGGAGCAAAATTGAAGAGAGCCGGTCAAATTTTATATATATGATACTAGTGGGTGATCCGCGCTTCGCGCAGTCTATAGTATTATTGTGTGAAAAACTCGCAACAATTGCATTACTTAAATTTTGTAACTCACAAAAATATTCTTAATTTCTAGTTAATAAAATAAGATTTCAAAATCAAATATATAGATTTGAATGTTTTATATGTATTTGATATTTCCCTAAAATAAAAAATTATATAATATAATACATATATATATATATATATATATATGTATATTTTAGTGTAAAAATTTATATAGTTGGATCTCTAATGCTCATAGTTAAGCACAATTAAATCGAACCAAGCAACACCTGATTTAAAAATCTGAGTCAATTTACTCCTTCAACTATCCCCCATCATTTTCATGATAAAGAAGAGCTCTGAAAAGATTGAAATCATATTCTTAGAGAAAAACTGATACATACACTTCACTTCTCTAGAATCTTAGTTGGATGTCTATATTTATCAAACATGGATCCCCTTATAGAAGAGTTCAACATGAGATGTTGAACGATATACACCACTTTTGACCTGGTTAACCTAACCTCCATTCCCTTTTTCATGTTTCTTATTTCTTTATCTAGTGCTATGGTATCCTTTATACTTCTTACTCGTGCTCCCAAATATTTCTTTTACATGTTATCATTTAAGGATATCTTAGTATGCTTCTCCCAGCATGCATTCTTGCATACCACATGAAAGACTTGGGGTCCTTATCTAAGTTTTTTGAAAGCTGCTAGAAGCATCATCCTTTTATCAAATGAATAATCATCCATCATGGCCGGATATAGATATTTATCATCACAATGGGTACTCTTTTACCTCCAAAGGTTGAACCGCCATCTGTATATTTTTGTAAAATTAATTTTATATTATTGTTCAATATATATATATATATATATCCACATAATTAGTTTGTTTGATGTTATTATCTCAAAAAATAAACTTATGACTTATAAATTTTTTATATAACTCATAAATTTTTTATATATAAAACTTATTCTCATCTAATTGGATATATAAGACGTATAAGACTATTTGTGTTATAAAATGTTATTTGTGTTATAAAAGGTTATTTGTGTTATAAGATACATAAAACTTTTCTTTAATAATAATCATAATAAACCAATTAGTTTTCAGCTTAAAATTTAAAAATTATTATTTAGATATATATTAAGCTGCAGTCACAAAATATATGAATTTAAGTGTGTGTTAAAGTTTGTTTTAATTTTAAAAAGATTAGGATTAAATGTATATTCATAATTTTAATGGATTAAATCACTAATTCTTTACATTAATGAGCCAAATGAATTTAAGAGACTAAAAATAAAAATCAAAAAATTAGTTTGATGAGGTGTCACCATTTGAAGAAGTGAATTGATGAGGTGACACTTTAAGAAAAGAGAACCAATAACTTTATATATATAGATATAATGGAGAGGTTTACAATGTTTAAAGTTTTGGAAAATTAAATATGATAAATTTACCTAACAAAAATTAAAGCTCATTTGATGGGTTAAACACAATACATCTACATAAATAAAAGAAATCATTAGTAAACACAAGGTAGATGAAGAAAGAGAAATCAGATACTTCTCTAATTCTTATTCTGATACTAAATAATATACTCAACAAATGCTTTCTACATAGATTCAAAAAATCAAAAAAATTCAAAAGCTCAAGTTTTTGTTGTTGTGAAACAATTTTTTATATATAAATCGTTATTTTTTTTAAGAAATTTGTGTAATTTGACACAAATTTCTAGATTTTTTTCTAAAACATACAATATTTTTGTTCAAGAATTTTTAGTTTTGACAAGAGAATTTCAATTTTTTTTACAAAAAAACAAAAACAAGTAATGGATTCTATGGAGAATTACTTTTTCGAAAGTAGAGCCAAAATCGTTTGTGTCAAGGAAAAATCTAAAATAGACAAAGCGCATGCACATAAAAGGTAATTGTTGGCTTAATTATATTAGAGGCATGAGTAATATATATTTTTTTTCCAACCAAACATTATTTAACTAAAACACACCCATGTTGTTAGTCCAAACAAGATGGGAAGACTTTACATATTAGTACTCTAAAAATAGAGTTCTTGAAAAATGAGTCAAACAATCGACACTTACGTTACAAACACGGGAAATACATGAAATATAAAATAAAGAGAAGTGAACTCAGAGCATACCAATCTCATCTAAAAGATTGGAGAAAATGGGCCACTTCTCAGGAGATTGTACCATGGAGACCAATTCCGCACTATTAGTCTCGATAATATGACAATCAATTCTTCTGAGTATGATAGTCTTCTAGATGATATAACCATTTTATTAAGGATTTATAACCCACATTTATATAGTCTTTATTGTTTTTGTTACTGTCTAGAGTATGTTTTATAGGTTTAATAGGTATTAGGATGGGTTCGAGATTTTGGAGCAAAAGGGACAAGAAAAAGAAATGTAGAGACATAAATGACTTCAGAAGTTTAGCACTTGTTGGAAAACTTATACGATCATCCAGGAAACGATTTACATACCAAAATTAAGATATAGAAGTTAGCTTTCACCTCCAATTTGAATAAAGTCGTTTCCAATTCTCTAGCTCTAGATATTCCTGCTTTAGTGAAGATATATCTAAACTGTCGGGAGTTGACGAGCAAAAAAAAAAGAAATTTCTATTTCACTTCTGATGGGCTTTGAAGTTACCAAATATTTCTATAAAGACCCAAGGAAATCCAAAGACTTATAAATACATATTTTAAGCCATTTTTAGGCTATGCTTTATTTTAGTTAGGATTTTTAGAGAAATATTGTTTTACGAAGAAGAGATATATGAACCCTCTTTGTTTATACTCTTAAATTATTTTATGCTGTCTATTCCAGCATGATGATTTTTATTGTCTTCATGTCTAAGTAGATCTCTTGTTAGGTCTAGAGATTCAATATAAGGTTGATGAAGAATTGTTGATGCTTTTGATTTGTTAGGGTTTATCTTAGAGTATTTGCATTTGATTGTTCTTAACTACTTTTTCTAGAGTCATGAACTATAATTAAGCTCTTAGGTTAATTTATAGATGCGAAATTATTGTTAATTGTTGGATCTATGTTAGGTGAGAAAAGTGGCCTAAACGCGTAGGAAACTCGATGTATGGACTTTGTGAACATATCAAACTTGAGTTCATTGCATGCTTAGACACGGAGGATTCTCATAGGAAAATTGTTGTTCTAGTTTCTAGGCATAGAGGTCTCTCGCATCGAAAGTTGGCAAGCGCATATTTGTATTTTGAGTTCGAGACGGTTCTTAATAGAAACCCCTAGTTAATTTGTTAGTCACAATTTGGATTCATCTTAGGAAATACCCTAGGTTTAACTTTTTTTTCAATTGAATTTTAATCATAGTTTTATTAAAGTTTTTATTGCTTTTGAATTACAATTTGATTTACTTAGCTTAGTCTGAATTTGAAAATCGTTGTGTCTTTCCTTATCCCTGTTATTCGATCCCTTAATTACTACAATTGCAGCACTGTACACTTGTAGTCTTTCTAGGGTTAAAACTACAATAGAAATGCTATAAATTAATAATGGTGGGACTACACTATTTTAAAAATATTTTTATTAACTTATAGAGTTATTAATTTATCGATATATTAATTGTCTCAAAAACTAATTTGGGACCTAAGAAATGTATTAATTTATAGAGGTGTTAATCAATCGAGTAATTTCTAATGTAGATCGTATCAATAGCCCATAATAGCACTCCTATAATAAATATCTTATTAAGGCCCCAATAGCAAACCCAACCCAACCAAGTGGTTTGCTTTGAGTCTTTCTATGAACCGTCAATATGACATTTTCACATCGAGGCGGTGTCCACATAATCTTCAGTATCCGCTTCAAACTCTTCATCCTCTCTCACTTGGGCTTCCTCCAAAAATACCTTTTTCACTTAGAGCAAGATTAAGGATATCCAGAGTTTCCAATTGAATTCCTTCAAATACCTTTTTATTTTTAGCTTTCCATATATACCATATAATCCACGGGAACCCATAACGGATAAGTTCCGAATTGGTATCAGCTGATAACCTCCAATACAAAAAAAGCCAAATTAGAGAAAATCGATGCATAACGGAAAACCCCTTAAATCAAAGGAATCTTAGATTCTTCCACACACTCAGAGAGTTTGGATACTCAAATAGAGCATGGTTAATGGTTTCACGAGTAGAACCACAACGTTTGCAAATATTTTCACAACTTACTCCTCGGTGTTGAAGCCTAGAAGAAACTGCAATGGCTCTGGAGGCAACCTGCCAGAAAAAGTGAGAAATTGTGGAGGGAACTTTTAGCTTCCAACCGTGAGCTTCTAGAGTTAGATGATACCAAATTAAAAAAACCGGTTTATAGTTCTCATTAAACGTTATTCCCCTCACAATTTTAATTTCCTCACGGTCAAGAAATTCTTGAAAGATAGCTAAGTGCCAATCCTTAGTTACCGGATTAATCAAGTGGGTAACCTTCAAATTAAGATGAAGGTTTCTTCCTCAACCAGAAGCTGGCCACGGAAAAACATGTGGAATCCATGAATTCTGCCAAACTGATATATCAAAGTCCCAACATATTCCCCACCGAATACCTTTTCCCACCAGTACTTTAGGCCCAAAAATATTTCTCCACATAAAAGAAGGGAGAGTCGGTTTCTTTGCCTATAAGGGTTGAACCTTGCGAAAATACCTTCCTTTAAGTAGCTGTGCTACTAAGGAATTAGGGTACTGAATGAGACGCCAAAATTTATTTGCTAACAATGCATCATTGAATTTCTCCAAAGCACGGAAAACTACTTCATTGTCCTTTTTATCTTTACACATTTTTTTCCCAAGCCACACAAGGAATACTCATTCATTCCTATTCGAACTCCACCAAAACTTTCAGATAGCACATGTAAGCTTTGAGGTGAGATCTTGAGGAGGTTTCTGTCATGTCATAACATGCGAGGCAATAGCCATTACCACTAGTTTTATGTAAGCTTTGAGGTAAGATCTTGAGGAGGTTATGTCATGTCATAACATGTGAGGCAATAGCCATTGCCACCAGTTTTATCATTATCTCCTTGCTACCTTCAGACAGATGTTTCCCTGATCATCCATTAACACGGTCGTTCATCCTTTCTCTAACGTAGTTAAAACTTTGTTCTTAGATCCAGCTATGTCCTCTTGGATTCCAAAATAGGATCCCATCCCTCCTTCCATCAAGATACCAAGCAAATTTTTCAGATGCCCTTTTTCTGGTTTGAGACTTTCTTACCAAATAACATTGAGGACTTACTCAAAATTGGTTTCTTATCATGAGTCTTTCCCATAATTTTGAATAACATCTAGGACAGTCTGGCATTTCCGGAGATCCTCTCTACAAAAGAAAAGATTATCATCGCAAAGATTAGGTGGCAGATTACCGGACTTCCAGTGGCAATCTCAATACATGTCACCTATTTTTCCATTTCTGCCTTTTTAATATTAGCAATTCAAACTTCCGTACATAGGAAAAAAAGATAAGGAGATAATGGGTCGTCTTGCCGGAGTCCTCTCTGGGGTCCAATATGTCCTTTAGGTTTCCCATTCAAAAGCACTTGATAAGATATCGATTTAACGCACCACATGATCCAGAAAACCCACGGTGAATTGAAACCCAGGCATGATAGAACAACCTTCAGAAATTCTCATTTGATCTGATCATAAGCTTTACTCATGTCGGTCTTTATCCCCAAAAAATTCTTTTACATGCTTTATTCGTGCGTAATGCATGAAACATCTACTGGGCTATCACGATATTATCAGTGAAAAGCCTTCCCTAAAAAAAATTTGATTGGGTTTCGGATATTAACCGAGGTAAGACCTTTTTTAACCAAAGGCATAAAACTTCAGAGATAATCTAAAAACTCACATTACATAGGCTAATCGGCCGGAATTCCGTCATCCTTAGTGGATTTTCTGTTTTTGGAAATAAGCAGATATTCGCTTCCTTTAAGCATGTATCAAAACTACTAGTTCTTAAAAAACTCCTTCACCTGAGCAACCAAATTGTCCTTAATAGAACTTCAAAATCTTTGAAAAAATAAAGCTGTCATCCCAATAGAATCAGGAGTTTTCTCTGGATGCATCACAAATAACACTTTCCTAATCTTAGCCACATAAATCTTCTTAGTTAATTATATATTCATCTGATATGTAATGATAGGGTTGACCGCTTGGATCATTTTAGATATACCATTTTTGTTAGATTGAGATAAAAGATCGTTAAAGTATTGAGTAACAATATCCTCTAATTCATGATCTAACTCTTCCCAAGAGTCATCAGGTTGCTATAAGCCTATGATCTAATTTCGTGTCTGTCGTTTCTTTGTGGAAGCAAAGAATTTTGTGTATTTATCACTGTTTCTTGCCAAATTAACCCTGCTTTTTTTGTTTCTAGTAAATTTCCTCTTCGTGATAAGCTTATCTTAATTTCTTGGTAATTCAGAAAATATCCTCCTCAAAACAAGCATCATCATTCTTTGCCTCTTCTAAGACTTTCTTTAGAGAATCAATATTCGCCTTATCCGGGAGAACATTATTCTTCCTCCACCAAAAGACAGAATTCCTACAATTCGCAACTCCACCCACAAACCTGGGATTTAGAAATTTTAGGTCCGATTCCAGCCCGCCTCAAAAGCATCTCTTAAACCGCCCTTCCCGACCCATCTTTTATAAAAGCAAAAAAAATTTCTACATCTAGAGCTATATTTAGCACAATCCACTAACACTTGTCTACAATCAGAACCAATCATATCCAAATAATCCACCCTAGAACAAGGAACAAAAAATGTCAGTCCTCGTTCCCTAAGGCTCGATCAAGGCTGCATCAAACCGTATGATTTCTTTTATTTCCTCTCAACGAATGTCGATCCCCATAACAAATGAATCCTAACATACCGCAATTTTAAATCATTGATTTGAAAGGAATAAAAGGAGCTGCATACCTTAAATTACCACCATTTTCTCATGATTTCTAATAAGTTCATAAAAATCACCAATCATTAGCCATGGATCTTTCCACGAAGAGCTTATTTGAGCCAATTGTTCCCAAACGAATTCCTGATATTTGATCTCCATAGAAAAAAGACAAGAATAATTTTTTTATTTCCAATACAAGCTTTAGTATTAATAATGCGAATAGAACCTTAAAGAACTTGCAAATTTATTCCATCATCATAAAATAAAGTCAAACCTTCGCTTGAACCACACGGTTCCACGGTATACAATTTCGTATAACCAAAGAAATTTTTAAAAATTTCTAAATAAGCGTAACATCCTTTTGTTTCGATAAAAATAAATATCCGACCTATGCTTTTTTCAAATGTAGTTAAGATAATCTTCAGTCAGGTCAGCACCTATGCTCTGACAATTCCAGCTCAATAGCCTCACGTTTGAGCCGGTGAGTTATGGAGCACCACCGTCCGCTTAATCTTGTTCTGATTCACATTCCTTGCTGGACATTCCTTAGGCTTTTGAGAAATTGAACCTGAAGTTTATTTCTAATTAACATTAGCCAACAAGCTTTTTGCGGGAGATACCAAAAGTATCTGTTTTTTTCTGTTACAATTCCCTATAAAACCAGGACTACGAGATTTATGAGGACTTCTGTAACACCCCAACCTGGCCAAGCTCACCGGCTGGGTTTTGAAAACGCGGATTATAAAAACTTGGGGCCGTAAGGCCGAGAAAACATAAAACCGATTAAAACCCTAGTTCATTCCAATGGTCTTGACGACCTGCACTATGGTCCATACTAACTCACTAACCTGCATCCATGAGACGGAGGCGTGAGTAATTGAATTACTCGTGAGATTGGCACTAAGCTATACAAGAAAATCTAACAACCTAGCATCCATAAATCAAACAGTCCGGTTACTTGCCAATCTTCCTAGCCCTAGCCATTCAATCATGCAAACCATTTCGTTCAACTTAGTCATTTCAGTCCATTTAACCTATCCAATTCATCTATCATGTCCATTCCATATTCCATAACAATTCCATTCATATCTCATACAAAATCAATCAATCAATCAATCATCAATCATCAAATCTATTTCCATTCATCACATTCTAACAATCACGCCCCCACCTAGTTGGGCTCAGCCGAAGCTGGACCTACTACCGAAGTCCAGACTCGCATGCGCGATGATCAATTGCTATCTCCAGCCGAAGCTTTCATTCCATATACCACTTACGAACCCGTCGATCCGTAAGCTCACATTCGATCGAAGCATCAAGACTCGTCCCGACCGACCGTCCGAGAACCTTACTCGGCAGCTTACCGGTCACGCGGCCTTGCGGCTAGCGCGCCCTCAACATACCGGATCAGTCATGTCCGTGCGTCGACCTCATCACTAAGCCATCACCGTTTCCGATGAGATCCTCATACGATCCTTGGACCGTACCCGAGACATTGGCTCACGAACAAGCTTACCGGTCCCGCTATGATATATCTCATGTCCCGAGTCCTTGATATATCTCATGTCCCGAGTCCTCGATATATCTCATGCCCCAGTCCTTGATATATCCCGCAGGATAGCTTACCGATCCCGAGACATGATCATATCGCTGAGCCATCGACATTGATCATGATTCCCTGGGCAAGTTGTTCCGATCCGCATAACTATCGGCCGTAGCCTTATCCATTTCCATATCCTATCCTTGGGCCGGTCT
Source organism: Euclidium syriacum (assembly GCA_900116095.1). Classification (NCBI taxonomy): domain Eukaryota; kingdom Viridiplantae; phylum Streptophyta; class Magnoliopsida; order Brassicales; family Brassicaceae; genus Euclidium; species Euclidium syriacum. Next base: position 3,765,814 of record FPAK01000004.1, read on the forward strand.
CCAACCTTCAGTTCATGACTAAGCTTACTGGTCCCATCACGATAAACCACACGTCCGAGTCCTCGATATATCTCGCAGGGTAGCTTATCGATCTCGACCGCCCGTTCACCGCAAAGGCCATCGACATTAGTCATGGCTGAATGGCGAGTAATCTCGGCCCGCGGAACTAACCGGCCGTAGCCTCGTCTTTTCACTTCCATTATCCATTCAATCACAATCAACAATCAACATCCAATGTCTAACATGCAAAACCCTAGTCTTTACTTTTACTTTCCATATTCATTTTTCACGCGGATCCGGCTTAAGGTTAAGAACCCTAGCTGCCGCCCTTAATCATCTAGTTCTTTTTATTCTTAACTTTCCTTTTCTTCTTTTAACTAAGGGACGGATCACATCTAGGGTTAGAAAACCCTAGCTGCGCTGCCGCCCCTTTTTGTATCTGGTCATCAATCATGCGGTTCAAAATTAGGGTTTAGAAACCCTAATTGTGCCGCCCCTACTCCAATCATGCATCAAACACACGGTTCACAACTAGGGTTTTTGAAGAACCCTAATTGTGCCGCCCCTACTCTAATCATGCATCAAACACACGGTTCACAACTAGGGTTTTTGAAGAACCCTAATTGTGCCGCCCCTACTCTAATCATGCATCAAACACACAGTTCACAACTAGGGTTTTCAAGAACCCTACTGTGTCGTCCCTATCAATCTATCATGATCAAACAATCAAGCAAGCCATTAACATAATAACAATCAAGAAATCACATGCATCTTTGAATCATAGACACAAGCAATCACTAAAGCAATCTTTTAACTTAATCAACTCGTAATACCTTCCAGAACAACCATTTACGATCGATTTCCATCGATCCTCCTAGCACTTCTAATCGCAGAAAACTAAGAGATAGAGAGGATCGAAGCATAGATTAGAACTGCACTCACCTTAGAGTCTTTGTTGTCTGATTGACACGCTACCCATTCAAAGGAGTCGCTCATGGTTTCCTTTGCCTTCACACGTCGCGTTGTCTTCCTCTTGATACGGCATGATCCTGCTCTTCCTCTCATCCTTCACGGAAATCACCAAGTCCTTCTCTCTCTCTTTATTTCCCTCTCTCTATCTCTTACTCTCTCTCTCTCTAATTCTCTCTCTCTTTGATGCAGGCTCTGGAAAAGAATAATGAGCCTCTAGGGATCCGTGGCCCCCTTATACTTATAAGGTCTAGATGGGCACATATTTCTTTTCTTTTCAAACCCTAATTTCCTTATAATTATCTTCTTCCTTATCTCATTATCCTATTTCCTTTTTACTAATAAATTTCCTTATCCTTCTCCTTTCATTAAAAGGAATATTACATTAATTACTTTTTATTAAATAGTGACATAACGTGCGGGATGGCCTTCTGGCCCCGCGGAATCTCTTTCCTTTTCTCGGCCCGCGCCGCCCCTTCGGCCATCCACCCTTTATCGGGCCGTCCTCACTCCAAACCCCGTTCACTTCCGGTCCGCCTATCCATTTTTATTTCGCGTCCCATTTCTTCCCCTCCATTTTTCTCCTTTAACTCCTATCCATTTCCATCTCTCAATGTTGTAGTACCATTCTCCACCGGGATTTCCCAATCCGGAATAATAATGGGAGCGGGATGTCACAACTTCCTTCTTTTTCGTGATACCAAATCACCACCTTAAAAGCCTTATTAACTTGACCCAAATACCGAAATAAAGAGCCAAAGACATTAGAGCCAGAATTACATGTGCCATGCATCCTATCAGCTATGAGTGCCTCCTCATCAAGCAAATCCTCCTGGTCCTCCAAAATAATACCCAAAACATTCTTTGCCACTTCACCCTCCTGTAACGGAGTTCTCAGTTTCCTGAATAGATGGAAGCATAGAAAGAACCTGACCTTGCTGGGGTTGATTCATCAACATTGACTACCTTTTGTGCCACAGAACTAGCCATCACTGTTGGAATTTGTACCGGATTTTAATCATATTAAGGAATCCTATTAACAAATTCTATAGCCCGGATCGTGTGTCAATTGAATCATTAGATCGGATCTCGAGTATACCTGATGAGTTATGCAGCAGAAGAGATCAGGAACAGGAGATCAAAAGTGCCTCAGATGCTACGCCTCTACTGGTATCCACACGCACACAAACTGGAAAGCCGGGATGCTAGTGCCGGAAGAGATCAAATCTCTCAAGGCAGCTTCGGGATTCATGTGTTTCTGGTGTTGGGAATATCCTGAAATCACACTTGTATTTACTCTTGTATATAGTTGTCGAGATAAGACAATCATATGATACTAGGTGATTAAAATGCTTTGCTAGAAGTCTCTTGTAATCTATGAGTTGAGAATTCATTGCTAGTATTATATGATCCTACAGGGTCACACACCTAAGCAAACTGGATAAATAAGATTGGGATTGATCATTAGTGTAATGATCGAGTCAGTGTATATTTGATATACACAATTCACGTGTTTCTGAGAGGTGTGTCGATCGACACAATAGTTGTGTCGGTCGACACAGTGTTGGTCCAAAACGACATATTTTGGTTTATGACCTAATTAGACTTGGGCTTGGCCCGAGTTTTAATTAGGTCTTTGTTAATCCCTATATATAGAGATTACGCACGACTTTTACTCTTAACCCTAATTCCACAGCCACCAGAAACACAGGAATCCCTGAAGCTTTCATAAGAGATCTGATCTCTCTTCCGGCACTAGCATCCCGGCTTTCCAGTTTGTGTGCGTGTTGATACCAGTAGAGACGCAGCATCTCAGGCGTTTCATATCTCAACATACCTGATCTCTTCCGCTGCATAACATCCAGGTATACTCGAGATCCGATTAATAGATTCAATTGACACTAGATCCTAGGGATTAAATTTGTTGTTTGGGTTTCATAAAAGTTATAAAACGTACACAAATTCCTACAGTGGTATCAGAGCCAGGTTTTTATTGAATCTAATGCATGTTAATTGAATTAAGTGAATTCAAAACGATATATGAAAGCTTGTATATAGGAAGCATGCTAGAATTTGATTAAAATTCGTGTTTTAGGGTTTCTGGGTTGTCACTGTCGACCGACACAGATCTTGTGTCGATCGACACACTCCTAGAACCGATCGAAAATTTTATGTCTCGATCCGACGATCGAGCTTCTCTGAACAGCGTGTATCGACCGACACAATGGTTGTGTCGGCCGACACCAGCTGGTTCTGTCGGCCGACACCAGCTGGTTCTGTCGACCGACACAATTGTTGATCGCGATTGGTTCAATCTGATTAGATCGATTTTCATGGTTGGCTCTGTACGGGTTGTCGTGTCAACTGACACAAGTAAGTTGTGTCGACCGACGAAGCATTCGCAGATTGTTTTTTAAGTTGTGTCGACCGACTCAAGCTTTCTGTGAACAATCTCAGCGACTTAAAATCCATCTTCTAGATTAATAAAAACTTAATTAGATTGATTGTTTTAATTAAAACATTTTTAGGATACATATTTTATATGTATTAGATCCGTTCCTCAAACTAATATCAAGTAATTTGATGTTTTTCCAATTTTGTCTACTGTCTAGACTTGTTTCATTGTGCGATGGGTTTGCCAAAGCAAGGTGTCCACAATTAGACGAGTAAGACAGATGGTAATCATTACCATGTGACTGAAGAGATTGGTTCACTTGACTAAGCCATCAAAACGGTTTTGGGCTTAGAGACATAGGAGTGGATTAGACATGAGATGTCTAATTCATGACCAAGAGTTACACTTGATGTAATTAGCAAAAGTTGTTGCTTACCTAGATAGCTAAGATTTGGGCGATGAGCCAAAGCTCACTCAAATTTTAGTGACGTATGGATCTTGGATAACTATATTCAAATTGAGGAAACATTGTTTTGATTATATTTCGAGTTTTCTTAATTGTTAAGATTTCTCTTTTCTTAATCATCATAACTAAATCTCTTTTCCTTTCTTTTGATTCAGTTATGTCAACCACTCAACATAACTCATTCTCCCTGAGATCCGTCCTTGAGAAAGAAAAGTTGAATGGATCGAATTTCCTCGAATGGTATCGGAATTTGAGAATTGTTCTCAAGCAGGAGAAGAAAGAATATGTTCTTGAAAGTGTTCTCCCTGCTAAACCGATGCCTAATGCCTCACATGCAGAGAGGAATGCTTGGGATAAGCATTCAAATGATGTGGTCGATGTGTGTTGTCTCATGCTGGCTACCATGAACTCAGACTTGCAGAAGCAATATGAGAACGTGGAGTCGCCAGTTGAGATGATCACTAGCCTGAAAGGGATGTTTTAGGAGCATGCACGAACTGAGAGATACCAGATGGTTAAGTCTCTCATTGAGTGCAAGCTACCAAAGGACGATTCAGTTAGTGCTCATGTCATTAAGATGATAGGTTATATTGATAACCTAGAGAAACTGGACTCCCCCTTAGCCAAGAGTTGGCTACTGACATCATTCTGCAGTCATTGCCGCCAAGCTATGATCAGTTTATAATGAACTATAACATGATCGATGTGTCAAGGCCTTTGACTGAGCTGCATAACATACTCAAGACAGCTGAGCCCAATATCAAGAAGGGCAGTCCTAATGTACTTCTTGTACAAGGGAGTAAGAAGTTTAAGAAACCTAAGAACAAAGCTAAAGGCAAGGCTGTCCAGATTGTGAATCAGGACAAGCCCGAGCCCAAGCCCAAGTCTGGCCCTTCTGATACTGATAAATGCCATTACTGTAAGGAGTCTGGGCATTGGAAGAGAAATTGCAAGAAATACCTGGGAGATTTTAAGAAGATGAAGAAGACTTACGAGCCTTCTTTCTCAGGTATTTATGTTATAGAAGTAAATGTTACCACTTCAAGTTCTACCTCATGGGTATTGGATACTGGTTGTGGTGCTCATATTTGTACTAATATGCAGGGCCTAAGCAACAGTAGGACTTTGGACAAGGGACAAGTGGACCTGCGCGTTGGAAATGGAGCAAGAGTTGCTGCTTTAGCTGTAGGAACATTTCATTTGTCTCTTCCTTCAGGCTTGGTTTTAGAACTTAAGAATTGCTACTATGTACCTGCTATAAGCAGAAACATCATTTCTATTTATGTTTTGGATTTGGATGATTTTCATTTTTCGATTAAAGACAAGCTTTGTTCTTTTGATTGTGATGGTATTTTTTATGGTAGCGCCCCATTAGAGAATGGGCTTTATGTTTTAAACCAATCTATGCCTGTCTATAACATAAACACTAAAAGGTTCAAGTCTAATGATTCCAATCCTACTTTTCTCTGGCATTGTCGTTTGGGCCACATCAACTACAAACGGATTCAGAAGCTCCATACTGATGGACTATTGGGCTCATCTGATTATGAAACATGTGAGAAATGTGAATCCTACTTGTTGGGAAAAATGACTAAGGCCCCTTTCAACAAAACTAACGAAAGGGCCAGTGACTTGTTGGGCCTAATACATACTGATGTGTGTGGCCCAATGAGCATTAGTTCTAGAAGGAATTTTGGGTACTTCATTACATTTACTGATGATTTCAGTAGATATGGCTATGTCTACCTAATGAGACATAAGTCGGAATCCTTTGAAAAGTTCAAGGAATTTCATAATGAAGTACAGAACCAACTTGGCAAAAGTATCAAAGCTCTTGGATCAGATCGTGGAGGTAAATACTTAAGCCAAGAGTTCAGTGATCATCTGAGAGATTGTGGAATTGTTTCACAAGTCACTCCTCCTTGAACACCCCAATGGAATGGTGTGTCTGAGATGAGGAATCGGACCCTATTGGATATGGTTCGATCAATGATGAGTCACACAGATCTTCCATTATCTTTCTGAATACGCTCTAGAAACGTCTGCATTTACGCTGAATAGGGTTCCATCAAAATCAGTTGCAAAGACACCACATGAGATGTGGACTGGAAATGTTCCAAGTTTGTCTTTCCTGAAGATTTGGGGTTATGAGGCTTACCTCAAGCGAATGTTTACTGACAAGCTCGGCCCAAAATCTGACAAATGCTACTTCGTTGGTTATCCTAAGGAAACCAAGGCTTACTACTTTTACAACCAAACTGAGAACAAAGTGTTTGTTGCTCGGAACTGTGTCTTTCTTGAAAGAGAGTTTATTTCTAAGAAGAACAGTGGGAGTAAAGTACAACTCGAAGAAGTTCGAGAATCACAGGAAGCTGTTCAACCTGTTCAGGAAGAATAGTAGTTAGATTTACGAAGAGTCGTAGTATCTACACCTGTGGTGCCTGAAGTTCGCAGATCCGAAAGGATTCGTCACGAGTCCGAGAGATACGGATTTCTCGTGACTAACTGTCACGATCTGTTGATCGTGGATAGTGACGAGCCTACGAATTTCGAAGACGCATTGATGAGCCCTGACTCCGAAAAGTGGCTTAAAACCACTGAATCCTGATGTATCATGGATTTTACCGGTTTTCTACCATGATATAGTAGGTTTTATGGAGTCTATGTAGCATGTTTTGAGCATTTATGCAGGATTTACTAGCAAAAGACACTTTGGAGCAAAAAGATCTAGAAAGAAGGTTTTATGGAAGTTTCCACGTGAATTGAGAAGACTTAGAAGATTTGGAGCCAAAATGAAGAAATGTTGCTGCGAGCCCCGAGTCGACCGACTGGAAGAGATGCAGTCGACCGACTATGACGCCGACTTAATTTAGAAGATTTTCTTATCGAGCCTTTCGCGGAACCCTAGACCCTAAGACTCATTCACGACCTGTATAAACACCTCTTAAGCACTAGAAGAGGCATGACGCACCCCACAAGAACTCAGAGCAATACAAATTTATCTTTGCTTTTTGTTTCCATTGTTTTTAGTTTTGTAGAGATTGTTCTTATCATTATTACAGACTCTGAAGAAGATTTAGAGAGTGTTCTTCCTCATTTTGAGGTTATGAGCCTCTGATATTTTATTGTCTATTTCGCTTGTATTCATTTCGTTAATAAAAGGATTATTTGTTTTACCAAACTCATGTCTGAGTAGTTACTTTATTAGATCTAGGGTTTTCTTACGGTTTGCTATGAATTGCTTAAACCATCTTTCAATCATGAAATTTTTCACTACAGTTGTTCTTCACTGAGTAGACGGACTCACGAACCGTTTTATTCAATCATAAATCAAGATCCGGTAGTCGAGAGACACCGAGGACCGAAAGACAGTTCTGTAGTGAGCAAGGTGCGTTCTAATTCAAATGAATGTTTGTTTAGACACCTTTGTGAACAGATTTAGCTTGCACTCACATGCTTGTTTATTTTCAGCGACAATCCAAAGAGATTTGAGATTTAGGGATTTAAACAAAGGCGTTGTTCTAACACATCATTAGAACATCGTAGCTATTATTGTGTCTAGAGTTCTAGAGTTTTGAGATTTGAAATTGATTGTGTTCTTAATTCATAAAATTCATAGTTTCCAACTGGAATTCCCTAAGATCTAATATTTCCCCGAATTTGAAGTCACCAAACGTTTTAAAAGTTTTCTCGGTTTACAAAAAGATTTACTTAAGATATTTCACTCACGAATCAACCATAAGCTCTCTGTGGGATCGATAACCTAAATACTACAATTGTACACTGTGCACTTGCAGTTAATTTTGGGTGAATAACTTCACGCATCAAATCCAAAATGGGATCCATGTCACAGAACAAAGTATGGACTTTGGTGGATTTTCCTGATGGTGTGAAAGCCATTGAGTGTAAATGGGTTTTCAAGAAGAAAATTGATGTGAATGGAAACATACAGATTTACAAAGCTAGATTGGTGGCTAAAGGTTTCAAGCAAATTCATGTTATTGACTATGATGAAACCTATTCCCCATTTGCTATGCTTAAATCTATTCGGATTCTCCTGGCAACTGCCGCTCATTATGATTATGAGATTTGGCAAATGGATGTGAAAACCGCCTTCATGAATGGGATTCTAGAAGAGGATGTGTACATGACACAGCCTGAAGGTTTCATTGATCCTAAAAATGCTCGGAAAGTATGCAAGCTTCATCGATCCATTTATGGGTTGAAGCACGCATCTCGGAGTTGGAATCTTCGTTTTGATGAAGCGATCAAAGAGTTTGATTTCGTGAGAAACGAAGAAGAACCATGTGTTTATAAGAAGACTAGTGGGAGCGCAGTTGCATTTCTAATACTGTATGTGGACGACATACTTCTTCTAGGAAATGACGCTCTTGTTGCTTCAGTCTGTAAAGACCTGGCTCGGAAGTTTTTTCTCGATGAAGGACATAGGAGAAGCCGCTTACATTCTTGGAATAAAAATCTATAGAGATAGATTGAATAAGCTGATTGGATTGTGTCAGGATACTTATATTGATAAGGTCTTACACAGGTTCAATATGCATGATTCCAAGAAAGGCTTCATACCAATGTCTCATGGAATTTCTCTTAGCAAGACGCAGTGTCCTTCGACACAGGCTGAGCAAGAGCGGATGAGTAGGATTCCTTATGCTTCTGCTATGGGATCTATCATGTATGCCATGCTTTGTACACGTCCAGACGTCGCTTGTGCTTTAAGCATGACGAGTCGATACCAGTCTAATCCAAGTGAGAGTCATTGGACAGTAGTCAAGAACATCCTCAAGTATTTGAGAAATACTAAGGATAAGTTCTTGGTGTACGGAGGAAGTGATGAGCTAGTAGTGAGTGGTTACACAGATGCGAGTTTCCAGACAGACAAAGACGATTTCTGATCTCAGTCTGGATATGTCTTTCGTATGAATGGCGGTGCGGTCAGCTGGAAGAGTTTCAAGCAGAGCACCGTAGCGGATTCGACGACTGAAGCTGAATACATCACTGCTTCAGAAGCGACAAAGGAGGCTGTTTGGATTAGGAAGCTCATCATTGAACTTGGTGTGACTCCTAGCATTAATGAGCCAGTGGCATTATATTGTGACAACAATGGTGCCATTGCTCAAGCAAAGGAACCCAGATCACATCAGAAATCCAAGCACATAGAAAGGAGGTATCATCTTATTCGTGATATGATTGATAGAGAAGATGTGAAGATCAGCAGAGTTCCGGCGGACGAGAATGTTGTTGATCCTTTGACTAAGCCTCTCCCACGACCTAAGCATGAGAGCCATACTGCTGCTGTAGGCATTAGATTTCTTAAGATGTGATCTTGATTCTAGTGGGAGTTATGTTTTATTTATGTTTATGTTATGATGATCTTGTAGACATACATTTGGTTATGTTTTATTTAATGAAATTTGTTTCAGTATTATTTAATTATGTTATTAAATAATGGTCCCAAAATGATTTATGACGTTCTTATAAGTCATCAAATATGTGATTTGATCATGAAACCTTGTAAGTAATGAATGACATAAATTATCTAAGTCCCTAGTTGAGGTTATTGAAGTGGGACATTAATAACCGCAAGAGACTAGTATGTGAGGTGACTGATGACTAAGTTTCATGGAACCATTAATAAGGGTATTAAAGTCAATCACATAGATATGTGTTGGTGAACACAGTATCGGATATGACCCGCTAATGAGAACTCTACAAGAATATTATATGAGTGTCATAAGAGTTTCTCATTACGACTATAGAGTATAGTCCTTAGACCTGAGTTCATCATGTTTCTCTTACATATGAATTGGCCTGCTTTGGTTTTGTCAAACGTCAGCCGTAACAGGTGATTATAAAGGCATTATTGGGCTTTTCATGAAGTGTGTAAGGAACAGGGATGGAACAAGATGGGATTTGTCCCTCTAATATGACCCGCTAATGAGAACTCTACAAGAATATTATATGAGTGTCATAAGAGTTTCTCATTACGACTATAGAGTATAGTCCTTAGACCTGAGTTCATCATGTTTCTCTTACATATGAATTGGCCTGCTTTGGTTTTGTCAAACGTCAGCCGTAACAGGTGATTATAAAGGCATTATTGGGCTTTTCATGAAGTGTGTAAGGAACAGGGATGGAACAAGATGGGATTTGTCCCTCCTATATAATGGGAGATAAATATCTATGGGCCTATCGAAGATTGAATACTGAGAAATGCGTGGTCGCGCTCAAACGAGGTGATTGTTAGTCGTTTGTTTTATCAGTATAAATCAGATATCGATAAAAATGGTCTAGCTTAATAAGGATGACACGAGATCTTGCCTTATGCTAGATCGAGATATAGTGACAAAGGATTATTGGAATAGTTTATTCCAGTACAAGTGGGAGATTGTTGGGAATGTCCTGAAATCACACTTGTATTTACTCTTGTATATAGTTGTCGTGATAAGACAATCGTATGATACTAGGTGATTATAATGCTTTGCTAGAAGTCACTTATAATCTATGAGTTGAGAACTCATTGCTAGTATTATATGATCCTACAGGGTCACACACCTAAACAAACTGAATAAATAAGATTGAGATTGATCATTAGTGTAATGATCGAATCAGAGTATATTTGATATACACAATTCACGTGTTTCTTAGAGGTGTGTCGATCGACACAATAGTTGTGTCGGTCGACATAGTGTCGGTCCAAAACGACATGTTTTGGTTTATGACCTAATTAAACTTGGGCTTGGCCCCATTGTTAATTAGGTCTTTGCTAATCCCTATATATAGAGAATAGGCACGACTTTTACTCTTAACCATAATTCCACAGCCATCAGAAACATAGGAATCCATGAAGCTTTCATAAGAGATCTGATCTCTCTTCCGGCACTAGCATCCCGGCTTTCCAGTTTGTGTGCGTGTTGATACCAGTAGAGACGCAGCACTGAGGCGTTTCATATCTCAACATACCTGATCTCTTCCGCTGCATAACATCCAGGTATACTCGAGATCCGATTAATAGATTCAATTGACACTAGATCCTAGGGATTAAATTTGTTGTCCGGGTTTCATAAAAGTTATAAAATGTACACAAATTCCTACATCTGGTGGCTTGAAATTAGGTTATGGTTCTCAAAAGTCGTGCATATCATATATATAGGGACTTAAGAAAGCCTAATTAACCATTGGTACAAAACCAATGATTAATTAAACCAAAAACCAAAATCAATATTCTAGTTCGGGCTGTGTGTCGATCGACACAACATTTTTTTTGATCGACACAACATTTGTGTCGGTCGACACACTCTCCAGAAACTCAATAACTTGAACATTACATTAATGATCCATCCCAACAAACTCTATCCAGTTTGCTTAGGTGTGTGACCCTGTAGGATCATATAATACTAGCAATGAGTTCCAAACTCATAGATTACAAGAGGCTTCTAGCAAAGAATCATAATCACCTAGTATAATATGATTGTCTTATCTCGACAACTATATGCAAGAGTAAATACAAGTGTGATTTCAGGACATTCCCAACAATCACCACATCAGTCGCAGACATAGTGACCCCATCCACGGACCCGACCTACTGACGTAGAGGCCTAGGCAAAGTCTTTGGAACCACCTTCTCCTTCGCGAGGGAATTTCCAGCCTTGACCAAAACATCGGAAGCACCAGAGCTTCCCAGCTTAGTCATTTCACGATAAAAAAACCTTTATTTTATGAGGCAATTTCAGTGTGTAGAGCGAGTCCTAAAGATACTTCACAAGTTTCTGCCTTAGTAGGATACTATGGGAGAGTCACAAAGATCTTATTGTTAGATTATAATGTCTTATATGTGCCTGTTTTCCGGTGTCATTGGGCAGTAAGAGATAACATAGTTAAGGTTGAAAATGGATACACACTAGTGAACTTGAGTCAGAGTCAAGTTTCTTTTTCAAGGGATCCTTACATCTTAGCTTCTCAGGCCAAGCAAGTGTTTTACTCAAGAGAGACCATGTTTATTAATGCTAGACCATGTTTATCGAACTCTGATTTATACTGATAAAACAAACGACTGACAATCACCTCGTTTAAGCGCGGCCACGCATTTCTCAGTATCAAATCTTTGATAGGCCTAGACATATCTATCTCCCGTTATATGGAAGGGACAAATTCTATCTTGTTTCATCCCTGTTCCTTACACACTTCATGACATGCCTAATAATGCCTTTATGGTCACTTGTTACGGTTGACGTTTGACAAAACCAAAACAGGCCAATTCATATGTAAGAGAAACATGATGAACTCAGGTCTAGGACTACACTCTATTGTCATAATGAAAAACTCTTATGACACTCATATAACATTCGTGTAGAGTTCTCATTAACGGGTCATATCCGATACTGTGTTCTCTAACACATATCTATGTGATTGACTTTAATACCCCTATTAATAACTCCACGAAACTTAGTCATCAGTCACCTCACATACTAGTCTCTCGTGGTCATTAATGTCCCACTTTAATAACCTTGACTAGGGACTCGGATAATTTATGTCATCTATCGCTTATAAGGTTTCATGATCAAGTCACGTACTTGATGACTTATAAGAATGTCATAAATTACTTTGGGACTATTATTTAATTATCCAATAATCAAATAATACATGAAACAAATTTCATTTAAAACATAACCATATGTATGTTTAAATGGACATCACAACATAGACAGCTCCCACTAGAATTAAGATCACATCTTAAGAAATCTAATGCCTACAGCAACAGCATAACTCTTATGCTTGGGCCATGGGATCTGCTATGGTGCCTTGCTTGGAACTCTTCCAACCAACTGCACCGTTGTTTAGACAAAACGTAACCAGACTATAACCAGTATTCGCCTATGTCCGTATAACCACTCACCACAAGCTCATCACTTCTTTTGTACACCAAGAACTTATCCATAGTATTTCTCAAATACTCGAAGGTGTTCTTGGCAGCTGTCCAGTGACTTTCACCGGGATCAGATTGGTATCGACTCGTGTGTCGACCGACACAACCCTTTGTGTCGATCGACATAGTTTTTCGAACCTGTGTAAGACCTTATCAATATAAGGTATCTTAACACATTCCAATTAGCTTATTTAATCTATCTCTATAGATTCTCAAGTATATCATCTATATACAGTATGAGAAATGCAACTGCGCTCCCACTAGTCTTCTTGTAAACGCATGGTTCCTCTTCGTTTCTCACGAAATCAAACTCTTTGATCGCTTCATCAAAACGAAGATTCCAACTCCGAGATGTTTGCTTCAATCCATGAATGGATCGATGAAGCTAGCATACTTTCCTAGCATAATTAGGATCAATGAAACCCTCAGGCTGTGTCATGTACACATCCTCTTCCAGAATCTCATTCAGGAAGGCGGTTTTTCACATCCATTTTCCAGATCTCATAGTCATAATGAGCTGCAGTTGCTAGGAGAATCCGAAAAAATTTAAGCATAGGAACTGGGGATAGGTTTCATCATATTCAACACCATGAATTTGCTTCAAACCTTTAGCCACCAATCTAGCTTTGTAAATCTGTATGTTACCATCCACATCGATTTTCTTCTTGAAAACCCATTTACACTCAATCGCTTTTACACCATCGGTAAATCCACAAAAGTCCATACTTTGTTCTGTGACATGGATCCCATTTTGGATTCAGTGGCCTTAAGCCATTTTTGGAGTTAGGGCTCATCATTGCTTCTTCGAAATTCGCAGGCTCGTCACTATCAACGATCAACAGATCATGATAGTTAATCACGAGAAATCCATATTTCTCGGGCTCGTGACGAGTCCTTTCGGATCTGCAAACTTCAGCACCACATGTATAGGTTCTACAACTCTTTGTAGATCTAATGGCTGCTCTTCCTGAACAGGCTGAGCAGCTTCCTGTGATACTCAAACCTCTTCGAGTTGTACTTTACTCCCACTGTTCTTCTTAGAAAGAAACTCTCTCTCAAGAAAGACACAGTTCCGAGCAACAAACACTTTGTTCTCGGTTTAGTTGTAAAAGTAGTAAGCCTTGGTTTCCTTAGGATAACCGACGAAGTAGCACTCATCAGATTTTGGGCCGAGCTTGTCAGGCGTCAAACACTTGACATAAGCTTCACAATCGCAAATCTTCAGGAAAGATAAACTTGGAACATTTCCATTCCACATCTCATGTGATATCTTTGCAACTGATTTTGATGGAACCCTATCCAGTGTAAACGCAGACGTTTCTAGAGCGTATCTCCTGAAAGATAATGGAAGATTTGTGTGACTCATCATTGATCAAACCATATCCAATAGGGTCCAATTCCTCCTCTCAGACTCACCATTCCACTGAGGTGTTCCAGGAGGAGTGAGCTGTGAAACAATTCCTCAATCTCTCAGATGATTACTGAATTCTTGGTTCAAGTATTCACATCCACGATCTGATCGAAGAGCTTTAATATTCTTGCCAAGCTGATTATGTACTTCATTCTGGAATTCCTTGAACTTTTCAAATGATTCCAACTTGTGTCTCTTTAGATAGACATAGCCATATCTACTGAAGTCATCAGTAAATGTAATGAAGTACTGAAAGTTTCCTCTAGCACTAATGCTTATTGGGCCGCACAGATCAGTATGTATAAGGCCCAACAAGTCACTGGCCCTTTCATTTTTTTTTTTTATTGTTGAAAGGAGCCTTAGTCATTTTGCCCAATAAGCAAGATTCACATTTCTCACATGATTCATAATCAAGTGAGTCCAAAAGTTCATCATTATGGAGCTTATGAATCCGTTTCTCATTGATGTGGCCCAAATGACATTGCCAGAGAAAAGTGGGATTCAAGTCATTGGACTTGAACCGCTTGGTGTTTATGTTATAGACAGGCACAAATTGGTTTAAAGCATAAAGTCCGTTCTCTAATGGGACGCTACCATAGAATATATCATTACGATCAAAAGAAGAACACTTGTCTTTAATCGAAAAATGAAATCATCCAAATCCAAACAAGAAATGGAAATGATGTTTCTGCTCAGACCAGGTACATAGTAGCAGTTCTTAAGTTCTAAAACCATGCCTGAAGGCAAAGACAAATGAAATGTTCCTACGGCTAAAGCAGCAACTCTTGCTCCATTCACAATGCGCAGGTCCACTTGTCCCCTTCTCCAGAGTTCTACTGTTGCTTACGTCCTGCATATTCATACAAATATGAGCACCACAACCACTATCCAATACCCATGAAGTAGAACTTGGATTAGTAACATTTACTTCTATAACATAAATACCTGAAGAAGAAGTCTCATACATCTTCTTTATCTCTTCAGAATCTTCCAGGTATTTCATGCAATTTCTCTTCCAATGCCCAGTCTCCTTACAGTAATGGCACTTATAAACATCAGAAGGGCTAGACTTGGGCTTGGGCTCAGGCCTGTCCTGATTCACAATCCGGACTGCCTTGCCTTTTGCCTTGTCCTTATTTGGTTTCTCAAACCTCTTACCCCCTTGTACCAAAAGTACCTTTGGGGTGCCCTTCTTGATCTTAAGCTCAGCTGTCTTGAGCATACCATGCAGCTCAGTCAACGTCTTCGTCAGGTTGTTTATGTTATAGTTCACAACAAACTGATCAAAACTCGACGACAGTGACTGCAAAATGATGTCAATAGCCAACTCTTGGCAAATGGGACTGTCCAGTTTCGCTAGGTTATCAATATAACTCATCATCTTAATGACATGTGCACTAACTAGACCATCCTTTGGTAACTTGCACTCAATGAGAGACTTAACCGTCTGGTATCTCTCAGTTTGTGCCTGCCCCTGAAACATCGCTTTCAGGCTAGTGATGATCTCAATCGACGACTCCATGTTCTCATATTGCTTCTGCAAGTCCGAGTTCATGGTAGCCAGCATGAGGCAATTTACATCGACCACATCATCATAATGCTTATGCCAAGCATTTCTCTCTGCATGTGAGGCATTGCGTCTCAGTTTATCGGGAAGAATCTTTACAAGGACATAGTCCTTTTTCTCCTGCTTGAGAACAATTCTCAAATTCCGATACTAGTCGAGAAAATTGGATCCATTTAACTTGTCCTTCTCAAGGACGGATCGCAGGGAGAAAGTATTGTGGGAAGGAGTGGTCTTAGCTGAATCAAAAGAAAAGATATTGGGTTGTTGTGATGTTCAAGAAATGAGAAATCTTAACCATTAAGAAAACTCACATTATATTCAAAACAATGTTTCATCAATTTGAATATAACAATCCAAGATCCATACTTCACTAAAACTTGAGTGAGCTTTGGCTCATCGCCCAAATCTTAGCTATCTAGGTAAGCAACAACTTTTGCTAATTACATCCAATGTAACTCTTGGTCATGAGTTAGACATCTTATGTCTAATTCACTCCTATGTCTCTAAGCCCAAAACCGTTTTGATGGCTTAGTCAAGTAAACCAATCTCTTAAGTCACATGGTAACGATTACCATCTGCCTTACTCATTTAATTGTGGACACCTTGCTTTGGCAAGCTCATCGCACAATGAAACGAGTCTAGACATTTGACAAGATTGGAAAGACATCAAGGATACTTGATATTAATTTGAGGAACGGAACTAATACATATCAAATATGTATCCTAGAAGTTTTACAAATTAAAACAATTAAACTAATTGAGTTTTATTATTCTAGAATGTGTGATTGGTGATAAGAGTCCAAGTTCTGAGGACGTATCGATCGACACTACATTAGTGTCGGTCGAGACAACTCAAAACCGACTGCGATTAATCGCGATAACCGATCGTACCAATCACACAAACCGGCTAGTGTCGATCGACACTACATTAGTGTCGATCGACACAGCTCGGATCGGATCAGTACCGATCGATACACTACGTTAGAGTCGATCGACACTACATCCACAGAAAATTTAGCGCGGTGATCGATCAATGTCGGTCGACACAATTTCTGTGTCGATTGACACCAATCAGAATCCGGTTCAATCACAATTAAAAAATTTAATCGTTTGAACCGACCGCGATGAATCAGTTTGTGTCGATCAACACAACCTTTGCGTCGGTCGACACACAAAGATTCACAGGATCGAAAACCTAATTTTTCTCGCTATTCAATAGGCCGTGTCGATCGACACAGTGATGTTGTCGATCGACACACCTTCGCAGAAACCCTAGTTTTTCAATTTTGCATCAAAAAGTTTTTAAGCAAAACATTTAACATGAAAATCTTATATATATATATATATATATATATATAAATATCAATTTGAATTCATCCAATTCAATTTACATGTTAAAGATTTTCAATAGAACACTAGGCTCTGATACCACTGTTTAAATTTGTACCGGATTTTAATTATATTAAGGAATCCTATTAACAAATTCTATAGCCCGGATCTCGAGTATACCTGATGAGTTATGCAGCGGAAGAGATCAGGAACAGGAGATCAATAGCGCCTCAGATGTTGCGCCTCAACTGGTATTCACACGCACACAAACTTGAAAGCCGGGATGCTAGTGCCGGAAGAGATCAAATATCTCAAGGGAGCTTCGGGATTCATGTGTTTCTGGTGGCTTGAAATTAAGTTAAGGTTCTCAAAAGTCGTGCATATCATATATATAGGGACTTAAGAAAACCTAATTAACCATTGGTTCAAAACCAATGATTAATTAAACCGAAAACCAAAATCAATATTCTAGTTCGGGCTGTGTGTCGATCGACACAACATTTTTTTCGATCGACACAACGTTTGTGTCGGTGGACACACTCTCCAGAAACTCAATAACTTGATCATTACATTAATGATCAATCCCAACAAGCTCTATCTAGTTTGCTTAGGTGTGTGACCCTGTAGGATCATATAATACTAGCAATGAGTTCCAAACTCATAGATTACAAGAGGCTTCTAGCAAAGCATCATAATCACCTAGTATCATATGATTATCTTATCTCGACAACTATATGCAAGAGTAAATACATGTGTGATTTTAGGACATTCCCAACAATCACCACATCAGTCGCAGACATAGTGACCCTATCCACGGACCCGACCTACTGACGTAGAGGCCTAGGCAAAGACTTTGGAACCACCTTCTCCTTCCCGAGGGAATTTCCAGCCTTGACCAAAACATCAGAAGCACCAGAGCTTCCCAGCTTAGTCATTTCACGATAAAAAAACCTTTATTTTATGAGGCAATTTCAGTGTGTAGAGCGAGTCCTAAAGATACTTCACAAGTTTCTACCTTAGTAGGATACTATGGGAGAGTTACAAAGATCTTATTGTTAGATTATAATGTCTTCTATGTGCCTGTTTTCCGGTGTCATTGGGCAGTAAGAGGTAACAGAGTTAAGGTTGAAGATGGATACACACTAGTGAACTTGAGTCAGAGTCAAGTTTCTTTTTCAAGGGATCCTTACATTTTAGCTTCTCAGGCCAAACAAGTGTTTTAGTCAAGAGAGAATGATACATCCAGTTGGTATGTGGTATTAAAAAGTCCTTCAAGAAGATACATTGAGGAAGAGGAAAGTGAAGCGAATGCATAGATTGGAGCATTGCCCTCACAAGGGCAACTTCATGTAGAAGTAGAAGAATATCAAAATGCCCGAGTTGGTTGTAAAGACATATATGTGTGATATGATTTCTTGATTGTGCTTGAGCATTCTTTTTAATTTGTGCAGTTTGTGATTGAGCATTGTATGTTACCTTTTGATGTCTTGTTAGCATAGTCATTTGTTGTATCCAGTTCCTGATTAAATTGTTGTATGTTTCAGGTGGCTTAACATGGCGCGTAAGAATAATGGGAAGAGGAAGGTCACTAAGAATAACAGTAAAAAGAAACTTGCAGATGAGGTGGAATTGTTGGGTTCTTATGAGCCTGAAATGGATTATAAGACTGCAAAAGATGGTGATGAGGCTGCAAAAGAGGATGAGGCTGAAAGGGATGATGATGCTAAAGAGTCAGAAGAGAATAGATAAGCTTCAGATGATGAGACCTCAGCTAGAGTGAGAGATAATGACCATGAAAAAGTCATTGAGGAAAAAGATGACGACAAAGAGCCTATTGGTGAGGTTGAAATGGTACATGATGAAGAGCATCCAGAGAAACCTAGGGGTAAGAAAAAGCGAGGACGTACAAAAATGAAACACATTGCCAAAGATGAATTCAATGATAGGGGAGATCTTGTGTGGCCATGATCTGTTTTGTTGTCATCATACCTTGGTCCATCGGTGAGGGAACATGTTCCTATCACAATTGATAAGTGGAGGAAAATTACTGAAGAGGTGAAAACAGTTCTCTGGAGGTCTATTCAGGTTATCTACTCCGTTACCTTTTCATCTGTTATACTAAGTTATATAAATGATTTTGATTTGTTAACTTTATCATTTTGTGTATACAGGCAAGGTTTAAGATTGATGAAGAGACTCGTAAAGCTGTTCTGATGAAGCAAATGGGCGGTCTGTGGAGGTCTTCCAAGTCATGACTAGTCATCACGATATCGAATGAAGCTGATACTATGCAAGAGAGGATGAAGCTGCGACCGAAGAATGTTTCATAATTCGAATTGCGTAAACTTTTCAAACATAAGACTAGTCCAGCCTTTAAGGTACAGTCTCTTATGGCTTAAATCTTGTTCTCTTGCACTGGATTATATATTACTAACACTCAAATGCTAGGCTGTGAGTGATGTATACAAAGCGAAAAGGCGCTTACAGATTCCTCACACTACTAGCCGTAAGGGAATGGTCAGAGTGGCATAAGATATGGTAACACAACTTTCCTTTACACTAAAAACACTTGCATATAACAATACCTAGATTGATAATGCATCTTTTTTTTTTCTACAGAAAAAGGAGAGTGGAGATCCATCTGAAGTGAGTAGGATAAAGGTAAGGGTCAAGTCACGTACAAAAACTTGATGCATAAATTTTTACCCTACAAAACTGCAAGTGCACAGTGAATGCAGATGTAGTATATAGGGGTTGAATCCTACAGAGACCTATGGTTACACTATGAGTTTTTCGGTTTGACTTAAGTTAAGATGGAAAATATTAATCTAAAAACGTGATAGCAGAAAATAAAAGTAAACAACTAAGAAAACCGAGGTTTAAAATGATGGAGACAATTGTTAAACTTAGGGAAACTCGTAGGAAATCAGTACTGCATCAGCAATCTACTAAGGAATTATTTATACACTGTTCTAGATTACAAAACACTATGCTATAGAAATGCAGCTTCCGCTGATAGATCTAACTATGCCTAAACCACTAGAAAACCAAATCCCTATGTGGATCCTAACATCTAGACATGCATTCTAGCATGTTTGCTAAGTTCACAAACACCCTAAACCAAATTCATTTGTGAATAGGCATGTTTGCTCATCTAGATTTGTTCCAGTTAATTAAACCACACTTCCATGCATCTTTAACTAACCTAAGAGCTTGATTCTAGTTAGCTACTCCAAAATCAAGTATTAAAACTATCTAGATGAAGAACCTGCAAACTACTTAGACATGAAGAATGAAACAAACAACATGTTTTGAATAGTTTGCATAAAAGAAATCAAAAGAGAAATAAAAAAGGTTTAGACAAATCTCTTCTCCCTAGAACAATCTCTCTATTAAAAACCCTATAAAAATAAGACATAGTCTAAACAATGGCTGAAAAATCTATTTTATAACATTAGGGACGACCTAGAATAGTTGGGCTAATAAAAGGAAACAACCAGGCCCAAAACAATCAGAAAAATAGATATTTTCCTGTTTTTCTGAGGGCTGCATCGGTCGATGCAGGGGAGTGCATCGACCGATGCAATCACAGAATATGCACAGTCTTCTTCAGCTCGCGACAGATCAGACACACCTTCACTAAAACGGTCATATCCAGAGCTACACAAATGGGAATCACTTCAAACCATTTGGAGATGAAAGCTAACTCAAATATCTTTATTGTGGGATTGGTTTGGTCAAATTTTAGTGCAGGGAAGATCTTCAACGAATGTCAAACTTCTGAAAGTCATATCCTAGACTGCATCTCCCATTTACTGATTTTGCCCCTTTTTACTCCACTTTCTCCAAATCATCCCAAATGCTCAAAACATCTATAAAGCCACATAAATACCTGCAAAAGATTCTAAAACTAACAAATACATGGGTTCTAAAACCATAAAAACCACACTATATCAATAATTCATGTTTTCTTTTGCTACAGAAAAAGTAGAGTGGAAATCCATCTGAAGTGAGTAGGATAAAGGTCTGGGTCAGGTCACGTACTAAAAAGGATGGTACTGCTGTCAATATGGTAGAAGCTGAGAAATTTGTAAGTCAATGTTCTACTAGTTGGTTCTTATTGAAGACTATACTCTGAATGTTATTATTTTATGTGTTACAGAGACAAGCAGTTGAGATTCTTGAAAGTGATGTTGCATCAAAAGAAACAAACCCAATAGAAGATGAACTGACACAGCTTTTAGGACCTGATAATCCTGGCAGGGTTAGGGCAATGGGTAGAAGCATGAATAAGACCAAGTTAGTATGTTTTCAAGTGAAAAGTGATGTGTTGGTGTTTTCAAGTGAAAAGTGATGTGTTGGTGTTTTCAAGTGAAAAGTGATGTGTTGGTGTTTTCAAGCTTTAAAATTTATAAAAACCTCAATCTTAGCCTCAAGCTTGAGGGATCGAACCCAAAGGAGCGCGGAAGTTATCAAGTTGTATTTAAAACCAAGTTGAAAGCCTAAATGTAAAAAGGGGGTTATGTAGATGTTGGTTTGAGTCACTAAGTAACTAAGATAGGAATCTACACTACAAGGAAGGATTAATTCAGGTTGATTGGGGTTTTAGGGAGCTGACTAATCAAGGTTGTTAATTCGGGTTAGGGACTTGTTACTGCGGTTTTACTAGCTACCCGATCATCCGATCAAAGATAATCGTACCACTAAGCATTTACTCTATCAACGGGCCCATTGAATCATGTTAAATATCTAGTGGCCTTAAATACTACAAGTGCCTTTGCATTTCCTAATGTGGAAGTTTGATTCTAATCTCATTAATTGATCCAGCAATTTCTTAGAAATTCAACTAATTCTCTAGATCACTCTCCTAACATGTTAAGCCAATTGAAAGGATACAACCTTGAATCTAGGCTATAAATGTGCAAAGGTTTCCACAATTCAAACCCTAAATACTATTTCATAGCTCTATTAGGGTTAGAGAAAGCCTCTCAACTAATCACTTAGACTCATCTACTAACCACTAGGATTAGAGAGAGTAGAGGTTAAGAAGAGTGATAGGAGGTGTCACCAATCTACATCTCCTCTCTTCCCCTAAGGACCCATGATTAGGAGATCTAAGCCTAATTGGTTTCCTAAGAACTAACTAATTAACCCTAATTAGGAGACCCATAATTACCCTCTCTCTCTTAATTAATCTTCTTAATTAACTTTAATTAATCATAAAAGGTTTTACATAAACAAAATAAAAAGAAAAAAAGAAAAATAATAATACTTACATAGCTACCTCCTTTGGGTAGCAAAAGAAAACCTAGAATGAGGTAAAAGTAATATGTGAGAAGTTGTGTCTCCCATGATGAGACAAGTTCTATTTATAGGGAGACTTGGTCGGCTAGGGGCATTTTGGTTTTTTGTTTTTGCTTCTGGCTTCTGGCTATCGATCGATATGGGTCTCGATATTCTTCATCCCATATCAATCGATATGTCTTCAATACGGGTGAGACTTGGCCAATCGATAGTAGCTTCCTTGCCTTTGCTTGTTGACTTGCTTCCTCCCTTTTAGAGCTATTTTCCTCTCTTATTGACCTGAAATACACAAAACACGCAAATGTGGACTCCTGGGACTTCTAAAACGGAAATATTTCCTAAATGCATGAGAATGAAATAAAGATGGGATGAGTTGGATAAAATCTTGTGGAAATCAGGTGTTAAAACACTCAATTTCTCATCTCATCAAAAAGACATTTCATGGCTCAAATGGAAGAGAAGCAATTTCGTTTAATGGACAAGGTCTCTGAGTTAGAAGATGGACTTGCCAGAATGAGGAAACAAGTAAGCTAAAATTCATCAGATGTAGACTCTTGGTTTAATCAGCCTTTATATTACATGGTTTTCGACTATGAAAACCTTTATGTTGCAGAGGCCAGGACCTGAAATAGTTGAAAACTCAGTTGATGCAAGAGTAAATTTCTTTATGGCTTATTTTTTGTTTAAGGGAAAGTATATTGTCAATTCTGACAAAGGGAGCATGCACATTTGTAGAGTGTCAAGTCAAGAATTGATTCAAAGTGTGTCGGTTGATTGGGATATTACTTATGACAAAGTTGTTGAGGGACATATTGTTTCTTTTGACCCAAAAGACTATGTCAATGACATCCCATTAGGCCCTAATGTTGTTAAAGTCTGTGTTGAAATTGCAATCAAGCCGCATGCCTTTCTATGGAGACCTGGAAGTGAGATGCTTACTATTGACCAAGCTGTTGGAAAAATGATTGCATGGCAAGTCAGTAAGTGTATTCTTGCAGACAGTGAACACATTTCTCTTATGGTAAAGTTTCTCCCACATACCAATCACTTTAATTATGTAGTTCTTTTTGTGAGTGCCTAAGCATAATGATTTCTATATGTGTATGACACAGCCCAACAGCGCCATCATTCAGCAAATGCAAGCTTCTGGATTGGGCTCAAAGTGATGAAGTTGTTGTTGCTGAAGGAAGTTGGCTGAATCAAGATCCACAAACACTGGTTAATGGTCTTCCGCTCATACCAAGTTCGGTGAAGTTTTTTATGGATGTGGTTCATGACCCAAACACATTTATATGGAGGCCTACAACATAAAAGACATACCTTGGGCAATCTTTTAACTCGTTTGTAGCATGGCTTGTCAAGATATGTGTGTTTGAAGATTCCACAGCCGCAACATCTGAAAGATTTCCTCTCAGAAAACTACAACTTCTGCTAAAGCTGAAAGTTCTAAATAATCTCCTTAAGATTTAGTTTATGCATCACCTAAAGGTTCAATCTCTGCTTCACCAAAAGGATCCGTCTCTGGTTCACCAAAACATTTAGTATATGCTTCACCAAAATGTTCAGAATCTACATCACCAGAGGTTCCAAGTTCTAAATCTCCTAAGCAAATCATGTCCAAAACCTGCAGTAGTAAAGAAAGCTAGACCAACTCCACAAACTCCTACTTGAAGATCTCTGGTAAGTTTCTTATATGTGGTATTAAGTACTATGTTGTTACTGCTTTAACTGTGTTGAAATTGTTTGTGTTGGAACCACTGCAGCGTCACGGTCTAGCGGATGTTCTGAACTAAAATCAGAAGTGCAAGCTGATGGATATTAGAGGAAAGAAGCAGATTGTTGCTGAAGGCAGATGGGCTTCGGACAACCCAGAAGCCACTTGCCACTTTGTTCTCTTAGGGCCAGACGCAGTCAAGGTTTGGATTGATGTCGTGAAGGTGAAGAATGCAGTAGTTTGGCGCTCATCAGGTGATATAGAGTGTATGGGAGATACGATTGGTTTACCCATTGCATGGCCAAAAGACAAAGTCAATCTTTTGTTAAATCTAGTTATCTCTTTACTTGTTTGATCCTCTTGTAATGGTTTGATGGGTTTTTTGAGACTTGAACTTTCGAAGTAGACTAATGTACTGGTAATGTGTGTTTGAGACTTTGTGTATATATTGTGAAAATGTGTGTTTGAGACTTTGTGTATAAATTGTGAAATATTCATGGAAATCAGGTGTATTGAGCAATTTGTTAATTGGCAAAAGGGTTCACTATTACAGTTTTCATAACAGTCTATACACAATAATTTAGTGCTATAATAACATCTATAATTGCGTATAAGAGCATGCTACAAAGCCAAAAATCATAGCTAAAATAATGAGTTATATTACATAGTACTATAGCATGAACACGTGAACTACCAATACAATTCAGAGCATTACATCGACGCTCTTATAAACCATATATACTATATGTATCAAACGCTATAATAGTTTAACCTACAATAGCAAACGGATAAAAATGCTAATATAGTATACAAATGAACTGCTATTGGAAGGGGAGGGGGTCTATTATAACTGGGGCAAATATATTGTTTGTGAAAACGCTATATGTTATCTTTCATGGCGTTGATGTGATGCTATCAATGTCACTTTTTCTTGTAGTGTAAGTTCTTTATAAAGTTTTCAAACCATTCCTTGGTCTTAACTAGCTAACCCGGTTTCGGTTTATTCGATTTAATAGCGGGATTTTATATGTAGTGGATTGTCTCTATAAGAAGTTGAAATGCAATGGTTCGCACTCTTTGCTGGTTTGAATAATACATTGTTAGTACAAACACAAAATTTCTAAACGCTTAACTCAAGAAAAAAAATCAAAATAAATTTCACAACTTCCACAATTGGATAGATATTGGACTAACACATGCTTAGTATGTCATGTTTGATACTACATCTTCTCAAATTGTTGGGCTTATATTAGAATTATGATTTATTTAATTTAGCGTATAATTTTAAGATTCATAGTCATGTAGGTCTTAGTATTACTCTTATCCCACACAAGAGGAACAAGCCTTTGATATTCACAAGTCCATTTTCGTGATAAAATATGTCCTTTTGTTTGTTTGTTTCCGTCGTGTTCATGATCCATATATTGATGTAGGAGTCCTGCAATGATCAATAGATATCATACTCAGCGAGCGAGCTAACTTATGAAGGATATTTACTGTTTATTTCTCTTCCAATGTTTCGATGATTCTACATGAAAGCTAAAGGTTGTTCTTCCATACCTCATTAAATACATTTGAAAGGTTTAGTTAATCCAAAATATGGTGTGTTCTCATTGTTATGATATCTCTCTTACTTTCTCTCCAATGACTACTTTCTCTCCAAGGACGTTATAATAGAGAAATTCCAGTGGCGGAGTAAAAAAAAGACTCCTTGTATTACAGGTCTCATTTATGTGATTTGAAAATTCACCACTAAGTTGGAGTTTTGGTAACAAGAACTACAGAGAAGGAAAACGAATAAGATTGATGAGGGGTGAAGTAGTGTCCGAACTAGGAAGAAGGAAATGCAAGCGAGAGATATACATTTTCATTTTTTCGTTTCTGTATTCATCAAACTAAATTTCTAAAGAAATGATCAATATAAAAACCCAACTAGATTGAAATTTTAAAATTGAAAATGAAATCAAATTTAGTTTCTTACGTAATCTCTACCGAGTTTCGTATGTCTTACAATGCTTCCTTTTGTTGTCTAGGACTACCACGCGGACCCGATTCGTGACCACTCACCCTAAAGCGGGTTACATTAGTTTTCAACTCGCACTAATCCTTCCCCCCCCCAAAAAATAAGCAAAATAATAAATAGTTGATCCGCTGCTGTCCCGCTTAAGTTTGATGGTACTCACGGTGACCCGTAAATATTCAAATATTAATTAAAATTTTAATTACAAATAATTTTAATAAACATAATACTTATTAAAAATTATTTTAATATTAAAAACTTAAATTCCTATTTAAATTGTACTACTAAAATTTATAAAATAATAATAACTAATATTATTATTATTATTTTTTTTATTTTGTAGGTACCCTAAACCTCTTTTTAAAATTCTCTGACCCACACCCATCCAACCATAATATACTCCAACCTGCATCCACATATTTTAAAAAATTTGACTTGTACCCGCCTCGTAAGGTCTAACGGGGAACCTCCGGCTAATGAACCAAATTGACAGAGCTAATGTTGACTACATATACAAGTATGACTACTCTGATCAATCTACTGAGCCGCTCTTGAGATGTTCTGAGCAAGATTTGTTTAATAAACCAAAATATTGAATTTGAATAAATTGGACTACTAAATAAAATTTGGGTAATGTACCAAAAAATTAAATTGAAAAAACTGGACTCTGATTTTGTTTTGCAATTAATGTTATTTTAGCTAAAACAAACTCCATCATACTTAGATGCAAATGCATGTAAAATGTTAATAGGAATAATTTACGGTTCTTCTAAATTATATTTGATCTGTCTATTAAAAAAGCAATTGATTTTAGGAGGAAGTAATTTTAATAAACACTTACATTATTTCTATGATATTTACATTATGATTATACTTTTTTGTATGTACTCCAGATTGTGGATTTGTATTAGATTCATAAGAAGATCTTCGAAATCGCATATTGAGATTTCATAATCTTATATTATTTCATTGTAATATCTGAAATTTTTAAATTCAAATTGGTATACCCTTTCTTTTGATTTACAAGTTTAGAATTATCTTAAGATGTAAATTTGAGATAGTAAAAACATGACACTAATAGATGATGTTGATGAAATGATCTACCTAACTTTTCTTAGTGTATTATGGATAGATGAGGAAAATAGTTATTTTAATATTCTTTTCCTGATTTTAAGTATTATTTAATTTTATATTTATTTGAACAATCTACAACTATCTCACACTGTAAACGCTTGTAAACGCTTATAGGAATGAATTTTTGAATTATAGCAATTCCAGATGATATAAAAATGTACGAAAAAATATAAAACGGTAGAGTCGGTCCTGGATTAAAACCCACAAAACCCTTGCTTTAGGTGCCAAATATTATAAACTAGTTAAGGGCATCATATACAAATATATTTTGTTTGGTGTAGTGGTCAATGTCTTTACCTGTATTTGTGGATATGCTAGGTTCAAACCCACCTCTTCCTTACTTTTCCTTATTATTTTTTTTTATTTCCTTGTTAGATAAATGATTTTCTTTTTTTCGCAACATTTTATTGTATATATTATATTTAATGATACAAATTAATAAGAGATATGAACTTAAATTAAAAACAAAACTTTTTATTTGTGGTTACCATCGACGAACAAAACTTTTCATCTCTCATTCTTCTTCACTTCCATCGGTTTACAGCAAAAACTTAACTCTATAATTGTAAATCTCTTGTTTTGTTTCTTATTCATACAAGTTTTCTTCTCCTTTTTTTATTTCTCCTCTTTTTCTCATAGTAAATTTTTTAGATTTCTTAAAATAAATGCAGTGTAAAATTTTGTTGTTGTTGCGATTAAGAGGCATCATTTTCGAATTTGTTTTAGGCGCCAAATAACTACGGACCGGTACTGTAAAACAGTATATATGATTATTGTTATAAAATAGATACCACAACCACCTACGTAGCAAAAGAACTAATCAACACCTAAATATTACAATTAATTTAATTTTATTTAAAAATATCATGTCGGAACATACATGCGGGTCAAATATCTAATATATTTTAAAAATTTAAGATATCAAAAACTAAGCAGTATATTCTTCAAAATTAAGATACTAAAAGCAAAATCATGAGTTTATAAAGGAGTGGTCAGGATTTAAAGTCATGACCTCATTTGTTTGTAATTTTCTATTTGTTTTTAACTTTTTGGTGTTTAGGTTTTTAAATAGTAGTTTTACCGAGAACGATTCAGACATTTGTGATGATGAAGATTATATTGGTGATAAGATGTCAGAATGTAATGACATTGAATACGATGATTATCACGTTACTCGCTATGATGATGGTAATGATTTTAATGTTCTAAATAAGAAACCACGAAATAAATAGATCTCAAATAATGTCGATTTGTTTTCAACTTTTTATATTTTTGGGTTTAGAGTTGAATGTATATTAGTTGATAGAAAAGTTGTTTAATTTAGTTGAAATTGATTTTTGGCTTTAAGATGAGACTAATTGATTTTAATTAATCTAAAATTAAGAAACTAAATGGGTTGTTTTTCTGTTTTTTCGAGATTTTATGCAAATGTTTGAGAATTTGACAATGTGATTCATTATAATACAATGTGGTGCCCTTAGCGATTTATACTAATGTGACAGCATTTGTTTATATAAACTTGATTTCAGTGGTTTATCAAGGATTTATAGAGCAATCAGTAGTTCAGCCCATAAGCCCAATATTCTTTATTCTATAAAAACACAAACTCTATGTAACGTAAAGAGAACTGGGAAGGAGATAAGAAAAAATAGAATGGGTTCCTTATCCACCTCCGTTGTGGCTTCCGCTTCGTCGCGTTTATGGCATTCTGCTTCTTCCAACGGGAAGATTAGCGTTCCTTCCGCTTCGCTTTCTCTCCGCACGGGTTCGAGACAGAGTCCGTTCTCCCTCAGCTCTTCAGCTTCTTCTCAGTTGCTCCACTGCTCGTTTCTCTCTTCATCTCTCTCCCTATCGTCAACATTTTCCGGTAAACCTCGTCAGTTTTGCTTAAATTGCTTGTTATAGCTATTCAGTGTTGTCAATTAGATCATTGTTCGCCTGTGGGTTTGCCTCTAGCTTAGTTATTTATTCGCAATTTTGTTGAATATTGATGAAAAATTGGGAATTGCGAATAAATTGGTTGGGTTGGCTCTGGGAAATGGTCGAGTGTTAAGGGCTTCTCTCGCTAAGTCTCTTGTATGGTAAAGGAGTGAAGCGGTTCAAACCTGAGTAGCTCTATCCATAAAGGAATATCTATTAGTGTCATATTTATGAGACTTGTTTTGCTGTCGATTCAGGTTTGTCCATTGCCTTTGATCTCAGCAGTCAAAGTAGTGGCTCGAATGGCCAGAAACGCAGGGGACTTGTGGTGAGAGCTGGGAAGGCTGCTCTGTGTCAAACCAAGAGAAGCAGATCAAGAAAATCTCTGGCTAGGACTCACGGTTTCCGTAGGAGGATGCGGACCACTAGT
Source organism: Euclidium syriacum (assembly GCA_900116095.1). Lineage (NCBI taxonomy): Eukaryota > Viridiplantae > Streptophyta > Magnoliopsida > Brassicales > Brassicaceae > Euclidium > Euclidium syriacum. The sequence continues at coordinate 3,795,414 of FPAK01000004.1, forward strand.
GGTAGAGCAACTATTAAGCGCCGACGTGCCAAGGGACGTTGGAACCTCTGTCCTAAGTCCAACCCTAGCAGTGGCAAACGAGCTTGAGCCTTGTTTGTGTCTCTCTCTTCACTTCCTCTGTAATCTTGTTTGATAATTGATATGCTTTTTCTTGTCAAGACACAAGCTCTTTTCTGCGTTTTGCTCTTTATGTGTTTTTGATTGCTTCATAATCAATGTTCTTGGGAATCCATCACACTATACTACTCGCTTCATTTAACTCAAGGGTCAACCTCGAAACCACACACTCACCTTAACATCATCATCTCTTGTGGTTTAACAGAACCGGATATTAAACCACACCAAACCAGTCTATACTCTCCAATCAAATCCAATCTAGAACTTACTAAAGACAGGAGAATCTGAGCACGGAATGAAATAAGGTATTTCACAGATAGATATTATGCAAATAGCCAAGGGCCTACACATATTGTTTGTTGGCATGAACTCGGATCGGTTAACATAAACTGAAGCGGACATAAAAGACATTATGAAAACCAGATTTGTTCAATTCGAGCAACAGGAGTGCTCTTAAGCGGATGAGCCATGGTCAACACTGCTCCAGCAGTCTCATCCATGTTAACTCTCTCTTCTTTGATTCTCCAATCAAAACATTGCACCATCACTCCAATCACGGTTCCTAGAAAGGTATAAGCTAGATTTGATCCAGGACATGCTCTCCTTCCGCCGCCGAAGGGAATGTATTTAAGGACTTCCTCTCGTACCTTGTGCTCCTCTGATCTTGAAGAATAAACTAGAAACCTCTCTGGTTTAAACTCCTCAGGATCTTCCCAGAAATCAGGATCTCTCATTACAGCATAAGCATTAACAACAAGCACTGTCTTCTCTGGTACATAGAACCCTCCAACCGTACATCCTTGCTGAAATTCTCTTGGCAAGACAGGAACCGGTGGGTGCAATCTCAGTGCTTCCTTGATGACTGCTTGTAAGTAAGGTAGGTTTGGTAGATCCGTTTCTTGAATCAACTTTGTTTTCCCTACAACGAAATCGATTTCTCCTCTCAATCTCTGGAGAGTCTTAGGATTGTTAATGATCTCGGCCATAGTCCACTCTATAGCGTGCGTTGTGGTGTCAATGCCTGCAATGAAAAAATCCTGTAACATAGTAGCAAACGTTTCTTAGTCAGGAAAACCAAATGGTGAATATAAAGAGAGGAACATGAATTTACCACAAACAAAGACTTGATCTGCTTCCTAGTAATCTTATACTCTGCCTTTTCGTCTCCATAAGCTTCTAACAATATGTCCATCAAATCCATACCTTGCTCCTCCATTTTCTCTTCGTGTTCTACCAAAGTCCTCTCCAGCACCTCCTCGAACTTGGAGGAAACACCCATGAATTCTTTTTTGAATAGTGAGATCCTGAGCTTCTCAAGCGGCCTGTGCAAGACGGACGCCAAGAAAAGTTTCAACGTCAAGGCATCTGTCTCGGTCACTAAGCCCTTCACTCTCTCTGCCTTCTCCTCTGGACAACTCTTCCCCATGAGCATCTTGCACATGCTGTTGTTAATTAGCTTCATTACATCCTCACCAATCTTAACGTTCTCCTTCTTCATCGCCTTATCTAGCAGGTTTGAGTAAAACCGTTGTATCTCATCGGCACGGACGCCTCGTGACATCTCTAGTGCCTGAGATCCGAGGAGTTTGGAGACAATGACCTTCTTCATGAACTTCCAGTAATCTCCATAAGGTGCGGTGACGAAGCCAAAAGATCCGAAAAAGATATACCCCTCAGTCGTAGGGAGGCCGCGAGAGGAAACATTCACATCTTGCTTCGTAAAGATCTCGTAAGCCACTGAGGCAGAGGAGACGAGGAGTATAGGGAAGTGGAAGATGCGGAGATGGAGGAGAGGTCCATACTTGGATGAGATTTTCTGTAAAGATTTGTGGATTAGTAGAGATAGGATAAGGTGAAGATGACCAATGATCGGTAGAGACGGAGGACATGGAGGAAGATCCAACCCAAGTCCTGAGTCCTTTGGTTGCCTGAAGAAGAGAAAGTAACAAAAGACTGAGAAGAGGCAGAGGAGGATAAAGATGAAGCAGTTTTGAAAGTCTGCTGTCATCACTGCTCCCATTGTTGCTCAAAGTGAAAAATCAGATGAGACAGAGTATTCTCTTATTAAGAATCCATGGAAGAGAAAGCTTTGTATATATAACTAATCTTTCCCTTCTAATAATGTAATCAAATCACGTGTATATAACTCATGATCAAGAAGTGAAATACCCCCTAAACTGATAATGGGATCAATCATCATAAATGTGCCTTTGCTTTCACCAACAATTAAATGATACAGGTTCTACCTGAGGAAAATATTCACTAGGAAACAAAGAAGAAGATAACTAACAACACCGCTATGTTCATGTTGGCAGACAAAGTTAGAACACAAAATGGGCGTATCATACTCAGGCTCCATCAAACCAGCAAAGTCAAAAACAAAACAAAAAGAAAAGTGACAATACAAACAATCATAGATCATTCTATAATCAAATCTCTCCAATTAATAAGATCATTTGCAACCAAATTTATACAATTAAAGTAAAATGAGTCTCACCATATGTTCACGATATGTTTATGAAATGTTAAAATGTTACGTATATATAGTATCATATTTTAGAGTAATGTTTCGCGTGTATACGCGAGGTTTACCTAAATTAAATAATTAAGATATCAAAATTTATTGGTGTTTTCGTATTTATTCGAAAATTATCAAAGGTGGAACTACATATATGAAGAGAATATTGTATTACATTTCCGTAAACATATATTTTCATGAAAAATGTTTGAGAAATCAATATTATAACACAATGTTGTTTATGTAAGAGATAGTTGAGAAATGATGTATAACTCAATCTCAACTTAAATAGATCTTATTGTATAATTTTTTATATCAAAAATTGTTTAAAAAATATATAATCATTTTATAACATGAAAACATAGAAAAAGTTAACCGTGTTTAAAAAAAATAGAAGCCGCAATTACGATTTCAGCCATCGTGCGTCCTGAGACTTCATAATGAAGTCTCTCACGCTAATCTTCTGAGATTTCACTATGAAGTCTCATTGATATTTAAGTCTTATATTTAAATTATAAAAAAATAAAAAAATAATTAATCTAAAATTTGATATACATAAATTATATTTAAACAATAGGTTTTAAAGGAAGTAAATATCATTTTTTAACATAATTAAGGTGCAAAAATTTTTATAATTAGACTTAAAACTTTTATTAATATAATTATTAAATGAGACTTCACCGTGTAGTTTACAATGTAGATTTCAATAGTGAAGTCTATTATGGTAATTCAAAATTAACAAAATTCTTAAAATCAATTAAAGCTAGATTATAGAATATCCACTTGTGAAACTCATACATATTCAACATAAATAAGTAATACACCTAGGAAAAATATATAATCCCCAGAATACAACATATATTAGTTACATAAACATTTTTAAAAAGTTAGTTACAAAGACATCAAACCGAAGTCTGCACGTAGACTTTGGTGGGAAGTCTCAGTCATATAAGCTAATTACCTACTAAGTTTAAAAAATTTATTTAAAAATAATTAAGTGACAAAACGAGCTACAACTCATAAACCATCATAACACATTAAGAAAGCATATGTTACACCAAAAAAAAACAATTAATTAAGTTACAAAACGGCATAAATTTTATTTTTCCAAAATACAAGAAAATGAGATTTCATCATGAGACTTCATCTTGAAGTCTATTTGCCTCTTCGGGGTAGACTTCATTATGAAGTCTCAAACAGGGGTCTAAATTTGCAATTAACCAGAGTTTGACTCTTTGATGAGACTTCATGTTGAACTCTCAAAAGATTATGAGATTTCAACTTGAAGTCTCATAAAGAGGGGACTAGTTTTACAATTGACCGTAGGTTTGACTTTTTCAGTGAGACTTCATCCTAAAGTCTCGAAGTTTATTGAGACTTCAAGATGAAGTCTAACAAAAAAAGGGGTCTAGTTTTACAATTGACCGTAGGTTTGACTTTTTCTTGAGACTTCACCATGAAATCTACTACGTCATGAGATTTCATTCTAAAGTCTCAATGAAAAAAGGTCTAGTTTTGCAATTGACCAAAAAAATTTCATTTATTAATTCCAGACTTCATGATGAAGTCTACCAAATTTCCGAAGATTTGAGACATCATCATGAAGTCTCCTGGAAAGTCAATGTTGGTCAATTGAAGAACTAGACCCCTTTTTAACGGAGATTTCAGAAAGAAGTCAAATCGAAAAGTCAAACTTTCGGTCAATTGCTAAAGTAGACCCACCTTTTTCAAGAGACTTGCAAATGAAGTCTTCACAAAAAGTCAAATTTCGGTCAATTACAAAACTATACCCTTTCTCGGAGACTTCATAGTCTCAACTCCTTTTTTTGTTTACAAAGGAGATTTGGAGACTTCATGAAGTCTCAGAAGAAAAAAGTCAATTGCAAAACTAGACCCCTTTGACCATTGAGACTTCATGAGTGCAAAATTACTAATATCTAAAAATTGGAAAACAAAACAAGAAAAAATTACTAAGATCCGTTTTTAGCTCGTTTTGAACTCCATCGACGGCCCAGAACGTCTAAAGCCACCAATACCCAAGAAACATAGTTGTATGAATGCAAAAATCATTGTAAATCGCAAGATCTAAGAATTGTGATTTTTGAAAACGAGATTTTTAGAGTTTAATGGATGAAATTGAAGAGGAGATCAACGAAAATGAAGCTTTTAGCTCAAATATGATGCATTAACATCTCTAAATTCGGTTGTTTGAAGCATTTAGAGCTCAACTTTGGTTGATAATGGTGGTTGGAAAATGTTGAAGAAGATGGTATTTTCGTAATTATGTGCTAACTGAAAGGGTAATTGTTTTTCAAAACGAATCCTGAGACTTCATTTGGAAGTCTTAGAGTGGTCTTTTCGTAAATAAATCAAGCTGGGAAGGACAATTTACATCATTTTAAAAGTCCAGCAACAAGGGGTCCTTCTCAGCAATTAACTTCATTTGAGGTACATTTCTGAAACAAGCCCTTAAAACAAAACCGGTAGCTTTTTTATTTTTATATATTCTATCAATAAAAACTCATTTAAGTTTTTTTTTTTAAGTTAATTTATTTTCAACTGAAAATTTTGGATTCGAATTATTTTGATATAATCGTGGTGGACAATTAGATTGTTTTTATTGTCATTAATATCCTGACATTTGAATCTCGTATGGGGTTTATTTTAACTTTCTAATTCAATAAGAGTTATTTTAGTATAGTCTTTCTTAGTTTATCGGCTGGTGTTTAAACTAATTGATTATTATTTGGGTTTTTTCTGTATTTCTACTTCTGCTATACCTGTTTCACAAAAATTTATTCGTCCTTTAGAAATGATCCTTATGTTGAACGATGTTGCTTGTTTCTGAGATGAACATTTACTTCTAAGAGAATACCACATCGTATAGCTTAAATCTCTGAAACAACACTCGAATCTCTGACTTGAGAAATTCTTCGACATCTTATTATCTTTTGTTTTTTCTAGCGATTTATTTCATTTATTTTCAGTCAATTTCATATGGATCGATTATTACTTTGTTTTAATACTAGCATGCCTAAGCAAAGAATCTAAATGCTCGAAGACGGAATATACGATGTAGTTCACCTGTCGAGTTATCCCTTGTCGGAGCCTCCTCTACAATTTCAAAATCGAGCTGCCATGCCTTCATTCGCTTCGAGTTTTCTTCTCGGATCAGAATATCGTAGGATTTGTACTACTTCTTGTGAGTTTATTCTTAATCTATCAACGTATCTTTCTCGTTTTGGTCTCCTTGTTAACATGAATTTTGTTTGTTTGCTTTACTGGTAGTATCTTAAGTGAAATGTTGTGATTTTCGAACTAATTGACCAACCTTTTGAATTTTTTTTAGTTTTTCTGTCATCTTCGAATTCTATAATATAATTTCTATCTATGTTTGTTTTGTAGATGAACCTAATCATAGATTTTTTAATTTTTTTCTGATTACATTTTACTTGTGTATTTTTATATAAATGTGTGACTAATTGTTTGGTTAAACCGAAACAGGAGCTGGTCTTCCAATTATCAGCACTTTACATGGTCTCCTTGAAACATGAGACAAGATACTACGCATAGGGGGAATTTGCAGGTTTACCAATTAAATAGTTCCACCATAATTATAACTCTTGAGTGTTAACTCTGATAATTTTTGTTTGTTCCAATTTTTGTTTGTTCCAGTAATACTTTGAGTTATTTATTCAACAACTTCGTTGGAGGTAGAATTTTCAGCGAGGTTTTGAAGCAAAAAAATCAGATTTCACTGAACCTGATCCAAGAGATGATTTATCTTGATCTGATGTCATAAGAAAGGTAAAAAAGAGTTATCAAATAAATGACACAACATAGTTCCAGAACTTATAATAGTCATTCTTTTTTCATTTAAGTGATTGTCCTTACTCGAGAATCTGGACTTAGATTGAACCTCGCTCATATTTCTATTGCAACTGAGAGACAATTGTAAACAACCACAACAACACATCAAGATAAACAACATTGGCACCATGAGTTTTTAAAAATTCTTGAATTCAAACAATGACTTATACTCCATGATTTTGAATCATCACATATATAATGATACCCTTTTTTGATGATTCATCGTGAATGATATAACTCCACATAAGTATATAATTAAAACTTTGTCTAAAAACTCAAAGTTTTTTTAAATAAAAGCTAAACTTAAATTGGGATCATGTTCTAAATAATCATACTATAAAATGACATTGATCTAAGCTCATGTTTATTACATTTCTTCTCGAATATGGTCTTCTTCTGAAACTAATCCTTTGTATATTTTTGTGTAAACAATATTTTTTTAGTGCACTCTCTCCATCACCATCAAATTTAAAAATGGTTAAACCTTTAGGAGATGTTAGACGTAACAGTGTCATGTACAATTGACCATGACTGAAACCGGTTTGAGGCAAGCATAGGAGAACCAATTTCAAGTTTTGTCCCTAGCTTTTATTGCATAGCATACTCTTATTGGGAACTGTCTTCTTCGTGATGTGAAAGATGCTTTGAGTCAATTGGGGATAAGATTATTCTTGACAGTATAACTTTATTACCCGCCTTTGTTCCCGTGATTATCTTGCTCTCGATTACTCAATCACTCAAACGTGTTACTATCAATTGCGTACCATTGTATAGTCCTTCCTTTTGATTAATGTTACAAATCAACATTATTGGTACTCCCACTTTTATAGATAGCTTATGTTTCGGTAGTCTTGTGAACTCTAAAGAGTTTAGATACTCAACCGTATATAGTGTCTCGTAGTTTGTTGCTATTGTGCCACCTTTTCTTGTACTGTTTGAGCTGCAATATTCCTCTGATTTTCCTGGAAGTTTTGATAACATGTATGCATTAATCTCATCAACTGTTTCATTCTGGGGTGTCTCTATAATGCTTGCATGTGTATTCTTTGTTAGTTCGTTCTCTGCATTTGTGGCTTAAAATATTTTCTCTATATGATCTCTAGTTGATTGCATTAGGAATTTTGAATCAACTACCATCATATGACCATCAGCTCCATTATCGCTTTAATTTTCCTTTGTGGATGCATTTCCATCTCCAACATTTAATAGCCATGATATAAAGCTTGTTTATGATTCTTGGAGTCTCATGTTCTATTTTAAAGTGAATACATTACAAGATTTCCACAAGTATGATTCTTTGATTGTGCTAAAAATGTATCTGCTTTAGAACCCTGTGGAACAATAGGTAGTATTCGTCGGAAGTCACCACCTAGTAGTAAAGTCTTTCCTCTGAAAGGCTTGTCCTTAGCTGCTTCATTTTTCATGGACATTAAATCTCGTAATGTTATGTGTCACGACCATATAGGAAGTATAGTTTTCCTAGATCATTGTCTACCGACTTCATAACCGCATCGTAAACTACTTTTTGCTGCACTTTCAAACTCATGAAATAATTTTTGTGCTTCTCTTGTTCCTATTTTACATTGTATTGTAATTAAAAATCTCTCCTTGAATTTATTGCTTTCTCACTAGCATCAGAACCTCAGTTAGTTTCATTAACAATTTCCCCGTTCGAATCACCAACAACGAAAAGAAAATCTGAGCTTTGATTTTGTTGTTTTCTTCGTCGGCGAGAGATAGACAATTCACATATTCGATTGAGAAAGAAGTCGATCAAAATGTGAAGCTGTAATGTGCAAGTCGAATCAGTACCAACAACAAAAGGAAAAACCTAAGCTTCGATTTTGTTGTTATCCTCGTCGGTGAGAGATAGGCGATTCAAATATTTGATTGAGGAAGAAGTGGATCGATCTGAGAAGTGTGAAGTTTTAATGTGCAAGATTCGATTGAGTTTCGTGAATATTCTATCTAAGATATTTTGGTCAAAGGTGAATAATCAACACAAGAAAAAAACCCTTTTGGGCTAAATCTGATTTTGGGTATGGTTCGGTTTGATTGGTGATTAGGTTCTCTTGGATATGTGATTTTAATCACCAATCATTAAAATATGTGTTTAATTTTAAATTGTAAATATTCTTTTTAAAACAAAAAGAAAGTATTCGTTTTTTTATTAAAAAAATTATGTATTTAAATTTAGATAATGATTTAGATTCCTATTTAAACAATAAAAATTTTAAATTTAGATAATGATTTAGATTTAAATTCATAATGATTTAAAATTTGTTTTTAAACAACAAAAAAAATAGAATTATGAAGTTAAAGTTAGATAATGATGTGGAGCTAAAAAAGAAAAATATGTGCTTAATTCTAAATTGTAATTTTAAAAAGAGAAAATTAGATAATTATGTAGAGAAATTAGATAATTTTGTGGAGCTATGTGATTGGTGTTTTAAAATTTCATGTGGAAAGGCTAACAATACTATAGCCCATAATTTCCTTATTTCCTAGATTTTTTTTTCTTTTTTTTATTAGTTTTCTATTTTATTTTGTTGATGTTAAACAATATTACTGGTGATCTTAAATCCCACTGATCTTGGGTTTTCTTTTATTAGATTTTAATGACGATGACATGTAATGTTTATATTGGAGGATTTAAGTCCAAAAAATGGGTTTATCAGTTACATAATGGGAATTCGGCCAAAAAAAGCCTGACCTTTTCCAGAATTGCCAAAACAGGCACGGACTATTGGACTGGCCAAAAAAAACACTTAACTTTTGTTGACTTTCAGCTAAACTATCAAAGTTTCCATTGACTGGCCAAATTAACATGCCGTTAGTAGATTTAACAGAAATTAAAGACGCCATTAAAGCTCCGTTCACTGTTTCGGTTAGTGCATACGACGTCGTAGCGTCTCTGGGTTTGGATGATTTCAAAATGACTATACGACGACGTTTTAAATAAATTTGTCATAAAAAAACTTGTTATTAACCGGCATCGAACTCTGGTATCCGAGATACATGCGGGAATTGTAACCACTGAGCTACTTACACATTCAGTGTTATATGTAACAAAATTTCTTATATTGTATGCAAACTTGATCAGTTTAATTTAAACAAAAAACGACGTCGTTGATGCTCTTATTATGATTCTTATATCGTCGAGGAACCCTAATTTCCCAAAATTAGAAATTAATTTGGGGGTTTTTCTCTCTATTGAACCCGATTTCAGAATTAGAAACCTCTAAACTCTCCTCTGTAATAGCTTTGAGTGACTCCGTTGTTCAACCGTTGCATAATGGGTTTGGGAATTGAAGATTCGTGTGTCAATACGATGGGGATTCGAGGTTTTTCGGTGAAGTGCGGCTGTGGTCTGAACAGTGTAATGAAGACATCGAATACGAAGCAAAATCTTGGAAGACCCTTCTTCCGATGTCCTACGTTTAGAGATGTAAGAGATGTAGTGTAGCTTTGGTGCTGAATTCGTTAAAAGCATTTGTAGAATTCTGAGCAACAGTATCTGTTATTGCAATGTTATGAACAGGATCATTTGTTTAAATGGATGGAGGAAGCAGTCTACGAAGAGGTTGAAGATGCATTGCCTATGGTTGAGAGTTTTGAATCCGACATGAGCAAAACAAAAGTAGAGATCGAATGCATCAAAACTGCAAATGACGAGCTGATGGAAGAAGTGAGAAAGACAAGGAATGAATTGAAGAGGCTAAGCTTGATGATGAAGGTGGGTTTTGGGTTTGTTTGCCTACTCATTCTGCTATGTGTTGTGGTGATCATGATTGAGAAATCAAGTGGCTTGTATCTGAGTATCTAATAAGAGTATCGGTTTCATTTGAATGTTGTAACTTAGATGGTTGTTGAATGCTAGGTAATGTTGTGTTTGGGGTTTTGTCTACATTTTATTGTTGATTGTGATTTCAATGAAACAAAAGCTTAAATTAGATAAGAACATTAACAATGTCTTAAACTTTTGATTGTACAAATGGACTAAAACACACTGATTAGTTCCAATGCACAAGACATAGACACAAAAGACATACCATTGTTTTACCATTGTTTTGAAAAGGACTTAACCCAGAAACAAAAACCAAACCAAATAGTTCCAAAAGGACTAAAACAGACACATAAACCAAACCAAATAGTTCCAAAAGGACTAAAACAGACACATAATCTAAACATACACTTAATCTAAAGAACACATGGACTTAGGCAAACCAACCAGCTCATCCACTTCTTTGAGCTTGGTCTCGTGCAGTTTGGTTTTCTGTAGTTTGGTCCCATCTTGAAGAATGTGAAGATTGAGCTTGTGAGGACTGATCCTGTGAAGATTTTCCATGTGAGAACTGTGGAATTTCCCATGGTGTAACTTGTGAGAAAGTGAATTGTGATTCATCAAATTGTAGTCCCTGATACAAAATGAGACCACAGTTTATAAGTAGAAAAGAAACAAAAGAAGAGACACATTGTGAATGGGAAACTACAGTTTATACAAACATGATTCTTCTTTGGTCTTCCTCTCGGTTTCTTAGCTGGACTTGCAACAGCTTCATTCTTGCACGTTGTCTTGTTGTGACCTTGCTCTTTGCAATTTGAGCAGGTGATACGTATGTTAGCGCGACTTAACTTGGTCTTTGGGCCTGTTTCATGCTTAGACTTCATCCTATCATGGTTCCTCGGCCTACCAGGATTACCAGTGCGGTTAGGTGGTGGAATCACACCTAATATGTTGGTTTGAGGCCACTCCATTATCCCATTAAGAGGTTTGATGCCTACACTGTAAGTCTCTTGCCACATGAGTAACAAAATGCACAATTTGAAAAAACACACAACAACAAACAAATTGACAAATATATACTCGTAAATAAACTAACCTCGTATTTGTATAACAATCAACAACATACTCAGATAGCTTCTTCTCGATACCAAGGATGACCTTAGCAGCATGAATGCAAGGAACTCCATTCATTTGCCAGCTTCTACAAGCACAGGTTTGTTCCTCTATGTTCACAACATATGTATGCCCTTTGTAATCTACCTCTGTATCCTTCCCTATTGCCCAACGCAGATGGCAATCTTTGGACTTCTTCTCAACCCTGTCAATCTCTTTGTGTGTCTTCTTCGTAAGCCTTGTCTTCAAACGATTAACTAACATTTGCCTACTGTAGTTTCTAGTCATACATTGCTGCCTAATCTCCTCTAACATGTCTAGCAAAGGTTTCTTCCTTGCCTCTCTAATAGTCCTATTGAATGACTAACTCAGATTATTAAGATTGTCATTACAATGGGACCCTAAACGTGAAGAAAGCCCTTGACCATGTCTCTGGTTTGGTGCGGAGAAGAGCAGAATATGCACCTGAGTCGTAAGCCTCCAAAGTGTCCATGTTGTGCCTATACAGACCAGGTGTGTAGCTCTTGGCTATGTACCAAAACAGACGTTGTAGCCTCAGATCCTTACCACCTTTCCTCCAGTTCTCGTATATATGCCTACAACACTACCTATGCTCTGCATCTGGAAGAACTATGCTTATTGCTTTCACTAAACCCTACAAGTAAAGAGACATAACATGATCAAATACAAAACATATTAGCAAATAATGGCTAAACTCACAGTCACTACAACTTTACCTTTTGTTTGTCGGACACCATAACATAGTCCTTGCCGTACCCTAACTCCAAATCACCTGCTAAATGTTTGACAAACCAATCCCAGTTGGTATCATTCTCAATCTCCACAACAGCCCAAGCAATGGGAACAATCCTGTTGTCTCCATCTCTCCCAACCGCAGCCAACAACTGAACCTTTATATCCCTTTTGAGAAACGCTCCATCTAACCCTATCACTGGCCTACATTTCTTTTTCCAAGAAGCCTTTTGTGCCTTGAAACAAATGTAGAGCCTATAGAACCGTTGCTTGCTACCAATTGTTGGTCCTAGGATTGTCTCAATCTCAAATGTGGATCTTGGGTTACTCCTTAAAACTTATGCTTGGTAATCCCAAACTCGATCAAAGTGAGCTTCATGGGTTTTTCTCCTTCGTCTCATCAACTGAGTCTTCGCTTTGATACAAGAATTTTCCAACACATCCATCTTATACTCCCTTTCAATCTCTGTTTGTATCTCCTTTGCTGTGATTTTTGGATTCAGTCTCAACCTCTCTGCAAACAGTTCTGCAATGGCTCCACGCTTCAAGATCTTCGACTTTCCTGATATCTCACATGTGTGGACATTCACATACGTCTTCACCTGTAACTTTTGTTTTCTCTTGTCATAAGCACAATAGATCTTCCACGGACAAAGAGCTTCATCATCTTTTATTGTAGCAGCACACCTTGCACCCATCTTTAAGCTACTCGAACGAGAATACATGATATTACGCCTAGTTTTTATAGTGTACCTGAGGCAAGCATGTTTGAAGTCATCAGCATCAGAAAATGTCTTCCCCAACTGAAGCAGCTCCTCTGGATCTACGTCTTCTCTGTAAACCTCTGAAGGTCTCATTTCCTCTTCATTTTCCTCGTCTGATGACAGAGGATCTGGGATTTTCTCCTCATCCCAGGCAAATTCATCCGCAATATCTTCATCTACCTCATAGTTATCATTCCTCGCATCTTCTCCGTAGTATAAACTTAGATCTATGCATGTTTCTTCTTGAATTCCACCATCACCATCATCATCGTCATCTGCAATTCCACCAAGACCATCAACATCTTTATCGTCATTATCTACAAACCCACCTTGTGTGTCTTCATCACCTTCAACGCCGCCAAATTCAGAGTCGTCGTCACTCAGCTCCTCCACTACAGTATTTTCCCTATTTTCTATCGAAGGATCCATCTCATCTCTGTCACTATGAGTGTCCAGCTCATCTCTCTCAGAAGAAGAATCCATCTCCTCTCTCTTACGCTTCTTCGATCCACCACCACCGACTCCACGCTTACTCAATTTTGGCTTCTTCGAACCACCAGTGGTTTTTCAGGCTTCTTAGCACCACCACGCCTACTCGATTCTGGCTTCTTCGAACCATCATCAGATTTTCTAGGTTTCATCGATTTCTTTGGAGGAGATCGTTTCGATGCACCACCACGATTTGCAGACTTGTTTGAGCGCTTTGGAGATGTGACAATCGACGGTGATGGCTTAGGCTTCTTCTTACTCAGACTCCGACCAGGAGGATTTTCTCCAGGAGGATTTTCTCCAGCACGATAATGCCTCACCGATCTCCGAATTCCCACTCCTTTTCTGGTAAACTTCGTCTTCGCCATCATAGAGTTTAAAAGAAAAAAAGTTCCCAAATCGATTTGGGGATTCTGGGAAATTAGGGTTCTCAGAGACGAAAACCGATGTTATATTTTTAACTAAACGAAACGACATTGTTTTAGATATGTTTAGTAAACATCGTTACAGTTAATAAAAAGAGATATTCTCCACATACATTCGAGAATGTCTTCGGCTCAGTGGCAATAGCATCCCTTCTATACTATCAATTCGAGTTCGAATCCTGGTGGTGTAATATTTTTAATAAAAAAAACTTTTAAAACGACGTCGTATAGAGTTTATTTGTCAACAAAACTACGTGACGATACGACGTCGTATGACTTAACAGTCACAGTAAACGTCATGTTAACGCCTTTAATATTTTTTGTTAAAAAGGATAACAGTATGCCTTATTGGCAAGTCAACGAGAAGTTACTGAATAAATTCTCAAAATCAACAAAAATTAAGTGTTTTTTTGGCCAGGGCATAGTTCGTGCCTGTTTTGGTAATTCTGGAAAAGGTCAGGCTTTTTCTTGCCGAATTCCCGTTACATAATTGTTATAATTGTTGGGCTTTTTATTAGATTTCAATGATGATGACATGTAATGTCTCTAGTGGAGGATTTAAATCTCGCGTGGACGGTCTTAGAAGCTTATAGCTCCAACTTTTATATAGTATAGATTTTAAAATGTCTTGGATCATTTGGAGGACACAATACCATTTTCTAGACTTCTAATTAGGTTTTAAAACATTTCGCGTTAAGAGAGACTCTATGGATATTTGATTTTCCTTACGAATTGAATTTTTTCATCTTGATTTCTTACTTTTATTCATGTCTTTTGCTATTTTTCATCTTGATTTTATTCCAGATCATCATAGAATCACTTGTTTCCATGTGTTAGTAATCTCTAACTATGGATCTTGATAGTAGGTAGATTTAGGTGGTTTAATTATTGAGTTTTGGTTCTTCGGCTTATGAGTGGGAGAATCTATCATAATACATGAAATTTGGCTAGGATTTGATTGGAAAATTGATTCTCGAGCTAGTGTTCGGCAAATGTCAATCACATCATACCACATGTAAATGAATGTTTAGAGTGATTTATAAGGTGTTCAAAAAGTTATTAATGATAACTAGTCTCTAAAGTGTAATGAGGAATCTTAGTATGAATAAAGGTGATTAGTGAATGAATTAAGGCCATGGAAGTAGATTACTCTATAATTAGTAGTTTTAACCACTATATTAGGAACTTAATCAGGTATTTTGGAACCAATACCCAATGGTTAGTCATTCAAATCATCATTGCATCATCTAAAGGTTCTTAGTGTGTTAAATAAACCTATTCCTTTGGGCTCGGCCGTCATCGATTGATGCAAAAATTTACACTTGCACTTGGGTATTTAAGGTTTTATAAATCGTAAAAAAAAATTAAGTAGTAAATGGAGATGGAGGCGAGCCCAAGGAATCTTCTCATAGTCAAGACAACCATAATCAAAAGTCATACTCAATTTCTAGTAACTATCAGTTAATATCGGGTTAAATTAGTAGGATCGAGAAACTAATGACGAATATGTTTTGGTTGAGGTAGAGTTAAGACAAAAAAATATAAAGTCTATAAAAAGAGATGGAGACGAGAGCTATCAAAGGACAAGTCATTCTTGACTTTCACACTCATACTAGATATTACATTTTACTCTCATAGTCGTTTTCAGCCTCAAACTCTTGTTGTATTCATGTGAGATGAGAACTCATCTTGAATAAACCTTTGATCTTTGGTGAAACTTCTGGTAATGATAGATGACGGTTTTTACGAGTTTTTCATATTGGTTTTAGAATCTTTTATATGTTTTTACAGGTCATATAGGTGTTAATCAATGGATTGGAGCATTTGGAGCCGAAGTGGTGAAAGAAGCAGAAAACCGGTCTGATTTGAAGAAAAGTCAAAGATGTTGACTTTCGGACGTTGACCCGGTCAAATTAGGGTGTGTCGATCGACAGAGCGTGATAAAACAGATTCCCAATTTCCTTTTCTCTGCGAGTTTTGGCCCAGATTTCCTAATCCCGCAAGGAGAAAGCCCATGATGTTTTTAAACACCTATATATAGTTTTTTAGAGTCTTTGTAATCATTAGACAAATTTTATCTAGGTTTTGAGAGAGTATTGTTGAGAGCTTTTGGAGAGACAAATCCCGAAACATGTCCATTTTCAGAGAAGATTTCGAACTCCTTTACCCTTAATATTATTCTTTTGATGCTTTCTACTTTTGCTATGTTGTTTAATTCAACCATGTCTGAGTAGATCTCTTGTTAGGTCTAGAGATTCCAATAAATTGATGAAGGATTGTTGATGAAACTAGATTATTAGGGTTTTACAATTGATCTTCTACTAGGATTGTTTTAATTACTTAGTTCTAGATTCGCGACCTAGAGTTGAGCATGTAAGTTAGATAATAGATGCGAAAGCATTATTGACTAACTGGATCTATCCTAGGAGAGCAAGGTGGCCTAAAAGCATAGGAAACTCGTTTTAGAGATCTTGTGAACCAATCAACTTGTGTGCATTGCATATCTATATTCGGAAAGTACGCGTAGGAAACTCAGTGCTTTAGTTTTAAGATATAGGTGTCTCGCGCAGCGAAAGTTGGCGAGCACATAGATGTGTTTGTAGTTCTAGATGGCATTTAATCTAATAAACCCTATAATTTTGTTAATCACAATCTGAATTCTCTTTAGGAATACTCTAGGCTTAGCTTTTCCTCCAATTGATTTTACATCACAGTTTTAAATCAGTTCTTATTTGTTTTTAATTTACATTTTGATTTGCTTAACTTAATACAAACCAAGAAACCGTTGTGTCTAACTAGTTCTTGTGGATTTCGACACCTTAATACTACAATTGCATTTCTGTGCACTTGCAATTTATTTAGGGTAAAACTTATCCCGTATTAGGTAACCTCCGCCTACTCCAAAAAACTATTCGATCCGCAATATTCGTCTTAAATTCAACACACATCTCGTTTAACACTTAGCCATTTACAATCTAAAGATAAACAGTCCAAATATTTGACCGTAAAATTCTAACATCCACAAATGTTGATGCTTAATTTCTATTCGGTTTCATACACTTGGGGTCCGGGGTCCGGGGTCGAGTAATTCGTTATAGAAATCCTTATCATATTTGTATTATTTTATAACTTAGATCGAATTTTTGTTTAGAAATTTTTGCCACCCTTCGATAGATATTGATTACGGTTAAGGTTTTGTTATTTTAGTTGGACCGAACAGATTTGTGTATAAAATTCCAAAGCTGTCACTAACACTGACACGAGACCGGTTTCTAGTTGCATAACCGGATCAGGTCATTAGATTATCAATAGGGATGTCATTATTTATTTGTTAGATTGTCGAAAGAACATATTTTGTTGTATTAGAATCCATTATCCGCATAAGACTTGAACCATTAGTAAACCAATTATATAATAACTTCTTGTATTATTATAATTATTTCTATTAATGGATGATTATTTCCGTTAATGGGTTCAAGGACTAAACAGCTAAGAATACTTGATCGGGACATGTATATATATTTGTGGAAGTAACGAGAATCATTCACTCAATCCATTTCTTGATTGACTCTTCCTCTTTCAATCCCAAGAAAAAATTCTGAAAGGATAAAAAAGAAGAAAAACTTAATTATGTCATCATGAAACCCATTGAAGATCATCTTCTTCTACACGGAATCGAGAAATACGATTTGATGGACTGGAAAAGAATTTCAGAATCATTTATTTTCGGGAGAAAAACCCCACTGGAATGCAAGGAATGATTTTGCATTCTTCGAGAAACTAAGGTATTTTTGCTTTTCCTTTATTTTCATATTCTTTATGCAAATTCCTAACTTAATTTATAATAGTAAATAGAGTATTGTATATTGTAGCATGTTGAAATAATTTTTAGGAGTTTTCTGAAAAAAGTTTACTTTCTCGACTACTCTAAAACTTTAATTTCTTCTTGCATCAATTTTATTGCATCAAGAAATTTTATTCTGAATTTTAATTTTCTAGTATAGGGTTTGTTTGATTATTGCTCTATGAGTTTCATTGAAATTGAATGTGGATTTGTTAGTTAGAAGCAATTTAAACTTTTATGGATAGAGTAAACAGTCTCAATTGGACCAGTTTGATGTGGTTTTTAACATATTGACTCAAAAGAAAGTACATACATTTTTTAAGAAAATCTTTTCTCTTAGTCTAATCCATTTTTACAAATTTTGTCGGGAAATGATAAAGAAAATGAAAATTAGGTACATAAAGATGTTTATAGATTCAATGTTTGGTTGGAAAAAAATATTTATAGAAAAAGATAAAACATTGAACTGCTTCTAAAAATTGTTTGATTTGTAGAAAGGTATTCTCCTTTTTCTATGACCATGAATTTAATATATTGTCTAATCAAGTTATCGTCAAATTTATTAGTAACTAATTATATCATATCACGCAATGTTTTATAGTTCAATAGAGTGACATATGTCTAAATTTATTCAAAAAATATATAACGACAAATTTACCATTAAAACCAAATGTAGCTAATCATATTGTCACATATAAACACACAACGAAACGACTATTAAAAATACATGTAAATTTAGATATGCCACACGTGTATAATTTAGATAAAATAACAAATATATAGGTAATTTAGTAAATAAATTTAAAAGATAATCTGTGACTGTGACTGTGATTGAGTCATTATAATTTAGAGGGTTGTTTTATGTTTTTCTTAAGAGTTAGGGAATAAGTTGAAAAAAATAGAAGTTTGAGAGGCTTTATTTACAATTTTCCCTAAATTTAAAAGAGTTCCTTTTCAATGAAATGAGTTGTGAGAGTTTCCGAGACTAACTGGCTCGGTAACAGGTGTGGAGTTCGTAGCCAGCTTCGGAGATCTTTTTCGGCGGACGATAATCTCAGCTACGGATTCAGGTTCGGATTCTTTCCCTCAATCCTTTGTCACAGTTTATACAGCCGTTAAACTCTCTCTCACATAACAACCAGTAGATAGAGCTAACAATTGGTCGAGTAAACTCAATCAAAGCTCTGAAGATGCAATTCCTAGCTAATTCTGATTCTTCTGGACTTGAATCTGTGGTTGAAAAATGGTTGAATTGTTGCAGAATCGATTCTGATTTTGGAATTTGTGTTTGGGATTTTCGATTGCCTGAAGAAGAGAGATGGGAGCTAGGGTTCGAGTACAACACTACAATTTGGGATCGGCCGATTCCTACATCAGTAGTTCTCTCCACGATCTCAACTCCGTTGATGGCCCGCCGCGAGATATCGACGGCCTCGGAGGTTCAGTTGGCCGTGACGTTGATAGCTTGGACAACGACGGCGATTCCTCTTCTGCGGTGTGTGTAATTTCCTAATTTGGTCTCAATTTTTAGGGTTTATTGGTAATTTATGCAAATGTGGTTTATACTTTCTCAATTTTAGGGTTTATGTAGCTCAAATTAGTTTCTGCAACTGAATTGAAATTGTGGGTTTTACATATTTAAGCTAAAATTAATGGCTTTAACTGTTTTTGTCTTGTTCCAGGACTGTATGCACGATTCATATAGAAACTCAATGCAAATACACAATGAAGGAGAAGGAATTGATGAAGAAGGTGGCTCTAACATGGATAAAAAGTGTCGTGCATGAACTTCTTACAATATGTTAAACATTGAAGGTAAATAAGAATCTCATTACTTGTGATTGGCTCTTACAATTGGAGTTTCTTGATTCCAGTTGTTATTTGTTTTTAGATGTTTCACCAATTGAATCAGCACAAGAGAGATTTCTACAAATTATCTTGGATTACTTTATTAGCCACCATGTAATTGAAGTATGTGAGAACAACAAGCGTCATCAAGAGACTGATTCAGGAGGAGGAGGACGAGATAATAACAATAAAGTCAAGAGGAAGTTAGATGATACACGATACGAAGGTGACCCGAGTCTGGCATTACCATTGATGTATATCGCGAATTTATACGGGACTTTAGTCGGTGAAGCAAATGCGAGAGTCGCTTCGTTGAACGGAATAAGAGAAAAAACCATTGGAGTAGCTCTTGAAGCAGCAGGTGGGTTATATAGGAAACTAACGAAGAAGTTTCCTAAGAAAGGTAGTTGCATGTATAGGAGAAGAGAATTAGCTACTTCAGTTGAAACGAGAACAAGATTTCCAGAATTGGAGGGACCTTATTCTTCGACATAATCTCGATTTGATGCATATAGAGAAGAATTTTTTTGACAACATCATGAATACTCTTATGCGTGTGAAGGGTAGATCAAAAGACACCATCCCGTTAAGATTGGATATAGCAGAATTTTGTTCTCGGCCACACTTACATATTGATGGTGCAGGTAGAGCTCCGTTTCCCGCTTACTCATTGTCAGACGCAGATAGAATAAGCTTATTGGAATGTGTGAAACATTCGGTCAGATTCCCGGATGGTTATGCTTCAAACTTAGGTAGTTGTGCTGATCTGGTCAATGCAAAGTTTTCTGGGATGAAGAGTCATGATTGTCATGTTTTTATGGAGCGGCTACTTCCATTTATCCTTGCAGAACTACTCGACCGGAACTTCCAACTTGCATTATCAGGTACTAATTACTTATTGTCATGTTATTATTCCACACGTAAATAAGATTATAATAACCAGTTGTAGTTTCAGTTAATATAGTTATATGTATATAATTGTAGGGATCTCAATATTTTTCCGTGACTTTTGCTCTAGAACATTGCAGAAAACTCGGGTCGAAATCCTAAAAGAAAACATAGTTTTAATCATATGTAATTTGGAAAAGATCTTCCCACCATCATTTTTTGACGTGATGGAACACTTGCCTATACATCTCTCCTACGAAGCTGAATTAGGAGGACCGGTGCAATACCGGTGGATGTACCCTTTTGAAAGGGTTTTCAAAAAGTTGAAAGGAAAAGCAAATAACCAAAGATATGCTCCTGGATTGATTGTTAAGTCATATCTAAGGGAGGAAATAGCTTATTTCACAGAGCACTATTTTGCGTCGACTATACAAACGAAATCAAGGTAAACGCTGTAATTAATATCTAATTAATGCTATTTGGCCATCGCTATACATGGAAGATATTAATTCTAAAACTGTTTTCGCTAATTACACCAGATTAACAAGATTTGATGAAGGTGAAGTCCCCGAATATCATTTCCCTGGAGTGCCTGATATATTTACTCACGTAGGCCGTCCAAGTGGAGAAATGAAAGAAATATGGCTTTCGGAAAAAGACTGTGCAATCTCACATGCATATATTTTGCGAAATTGTGATTATTTCCAGAGCCTTGAAAGGTATATTTTGGCATTTGATACCTTAAAATTTGACATACTACACTTTATGCTGGTCTCATTTATGTGTTGGTTTTACACAGTTTCTTTGAAGATTATATTTCTACAAAATATCCAGAACTCTCCGGAAAAGAACTCAAGTCCAAAAGGGCTGACGATTATCATCTATGGGTGAAAGCTTATGTATGTCTAAGGACCAATCCGCGCTGCATATATTACATATGTTATGATCTTAACTTTTTATATTCGATATTGACAACCATTATTCAGGTTACTTACTGGCAAGCCACAAATCCTTTTCCAATGTGGGTTCAAGAGATAGTGGATGGTCCATTGAGTAAGGCCAAACCATGGCCCATCTATTTCTCACGGGGATATTTGTTTCATACGCATGTGTTTAAGGAGAGAATTATAGTGATGCGTCAGATGAAGCTGATTTCCACGGCATATTAACTGATATCATACAACTCGAGTATGAAGGGGTTGTTAATTTAAGAATCACATTGTTCAAGTGTAATTGGTACGATCCCGTTATCGGTAGAGGGACTCGGAAGAGCAATGCTGGCATTGTAGATGTTCGTTCATCGGAAAAATACAAAAAGTATGAACCATTTATTCTAGGTATGTACGTTCGTTTATATATATATATATATATATATATATATGTATATATCAATGTCCATAACATAAATATGTATATGTATAACTTGTATATAAATTGATATTACACAGCTTCTCAAGCGGATCAAGTTTGTTATGTCTCATACCCGCACAAGAAGAAAATGAAGCATCCGTGGCTAAATGTTGTTAAAGTTAACCATAGGGAAAATATTTCAGGTGAAACAACCAACACGGAACCGATGCTTTTGCAACAAGAAAATGATGAGCTCGTGACGATGACTACAATTGAAGGTCTCGCAGTTGACAATTTGGTAGAGGGAAATAACCCAGTAACTCTTGATTACGATGTCGGAGATGCGGAACTAAAAGATGAATTCATGGCTCATTTATTGGATGATGAGGATGAAGCCGATGAACTTGAAGAAGATCCCTACTAATTTTCAAATTTCTGTTTGTAATAATAAAGTCATTACTTTTTAAATTTTATCGAACCCAATTTTTATTTTTGTAATTTTTAAAAAAATTATGGTTAATATGTATTATTTTTAAAATTATGTTTAATATGTAAATTTTTAATAATTATGTTGATTGTGTTAATTATGTTTAATATGTAATTTTTTTTTTATAAAAATTAAGTTTTTACGTCTAATTTACGTATACTTTACGACTATTTGGCAAAAAAAACCCAAAAATTAGTTTTAACTTAGGCGCAATTTAGAACCGCGTAAACCCAAAATTTTATGGAGCCCAACTTTTTTCATTTTGGAGCCCAAACCCTTTTCACCTTAATTTCGTAAACAATTAGGCCAAATCAACCCGATTCCTCTATCATTATTCCTAAACTGAAACCCTAATTTCTCTGAAAATTCCCAAATTCGCAGCCAAATCTTCTCTCAATCTCCGTCGAAATCCCATCTCTTTCGATTTCGTTTCCCATCTCCTCTAATTCTCCCTCAAATCCTTTACTCTCTCAAGTTCTTCTCCTCTAAATCGCCGTCGAAACCCTAATACAGTCTATCTCGATGGCTGGAAGAGGAAGAGGAAAGGGTAAAGCTCGAGCTGGGTCTGTCGCAGCACCGAGAGGACCCAACACGAGTGCTAAATCATCTCGATCGAATCTTGAATCCTCAAATCGTCCGTCAGCGCTACCAGCTCGATACAACTTCACTCCAGCGGTGACGAAGAACGAGTTCAATTCGCCCACGCAAAATTTCTCTCCGCCACAAAGCGGTCCATCGGAGTTCCTTGTCAGCCAATATCCACCGCCAACCCACTTGTTCCAGAGCACCTTCACGCGGCCACTACAAGCCTCTCAGATTCTACCTCAGAAGACGCCGGTTCAAAGCTCCTCCTTTCAAGCCCAGAGACAGCGACGACAAAGCTTCTCCAATCCTGAAGCTTCTATGTCTCCACCACAAAGCTTCCCGATTCCTCCACTACAGAACTCAGATGGTAGCACCCATTTCTCTAACGATGTCGAGAATGATGTCGAGAATGAGTCCAAGGAGGATTCGAAGAAGAGGAGATTGACGACACTGCACAAGGTGAGCCGGATCTAGAAGAAAGTAGACTTGAAGCACTCAATGCTCTCCTTAGCATTAAAAACCGGGACAAGATTACGGGTATTACTAAACTGTCTCCGATCGAACCTCAGCCGGACAAAACGACATGGTATGTTCATTTCTATCCTTTTTTGGATTTAGTTTCAATTTTTACTTTACAAGTTGAAACGATGTCTGAATTTTTAGTTTTGATATTGTAAGTATGGTTTGGAATTTGAGTCTCTGTTATTTGGATTAAAAGTTTGGTTTGCAGGAGACAACTATTTGTAGAGTTTATGAGGTTGAATTGTTTTATTGAATTTACGTGTTATCTCCATGGTAGTTGTAATGTAGTCTCTGTTATGTCTGTCTTCATGATATGTTTGGTCCTTTGCATTGTTCGCTTTGTTTGCTCTTTCAGAGACTTTGAGTAGTCTGTTGTTTGCTCCCTTTAGTTTGGCTTTAATTGTTTTATTTTCGTTGTTTCTAAAAGTGTTATCTGATAATGTTTGCTTTGTTGATGTCTAGGTTTGGTCGTGACGGGTCAAAACTAACAAGGAAGATCAGCAGGATATGCACCAACAAGTTCAATGGTCCATATTACACTTGGAAGTGTGTGCCTCAGGAAAGAAAAGAGAGACTATTCCTTGAATTTGCGGTTAGTTAGCTCTGATCATCTTATTATAAACCTTTACTTTGTTTAAAAAAAAATACACTTACACCATATTTCTTTTCTTGCATTGTAGAAAATCCACCATTGGGATCCACTCTTCTCTAGCTTAGTTCAACAACACTTTGAATCCATTTGTCATCTACGACTGAAGGATATGGTGAGCACCTGCAGGAGAACTCGAGAGAGACCAAAGTGGATCAAGTCTACTCTTTGGACACAAATGTGCGCGTACTGGGACACAGATGGAGCTAAGAAGAGGAGTCGAACCGCATCCAAAGCTAGCAAGTCTGATCGGAAAGGCCTGAGCGAGCACAAGCACTACACAGGGAAAAAGTCTTATGCACAAATCCAACAGGAAATGGTAAGTTCAATTTCTATATCTACTGATTCTTTATCTTGTAATTCTTCAGCTTAGCTTATGGATAATCACTTCTAAATTTTCTTTTTGTTTCAGGAGGAGGAGTTGGGGAGACCGGTTACTATTGGTGAGGTGTTTCTGAAAATTAACACAAGACCAGATGGGACGATGCCTGATCGGAAGGCAAAGAAAGTCGCTGAAACATATGAGCAGAGGGTGCAAGCTAAGCTGTCTGACCTGCAGACACACACTCCTGAGGGTACGTCACGAGAGCTGACCAGAGAGGAGTACGATGATCTCTTTCTTCAGGTAAGTGTTTCTCATGTTCTCTTTTCATAAACAGAAAATCAGTTTATGTAGTTTATATGTGATGTTAGTAACTTTCTAATTAATTTTCCTTGTGCAGTCAACATTTAAAGATTCAAGAGGCACTCCATATGGAGTAGGAAGCATAGCCAAAAATCTTGTCTTTGGAAAGCGCAAGTACACAGGAAGTTCGTTTGCATCATTTCAAGACCAACTGGCTGAAACTCAGAGGAAGTTAGAAGAACAAGCTGAGAGAAACACTCAACGTGAAGCAGAGCTACTTAAGCTTGCAGCTGACCAATAAAGCAAGTTCCAACAGTTCTCACTCATGGAAAAGTTTCTACGTCTAAATGCAAGGTATGTTGACTTCTTGTCTTGGGAAGCTGCTGCTACACCCACTGATCCAGCAACCACTCCACCGTTAGATCGCTCTCAGCCTTAGGTTTCTCTGTCCTAACTTTCTATTTGTAGTAAAACACGTAAATGATGATATTTTGGTATTTTGGCTAACTCCTTTTGTATAGGAGTTCTCGTTTGGCAAACTCCTTTTGTATAGGAGTTTTATTTTGGCAAACATGGTTTTGTTTTGTAATATAAACTTCAAGTTTTGTGTATTTGACACTTTTAATTCAATGTCTACTAGGTTTTTACTTTTGAAGATTTGGGTTTGGATTTGGATTTAGGTTTTGATTATACAAATGGTATTAAAAAGAAAAGTGAAAAGATCTTGCAAATGGTTTCAGTAACTCGTCGCAAGTTGGTTGTCAAAATATCACCAAATTTGTTAATTGTAACTCAAATTCAGTCGTAAAATCGACGTAAATTTAACGACTACTTTACGACTAATAACAGTAACCGTCGAAACATAAATCAGTCGTAAAAGAATCGTTAAATTAGACGTAAAATAGTTGTAAATTTAGCGACTATTTACAGACTAAAGTACTTCCAATTCATATAGTAGTTATTTAGTCGTTAAATTGTCGCAATTTTACGACTAAAGAACGACTATATATTCTTACGACAAAAAATTACCAACTACTTTTTTTAGTCGTAATTAAGTCGTAACTATTCAAATTACGACTGTTTTGCTACTCTTGTAGTCGTAATAAACTGTTATTCTTGTAGTGCAACTTACTCAGTAGTAAAGTAGGTTTTTGTATTGTTCAAAGAAGCATTAGTACGGGGTAAGTTGAATTGTGACCAAGTAAAGCATACATTAAATCGGTTCGTAGTTATTTGAGATCAATCTTAGAAGCTCTTTCCTCACTTCAATCACTCATCTTAGCTAACCTCTCAGAGATTTCAAGCATACCTACTTGAGCAACCATCTTATCTACTAGAGCACATGCATCTAGCATCTTAACATGTACATGGTGAGGTTGTTGTGATGCAGTGCTTCTCTCGCGGATAGAGTCTACGCTCTTTCTAGAGAAGCACTAAAATGCATCTCATGAAAGACTTACTCATTAACCTATGACATTGTGTTAATGCAGCGAGGAAGTCTCCAAGATTTTCAAGTGTCTTCATCAATCTCAACATGTCAAACTTCATTGTCAAGTCTCCAATATTGAAAGCAATATTTCCTTGTCTCGCATCTATTATCGCACACGCAGCGAAGAATGATCTTCCTATGATCAAAGGATTCTTTGGCTCTACATCCAATTACATTACAACGAAATCCACTGGAACAAAGCAATTACCAACCTTTACCAGAAGGTCTTCAAGAATCTTCTCGAAATAGCAAATAAAACGGTCAGTCAACACTAGAGAGATCGTAGTTGGTTCGAAATAAAATCTTAACTACTGGGAGTGGCATTAGGTTAATAGTAAAACCCATATCACATAGAGATTTCTCAAACTTCTCATTCTCTGTTATGCAGCTTAGAACAAAACTTCTTAGATCGCCAAACTTCTTTAACATATCTTATTCTGAAGTATCGCACTCCAATCTTCAGTCAATAACATTACCCCTTCGTAAAGCTCATATACTTGGTAATGGTTTTCTTGACATACTGTTTCAAGTAAGGATGCATCTTACATGCATTGAAGAATGGTAGTTTGATCATCATCTTATCAACCACTTCTTTGCACTTTGCATCCTTAATCTCCTTTTGTTGGTCTTCTTAGAATGGTAGCTTGTAGACACGTTCTAACTCATAAACTTTAGTTTTTTCATCCTCTCGGGTCTGTAGTTGACCGATTGGGTTCCCTACTTATGTAAATAAATGAGTGAACCTTTCTAGTCTTCAGTTGTCAAAAAAAAATTTATTTGAGCTTCGTTTTGGTAGGTGAAGAAGAACCTGGTCCGATTCTAGACTTTTGAATATAAAAATTCCAAAAATCCTACGTTTCATCTTTTGTTTTTTGAACGAATAAAATATTATATGTGCTTTTTATAAGGTGGCTTTGACAATTAGCCGAAAATATTTATGAAAAAAATTAATCATATCATTTACCAGAAAAAAATGGCAAATCGAAAATTGTTTTGAAAGACAGGCAGAGAGAGAAAGAGGTAGTGGCATGGGTCTCTGTGATGAGGATAACGTAGAGGCATGTATGATTCAGAATCTGACGTCACTCTGAAGCCGGGATTGAAGGATCTTTCTTCCACACCTTTTTCTGATTTTGACTTCCTTTGTATATATATACATACACCCGAGTATCAATGTCTACGGCTTCTTGGATTCAACCTCCTTGTAGATACCTACCCGATCCTGGTGGTTTCGCTAAGCGAAGTTGTGGCAGAGCGCGGCAATTTCCCCGCGTCGTTTCTTCTTCGCCGTCCCCCTCGTGCTCCTGTGGTTATTCCGAGGCTTTGAATTTTGATTTCGGTAATTAGCTTCGACTCTTCTGGTTTTTGATTGGGTTCTGCGGTTTGAGTCGTTAGTGTTTCTCGTGTGGATTTTGGATTTGGTTTCTTTTGTTCATGTGTATGAATGGAATTGATATTCTTAATCTGACGCTGTATTGCAAAGTTTCGACCAGAGATTTAGACTAGGCTCGATCACTTGAATGGTCAAGAATAGTATCATGTAATTTATATTGAGGAAAAGCTCAATTTTATGCACAGATTATTTCCCTGTTTCTGCAAGAGCAAAGAAGCTCCAAGTTTGTGAAAAGCCAAGAAATAGTAATATTATGATCTGTTCGTTCTGTCCTTCATTGTTGTAATTTCTCACGGGTTCATTCGTCTTCTTTTGCGTGATTTCTCTAAAAGCAGGGTCTAGAAGAAGCAGGAACCATCAGGGACTCAGAGTTCAAGCAATGAGTGCCGCAGCGCAACGGAATTTTTCACTATCGAAAGGCGACACCGATGAGAAAAATGAACCTGATCATCTTCTTGTTCTTGTACACGGTATTTTGGCTAGGTATAATGTCTTAATTTGAATGATGCCTTGTATTACCAATGCCCATCTTCAGGTGTGGATAGGAAAATTGCAAGTATTGATTTCCAAAGTTTTGTATATCATTTCTGCTACACTGTTTTCAGATTTAATAATTTATAGACTCCAAATTTTACTAAAACACCATTACTTGCAGCCCCAGCGACTGGCTCTATGTAGAGGCTGAGATGAAAAGACGCCTTGGAAGAAGATTCTTGATTTATGGTATGCTCATCTGTTTCAACTAATTATCCTTTTTTGTTAGTTCAACAGTTATTGGAGTATATATGTAAGTGAGTTTTTGTGAATGGATTGTAATTTAACTTTGAATGCATATGTTGGAGTACATAAGGGAAATAGTTTTCAGATCTGTTCGTCTGAGACCACAACTCGTTTTTCTTACTGTTCTTTACTTTATGTATTTTATTATTCTCTACTCGTGTTCTTCAATTCCATGCATGAAGCATACAGATTGCTAGTTATTTTACTCTTTTTTCCACTGAACACGCACAGCAAGTTCTTCCAATACCTTCACTAAAACATTTGGCGGGGTCGATGGAGCTGGAAAACGACTAGCAGAAGAGGTGAGGTTTTATATTCCTACAGTGTCACTCATTTCCATTTCTTGTATAGGTTATGGGTTTCTAGTCCTTTACTTCAGTATATAAGCTGATATCTGTTTTCATTTTGGATGTGAGAGAGGAATAGGTTATACAAGTTGTCGAAAAGAGCAAGAGCTTAAAGAAGATTTCCTTTTTAGCCCACTCCCTTGGTGGTTTATTTGCTAGACATGCTATCGGTGTTCTTTACTCAGCAGCAATGGCACAAGCCAGTGATGGTTCACATCTTCTGCGTGGTAGGATTGCTGGGCTCGAACCAATTAATTTCATCACCTTGGCAACACCTCATCTAGGAGTGAGAGGCAGAAAGCAGGTTCTCTTCTTCTTCTCTTATCATAATTGGAATTGGGATCAGAGAGCTTCATATATATCTCGCAGTACATGTATGCTTAGTTGATAGTTCCTGGAAAGTTACATCTCATTCTCTGCTCTTTTTATCAGCTGCCTTTTCTGTTAGGAGTTCCTTTTCTAGAAAAACTTGCTGCACCAATGGCTCCATTCTTTGTTGGCCGGACCGGTGGCCAGTTGTTTCTTACTGATGGAAAAGCTGATAAACCACCACTTCTGTTGAGGATGGCATCTGATGGTGAAGATCTGAAATTCTTGTGAGTAATGGCTCTTACCAATTGTCAATCTTATATCCAATAATGACTTAGTAATTGAAATCCTCATGTATTTCCTGTCTGGCAGATCGGCTCTGGGGGCATTTCGATGCCGCATAGTATATGCAAACGTATCATATGACCGTATCCTGTGAATTTGTGTTACTGTTTAACTTGTTCACGCATGATTCCTAGTTTTGTCTGCATTTGTTTCCCTTTTACATGAACTAGATATGGTTGGTTGGCGTACATCTTCCATAAGGAGAGAAACTGAACTTTTCAAGGTATGTTTTATTTTATTTTAGTCTGAAGCAATAAAAGCAAGTTAGAAAAGTATTTATAGAAATGGTTATCCAATGTATTCAGCCTCCAAGGCGGTCTCTAGATGGATACAAACATGTTGTCGATGTCGAATACTGCCCGCCAGTATCATCGGAAGGAGCCCATTTCCCTCCAGAAGCAGCTAAAGCGAAAGAGGCCGCACAAAGCTCACCCAGCCCTCAGAACACACTTGAGTACCATGAAATAGTGGAAGGTGAAGAAAAAGCTATTTAATTGTTAGTTAACACAAAACATTTTGATTGATTCTAGGTAAACTGACATTTTCCATTGACAGAGGAAATGATCCGTGGCCTGCAGACATTAGGGTGGAAGAAAGTTGATGTCAGCTTCCACTCCACCTTCTGGCCTTACTTAGCTCATAACAACATTCACGTAAACTTCCAACATCTTCACTCTTCAAACTGTTTTATTCTTTTGGACCTAAAGAGAGAGATTTTTGTATCTTGTTCAGGTGAAGAGTGAAAGACTTTACAAAGCAGGAGCTGGAGTTGTTGCCCATGTTGCAGATAGCATAAAACACCAAGAGTCTTCCACTTTTATTACCGCCAGCTTATAAACCGTGCAAGTCCGGTTACTTCCCACTATACCATTTGAACCATGTTCGTGGTTTCTTTCTCTCTTTTCTTTTCTTTTGTGTTTTCGAAATCAGAGGCAAGTATAAATCCAATTCTTCTGTACATTTTTTTTTCTTGTATTAGCTTTTGGTGAACTTGATTGATTTTATAGATTCAGAAATTCTTGGGGAATAAGTCATCTGTACAACTTCTTCAGATTAGGTTCACGAATTCATATCGAATTCTTTATACCAGATGAATAAAGTGTTGTAGATTCAGAAATTCTTGGGGAATAAGTCATCTGTACAACTTCTTCAGATTAGGTTCACGAATTCATATCGAATTCTTTATACCAGATGAATAAAGTGTTGTGTAATCTAGTTATAAAATTAATGTGTGTGATGAATAAAAAGATCAGTTTTTTTTTTTTTTTTGTTCTTATGTTTTATCTTACGTTAGTTGAATCAAAAGATAGCGGAATAGCTAAGTTATAAAACAACGGAATCACTAAAACAGAAAAAAATATACACTGAACAGAATTGTAAAACAGTTGAATTACAAAAAAGGTCTTGTTTGTTCTAGTTTTAAGGTTAAAATGTGTAGGATCAATTCAACAATCACTTGTTAATTATTTTTGATTTAGCATCCCATCTCTGTGAGTGTATTGAGACTAAAACATGTATACGATTCATGCTCATGATAAACATAATAACTAAGACGTGTGGTAGTTTGACACTTGAATATACAATATGTCCTCTTTCAAAAAAAAAAAATTCCAAAAAAAAACTTAAACTGAATACATACAAACAACTACGTAAAAAGAATAGATGGTAAGGAGAAAAGATCGGGTTTAAAGAATACAGAGCCGTACAAAACATCCAAAAATAGATACAAAGTCACATGCGTTTTGTTGTTTTTGTCTATTCGTTTTCTATAAAAGGAGATATTTGGTTGGATCTACCATTAGCGTCTCCTCTGAACCAAAACTTTACATTTTCTTCAACTCCAAAAAAAAACTCAAATTGCAAATAAAGCCACCAAAACCAAAGAGAGGAGAAGACCAAAAAATTAAAAAAAGGCATAATGGGCAAATTCTTCGTCCTCTTCCTTGCCTCTGCTCTATGTTTTACCACACTCCTTCATTTCGCCGCGGCTGATGCTGACGACTTCGACCGCTTCAACATTAAGGGCTCCGTCTATTGCGACACCTGCCGTGTGCAGTTCGTCACCCGTCTCAGCAAATTCCTCGAAGGTAACTAAGGACCTTCTCTATTTAAACAAATATATAAATAATATTTTCTACAATCAATAGGAACATAACAATGGTTATACAAAGTTAATTAATCCCATATTGGTATAGCTCAACTAATGCTTTGAATTATCATGTTCGATTAGATAAACTCACAAAAAAGAATTTAAAGCAAGCAGTCTTTTTTTATAGTTTTGCGTTCGTTACATAACAAAATAGAAATCAAAATTTTATGTACAATTGTAAAATAAACAAAAAAATTGTCACGGTTTTGCAGTTCGTATCTACATTTTTCATTTTATAATTCTTTACAAAATTATATTTCTTTTCCCACTTCAATTATTTTTATAAGGAAAAAACCCAACATCATTTTAAGAAAAACGAGTTAGGATCCTCAAAGGTCTAGACACAAACCTAGTCATTCAGTTCACATGTATATGTATGATTTAATAAAAGTATTGTGTGTGTATATCAGGGGCCAAAGTAAAGCTTGAGTGCAAGGGTCGTGAGAATCAGACAGTGACACTGACCAAAGAAGCTGTGACCGACAAAGACGGAAACTACCAGATGGAAGTGATGGGAGACCACGAGGAAGAAGTATGCGAGATAGTCCTAGTCCACTCACCAGACCCAGAGTGTGGTGAAGTGAACAACCAAGAGTTCCTAAGCAACGCAGCCAGGATCAGTCTCACGGCTAATGACGGCATTGTCTCCAATGAGACTCGGACCATCAACCCACTTGGCTTCATTAGAAAGACTCCTCTCGCTGATTGTCCTCAAGTTTTCAAAGAGCTTGGAATCGTCCCTGACGTCACTTTCTAATTTTTTTTTTTATAATAAATTTACATACCCCATATACATCTCTCAACCATTTAAATTTTTTTGACAGCATTTATATTGTTTTTATCTGTTGTTGTCTGAGTTTACTTAACTAACGATGTTTTATTTTATTTTTGAGTGTGTTTTTGAATGAGATGTTTATGTTCCAACTCCTTTTTATTTGGTTGTTTATTTGTGGGATGTTCTTTTTTAAAAATGATTTTTTACTTTTCAATTAAACACATTAGATTCAATCAGCTTTTGTAGTTGGGAGGCTAATTTCGGACAATATCCTTATTACACAGAAGATGTTCCATAGTCTCCGCACTAATAATACATGCAAAGATAGTTTTATGGTAATTAAAACACAATAAGTAAAGCATGATAGGGTAGAATGAGTCTTTGTTGAAAAGCTTTTGCATAAAATGGATTTTGAAATGTATTAACTCAGTCTCCTATAAAATCCTTATAAATGGTCACCTTCATGGTCTGATTCTTACAAATAGGGGGCTATGGCAAGGTGACCCACTTTCGACATATCTGTTTATTGTTTATTTCATGTACGAAAGTTTTTATCGCTAATATCATAATGGCTGAATTGGATCAGATACTTACTAGTATTAAAGTGGCTAGGTCGTGCCCCTCTATATTCCATCTTCTATATGTGGATGAAAGTTTGTTTTTCTGTAAGGCATATCATAATCAATGCACGACGATTTTAGAAATTTTTAATAATAATGGAAGGATCTCGGGACAACAGATTAACTTTAATAAATCATTTGTTACATTTGGACACCTAATCCATGTAGATCAAAAACAGTTCCTCATGAATTCTTTGGGTATTTGATCTATCGTGGATTGTACCGGTTTTCTACCATAATATAGTGCTTTTATAGAGTCTTTCTAGTATTTTTTTAAAAGATATTTATACATGTTTTACAAGCAAAAGATGTTTTGAAGCAATAAGAGATCAAGTAAAGAGATTTGAAGCAAAACTAGCAAAAGAGATGCAAATGCATAATTTGAGTTCCAAAAGTCAGACGACCATTGACCAACTTACCCGAGAGCCACATACCAAAATGAAAGATAGGGAAGTTAGCCACATACCATTTTAGAGAGATGGGTTCAACTAGAACTATAAAGAGTCGCAACCTAAAAGACTAAAACCAGTTAAGAGCCTAGAGATAGATACCATTACTTCAAATTACACAAGGACTTTTAATCAATTATCTTCCTTGGATGGTTTCGGGATTTTGATGGATACATCGTGAGGGATATTTTATTCCTTCACTATTGGCTCAGTGAAAATA
Source organism: Euclidium syriacum (assembly GCA_900116095.1). Lineage (NCBI taxonomy): Eukaryota > Viridiplantae > Streptophyta > Magnoliopsida > Brassicales > Brassicaceae > Euclidium > Euclidium syriacum. Next base: position 3,828,924 of record FPAK01000004.1, read on the forward strand.
AAATCACCAAGCACTACATTCTTGTAATCCTGATTAGCTTCTATGAATGCTTTGATTTGATTGCGAGTCCTCAACTTCTTTCCAGTTGGAATTATGTAGTATGCATCCAATTCCGAGTAATCATTTCTCATAACTAAGGTCATGTTGAACCTCTTAGTGTTTTCGGTAAGCCTAGCTTGTCAATAACCCATCTTATGGTTCCATTATAGTACGAATTTCATCATCTCCACACTCCAAATCCAATTTTAAAGCTAATTTATTAGATAAGATTAAATCCGTTCATCTATAAATAAGTAGCTTGTAGTTATACACAAATTACTCGGAAATGTTGTACACATTACATAAACAACTATAACTCTTTTATGAATACAATAGATAATTCATTTCTAGAAATCTTTAAATTAGGTTAACAAAAGAACTATATTTACTCTATAGCAAAAGGAGAGAACATGCCTATAGAACGCTTCATACTTTAGAAATTATCATAGGAAAGACTTATGCTTATAAATACAGTTTAAACGTCGTTTTCTACTGAAAAAACAAAAATCATTTAATCTTGACTTTTTTAATAAAAAATTAAGTTTTTACAGTTACATATATGTTAAAATCATTTAATGATCCACACTTAAAAATTTTGTTTTAAGAATATCATAACTTGTAAAAGTTGTACATATTATAATGTAAAAACATTAATTTATCCAAAATAAGTTACATGCCTAATTAAAATATCATACTTAGGATTCAGATTTCCAATTTAGAATTTAGATTTTTTTCATTAACAAGATATTTTAAATCATTTTGTTAGTAAAATTTTTGGTAACTGGACGAAAAAAACTAATATTGTATTTTAAAATAAAAATTTAAAATGTGGTATTCTTAAAAATTGTCTTTTTTATGTTAACCTACTATTGCCACTGCTAACAAATAGTCAGATATATAGCCTGAAATCGTAATCCTTCGTTTTCTAATCCGCATTGCACATTTAGTATTGTCATAAACAAAAACAAAAAATCGAGGCAAACGCGAATCTTTTGCAGCGTTTGACGTTGGTTTCAAACTCTGGATCTGAAACGCTAGATTATGAGACGCCAAATATATTTAATTTAACTTTAAGGCGTTAATATCCTCGATTATAGAAGTCAATTACAACTATACCCTCGATAAAATTTGGAAACTACGAAAAAGCTTTTTCTTTATCTTTCTTCTCAAGACAGAATATCTCGGACTCTTCTTTTATCTACCGTCGTCGAAGCCTTCACCACAATCCCACAGACGACGATTCATCAGTGAGTTTTTTCTCGCCAAATTTGCTTATCCGCTCTTCTCTTTTGTTTATCCGATCTAATTAGTTCTGGGTGTTTTCTTTGCTTTTTGTTTCGAGTTCTTCAAAATCAAATCTGGTTCCCTCTGTCCATGGTCTAGGGTTTAGCTTTGTTCGATTTAGTTCATCTTCGTAAAGAGAATCCTATTGGTGACGATGTTGTAAGCTAACATCTTACACTAATTAGAACGATGCTACCAAAACTGATACAAAATTATACAGATCTTAGAAGGAACCGAATTGAATTGTTAGTAATCGCTGAACTACCTGTCTCTGTGATTCATCTTATTTCTTAAATTTAGGTTGTAGTTCATCTGGTTTCAGTATCCGTGTTGCTTAAATTTTGCGTCGCTTTAGCGAGTCTGTTACAGATCCGAGGCCTGTCTCGAACTTTTAGATGGACTACGGTGATGATCTGTTTGTAGTGCGCTACTTTCTTGCTGTTTTTATCTAATTAGCTTGTTAATGTATCAATAGCTGATTTGTATTCCTAGTGCTGTGAACGAAGAGTAGGAATATGTCCGTAAAGAGAAATATTTGAACACTGCATAAACACATCTATGGTTCTTTTGTTGCAGGATTGGAGTTTGCAATAAACCCACCCACAATGGTTTCGTATCCTGCTACAACAGAGACGATTTCGCTGGCTCAAGAAGCCAACAGCTCGGAGGCTATTTCAATACTGTACCAGGTTCTGGAAGACCCTTCTTCATCTCCAGAGGCTCTACGGATCAAGGAGCAAGCGATAACTAACCTCTGTGACCGTCTGACTGAAGAGAAGAGAGGCGAGGATCTCCGGATACTGTTAACCAAGTTGAGGCCTTTCTTTTTGCTAATCCCCAAGGCTAAAACCGCTAAAATTGTCAGAGGAATCATTGATGCTGTGGCAAAGATACCTGGAACGACTGATCTCCAAATCTCTCTCTGCAAAGAAATGGTGGAATGGACCCGTTCTGAGAAGCGTACTTTCCTCAGGCAGCGAGTAGAAGCGAGGCTTGCAGCTCTGTTAATGGAGAACAAAGAGTATGTTGAAGCCTTGGCCCTGCTGAGTACTTTGGTAAAAGAAGTTAGGAGGTTAGACGATAAGCTCCTTCTTGTTGACATAGACTTGCTGGAGAGCAAACTTCACTTCTCATTGAGAAACTTACCCAAAGCAAAAGCTGCACTCACTGCAGCTAGGACAGCTGCAAACGCTATATATGTCCCACCGGCTCAACAAGGCACCATAGATCTGCAGAGTGGGATTCTTCATGCAGAAGAGAAGGACTACAAAACCGGATACAGCTACTTCTTTGAAGCATTTGAGTCCTTCAACGCCCTTGGAGATCCAAGAGCAGTTTTCAGTTTGAAATACATGTTGCTCTGCAAGATCATGGTTAGCCAAGCTGATGATGTTGCTGGAATAATCTCCTCAAAGGCTGGACTACAATACGTTGGACCTGATCTTGATGCCATGAAAGCAGTCGCTGATGCTCACTCGAAGAGGTCCTTGAAACTGTTTGAGAACGCTCTCCGTGACTACAAAGCACAGCTAGAGGATGACCCTATTGTCCACAGGCATCTCTCATCTCTCTACGACACTCTTCTGGAGCAAAACTTGTGTCGTTTGATCGAGCCTTTCTCTCGAGTTGAGATAGCTCACATTGCTGAACTGATTGGATTACCGCTTGACCATGTGGAGAAGAAGCTATCTCAGATGATACTTGACAAGAAATTTGCAGGTACGTTGGATCAAGGAGCTGGATGCCTCATCATATTCGAAGATACAAAGGCAGATGCTATCTACTCGGCTACTCTTGACACCATTGCAAACATGGGGAAGGTTGTTGACAGCCTTTATGTCCGGTCTGCCAAAATCATGGCCTGAGTGAGTTTGTCGTCTGAATTTATCTTTCTCTTTCTTTTTTTTTTCGGTTTTAGATATCGTTTGGACCCAAAGAAACTGACTCGAGTGGAGAAAGTAAACTGTCTGGATTGTTCACATTGCTAGTTTCGCTTATGTCATGGTTTCTTTTAAGATACTGATGCAAGTATTTGTCTCTTTTTTACTCGGGTCTCTTTCTTATGTGCTTGAAATGTAGCTTTCGTTTTCATTTGGTTGGGCCATTGCAGTTTCCTTCTGTTAGTTTCACTAAGATTTCACAAATTGCAATTCTGACACAGTTGAACATGAGTTGCTAACAATTTTTGATTAACCGTCTCTTCTATCATATTCTTTGATGTAGTTTGTCACGAGGGATTTTCTAGTTGGTCTAGTGGACCCTAAGTAATTCTTGAAAATCGCAAACTAAATTCTTGAATATATTTTCACTTTTTGCCTCACTTGTTTTATTGATTAGTAAAACACACCGTCTTCATCATCGAACTAGGAAGGAAAGAAGTGCTAAAGAAGTAGGTTAACTCCGGGATTTGTTGATTAGTCAAATACACTGTCTTGATTATCGAACTAAGGAATAAAGTGCTGAAGTAAGTAGGTTAACTACGGGTTTACTATAGTCTCCACAAGGTTTTTACAATCAGTTGCGAAGAGAGAATAACATCTTTTCCTATGAGTCAAGCAAAAACGGTGATCCGCCCCTAGATCGGCCTTGGAACCCAAGGGTATCTAATGTTTAGTTTAGAAGTTGTAGAATCCAACCAGTATCAGATGTCTGATCCTTTTCTTTCACGGACTATTCACCGAACGTGCAAATAATTATGTTCAGAGTGAAGCTTGGATTCCTCATGTTTTAAAATTTGATTGATAATTTGAATATCTTCTAAAATTTGCGAAGTGAACCTCTAGCTGCGTTCTTTTGTACGGGATCACAAATACCTTCAGAGCCAGACGTTCTAAGCAGTTGAAGAACATATCGTTCGTAAAATTTCATACTGAAGTACCGAGGGAAATACTCGGGGGTAAACTCTCAATTCCAGTTCCATCTTGCATTAGTGTGGTATGGAAGGGGTGGTCTATTTCCTTAAGGAGATTCTTTGGTATGCGGACTCAGCAAGTTTCCTATGGTATTGATCTACAATATAGATTGCCTTGAAGTATCAACCACGTATGAGTCGATACTAAGCCTTTCCTTGCCCAAATATTAGTGTCTTGGTCTTGTTTCCTTTTGACTCCTCCCTTTTGTTCATTCCTTTTTAGTTCCAAATCAACGAAAAATGCATAGATATATACATTAAATACATCTAAGACACAAACTGATAAATTAATCATAATTTGGCAGGTAGTAAAGATGGTCTTTTCTTTTAAGACTCTAAAACCTATTTAAATAATATGTTAATATTGTCAATTTTCCCGTTCATCACTGTACAAAACGAGTCGAATTGACCTCAACATCATCAATCCAGCTGCAGCCAATCCACTAATCTTTACCAGAGGAGACCACTGATCACTACAAGGAACTTGGGCCAGAACCGTAGCTACGATTTTAAGGGCCGCAAACGAGAAAAAAAAAAGTCGATTTTGCTCTACACAAGGAAACAAGGATAAAGTTTATCTCAATCATGTGCAACAAGAACCATCACCGTATACGACCAAGGATACATATAAGAATCATATGGATACGGCCAACGATACACACAAGAACCACTGTATATGATGAACCAGCAGCTGCAAGGTTACGATTAGGGAGATCCTTATGCTCATATGCGTGCTCCTGAGATGTTTAGTGATAAGAATCCAAATGGATGTTGTGTTATGTGAGTGAAAAAATGAGGGGAGTGGAAGAAAATGTAAATAGCTAAGAAATATAGGGAGTGAAATGTTAAATATGATAAAATTCGTAATATATAGATGTGTGGCGTGTGGGGATGTTGTTTTGTTCGTTTACTTCGATATATAGATAAAATAGTTTTGTTTCATAAAGACTTGATCGTCCCTTTTTTGTTTGATAACTTTGTTTAAAAACCATTCTTAAAGCCCAAACCTTTCTCTCAACCCAAAACTTTACACACATTTAAACAAAAACAATGAAACACATCGTTTCATTTAATGCTTCATCTTCAATATGGGAAACCCTAAATTTTTAGAAATCACAGGGCCGCCATGGCAAAACTAGATCTGATAATTGTCCCTACAAGAATTAATCTCAGAATCGGGCCGGTAAAAAATTTATTATTTCAGAGGGTCGCAGTCGTCGCGTCGCTCGCGTCTTTGACGCGACGGCTCTGACTGGGCCTGGTAGAGAGTCCCAAACGATTGTGCAGAGCCCATACTAACAATACTTCATCCGGTCTAAAGGAAAGAAAGTCACTAGTGAATTAACGACAAAAAACTCATGGCCCTAGCCCAAACCCAGGAAACTCTCAATGATCAGATTGTAGAAAGGGACATGCACTCGATATATATTCCTCAATCTCAACAGGTTTACACCGTATCTACAAACAAACCAAGCATCGTATCCAAACCTCCGAGTCATCGAATACCGGGGCATCAAGAAAATAACACCAACCCATGCCTAAACAAATAAACAACAGAGGACCCGTGGAGCTTGAGGAAAGGCCCAACAGTCGTCACTTAGCTCGAAGTAGTCGATGCCACATCAGTTCATGCACTTATTTATACACTAACGACCTTATGATTGACAAACCAACCAAGTAAAAAGATGCACTGCGGAAAGCCACCGAGTGCTAACCGAACACACCAGTAAATCTACAATGAAACTTAACACCAAGGAAGGAGGAAAAAAGGTAGTCACCAACCACTTCGGCATGACTATCCTCTTTCAGCCACTCGCGAAACGCCACCGCTCGGATCCCTCCTATTATATCTACCATTGCATCTATGGTCACACAGACATAGACTTCAGCCTAATGTAGGAGAAAAACTTCGGAAAATCCAAGAAAGGAAACCGCCATCTGTATGGCGAGGAGGACTGCAAATTAATTTTGAAACAAGCAGAATGCGCTGACCTAGCATCAAGGAACAGGAGGATGGCCAACAACTTTCCTTAGTTTACCTAGAATCGCTCAAATAGGAAACTAACGACCACAACAGCCCCGTGCACAAAAGGATATACCTCATCTACCTCCCTTACAAATGAAACTCTGCTCAACAACCTAAGTGATAACAAAGTAAAGAAAAGAAATAGCAATATTCTGGTGATGTAAAGAAACTCTGCTCAACAACCTAAGTGTAACAAAGTATCGAAGTGAAATAGCAATATTCTGGTGATGTTCCCCCACTGACAAGAGAGGTATTCATTGGCTGATTTGGGATAAAGTATATTGGTCAAAACGCCATGGGGATGGGGTGAGTTTTTGAGTATCAAAGGTGGCCAGTTCAACATTATTAGTGATGCGTAAAGTAATTCACCTAAATTTAACTTCAAGTGCAAAATATAAAATTGTAGTATGAAATATTATCGATCCCACATAAAACTAAGACTAATATGGATTATCGTAATTTATGAGTGTTCAAAAAATCAAACATAAATAAGCAAACTAGTAAAATTAACTAAACTAATAAAACGTAGGGATTGTATGCAATATTAAAGACATTAGATATAGAGAAATTCATCACGTAACAATGCATTCATAAGATTAAATCAACATGGTTCTTCAAATTCTAAGCATATAAATCTACAAGATATCTTCAATGTCATAATGATATATTAAGACACTGACTTTTTGATAAACCTAAATTCCAAAATTTTCTAAATTGTTGCTGAAAGCAAGCATTAAAATGTTCTAAGTTAAATCTGTTCACAAGATATCACACACAAACCTTTTATGACCTGAGAAACACCTTGCTCACGTTAGAGAATTCTGGCATGTTAAACAATGGTGTAGTTGAATTAACACAACCTATGATCTTAGATTTAGCTAGCCTAATATAATTATTAAGACCTTTTGTATAAAAGAACCACGTGATAAAACCTTAATTAAGAAAATATCTTATCGATGCATTAAAAAACCCTAGAAAACGCTATATCTAACAAGTAGTCAACTCAAACATGGAAATGGTAATACAAATCATTCTTCCATTAATGAATTACATTAAAGATGAATTAGAAAATAGAAATTCAGAGGTTCCAATTCTCAATGAGATTAATGAATAAAACTCTTATCTTTTCCGCAGTCTAAAAGAACAAAACGCGGAATAATAAAAACCCTACAAAACTAGAAAGCAATAAACGTTTTGGGATGTGGAGGCACGACTTGATTATGAGATGATATATGTGTTCTATATGCTCATAGGAGATTATTTTATATGTGCAGAGCACGTTCCTAGGGTTGAACCTCCTTAAATTAGAGTAGGGTTTCAGTTAGAGCGAAAAGGGCCGGAACTAGAAATCCCGTCAGACTGACATATCTTCAGTAAAACGATCATATCTTGGACTCCATAGATCCAATCGGCGTGGATAAAATTGGAGATGAAAATTAACTTATATATCTTCATTTTGATATGTAGATCGTCTCCTAGTTCATCTGTTAAGCGGTCCAACGATCATCAAAATTCTGAAACTCAGATTATGTCTCTACATCTCCTTTTGACAGTTTTACTCCAATTCACTATACTTTAGCTTCAATTGCTTCAAAACGTTTTTTGCTTGTAAAAACTATATAAATACCTAAAAACACTAAAAAACTCTATAAAAAACATGTATCATAGTTTATTACCAGTAAAATCTACGATACCTCAATTAGATAAGTAGCTCTGACATTTAATTTATGCCCCATATTTCTTGTTTGATTTTTTTTTTAAAGTACGTCATTACTGAAAGGATAATCTGATGGATCCCATTAAAAATAAATCACCATCCCTCGTGTGAAAAGTATAATCTCAGCAATGCATGCAGTAAAGTACAATATAATTAATCGGGTGAAATGAGCTTACAAAACATTATTTTGGGTTGATTCCTGATTCCCTAATATTAATTCAAGGCCGGGAAAAAAAAAAACAGTTGATATCTTTAAAATTTAGGCTCCAAATGATCACCACAAATGAGGTAAAGATTGAAAAGAAACACTACAGTTCTCTGGACTTCTTTTAGAAATAGACCCCAAATTGAAGTTAATGTCAAAAGTTGACTCCTCCTTCCTGAACTTTCAAAATGACTTAAACTGTCCTTCGCGTCATGTTTTATTCACGAGAATACCGTTCTGAGACTTCATCGTGAAGTCTCAGAAATCATGTTGGAAAACAATTACCCACTCAATAAGGCATATTCACTGAAATGCCATCGTCTTCAATTTTCCCCCAACCACCATACCAACTGAATTGGAGCTGTAAATGCGTGGAACAACCGATTTTAGAGATATTAATGATCTTATGTGAACTAAAAGCTTGATTATCGTCGATTTCCTCTTCATTTTTATCCAACAAACTGTCAAATTCTTGGATTCGAAATTCGTCCACCTTAGATCTAACGAATTTACCAAGATTTGTACATAATAACGACTGGGTTTCTTCGGTATCAATGGTGTGAGCAGGTCTTGGCCGTCGACGAAGCTTAACACGAGTTCAAACAGAAACTAGGTAAAGTTCAGTGGATATTTTTACGATTTCGCGAAAACAGACTTCTTAATGAAGTCTCTCCACTCAACTGGGGTCTAGTATTGCTATTGACTTTATTCTCTTGAGACTTCATCTGGAAGTCTACAAATGTCCTTTGAAAAAAAAAATATGTTGAGAATTCATGGATGAAGTCTCTGAGAAGGGGTCTACTTTTGTATTTGACCGAAGGTTGACTTTCCACGGAGACTTCACCGTGAAGTCTCATAAAAAGCAGGGTCCATTTTTGCAGTTGACCGCAAATTTGACTTTTTTTCTGAGACTTTGTTCTGAAATCTCCGAATAAAAGGGGTCTACTTTAGCAATTGACCAATATTGACTAAATCGCGAGACTTCACGGTGAAGTCTCATATCGTCGGAAAGTTTGTAGACTTCACCATGAAGTCTTGAAATATTTTTGAAATGTTTTTGGTCAATTGCTAGAGTAGACCCTATCCTGTGAGACTACTAGATGAAGTCTCATAATAAAGTCAAAGTCGGTCAAACTACAAAACTAGACCCAACTTTTACGGAGACTTCACCCTTGAAGTCTCAAAAGTTAATGAGACTTCACGGTGAAGTCTCATACACCAGGAGACTTCAGTGGTGAAGTCTCATGGAAAAGTCAAACCTACGGTCAATTGCAAAAGTAGACCCCCATTTTCATGAAACTTCACACTGAAGTCTCAAAAGTGTATGATTAGTATTTTTTTGATACTTGTCTAACATATTTATTACTAGTCTTTTGAGTTTGTATGAGTTTCAACTGCTTTTGTCGCATATTCATTCATGAATCGTTTTTGGACAAAAATTAGGTAATTAGTGCAAATTTATGAGACTTCATAGTAAAGTCTCCTTAGTAAACTGAAATGCTAATTTAATTGTTGTTCTTGTTTGGTTTTGCCAAAGATGACTCAGGTACCAGTAAACTATGGAGAATGGATGTTGAGAGACTGGAAGTGGCACTTTGAGGTGGATTATCCTAAGGGAGGAAGAATGTTCTATCTAAATGACGCTTGTACCCACCGTGAACTAATCGAGATGGCACAAGATGACTATAAGCTGACTGAGAATGCTGATTTGATTGAGTTAACCTATATGGTACCAGACGCAATGTTGCAGGTTTTGGATAAAGATTTCCCCACCCCACCTGTCCAAGTCACAAATGATAGGCATGTGCGGGATTTTTTGGAGCTAAGTAAATCACTTTGTGTTCGCCTTTGTGTCTCGAGTTCTGTTGGTAAGGAAAGTGAGAAAATTGAAGAGGTGGTTAATCATGACAATGAAGTTGAAGAAGATGATGATGTCGACTGTGCGGATAACTTTGAGGATGACTGTGATGATATCGAAGAAGACGAGGTTGTTTTTTCTGATGGTGATGAGGGTGCTGAAGGAATTTGTGTATAGGTTATAAAATTTTTTCAGAAACCTAATGATTTCTTTTAGCCCTAGATCATGTTGATTGAATCTATGTTATCAGATCACGGATATACCTGGAGTTTCTTGGCAGCGGAATGAACAGGATATCGAGATGAGGAGCGTCTCAGATGCTGCGCCTCTATAGCAAGTCCACACTCACACAAAACTGGATCATGGATGCTAGTGCCTCTAGAGAACAATTCTCTTAGGATTGGGAGTCTTTGGTGGCTGTAAAACTAGGTTAGAAACTCTCTAGGTCGTGCCTCTATCTTATATATGGCGACCCAGAGAATTCCTGGTTAACCAGTGGATTAACCGGTTTAAATTAAGTCATTAATTACAATCCGATATCATTAATCCGGAGCTGTGTCGATCGACACAAGCATGTGTGTCGGCCGACACACTCTTAAAACCTCCATATCAATGTGTAACAATTACACATTGATTAGATCATTACTCTAATGATCATTCCCAATATTTGTTATCCAGTTTGCTTAGGTGTGTGACCCTATAGGATCATATAATACTGGCAATGAGTTCACAACTCATAAGTTATAAGCGGCTTCTAGTAAAGAATTATAACTACCCAGTATCACATGATAGTCTTATCTCGACTTCACAACTATACTAGAGTGAATAGAAGTATGATATCCAGGACATTCCCTTCAATCTCCCACTTGTACTGTAATCAACTTATTCCAATAATCGTTCTGTCTCTATATCTCGACTCAGCATAAGGCAAGAACTCGTGTCATCCTTATAAAGCCAAATCACGTTTATCGAATTCTGATTTATACTGATAAAGGCAAACAACTGACATTCAGCTTGTTTGAGTGTGGCCACACATTCCCTCAGTACCAAATCTTCGATAGGCCCAGAGATATTTAACTCCCGTTATATAGGAGGGACAAATCCCATCTTGTTCCATCCCCTGTTCCCAACATACTTCATGATGTGCCCAATCAATGTCTGAATAATCACCAGTTACAGATGACGTTTGACAAAGTCAAAGCAGACTAATTCATATGCAGAAAATCATGATGAACTCAGGTCTAAGGACTATTGATGTACTGTTATTTTTCCCGGTTTTCACGATGATATTTTATGCTGTTTTGGAGACTTTTCTGCATTTTATATAGGTTAAATGGAAGATTCCACATGCTGAGGTGTTTTGCAAGAATCTAGAAGAATTGGAACTAAAATGAAGAATAATGATCCGAAGTCCGAGTCGACCGACTAGAAGAAGTTGTCGACCGACTCAGAGGCCGGTTTAGTAATATGGAAATTCTTTTTGGGCTTTCTTTTCGAAACCCTAATTTCTAGAACTTCTTGGCCGACTCATGCATGACCTAGATAGGCTATATATTCGACCTTAAGCAGAGGAAAAAGAGAAAGACGACTTCCATCAAGCTTTTGAAGCATTCAAGCATCACTTTACCAAAAATCACCAAAAAGTTACTTAGATCTTGTTTTCAGGGAGCACCCTTGTGTGAAGGTTTTCTTGTGCCCCTGTTCTCTTGGTTTTACAGAGAGAGAGCCACGTTTTGCTATGATCTCTTTTGATTTCACTTTCATATTGCAAACTCTTGATATTAATGATTATGATTGGTTTGTTTGCTATGTGTGAGTAGTTCCCTAGTTAGATCTAGGTTGTCAAAGGTTTTATGGGTCATTAGGTGCACGAATTGTTGCTGAATTCGTGACTAGTCTCTGCTTTAATATTAATTCATACAATATTTTGACTTGATCACTTATAATATTGAATTTTAGGGTTTGTTGCCCATTTTACACTAAACTCGGAGCCTTGTTTTTAGCAGGTGATCTCGTCTTTGTACAAACGAGAGTTTGGCTTGGAAGATCGTGAACAATCAAATCTATTCCCAATACATGCATTAGCTATTTAGGTTGAAAAACATCCTTTTTGATCTGTTGGTTGATTCGTAGTGCAATACGCAAAGAGATTTGGTATTGTATACATTTGCCTTTTGTGTTTAAGAGTAGAGCAACATTCAATTTCTTGCATGGCCCATATTACCCGCGATTTACCTAAGTCTAGCATTTTTAATCCATAAGTTACACAACTAGTTACCAGATAGATTGCATTCTAATAGAATCGAAAATCGACATAATCTCTGTGGGATCGATAACCTAAATACTACAATTGTACATTGTGCACTTGCAGTTAATTTTGGGTGAATAACTTTACGCATCAACTATACTCTATAGTCGTAATGAGAAACTCATATGCACTCATATGACACTCATATAACAATCTTGTTGAGTTCTCATTAGCGGGTCACGTCCAATACCGTGTTCACAACACATATCAATGTGATTGACTTTGATACTCCTATCAATGACACCATGAAACTTGGTCATCAGTCACATCACATACTAGTCTCGCGCGGTTATTAATGTTCCAATTTAATAACCTTCGACCAGGGACCTCAGTAATTTATGACATCTATCACTTATAGGGTTTCATGATCAAATCACGTATTTGATGACCTATAAGAACGCCTTAAATTATTTTGGGACTATTATTTAATTAATCAATTGCACAATTAAATAATAATGAAACAATTTCATTAAATAAAACATAACCAATGTATGTTTACACGAGCATCAAAACAAAATAAATAACTCCCACTCAATTTAAGATTACTACTCAAGAAATCTAATTTCTATCGCAGCAGTATGACTCTCATGCTTGGACCGTGGGAGTGGCTTAGCCAGAGGAACAACAACATTCTCGTCCGTCGGGACTCTGCTGATCTTCACATCTCCTCTCTCAATGATATCTCGTATAAGATGATATCTTCTCTCATGTGTTTGGACTTCTGGTGTGATCAGGGTTCCTTAGCTTGAGCTATAGCTCCATTGTTATCACACAACAACGCCACAGGCTCAGAACTGCTAGGAATCACACCAAGTTCAGTGATGAACTTCCTAATCCAAACAGCTTCCTTTGCCGCTTCTGAAGCAGCAATGCACTCAGCTTCTGTCGTGGAATATGCTACAGTGCTCTGCTTGGAACTCTTCCAACTAAATGCACCGCCATTCACACAGAAGACATAACTAGATTAAGATCGGAAACCGTCTTTGTCCGTCTGGAAACTAGCATCGATGTATCCACTCACCACAAACTCATCACTTCCTTCGTAAACCAAGAACTTATCCTTAGTATTCCTCAAATACTTCAGGATTGTCTTGACGGCAATCCAGTGACTCTCACCGGGATCGGATTGGTATCGACTCGTCATGCTCAAAGCACAAGCGACGTCCAGTCGTGTACATAGCATGGCATACATGATAGATCCTATCGTAGAGGCATAGGGAATCCTACTCATGCACTCTCGCTCAGCAGGTGTCGAAGGACACTGCTTCTTGCTGAGAGTAATGCCATGTGACATTGGAAGCAAGCCCTTCTTGGAATCATGCATATTGAACCTGTGTAAGACATTATCAATGTAAGTATCCTGACACAGTCCAATTAACCTCTTCGATCTATCTCTATAGATCCTTATTTCAAGAATGTACGCGGCTTCTCCCATCGAGAAACAACTTCCAAGCCAAGTCTTAACAGACTGAAGCAACAGAATATCATTTCCGAGAAGAAATATGTTATCTACATACAATACTAGAAAAGCAACTGCGCTCCCACTAGTCTTCTTGTAAACGCACTGTTCCTCTTCGTTCCTGATGAAACCAAATTCTTTAATAGCTTCATCAAAACGAAGATTCCAACTCCGAGATGCTTGCTTCAATCCATAAATGGATCGATGAAGCTTGCATACTTTCCTAGGGTTATTAGGATCTACGAAACCCTCAGATTGTGTCATATACACATCCTCTTCTAGAATCCCATTCAGGAAGGTGGTTTTCACATCAATCTGCCAAATCTCATAATCATAATAAGCAGCAGTCCCTCGGAGAATCCGAATGGACTTAAGCATAGCGACTGGGGAATTGGTTTCATCATAGTCAACACCATGCACTTGTTTGAAACCTTTTGCCACCCATCTAGCTTTGTACATCTGTACATTACCATCCACGTCAATCTTCTTCTTGAAGACCCATTTGCACTCAATGGCTTTTGCACCATCGAGCAAATCTTCCAAAGACAAAAATTTGTTGATTGACATGGACTCCATTTCGGATTCACTAGCCTTAAGCCATTTTTCGGAGTCAGGGCCCAACATTGCTTCTTCGAAATTCGCAGGTTCGTCACTATCAACGATCAGAAGATCATGACAGTTAGTCACGAGAAATCCATATCTCTTGACTTCATTACGAGTCCTTCCGGACCTGCGAACTTCAGGCACCACAGGTGTTGATTCACAACTTCTTGTGAATCCAACGGCTGCTCTACCTCATCAGGTTGAACAACATCCTGTGATTCTCGAGTTTCTTCGAGTTGTACTTTACTCGCACTGTTCTTTTTGGAAAGAAATTCTCTCTCAAGAAAGACACAGTTCCGAGCAACAAATACCTTGTTCTCGGATTGGTTGTAAAAGTAATATGCCTTGGTTTCCTTAGGATAACCAACTAAGTAGCACTTATCAGATTTGGGCGCAAGCTTATCAGATATCAATCGCTTGACATAAGTTTCGCAACCCCAGATTTTAAGAAAAGACAGACTTGGAACCTTTCTAGTACACATCTCATATGGAGTCTTTTCAACTGATTTTGGTGGAACTTTGTTTAGCGTAAACGCAGACGTTTCAAAAGCATATCCCCAGAAGGATAACGGTAGATCCACATGACTCATCATCGATCGAACCATATCCAATAAGGTCCGATTCCTCCTCTTAGACACACCGTTCCATTGTGGTTTTCTAGGAGGAGTGAGTTGTGAAAGGATTTCACAATCTCTAAGATGATCATCGAACTCTTAGCTCAAGTACTCACCTCCACTATCAGATCGAAGAGCTTTGATACTTTTGCCAAGTTGGTTCTGTACTTCATTCTGGAACTCCTTGAACCTTTCGAAGGATTCCGACTTATGTCTCATGAGATAGACATAACCATATCTACTGAAATCATCAGTAAATGTGATGAAGTACCTAAAGTTTCCTCTTGCACTAATGCTCATTGGGCCACACACATCTGTATGTATAAGGCCCAACAAGTCACTGGCCCTTTCATTAAACTTGTTGAAAGGGGCCTTTGTCATTTTGCCCAATAAGTAGGATTCACACTTCTCAAATGATTCATAATCAAATGAGTCTAAAAGCCCATCTTGATGGAGCTTTTGAATCCTTTTGTCATTGATGTGGCCTAAACGACAGTGCCAGTGAAAAGTTGGGTTTGAGTCATTTGATTTAAACCGTTTGTTATTTCTGTTATAAACAGGCATTGATTGGTTGAGAATATAAAGCCCATTCTCTAATGGGGCGCTACCATAAAATATATTATCTCGAATAAAAGAGCAACACTTGTTCTTAATCGAAAAATCAAAACCATTCATGTCCAAAACAGAAATAGAAATGATATTCATGTTTATCGCAGGTACATAGGAGCAATTCTCAACCTCTAAAATCATGCCTGAAGGCAGAGACAAATGATAAGTTCCTACGGCTAATGCAGCAACTCTTGCTCTATTCCCAACACGTAGGTCCACTTGTCCCTTCTTCAGCGTTCTACTGCTGCGTAGGTCCTGCATATTAGTACAAATATGAGCACCACAGCCGGTATCCAATACCCAAGAATTAGAACCTGATGAAGTAACATTTACTTCTATAACATAAATACCTTTAGATGCCGTCTCGTACGACTTCCTCAGGTTCTTCAAACCTTCCAGGTATTCCTTACAGTTTCTCCTCCAATGCCCATTCTTGCAGTAAAGGCAAATATCAGTATCAACTGGGCTACGCTTGGGCTTAGAAGACAACTCAGTCTTGTCCCGGTTTTCAACCTGGACAGCCTTGCTCTTTCCTTTGCCCTTAGCAAGTTTCTTAAACCCTTTACCCTTTTGTACCATAAGCACATCAGGAGCAGCCTTCTTGATATTGGGCTCTGCCGTCTTGAGCATGCCATGAAACTCAGTCAGAGACTTCGTCATGTTGTTCATATTATAGTTCAGAACAAACTGATCGAAGCTAGTCGGCAGAGATTGCAGGATGATGTTCGTAGCCAACTCTTGGCTAAGGGGAGAGTCTAGTTTTGCCAGGTTATCGATATAACTCATCATCTTGATGACATGGGGGCTCACTGGACTGTCCTTTGACAGCTTGCACTCAATGAGAGATTTAACCCTCTGGTATCTCTCAGTGCGAGCTTGCTCCTGAAACATAGATTTCAGGGTTGCGATTATCTCGATCGGTGACCCCGCGTTCTCAAACTGTTTTTGCAGTTCCGAGTTCATCGTGGCCAGCATCAGAAAAATCACATTTGTCACATCATCTGAATGCTTTTCCCACTTGTCCTTATCAACAATGGGAGCATTGGACCTGGGCTTTTCAGGAAGAGGTTTCTCAAGAACATATTCTTTCTTCTCATTTCTGAGAACGATTCTTATGTTCCAATACCATTCCAAGAAGTTGGATCCTTTCAATTTTTCCTTCTCAAGGACGGATCTCAACGTGAATGAGTTCGAGTTGTTGTTGTTAGATATAGCTGAATCAAGAAAAGAGAGAGTTTAATTAGTTTTGATGTTCAAGGAATGAGAAATCTTAACATTTAAGACTGCTCGCATTATATTCATAATTAATTTTCCTCAGGTTGAATATAATGATCCAAGATCCATATTTCACTAAGATTTGAGTGAGCTTTTTTGATCATATCCAATATGATTCTTGGTCTTGGATTAATATCCGATATTTAAATCCAATTTTATGTCTCTCGGTCCAAAACCATTTTGATAGCCCATTTAAGCAAACCAATATCCGAGTCATGTGGTAACGATTACCACTTGCCTTACTCGTGTAATTGTGAATGCCTTACTTTGGCAAGCCCATCACACAACAAAACAAGACCCGACAGTTGACAAGATATGAAAAGACATCAAAGATGCTTGATATTTCGTTTGAGGAAAGGAACATTGATCTTAAAACATATCACTTATATGTTTAAGAAAAATCAGATTTAATTCAAAAAGTTTTAATCTAATTAGAGTTGGTTCAAATCTAGAATACAATTTCTGCTCTTGTGTCGGTCGACACAGACACCTTATGTTGGTCGACAGACACAACTTATTCAGAATTGCGAGACACCTGTCGGTCGACACTGACACCTAGTGTCGGTCGACAGACATAAAATCGGTTCAATCGCGGTTAAACCATTTAACCCGATTAAACCAATCAATTTCGATTCAATCCAATTGAATCGGTGTCGGTTTATGTTTGTGTCGCCCAATACGTATTTGTATCGGTTGACACGAGCTAACCAGTTTGAAATCGTGATGAAAGTAACCAAACCATGGTTAGACCGATCACCAATCCGGTTCAATCCAATTGAACCGATTGAGATCGACGCGTGTCGACCGACACGAACAATGTGTCGATCGACAGAGGTGATTTGTGGGAACATCGATCATTGGATCGACACTTAAAGTTTTCATTCTGCTTTTAGGCTTGTGTCGATTGACACACGCTTTGTGTCGGTCGACACAACCATGCAGAAACCCTAGTTTTGAAAATTTTCGAAAACCGCCGTTTCGCGAATCAACAGGACGTGTCGATCGACACACGCTTTATGTCGGTCGACATGCCTCTCGCAGAAACCCTAATTTTTGAGTTTTTCAAAACGACTTTCAACCAAAAGATCTAACATGCAGCTACTATAAAACTTGTGAATCAAATTCGAATTCAAGTCATTTATATAGCATGTTACAGATTCAATTACAACATATGGCTCTGATACCACTGAAGTAATTTGTGTATAGGTTATAAAATTTTTTCAGAAACCTAATGATTCATTTTAGCCCTAGATCATGTTGATTGAAACTATGTTATCAGATCACGGATATACCTGGAGTTTCTTGGCAGCGGAATGAACAGGATATCGAGATCAGGAGCTCCTCAGATGCTGCGCCTCTATAGCAAGCTGGATCAGGGATGCTAGTGCCTCTAGAAAACAATTCTCTTAGGATTGGTAGTCTTTGGTGGCTGTAAAACTAGGTAAAAACTCTCTAGGTCGTGCCTCTATCTTATATATGGCAACCCAGAGAATTCCTGGTTAACCAGTGGGTTAACCGGTTTAAATTAAGTCATTAATTAAAACCCGGTATCATTAAGCCGGAGCTGTGTCGATCGACACAAGCATGTGTGTCGGTTGACACACTCTTAAAACTTCCATATCAATGTGTAACAATTACACATTGATTAGATCATTACCCTAATGATCATTCCCAATAGTTGTTATCCAATTTGCTTAGGTGTGTGACCCTATAGGATCATATAATACTGGCAATTAGTTCGAAACTCATAAGTTATAAGCGGCTTCTAGCAAAGCATTATAACTACCCAGTATCACATGATCGTCTTATCTCGACTTCACAACTATACTTGAGTGAATACAAGCATGATATCAAGGACATTCCCTTCAGGTGCTGGTGAAGCAAATGAAGATAATGCTGTGGAAGTACTTGTTTTTGAAGATGAGTACCTTGATGATTACAGTATCTTTGGGAAGAATAAGGATGAGGACAGTGGTGATAGTGATGATGATGATAAGTCATTTCTTGGTGCGGAAGGAAGCTTTATTGGGGAAGGTAGAAGACCGAGCATGACATGGACAGACAGTATCTTTTTGCATAAGAGTTTCCCTAGCAAGGATTTGCTTATATCCGAGCTACACGTAACCGCGATAATGGGCTAGTTCGCCTTCAAAGTGAAGAAGTCAACAAAAAGTCTATTTCTAGCCAAGTGTCGCGTGGTAGGATGCCAATGGAGGGTTAGAGCTTTGGTTAAAAAATGAACCTAAAGCGTTTAGCGTGACTGTGTATGATAAGCACCATACTTGCCATGTTAGTGATCGAGTAGCTCTACGGAAACGATATGCTCCGAGATATATTTGTAAGCCCTTTTATGATGAATGGAGAACAATAGATGGAGTTACCCCGAAGATGCTTAGATCTGTCCTCTTTGGGAAGTTTGAGTTGAAGATGAATTATACCACATCTTATAGGGCTTTACTATTTGCACAACAAATGGTGAGGGGAACACCAGAAGATGGTTATGAGCAGCTGCCTAATTACCTATATCGCCTCTCGCTTGCTAATCCGGGGACAGTGACTAATCTTGTGCTTGACTCAAAAAACAGGTTCAAATACATGTTTTTGTGTCTTAAAGCGTCAAAGGAGGGTTTTCAATATCTTAGACGAGTGATGGTTATTGATGGTTGTCATCTATCAGGGAAGTATAGAGGGGTGTTGCTAGTTGCTTGCGGCCAAGATGAGAATTTCCAGATTTTCCCTTTGGATTTTGTGGTTGTTGACTCCGAGAATGATGAGTCATGGGAATGGTTTTTCACCAAGTTAAGTGCTTGTGTATCCTCTGAATTTAGTTTGACCATCGTATCGGACAGGCACACTTCCATTAAGAAAGCCATTGAAACGGTTATGCCATGGGCAATAAGAGGGATTTGCTATTATGATCTTCAAGGTAATATAGTCACGAAGTTCAAAGGAAAACATCTTCTGTACTTGGTACGAGGAGTTGCATATGCATATACACTCGCTGACTATACCCGGTATATGGACGCCTTAAGAGCGGCAAGGCCTGAACTTGCGGAGTATTTGGAGTCCGCGGATGTGAGACTATGGGCTAGAGTTCACTTTCATTGACTGAGATACAACATCCAAACAAGCAATATCGCCGAATCAATCAACTCAGCGTTTAAGCGAGCACGAGGATTTCCCATTCCCTTTCTGTTGGAATTCATACGAGAAAAGTTATCAAGGTAGTTTTTTAAAAGGCGTGAAGATGCTATGAGTCTCACAACACAACATAGCAGAGGTGTCGAATTTTTGCTAGCTATTTGTGAGTACTATGCTCAATTAATGGTGGTTCAACGCATTGATAATTGGCGATTCAACGTGGTTGAAAGACATAGAAATTGTGTTGTTGATTTCTTACAATGAACTTGTGGCTGTGGCCTGTATCAAATTGAGAAAGTACGTTGATCCCATGTTATTGCTGCTGCTCCTGAGGCTAAAACGGCGGTCTCTGCTCTAGTATGTCCGACATACACAAAGAATTATTTGTACGCAACGTACTCGAGCAACATTTATCCGATTAACGGATTTGTCAAGGATCCTGAGAAGAAAGAAAAGCCCCCTCCCGGAATAAAGAAAAAGTCTAGGTGGGAAACATGGCTTGAAATCGCACGGAAGATAAAAGACTAACCGCGAGAGGCTCACAAGGAATACATTTGTTCAAAATGCAAGGAACCCGGGCACACTAGACCTAACTGTGTAAGTTACACATAACTACTTCTCATAATTTAACTTCTTATGAAATTATCTTGAAGTGTTTATGTGTTTTTGTATGTACTTAAGAGTTTCAAGGTAGAAGGATATTGAGAGAAGTGTTAGAATCTGCAGTGAAGTCTCCTCATAAACTCTATGCCTGAAGTCTCATTCAAGTTATTTTCCAGTATTATGAAGTTTCCGCAAGAAGTCTCCTAATGAAGTCTCACTGTGAAGTCTCGTCTTGAAGTCTCACGGCTAAGTTGTTTTACGGCTAAGTTACTTTTTAGTTTTATGGGTCCAACCATCCTCTAAATTCTACTATCTTTCTGAATATTGTGTTATTATTTGTTCCATTACTAAGACTTCAGTTTCGGTAATCAACATCCATCATTATATATTAAAAACCAGATGCAACAATTTAAACAAATCAACCTACCATATCAAGTTACAACATTTTGACTTGTTCCATTGGTTGGTACAAAAACATCCCCGCAATAACAGCCAAAATAATTCAATATTTCGTACTATACAAACATTATATGCAAAAGCTGTAGACGCAACGGGGACCCAAAAGCTACACCTGCTCACGCTTCGTCGTAGATGTCCAAGCCTGAGTAGTCTTGTGACTCTATTCCCTTTAGCCCGATCTCGTCATACACCTCCACCGCATACTTCTCCCTTATGTTCTTCACATTAGCGTCACACAGGAGATGTGGACGGAACGGAAGGCCTAGAGAATGACACTTGATGTACTTCAGCGTATACACTCCACAGTCCCCACCAGTTGCTTGAGGGAGACCTTCTTTACTAGCCTAGTCCCATGTGTAGGGCACATTGGGGAACAACTTCTTTTGCTCAACAAGCGCAAGAAGGTTCATCATATACGCAAGCATTTCACAGATAGGTGCCACCGCATTTTCCAGAACTTTAGGCTTACAACATCCTACAATGCTATCCCATATGGTGATGTGCCTGTTAGAAATATTAATCAACAGCGCAACCCAATGCATATCCTTCAAATTAAGTCCCGTGTAGAGCTCATCAAAATGGATACCCCACATCTTCTTACTTGGGCAAAACTCAGGATGCTCTCCCATGTAGAGATCCATCGCATTTGGTGGTACCACCCTGCCTAAACCATCAGGATTCGCCGTCGTTTAGAACAAGTCGTACTTCGCCAGCCACAATTTTATGAAGATAGAATCCAAAAAACAGAGCCTATCGCTCCTAAACGACTGCAGATGCTCATGGTACCGCTTCCTAAGCAAATTGATTCCACCATCCATATGCTGAAAAAGATGACATGAAAATATAAGCACGTTAGAGTGGAATGATAAATGGAAGACACCAACTGAGGTTTGGCGTGAGACTTCATGGTGAAGTCTCCATTGAAAAACAATATGAGATTGCACGGTGAAGTCTCCTTCAAAAAATTTCATGAGACTTCACGGTGAAGTCTCCTTCACAAAATTTCATGAGACTTCACGATGAAGTCTCCTTCACAAAATTTGGCTCCTTCTTCGTCTTGTCAGCCATTGACTTGACCACAAGTTTGGCTGCCTCCTCCTTAATGGTTTGTTTTTCTCATTTTTTCACCACATCGTCAACAGCTGGCTGTTTTCCTACAAATATCACCCCACTTAGGGAGTTTTCCGTATGCACACTTCCCTGCGTAATAGAATTGGACGGGCAAGTTAAACAATAAACCCATTAAACAATAAATCCATTAAACAAATTTGTAATATTCCACAACCAAAACACTCCTTAGTCCACGACACCATACACACTTAAACAGAGACATGTTGTGTGATAGCAACACCCCCTGAGAACTCCATTGAATGGGGAGCCATTTCCAAGCTTTGCTGGATAGTTTCCCGTACATCGCTTTGACAATGTTGTCAATGTTGACATCCTCACCATCATCGTCTCAGCGAAGGAACATGTCTTTATATTCCTTGCGGACGCAGTTGATGATTTCAGTTTACACAGAAAAAAGAAAAAAAAAAAGAGCGTAAGAAAAAATTGTTCATGTAACGTATTCAGAGACTTCACGATGAAGTCTTAAGTAAATTGCTAAAGAAAACTTCACCGTGAAGTCTGACAACAATTTCATGAGACTTCATTTTGAAATCTCAAAATAATTGCTAAAGGAGACTTCACGATGAAGTCTCACAACAACTTCATGAGACTTCATTTTGAAATCTCAAAATAATTGCTAAAGGAGACTTCACCGTGAAGTCTCAAGATCAGACTATCAAATGTTTACAATAATGTACCTATTTCAGCATGCCATTTCTGAAGTTCTTCCTGCCTTTAGCTCCTCCATAAGCAAGCAGAGGTGGAGTCTGTGCATGACGGTTAGGTTCACCGAACTCTGTTGCAAATTTGGGTAACGCAAAGAAGACCCAAGACTGCAACGCTTAGACAAACCCATTGATGTGGTAAGTCTTGGTGATATCAGTTTCCTTCACCGATTTCATCAAAGTTTTGAAAGCCACTCTACCCCAAGGGTAGTCAACAAAATTTTCCAGATCCATAACAAGTCTAGAAAGGTGCACATCAACAGCTGAGGTGTGTGACTTCGCATCAATGCACGCAGCAAGTTTTAAAAGGTAGCCCAACCTCAACCGATCCTCCCGCTCCCAGTCACTGCACAGGTGACATGCCTGAACCAACTCATTGTACGTAGGTCCGGTCTCTACACTCACCGGCTCCCATCTGTTGCCAAAACTCTTTCATCTCCTATGTTACCTCAACCTCCGGTTTCATCAGATTTTCTACATAATCACAGTTGAGCCTGGTGATATGTGCAAACTCATGAATAGAGAACCTGATTGGATCTGTTCCGACCAGACTCCATATCTCATGCGTCTTATTTCAGACAATTTGGAAACTTAGAATGAAGTGGACAAGCCTAGATGCCCATGAGATCTCTTGCTCGTAGAAGTCAATGAAAACACCCAGTTTGGAGCCCTGAATCTCCTCCTACTCGTCTTCTTGAAGTACATTCTTCAGAGCGTCAAACAATGATTTGGGTTTGCTGAAGTAGTTTATGCTTCGATCAGGTTTAGGCTCATCGTCTTTAGTGAAATGCCTTAAAGGGAACTCATGAAGCTTCTTTGTCTTCTCCTTATCTTTCGCCATTACAGCAGCTTCAAACAACAGCAAAAAAAACAAAAATATATCATTAGTTAAATGAAAGCAGATTTTTAATATATGAGACTTCATAGTGAAGTCTCCTACTCATTCCCTTAGATAGGAGACTTCCTTAGATATGAGACTTCATAGTGAAGTCTCCTACTCAAACAAACTTGTCGTTTGAAGTCTCCTTCTGAGACTTCATTTTATAGTCTCCGCGTGGGACTTCAAAATGAACTCCCAATAGGAGATTTCAAACAGTCTATGAAGTTTATACGTATATGTAGATCTCATTCACTAAACGTTAGCCCTCTTCGTCGAAAACCCTATGAACAGTGTTTCCTAAATCGTAATTAACAGTGGATGAAATCAAACAGTGGAAGAGGCAATTAGAGAGCTGGTTACAGAGGAACA
Source organism: Euclidium syriacum (assembly GCA_900116095.1). Lineage (NCBI taxonomy): Eukaryota > Viridiplantae > Streptophyta > Magnoliopsida > Brassicales > Brassicaceae > Euclidium > Euclidium syriacum. The sequence continues at coordinate 3,853,119 of FPAK01000004.1, forward strand.
GAATCTGAAATTAATTGAGATCCCCTCAACAGAGGAGATAAAAGCTGCTTTTTTTTTTCTATTCACGCGGATAAGGCACCAGGCCCGGATGGCTTCTCAGCTGCATTCTACCACTCAAACTGAGACAAGATAGAGAGAGATGTGGTGGCGGAGATCAAAGAATTCTTCGTGACGGGTTTGCTACCTCAGGGGACAAATGACACGCATATACGGCTGATACCGAAGATCAAATGCCCAAAGAAAGTTTCGGACTATCGGCCTTTGCCCCTTTGCAACGTGTACTACAAAGGGATTTCAAAGATTCTAACAAGGAGGCTTCAACCCTTGCTCCAGAGCCTAATTGGAGAGAACCAATCAGCGTTTGTACCGGGAAGAGCCATAAGCGACAATGTTCTCATCACCCACGAGCTGATTCTCTATCTGAAGACTTCAAAAGCGGAAAAATATAGCTACATGGCGGTGAAAGCTGACATGAGTAAAGCGTACGACCGTTTAGAGTGGAGCTTTATTGAGGATGTGCTCACGAGATTTGGCTTCCATAGAAAGATAGTACAGTGGATTATGCAAGGAACAACGACAGTGAGTTTTGCAACTTTGGTAATCGGTGAAGCAAAAGGAAAGATTGTGCCTCAACGGGGCATCAGACAAGGGGATCCGCTGTCACCCTACATATTTATTCTATGTAGTGAAGTTCTGTCTGGTCTGTGCAGAAAGGCCCAAAAGGAAGGCAAGATGCCTGGAGTAGCAGTGGCAAGGAAGGGTGTGCGGGTCAATCATCTGTTGTTTGCAGATGACACGATGTTTTTCACCAAGACGAACCGGAGGAGTTGCGAGACGTTGAAGCAAGTGCTGGCCAAGTATGAAAGATGTTCAGGACAACAAATTAACCAGGGGAAGTCTTCAATTAATTTTTTCAAGAGAACGCCTGCTGAGATACGAAACATAGTGAAAGAACAGCTACAGATCTCAAGAGAAGGGGGCATCGGAAAATATCTTGGGCTTCCAGAGTTGTTTGGGAGGAAGAAGAGGGACTTATTCAGTGCAATAGTAGACAGGATAAAACTAAAAGCACAAAGCTGGACCACTAGGCGACTTTCAAATGCTGGCAAGCTAATCATGCTCAAGTCGGTCCTTACACCAATACCTTCGTATGCGATGTCATGCTTTAGCCTCCCGGTGAGCCTCTGTAAACGCATCCAGTCGGTCCTGACTAGGTTCTGGTGGGATTCCAAGCCAGAAAAACGTGGAATGTGCTGGGTCTCTTGGGAAACCATGAAAAAGGCCAAGAGGGATGGAGGTCTCGGGTTGAGGGAACTTCAGTGTTTCAACGAAGCTCTGCTGGCGAAGATAGCCTGGAGAATCCTGGTGAATCCCAAAAGTCTGCTGGCCAGAGTATTGCTTGGCAAATACTGTCAAGAGGAGAGTCTTTTGGAGGTCAAATGCCTGAAGGCGGCGTCGCACAGTTGGAGAAGCGTGATAGCAGGGAGAGACACTCTAAAGCTGAGATTAGGATTCATTATAGGTGACGGGAGAGCCACGAGACTATGGGAGGATCCTTGGCTATCTACGGATAGACCTGAGAGATTGATGGGCCCGCCACCAGAGACGACCAGTCAGTGGAAAGTTGCGGATATGTTCATTGCAGGAACGACAGAATGGGACACGCAGAAAGTGAGAATGGTGATGCCGAAGAGGGAGATGGATATTATGAGATTGCGACCAAGTTCAACAGGGGCTAAAGACAGACTCATGTGGCTAGGCACCGAAAATGGGGAATACTCAGCAAAATCGGGCTATTATGCGAGCCTGGAAAGGAAACAAGAGGAGGCAGAGGGAGAACCTGAGGCGAATACTTTCGAATGGAACTCAGCAATCTGGAAGAGAAGAGTAGCACCGAAAATTCACTTGTTCTTATGGAAAGTGGCAAGAGAAGTCTTACCGGTGAGTGCGAAATTAGTGGACAGAAGAGTTTGTGAGGTTGACACCTGCTGCAGGTGTGGGAAGAGGGAGACAATCCTACATGTTCTGTTCCACTGCGATTTCGCAAAGAAAATCTTAGACAAAGCACCATTTGCGAATAGGATACAAATAGGGGAGAACTCTTCAATGGTAGAAAGCTTTAAGCTTGCCAGAGATCTAATGTGCCTCCCCCCAATTGGTATTCATAGTGAAACTCTCTTTGCTTGGTTGTGCTGGAAAATATGGGCAGCTAGGAACAAAAAGGTGTTTGAAAATCGAGTAATCAAGGGTGATGTGGCGATGAACGAGGCGATAGTCGAGGCAAGGGAATGGGTTCAGGCGCAGAAGATAATAACGAGAGAAACGATAGGTGAAGGAAGAGCGAGGAGAGGACAGCCACAGGCCACAAACATAAAATGTTATACCGATGCGGCCTGGGATCAGAGAACGTTACTGGCGGGACTGGGATGGGTAATTAGAACCACCACACAACAGGATGAATGGCAAGGAGGTAGACGAATGGAACATGTAAGCTCGCCGATGATGGCAAAAGTGTTGGCAATTCGAGAAGCATTAGGGATGTGTCAGTGCAGAGGAGTTGAGCGGCTGCAACTACAGTCAGACTCAATCACACTAATTCAGGCAATAAGATCGAAAGCCTCATCAAAGGAGATCTATGGAGTCCTTAGCGACACCGAGAAGATTTCTAGGAGTTTCATTTATGTTAACTTCGTTTTTATTCCAAGAAAAGACAATGAATAGGCAGATTACATAGCCAAGAGAGTATTAGCTTCTTCTGTAACAATTTCGTTTGAGTATTGAATGAAGTTTGAAATGACCAAAAAAAAAACAAAAAAAAAGGGAAAAACCAGAAAGAAAGCGTCGACGAAGACGAAGAGGACGAAGCACTAAACGGTAATTAGCGGACGATGAAGAGGAGCGGTTGCACACCCAGATCTGAGAAACCGAAAAAAAGAGAAACCACAATCGAGTAAGAGAGAGAAAATACTAGGGTTTCCTTCATACTCGCAAGGAAGGAGTGGCGATTAACTTGAACGGCGACGGTGATGTCGAAGGTTTCCGGCGAATTCGACAGACGGTGGGTAGATCGCCTCGAGAGTATCGAGAGAGCTCTAGGGTTTTTTTTTGTTTTTTACAGGAAATATGTTTTATTTTCAGTTTTATCGCGAAGTAAATTCGATAACCGCAAAAAACAGTTAAAAATATTTTAAAAAATTTTGAATCTGAGATTTCAATATGAAGTCTCAGTGTAAAAATGTCTGTGAGACTTCGTAATGAAGTCTCAGATTCAATTTTAATTGAAAAATATCGGCGGTTTTAGGGAGAAGTAAATTTTGTAACCGCTAAAAACAATTAAAAATATTGAAAAATATGATTTTTGCCGTTTTAGAGAGAGAGAGAAAGATTGGTGTTGCAGTTTTAGAGAGAGAAAAAGATTTGTCAAAAATAAAGAAAATATGGTTTATATATGGGTACTAAAACTCTGGTTAGGTTAAAAATTCCCGCTCAATGAGGCTTCATTTTGAAGTCTCACTATGCCCTAAATTCCACTTTAACCTTATCTATAACTATGAGAAGTCTCACAGTAAGACTTCATTGTGAAGTCTCATCGAAACCCTAAACTCAAATATAAGTTATTTGGCAAAATTCCTTAATAACTCCTGCTAATTACGTACATTTGGTTTGAAAATACTCTAATCTCACACAAAACATAAGGAATACATCAACATTTGACATTTTAGAAAGAAAAAAATCTAACCCCTAAGTCCAACCCTAGAGACATATACATATATTCTAACTCTTTCTCAAACCTTAAACCTCTTACTCTAATTCATCTAAGTTTGAGATCACTTGGTTTAGTTTTATGCAATTTGATGCAATTATATTTTTAAATCATTAGCTTTGTTATGTAAAGAATTCTCTAACAAAACATTTAATCTAATAATTTTTTTAATTTTTTTTTTTAAAAATACACTTTGAGACTTCACGGTGAAATGAAGTCTCCGTACATCTGAAGTCTCTGGACGCGAGGGCGTAAGACGTAATTTCCCTACCACAAAGGTCTACTTCTGCTTAAATTTGAATTTGGGGTCTACTTTTATATTTAAAATGAATTTGGGATCTATTTTTAACAATTCCCCCGAGTTCTCTTCTCTCATAAAATATTTTATCATTTAGGGAGAATATTTATTACATAATGGGTTCACATAAATTAACAAGGTACAAAAGAAAAAAATAACAATTATTTTCTTTCTTTTTCAACGTTTATTCCTTTTATTTTTGTCATATATTCATTTTCATTATTTTTCCTCATCATTTCTATTATACATAAAGTGTTACTAATTGGAACCTTCAAATGTATCAAGTTATAGACCCAATGACGAAGATATGACATCTCTACATAAGGTTCTATTTTACCCGAACGATATTGATATAACAAAAGGTATACTGATTAGCAGGGTAGACAAGACGAATAATTAGAGATGACACTATACAAAATCTGGAAAATATTTGGTGAAGTCCAAATATGAAATTACTCATCCCAATCACTGGCTAAGTGACGGTCCGCACGTTAAACCTTGGCAGACTAAAACATGACATTTGAAGTGTCTTTATAAATTGAAGCATTCCATTTGAAAATTCATATCATGGTGTCCTACGGTTACTAAAAATGAAGAAGCCGGGGAATCCAATATGACCAATGCTTTATATATTGGAAGCCCAGAGGTTGGAGTTAACTTTTATGATTGACAGCTTCAAACTAGTGAATATAGTCGATGTTTTGAAAGCATGATCAATATTTGAAAGGTACTTTAACAAACAAAATTGAAAGGATTCGAGAAGTTTTTTTTTTTTTCCCATAATTGTATACTTCAATGTAATGTGAATCTCAAAATTGATTATCGTAGTTGATTATCGTAGTGTTAGAAAGTTTCAAATCAAACAGTGAGTCAGTGACTATAGTTCTTATGTATTTAGTTTGAGTTATTGAACCAATAGCCCTGAATATATTTACCTAACATGTATCCCGAATCCAAACTCGACCGAAAATGTTACCGAACCCGAAACCGTAACCGACAAAATATCCGAACAGGTTTTTGAATTTGATATTCTTAAATCCGAACCCGAACCAAACCGAAATATGAATGGATATCCGAAATAAATTATATATCTGAATCTCTTCAATACAAAGATTCAATATTGTCAATTTCTATAATAAAAACACAATACTTATTTATGGTTTTATCATCGCTTATTTTTATTAATTATTTTCTAATAAAGGTTATTGACTATTTAGCTAATAAACTCTTTTATTAACTTATTTAAATTTTTTTAAAAAGAATCTATTTAATATCTACTTATTTTATATATTTATCTTACAGGTTGATAAGAGATTTTATTGTTATCTCATGACAAATAATGTTTCTAAAAAGCCATATATTTTATTACAAGATGTGAAATAAATCTTTACAATGTTTTATATTGACAAATGTAGCCTACACATACACATGAAAATAAAATATAATTTCTACTATTTATTATATTTGCTATTAGATAATAATATTTCTTAATTTTTTTTTTTTGTTATTTTCGGATAATTTGGAACCAAATCCTAAATAATCTGAAACCAAATTCAAATTAACCGAGTTAAACCGAAAACCTCCGAATCCGTTAAAATCATGTGGAACCTAATCCGATCCCAACCCATATATAAAAATATCTGAATGGTTTTCATTTTATTAAACCCGAAAACCCGAAACCCGAATAGATACCTGAACAAGTCTAATCAATTTAATTTAATTTAGACTAGTTGTACTCCAAAGAATATCAAGGTTTTCATTCATTTGCACTGCAAATTGTATTATACTTTTGTCGGAATTCGATTAATGTTTAGTTGTCTGTTTATTGCGAAAAGGCTTAGATTTAAATATCCAATTGAATGAGATTTCTTGGATAAAAGTTTAACTCGAGTAATGTCCATAATTTTTAATAAACTTTACGTGCACTTAAACGATGCAGTGCTACAAACACCAGAAAATTAAATTTCCACAGGTTGATGAGATTGAGAAATAATAGTATCCACGAAGCTAAACGACAATAACTTGAAGTATACAGATCTTGAAGTATATAGTTTTTTATGGGTAATTAATGGTCAACGACACGGTCGCGTTTTTTTTTTGTGTAGAAAAGAAAAATCCCACGAGCTTCAATTTACAACTAAGAATTCAACGAAAGACATTTAAAAGCGACAGCTGTTTAGTCGAGAAGCCAGAATTAAAATCTACTAATTAATTTAATTAGCTAATTTAAATTTGCTGCTAGGCTGTACGTATCCAGTAGCAAATGCCAATTTAACCGCATTCATTCTACGGGTTATATAGAAAACCACCCCAAACCCAAACCGGAAACAAACAAAACCAATTAAATTTGAAATAATTAACATGATTGACCATCCGTGTAGCAACGGAGCCTCTTCACCGGAAAATCATGCCGGAAAGCACCCTGTGACGAGGCGGCTCGCCACTCTTCGACCAGTAAAGCGTCCAGCTCGATCTGATCGACGGCCCCAGTGGCAGCCCCAAGCAACTCGGCGAATCCACCCACACGGCCCGGAGGTTTGGATTTTCGGCGACCGGCTCCGACGGGAACATTCCGGAGAGCTCCACCGGCGGTCCAGTAACGCTGGCAACCTTTGCAGAAGTGTCTGGGTTGATTAACGTTGTAATTATTGAAGTAACAGAACTTAGTCTCCATGCTCTTGCATCTCGGGCATGCTATGATCTTGTCTGGACGCTTCTCCGCCGTCAGATCCGAAGGTGATCTAACGGGTGCTGTTGCTTGCAGCTCGGGCTGTTGCTGCTCTTCGTTTTTAATCGTCTGTGTGATGTTGGCGTTGAAGGTTATGGTTTTGCCGAAGAGTTTAATTCCTTGGGAATCTTGGGTCGCCATGAAATGGAGAGAGAGGGAGAGAGAGATACAGAGAAAGAGAGATAGAGAGAGTTGTGATTAAGTTGCTTGCAGTGATGAAAGAGAGAAGAGACGTTTAATATAGGACGAAGATGTTAATCTCTTTTTCTTTTCTTATTTTTCTTTCTAAAAGGATTTTTGAAAAGTTATCATATCTTTTTCGTCGGAAAGGAGAGAAAAGCAATAGCGTTAGTAGGGAGAAGAATATATATACATGAAAGAATATGTTAGGCGCATTTACTGCTTACTGCATTCAAAGAAATATCGATCCATGTCAGCTGACACAATTGTCTTTTCTTTTTCATTTCTCAACAATTCTGTATTCAGTACGGTCTCCATACTCCTTCCGCCTTCCCTATATCCCATCCAATCATAGTTTCTTTTTTTCTTTTTTTGCTAATTTTTTCATTTATTTTAAAACAAACTTTGTAACTTATACAAATTGTTCTTACTTCTATCCCCTGTAATATTATTTTGTTCTTATGTATCGAACCACTCGTTGATACTAATGATGAAATTAACAAAGATAACTCATTTGTAATACTTATTCACGTAATATGTTGTTATCATATGATTTATTTATTCTAAAAGTATATTTAATAGCCGATTAGATAGCGGATTTGATTGACCAAAGAATCGCCAAATTGAAGACGAAGAAGGTATTGAGAAAATGGACGTGGAGTACTTCCACTCACTTTTCATTTATCCTCAAGTGTCAGATGTTGTGAATGAGACTCTGGTGCAGAGCTCCAATGAAGGAGGAGACTCAAACTGCTATGTTCGATATCAATTTGGAGGGTTTTGAATACCCTTGTGCTGGTTCTTGATCCGAGAATAGAATTGTACTTGGTGGAATCTCTTTAATGTTTATTTGCATCTCCTTGGTACCTAAACCTTCTTCTTAGGTTTTGAATGGTTGCACGGTACGTTCCGGGTCGTACCAAATTCAGATTGATACACACTTTTTCAACCATTCATAGTTTAATCCACATTAGTTCGTACCAAATGCAGACCAAGAAAAATAAAATTTGGTACGCAGTTACTTACTGTTCATACGGACCAAATTATGATTTGTAAATCTGTTTTTTTTTGTCCACTCCAAAACATGTGCATACCATCTACACACCAAAAAGTCAGACAAAAAAAGTTGTTTTGTTCTCTTTTTATCATTGGATAAAACCAGAAAACACACATCACACATAAAAATTTTTCTAATAAACCCACACCACACAGTCGTTTTCTCTTTACTGACTAATCTTATCATGTGACCTTTTATTTTCGAAAGTTTTCTTATCCATTATTTAAAAAGTAATGCTATTGCACCTAATGAATTCGACCTAAAATTAGAAGAAAAAAAATCGTTAAAAAGAAGCATCTTACGTCGTTTTGGTAATCGAAATATAAAACGTTAGAAATAGAGAAGGAAAAAGATAAGATCTTTACGCCCATGTGTTTACAAATTGACATTTTTCTCCCATTTTTTGCTTTTTATATTTTCCTTTCAAATCATAGTCTTATTACACTTACTAATTTTTTGAAGGCGTTATATACTTTAATAAACCCTTAGCTCCATTAATATTGTACTCTTCAATGATCGAGCATGTGACTTTTATTTCATATGATTCAACAGATCTCATGCATCTTTACATTTTGTTATTAAATGAATTTTCAGAGTATGTAAGAAGAAGTGGAGGATTCTTAAGGATGATCCTAGATATGGTTTCACCATTGAAAGATGGTCCACACTAGTGCATACCAAAGTCCACACTTTAGTACACTCCACACCATGTCCATACTTATACGAAGTTCGGTGTACCAAAAATAATGGTACACTTGGTATGCACTAGTTTGTACTGTACAACCATTCAAAGTCTTAGAATTTCTTAAAATTATAACTTAGATTTATTTGAACTTGTTTATATATATATTTACCTTTTATATATTAAACTTATAATTTGGATTCTAAAACTTATATTCGTATTTTATATATTGAACCTATAACTTGGATTATAAAAACATAACTAAAAATTTAAAAATCAAGTCTAGTTAAAGATTAAATATAGATAAAATCCAAGATAATAAACTTATCAACATAAACTAAAAACATAATAAAAAAACTATGTTTTAAAGCAACACAGATAAAAATGAACATAACATTTTGATAGAACTAAGTCTATCTAACTAAGGGACAACAATCATATGTATCACAAAATATGTGTCATAGGATTCAAGCTCGTCTATGAAGTCTTCAACTTCCTCCTTATCAAGATACAACATGATGTCAAATAAATCATTTTCAGTATAAATCCATGTGTAATCAACATCACTTGTTAAAATGAATTATGTTAGTAGTTGTTTTTTAATCATAATAGTTAGAGCATATAAATTAAAGTACTACAATTCTTATTTTCATAATTCTTATTTTCATAGTGATTAATCCTCCATAACTTCATAACTATAATTGTACCTCTACAGTTTCAAAACCTCTTCCAAAAATCATAAGCATGTATACCAAAATCCACACAGTTGATCATGTTTCTCATGATGTGAAAGAATAAAAAAATGATTGTAACTCATTAATAATGTGATTTTTGATAATGATAATTTACAGTTTAGTGTTGTTCCTTGCATCCTTGATGTGAAAAACTCTTTTTTGTCTTCACAGGGTTCTTCACATCAACTTGAATGGGCAAAGTACGAACGATCACACCCATCGTATCTATAAGATAAGTGAATTTGTTTTTGTTAAAGTAACATGCATTTACAAATAGGATATACTATCATCAAACTACACACTACACATGTATAGAAATGGCAATGTATGTATCGGTTTCGAAATCATAGATTTTGTTAATACTAACAAATTCCATAAAGTGTTGAACATGTAGCGAGACTTTGTTGCACTTAACCCTGACACGACTAAGGTCACCTCAACTTGTCTAACTTCAATCTAATTCCCTTCTTATTTCTCTAAACTAGAAAAACTTGCCTCATCCATTGAATTAGTGAACAACTCAATCTTAATTTCATTACATAATAAAGAAATAAAATTAAATACAATTAAATGCAGGTAAGAAAAAAAAGATAAATGTTTTTTTTACTTACTTGTTCATCTGCTAGGACGTAGTTCCAGATCGACCAACTAGAGTAATAAAGTACGAAAGAAGTGGAGAAGTTCACGAAGAAGATTACTTTATATACAGAAGCAGTTACCTTCTTTTACCCAATCATCAATTATTGTGTAATCATAATAGAAGTTGGATGAATTTATCTCAGAAATAAACAACATTAACGTTTGACATGACTACTCAAAAGAAAAATAGTGTAAAAATAGATTATGTGTATCAGTTGTGTAAAAACATGATTAAAGTCTTTGTGTCATGATGAGTCTTAGAGCTGAGCTGGATTTAAGATTTTTGTGTACAATCCTCAAATGGAAGCTATGTACAGCTTTTGTGCCTATAATTGGATTCCAACAACCAACAATACATACACATCTCATGATCGTGATAGTTTTCCGTACATGCTAGCACATGGCCACAAGTTTTTGGTGAATAGGTGTTTAAATTGGTTATGAAATGTGGTTGTCACTGTTACAACAAGGATGCTATAGTTTTCATGGCTTGAGTTTTGGAATGCTCCTCCGACAACATGCTCGACACATCTATCTTGGTGAGACAGACTCAGATTCTCTGGAATTTATCCCTGACAAGAGGACCAGTGCTTTGGTTCGCTCTCGTGCCTTAGTGGTGTGTTTACACAACCTCATGAGTCTTTTCACACGATTTTTCTTCGTGTGTCTACATGTGAGGTTTAATCTTGAAGTTGCTTCTAAAATATTGTGCTTAACGATCACTACATGTTAAGAGGGGTTGCCCGAGCTCACAAGTAGGTAATTCATATCATCTTAACTCAAGTACTTTTTTTTTTTAATTGAATATGCACTCAAACAATTCTTATCATCTTAACTCAAATGCTTCTTTTCTTTAATTGAATATGCACTGAAGTAGGGGTAGATGAAAAGACTAAAAGAAAAGAGGATGATTCAAATAATGAAGATTTGTTTTTCAAATTTTTTTATTGGTTATTTTTGATGAGAGACAGAGAGTAGAAAATGGGTATGTTCTTCATCGGTTTAAGTTTTCTCTATAAACTCAGTTGTTGTGGTTGGACCTGTTTTAAACATGATGTTTTATGTGAGTTGTTACACGTTTAATTTTTTGCATTTGAGGTTGCTTTAGGTCTTATGATTCTATATATATTTTCTTGCCGCTTGGTTGTGTTGACCTATGTGTCTCAGGTACTTCAGGTAGCAAATTCAGTTGAAAAGGGGGAGATTGAGAGTATAATTAGAGTGAGGCACTTGCAGTTTGAGTACCATGAGGAAGATGTGAGTTAATATGTAAGGTAGTTCGAGTATCACAACAAGGGATATCGATAATGAAAGAGCTGGTAGTCACATATCTTGGCATATCTTTGGATAAGAGGGATTTACGTAGTTTAAGGAATGACATGGAGATACATGGAATTAATGGAAGATTTGAAAGAAGGATGATTTGAGTGTCTAGATTTGAGAAATATTTAGTCATTTTAAAACGGATTAAATCTTGGATGAAAATGTAAAAGGGTTTTATCTCTTGTATGGATCACCACTTTGCAAACGAAGGGGATCAACAACTAGGGTTTATAAAAAAAAAAGTTTTAGGATTCTAACTTTATGGGGAAGCAGTGTAGAAATCTAGATCTATATGGGGTTCGTTTCATTGATAACCAAATCAAGGATAAGCGGCTCAGAAACCATTCTCGATTCATTAATAAGAGCCGGTTCAATATTGAAGATCGGTTCAGCGGAAATCTATTCCAAAATCGATTTTTGAATTGGTTCATTAGGTTGTTTAGTAAGCGCCGGTTTAGGACGTAATGATTTTTCTAAACCAACTGGTTCATTAATCAAGTCTGCACCAGGAGAAACCAAATGTTTTAAAGCATCGTTGTCTGCTTCAAACAAAGGAGATGAAGAAGACGATGCAGGTGACTGATGCACGGGATTTGAAACATCGACAACGGACACCGGAATTGTGTCGTCGGAGGGAGGAACCGGAATGGAATCCGAAACCCGCTGATCAGTAGATGCAAGTTCCTCAATCCTCAAAGTCTACAATATCCCCATAGAGAAAGGAAATTCAGATTCGCAAAAAAACGACATTGCAAGATGCAAAAAATTTCCCGGTTGCTGGATCGAAAATACGCCATCCTTTCTTTCCATTCAGATACCCAACAAATACACCACAAATACTGCAAGGGGAAAATTTATCACTTTTGTGATTTTGGTTATGCGCGAAACAGAGGCAACCAAAAACACGAAGATGAGTTAATGGAGGAGGCTGTCCATAAGTCGTTCAAACGGTGTGAGACCATTACGTAGAGGCGTTGGAGTGCGATTGATCAAATATGCCGCTGTCAAAAGACATTCACCCCAGAAATCAAGTGGTAAGGAAGATTGAAATCGCAAAGCACGAGCAACATTGAGAATATGACGATGCTTGCGTTCAGGTCGACCGTTCTGTTGGGGTGTACCAACACATGAAGTCTCATGTATAATCCCTTTTTCCCTGAAGAAAGACGTTAAACACATAAATTTGGTTCCATTATCACTCCGAATCGTCTTTATATGTGTATCAAATTGCCTTTTAATAAGAGCAATGAACTCTTTAAGAACTCGTGACACATCCTGCTTTGTAGAGAGTAAGTAAAGTCAGACACTACGCGAGTAGTCATCAATATATAAGAAAATAGCGAGCTCCACACCGAGCTGTAGTGCGATAAGGACCCAATAAATCACAATAAACTAATTGAAACAAATCCGTAGTTTTATTAGAACTTGTGGGAAAAAGAACATCGAGTTTCTTTGGCGCGGAGACAGATTTCACACGCTTTATTCGAAAAAAAACTATCAATAGATAACTTAGACAACATCAGCAAATCAAAAACTCGAGAGGAAGGATGTCCCAAACGATGATGCCAAGTATCTGCAGTCACGCGTTTCACTTGATTCATAGCTCCAGAAAACTCCATTCCTCTTAGAAAATAAAGTCAATCCACTTGCTCAGCCACTCCATTCAGCATCTTGGTAATGCGGTCCTGAATTAGACAAATCTTGTCACTGATTTGAAAAATACATGTTTTCTGGCGAGCTAACTAAGAAACGGATATGAGATGGAAATGCAATCCATCAACAAACAATACATTCTGAATCGTAAATAGAGAACTCAAAATCACTGTTCCCTGGCGTGTAGCAATAGTGATTCAACCATCAGGTAATTTAATCGGCAATGGAACCATATCTCTAACCTCATAGAGAAAATGAAGTGAACCAGTCATATGATTCGTGGCAACTTTGTCTATAATCCAAGAGGATAAAAAGTGCGTACCAGACTGTTTCTCAGAGGACGGAGGCGGCGTGCGTTCATTGAGAATAGTAACGAGAGTACGCCATTGGGAGTCATTGAGACCAGTTAATCCGACACGATCAGCGGTGATGAGAGCATTAACACGAGCAGAGGATGAAGAAGATGTGGAATAACCACGACCAGCAGTTGATGGAAGACGACTACAAGGACGGTCTCCCCACCAAGACGGATAACCAAGAGTGCGAAAGCAATTGGTGGCGAGATGACCATTCTTGTTACAACTGGAACATAAAAGCTTCATCCTTTCTTCACAGGTAAGTTGCGATCCTGTTGAAGAGACAATAGAAGACGATGAGGCAGGGGATATGTGTCGCATAGCATGTGTCATAGTCTCCACTTTATCTTCAAACACACGCGACGCAGCATGAGAATCTTCATCTTGTTGAAGAGCGCTGTAAGCTTCATCTAAGGAAGGTAGAGGATCTCGAGATAGAAGATTAGATTTGACAGCACCAAAAATGGACTCGTCTAGTCCCTTCAAAAACTCGTGTAGCTTATCCTCCTTATGTTCTTTCTCGAGATTTGCGCTCTACAAACAGTTGCAGGTCTTAGCTTGTCGAAATTCAGCAAGAGAGGTCCACAGCTGATTCATTTTCCCATAATAATCCTCAATAGAGAGACCATGTTGTTTACATGTTGCAATTTCTACCTTAATCCGCTGAACTCTTTGTCCGTTCTTAATCGAGTAACACCGACGGATATGATCCCAGTAATCTTTAACCACCTCAAACTTCAATTGTCAATTTTATCCACGACATAACTAACGCGTTGTTAGTCCACCAATCTTCTAAATCTGGTGAATCTGTAGAAGGCTGAGGGATAGTTCCATCGACCAATCCGAATTTCTTCCGTGCTCGAAGTGCACCGCGAATATTCTCAGACCACTCATTGTAGTTTGGTCCTTTTAGCAAAGGTTTAGAGATAACCGAACTCGGTTATCGTTAGGAGAAAGATTGTAAGGTGAGATAGTTCTCCGTTGAACTTCAACGCCTGAAGATGAAGAAGATTGTTTGTTCTTCGACGAAATCAAGGATGAAAATCATCGTCGCCGGACGAGACAATGTGAGTTGAAATTCAATAAGAAACAGAGAGGTTAAACGAAGGAAGATGTAAGATCAGAGAAGATCAAATAAGAAAAGACGTATTTGAGCCTAAAATATTTGTATGCTTTTTATGGTTCTGATACCATGTCAAAAAACCTGATCGAAAATTGTTTGAAAGATTTTCTTATTATTTACAATGATCAAAAGATCTAGTTATATACACATCATTTGACCTAGCTTCCCACAAGATTATGAAGTTTTACATTCTACCAAAGATATGAGAATATACACAATATACATAATAGATATATATGCGCACATATTCGTAATAGATACACAAGACCAAGATTATTAATATCGATCATGTTTAAGAGAATCTCCGATTGAGTCATTCAAGTTAATTTTTTACGTCTTTACTTTTACTAATCATTTTTCCAAACAGTTTTGTTAATAAGTCACCCATGCATGTGAGAACATGTACAACAATGAGTTCTTAAAACTCAGTCTTTTAACATTTTTTTATTATTTTTTTTCGTGGGACCCACTTTTTTCTCCAAAAAAAGAAAAGAAAAAAAACAGTCGATCGTGTGTCGTCACGTGGCCCACACAGTGACGAACTCGTCTCTTAAATAAGAGATTTTAGAACCGACTCTACACTATTCTGTGAGACCCACATATTATTAAATTATTTCTTTTTCTTAGATTTTGTGCAAATATCACCATTACACATGCTCTGACGTTGTTGAAACAGTTTTAATCTCGAAGAAAGATTTGTTCCTGCATCATTTTTGGGTAAGGAGTCTCGCCATAGTTTAGAATGGAATAAAACGTCACATTTTAAAGGGAAATGCAAAAATTATATGAATTTGATGTCTGTTTGTCCGATTAAACTTTATCAAACAAGAATGGACCATCTTCTATCTTGTCACTAATGGATAGTGTAAAGTTGGAGTACTACAAATTTTTGATAATAGAACGGTTGAGCGGATTTTGCCTCGGAAAAATAAAACAAAGTTGAGTAAAGCATGCTTTGAAAATATTTTTAAAAATTAACATAATTTACCTACGTTATTAAACACTAAAGAAAGTGTTAAAGATGAGAGAAGGGAAAAACAAGATGAAAGGAAAAAGAAAAAGAAAAAAGCACTAATCGACGTTCATGTTTCTCTTTTCTTTTCAAATTCGTGCTTTTATACTAAATGTTTTTACTTTTTTTTTTTCGGACTTTTATACTATATGTTTGCTCATTGGCACCTTTATACTACATAGTAAGAACATCTTTCAAGCACTTTTAAAAGAGATCGACTTTTTAGTTAAATATAAAACAGAGAAAAATTTAATAGGCATTCACGAAAAGGGAATATAAATGTGCGTGTATATCTGTACATAATTTCATCCATTCACCAATTTTTGCAAACTCTGCTTATTTCTGTGGAAATACTGTGGTATATTGGTTAATGATTTAACAAGATTCTACATCAGATTTGAGGTTCAAATTCTAGAGATTGTATTTTTTTACAGATTCTTAATATAAGACGTATTGAAGATTTCAACACGCTGCGGACAAAATAGCAGGAGTCAGGGATTAAGCTCACCATCGTGATATGGTGTTAAGTCTAACCGTCTTTCGTGGATTCGTGTATGGGAGAGCTGCCACCGTGTAATTATCCGTGAAATGTTACAGATAGACCATCATTATAATAGGATGATATCAAATATCATGATGATGCAATAGTCTAGAAAAGTGTTAAAAAAAAATTTATGTTTATGAAAATAGTAATAAATAAACAAAAAAAAAATATATATATATATATATATATATATATATATAAGTTAATTAGCACTTCTAGTTATGGGTCAAGTCAACACACCAAAACACCAAAAAGAAAGAGTGCATAAAATTCCCGAATCAAAATTCCCATATTCGAATCTTAACTTCGAATCCCCACACGAGCCTAATTATGAGATAACGTGTATGAAATATAAATGTATATACCAAATTACCGGATACTGAACATAACCAAACTCTGAATTATATGAAACTAAATAAATTAACTCTTTTTATCATGAAAATTCATTAAATTAACAAGTCTAAAGCGTTAATTCATTAAATTAATAAGTCTAAGTCTCCAACACGAACCGAATTATGAGATAACTTGTATGAAATATAAAAGTATATACCAAACTACCAGATACCAAACCGAACCCGAGTTGTATGAAACTAAATAAATTAACCATTTTTATCGTGAAAATTCATTAAATTAACAAGTGTAAAACGTTACAGGCATTGATCTCAATACTGTTTTTACTATTAATTCAACTATTACATTCTATAGGCGAGGTAAATAATTGAAAAATAATGCGATAAATTTCGAGGCTAGCTCACATATGTCGTTGATGATGTCTTATATTTTCTGTGGATATGTTGTTGATGATGTCTTATATTTCCTGTGGAGCGTTGTTCCTTTTGATAGCTCCTATCACATTAGATGAATTAAAGTGGATGCATATCTTGGCCATCCTGTATTTTTGTCCGTTATGATGTCTTTGTATATCGCTTGTGTTTCTACCATTAGAGGTGTTCGGATGTTTTTATGTATTTAGATCCTTGTTTCTGATTCCATAATATGTACATCCTAATCCTACTTCCACGCAGCATTAGTGAAACACATCTTCGTCACCCGGTCTCTGCTTTTGTTCTTCCTTTTGTTGGCCATGTTTTTTTTTTGCAATTGTTCTCTATTTGGTTGTGCTTCCTGCAATTCGTTTGCACTAGCCATTGCCTTTGTTTTCGTTTAGATTTCTACGAAGTTTTTGTTCTTAAAAATCTAATGATTTTCTGCTTCCCATGGAGCCCAACATACCCATTGAAAGATAGGCATTATGTAAACTCCCATAGGTGGAAGGCAAGATAGCTTCTTTCCTTCTTTCACACCCCCTTTTAAACTTATAATTCTAGATCCCTTCAGCTTTGTTTTTCAGGAAATCATGTCCCCCACCTTCCGTGCATAGGGGCAATGAAACATCAAGTGTCTCGATTGGCTCTTTCATACCACACCTCATGCATGCATCATTTTCAATAAAGTTCCTTATGGCCAATTTTTCTCTCACATGTAATGCTCCTTTAGTCATTTTACAAAGGAGTAAATGGAACTTAAGCACAGTTTTTATCTTCCAAATCTATGTTTCCCAGCTGCATTCGTTTCCATGGCTCAGGTGTGGCGTGTTCTCCTGCTTTGCTTCCGATATATTCTCTAAGGCTGTGTGATAACCCGATTTTTTTTCTATAGTTTGCATACTTGTAGGAGTCTATACAAATCAATCATTGGCTCCTTACTTGCTTGGTTTGATGCTCATTATCTCTTTATGGAATTCAGGGAACAACAGTTTGACTTTATCCTCATCCCAATTTTTCAAATTATATTCAAATAGATTCAAGAAATTCCAGTTTTATGTCTCTTGAGGAGCAAGTCCAAGAATGATCGTTGGATCTATAAACTTAGTTTATGGTTCTTGCCAAAGCTCAGTTGATTCTCCATCCCCTACAATTTTTCACGGTTGCTGGCTCAATAAATTTCTTCCCAACAGCACTGATGTGAGCATGGTCAGCAAGGAACCTCAATCAATGGAGCAGCTAGAACCAGAGGAGGAAGAAGCCAATGAAGAAGTTAAGGAGCAGTTAGAACATGCGGATAATGAAGAAGAAACTCTACAGTTCTTTAATGTCCCCATTACCCAATCCAAGCAAGCCAAACTTAAGAGAACACTACAGCACCTTCTCAACACCATTCATGCCAGTTTAGTGTGTGCTAATCCAACCACATTGGTTGTGATTCAAGCCACCTAAACCTCACTAAGAGAGGTGCCTTGGATTGTACTCTTTTTCCATATTCTTAGTTTTGTCCCAATGGGTTTTCTAAGATAGGTTTTTAATGAGGCAAGACCAAGGTACTTTACTCTAACCTCTCGGTGAATCAAGGCTCATTCTATCTCAGTCATGCACGAAATTGGAGTCAAAGATACCTTTAATATTTTGTTTAAGTCTTAGTCTTCTTTATTTATGATTTTGTAATTCCTTAGTCTTTCATAATTGTCTTGGTAGAATCCTATGAGTCATTTGTGATTCCTATACACCCCTAGACTACTATAAGTACTCTCTTGTATTCACCTTTCTCAACCATCAAATATTTTATTATCAAATCTTCTTCTTAAACTTGTTTGATCATCCTCTTGAACAAGGAATTTTGGAACACTTTCTCATTCCTCTCAAGAGTCGAAAGTCTAAGGGAATCTTCACACCCCTTAGAAGTTTCACTTCAATTCACCTCTTGCCCACCGTGTCTGGCCTTTGCTATTCACACAGAGCAAGTAGATAGTCCAATGATCTTCCACCATCCTTGAGAAGTATCACTCATTCCACCCCTTGTCTCGGATCCATCCACTTCAAGTTTCACAAATCCGCAACTTTCACCATCATTACTTCACTTCCGCAACCTTGATCTTCACACCATCACATTCACAGCCTCTTGGAGTCGTTCAGGGACTAGATCCTACCTAGGATCACATCAAGTGGTATCAAAGCCCACTCCAAACCAGGTTGTAACTTTTCAACTCATTCGCAACTCTTCACCTTTTCGCAAAAACGTTTTGAGACCTTTCACCTTTCATTTTGCGATTTTGTTTGGATTATTTCTAGGTTTAGTTCTTGCTTAACCTTGAACTTAGAACTTATAAGAACCTGGAAATCAGCTTGAAAACGTTTTTAAAGTTGTTAGATTCACTCTTTTCAAAACCAGAATCTCAAAGGTCTAGAACATGTTTTGCTAGGGTTTTTCTTTGTTCTTGTGTCTTTGTTTCTGCGTATTGATGTTTCATGTTTTGTGTTTTCTTTTGAACATTTTACTTGTTTAGTTGTCTCAATCTTTCAAGTACCATGGTGGGAACATACCACAATAGAGAAGAATCCTCAAACTCTATCAACCAACAACTCATGGAGTCTTTCAAGGCTATGATGGACAAGAGTATGACAACCATGAGGGCTGAGATAGAAAGATCCATCAATGATAGACTTAGGAGACGTCCTCTACCCTCCGATACTGAGCAGTATTATAGTCACTCATCTAGGTCACACCAATCTAGAAGGAGACGGCCACAAGATGATCGGATGCCTAGGAACACCCAAACCAACACCCACGATCCTTTAACTGGCCTTAAGATCAAAATCCCCTCTTTCCATGGAACCAATGACCCTGAGGAGTACCTAGAGTGGGAAAAGAAAATAGAAATAGTCTTTGAATGTAGGAAATACACTCAGGATAGCAAGGTTAGAGTAGCACCAACCGCTTTTAAAGATTATGCCTTAAGTTGGTGGGATCAATTAGTTACTTCTAGGAGAAGGGCTGGGGATTTACCTATAGATTCGTGGAACCAAATGAAAATCATCATAAGAAGAAGGTTTATACCTAGTCACTACCATAGAGAACTTCACCTTAAGCTTAGGAACCTATCTCAAGGATCTAGAACCGTAGAGGGGTACTTTAAGGAGATAGAAACCTTTTTGCTTAGAGCTGATATTCAAGAGGATAGTGAAGCCACTATGGCTAGGTTTATGGGCGGTCTCAATAGAGAAATCATTGATAGGCTAGAGGTTAATCATTATGTAGAACAATAAGAGCTTGTCCATAAAGCCATAATGTTTGAGAAACAAATTAAGAGAAAGAATCCCAAACCCGGAGTTAGTTCAAATAGGTTTAGTCAATCTAAGGAGGATAATTCTAGCAAAAAATACAAGCCTTTCACTAAACCTAAGGTAGAAGATTCGAAACTTAAGGGTATAGATATGGGTTCTAGCACGAAAACTAGGAAAATTCAATGTTTTAAGTGCAAGGGTTATGGTCACTACTCTAGGGAATGTACCAATAAGAGAGTCATAGTTATTAGGGCTAATGGTGAGATAGAATCAGAGGATGACCATTCGGATGCTGAGTCCTTGGAAGAAAATGTAGACTTGCCCCATGCTGGACAACTTTTAGTCACTAGGAGAACTCTAAACTTACAAACTAGGACAGAGAAGAATGAGCAAAGAGAGAACCTATTCCACACTCGATGTCTAGTTAAGAGTAAGATCTGTAACTTAGTGATAGATGGGGGTAGCTGTACCAATGTAGCTAGTGAGACTATGGTAGAGAAGTTAGGACTTGAGATTATTAAGAGGTCTAAACCCTATAAGTTGCAATGGATTAATGATGAGGGTGAGCTAGAAGTAGAGAACCAGGTCCTAGTTCCTTTGTCCATAGGCAAATATGAAGATGAGGTCTTGTGTGATGTTTTACCCATGGATGCTGGTCACATCTTGTTAGGTAGACCTTGGCAATCGGATATAAGGGTTATTCATGATGGGTTTACTAATAGGTACTCATTTGAGTTTAAGGGAAAGAAACATATGTTAGTGCCTTTATCCCCACAGGAGTTTCATTTAGATCAAATAGCTTTAAAGAAAAACAAAACCCAATCTGAATCCAAAAGCAAACCCCATGCCGACTCCATCACCAAACCGCAAACCAAACCGCCAATCAAACCATCGGTTAAACAGTCGACTAATCTTCTGATTAAGTCCAACCCAGGGAGTCAGTTATCATATCTACTCTTTGTGCTTAAAGAATGCTTTCATACTAACCAATCTATGCAGGACATGCCTAGCAAAATTCAACTTCTTTTGCAGGAATTTAAATATGTGTTTCCGGAGGAACAACCGCAAGGCTTACCACCAATCCGAGGAATTGAGCACCAAATTGACTTTCTACCAAGATCTTCTCTTCCGAACAAGCCAGCCTACATAACCAATCCCCTGGAGACCAAGGAGCTTCAACAGCAAGTCACTGAGCTCATGGAGAAAGGTCATATCCGCGAGAGCATGAGTCCATGTGCCGTGCCCGTTTTACTAGTGCCTAAGAAAGATGGTAGTTGGAGGATGTGTGTTGATTACAGAGCCATCAACAATATCACTGTAAAGTATCGCCACCCTATACCTAGATTAGATGATATGCTTGATGAGTTGCATGGTTCTAATAGCTTTTCTAAGGTAGACCTTAAGGGTGGTTATCACCAAATTAGGATGAAAGAAGGTAATGAGTAGAAAACTGCATTTAAAACTAAATAAGGTTTATACGAGTGGTTAGTAATGCCCTTTGGTTTAACCAATGAACCTAGTACTTTCATGAGGTTGATGAACCACGTCCTTAGAGAACTCATAGGTCACTTTGTGGTAGTATACTTTGATGATATTTTAGTTTTCAGCCGAAGCTTAGATGAACATGTGGAACATCTTAGAAAGGTTTTTGAAGTCCTTAGAAAGGAATCCTTGTATGCTAATCTTAAGAAATGTACTTTTGGAACATATAACCTTGTCTTCTTAGGTTTTGTTGTGAGTACAGATGGTGTCAAGGTTGATGAGGAAAAGATAAAAGCCATTAAGGAGTGGCTGAGCCCAAAGAATGTTGGGGAAGTAAGGAGCTTCCATGGTCTTGCTGGTTTTACTGGAGATTTGTCAAAGATTTTAGCACTCTAGCAGCCCCACTCACTGAGGTTATCAAAAGAATGTGGGATTTAAGTGGGAGCAAGATCAAGAAGAAGCATTCCAAACCTTGAAAGACAAGCTCACACACTCCCCGGTGCTTTCTCTTCCTAACTTTGATAAAACTTTTGAAATTGAATGTGATGCCTTAGGAATTGGTATTGGTGATGTTCTTATGCAGGAAAAGAAGTCAATAGCCTACTTTAGTGAGAAAATTGGAGGGGACACACTCGATTACCCAACCTATGATAAAGAACTTTATGCACTCGTTAGGGCCTTACAAACATGGAAACATTATATTTGGTCCAAGGAGTTTTTCATCCATACTGATCATGAGTCACTCAAACATCTCAAAGGGCAACAAAAGCTGAAAAAAAGACATGCTAGGTGGATCGAATTCATTGAGACATTTCCCTATGTGATCAAATACAAGAAAGGTAAAGAGAATGTAGTAGCCGATGCTCTTTCTCGGAGGTATGTACTCTTGAACTCTTTAGAAGTTAAGCTGCTAGGTTTTGAGCAAATCAAAGAGTTATATGCTACTGATGCTGATTTTAAGGATATTTATGTTGCTTGTGAGAAGTTTGGTACTAGAAAATACTTTAAGAGTGAAGGCTTCTTGTTTTATGATAATCGATTATGTGTGCCTAACTCTTCTTTGCGAGATTTGTTTGTTAAGGAAGCACATGCAGCTGGTCTTATGGGTCACTTTGGCGTGGCAAAGACATTGAATGTACTGCAAGAACACTTCTTTTGGACACACATGAGAAGTGATGTTGAGAAAGCTTGCCAAAGATGTATAGCTTGCAAGCAAGCCAAATCCACAATCCATAAGCACGGTTTGTATACCCCTCTTCCTATACCTTTGCACCCTTGGCATGATATTTCTATGGACTTTGTTGTTGGATTGCCTAGAACTAACACTGGAAAGGATTCAGTATTTGTTGTAGTTGATAGGTTTTCCAAAATGGCTCACTTTATTCCTTGTCATAAAACGGATTATGTCATTAACATTGCTGGATTGTTCTTTAAGGAGATAGTTAGACTTCATGGCATGCCTAGGACCATAGTATCAGATAGAGACACTAAGTTTCTTAGTTACTTTTGGAAAACACTTTGGTCTAAGATAGGAACTAAGCTTTGTTTCTCCACGACTTGTCACCCACAATCGGATGGTCAAACATAAGTAATTAATTGAACCTTGTCTACTTTGTTAAGAGCTTTGATTAAAAAGAATCTTAGGAGTTGGGAAGAATGTTTGCCTCATGTTGAATTCGCATATAATCATGCTAGGCATACTACATCTAAGTATTCACCTTTTGAGATTGTTTATGGGTTCAATCCCATCTCACTTTTGGATCTAATGCCCTTACCTTTGAGTGAAAGGACAAGCCTTGATGGAAAGAAAAATGCTGAGTTGGTTAAACAGATTCATGAGAAAGCTCGACTCAATATTGAAAATAAGACCAAGATGTATGCTCAACAAGCCAATAAAGGCCGGAAAAAGCTAACCTTTGAGGAAGGAGACTTAGTGTGGATTCACTTGCGCAAGGATAGATTTCCGAGTGAAAAAAAATCCAAGCTAATGCCTAGGGTTGATGGTACATTTAAATTCATCAAAAAGATCAATGACAATGCCTACCAGCTGGATCTTCAAGGTAAGTGCCAAGTAAGTTCAAGCTTCAATATTACTGATTTGGATCCCTATTTTGCAGATGAAACCGATTTGAGGTCAAATCCTTCTCAACTGGGGGAGGATGATGTGAGCATGGTCAGCAAGGAACCTCAATCAATGGAGTAGCTAGAACCAGAGGAGAAAGAAGCCAATGAAGAAGCTAAGGAGCAGCTAGAACATGCGGATAATGAAGAAGAAACTCTACAGTTCTTTAATGGTCCCATTACCCGATCCAAGCAAGCCAAACTTAAGACAAAACTAGAGCACCTTCTCAACACCATTCAGGCCAGTTTAGTGTGTGCTAATCCAACCACATTGGTTGTGATTCAAGCCACCTAAACCTCACTAAGAGAGGTGCCTTGGATTGTACTCTTTTTCCCTATTCTTAGTTTTGTCCCAATGGGTTTTCTAAGATAAGTTTTTAATGAGGCAAGCCCAAGGTACTTTACCACAACCTCTTGGTGAATCAAGGTCCATTCTATCTCAGTCATGCACGAAATTGGAGTCAAAGATACCTTTAATATTTTGTTGAAGTCTTAGTCTTCTTTATTTATGATTTTGTAATTCCCTAGTCTTTCATAATTGTCTTGGTAGAATCCTATGAGTCATTTGTGATTCCTATACACCCCTAGACTACTATAAGTACTCTCTTGTATTCACCTTTCTAAATCATCAAACATTTTATTATAAAATCTTCTTCTTAAACGTGTTTGATCATCCTCTTGAACAAGGAATTTCGGAACACTTTTCCATTCCTCTCAAGAGTCGAAAGTCTAAGGGAATCTTCGCACCCCTTGGAAGTTTCACTTCAATTCACCTCTTGCCCACCGTGTCTGGCCTTTGCTATTCACACAGAGCAAGTAGATAGTCCAAGGATCTTCCACCATTCTTGAGAAGTATCACTCATTCCACCCCTTGTCTCGGATCCATCCACTTCAAGTTTCACAAATTCGCAACTTTCACCATCATTACTTCACTTCCGCAACCTTGATCTTCACACCATCACATTCACAGCCTCTTGGAGTCGTTCAAGGACCAGATCCTACCTAGGATCACATCAAGCACCCCTTGCCATCCATATGTGATGCTATTATCAGATTCTTGCAGTATTTGCCTTTGTATATTCTCACTAGCAAAGAATTGGAGTTTTGAATGATGTGTCATCCCACCTTTGCTAGTTAAGCTTCATTATAGATTTGAATATCTGGAAAACTCATCCCACCGTCTTCCTTTAATTTTTCCAACCTTTCCATGAAATCCATCCTAAACTCTTATTCTTCGGGTTTGAATTTTACCATAATCAGGTCATGGTCAATTGTATTCGCTTTATAAGGTTAAGAGGTATCTTGAAACACGAAAGAGTGTAGGATGTGATCGCAAATAAGATTGACTTTATCTTTACTAGTTTGCCGGCTGAAGACAATCTTTTGGTACTCCAGCATGCTACCTACCAAACCAGACTAAGTGACCTTCGGATTATGGCCGAGCTAATGCATCTTGCGGGTCTGAAGGATTTTAATACGTTGAGCTAATGAACCTCGCCCGGAACAACCCAAATCTCAGTTAGCTTCGAGCTATAGATTCTGAAAATTCGTTGACTTATTCCAAGTTCTTCCTCAAACGAACTGCCGGGGGGGGGGGGGGGGACTTACTATTCTTGATGGGATTAGTGCCCCCTATCAACAACTCTGTGATAATTGAGATTTGGTCATTCTGATCTCGTTCTGTGCTGACCTCGCATTATAAGCCCGACCTAAGGAATATTGTCTATCTTTTATAGGATAACCGTCGGCCA
The DNA here is from genome assembly GCA_900116095.1 of Euclidium syriacum. Lineage (NCBI taxonomy): Eukaryota > Viridiplantae > Streptophyta > Magnoliopsida > Brassicales > Brassicaceae > Euclidium > Euclidium syriacum. Next base: position 3,878,623 of record FPAK01000004.1, read on the forward strand.
AGGGGATTTGATTAAATCTATTAAGATTTCCTAAATCTCGGAGGTTAAGGAAACTATCCTCAACATAGTCCATGGGCATCTGAGCACCGACTACTTGACCTATATAAAGGAGGATTTCCTCCCCCTGGAAAAGGATCTGCCATCCGAGCGAAAGGATCGACAAAGAGCTCCAACCTAGGAAATTTTTACCTTTTTCTTAGTTAAACCGAGGTCAACATTCCGAGCTCGTTATTGTATTTTCCAAAATCAATAAAAGTGACTTTGACTTATTTGTCTTTTCGAACCTTTAAATTAATAAAACTTAAAAGTTGAACCCCATGCATCAACTATAATCTAGAAATTTGTCACATGTGTCATAGAAGGTTTCCATGTTTTTATGTCGATACGTAGAGATTTTGTTCCATATATCCTCACACTCTCTAATGCGGTCATCAAACCGAATGATAAAGTCTACGAGTCTAAGATGGATCAGCCACTCTCCAAGACATCTTTGAATGTATTTACCAGCCTATCAAGATGTCATACTAGAGAAGATCCAAGGAAGAAAATCTCAAGACCCAACTTGTCTTTTATGGACTTGAAAGAAACCAAGTCATAATGGTTCTTTACAATATTGATTGGACACGATTTAAAGAGCTTCTACATCACCCAGAGACTCCCAAAGATGCATCATTACATGTCCAAGCTGTCCTGATACAAAGAACCTCTTACATTTCCTCATTTGGCCAAAATCAAACATTAAAGGCCAAATCAATCAAGCCTTTGATTGATTTATCATTTAATTTGATTTATTTGTATTTATGTTGATTTATTTTAATAATTATTCTTTCTTAAATGTCTTAGGTCGAGCCTATAAAAGCTCCTTTCATTTCATTGTAAAAAAACAACCCTTTCATGAATTAAAACTTGAGTTAATCTCTTTGAAGGTTTTATGCTTTGTTTTGCTTGTTTATTTTAGTTTGTGGAATCATTCTAGAATAGAAGTGTGGATCATAATCTATTGTGTGGAATCACATAGGCTTGATTCTTGATCTTATCAAAAGACTTTTCACACTCTCTTGTGGCGATCCTCAATCCACCTCCACTCCATCCCAAAACTTAGTAAGACAAGAACCATAGTTCCTCTTGCTAAGTTTGATCTTACCTTGCTTTCTGATAGATTCTTAAACACTTTAAAGATCATATCACTTCGCCTCAAAGAAAAAATGATTTAAAAAAACATTGTTCGCTTCATTCTTTATCTTCAGCAAACCAGATTCCAATGAATTGAGCCATCTTCTAGATTTTTATCCAAGAGAATGGAGCAAAAATTTACTACATCACCAATCCAAAGAAACACCACTAGCCTTTACTTTTTTTTCTACCCAGTCTTTAAAAGCTTCAATATCTTCTTTCGGATGCTCATGACTAAACCCATTAAACTTCCTCACTCTTACCATAGCAATAGTGCTATTCTTCAACTCAAAATCACACCTCTACATAGGCAGTAGTACAATCGCAGACATATTTGAAGAGAACCGATATGGTTTATGCTCATTACTCATAATCTCCTCGCATAACCTAGTGCTACTATTTGGAGAACGTTTACATTATCATCTCGATGATTACCATTGGTGTATATTCTCTCACCATTAGAACTAAAAAAAAATCTCAGTTGGATATGCTTTAACCACTGATTTTGTCCATGGCATATATACTTTCTTTTGTGTTTTTTATTGCATGTTCGTTCTAACTATGCTAGTTTTTGATTGTCAAAGATTAAATAGAGTGTTTTTTCTTATTACTCCATATTATACGCTTAGGTATACACGTGAAACACAACCTAATCATGTTTTCAGATATTCACAATGTTTCTTGTCTTACAAGAATATGAAACTTCGATAGATCGAACCAAGATGAAATTATTCTAGCAGTTACTCATTGATTCATAAACCCTCCAACTGGATATATATACACACATAATAGTTGTGACGTGTTAAGGTGAATTATCTTTTTAGGCCATTTTTCTTCTTTCTTTCGGGTTTCAATGGATTTGGTGACTAACTTTTGTTGGTTGCCAATTTTTTTTTTTTTCTTTTATCCTTTCAAATCTTAAACTTTTCAATATGTGCTTCTTTTGGGTTTGGAAAATTTACTTTATTGAAAAGCTCTCTTTTTAAAGAAAAGCAAAATCTTTTGTATGAGTGTTGTTCTCTAATCCTATCTTCAATAAAGCAACTTACATTAATTAGACCAATAAAGAAAGTAAATTATTATTATTTTCTCTTTAATGTCTATTTTAGAGATATTACTTTATTGATCTTATATAGAATAAAAAATATCCATTTGTATCCGAACTAGTCGGATTATGCTCATATATACTATTTGAAATAGACGTTTCGAAAACAATAAGAGGAGCAAATTTAGATTAATTTGTTCACATGGTCGTGGTCGTACATATAATATCATTTAGTTCTGTAATCTTATGTTCACTATTTCGGAAAAATTGTATGTTGGGTTTACGAGGAGAACATGTTTGATATTAGTAAGAAGTTTCTTTCCCAGGGTTCCAACTTTTAATACTAATGGTTCAATATTTTAAAGCGAAAAAGAGGCATCCAATAAAATTTATAAATGAGTAATGTTTTAATTATTGCTATATAAAGTAGAATAAATTACTTAGTGAAATAAAGTTTATACGTGTTTAATTTATTTTGGAAAATGTGCATTTTTCTTTTGTTGCAACTTGATTTTGGTGGTTTTGAGCTTTCTTGGCAAAGACATGTATCGAATGACTTGATGTTTAGTTAGCACGATGAAAATGTTAGCATGAGTATATATTATGAGTGATAAAAGTTTAAACCGTATAACTTGGAAATAAAATCATTAGGAGGAACTAAAACTGAATTTAGATAACCAAACTGACAAACTATATTTGGAACATAATCATTTTTTTTTTCTTCAAAAAGGCACATAATATCCATGAGATACATCCATTGTATTTCTTTTAGGCGTCCAATCGTGAGGCCTATTCCTAAACTTCGAGAGTTCCAGCAGGTTACCCTCGTGGAGGAAGCGATGGTTCATGATCCATCTCGCCTCCCTCGGTGTTGGTAGCATAACTTGAATGAGATTCCTTATCTACTTCGTTCATCTACTTCTTTTTTGTGCATTTTGGTTCATCAGCTTCTATCTCCTTTGTCTCTTTGATCACTATTCCTTGATTTTTTTTCTTTTGCAGTGGCCACTCTCGATCAGCTCCTCTACAAACCGCCTCTTCTTCTTTGCTCTTTTAACATCTCCCTCCATCTCCGCAAACACTGTGTGCAGGCCCATCATGGATTATATGTCACTGCCATCAGCATATGTTCCCAATGCTGATGGGTTCAGACTGTTTTCTCCACATGTGCTATTTCCAAGTGTTCCACATGATGACACCATGAATGGTATTATTTGTTTTTGAGCCTCTTCTTCCATCATAATCATCTTGCCCTCACTCTTTGACATTCTTGTACTTCTCTCACCAGCAGTGTACATAACTCCATCATTTTCTTGACCCACCTCAGTATTTGTTGTAACCTCATTACCATCGTTGTTAACTTCAGCAACAGTTGATTCACAACAATAGCAAGGGCCAGAGAGTCGTCATTAACAACCTATGGAGCAGCACCATCATATGGTCTGTAGTCTCTCTCTCTCTCTCGTTGTTCCTCTAGTCTGGCTTCATCATTAATTGGCATCATCTTCATCAGAGTCAAAAAACTTTTCTATGTCTTCATTATAATGCTTTACGATTGGCACCAATGTTTCAAACCCTCCATTTTCATCATCATCATCACTATCTTCATCCACCGGCCCATTCTCAGCAGGATTTGCTTCTGGATTATCACAAAATCCAGTGTCATGAGTTAATAGTCCGCACGTCTCACAAAAACCTCGCAGCCTTTCATATCTGAATCGGAGCAGAATTTTGTTTCCCCTGACATAGTAGTGTCTCTGGAATTGCAGTGGTGGTCTTACATCAAGATTGACTCGAATCCTCACGAAAGTTTGCCTCCGGGTTGGGATCCAATTCGAAAAAATGGCCAAGACTATGTGCCTGTATTGCTGATGATATGTACTCTGGTGGTAGTCCTCGGATTTGGACCCAAAAGGTTGTGAAATTGAGTATCTCTTCGTCCCTTTAGTCGTGCCATATTTGGAGCACCAGCACTCTGTTGTTGAATGCCCATGGGCCCCTTTGGATGACGAATTCCATCTCTTCCTCATAACGGAATACAAACTGGAATCGTCGATTCACTACAATACGACCTTGTGAACCAAAGGCCTACCCATGAGGGTAAATCGGTTGTCTTTCTCCGCGTCTTCAGCGATATCCAGTGATAATTCAAATGGTGCCTCATTGATTTCGAGATCCACATCATGGAATGCTTTCGAAGATTGTTTGCCATGTTAAGTAGTGATGAATGCTCTTCTGTTGATTTTTTTTGGGATTTTGCATGATTGTCGAAAGCATGGTTTGTGAAATACGAAACGACGCCTTTTGTAGATCCATTTAACTATTAAATTACTATCGATAATGGCCACGTCGGAGATAACTAATGAAGAAATCGTGGTGAGAATCACCCCCACTCTTTATCTCGAAATTGTTTCACGACATCGAGAAGATGAAATAACTATAAATGTAAGATAATCGTCTTTGAGATCGCCATTTTTACATGTAATTTACATACTTATTGCACCCTAGTTTTTACATTTTGAGAATTTTTTTTTGTTATGCATCAGCTTTTTATTTTTAATATCGATCAGTACAAAAATTTAGACCTGGTAAAAAATATATAATTTACCAAGTCAATGAATAAATAAATTTGGTAAAATATTCAAGGTTTCCATTCAATTGAATAACTGATTATTAGAAATAGATTTTGTAACTGATTATCATAGTTGATGATAATGGAATAAAATTAATTTAGGTTAATTAAACATTATGATTATGAGATATTGAGATGGATATAAAAGAGTCTAGTTTCTTTCATTCTTTCAACAATAACAATCTCTTGATCTTCCTTTTCTATCTTCATCTCTACATTTTATTTTATTTTATCATTACGGTACATCACGAAAAATGTTTGAAAGCTTATGGTTTTGGGTGATGGAATCATATGAATTATGGAGTTATATGTTAGGATTAGGAATCTCATGTAACCTTCACACTACAGATCATTTTCAAAATAAAAGGAAAAAACATTTCGCCTTTACAAGTTTGTTCTTCTTTTTAATTCTTAGATCAATATTTTGTTTTAATATTATGATATCAAATGTATTTTGCTTTGCAAATATTTACCCATATTGTAGTATTGTGTTCCTACAATTTTAGTTCTAAAATTTTTAATTTATGTACTAACAAAAACTAATTGATTTTAAAGTGTTTTGTTATAAGAACAAAAATGTAGATCTGTAATTTGTCTCCGATCAATTTATTTTTTATTTTTTATTTTTTTTTATTTTTTTTCAATTTCATGTAATTCGGTCTGATTTCTTATGTTTGTTCAACAAAAAAAGATGGATAAATTTCTTTTGTTAAATTTTACTTAATTTTTTTTAGATCTATTCGTTGCTTATGCAATTAATTTTTCTAAATTTCTGATTTTTTTGCATGTAAATAATTCTCGTGGTTGTTGGAAACAATCTAAATTATGAATTTCTTTTGCAAATGATATTGCTGAATATTTGTATAAAAATTACTTAATATTAATCTGAATCTGTAATATTATATGATTAAATGCAGAATATTCTATATTTATTTTTACTCACACTTTTTAGGTTAAATATTTTATGCAGTTTTTCAATACGATTAAATTTTCGTGTTTCATATCTTTTAAAATCTGGGAAAATTATTTAATGCATGTTATGCAATTTTGTTTGTTATGATTCTAATTTATGTTGTTTTAAATTTTTTATTATTTTGATTTTGCTCGTTGATTTCTATTACTTTTGAACTTCTTTATTTTTTCATTATATAATTTTTTTCTTAAGACAATAATGGATTAATCCCAACTAAATTTGAGAATGTTAAAAAATAATGGTTCGGATCGGTAATGATATTCGATCATTATGTATGGGTACTGTTTGAAAAGGATAACTTTGTGACAAAAAGCCACGATGGTCTTAGCTTTATGAATAACTTATCAAATCATCAAAGAAATTGTGAATCACCCAAAAAACACCTCCAAATCCCACGTGACTTTCTTTTTTCTTTAATAAATCTCACAAAATCTCTTTATATTGTTCAAATCCACCTAAAAAACATCCTAAATCTCAAAAAAATTGAAATCCACCAAATTAATTAAAATCTACCATCTACAGTTCAATATACCCCATAATATTTTTCTATATTTAATTAATATTGATTTTTGGCATACATTTTCTTTTCTAGAGTGAGATTAAACTTTTACACTTTACTATTATTACTTCTAGATTATGTTTATGTCGAGAAGTCAAATGGGAACTCATGCTAATAGCAGAGATTAGAGTTGAATCCAAGAGAGGTTTTATGATTGATTTTAGGGAGACATTAAAATTTGAAAAATGACTAGACTAGCATTTGTTAAAAGGATTAGAATATGAAATTTGGATCTAAAATATCTCTAATTGTATTTGGTAAAAGAAAATTATATTAATATAATGTTATTATTTTATTTTGAAGTTAGTAAATTTTTTATTTATTTAAAAAAAAAACCACATTTCCTACAAAACAAAATTTGTAATTTTTTTAAATAAAAAACCAATGGAGGTTTAAACTCCCTCTTTTCTCTCTTTAGAAATTTGAATTCAAAACTAACATTATATTAAGTGAAAATCTGATCCTTTTTACATCTGATCCTTTTTACAAGAGGTCGTGGCTTATATTATAGACTAAGTAGGTAACTTAGGGTAAACTATACAACATTCATTTTAATCAATGATAAATTTTTCGTTTTTGTCCGCATGAACTTTGCGTCAACAGTTGCTTATGAGTTTGCACGTCTTCGAGGCGATCGACAATGTGGATTAATATGATTCTCTGGATGTTCTGTCATCAGCCTGATTCCTCGATGTCGCCTCTTCACATCGACGAAGTCTCTCACGATGTCTAAGCTTCTAGGTTCGAGGGATTTCACGGGATCGATTCGTTGTTTATATGTAGATGCTCTACTCCTCGTCAACGGTGTGACTCCTTTGTTCTTCGTTTTTTACCATTTACTTAGTTCTATTGATTTCTACTTGATCTTGACTTGAGGCATGAACCTCTTGATCAATTCTTGGCCTTTTAAACTCCTTATTAACTTACAAAAGATAAAATACAAGGGGTACAAATGCAAAAACACAAGTTCCCTAACATTATATCGGGAGTTCAAATCTAAGATTTTATGCTTGAAATTAATGAAAAAATGATTAAATACACACCCTAAATTAGCCAAATCGCATAGTTAATAAGGGTAAAATTCATGCCTATCAATTTTATTGATTTTTTCACCAAGAATCTGCAAAAACAAAATATAAATTACTTAGTCTAATACATGTTGATTGTTTTACCAAAATTTTGGATGTAACTAATATATTCTATGTGATTTATTACAATAATTTGTTGTTATTTTGAATTTATTATTCTAGCAAACTTAACTTATCCTATCTATGCAATTTATTATGTTTAAAACAGTTTATACCGGTTTAACTTCTATGGTTGGTTTATATACAGATTGAAACCTAGATTCGTGGATCAAATGTTTTTATTTGGTTTTACGAATTGTTTTAAAGCATTTTTAACCACGCTTTTCAAAAATATTTTGATAGCAATGAGTTTGGTGACCAACATCCCATTTGGGGGGTTGTTTACCATGTATGATTTTTTTATGCTATGCGGAGTAGAAGTATGATGTTTATCCCAATGTCTAAATCCTAGTTACAGTAATTGGATGGAGGTATTATTTATTACGAGTCTAATGAGTCGACAAACTAAATTCATTTTGTGGCAATACTAATTCTGATATCATATTGTCACATTAGTGTGTAGTGCTGCGTATGACTAATGCTCAACCAATTTGATGAAACGTGATTTCTAACATGGCATTATAAGATGTTTATTCTCTAACCGTGCTAAAACGAGAGAAGTAATTCAAGGAGGATATCTTATACTTTGTCTTGATAACAATTTTTTGAGAACTCTAATATGTGTTGAATCTTATACCAATAAGGATGTTATGTGCAAGGTTAGATTACTGCTTCTTGAACAAACCATTGTATAAGTTTATAGTGAGTTGAATACTTCTATGGAACTATGGGTATCCTTGAGAAAATGTGAAAGTTTATGGAATTATGGGTATACTTTTAATGATTTAGGACAAACCCCTACACCATGAAATATTAACTTTGCTAGACTAGTTATAAGTTTTCATTCGGTCCTTCTGAATTCAATACCTTTATATTACGATTGAAAAAAATGTGTAATTTCAGTTTAGTTGAAAAGAATTAAAGGATTTAAAATTTTAGGTACATATTTACTGCACATAAAGGTGTTGTATTTCCTTCTTCTATTGTATCTTCTACATCCAACTCCTCCAAAATATCCATATCATTGAAAGATTCGTGTGCATGCATCAAATATTTGTAACCTCTTATGCTTCATGTGATGACAAGGTGTGTACGGTTCATCACAAAACATTCATAAACCCTTGATTTTCCTTACATGCATATCGAGACAAGATAATTTCTTTGGTATATTATTTTATGAGCTTGAAGTTTGTGATTTGGTATTATCAGGTGAGAGAAAGGTAAGTGAAATGTTTGGGGAGGTTTTTGGGCTTCTAAGAGGTCACGTGGTTGGGTTCTCTATGTGGATTGGATGGAGTTCTAGTGAATTAAGAAGGGTGTGTAACGAAGAAAACTCATGGAGCTTTGGTATCCTCACAACAAGAAAGGTCTTATCAGAAAGTGGATTGTCATAAAATTCTCAAAATATAGCTAAAAAATCCACTATATACTCAAGCTATAATGGAAAAACACTATATCTGTTTATGATGTTATTGCAAGGCCTTTGCCTTTATGTGAAGTGAAGTAAATCTGACTTTGTGGTCCAAAGGATTACTATCGAGCATGAATAAATACTCACATTTCAAGATTCATTCTCTCATAAGGTTCCATCAAACTTTAGAAACCTATCTTCGAGAGTCTGGTAACCATTCCATTTGGAATCATTGAATCTTTACCATTCTCATCAGAGTTTTTTTCCAAACAGACTTTGGCAAGATCTAGTGACACCGGGTGGGTATGGTGCTCGTGAAGTATTAGGTGAGGATGGTAAGGCAGTTAAAAGAGTTGGTCTAGAGCTTTGCGGTGGATCTGCTTGTGAGGTATTAGTCAGCGTCTATTTTATATTAGTAAGCTCCCCAACAATGGATTTGGTGTGCTTTACATGCTTGTTCGAGGACAATCACATCTCTTCAAATTTCTTGTTTGAATCGATCAGCGAGTGTTGAGCCACAGTTTCCGGGGTGATTTAGAGCTGTGATCAAATCAGAGATAAATCTACTCTACCAGCTAATCAGAGCATTAAGATCTGTGATACAATCTAAGAGATGATTTAAGGAAGAAAGATTCACCAAGGGAAAGTGTAACACCTTGATTCTAAATTATTGATTTTTGATAATTAATTTAGAATTAGGCGATGACTCTACAAACATATCAATTTCTTAAACTGTCAGATCCAAAAATGGTGTTAAGGTTATATAGAGGGATGTGTATTTGACCGATTGGGCGGCCAGGGAACTAGGCCGGGACGGACCACCAGCTAGGTTACTCATCCGGATCATGATGGGAACATGGTCGTAACAGTTTGATCGGATCGAATTGGATCAAAGACCGAATCGATGAACTGTTGGGATGGAAATCCGAATGTTCGAGGAAGTTGGCTTGGATCGATGAAATGATCGAGAGACTAAGTAAGATCGGGAACGATCAGACTATCCGAATGATTCGAGGTAAAATCAGCCAGTCCATCATTTTCAGGCCAACTGGACGGTTTTCTCGACCAAGCGGGATTTTCGGACAGGTTCTGTCAGATATAGACAAGATGGTTGGATTGAGACAGTTCTTACTGGGTTTGGACAGGACAATTAAACCGACATATCCAGTCAACTGGGTTATTCTGCATTGTATAAATTCCTCGCGTTCGAATTTGGCTGGGAACGGTTATTTGGCTTGACGCACGAGAAAACACGCGGGAAGTGGCTAGTGAGCGCGTGCACACGCGTGAGCGGATCGTGAGGACGGTTTATGGGTGAATATTCCGTCTAACCGTCAGTTTAATGAGAAACTTGATTTTCTCCTTCATTCGTACGCGAAAAAGAACATAAGGAGTTTCTGGAGAGAAAATCATTGGAGACAAAGGAGATTTCGTGAAATGACCGAGTCAACTGTTGGTGATCTATTTCGAAGGGAATTTGACTAGCTCAATGCGATCCGTTCATGGTTTCTAGCGCGAGAGGTGTCAGAGATCATTCACGGAATTCGAAAACTCAAGGTTAGTGTTCTAGGCCGAGTCTCTATCTATATTGTTTTCTCACATAGATTCTTTTAATTAAATTGCTTGACTCTATATTCATTATTTTGCTACTTGGATTGAAGATCGATAAAGAGTAATATGCATGATCAGACTTGCCGAGTTTTGTCTTGTGAACTGTTGATTGAATTGATGACTTTTTCGATTTGTGATTTGGCTCGGTGAGACAGTTAATCCGCACTCACTAAACATTTTTTTTGCTTACGCTCTATTTGACTCAACGCATGAAAAAATAAGAACCAAAATGACTAGGATCGCGGAACTTGGGCAGGCGGAATGAAGGATGGTTGGTCTTAGCTAGTTTATGAGTAGAATAGTGTAATAGTTTATTTAGCGAACCTTCATTATATTAGAACCATCTTTACGTGAATTCAAGTATTCTCATTCGCATGATCAATTTAAAATTGATAAACCTCAGAAACGTTAAATTGAAATAAAATAACCTAGTTCGAATAAGGAAAATAATTAAGAAAAATCGGGTTGTGGTGCTTCAGAAAGCTCGTATTATGTGGGATGAATATGATGACGATGAAAGAAAATGCTTTTTTATTCGAAACAATATTGACCCTGCGCCAACGGTTCAAACATGTGACCATAAACCAAAATAGACCAAGTAAACCAGACTAGTAAGTTAATTAGATAATTGAACCATAAAGCTTAAAAGGGACATAAAGAGAAAAAGCTTGCTGTCACATAATAATCTCTGGTCCGAAAACGTAGAACATTAATTTGTTTGCACCATTCGACATTGCCTAAAGTCCTACTTGCTTTTGACGTTAGTATCAAATTCATTTCTTCTCGCTTAATTATCATATTCATTATAGACAATACCAGGCTACTTTCTTTCTTCATTCAGAATTTTTTCCATAACGACATGTAAGAATCCAACGGTCACGGAATTTAAGGCTCCTCATATTGCCACAACTTGTTGAAGAGGTAAACCATTTTCAAGCCTAATAATGTGAAGTGTTAACTGCTTTGTACTCTCATTGTTATGGCTGGTTGAAATCAAAAGCTCCATATTGTTTTCCCCAAGATGAATGACCATAATAATTTATACTTCTATATTTAACTACTTTATTTCACTTTTACAACAAAATTTACTTATCATCTACACAATCCACACATTAGACATGATACCAACAAAAAAAAAAAAAAAAAAAAATTGCTTGCAGAAGTGGCTTAAACCATGTTATCCATATGATCGAAAGGGTTTTTACATATCGCTCCATGTATCACTTTCGCCTCCATCTTCGCTAGCTACAACCTGGAAAATATAAGAGAGTAAGTGATAGATAATGTTGTGTTTTGGATTTGGGACCAAAAGAAAAGTAGTAAGGTTCTGAAATAAAGATTAGATTTGCTTTGGATATGTAGATGGTAGAGATTAGAAGATAAACCTGACGTATTGAGTTTGCTTTCTCCAAAATTGCGCTGATCTTAGTGTTTACTATAGGGTCAGTTGTTGCAGCAGCAGATAGCTTCGTTGTTGTCATAACCACAGGTCTCAGGTTGAATTGCTGTGTATGATTGGTAACAGAATTTAGATTGTAGCCAAAAAATGATTATAACGCATCAAGAGCCCAAAATATAACTTTTATACACAAAGAGAATCTACTGCACTCACTTGTGTTCTTATTTGTTGCAAGAAGTCTCCAGTATCGGTCTCCTTTTCCTTGGCACTTTGTTTCTCCTCCTTCACAATACTTTTAAGATGGACCTATGAGAACATATGCTTATTTTTTAATATGAAACTGACTTACACAGTACTAAAGTAGGAGGAAAAGAGTAGAAAACTCTCCATACCTTCATTTCTGGTTTTGGAGCAGAAGTCACCTTTTGAGGCACTTCTTTGTTGACCGTAGACAATGAAATGTGCTTCTCAAAGGCGAGCCTGAGAGCATCGTGTAGCTCTAAGGGCGGTGCTTTGTCTTTAAATTTCTCAGAGGGTGTCTTTGAAACCATCCACTGCACAGGTGGAAACGGCGGTGGTAAAGGCTCAGCAGGATTTTGGAGGTATGAAAGGTTTAAGCCGACACAACCACTTTCGGATTCAATCTCTACAGGAGACGCTTCAGCATGGTTATCATCAACATGCCTACTTTCATTGAAAGAATCATATATCGCTTGCTCTTTTCTTTCTTGGCTATCACTGGATTCTTCCCACTGCTCAGAATTTGACAAGGAGTGATTATCGGTATCTGACATGTCAGGAAAGGATCTACAAAAAGTGTCATCATCTGAACAAGAATCAGCAAGGGAAGTAGCAGCCTCTGGAAGCAACTGAAAGGAAGAAAACGTATTATAGTTGTTGTCCTCTTCTGACAATTTCAACTTCAGTCTAGAAGCCTGAAGGGTGTCAGCCGGATTCAGAGATATTTTCATGTGTTGAAGAGGCGGGGACGAAGTGATCCAATCAATAGGAGCTTCGTCTCTGAAGGGATCCATGATGCTCTTCTCTGTCGTCACTTCATTGTTCTCTGGAATGGTTGCTGGTGCAAATGAATCATTTCTGCGGAAACCATTAGTGTATAGCTTGTGGCTGAGTCCAAGGAAACCGGACGAAGTCTCATGGCCATCTGAACTAATTGGATCTTGGGTTCCTGGAGTTGCTAAGCTTGAATCATTCAGAATATGTCTATGTGAGGCATTTTTTTCAGCATCTGCAGAACCAACTGTCCTTTCTTCGGTCGTGCAATCCAGACTCATAGAATTTGGCACTGCCAAGATTGGAGGTTTCGATGGTTTCAATCCCAGCAGTCCCCCATTAGTCCATATTTTAATAGCTTCTGGTTCTAGATTTGCTTGTAGGCCATGATGATACAAGGGGTTTGTTGAATCAACTAAGCTGTTCTCAGGAGCTGGCACAAATGTAAATCTGATGCTATCTTCTTCACAAGAATTGTTGATGTTCTCACCAAGATCGTTTTGTTGTGAGCAGTGTATACCTGAACGCGCCTCGGTATCTTGACGACTCATTTTATCAGATTCATTTTCTTCATTTCTATTGGTGTCGTCCATACGTCCATCCATTGTTGTGCAAGAATCTTTGACACTGTTGGAAATCTGCTCACACGCTGAGTTTTCTAACCTTTTGTTTATGGCACCAACGAAACTCCTCTGTGCCTCACTAGTTTGAAACCTTTGATCATTTTCAGATTCCAATTCAATGGTATTAAGCGCATCAACAAAACAATCTCCTTCGCTTTCAGTCTCATGTTCGCTATTCCTTGCTTCTTCCTCCTCAATCTCCGGACCAGTCTTTATTTCTACTACCTCATCAATCCGAGTATGCTGTTGAAGTTCTGGTTCTGATTTCGCATTTTCAATGTCTTTAAAATGGAAAGCAACTCTACCAGTCCCTTCGGCATAGCTTTCAACCACAACAGAGTTCTCCTCCATCATTTCAGGAGCTTCATCTGTCTGCTGACCAAGAGATTCCACTAACTCAGCTTTCTCCTCCCAACTGACGCAAGAAGATCCGCAAACAGCTTGTCCTTGCGAAGGACTAAACCGGAAATTATCATGTTCATCTTCGGATTCACATTTAGAAAGGACTGAAGCAATGGTGTAAGAGCCTGGTGTCAAGCTGGAAGAAACAAATACCCCTTTCGCTTTTTCTCCAGTCTTCAATGAAGAGGTTGCGGTTGAAAGGTATTCGATGTATCCTGAACCACTTTTGGAATCAAGAGAGCGAGAATGATGATCAGATCTTCTCTCCATGTCACTAGTTGAGGCGGTTTTAGAAGAAGAGGTTTGTCCACTGAAGCTAAATGAAATAATTTTCTTCCCGAAGTAAGTTCCATGTTTGAGTTACATATGAATTACATTGAAAAAAATATCATTTATTTTACCTGGCACTTTGGTTAGCCATGGAGACCAAACGTGAGATATCTCGACTCCTTGACGAAGATTTTTTCTTCTGTAATGTTAGAAAACAGAAATATAACTGTCAAGCAAAAGAGAAAGGTTTACCAATTTAATCTCAAAAAAGGCCTATACCTTAATTTTACAACTCTTGTTATCTTTTTGGAACTTATTTTTTCCTGGAATCAGGTTGGTGGATACTCTTCTAAAGTAAGTAGGATCGGAGTATCGCTTCAAGCAAGATCCAGGACCATTGATATCAAATCTAAGGAAATGTAGCAAAGAATCAGTGGTCTATTTGAAATGTTACAAAACTAAAGGGAGTAAAACAAGCGCATACTTATCAAGCAAGTGCAACCGTGGAGGATCCCTGCACTCTTCATAGGGATCCATAATAAAGTGAGGCAAATCGTTGTAAATCAAGTGATTTTGCTCATTAGGGATATGAGGATGCCACTCCACACCTGAGAACGGCATAAAACATTCACAAAAGAAAAATCAAATAGTGACTCACCTACCTACTACTGACTTTCACTTTCATGTATATTATGTATTTTTAAGTTTGGCGTAAAGTGTAATAACTAATCTAATCATTCTAGATTCTCTAAACTAGTGCTTCTCAGGGGTAAATTAGTACAGGGGGTTAGTGATAAAGGCATGTGAAGTGGGCCTACAATGAAGTAACAGATGACATTATTTATTAACTAAAATAAATGTGGAACCTAACAAGAAGATAATTGACAAGGGAGAAGAAGACAAAAACCTCCTGTATATGCAAAATGTAAATGACTTGTTTGTGCAAGCACCGCCTTTTCTAGTGGAGGCACTGTAGCTTCGATTTGCTGCAATCTGATCTTTAACTGATTGCTTCTTGAAGCTGTAGCCATTACTTCCTCCTGTATCCCATGAAATATCTCTGCTGCAAACCTGAGTCATTAGAAAGAGCAATCCTTCAAGAAAGTTTCTTCCTTTGTTCAACTAAAGTCCACTCCAAACCAAACTAACCTACAATTTTGATAATTCAGCAATACATCTAGTCTAGCAATTCAGACCCCACATCACATGAGGTGTTTTTCAGATGGATTCTTGAATTTCATTCAGGAGAGAGGCAAAATAAAATCCTTTTTGCTAAATCCTAACTCAACAAACTTCACTGACAAAACTTGGGGGAAAAATAGTAAAAAGGATCATGCAATCTGTGATTATCTCAACGAATGAGTTCCAATAGAAGCCATAAACAAGTAAACCCAATTACTTCCGTGGAAGGTGATGATTCTCATCTTTAGCATAATAAATAAATAAAAAATGAAAAAAGGCGATGATTCTCATCTCTAACTTGGCCGTCAGCTCAAAGAATCATTCAACAGTAGCCCAAAAAGAAAGAAAATACAGAAACTGAGGGCTCGAAATGAATACTTACTCGGCGAGATCACCAAGCTGGCGCAAGATCCCGACAAGTCCAGAGACTGCAACGCCGTTGAGAATCGCCTTGGGGTCTTCACGATCGACATTTTTATACAGGTCCATGCTGTATACATTCCTCACCTCAACCCTAGAAAGCGACATTTTCTGGGTAATCAAAGTAAAATAGTCTCTGTAGATGCACACACTGGAAAAACTGTTCCTCTAAAGAAATAACAGAGCTGATGAAGAAGCAGAATGGGTCTCGCCTCGACGAACCGAGAAATGGGTTTCGAGGAAAAATGGAAAAATACAAAAAGATTAAATTAAATTTCACTGATTGCTTATGGGATGCTGGTGGGTGAGATTGCGGCAGCTTAACTGCCCCAAATCGAGAGGGAAATTTTGGAGGCACGGAGCGAGAGAGACATTGCCAATTCCGCAAGCCATTCCTTTCCATTTCATTTGACAAGAAACCTTTACAGAGGTGAAAAGACCAAACTACCCTCGTATTTTGTCCCTTGTTACCATATAAGTTTTTGACCGACGAAGGGGTTTGATTTCTTTTGGGTGAAAACTTTTTTTTTGTATTTAAGGTTATTGGTTCGCACGATTAATCAAATACGGATTGACATATTGTGCTTACGAACATCTTGTCCGATTGGTAGAGACATTATGAATCCTATACTCCCTTCATGATTATTAAAGCCGAATAACTTGTGTCTTTTGTGTGACAGCCAGAAAAAAAAAGAAAAGGTTATGCTTATTTTGTAAGAACTTATTGGAAGAGTGAGAAAATGTCATTGTCATATAAATGTTGTTGCGTCAAGATTTGTAGTTATCTAGATTGGAATTTGTATTTTTGTCAATTAATATATTTGTTGAGTTGGTTACATGTTTATTACAAGATCCAATGAGTGAGATGCACATACATATAGTACATTTTCAAGATGATATAATAATGCAAGTAATTTTTCAGTAACGGTGACGGAGTTCTACCTCTATTGTATGTGTTTATGTACATCGATAAATTCTTGGAACTATGAAGTAATTAGCTGGAACCTATGCAAAATGGTTTCTCCGAAGCTTCCAAGTTCCTATACATACCCCAATAATTATAGGGGAAGTTAAAGAAAACTCATATGTATTTTCTTAAACCTATTGTTAACTAATATCGAAGCTTTTTACTTAGGATTAACTTTCTTTACAATTGTAATTATCTCTCCGATATTTTTTCTTTATAAAAAACATAATTCATACTATCCAATCATAACAGATTCTTCTAACACGTTTCAAGACGTGGTAAAGAGTCGGGATTGAGACGCCTACGCGTTTTAAATTCAATCCACCTGCTATGCGAAACTAAAAACACATTGCTTTGTACACCTACATGGATATGGACCATTTAAATACCCGAAGAAAGAGTCTATCCATAGGCTGCACTTCCCCTAGAGATTAGTTTGGGTCTATTGGACTTAAGATTTACCCTGAGTTACCAAAAAAAAAAAAAGACAAATTCTTTTAACATCTTTCCACATATGGAACTCCTTCACTCTTCCTATATTCCTTACACACGTGCAATCTCCATTTTTCTCGTTTTGATATGACTTACCTTAGCTTCTTAGTAAACATCTTAGTAAACTTTCTAGTCACCACCCAAGTATACACATGAACCGAAAGACCGAACCACCAAACCAATTCCTCCAATTGGACTCCCTCCTTATGTCTAGTTCCCTAGTTCTCACAATAAGTTGGTCTCATAATCGACTCATCATATTGGGAAATAGTCTGAGACAAAGGACTAACCTAATAATGTTCCTCCAAATTTTGTATCAAATAACAAACATGAAAAACATGGTGTATGCGGGAACAATCTGTTCATTCAGCCCATAAGAAACCTTCCCTACAAGTTCCAACACTTGAAACTCCCCATATAATCGTGTTGCTAGCTTCTGACACAACTTCTTGGTGACGGAAAGTTTTTTATAATGTCTCGATTAGAAAACATTTGAGACCCTACAACAAAATCTACATCCCTTCTATTTTTACATGCATTCTTCTTATTAAATCAAGTGCTTTGACCATATGGATTTAAATATCTATCATAATTAGATCCCTCTATTTTAATAATGCATCCAGTTCAAAAATACTAGTTGATCTGTTTTCATATTACCGTAAAGATTTCAACCATGGACAACTTTAAGCAGAGTTGTTTGGATTGTTGTATGAAATGTGGTATCATAAAAGTATTCAACCCACATCAACCATTTAAACAAATATCTTTTGGATGTCTGAAATGTAAAAAAACGCATATATACTAGTAGATATCGATTTAGAAATTATGTATTACCTTCTATAGATGAAAAGTTATTTCAAATTTCAGTTAAATATTTGCATGTTGAAGTACTCCTTTCAAATATTAAGGTGGGTGTTTTGAGCTTAATGACCATGGAATTAGTCTTAGGATTGTCCTCTTCAATATCTTTTGGATATTGGTTCCTTTTGGACTCTTTTCCTTCTTTGAGGTGGTTGCTGCTCTTCTTGTATGATAGGCTTGTGATCTAGATCAACATCAGTGTTGGAGGTGGGTTTAGCACCTCCCACATAAAGACCCAGCCCGGATCAATCCAATACCATTAACGAAGCAGTCAGAGCCTAAAGCGAAGGCCCAAATCAGCGTGGCCCAGAACAAGCCCAAAAGTCGATCCTTAGCTTCGGCGCATGATAGACTTGCATTTTGACATCCTAGACCCTTTATTTAAGATAATACTTAAGTCCACCTCCTGGGGTGTATCTCTTAATGCACCTCCCATCCCATAACCAATGAAACTGTCATGTCATATCACAATTAAAATTAATTTAAAAAAAATTCAAAAATATAATATCAAGTTTGACGTCGTACCTGCTAACGCCGTCTCCATCGAAAGAATGATTTTTCTTTTGGTTTCGAGAACTTTTCCGTTTAGGCAAACCAATTCCGATCAAATTCGATCTAGAGAACAACTCTGTGATCCTTGATGTAAGAGCAGAAGCAGAGTTCAAGGCAGTGAGTGAAATATTTGATCCCCTTCCCTTTTTTGTAGATTAATGGCAAAATCAATGAAGTGGTGTTTTTCTTCGATATATAGATTGGATTTATAGATTGATAAGGGAATGGACACCATGGGACATAGCTCGCCGTCTTGGATTTGCTTTCTTCGATATCTTCTCCGGACAGAGGAGAATCCATAGCTTATCCAAAGTCTGCAACTTTTTAAGATTCGTTTCATTTTTGATGCTTATATGATTAGTGTTCTTGCTGCAAGTCTCTCATAGCTGCGTATGTTCTGGTTCTCAAAGGCTATAAGAACGTGTTTCACCTTGAAGGTGGAATCTACACATGGAGCAAAGGTTTTCCTGTTGAAACCGAAGAAGAAGACTAACGAATGAAGTAGAAGCTTATTATTCAGTTTTGTATATCTATCGAATTCAGGGTAATTTACATTTTTGGAGTTTTGAGTGTTTTTAATTTAAGGTTCTATAAAAACTCATGAAATTCACCAATCAAAAGCGACAACAAGACTAAACAAAATACTGCTAAAAAAAATAGAATATTTCATCAAGATGTCTCCCTTCAATTCAACCTATACAACATGATCTCTTGTTGCTTGAAGTATCGGCGATCTTCATCATCTGCCAGTACAAGATTCAGATAGTACTTGACGCTGAATTTTTTGACGTAAGATCGTATGGCGCTAGAAAAAGTCTTACAGGTATTGATTCGCCTGCAATCGTAAAATCTTTCACTCAGCTGTTTTGATTCCTTAAAAGCAAAATCACTAAGACTTTGGCTTATTTACCTCTAACTGGAGTTCCATCCATCAACTTGAATTTAACATCTGTTTCTGTCTCGACATGAGTATTAGCAATAGCACCTGCGCCGTTTGATTCTCGTCGTCTGATCTCCAGATACAGATTCTTCATCTTGATTCTCATTAGAAGAAAATATGTTTTCCCAAGGATAACATCTTTTTGATCATACATGCATCCATAAGCATCAGTTATTCTTAAAATCCTTTGAACTTATTATAATAAATCTCTTTTACATCTATGTTTCGATCGGAATTCCTTTATATCCACAGCTCTCACCTACAACAAGTACATGACAAAAAATAAGCTAAGCTAAAGAAAATTTTGAGCAATACAGAACCACAAGTTCTCCAATCATTGATTACCCTTTTCTACAATAGAAGTTCTCTCTAATCTTCAGAGAAGATGATGGTGATGGTGATGATGTTTGTGGGGAGTTTTTTACCGGAACTCATTGCTAACGATCTAAATCCAATAGAGAGAAGTGAGTTTCAGGTTCACAAATCCTGCGAGGAAGATGGGTAAGTGGAGCTTTGGTAAGAGTGAAGCTATCTCTCTAGATCGAATTTGATCGGAATTGGTTTGTCTGAACGGAAAAGTTCTCGAAACCAAAAGAAAAATCATTCTTTCGATGGAGACGGCGTTAGCAGGTACGACGTCAAACTTGATTTTTTATTTTTTGAATTTGTTTTAACTTAATTTTAATATGATATGACATGGCAGTTTCATTGGTTATGGGATAGGAGGTGCATTAAGAGGTACACCCCAGGGGGTGGACCTAAGTATTATCCCTTTATTTATTATCCATTCGTCACTACTTAGCATTCATTTAGGTCTTTTCATGCATCATTTAGTATGTTTTCCGTCATTTAGCTTTTAAGGATGCATTTTTGCATATGCATTTGGGTTTGGTGTCTTTTTGGTGAGTTCAGGTGCTTAATGGAACAAAGGAGGCTATGAAAGGCTCTTGGATTTGGTTTGGAGCTCAAAGGAGGAGAGAGGAACAAGGTGATTGAAGAATGATCGGAAGTATAGATACTATATCGATCGATATGGGCAAGAGAAATGAGATGGATCAAGCTGACCGACTTAACTCCATATTGACCAGTCATATCGATCGATATGGAGGATCGATCAGAGCGCAAAAATTACTATTTTACCCCTGGCCGACTTTTGGAGCCTATATAAGGACTTGTCTTGGCTATTTGTAAAACACACAATTTATAATCTCTTTTATCTATCTAAGCTACCTAAGTTATTTCTTTATGTCTACTCTTTTGTACTAAGATATTTTATGTTAAGATATTTTGGTATCTTTTTATTTTATTTTATATCTCAAGTTTTAAAGTCCTAATTAAATCTCACCATGACTTGCATACAAACCATGTGTGAGTAGTTATCTTTATGACTCAAGGTCTAAGAAAAAAGGAGAGTTAACTAATCAAGCTAGGTTAAGAATTAGTGGGTAACAAGGTGAAGACCTATTGTATGGATTGAAACACACACCAAGAGTTTGGAATTAGCTACTCCAACCTTGGAATCTAGGGATATTGGTATTTAGGTACCAATTGATGGTCAAAAGGATAAGTAGGTATAGACCTCGGATGAGGGATACCCAAACCCTTTAGCCCTTCCTATTAACCAATCCAATACAAATCCCTCTTGGAGTTGACTTATGCGTGAAAAGTTATTCACCCAAAACTAACTGCAAGTGCACAGTGTACAATTGTAGTATAAATTAGGTTATCGATCCCACAGAGATTATGTCGAGTTTCGATTCTATTAGAATGCAATCTATCTGGTAACTAGTTGTGTAACTTATGGATTAAAAACGCTAGACTTAGGTAAATCGCGGGTAATATGGGCCATGCACGAAATTAGATGTTGCTCTACTCTTAAACACAAAAGAAAAATGTATACAATACCAAATCTCTTTGTGTATTGCACTATGAATCAACCAACATATTAGAAATGATGCTTTTCAACCTATATAGCTAATACATGCATTGGGAATGGATTTGATTGCTCATGATCTTCCAAGCCAAACTCTCATTTGTACAAGGACGAGATCACCTGCTAAAAAAAATGCTCCGAGTTTAATGTAAAATGGGTGTATGATGCAACAAACCCTAAAATTCAATCTTCTAAGTGATCAAGTCAAAATATTGTATGAATTAATATTAAAGCAGAGAGTAGTCACGAATTCAGCAACAATTTGTGCACCTAATGACCCATAAAACCTTTGACAACCTAGATCTAACTAGGGAACTACTCACACATAGCAAACAAACCAATCATAGTCATTAATATCAAGAGTTTGCAATATGAAAGCAATATCAAAAGAGATCAGAGCAAAACGTGGCTCTCTCTTTCTGTAAAACTAAGAGAACAGGGGCACAAGAAAACCTTCACACAAGGGTGCTCTCTGAAAACAAGATCTAAGTAATTTTTTGGTGTTTTTTGGTAAAGAGATACTTGAATGCTTCAAAAGCTTGATGGAAGTCGTCTCTCTCTTTCTTCTCTGCTTAAAGTCGATTATATAGCTCCTCTAGGTCATGCATAAGTCGGCCAAAAAGTTCTAGAAGTTAGGGTTTCGAAAAAAAGGCCCAAAAAGAATTTCCTTTTTACTAAGGCGGCCTCTGAGTCGGTCGACTCTTCCTTCCAGTCGGTCGATTCGGGTTCCGGATCATAATTCTTCATTTTTAGCTCCAAAGCTTCTAGATTCTTGCAAAACACCTCAGCATGTTGAATCTTCCATTTAACCTATATAAAATGCAGAAAAGACTCCAAAATAGCATAAAATATCATCGTGAAAACCGGTAAAAATAACAGTACATCAAATTCCCCCAGACTTAGCTTTTGCTCGCCCTCGAGCAAATAAAGAGCTAGTTAGTGGTCAAAACAAATTCGGTTTACCGTGATCAAGCTATCAACATTCAGCAACCATTTCTTTCATTGTGACCTCTCCAACAGCTGACCAATACGCAAACCAAGTTGTATTCTCCAATGAAAGACTTATGAAGAACAAATTAGAGTTATCCCAACCACAATGAAGCCATATTTCAGATACCATCAAAGCAACTCATTCTACTGTCATCATATAGTTGGAAATGCTTATCAATCGTCACCTAATTCAACACAAGATGGTCTTTTCGCTCTCCCCAAGACTTATCCTTTTTAATCATTTAGTTTATAACTCAAAATTTCTCAAAGTTTAGGCGAATAATGGCATCGTAAGAAATTTTCCTAGCCTCGCTGTCAACTGAGTTCTCAAAGGTTCAAATGCATCATGGTATGGTCGGGAATTTCTCTAACC
Source organism: Euclidium syriacum (assembly GCA_900116095.1). Taxonomy (NCBI): domain Eukaryota; kingdom Viridiplantae; phylum Streptophyta; class Magnoliopsida; order Brassicales; family Brassicaceae; genus Euclidium; species Euclidium syriacum. The sequence continues at coordinate 3,901,632 of FPAK01000004.1, forward strand.
GCATATATCCTGAGCTTCTAGTGATGAATAATTGGTGTCTTAAGGAATTTCTCTCTACCTCATCACTAGGTTTTTGCAAAATACATACTTTTCATCAAATTATCTTTAGGGAGAGTTGAAGATCGAAAATCATGCTTGTGAACGAATATTTAGCAAGACATAATGGCAAATGTGACAAACGAAATGATACAGACTTAACTGTATTGTGCTCTGGCATTGCTGAAAATTTCAAGAAAATCACGTGGGTCTACTCCGTATTGTATCTATGAAGCTCTCTGGATTTCCATATGGTTGGTCCTTGTCAATGCTGCCGAGTCACTCAATCATAGTTAAAGAAGGTGGAAAGTGATAATAGCATCATATCAAAAAACAAAAGGTTCACCAAAGATCCATAAAACAAAAAAGTCATAATACTCCCTCCCCCAGACTTAAATTTCACTGTCCCAGTGAAACCAAGTCAAAACAACAGTGCAAAGAGAAATCCAGAGAAAAATAAAAAGAAATGTTGGAAATAAAATGATAGAATCGTATCTAATCGCGGGGACTGCGAGTGCGTCTCCTCTCAGCTGTAGGGTCAAAGTCGTCCGAAGAACTAGTGCCTCCAAAGAAATGTGGTGGGACATGGCTCATCATCATAGGATCATCCGAGAAACTCGTCAAGTTGCTCGGTGCTGTGTAAAACTGCATCGTATCCCCTCTCTGTGCCGCAGTCGACCGACCCATGGTAAGGTCGTCCAACTCGGTCTCCGCATCATCATCATCTCGTCGGTCCTCAGTATCTCCAGCTCTCTGTGGCTCTGGTACTCTTCTGGTTGGCTCGTGGACTCCTCGGTCAGACGAACAACCTGTGAAAAACGAGTAAAACCATCGAGCAATCTTGTTCTTCCTCCTATGACGCTCCATCTTGTATTCGTACTTCACCTCAGGACTCGTCTCAAATGGTGGCTGCTCGGGTAACTCGAAGAAATCTGGCATCCCGCCAGTAGAGAATCTCGCTCCAGCAAATGGAAAGTCGTCAGCTCAGTGTGAATCACGCGACTGGGAAGTAGAAGTGCGCGGTGGCTGGGCGGCCCGTCAGGTATGGCGAGGTGGGGCATGCATAGCCTCTGGTAGCAGAGTCGGTGCAGCGGCTATAACCGTCAGCAAGTCAGCAGGTGGGTGAAACCCAATGTCCTCCTGTGAATCGAGCCTAACATGACTCTTGTTCGGGAGGCGAAACACACAAGTTGCGGCACCATGCCGAATGAACTCGTACCATCCTCCCATACGAACAATCTCAGAATGATCAAGTGAAGCCTCATCTAGAGTGATCTTCGTCGCATCGGCGGCCTCCTTGCTGAATAAATCAAGTGGTACTTCACACCACTTCATGATGGGGGTCAAAAGGCTCCCCACAGTCTCCTTCTTCTCAGAAGTAGCGTTCCCCAAGAAGACGTGACTCCTCGTATCAACCAGATGGCGTGCAAAGAGTGCACCCATGTTCCAATCAGTGTCCTTAGGCGCGTCTGGTAGCAGAAATGAATCACCCAAGGCATAGTAAAGTAGGGTCAATCCGGCTCGTAGAGTCGGCCGACCTCAGTACGTCTCAAGAGTGTGTGGCTAATAACTCTAGCAAAAATCCGAAGGGCGGGGTGGCGGATCAAAGACTGCTTCGTCTTCGTCGGCTCGTAAACTCCAGACCCAATAATCGACCACATCTGGTCACGCTCTACGAAGCTCTTCATGCTCCAATATTTGGTTCCCCGTCGCTGGAAACCGAAAATACGACAGATATCCGCCACTGTGAGCGAGTAGTGCTCACCATGGATCATGAAGTGGAGACTCCATTGGTTCACGTCCTCACAGCAGCGCGGTATATCCAAATACATCGAGGCTAAGAACTGCCTCGCCGCCTCCGGGTATGTGTCATAGCAAGTGAAACCAATGATCCCCATACCGACATTCGTCATCAACCGCTTCAAATGGTTCTTCAGCTTTAGACGGGACATGTAAGGCACGTCCAGGAAACGCATCAGCTGGATGAAAATGTATGTGTAGCGGTTGTAGAAAACCGTGTCATAATCATCCCAATCCCGGTTTTGTCTTGTCCGGCATGCGCGGTCCTTAACAACATCCGCGTGGTTTCTCTCGGGAAATGGGTCCTCGAGCTTCTCGTTCTCTGCTTTGTCCCAAATGTTGGTATCACTCTCATACTCAGAGGAAGACATCTGCAAAAAGAACGAAGAATCGAAAGGAATTTAAACCTTTTTTATCAGAAATCAGGAATCGCAGTCGACCGACTCCTCCAGCGAGTCGACCGACTCGGTGTGCGATGTGTTCTTCATCAAATCATCATCAAATCTGCTATAATTCATCAATATAAATCAAATTTCTTGCATAATCTAACACAAACAATGATATTCGGCCATCCTACACTAAATTCAACCTAAATCCCACTCTAAATCATCAACATGCAATTTTTCAAAAAAAAAAAAAATTTCAACTTTTTCTCCAAAAATCGTGAAAGAAAACGAGTTAAATCAGAAAAATACCTTGCAGATCGTAAAAACCGTTAGTACAGGATGATAGAGCTTAAAATTGCGATCCCATGGGACTTTGAATCACAAAATTTGGTTGAGAATTGAGAGAGAAAATTGTGTTTGAAGATTTGAGTTTTAATGAAATTATGATGAAAAACTCGGGTTAAATAAAGCTCGACCGTCTGCTCAGCGCAGGGTCGACCGACTGTTTTTTTTTTTTTTTTAGCATTTTTTTTTTTTAAATGACTCAATCTAAATTGGGACTAAAAGCACGAAATCCTAAAAAATTAAACTAAAACAGACTCACAAGTGGGTTGCCTCCCACTAAGCGCTTCTTTATAGTCAATAGTTTGACTTTGTCTGACTTGAATCCTTTACTTGGTAGAGCTCATCTCAGCTCCTTGATCTTCTTCCTGTTCCTCCGTAGGATCATCTTCAAAATCCTCATCATCATCATCTTCAGTAAGATCCACAAATTTGTTTTCATTCTCAGCTTTCTTTACTAGTTCCTCAATCTCACTTTTTGCAGCGAACATTGATTGTTTGGTGGACACATGCTTCTTGTTCCTTAGGATTGGAATGTAGGTTCCCTTGTAGAGGGCGCGTTCAAAACCTTGAGGTGTAGTTCCTGTCATCCTCATCTTCTCTTCTTCAATGGATTCAGCAACTCTGAACTTAACTTTTCCCGTTCTGCAGTCTATCTCGGCGTATGCAGTGTGTAAGAATGGTCTTCCAAGGATCAGCGGGTGTTGAGGCTCACTTTCAAACATTGTCACGTGGATATCTACTACGAAGAACTGGCCATTGGCTCTCATAGGTACATTCTCCACTATTCCCTCGGTTATCTTGTAAGTATCATCAGCTAGCCTCAAAACACTCGCTTGTTCACCATTTGGTCAAACTTCATCATTTTGGCAACTGAGAGCGACATTAGGTTTACTCCAGCTCCACTATCACATGGGACGTTCTCAAACCATGTGTGCCCAATCATAACATTAATCTCAGGTCTTCCAAAGTCTTCAAGCTTCTTTGGCATTGATTTCTCGATCACTTCATCACACATCTTGGCAAGTCTACTGCAAAACTCCTTGGCTCCAATCTTATTCTTCAGTAAGTATGGTGTCAACTCTGGTAACTCCGTCTCTATTCCACATTGCTCCATAAGTGGCCAAATCTCCTTACATTCTTTGATAAACTCCTCCACATCATATTTGAATTGTGTCTCAAGTACCTTCAATGAGTTTGCAAAGAAAGTGATTATGTCCTCAATGTGCTCAGGTCGTATCCAACGAGCAGTGGATTGAATGTCTTCATCAGACATATAACAAGCTGTCATAGAAATTGATCTTCGTTTAGCTTCTAGGGAGTCAGGTCGACCGACTGGTGCCAGGGTCGACCGACTCGGGCGTCGAAAACTCTTCCTTATGGGTTCTTCGATAACTCTCATTTTTGGTTTGGAACTTGTGATGACTGCCAAACTCTTCTTCTTCTTCTCTGGGTAGTAGCAGGTGAAATCTTCTTCTTCAACTTCTTTATCCTTGATCTTGAAACTAATGTTCGGACTTCCCAGACCTCTTAACGTTATTGTTTCTTCCGAGCAATCGATTAAAGCTCCAGCGGTCTTAAGGAACGATCTTCCAAGTATAATCTGCTCTGTCTCATCGCTCTCATTAGCATAGAAAGTCTCCAGGATGTAGAAATCCAAAGCAATGAATCTATCACCAATCATACATGGCAATTCAGTGAGTTTTCCCAAAGGTACAACAGTTGTATCATCAGCTAATCGCATCTCCTTCTTGGTAGTCTTCAATTCGAGTGATCCCAATCTCTCCATGGCAGACAAAGGCATGGTGTTACCGCTCGCTCCTAGATCACACAAGCATCTCTTGAATACTTGATCTCCAATTTTCAAAGTAAGTTCAAATTTTCCAGGATCCTTCTTCTTGTCTGGCATCCGGTACATGATCGCTCTGTCACAAATCGCAGCGAACAGGCAGTTCCCATCTTCTGGGGTTATCTTCCATCTCATCACCTTACTGAGGACGTCTTCAAGTTCAGCGTTCAGCTTGCAGGCTCTCTCAAATGGCATCCTCCTCATTAACACTTTAGAATAGGTCTCAACTTCTTTCTTGAGCTTCCAATCATCTTCTTTAGCTTCTACATCAATTCCTAAGTCATCAACTCCGTACTCATGAATTAGAATCTATGGATACACTGATTGATTAGTGCACCATGGTTTGTAGACACTCTTCTTGGGTGGAACCTTGATCAAAGGACATCCCACTTCTTCTTCAGAAGCTAAGAGTTGGCCGACCTTCTTCTCGGTCCATCGATCGTTGACACGTCGACCGACCATTGATGGGAGTCGACCGACTGTGTCAAACGATCCTTCTTCACTTGTTTTTTCCAGGGTTTTCTCCTCTTCAATCTCCTTAGTATAGATAGCTTGGATGGATAATGGACACTTGGTGACTCTCCTGACTCCCAAAAATCTTTCAAGCTCTTCCATTCACTCATGAAGTCTTTCGACATCAATCTGAAGGTGGCTTATACTCGAATCAAGGGTAAGGAAAAGTTGATCCATCTTCTTCAAAAGGGTAGCATAAGTTCTGTTGATACTGGGTTCAACTTCTACTTATTTGTAATTAGAGGGGTTCGTTTTTAGGTAAGTACTTGATAAGAAAGTAAAGAAGAAACCTCGGAAAGAGAGTGTATTATTATTAAAGATGTTTACAATGCTTGTTAACTCGGAATGCCGAGATTAACTTTATCAAAGAGAAGTAAAACCTAGGTTATCTAGTTCTTCTCCTCTCGATTCTGAATGAATGTTATTAGTGGGGGGGGGTATGTATTTATATATCCTTAATAGTCGGTCTAATAAGCTCATGGGCTAACCTCGAAAAAATGGAATAGGGAATTTGTGATAAGATTTGATCTTATACTGTCCGAGCTTAGACTTCGGCTTAGGATGATGTTCGTTTATACCCCCGCTTCGGACACTAAATCTGATCAACCTTCTCCGAGGTATCCCTTGTTCATCTAGGCCGAGGGTCCGAATTCCTGTTGTCGGGACTTATAACCTAATAGATTATCAGGGAAGAGCTAGGTAGGGACCAAACTCTAATTATTGTCAAACTATTGATTAGGGGTAGAACTCCACCATCAACAGTAAGTCCCTTCCAGTTCGTCCGAGGATGTCTTTGGGCAGCGTTGGCGAAGTTCCTCCTTAAATGGTTTGTCAATAAATGAAGTTCAGAACCAATTGATCTTCTTCTTCAATTACTTCTCAAATTTCCGTACTTTAATTTTGGCGGGAAAATACTGGAAAATGAAACGCCTATCTTCTCAATTTCCTCAAAACCTTTCACCTCCCAAACGACGTGTAGCCTCAAAAATTGATGAAAATAAATGAAGAGGAATAGACTCCTTCTCTTTTCTCACGAATCAACTAACTAGATCCTTTCACAATTATCAATAAAAATCCACTTTTCAGTTCATCCTATATAACCAGCGCTTATTGATTAAATTTCTTCCATAATCGACTCTTCGCTCTCTGAGGTAACTTTCAATCTTCCTTCTTTAATTAACATTTCTTTTTCAACTCAATGTCCGGAAGAAACGAACTCGAAGTTTCGATTTCTGGGAGTACTTGCCCTTGGCCAAGTATCCCGGATGTCGGACCTTCTCTTTTGCCTAGATTCGAGATCGGATCAATAAAAAGGAAGGCCCTAAACCCTGAAGGAATCGATATTCTGGTTCCGACGTCCGATCAGAGACCTTTGACTCCACCGCCAGGTTACGTTTGCCTTCGAATCAACGAAACTTCAGTTTACAAATCTGATGCCAAAATCAATCGGAATTGGAGAGCTATAATTGGTAAAAAGTAGGTCCCCTCTCTTCTCCTTGTTCCAATACTAATTCTTCTATATTTTCCTTTCAGTTAAACCAAGCTGCTTCCGAACCCTTCCACCGAACTTCTCCGAAGAGTTCGAAAAGCTTAAAGCGGAAGGAGAACTTCAGTGGAGTGACATACTTCCTGCTTCATTCTTCAGAGCTCGCTCGAAGTTTTGTTTCTCGTATTATTTGGATTTGTTTACTCGAAGTTTCTCAATTTGATATTTCGAAACCCGGAAATAGCAAAAGAAAATAAGGCGTGCTTTCCTTATTCCTTTGCTTTAAAGTTTTACAATAAGTCCTACTTTATCAGACTTACTGTAGAACTTCTGCATTCGGTAAAGAATGTGTTTAGAGATTTATTTTGATTTCGTACCCTTTAATCTCTCGGCCTTACTTTATTGGGGTCCGAGATTCTTTCAGATAATTTATTTTTGTCGAGAATGTGATCAAAGTTTCAACTTTTTGTGAACCTTGGCATAGTTGAGTTGTGAACTGCAAAACTAAACCAAAGTTCATGGTGTTGTAACTGAACCTTGTGAAAGGTTGCCTACGTACCCTCGGAGGGGATCAAGCCATTCGTAGTTCATTTTTTTTTTTTTTTTAATTTTTTTGTCTTCGAGGAAAAGACTAAGTATTGTTCTCTTTCAAAAAGCTCCGCCAGGATTTCAGCAGATGTGGGCTTCTTTTTACTGACCGTAGTAAGCATTAAAGGTTGATTCAAAGGTTCTTGGTTCCTTCGTAATTTATTTTCTGTTATAAAGCATCTCCGAGCCATCTTTTGGTCGCCTCGAACTGTAAAATATCCTTTTGGAGTTGGAAACTTCAGGCACTGATGGTAGGTAGATGGGACAGCTTCTATAGAGTATAACCATGGTGTTCCGACGATCGCGTTATAGATGGTGGCTTTTTCTACTACTTCAAACTTCACGATTTTAGTCACTCCTCCAGCCGATACTGGAAGTTTAATAGTTCCGATGGTTGCCACCGTATCTCCTCTAAAGGCGGTTAGGTGTTTAACCCGAGTTTTAATCTTCTGATCTTTTACCTCCATTTTCTGCAATGCGTCTAGAGATATGACGTCTACCGAGCTTCCAGTGTCGACGAGAATCCTTTGAACATCGCAATCGCCTATCTGAAGTTCGATTACAAGTGCGTCGTTGTGGGGAGCGTCGATTCCCTTCAGATCTTCGGTGGTAAATGTCAACTATTTTTGCAAAGTAGAACTTCGTGGAACCTGATCTACGGACAACCTAAAGATGCTTCGCTGAATTGATCGAACAGAGTCCTCACAGTTTGCGAGCCCTCCCATTATCATGTTAATTCTTTTCCTTTAGTTTGGGGGGGGGGGTGAAAGTAGGACTACTCCTTCTTCCGTATCTTCGAGGGGAAGCTGATTTTCCTCGCCTTCTCGTGTCTTACGTTTCTCCTTTTCTCGATCTTGTTCAAATCGGATGGCCATCAGGTGGTTCTTTAGATTTCGACAGTCTTCGGTTTTGTGTCCTGGTCTTTTGTGGTACTCGCACCAAGGAGCGGTTGGATTTTCAGGATCTTGGATGTAGGTGTATTTCGACTTATCTTTCTGAGATATGTCTTTTTGCGAGTCCGTTACGGAAAAGGTTGTTTCCGACCTTGATTTATCTCTTCGAGGGTTATCCCTTTCTACTCGCCGCCCTTCTCCTTTTTCCTTTTGTTTCACCTCTTTGTTCACCTTTGTGGATCCGTGTACTTTGGCAAGTTCGGCTCGATTTTCTTCGATCCTTATGTGAGTATTTGCTCGATGAAAAACGTCGTTCATAGACTGAGGACGATGAGCTGATAGTTCGTCTCAAAACCTTGATTCATACCAGGTTGTCGCGCTAAGTGCTCCGATTGCTAAAATGTCGTCAATCCTTAGCCGCGAATAAATTGCCTTAAATCTTTTAATGAAATCTCAGAGTGGCTCTTTCGGTCCTTGTTTTACTGCGTATAGGTCCGATGCGGTGGCCTGTTGCTCTAAGTGGAGCATGTACTGTTTGAAGAAGGCTTCTCGGAGTTCTGCAAAACAACTGATTGAATCGGGGGGTAGGCTGGTGAACCAAGCTTGGGCATCACCTCTCAAGCTTTCTAAGAAGAGTTGGCATCTTCCCTCGTCCTCTTCGTTTCCTTGAAACTCAGCTTGGCCAACTTTTACTAGAAAGGCTCTCATGTAGACTGCGGGATCTGTGGTTCCGTCATAGGTTGGGAGTCTGAGCTTGTCGTTGAGTGGGACTCGTGCCCACGTGATATTCTGAGTGAATGGGCTCCTCTCTGTTTTCGCCAGTAATTGATCGACTTCGGGGGCGATGCTAGTTGCCTTATGGACTAGCGATTGCATCTCTTCCAATTATCTTTTTAAGATTGCGATTGATTGGTCGGTGCTCGGGTTCTGAGTAGTGTCATCTCCACTTCTCTGACCTTGGCGGATAATGGGCGTCCTGGGATCTCTTGAACCGGTTTGATCGTCTTCAAATGTTACTCGCTGGGGAGTGGCTCGTGAAGTTCTGACCGAAGTCGTTCTAAGAGTTTGGTTATGGTTTTGGGCTCTTAAAACTTGGAGTTCTTCTGATATGATCGCCAGTTGATCGATCAAACTTCGGTTTATCTGTTGTTGGTGGTCGATTTGCTCGGTTATCCAACTTTCGCGCTGCTGTTGTGCTCTTACTACTACTCCATCGGGGGTTCTTATCTCTTCCATCGGGTTGCTCGGTCGCTTGGGAGTTAGGACGAAGAGTTTCGTCTAATTCTCCCAGAGAATTTTGGGTTTCGGATGTCGAGGTTCGAACTATCAGATTAGTAGGCGTCACGAATCCTTGTTCTCCGAGTTGATTGGGTGTAGTATGAGGATAACTTAGTTCACGGGCTATTGGATTACGGCTCTGGTCGATATTCTGGGCCGCTTCTTCTTCGTCGCTTACTTCTGCTTCTTCACCTTCTCAACGCTCGTTAGTAGGTGGCTCTTCCGTGCTCATCCTCTTGTCCGATATCTCTCTTTTTTCTTACCAAAAGTTAGTCACCCCCCTACCTGGCGCGCCAAATGTTGATACTAGGTTCAATTTCTAATTATTTGTAATTCGAGGGGTTTTAGGTAAGTACTTGATAAGAAAGTAAAGAAGAAACCTCGGAAAGAGGGTGTATTATTATTAAAGATGTTTACAATCCTTGTTAACTCGGAATGCCGAGATTAACTTTATCAAAGAGAAATAAAACCTAGGTTATCTAGTTCTTCTCCTCCCGATTATGAATGAATGTTATTAGTGAGAGGGGGGGGGTATGTATTTATATATCCTTAATAGTCGGTCTAATAAGCCCATGGGCTAACCTCAGAAAAATGGAATATTTCCATTTTTCCAAGACTAGGGAATCTATGATAAGATTTGATCTTATACTATCCGAGTTTAGACTTCAGCTTAGGACGATGTTCGTTTATACCCCCGCTTCGGACACTAAATCTGATCAACCTTCTCCGAGGTATCCCTCGGTCATCTTGACCGAGGGTCGGAATTCCTGTTGTCGGGACTTATAACCTAATAGATTATCAGGGAAGAGCTAGGCAGGGACCAAACTCCAATTATTGCCAAACTATTGATTAGGGGTAGAACCCCACCATTAACAAGTTCTGTTCTGCATCTCCAGGACTTCTTCAACTAGGCTCTCCGCTCCATTTGTTAGTGGCATTGGCTGGTAAAACGAGTGCGGGATGAAGTATCCATCTCGGTATTGGTTTGCTCTCATGAAATCCACATCCGGCTTCTCATCTCCTTTGAGCTTTCCTTGCATCATTTTCTGTCTATCAAACACAAAAGAAGAAAAATATTCAGTAGCTGTTTTCATATAACTTCCTAATTCTAATTCTAACAAAAATCGAAAACACCATTAAATCCCCGGCAACGGCGCCAGAAAAACTCGATGCGTGAAAAGTTATTCACCCAAAATAACTGCAAGTGCAAAGTGTACAATTGTAGTATAAATTAGGTTATCGATTCCACAGAGATTATGTCGAGTTTCGATTCTATTAGAATGCAATCTATCTGGTAACTAGTTGTGTAACTTATGGATTAAAAACGCTAAACTTAGGTAAATCGCGGGTAATATGGGCCATGCACGAAATTGAATGTTGTTCTACTCTTAAACACAAAAGACAAATGTATACAATACCAAATCTCTTTGTGTATTGCACTATGAATCAACCAACAGATCAGAAAGGATGCTTTTCAACCTTATATAGCTAATACATGCATTGGGAATGGATTTGACTGTTCATGATCTTCCAAGCCAAACTCTCGTTTGTACAAGGATGAGATCACCTGCTAAAAAAAATGCTTCGGGTTTAATGTAAAATGGGTGTATGATGCAACAAACCCTAAAATTCAATATTTTAAGTGATCAAGTCAAAATATTGTATGAATTAATATTAAAGCAGAGAGTAGTCACGAATTCAGCAACAATTCGTGCACCTAATGACCCATAAAACCTTTGACAACCTAGATCTAACTAGGGAACTACTCATACATAGCAAAAAAAACCAATCATAGTCATTAATATCAAGAGTTTGCAATATGAAAGCAATATCAAAAGAGATCAGAGCAAAACGTGGCTCTCTCTCTCTGTAAAACTAAGAGAACACGGGCACAAGAAAACCTTCACACAACGGTGCTCCCTGAAAACAAGATCTAAGTAACTTTTTGGTGATTTTTGGTAAAAAGATGCTTGAATGCTTCAAAAGCTTGATGGAAGTCGTCTCTCTCTTTCTTCTCTACTTAAAGTCGATTATATAGCTCCTCTAGGTCATGCATAAGTCGGCCAAGAAGTTCTAGAAGTTAGGGTTTCGAAAAGAAGGCCCAAAAAGAATTTCCTTTTTACTAAGGCGGCCTCTGAGTCGGTCGACTTTTCCTTCCAGTCGGTCGACTCGGGCTCCGGATCATAATTCTTCATTTTTAGCTCCAAATCTTTTAGATTCTTGCAAAACACCTCAGCATGTGGAATCTTCCATTTAACCTGTATAAAATGCAGAAAAGACTCCAAAACAGCATAAAATATCATCGTGAAAATCGGTAAAATTAACAGTACATCATTGACCTAGGGTTAGAGACTTCAATGATTGGTGGAGGAGACCAAATCTTAATGCTTAAACATTCCCTAGTTATTATAGCAAGCTATCTAGTGATCAAGGGGAGTTTATGAGTGTAACTCGCTTAAAGATCTAAATCTTGAACCTCGGTTGAATCCTTCCAAAAGGCTTATAATGTTAGGAGAGAGGGAATAGGGGACTTGTCACCTTAATGAGTTGATAAGTGTCTAGATTTAAGTAATTACACATAGTTCATAGGAAATGAATAGACTCCTAAAACACTTAGGATAGAACCTTACCTTACCCATGAGATCCTACTAGATAATTTGATCTAACTCCCTTTGAAACTAAAGCCTTGGGGCATAACCTTTAATCTAGACATTTTCGATAATTCACTCTTATTACAATCTAGTTAAATCTACCTTGTAGAAACTAGGAAAAAACCAACCAAACACATATACCCCCTTTTAATCCGTCTCTAAACTTTGGTTAAAACTCTTTAGATAAAACTTCCGCGCTCCTATGTGTTCGATCCCTCAATTCCTACAACGAGTATAGCTTATACTTGGGCTAAGATTGAGATGTTTATAAATTTTAAAGCTTGAAAACACCAACACATCAGCGCAACGCCCGAAAACCACGTCAATTCCCATACGAGCCAGTAAGCGAGCGCCACGCACCCTACCTTACCAACCAGAAGACCCTACTTTCGGCGGATGCTTGACACGTAGTCTACACCAAGCGAGAGCCGTCGATCGAGGATGCGTTAGAAGAAAGCTGCTGAACTTAGACGCAACTACCTCCTGGCCGCAAACAGTTCGACTGCTGAAGAAATGATGACCTAGTCAACTGCCCACAACCCTAGCTCGGTAACCTCGTAGCAAATGATGGCCCTCAAGACAAGAAATCACCTGCTATGAGCCTTACGCTCACCTCTTCAGTATAAATAACTTTGGATTTATGATTAGAAAGATAGAACCTAGATCGCCTTTAACATTTTAGCTCGGCTTCCTAAGCCATTAAGTGTTAAACTCCGATCTCAGCTTGTCCTTTGATCTTACTCGTCAAAATCACTTGTCTACCTCTCTTTGTAACTCCCTTTTACTAATAAATACAAGGTTCGGAACATCCCTTCCGAACCATATACTCTACCCTTTTCCCTTTAGTCAAATTTTACCTCATCGTTGAATCTCCTACCTTCACATCCGAACATAAAAACCGTACTTGACTTGCACTAAACTTCTCGATTTCAACAATCAGTTGTTGGATCCCGATGTCTTCCCTTTGGTGGTTGTTAGCTCGTGGATTCTCAACTCGACCCAATCTTTTGTCCACATTTTGAAGTTGTTTCTGAATAGATTAGAGGATTTGCATAATAGTATTATTAATAGTTGTTGGTGCTCCCTAGTTGTAACCAACCTCTATATATTAATTGAGAAGAGATAGAGAATAATGACACGTGTCAGTGTGAGAATAAAGGACAATAAAAATGATTAAAATCTAATATATTATTATTCGAGGATTTTTAGGAAACATTTCAATTCGAAAAGTTTATTTATTTTTAATAATATCAAATGTCAATATGTATAACATTATTAATTCAATACAAATTTTAATATATTTTAGTTACTTGATATCCCATAATTAAATACAAAAATATTTTAACTTAATAAAAAAAATTATTTTAAATATTAAATTATTACTGAAACGTATTAATAATAATATATAATATCTGCATTTGGTGCGAGATATAATGTAGTTGTACCATATAAGAAGATAAAAAATACTATCAAATTTGTTTTAAAGACACAACCATATAAGTAATGAACAAGAAATAGTCCTAGATGAATTTCTACACAATTCTTTATTTTGAAACTCGAAGAATCTAAAATAGCCAATTAAACAAAAAAAAACTTAGAAACAAGGATGTCAAAAAAAAAAAAAAAACTTCTAAACGAGAGGAAAGCAAATTAAATGGAAGAAATTCAAAACAAGTGAACTCATAAGGTTTTTGGATTGGTAAACAATTTGGTACGGTGGTTTGGTGACCTTCGACCAAATCAAATTTCACTCGAGTCTTTGATGATCTTTTTCAACCAAATCCGTTCAAATACCTTAAAAAGTATTAATAAAATAGATGGTTTGAGAGAATTTGGCATGGTGGTTTGGTGACCTTCTAAGACCAAATCGAGTTTCACTCGAGTCTTTGGTGATCTTTTTCAACCAGATATGTACAAACACTTTAAAAAGTATAATACAATAAATGGTTCGAGAGAATTTGGTTAATGATTGAAAGCACTTAATTGGATCAATCTGGGTGAGATTTATCCTCGCCTCTGAAGGAAATGTCATGGATATCATACTTGTATTCACTCTAGCATAGTTGTGAAGTCGAGATAAGACTATCATGTGATACTGGGTAGTTATAATTCTTTGCTAGAAGCCGCTTATAACTTATGAGTTCTCAACTCATTGCCAGTATTATATGATCCTATAGGGTCACACACCTAAGAAAATTGGATAACAAATATTGGGAATGATCATTAGAGTAATGATCTAATCAATGTGTAATTGTTACACATTGATATGGAGGTTTTAAGAGTTTGTCGACCGACACACATGCTTGTGTCAATCGACACAGCTCCGGATTAATGATACCGGGATTTAGTTAATGACTTAATTTAAACCGGTTAATCCACTGGTTAACCAGGAGTTCTCTGGGTCGCCATATACAAGATAGAGGCACGACCTAGAGAGTTTCTAACCTAGTTTTACAGCCACCAAAGACTCCCAATCCCAAGAGAATTGTTCTCTAGAGGCACTAGCATCCCTGATCCAGTTTTGTGTGAGTGTGGACTTTCTATAGAGGCGCAGCATCTGAGGCGCTCCTGATCTCGATATCCTGTTCATTCCGCTGCCAAGAAACTCCAGGTATATCCGTGATCTGATAACATAGATTCAATCAACATGACCTATGGCTAAAAGGAATCATTAAGTTTATGAAAAAATTTTATAACCTACACAAATTCCTTCAGCCTCACCTAAGATCCAGTGACCTTTGATGAACCAACTAAAAAAACCAGCTCAACTTTTTACAAACTGTCTCAATCAAAACATCTAAAATCTCCTTGAAACCCTATCTTCAAGAGATGGTACGGGAGAATATGAGTTTGATCATAGAATTCTTTTTAAATTTTTCAAACCGGGTAATATATCTTAGTAGTCCAATTAAACTGAGTCTTGTTTAGTTAATGTTGTGGTTAATTATAGTTTTCTAACTCCTAGGTTTTAAAACTCTATACGAACTCTCGTCCTTTTTCTTTTCAGATTTATCAAACATCTTTTATTTCTAAAACTCTCTGAAACTTGTTTGATCAAGGCTTGACTAAGTGAATTCAGATTATGTCCTTTCCTTACATGATAGTCTAAGAGATCTTCCATCCCTCTTATAAGTTTCATTCACGTCCATCTTGTTATATCATCATCCATAGACCCGAAATCATTCAATCATTCCACAAACCATCATCAAAATCATTCCATCACTTGTTACTTTCGGTTCTGCATCATCATCTTTTGTTCTTGGACATTAGAAATGTATGTTCATCATCAATACAACCATTAGAGAGCATTCAGGGACTGGATTCTCACACATATGATCATATCAAGTCGTATCAGAACAGATCTCCAACCCATGTTGTGTTCTTTCTTGTTGATCATAAACCTACAACTTTCTGCAATTTTTGTAACCTTTCATATTATGTGATCAGAACTGTTCTAGGGTTAAAAATTGTTGGATTCATGCCTATTAGGGTGAAAATACACTAGAACATGTTTTGGATTTGTTAAAACTTGAAAAGAAATCATGAATTCTAGGGAGATAAAACCTACAACTTTTCTGTAACTTTTATACTTTTCAAATTATGTTGAATCATGAAGATTAGGTTGAAAACTTGTAAAAATCATGTTCACTAGGGTCTAATCTATCTAGATCACGTTTTGGAATCACTAGAAACTAAAAGGAATTCCGAGAGAGAGAGAGAGAGAGAGAGAGAGAGAGAGAGAGAGAGAGAGAGAGAGAGAGAGAGAGAGAGAGAGAGAGAGAGAGAGAGAGAGAGAGAGAGAATTAGGGTTCTTGCTGCTATAGTTAGGTTTAATAGAAAACGTTTTTTGTTGAGTAGATTCGTTCTCTAGACTTTAGATTTCCAAAGATCTTCTTACTTGTTATGTGATTTTATTTGTCTCTGGTACAATGGTGAATTCAAGCGATGAAGAAGATGCAGGAAATCCTAATGGAGAAGCTAACAAGCTATTGATGGATGCAATGATGGCTCAAATGATATCTGCAATGAAACAACAGTTTGAAACCATGAGAGCATACATGGAAAAGATAGTTTCCGCGAAACTAAGGAGAAGCCACAACCATTCTGCCTCTAAACAGTACTACATCAATTCATCTAAAGCTTATTCTTCAAGGAGAAGAAGCCATGACAAAAAGAACTTGAGTCTAAACCACCAGATTTTGTTCGATATAGTTCAAGCCAGCATGACTGGTATGAGGAAAAATTTGCAGGCTGTGGAAAGCTGGATTTCAAGCAATCAGACAACACAAGGAGTTTGACATGGATCAAAGCACATCAAAATTCTCACACTACTAAACCAATGGTTCATTATTATGCTTCTCATCAACATTCTAATAAAATCCAACTTTATCTTTTTTCAGGATTAAGAAGCTATCTAGAGTGGGAAATAAACATGGAAAATTGCTTTTTTTTTACAACTGCATCCAAGGGAAAAAAGATTTTGGCTTGTGCAGTACGTCAGCTCAAATGAGAAGCTTATAAGTGGTGGGTGCAAGAGCAAGATGGTCGTTGGTACTACAATGAGCGAACTATCACCACTTAAGAAGAACTCAAGAAGCTGTTAAGAGATCAGTATGCTCCAAAGCACAAATGCCACATGACTACGAAATTCCCTAGGAAAGAGAGAGAACATCAGAAGCAAACAAGTGCTAGAACAGTTCACAAAGATTCGCTTCAATGAGGACTGAGTTTACCTCCATTTACATCACAAGGACATCACCCTCAAGCTAAGTCTTGGAACACTTTTAAATTACCAAAAGTAATAGGTTTTGAGTGTAAAGACAGTAGGCACTATGCAAAGGATGATTTTGTTAGCTATGATCTTAGTTCTAGTATAATACGCTTGTCTCGGTCAAAGGGAATTGATGGGGGAACAAATTCTAGAGAAGAACACTTTGATAATAATATGGACATACAAAAGAAGTTCGTAAAGCATGAAGAAGAGCTAACTTCAGTCATGGATAAGAGGCAAAACTGTGAAAAGGAGAAACGATCAGAAACACACATTGCACATGTTAGTATTGCACATGCACCACCTAATCTTGCTTCAAGAGGAATCATTATTACAGCTGAGTCTACACAACACCTTATACTTGATACAAAGATAAGTGAAACTCAAAACCTGATTCAATATTGGCAAAATATCATAGCAGGTCATGGTGTAAAACTTTCAACTTTTAAATTCTCTATTTCAAGTATTATGCACTTGTTATGTCCCATGAGTGCTCAGAAAGAGGCAGGAGTCATAGAGAAGCATAAGTACTTAGGAGCTGAAAGTGTCCTGAACACATTGGCAATCAAAGGAAAATCACCAGACTCGCATCAGCCTCAAACCATTCAACCTAAACAAGGACCCATGAGTAGAATAGTAGATTTCATTATAGACAATGCAGAACTGAGTTGCATTCAAGGAGAAGAATTCACATGTTCTATTCAACTCAAGGAGAATCCACCAGATATATGCCTACAAACTCCAAAGCAAAGAACTTGAGGTAATTATCTAGATTCCCAGAAACGAATGAAGCCTAACTTTCTCTCTGTTGGAACAAGTCAAACTGTTTTAAAGACTAGGATTTTTGTAGCAAGAGAGTATGATGCTACCAACCCAAGAAACTACCCAATTCAAGAACCCGAGATCAGGAGAACCACAATGGTGTATTACTAGGAACATGAGAACATTTCCCAAACTGCTACAATGTTTAAATATAAACCACAAGACATATTGCTTGCACTCATATCAAACTACATTCACCAACAAGGTAAGTCTTCACAAGTACCTCCAGAATCTTGGTATAATTTTTGTTGTTGTGATGCAGGTTATGGGGAATAGAAAGACAAGAATTAACTAAGACGACGCCAGCCTAGAAAGAGTTCCCATTGATCTTGAACAAAGTGAACACAATGGATGGACACCAGCAATCATAATACAAGCCAGAGACAAAGAAAATGAGATGAATAAGATAAGTATCTATGATCTCAAGGAGTCTTTTATTGATCACGCATATATAATTCACTTGTCTTTGTCAAATGGTTCAAATGCAGGTTTTGGAGCAGGCTTGAAATGCCCAAGAAGAACCACAATGAGAGAGGAAAACAAATGATTCAAGCCACTTGATTTGGACCAGGATAAATATCAGGATGTCAGATGCTTCATATTGATCAAAAAAGCAACCTACAAACCAAAACCAAATCTACACAGATGTTGATGGTGGGGTTCTACACCTAGTCAATAGTTTGGCAATAATTGGAGTTTGGTCCCTGCCTAGTTCTTCCCTAATAATCTATTAGGTTATAAGTCCCGACAACAGGAATTTTGACCCTCGGCCCAGATGACCGAGGAATACCTCGGAGAAGATTGATCAGATTTAGTGTCCGAAGCGGGGGTATAAACGAACATCGTCCTAAGCCGAAGTCTAAGCTCGGACAGTATAAGATCGAATCTTATCATAGATTCCCTAGTCCTGGAAAAATGAAAATATTCCATTTTTCCGAGGTTAGCCCATGGGCTTATTAGACCGACTATTAAGGATATATAAATACATACCCCCCTCACTAATAAGATTTATTCAGAATCGGGAGGAGAAGAATTAGATAACCTAGGTTTTACTTCTCTTTGATAAAGTTAATCTCGGCATTCCGAATTAACAAGCATTGTAAACATCTTTAATAATAATACACTCTCTTTCCGAGGTTTCTTCTTTACTTTCTTATCAATTACTTACCTAAAAACGAACCCCTCTAATTACAAATAATTATAAGTTGAACCGAGTATCAACAACAGATTCCAAGGTAAGTACAGTGTGAGTTCTAGCTTTAATGTTACTAACTTGGTTCCTTTTCTTGTAGATGAAACAGATTTGAGGCCAAATCATTTTCAAGTGGGAGAGGATGATATAATTATGGTCAGCAAGGAATCTAAGGAAGTCATGAAGAATGATGAACAACTAGAACCAGAGATAAATGGAGTCGAAGATGGAGGAATGAAGCAGCTTGTAACTGAGAAAGGGAATGGAAAAGATGTTATTTTAACCACATTGGTTTTGATACATGATCAACAAATGGACATGTGTCTCATTTGTACTTTTTTCCCCTCATCTTTGGTTTTGTTCCAATGGGTTTTCCAAAGAAAGGTTTTTAATGAGGCAAAGGTTTCACATTGAAACCACTCATTTGATAATCAAAAGCAAGACATAAACTTCAGAAATTGAATCCAAGGAAATAGTTAATCAGCCCATCCCATTTTATGCCTATTACAAGTCTAAGAGAAATACAAAAACAAATATCTAATTTTCAAAAGTGATGAAAATGGAGTATAAAGAGTCATTCAAACCATAGTCATTTAATTTCAGTCTTTGGTTATTCCCAAGGTGTTTAAATTCAGTCTTATTTACTTAATGTTGTGTTTAATTATAGTTTTCAGACTCCTAGGTTTTGAAACTCTATACGTACCCTCGTCCTTCTTCTTTTTAGATTTATCAAACATCTTTTATTTCTAAAACTCTCTGACACTTGTTTGATCAAGGCTTGACTAAATGAATTCGGATTATGTCCTTTCCTTACAAGCATCATTTGATAGTCTAAGAGATCTTCCATCAATTTTAGAAGTTTCATTCACGTCCATCTTGTTCTATCATCATCCATAAACCCTAAATCATTCAATCATTCCGCAAACCATCATCAAAATTATTCCATTGCTTGTTACTTTCGGTTTTACATTATCATCTTTTTTTCTTGGACATTAGCAACGCATGTTCATCATCAATACAACCATTGGAGAACATTCAGAGACTTGATCCTCACACCTAGGATCATATCATACAGTAGGTGTGAAAGCCTATTGATACTTACAAAAATTCCCTAGGATCGAACTTAGCTCATGAGACAAAAGAAAAAAGGTTTTGGGTTGAAACCAAAACAAAATTTTATTAATTAAAACATGAAAAGGACTACAACTCAAGGCATTATATAGTCGGGTTCTTAAATTCAAAAGAAAAGAAAAACATATGAATATGTAAAAAGAAAAGGGAAAACACAATGAAATCAAAGCAAAGTAGATGTTAGATCTTAAAATATAAAAAGGTCCAAATAGTGTAAATTCTGGGACAAATCTATAAAGACCTAAACAAGTGACCTAAACAGCGAAAGTAGGTTATGAACAAGATTTGGACCTTTTGTATTTACTTAAAATTTATGGGGAAAATCTGTAAATTCTCAAAAAATTTGAATCTCATTAAAACGTGATGATATAGAGCTACACACCTCTCATAAGATCATTGTTTCTTCATTCTTTCTCTGTCTCAATCAATTTCTACTCCAAGTGCTCTAATTTTTACTTAGACTTATTAAGTCTATAAAACACCTAAAAGACTCTAACATGATATATAAACATAGGTTAGAAACATGTAAAAACACGAATATAACACTGACACGGAGCTTGGACCAACAAAATTTATACCCATCGCCGCAATATTGATATGAGGGGTAAAAACGTAATTGGGATTCACGCTCAGAGGTGTTTGAGGGATCCATGACTACAAGACGTTCCCTTAATTGAATTGAAGTTGAAGTAAGAATGAGGAAAAGATCCGTCGAATGGGACTTCATGAAAAAACAATGCCAGCGGTCTTCCATTGGTAGGCCGACCGAGAGAGCATGTGATGTTGGCAATCATATTGTTATTGCAGAGCTGCTAATGCGTAAATTGTTTTTATCTAAACTACTGCAATCGCACATATGTGTATTATAGTACTTAGGTCATAGATCCCACAAAGAACAAAGACTAATCACAAATTGATTCAAAATGTTGTCAAGTAAGAAAGTAAATTAAACTAATGACCGAGAGTAAGTTTAAACTAAAATTACAATAAGTTGTATTCAATGATGCAAAACATTAGATCTAGAGAATTTCTCCGACATCTAAGGACTAATTCAGGAATTCATAAGACTTTTTCCTACATGATTCTAGAACTCTAAACACAACAATTCAATAGCCTAAATTTTGCTAAGACTATTACTTAATCTAGCAACCTAAATCACAAATATCTTTGAAAATTCAGTGAAGATAAACAATCAATAAAACGTTCAAGTTAGATATGTTCACAAAACGTCTCCGAAAAATATATATAGCTCCGAAAATATATTTCACTACAGAAATGCAGAAGAATCTATCAACTCTCGCTGAATAGATCACATGCTAAGAAAATTAGATCAGGTTTGCGATTCATTCTCTAAATCAATTATAAACCACTGCAACAAAGAATCATGTAGATCAAAATCCAATATTGAAAGCTACCTTAACAATCCATTGAAAAACCCTAAATCTAACAAGTAAAATATTCACACATATAGTAACCAAAACACAAAGCATATTTAAAGGTCTGAATTGCATTAAAAGAAAGTAAAGAAAATAGAAGGTCAAAGGTTCGAAAATCCTAGTAGAGACGAAGAACAAACTCTTATCTTCTTCGGAGTCTTAAAATGAAAGTTGAAAATAATACCCATGAACTAAGTGAAAAGTAAGAGGCGGGTTCTAAGAATTATAACCCTAACAAGAGTATTTGATTCTTTATATAGAGCATAAACACGAGCTAGGTCTAATTATGAAATTAGGAGAAACTTGGGGATTAAAACAAATCATCTTCAATTATCGATTGGATCTCTACATCAGTTGACACAATTATTATGTCGATCGACTAAATGAGTGTCGACCGACTCCTTTCTATGTTGGCCTACACTTCTCACATCTTACTTGGTTTGGATTTCATTTGCTTTACTTCTTGATCAGAACTCTCCTTGAGTACTTATCACTTTATATCCTGTAAAACACCTAAAAGACTCTATAAAAACACATATATTCATGGTGATAAAAAATCATGATACATTAGCTGCGATCTAACATACATAGACGTTCTGATTTTGAGTTCTTTTGACCAAGGTAGCCTTCGAAGCTCGGCCAATAGATCAGCTCTCGGATTAGTATAATTGAAACCTTCAGTTACACATCCCTTAAGTACGATATTCGTAGTGGCTATGAGGACGATCTTGACTATTCAGTGAGTGGTAATCGATTTTCTGCATTCGTGATCCCTATCCCCTATCTGACTTATAATGGAGGGTCCGATTTGAGTAGCAGATGTTAGGTCTTGAATTTCATGACCTTGGATGATTTGTTCGTTTGTGCTTAAAATCGGAGAGATGGTTGGAGCAAGTCGATCCAACACACCATATAGATTCATCTTCAGCACACGGAGTTAGAGAATCAATGAAAGAACCAATTTTCCACACCTAATATTTCTAGTGTTTTAACAAATATGGATAATACATAAGTGAATCTCGTCCATGATTTAAACGAATTTAGAATGAAAAATTTGTTGGATTGGTCTTGATAGATATGTTACAGAATATCGACGTCGTATTTAAAGAATCGTGGAGCTAGAATCTTCATTTATACACCTATATATACTAATATAAAATCTAGAGTTTATCCTCAAACTAAGTCTTGTACAGGTATCCTCCAAAAATCTAGGTGAGATTTCGCCAACTCAACGACCTTCTTTGGCTAATTTTCTTCCTCGATGTCCCGATTCCATGTTATCTAGTTTGAGGTCTTGATTTCGTACCTTTCTGGTTTTAGAAAACGCGGCATGATGCTTCACCATCTCGAATACCAGAAACTCGACCTCGAGTTTTGGATGAATTAAGAATTAGATTTTAAAGAGGTGAAATCCAGCTCAAACAACAACACATGTCCAATGATAAATATAATACCATCTCCTAATTGTGCTGGTACAAAAGTCAATTAAATGGCAATAACATGAGGAGTAAATACGTAGACTTTTTTTTTATGAAATTTGATTTCGAAGTAAACAAAACTTTCTATTGAAAATTTACGTTAATGAAGAACTTTTATGGATCGATAAAATGTTCTAAAATGGATAATTTTACCGCAGCCGAAAAAAAGGAAGAGAGAGAGTGAAAGTCCATCGAAGACGGTGCCGTTTTCTCAATCTTCACTTATGCTTTCAAGGTGCGGTCTCCAAACGCCTACGCGTCCCTTTCTCCGATCTTTTTGTGTTGCGACTTTCTCTGATAATATCTCCGTCAAGTACCGATCAGAGATCAGGAGTGACAATTCCTTCTCGTAATCAGCCATTCTCCCGTCAGACTCCGACCCATCAGGACCTTCACGATTCCGGCGATGTTGTGAACGCTTCCGGACGGCGTTGGCGTTACCTTTTTCCAGGCGATTTTTTCCTTGGGCGGGCATGAGGAAGTAAATCTTTCCACGCTGGAGCTCAGCCTCTGGAGGGACGACGACGATCTTTGTTGCTGAGATGACTTCACCCTCGTCATGGTGAGACGGTGTCTTGAGTACGTGTTTCGGGTGGGCCTTCATGATCTCGCTCGCCGTAATTATGCCACTGATCTCTTCCACGTGTCCATTGGAGTGTACGATGCGGATCATGTCCAGTGCTCCACAAGGTAGAATGCAGGCGATGCAGCACCTGATTGTCTCCTTCATTCTCCTTGTCTTTTTATTTTTTTTATTTATTTATCGAAGATAATATAAATATTTAGTTTTAGGAGTTTGGTTCTTGTAAAAGCTCTTAGAAGATTGAGATGAAACTAAGAGAGAGACGTAAGGTAGTGATCTTGAAGAGAGAAGCTTGAGGAGAGAACTAAAGTTTAAACTGTATTATTTCTTTCTTTGTTTTCCTCTTCTCCTTCTTTTCTTGAGGAATTTACATCATGTGTGTTTATTATTTATTTATAGTCATGTCTTTTGCTATTTCTAAAAGAAATATAGCCATATGTCTTTTAGTGTGTTTTAAACTTCTAATAGCGTATATAATTGTGTATTATATTTATATGTAGTTCGTATGGGTTTTGTTAGTTGCTCTTTTTCTGCTCTTTTTCAGCGGCTGGTTTAGGAATATATGTTGTATATATACTTTTCACTCTTTTAAATTATTATGACGTTGCATGATTTTTCGAATGTATCCCTGAGCTGTCTATCATTTACCTAAAGCATATGGAAGATTAATTTTAAAATTTTCATTATCATGCCTTGTTCATTTTATCATATATACTGAACAATATCCGAATATGAAACTACGAATTGTGATCCATATAAATTTAATCATGAGATTGGTAAGTTATTATATAAAAAAGAGAGATGGGTAAGTAGGGTTTTCATAAAGTACTCTAAAAAATTATCAAAAGTAAAATTTAAAAGTATTCCTTGGAAAACATTCCTTTGAAATATATATAACATAAACCATGCCAAGATATAGAATCCTTTGAACAAAACCTTAATATAAACAAACAGATGAAACAAGGAGAAAAAAGAACATAATGAATAGGTGATCTACTAGTAGTTGGACCAAAATTTACAGAAGAAAAAGTATGGGACCATTATGTCTTTAGTATACCGAATTTTGATTTCCATTAGAAACTAAATTATTAATGGAGAATTTGAGCTCAGATGATTAATTCATGGTGGACTTCCGTTAACCTCTTGCCAAGAGACTTGCTCACTTTCGATAGTAGTTGTGTTGGCTCTTAATTTTTGTTTTAAAAAGTCGGAATTGAATATCTAGTGTTAATCTAATAAGATAGGAATATAACAAAAAATATGGTGGGATGAGGGAACATTAGGCGGGGTCGAGATAGATGGAGTTAATAATTGCACCCAGTGATATAATGCAAATGTACTTTACCTTTTGGATCCATCGTCTATTAGAATTTGGAGGGACCTCTCTTACTCACTATAAAGCTTTCGATTATTATATCTTCTTCTTCTCTATTTTTGTATATTATAATTCCATTCAGTTTATATAATGCACAGTGTGATTCATCTAGGCTGGGTGTTTATGGGTAGACACATGTTGTACCATTATTGGGTCTCCATTGCATCACCACCACACAATACACCAAGTCAAGCGATATACGTCTACCCCCAAAACTGCGGACTAATGAGCTATTGACGGTATTTCTTTTTATTTTCTTTGACATACTTATCGACGATGTCTTAGCAAAATTGGAAAAAGAAAAAAAGTTTGTAGTTTGAATACAATTTTTTTTTTAAGACAACTGTCGAAATGAACTAAAATGAAATAATAATGTAGAGAGCGTACTTTCTATAAAAAGATATTGTGCGAGAATTTTCAATCCTATAACTTTTTTAAATAACAAGAGAACTATCATTATTTTTGCCTATTTTTTAAATAAAAAAATTTAATACACCAACAAAACGTATATATTCTTTTAGATGAGGGAAAAACAAACAATTCTTATTGACATTTAATTTTGCAATGACAATAAATAAAAACTAATATTAAATTATTTAATGTTTGATTTTTTTTGTTAAAACTGGTATTTTTTACACAGACATTTATATATAGTTTTATAGTGAAGTCCAAATTTGATATCATAGTACATATTTTGGACAAAAACAACAAACTGTAAAAGAAAATATGACTGTGGTTTTTTGAAAAACTACCAAAAATAAGGGCATCACTAAATTACCATCATTTTGTTAAATAATGCAAAATCCATGAAAGTAATGCAAATTACCATTAGAATTTCAAGTAATGTTAATATTCTTCTTATTCCCTTACTATTATATGAAGTGTCATCTAAGTTTTTTGTGTTGAAATAGCTTTCCTCAATTGGTTTAGACGAAAAAATTTATGACGTGCAAATGTGACATGTATTAATGTTATAATTTGATTGTTAGATAGTCAGTAAAAACTATTGATTTATTGAGCCTTCCCTCCAACGACTCGAAACCAAACGCTTCGAATCTTTTTGATCTGAACATAATGGGACGCGGATCTTAACGGCTTATCAATTTTATCAATGTTTTTAAATTAAAAATGAAGAAAATGAAGTGTCTGTCTAGATTACATGGCTTATATTAATCTATCACTTTTTATATTCATTTATTTAAATTTAAGCCAAAGAAATCTTTTTATATTCATTTATTTAAATTTAAGTCAAAGAAATCAAAGAGTCTATTTATCTTACGTGGCTCTTATTCGCCTATCACATATTTTAAAGTATGATTAAATTTAATACGAAGACATTGAAGAGTCTCTTAATAAACATAATTTACGTTAACGAAGAGACGCAATGATTACTATTTTTTCACCATAATCTTCTTTTGTCCCTTTGAAAGATATCGATCTCTCCAACGAAAGAGCAACTAACGAGGTTTGTATTATGGTGTAATGGAATGTTTGTAATTCTAAAAGTGGTAATACCTTAGAGATGATCGTTGTTGACAGAGAGGTAACTTTTTTCTAATGTAATGTTTAGTATTGAATGCTTATTCATTTTGCATAATAGCTAGCCATCTACTAAGTACATTCCATAGGGTAGTAGAACTAATTTTCGATTGACGATGTGTTGGTTTCGAAGCATATCGACATGTCGAAAGAAGGAAAATCAATAATCATCAACGGTTTCAGTTCTAACCAATGGGATGAAGATTTTAGGCCAAGCCCATTGTACACCAATTATTTTATGGACTTTTGTTTTCTTAAAATATTACATTGACCAAATGTAAACTATTTTTTTTTTCTAGTGATGATGTTTTGGTGTGCACACTATGGGGCGATCATGCTAAGAATGTTCTTTATTACATCTGGAAGAACGATGACTCTCCCATTTCTATTATATGTGTTATTGATTTGCATGAATTATAAAATATCAAGGTAAATTACACAACTAATTCATTATTTTGCCATATTGGTAATTTATTTTGTTTCTAATATCCTCACCCTTTTAGATATCGTATCAATTGGGTATAATAGTTCTATCGAATGCATATAACTCAACTCAATTATTATTGGATCCACCGATAAGTAAGGTGGATGAGTTTATAGTTTTGTAAGTGATTTTACATTATTGATAACATAGTTACATCCAAAGGCTATTTTTTATATCTTTGAAACTATTAACTACTACTATTTTATTTTTCAAGTCAAATTATCATGAAGAATTCTTTGTCATCAATCGCAAAACTGATATTAGTGGACTTTTGCCAACATATCGGGTAAATATATAACTTTATGTTTAAACATATAATAATTAATAATATATTAATATTTTCTCGTGCTTTCTTAGGATGCAACATTGGTTTTGTGTGAAGGAATTTGCACAGGTTTTAAATCATATTTAAAGAACCCTAATAATAAATTCTAGGCCTAAGATCATGTGCTCATATTTAGAATTGAATCTACTTGACAGATATTGAATTTACCTGATTGATTGAGACGCGGAAGAGATCGTGAACTCGAGATTGAATAGCGCCTCAGATGCTGCGCCTATACTAGTATGCACATGCACACAAACTGGAAAGCCGGGATACTAGTGCCGGGGGAGATCAAATCTCTGAATGAAGCTCTCGGGATTCCTGTGTTTCTGGTGATTGTCAAAACTAGGTAAAACTCACAAAGTTGTGCATATATCCTATATATAATGACTTGTGAAAAACCTAATTAACCATTGGTCTAAACCAATGATTAATTAAACCGAAAACAAAAATCACTATTCTAGTTCGGGCTGTGTGTCGATCGACACAACCTTTGTCTCGGTCAACACACTGTTCAGAAACACAATAATTTGATCATTACATTAATGATCAATCCCAATATACTCTATCCAGTTTGCTTAGGTGTGTGACCCTGTAGGATCATATAATACTAGTAATGAGTTCCAAACTCATAGATTACAAATGACTTCTAGCAAAGCATTATAATCACCTAGTATCATATGATTGTCTTATCTTGACAACTATATACTAGAGTAAATACAAGTGTGATTTTAGGACATTCCCAACATTGTGTGCCACATTCGAATGTGGTTGCAATCCGGAGCACTGGTTTTATTATTTTTGCAAAATTTGCAATGCTAGATTTGAACCTTATGGTGAAGATACTAAATACATTGAATGGATACAGCGTTACAAGTGTGAAAATCATAGAGTTACATACAACGTTGTTCCAAGGTTCGTAATCAATCATAATATCACAATATGATATTTAAGTTTTTATTTATTTAAGTTTACCGTAATTTGTAGGTAATCAGACACCAAGCTTCTGCTATTTGCTTTTTCTTGGTTATATTTTATTGAAATCTTCTGTAGAATATTTGGTAAATGTTTGCAAAAAGGAATTTATTTAATTACTAATTTATGTACTTTATCGTATTATATGTTTATTATATATTTTTAGAGTATTCCAAATGATAAGAGATTCTAAGAGTCTCTCAAATAAAAAAAATAATATTATTTTAATCTAGGTTACATGGAAACTCCGTCCGAAACGCGTTTCCGTTTCGGAAACGGAAACGCGGTAGAAACGCGTGGAAACACGACGGAAATGCGTTTCATAAATTTTATGATTTGGAAACGCAACGGAAACTCCGTATCCGTTTTTGGAAACGCGACGGAAACGCCGATTTCGTTTTTGAAAACGTCATCTCTTGTTATTTTTGAAAATTTGTGTTTTATTTTAAAATATAATTGTATATAGTTTAAATTTGTAAGGACTTAATTGATAATTTGTAGTTTGTTTCATTTGTGCACACTAATATTTTTTTTCTATCTAATGCTCTCTATCATAAGTGGGATGTTGCAGGTGATAAATTTGATTTATTAGATAGATGATACTGATTTTAGGAGACTCGAATTAGAAGATCTTTCTCTCGATTAACCGGAGTTGGAGACAGTTTTGAAGCAGTTGTGTATGGTGGAGCTAATGAGAATGAGAATAAAGAAAATGAACTTTGAGTGTTACACTATTTATCTTTAGCTAAACTATTTAATATTTATGCATTGAGTTTGTGTTGTTCCATATTCTATTTATTTTTCAATTATGGTTAAACTTATGTTATTTTAAATATTTATTTATGCTTGATGTTTCATTATATATTCTTGTTAGACTTATAATTAAATATATAAATATATATTTGAAAATATATATATATATATATATATATATATATACAAACGTTTCCAAAACGTTTCGCTTTCTAATTTTTTTTAAAAAATCGTTTCCACGTTTCCAAACGTTTCGCTTCCGCGTATATATCCGTTTCCGTTTCCATGCAAGAATTTATTATATAATTAAATTTTTGATTTTATGAAAAAAAGTAATCAATTATAGAGGGACATGTGTTACATGGGTCTCTCATGAGTTTCTCACAAGCTCTTAAATGGGAGACCATCTCTCACTTCTCTCATCTCTTTTGATTATTTTTATTTTTTTAATTCATGAGAGACCCTATTAGAGATCCCATTAGAGATGCTCTTATGTTTATATTTTTTTATTTTTCTGTAGGTTAATTTTGGTATATTACCGAAAAAGTTAGAAAAAATTATTGGAAAAAATATCTCTTTAAAGTTATTGTGGCAAGGGATAATTTAAAAGAACTTTATATTGTTGTTTTGATTTGTGATGATTTGGAAGAAATTAGAAGTGTTGAAGAATTAAATATTTCCGAAAATACACCGTCTTTGGTTAGTAATGACTCCAGCGATGATCAATTTCTTGAAAGTTCGTTTACAGCATCATCAAAACGAACTGAAGAATATGCAAATTTACAACTTGGGAAAATACTCCAAAAAAGAGGATTAAGCAGTAACTAAACTCAACTTAGAACTGAAGTATTTTAGTATCCTCATTTTGGAATACTTATTTGATATGCGTTATCATTTCATTGTTCTATTGTATTTTGCTACATGCTAGTAAGTTGTGTGTTTTTAATGTACGTCTGTGATTTTAAAAATAAAATTTCAATTTATTTACTTCGGATCTTTTTGATCCTAACATCATGGGATGATGAACTTAAAATTTGTAACATTTAAAATTCAAGATGCATTTAAAATTCAAGATGAATATTGTATTTATTGATTTCGATTTAATTAATTTGATCGACGTAATGTATTGATTTTGGATGTTAAGGAAATATATAACGAGCTTAATGATGTTTAAGATTTAATACATAGTTTCATGATATCCCAACTTAACTAATCAGGAGTTTAAATGCAAGGATTACCTTGACCTTTGGATTAGTCAATATATAGGGTTTAAGCGAATAGCTTAAGAGCTTAATGCATCTAATTGAAGCATAACTCCAAATGAACAAATATCAAAATCAAAGATCCATAGACGTTAGTTTTTTACATTTTTGTCATTGACTTTACTATTGACTTTTTGTTGACCTTCTTGTTTTGCTTATTTACATCATTTTATTTTTGCATTTTGGTTTATGTTTATGGTTGATTTACTTACTTAAGCACTTGTTTAGCCTAGTTGATTACATCATTTTGCTTTAATTTTTTTTTCTTATTTTTAAATTAGACATTTTTAGATTGCTCATATATAAAACTTTATTATTCATGTTTGGGTTACCGATAAGAGTTAGACAAAAAAAAAAAAAAAAAATTGGCATTTAAGATTACTAGATAACTTCAATCAATTTAAACCTCCTCCTAATCCTAATACATTTTCTCACCTAGATTCCTAGGCACTAAGCTTTATCTTTTGAGTTTGACCCTCAGTAGATTCACTGAGCTTAATTATACTTAGGTTTTAGAAATTTAAAACTTAAAAATATAAAATCTAGAAATCCTCCCATCATGTATCATCAAGGATCTTCCAGCATACCCATCTTTTCATAGAGACTATATATTGGTGAAAGGAAAGATGATGTTTAAGGGAAAACTGGTGGTTCTCAGGGGTTCCCATTCCTTGACGGTAAATTCAGTGGACATTATTCAATATTAAAGACTCAATATTGTATTATTGAAGTGTTTTACTAGAAAGAGATGACGACATGCATGAAAAGGTATGATGCAACTTGTAATACATGTCAGTTCCAAAAGCATTCTTCTTTGGCACCAAGAGGCTAAATGAAACACTTTACCAGTTCCAGAAAATGTATAGCAAGATGTGAGTTTAGATTTTATGGAAGGTCTACCAAATTCTAAAGGATTCAACTTAGTCCTAGTTGTGATGGATAAACTGTCTAAATAGAGTCATTTCATTGGACTCAAGTACCCATACAAAATCGCCGATATATCAATAACTTTTTCATGAGATTGTGCGTTCACGGCTTCCCTTATATCATTGTGTCAGACAAAGACTAAATATTAATTAGTACATTTAAAAAAAAAGTTGTTCAGGTTGATCTTCATTATATGGATGGAAGTGGTTAACAAGACCTTGGAGAGATTCTTGCGTTGCTTTATGGGTTAGAAACCTAAGTCTTGGGTCTAGTTTCTATCATGGGCAGATTTTTGGTACAATTCATTCCATCATACAACAATCAACATGTAATCCTTCAAAATAGTTAATTGCAAGGATCCACCTGGTCTAGTGAATTGGAAGCACAATTGCTTGGAAGGGAACATGTGCTAGATCAATTAAAGGGACATTTACATCAGGATCAACAAGTAATGTCGGCATGCTCACACAAGTATCGAGGGAAAGTTGAGTTATGTTAGAGATTGGGTCTATTTAAAGGTCATATTGTATAGAAAACACACCTTAGCCAAAAATATGAATGAGAAATTTGTTATATCAAAAGATCTCCTCTTGCGGAAGTTGAGAACAACTTAACGTAAAGCAGTAATTATGTTGGAGCTCAAATCGGTTATACAAGAACGCATAAATCCAAAATCCAGCCGAAAGGACTCATCAAATGGAAAGATGTAGCAAAATATGAAAGTTCATGGGAGACTCAGAAGGCTATGTAACAACAATTTCCAAAGTTCAATCTTGAGGAGTTTTTTTTTTACGATTTAGGGTGTTGATAGGTATGAAGGTATGCATCCTAATTACTTATCATGTTATCATATATCATATGAAGCAGAAGGACTTAAGGGTTAAAGGCCGAATAATGAGACTGTTGGAGGCCAAATCATTTGTTTAGTGGGTTGCGGTCTTCGGAAGGAGGTTGAGAGAGAAGAGAGTATCCATAAATTGGGCAGAGTATACTTGTATTGTATTTGCTCTTTCCCATCAACACATCGTTCCTTTCTATCTGTTCTTTTGCATTCCATATCTCTATCCCCGCAATTTTTATCAGAAACTAGTGTAGATGCAAAATTACAGAACCAAAACCCAAAAGCATATATTGTTCTCCTAAAAAACCTATGCCATGTAAGCTAAGACAGTCACAAACACTAGGTAAGAATATACCCGAATTGTCCACTCACACATTGTAAAGACAATAACAAAGGGCAATTAAGCAGCAAGAAGCCACAAGTTCCACAAAAATCAAAAATCATCTTCAAAGATGTGTATGCATGTTAGCCTAAATAAAAGAGACTCAAGATAGTATAATAACAAAACAAGATAGTATAATAAATTCACTTGCAAAACCGCATTGGTTTTCAATTACATTGCTCTGTTCAAGATTTGAACTTTGTCTTGGATATTTTGAGATCATATGCAAACAAGTATGCAAGATCCCAAATTTATTCCGACTACTTCGTCTGACAAAATCTAACCAATTCCACAATGAATAAAGAGGAGCATTACTTATTCAACTCGCCCTCGGATCCATCCCTTGCTGCCAAATGTAGACAAGCTCGTCCCAACCTGTGCTCGCCATTAGACCTTCAACAAGAACACTCATGTCGATCCCCACAGCAAACTCTGTATGATGATCATGACGACCCACCAAAGCATCCTCCACCATATAGTCCCAAAGGCAGACAGTCATGTCGTAGGAGCACGAAGCAATTAAGTTCCTCCGATGCGGCGAGAATTTCACTTTTCTCACCGCATATCCATGGCCATTGAGCACAGCCAATGGAACTCTGTAACTCCGGACGTCCCAAACCTTGATCGTCTTGTCCACTGAAGAAGTGGCTAAAATGCAATCGTCGTACTTGTTCCAGTCACACGACAGTATCTCAAAATCGTGAGCAGGGATGATCATGGTGGATCCAGGTTCTCGGACATCCCAAATCCTCAGTGTACAGTCGCCGGAAGCGGAGGCGAACACATCGCCGTGTTTAGGGTTCCAAATAGCCTGGTAAACGCAATATGCGTGTTCCTTGAATGTCCTGATGCTCGCCGGCCGATCCATTGCCCAGAGCTTGACGGTATCGTCCCAAGAGGCTGTGAGAAAGGAATCACGGCGCGTTGGATTGTAGTCTACGGAGTGAACCTCACGCGCGTGCTCCTGGAAGGATCGAATCGGATTAGAAGGAGGAGGGAGAGCGGTGTCGTAAATCTTCACGGAGCCATCACCGATGGCGGCAACGAGTACAGAGTCATGTGATTCCGACCAACAGACGTCGTACACAGCGTCGGCTGTATCGAACGCCATGGATTCAGTGACGCCGGGAGCTCCAGGAGCGAGCTCGAGCACGTGGATCCGGCCGTTTCCGAGGATGCCGAAGTTCTGAGCCGTGGCGACGGCAAGGCGTGACTCATAAAAAGGGCTGAATTTGACTGAGTAGCCGTTAAACGGCGCTTTGAACACTGGCATGACTCCTCCGGCGAGTTGAAGCAATCGAAGGTGTGAGTCTTCTCGAGGATTCAATGATCTGATCGGATAACGCCGATTCTGCTCATCGCGAAATTGTTTTTCATATTTCCAAAAATAAATAAATATTATCTTCACTAGTATCGGGCCTTTTGGGCTTGGAATTCGGCTCATTAACATATTTTTGAGGCTGCGTAAAACGGTGACGTCTAGGTTTTTCGAGTTAGGGTTTTTTGGGGGTTTGGTTCATACGGAGAACTCCATCGTCCCTTTCTCTCAATTTCATCCTTCTGAGACAGAGTGCGAGAGAGAAATAGAAATCAGAGGCTAGAAGTTGTTCGTTTTTCCAGTTAGCTTCAATGGAAGAGATCACGGAGGGAGTGAACAACATGAACTTGGCCGGTGATACCCAGAAGAAGAATCGGATTCAGGTTTCCAACACCAAGAAACCATTGTTCTTCTACGTCAATCTCGCCAAGGTACAAAACCCTTAAAATCGAGGGCTGAGAAATTGGTTTATCGATCCGGACTGTTCCTATTAAGTACTCTATTCCTGTATATGTTACGAAATATCTTTTGATTGTTCATTTGAGTATTTACCTATGGTGTGGGTGTCTCTTGTTCTGGTTCATTAGAAGAGCCGTATTGTTTATATATATGTTGTACAGACTTTGATGATTTATTTCTGTAAATGGAAACATTCTGGACTATTTAAATGGCTTTTTGGTGGTGCTCTCTCTTTTATACCTTGTTGTTGGGTTAATGAACATTTTAAATCCTTAGATTTGAATAAACGTTTTGGCCTTCTTCTGTTGTTTCACAGAGGTACATGCAGCAGTACACCGATGTCGAATTGTCTGCACTCGGAATGGGTAATGTTAATTGCTTCTCTCTTTATGAGGTTGTCAAAATCTAATTGTCTGGTTGTAACAATGTTAACTGAGAAGAGCAATTTCTTTTAGTTCTTAGAGATTAGAATCTTTATCTTTACCTTGTCTCATATATCATTAATTTGTGCAGCCATTGCAACTGTCGTTACAGTCGCTGAGATATTGAAGAACAATGGTTTTGCCGTTGAAAAGAGTAAGTTGTTTTCAAATGTTACAAGAGATTTCAAAGATTAAGTGACTTAAGTGTTTTGGTTGTTGAAAAAATGTTTCTTCCTGTAGAGATCATGACCTCGACTGTGGATATCAAGGACGATTCAAGGGGACGTCCTGTGCAGAAAGCCAAGGTATATTCTAAACATTGCCTAATGTTGTGCAATGCTTCATACTCCATTGTTATGATTCTTAAATAAATTTTGTTGTTTTATGACTTGTAGATTGAGATAACGCTCGCCAAGTCAGACAAGTTTGATGAATTAATGGCTGCAGCCAATGAAGAGAAGGAGGCTGCAGAAGCTCAAGAGCAGACCTGAAGTGTTTTCTTTTTTTGTTTATGTTTGAGATTGAGATAACCCTATCTCTCTGCTTTATTATAAGACACTTTTATTATTGGTTTTATTTCGTTAATTTTTGGCTCGCTTTGAATGTTATCTTGGATTGTGTTTTGTTTACTTGTTACCATTTTTATATGAATATCGTAGTAAGTAGAGAGATGGCTTCGTTGCATTGCATAGCATTTTCGAATATATATCAGATTCGGAAAGATAATACAGATCAAAGTTTTTAATATTGTTTCCATGGATACTGTTAATATTTTTGCTCAGGTTTTTGGTAATAGTAAGTCTAGTAGAATAAGATTATTTTCTAGACAACGAAATTGAGACACTAATTTTTTCAATGCAGATTCAGAAATCATGCTAATAAAATCAAAAGTTGATTATAATCATAAATTAATTGAACGTACTGTATATATTGTATTAATTTGCCCAAGTAGAAAACAAAAGAGAGGCAATTCCCACAAGAGTGTGATAAGAGTTAAGACTAACCGACGACCAATCATAAAAGTACTTCTCTTTCACGGGTCACATCTTCATCTTCACGCTTACCTTCTCTGTTCTTACGCTTCCTCAAGTCTCAAACCTCTTCCTCTCTCTTCTCGCACTTTCAAGTTAGTTCCCACTCCATTCTCCCTGAGCTTTTCTTACAGGTAACGTTGATCTCAATCCGAATTTCGCTGTTCTCGAAATTTTGATCGTAGAAATGATTAATTAGTTTGGTTGTCAATTGAATTAAATGGAGTTTACGTTCTCTACTCTAGTTAATTCCATCGATTGACAGATATTCATAATCTTCAAACTCTGGGTTATCTGGTATTAAAGCCGTGCAATGATAGATGTTGCATTTGATATGAATGATGACTAGATCTCAGTCGGTAATATTAAAATCCAGGTGTGCCTATAATCTTTATATTAAATTGAAGAAAGTTTATAGTAGGGACAGTTATTGTAGTGGTCTTTTTTCCTTCAGACAATCCAGCGAGAGACAGAGTCTATATAATTATTATGTTATGGTTAGAATCTACTAGAATACTGAAAACTATTAAGTTTGATAATTTCAGATCTGTTCAAGTGAAGTGGAATATAAAAAAAAACTGTTTGGTTCATAAATAAATTAGCTTGCCTGAGTTCCTATGGCGGAGAGGAAACTGAACTTGAACGTACCTCTTCTTTCGACAAGGCGGATGCAGCAGAAGACAGCAGTCTCTGTGCGTAGAAACAAGACAAGTGATCCTTCTTCTCATCCACGTCTTGTCCCAGATCAGGTCACTGAAGCTGCCTCAGTTCCTTTCACATGGGAGCAAGCTCCTGGGAGATTAAAAGGCAACGGTTTTAGAGACGTTTCAACGGAGCAAGTCTTCACACCATGCCCTCCACCAGGAAAACTAAACCTGACAAGTTTGCAGTGTTCAAAAGGTGAAGAGTTCGAAGAATCAGAAGATGCGTTTTCTGATGCACCAGATACACTCTCTCCAAAGGACTCGTTTTCTGTAAACCCCAGCATAACCAGTGTGAATGGAAATACGAGGAAACCACCTACAACTCTCTCTGAGGATCGAGATTTCATGTTGAATCGTTTTTTACCAGCTGCTAAAGCAATGACTTTGGAGCAGCCTCATTATGCTTCCAGTCGAAAACCATCCACTTTTATGCCTGAACCAACGATACAGACGAGAAACTTATTGCCAGAAGAGAAGCGACAAACTTCTAACAGGTTTGATGAGTCTATCCTCTCACCTTACCAAGACATAGACGATAAAGAAAGTGAGGAGGAAGAGGACGAGGATGAAGTCTGTGAATACGCTTATCTTTCTAAGAGAGGTTGTGGGATGTTGCGACAATTGTGCTTTAAAGACTCTCTAAGCATGCTCAACACAGTGACTGGTTTTAAACCTAAAACCAACTCTCCAATAACATCCCCAACTCATGATCATCAAGTGAAGTCGACCAAGGTTGCTCAACTCAAATCTCGGTTTCAATCTGTTAAAAAGGTTCAGCTTTAGACTCCTCCCTTTCAATGTAGTCTCTTATAGATCTGATTAGACGCTGACTGACTATTAGCTCTCTTTCCATATTTCAGCTGGCTCTTGATTCAGTTTCTAAGAACAAGTTGAATGGTAAAGTTGGGGAGAAGTTCAACTCTGAATCAAACCTGAGTGTTGCAAGTAGGTCTTCATCACCTTACAGACATTCTCGCAGTATGTCACCATTTCGCAGTGAGACTCGTAAAGAAACCGAGAATCTGAGAGCCACCAGGTTGAACAAGCATATTAGAAACACAAGCAGCTCTCAGGAATTACTCTTCCCAAAAAGCAACGCTTCGACTAGCTCTCTCTTGGAGAAGACAGTATATGACCTCGATGTTTTGGAAGATTTGAGTATTAGAAGTGGGAAAATGGTGAAGGGAGATGAGTTAGGAAAGAACAATGGTGGTGTTGATCGGCTTTCTCTTGCTCCACCTTTGCCCAAAAAGCCTTCTCAATCTTGGCTTCTCCATAATCTAACCTCTCAGAACCCTTCTTCAATTGGATATCCATTCAACCCCCAAAAGCAGGGTCTTACAGAGAAGACTAGGGACCTTACCAAGTGGGAAACTATTGTTAAGACTTCTTACACGCACAGAGATCATATCCGATATTCCCAAGTAAGCATCTCATGCTTCCACTTTGAGAATACATATTCTAGAATAAGCATAAGCCATAATTGGTGTCTATTGCTCCATCTTCTCCAGGAACTGGTTGATCATACATCTCATCAATCCAAAACTTGACAACTTGAATCTTCTCGAGAACCTCTACAGGATCATCAGGTTTTATACATACCTTTCAGCTTGATTAGCAGTTGTGGGATGCAGTCATTTCATTCACAGGTGTAAAGAAAGTCTTTTTTACTGTTTTATGAAGCTTATAAAATCTACCCATAAGTCTCTGACTGTTCTACATGTGTAGTTTCAATAATTGTGACTTGTGAGTTTACCTAATAAGAGTCGCTCGTCTTTTGCTTATTTCTTTCTCATCTCACTAAACAAAGATCAACATTTTCACTCACCAAATTTACCTTTCTCTAAAAAGAGAATTTACCCTTTATAAAAACCCTGTTTTATGAAATCTCATGGAGTAGTAAAGCAGATATGAAGAACAAATCAGTAAAATAGGGGAAGGCCGATAAAGAATTTCCATTACGTTCGTCTCTTGTGTTACCATGTATATATATACAAATTATATGAGCAATCGACGAAAAACTGGCTTAACCAGCAAAAACCGACTAATTACTCAATATCTCACTCCTTTTTTTTGCATCTTTTCCTTCTTCTATCTTGTTATCACTCACATTACATATATATATACAAGAATAAAAATCATTAGTAACAAAAAGAATGTTATAATCATGTTTCTTGTATTATTGTTGTCAGCCTTGCCCGTTTTTTTCCCTATTCAGTATCAGAAGGCAAATTCATTGCTTCTTCGTGGATTAGTTTCTCCAGCTCTGGTTTGAGTTCCTTGTTGCAAAAGTCTTCATACTCTTCTTTGTTTCCATCTTTCTTTTTCACCTCCACTACCACAAGTGATGACGTCAGCTCAAATATCTCAGCCGCAATTGTCAATGGCCCTTTTGCTCCTTCTCTACATCCTTCTAATCTCAGACTCCATTCCTTCTTCCTTACTGTAAAGCTCACAACTTTTGCAATCTCTTCCAGTTTAGATATGATCTTTGATACAGGAGCACATGACACAAACCTCGTCCTTTCTCCACCTTCCTCAAACAAACCAGACAGATCAAACCCGGAAGAGAAGGATATAATGTCAAACGCGTTTAGGCTCGCAGGTCTTGGCAATGGCCCAATTCGTTTCGCATCGAACTCCGCATCGCTCTCTGAAACCGTTGAAGACCGGCCAGATGAAGCTGACTCCTCCTCCTCCTCCTCCTCCTCATCATCTTCCCTACACACCTTATCGTCCTCGATGTAGAATTTGACATGTTTGAATCCTTTCTTGAACCATCTATTCTTCATGATCTCAGGTATCGTAATCCGAGTATCGGGATTCGTGTCGAGAAGCCGAGTCAATAACCGAACAAGATCTGATGAAAACCAACGAGGACAACGAAACTCTCCTTTGTAAATCTTCTTGTACATAGCCATTATGTTCTTGTCGTAGAACGGAAAGTGACCAGCCATCAACACGTACAAGATCACTCCACAGGACCAAATATCGGCTTTCGCTGCGTCGTACCCTTTCCGAGTCAAAACCTCGGGCGCAAGATAAGCCGGAGTCCCGCAGAACGTGTGGCAGAGACCATCCTGTCGGAGCTGCTCTGCCACGGCGCTGAGACCAAAGTCGGAGACTTTAAGGTTCCCTTTATCGTCTAAAAGCAGATTCTCCGGTTTGAGGTCACGGTGATAGACACCGCGCCCGTGGCAGAATGATACGGATGAGATTAGCTGCTGGAAATACCTCCGGGCGGTTTCTTCCTGGAGTCGGCCTTTAGCCACCGTATGGAATAGCTCGCCGCCTTGAACGTATTCCATCACGAAGTAAATCTTTGTCTTCGTCGCCATCACCTCGTATAAATGAACGATGTAAGGGTGGCGGACGCGGCGGAGGATCGAGATCTCCCGTTTAATGTGAGCAACCAAACCGCTCTTCATGATCTTTTCCTTGTCGATCACTTTAATGGCGACATTTTCTCCGGATTTGATGTTTTGGGCTAAATAGACCTTAGCGAAGGTTCCATGGCCGAGAAGCTTCCCTACCTGGTACTTTCCCATCAGAATAGAGTTTCGAGGGCTCTTCGGGCTCCTTGGACTCTGTGGGCTCATGTTGCCATCTTTGTCTGTGTCCTTGATACCGATCCGGCCAAGAAGATCCGTTACATATTGTAGAGCGTACGGCTTTTGCTGCGATGGTGGTGGCGATGGTGGCTCTGGGACGACGGTTGTGACCACCGGTGGTGGTGGAACTAAGGATTGAGCCATTCGTGACTCAGAGACTTTTGATTAGTTTTGTCTTTTTTTGGTTTTTTTTTTTAATATTAGGGGTTTTGTTGGTCTCTCTTTTAGTGTCTTGTTTGGTTGGTTGGCCAAACATGAAAACGACCAAAAAGCCAATTAGAAACAGAACGAAAATAAAATAGGGTTTGGTTGTTTTGGCCGGTTGTTGATGTTGGCCTACTATACCTAAGTTTGGCTTGTTTTATAACGGTTTTCGTTTGAATTATTATGTGCTTTGTTGCTCATTTGAAATGGTCTAAATATATACTAACATTTAATATTAATTGACTCCGAACTAATCATCATCCCATTGTTTTTGACAGCGCATTTACACGTGTCTAATAAGTTATTATATATACGCCTTTTCAAAAACACTATCTACATGGTCGGGGCCAGAATATTTGATATAATCGGCCAAAAACTCTGAAATAGTTAGGAAAAAATCCATTTTAGGTTTTTCATGTTTAGAATACGTAATAATAAGCTAGGTCTCCTCGGTGTGCGATGATGATATAGCTATATCGAAAGTTTTTTATTTGGTTTTGTGGGAGTTTCTATTGAATACGTTAAGAGGTCTTGACTTCTTGGATGTACCTCAAACTTATCAAAGTAATCGATAAAAACTTTAGGAACTATTTAAGTTTGGTTCAAGTGGTGAGATGAATACGAGAATGGTTTAAGAACTTGGTTCTCCATAAGAAGGGGTCAAATTTTATTTCATTTGTTTATAGATTCAAAAACATGTTTTTAAATCGTTTATTAAAGTATGTACATCAGTGAAATTTTTTTTTTAAAAATTTAATAATATTTTATTAATTTTTTTTTTACATATGAAAAAAACATGAACCAATCGCGGTATCACGTGTTAATAACCGATCTTTAAATAAAGATTTTAAGAGATCGGATTTGTCACTATTCATGGGATCCGTGATTTTTTAATAATATTTTTTTTAGAATTCTGCGCTTAGAAAAAGTAAAAAAAAAGTTAATTATGTGAAAATTGATAGTTAGGTAAATGGAAGAAAAAATTATCTTTAAGAGAATTACTTAAATAGTATATAAACTAAATATTATGACGAGAAATTATAGAAAAAAATATATTTAGTGATAGTTTTTCCAATTCCAAATTGCCTTTCTAAGAATTTATTACAAAAATGTTATGTTTTTATTTTTTACATCAACAAAACTGTAGAGTTATTTATAAGAAAAACTAGTTAGCACACTTATGACTTACAGACTGTCGACGTAGATTATGAAAATATGTCGTAAAACAATCTCGTCATCTTGACGACTGATTTATAAAACAACCTAGCTAATATAATAAGTAAACAGTCGACTTAATTGTTGGACGGGTGATTTTTATGCCTTTTATCAGCCTGAAGTTATGATAATTTTATTTCGTCGACCGGTTTATGAAAATTTAGGTTGACTTATTGCTTTGACACATCGAACTTAAATTTTTCTGGCTAATTTTTCGATAGGTGGCTAGCTTATTGACCGATTTGTTTTACAACGATACACTTATGGGGTAAATTATAGTTGATTTTCGTTAAATCATCTGTAATTAGACCGATTAACTCACTACAAGATAAACTGGTTTTAACCACAGTTCGAATTGTCGTTATTCCGTCGTTAAATCTCTAATAGTGACAAAATTACGACGAAAACAAATTGTCGGAAATATTTTGTCGTAAAAATATCGTCAAAATCACGACACTATAACGACAAACATTGTTTTGTCGTAATATTGTCGTTAACTGATGCGTGAAGTTATTCACCCAAAATTAACTGCAACTGCACAGTGTACAATTGTAGTATTTAGGTTATCGATCCCACAGAGAGCTATGGCTAATTTGGATTCAGATGCAAAAGTAACCGAACTATGACAATTCTAATATGCTAATGACTTGTGATGTGGTGCAAACTTTAAAAGAGACATTAGATCTAAAGGAAATCAGTTGGGAAAACTCAGGATCACGGTTATTGGTGACTTCTTGAACTCTAAACACTTTAAAATACTAAATCCTATTGGTGTACTAGAAAATAACCTTTATTTAAATCCCTAAATCTCAAATCTCTTTGGATTGTCGCTGGAAGTAAATAAGCTTTAATGCGAACAAGT
Organism: Euclidium syriacum; assembly: GCA_900116095.1. Classification (NCBI taxonomy): domain Eukaryota; kingdom Viridiplantae; phylum Streptophyta; class Magnoliopsida; order Brassicales; family Brassicaceae; genus Euclidium; species Euclidium syriacum. Next base: position 3,943,556 of record FPAK01000004.1, read on the forward strand.
TAGATCTGTTCACAAGGTGTCTAAGCAAACTCTCGTTTGACTTAGAACGCACCTTGCTCACTACAGACTCTTCCGGCGTCTCTATCTCCGTCTCCGGCAGAAAGATCGACCTTGATAATCTAAAAGTGGTTAATTACGTCACCTCTAAATATGAAACACTGTTTGTAGTGAAGAATCACGTGGCTTATTCCACAAATCAAAACCGTTTAGAATGATCCCTTGTAAACCCTTTGAAAACCCTAGATCTAATGAATAAACTACTCAGACATGGTTTTAGTAAAACAAATCATATTTTTATGAATGAAGTGCATATAAAACGAATTAGAAAATAGAAGATCAGAGGTTCACGAAGCTCAAATGAGAAAGAACACTTCTCTAACCTTCTTCAGAGTCTAGAACAATGATAAGAACAATATCTAAAAGCTAAAACAATGGAAACAAAAAGCAAAGATAAACTTGTATTGCTCTGAGTTCTTCTGGGGTGCGTTGTGCCTCTTCTAGTGCTTAAGAGGTGTTTATATAGGTCGTGAATGAGTCTTAGGGTCTAGGGTGCAGTGAAAGGCCCAATAAAAAAATCTTCTAAATTAAGTCGGCGTCACAGTCGGTCGACTGCATCTCTTCCAGTCGGTCGACTCGGGGCTCGCAGCAACATTTCTTCATTTTGGCTCCAAATCTTCTAAGTCTTCTCAATTCACGTGGAAACCTCCATAAAACCTTCTTTCTAGCTCCTTTTGCTCCAAAGTGTCTTTTGCTAGTAAATTCTGCATAAATGCTCAAAATGTGCTACAAAGACTCCATAAAACCTACTATATCATGGTAGAAAACCGGTAAAATCCATGATACATCAAACTCCCCCAGACTTAAACCTTTGCTTGCCCTCAAGCAAACAAGCAAATAATCAAGGCTGCTAGGAAAATTATAATGACTTTGGGAACTCATTGGGAAATCACATAAGCGAAAAATTTATTAATACCAGAACCAATCAAGTCAAGACCAACATGCACATTCCCTATCAACTTAACAATATTTCATGCATCCCCTACGATTCACCAGTCAATCAATCCAAAGCATCATAGCTATTTCAAAACCATAGAAGTACTGCCCAAGGAACAAGTTCCTTCCCTTTTCAATATCATAATAAGAAGTCATAAAATTACTTCACTCTCCCCCAGACTTATTCATTTCTTTATCTTTTGAAACTCTCAAGGTTTAAGCGAATAGTGGTATTGCAGAAAATTTTCCTAACCTCGCTGTCAACCAAGTTCTCAAAGGTTCTAATGCATAGTGGTATCGCAGGAAATTTTCCTAACCGCATAGATCCAGAGCTTCTAGTGACGAATAATTGGCGTCCTAAGGATTCCCTCTGCTTCATCACTAGGTTTTATTTAAAAACGGATTCTTTTCATTTAAATAAGGGAGAGTGGAATGCTATAGATATCCAGACATTCTTATTATGACATTGAACGAGGACTGACCCATATAGTCATGAAAGTGCAATAGCTCAGACTTACATGGATTTCATGACTCAAGGATATGGGTATTTTCTTGTTGATTGAATTGTGTCAAGGTTTGCCAATAGTCATAGACTCTAACTGTGTTCCTGCATCAATGTTCTCAAGTGTGAAACAGAATGTGATTAGTGTCCCAGATTAATCATTGTTCCCTCAACGGTTTGACTCGATAAAAACAACTAAAAACAAGGCGAAAAAACATGAGATAAACAATAAGAATTTCATTGGCATGGATAAACTCCCCCAGAATTAAATTACACCGTCTCGGTGTAACAAAAGAGAGAAGATATCCGAAGTGAAATTGTAAAAGGATCGAACGCGGTACCATTGAATTGAAGTCGGTAGACCCTAATGAGAGGTCGGTCGACTCGAGTAGCGTATAGTCCATTTTTGCTGAATCTCCTCGCCTGAAAACAAATAAAAAACACCTACAAATAAAAATAAAACGTACCTAGTGGGTTGCCTCCCACTCAGCGCTTGTTTATAGTCAGTAGCTTGACTAAAGTTGGCGACTATGGCCGAGGTGGTGTGGAAGCATTGCTTCTCGCATCCGATTTGATGATGGATAGGGGTTGGTTGTGCTCGTAAGATGGGTGCAAGGGCAACTGAAAATACTTTCGTACTGCGACCTCCAGGCGTGTAAAGAATGGTCGTCTGAGGATGAATTGCTCTTCGGTTAAATCGATCGAGCGGAGTACAACAAAATCTGTGATGACCGGCACCTTGTTAACGCGCACTGTGATATTTCGGATTAATCCCTTTGCTACACAGAGGGTTCTGTCCTCTGACCTCAGCATGAAATCACATTTTTTCAGTTTCTCCCCAAGTTGTTGCAAGGGTGACAAATACCATATTGACTTCGTTCCCATGAATAACAGCTGAGTTGGGGTACTTCTTGCTATTTATAGTGCAGTTCATCCTGATAACATCATCTTCATTACTTTCAAAGTTCATCTTCTTGGCTTCCACTTAATCCTGTGTGTGAAATAGCTTGTTGACTTGCTGCGAATTGAATTCCTTCTCCAGAGAACAATGGTCGGCCAACTGTGAGTATGGTCGGTCGACTCGTGTGTCTGTTTGATGTTCGCCAACGGCAATCGGATGTTGTGTTGCCTTAGTAATAACCAGTGATTGGGCGGTCTTCATCATGATGAGATCATTTGCATTTTGGAATGCAAGATTGCTCACTCTGCCAAAAAGGGTTATTAATCTGGTCATTTGACTCTGCATAGATGTCACAAGCTCATCCACCACTCTTTCTAGTGTCTTGAATCTTTCTTCCTTCACGAATTGGAAGTAATGTGGTGGTAGTGGAATTTGGTTGAGTGGTGGTGGCCGGTTGTAACTGTATGCTGTAGAGGTATCATGAGTGGTTGACTGCGGATAATGGTTAATGATTCTCCCTTCCGGCTCTGTTCTGAATGCATGATTGGCTGTTGCTGTACTCGCTTCGTTTTGAAATTGTCCTGAGGCACTCAGAAAATCTTTTTGGAGTGGTCCTATTTCCTTGAATTGGATTGAATTGCTCGTCATGAACTGGTTTTTCCCTTTTTGGGTGAGCCCTTTTGATTCCTCAACAACTTTCTTTGTTCCTTTGATCTTATTCACGTTCTGCGGGTTGTTTTCCAGTGACTTCACGTCTTGCATCCTAGGATTGGTGATGCTTATACCCGAGGGTTCCTTTGCTTTTACCTTCTGCTCGACTATACAAATCGTCATTCTCTTAAGTGCTCCATTCTTGTCAAGAAATGGTCTCCCTTTGAGCGGCTCCTCAATCCTTAATAGTCTCGGATTGGGTGTTCTTCCTTGTGGTTGGATTTTGAAGTTGAAATGGAAGACCGGTGTGAAACAACTTCGAAAAAGATTAAATGCTCCTTTGCTCGAGATGTCGAGTCTATCGTCCCTCAGTGAGAGACGGTCATCTCCAGGGTGGTCGGTTGACTTCATGACTAGGTCGGTCGACTGCAATGCTTCGGTTTGTTCCTTTGTCTTGATTGCTTGATTGTAGGTTCTCCTTGGTGGTCTGATTACTTGAAGCATCTTTAGTTCTCCCATGGATCTTGATTCAGCTCCTCTTTCGATATCTATTTTCAAATGAGGATGACTTCGCGGCTTCCCATATTGATTTCCTCCTCCAAGATTTTTGTTCACCATTCTCGTTCTTCTTTCTTCAGCGATCTCTTGTTGATTGCTCATACTCATCCATCTGTAATTCCCATCTTGTTGTGCCCTCCTAAGTGGTTTCATTGCGTTGCCTTGCATGGGTCTTCGGGTTGGCTACTCCCGAGCCTTCCTTTCGCCTTGGTAATGGGCATCTTCTTCTCTTCCATGATTTGAAAGTTCAATCATTAGTAACCTCCTCTTGATCTCTTGGATTTCCCTGTCGTGCCTTGATACTTTGATTTGACTGGTACCCCTGTTATTCGCGCTTTCACTCCTTACATAATCTTGTATTAGCTGGGTTCCCTTCTTGAAATTCAGAGAGTCGAAATTTCCATTGCTCATTGTGTCCAGGATGACTTGATTCTCCCATAGCAAACCTTTATAGAAGATTGAAACTAACTCATTTGGATTGAAACCATGATTTGGGCAATTTCGCAGGTGGTCCTCCTGTCTTCTCCATGCTTCATTGAAAGTCTCGTCTTCGGATTGCGCAAATGATGCAATGTTCATTCGTGGTTCAACCATGAACTTATCAATAAACATTTCCCTCAGATTTTTCCACGTCCTGATGTTCTTGGATTCAAGTCTCTCATACCAAAGTAAAGCTCCTCCACACAAAGAGTACTTGAAAAGGTTTAGACATAACTTGTTGTAGGTACCTTCATCCTTGGCAGTTCGTGCCAATGTGTCTTCTACTTCCTTCAAGTGTCTCAGAGGGCTGCTTCTTCCATTCTCATAAGGCTCGATCTCCAATAGACTTCGTATCACCTTGGTATTGATGTTGTGCTCACTTTCTTTTAGTGCAGCCTTGATGTGGTTTTGGATCATACCCTCGTCCAGGGTAGAAATTTTGTTCAGAACTTCCATCATTGGTGGTAGCATAGACCTCGTCTTCTAGTCCAGGCATCTGCTGTTGACCTTCTCTTTCCGTCTTGAAAGTAATTGAATTAGGCTTCTACCTCCAGGTCGGTCGACTTCGTGGAAGTCGGTCGACTCGGGTCTGGTCGACTGGGCTTGTGCGGATGGAACGAATTGTTTCTCCTGAATTTGAGTTGATCATGCGCCCTTTAGTGCTTTTTGAGTCGAGGATCTGTCTAGATTCGGTTGTTGTTTCTTCTTCCCTCTTCTCTTCTTTTGAAAAATCGTTCGTCAAGTTGTTCGATGTTGACATGTTCATCACTCCTTGTGCTACCTTGGATTTGTCCTCCATTGTTTTGTTTTCAGAACTTTCAGCAGTGTTGATACGACTTTTGTTGGCTGTCTCAGTGGCTTCCTCCTCTCTCTCCTGCTTTTCTTTCTTCTCCTCTTGAGGTGGATCGCGAGTCGGTCGACTGAATGATACAGTCGGTCGACTCGGGTGTTCGTCCTCTTTAATTGATCGGCTTTGCGTATCTCTTTCCTGATTCATCATGAATTGTTACCTGTATCAAATCAGAATAAAGGTTTCCAGACGTCTCAATCGAAAAATATCTTGATGCAATGTCATGCGAAATCTTAATGCAAACTTCCTAACGAAAACCAAACTAAACACCGAAGATCCCCGGCAACGGCGCCAGAAAAACTTGATGCGTGAAGTTATTCACCCAAAATTAACTGCAACTGCACAGTGTACAATTGTAGTATTTAGGTTATCGATCCCACAAAGAGCTATGGCTAGTTTGGATTCAGATGCAAAAGTAACCGAACTATGACAATTCTAATATGCTAATGACTTGTGATGTGGTGCAAACTTTAAAAGAGACATTAGATCTAAAGGAAATCAGTTGGGAAAACTCAGGATCACGGTTATTGGTGACTTCTTGAACTCTAAACACTTTAAAATACTAAATCCTATTGGTGTACTAGAAAATAGCCTTTATTTAAATCCCTAAATCTCAAATCTCTTTGGATTGTCGCTGGAAGTAAATAAGCTTTAATGCGAACAAGTTAGATCTGTTCACAAGGTGTCTAAGCAAACTCTCGTTTGACTTAGAACGCACCTTGCTCACTACAGACTCTTCCGGCATCTCTATCTCCGTCTCCGGCATAAAGATCGACCTTGATAATCTAAAAGTGGTTAATTACGTCACCTCTAAATATGAAACACTGTTTGTAGTGAAGAATCACGTGGCTTATTCCACAAATCAAAACCGTTTAGAATGATCCCTTGTAAACCCTTTGAAAACCCTATATCTAATGAATAAACTACTCAGACATGGTTTTAGAAAAAAAATCATCTTTTTATGAATGAAGTGCATATAAAACGAATTAGATAATAGAAGATCAGAGGTTCACAAAGCTCAAATGAGAAAGAACACTTCTCTAACCTTCTTCAGAGTCTAGAACAATGATAAGAACAATATCTAAAAGCTAAAACAATGGAAACAAAAAGCAAAGATAAACTTGTATTGCTCTGAGTTCCTATGGGGTGCGTCGCGCCTCTTCTAGTGCTTAAGAGGTGTTTATATAGGTCGTGAATGAGTCTTAGGGTCTAGGGTTCCGCGAAAGACTCGATAAAAAAATCTTCTAAATTAAGTCGGCGTCATAGTCGGTCGACTTGGGGCTCGCAGCAACATTTCTTCATTTTGTCTCCAAATCTTCTAAGTCTTCTTAATTCACGTGGAAACCTCCATAACACCTTCTTTCTAGCTCCTTTTGCTCCAAAGTGTCTTTTGCTAGTAAATCCTGCATAAATGCTCAAAACGTGCTACAAAGACTCCATAAAACCTACTATATCATGGTAGAAAATCGGTAAAATCTATGATACATCATTAACCAGTCATAAATTTAACGACTATTTAATGACGTTTTACCGTCGGAGTTAACGACAAAATTCCGATAAATATTAACGTCTGAATTTTGAGTACTTGTTTATGTCTATTTTACGACAGCATTGAAACCCTGAGTTTTGAAAGATTATAAATGGTAAATCCGTTTAATTAAAACTAAAATTCTAAACTAAAATTTAAATTGCATTTGAAATTAAATTGTAAATAGAAAAAAATAAACCAAAAACCATTCCTAATTAGACTTTTACAAAATCCATTTTCCAGGTTCACAACCAAAGAACCAAGATACATGTTACCAAAACACCAAGTTCATACAACATGCATCATCTCTTTTACCAACCTTCATTGACCAAAAACCAACATTCACAAGAACCAGAAGCTTGACAGATATGAAACTTAAACCTAAGGCAAAGAGGAACCACTAAGAGTGGTCGCTTGATCATCATCTATTGCATCAATACCTTCAGCAGCTTGGCGAGACAAGAAATCCACAAAAGTCGGATTGAGACGGAGGAACTTCTCCATCAGACTGAACTGCTTGAACATGTCTTTTTGCTCAGCTACAAGCCTAAGTAGCTCTTCCTCACGGTCTATCGTTTCTTTAAGCTTGTTCTTCCAACTTTTTCTGAGTTTCTGCCAGTTGGTCTTGAATAGACTGAAACATTGACACACCTTCATATAACTTGTGCTTTCTGTTCACGAGAGTTTGGATAAGGCTTTCTATTCCATATGGTGTTCCTCTTGAATATGTGATTGTTGACTGCGCAAGTAAAAAGAAAATCAAATTAATAGTAGATAAATTGTTAACAGTTAATGACAAAAGAATATCAAAAGCAAAGAACACAATGGAATTTGAAATCACCTCAAGAAAGATTTCATCGCAGTCCTCCGTGGTTAGCTCTTGTGGTCTCGACGTACCATCAGAAGTTTCTGACTCCAGCGGTCTTGTAGGTTCTTCTCATATGTTTTGGCGATCTTCTAAGCCTTCCGATCACCCATCGTCCCATCTGGTTTTCTGTTAACTTTGATGAAAACCTCACTGAGACTAACTGCTCTATCCAAATTTTTTTCCTAAAACATTAACAAAGTTGCAATGATGTTGAACATTAACAAATTTACAAGAGAAAGAAGCTTTATTCAAAGACAATAAACTTACTATTTCTTGTTGGACTTGTGCATAAGAGTTTTGCCTTGAATAGTGCTTGTGCTCGCCTACGTCTTTCCTGTTAGATTTTCTAGCTGTTGATGCAGTTTTACTCTTCTTCACAGCAGGTGCTCACCATATCCCTCATTCTGCTTTTACAAACTGCTTCGAAATGGTGTTGAACTAAGCCTGAGAACACTAGATCCCAATGGTGGTTTTTCTACAATACAAGAGTAAAAGATTTGTGTTAGTGAAGTAGACTGTGAGGATATAAACGGAATTACAGTTGATGATTATAACAGAGAAAGGGTTACTGTGAATTCGAGAAAGTATTTCTCTTGTCTCTCGCAAGGCCTACAACGCCATGTGTAAAATGGACCGTTGAAATTTTTTGTAAAGATCTTGGTGATCTTCCTGGTCAGCTTTGATGCGTCATAACCTTGACGACAAAATTAAACAAACGAATCATTATTAAAAGAAAAAAATCAATACTAAACAATCCAAGCTCTAAAATCATCATCACAGATAAACAACATAGCAAACATTATTCAAAAAAGACAAACAAGTTCTAAAATCATCATCAGAGACAAACAACATAGCAAACATTATTCAAAAAGACACACAAGCTCTAAAATCATCATCAGAGACAAACAACATAGCAAAGATTGATTTTCAAATATTAAATCCAAATTTTTTTCAAAGTAACAACATCGTTTCAAATCAAAATTCCGCTAAAGCATGTTTTCAAAGTTAAAGCTAACCTAGGCAAACTATAAAGATCAGAGATAAAGAGACACAAAAATTGACCAAGTTGTTTTTTCAGGCGGAGGGACGAGAGGACACAGCTTCGTAATTGACAGAATAGTCTCCCGGCCTGGGATGGTAAGCAGAGCGTTGAAAGCTTCAAGTCGGCTCTCCTCTAGATCCACCTCAAACTGGGAAGTGTCATCAATCGCCTCTTCTCCACTCTCCTCATCTTCTGAGACATCTTCTTCCTCCTCGAGATCGACATCGTTTGATAAATGGTTGTTGTGGCCATCGGAGGTTTGCAGTGGAGGACTTGGGTGGCTTCGTGGTGGAGACACTCGAATCTCAAGATTGGAGGAGGTTTTTCGTCGAGGTGTCTCTATTAAAGGTTGAGACCTTCTTTGTTGAAACCTCTGAGGTTGGCTTTCAGAGAAAGGTGGTTGACGCGTTGCGGTGGTCGGGAACAACTGCGATGGCGGAGGATAGTCCCTAACATCAAACTCCATTGGAGAGAGTGGCAGCATAGATGAGCTTTGACGGTTCGATTTAGTAAGGTTCTTATTCAGCGCTGTTGGAGTGAAGTTGTATCGAAGATGAAGATTCGCCGGATGATTTGATGTTGATGGAGTGTATCGAGATACTCCGGCAGTTGTGGTGGGTCGTTTGGTTGCAGCGGCATACACCATCTTACCTTTTCCCTTACCTTTTCCTCTTCCATTCATCGACAAGATCCGGAAATCTGGTTGTAGGAAAGGGAATGGAAACAAGAGAAACATGAATTTAGAAGGAGAAATTGATTTAGAAGGAGGATGCGACGACATTCGTCAAGAAAATCAAAAGAGGATAAAAAAAATTAGGGTTTTTTGATTTGGGGATCTTGTGATAAATGATTATCGAGACTTAGAGTTTTGGCGAAAGTGGGGAAAGTTAGTGGGTTTGGGCGGTGAAACAATTTGAGCCCAAATTGTTCCGCGGTTTACCAAAATTTAGATTCTAAATACTTGATTTTTTTTGCAAAAAATGGTTGGCTTAAAAAAAACTTTTTGGTAAAACTTGCTTAAATTTTTGTAAAACTTGATTTATATAATTATCAATTTTTTTTGTAAAAATTGATTTATATAATTTGATTTTGTAAAACTTGATTTTTTTGTAAAATTTGGTTGTTGGATAACATAACTTGATCATAATTTAAATTTCCATATTGTCTAACTGGGTTCGATCGAAATTGAGAAGTAAATACCAACATTCCGCGGATTTTAACGTAATGATTGTATTAATTGTCACAAACTGATAGAATAAAATTAGTAGGGTTCTTCTTCGAATAGATCATCATCATCATCAGATGCATTTAAATAAACTTGAAAGCGTCTCCGACATCGTAATCGATATTAACTCGATCAACTCCCTCTACCAAGTTTTCGGTTACGGTTTCTTCAATTGTTGTCATCATTATGACCTCATCATTTTCTTGTTGCAAAAGCATCGCTTCTGTGTTGCTATATTCACCAAAAATATTTTCTCTCGGATTGCCAATTGAAAGTGCGGAATGATAAAGAGTGTGTTGTAGTCACACAATGGAACACGATATGGCACACAGTAGTTTCTCTACAAAGAATATGCTTTGATTAGAAACTCTTATGATACACTTACAAGAAATATCAAATCACTCTTCTTACAAAAGAACTCGCTCTCTAATCCCCAGATGATCAAAGCCCTATGTTCTATTACAAACCCTTGGCTATAGATCTTCCCAAATGATCTAAGCCCTATACTGTGTTTCAAACCCTTAGCTTTAGATCTCTCTCTCTCTCTCTCTCTATTACAACTTGTAAAGTGATGACCCTCATACGTAGGTCTTCGTCTCCTTTTATGGTTAAGCAGATTTCCTATGTTTCCTTTTCTTGCACACTCAGAAATCTCTTAAATATTTTTTATGCTTGATCTCCAAGTTTTCCTTATTTTTATTATATGGAAATCTTTCCGCATTGATAGTCTTGATTCTGCTCCAAATCTTTGATTGCTGTCAATCTTTGATCTCCAGAATCTTCAGATTAAATCACCCTCGATATCCGCATCATTGATATCCGCATCCAGAATCTTCTCCATTGATCTCACATACAATCTCCGGTGTAGTACATTGTGTGTCATCTCGCCGGCTGCCACACAGCTTACATCACAGGCTGACTTGTACTCTCAATCTCCCCCTTTTTAGCTGAATCTGACACCTCAAGCATCTGCAAAATAAACGCCCAAATGCACACACCAAGCAGCAATAGATACATGTCCATTAACAAAATACTAATGCATTAAAAACCGTAATGGCAATGTCTTGAACAACAGCAAGAGTAGACAAACACACAAGCTTTAATCCTTAAAGCTTTATGTCTCTCTGAGAAAAAGAAAGAAACAACATAGAAATACAAAACAACAACAATAGCCTTCAGCTACAACATCAGCTCCCCCTGAACCCAATCCTTAGAATTCCTCAGAGCTACTAGAACTTTCTTCTCCCTCTGCTTGAGTGCATATTCAGTTAAAAAAGAACAAGTCAAGCAATACACTTAAAAAGGACAAGAGTACTTACCTTCTTCAAGTGCGGAAAGGGTGTCTTGTAGTTTGGTGATTGTGTCACGAAGTGCCTCAACAGCTGCCACAGTATGAACCCGTCTCGTGGGATTTTTTACTTTGATCGTTTCGTACTTCTGTGCTGAGGCAGTCTCTGAGTCAGACTCCTTGTCGCTCGATGCAATCACTCTTTTACCCTTCTTGGAATGAGTTTGCGAGTATGCTCTGCCAGACCTCTTATCAGGGACAAACTCAAGAGGAAATATGGAGTTTTCACCAGCAAATGTTGGAGGTGCTTTCTGATTCATCAGCACAGCAAAGATCAAGGATGGAAAGTACAAGCCTGCCTTGTTGTAGGTGATCCTTCCTCGTGCAAGAACCCTCTGAAACACATGCTCACCAAAATTCTTCCTGTGCCCGTGAGCCATTTGATAGAGGAATCTGCCATTCTCAATTGGAGTGGAGGTGCGGTTCTTAGTAGGCAGCCAGTTGTATCCTGATAACATCCACAAAGATGCAAATCGTGGGGTACATTTTGTGGTAGAGAAAGTCTTCCATGTTACTTTCTCTTGACACAAGAACCGAGCAACGGCGTTGTCACTTACATTATCACACTTTGCAGCAGAGATGGCTTCTCCAGCTGTGGGTACAAGAAAATCCAAGACCTTGTTGATGAGATCTACCGAGAACTTGTATTTATATCCTCTGACCCATACCTTAACCTCCTTTTGCCTGGTCTTCTCGTGTGGCAGATGAGCATAGAACTCACAGATTATCTCTGCGATATACGGAGGCAGGAGTGCTCGATCAACTGTTGACTCCATCTTGCAGCTTCTGATCATAGCCACTATCTCAGCAGATGCCTCAGAACAGAAATCAACATACCTTTGACCCACAATTTCCCGGGTCATGTAGTGTTGACACACTTTGCGAGCTTCATCATCCTTGAAGCGTTTGGATTTGACTGTATCACCAGAGGATGTTGGGCTTTCAACAGCCTTACCTTTGCCTTTTTTTTTGTGATGAGGCTCTGTGTGAGGCAGCCTTTGTTGGTGCAAGCTTCGCCTTCTAGCTGATTGGTTCTTCATGTTCTGTACTCAACTCCACCACCTCTTGAGCTTCCTTATGTTTCCTCAAGGTCTAATTTCTCTTCACTGGAGCAGAGCTTTGCTTCTTGCATTCTTTTAGCCTCTTCGCGATAGATTGCAAAGGAATGTTGTCATCAGAGTCTTCATCCACCAATGCTGGCACAGCCCGTACCTCTGGAGTTGGTCTTGAAGATCTTTCCTTTTTCTCAGACGAAACCCCCAAATTTGGATCTAGGGTTTCTGGGAATGCCTCATGAGTGCTTACGAAGGATGGAGTTCCAGAGTCTTCAGCTATTCTGATGGCCCTCGCGTGGGCTTTGTTGAGGTATTGATTGGAACCGCTGATGAGTGAAGCACCATCATTGTGCATGTGGTGATCGGTGCTTCATCACGGACTGACGCGCCGGATTCTGTGTTAGATGCAGAGGCCCTTGAAGATGATGAAGATGATTCAACAGCGTATCTTGGACGATGAATTCCTCTTTTGGTTCTCACCATCGTTTTGTTGAGAGGAAAAAAAATGCAGACTCTGAGTTGTGAATGAAGAAGATGAAAGAGGAAGACTCTGCAACTTCCCTTTTGAAAGTTTCTCTCTCCTGTCTCCATGGAAAGCGGTCCCACTTTCCCCACTAATCACGTATTTTTCAAATATTTGAAAAACATCCAAATATGACAAGTAAATCAAATCATTTCCTTAGCCAATTTTTAGGAGAATCTCGTGATATCTTTTCCAAATCTTCAACTCCCTTAACCTACATACAACCTCAACATCCACATATTCATCAAGCTAAAACATAAAGTATAATGATCAATCACTAGTTACCCAACGAGTTTTAGCTGTTCTTTTCCTTGGATTTTTCGCCCCTGGGATGTGTCAAGATCACACACCCTCTACCACACGCGCTAGCTCAGGAACTGACCCACAAAGGCATATCGTGCTATGACATGATTATTAGGACATGGCTGCTTCCTCACTTTTGGCTAGCTTTCACACTCTCATGTCTTCATCCCACAGGAGTTTTCAACCTTTATCCAACACTGGAGGGCGGCTGGATTTGTATTCCCCTTTTTTTTTTTATTAAATTTTTCTTTTCTCCTTTTTTTTGATGTGCTATCTCATGATCTTGTCTCATGATTCTCTTGTTTTTCTGGCATTTTTCCCTTCAGCTCCTTGTACTCCACTCTCAGTGTGAAACTTGTACTGCCTATGAGACGACATGAGAGGCAGCTCTTTTCCATCTGTGCATAAGAAGCTCAATGTTGAATCTGAGTCTGATATACCTGGTGTGCTAGTTCCTGTGTCAGCTCATCATGCTCAATAAGAGAGTTAGTGTTCACACACCCCAATTGCTTTGCGTAAACTTACAAAGCGATTGAGATCCAGTGGTTTAGTAAACAAATCAGCTAATTGCAACTCGGTAACCACGTGATCAATCATTACATTTTTATCCTCAACTAGCTCTCTTATGAAATGATGTCTTATGTTAATATGCTTGGTTCTGGAATGTTGAACTGGATTTCTTGATATATCAAGGGCGCTCTTGTTGTCACAGTAAATCAGTAGTGGTCCGGAATCCATCCCATAGTCAGAAGCCATCTGCTTCATCCACAGCAACTGAGTGCAGCAGCTCCCCCTAGCGATGTATTCAGTTTCTGCGGTAGACAGTGAGGTAGAGTTCTGCTTCTTGCTATGCCACGACACCAAGTTATTTCCTAGAAAGAAACAACCACCACTTGTGCTTCTTCTATCCAACAGATTTCCAGCCCAATCTGCATCACAATATCCAGCAAGGTTGTTGTTCGATGCCTTTGAGTAGTACACCCCAAGATCAGCTGTTCCTTTTACATATTTTATGATCCTTTTGACTGCTTGAATATGTGAGTTCCTTGGATCAGCTTGGAATCTAGCACACACACCAACACTGAGACTCACATCTGGTTTGCTTGCTGTGAGGTACATAAGACTTCCTATCATTCCTCGATAGAGCTTGGAATCAACTTTCACTCCTTCTTCATCCTTCGATAGCTTGGTGGTGGTGCTCATAGGTGTGCTTGAAATCTTGCTGCTGTCTAGTCCAAATCTTTTGACCAAGTTCCTTGCATACGTGATTTGACTTATAAAGATCCCTTCATCATCTTGAGTTATTTGCAGCCCCAAGAAGTACTTCAGCTCCCCACACATACTCATCTCAAACTCCTTGGTCATCTTGTCAACAAACACATCAACCAACTTCTTAGAAGTTCCACCAAAGATATCATCATCCACATAAATCTGAACGATCATCAACTCAGATTCATGAGATTGTATGAAGAGAGTCTTGTCCACACTACCTCGCGTGTAACCACACGAGATCAAAAAGCTCGTGAGTCTCTCATACCAAGCTCGTGGTGCTTGCTTCAGCCCATACAGTGCTTTGTTCAGCTTGTACACGTAGTCAGGATGATGAGCATCTTCAAAACCCTTGGGTTGCTCAACATAGACCTCTTCTTGAAGATAACCATTCAAGAATGCACTCTTGACATCCATTTGGTATACTTTGAAGTTCAGTATACACGCCATCCCCAGAAAGAATCTGATAGACTCGAGTCTTGCCATTGGTGCAAAAGTTTCATCAAAATCAACACCTTCTACTTGAGAGTATCCTTGTGCCACCAAGTGAGCCTTGTTCCGTACTACCACACCATATGCATCACACTTGTTCTTGAAGATCCACTTGGTGCCGACCACATTTCCTTCTATAGGTCGTGGAACCAGTACCCAAACTTCATTTCTGACAAATTGTTCCAGTTCTTCCTCCATGGCTATTATCCAGTAGTCATCTTCAAGTGCAGCAACATGATTGGAAGGCTCTAGCTTTGACAAAAAGCAACCAAACATGACCATTTCTTGAAATCCAGCAGATGCATATTTTGCCATCTTCCTGTAGTCACGAACCACCCCTCTAGTTATTCTCGCATCATTTACCTCACCAATTACATCATCAGGTGAGTGATGTTGATGAACTTGAGTCAGTGACTTATCTGATGTGGTAGACCTTGTGGTATCGTCTTTAGCTTGAACCTCTGGTTCTTCATCTGACCCAACCAACTTCTTGTCGTTCTCAGCTCCTGGTTGTTCTTCTTCAGAGTCACTTTTTGAATCCTCCACATCTGCATACCGATAAGATGTATCATCGAAAACAACATTGACTGATTCTTCAACAGCTCTAGTCCTCTTGTTGTAAACCCTGAAAGCTGAGCATGTTCCTGAGTAACCTAGAAAGAACCCCTCGTCACTTCGTGAGTCGAACTTGCCGAGATGATCCTTGTCATTCATGATGTACACCCTACAACTAAAAACATGAAAATAGCTCAAGTTAGGTATCTTTCCTTTCCATATCTCCTACGGTGTTTTAGTGGTCCCTTTTCTGATGTACACCCTGTTGATGATGTAACATGCAGTACTTATCGCCTCAGCCCAAAAATTCTGAGAAACTTGGTTTCCATGTATCATATGTGAGCCATTTCCGGAAGTGTTCTGTTCTTTCTCTCTACCACTCCATTGCTGAGATGTATAAGGAGCTGAGTACTGATGTACTATCCCTTGACTATCAAAGAAGTCCTCCATCATCTTGTTTTGAAATTCTCCACCATGATCACTCCTAATGAACTTGATGCATCCCTTCTGGTTCATGAGTTGCAAGGCCCAAATCTTGAAACTATTGACAGTTTTTGATTTTTCTCGAAGAAACCTCACCCAAGTGAAACGCGAGAAATCATCAACTAGCACAAAGACATACTTCTTCCCTCCT
This sequence comes from Euclidium syriacum, assembly GCA_900116095.1. NCBI lineage: Eukaryota > Viridiplantae > Streptophyta > Magnoliopsida > Brassicales > Brassicaceae > Euclidium > Euclidium syriacum. The sequence continues at coordinate 3,959,333 of FPAK01000004.1, forward strand.
AGGCTCTCCACTTGCATAGGACCCATCAAGTCCATATGAACTACTTCCACTGACTTGGATGTTTGTACATCTTGCACCTTCTTGTGCTGAATCTTGATTTGTTTACCTTTCTTGCAAGGTCCACAAATCACATCCTGATGCTTCAGCACTGGTACTCCTCGTACACTTCCTTGCTTCACCAGAGTGGTGAGTGTCATGGTGTTCATGTGCCCAAGCTTCTGATGCCATAGATCCAGCGTAGTTGTAGCACTGAGGCATGTTGTGTGGCTCTTCGTGGGATTCTTCCACATGTAGCAATTGTTTCCTGATCGGATTCCTCTCATCTTAACATTCCCATCTTTATCAATTGCCTCAAAATCTATACTTGTAAAGACTACCTTCAATCCCTCATCACACAACTGGCTCACACTGATTAGATTAGTCTTCAAGTCATCAACGAAGTACACATTCATCAGCTGGGGCTGTTGCTCTTTGGAGGTTTTTCCTTTGCCTCGAATCTGTCATGTGGTCCCACCACCAAAGGTTACTTTTCCTCCTCTGATCCCTTTGACTTCCTGAAGATGCTCAAGTTTCCCAGTCATGTGCCTGGAGCATCCACTATCAAAATACCAGGTCTCCTCCTCTTCTCCTCTTACGTCATCTTGGAAATCCATGTGACATCGCATGTTGTAGTTCATGTTGTGACTCCTGTGGTAGTAGTCTCTCCTTGGTTCTACCCTATATTCCTCATCCCAAAATCTTTGCTGAGGATACTCATAGCGATTATCATACCTTGAGTCATACCTATGGATTGGGTATGACCTGCCACGATTTGCTGCATGAGCTCTTTTATTCTCCTGTCTTCTTGACCTCAGCTGACGCACATCTGCCCGTTCAAATCGTTGGCATGAGGTTCGTCGTGAGGCAGGTTGTGATCTTCTTTGTTTCTGACCTTGTACCTCATTCAGATGAGTCTTCCTGATCCATCCTCTGTTCCTCCTGACTTCATCATAGTGAACCTTGTTCTGCCTTGCTAGTTTAGCCACCCTAGCCTTGAATTCTGGACACTTGGCTTTGAAGTGATCCAAGCTTCCACACACAAAACAACTTCCATGCATGTTTTGACGTGTGGTCTTTTTCGTCACAGGCTGATACTTTGGACATAACGCCTGATAATGTTCAAAGCTTCCACACACAAAGCATGAACCTAGATTAAGTTCTTCATCATCTGAGATTTCTCCCTCTTGTAAGGTATGTGGTGAGGTACGTTGTGTGGTGGCCAATTGGTTTGCCTCAGCCTCATGCATTCCCCCTTTAACGAACTTAATCTTGGATGAGCTTGTTGCTCTAGTGTATCCTATGCCAAAGTTGTTTTTTCTCATACCTCTGTTGATTCAGTATATGATCAAGTCCCTTGGTTCCCGTCAACATCTTTATCTTCTTGAGCTGCTCCGTGAGATCTGTAAGGAGTTTCAAGCTCTTTGCTCGTTCTGCCTCAAGCTCTGCTTCAAGTAGCTTGATTTTGCAGGATTGTTGGGAATTGATTCGACTGACATCCAGCACTTGCTTACACATCTTCTGATACTCCTCTTCAACATCGATGTCAGAGTCGCTGTCACTCTCAACTGGTACCTCATGCCTTAGATCGATATCCACAGGTTCTTCAGAAATTCTCGCAAATGCAACAAAGTTGTTACACTCTTCTTCATTAGTCTCATCTGAATCATCACTTTCTTCAACACCAAGCATGGATTTTTCTTGCTCCTTCTTCTGATCATTTAGACACTCTTGTTGCGTGTGTCCAAAGCCTTTACACTCAAAGCACTTGATTTCTTTTCTCTTGAGGGTTGGGCATTCACTTCTGTAGTGACCATATCCTTTACACTCATGACACTGTGTGGCAGAGCGTGAGGTAGTTTTGACTGCATCACCAGACCTTCTTGTTGATTCATTCTTCTTGAATCCTGAACCATTCCTTTTGAATGCTCGGTTGAAACGCTTTGCCACAAGTCCTAGTGAATTTTGCAGTTCCTCTATCTTGTGTGACTCACCTTCTACCACAAGAACTACACCTTTCTTCTTGACTTCACCTGTTGTCTCCATTTCGTATGCTTTCAGCATTCCGACTACCTCACTAAACTTGGTTTCATCTGTGTTGGATGAAATGGAGAGAGCTGTCTTGTAGGCCGTGTACTTCTCAGGTAGGCTCCTTAGAAGTTTCTTCACCAGCTTCTTCTCTTTGTACTTCTTCCCAAGAAGTTGGGCTTCATTTGCAATGTTGCTGATGCGTGCACTGAATTCACCAACTGACTCACTCTCCTCCATCTTCATCAGTTCGAACTTAGAGGCTAAATAGTCGATTCTAGTCCTCTTCATGGCATCAGTTCTTTCATATTCGCGTTGAAGGATGTCTCATGCTTCCTTGGCCGTCTCACAGTTTTGGATGGTTTAGAATTGTTCCGAGTTCACCGCTCCAAAAATGGCAGATAATGCACGAGCATTAAACTTGGACATCCGTTTCTCTTCATCTGTCCACTCAGATTTGAGTTTAAGCACTGTTTTTTCTTCTACCACCTTAGTTGGAAGTGCCCACCCGGTTTCTACCGCGGTCCAAGCGTCTTCATCTATTCTTCTGATGTTTGCTTTCATACGCTGCTTCCAATGACCATAGTTGTTCCCTTCTAGAACAATCTCCTTAGTCCAGAAATATTTACACTTCTCCATTCTTCCTCCAGGATCTTCACCTGCTTCCAATACACCCAAGTGATTGGCTTTGATACCAATTGAAAGTGCGGAATGATAAAGAGTGTGTTGTAATCACACAGTGGAACACGATATAGCACACAGTAGTTTCTTTACAAAGAATATGCTTTGATTAGAAACTATTATGATACACTTACAAGAAATATCAAATCGCTCTTCTTACAAAAGAACTCGCTCTCTAATCCCCAGATGATCAAAGCCCTATGTTCTATTACAAACCCTTGGCTATAGATCTTCCCAAATGATATAAGCCCTATGATGTGTTTTAAACCCTTAGCTTTAGATCTCTCTCTCTCTCTCTCTATTACAACTTGTAAAGTGATGACCCTTATACACAGGTCTTCGTCTCCTTTTATGGTTAAGCAGATTTCCTATGTTTCCTTTTCTTGCACACTCGGAAATCTCTTAAATATTCTTTATGCTTGATCTCCAAGTTTTCCTTATTTTTAATATATGGAAATCCTTCCGCATTGATAGTCTTGATTCTGCTCCAAATCTTCGATTGCTGTCAATCTTTGATCTCCAGAATCTTCAGATTAAATCACCCTCGATATCCGCATCATTGATATCCGCATCCAGAATCTTCTCCATTGATCTCACATACAATCTCCGGTATAGTATATCGTGTGTCATCTCGCCGGCTGCCACACAGCTTACATCACCGGCTGACTTGTACTCTCAACTTTAACAACATTTAGCCACATATTCTTCTTTTTATTCTTGGACGGGTATGGAATATAACAAACTTGATCTTCTTGAGAGGCTGTGTATATCAAAAAAAATATACAAGTTATGCATATACATAGGGTCTGTTTGTTTTTAAGCCGCAACGCGTTTACGTCTGCGTCAAAAAAAATCAAAGAAAAATTAAGCTATTTCAGACGCAAGTGTTTGGAGAGAGTGAAGACACCATTATAAAACTAGTCGCAGTATAGCTGGCGCTGTTTTTTTACTGCGTCAATTATGGTACCGGCAATTCCGGTGAAAACAGCCACATCTATTGTTTTCTATTCATCTCCCCTCTGTTTCTCTCCATTAATATCTGATTTGTGGGTGATGAACGCAGACACATGCATCTAATTAACAAACAGACCCATATATGTTTTCAACATTAATCTATATAGAGATAAACGAACATACCTAGAATAAATAGTTCATATTTTATGTATCTTTCGGATGACAGAATATCTACAATGCCAGCGTTGTTCTTCCGAGTGCCTCTACCAAGAATGAGATCGTACCATCTACACTTAAACAATGTGATTCTCAAGTTAACCGTCTCTTCGTACTGGAGTTGTATGACATTACTTAAGATTCCATGGAAATCAGATTCATCAGATGCATTAGTATAATTCGAGCCTTTAACACATATGCCATAGTTACATGTCTTTCGCCCCTCATTGTGATTTTTGGTATGAAACAAAATAACCTCTGGTATAATACATGGGCCAGATTTTTTCCTTACTCACAGGACCGTCCACTATCTCTTGAACCCACATAGGAAAAGGGTTTGTCGCAATCCAGTAAGTAACCTGCATAATGATAGGAAATATCAAATATATAGAAGTTATGATGATAACATGTATAATACATATATACAAAGAAAATAATATTATTTAGACATACATAAGTTTTCAACCATGGCGCATAATCCTCAGCTCTTTTGGACTCGAGATCATTTTCGGAAACGTCTGGATATTTTCTTAAAAGATAATCTTCAAAGAAACTGTGTAAACCCAACACATAGATCAGACCAACGCGAAATTGAATATAATCGTTAACTGGGAAACACCAAAATATACTTGTCAAGTCTTTGGAAATCATAGCAATTTCGCAAAATATATGCATGTGCGATTTGACAATCTTTTTCAGAAAGCCAGATTTCCTTCATTTCCGCACTTAGACAACTTATGTGTGTGAATATATCAGGTACTGGAAAATGATATTCGGGGACTTCACCTTCGTCGAATCTTGTTGATCTAGCATATTTAGAATATTTAGCATGTATAGCAATGAAAAAGTGAATGTCCGATATTAATCATGGCATTTACCTTAAATTCGTTTGTATATCCAAGGAAAAATATTGTTGTGTGAAATAAGATGCTTTCTCCCTTAGATATGATTGAACAATCGATCTTGGTGCATATCTTTGATTTTTTGCTTTCCCTTTCAATTTTTTGAAAAACCTTTCAAAATGATACATCTACCTGTATTGCACAGGGCCTCCTAATTCAGCTTCGTGTGGGAGATGTATAGGCAGGTGTTCCATCACGTCAAAAAATGATGGCGAGAAGATCTTTTCCAGATTGCATATCAATAGAACTATGTTTTCTATTAGGATCTGACATGACTTTTCTGCAAACTTCTTGAACATAAATCACGGAAAAATACTCTGATACCTACAAAATATATATATATATATATATATATATATATATATATATAGAAACTACATATAGTTATTATAAAAAAACTAAATTCAAATTTACATGTGGCATAATAACAAAACTTTAAGCAATTAATTAGTACCTGATATCACGTAGTGGACGTGCGGGGGTAGTAGTTCTGTAAGGATAAATGGAAGTAGCCGCTCCATAAAAACATGACAGTCATGACTTTTCATCCCAGAAAACTTGAACTTATCCATATCTTATTTCAATAAGCTTATTCTAACTTCGTATGTCAATGAATAGGGAGGAAAAAGGGGGTCTATCCTGAGCATCAAGATGTAAGTGTGGCCGAGAACATAATTCTTCTATATCCAATCTTGACGGGGTGGTGTCTTTTGATTTACCTGGCACACGCATAAGAGTATTCATGATGTTGTCAAAAAAGTTTTTCTCTGTATGCATCAGATCGAGATTATGTCGAAGATTGAGGTCTCTCCAGTACGACAATTCCCAAAATATGCTTTCTTTGAACCATTTATGGGTTTTCCCAAAGCCCTTCTTCATCTTCTCGTGACCACTGCCACCAACATCCTTTGTTCTCGGTGGGTTTACACGTTTCAAGCAATAAGAAAATATTTGCTCACCGGTCAAAGTCTCTGATGGATATTCATTCTTTGAGTCTCTCTTCTTCAGAAAGTCCTTTCTATTCTTCCTCGGAGGATGATTATGAGGAAGAAATCTTCGGTGACAATCAAACCAACACGACTTTCTTCCGTGCTTCAGATAAAAAGACTTTGTATCTTCCATGCAAATTGGACAAGACAATTTGCCATGGGTGGACCATCCTGATAACATGTCGTACGCCGGAAAGTCGTTTATCGTCCACAACAACACTGCTCTTAGTTTAAAATTTTGATTCAAAGACACATCGTACGCATCGACTCCAGTGGACCATAATTCTTTTAACTCTTCAATAAGAGGTCGGAGGAAGATATCCAGACTAGCTCCCAGATGGTTTGGCCCATAATTCATAATTGTTAGAAACAAGTACTCTGTATTTATTAACATACTAGGGGGTAAATTATACGGAGTCAAGATCACAGGCCACAATGAATGTTTTTTTTGACCCACCAAATGGATTGAACCCATCTGTACTCAATCCAAGATAAACGTTACGGGGTTCTTCGGCAAACATGGGATGTTGATCTTGAAATTTTTTTTCCACTCTGCCGCATTAGACGGATGGCTCATTTCTCCCTCTCTCGGATGGTGCTCGGAATGCCATCTCATTGCCGCTGCAGTCTTCTCGCTCTGATACATTCTCTTTAATATGTCCGTAATGGGCATATACCACATACGATTATCTGGTAAATTGGTTCCACGGTGTTGCTCATTTGGCATCTATCTTTCTAAATCACAAAACCGACATTGTTCTAACCCTTTGTATTCTTTCTAGAATATCATACAATTGTTCACGCAAACATCGATTGCATGACATGGAAGGCCTAAATTGCTCATCATTTTCTCCGTCTCATAATTCGAACGTGTTGCCTGGTTTTCTTCTGGTAAGAATTTAGTAAACATTCCGCACATCGAATCTACTAACCTCTCACTCATATTGTGATATGTCTTACGTTGCATGAGCTCAGCAGCAAATGATTACTGTGAGTGACCTTCAGAACAACCTTCGTATAATGGATTGTTCGCTCCTTCTAACATCTCGTAGAACTTTTTTGAATGATTGCGTACCGGTTCTTCTACATTGTGATAACTACCAACCTCATCATGATATCGATAGTAATCATCACTCACATTTTCACGAAATGCATCATTCACCATATCAACATATATATCTTCAACTACGTTGCCCACTTCTTCACTACTACCAACCCACGTCGGATCTATATAACTAGTCCCTAAATCTATATTGAGTTCTTCGCCATGTTTATACCAAACATAATAACCATGCATAAATCCATTCCTATAAAGATGCTTCCAAATTTTTGCATCCGGATAAAAATTCCGGTTCTCACAACCACTACAAGGGCAGTAAAACTTATCGTGATTACTCTTCGTTAGGGCCTGGCTATTTATAAATTTCATGAATTGATCGATCCTTGCTATGAATTCGCCGAGAACAATCTCGTTGCTTCATCGATCATATTATACATCCACTCCCAACTATTACTATGATTGTAATTTCTGGACATTTTTTTAAAAAAAAGTTTTAGTTTTCGATTGGTTTTCTTGTTTCTCACCACAATTGGAAACCACAAAGAGTATGCGAATAGAAGGAACAAATTTTGGCTGAATATATAGAAAAAATTTACAATAGTTTTGCTACTAAATAGCGATTCCGTAAATTATTTCGCCGGAATTAATTACACCAACCTCTAAACAAAAACCACGTGCCTTGTACCGGTTTTTTACGTCAATATTATGACTATTTTTAACTACTCGCCAATCGTTGTCACTTTTTTGTCATAAATTTTATGACTAAATTGCGTTTGCCTTCAGTTACATTAAATTTTGTCGTAATTACGTTGTAACTCGTTCTGCTATCGTAAAACTGTCGTAATTTTATCGTTAAAATTTTACGACTGTTACTGTAGTCGTAACATGTTGTCGTTAAAAACTATTTTTCTTATAATAACTTAAAAGTTGGCTTAAACAGCTGACTAAGTCGCGTAAGATTAATTACTTGTTATTGATTACATATCTCTTTAATTCTTACTACCAAGACATACTTGAAATCATTTTCTGGTATAATTCCTTTTGTTTAAAGACTTTGGTGTGTTGTTAAGTTAATATGATTGTGTTTTCTCCTAGCAACTAATTTCATATGGGTTATGTATGGGGATATGTATGGGGATATGAATATTTTTCATCTAAGGTTGACTTTATGTTTGGATCATATTCATGTTTATGGATCATATAATTATTTGATGATTTTTGTTAAAAAATATTTGATGAATTTTCTATTCGTAATCAAGTATGTTTTAGTCTAGTGGCGAGTCATGTCTTTCAAAACGAAACAAGTAATCTGGTCCTTAGGTTCAAGGTTATTTGGAAAGAATACTAAGGGAAAGGATGGCTCCGATAAAAAAGATTATGAGTTCGATCCAAAATTTCCTTTTAAGAAAGATAATTCAACTAGTTTATATTTCTTTTGTCAAGAGTTTATATTCTAGACTGAATCTGAATGCCAGTGTGTATATAAAAGAAAAGTTCGACACAGAAATAATATTTAAGAGTAAAAACCAAAATTGGATAATGTTAAAGTCAATATGTAACATTATAAATAAAATTATTAGAAAGATTTGGAACTAATATAAGGAAGAAAAAAAGGAACTGGATTTAGTCGGCAACGTGAAGTCCACGAACTCACGGGATCACACTCACTAACACGTGGTTCCCACAAATACCATTACTAGATTTCTAAGTCATATTAAGATATAAATCGTTTTCTTTAAAAAACACTCTCTCAACAACTACGTCATCCAAATACATCATTAAAAATTAAATTTAATAATATCATATTAAAAATATAATCTACCCCTTTTCAACCTTTTCAAAAACGCAGCCTCCACGGCGGATAGATGCTCGGTGACCGGGAACCACCGGAATTTTATGGTAATCGGCCAAAACATCGGCCACATTGAATATTTCACCTTTTTTTTTTGTTATTTTTTCCTTGCGAAACTCAAAAATTTATGAAGATCTATCAATTTTTCAATGAAAGATAGAGAAAAACGAAGAAAGAGATGAAAAACGGAAAAAAAAATCGAGCAGCCGCAATTTTAGGGTTTCAGGTCGTGTATGTGTGAGGAAGAAGATGACTGGCAAATATCGATTTTACCTCTCATTAAATGTTTTTGTTATAAAAGGAGTAAAATGAAGCTGCTGGGCTTCGAACTTGAGACATTAACTCTAGTCAAATGCGCCTAACCACTCTACCACCTTAATTTTTACGGTTTTATATCGATATTATATATACATATACAAAACATTAGATAAATGCCCTAAAACTAGGCCCGCATAATTTCCGATTAATCCCCGATTTTCCGTTTAGACGCTAGGTCCGGGTTGGCCGCCCGACTAGCGCCTGGCGCGTATTAGAACAAGGAATCTACCTCAAAAAATCTATGAATATTCTGTGATAACAGTTAATAGTTATCTCTCTAATATAGATCCGCGACGAACAACTATATCTAACACCACATCGCGACATATATCATAACTTTTCGAAGAATCCATACCTACCTATACTATTATACTATGATCACAAGTTTTCTTTGATATTGATAGGACCTTGACATGTTTGGTTATAGATTTATTTGATACAAGCTAAAAAATACCTAAATTCCATTAAAACTTTGATACCAAAGTAGTTAACACTAAATGAAGATCTTTAAATTTTAGATTAAATTTTTACAATGTCCTCCTAGAAATCTTGAAAGCCATAGTAAAAAGAAAATAATTTAAATTCTCTACTTATATCACTCAATATTTATTAACTATAAAATAATGTAAAAACCCGTTTAAGGAAGTAGGCCGACCGGAAGGACGCCCAAAAATCTTAAAGTTCGAATATCGGACTAAGACATTGGGATTGGAAAGAGACCATGATAACTCCTATTCCGATCGAGAAAAGTTAAGTCACAACGATCTTAATGGAAAGTTATTCGGTGAAGGGAAAATTTACCTGAGATGGTCCGGATAGGACGGATCGGTCCGATAAGGGTCCAAAAAGGGAAGAAAATCTAAGTTTGAATTTGAAGTTTTGGGGAAAATCAATCTCGAGGGGTATCATAAGGATCAGTCACAGAAGAAGGGGTCTTGTCTGGAGTAATTTGGAAGTTACCCGAGGGACATAAAATCGGTTAGCGGAACTAGTCGATGAAGACCATCGGTCAAATTTTTGAAGTTAAAATTTGATGATGGAAATTTTTAGATAAATACTAGAGAAGGTATGAAGAGGATCAAGCGAGAGAAAACCCCATCAGTTTGAGGAAAATAATTAATGAAGAAGAGGGTGACGTTTCAGACATTTCAATGTCATATGGTGACAGATCCCAAAAAGACGCTATTGCTATATAGGGGGTGGGTACCCTAGGGATCCGATCAGGGAGGACATATGCGCCTCATCAATTTGTTGGTTTAAGTACCCACCCAAAAGTGTGGTGATTCCATATGATAGGGTTATGTCCGGACCAATAGATGAGAAATTGAGATTCAAATGGGGGCAACGGTGGAGGCAATGGTCGGGGCAACGGTCGGGGCAATCAACCCCAACCTTGACTTGTAGAAATTCCTTATGGAAACGAGTTAAGGGGATCTTTAAGTTCGGTCTAGTACTTTGGGAATGATCGAATCACGAAGTTAGTGGAGTAAGCGGCTGAATTGATCCGGAGGTACGTTGAATCGGTCGCCCTACTCGGTGTTCCGGACGAGTAGTCTCTTAGCGAGACTGATCGTTACGTTCCCTAATCGGCCGACTAATTGCGAATCGGTAACTTGGAGATTTTTCCATCAGCTTAGGTATGTGGGATTGGCAGCCATGTGGCATTTTGACCAACAAAACATACCGGTTAGGATGGGGGAATCAAAGGGAAGCTGAAGGGCCGAGTCTAAGCTTAGGGAATGTGGGAATCGGTTAAGCGAGAGTCTATAAGAAAGGAATAGTGGGGAAGAAGTGATTGGGAAAGACAATCTGAACAAAGGATAAAAAAGCTGAAAATCTTTCTAAGTATGAGGATGTTTTGATAGGAACGATTGTTCTGAGGGATCATTCATTGGTTTGGTAAGATCCATCAACATTTGGATTAGTCATCAAGCCGATATAGACTCCAAGAGTCCATAGATCCGGTAAGGACCATCCGGCTACCTAAGAAGATATCGAAACGTAACAGGCAGAGTAGTCTGAGTGGGCTGGACCGTATCGATGAAACTTCTGGATTAGGCTGAAACATCTGTGAAAGGATCTATCACTTGGTGAAGTGGGAAGAATCAGCTGACTGACTTGCCAGAATGCTGGAATCGGACTGTTGATCCAGGGCGGGAAAGTCCGATTGTCTGTGTGGTCTCGATGAACCGATGAAGAACACACCAAATCGAAGTAGGCGGATTGATATTAAGGAGTCGGATAAGGAAATGGATCTTGAATCCGGTTCTTGGGTTGAAGTTGGATATGGATTCGAGTTGGATCTTGGGTTTGGGCTTGCAAAAGAATAGGCCCAATAAGAAGCCTAACTCGTAAGCGGATTGGGGTCAAGTTCGATAAGGTCAATCGGGCTGGACTTAATGACCGATAAAAATGAACTTGATTGGATGGAACCGTTTGGGCTAAGTCCGGATTAGAAACGGACTGTACGAAACAATAGTGGGCCGACTCGAACAAGCCATCGGTTTTTCCGTGGAGCCGCGACAACTTATGAAACGTCACATTAAGCTGACAGTCGGCAACTGACGCCTCGGTCGGGATAGTGGCGGACGAAAGTTTTCATTATAAACAAAGTCCAAACATTTGTCTCACCTGCGGCCAGACCACTGACGCACCGAACAAGTGTCGTGTCATTCGTCGTTGTATACGGAACATCGAAATCGCTATATAAGGGGAAGTTAGTTCATTCAGTGAAAACCAGAGCAAAGTTTCCTTTCGAGTATCGGGTAAAGCAGCTAACCGGTATTCGACGACGGAAACAGTCCAATAAGCCGAGGCCTGTCCTGAAACACAGCCGAGTGTCCTTATAGCTGGAGGAAACCATCGATAAACCTCTGTGTCTATCCGAGTCACCGGTAAGGATTCTAGCCGACCTTTTATAAGAGTCCTGACTTCATAATATGCATGTCATGCGTGAACCTATACTAAGTTATCGAAACCATGGAGGAAGTTCCTTCCAGTCTAATGGGTTCGGGTACGATCGGTTATTTTTGCTAAAGGTCGTTATACGACCGGTTACCTTTTCTAGTTTCGTACGGTTCACGATTCGGGGAATGAACCGTTGCAACTAAAGGCAGTGTCGAAGAGAAAAGCTCAACTCTCCGGCAATGTCCCACTCCGCTCTAAAGACAGACGGGCAGGTCTAAAGGGTTTCCTTTTGGACGCTATCACACTCCTTTCCCCGGAACTGGAGAGGGTAGTTGTGCCCAGATCATCTCCTACAATCGGAGATAGAGCGAGCGAGTGTGGGATGGACGAAGCGTCAGCTGGTAGTAATGTCGGGTAGCCCACCCGTACACTGCAAACCACCGAAATGGAAGGAGGAGGAGAGGGAAGCTGGTTTCGGTGGTGTAGCCAGCATCTATGTTGCGAAGGTGAATGGACTGTGCTAGGTTGGGACAAAAACCCGATTGCCGGTCTCGAAGCTCATTCATTGGCATGCTGCGGGTTCCTCCTCGTCTGGACTCAGAAGGAGCCAGATGGAGACAAAGCAGTGTGCCGTTCGACAAGAGCGGGAGAAGCAAGAAGTGAGATGTTGAATCAAAAGGCTGAAGATAAAGTGGGAACTCGCGATAAAATGGGAAGATTGATTATGATTTTGAGCTCTTGAGGCTTGAAGTTATTCTGAAAAATTGCAATTTGATCAATTAAGCTCTGGTTAACCCGCTGTTGATGGCTAAATTGCTCTGTCAGCCAGTCCTCGCGTTGTTGTTGCGTTCTTACTAATGCTCTCTTGTTTTCTGTTTTGGAGGTTGCTACTCCTATCTCGTTGGAAGTTCGATTTACTGCCGACTATTCATGTGCGTTATTCGAAGATGGCGTTGTCGAAGGTTGTTCGCCTAACCGAGAGATGGGTTGAGGTATCGTTGACAGGCTTGGTCGTTCCTGAGAATTCAGAGTTTCTACTATCATGGCTATGACCGTTTGATTAATGGGGGTTATGAATCCTTACTCGCCAGGTTGATTGTGCGTCGTTTGTGAATAATTTAATTTGCGGATTATGGGATCGTGGTTCTCGAACAGGGCTCTTGCCGACTCTCTAACCTGGTGAGGATTGTTATGAACCATTGTTTCTTCCTCGTCGCTTATTTCAGCGACCTCACCATCTCTGCGCTCCTTCGAAGGTGGTTGTTGTGTGTTCACCATCTTAGTTTCCTGAGATTTGTTTCTTCTTTTCCTAAAAGAGACCCCCCTACCTGGCGCGCCAAATGTTGAGACTAAGTTCAACTTTTAATTATTTATAATTAGAGGGGTTCATTTTTGGAGAAATTTTAAGTTAAAGAAAAAAAATGAATCCTCGGAAAAATAAACTTTTATTGATTATTGTAGTTCACAAGACTGTTAACTCGAAATGCCGAGCTAACTTTATCAAAGAGAAGTATTAAACCTAGGTTATCTAGTAATTCTTCTCCCCGATTCTGAATGAATCATTTTAGTGAATGGGGGTATGTATTTATATATGTCAGTAGTCGATTATCTAAACCCATGGGCTAACCTTGGAAAAATAGAAATATTCCATTTTTCCAAGATCAGGGAATATGTGATAAGATTTGATCTTATTATGTCCGAGCTTAGACTTCGGCTTAGGACAAAGTAATTTACACCCCCCGCTTCGGACACTAAAATCCGATCATTCTTCACCGAGGTATCCCTCCGTCATCCATTCTTCACCGAGGTATCCCTCCGTCATCTGGGTCGAGGGTTCTAATCCTATTGAATGGACTCATAACCTGATAAATTATCAGGGAAAAGTCGGCAGGGACCGAACTTCAATTATCACCAAACTATTGATAAGGGGTGGTAACCCCACCATCAACAAGTTCCTAAACATATTGGGCTCGTTCCAGTAATAGCGTCAGACCTCTCTCAAGAACTTATTCTTTGGGTAGCGGTCTCTCTCAATAATTTATTCTTTGGGTAACCCTTAAAGTTCAGAGGTTTTAGTTCAGCAAAGAGAGTTTTTCAAACTGTGTCAACCATGGTTAGTCATTTTCTTCTATGATGATAACATTGATTTCCTATGTTCAAGGGGTTTGATTGTTAGTAGCATTTTTTCTTTGGAAAGTTAGCATCAATTGGTGTAGTCTCTTCCGATTATTTGGGGTAAATGATCATGAACACCATCATTCTTACATGACCTATCTTTGATCTATAGAAAAAATCCATGTAGGTATGAGGATCCATCAATGTAGCCTTGGTTTGGCATCATTTCTATGAGAACATTGATTTAAACAAAGTAGGTTCTACTCTTTTTTGTTTGGTCGTTACCTTTTTAATTAATGTTGCAATAAAACCAAAAGCTGTTCATAAAAATTATTCTAATTGGGCCTTTAGCTCAATAGTACTTTAAATATAAATCCAGATTATCGAGTTAGCTATCCAATCAATTAAACTAGGCCGTTTTGAAGACATTTGTGATTCGGTCTCTTGCAATTCGAAGGGAAACAATTTTTGAAGAACCCTAACGTAGCGCGTCTTCCCCAGATTTGATTTGTTCTTGCAATCGGATTCGAATTCCGGCAATCGTAGTCTCGAATAGACCTGAGAGGTTACTTATGGCTCCGAAGAAGCACTCTGAAGGCATCGCTTTACTATCCGTATACAGTGATGAGGATGACGAAGAGATGGAAGACGCCGAGGAAGAGGAAGAAGAGGAGCAGAGAAATCAAGAAGTAGGTGACCGAATTGACGAAGATCAGATAGGAGAAGCGGATTTCCTGGATGAGGGGAGAGGAAGAGCTGAAGATTCTAGAACGCCCAGGGTTCTGGATGGTGGAGCTTCTAGCGCTCATGCAACGCCTCGTTCACCCGACGACGACGAGTCATCGAGACCTGATTGGCCTAGTCAAATGGTTGCTGAGCCTGGGATTTCAGCCGATGATGCATCCGGGGAAAGTAGTGATACGTTAGTAGATCACTTTCTACCGCCGCGACCGAAAGAGAAGTGCTCGGTGGAGCTGCAAGTAAGTTCCCTATTGATGTTTCAATGTTCTAATTTTTGAAATTCGGGTTAATGTTTTTGGGTTTTTAGTCGACCTGCACTACTTTTTGGACTAGATTGATATAGTTTATTGCTGAATTATCGCTTGAAGAGGTGTATAGGCAAGAACTCTTCATTTGCTACTTCTGGTTGGAATTTTTGATTAGTTTGAGTCCACTGCAACTTTGTCTGATACATTTCTAGGGATTGACTTCTATTTCTTGGTTGGTATCGCAGAGGAAAATAGATAAGTTTCTCAGCCTGAAAAAGATGGGGAAGAGTTTCAATAATGAAGTGCGGAATAGAAAGGAATACAGGAATCCAGACTTCTTGTTACACGCAGTGAGTTACCAAGATATTGATCAAACTGGTTCTTGCTTTAGTAAAGATGTATTCGATCCCAATGGATATGACCCAAGTGACTTCTATGACGCAATAGGTAAACTCTACCTTCTAATGGCTTCTTCATTTCTTTCTTTTTGTTCTTATACTGCAATAGTAATCAGAGCATGCTGCATTTATGGATGATGGTTGCTTTGCTTGTTGTTACCATTTTTTATGATTTGAACTGATACTTTTTTATGAGTTAATTACAGAAGCTGACATGAAGCACGAGAGGGAAAGAAAGGAACAAGAAAGCAAAAAGAACCAAAAGCTTGACTTTGTTTCTGCTGGTACTCAACCTGGGACAGCTTTTGCTGCTCAAAAGCTTAACATCCCCATCCCAATTCCAGGTGTGTACAAATGAGTCCCATAGAGTTAAAAAGAAAAGGTGTCAGTTATGTTTTGTATAAATCTTTTCTAGATCTCTGAAAGATCTGATAGATTTTTTGGAATCCGACAAATCTTTCAGGTGTTCCAGTTAAAACTACTAGTGGATTGCCTTCCATACCAACTGAAATCCCTGCTCGTGATGGTAGACCGAACAAGAAATCCAAATGGGATAAGGTTTTTTCAACAGATTCAAATGTCTAGAATTAGAATATAGGGAATTTTTGGTGTACTTGGTTCTCAGTTTGTTCTGTTTCATGTGTGTTTTGGTTAATTCAGGTTGATGGAGACGTGAAGAATCCTCCTCAAGCAGTTGGGTCTAATCCAGCTCTCGTATCTGCTGCAAGTGCTGGTTCTGGATACTCAGCTTTCGCGTAAGTTGTATTTTCCATTCTTTGATCAGTCATGAGAAAATATCATTTGTTTCTCCGGGTTTTGCTTTACAATGTTCATTATATACTTAAGGAATGATTTGAAGTATGTAGTTTTTTGTAATGATCTCAACCATACAGGCAACAACGGAGGCGAGAGATGGAAGGGAGAAAATCTTCAGAGAGGAAAGTGGAGAGAAGAAGCTGAGACATGGCCAAAACTAAATGTCATTTAATGTTGTCACTCTTGTAAGGTTCTAGTTTCAACACATTTCAATGTTTAATAGCAATTACAAAACTTAAAATCAATGATATACAATGACTTTGACGTGACTTCGGTTTTATACTAACAAAAAGAAAAGTATTGTTATAGTTTCAAGAAGGATCAAGATATACACATACATTCGGGAGTTCTGGGTTGCCTATAAATGCTTCGTCCATAAGGTCTAAGACGACGCTTTCGCCCTTCCTCTATCATTTTTCTCACACGATCTTCGAAAAGGTTCCATTTTATTGTTTGACTCTTTGATAAGATCGCTGCGAGCCTCTTCTTGTTAGGCCTTAACGTTGGTGCATGACCGTTTCCGTAGTATGTTCTAAAACCAGAGACTAAGGACGATAATTGACTCCCAGAATCCGTCATCGCAAATACATCTGAAGCTGCACAAGCTATAAAGTCCAATGCAGCTAGCTACAAAATAGAGGTACGAACATTAGTTTACTAAAGATTTAATTGAATCGGGTTGTTGTCATTTACCTGAGAAGAGAAGTTGTTGAATGGTGCGAGTTCTTGAGGTGTTAGGAGAGTTTCTTTGGTTACGAGGTTCGGGTAAAGCTTTGATAATGAACGCATACGAGAGGAGCCTCCATAGATTTTAGATCCAGCCAAGTATATATAGGTTCCTCTCTTGAATCCAAGACCAGCGAGAACTAATGTTGCTTCCTCTGGTGTTAATGGACACTTGCCTGCTTTCCTCAACTCTTCCGGCGAAACAGACCTGAAGAAACAAAATCACTCAAAAAATTGATTCGTTTTAAAGAATTTTTGAGAAGGGAGTATATTTACCTTGAGTTCTTCAAGCGTTTGAGGAGAAGAGGGAAGTGTTCTTCACGGTAGGCTTGAAGCTCTTTACGTTCTGTTTCTCCTCCTCCGAAATCGCAAAGAGAGTAAGCAACCATGTCTTCTTCAAACCGTAGATGTAACGCGAGATACTTCAATGGTGGTGGTTCTTGATCACCTTTGACAGAATGTTTCTTCATTGTTTCTCCAAGCAATGCTTCATCCAATCTACTACGCGATGTTTCGAATTTTCTTATCCGTTTCACCAGCAGCGAACCCGCTTCTTGAATCTTGGGCACGAATTTCAGCGCGTGAAAGTTGCATTTGCACCGCAATCTCTGCCCACAAAAGAAAAAGAACATCATTTCTAATAACCAAGATAAACACTCTAATTATTATTATGGATTCTCGTATTACCTGAACATGAAAAGGCAACGGATCAAAACCGAGGCGATTCCCGTATCCAAAAAGATGAACCATTCCGAATTTCTTCAACAAAGGAAGAACTTGTTGAATGTAATCGGCTGGCTTTGCCTCTTTTACTAGCTCTGCATCAGTAACCTATGATGAAACAGACAAAACTTATTATTTTTTTCGACTAGAGTAAATTAGACAGAGGAAAAAAAAAAGCAAAACACACCAAGGTGAGATTCTTGTTATCTGTAGATTTTAGACGTTGAGGAAGATCCTTCACTATATGCAACTCATCTTTCAGATACTCGATAAAATGATCCTCCTGGTATATATCACCAAACTGGCTGCAATTTCGTAGATCAACAAAACTTTAGATTTCTTATATAAATAAAAATTTCCAAGTCCTGAGGAGGTTAAAATACCTCGGATCTTTCCATACATTGCTGTAAAGAAACCTAGGAAGAACTAGAGTCGCGTTGAGCAGTGCAGCAACCGCAACAGCGTTACAGATCTGCAAGAAACTAGCACAATCACTCTACAAAACATACATACTTTAATTTTTTGAATCAAATATCTAAGAACTACTTGTGGTATATACTTACAGCTACGCGTTGTTGATTAAGGCCACCATTTGCACTAACCATGATGTAACCATTGCTTACTTCTCTAGACCTCTTTGCTGCCACGGTTGCTTTGTTATTATCTGCACATGGCTTCCACTTTGAAGATCTTTCTTCCCCGAAATTCGCTGTCTCGGGTTTCAATTCCTTCTTGTTCAACACAACGGCAAACAAAGGTTATTGACGAGTTAGACACACAACAAATATAGTCTTAAAACGTTTTCACTAACCTTTGCAAGAGAATCCGAAGCTAAGTTTATAAGACGGCTAAACATTTGCACTGGTGAAGCATCAGTGACATTGCTCAACCTTGAAATGTCCTGTACCACGGTGCTGCTACCTGAATGAAAGATCGAAACCATAACGGAGTCGATGAAGAAAATGAATCCTGTGACGGAGATCATCACAGCAAGGGACTTGAAGTTCCTACGAAGCCATGAATGCTGTTTCTTCCAAGAGTAACTAAATTTGTTGTTATTCGCAGAGCTTTGATCATGTTTAGATCCTTGAACCTTGCAAACTTCACTGCCATATGTTCTTCTCCCAATGAAGACATCATTTCCAGATAAAGAATCCAAACTTCGTCTCCCAATTACTGACTCTTCTTTTTCTCTTGTTTCGGGTCGAGGACTTCTCGGTGATCCTTGTTTCCCCATTTTTATATCTCTTCTCTTACCTCATAAACTAATTTTTTCACACACACATTTGCACCCAAAAAAAATCTATTAGGAAATGCAGAAACTTTTCGAGCTAAATTAAGAATCGATGCAGCCAGAACAAATTAATTCTAAGGGAAGCTAGCAGAGTTGTTGAGGAATTTTTTCTTCCTTTTTCTAAAATAAAATTGAAAGAGTAAAACGCAAGGCAAACCATAAATTTCTCAATAAAATAAATTCGGTTTTGTGAGAAGAGCCACGACATAAACCTTAGTGAAGAAGATTGGGTGTGGCGATAGGTACATGTCAACAAATCGCACCAGAACAGATAGCTTCTTTTTTTCTGCTTTCTCGTTCGTCGGTCGTTGCCGATCTCCATGACGGAATATTCGACCTTTTTTGTTGTGTGTATTTGAAACTGCGATCAATACCTAAAATCAAAGAAATTTGTCAGGAATCTCAAGAAGCTGTCTATCTGTTAATAATATTGTCTTTTTCATTTTTCACCCTTTTTGTTTTTGGCATGGACCCGAGGATGGCTTGTGTCACAAACTTTGCTCATTTCTTGTTTTATATTTTAACATATAGGGATCTTTACTTGTTAAAACTTAAATCTATTTTGTTAGGATACTCGGCTCTCAAATAGGCGAGGCTGTAGGAATAATGACTGAATATTAGACAAACGGTTACAGCTTATATACATGAGCTTAGGGATTATTAAGTTACATATATATATATATATATATATATATATATATATATATCCCTCGAATATATTCTCTATAGACCCCTCAGGAGGCACATGTGTAACACCAATCTTAGAAAAGATTTGCGTGAATGGAAGCCCTGTTAATGGTTTCGTCAACGCATTCACAAACTAATATTTGGTACATAGGGGTGTCATTAAGAACTAGTTTAGTTTGGGTCGATTCTGTTGGAATTCAAATTTTACTAAATTATTAATGAGCATTTGGTGGTTTTGTAATATTGAGTTCAAATGTGAATGATGAATGAAGTTTAATAAGCAAATGAGTCTTATAAACTCATTTAAGGTTTGGATCTTAGTCTTTGAAATGAAATGTTCTCTTTGGCTATAACTCGTTTATGTGGAAGTGTAAGAATCCCACATTGGTTAGCACAAGAGAAAAGCTCTTGTTTATATATGGGTGTCCCTACAACAAGGTTCAAAAGCCTTGTGCAAGTATAAAGGGATTATGCAAAATCACAAACGTGCGCGCCGCCGCTGACGCCGGCCGGGATCGTGCTCGTACTCGTGCTCATTGTTCATTGCTCATTGCTCATTTTTAGTTGGCTCTTAGGGCTCTTGGGCTCTATATGAGTGTGGGTCGTGGGTCGGTCGGTTGTCATTATCCTTTAGAAATATTTTTTGCATAATGAAAGGATAAATCCAAATTAATTAAGAGATTGCGTCCTGATAATTACGGAAGATTTCCGTATCCTTTTACTTGCGGGAAAAGGGAGAATATCTACGGAATATTCTTTTTCGCCAAGGCTTATCTCTTGGAGATCAAGCCGACCTTCCCAGATATAAATAGCCGCCTCCTCTTCTCTCATTCTTCATCCTGAAATCATCAGAACACACACACAACAAAAGCTAAAGAGTTCCTTTAGAAGATCCTTCTCTCGTCCCTCATCCAAGTAGGTGTCTCGAGAGCTATAGTGTTTAAGTTCAGTTCGCAGATTCTGTTTTGGGTGTTGCAAAACAGTCTATCACGGTTTTATCCTGGGATTCAAAAATCGCATCCAAACCGTCACACATTACAGGCGATTTATTGAGTTAAGGAAAGAGTTCAAATCTCGACTCCGTGTTCGTCTTTACTTTTCAATCGGTTTTCATCGCGTATTTGATTGTCTTTCCTTAAAGATTATCGTTTATATTTTGTTGTGATTTCGATCCGGATTTTCGCGGTCCTACAATCTTAACTCAAGAAATCCGCTTCCTGCTTATAGCTTGAATCAGATTGAATATTTTTTCGCAATATTTTATAAACGGTTTTTAAAAAAATGTTTTGAAAAATCGATCCATAATGTTCTGCGAAAGCTCTTTAGCTATTATGTAGAACATTCAATCTGTAAAAGACGAATCAATAAAATGATTTACGTGGCAGTCTCTGACAGGTATGCGAAACGTTTTCGAAACGATCTATTAATCTGTAAAAAAAAGCGTTTAAGAACGTCTCAAAGACGATTCTGGGAACGACTATTGTAGAGTTCTAAGAACACCTGTTGGTGACTGGGGAAACTCAAGCAAATTTCGAAAAGGAAAAAGCTGTATATAACGAATTAAAAGTTTTAATCGCTTCTTTGAATCTAGTGTCTCAATCTAACTACGATTATCTTTGTGAACAGATTCAACAATGAGTAACGATGAGAATGCCAACAATTCGAACACCAATTCGAACGCCATTTCGAACACCAACGCCGATGCTAACGGTGCTAAGGGAAGCCCTGCTGAAAGCAAGTTGCTGGCCACAGGACTTCAGCCTGACAAGTTCGATGGTTCGAATTTTAAGCAATGGCAGGAAAAGATACACTTCTTCCTGTCTGCACTAGGATTGAGCAAGTACCTCACAGAGGATGAACCGGTGTTGCCTGAGGGTAATATAGATGTTGCTATCCTAGCCAGCGTCCAAGCATGGAGGGACTCGGACTTCCTATGCAAAGGTCATATCAAGACCCGTCTGGTGGACCAGCTGTTTGACGTGTACAGCGAGGTCAAAACTTTCAAAGAGCTCTGGAATGCCTTGGAAAAGAAGTACAAGTCCTACAATGTAGGGTCTGGGAAATTCGCTACAGCGAAACTCCTCAAGTTCGAGATTGTGGATACTCGCCCACTCATAGAACAATTGCACGACTTGGAACTAATCTTCCAAGAACTCAGAACCGAAGGCATGAAGCTATGTGAGACATTCACGGTGAATTGCTTCATCGAGAAGCTACCCCCGAGCTGGGCAGACTTCCAGAACTACCTTACTTACAAGAAAAAGGCCCTAACTATGAAAAATCTGATTTCCAGGTTGCAGAATGAGTCACTAAAGCGTGACAATGGAGGAAACGATGATACTCAAGTCAAGACCCATGATGCTAACATGGCTAAGTACAGGAAAAGAGGCAAGGGCAAAGGCAAACCAAATAAGGATGCGCCAAACAAGTTACCTCATCGCAACAACACGAGCTTCAAGAAGCAAGTTCCTGCTCCCATGAAGGGCAAATTCAATGGGAAGTGCAACCAGTATGGCAAGTTCGGCCATAGATCCTCAGAGTGTCGCCGCAAGGCTAATTCCGAGAAGAGTCAGGCTTTCCTATCAGAACAAGACCTGTGTGAAATGGTCACTGAAGCTAACGTGGTGGAAGAAAACCCCAAAGCATGGTTTTATGACACTGGTGCTACCACCCACGTATGCACTGACAAAGACATGTTCAGTACCTATCAGAAGTGCAAGACTGATGACCAACTGAGGATGGGAAACATCTCCCAATCTAAGGTTGAAGGTATGGGGAAAGTTGTGTTGAAGATGACTTCAGGCATGTAAGTTATACTCAACAACGTGACGCATGTTCTAGACATGAGGAAGAACCTAATCTCTGGTACAGTGATGAGCAAGCATGGTTTTGCAGTCCACTTTGAAGCTGACCAGCTGATCATTAGGAAGAATGGTGTTTTCATAGGGAAAGGTTTTGTTAAATCAGGATTGTTCAAAATGTCTGTAATAACAATCCTGAAAAAAGACAAAGTTGTAACCAATTCCCAAGTTTCAATGAATAAGAAACCAATTGCTTATCTCGTTGAGTCTTCTAATATTTGGCATGAACGTTTAGGACATGTGAATTATAAGTCTATACAAAGACTAATGAAAATGAACATGATCCCAAAATGCAAAATTAGCAAAGCCAAATGTGAGATATGTGTCCAAGCAAAACTCACAAAAACACCATCACCTCAGGTTGAAAGAACAACCGAACCTCTCGGATTAATCCACACTGACTTGTGCGATTTGAAATATGTACAATCAAGAGGAGGTCAAAAGTATTTTGTGACTTTCATAGATGATTGTACAAGATACTGCTACATATACTAACTGCATAGTAAAGATGAAGTCTAGGACAAATTCAAAGAGTACAAACTCGAAGTTGAAAAACAACTGGAAAAGACTATCAAGATAGCCAGAAGTGATAGAGGTGGAGAATATGATGGACCTTTCAATGCGTTTTGTCAATTAAATGACATCATCCATGAAACAACAGCACCCTATTCACCAAAATCCAACGGAGTTTCAGAAAGAAAGAACCAAACTTTGAAGGAAATGATGAATGCAATGTTGAAGGATTTGGGATTACCCCAAAAATTTTTGGGTTGCTCACCACAAACTATATCCTCAACAAAATACCTCATAAGGTAACTGGAAAAACGCCATATGAACTTTGGAAAGGTAATGTACCTTCGTACAAATATCTCAAAGTGTGGGGGTGCTTGGAAAAAGTTGCAGTGCCTCCTCCAAAGAAGGTCACGGTTGGACCTAAGACTGTGGATTGTATCTTCATCGGATATGCCCGAAATAGCAGTGATTATCGATTTCTGGTACATAAGTCAGATGTATCAGACATCCACGTGAATACTATAATGGAATCAAGGAATGCATTGTTCTTTGAACACATATTTCCATATAAGGATAAGCAAACTCTGAAACGCACTCTTGAAGAAAGAGATGTTGTTACTCCAGTCAATGGAAGTATTGTAGAACAGGTTGAAGATGAACCTAGACGCAGAAAAAGAGCTCGCACAGAAAATCTTATGGTAAAGATTTCTTGACGGTATTTCTCATCGAGAATGAGCCGAGATCTTTTACGGAAGCTATGTCCACACCGGAAGCTCCTTACTGGAAGGAAGCTGTCAATAGTGAGATGGATTATATTATGCAGAATCATATCTATGAGTTAACTGACTTACCTCAAGGGTTTAAAACACTAGGGTGTAAATGGATCTTCAAGACTAAGCTAAAGGCTGATGGTTTTATAGATAAATACAAGGGACGCCTAGTGGTGCAAGGATTTAGACAAAAGGAAGGTCTAGATTTCTTTGACACCTATTCTCCTGTAACGAGAATAACTTCGATTAGACTGATGATTGGTATAGCTGCCTTACGAGGTTTGGAAATTCATCAGATGGATGTCAAAACTGCATTTTTAAATGGTGATTTAGAAGAAGATATATACATGAAACAACCCGAAGGTTTCGTGGTTAAGGGTCAAGAACACAAAGTGTGTAGACTCGTGAAATTTTTGTATGAACTGAAACAAGCTCCAAAACAATGGCATGAAAAATTTGACAACTTGATGATGTCAAATGGGTTCATCATTAATGAATGTGATAAATGCATCTACTACAAGAGTTCTCCAAGTGGATATGTCTTGCTATGTTTATATGTAGATGACATGCTTATCATTGGCAGTAACAAGGATATCATTCAACAAACCAAGAACATGCAAAATGGAAAATTTGACATGAAAGACATGGGACTTGTAGATGTCATTCTTGGGATTAAGATAATCCGGACTTCAAACGGAATCACTCTGTCTCAAGATCATTATGCTGAAAAGGTCCTTGAGAGGTTTAAGACCTACTCAAAGGGAACCGCAAAAACTCCAATGGATATGCAAGCTCACCTGACCAAAAACGCAGTTGAACCAGAATTGCAAGTGGAGTATGCACGGGTAATTGGAAGTTTGATGTACTTAACCAATTGTACAAGACCCAATCTAGCGCACGCTGTAAATGTATTAAGTTGCTATACAAGTAATCCAGGTCATACTCATTGGAAAGCCATAACTAGAGTGTTGAACTATCTCAGATACACTAAGAGTTATGGGCTGCACTTTGGTAAAGAACCAGCTGTATTGGAAGGATACAGTGATGCCAACTGGATCTCAGATTCCAGAAATTCCAAATCCACAAGTGGATATGTCTTTACACTTGCTGGAGCAGCAGTATCCTGGAAATCTTCCAAGCAAACACTCCTGCCCAGATCTACTATGGAGTCAGAGTTCATAGCTTTAGACAAAACTGTAGAAGAAGCAGAGTGGCTTCGGAACTTTCTAGAAGATATCCCGATGTGGGAAAAACCAGTGCCGGCATTATGTGTACACTGTGATAGTCGGTCAGCTATCTCCCGAGCACTGAATAAATTATAAAATGGCAAGTCTTGACACATACGAAGACGACATAAGACCATTAGACATCTGATCTCAATTGGTGTACTCACAATAGATTACATCAAGTCAGCGGCAAATTTAGCTTATCCTTTTACCAAAAGCTTGCCGCGAGATCAAATCATTAGTTCATCACACAGAATGGGCTTATGGCCTATCAAGAAAGATAATGATGATGGAAACCCCACCTCCGCGATTGGAGATCCCAAGAGGTTGGTTCAAAGGGACAACTAAGTCAAGCAGAATCTGACAAAAGCACTGAAAGCTGCTCTATTTCCAAGATGATTAACAGCGCTTCCTGTAAATATGTAAGGGTAAGTATCATGGCTTTTAATGAGATAAGACCATAGCCTTCATATACATGTATAAAGAGTATAACATGATACTTTCTGTGTGTATGACAGGTATAGTTGGAAATCACCTAGTGAGTGTAAAATGAGGCCGTTTCTAGGAGGATGAAGATCATGCTATATTCTCCATGTTCACTCACGACTACCAGGCATGTTCAAGGCCAAAATGAACACAATAGAAAACTGAACTCTATGAGACGACAAAGCTAGGTTATACCTGTTGTCTAGGTTTACACAAAAATCCGGGTGGTTCAAGACATCATGTTCACCTCCTGGCTCAGTAAACCCGACAGATATTAACAATGAGGGGCTCAAGGCTGAAATATGCTACTACCTCAGACACAGTTAGTTTTCGCCTATACTCTCGAAAGTCTGTCTAAGTCTAGTCGAGTCTGTAGTTTAGTTTTGTAGTCTAGTCTGCATAGTCTATCGAGTCTGCATATATTTAGAGTCATTTCTATTCATGTGGGGGATTGTTGGAACTCAAATTTTACTCAATTATTAATGAGCATTTGGTCTTGTAATATTGAGTTCAAATGTGAATGAGAAATGAAGTTTAATAAGCAAATGGGCCTTATAAACTCATTTGAGGTTTGGGTCTTAGCCTTTGAAATGAAATGTTCTCATTGGCTATAACTCGTTTATGTGGAAGTGTAAGAATCCCACATTGGTTAGCACAAGAGAAAAGCTCTTGTTTATATATGGGTGTCCCTACAACAAGGTTCAAAAGCCTTGTGCAAGTATAAAGGGATTATGCAAAATCACAAACGTGCGCGCCGCCGCCGACGCCGGCCGGGATCGTGCTCGTACTCGTGCTCATTGTTCATTGCTCATTGCTCATTTTTAGTTGGCTCTTAGGGCTCTTGGGCTCTATATGAGTGTGGGTCGTGGGTCGGTCGGTTGTCATTATCCTTTAGAAATATTTTTTGCATAATGAAAGGATAAATCCAAATTAATTAAGAGATTGCGTCCTGATAATTACGGAAGATTTCCGTATCCTTTTACTTGCGGGAAAAGGGAGAATATCTACGGAATATTCTTTTTCGCCAAGGCTTATCTCTTGGAGATCAAGCCGACCTTCCCAGATATAAATAGCCGCCTCCTCTTCTCTCATTCTTCATCCTGAAATCATCAGAACACACACACAACAAAAGCTAAAGAGTTCCTTTAGAAGATCCTTCTCTCGTCCCTCATCCAAGTAGGTGTCTCGAGAGCTATAGTGTTTAAGTTCAGTTCGCAGATTCTGTTTTGGGTGTTGCAAAACAGTCTATCACGGTTTTATCCTGGGATTCAAAAATCGCATCCAAACCGTCACACATTACGGAGGATTTATTGACTCCGTGTTCTTCTTTACTTTTCAATCGGTTTTCATCGCGTATTTAATCGTATTTCCTTAAAAATTATCATTTATATTTTGTTGTGATTTCGATCCGGATTTTCGCGGTCCTACAATCCCACTTAGAATTATAATTTTTTTTTTAACTCAGATCAGTTCAACTCATTTATATATGATAACTTATGAACGCATATCATATCTACGTCGTTTGTTAAATAAGTTAATTCATGAGGTTTTAATATAAAAGATTAAAAAATTTAATTTGTTTTAAAAAATCCTAAAAGTACGTATCTCAAATAAAAACATTGAAAATAAATTGAAACTAGAAACACGAAGATATGTGACAACATATTTATATATTGATGATATAGGTCAGTTAAAATAAATTTACCCTTGTATTCTTTTATTTATGATTGATATGGCCTCCTAAAAACTTAAAACCTTAAAAATGAGTACTTCTATATTTTATTTATCTTTATTATAAAATTATATTGTAAGACAAACAAATTTCTATTTTAAAAGATATAAAGATAAATTTAATATTTTAAATTTAAAAAAAAATTTTGTTCGCGAACTATCTCGCGGCCATTAGAATTGTTCGTCTAGCTCACTAACTCATTTGATCTCGTGCTTTTTTAAATGAACCTAAATAACATAATTTAAACTTATTAAAATCCGAGCTGAGATGAACCAACTCATGAGCCAATAGCTCATATTGACACCCCAATTAGTAAAAACATGTGTAGCTCGTAATGCATCAACTTTAATATTGTGTCGAACAAAATGGTAATCCAACACGAGGTGCTTCATACAGAAATCAAAATCAGGGTTTGCAAAAAGATACGTAGAACTGATGTTATCACAATATACAACCGGTGATTGAGTGAGAGCGGCACCTAGTTTAGAGAGCAAACATCACAACTAGAAAAGTTCCAAAGTTATATTCGTGACAGCTCAATATTCCGCTTTGGTAGAAGAACAGTCAACTTCGTTGTGCTTTTTCAAAGACCATGCAATTGAGGTACATCTTAGATATACAATATAAGCATTTTACGAAACAAAATTGTTTGGATCACATGCACAGTTCGCATCGAAAATGGGTGAAATTGTAGGGGAGGATCTGACTGTAAGAACACGCCATGAGATGTAGTACCAGCAAAATAGCGAAACACCCACTTAAGAAGCATTCTAATGAACATCTATTGGGTGATACATGAATTGTGATAAACGATTCACCATATATAAAATGATCGGCCTTGTAAACGATAGATAGTGCAGGCTACCAACTTTCATTCGAAATTTACTCGGAACAGATAAAGGATTATCCCTTGACAGCGTTAACTTGGTGGACAGAGAAGTTGGTGTTGAAACCTATTTGGCATCAATCAAATTTGTCTTTGTGAGTGAATCCAGAATATAACGGCGATGCATAAGATAAAGATCCTTACTTTTTATTGTTGCTTCAATTCCAAAAAATAAGTTAAACTTAGTTGGTTCCTATAATGAAAAATAGTCGGATAGCTGTTAAGAGAAAAGTTGTTTTCCTCTCAAATCAAACGAACAATGTAGAGAAAAGATAGAAATCTTGTATTAATCAAAGAGTAATACAAGCCCAAGTTAAGAGCTCTCCGTTTTCTTTCTCACTAGAGATTTCCGTACATCCAAGATAAACCCTTAGCTACACTACTCTACTTTATTTATAGCTAGTACGTAACCGACTTCCTCTCCACACCTTTGTCCTTTGATAGTGGTCCTCTTGATCCTCAAATATCTGTTTTGACACAGTCTGTTATCTCGTTACTTTTGCCCATGTTACTGTTAACTTGGCTGTGACTGTTACCGTTAACACGCTCCCACTTTTGGATGTCACTCTGACTTGCCAGCTCAGCAACACTCTCTTCCTTGCGTAGCTGACTCAACTCTCTTCCCTTGTCCCATTCCTCCGGAGTCTTCTTGGGCCTACGCCGATATGTGTAAAGTACCGGAGGCCCCTATTCCTCGAACCTATCATCACCTCCTCCTTTAATATTTATCTTGTCCTCAAGATCAACCTATGGAAACTGTTTTTGTAACTCCGACTCCAACGAGTTCTCGAATTCTAGCATCCCCTTCCATTTGACCAGTAGTTCCCTCTACCCTCCATCGTTAGACTCCCTTATTCCCACTACTGCTTCCGGCTCCATTTGTAAACTCATATAAGATTGAAGCTGAACCGGTAAGGGATGACTTACCATGTGGTCCCAACTGCCCTTTTCAGGAGAGAGACGTGGAAGACATTGTGTATCTTGGACGATGGAGGTATGTTGAGTTTGTATGGCACCTTTCCTACTCGTGCTGCTACCTCATACGGCCCATAGAACCTTGCCGCGAGCTTTTCGTTAACTTTTCGGGCCAAAGTCTTTTGCATGTATGGTTTGATCTTGAGATAAACCCATTCCCAGACTTCAAATTGTACGTCTCTCCCGTGGGCATCTGCTGATTCCTTCATGAGCTGTTGAGCTTTGTGGAGATGAGTCTTAAGCTGGTCGAGCACCAAATCTCTTTTGAGCATCTGTTCCTCTAACTCTCCATTGGTTGTAGCTCCCCCTTTCATATCTGATCAACCCCGGAGCGTCTCCCATACACTGCTCGGAACGGAGCCATTTTGATCGCGGTGTGATAAACTGAATTGTACCAGAATTCTGCCCACGGTAGCAACTTCGCCCATGACTTTGGTTGTTCCCCGGTGTAACACCATATACGTCTCCAGAGTCCTGTTGACCACCTCGGTCTACCCATCGATTTTCGGGTGATAGGCCGTGCTGTAACATAGGTTTGTGCCTGCTAAATGGAACAGCTCCTTCCAAAAAGCACTTAGGAACACTGTATCCCCCCGTCAGACACTATTTTCTTCGGAAATCCATGCAACCTGATAACCTCTTTGGTGAAGACTTGAGTGATATCAGCGGCTGTATACTGATGTTTCAACCCGATGAAGTGAGCATACGTGCTCAGCCGGTCCACCACCACCAATATGGCCTTATACCCTGCTGACAAAGGCAGTCCCACTACGAAGTCCATGCTTAAGTCCTCCCATATCTGTTCTGGAATCGGCAGTGGCTGTAACAGTCCTCCTGGAGCTAGTGTAGAGTATTTATGTCGCTGGCACACCTGGCACTCCGACACATATCTACGAATATCGGTCATCATTCCTGGCCAGTAAAACAACTCAGCTGCTCTCTTCTGAGTCTTGAGAACCCATGCATGCCCTCCTATCTTTCCATCATGCAGTTCATTCATGATTACCTTGACAAACTTGGACTGCCTGAGAATAACTCACTTCCCTTTCCTTAGTAGACTACCTTGCACCAACGAAAAATCAGGGTTAGAGGTGGGGTCCTCCTTTATAACCTTTATCAGCTTCCTCAGTGGAAAACAGACTTCCACTGTCATGAATGATACCCGCCGCTATCATCCCCGTGACTTGCCGCTCAATTTCGGCCTTCTGCGCATGTGAGTATCTAAAGGGCCTCACACTCACTGGTCCTGCCCTTGGCTTGAGTGTTATGGCGTGCTCATGGTCTCTGCTAGGTGGTAGTCTTGTTGGTTCTGCGAAGACCACATCAAACTCTCGTGTTATTTTTCCAATAGAGTCTACCATCTCCTCTTGTCCTTCTGTGCATACCCCTTTTATGGCACTCAGCTCTGCCCAAGTAGTTCCTTCACCCTGCATCTCTACCCAGACCGCCGCTACTGCCCCCTTTAGTTCCTTTCTCATTTCTTTCGCCGACACCGCTAATAAGCATAAGCCCGGTTCCCCGCGGATTGTAATCTGTTTTCCCTTATGGTTGAACCTGAGAATCTGTAACTTCCAGTTGACTGTCATGGTGCCAATCGATTCTAACCACTGCATTCCCAAGATAGTATCCGCTGTTCCCAGTTCTATTGGCAAGAAATCAGCGATCAAGTCATACCCGGATAGCTGTAGCCTCAAATCCCTGCAAACTCCAACACCCTTGACGGCGAGTCCATTGGCCAACAAAATCCCATAACGCATCATCTCTTCCGGCTGCAGCTGTAACTGCTCGACCACCTTATCAGACACAAAGTTGTGTGTAGCTCCGCAGTCAATTAGAATGACGAACTCTTGTTGTTGGACTCTTCCCCGAAGCTTAACCATTTTTGGATTCAATATTCCGGCCATTGAGTTGAGCGAAAGAACTGCCAACTCGGTGATCTCCTCCTATATTTCCTCCGCCGCCCCTTCTTCTTGGTCGTATACCCTAACCTCGGTTCCATCACTTCAGACCAAAACACCTGCAACTCCTTGTATTTGCAAGCGTTTCCCGGCACCCACTTTTCATCGCACTTGTAGCAAAGCCCTAGCCCTTGCCATTCCTTCTTTTCCGCCTCCGACATATGACGGTACGATGTCCGTTTTCCCTTCGCCTTCAGAAATTTCTATGTTAGGGTTTTCTGGTATGCCGCCCCCAACGTCGTCGTTTGACTACTCGCAGGCTTCGAGTAACTAAAGGGTTTGGGCCCTTCTGGCTTTGGCCCTAATCCTTTCTTTTGAACCTCGGTCTCGAGCTGGGCCTTGGCCCACCCGATATTCCCTCAAGTCCACTGCCAAACAATGCCCAGTTCTCCACCGTCTGAGCCTTCTTCATCATCTCGTCCAGCGAGTGTGGTCTGTGAGTCAGCACGCCGTACCTCACCGCCGGTTGAAGCCCGTTCATAAACGCGTCTTCGAGAACGTATTCCTGAATATGGACTGCATGCAAAGCCAAAGAGATGAACTCGTCGCAGTAGTCTCTCACCGTCCTTTCCTGTTGCAGTTTCAGCAATCGAATTCCCGGAGTCGTTCTACAGCCATCCGGCCCAAACTGAGAGTACATCAGCTCCTTTACCTGCTCCCAATGACGCAAATGTTTCCGATCTCGTTGTCAGCGGTATAATTTGTATGCCTTCCCCTCCAAGGACATGCTAGCGACGTGTAGCTTCTCCTCCTCTGCCACGTTGTGAAGCTCGAAATAGTGCTCTAGTTTTCCGACCCAGTTGTCTACACTTTCTCCGTCGAAGATGGATAGATCCACTTTTCGCGGTGGTTTTCCTAGTCTTGGGTTAGGTCGGTGCGGTTGAAACGCGGGTTCTCCCCTAAACCTGTTCCTGGACTCGATCCTAGACTCATCTCGGAACCCTCCGTTGTCATCCTCCGGGGACGGTTCCGTTCTCCTCTTCCGAGTCTCACCGAGCTTGTCTCCTTTTTGAGACAACAGCTCCCACATCATTTCCTTTAGGCGGTCTACGGTGCTCATATCGTGTCTCTATCACCGCCACACTCTGTTCTAGGACTACGAGTTTGTCTTCTCCGCCCACCGAACTGTCCGATGTCACCTCCTCGTCGATCTGGGGCATCGGTCGAATGATGGGTTTCGCCACAGGTACCATCTCGTGTTCTGATGCCAATTTTGTTAAGAGAAAAGTCGTTTTCCTCTTAAATCCAAACGAACAATGTAAAGAAAAGATAGAAATCTTCTATTAATCAAAGAGTAATACTAGCCCAAGAAAGTTAAGGCCTCTCCGTTTCCTCTCTCTCACTAGAGATTTCCGTACATCCAAGATAAACCCTTAGCTACACTACTCTACTTTATTTATAGCTAGTACGTAACCGACTTCCTCTCCACGCCTTTGTCCTTTGATAGTGGTCCTCTTGATCCTCAAATATCTGCTTTGACACCGTCTGTTATCTCGTTACTTTTGCCCATGTTACTGTTAACTTGGCTGTGACTGTTACCGTTAACACGCTCCCACTTTTGGCTGTCACTCTGACCTGCCAGCTCAGCAACACTCTCTTCCTTGCGTAGCTGACTCAACTCTCTTCCCTTGGCCCATCCCTTTGGAATCTTCTTGGGCCTACTCCGATATGTGTAAAGTATAGGAGGCCCCTGTTCCTCGAACCTATCAATAGCAAAGCAATGATACGAGATAAAACGCCGGAAGTGGAAAAAGTAATTATGATGTTGTCGACTTAGACGAGAACATAAACCACAATCACTTCTTGTATGTGAAAGAAGATAAAGCTATCAGCAAGAGAGAAATGGTGAAACCAATAAATAACAAATACAATTTAAGTTCTTCGGAGAGAGCTTTTTTTAGATGAAAAACGTAAAGAGGACAAGCTTTGTCAAAAAAACCAGGCGTTTGTGAGACATATAACTCTTCAGACAGAGTTTCGTGGAAAAAGGCGTTGTTGATGTCCAAATGTTTGATAGACTAATTTTGTGAAAATGCTAGCTGCAAAACCATCCGTTGTAACCAATTTCGCCATTAGACTGAAAATTTATAAGAAATCTTGTCCTTATTGTTTGTTAAAACCTTTTGCAGCCGATTGCTTTTGTACTTATTAAGTAAACCATTAGGCAATTACTTAAGCGTAAAAACCCATTCAATAGCAATGATTTTTTGTTTGGGGTGACGTGGAACCAAATCATAAGTATGATTATGGAGCTGGGAATTTTATTTTGCTCCCATGGCTGCCCTCCAAAACGATTACAATTCTTGGCATTTGTGGTTTAGTAGTGGAAGCAGTGGCAAGGAGCGAGGTTTTTTTTATTGATTTGGATCTGTTGTTTTTGCATCGAGTTTGCATTGGGTTTGTGTCTTTCAGATTAGGAGGTTGAAAAGGTTCGTCGTGGGTTTTGTGGGTTGTTGGGTTCATGTTTCAAAGGAGAGAGGAGTCGAATTGGTTTGGTTTTGGGTACAAGATGGGTGATTTTGTGTTTTTGGATTATTGGTTTGGTTTTGGGTACAAGATAGGTGATTTTGTGTTTTTGGATTATGGTCATTAGGTAGTCATTGGTTGAGAATAAAGGCATGTTGAATAATTATGTGATAGCAAACCGAAAGGGTGCGTTGTGTCTTCTTCAATGAGAGGACAATGCTTATATTTGTCATTGACCGAAGACACTTGGTGAGGACTCGAGCTGGGGGACCGTGAATGGAACATATATGAGTGGTTCTCAGTTTGAAAAAATGGTCGCTGGAGGTTGAATGGGACTGTGGGTTTTTGGTTCGGCGGTCGGAAAAGAAGACTGATGTTGGAGATCGTGAAACATGAATTACGATTTGGTATCTCCATATTTTAGTGTTTTAAGGTCCTCATTTTAATTGATTTTAAGGCTTTATCGTACTTATATATGCATACTTTCGAGTCTTTTACTTCACATTTATCGCAATTAGAGTTAGAGAATTCTGTTGGCATATGCATATGCATTTTTGGTGTTCTAGGTGTTTATAGGCGGTGAAGGCACGTGACAGAGGTATGTGAAAGAGCTCGGACTAAAGATTGAAGAGGAAACGTGAAGAAGTACAAGACATGGAGCGGCAATCAGTCGATGCCTGGTCGACACAATGACTTAGTATCATAGAAATGTATCGATCGATATATCCAACTGTGTATCGAACTAGGTATCGATCAACACATTCGGGCTGCTCAAAATTTTCTAGACAAGAATCTCCAGAATAAAATACAAAGCTCCAACGTTCTTTGACATCTTATGAGAAGGGATTTTGACTAGATGATGTAATGATATTTTTACCGGTTTCCACATGCATATTTTATATGGTATTGGAGTCTTTTCCACATTTTAACTAGGATAACACTTGAGATTCCACGTGATGGAGTATTTGGAGAAGACTTAGACAATTTTGAGCAAAAATGAAGAATTTTATCGAAGACGACAAAGTTGACCGACTCGATTAGGTCAGTCAGAGGAAAGGAAATTGTTTCACGGGCTTTCTTCTAAAACCCTAAGTCTTGAGGATTCATTGACGACCCATGCACGACCACTGGAGCTATATATACTCTCCTAAGAAGAAGACTTTGGTCAAGTCTTCAATTTCTCAAGAAGCAAGACACTCAAGCCACTAAAACTCTCCCATTTGCCTCAAGAAGCTACCTTTGTTCCTAAGGTTCCTTGAAGTTCTACTCACTAAGAATTTTAGAGAGAGAGAGAGAGCCACGACTTGTTCTATTTTCTAAACTCTACTTTATACTTTTATGCAAGCTATTGATATTGATATTGATTATGATTATGGTTTTGCTTGCTATGTGTGAGTAGTTTACTTCTTGGATCTACGGTTTTTCAATGGTTTTATACATCTCTAAAAAAATTAATATGATATGATCAGTATGACTCTCTACTTTAATGGTATTTTATACAATATTCTGACTTGATAACTTAGGATATTGATCTCTAGGTTTTGCTATTCCTTACACTATCTTATAGCAAGGTCAAAACATAGTTTTTAGTAGGTGATTTCGTCCTTGTTAATATCAATATTTGGCTTGGAAAGTCATAAACAATAAGATCAATGTTTATTGCATGTGTTAGCCTCTTAGATTGAAAACCAATGTTTCTAGTCTAGTAGTTAATACATAGGTATAGTACCCCAAGAAATTGGGGAATATATACTATGCCTTATGTGTTTAAGAGTCTATTACTTATTGATTTTATGCTGATTTATATCTCCAACGATCTTTCCTTTCATAAGTTACAAAACAAGATACTAGTTAGAATTGAAACTCGACATAATCTCCGTGGGATTGAGTTTGAAGAAACTTCACTTTCCAGTTAGTAATTTGATGTGTGAAGTTATTCACCCAAATATGACTGCAAGTGCACATTATACTATTGTAGTATTTAGGTTAACGATCTCACATAGAGTTAAAGATAACTTGGATTAATGCAATGATGATGATATAAGTGTGTATCTAGTAGCTAAACAATTTATGTGATAAGTTGTATGAAAGACTTTTTTAAAATTAGATCTAAGAGATTTCAATTAGTAACAATGGATCACGTTTTTTTTTGTAACTTCTAGAACTCTAAAAACTTGATAATACGTTGGCCTAAGGGTGTATTAAACAAAGACTTTGTTTTAAAACCTAAATTTCAAAAGTTCTTTTGGATTGTCGCTGAAGAGAAACAAGCAATGGAATCAAGTTAGATATGTTCTTAAGGTGTCCGAACAAGCAATGGCTATGACACATAACACACCTTTCTCACTACAAAATTTTTGGGTCTTTTCCAATTCATCTCTAATAAAGGAATTAACCTAGATACTTTTACGTGGTTAATTACATAAACTCTCAGTGTGAAGTACGTCCTGTAGCAAGGAATTTTGTTGCTTACTCCACTTGTAAAAACCGTCTTATTGATGGTGGGGTTACCACTTCTTATCAATAGTTAGGCGATAATTGAGGTTCGGTCCCTATTGACCTTTCACTAGTGATTTATCAGGTCATAAGTCTCTTCAATAGGATTGGAACTCTCGGCTCATATGACTGAGGGATAACTCGGAGAAGAATGATTGGATTTTAATGTCCGAAGCGGGGGTGTAAACAACTTGGTCCCAAACCGAAGTCTAAGCTCGGACAGTATAAGATCAAATCTTATCACAGATTCCCTGATCTTAGAAAAATGGAATATTTCCATTTTTTAGAGGTTAACCCATAGGCTTAGATAACCGACTACTAGGGTATATAAATACACACCCTCTTCACAAAGGAAGATCATTCAGAATCGGGGAGAAGAATTACTAGATAACCTAGGTTTAATACTTCTCTTTGATAAAGTTAATTTGGCATTCCGAGTTAACAACGCTTGAAAATCGCTTTTACTCAATCATTTTTTCGAGGTTAACCCATAGGATTAGATAACCGACTACTAGGGTATATAAATACACACCCCCTTCACAAAGGAAGATCATTCAGAATCGGGGAGAAGAATTACTAGATAACCTAGGTTTAATACTTCTCTTTGATAAAGTTAATTTGGCATTCCGAGTTAACAACGCTTGAAAATCGCTTTTACTCAATTGAGACTTGGCGCCATCAGACACATGGTTGCCTTCCTAATTCAGGCTAGAGGAGGAAATATTGTTATTCCATGCTGGAAATTTACCGAGCTTGCCAAACTTGTGGACAATCGGGATGGCAAAACTTGGTACACCATGGTGAAGAATTCCGGGAACTAGGTACTGGGTTTACTTCCAATGCCAAAGGTTGGCGCACTAACTTCTTCTTCGTTCAGATCAACGAAGCCTCCATTTTTTATCCTAGCGCCAAGGTAATTAAGGCATGGTCAGTTGATGCTTCGACAATCGTAAAACCGATTCTTTTCAAAGAACTCCCCCCAATGTTCAAAGAGGAAATGGATTAGATCTACAGCCTTAGTCCACTAATATTCCCGAAGATTCCTACGGATTTTATTAAAGTAGCTCGACAACGCTCAGGTACCTCTTAACTTCTTCTTCCCCTCCCCCCATTTTTTTCTAAAACTTCCGCTTACTATTATTCATACTCAACACTTAGTACTTCCTTTTAGGCTATGAAATCTTCGAAGTTGATTGTCCGTTGGAAAAATTGCCCTTGGATTACTCCAATAAATCACTCATCTGAGCTCCTCCTAAGAAGTCGAGATTTCAGAAACTTCTGAGGGGTGAAATTGATTCTTCCTTCCCCGACACTTCTTAGGTGGTATCTTGGGAGAAAAGACGCGGAAAAACCATCGCTATATCTCCGAAATGCAAATCTTTAAAGAAAAGGGCCACTCCTTCAATTATTGGAACCCCTCTAACAAAGAGGAAAAAATCTCAATTTGAAGCCGAGGACGCCCCGTTTAAGTTTGAATTCAACTCATCACAACTTCTCTCAAAGGATGAAGAAAAAAGTGGTTAGTTGTTTTGGAAGATGGCTGGCTGTGAATCCCTAAGGCCGAAGGGTGATTTTGCCGTGAAAGAGCATATATCTGCTCTCGTCAGAAGTTCTGTTCGGGTTTGATAGCATATCTTGTTGATGGTGGGGTTACTACCCCTTATCAATAGTTTGGCGATAATTGAGGTTCGGTCCGTGTCGACCTTTCCCTGATAATTTATCAGGTCATAAGTCCCTTCAACAAGATTAGAACCCTCGGCCCAGATGACCAAGGGATACCTCGGTGAAGAATGATTGGATTTTAGTGTCTGAAGCGAGGGTGTAAACAACTTCGTCTCAAGCCGAAGTCTATAGCTCGGACATAATAAGATAAAATCTTATCACAGATTCCATGATCTTGGAAAAATGGAAATATTCCATTTTTTCGAGGTTAGCTCATGGGCTTAAATGACCGACTACTAAAGATATATAAATACATACCCCTCCTTTCACTAATTTAATTCGTTTAGAATTGGGGAGAAGAATTACTAGATAACATAGGTTTAATACTTCTCTTTGATAAAGTTAACTCGGCATTCTGAGTTAACATCTTTGTAACCAATATAATCAATAAAGTTCTCTTTTCCAAGGTTTCTCTTTTTGTCTCCTATCTAATTCATTCCCAAAAGCGAACCCCTCTAATTACAAATAATTAGAAGTTGAACCCAAAATCAACATTTGGCGCGCCAGGTAGGGGGGCTTTCTTTATTTTAAGAAACAGAAAACAAAGACCTCGAAAAAAAACAAAAACTAATGATAACTACAACTCGTGGGAAACGATGGATAACTCGTGGGAAACGACGGATAACTCGTTGGGACCAACGACCCACTGAGATTACAAATCAGGAGTTCAAGATACAAACCCGGTGGACAGACCGAGGACGTGAAGAATCCTCGAGTGGTCTTTTGGAGAACAAAGAAGAAAGTAATCAGGACCACAGACAGATAGATAAGCTTTAAATAGACCGTTTATCATCGGAAGGAGAGGAACAAGATACATTACATAACTTGGCAGAAATAGAGGAGGATCAGATCAGGACACCAAGAAACCGAGGAATGACTAGCAATATAAAGTTGATAGGTAATGATCCGACTTCGAAAACGGATAATTCAATAGCAAAACTACATCGTGAACTTCAGGATATGAAAGCTCTGCTCGAGAACTCTTCCGTCGACGTCTCACTTTCTAATCAAGCGTTCAAGAACATAGATGAAAACCCACCAAAGACAGCAATTGTCGGATCATGTCCACTTAAAAACAAGAAGTTGGAATTTCCGACCTATAATGGAATGGCAGACCCGAAAGTTTTTCTTAAAGTTTTTATGATCACGGTCAGCCAAGCTAGGATTCATCCATCAGAAAAGAAAGGGAAGCAATATGAATACTACGCGGAAAGTTTACACGGAAACGCCCAAACCTGGATAGCCAACCTAACACCAAATTCAATTAGAAGTTTCGATGAATTACAGCAGAAATTTCTGAAAAAAGTATAAGTTCAATCTCGAACGACCAGCGACGGTCTCCGACCTTTACTCCATAAAACAAACATCAACAGAGCCACTCCAAAGCTTCATGAAGAGATTCAAGGCGATGTACTTTCAGTTAGAAATCTCGGACGAGCTAGCCATTGATGCCCTAACTAATGGAATTTGGTACGAGACAAGATTTTGGGAAGAACTTTCAGCTTACCGGCCACAATCAATAGAAGAAGCATTCTACAGAGCAAGCATATACATTAGAGCAAACGAAAGTAGAGCTCGGTTATCCGAAAATGGTCAAGATGTTTCAAAAGGGGAAAAAATAAAGCAAAGATTTAGGGAACCTGGCCGGCATTACAACAAAGCGTTTGAACAAAAGGAAAAAGCTAGAACGAGGATTGCGTTCCTAGCCTCCGAACTTCGAGATCAGAATTTGAAACAAAAAAAGAAAGCCATAATTAAGAAGGATGGAATCCTCCCGGCATGGTGTCGTTACCATGCCACCTATGGACATAGTACGGAAGAGTGTTGTACTTTACCGGAGTATCTCTTGAAAAAATACCTAGAGCAGATTCCTGAACAACCAAGCTTAAAAGAAATTCTTACCAAGAGGTATCAAGTATAATTAAAGGAACGAATCTCAAATATAAATTCCCGCGGCTAGATTCTTCACCCCGACGCAGGAGGATAAACGTTATTTCAGAAATCCCTACCGAGACACAAGAGGGAGACAAGTCTCAAATGGAGTTGACTCCTCTGAAGTTAACTTTACAAAAAGAGCTCATCTTTACTCGCAAAGATCTAGAAGGAGTCGAGGTCCCCCACAACGACCCATTAGTGATAAAATTGCAAGTTGGAGATTACCAAGTGCCTCGAATATTAGTAGATACCGGAAACTCGGCGAATATAATAAGCATCGATGTTTTCCAAGAATTATGGTCGAAAGGAACAAAGATCAAACCAGGACTCAAATCATTAACAGCCTTCAGTGGCGAAAGTGTTTCAACGTTTGGAACAGTAGAACTCCCAGTGACAGTTGGAGGAACAATCAGAAATGTCAGCTTTGATGTGATAGAAAAACCGATTCTCTACAACATAATTCTCGGAACTCCCTGGCTGTTTTTAATGAAAGGAGTGGTTTCCACATATCATCAATGCCTTAAATTTTCGACCCTGCTCGGAATCTTTTCGGTAAAAGGAAATCAAGCCTATGCAAGGTGCTGCCTCCATGAGAGCCCAAAGAAAGGGAAGGAAGTTAACCTGTCCCTCGAAGACGAAACACTGAGACTCAAAAGCTTCGAATGTAGAGTTTAAAAAAATAAAAACATGGTGTTGATATCTCAGATTTTCCGATATAGTTAACACATAACCAAACTTCGGAACTACGTGTGCCTTGATTCCCTCTGAGGGTACGTAGGCAGCCTTTTACGAGGTTCATCAATAACTTCAATATAAATCTCAGTTTTATAGTGATGAAGTTTCTATAACTCAACTATACTTAACCACGATTCACAAAAAAAAAATCGTTGCCTTGATCAGGTACCCGATAACAGGGTTTGTCCCTTTACATTCTTTACCGAATGCAGCTAGAGATTTCGGAGCTTGATAAAGTAGAGCCGAGGAATCACAAGGCAAAGTCGGGTTATTCCTGCTTATGTTTATATTAAACATAAAAACGCTTACCCAAAGAATCTAATGATCTGATAAAGTAGGATCTGAGGATTAGAGGTCAAAATAGTTGAGATTTAACTCACTAAAATTTTCGGCGCTGCCCATAAATATCCGGGAATCTGTTAAAGAAATTCTTGAAAAAGAACAACATAAAGAATACTAGAAGAATCTTTTCTGGAATTTTATATGAGAATTCAAGGAAAGGTAAATTAATTAAAAGGACGTACAAAGTATGATCTCGGAAAACCCCGAGGATTATCATTCAAATAGTCTTATAGATACTTGAAGATGAAAGAAAAACAACATTACAAATCAAATATTTGAAACAAAAGGCGTTAGACTCAAAATCTGGAAAAGTATAGTCCTTCATTTCTTGTTCAGCTGTTCGTGCATCATTCTCCACTTGTTTCAAAAGATCAGCAGGAATATTGATGCCTCTAGAAGAAAGATCATTGAGTACTTCGAAGACTGCATGGGCTTGACCAAGGTTCATGGTGTTCACAAGTCCGTCCTTCCGAGTCTGGACGGTTTTCTGAATATAATTCAGCCTATATTGGATTTTCTCAGTCATCGCCTTCTTAGTAGATTGCACCTTCTGAGCTAACAAAGCACCAGCAATCCGAGCTTCCTTCTTCATCGCCTCGACTTGGTGAGCAAGCGAAGTTCGTTCAACCTCCAAAGCCTCGTTTTTCTTTTCAAGGTTGTCAGTGTATTCGTTGGTATCCCTCAACAAGCCTTCATATTCGCCGATAATGAGGCATGTGTTCCGAGCCCCCTGAAAAGGAAAGAGAGTTTGTAGAGGGTTCGGATAAAATTAAGAGATAAAATAGATAAAGCCATCAAACCCGAATGGAATTCCTAGCTAGAGCAGATATGTGCTCTTTCACGACGAAGTCACCCTTCGGCTTTAGAGATTCGCAACCAGCCATCTTCCAGAACAGCTCGACTCTCTTCTCTTCATCACTTGAAAGAAGTTGTGATGAATTGAATTCGAACTTAAACGGGGCGTTTTCAGCTTCGAATTGAGATTTATGTCTTTTGTTTAAAGGGGTTCCAATAGCCAAAGGAGCAGATCTTTTCTTTGAAGGCTTGGTTTTCGGAGACACATTGATAGTTTTTCCGCGCTTCTTCTCCGAAGACACCATGTAATGAGTTTTAAGGCCAGAGGAGTCGATTTCACCCTTCAGAAATTTCTGAAATCTTGACTTCTTAGGAGGAGCTCGGATAAGTGATTTATTAGAGTAATCTGAGGGTAATCTCTCTAGTGGGCAGTCAACTTCAGAGACTTCATGGCCTAAAATAAGTACCGAGTGTTGAATACGAATAGTAGCGGACTGAGATTTTAAAGGAAGGAGAAAAAGGTTGAGATACCTGAATGTAGACGAGCAAGTTTGATGAAGGCCGCAGGAATTTTCGGAAATACCAATGGAGTGAGGTTGTAAATCCGATCCATTTCCTTTTTGAAGATTGGAGGAAGTTCTTTGAAAAGAATCAGTTTTACGATTGTTGAGGAATCAACTGACCATGTCTTGATTACCTTGGCGCTAGGGTCAAAGATGGAGGCTTCATTGATCCGAACAAAGATAAAGTTAGTGCGCCAGCCTTTGGCATTGGAAGTGAACCCTGTACCTAGTTTACCAGAATTTTTCACCATGGTATACCAGGTATTGTCATCTCGGTTATCCACGAGTTTGGCAAGCTCGGAGAATTTCCAGCATGGAACGATAATTCCGGCCTTGCTGGCCTGAATTAGGAAAGCAACCATGTGTCTGATGGCGCCAGGTCCTAGTTGGGTGAAGGCAATCTTCAGTTGTTTTTAGAATTCAACTAAGAGGAAGGGAATTGGGGACCAAAGTCGAGCTTCGGTAAAAAAGTGGAGGTAAAGACACATAAATCCTTCTGTAGGATTCCACGGTCTATCGCCGGTTTTGGGGACCAGGATTTCGAGGTCTTTTGGATTTGAGACGAATGATCGGAGAGTATGAATATCACCCTCTTTGAAGGAATAATCTCCGAAGTCTTCCAAGAAATCCTCTCCCCCTGTTACTTGGTCGCAAATAGTTTCCAAACTGTTGCTTTTGGATGGGGA
Organism: Euclidium syriacum; assembly: GCA_900116095.1. Taxonomy (NCBI): domain Eukaryota; kingdom Viridiplantae; phylum Streptophyta; class Magnoliopsida; order Brassicales; family Brassicaceae; genus Euclidium; species Euclidium syriacum. Next base: position 4,002,171 of record FPAK01000004.1, read on the forward strand.
ATTGGCCGGGATCAACGGATCTGGGATTTCAGTTTTCTTTTCGGGAGATGAAACATCTTTTATGTTAATAAAAGAATTATTTGATTGGTAATCCTCGGACGTTTTCTGCTGAGATTCGCTAGATCTAGAGGAAGACGAAGTTGAATCGGTTTCAGAGTCGGAACCAAGAGAGTTATGTTTATCAAGTGACATCTTAGGAGAATTGTGAAGAAGAAAAAGAAGACTTAGGAATCTTAGGAAGATTTTACCGGGGATTTGAGAAATGAGAAGCTTAAAGATGCAATCTTCTTAATAGCTATTTAAAGGAAGGCAGTTTTGTGGTCACGGAAACTCAACTGACGTTCTGTCAGATATGTTAAACCAAGATTGGGGGAAACAGAGGTTCAATTAATGAATAATCTCCTTTTATTTTTTCCGCCAAAAGTCATATATGAGGTTTGGAAGGTGTATGAACGACACGTCATGGGGAGTTGAAAGGTTTTGCGACAATCGAAGAATTCGTGCGTGAAACAGATGAGGCTTTTTCATTAACTGCTCTTTTTCCTGCCATAATGAAGGATCGAGATGAAGAAAGTTGATGAAAATTCAAGACTTTTGAGATAAAAATCGACCAACACCGAGCTTCATTAATTGACAAGCTATCTAATTTGGAAATTTGCTAACTCTGCCCGAAGACATCCTCAGACGAACTTGGGGGGGGGGAGACTTACTGTTAATGGTGGGGTTACTACCCCTTATCAATAGTTTGGCGATAATTGATCTTCGGTCTCTGCCGACCTTTCCCTGATAATTTATCAGGTCATAAGTCCCTTCAACAGGATTAGAACCCTCGGCCCAAATGACCGAGGGATACCTCGGTGAAGAATGATCGGATTTTAGTGTCCGGAGCGGGGGTGTAAACAACTTCGTTCCAAGCCGAAGTCTAAAGCTCGGATAGAATAAGATAAAATCCTATCACAGATTCCATGATCTTGGAAAAATGGAATATTTCCATTTTTCCGAGGTTAGCCCATGGGTTTAAATGACCGACTACTAAGGATATATAAATACACACCCTCCTTCACTAATTTAATTCATTCAGAATCGGGGAGAAGAATTACTAGATAATCTAGGTTTAATACTTCTCTTTGATAAAGTTAACTCGACATTCCGAGTTAACACCTTTGTAACACTTATAATCAATAAATTTCTCTTTTCCGAGGTTTTTATTTTTGTCTTCTATCTAATTCTTTTCCAAGAACGAACCCCTCTAATTACAAATAATTAGAAGTTGAACTCAGTATCAACAATACCAAACTCCGCTAGTTAAGGCATCAACGGCTAGTTCGTCGAGGTGAAAGTACATTGCCTTGAATCTCTTCATGAAGCTCTGAAGTGGTTCACTTGATGTTTGTTTTATAGAGTAGAGATCGGAGATCATTGTTGGACGTTCGAGACTGAACGTGTATTTCTTCAGGAATTTATGTCGTAACTCGTCAAAACTTCTTATTGAATTGGGCGGCAGATTCGTTATCCAGGTTTGAGCGTTTCCGCGCAAACTTTCCGCAAAGTATTGACACTGCTTCTCCTCCTTTTCGGATGAATGGATCTTAGCTTGATTGATTGTGATGATGAACACTTTAAGAAGCTTTTGGATCTTCCATTCCGTTATAAGTCGGGAATTCTAACTTTGCGTTTCTAAGTGAGTATGGTCCGGCAATTGTTGTTCTAGATGAGTCTTCGTCCATGTTTCTGAATGCCTGATTAGAATGTAGGATACGAATGGAAGATTTTTGAAGGAGAGCTTTCATATCCTGAAGTTCACGATGTAATTCTGCTATTAAATTATCTGTTTTCGAAATCGGATTGCCACCTATTGTCCTTGCGATGCGAGTCCTTTTTCGGTTCCTTAGTATCGGGCTCTGCTCCTCTTCTTCTGAGCTATGGAATGTATATGCCCCTTCCCCTCTTGGCAATAAGCAGCTTTTTGAGGACTTATCCGTCTGTCTGTGGTCCTGGATATCTTTTTCCTTGTTTTCCAAAAGGTCACTTAAAGATTCTTTATGCTCTTGGTTCATCCATCGAGTTTGTATCCCGAAATCCTGGGTAACAGTCTCGGTGGGTTGTTGGTCTCAACGAGTCATTCGTGGTTTTCTATGACTTTTAACTATTGTTGATGGTGGGGTTATCACCCATTATCAATAGTTTGACGATAAATGAGGTTCGGTCCCTACCGACCTTTCCCTGGTGATTTATTAGATCATAAGTCCCTTCAATAGGATTGGAACCCTCGGCCCAGATGACCGAGGGATACCTCGGAGAAGAATGATCGGATTTTAGTGTCCGAATCGGGAGTGTAAACAACTTCGTCTCAAGCCGAAGTCTAAGCTCGGACAATATAAGATCAAATCTTATAACAGATTCCCTGATCTTAGAAAAATTGAAATATGGAATATTTCCATTTTCCTGAGGTTAGCCCATGGGCTTAGATAACCGACTACTAGGGTATATAAATACACACCCCCCTTCACAAAGGAAGATCATTTAGAATCGGGGAGAAGAATTACTAGATAACCTAGGTTTAATACTTCTCTTTGATAAAGTTAACTCGGCATTCCGAGTTAACAACCTTGTAAACTGCAATAATCAATAAAAGCCTATTTTTTCCGAGGATTCCTTTTTGTCTTTTACCTAACTTTCTACAAAAACGAACCTCTCTAATTATAAGTAATTAGAAGCTGAACCCAGTCTAAAAAAATTGGAAACACTTGAAATGATTTATGTTGAAATTGTGATTGTGTGTCTTGTTCTGCAGATAGAGAGATTCTTTTATAGCTTATAGGTCGGTTCTAGAGTAGAACCTCCTTAAAACTTGATTCGGGCTTGATTAGAAGTAAACGGGACAGCCTTGTAAATCATGTCAGAATGACATGCCTCAGTAAAAAGTTTATATCTTGGGTTTCAAATGTCCAATAAGATTGATTCAAATTGGAAATGAAATTTTACTTCCGTGCCTACAAATTAATAGGTAAATTGTCTCATGGTTCATTATGTAGGTCGATCAAAGGTTGGTCAACTTCTAAGCTTCAGATTCTGTCTCTACATCTCTATTTGTTAGTTTTGCTCCAAATCTTCCCTTTTTCCTCCTTTTGTTCTAAAATTTCTTTTGCTTGTAAAACCTGTATAAATACTTAAAACATACTGGAAAGACTCTATAAAAACAGATATATCATGGTAGAAAACTGGTAAAATCCAGGATACTTCAAACTCCCCAGATTTAAATCCTTGCTTGTCCTCAAGTAAATATGAATTAAGGTTGCTGGAAAAAGTGTGGAGAACATTGTAGACTCATTAGTATAACCACATCTGTTTATTACTAATCCACATAAAACATTAATCAGTCAAGTCAAAACCACCATGTAATTCCCTTAAGCTTAGAATTTCCCAAATTCTCACCACAAAAAAACAAGTTCTTTCCCTTTTCAATACCAAGATAAGAAAGTCGTAACACATAGATTTTCTTTACTCTCCCCCATACTTAGTTATTTCATTATTTTTCTTTTGAATTTCTCTCAAAGTTTACGCGAATAATGGCATCTAAGGAAATTTTCCTAGCCTCGCTGTCAACCAAGTTTTCAAAGGTTCAAGTACATAATGGTATTATAGGAAATTTTCCTAACTGCACTGATCCCGAGCTTCTAGTGATGAATAGTTGGCGTCCTAAGAAGTTTTCCTCTGTCTCATCACTAGGTGTTTAAACACAACTCTTATTATATTTTTATCTAAAGGGAGAGCTGAAAAACCATAATCACATAGAAAATCTTATAACAACATTAAACGAGGACTGGTTCTTACAATGAGAATTTAGTGGCTCAGGCTTACATGGCTTTCAGTCTTAGGGGACATGGGATTCTTAGTAAGTTGATATGCTTCAAGGTTTTTCATTAGTCATAGACTTAAACTGAATCTTGCAATAATGGTTATTTCATCTTGATGTGGCTAATGTCTTGAATATAATCATTGTTTTCCAAACGGTTTTGACTCAATCAAATAAAAGTGGCACAAAACTTGAGATTAACAAAGAAAAATTTCATCAGTAACATATATACATCCTCCGACTTAAATTACACTGTCTCAGTGTAAGAAAAGAAAGGAAAAAGGGTTATGAAGAACATCAATGAAAATGGAATACCGGAGACGTGAAAGTCAGCCGACCACGATGACTGGTCGATCGACTGGGGCATTAGTCAAATTGCTTTTTGTTTAATCTCCTCGCCTAAAAATCAAAAATACCTAAAGAGAAAGATAAAGAAAATGTACCGGTGGGTTACCTCCCACTAAGAGCTTGTTTAGAGTCATTAGCTTGACTATTGTGGTGATAGGTCAAGCTAAAGAAGGACTGCCAACGGGTGTGTGATGCGCATCCTTCTTGTAGATGGTGATGGATTTGAGAAGTTCCTTTTGATTTTGAAGAATTGATTTGAAACTGTGCCGTAAGGCAATATCAAACCCTGTAACAAATGGATTTCCCAAGATGAATGGTTCCTTGAGACTCGCATCATGCCAGATGATAACGAAATATGTCAGTATGTGAATAGTATGCATATGGACCAAAACATTCCGAACTATCTCTGTAGGTTGGCGTGCGGTTCCATCTGGTAGCTTGAGCATCATATTACTTGCTTCAATTGTTTCCCATGACATGATTTTGTAATGGTGGGGGAAACTATATTTAAATCGCTTCGTGGAAAGATGACGGTGTTGGGAAATGTTTTGCCATAAATGGTACATCCCATTGTGGTCTATTCATCCCTTAAAGATTGGGTGGTTGACTTGTGGGTGTTATCCGCAACTTTCAAGACAGCCAATCGTTCTTGTTCAAGTTTCTTTGCCTTTTTCGTCGTGCTTTTGCTTATCGAGTCGGTCGACTGTATCCTTGGTTGGTCGACTGGTGCTTTTGAATTCTCGGTCGTTGAGTGCGAACTAGGTGGCACAACAGGGTTGCATGGGTTGATATCTGAGCTATCCCCTGAGATTAATTTTTTGGAACTTATTGTATCCTTCTTTCGTGCCACACCGTCTTGTTTCTTCTTAAAGCCACCGGTTGTGTGAACATTGTGTGAACTCTTCTCGATTGAAGATGACATAGTGGATTTGATTTTCATGATGTCGCTTACATTTTGACATGCTAAATTGCTCACTTGTTCCAATTGTTACAGTACCCGTATCAGCATATTATGATTGTTGGAAACTTCGTCCTTCACAGTTTCCTTCAAGGTTCTGAAATTCTCCAATGGTGTGTAATGATGAATGAAGTGTAGGGGTGGTAATGGTGATAGTTGAGGTGGTTGTTTGTTTGGAAGTTTTGCCTTTGTGGTGGTTGGAAAAGAATAAATCCTCCTTGGTGAGGAGGTCGTGGTTGAGGTCATGCTTCTCCTCTTTTGACTTTTGATCTTCCATTCCAATTTTTGCATTGGAACTTGATTTGTGCATCTTTTCTTGCTACTCTTCCATAACCTGCTTCAGTATAAGGTGTACTTGTAGAACTTACAGTAAAGTTGCTTGCAAGTGGTCTCGTAGATGGCGAAGAGCAGGTCTCGTCAAATGGCCTTTTCTTTTGTTGGATGACTTGGCATTTACTATTCTTTGGAGTTCATTAACTTCTTCTTTCGCCTCCGCTATCCCCTTGGTGTACTTTGAGTAGAGCTCTTTGGTTAAGACATCTGGAGTATTAGATTATGCTATTCTTTGTTTATCTCGACGTTTCTCAATAGATGCTCTTGGGCCTTTCGTCATGCACAACGCCTTCCTTCTAGATAAATCTTTCGCCGTGATGTTATCTTCCTGTGGAAGAACATCTTGTGCCGGCACGGTATCCCCTACAAGATAGCGACAGATAACGGAACACAATTCACATCCGGACAATTCGAAGAATTTTGCGCGAAATGGAAGATCAGGCTAAACAAATCGACCCATCGCTACCCGCAAGGCAACGGCCAGGCCGAGGCGACCAACCGAAGGGTCGTCGAAGGCCTCAAAAAACGGCTCGATGATAAAAAGGATTCTAGTATGACGAACTCGACGGAGTACTTTGGTCGCATCGCACTACACCCCGACGCTCCACGAGACAAACCCCTTTCTCACTATCTCACGGAATAGAGGCATTGGTCCCGACCGAAGCAGCGGTTCCCAGCCTCCGTAGGAGAATAATGACAATCGACCAGACACTTAACGACGAAGCTGTCAATCCAACGCGATCTGCTGGAGGAGCAGTGAGATTGAACCCTCCTCCAAATACATAACTATTAACACCAGACCGCGCAATACTGTAACAGAAAGGTGCACGGCCTCCGATTCGAGGAAGGTGACCTCGTCCTCCGAAAAGTCTTCGAGAACACTGCCGAAAGACCGATCACAAAAATGGGAGCCAACTGGGAAGGCCCCTACCTCGTCTCAAAAGTCGTCAATCCCGGAGTCTACGAGTTACTCACACTGGGCGGCGAGCCAATTCCTCACTCATGGAACGCATTCCATCTAAAATGCTACCATCAGTAGAAGGCATTTCCCGAGCCTAAAAAAAATAAAATAATAATAATATCAGCATATGTTATAAGAAATACGTTTGGCTTGATCCTCCTCCCAAGGTACGTAGGCAGCCTCATTTGAGGTCCAGCTACCCCCTTATTTAAATCAAAACCTTTTCCCAGAGAAAAGTACCAGCGCAACGATTTTCACACGGCATCACTCGAGCATACCTCGAAGCCAAAACCTTCATCTTTACGACTGGCTCAAGCCGGGTCAGCCCGCACAATTAACGTCGGACACAAACGTAATAGATTGATCACCTACGACCCGTTACTTAGGGAATTCAGTGGTCTAATCTATCCACAGTGCTGATACGACCCGTTCGGTCGGACATACGACTTAAGCCGAACCCATGCTTCGTAGTCAAATTATATAAAAACCTCTAAATTTCAAGTCTTAAAATTACGAATTCATTTATGCAAAGAATAAAGCCCGGGCAATCAGACCTCGCTCGGAATCAGCAAAAAAGACAGAACAAAAGATAACAACTCCCTAAATCGGAGATACTAACATTCATGCGAACCCCGAGAAACCTCATGTACTTCATCTTCTGGTGAACCGAACCCCCTGACCGAGAAGAGACTTAATGTTCCTGCCCCCGCTCTCCCTCAATCAGTTCATCAGAAATATCTAGCAGGGGCGGTGAATTATCAGTTTTCACCAAAGTCAAGTCACGTTCCTCTAGCGTTGCAAACCGGGCAGCCCCAATCTCTCCTCGAATATCGGCCTCGGCACGAAGCAAAGCACGCTCGTACCCGACCCTATCGTTGTCCCCTTGGAGAGGCTTCAAGCAAGCAACCTCGCCTAGTGTATGATAAAGGCGCATCTCCAAGTGCCTAGCCTTGGGGCGATCCTCCAAGTAACGATTGACCCGCTCGATCACGTTCCCAAATCTGAGCCTCTCGGTCTCGGCATTCCTTCGCGTCTCCTCGAGTTCCTTCCTCTTGGCTTTTCGGAAGTTCGCCTTCACCTTCTTCAACCTTGCCGCAAGCTCAACCTTCTCGTCCATCTCCTGTTCAATGGCTCGCGCAAGCTCTTCAGCTCGAACCCTCACAGCCTCTCTTTCAGTCTCGGCGGCAGAAGTCTTGCTCTGCTGAATCCTGATGCGAAGCTCGAGTTCCTCGTCTCAAGCCCAGGGAACCGCGCGTAACTCTGCTTCGGCGAGCAACTGACAAAGCCACCGGACTAAGCACTCATAGGACAGCACAACCCGATTCTGGAGAGACAAAGCCTGCAATCCAGAATCAAAATATCAGATACAAAAAATATATATAGAAAAACAAGACAAGCACAAGCGCGGCATTAGGACAGGCCGAGAAAGACACGCAAAACTACCTGAACATTGGCGCGAGCCATTTCCGAGAAAAAATCGGGAAAAGCAACGGACGACAGATCAAGACAAACAAAGGACGAAGATGGGATCAGCGATTGTAGGCGGGCGCACTCCATTAGATCCTCTTGGAGAGAACACTCACCCTGATAGCTGAACCCCCCCCCCCCCCCCCCCACTTTCTTTTGGAGCAAACTGTGGCGCACTCGCAATCCGCTCCTTCTCAGACTAAGGATTCCCGGGGGCTACATCCTGAGAAGCATCGAAAGCCTCCTCCCTCGAGGCGGTTGCAACCTCTTGCTCGGAGACAACCTCTCCTACCCCTTGCTCGGGGTTTTCTTCTCTGACTCCCTTCTCGGAGGCACTTTCTGCAACTCCTACCTCAAACCCGACTGCAGCAACATCCTCTCGAAGGTGGTCCCCATCCGACACCAGGTCAACAGCCCCTGCCGTCCAAACCAAGGGGACGCTGGAATCATCCGATGCCGGAAAGCCCGCTTCATGGGTCTTGCGTCCGGAGGAAAGGTCCCTTTCCTTCAGTAAGTCCGGAACCGCCGTCTTATTAACCTCCCGAGATGCAGGTCCCGAGAGGTCTATCTCAATAACCTCGCTCGACGAGGGGTCATCTTGGTTGGAGATTGGAAAGTGCCTCTTGAACGACCGTCCTTGGTCCCGGGTTCGGTCTTCACAGCCGAATCAACCGCGGGGCGTCGTAACTTCGCCGGCGGAGCATCGACCCTCGGTGCAGGAGCATGCCTTCTCTTCCCTATTCCCGAACGTTGGGGAAGAACGACTCCACCAATACGAGGAGTTGGAACATCTCGCTTCGGAGGAGACATCGATGAAGAAAGCTAGACGCGAATCAAGAACAGAAGAGCGAGTCTTAGGAAGAAAAATTCAGAAGCAAACAAATATGAGCAAAGAAGGAAGGAGCCTCCGTCTATTTATAAACCCAAAGGAGAATACCGCAAGTCGCGCGTGCATGGGCGCAAAACCAACGGCCCAATTGTATAATTAAAAAAAATCTGAGCCGTACATTAAATTTCTGTTGTGAATAAAAAAAACCCTAAAACTTGACGCATAAAAGAAAAGGGGAAAAGGCGGCGATGGCGAGAAGAGAATGGCGAGAAGTTTCGACGGCTTTGGATGACGATTGGAGACGATTCAAAAATGGAGTAGATTTCGTTTCTTCAATTCGCCAAGGTATAACGTCAATCTGATAGGAGACAATTCAGAAATGGAGCTGATTTTGGCTTTGGATGAGCAATGGCAATAACAGAAAAGAAGATGCTCTCAAATCTCAATCTGGTATGATTTTTTACTTTTGGAACCTTATTGCTTCAACTCAGTTTTAGTTTGATTTTTTTTTTCCCGTATCAGTGCCCTTCGTGATAGACAATTTGATATATCCTTCACTAGAGAAACTAAGACAAAACAAGACCAAGCGTTCATCGCCAATTGAAACTCGATTTTGCTTCTCTTTGTTTGACTCTCTTTGTCCTACAAGATTCGGGTTTCTGTTTTTTTTTTTTTTGCTTTCTTCTCTGTATATTAGTTCGTGTATTGTATTTCAAATTCAGAAAATAAGGATAGAAGAGATGAAATGGCGATATGAAAAATGCCTTGAAAAGCATGAGGAAGAGGTTTTTTTTTAATGCTTTTGAAATATTTGGTTTTAGTAAAAAGACATTGATTTGTGTCTGGCTTAGTTTCTTCTGAAATCGAGAATTATGTTTATGAATTAGCACAAAATTGTACTAAAATTTGATGTTGTGATGACTTTGAATCTAATTGATTTAATTTTTGGGTAAATTGTAGAACCGCTTAGGGACAGTCGGAGAGAGATGACACAAGAGGTATGATTAAGCTTCAGATTTAATTATTGAATTTAGAAAAAAAATTAATTTACCATTTTGATGACTTTGATTTAAAAAGAGCTATTCAATGGAAAGCTCCTCTCTTTCTCATCAGAGATAGCCGACATGAAAAAAATATCATTCATGGCTATTATGTTTTTCTCTAAATTCTGGTAAGATAATTGTTTTCACTTCTTTTTTTAATTGCTTTTGTCATTTCTCTATGATGTCTTCTTTCTCTTAATTGTAGTGTAAGCTCTGAGTCTTTTGATTGTTTTGCTTTTGATGAATTTGTGTCTCTTCTTAGTGTCTTTGTTGGTTTCTTTCAATTGTAGTGGCAGCTTTGAGTCTTTTGAGTGTTTTGCTTTGATGAATTTGCCTCTCTTTTGTTTGGTCTGGTAATGTCTCTCTTGATTTATGCAGATTTACGAATATAACAAATTAGAGATACATATGCCTTAAATTGATCGATTATCACTTTGTGAAGCTCTAATTAGAGATATATGGAAGAAATAATGGTAGTGAAGCCATTGATCAGACTTGGTGTTCTCTTTGGGTCTCTTCGGGAAGGATATTACAACAGTTTGAAGACTGAAAAGATGATGGGTAAGTTCTTCAATTGGTTACGGAATCTCTGGGTGATTTTCTCTCACATTCAATGGAGCTCTTCTGCTAATAGACTCATGTAGGTTATCGAGTTAAGATAAGGAATTTATTGGTGATTGAGTATCAGTGTTAGGTTGAATTTAATGGCGATTCTGATTCCACGAACAATATAGTAGAAAAGAGAGTGAAATCGACTTATGACTGTTAAGAAACGAACTGGTTATATATTGGTGAGAGAACAAGTTCAAAACCATGTTAAGAATCAAAGAAGATTGTGAGGTTAAGTTTTTGTAACCGTTTTACTCATCTCTCTTCTGTTTTTGTGGTTTGGATCATTGTAGGTCCTGTTACAACTGCTGATCAAATGGTGGAAGAGGCAGTGGTATCGAGTATATTCAAGAATTTCCCTTTGAATTCTAGGTGAGCACCCCCCTTTGATTTAATGCTTATGTAAGAAATTAATTGTTTTCTCTTTCGTATGAGATAGATGAGATGATTCTGCTTGAACTATTCTTAGATCACAAGGATTTAGTTGCGAATTTTTTTCCTTGAGCTTCTTCAATAGATGAATAGATAAGAACATCCAGCAGTCCATGTATACATATTTGTTCACATTGTAAATTTAAAAGGTAGTAATGTGGATATGGTGAAGAGAAGGGTTGGAGATGCAAAGAGGAATCTGCAGACTATGTTTGAGTTTCTTACCCAATCGACAGGACAAAGAATGAAAGAACTTTATCACAGGTGCACTTTGCTATAAATTTTTTTGTCATTCTGCTAAATCATTGAAAAGTATGTCCTATAATTTTTTCATGATTTGAATGAATCTGTATCTGAAAAATATATTTCCTTTCTCTCTATATATATATAAACCTGCAAATGTGAAATTGATTACCAAAAATTTGGTAGTTGATATATTATACTGCAGTGATGGATGAAAGAGCGGTGGAAGATTTCGTTACGGCTTTCCTTTTAGGAAGTGCTTTTTTTGGAACATTGGTTTATATCTTTTTGCTCCATAGGTATAATGTTAATAATTTTGAGTTTAAAATTATTTAGAGAATATACTGAAATGATTAAATTTATTTTGAGCTTTTGTTTTTATGTTATATCTTAGTTTCCATATACTGTAATGGTTTGTATGATATTAAGATCCAAAATTCTGAGCGAAAACGAATATGGTTTCAATATGTATCTTCAGCCAAAGTACTAGAACGAAGACCTAGAGGTAACAAAATAAAATATAAATTCGAGTTTGAGAGTATTAGAAAATTTCACATTTCCTCATCGAATCATCGATTTTAGAATTTAAGCTGCAACGTTTTTTGTTTGTTGTTTATGTAATCAGGAGTGAAGAGAAGTATTGAATGAAAAAATTAGCCAACTCAATTTACCTATCGAAAACGTTTCATTGCGTCTCGGGTGGTGGAAGAGGTAGTTGTAAGGACAGTTCTTCTTCGCCAGCGTCTGTGGTGGTTGAAACTGAGTCAGATCAGAAGCTACTGCTTGATTTTGGAGCTCTAATCATCTCTTTACCAATTGAGGACTGACTTTTTCATTTGTCTTTGATTGGTTTAGTTGTTAAACCATTTGTTGGGAAAATATATACATGCTACGCTATGAACAAAAAAGTTATTTATGCTAGGTCGTTTTTTTACTGTATTATATAAGTTAGTTTAATTATTAATCAGGTTTAGCTAGCCTAAACAAATTGTTTAGGTGATCCTAGAGTATCTACTCTTTTGGATTTATATCCATGTGAAAATTTAGACAAGGTTGCTGAATTTCAGTTTTTTTTAATAATGTTTTTTGTTCGTTTAATATACTTCTTCCATTTCATAATAAATGTCATTCTAGTTTTTTCACACATATTAATAACAATCAGTTTTTTTTGTCGTATCCTTAATTAATTGCACTATAGAATATTTTCACACTTATTTATAAGTAAGTTAAAAGATAGAGATAAAACTGAGAATTCAATTAAAAGTTGTATTGGAAATGTAAAATGACACTTATTTTGAAACAAAAATTTAGTTTTAAAATGATATTAATATGAAACGGAGGGAGTATATGATTTTACTTTAATTTGTTTTATCAATAAATTAATAATATTATCCGGATTGTTCTATGCAAAAATCTTACAAATATAAATTATCGATATTAAATTCACCAAATCATTTTAAAACTGGTTTATCTAACAAACAAACCTCTTCTCTATTTCTTTTTTTTATAAGTTATATTTTTTTTCTTGGTATGGCTTCAAGTTATATTTAAAAATAGTTAATTAATGATTAATACGAAAAATAAAGACTTTGATTGCTTGAACATCTTTACAACTTTTATTAACAAACCGACCATGTCACTAAAAGCGATATTTTCACATTCTTTTTTTGAAAATAAGAGCCAAGGTCAAATATTATATAATGTTGGGTTGTTTTTTTCTCGACCTGTTTTTTCACATGGACAACTTTACATTGCCCTTTTAAAAGTGACATCTAAAACGGCTTTGAAGGTTCTTATACTTGACAAAGATGGAATGCTTCATCAGAAAACGAAGAATGTGGTTTTCAACAATAAAGTCAAAAATAATAAGAATGGTTGGTCTTCTTTACTTTTCGGTATTCAATTTTTTCAGTTTTGAATCATTCTCTTTAACTTACAATATTTTATTTCTTGAAAATTTCAGGTTTTCTAGTAGAAGAAATAGAATATTTAGAACTATTTTCTTTGTTTCCAGCTAAAATGTATTGTTGAAATATTTTTGATTCATGCTCTATATTTTTTAGTTCAAGTACTATATTTACATGAGATGTTGGTTATATTTTTCTCGGATTTGAAAAAATATTGTATGTCTGCATTTTAATCTAACTACATTTCTTTACGTTCCGTGATAGTTTACAAAGTAGCGAGTACATCACTAACAACTAGAAATTAGTACTTAATAGATTCATTATAAAATAAAATATCAGGAAAAATTAAATTAACATCTTTTTTTCCATCTTATTTTCGATTTTTTTTTTTGCTATCGTTCAAGTTCACAAACTTTTCATTCCATATGAAATTGTTATTTTTTCATATCTACCACTATATGTCACGGTCAAATAAATTAAATAATTCAATGTTATCGCATTATACAATAGTCCAAACACCAAATACTACGAAAACACCGAATTCATAATACCTTACTTTTCAAACATTTTCCATCATTATCTACACATAACTTATAACTACATCTTAAACTAATAAATTTAAATTTATTGCAGTCATGAAAATAGAACTAAAGAAAAAAAACCCCAAGCGTTATCGCACGGATCAAAATCTAATTCTTATTAAATCAGTTTTATTACATATGTTTTTATACTTTTATTTAATTATAAAAGGAACTATTTGAAATGATATAAAACGTATGATATATTTATAAAGTGAGATGACATTTACATTTTATATAATGACAAAATTCGAAATTTTCTTTTTCAAAGTTGATTGACTTTATAAAGTCAGTTTCGAGCTTCTGCATTTTATGCCTCTTCATATAGAAGCTTAATAAAATCGAAAGAACATTCCCACGGATCTTCCATTTCAAGATTCACTTTCTACTTTTCATAATCGGAAGTAATACCCTTTTTTCCTCTTTGCCACAATATGAAGTATTTTATTTTCTTGTCAATAATATAGACCTCTTAAACAAGTGGTCTTAAAGCACGATTTAATAATTCACAAGAATCTCCACTAGTTTTTCTGAAATAGATAAAAAAAAATATTGCTGTTTGGAGTTATAAACTTTTTAAAAAGGTTTGACAATATGTAATATAGTGCAATAAAAACAGAGCTTAAATGTTTATACATTCATAGTTTTACCCACTAAGTCTAGCACATGCTATATAATATACATTGGTATTGAATCTTTAGATTTTAATACTAGAAACTACGTGTTCCTTTTCTTTTTTGAGAAAAAACTAGAAACTAATTGTTGGTCAATGAAATGATAATCTATGATATTTTACTTTGCTGCATGCACACAAAAGATGTCGCCAAGGTTCGAATACACTACAAAAAGTGGCATGTCTGACCAATGTGACCATCATGAAAAATTATTCCTTTGAAACTATACGGAGCAGAGATCATTAGTGGAATAAAATGACAATAGAGCAGGATTGTACCACGGAATATGCTGGTTGTTAAATTGTATAAATACAAAAATCGAATTTGTAGGTTACAATTGTGGAGAGGTGAGATATATCAAACGTGAAAATGCATTACAGGGCAAGATCTCTATTGGCAGGAAACCATTACTTGACCTATGCATCTCTTAATGCATTGCCTTGTAGTGAGCTCTCTGCCAAAGGAGATTTGTCCGGTAATTCTTATGCACCCAATATTTGAAAACATAGTTACAGGTGAATCTGTGATTGATTCACTGTTAGAATATAAACTCAGCAATTTTAAAAATAAGAAACTGTAATTGTTCTTCTTCTTTTCTTGCGGGAATGTTAGACATGTTCATGCATGGAGGTTTGGAGAACATCTCTCGCTCTCTTTGAATCTTATGCAGACAGTGATTTTCTTTTTGTTGGAAGAAAATGTGAACTTTTCTGCTTATCACGTGGTTCATCAATTTTGTGTGCGTAGCTGTTAATGAAGGAAGAAAGTCTTAATCTCTGAATCTATGGTTTATTTGTGTCCAAATGGTGATGGAAGAGAGTTATCTGAACATAACGAATATTGTTGCCCATTTCTTATTGCAATAAAAAAATTTCTGATCCCCAAGCTAGTGCAAATAGAAAACAACTTTTTAAACTATCCATTTACTGGAACACGCGTCTCACGCGCCTAGAAAAACCTCTCCCAAAAGACGATTTCCGTCGAAACTTTTAACCCCTTCCTTTCCATCCCAGTCGTCGCCGGCGACCGCTCCCACTATGGGGAAGAAGAAAAATTCTTCATCTCCTCAGACCTCGTCCCTCAAGACCAGATCTCAGTTGAGAGCTCTCGTTGAATTGTCTAATACGCAGGAGTCTTCCTCCTCGACCGTAGCCTCCATTGTTCCAGTTAACAAGGCGGCAGCTGGGATGACTTCCCAAATCGCCTCTCCGGCACATGTCCCTACTGTTGTAGTGACGAATCTCGCTGATGCCTCTCTAGAGTCACCAAAATCAGTCTCAGACAAGAACAGATCTGCCAATTCCTTGAAATTAGGGGAAGCTCAGAAGACAACTGTGGAGCCGTCATCGCCTCTACAGGAGATTGCAAATGTTGCTGCCGAAGTTCCGGATGCAAGACAAGACTTAGAAATGGCAAAGGAAATTCCCAAATCGCCAGTAGTTCCTTCTGAGAAGCAGGTAAACCATCCGGATGGAAATGGGGTCGAGATAACAGAGAAGGTGGAGGAGACTCCAGCGAGTGGGTCTCAAGCTAAGCCCCTTTGGAGTGATCTTCTCAAAGGTGCAGCGAAGAAGATGACTAAGCGGCATTATGGGTTTGTCCTGGACTCCAGGGAGAAATGTGTGAAAATACCAAACAAGATTATAGAGGATAATAAGAAGCAGTGGGAACAGTTCGTGATTGGCCAATTCTATGGCGATGTGCCTCCGAGAGGGGCGATATACAACATTGCAAATGGAATTTGGAGCCCCAGGTTCAAAGATATTGCGGTTTCACGTTTAAATGACAAGGCTTATCTCTTTAGAATTCCATCCAATTTACGAGAAGAAGAGTGCTTCAACAGTTTGATGGTGAAACGATGTTTGTTTCTGACTGGGAGCCAGGACTTACCCCGGAGATGCCAGAACTTGCCTCAGTTCCGGTTTGGCTTGAACTCAGAGGTGTACCTCTTCAATTCTTCAATGATGATGCTCTGAAGAGAATTGTTAGCTTAGTGGGTCATCCAATTTACTCGCACCCGACCACGAAAAATCTAACGGACCTTGAAGTTGCTCGGGTGTATACTCTCATCAATCCAAGAGAGAAGCTTCCTTCATCGGTGAATGCTAGTTTTGAGTCTGGTCACACTGTGAGAGTTGACATCACCAGCCAATGGATGCCTCCCACTTGTGAAAAGTGTGATGAAGTTGGTCACTCGCAGAAACGTTGCCCGTTGGCACCTGTTACTTGCGCTGTTTTTCAGTCAAAGATTCATGACACCAAGTCTTGTCCAAGAGCAAAACACCCGGATAAGCAGTCAAAGAATGGAAAGGCTCTCGGAACCTCAGTGAAGATAGGCAAACAAGCAGGAACCTCAGTGAAGGAAAAAGGAAAAGGAAAAGCAGATGATGAAGCTCCTAAAGCAGTCTGGAAACCTGTCACTAAACAAACAGGACACCATGCTGAGGAGGCAGGAGAGACATCAAAGAGACAAAAAGGACCTGGTCTTGAGTTCAAAGAAGGACCAGAGCAGCTGGAAGAGGAGTATGAGGAGTCCGATGATGAGATAGCTTTTGATGAGGATGACCCCAAGTTTCTCCAACAGTCATCCTCTAAGCCGACAGAGAAGGAGAAGGGGCAAGGCCCCAATTCTCTCTAATTTTATATGTCGATACGAAATTTTGAAATTTTTGGATGAAACGTCTGTGGTTTTAATAAAGCAGAAAGGAGACGGAGTTTCAGGAGATGGCTAGGCCATAATAAAGCTTTATTCGGCTGCCTTATTGAGACAAAGGTTAGGACTATTAATAAACAACAGTTTTTGGATGGAACCTTTCCTGGTTGGGGATGGGAAGGGAACTATGAGTTTACAGAGTTAGGAAGAATTTGGGTGTTATGGGACAGATCAGTTACTGTTGATATTTTGGCGAAATCTTATCAGGCTATTACCTGTCTGGTTAAGCTCCCGCTCACTGACCAGCAGTTCGTGACTACTTTTGTCTATGCAAGGAATGATAGAGAGGGTAGAAAGATTTTGTGGCAGGAGCTAGAAAGTCCGGCGTCTAATCAGATAATATTTGACAAGCCTTGGGTTGTGTTGGGAGATTTTAATCAAGCTCTAAATCCTGAAGACTCCTCAGCAAATAGTACTCGGATTCCAGGAAGCATGAAGGAGATGAGAGAATGCTTAATGAGCTGTGAAATAAGGGACATGGTGTATAAGGGATTTTCTTATACTTGGTGGAATAAAAGTGTCATGGCCCCTTTGACTAAGAAGCTGGATAGAGTTCTCTGCAATGACGAGTGGTCATTGGCTTATCCTTTGTCATATGCCCATTTTGGGGAGCCTGATTTTTCTGACCATTTACCCATGTACGTGAAGATGGGAGTGATTGATGCCACTGCTAAGTCAAACTTTAAATTCACCAATTATTTGACAAGACACTCTGGTTTTTTGGTGATGATAGTAGAGAAATGGGGAGAAGCTTATTGTAGAGGCACGTAAATGTTCAGTTTTGTAAACAGACTGAGGACCTTGAAGAAACCAATCAAAACACTGGCAAGGGACAATTACTCAGGTATTGAGAAAAGGGTTCAGGAAGCCCAAGAGGAGTTGAGAAAGAGCCAAGAGAAGGTCCTGATGTACCCTAACCAGGAAAATGCTATTATGGAGAAAAAGAACTATCAAAAGTGGCATCAGCTGGCTCTTGTGGAGGAGTCTTTCTTCAGACAAAGGGCGAGGGTTACTTGGGCAGGAGAAGGAGACTTAAACACTGCTGCTTTTCACAGAATGGTAATCGGGAGGAAAGCCAAGAATTACATTCACTACTTGCTGGATTATGAGGGCCAGGAAATACACTCGAAAGAGGGTATACAACAGCACTGCCTCTCATACTACATAGAGCTTCTTGGCACAAAACCTCAGGAGATAAGCACGGTTCAGAAACAAACGGTCAGAGGTTTGGTGAGGAATAAATGCAGTCAGCAGCTCCAACAAGCTCTTATTACCTCTGTGTCAGCAGAGGAGATCAAGGAGATTGTGTTTAACCTCCCAAAGAACAAAACCCCGGGGCCTGATGGGTTTACAGGGGAATTCTTCCAAGCTACCTGGACTGTGTTAGGGTATGATCTGGTTAAAGCAGTTCAAGAGTTCTTTATCAATGGTCGAATGCTAACCCAATGGAACACTACAATTATTGCCCTGATTCCTAAGGTGATCAATGCAGAGAAGATTCAGGACTTCCAGCCTATCTCCCTATGTAATGTGATATATAAAATTATCTCCAAGGTTCTTGCAAATAGACTTCAGAAAGCAGTCGAGGAATTAGTGGAAAATAATCAATCTGCTTTTGTCAAAGGGCGTTTAATGGTTGAGAATGTATTGCTTGCAACAGAGATGGTGCAAGGTTTTCACAATCAACATATATCAGCAAGAGGGGCTCTTAAAGTGGATCTGAGGAAGGCTTTTGACTCAGTCAAATGGGATTTCATGCTGGAAGTGTTGGTCGCTGCTGAGTTCCCCTCTCAATTTGTTCAATGGATTTCTGAATGCATCAAAACCCCATCCTATTCGATTGCTATCAACGGGGAAATTTGTGGTTTCTTCAAAGGAAATAGGGGGCTAAGACAGGGAGATTCTATTTCTCCTTACTTGTTTGTTCTGGCGATGGAGATTTTAGCAAGTAATCTGGACTCAGCATGTGATCAAGCAAGAATAGGGTTTCACCCAAAGTGTTCAAGGCTCAAGATCTCACATCTATCGTTTGCTGGCGATCTTTTTATTTTCTATGATGGCAGAGTGGAGTCTCTCAAAGGTATTATCGCAGTGCTTGATGAGTTTCACGATCTGTCAGGACTTGTTATGAACAGAGAGAAGACCACCCTTTATGCTGCTGGAATTAAGAATCAAGAGTTGACTGCCAGTTATGACTTGGGGTTTACAGTCGGTGCTCTGCCTGTGAGATATCTGGGACTTTCTCTACATAACAAAAAACTCAGGACGAAGGACTACAGTCCCATGATGGATACTTTAACGAAACGATTCAGCGGATGGGAAGCGAAGCATCTGTCGTTCTCAGGTAGACTGGAATTAATCAAGTCCGTGATTGCTAGCACATTGAATTTCTGGATGTCGGTGTTTGTGCTTCCTGTTGGATGCCTTAAGAAGATAGAGCAATTGTGTAACCGTTTCCTTTGGAACGGTAATATCACCAAAACAACATGAATCAAGGTCTCTTGGAGGGTAGTCTGTTTACCAAAGGAGGAAGGGGGACTAGGCCTAAGAAACTTGAGGATTTGGAACACTGTCTTGGCGTTGAAACTGGTATGGATGATGTTTGCCAACTCTGGTTCTTTGTGGGTGGCATGGATTCGTGATAAATATTTAAGGAGAACCAGTTTTTGGGATGTTGAGGAAAAGAGCTCTTACTCTTGGGTATGGAAGCAGCTTATCGCCCTCAAACCTTTGGCTGCTCAGTTCATTACATGCCAGGTAGGAGATGGTCGCAAAGCAAGTTTCTGGTTTGATTCTTGGACTTCTCAGGGCCAGCTTCTCAGGATGTTTAGGGAAAACGGCACTCCTCATATTGGTATTCCAAGGAATGCCGTTGTGAAGGATGCTTGTGTGGGAAACTGCTGGAGGATGAGGCCGGCTAGATCAGGAGTAGCAGAGCAGTTTCAGACCTTCATCACCACTATTCCCCCTCCGCATGACTCTGAAGGGGCTGACAAATATTGCTGGTTGATCCCTGGTCAATCAGCCACATCCGGTAAGTTCTCAGCAAACTCTACTTGGGAATATATAAGACCCAGAGACAATGGGAAGAGGTGGTTCAAATCAGTTTGGTTCAAAGGGCATACCCCTAAACATGCTTTTCATTTTTGGGTGACAAATTTGAATCGTCTCCCATTAAGAGCGAGACTGAAGAGGTGGGGAATGAATATTCTAGATGATTGTATTTCGTGTCATGCCTCAGCGGAAGACAAGAATCACTTATTTATCCAATGCTCTTTCACAAGGGAACTTTGGAACCAGGTTCTTAACAGATTAGGTAATAATCGGTTATCCTTCACGTGCTGGAACGATCTGATGAATTGGTTACTTCAGGGCTCCCCAAATAAGCTGCTCAACCATCTTGCTACACAAGCTCTTATCTACCTTGTTTGGAGAGAAAGGAACTCAAGATTACATTCAGGTGACAAGGCCACACCTCAGGCTACATTCGTAAAGCTGGACAAACATTTGAGAGACAAAATCTTGGCCAATATCAAACGAAGAAAGTTCCACAACCTTCTTTCCCTTTGGTTCACCTTTGCTTAGCAAGTTATCCAAGAAATTACTGCTGTAATACCTTTTCTTTTTTTATCTTTGTTTGGGAAAAACTGTTTATGAATAGCCTTATAAAAACCTTTTTACATAGCAATAATATTTGCACTTATGAAAAAAAAAAAAAAAACTAGTGCAAATAGTCATTACTTTGTTCATTAGCAAAGTGTTTATATATGACTTTAAGTAGTCTATTAGAACATCTCCAATATATTTCTCTATGTTTTACTCTAAAAAAGATAGTAATTCTAAAATGGAGATGAATTTGTCTAAAATATTTTACTCTGCTATTTTCTCCAAAAAATAATTTTGTATTTATAAAATTTATGAATTGATCCCATTCTTTATTTTTCCTTTTTGAAAAATTTACATAATTTACGACATTGTGATGATTAAAAATTTCAGATAGAATTAAAATTACATTATACCATCTAAAATTAAAAAAAAAATGGATTAGACTTATTTTATTTATAAACGATTATAAAGAAAAAGGACGTGATCAAGAACGATATGAACAAGCACCTGCTGCACTACTTTGTTTAGGCAATATTTGAATAAACTTAGTGGACTTGGAAGCCGTTTACAAGATGAGTGAAATAGTAATCTTGTTGTATTTTATTATTAGTTATGTCAATTCTTTTGTATTTTTAATTTTATTTGTTTGGTGTACAATTTTATTTTCTATTTATGACATGTTATTGTTATGTTTAATTTAAATGTTTTTTAGAGTGGTTTACTTTTAATGCTTTTTTAATATGTTAATCCATTATAATAATTATTTTTGATATAATATTTAAGATTGTATAAACACTTGAAATGAATTTTAAATCAAATACATTATGATTTTCATTAAAACTAGGGAATATGTTCTGCGCCCTACGCGGTAAAGGATGTTAGATAGGTCACTAATTGATAAACGTATCCTAATGATGGAGCCATCTTCACAAAAATTTTAAATAGCCACACTCTTTTCAATTCACGATCAGTGAGTTTGAACTTTCAAATTACATCTTCTAAATCAAAGTCTCTTTATGAAAACCCAATTAACCAAAGTCAAGAATGTCATGAACTTCAAGTAATAAGATATATCCACTAAAATTTGATGCTTCATACCCTAATACAATAATGAAAACATATTTTTAGTTATAGGAATGGAACTAAATTCACATGTGTTTATTAAATTTTCTAGATCTGAAAACCTGATTATCTACGACAATGAATTCGATAGATATTTTAAGATGTTATGATATAATAGATGTTTTCGGGTTTCCCAAATGATATAATGATATTCAATACATGAAGTAATCTAACCATAGCTCATCTCTTATAAAGTCGCATATTGAAGTCACATACATTCCATACCAAAAAAAGTCAAAATGCTCCGTTACCATATATATAATATTAAGTAAGGATGAGACCCTCACCTTGGCCTCTAGAAATCTTTTCCCGTCTACTGGACAAACCCTTGATGAACTTCTCTTCGTCTTCTAGATCCCCTTCTGGCTTAGAGCTCTCATATTCCTCATTTGTATCAACTTCATTAATTTCTCCTTCTACTTTTGCATTGATGGAGTTTTAAACACTAGAGAATTAGAGCTTGTCCTCATTTCAATGATTCGTTTTTACATTAAACTTGTTTGGTTTTAGGTTTTAGCATAAGCTAATTCAAGGTTATGGAAGTGGAAAGAGTTTAGTGTATAACGGATTCATACAACTCGAATGGTTCTGTTCGCACAAATGCAAATCAATAATTTATTAATGACCACGTTATCAAACTGACCCTTATTGACTTTCTAAATCTAACAATACACTACTTGCAATCAAAGAAAAATTCAAATACTAAATTTTTCTAAGAAAAAAACTGATAAAACAAACAAAATATATTACCATTAGTATTTGGTAAACCCAAGGGAAAATCGTAATACACAAGAGTATAAAAGCAATACAGCAATACTTGTATTCACACGGTAAGAATGTCACCATGTTAGAAAATCATCAATCCAAATTTTACATACCTACTTTTTAATTTAGATTACCTCAAGTTGATATTCTACACCAAGGTAGACAAGTTGAGTAGCCACAGAGACGTGATCTCTTGGAAGTAAAGCAGTACACGAATTTTTAATTCGTGACAGAGAGTACCATCGAACCTAGGTGGCATGTGTTACTGTTAAATTGAGACACATCCACCACTTTGATAGGTATTGAATGATTATATACCTACTTGATATATATTAATCGAAATAGTACAATAATAGTTTCATATAAGTAAAACCCTACATTTTCTTGTGTGGTTTAAAATAATCAAGTTACCAAGATCAATAAAAAAATACGCAGATATGGGACTACCTTGAATTCTAAGCAAGAGATTTTCAAATACTAAATTATAAATCAAAGAACATGATATATGGAGTGGAGCAAATGACGTTTTTTCGTATTTGAGCCCTCATTTCGAGAAACATATTGTATTTTCGATCACTCGATGAGCGTGAGCCGAGTCTATCAGATTCAACAACCTGAAAAAACTACAAGGATTCAACTTCTCGATTGTTGGGCCACCCGTGGATGTCATGTCCTACAAACTTCACGATTTAGTTGTCCAGTCCTGAGCGTGAAGGGGTGTATTAGATCTAAAGTTTCATATCCTAATATGCCTTTTAAACGTACATAACTATCATCTTCTTCCCTCTCTGATTAATGTTCTTTAGAGAATCACAAACATTATTTTCTCTCTTTTCTCATAAATATACAAAACCGAAAAATAAAATATGGTTTGTTTATCTATATATGTGTGGACATTGAACCTAAAATGGCTCTTGAGATTTGGTACAATGTTTAAAAAAAAGACGAATAATGTTTCATATTATAATCATGAATTTTTTGTTTCATAGCATGACCTTTTTATACAGTTTTTATATTAAACTTTAACAAATAAATAAAGGAAATATCATATAAAATTCATGTTATTATATGAACGGAAAGGAATCTATCGATACGTTTCATAGAAGCAAGCGAAACCTAATAAGCCACCAACACATTTATAACCAAACAGTGATCGACATTGTCGATCCCAACGCCGGCTCTTCCGACCACTTTCAACCAAACCTTCATTGCTTCAAACACTTATTATAGTTTTATACGGAGAGTCCCAACTTTAAATCTTTTATTAAGCTCAAAACATTTGCCCTAAAAACATATTAAGTATATGTAGAGAGAAGAAACTCATGTAACATAGTGATTTTAGAAACACAGTTTTAAGTTCATATGAAAGCAGTTTTTAATAACACATCTTATAGAAAAATACGGATTTAATTATATGACACCTTGTATAAACTTGAGTCAAGAAAATAATCTAATTTGAACTAATGTTTTTAAATCCGACCCGAACATCGAACCGCAATGTCTTTTGGATTACCGGGTCACTGGGTCAACCGTAGATCGACCGCGGATCACAAATAAATGAGGTTTTGATATATACTGTATATATAGACATATATTCATGAGATTATTTATTCTTCTTAATAACAATTCATTAAAATATATACACCATTTTCATTTTTCTAACTATGATCTAAATTATTAGCGAAATATGAATTTAGAAATTTTAAAAGAAATCAACAATTTAAATAAAATTTAAATAAAAATCATGCATTAAGAAAATCAATATCACAACGATTTATAGAAAAAAAATGAAAGTTTGTGAGGTTGAAAGATGAAACGTCTTCCCAGAAAAACTTCTAATAATGTTGAAACTACTAAAAACCTACGGTTTATCACAATCAAACATTTTCTTTGCTTTAAAAGATTCAAAATTATTCATTATTCAGGTGGATCAGTTCGACCGGTCCACCGGATCGCAAATAAACCGCGGGTTTTTCCGGATTTTTCCGGGTTTTTGCTGGATTTTAACTTACTGGTTTTTGCATATGAACCGAACCGAATTTTCTATGGGTCTCCCATTTTACCGATCCGACCACGGGTCCGGTCAGGTTTCAAAACATTCCTGTAAGCTTGTAAAATTTGGATCAAATAACCAATTTTCAAATATTTTTTTATACGTAGGCATTTTTATAGTGTTTTCTCTTTTCTTTGATATTGCATGTATTAACATTGTTCATCCATTAACAGTCGTAGGATATTTTCTATTAATTTTGTCATCATCCTGTATCTAGGATAAAAAAAACATAACAGCGACGAAGGATAAGCATATAAAAAACACATAACCAACCTTACCACTTAAATCATCAGCAAGAGGATAATTAGTATATGAAGATTCTCTGGCTCCTGCATCACCACTATTGTAGCTCTGTTTCAAGTACCTCTTTGAAAAGGCAAAACACAGTGATACACAACATAAATCCTTTTATTATAATTATTACTTTAAAGCTTTCCACAATATTTGGTTACTCACCATCAAAACATTGCAAAGCTAATTAAAGTGCAACTTTATTTAGTACACTATGAGTAGAGAGATCAACGATTCAAACATAAACAAAACATCGGATTAGCTTGAAAATTCGAGAATATAGTATTGTCACTGAGGAGTCGAGAGAAGCAAGGCATGTTTCTTGAATTTGGGCTGCACAAGTACAAAGTAAATTCTCCAAAAGCACGTTGAAAAAGTTGTATAATTTACCACTCGAAAAAAGAAAAGGAAGAGACCAAAGAATCACGTCGGACACAGAGAGTCTTGAAGTTGGACGAATTTTATAGGAACATTGAACTTACAAATGTATGAACTCACTGTAAACATATCTCCTAAACAGAGAAAGAACATAGAAGATTTTAGTTGAAACTCGATGTAGTAAATAAAATACACAAAGCAAAACATGCTCCGAAAACATAACAGGCATGAAGCATACGCTTACCGGTATAACGACAGACAACAACCGGGATATATAAAAGGAATCAGACGTCGACGGAGTCGACACGACCAACAAATCCTAGAAAATAAAAACAAATATATAATAAAGGAAGATTGGAAAAGACCAATGATATTATACGGCAACAAACTCTCGTTAGTTCAAATTTTTTATAAAACACAAACGTCAATAAGAAACAGACTCCAATCGACCCTTATATAAGAGGGGAAAAAGAAATTATATAGAAACAAACCTCAAACCTCTCTGGATATGAGGAAAACTATATGATCCGTTGAAAACAATAGATAATAAGGAAGATAAGGATTTTATATGCGAGGAACATCACTCACACAAATATAGAGTAGAGCAAACATGGCAGCCACAAGATCAAGGAAACGAATCAGATTGTTTGGTGGAATAGACGATGTGTTACATAATAATTTTATTAGGATTAGAGAGACTAAGAAAAGGCATAACCATTAGAGCTAGGGGTATCGATTACCTTTTAGAAACTACCGAACGAAGAGAGAAGCAAGGAAAGAGAAAGCTACTGCAAACCCTAGAATTCTAATCGAAGGGGATAAATTGTTATAGAAGCACATATATATATATATATAACTAAATTCTGCAAACCTTAATTGATGTCATAAAATCCTAACACGGTATAGTAGATACCAAATAAAATCAAACCTTTTTTTTAAACAGACCAAACAAACCAAACTAACTCAAATGAATGACATAAACCATCGGTTCACTAAGGACTATTTTGTAATCAACCACCTCAACTTTAACTGTGAGGCATTCTCACTTCTCTTTTAATATATATGATTACAAAACATTAAATCGAAGTGTTTATATATGGTTTTAAGTAGTTTATATGCGCGGTTTAGACGGAAACTATATATTACACTAATTAAGATCCGGTATTGAATTAGATCAGTCGGTTAGATACAAATGGCCTCCGTCTTGATTGGGTCATAATATTTGACCCATAAGTTGACCGGGTAGTAGGCAGATTTAATTGATCCTAACCTAAACCCGATCACTTGCGGCTGCCGTCTCTTCGTCTTATTCTGACTAAGGTTTGTGTTTCAACTCAAATATTAGATTTGCAATTTTACTTTTTGTTCTTTACAGATAAATCTCTAGAATGAAACGAATTTGTTCCCTTTGATTTTTTTTAAAATCCTATATTTGTTTGTAAACTTTTGAATATTCATCAATACAAGTCATGGAAAACTCTGGCGATTTCTTGTTTTATTTTTATTTTTTGTCATTCCAGTTACAGTGCATGATAATAGGTATCAATGTTAAAATGCATCTAAAGCTCTTTATTCGCCAAGTGATTATCGCTGTGTCAATCACAAAAAAAAATATTATTCAGGGTTATCTTGGTTTCTTGTTTTGTTAAGTTATTGTCACATATGTTAGAGGCCTTAGGTAGTATTTAGCGTTGATGAGAGGATTGATTTACAACCTATCCATGTTTTACTCGTGAGCTTGATCAAAATGTCTCATATGATCACGAAATGGAAATTCTAAGGCCATTGGAATTAAGATAAACCTGGAATGTTTCTGACTATATTTGAAATAATATATACTAACACCTCATATGATTGCTGGTGCTTCAAAACAGAAGAACCAATGTTTTAGTCTCTATAGATAGATCAAGAACACAGTAGAGGTGCAATCGTTGTTTCTAGCAATATGAGGCGTGGAAGTTTTGTAATGATATACTCTTGACTGCTTATGAGGGGCCAATTAGATAGTAGTTTCTAGACAAAAGATGCACATAAATAGAGATAAGAAAGCAAATTATTATTTATTTGTGTATTTTCGTGTAGTTTTCTCTAGTTTGACTAAATTTTTTTAAAATTACATGTGACATTATCTAATTTCTCTAGATTTTCTCTATAGCTAAACTTTTTTAAATTTTTTTTTTTTTAGACATCAGTAAATATATTAATAAGAATTCCTATGACGAATATTTAACAGATCAAATTATTGCAAATGTAAAAGCAAAGTGCTACAACTAAAAATTATGTTGTAATAAACATATTAATAGCGAAAAGAAAATGCTACTGTAAAAGATATAATTGAAATAAAAAACGTTACTGAAAAAATAATTAATGTAGCATTTTCAAAAACCGCTACAAAAAAGTCTTCGATTTTTGCTCGCGTGTGGGAATATAGCGCTTTGGAATCCACTACGGTAGAGATCAGTAGCAATTTTGGATGCTAACAACACGCAATTTTCATGTAGTGATAGGTCAAACGGCAGCGACGGCTGGAGAAAACACATACCCTCTCTCAACCAGTCTTCTCGATAACTACACATTGATCTCCATATGATTCTTATGTTATGTGCCACTCACTCACTATCTCAACTGTTAACCTTTTATTGAACTAGAATTTATGTTTTTGTTTTTTGTTTTTCCAACTCCTTAATGTTGGACTTTAAACATGTATATATGCTACACATATGTTGTTTGCGGTTTTTGGGAATCTTGTGTCTTTTGCTTTGCCATTAAAATATTGTATCCATAACTAGCAAATCGGTTAATTGTTAAACAACCGGAATCCATTTCCAAATTTGGACGAAATAAACAATCATTAATCAATACTTAATTAGTTGCAAAAAGGTCACAAATTAGTAGTCAAATTGTTTCATAATATTTACCATATCCCAATCCAAATGTCAAAAATAGTTACTTTATAATCGTCAATTTAGTCAAATATTCGTCGCAAAATAATGACACAATACTTACCATGAATGTCTCTCGATGTCGAGATTAGTTCCCACTTAGTCGTTTCCTGAGTCACAAATTAATCCTTTTAGTTTTCTACTAACCATAATTAGGTGCTCCTATTTTTCACCAAACCAAATAGTGGTTGAACCTTTCATGACTTCATCGCAAAATAGTCACCAAAATTTACGACTATTGGCTCACGACATTTTTTGGATGTATATGACACTGACTTTTAGTCACTTATTAATCGCGATGCTAGACGTACCTTAGTCATGAAAGGTTGTGACAAGTCAGCGAATGTTGCACGAAAACACAATTTTAGTCGTTAAACGACGACTATTTTGACAACTACTTGATTTAGCGACTACAAAATTAAGACTACATAAATTAGTCGTCATTTAGTCAGAATACCTGATTTAACAACTAATTTGTGACTAATAGTATAGTCGTAAAAACGTTACTTTCTTGTAGTGTGTCTTAGAAGATCTTGCCCCATCTTTTCTTTGTTCTTCTCTTATCTTCTCCGTTTTTTTTACTCCATCTCTTACTTTCTTTTTCTTTTTTTTTGGGGGTAAGAATTTTTGATTAGACACCGAGTATCCAGATTTCACAGAGTATAGCCCATATTTGGTAAAGTGTCATCCCATGAATCTTTCTTTACCGTTTTACTTATAGATATTCTTATAACTCATTGAGCATCCTTCTATTTCATAATGAAATTGAAAAGTTTTGTAGTCCATTGTTTTTGAATGGATTATCCTGAAAAGCCCACAAAATTATGTTGAAATTAGAGATTATCCGTCAAAGTCGATCACAAATAGGCATCACAAACCCACAGATCTTTCCATAGTGAAATGTTATAACATGAACCGATTCTTAAAATCAGACCCTTGCTAACCACTGATCTAGCAGAAATGTCATGCACCCCTACGATGAATAGTATTTCGTAATGCGATCTAGCTGATTAGAATTTCGGTAATACATTCTCCTAAAAACTTTAGCAAAAAGTATATCAAGAAAGATAGTAAGACGTCATAATTACATTCGAAAATTTGTACATTATATGAATTAGAAAACATGTAACCAGAGATTTGACGTAGAAATGACATTTCTATAAATATGTTTTCCTAACAAAGACTATAGATCTAAAAACATTCTACTAACTAGAAGACATTAAGAAATGATTTATTATCTTCTAGTCATTTTCCCCACTTTGTGGTGCATTAGTACTATTTCCAAACATATATATAGAGAGTAATCTTTGGTTGGCATAAAAAATGGAAATACAATAAATATGGCAGAGAAAGAAAAAAACAAAGCTAGGAATAATTGAAATCATAAAAATATATCATGGCATGTTGTACAAGAACCACGCCGAGGTTTTAGGAAAAGTCAGAGATACAAAATTATTAGTCATTTTAATACAAAAAAAATATCCATGATAGTAGCCGCCAATAACATATAAAATGCAGTCAACCAATAATATATTTAAATATGGATTGCCGAATCGCGGCTATAATTGTTGAATTAACATAATGTAGCCACATTGCTTCACGGCTCACGCATCAATACATTTTTACTCTAATCCAAACGATTACGTAAACCAATGGTGATTTACAGTTTAATCATATCTTTTGGAAAAAAAAGCTTGACTGGGGAATTCAAACAAAAACAAAAAAGCTTGATTCGTTCGTTTTTGTGGCTGTGAAAATATTATTGGCTATGTTCAGCGTTCACATGATGTTAATTTCAAATCACTCATTAAAACAAATGCTCCTTCGACAGACGATTTTAATTTTGTTTTGTTATTACTGTTTTTAGTCTTGGGTAGTGATGTGATCTAGTCCCTGAATGACTCCAAGAAGTTGTGAAAGTGATGGTGTAATGATCAAGGTTGTGGAAGTGAAGTTATGGTGGTGAAAGTTGCGGATTGGTGAACTCTTAAGTGGATGGATCCGAGTAAGGGTGGAATGAGTGATACTTCTCAAGGATGGTGGAAGATACTTGGACTATCTACTTACTCTGTGTGAATAGTAAAGGCAAGACACGGTGGACAAGGGGTGGATTGAAGTGAAACTTCCAAGGGTGATGAAGATTCCCTTAGACTTTCGACTCTTGAGTGGAATGGGAAAATGTTCCAAAATTCCTTGTTCAAGAGGATGATTAAACGAGTTATTTGATCTAAATGAACCTCCTGTGAAGATAAAGATACTAAAATATGTTTCTTTCCCTTAAACTCAAATGAGTACCTATTAGTAAACCCATCATGAATAACCCTTCTATCCGATTGCCAAGGTCTACCTAACAAGATGTGACCAGCATCCATGGGTAAAACATCACACAAGACCTCATCTTCATATTTGCCTATGGACAAAGGAACTAGGACCTGGTTCTCTACTTCTAGCTCACCCTCATCATTAAGCCATTGCAACTTATAGGGTTTAGACCTCTTAATAATCTCAAGTCCTAACTTCTCTACCATAATCTCACTAGCTACATTGGTACAGCTACCCCCATCTATCACTAAGCTACAGATCTTACTCTTAACTAGACAGCGAGTGTGGAATAGGTTCTCTCTTTGCTCATTATTCTCTGTCCTAGTTTGTAAGTTTAGAGTTCTCCTAGTGACTAAGAGTTGTCCAGCATGGGGCATGTCTACATTTTCTTCTAAGGACTCAGCATCTGAATGGTCATCCTCTGATTCTAACTCACCATTAGCCCTAATAACTATGGCTCTCTTATTGGTACATTCCCTAGAGTAGTGACCAAAAACCTTACACTTAAAACACTGAATTTCCCTAGTTTTGGTGCTAGAACCCATATCTATACCCTTAAGTTTCGAATCTTCTACCTTAGGTTTAGTGAAAGGCTTGTAATCTTTGCTAGACTTATCCTCCTTAGATTGACTAAACCTATTTAAACTAACTCCGGATTTGGGGTTCTTTCTCTTAATTTGTTTCTCAAACATTATGGCTTTATGGAGAAGCTCTTCTAGTTCTACATAATGATTAACCTCTAGCCTATCCATAATTTCTCTATTGAGGCCGCCCATAAATCTAGCCATAGTGGCTTCACTATCCTCTTGAATATCAGTCCTAAGCAGCAAGGTTTCCATCTCCTTAAAGTACTCTCTACGGTTCTAGATCCTTGAGATAGGTTCCTAAGCTTAAGGTAAAGTTCCCTATGGTAGTGACTAGGTATAAACCTTTTCCTCATGATGATTTTCATTTGGTTCCACGAATCTATAGGTAAATCCCCAGCCCTTCTCCTAGAAGTAACTAATTGATCCCACCAACTTAAGGCATAATCTTTAAAAGCGGTTGGTGCTACTCTAACCTTGCTATCCTGAGTGTATTCCCTACATTCAAAGACTATTTCTATCTTCTTTTCCCATTCTAGATACTCCTCAGGGTCATTTGTTCCATGGAAAGAGGGGATTTTGATCTTAAGGCCAGCTAAAGGATCGCGGGTGTTGGTTTGGGTGTTCCTAGGCATCCGATCATCTTGTGGCCTTCTCCTTCTAGAT
Source organism: Euclidium syriacum (assembly GCA_900116095.1). Classification (NCBI taxonomy): domain Eukaryota; kingdom Viridiplantae; phylum Streptophyta; class Magnoliopsida; order Brassicales; family Brassicaceae; genus Euclidium; species Euclidium syriacum. The sequence goes on from FPAK01000004.1 coordinate 4,033,851, forward strand.
TGGTGTGACCTAGATGAGTTACTATAATACTGCTCAGTATCAGAGGGTATTGGACGTCTCCTAAGTCTATCATTATGGATCTTTCTATTTCAGCCCTCATGGTTGACATACTCTCATCCATCATAGCCTTGAAGGAATCCATGAGTTGTTGGTTGATAGAGTTTGAGGATTCTTCTTTATTGGGGTTTGTTCCCACCATGGTACCTGAAAGATTGAGACAACTAAACAAGTAAAAGGTTCAAAAGAAAACACAAAACATGAAACATCAATTCGCAGAAACAAAGAAGAAAAACTATAACAAAACATGTTCTAGACCTTTTAAGATTCCGGTTTTGAAAAGAGTGAATCTAACAACTTTAAAAACGTTTTCAAGCTGATTTCCAGGTTCTTATAAGTTATAAGTTCAAGTTTAAGCAAGAATTAAACCCAGAAATATTTAAAAAAAATCACAAAATGGAAGGTGAAAGGTCTCAAAACGTTTTTTTTTTTTTTTTTTCCAAAAAGGTGAAAATGTGCTAATGAGTTGAAAAGTTACAACCTGGTTTGGAGTGGGCTCTGATACCACTTGATGTGATCCTAGGTAGGATCTAGTCCCTGAATGACTCCAAGAGGTTGTGAAAGTGATGGTGTAATGATCAAGGTTGCGGAAGTGAAGTTATGGTGGTGAAAGTTGCGGATTGGTGAACTCTTAAGTGGATGGATCCGAGCAAGGGTGGAATGAGTGATACTTCTCAAGGATGGTGGAAGATCCTTGGACTATCTACTTGCTTTGTGTGAATAGCAAATGCCATACATGGTGGGCAAGGGGTGGATTGAAGTGAAACTTCCAAGGGTGTTGAAGATTCCCTTAGACTTTCGTCTCTTGAGTGGAATGGGAAAATGTTCCAAAATTTCTTGTTCAAGAGGATGATCAAACGAGTTTAAGAAGAAGATTTGATAATAAAATGTTTGATGATTTAGAAAGGTGAATACAAGAGAGTACTTATAGTAGTCTAGGGGTGTATAGGAATCACAAATGACTCCTAGGATTCCACTAAGACAATTATGAAAGACTAGGGAATTACAAAATCATAAATAAAGAAGACTAAGACTTAAACACAATATTAAAGATATCTTTGACTCCAATTTCATGCATGACTGAGATAGAATGGGCCTTGATTCACCAAGAGGCTGTGATAAAGTATCTTGGGCTTGCCTCATTAAAAACCTATCTTAGAAAACCCATTGGGACAAAACTAAGAATAGGGAAAAAAAGTACAATCCAAGGCACCTCTCTTGGTGAGGTTTAGATGGCTTGAATCACAACCAATGTGATTGGATTAGCACACACTAAACTGGCCTGAATGGTGTTGAGAAGGTGCTGTAGAGTTGTCTTAAGTTTGGCTTGCTTGGATCGGGTAATGGGGCCATTGAAGATTTGTAGAGTTTCTTCTTCATTATCCGCAGGTTCTAGCTGCTCCTTAGCTTCTTCATTGGCTTCTTCTTCCTCTGGTTCTTGCTGCTCCTTAGGTTGTGGTTCCTTGCTGGCCATGCTCACATCAAATAGAAAAACTGGAATTGAAGAACGAATCAGACCTGAAATAACTTGTTTGGTTCAGTTTCGGTTACGGTCTAAATATCTATTGGATCATGTATTTAAAATCAATAGATATCGATTATGGATATTATCCAGGAACCAAATATCCGAACATACATATAAAATATCCTAAAGGGTTTAGTCATTTATCTTAGTATTTCTATTTTGTCCATTTCACTCACCCGAACTAAGACATTCGAACACTTTTTTTCCTTTCATCTCAAATTCTCGGATAGATAAAAGATGTAAAAAATTCAAACACTCAATGTTGATCTCGAGTGGCTTCAACGACTGCACCGTTGGATGAATCGAGAAATCGACCGGAGGCATGTTTTTTCTCCATAGATCCTCAATTTTGAAATGGGATTTAGGGTTTCCTATTTTTTTCCTTCTCTACCTATATGAAATGGAGTTCATTTCAATTTTATTTGTTCACTTTTAGGTTTACATTGGTGTTTACTGTGAATTTTGATTTAGGTGTTAAGATAGATTCTAGTTTATAGGGTTTTATTTTCCGTGTTTAAACGAGTTTATTGTAAATCTCAACTTTACAGTTTTTAGGGTGTCGTTTTTTGTGTTCATTTAAAAACTTGATCATTTAAAATTCTTATGTTATAATGTCTTTTTTTAAAAAAATTTAACTAGATTATAATATGAGCCCGACTCATGTATTATATATTGATAAATTTACTCTATAATATATTTAAATTAAATTATTATCTTAAAACTAATAGTTAATTTATGGTGTAATGTTTTTAAAATATTTATATGCAAAATACACTGACTTATTAACATATAACATGTTGTTGCATAGTTGTAATTTTTGTTCAATTTGTATGTTTAAAACTTTAAGAAACGGGAAGATATTTTGAAAATGAGCGGATTCATTTATCTGCAAAAGGAGATGGGTTACGAATTATGAACGAACTACAGTTCTAATATATTATATTTCTATTTATTAATAGACGACAAAGTTTTTAATGAGTTTATTATTTTTTAATGACATGTCTGAATAGATATATTTCATTAGTTACTTTCCTCTTAAATTGTTTTCAGTGACACACGTGACATAAATTTATTTGGTGTCTTCTCAATTAATATGCAAGGGATTAGGAGTTACTCAAGATTCTTCTTGATTGACACATTCCAGTTGAATATGATCGAGATGACACTTACTACCTTTTCTCTTTATCAATGGACATCCATCATAATGATGTTCAATGGAAATCCATCATAATGATGTCCAATATCATTGCATTTAGTTCATATTTGGCTTCTCCAGAGACTGAAATGACCAATCCTTCCTTCTTCTCATCAGACTCCAACTCATGTGCCTTCAACATCCTTACTACCTCACCAAACTTCATGATATCAGCGTTGAGTGACACAAATACTACAGCCTTCCATGCTAGGGATCAAGTTGAAAGACACCTTAACAATGTTTTGACAAGCGTTTTCTCTTTGAATCGTTTTTCTAGTGCCTTTGCCTCAATTGAGATGGAGATGATTCATGCACCAAACTCAACGATTGAATCGTTCTCACCCATTTCCAAGGCTTCGAATTGAGACATCAGTTCATCAACTCAAGTTCTTTCTGTTGGGAATGTCCTGAAATCACACTTGTATTTACTTTTGCATATAGTTGTCGAGATAAAACAATCATATGATACTAGGTGATTATGATGCTTTGCTAGAAGCCTCTTGTAATCTATGAGTTTGGAACTCATTACTAGTATTATATGATCCTACAGGGTCACAAACCTAAGTAAACTGGATAGAGCTTGTTGGGATTGATCATTAATGTAATGATCAAGTTATTGCGTTTCTGGAGAGTGTGTCGACCGACACAAATGTTGTGTCGATCGACACACAGCCCGAACCAGAATATTGATTTTGGTTTTCGGTTTAATTAATCAATGGTTAATTAGGTTTTCTTAAGTCCCTATATATATGATATGCACGAGTTTTGAGAGCTTTAACCTAATTTTCAGCCACCAGAAACATAGGAATTCCGAAGCTCCCATCAGAGATTTGATCTCTTCCTGCACTAGCATCCCGGTCTTCCAGTTTGTGTGTGTGGATACCAATAGAGGCGCAGCATCTGAGGCGCTTTTGATCTCGAATCTCTGACAGTCTTCCGCTGCTTAACATTCAGGTATACTCGAGATCTAATGACTAGATTCAATTAACACATGATCCTAGGCATATAATTTGTTAATAAGATATTTTAAATATGATTTAAAATCTGTGCAAATTCCTTCACTTTCGACACGCTCCTTTCTTTCGAACACTTCCTACAAACTTTCCCAAGCATATTTGGCAGTCTCACAACTTTGAATAAGTTTAAAATACCTAGAGGATATTACATTCAGGATAACACTTAAACGCTTTTGAATTAAACTTTAATCTTCTTTTATCATCTTTAAATCAGTTCTCCTTAAAATTATGCTTAACTGATCCTTCTACAATCTTTAGTGGGAACTCATAGACAAGTACAACCACCGCAGCTGACAACCTTCAATCATGGAAGTACATAGATCAATGATTGTATACTACAACATCATGCGGATTGCAACAACTTGCATATCTATGAGATACACAATTCACTATATTTTTTATCGATCTTTATATCTTCTAATTACTACACGTATAATAATAGATTGTTTGATGTATTTGGTCCGTGTTTTTCGTAGGCTCTTTGAACGAACCGGTTAAAATTTGTCGAAACAGTTTGGCGCTAGAAGGATGGAAAGGGTACAAACTACGTGAGATGACATAACCAAGTACACACATATAAGCATGCATTGTAGGAAGAGGCAAACAACTGCAAAGAAAAAAAATCCACAAGTGGAAAAACGAAAATCGCTAATTCTATCAATGAAAGCGACGCATTCATCCATCATGATAACAAATAGGAATGTAATCACTAAGTTTATGCATAAATCTATATGTTATGTGAGCGACGGCAAAACTTTCATCGATAGACATTGTAAAACATACAACATGTATATCCTTAATGTAAGCAATGTTGAGCGACATGATCGTTGATGAACGCTCATGAGTGAAGCTCCCAAGGCAAGGGCCATGTACATAAGTAACATGGTTAATGCCAAAGAAATAAGAGGCAATGCCTCCTTAAAGTATATCTAGCAACAACGCCTAAAGTCGCCGGTACATATAGTGGTTGCGATTGTCTTTATTGAAGGCACGACCTCAATAACAACACAATGTAGTAATTGCAGTCTCTGATAATTTAAAATAGCAGTGACATCAATGGTCACGTACCATCTAATGAACAAATGCAAGAGAATATTGGTCGCGCACCAAATAAAAACCTCAGAGCAATAACCATGAGTTAAATGGAAACGGTTGTTGGTCATTGCTTGATACAGACTGATCATCACTGAACTCCATAACATCTCAATGTAATAGCTATATATTAGCTAGTAATTCCCTTATAGAGGAGGCAAGGGAAAAACCCCTACATATAAAGAGACAACGACAACTACGGCTAAATGAATCAAATACCTTAATATGTGACAAAGATGACAATACCAATCACACGAATAGTGAAACCCTATGAGGGAATCCTAGGAATTTTGCATAAGTACATGCATATATTGTAGAATGCTACGGCATAATGAATATTAAAGCCACTGGAGAAAACGCACTAGGCTAATACATAAGTGAGAGCCAATGCATAAAAATGCATAAGGCTAACACATGAAGTGAGAGCCTATGCAAGCAAGTACAAATTGTTGAAGGCCAATGATGCGTGAAGTTATTCACCCAAAATTAACTGCAAGTGCACAGTGTACAATTGTAGTATTTAGGTTATCGATCCCTTAGAGATTATGTCGAGTTTCGATTCTATTAGAATGCAATCTATCTGGTAACTAGTTGTGTAACTTATGGATTAAAACGCTAGATTTAGGTAAATCGCAGGTAGTATGGGCCATGCACGAAATTGAATGTTGCTCTACTCTTAAACAAAAAATCCAAATGTATACAATACCAAATCTCTTTGCGTATTGCACTATGAATCAACCAACAAATCAGAAAGGATGCTTTTCAACCTAATTAGCTAATGCATGCATTGGGAATAGATTTGATTGTTCATGATCTTCCAAGCCAAACTCTCGTTTGTACAAGGACGGGATCACCTGCTAAAAACAAGGCTCCGGGTTTAGTGTAAAATGGGTGTATGATGCAACAAACCCTAAGATTCAATATTCTAAGTGATCAAGTCAAAATATTGTATGCATTAATATTAAAGCAGAGAGTAGTCACGAATTCAGCAACAATTCGTGCACCTAATGACCCATAAAACCTTTGACAACCTAGATCTAACTAGGGAACTACTCACACATAGCAAACAAACCAACCATAATCATTAATATCAAAGGTTTGCAATATGAAAGTGAAATCAAAAGAGATCAGAGCAAAACGTGGCTCTCTCTCTATAAAACCAAGAGAACAGGGGCACAAGAAAACCTTCACACAAGGGTATTCCCTAAGAACAAGATCTAAGTAACTTTTTGGTGATTTTTGGTAATGAGATGCTTGAATACTTCAAAAGCTTGATGGAAGTCGTCTCTCTCTTTTTCGTCTGCTTAAGGTCAAATATATAACCTCTCTATGTCATGCATCAGTCGGCCAAGAGGTTCTAGAAATTAGGGTTTTGAAAAGATAGCCCAAAAAGAATTTCCATATTACTAAACCGGCCTCTGAGTCGGTCGACTTCCTCTTCCAGTTGGTCGACTCGCGCTTCGGTTCATTATTCTTCATTTTAGCTCCAAATCTTCTAGATTCTTGCAAAACACCTCAGCATGTGGAATCTTCCATTTAACCTGTATAAAATGCAGAAAAGAGTCCAAAACAGCATAAAATATTATTGTGAAAACCGGTAAAAATATGAGTACATCAGCCAACACATCAAGTGAGAGCCTATGCAAGCAAGTAAGAATTACTAAAGGCCAACACATGAAGTGAAAGCCTACGTAAGCAAGTACGAATTGCTGAAGGCCAACACATTTACCAACATAAGACCAACGCGCTAGTTGCATGTTATGATAGACGTGATAAACTGCGCGATGTCTTGGGTACATTGATAGTGGAACCCGTTGCAAAAACTGTAGCGGACCTTCACAATAAATAATGACTGTAAAAATCGCAGCAATTCTCGATTTAGCATAATATAGAACATGGGACACTGCAGAAAGTGCAGCACATCCTAATAAATACACTGCAAGAAATTGCAAGCGTTGCAGATATTACAAGTAGTGCGAAAATTATAGACGCTGTAGAAATTGCAAGCGCTGCTGATATTACAAGTTGTATGAAAATGGCAGACGCTGCATAAATTGCAATCGCTTCTGATATTACAAGCAGTGTGAAAATTGCAGACGCTGCAAAAATTACAAGTGCTGTTGATATTACAAGTTGTATGAAAATGGCAGACGCTGCATAAATTGCAAGCGCTGCGAAAAATTGCAGGCATTGCTGAAAAGTGTAGACCATCCTGGTTAGTGTAGTATAGGAAACACTGCGAAAATTGCAGGCGTTGCAAAAATTGCAGTCACTGCGAAAATTGTAGACGCTGCAGAAATTGCAGGCATTGCAAAAAATTGTAGGCGCTGCAAAAATTATAACTGTACGCAGTGCGAAAATTGCAGATGTTGTAGAAATGAGAGGTGTTGTAGAAATTACATGTGCTGCAGAAATTGTAGTGCGTATTCTTTTATATATTACATGGAGTACTGCAGAAATTGCAGGTCATTCTAATTGATACACTACATGAGATACTACAGAAATTGCATACCATCTTGAGTTAAGCACTACATGAGGTACTGCAAAAATTTAAGGCTGACCTGATTGAACAGTAAATAGGGTACTGCAAAGAGTGCAAGAGCTACAATGACCGCAAGAAATCCAATACCATCGAGCTTGTCAAGAAAATCAGAGATAGCCAAGGTGACTACACGAAGTTGCAAGCAATGTCATGGACTGACAGACCTTGCACAAAATTAAGTATCGCGATGACATAATGCGATTCCTTGTGAAATCATGCATCGACTCACCTTTCGATAAAAAAATCAAATCACGTGTTTGATACTTTGGAGTGCGTGGATATATTCTGCAACTTAAACGATTATGGATTTGCTACTCTCCGGGTTTCTAGTAACGAAAAACCGAAGAGTGGGGGCAAACTGTTAGGGATAAATTATTCATCCATTTGGATTGAGCCTAAAATAGGGGTTGAAGTCCATAACATGGGGACCAGCTGCAGAAAACGTATTTGGCTAGGCAAACGATGGAGATGAGGTGGCGCATAAAGTGCGTTAGGTGATAAACCTACTGGAAAGAAGGAAACAACATGAGTTCTAAGCAAATTAGGGTTTCTAATGGCGGTTCCTATACCCATGTGGATTAGGAAACCTAACCGACCCCCTATATTATAAATAAGACGTAATGGCTTTCGTTACAGGGGATCTGAAGAATAAGGATGATATGGGAGAATCAAAAGTATACCTTCATAGACTATGTGTACCTAAGCATACAAGCGAGATCATCCACTACAACTACTAAAGGAACACCATCGAAAGTAAAGACATGGATCAACTACATGAGGGACGAAATTTACAGCAACCCTAGGAGGGACAAGATCTACATCAACCTTAGGAGAGACAAGATCTACGACAATCTAAGAAGGGGCGAAACCCACATCTACCCTAGGAGGGACATAATCTACAGCAGCCCTACAATGGGGATAATCTGCAGTAAGTATACAAGGGACCATCAATCATTGCAGAGATTTAGCGGAAACTCATAGACAAGTACAACCACCGCAGCTGACAACCTTCAATCATGGAAGTACATAGATCAATGACTGTATACTACAACATCATGCGAATTGCAACAACTTGCATATCTATGAGATACACAATTCACTATATTTTTTATCTTTATATCTTGTAATTACTACATGTATAATAAGAGATTGTTTGATGTATTTGGTCCGTGTTTTCCGTAGACTCTTCTAACGAACTGGTTAAAATTTTCCGAAACAGAATGCTTGGCTTTGATAAAGTATTGCACATTGATTAAGACTTGTGAAGTACTTAGTGACCAAGAAATTTGGCTTAGTATAAGATGTTAACCTGGATACATAATACATAGTTGGTACATAAATTATAATTACTCAATCACTCAATCAAAATTCCTAACCATATAAGCCCCAAACTCATTTATTTCTTTACCTATTGTCATTTAAATTCAAGTCATTAAGCTTTAGCTATTTGCATTTCATATTTTCAATTACATAAAAGTCATTAAACTCTTAGTTTACCTTCCATTTACTTTAATTGTTCATCTCAATTAGCATTTACATTTACTTAGTAGTAGTTAATTAATCAACCAATTTATATAAACTTGAATCATCTAGCTTTTCACTATCTCGAATCACTCCGCCTTTTTACCTCCTCCTCGTGGATCACCTGCTATAAGAAAGTATTTGTTAGCATTAGTTTTGTACTATGATGTCGTTTTTCCTGGCACATTTAAATGTCATTAAAGACTATTTCATGACATTTTTTTTCGTGTTGTAACATAATTTATATGATATTAATTTAGTTTTCTGGTATATTATTTTGAATTATATATATTTATGTATAAATTTAATGTTCTATAAGTTATCCAAAATATACATATAATTTCTTTTAATGCATAAACTATCCAAAATACTTAAATAATACTATTACATTAACCATTACAAGTCTTGTAAGATTATTCCAAATCCTATACTAACATAATATCATTCTAAATCCTATATTAACATCATAAATCTCAAGTCTTAAAAACTAAATCCTATATTAACATCATAAATCTCAAGTCTTAAAAACTAATTATGAGACGATACTTCTAAAACTAAACATGAACAAGTGAAGACAAGGGAATGAGATAAGATTCACAGTAAGCTTCCAAAGGTTTGAGTTGTGCTGACTACGGAATATGAGTTTTTCTGTGGCGTCTGGATTTCATCTCGTGAAACTTTTGCAAACAAAAATTCAAGAAACCACACCCTTCAGCACAATGAAATTGAAAAGGGACAAAATTTACTTTAGTTTATGTTTCTTCTTGAGTTTAGAAGGATGTAATTGTTCCATGTTTGCGAGAACACGTTTTTGACATAGTAAATGAGGAAAAATGAAATTTGCCATTCTTAGAGAAAGCAAGGTATGTATAATGGAAATGACTTAGCAAACAAAAAAATGAAATAAAATTTCAGAAATAATAGTGAGTTTTGGGTTCACGTTTAATAAAATTGTCTCCTAGCGCAAATCTAATGCTACGATAGAGTTGAGATATGATTTTGACAATTTTAGTAGCAGTTTGTGAATTAGTGCTACAACGGCTGCCCACCACATCTCATATACTGATTTTTTTTTAATTGCTGCCCACCATAAATCAAACCCATGTTCTTCCTTAGTTTTAGATTTGAATCGCTAAAAACACTAATGAAATCTTTTTGATTGATCCCTAAAAATCGCAATGAGATGTGGTGCACTTACCATAGAAGGTTTAAGTTTAACATTTGACTGGATCAGGACTAGAAAAACCAAATCACATCACTTTCTTTCTATTTTTGCATGTGTTAACACGCATTGAGTTTATCAAAAATTAATTGACGTGACTACCGCCACTTTCTATAGATTTCGTAGCAAATTTGTTGTGAATTAACGATGAATGTTATTTTTTTTTATGAAAAGTCAAAAAACTTTTTAATTGTTTACAACTATGCTTTAAGAATGGTTGAATTTCATAATTATCATATACAGTTTTTTTTTTTTAAATGTATATATATATATATTGTTCTTTAAGTTTATTTAAAAATATTATATTTAAATATGAATTATTTATTGTGGATCATGTTATTTGTTTTCATCTATCACTTATTTGTTTCTCACCATCTGATTTTGAACAGTTAAAAACTCTATTAGTAATCTTGTTTAAACTTGATTATCAATCCGACCTATTATCTATAGTTTTGATTTGCCCAAAAGCACATACACAAGATAGGTTCAAGTTTGGTCAGTGAAAAATAAATCATTACTGATAAAGAGGATTATCTCTTTGGTCAGAAAAATCTATATTATTATTAAATTCGAGACGTGAGAACTATATTATAAATGAGTTTCATCAGCTGATATTGCTTTTGGTGAAGGAAAAGGTCATCCGAAATTTAGTTTCGTTCTGTAATTATTGTTTCGGCTCGTTCTTTGGTGTGCAACTTATTGAGTATCTATGGGATTGCATTGCACAAAATACTTATAGATACATCATATGCATATCCCACCACACGATGCCTAAAAGTCATTATCTTTTATGACAAATGACAAATGTGAACTTCTTCTATTTCATTTCCTACATTTCATTTCTTGCGATTGAAATGGCAAAAATGTATAAGGAAATCGCCTTTATCGTTTATGACGAATGGATTATGGGTGGATATGGATTGCTTCTCTTTTAATTTCCACATCGCCTTTTCCCCTGTTTGATAGGAAAAAAATGTATAAGAAATTGCTAATATGAGATATGGATTACGAGTGGATATAGGTGTTAATTGTCTATGACATTAAGTTTTCTACACTAATATGGATCATTTTCGAAAGTTTGTTAGTATAAACTTCTAAGACATTTAATGTGATACAATTTAGGTCTTTTCCTACAAATTTGTTTCACACAATAATCTGTCTAGATATATATAGTCTATTCACACGTAGGTGTACCTTATCGTGTAAAGAAGATAATAAAGTGTGTTGTCCCAATGTACAAATAACTGGTATGCAAAGTGGAGGCCATGTACAAAGACCATAAGCCATGCGAAAGACTCAAGCAAAGTTCTAGCGCAAATAGTTACCATCTAATGTGAAAACCGATGCCTTAATAGAAAAATGAACCGATAGATTGGTTTACCGCATAAAATGTTACCAATAATATAGAACTTAGTAAATGTATGATCTACAAAAGGTTTGTCAAAGTCTGTCTATGCTCTGCTTACATTTTTGACATACGCTACCGAATAACCGCAATTAGTAACCAGCTACTGTGAAAATCGATGCACAAAAATGAACTAACATCTTAGTATAGTGCACTAAATTTTATCTAGAATATAAAACTTAGTCTACATATAATCTACACAAGGTGGTCCAGGTCTACCTATGGTTTGTTTAGAATTGGGCAGACCCTATCGAATAATCTTATTTCTATAAATTTTGTTGTCCGAATTTACGACTTACTGGAATGTGAAGTGGAGGCAGTGTACAATAACCAACAACGATAGTCTATACAGCTTCAAGCTTAAGGTCTTCCATAAGAATCGATTCCTCCATAGAAAAATGTATTAACAGGTCTGTCTTCCGCATAAAATTGTGTGTAAAGTAGAAAACGTAGTCTACTTACGATCTAGGCATGGTTTAACTAGGTCTGCATATGGTCGGCATACTTTGGAAGACTCTATCGAATATTGAGGATGAAAAGGTTTGTTGTTAATATTTACAAAAAAGTATTATGCGAAGTGGAGGTTGTGTACAAAGACAAGCAGCAATGGGTCTACAACATCAAGTGAAGGTCTTTTATAAATATTCTTTCATAAAACTTGATGTCTCACCATGAAAATTGTACTGGAGGGTTGGTCAGCCTATTAAAATTCGGGAACTCTAAGGTAGAAAACCTAGTCTACATTCGATATCGATAAGGTATGCGTGTGGTAAGCGTATGGTTTTCTTACACTTCAGTAGACTCTAATGAATAATGATGACGATAAAGTGTGTTGCCTAAATATACGACTAATTGTTAAGCAAATTTGAGGATATGTAGAAAGACCAGTACTGATGGGTCTACAAGATATATCGATGCCTCCACAGGAAAAATGTACAGATGGATTGGTGTGCCGATTAAAATTGTGAGAATCTAACGTAGATAACCTAGGTTACATACGATCTAGATAAGGTATGCGTGCGGCCTGTGTATGGTCTGCTTTTTTTTCTGCTAATGATATGCTTACTCTTTGGAATACCCTATGATGTGTGAAGTTATTCACCTAAAGCTAACTGAAAGTCCACACCGTACAATTTTAGTACTTAGGTTATCAATCCCAGAGAGAGTTAGGAATAATTTTGATTAATGAAATTAAGATGTCGTGTAAATGAGTACCTAATAATCAAACTAAAGTAGCTAATAAGTTGTATGAAAGACTTTAAAAAATTAGATCTAGGAGAATTGAGAGGATAACAATGGATCTCGGTCCATTTAGGTAACTTGTAGAACTCTAAACACATTGTTCTATGAAAACCTTAAGGATGTGTTGCTGAATTGACTTTGTTTAAAAACCTAAATCTCAAAAGCTCTTTTGGATTGTCTCTGAATATAAACAAACATTAAAGCGTTCAAGTTAGATCTGTTCACAAGGTGTCTGAACAAGCTTTTTCTGTTACACGGAAGCACCTTGCTAACTATAGATATTTCCAGCCTATCATGCTCTGTTTCTGGAAAAGGAATCGACATATATAGATACCTAGACGTGGTTCATGACGTCACTTCTAAGTTTTAAGCACAATTTGTAATGAAGAATCTCGTGGTTTATTTCACATAGAAAACCGATTTATTGATCCATTAAAAACTATTTTGAAAACCCTAGATCTAATAAGAGAACTAGTGAGACATAGTAACACAAATCATTATTGGATTAATGAATTGCATGCAAAAGTGAATTAGACAATAGAAGATCAGAGGTTCGTGGATCTCAAATGAGTAAAGAAGAGCCTCTTTCACTTTTTCAGAGTCTCAAAAGAATAAAGTTCAGAAAGTAAAACCTAAAGATCTAGTAACTAAACAAAGGAACAATTGGAAGCAAGTAAACTCTATGAATGATTATGATTGATGTTGAGTCCGTGTCTTCTCCTGCTGATGAGAGCTCCTTTTATAGTTGTAGAGGTCCTGCCTAGGTTAGAACCTTCTTAAAACTTGAGTTGGGCTTGATTGGAGCTAAACGGATCAGTTTTGTAAATCCCATCAGAATGACATGTATCTTGGGATCTATATTTCCAATGGGTTTGATTCAAACTGGAGATAAAAGCTAGCTTCTATATCTTCATTTTGGTGGCCTCTTGGTTCGTTGGTTAAGAGGGTCAATGGTCGTCCGACTTCTGGAACTCAGATTCTGCCTCTGCATCTCCTTTGCTAGCTTTGCTCCAAATCTCTTCGTTTTAGCTCTAATTGCTCCAAAACATTCTATTCTTGTAAAACATGTATAAATACCTTAAACATACTAGAAAGACTCTATAAAATAACTTGTATCATGGTAGAAAACCGGTAAAATCCATGATGCATCACCCTAACGAATAATGAATACGAAGATGTGTGATGTTCTTATGACTACCCGGTATCTGAAGTGGAGGCCATGTTCAAAGAAAAGCAGTGATGGGTTTAAAAGAAATACCAATGCTTCCACCAGAAATTGTACTAACGGGTTGTTATGGAACTTAAAATTGTGGGGGTGCGTTTTAATGCATGTAGGTATGTGTAATGTATTATTACACTTGGCCAACCAAAGAATCAAGAAGATAAGATACGTTTTGTGCTAATTTACGAGTAAGTGGTATTGGAAGGTGAGGATATGTACAAAGACCATTAGCCATGGGTCTACACTCTGGCTAAAGTATTTCGTCATAATAGATTATTCCAAAGAAAAATGTATTGACGGATTAGTATTCCGCATAAAATTTTGTCTAAAGTAAAAGACCAAACCTATGCATGATCGCCACAAGGTTTGTCTTTGTCTTCGTATGGTATGCTTACACTTAGGAAGATCCTAACGGAAAATCAAGGTGATAAGGTTTGTTTTCCGAATCTACGACTAACTGTTATGCAACGTGGATGCTATGTACGAAGATCATGATCCATTGGTCTAAAATGTTAAGCTAAGGTCTTTCTTAAGAATCGTGTCCTCCACGGAAAAAATTTATTGACGGATTGGTCTACCGTATAAACTTATATCCAATGTAGAAAATCATGTCCCTGCAAAATCTACAAAAGGTTTGGTTAGGTCTTTATATGGTCTATGTATTGTTTGCTTACACTTCGGCGTACCCACTCGAATAATTAAGATAAGACAATACGATGTTCAAATCTATAACTAACTGTTATGTTGAGTGGATATTATGTACAAAGACCATGAACAATGTGTCTACAACATCAATCTAAGGCGTTTAGGAAGAATGTGTTCCTCCAAAGAAAACTGTATTGACAGCTAGGACTGCGACATAAAATTGTTTCTAAGGTAAAACACCTAGTCTACGCACGATCTACCAAAGGTCTGCTTATGTTTGTATGTGGTAAGCTGATAGAATAGGATTTCACCCTTGATATGCCATTTGTCTAGTTTTCGGTGTCTAATCCATCAATTTTCTAACCAAATCAAGTTTAAATCACTAGTTTTCAACTATCTATTAGGTATTAGGTTCTAGGGTGTTTGCATGTTTTGCAATTGGACCCTTATGTTTTCTCTCTTTTGTAGGTAATTAAGGAGCTAAAAGCCCAAGTACTGAATAACAAGATCAAACTTCAAGCCAAGGAACATGAATGAAGCAAGGAAATTAAGGAAATGATGAAGATCAAAAAACAGAGGCCACAAACATTGTCATTCACATAGATGGCGTGAAGACCAAGTACTCAGCCGTCAACAACAACATCGACGATGTCCTAGTCTTGGAACTAGACGCCTAGACATTGTTAGCTACATCGACGACGTGGAACAAAGACACCCCTAACAAAGGAACATCCAGAAAGATATATATTATCACATCGCTAGTCACAATAACTACGTCTAAACCCAGAAATGTGTCGTCGAAGTTAAGTATGACGGACAAAACCAAGCTTTTACATAAAAATCACTATTTCATAGATGAGACACTAATAAACTTTTTGTGAATGGAAAAGTTCTTGAAAAGGATAGAAATAAACTTCAGATCGTAAAGATTGATTACCATTTCCGTGTTCTCACGCACTACACCACCCAATAAACCTAATCATTTTCCAATCATTTAAATACATTGTCAAACAAAGGGTTTTAGAAAGATGGTGGATAAAGACAGACAAAAACAAAAAGAAGAGAAAACAAAAAACTTAAACAAGTGTATACTATTAATACCTAACCCCATCTTCAAACCACGCAATAAAAATATTATATCACAAACAAAGGGTGAGATCATATGTAACCATCGCCTTATAGACAAATGATTATCTATTAAAAATCAATCACTTGGGGTCCCTCTCTTAAATGATAGTGATATTAAGTATTATTTTACTTAAAATAAAACAAGTAGAGATTAAATTGACATATGCTCGCACGTCCTCTTTCATACACAATCCCTCATCTTCTCCACCTTCTCTCCATTTTCTCTTTCTCTTATCTCTCCCTACTTCTACTACTCTTCCTCCTCCTCTAACTCATCTCTTTCCAAAAGGGATCAAGATCAACAAAATATACAGATGAAGCGAGGTCTAGAGATGGCAAGAAGCTACAATGATCAAGAAAGCAGTGAAGAAACCGGGCCCGAATCACCAAATTCTTCAACCTTTAACGCTGTCATCTCATCTCAGTCACCCAAAAGAAGGTACATAAATATTCACAACCTTAATCCGAATTATACAATAACTAATTAAGCATTAACGAAAGCATATTCATATGTTGGTGTCACACAGCAGGAAATCCATAGAGAAGAGAGTATTGAACGTACCGATGAAAGAAATAGAAGGATCTCGACACAAAGGCGACACAACTCCACCGTCAGATTCATGGGCATGGCGTAAATACGGCCAAAAGCCCATTAAGGGATCTCCTTATCCTAGAGGTTATTACCGTTGCAGTAGCACCAAAGGTTGTCCTGCGAGGAAGCAAGTCGAGAGGAGCAGAGACGATCCAACAATGATCCTCATAACTTACACTTCTGAGCATAACCATCCTTGGCCTCTCGCTTCTTCTTCATCCAGAAACAACTCCAAACCAACACCCGAGCCCAAACCCGAACTCCAAGTACCCGAGGTGGATCCCGAGGACGGTGATAATAAGTTTATGGATCTTGGGAAGCAGATCGATACGACACCGTCTTGCGTCGACGAGTTCGCGTGGTTTACCGAGATGGAGACAACGTCTTCCACAATTCTCGAGAGCCCCATTTTCTCATCAGAGAAAACGGCAGCTGTCTCAGCTGCTGGGGATGACGTGGCAGTGTTTTTTCCGTTAGGAGAGGAGGATGAGTCTCTCTTCGCCGACCTCGGCGAGTTGCCGGACTGTTCGGTGGTTTTTCGTCACCGGAGTAGTGTAGGGGGGTCACAAGTCGAGATCTTTTGACACATGGTGGTATTTTATTGGCTATTGTTGTCGACCACATGGGAACCGTTGTACGCACAGCAGTTTTTTTAATTTTAGTTTCTCAACGGTAATCAATAAATCATCATACAGACTCTTTATACTTATTATTCAAGAAAAAAACAAAAGTTGGAAAAAGGATGATTCGATTTTGTAATTCTTTTCTTCTTTGTTTACTTCCCTCAACTCTTTGAGAATTCGACATTTCTTCTCAGTTTACTTGTTCTTGTTTGTTATAGATTTAATTTTGTGGGTTGAACTTCAATTGCAATGTAGTTAGACTATAGGCTAATCTATGATCAAACTTCAAATACTAGAATACCATGATCAGATCGGAAACGAAATGAAGCAGAATCGAGATGAAGATTTCTTCTTCACTACATCAAAACAGGGTTCTCGTTACTGATTGTTGTAACTTGCAAGTGCAGTCGGTAAGTTTACTTACTGTTTAGCTACTAATTACCGACACTTTAATGACATATATTAAACAGTCGCAATTCAGTCAATATTTAACGACCAAAACGATCGGTCAATAATGAGTAACAGTTTTACGACTAAATAATGACTAAGTTGTAGCCGGAAACGTGTAGTCGCTAATCTGTAGCAATTTTAGAGACTGGTTTTCCACGAAATTCGGTGGACCGTCCAACAGTAGCAAAAATTAGTTATCAAAACGAAATCAAGGTAAACGCTATAACTAATCGCAGAGTCACTAAGTAATTTGATATACACCTGATACCTATTAAGATTGATTTTCACTACTTTGGTCAAGTTAAGGCAATTCGCTGAAGATGAAGTTCCGAATATCATTTCGATGGAGTCTCCGATATAATTAGTCATGTAGCTTGACCCAGTGAAAAATGCATGAAATTTGGCTTTCAGGTCAAGACTATTGATGCACATGCATATGATTTGCGAAATTATGGTTATTTCGAGACATTTCAAAGGTATAAGTTGGAATTTCTTTCAATTACAATTTAATATAGTCCATATTCAATTTCTCATATATATTTCTGGTGTTTATACAGTTTCGTCGAAGATTATATTAGTGAAAAATATCTAGACCTCTCCGAGAAAGAAGTCTTGTCAAAAAGAGCTGAAAATATCCTTCATGGGTGGAAGAATGAATGTCTCTAAATATTTGATATTTGACTATTTTTACATCACTATATTTTATATTGGCTATGCAAGTTACTTTGTGGAAAGCCACAAATCTTTTTCTAACGCGGGTGTTTGACATAATTTATGGACCCGTGGATAAGGCCAAATATTGGCCCTTTTATTATGCAAGAGGGTATTTTTTTCATATCCATAATCACAACAATGGAAGAAAGAAATGTAACTATGGTGTATCTATTAATGGAGAGAATTATAGTAATGCAGCTGACTGAGCTGATTTCCACGGTATCTTAACTGATGTCATAGAACTCGAGTATGAGGGGCGGTCAATTTGAGAATCACACTTTTAAGTGTAAGTGGTATGAATTTGTGATCAGTAGATGCACTCGGAGGAGCAATGCTGGCATTGTAGACGTTCTTCCATCGAGAAGATGCAATAAATACGAACCTTTTATTCTAGGTACGTACGCTCGTATATCTCCCCGACCCGTTTATCATTTTTTCGATACCATATATATATATATATATATATTTTTTTTTGTTTGATAACTTCTATATATTGATATTGCACAGCCTCTCAAATGGATCAAGTTTATTATATCCCGTAGCCATACAAGTAGAAACCGAAGAATTTGTGGCTTAATGTAGTTAAAGTTAACCCGAGGGAAAATATTTCAGGAGAATATGAAAACACATAACCGACTCTTTTGTAACAAGAAAAAGATGATATAAATTGAAGATCTCGTAATCGAAACTTTCCTACAAGTGTTAATCCCAGAAAACCTCGATTACGATGTCGTCAATGCGGAACCAAAAGACGAATTCCTTTGTAATTTACCGCCTTCTGATGACGATTTAGATGGTTAAGCACCCTACTAATTATGGTAAGATAAAATCATAATATTATATTATATGCTACTTTAAGTTATATAATGTGTTAGTATATTTAATGTGGTTTATGTTAATTATGAAAAAAAAAACTAAATTGCTACTCATTCGCTACTAATTAGCTACTAAATGGCAAAAAAATCAAATTTCGGTTTAATTAAACCACCAACCTAAACCCACAAAAATTTGGGCCAAAAATTTCATTATCCCGGGCATATCCAACTTCAATTTTTTGGCCCAAAATTTCTAACACCATCCGACATTCCCACCACTTGATGAAAAATATCAAAATCCCTAATTCCTCTTTCTCTTCGATTATCTCTCGCGTTTCAAACCCTAGTTCTTCAAATCTCTTTGATTCGCCTCTTAATTCGTTGGTCTTCCTCGATTATATGTCTCTCTCACTGTACGATCCTCATAGAAAAACCTTAAAGGAAAAATATCTCTTTATTTCTCGTTATTGAAACCCTAATGCAGCGTTTAAAGGATTCGAAAGAACAAGAGAAGAGAATTTTCAGAAGAAATGTTGTGAAGGTTTAACTGCTTCCATGGCTTCGGCGACGAGGGAGATAGGACTGGATTTCTCCTTGTCCATGTCTTCAAAAAAGAAAGCAAGTGCTCTTCGTGCTCGTTTAACTACTAAGTTTTTTTTATTTAGTTTCTCCGATCTAGATTATTTTTGATTGGAATTGATTTGGATTGGTGAAAAAAAGTTTTAGATCTTCCCCCGAGGAAATGAGATTTGAATTGAAGAGCTCTATGGTTTAATTAGCTCTATTTAAAATGCTTATGTGTTTTAAATCAAGCTCATTTTTCTTGTTTGTTTGATAAATTAGATTAGTGATACTAAACTTTTGATGTACATAGAACCCTAATTCAAATATGAAAGGTTTTAAGTTTAATTCTCTGTTTTCTTCTATTGGAGTTGATGTACATGAATGCTCTTAACTCGCTGCTAAGCCTGCCAAACCAAGAGCAGTATGCAACTGTCCTGTCATCTTTGCTAAAAAAAAAATTAGAAAACCAGTAGCAAATCAGTCGTTTAAAAAAATCACAATTCAGTAGCAATTCTGTAGCTATAGTTTACGACTGAATACCGACTAAAATTGTAGTATCAAAACACAGTCACTATTCAGTCGCTAATTAATAGAAGAATTTTACGACTCATTTACGACTGAAAAGTGACCGCCTATATTAATCGTAAATTGGCCGTAAATCAGTAGCAATGTTGCTACTAGTTTGTTTTGCGACAAGACTTTTAACTACAACACATAGCAGTCGCTAATCAGTCGTAACAATTTTGCTTTGATTTCCTACTGTCTTTGTAGTAGTAAAGACTTTTTTTTGTAGTGTTTCCTTAATTCTTTAAAGACCCGTAGCGTGTTGGTTTAAATGCGTTCAAGAATCCCAGGATGCAACTGCTTATATCTTCATTCTCACACCACTTGAGAGAGAACTTGGTGAATGCTAGATTTTGTGTTGTACTCTCACTAAGACAAGTGAAGGATTTTATTGTATCTTGTGAGTAGAATGAGAAGAAGATGAATTTATTTTTATAACCAAACATCTCAATGTTTGAACATAAATAAAAATTCAGAATTTATTCTTATAAAGACAATGTTAAAAAAGATTTTTTTTTAGAAAATCAAAACTTAATTGGCCTCATAAAGTCCATAAATTAGAGGAGATTCTTGTTTACTACATCAACACTTTGTTCAAAATGATTTGGGTCAACGAGATAAGTTTAAGCCTATGATCAACTACAGAAAGCTACGAAACTTTAAACCCAAATCTCATCTCCTCTAATCTCCAAAGTGAGACATGTGATCTAAATCAATATTTTAAGTTTTCTTTTTATTTCAAGTCTCTCTTGATTTGATTCCATCGAGACGATGTCAATTAAGTCTAGGGAGGGTTTCATGTTCTACTAAACTTGAGTTATTTCCTTGTTATTTTATATTTAGTATTTATTAGTCCTTCATTTTTTAAAATATGAACACAAAAAAAAAAAACATTTCATAAAAATGATATATATTAAAAAAAAAGATAAAAATAGAAAAGTCGGATTTCAATATCGACCGATAAAATCATTGATACAACATTATATTGACCCAGTATCTACCAATATAAAACATTTAAAAAAATGAAAATATTTTTATTTTAATGATTTCAAAGCATCTCTCATGTATTAGCATTTCCACACTAAGGTGAGAGGGGAATTGGCTCATAAAGGAATATATGTTGCATTTAATAAGCATTGTTTCAAATTTTGATTCCCTTGGAAAAAGCCATATATTGCCAGGGTTTTTTTTTTTTTTTCGTATCAATGTTAAATTTTATTGACTGGAAAACTTCAGTTTAACATCTTATAACAAAAAAAATAAATCAATTTAAAGGAACTAAAAACAATTTTCAACAAGAAAACCATTCTTCCTTTGGCAAACTCATCGTGTGCCAAACCAAACCCGAAAAGAGTCTTCAAGCTTTGAATCCGGATATGATAGAAGTGAGAGTTTGTTGCGGACCAGCCTGTCAACAATCTTTACTATCTGATCAATCATCATTGGAATTTCACCATGTCTTCGTTTGTTTCTTTCCAACCATAAAATATGGAGAGTGCATTGGAAGACATATCGAAAAATAAACAATGGAGAACCAGCCAAGGCATTTCCATTTACCAGACTTTGCAATGCTGACCAAGAGAATGAAAAGTTACCCCGAAAAATCTTCCGGGTGAGCATCTCCCAGACTCTGGATGAGAAAGTGCATTCAAAGAAAATATGGTTGCGTGTTTCCATTGGGTTTTGACAAAGAACACACTGTGTGGTAATTCCCGATCCCCAATGGCTCATACGATCTCCCGTTGATAGGAGGTTTAGCATGGCAAACCAGGTGATGAAAGCGTACTTAGGAGTGGCTTTTGAGAACCAAACTCTTTTGTACCATCCCACCTCTTCTTGTCGGCCCCAGATTATCTCCCATGTTTCTTTTGTATCAAATTTTGTTTTATACACTCCTGAACTCGTCTTCCACAAATGAACATCATCTCCTACAACACTTACACGACCTCGCAGCACCTCTATGTCAGCCATAATTTGATTAAGAACCTCATTGCGATAAAGTCGTCTTCGAAGAGAAAGGATGACATCAATGACATCAGCCACTGCAACATCACAAGAGAACCACCCCAAATCTATGATTCCACGGTTCCCCAAAACATCAAACAAACATCCCAATGAACACCATTTGTCGAACCAGAAAGACGTAGTCCTCCCATTAACTATCTCTACTCGATGAAATATTTTTGTCACCATCCGATATTTTAATATCTTTCTCCATATCCAAGACCCTTTCATCGAGGACTCCTTTACCGACCATAACAATCCTGTACCTACCAATTCCCTTTTGATCCAGTCAACCCAAAGTTAACCCTTTGCAGATAACAGACACCAAATAAGCTTAAGCACACTCACCTTGTTTGCTTCTCCCAATTTCTTGAGCCCTAAGCCTCCCTCCTTCTTTGGTAAACAAACTTTCTCCCAATTTACCTTTGCTTTTTTTGAATTTAACTCAGGTCCAGACCACAAATTAGCAGCACAAATTTTCTCTATCTCCTTAATACATCCTTTGGGAAGACAAAATGCCATAATCCAAAAGTTGGTTAGACTTGCTATAACAGATTTCAGCAACTGCACCCTACCTGCAAAAGAGAGAAATCGAGTTGTCCAAAAACTAATCTTCGACTTTATTCTTTCCAAAAGGGGCGTGTAATCAGCAACTGTCTTCCTCTTTGTAAGTAAGGAAAAACCTAAATATCTAACCGGAAGCAAACCCACTGCAAAAGGAAAACGTTCAAGCAAAGCAGCTCGCTGAGCATCTCCCACTCCTGCTAGAAACAGAGTTGATTTCTCAGGACTGATTGTTAAACCAGAAAACCTTGCAAAATCATGAAAGACCTTTAAAACTCCTTCCATAGAGCGTGATGTTCCATCTGTAAAAACCAAAAGATCATCCGCAAAACACAAGTGTGTTATCTTTAAGTTCTTACAGCCCGGATATAGCCAAAGCCATTCTCCTCCGCTGCCTTGTTTAACAATTTGGAAAGCACATTCATAAAAATAACAAACAAGTAGGGAGATAGCGAGCAGCCTTGTTTTAGACCCCGAGTACTTTGAAAAAAACCAGTGAGCTTACCATTCACTTGTACAGAGAACGAAGCCGTAGTGACACACAACTCAATCCATCTAATAAACTGTTGTGGAATACCCATAGCTTCCAAGGTATTAATAAGAAAAGACCATTGAACCGAGTCAAAAGCCTTAGAGATATCAATCTTCATAGCACACCGTGGGGAAATATCCGACTTATGATAGTTCTTCACCAATTTTGTTGCCAACAGCAGATTTTTCATCAAGAGTCTATCTCGCACAAAAGCAGATTGATTCTGAGTAATAAACTTCGGAAGAACACTCTTCAGTCTACTCGCAAGAATCTTTGAAATTACCTTGTATACAACATTACAACAATATATTGGTCTGTAATCTCGCATAATTCGCGCCTCCTCCTTCTTTGGAATTAGAGCCAAAATCATTGCATTTAGCACCTTTGGTAAGAAACCGTAACCAAAAAAAGATTGAACCGCAATCGTGAAATCATTTCCCACAGCTGACCAAGCCTCTTTAAAAAACTCTAACCGTATATCCATCCGGCCATGGCGATTTATCCTTTGGCATATAAAACAAAGTTTTTCGAATCTCCACCTCTATTACATCCTTGGTCATATTAATCTGGTCCACTTCTAAACATTCAAAATCCAGAAGCACCTTCAAAAACTCCACATCCAAACTAGTAAAATCGGCAGGCTGATGTCTTAAAAACTCCTAAAAAAAACGGATTGCCTCTTGCTTTATCTCCTCTTTTCCCGATAATGTTAAACCCTCATGGTTAACAATCTCCCTAATAGCATTTCTCGCTTGGCGGACAGTAATTGCATTGAAAAAAGCTTTGGAATTGTAGTCTCCAACCTTCAGCCAATGCAACTTTGATTTTTGCTTGAGGAATTTTTCCTCCAAAAGAGAAACTCGCTGCCATCTCTCTAAAGCAAAAGCCTCCTCCTGTACAATTCCCACTGTTGGATTTAAAAGTACCGCTTCTTGTTTAGATTTCAGGTCAGATAAAGCATCCTTGGATCTTATTGAAATGTTTGATAAAGCCGAACGACCAAGCGATCGCAAAGCTGGTTTCAAACATTTCATTTTTTTTGAAAATCTGAAAAGAGCTGATGTAGAGTAAAACAGATTCTGATCTCCCCAATTCAACCCAACTGTTGGAAAAAAATCAGATAAAGAAGTAAGTGCATTTGCAAACTTGAAAAGCCCCCGTCCATTTCTATCCA
Source organism: Euclidium syriacum (assembly GCA_900116095.1). NCBI lineage: Eukaryota > Viridiplantae > Streptophyta > Magnoliopsida > Brassicales > Brassicaceae > Euclidium > Euclidium syriacum. The sequence goes on from FPAK01000004.1 coordinate 4,058,259, forward strand.
CATATGTCAAAGATATTCTTCCTCTTAAATAATCCGAACATCCTCCGGAGTCAAAAACAAAATAGGCATTCTGAAACCTTGAAAACCCAATATCATTCATCAGACATCGATTGATTTTCTTACTCACCAAGTTATTTTCCTGCCTATTACTCCAAGTATACAACGGCCCATGATAACTCATGTCCAACATCGAACAATAGCAAACCATGTCTTGGAAATGAGACATTCCTATCGAAATAGAAGGAACACCTACAGACCATAAATGTTCCCCAACATCTAGGATTTCATTAAAATCACCAAAACATAACCAAGTCATATTGGCAAAATTAGTGTCATCCCTATGTTTCTTCAAATCCTCCCAAAGAACCTTCTTGTCCTCCACATAGTTCGATGCATATTGTTGATGGTGGGGTTAGCACCCCTTATAAACAGCTCAGCATTAATTACGATAGAGTCCTTCTAGTCTAGCTATGATCCGATCTTGGGAAATAAACCCGAGATAGGGGTATTCTTCATTTCCTTTAACTCGGATAAAGGAAAATGTTATCTATATCTTTTAGTCCTTGGAAATATGGAAATATTCCTTATCTCTCGGAAATAAGGAATATTTCTTATCTTTGGGGGAATAAGGAAATATTCCTTATTATTAGGTTATTGGGCCTAAATAGACCGTCTATCTATCCTTATAAAAGGAGGACCTCCTCCTCCTAAAAAAGGATCCAAAAAAAAATAGATTCTACTATCTTAGAGAGAATTAGACATAAAAATTAGGTTTTAGAGAGGGAAAGTTTAGAAATCCCGGAGAGAACCAAAAAATAGGTTTTAGGCTCCGAGATATCCCGAAAATAGAAAGAATCATCAGCAACTTACAACTTGGCCTTAGAGCCCGAGAAAAAGACAATTTGGCCTTAGATCACGAGTTAACAACAACTGGGCCTAAAAGCCCGAATTAACATCTCGGCCTAAGAGCCCGAGTTAATCACAAGATTCCCGAGCTGAAGCTCGGATGATAATCCAAAGACGGAACTACGTGTGGCTTGATCCCTTCCGAGGGTATGTAGGCAGCCTCTCACGGGGTTCAACTGCAACATGAAGACCCCTTCGGGGGACTTCTCAGAGCCGACCTTTAGCGTTATTGTCGAGCGGTTGCACATCAAGACGAACCTAACTATTTAATCCCCCGATTAAATAAGATGTATTTGCAAATAGTTCCTTTTGATTAGGATTAATCAAAAGCCGAACCCCTGCATCACCATTTGGTGCGTCAGGTAGGGGGTTTTGAGATTCGTCAATCTCGAAAGCGCGCTCGGAAACAACGAGGAAAATTGGATAAAAAAAAACCTAATGATGTTCATCATCCTCTCCATCAAGTCAACTCGGTGGATCATCTCTATAGATCTTCGTCAACCCTCCAAACTCAAGAGTTCAATTCGTCCAAAAAAAGCCAAGTCATCTTCTACTCTGGTTAATTTAATAACAAAGAAAATCAGTTTATTGGTTTGAGAAAATTAGTTGGATTGATAATATAAATTCATTAATGATAACACGAGCTCATCCTCAACCTCGACCTCTAACCAAGACGCCACCTTCAATTGTTTCCTTCCCAATATCCGAAGATTTTAAACGAAGAAAAGCACATCAACAATATTATCTCGGTTACAGCAAAGAACGAAACTCGAATATTAAGACTTGAACTTATTTAAGGAAAAGATCATTCCCCTTTTTCTCAAAAAAAAAGGAAGGAATGGGATTAGAAGGTACTTTTACAAAAACTTGCCGATGTCTGGAGTAAGCAACTGCAAGTATTGAGTACTATCGCCAAATCGATCATCACAAGACCCCCTTTAACAGTAAAATCGAGCAAATAAAGAAAAGGGTGATATAAGAAGCTTATCTGCTTTTGAGTTTCTTGGATGTTTTCCAAGACTTTGTCGGGCTATGTATTCAAGAAAAATGGATTTTGAGTTTACATATTCTCAAAGTCTCTTTCTCGGTTCCTAGAAGAGAATTCAGAAGCAGAAGCATAGTTCCCTGGCGCGAGCTCGATCATATTCTCGATTTACCAATTCATATCACGAAATGGGGAAAAAGAAGAAGGATTTTCTCACTGAAGCAAAACGCACAACTGGATACGTCAAGCCAAGAAAAAGCTTTATGGCTCCACCTTCCGAGAGTATCTCCGACCTATACCGCGGAGGATTTGAATCCAAAGTTTGATGCAAGTGGAACTGGATTGAGATCCAAGTCAATCCTCGGCCTAAGTTAAATAAAATTCTGGCTCCGTACGACAATTCTGACGAGTTTTGCCGTGGCTCAGATTTCTACTGGACATTGGTTCTGAGAAACCCAGAGGTCCGGTCCGATCTCTAGCTCCTCTTGTATCTTCTCCAAACCGCAGCCTATCCCGAGCGCCAGATTTCCTGTAAATGGATATGAATTCAACTAATTTTGGATTCATATGGCGGAGAGGAGGAAACAAACAAAAACAGAAATCTCGGACAAAGCAAAGCGTCAATCTCCGAGGACGGTCCGATTTTAGGCTCCGCATAAAAAGATAAAGATTACCTACATCGGTTTCTCCTTCTTTTGGAATCTCGCTATGGACTTGGATCAAGAACAAGGGAGGATTTGGGAAAGAAATCAAGATCGACCAAACAAGACCTTTTCCGACCTCTCCTCTTCTCTTTTTAATTTGATCAACAGCAGAACAAGATCGGAATCAGTAGCCAATATCGGCCATTGGTTTTCCATCATTCTCCCGATGTTCTCCTCTTCTCTGCAAAAAAATTTAAGAAGAAGAGAACAGACGAAAAAGAGAAAAAAAGAGAAACAAAAATGGTTTAATCGGTAGGGAAAAAAAAAAATAGTTTCGGAGATATTTAAAAAATTTCGAGGATCCGTTTACTCATACCGAATGGAGATAAAGAGGAGACATTTGCCAAGCAACTTTGGTTTCTTATCGAGTAGTTCGGTATCACCGAATTATGCTTTAATTTACTATTCGAAGTAGCACTACGAAAAATTCAGGTATTATCTACACTTTACTCTTCAGTAAATAAATTAATTATCTCAATTATTAAGCGATTGGTCGGAAAACAAATTCGCTTGTCGAATGAATCCAATCGATCCATCCGATGAATCATATTACTAAGGGGAACAGACCTAATTATCTAATGATATTAAGTCCCGACCTCGGAAAAAGAATGGTTAGATTTAATAACCAAATTCGCTTTATTAACTACTTCATCTAGGCCGAAGTCTAAGCTCGGACAGAATAAGATCAAATCTTATCACAGATTCCCTGGTCTGGGAAAAATGGAAACATTCCATTTTTCCGAGATTAGCCCATGGGCTTAGACAACCGACCTAAAAAAAAGCCTAGTAAGGTTCGAACTACGGATGGCTTAATCCCTTTCAAGGGTACATAGCCAACTCTTCGGAGTCCAGCTACAAAAAAAACAAAAAACAACAAACAAACATTGTGTAATGTTATTAACATTCAGCACAAACATTGGTGTCCTGATCAGGCATCTGATATATAAAAAAAACGGAGCAATTCCCGTCGCCGAAGGATTTTGAGGCCCGATAAAGTAAGGCTGAAGAATCAAGAGGTGAAAGTCGGGTCATTCCCACATATTTAAAACCACTTCAAGTACTGAATTCGATAAAGTAGAATTCGGTATGACAGATAATGGTCGAGCATTTCTCATTAAAACAATTTCTTTTACACATTCTTTACGGAATGCAAAAGTTCAACAATTTGTCTAATAAAACAGGACTCGTTGTTAAACTTCCCTTTAAGCAAATGAATAAGGAAAGCGCGCCTTATTTGTTTTGCTCTTTTCCGGATTTCGAAGTTTAGACTTTGAAGTTTCGAGTAAACATTATAAGATAAGTAACATTTAAGCAAAGTCATCAAATAATATAAACGCCCCTCGGAGGATGCCCAAAAATCTTAAGATCCGATAAAGTAAGATCGTAAGATCCGATAAAGTAAGAACTTAAGGTTGACGGATGACAGTCGAAGTATCCTCATTGTAATAACAAATACGAAACTCGGGCTTCGCCCAAAAACATCTGGTGATCTGTTCAAAGGATTAGTAAATTCGAAGTACATATCATTCGAAGAATTCTTTGAATTAATGAAACTTAGTTTCACCAAATAAAAGACGAGAGTTTTCCCTCGCGTAAGCTCGGGACAAGTTTCCTTACGCTATAACCTCGGAATCAGGTTCCATAGGAATCAGTTTCCTTACGCTATAAGCTCTGAGTAAGTTTCTTTACCCTATAAGCTCGGAAAACTCTATTAGGTTAGGAAAATCCGTTGGACCAGTTTGATTAGCTTTCGGAAGATCGTCTGTTTCTTGGAGTTTCCTTGCCTCTTAGTTAGTTTAGTTATCCCTTGGAAGTTCTCCCACTTCAAGGAAGCTTAAGTTAGGATAATTTCCCTACCTCGGAAGAATCCAACCTACTAGTTAGTTCAGTTTACCTGATTCTCGGAAGTTCACAGACTAGACAACTCTTCATAACCTGCAGTCATTTGATTTATGGATTTCAAGACTTCAGCGGTTTCGTTACCTTATAGATTTAAGAAGAACTACGAATGGCGTAATCCCCTCTGAGGGTACGTAGGCAGCCTTTCTCAGGGCACAACTATAATATTAGGTAGATGTTCCGAACGTCACCTGAACGAACCAGATCCCAATTAGTTTCGAGCAATGAATATTAGAAATTCGTTGACTCTGCTCAAGTTCCTTGTCAAGCGAACTGGGGGGGTGCATATTGTTGATGGTGGGGTTAGCACCCCTTATAAACAGCTCAGAATTAATTAGGATATAGTCCTTCTAGTCTAGCTATGATTCGATCTTGGGAAATAAACCCAAGATAGGGGTATTCTTCATTTCCTTTAATTCGGATAAAGGAAAATCTTATCTATATCTTTTAGTCCTCGGAAATATGGAAATATTCCTTATCTCTCGGAAATAAGGAATATTTCTTATCTTTGGGGGAATAAGGAAATATTCCTTATTATTAGGTTATTGGGCCTAAATAGACCGTCTATCTATCCTTATAAAAGGAGGACCTCCTCCTCCTAAAAAAGGATCCCAAAAAAAATAGATTCTAGGCTCCTTAGAGAGAATTAGACATAAAAATTAGGTTTTAGAGAGGGAAAGTTTAGAAATCCCGGAGAGAACCAGAAAATAGGTTTTAGGCTCCGAGATATCCCGAAAATAGAAAGAATCATCAGCAACTTACAACTTGGCCTTAGAACCCAAGAAAAAGACAATTTGGCCTTAGATCACGAGTTAACAACAACTGGGCCTAAAAGCCCGAATTAACATCTCGGTCTAAGAGCCCGAGTTAATCACAAGATTCCCGAGCTGAAGCTCGGATGATAATCCAAAGACGGAACTACGTGTGGCTTGATCCCTTCCGAGGGTATGTAGGCAGCCTCTCATGGGGTTCAGCTACAAGATGAAGACCCCTTCGGGGGACTTCTCGGAGCCGACCTTTAGCGTTATTACCGAGCGGTTGCACATCAAGACGAACCTAACTATTTAATCCCCCGATTAAATAAGATGTATTTGCAAAGAGGTCCTTTTGATTAGGAATAATCAAAAGCCGAACCCCTATATCAACACATATACAAACGAACAACAAAAATCATCAGCGATTCCTTCCACATAGTTCGATGCATATATTGTCATGGTTTTTGAGAGTACAACGGCGAAAGATTTCATTCAATACCTTCAAAATTGAAGAGATTCGTATATTTCGCTCAGTTTTCCAAAACCTTTTTCAATAACTAAACGTTCTATGAAGTGAAAGTGACCTCTTAACAAATGGTTCGAAGTGAAGCATGATTGCATCTTGTTGGAGAAATCTTGAAAACCAACTTTGCCGTAACTATATACATATTTGGATCTTCTTAAACCATTTTTGTCACTCTTTTGTGGACCCAAGTGGCCATTCTCAGAAATGGTTACCCACACCTTCTACCTAAACCTTTTTTATTCAAGCCACAAACTACTTGCGACAAAATTGTGAAACCTGTTTTCGAACGCTTACTTTGTAAAACATGTTGAGCTTGGAGAACGACGAGTCTAGGATTCTCAAAGTAGAAGCTCAATGTTTCTTGAGCTTGATTTTAGGATTATGTTAGAAAGGAGTGAGAAATGAGATTTAATGGTAAACAGGGTGAGTGAAAGATGTGTATTAAAATGGAAATGAAAATCAAGTCAAACACTACACCAAAACAGCGTTTTGGCGGCTGTAATACTAGTCATAAATTAGTCGTTAAATAAGGTGTGGCGACTAAATGGCGACTAATTGATATAGTTATAACTCTGTAGTCGCTAAATCAGGTAGTCGCTAATTTAGTCGCCATTTAATGACTATTATACGATTAATTAAGCTTAGTCTTTCAATAGTCGCTGACTAGTCACTAATATTAGTGACTAATTGGCGTTTATATTTTCAAAAAAATCGACTAAGTGGGGACTAATCTGGAGTTCGAGATACATTTATGTTAAAGATTTTGCAACTATATGGTTACTAAGTTGTGACCAAATAGATGTCTAATTAGCGACTATCTGTTAGCTTCTGATACAAATATGGTAAAGATTTGGCGACTATTTGGCCACTAATTTGTAACTAAATTAACGTCTATTTTGCGACTATATGTTACATTCTGATACAAAGATGGTAAATATTTAGCTATAATTTGGCTTCTATTATGTGACTAAATTGACGACTATTTAGCGACTATTAGTTAAATTCATATACAAATATGGTATCGGCAATGCTACTATTAGGCTACTAATTTGTCACCCTTTTGCAACTAACTTATGACTGTTTTGTGACTATTATTGAATTTAAATTTGGAATTGGTTTCCTAGATTGAAAACTAATCCATTTGCTAGTTTTATTTACCAAATTAACAATGGCAAAGCTAAAAAAATGCTTTACATAAACCCCAAGCAACAAAAGTTTCAAAATTACATATCAAAACTCCAATATTAAGGAGTTGACAAAACAAACTAAATTAAAATAAGTTCAAGTTTTACAATGTAGAAGGTTTAGATTGTGAGATGGTAACCTAAGAAGCAGCAGTAGATCAAGGTGGAGATGTTGTTGGTGGAGGAGTTGGATGAGTGTCTGCGATTGTTCGTCCCTCGGCCTTCTCTTGAGCATATTTAGCAATGAAGTCCACATAAGCCGGTTCATTAGCTCACATGAACTTGGTAATTCTGGCCATCTCCACTACCCAAACTCTTTGCTCCTCCGCTATTTGAGCTATCTGTGCTTCACGGGCAGCGTTCTCGGCTTCACGTTTCGCATTGTAACCTGCTTGCTCTGAGATTTGAAGTTGGGTTTCCTTGAGTTGGGCTTGCAGTGACACGAACTCATAACATTCTCCTTGATGCTTGCACTTCTCCCAACAGAACAATGTCTCTGAGGCTTCCAAGTCCAAAAGGATTTCCTTGAGAATCTAACTCTGTGGACTGTGCAAAAAAGAAATAAGTAAGTGGTAAACATAATGATAACAATATAGAAAATGAGAGGAGAATATGAATGTGGATTGTGTTTTTAAAATTTTCCTGTAGAAATATCTCATCACATTGATCTGATGTTATTTGGGGAGGATGTGAAACATCGTCGGAAGCGTCTGACATCTCTCCATCTAGTTCAGCCATCTTCTGTTGCAGGTTCTGCTCATAAGTCTTAGCAATCCTCTCTGCTTTGAGATCGATATATGTGTCATCTTTCTTTGTATGTGCTCTGATGAAGACCTCACCAAGGGAAACCGGTCTTCCCAACTCCACTTCCTGCAAGTATTAAACAAAAACACACATATATTCTTAATACAAAGGAGCATTATAGTAAAAGACCAAACCTTATAGTAACAGAGATTACCATTTCTCTTTGGGTTTGGCGATAAGATTTGGGCCCTGTCACATGGCGGTGAGAACCGAGGCCTCCACGGTCAGAATTCCGACAAGTGGAATAGGTTTCACTCCTCTGCTACTGCTCTTGAGTGTCCGAGTGGGCGACCATCGTTTTCTATAGCGTTTTGTTGATCCATTTAGGTCGTTCTCCACTAGTTCTCGTGTTGCTCACTATGTTTTTCAACCGCCTTTGACAGATGGTCTCGAAGAAACCTTGAACTGTCCCTGTTATCAGCGGATCCCATGTGTGCGTTTTCTAGAAAAGAGAGAGAGTTTGTTCGAATCCAAATAAATAAACATGGAAAGACAATGTCTAGAAATTTTCAAAGGAAAGAATCCTTTACCGCGAACTTGAGGAACCATCTTTCAGCTTTCTCTCGAGGCACGCAGGACCAGTTGTAATAAGGTTCATTGAATGAACCTGTAAAAATTTGAGTTATCCCCCAAACAAGTTTCTGCTTCAAACCTCCAAACAATTTGACAAAAAATCAATCAAAATAAACAAGTTCAAATAAGTGGCAGTCTAGGAGATGAATCAATCTAAATCAACTAAAAAAGTTCACAAAGACTAAATGAAATAAGAAACAATTGACCTAGTGATTTAGACAACAAGCAATCATAGCAGATGTTCTATCTATTCAGTAAAGTAAGTGGCATACCAAGTTGAATTGGGGGTTTTTTCGTCTAGAGAGAGGAGGGTGACAAACTTGTGTCGATCCGGCACATTGAGCAGAGCATTCAGAGCACGTACCGTGTCCTCGTGGAGGTTCGGAATTACTGGCTCACCTTCGACTTTGAAGTTATGGCCTTGTGAAGACGGATGACTATGATTGCGAGATTTCTGAAGCGACGACTCTGGAACGGTCTCGCCTGGAGTTGAAGTAGCCTGAATTGTGGTGTGGAGTTGTTGCGCAGATGATTTGGCGGTGGATAAATCCGAACATGATTTGATGTTGCAGATGGTTGGGCACCATTGCTCACTGGAGTTCGAGGCGTCTGACTTGGTGGAGCTTCTCTCGGCGGCGTTATGTACTGATTCAGAAGAATCGATGCCGGGGATTTCGAGGTAGAAGTGACGTTCGTCCCCTTTGTTCTCTGCGAGATGTTTGGAGTGGTCTTTAATTTCTTTCGAGATTTTGTTGCATTACCATTAGGTCTAGGCATCTTGTTAGAGGAATCGAAAGGGGAAGAAGGGAATTAGGGTTTCTGCAAAATCGAATCGAGAGGATTCAATTTTGTTGAAGAACGAATTAGGGTTTCTGTTGACGAAAGAGTAATCGAATCGAGAGGATTCGATTAAAGGAGAAGAGATGATGAGAGGAGAGAGGATTCGATTAAGGGAGAGAACAAATTTGGGGTTTCGATGAAGACGATGAAGAATTTAGGGTTTCTGTTGAAGGAAGAGTAATAGAATCGAGAGGATTCGATTAAGGAGAAGAGATGATAAGAGGATTGGATTACGGAGAAGAACGAAGTTGGGTTTGTGTTTTAATTTAGGGTTTCAGCAAAATCGAATCGAGAGTATTTGATGAAGACGATGAAGATGGTAAAAAATTAGGGTTTCCATTTCCTTTGATCGTAACCGAGACTTACCCAAAAAAAATTGGGTTATGCGGTTAATCCAAAATTTTGGGCAAAACTTTTAATCTTAGGATTCTCGGCCAAAAGCAACCCAAAATGTTTGAAAGGCCGACGATTCAATGACTATTACAGAACTGCTAACCCACTAATTAGCGACTTAAACTCGATTTTGGCCGAAAATTTTGGGTTTCAAATTCCCGGGTAACAATAGCCATAGAATAGTCGCTTATTAGTCGGTTAAAAATAAAAAATTATTAACTTAAACATAATTATATTAAACATATATTAAAAATAATTAATATAAACATAATTATATTAAACATAAAATAAAAATAATTAATATAAAGATAATTATATTAAACATAAATAATTTAGATATAATTATATTAAACAAAATTAAGGATTCGTACCCGACTTTTAAGCAAAGTCCTCGAACACAAGTCTCAGAAAAAAGCACCGATCCCTGCAGTATATGTGTAATTAATTATAAAGCAGGTGGTTACTATATTTAGAAGTATAAAAATAGTAATTAATGCGAACATGATAATGCTAGGTGGACGTTTCGGGGTAGAAGTTCTGCAAAGATAAAAGGAAGTAGCCGCTCCATGAAACATGGCAATCATGACTCTTCATGCCGAAAAACTTTTTATTATCCATATCAGCACAAGTTGCTAGGTTTGCTGCATTACCATATGGGCATTTCACTGAATGCTTCACACATTCTATAGTAAACTTTTTTTGCCAGCGTTTGTCAATCAGTAAGCCGGCAAAGAGCTCTACCACTATCTGGATCAACAAGTAAGTGTGGCCGATAACATAAAGCTTTTATATCATTTCTTGACAGGATGGTGTCTTTTGATCTACCCGGCACACGCATAAGAGTATTCATGATGTTTTCGAAAAAATTCTTCTCTGTATGCATCAAATCAATATTATGTCGAAGAATGAGGTCCCTCCAATAAGGCAGCTCGCATAATATGCTTTTTTTCTGCCAGTTATGGTCTTTCCCAAAGCAAGGCTTCTTTGTGTCGTGTTTGTTTCCACCCACATCCTTAGTTTTGGGTGGGTTTATGTAACGCATACGGTTATAAATTTGCTCACCGCTCAGAGATGCAGGTAGGTCGTCTTGCATAACGTCTTTGTTCTTCAAGAAGTCTCTTTTATTCCTTCTCATTGAGTGATTGTAAGGTGGGAATCTCCGATGACAATTGAACCAACAAACCTTTCTTCCATGCTTCAAATAAAAAGAATGTGTATCTTCCATGCAAATGGGACATGCCAATTTCCCATGGGTACTCCATGTTGATCACATGCTATACGCCGGAAAGTCGCTTATCGTCCAAAGTAGAACGGCTCTCAGATTAAAACTTTGATTCAAGGACACATCAAATGCATCAATTCCAGTCCACCACAACTCTTTCAACTCATCTATAAGAGGACGAAGGAAGATATCGAGACTACCCCGTGGATGATTAGGCCCAGAATTCATAATTGTGAGAAACATGTACTCTTCACTCATGCACATACCAGGGGGCAAATTTTATGGAGTCAAGATCACAGGCCACAACGAATGGTTACGAGACATGTCAAAAGGATTGAACCCATCAGTACATAACCCAAGGTACACATTCCGGGGTTCCCCGGCGAAACTGGTATGTTGAGCTTGAAAATATTTTCCACTCAGCCGCATCCGACGGATGAGAAATCTCATCATCGTCATTCATTTCGTGCTCGGCATGCCATATCATAGCCGCTAGAGTCTTCTCGCTCTCTTCAATCTGTCACCAATAGGTAGATACCACATACGACTATATGGTATGTTTGTTCTACTGTTCTTGTCTTTAGGCTTCCATCTTTGGTGATCACAATGCAAAAACTTATCTTCCCTTTCATCCTCTTTCCAGTGGATCATACAATTCTTGATACAAACATCAATTTTAATAGATGGGAGGCCTAAATTGCGCATCAACTTTTTTGTCTCGTAATTTAAATTGGTTGCCTTATTTCCTACTGGTAAAAACTCGGTCATCATATCGCAAATCGAATCCACACCCCTTTCACTGACATTATAATCTACCTTATGCTGTAAAACCCGAGCAGCTAATGATAATTGCGACTGGCCTTCATGACAACCATTATACAATGGATTATTCGCTCTTTCTAACAAATCATAGAAATTTTTTGAATGATTTCGTACTGGTTCATCCTGATAATTACCATCATAATGGTAACTATCAAAATTCAAGTTATCACGAAACGCATCATTCACCATATGCATATTTGGATCTTCTACTAGATTTTCCACATATTACGGATCAACATAACTCGTTCCTAATGTCAAGTCTACTTCTTCTCCATTGTTATACTAAACATAGTAATCCGGCATAAATCCGTAGCTAAACAGATGACTCCATATTTTTGAACCCGCTAAGAAATTTCGGTTCATGCAGACACTACAAGGGTAGTTGAACTTACCTCCATTACTCTACGCTAGGAGTTGGCTACCAGAAAATTGCATAAATTGGTCCACCCCCAATCTAAACTCCTCCGAAAATTTTCCCGTGGCTTCATCAATCCGATTATACATCCAATCCCGAGAATTATTAGAATTGAACCTTCCAGCCATTCTTCCACACTTACTGGTCGAGTTCTATTTTTATAGATAAGAAAGGAGGAATAAGTTATGGTGAATGACAAGAAGAAAGCCTAAAAATTTTTTATATAGAAAATTTGCGACTATTTAGCGACTATTAAGCAACCAAAAGGCGACTAAAACAAATAGTCGCCTTAAATCGGTACACCTATCGGAAATCGATTAACACGTGGTTCGGTATCGGTTTTTTACGACTATTAGGTGACTAACTTGAGACCCGCCGTGAGAGTCATCTAATAGTCGTTATGTTTACGACTAATTAGCGACTACTTTTCCCGGAATACTTATAGTCGTAAATTAGTGGTCAATTAGCAACCATTTTAGCGACTATGTTTATTAGTCCATATTTTGCAACTAATCAACGACTATAGTGCTTTAGTCGCAGACTAGTAGTCAATTAGTCGCTAAATAGTCATCATATTTGGCGACTATTACTTTAGTCACATCATGTAGTTGTCAAAAAAAAATGAAAGGGATATAGTCTTCTAAAAAAAATGGAGAGAGAGAAAATACTAATAGCTCTATATAATTAAGAAGAATCATGAAAACCATGAAGATAAAAAGTCTAATTAAATATGGGAGAATGAGAGAATAAAGGTAGAGTTAATAATAATAGAAAGAAATATAATAATAATAATAAAAATAATAACAATTAAAAAAAAACCATAATCCCCCACTTAAGACAAATCCTTACACTACAAATAGGAATGAGAGAAAGCTTTGACAAAGGAGGTAATCAAGGCAAAAAAGCCTTAAGTTGTTGGGTAGCATAGGAATGGGAAACCGATTCAAATGAAATAAGTTTCGAGTATAACGTACATTTGGATAAAAAATGTAGGTGACGATCTAAACCTTGTATGCACATTTTTTCTTGGTTCTTGTTGATGTAGGGGTTCGGCTTTTGATTATTCCTAATCAAAAGGATCTCTTTGTAAATACATCTTATTTAATCGAGGGATTAAATAGTTAGGTTCGTCTTGATGTGCAACCGTTCGGCAATAACGGTAAAGGTCAGCTTTGAGAAGTCCCCCGAAAGGGTCTTCATGTTGTAGCTGAACCCCGTGAGAGGTTGCCTACGTACCCTCGGAAGGAATCAAGCCACACATAGTTCCGTCTTCAGATTAAAATCCCAGTTTAGGCTCGGGAATCTTGTGATTAACTCGGACTCTTAGGCCGAGTTGTTGTTAACTCGTGATCTAAGGCCAAATTGTCTTTATCTCGGGCTCTAAGGCCAAGTTGTAAGTTGCTAATGATTCTTTATATTTTTGGGATATCTAGGAACCTAAAACCTATTTTCTGGTTCTCTCCAGGATCTCTAAACTTTCTATCTCTAAAACCTAATTTTAGATGTCTAATTCTCTCTAAGAGAGTGAAATATATTTTCTGGGGATCATTTTTTAGGAGGAGGAGGTCCTCCTTTTATAAGGATAGATAGACGGTCTATTTAGACCCAATAACCTAATAATAAGGAATATTTCCTTATTCCCCCAAAGATAAGGAATATTTCCTTATTTCCGAGAGATAAGGAATATTTCCTTATTTTCAAGGACTAAAGGATATAGATAAGGTTTAATTTTATCCCCTTTAGTTCGGCTTGCCAAGCTAAAGGAAATGAGGAATACCCCTATCTCGGGTTTATGACCCGAGATCGGATCATATCTAAACAGGAAAGACTATATCCTAATTAATTCTGAGCTGTTTGTAAGGGGTGCGAACCCCACCATCAACAGCTCTTAGTATTTTGCGCAAGTACTGTTCAATTTGACATAAACCTAGGATTACAAAGAACCTATTCACTACAAATTTTTGAGCCACCTTTCTAACCAAACCGAGCAAGTTGTTTCGATGGATTTCTGTCGCAAGATTTCTCCACTTGTAGTTGAGATGTCAAAGAAATGATTGTTCGACTTGTTTACCCGCAGCGGTTGCGGCTGCGGTTGTAGGAGTTTTCGGAAACAGACGGTTGCGGTTTCTAGCATTCATGAGCGTTTTTCACGACTGGTATAACGATATTAAGCGAGTGCGTTTGCGAGGCATTTTTGACTGGTCTGACAACGGGTGTAATAGAGTTTTGAGATAAAATAAAAAAATATTTATATAATATATAATTATATAAGAACCAAAAATTATGTATAAAAATATTAGTAGTTAATGTAAAAAACAAAAAACTAAATCATAGAAGAAATAATTAAATAGATATTTTGAAAAGATATTTTTATATTTGTAAGAGGTTTGAAACAATTTTTATATATAATAAATCTAATTATATATATATATATATTAAATATTTTATTAAAGAAAATAAAATCTAAATAAAATTTTTCAGTTTTTATAATTTTTTATTTATTTTCAAGATAATTTCATTTCTTTTTAAAAAATACTTTAATCGACCACTACCGCCCGCTACCGCCCACAAACGCAAATGCTTGTGGGAGATAGCTTTGATTTTGAGCTACATGTAGCGGTTCGAAGCGGTAGGAAACGGTTATGGTTGTTGATAGTAGGTTCAACTTCTAATTATTTATAATTAGAGGGTTTCATTTTTTGGAGTAAGTTAAGTAAACAAGAAAAGACAAAAGAATCATCGGAAATAAATATTATTATTGATATAAATTACAAAGGTGTTAAATCGAAATGCTGAATTAATCAAAGAGAAGTATTAAACCTAGGTTTGTTAGTAATTCTTTTTCCCACTTCTAAATATCTATTTTAATGAAGGGGCCTATGTATTTATATATCTTTGTAGTCGGTTATCTAAACCCATGAGCTAACCTGTGATAAGATTCGATTTTATTCTGTCTGAGCTTAGAATTCAGCTTTGGACGAAGTAGTTTATACCCCCGCTTCGGACACTAAAATCCAACCATTCTCTATCGAGGTGTTCTTCGGTCGTCTGGGCCGAAGGTTCAAATCCTATTGAAGGGACTTATTACTTAATCCGTAATTAGGAAAAGATCGGTAGGGATCGAAACTCAATTATTGCCAAGCTATTGATTAGGGGTGTTAATCTCACCATCAACAGTAAGTCCCCTACCTCCCCGTTTCGTCCGAGGATAAACTTAGAGAAGAGTCGGCGAATTTTGAAGTAACGTAGCTTTGTTGATAAGTGAAGTTCGGTTGTTGGCGATCTTGTTCTTCAGAAATCTTGAACATTCCTTCTTTATTTGTTTCTTCGATTAATCTTGGCAGGAAAAATATGGAAACGAAAGGTCCCTTCTGACGCGTGTGTTGAAATCTCAGAACTCTCAAACCTTATGCCTTATGTATGACGTGTCACTCTTTAAAAGGGCGCAATGAATGGGGAAGAAGAAAAGACGCATCTTGCCGTATAAATACTGACCTCCCAGACCAGAATTATCTCCTCATTATTTCATAATCTTCTTTCAAACTCTCTAATCCTTCAAAAACAATGTCGAATCCTTTCCTGAAGAATCTCAAGGTCTACAGGCCCCGGTTAGTTGTCCTCCGACCGGAGGAGCCAAACGCCAAAGAGAAACTAGCGTCATAAATACAAACGATTCCTCGGAACAAAGTACTCCGAAGTCACTCGCAACAAACGAGCTCCTCTGGGAACTCCCGGAGAAAAACAACGAAAAAAGAAAAGAAAAACTGAAGCGACCGGGCCTCTCTCTGCCTCTCTCCGAAATACTTCAACCCATATGAAAACAAACGTAATTGGTACTTCGGTGTCTACTCCTGCTTCTCTTCCGCCTTCAACAGATCATCCAGACACAACAATTACTACTTCGTCTAACAACGAAAAAAAATTCCACTTTGTTTCCTCCAAGTTCGGAGAAGACCGCGGTAATTCCCGTCGCGGACTCTCAAAATCCAGAAGGAATCGCAAATATTCCCATCTCTGAATCCCTAGGTGGGAAAAAGAGTTCCGTGACTGTGCCCCCTCCTAAAGACAAAGAAGTCCTTGCATCCTCCGGAGCAATAACTTCTGCTGCCTCTGTTTCTGAAGCAAGTAAGCTTTCTCCTTTTGCAGATTCCCTAAAACCCGTATCCCGAGCTTCCAACAGAAAAAGCTCGGATAAGGTTCCCAACCAAGGATCGCTTATCTCGGCTTCTTTGCATCCTTTTTAATACTCCTTTGGAAAGGACATTCCTTTCTTTGATGACAGGAAAGAATGTGCCAAACGTTTTGGCATGCTCAGAGGCGGATCCAGTTCTCTTCCTCTTCTCTTCGAGATCGAGAAGAGTTTATTGATTGAAAGTGCATCCGCTTCTCACTTCAAGGTTTGTAAATGGCATACTTTTTTTAATTTTCTTTTTATTCTATCAGTCTAATTTATCCACCTCATCTCTCTCTTTATTCGCAAACAACAGCTTCAATCGTCTTATTTCGGATGTTGAGGCCAAACAATCAGCAATGCAAAAGGAAATTAAGGAGATGAAATTCAAATTGAAGAATACTTCTCATGACTCCGAAATTGCTCGAAGGATAGCCGAACAGGAATCCCTAAAGGCTGCCAAATTCATGAGTCAAACCAGGCATCTTGAACTCGAGTTAGAAGCAGTTCGATAATCTAAATCATCCGAGCTTGCTTCTGGGCTGAGTGGGATTAAAAAAAGGAGAATGAAATGGACGACAAGATGATCGGTTGGCTCGACGCTCTCGGAGATTGTAGTAGTAAGTTTGAAAAGATTTGGAAATATGTTGACGCAAGTCGGTTTCTTAATTCTCTGACTGATTTATTTCACCAGGTGAAAGGAAAGTGTGATCTGATTGAAATGCTTGAGAGGGAGATTTTTCCCGTTCCTTCCATCATGAAAGAGGAACTTTCTTCTCAGCTGAATAATCTTGAACGTTGACTGAAAGACTTCCCCGATTTTCCTCTTAGTCTTTCAGATCTGACCATTCCAATTTTTTTCCGAGGAACCCATGGGCGTAACCTTTGCTTGGACGACGTAAAGATGAACTTAGCTCCTGGATTTTGAAATCCTTAAGGATCTTTTCTTGAATTGTAGTCATTTTCTTTTATTTTTTATCTTGTACGAACCTATTCCGAAGTTTTTGGAATTTATTGTACCATTATTTTATTTTTTTTGCCAAACTAAAAAATTTGATGACTTTAACTCAAATGTTACTTCATCACATTATAAGCTCTTTTCATTCTTTAAAATATTGATTTGACGAGAAATGTTCGAACTTTATCTGTTATACCGGATTCTACTTTATCGAATTCCAATGTTTGAAGTGGTTTTAATATGCGGGAATGACCCGACTTTGCTTTCAAATTACGCGGTTCTACTTTATCAAGCTCCGAAATTTCCAGCTGCATTTTGTAAAGAATGTGTAAAAGGGACAAACCCTTTTATCGAGCACGTGATCAAGGTACCGATTTTTATTTTATGGTTATAGCTGGACTCCGAAGAGTTACCTACGTACCCGAAATGGATCAAGCCATCCGTAGTTCAAACCTCACTAGGTTTTTTTTTTTTGACCTTACGGCCCATCCGCACAATGATACCGCTTTAAGTGGTAAGAATTCCAAGTCCGAGGTACATATTCGCCATCCATGGTTTGCAATCGATAAACTCCGGGTTTAACTTTCTTTATCACTAAGTAAGGACCTTCCCACCTAGCCCCAAGTTTACCAGCTCTAGGCTCCTTAGTTTTTTCAAATACCTTTCGTAAGAGTAAGTCTCCTTCGTGTAGAGGGTGATCTCGAACTCTTTTTTTGTAATATTGGGAAGCGAGTTGTTGATAATTTGAATACAAAGTAAAGCATGATTCCGAAGTGCTTGGATTTCATCATTCTGATCTTTTAACTTTGTATCGTTTATCTCAATATCGTGTATCATTAGAGTCCTTCACAAACTCGGTACTCTAACTTCAGTGGGAGACATTGCTTCCATACCATGAGAAAATGAGAAAGTGGTTTGCCCAGACGCGCTTCGAGGAATTGTTACTATGGGACCATAACACTCCATCTAATTCATCCGACCAACGCCCCTTTTTGCCAACAAGCCTTTTCTTTATTCCAGCTACAATTGTCTTGTTTGTAGCTTCGGCCTGTCCAATCCCCTGGGTTATCCCTCGGAGTCGACTTGTTCAATCGAATTCACCATTTTTCACAAAAGGCTTTGAAATTGTTTAAAATAAACTGCGAACCGTTGTCTGTCACTATCTCATAAGGAATTCCATGCCGGCAAACAATGTTCTTCCAAACGAAACCTTCAACCTCCTCGCTTTAAATTATCGGATAAACTGCTGCTTCGATCCAGTTGGTAACATAATCGGTTAAGACGAGTAGGAATCGTTTTCCACTGGTTGACTTCGGGAAGGGTCCCATAACGTCCATCGCCCAGTGCATGAATGGATAGGGCGATACTGCGGTCATAAGCATTTCCGTCGTCGCGTGGATTTCAGGAGCATGTCTTTGGCATTTCTCGCAACGTGCTATGAATTTATCACAATATGCCATCATGGTAGACCAGTAATATCCTAACCTTCGGAGATTTACCGCCAACATTCTTCCTCCTGAATGATTCCCTCATTCGCCAGAATGGGAAGAAGTCATTACTTCATTTGCTTCTTCCTTTCTGATGCAATGAAGCATTAGTCTTCCAACTGAATGTTTGAATAAAGCATCGTCCATCATCATATACTGAGCAGCTAGGGTCTTAAGTTAGCGCGCTGCCCATTTGTCCGATGGAACCTCGCCGTTTTTAATATATCGAACAGTGGGAGTTCTCCAATCGTCTAAATCTTCTCCGAGAGGCTCTGGTAAAGCTTCTTCTTCATCCGCATCTTCTACCACGAAGGAATGTCTTTCAAGGTCGCCGATATTCGTCTGGTTGATCGTCTC
Organism: Euclidium syriacum; assembly: GCA_900116095.1. Classification (NCBI taxonomy): domain Eukaryota; kingdom Viridiplantae; phylum Streptophyta; class Magnoliopsida; order Brassicales; family Brassicaceae; genus Euclidium; species Euclidium syriacum. The sequence continues at coordinate 4,077,260 of FPAK01000004.1, forward strand.
AACCGGGATTGTCCTTTGCAAATGAGGATCCGATGCTGTAGCTAGAACAGCTATGGAATATGCCATCGTATTTTCCTTTTGCGGAATTCGTATCAAATCGAATTCCTTGAACTTCTCTGCCAAACGTCTTACCAATTCTACATAAGCTCCCATCCGATCAGTTTTTGCTTCAAACTCACCACTAAACTGATTTGCAACCAATTGCGAATCACAACAAGCTCAGAGATATTGAGCTCCTAATTGCGTCGCGGGACGTAAGCCTACAATTAAAGGTTCATATTATGCTTCGTTATTGGAAGATTTGAACGCTAATCAGAAACTATGCTTCTTCTCCAGTTGGTGATTTTAACCCCATACCAATTCCAGCGTCGAGTCTTGAAGAAGAACCATCCACAAAGAGAATCCAACGTTCATTTTGTGGTGCAATTGTTACCACTTCCGAGGGTAGGTCGGACAAAAAGTCAGCTAATACATGGGACTTAATTGCCGACTTGCTTCAGTATTTAATTTCGTATTCACTGAATTCATTTGCCCATTTCTCCAATCGTTTTGATTGATCTGGACTGTGTAATATTGTTCGGAGGGGCTTACTCTTAATTACAGCTATTGGATGTGATTGAAAATAAGGTCGGAGTTTCCGAGCTGCAATTACTACGTCGAATGCTAACTTCTCCAGTTTTGGATATCTAGTTACTGCATCGATTAAATACTTGCTTACGTAAAACACGGGCTTTTGTTCTCCTCTGTCCTCTCGGACTAGTACCCCGGTTATAGCCGATTCGGATACTGGGACGTAAAGGAAAATGGAAGCGAAAGATATCTTTTCAACTCCTGAAATACTTCTTCACATTCGTTGCTCCATTCAAATTGCTTATTTCCTTTTAATAGATTATAAAAAGGTAAACATCTATCTATTGATCGTGAAATAAATCGGTTCAGAGCCGCGATTCGCCTTGTGAGTCTTTGCACTTCTTTTGAATTCTTCGGGGATGGAAGATTCTTTATCGCATTGATTTGTCTTGGATTAGCTTCTATTTCTTGTTTTGTTACTATATATCCGAGAAACTCTCCAGACGTAACCGTAAAAGTACACGTATCTGGATTGAACTTCATACCAAAGCGATTTAGGATATCTAAACAATCATGTAGATGTGTGACGTGGTCGGATGCTACTTGAGATTTTACTAACATATCATCTATATAGACTTTCATTGTGCTTCCGAGCTTTTCCGCGAACATTCGTTTGACCAACCTCTGATACGTCGCACCGGCATTCTTCAAACCGAAAGGCGTCACGCGGTAGCAATAGGTTTCCCTATCCATTATAAAATCTGTTTTTTTTTCCTATCGTCTGGATGCATCATAATTTGGTTATATCCCGAAAATGCATCCACCAGCCTTTCTATGCTTGGAAGAGGGAAACAATCTTTTGGGCATGCTTTAGTAAGGTCCGTGAAATCTACACAAATTCTCCATTGTTCATTCTTCTTCTTAACCACTACGGGATTTGCCAACCACTCTAGATATTGAACCTCGGCAATCGACCCTTTTGCAAATAGTCGATCGATCTCTTCATTAACGGCTGTTACTCTTTCAGGTCTTAATTTCCTCTTCTTTTGTTTGATCGGTTTTTGAGTCGGGTCTACGTTCAAACGGTGTGATATTACTGCAGGGTTAATCCCCACCATGTCGTTTGATGACTAGGCGAAAGCTCCCTTATTTGTCTTCAGCAAATCAACCAACTGATCACGTATTTCTCTTTTAAAACTTCCACCTATGGTTATGCATCGCTCCAGACGTTCCTCATCGATACAAACTTTTTCATATTGGTCTTTCTCAAAGACATTTGGATCTAACCCGCCAACTACTGACAACTTTGGATTTCCGTAATTTGGAATTTCTGGCTCCAAGATTAATGAGATGATCTGTGGTTTTTGTCTCCGTCGACATGGAACAAATTCTGGCTATTCGTTGATTTCCTTTTACCGAACAGAAATCGTGTGGGGTCAAAAATTTGAGACACTTGTGATAGGTTGACGGGACTGCTTCCATGATTATCAACCAAGGAACCACCATGATCGCATCAAAGACAAAAGGTCCTGAGATCACATGAAAAATAGTACCCATCGTTACTACTCCGACAGACATCGTTACTACTCCCACCGTTGTATCTCTTTTTCCCGGAAGCGAAGTTAGTGATTCTGTCATACCTTTCATATCCTTCGAAACTACATTCATACGATTCATAGCTTCTAAGCTTAGCAAGTTCACTGTGCTCCCAGTATCTATCAGTACTTTATACATAGCACTTTCGGGCAAATAAATTTGAATGACCAAAGGGTTCGTTGTGAGGGCAAGTAACTCCGTCGAGGTATGCGTCCGTAAAAGTCGTTGAGGGTGATAGGTCGGGACCGGGGTTATTTGTCGAGTCATCGGAATCCTCCGGATACGTCTCTTTATGGTCCCTTTAGAATCCGAGCTTTTTAGAATTGTTCCAACGTATTTCCTAATTTTTCTATCTCTCGTATTTCCGAGGTTTCTTTTACTTTTTACTCAAAAGTGCTACCCCCCTACCTGGCGCGCCATATGTTGATACTGAGTTCAAATTCTAATTAGAGGGGTTCATTTTTTGGAGTAAGTTAAGTAAATAAGAAAAAACAGAAGAATCCTCGGAAATAAATATTATTATTGATATCGATTACAAAGGTGTTAACTCGGAATGCCGAGTTAACTTTATCAAAGAGAAGTATTAAACGTAAGTTTGTTAGTAATTCTTCTCCACGATTCTGAATATGTATTTTCATGAAAGGGGGGGGGGGTTATGTATTTATATATCTTTGTAGTCGGTTATCTAAGCCCATGGGCTAACCTCGGAAAAATAGAAATATTATATTCTGTCCGAGCTTAGACTTCAGCTTTGGACGAAGTAGTTACTACCCCCGATTCGGAAACTAAAATTCGACAATTTTTTACTGAGGTGTTCTTCAGTCGTCTGGGTCAAAGGTTCAAATCCTATCGAAGTGATTTATGACCAAATCCGTAATTACAGAAAGATCGGTAGGGACCAAAACTCAATTATTGTCAAGCTATTGATATGGGGTTCTAATCCCACCATCAACAATGGTGATTGTTTGTAAACGCCAACAACCGCTGTCACTGACAAATGCAGCTTTTGCGCGAGGTAGCGGGTGAAAAAATCATCACCTAAATTGCGACGTATATTGTAAGGTTCGGTGAGTGGAGACACTTAAATGTATGGGAATATGTTTTTAAAGGAAAATGATTATTTAGAAGTTGTTATATAATCAAAGCAAATCTACCAAACCGTTTATCCAAAAAATTTGAAAGGGTTTCAAACTTTTCTCACGGATCAATCTTGTTTGCTTAAGGACAAGCAAAAGGTTAATATTTACATATTTAAGTCCACTTATTCCATCTCTATGTCATTCTTGATTCATTTTAGTATAGTTTTCCATGTTTTGCATCTTAGGAGTCATAGGAACATATGTTTTTGTACATATTATGACTTTTTCAGATTATCAAGAAGGTCAAAAGAGCTATGGAAGGAAACTAAGTCAAGAATAAAGGTCAAAGACCAAATTCAAGAAGACAGCGCGTCCCTATCAAATGCATATTGATCGATATGGGAGAACATCATATCGACACCCATATCGATTGATACCCATGAGGTAGAAGAGAGAAAAAGATCAAAATGCTCGTGACCGACTTTGTCTCCCTATAAATAGATCTTGCTTGACCTAAGGAGACACACCACAATTTCTCGCACTTTTCAATAGTTGTTTTTAGTCCTTTTATGCTCCTTATTGGGTAGCATTTGTTAAATAATAATTGATTAGGTAAAATAGTATTTTCTTTTATTTTTGTCTTTTACTTATGAACTTTAATTTCCTTTGATCTCACAATGAATGATTAAACCTTCTTTGTGGGATGAGTGGGGAAGCTAGGTTAGTGGATTGATTAGTGCTAATCATGATTAGGGTTAATTAGTTGATCAACTAGGAGATTAATTAGGTTTAGTTCTCTTAACTATGAATTTTTAGAAGTGGGTTGAGATGGAGTTAGTGACACCTCCTATCACTTAAGTTGGTCTCTACTCGCTTCAAATCTTGTGTTTGGATGAGAAGTATAAGTATTTAATGGAGAGGTTTTCTCTACGCTATTAGAATAATTTCAACTAGACTTTCAGGAACGAATTATGGAAACATTTGTGTAGTTAATGCCTAAGGCCACATTTGGATCCTTTCAATTGGTTTAACATGTTAGGAGAGTTGTCTAGAAAGTTGATTGGATCCTTCCTCGTCCTTTCTCTCAACTTCAGATTTCAGGATACTATCAGTGTTTATATCATCCCCTAGATGTAAATTAGACAAAGGTAAACTATGTTTTTCAAATTCAGAATGCCCTAACTCTAATCGATAATTAAATGAATAATTTTTGCATTTAAGCATCAAACGTATTTCATCTTCGCCTCTCTTAAGATTTTTGACTCTAAATCATGCCTTCTTTGACATATGCATATCAATTCATAAAATTTTCCTTGAAGCTAATGCTAAAATTGCATACATGAACTAAAAATTACCTCATGTGGTCAATAATCGTAGTAATTGTTAGTTCTTCTGTCTTCCAACCATGCTCCTGAAAGAGGCATGAAAGAATTTTGGGAACAAGTTAGTAAAAAATGAGAAGTATTAACAAAAATTGTCTTAAACTAAATCCTAATACTAAAACTCAAAGGTAACACAATTGGTCCCCGGCAACAACGTGACACGGTCTAATTTTAACCATAGAAAGATTGCAAGTGCACAATGAAAGAAATTGTAGTATTTAGGAGTCGAAATTCACAAAGACCTATGGTTACGTTATGAGTTTTACGGTTCGGATTAAGCTAAGACAAAAATATTATCATTAAAACAATCCAAAGACTTAAACTATATGTGATTTAAAATCAGTGGGAAAGAGAGCTATGTCTAGGATATTTCTAAAGAGAATCCAGATTGTAACTTCACCAAATTATCAGGGTTTGTTCAGTGAAGTGCCATCTAGAACTACAAGCACGATTATGCGCTCGCCAACTTTTGCTGCGCAAGACGTCTATACTTAGATAATAAGGCACCGAGTTTCCTATGCGAACTGTCCAAATCTAAATATGCAATGGGCACAAGTTGATTGGTTCACAAGATCCATAAAAAAGGTTTCGTACGCTTTTATGCTATCTTGCTCTCCTATGGTGGATCTGGTTTAGTCAATAACACTTTCGCATCTATTGTCTAACCTATTGGCTAAAATCCAGGTAGCTAAGCTAGATTCAAGTAATTCAAATACCCCTAAGAGAAGATCTATTATATAAACCTTAACAATTGAGTTTCATCAACAACCATTGATCAATTCAATGGAAACCCTAAACCTAATTAACAAGTAAACTATTCTAGCATGGTGATTGAAGCAAGCAACATGTTTTGAATAGAAAGCATCAAAGGTTCAAGAGAATAATCAAAAGGGTTCAGATATCTATTCTCCCTAAACAATCTTTCCCTAAAAATCTAGCATAAAATAAAGCATAACATAAACAATGGGTTAAATATATTTTCATAAGCAATAGGGTCATCCTAGATGTTTCTTATTCCAGTTGGGATTGGATCTGGGTAAAATATGGCAACCTGGACTCTTAAAATTTTTCTGGCGTGGGACATTTTGTCGGTCGACTCAAGGGGTATGTGTCGATCGACACTATACTCGCAGATTGGCTCTTTTTTCTACATATGTCATATCAGACATGTCTTTACTAAAACATGTATATATGGAGCTACAAACCCTCAAAAGACTTGATTCAAAATCGAAGTGAAAGCTAACTTCTTTATCGTTCTTTTTCCACTGGTTTCATCTCATTTATAGATTGTGATGACGTCCATAGAATGCCAAACTTTGACGTCATCCCAAACTTCTTCAAGTCATATCCGAGACTCCATCTCCCATTTATCGGGTTTGCTCATTTTTGCTCCGCTTTGTCCAAATCATCCCAAATGCTCCATCATGTTAGTTAGTGCATGAAATCCTTATAAAAGCACCAAAAACTAGAAAAAAAAAAGGGTAAAAACCTATAAAAACACTCATCTATCATGTTTGTATAAGGAAAGGTAGAGATCCTGAATACCTTCCTTGGAAGATATATCCCTAGCCCTCCTCATTTATAAATAATGGATATGGTTCCTTGCCTTCCTCCCATCACCATTCTATGGAAAGCTTCCGTACTCAAGTCTCCTACCATTTGCCCAATTTACCCTTTCCCTTTGCCGTAAGAAAGATTCCTCTTCAAGTGCTAACTCTAACCAAATATGACGTTTTCTCTTCTCTTCTGCTGCAATCTCTTGTGACGGGCCAATTAATAGTCTGGCTGGACACTGCAACAAACTCCTCATGGGCTTGCTGGACTATTTTCCTCAGGCCATAATAGTTTTCTTTTCTCAACTCTATGATAGGTTTCTTTAGGCTCTTTAGTTTCTTATCAAAGAAGAACATTGCAGATCCACATTGGCCTCACCCCAGAACTATGCAACCATCGGTAGAAAATTTTGATGCTTGATGAGGTAATTTCCTAACTTGAAAGAGTATCTAACCAAAGAGTTGTCGCCTACAATTTTAACACATATCGAAGAGTGATATGAAAAAGCTGGCTCCCAAAATCGTGCAACCATCAGTAGAAAATTTTGGTGCTTGATGAAGTAATCTGCTAACTTGAAAGAATATCTAACCGAAGAGTTGTCGCCTACAATTTTAACACATATCGAAGAGTGATATGAAAAATCTGGCTCCCAAAATCGTGCAACCATCAGTAGAAAATTTTGGTGCTTGATGAGGTAATCTGCTAGCTTGAAAGAGTATCTAACCGAAGAGTTGTCGCCTACAATTTTAACATATACCGAAGAGTGATATGAAAATTCTGGTTCTCAAAATAATGCATAAGACAAGGAAAACTTCAGCATCCATTCATCATTTGTCAGCACTCTTTTGAGCTTCTTTTTCAAGTGATTGGTCTCACTCTTGTTCCACCATGTGTTGGCATGACCCTTGAAAACAAGGTCTCTAGTTTCAGCAGACATGACACACTCTCTAAACTCTCTTATACCTCTGTTAATCTTTGTAAACCCAAAAGAAGAGAGTTATGGGTTTAATGCTTGGTTAAAATCTCCAAGCACTATCCAAGGATTGGAGAAAACCACTGGATTCATAAATAGCAAAGATATCTCTTCCCAAAACTCTTTTCTTCCCTGTCTATCATTCCTGGCATAGAAAAATGAAGTGAAAAAACTCTTCTTGGATTCCTAGAAGCTTAACCATACACAAAATACACTGATAGTACTTATCCAATACTATAATTTAAACTAAAGGGGTGCCATAATACCCAGATTCTTCCAATATATGAATATTCATAGTTGCCTTCCCACTGCCAATCCGAGAAGTACCATTCATAAACTTCTGCTTGTTAATGAGCTTCACCTTCGTTTCTATAAGGCTGCCAAAATGGGATCTATTATTCACCAGCCATTTTATGAAACATCGTATGCATTCTACTTTATTAAAACCCCACACATTTCATACAAAAATCCCAAAATATGTCATGCTCGTCCTCGTCTATAGCTTCATCATTGGAGCTATGATACTCATCAGGGTCAATCACTCCATCGTTTTGCACGGCTTCATCTCTTTTTGTTGCTGACTTAGAAGACCCAACTTTGTTTTTCTCAGGAATATATTTTGCAACAACAACCTTACTCGAATTTAGCATTAACTAGCGGTGGAAGCCTTTCCCTCAGGTTGATCAAGGTTTAAAGTCTTGAAACTTCCAAGTCGGTGAGATTTACTGTTGACGGATGGAGATCAACATATTCTTCAACGAGAAAAGACTCTAGATATTCCATGCTACTTAGTTCAAAATTAAAATATAGATGATCTGTTAAACCACTGTTGTGGTTTGTGCCTTGCCTTATATTTTATCATCTTTTCCTAATCTATTATAGAAACTTTTAGATTCATTGTGCACTCATTTTAATGTTTGTTATATATATACTTGGGACTCGTGCGCAGAGTATTGGTAAGAGAGAGTTAGACTAAGTACAAACTCTGTTTTACTATGGTACAGATTGTTTTTGATGGTCACAAGTTTCATCTTTTTTAGAAGGATCTATAGCTGTTATCGGAGTAGTGAAATTAGAGCTTATGACATAGTACATACTCTGTTTTTTTCTATAATATTTATCATGTCTTAGTACTTCTTAAACTTTCGTAGGAATGTTTTTTTTTTGCGTGTGTGTTAGACAATGAGAAATATGAAATATAATTTTACCCAGTAGACTGTATTGAAAGTGCGTAAAGCGATATGAGAAAATAAAATCCAAAACATAAACATAAAGCCTTTAAAAACCCAAAAAAGACAAACGATTAACCAAACGAAAGAGAAGCTATAGATTCTTAAAAACCTCTGTGTAGACAACAGTTGTAGTTTTCGTCTATGGTTTACCATCCTGATCGGTTATTAAAATCTTCAAACCATTCTTCGAAGTTATCCTTGAGAGAGTTACGTGAAACTCGCCGTGAGAAAATACTAGTTTTGGGAGAAACATGCCAACATTTTCAAGGTCTGACCATGACTCTTGTTTATTATCATTGCAAAGGCTAGAGCCACTAGAAACTGCCTCCGCTTCATCCGAAAAGGGAATTTTGCATCTGGCGGAGTTACAAACATCCTAGGGATCAAAAATTTATTCTCGGCGTTCTCATTCCCTGTTATAATTGTGGCTTCTATCACATGATTCACCATTTGATTCACGAGTAATCTCGTATCATTACATAAACCATTTTTTGGATCAATATTTTGCAGAAGCATTATCCGACTACCTATCTTTAAGCGCAAATCATGATTTGGTAATCTTGACAATTTTATGTTGTTGAGAAACTCAGGGGTATAAACCATATCATCATATGTTCCTTTGTCAAATGTTTAAATATTGTTGGACCTGAGGTAACTCTTCTCTTTCCCTAAGAGATAATAAACAATTTTAAGAATAAGCATTAGTAGGGAAACAAATTATAATCTGCTATTAAACATGATAATTAAAAATTCATTGGACAAACAAAACCTGGCAAGCATGACAACATATACTCGTTGATATGGTCAACATCAGCATTTCTTGGACTCAAAATGGCACGCTTCTAATCAAATGTTGGTCTCCTCTCGGTTCTGAACGAAGTACCGTAAACTTTTTTGACGATTGCCTCAATTGGCTTATCACATTCTGTTGTGAGAAATTCCTCTGGTATATCAATATAGACTTTGCTTTCGTGCGGCGTATTGGTTTTACCATTGCCAATATCCATAATCCATTGAAAGAATTCATGTAATTCTTGCATCTCATGGCTCCATGTACCAAACATAAGCTGCATATTTATTGTTAACTTAAGCACCATGCAAGACCCTCATAGCCTTGATGAATTTATTGTGTGGAAGACCGTCTCTACACAGCCATCGTGAGGAATTATTGGGAGAATATGCCTGAAATCTCCACCAAAGACAATAGTTTTACCACCAAAAGGTCTATCACACCTGAAAATATCACGCAGGGTTCGATCTAGAGTTTCAAAACAAAATTTACTCGTCCTATATGATCAATTTGGCCTCCTTGACTAATTCAGCAAGATCTGAACCCGCAGTAATTTAACACGTAGTGAAATCATTGATGATAATTGGAATTCCGAACCTCGAATGTGCCATTTTAACACCTGGTAACAGCAACGCCGCTATACCACTTGAGGCAACCGTGAGAATCACATATTTTTTCGAGCATACGTTCCAGCCAGGAATTCATCTCTAATAGGCACGACAAAAGCATTGTTCAATTGAATATCACCAGTACTAACTATACTAGCATCATCAGCCGGAAGCCTGCATAAAAGGTTTTGAAAACAATATGAATAAGATAATCAAAGAGTATACCAAAAACACATACTTTATAGAAACCACAAATCAAACTTACATTAAACGAAATCTATCAACATAGGATGATTTCAGATTAATGAGAAGGTATGTGGAGCTGAAAGCGTTTGAGATGCTGAATTCTTCTGCAAAAAACAAAACAAACAAAACAGAATTAAGAAAATTAAGGATGGTGCATGGAAGAGTCATTAAGAGTAAACAAAGGTATGAAGATTACAATAACAATAATTACCTTTCCACTCCTTAATACAAGCAAAACGTAGGATTATGACACGTGCTCATGTGGAGAAGCTGTGAGGTAGTCTGTTATACTCTTGGGATATTTCTCCCCATAAAATGCACGGCCCACGAATGTCCCTAGGTTTACACAATAAATTAACATTTAGAGGTATTAAATTGATGAACCAAATACTGAATAATAATAATTTGAGCTACGTTAAAACTTACAAAGCTTCACGAAGAGTATATGGTGAGACGACTGTTGATCTGATCTCTAGCTTTGAGTTCTTTTATGGTTCCAACACCAAAGATTTTTCCTATGACATCTGCATCCTACAAAATCTGAATGAGAAAAGAAGACATAAAGTGACAATAAAGAGAATGAGGAAGCAGAAAAACCCACCGAAAAGAATTTCCGGATTAGGAGTATCAGCCTTAATATCGCTAAGCTGAGTAAACTATTTTTCGAGCAATTCTGAAGGCAGGTTATCACATGTGAAAACTTTGGTTGTGTGATAGAGAGAAATCTTAACAGGTAGATTGGTTCGATATCCAGTAAGGTAAGGCAAAAATTGGAAGGTGTCTATGATAAGAGAGGCACCAGTAACGAACTAGGCCTGATACTTTTTGACCTTGTCTTCATCAATAGTGGCTTGAACTCTTGTTCCCTACAATTGATTATTGTGAAACAAGAGTTAATAAACATAAACTTATCATAAAGTGTATATGAAACAATATTAATATTGCAAACCTCTTTATCAATGAATATTGACTCTAGTGAGACAATCTTATTATTCTTCCAAACCTTCCAAACACACTGAACATGCATAAGTATTAAGTAATTGTCGAGCGCTGGATTGATATTCCAAATCAAGGTCTGCGCAGTGGTTTTCACGGATTCGGTGACCATGGTGATTCAAAGAAAGCAAACAGAGAAAACTCAAAATTGAGAATCAGAGGAAAGAATGGGTTAAACATATCTAACTCATCGATATATTTATACTTAGATAATACAACCGTCATTTTTCATTCAAAAAGATACATCTATATCTTTACCCAAAATTAATAGAAATTTTGCGAAAATCTTAAAGATACATCTATATCTCTACTCAAAATTAATATAATTTAAAAAAAAATCTATATCTATACATCAATATCTAGAGGTTTTATTTTTACCTTTTTTCGTGATTATTTCATGAATACAAACACGCGGACTGGTTTGCACAATTGTGATTTCAAAATATAAAAAGCATTAAACCCAAAGCTACTGTTGATCTTATTTTCAAGCAGACACAAAAAAGTAATAGCAAAAGAAAACGATGTCATCTTAAAATCACAAGACAACAAAGAAAAAAACATAGTTATAGTTTTCATAGGACTACGGAGAAGAACCTAGGATATATCATCGTAAGGATCCACAATAAAAAATGGAAAACTCAATCCCACGACGTCCGTAGAAAACATCCTCGAGATTAAGACAATATTTCCGATACTACCACATGAGAGAACTACATTTTCGATGGAGTACCATGACACAAATAACGACTTTGATCTACTTTACGCAAGAGGAAAACTTAAGAACCAATATGAAGTCGCGGATTTGAAGCACGAAAGTTGCTAAAATTAGTACACTGTATTCCTCTTTAAGAACGGAGTCGGTAAGAGACAACTGAAACAATGATTCGATAAGAGACAGAAAAAAATCTACAAAATATTTTTACCTTCAATCTACAGAAAAAGAGATACAATAGAAGAGGGCGGAAATAATCTACTCCATTGATGAAGTAATTGAATGTAACTCCGCACCGGAACCTTTTATGGGGATTAAAAAAAAATCCTTTTATAGAATGCAAACAGAATCGATATAGATTGAAAACAGAACAAACATAAGAGAGAACTGGAGTTTTGATTATGATTACCTACATCGCGAGACTCCTTGTCTGACTCATTGGAGATAGGTGAATGTATGATTTTCATGACGATTTTCCAAAAGGCGACCTAAACTCTCAATGAAGATGACGTAAATTTGAAAATCAGACGACTTAAACACTTAATGAAAACGACGGCTACATATTTATAAAAATGATATATTAGGGTTTACAAATGATAGCCAAAACCTACATAAGATGACAGCTAGGGTTTGATTTTTTTTATCTACATAAGACGACGGTTAGGGTTTTATTATTTAGCAAAAGATTTCCATATATGACGGTTTTATTATGTATACGATTTCCATATAATTATACTGTTTTTAAAAAGAGATAAAGAAAATTTTGACGCAAGAAATTTTTTTTTTCCAAAAATGACACAAAATTTTGTTTGTGGACAGAAATGACACAAGTAGGAATCAAGTTTTTCAGGATGCCTATACTTAATATGATATTTTGCTTCCTAAAGAGCAATAATTAAGTTTTTCAAAATTGTAAATAGTATGACATATTGCTTCCTAAAAAGCAAGAATCAGGTTTTTAAAGAAAGTTATATTTAATATGATATTTTACTTCTTAAAATATCAAAAATTTGCATCTTGAATAAGCAATTTTCTTTCTAAACATTAAGAATAATGTTTTTTTAAAGATGGGTGTACTCAAAAATGACATTTTGTTTCTCAAATATCAACTATTTTCTTTTTAAAAGCTAAGATTTTAGAAGTCAAATTTAGGACGGTCATACTTAGTATCAACCACTTTCATCCTAAATCAACAAATTTCTTCATAAACGCTATAATCATATTTTAAAAATCAAATTTAGGACAACCTTACTTAAAATGACATTTTGCTTCCCAAATATCAATTATTTTCATCCTAAATCACAAAATTTCTTCTTAAAAGCTAAGATTTTAGAAATTAAATTTAGGACGGTCGTACTAAATATGATATTTTGCTTCTCCAATATCAAAAACTTCTATCATAAGTCACAAAAAACAAAAATCGTCCAACGAAAGTGACATTTTTAGAACGTGTCATTTTTCTCCACAGCCAAATTTTTTATGGTATTTTGGAGAATTACCTTTTACAAAATCAGTTTTAATAAGGACATTATTCTAAATTAATTTTTTAGAGGGTTATGGTAACGTCATGTGATAAAACATGTATTCTTTTAATATACGATATGATAGATGTATATATATTTTTTTTTACAACATGATAGACGTACCTAGCTATAGTAAAGGAAAACTTATTACTGGTAAAGTCAGCAATACCGACAATGAGAGGCCCTTCCTTGTTCCGAGTCGTAGAGAAAAATTGCATCACCAAGTCTTATATTTGCTTTTTTTGAAATAGCTGTCTCTCTTGTTTTTATTTTATTTTTTATTATTATTTTTTTAATTGTTTAAAAGACTATGTTCTCATTTCCAAAAACAAAACGGTATAAACTGTTTATGAAAATATATATATATATATGTCACGATCTATATATCTATAATACGGTAGATTAAAATATATATATATATATATATATATATATATATCAATTATTGTCGGCAGCTCATAACTTATTTGCTTAACGTTTTTTTTTTTCTTTTTTTTTTTTTTATCTTCTTCCAACTCGTGTTTTCTATTATCAATTATTTTTGGAAATTTGATATATATAGCATGTTTGTTCCACTATATTCATTACATAGCTTGTCAATAGCCAAAAGACTAAGTATTCCTTCAGTTTCGGCTAGATTTTAGAAAAACCTTAAAAGTTAAAAGTAGTAAAATGTTTTTTTATTGACAAAGGTATGAGGTGATGCCTACAACATTATTATATGTTTTCACATATAGTGGAATCACACCATATTTAACAATAATATCAACCACTCCTCTACGGCAAGTTCATATGTGGTTACACGTGTGAGATTGGACTCATCGTCATAGTATCAACATTGTAACCGGCTTTCGAATCATCTTCACAACGTTTAAACCTGATCATAGGGGATTCAATGTTGTATATACCCCAACATAGGGTCAGCGATGTGAAATAGTTGTGCATTCCATCTTTTCATCGAGTCATAATTGAATAGTGCCATAAAGTAACAAATATTAATCGGTCATCATCTCAGAGTCATCTACATTGGAGTGATTATTGAACAATATATTTTTGGATACCAATTTAATTCACAGTTGATAAATAGTCCGATAAAAAATTTGAAAGAAATCATTGAATCTAAACTATCTATAGGTTCATGCTTACGATCCACCATAAAAATATAGTGACATTCTCTTTTTCGGTGAACCAAATGCATAATTTATAGCATGAATCATGCTTAGTGATTTTCCATTATTGTAGCATAGTTTAGAATCAAACCCAAGAGATGCTAAAGATTTATGTATATACAACACTATTATGTGTTTCTACATGTAGCGAAATTACACCATATACGACAACAATAAAGAAGATCTCATAGCTCTCGTATGTCATTACACATGGGAGATTGGACTCATCGTCATAGCATCAACATTGTAACCAGCTCTAGAATTATCTTCATAGACATTTACGATGCTATTACGGAGGATATGAAATCTTCGGGTTGGGGGTAAAGATGATGATGCTGTAGAAGTGTGATTTCCAACTCCAATTCCAAATAGTATCCCTTTATGTTATGTTATATATTACCGCCGATGTCCTTAATGTTAGACTATGTTAAACAAGTATTTTATAATCGTCCTACTTTTGGCCCGTATAGGTTTCTCAGAAATTTAATATAATATTATACATAAAATTTAAAGTACAAAAAAGAAAGAAGTACACATAGTGCAAAAATTTATTTACATATACCTTGTTAAATTTTAACTTATTACACTTATCTAAAATTTCAAATTTTCTAAAACATGATAAATAATAGGGCAGTTGACTATAATACCATGAAAAATCTAGTGAAAGAATATACAGTAAAACCTCTATAAATTAATATTCGATTGATTAATACCTCTCTAAATTAATACATTTCTTAGGTCCCAAATTAGTTTTTGAACCAATTAATATATCGATATATTAATAACTCTATAAATTAATAAAATATTTTTAAAATAGTGTAATCTCAACATTATTAATTTATAGAGGTTTTACTGTAATACCATAAACTTTTTAGGGAAGGAAATACACTAATTAGGAAAGGCTTTCCCGAATTGTGTTTTTGCTTCTCCAATTTCCAAAAATACAATTCAGGAAGAAAAAAAAATTTGGAAAACCATTCCCCAGTTGTGTTTTCCTTCCCGAATTTCAAAAAATACAATTTGGGAAGAGAAAAACACTATTCGGGTAGGAAAAAAACTAATTCGGGAAGGGTTTCCCGAATTCCAAAAATACCATAAAAAAAATTTCGTTAATGATTTTTTCGGAATTACAGAACTCTTTGTGTTATTATTGTCCAATAGAAATTTTCATATTATTTAAATCTTTTTCTTTAAACAATAAAACATGAAATATTTACGTCCATTTTTTTTTTGGTTTATAATTTTATTAAATTGAGAATTATCGCGATCCTCTTAGTAATATACAAAAAAAATCATAAAAGTTTTTTGAGAATGTAAATATATTTGCAAAATCTGGTTTAGATTATTTTCATAGAACATTTGATTTGTTTATAAATTAAAAATATCAATTGGATTGGATCACATTTTTGTTTTATAACTTAGATATCATAGATACTGAAAAACTATAAGCAAAAATTTTTATTTACATAAAGCTTGATAAATTTTAAATTAAAACACTTATTTCAATTTAAATTTTCTTAAAACATGATAAATAATATAACAACATCATTAAAAACTTGTAATTGGTATTATCTCCAAATGATTTTTTATTTTTTTTCTTCGTTTAATGTTATTTCAGTTCATCCTAAACGGTTGCATGTAATTATTCTTTTCCGTAAACAGTGTGACCAATGCTTTTGTACCATAGAAAACACAATATACTTTTAAGTACACTTTTTTGGCTGGTTACCAAATAAAATCTAGTTAAAATGTAATTTACCACATATTATTACATGAACAGATTTCAAATGTACTGTTACTACAATACATCTTGAGTCCAACTATAAATATGTAGTTTGGAGTACGATACTACTAATTATATCTAGAAAACTCGATAGTACAACTGTTTGGTAGGGTGAACAACTGTAATAATAGACGAAACAACTATGTGAAAAGCATAACAATTTTTTAGTGTTTTCAATGAATTTCCAAAAACCAAAACGAATTGGCGCCATGTTGTTTAGTGTTTGGTTTGAATTTTCCATATATGTTGTTTAGTGTTTGGTTTGAATTTTCCATATTCCACGGGATTAGAGTTTTATTGGATTTTTTATATTTTTGTTAATTTTTTTTCTAGGACACAGAAATGTGGGATATAGACCAATCAAAACTACTACCTTGAAAACACAACAATTCTTTTCTAACACATAGTACCATGTATAGTTTTTTTGAATAATTTTACGTTAATTAGAAGGAAAAAAAAATAACTTTTTTTTTTGGTAAAAAATCTAAAATATTTGAATTAATAGATACGTTATTATTCACTATCAACATTTAGTAATGTTATTTTCAAATCCTCTAAATTTATTTTCAACGTCACGATAGTTTTTGTTTTTCTTATTTTTAATACTTAATAAAAATTCAAGATATTTTCTCGTTATTTTGAAATGATGTAAACCTCAATTAATTGTAATTATGTCTTTTCATCTCTTAAAAAAATTAGTTTTCCATATTTTAAAAAGGTGGATTAAATTATACTAATTTTTATAATATGAAATCAATTCTCCCTTTTCAAAATCTAGTTTAGATAATTTTCATATAACACTTGATTTGTCTATAAATTAGAAATATCAATTGGATTGGATCACGTATATATTTTATAACTGATGAAAAATTTAAATTGCAAATTTTTTCATCCATATACCTTATTAAATTTTAACTTAAAACACTTTTCTAAATTTAAAATCTTTTTAAAATATAATAAATAATATAACAACATCATGTTACCGAAAATAGTGCGTCCAATGTTCTTGTTCCATAGAAAACCCTATATACTTTTAAGAATACACTTTTAGCGATACCTTTGTTACCATGTAAATTTAGTTAAAATTTGTTTTTACCACATATTATTAAATGAACAGATTTCAAATGTACCGTAACTACAATACATCATGGGTCCAACTATAAATATGTAGTTTGGAGCATGATAATATGAATTATATCCAGAAAATCCAAAAGTACAACTGTTTGGTAGGGTGAACAACCGTAATACTAGAGGGAACAACTGTGTGAAAAACACAACAAATTTTTAATATTACAAATTGGCGTCCACAAATTAAAAACCAAAACCCAAAACGAATTAGCGCCATGTTTTTTAGTGTTTGGTTTGAATTTCCCACATTCTAGGGCACTAGAGTTTTGTTGAATTTTTTATCTTTTCATTAACTTTTTTTCTTCGGACGCAGAAACGTGGGATCTGGACCAATCAAAACTTCTACCTTAAAAACGCAACAAATTTTTCCTAACACATGGCGCCATGTTAGATTTTTGCTGAATAATTTTAATGTCCTTCTTATTAGACTATGTTATTATTTTTATTTTATATTCCATATTTTCCGGAAACATCGGATTTGAACCAATCATATTTCAAAGTACAGCATCTATTTTATCGTCCATTTTTCTCATCTAGTCTATAATTTCCTTCAATCGAGAAGAGTCTCTTAATAATGTAGCAATTAATTCATACAATTTATTGATAATATAAATACATTTTCATAGAACATTTGATTTGTCTATAAATTAAAAATATTAATTGGATTGGATCACATATATGTAGTTTTCAAAAACATCTTAAAATTGTGTAGCCCAATGTTCATACTTCTGCCTTACGGTCGGATCAGGCCTTATCGCAATAAATTCACTTTAATGGATCTAATGCCGGTTTAAAACTATTTATTTGCTTGTCATGTCTATTTGATTAAATATAGATAATTTGTATTGCATTTTCGGAGTTGAACTAGCCGCTTCAGCATTTTCTCCTTCTCCTCCATCAACTTCTCAACTTTGTCCAATATGGTCGTCTCTCGCTCGGTTTAAATCCCACTTCCATGGCCTTGTCACTGTAATACTAAAACAATCCATTTTCATTTTAATTCTTCTCCTTTCTTTCAATAGTTGAAGGGAGATGAATGATGAATCAAATGAGGGATTTTTGATATCTGATAAATCTTTTCATTAACAGTAAATGTGTACAAGACATAAGCTTACATACAAGAAATTAAACCACTATAATTAAACTTGTCTACTATACCAATTTATATCATCTACTGTTCTTCACCAGAAATTTTTTGTTCTTGAAGATTCCAAGTTTTTCAGGGTAGTGAAAGCGAGAGTACAATGAAGTCGGGTGGCCTTGATGAATAACAGTAGAATAACGTATGAAATGCTCTTAACCTACCTGAGCACAGCTTCAATAATCTGTCCCGTGAACTCCAACTATCGGATCGGTCCTTTTGGATCGGTCCTTTTATGGGGACTGGGAAATTATTTGTTAGGGCGGTTCAATGTTTGTTAAACTCTTCATTTCTGCATTAAGCTTCGCTGTAAACATGAGAGAGACAAAACGATGCGGGATGAAAAAGATGATTAAAAAGAATCATCACTATCTTCCTCTATTACTACTAGTTATTGAAACTCACTTCCAAGATTTCGTAGTGACAGGTAGCGTATCTTTCTCATCTCCGATTAGGCGAAGGCGAATTACAAGTCATACCATGAATTTGAAGAGTGCAATCACAAACAATTACAAGTTTACTAGACTGAATCTACGCAACCTAACAATGTACCAAACCTTGATCCCAATGTCGACATTCTTAATGACACTATCACAAATTCATGAACGAAACCCTATACAAACAAGCAAACAACCGCAATACGAAATTGATACACGAGATTTTTACCGATTCTCAACCACCGGAATCGCCATACAATCGTCTCTCAGGAACTATTTCCGATGAAATTTTTGGGACGGTTTTTTTCTACCCTTTTTTCTTTTCGGTCACTGGATATCTTTGGGACGTAATATAAAAAAAAACGAAATGTTTTTTTTCTTGGTTTGAAAATGGTAATCTTGTAATAAGAAGTCTATAGCTGGGTTAAAAGACTATTACTAAAAGATTTGTGTCTCTATAGTAACTCTGCCTAAAAAAATATCACTACAATAAAGAGCATATTGTTGTGAAACTAAAGGTTTATGTCTTGTATTATTGAATGAATAAGAGTACATATATATAGGTGATTACATGACCAAGAGAAAAGGAAAGTCTACATAAACAAGGAAAAGGAAAACTCCTTGGGCTTGGGCCTAACCGCCTATGTCTTGGACTAATGGGCCGGTTGGTCTTGGTCAATATATGGGCCGGTTATGGAGTCCATCCTTTAATGATTTATAACACTCCCCCTTGGATGACATAACCGTGCGAGATACTAAGAGATCATTATAATACGCTGGGGATGTTGCCTCATTAAAACCTTACCAGAAAAACCCAGTGGGACAAAACCATGGTGAAGGAAAAAGAGTACAACACGTATTACTCCCCCTGTTCTGAACATCACTGAAGATCCTTGAGTCTTCGCATCCCGATCTGATGCGTGAGCTTCCTTAATGTTGAGGTTGGTAAAGACTTTGTGAAGAGATCGGCTGAGTTGTCACTTGATCGAACTTGTAATACTTGAACTTCATCGTCCTTTTGCAATTCATGTGTGAAGAAGAAGTTTGGCAATATGTGCTTTGTCCGGTCGCCTTTGATGTAGCCGTCTTTGAGCTGTGTGATGCATGCCGCGTTGTCCTCGTACATGATGGTCGGTTCCTTGTCTTCGACCATGCCACAATCTGATCTTATATGTTGAGTCATCGACCTCAACCATACACATTCGCGGCTTGCTTCATGGATTGCAAGAATTTCTGCGTGATTGGATGAAGTTGCTGCAATGGTTTGCTTCATAGAACGCCAAGAAATTGTTGTACCTCCATGTGTAAACACATAACCTGTCTGTGATCTAGAATTATGTGGATCTGATAAATAACCTGCATCAGCAAAACCAACTAAACCTTCTTTAGTTTGATTAGTATAAAATAAACCTAAATCCTTTGTTGCTTGTAGGTAACGCATGATGTGTTTAATACCATTCCAGTGCCTTTGAGTTGGACATGAACTAAATCTAGATAGGAGATTCACGGAAAAACATATATCTGGTCTAGTGTGGCTAGCCAAATACATTAAAGCTCCTATGGCACTGAGGTATGGCACTTCTGGACCGAGAATTTCTTCATCATCCTTCTTTGGACCGAATGGATCACTGTCCAATCCGAGGCTTCTCACACCATTGGGCTGGTCAATGGGTGGGCTTGGTCCATATTAAATCTCTTGAGTACTTTCTCAGTATATGCCAATTGATGCACAAGGATTCCATTATTCACGTACTCAAGTTGTAACCCCAAACAGAATTTCGTTTTACCTAGGTCTTTCATCTCAAACTCTTTCTTTAAATATTCAACTGTTTGGGCGATTTCCCCAGAGGTTCCAAGTATGTTCAAATCATCTACATACACTGCTATAATTACAAATCCTTTGTTTGCAAACTTCTTTATGAAAATACATGGACTTATGGGGTCGTTCTTATAACCTTCTTTGACAAGGTACTCACTTAAACGATTGTACCACATGCGACCACTTTGTTTAAGTCCATAAAGGGATTTGTTCAGCCTTATGCAGTGTTGTTCTCGAGAATCTTTCTTATCTTTGAGCTCAATACCCTCTGGTAATCTCATGTAAATTTCATTATCCAGTGGACCATATAAATATGCGGTTACTACATCCATTAGCCGCAAATCAAGTTTCTCTCTTATAGCCAGACTGATCAAAAATCTAAAAGTCGTA
Source organism: Euclidium syriacum (assembly GCA_900116095.1). NCBI lineage: Eukaryota > Viridiplantae > Streptophyta > Magnoliopsida > Brassicales > Brassicaceae > Euclidium > Euclidium syriacum. The sequence continues at coordinate 4,098,388 of FPAK01000004.1, forward strand.
GCATCCACCACAAGGGAGTATGTCTCCTCATAATCTATTCCTGATCTTTGTGAGAATCCTTGTGCAACAAGCTGTGCCTTGTGTCTCACGATTTCACCATGTTCATTTCTCTTACGCACAAAGACCCATTTGTATCCCACTGGTTTTACAACGAATGGTGTCCTTATTATTGGACCAAACACATTCCTCTTACTTAATGAATTCAACTCCACGTTTATGCCTTCTTTCCATTTTAGCCAATCAAATCTCTGAGTGCACTCTAATATAGACGTGGGTTCCTGATCCTCTTTCGAATCTTTTATCTCAAGTGCTACCTTATAAGCAAATGCATCATTTATGTCAGACATCTCTTCAGTTCCATTGTGTTCCAGACATGATATAGTTTATAGAGATCTCATTATTATCAAGACCTTCAAGACCTTGAGATTTGGCGTCCCAAACCTCATTGATTGGTACCTTAGGGTCAGCTGCGGCCATGTCTATAGTTTTCCGAACCTCGGTTTCAACTGTTGCACCTTTCTTTAATTTCCGAGGGTTCTTATCTTTGGAACCTACTGGTCTACCACGTTTCTTGCGTGCTGTAGACTCTGTAGCAACTTGATTGTGTTCCTTTTGAACATTAATTCGTACTGGTGCATTACAAGCTGGTATGTACGATTTTGTTACTTTCTTTGGGTCAGCAAAGGAATCTGGCAACTAATTAGCTAGCTTTTGTAAATGTATAATCTTTTGGACCTCTGATTCACATTCTAGAGTCCGAGGATCGTGCCATGTTAAGGATGTTTGATTCCATGAAATTTCTTTAACCAGCTTGTTAGTCTCTCCACCTAATGTCGGATATGCCGATTCATCAAAATGGCAATCCGCGTATCTGGCCTTAAATAGATCACCTGTGGTTGGCTCTAGATACTTAATAATGGTGGGAGAATCATATCCAACATATATTCCCATCCTCCTTTGAGGTCCCATCTTTGTTCTCTGTGGTAGTGCAATGGGTATATAAACGGCACACCCAAATATCTTTAGATGGGATATGTCTGGCTCATGACCCGTTAATAATTGGGATGAAGAATATATATGCTCACTAGATGGCCTGATGCGTATAAGCTCTGCTGCATGTAATACTGCGTGTCCCCAAGCAGATACTGGAAGCTTCGACCTCATGAGTAATGGTCGAGCAATCAATTGGATTCGTTTAATGAAGGATTCAGCTAATCCGTTCTGTGTAAGGACATGTGCCACGGAATGTTCCACACTTACTCCCATGGACATAAAATAGTCATTAAACGCTTGGGACGTGAATTTACCAGCATTGTCTAGACGTATAGTCTTTAGTGGAAAATCTAGAAAGTGGGCTCGCAGACGTATGATCTGGGCCAGTAATCTAGCAAACGCCAAGTTTCTAGTGGATAATAAGCAAACATGCGACCATCTGGTCGATGCATCAATAAGGACCATGAAATATCGAAATGTCCCACATGGTGGGTGTATTGGTCCACATATATCTCCTTGTATCCTTTCCAGAAAATTCAAAGTTTCCTTAGTTACTTTGACTGGTGATGGCCTTACAATGAGTTTCCCTTGTGAACATGCTACACACGTGAGATTCTTAGGGATAACTCGTTTTTCTTTCAATGTGTGCCCTTGTGAATTTTGAATAAGCTTACGCATCATGTTAGAACCGGGGTGGCCAAGCCGGTCATGCCATTTAGTGAATTCGGTAAACATCTCGTTTACTGTGGCATTAGCTTCTATCATATTGACCTTTGCATAGTAAAGGCCAGTAGATAATGCGGGTATAGATTCTAAGACCTTCTTATGGCCTTGGGTGATCTCAGTAATATTTAGGAATTATTGTCCCCTTCACCCTTGGTTTCAATGTGAAAACCATTCAAACGAATATCTTTAAAACTCAATAAGCTGCTTTTAGAGCTGGGTGAATATAAAGCATCTGATATCTCAAGATGTGTGCCCTTAGGTAAAAGAATATGGGCTTGGCCGTAGCCTTCAATGAGACTAGATATATCCGTAATTGTGCTAATATTGGCGTTTTTCAATGTTAGATTCACAAAGAATCTTTTGTCTTTCAAAATCGTGTGGTTTGATCCACTATCCACCACAAGTATGTTCTTGTCCTCTTTCATTACTTCATTAAAGAAGGACTATCTCTTAGACATTACTTCATTATCTTTTGTCTTTCACTAGAAAACGATTTAATATGCATGAAACAATCCTAGACAAAATGTGGTTTAGTATGAACAAGCAAAAATATAAATCGGATCATACTAGGGTTAGGGTTTCGGATTTCCTATTTAGATTAGGTTTTTCCTTTTCTTAGGTTTTCCTATTTTGATATAGATTAGTTTTTTTTTTTCTTTTTCTTTTAGGATTAGGATTTCACGATTTTAGGATTTTGGTTTTTAGGGTTTTGAACATGCAAAAAAAATAATCTAACAATTCTAAACCACAAATCAAACAATTGAGAATCGGATATTCAAAACTCGTATTGAGGTTTGAAATCACGATTAGGATTTAAAGTTTTTAGGGTTTAAAGTTCTAAAACACAACTTTAGGGTTTAGGGTTTGAGATCCTGATTTTAGGGTTCTTTAGTTTTAGAGATCAGTTGTTACCTTCACCACCGAATAGGTTGAATGGATTATCGGAGCTGAACTGATCTTTACCCGAGCTGAAACAGGACCGATCACGAGCTGGAACGAGACGATCGCAAACTGGAACGAGACGATCGCGAGCTGGAACTAGAACGATCTTCACGCGAGTCGCGAGTCGGAACGGAGGCGATCTTCACGCGAGTCGCGAGTCGGAATGGAGGCGATCTTCAAGCGAGTCGGAACGGGATGATCCGATCTTCTCCGAGCGATGAACTCGCGGGCTGGAATGGAACGATCGGATGTGCGAGTTTGGAGCGGAACGATCCGATCTTCACGCAAGTGAACGAGTTGCGCGAGTGGAACTATCCGGTGATCGAGTGCGCGAGTGGAACGATCCGGTGATCGAGTGCGTGAGTGGAACGATCCGGTCTTCTCCGATCGAATCGAAAACGCCGATCGGAACGAGTTAGTAGCTGCTGGTTTTGATCGGATCGGATTTTAGTGAGATTTTAGTGTTTTGGAATTTTGAAGGTTTTAGCTTCAGGGTTTTAGAGAATCGTGCTGATAACGTGTTGTGAAACTAAAGGTTTATGTCTTGTATTATTGAATGAATAAGAGTACATATATATAGGTGATTACATGACCAAGAGAAAAGGAAAGTCTACATAAACAAGGAAAATGAAAACTCCTTGGGCTTGGGCCTAACCGCCTATGTCTTGGACTAATGGGTCGGTTGGTCTTGGTCAATATATGGGCCGGTTATAGAGTCCATCCTTTAATGATTTATAACACATATTGTAATTGCGCCACTATAGTTATTATCTCAAAAGGAAAATAGATAAAAAAGAATGTCAGGAACAAAAGCAAAACATGTACTCGACATTAGCCCAATTAACGTAAAGGATGTGCTGCATCATTATCATGTATATATTCCCTTAAACAAACTTGTCAATGGGTAAATGATTAATAGATTCTTAGCATGCTATCATATAAAATCCTACGACACCTTTTGTGTGTTGAAGGTTCATCATACTCTTTGATATTTGAGTTGATCACTCTCACAAAGTTTTGAGGGTAACGATGGAAGCTTTAATAAAATCCCAGCAAATCCTAAGTCAACCAATCAAAGATCCAACATTTCCTTCATATCTACATCTCTCATGAAGATTATACTCACAAATAATCATGGGGAATATCAGTATGATGAAGAACATCAAGAGAAGTTACTAACAAAATGATCTTTTAATATAAAAAAAAAAAAAAAAAAAAAGCAAAAGGGAAGAATTTTCCTTCAATCCATTAGAGATTTGCGTTCCAACAAGAAAGATATGAACTTTTCATCAAGGATGCATACAAAATGTCAAGATTTCAGAAGCAAAACCTAATCTTTGAGAGTAACAATGGAGGTTTGAACCTCGAGTATCACTCTAAATTATCCCTATTCGTTCTCTTCTCTCTCTTTAAAGCTTAAAATTCAAAAACTAACTTTCTACTAGTGAAATTTTGGATATTCTTACATGGGATCGAGCCTTATTTTTATAGGCATACTCTAGAAAATTCAAATATACTAAAACTGGTAAAATTAGCATTTTTCCACATGAAATTCACGTCGACAATATGGATTTCACGTGTTTCAGGGTTTCCACGTCAACGATGTGGTTGTCGATATGAAATGTATATTTTTATTGGATGATTTGTCGATGTCTTAGGGGATGTGTAGGATTTTGGGTTCCATTGTCTTTATGCTATCGATGCATCTCTCGATGAGTGAACACTATGCTCCAGGCCGACGATGTTACAGTCGATGTGCCTCATCTGTTCTTAGTTCTTCGTTTTTCCTTTGGCTTTTCTTGGCTTCCATTTGAACCTTCTTCTAAGACTCAATTCGCTGACTTTTACTTGGGTATCAAGCTCGTTATTAACCTACAAAATAGAAATAAGGAGTGCAAATCTAAACACACAAGATATTATAATCATAGCAAATATAATTCAAACTTAATGATTTAACCTTGAAATGGATAGAAAATGGTGAATTATACTCCTAAAATTAACAAAATAACATAGCTTACAAAGTTAAAATTCATAGATAGCATAGCACGTAGTCAAAACTTTGTCCGTGGGGATGAATAAAACCCTTTTCATATTTTTTTTAAGGAACGCACAAGCACAATCGTGCTTTAAGACAAAAAATCTATGAAAATCAAGATAAAGAAAACAAAAATTCAAACCAAAAGTCAAGCGACGACCAAAGAAACTTTGATAGCCTCACTCTTTTCTAACCTTATATCAGTAATGGATGCAGGTGTCTTGAGTCCTTTTTGGGCTATTAAATCAATGAGCAGATTGAGACACACAAAGGTCATTTTTGAAACCTCTATTTCCACGATATATGATGTTATCTCTCCTCATAATCGATACCCGCAGTAAGCCGACTCTTGACTCTATTATTGATTTCTTACATCAATTTGAACTTTGCTCTGTCAATCATACGCCTCTGTACTGTAACTCACCGACATCATCAATGGCTGAGAGTTTTACAAGATTTCACAACTATCAATCTTACATTGGAAAGAGAAGTCTTTTTTTCTTTTTTTTTGTATCAATGTAAAATTAGCATTGAAACAAAAACTATCTTTACACCATTGTCTTCAATTTTTTAGAAATAAACATGCAGATAATGAAATAGAAAAACAAAAAACGATAATTTGATTTTTCCTTTGTGTTATCTTGAGCCCAACCATACCACCATGTAGTCGTCGTATCCTCGATCTCCCGCCATTCGGATAGAAGATATTCGATATCGAACATTCTTGTCTAGCATTTTAATGAGACAAGAAGACGACTTAGGAGCTTGTCCATGCTTTCTTCCATTTCTCTCCATCCATATCGCATGTATGATCATCTGAAACGAGTATTGTAGGAGAAACAATACTTGTTTGGTTAAGTTTGAATCCGTCAACAGCAACACATTTGAATTCCAAGACAGCGTGAACCGATTACCCAATAGCTTTCCCACTAGCGCATTCCATATCTCCCCCACAAAGGAACATCCGAAATACAAATGGTTTCGACTTTCATTGGAACTTTGACATAGAACACAAAGTGGGTTAATACCAATGTTCCATGCCACCATTTTATCGGTCGTTGAAAGTCTGTTGAGCATTGTTAACCATGTAATAAAGGTGAATGGAGGTGTGGCATAGAAAAATCATAGCCCTTGCGACCAATCTCGTTTGGGACTATGAGATCGTATAGTCATCCAAGTATCTTTCGAACTAAATTCACCTTTGTACATACCACTGTCATTTCTCCACAAAGCCTTGTCCTTCAATGTCACAGAGAAGATTCAATCATGTCTCCGGCGTCGGTGAGTTTTTAGCACATCCACAACCGTAGCATCTAGCGGTATTCCCATGTCAACGACCCGTCTATCATTTGTAATGTCAAATAGCCTTCCTAAAGTAGACCATCGATCAAACCAAAAGGAGACCTTTTGTCCATTTCCAACTTCAATCTGATAGAAAGAATCCGCTAAGCCACGATATTTGAGAGTATTCTTCCACATCCATGAGCCCAACGTGGTATTTTCATTTAAGGACCAAAACGATCCTTTGCGAATAAGATACTTATGAACCCATTGCACCCACAATGAATCCGCAGAAACAACTCGCCAACTCAGCTTCAAACATGTAACTTTTTTTACCTCTTTTAACGATCGAAAGCCAAGCCCTCCTTCACGTGGTCTACATATCTCCACCTAAGAATCTTTAGCTTTATGAGTGTTTAAAGTTGGCCCAGACCAAAGAAAAGCCAAGCATATCTTATCTATCTCCTCAATACAAGCACTTGGTAGTCTAAACGCAGCCATCCAAAAACTAGTTATGCTGTGAATAACTGACCCAATAAGTTGTAATCTTCCAGCGAAAGAAAGAAATCGAGCCGTCCAGCAAGTTATCCGAGAACGGATCTTCTCTATCAGTGGAGCATAGTCATGTACATTCATCTTTTTTGATAAGAGTGGTAGTCCAAATAGCGGACAGGAAGAAATCCGGATCCAAAAGGGAAACTGGTCAGTATCTCTTTCTTTTCATCCTCTTGAACGCCAGCGATGAAAATTGTAGACTTTTCAACACTAATGCGCAACCCAGAGACTTCAGCGAACCTGCCAAAAACCATAAGAACTTCCTCGATGGATCTTTTACTCCCATTACTAAAAACCAGCAAATCGTCAGCAAAACATAAGTGGGTAAGACTTAAAGCTTTGCACGACGGATGATAACCAATCCGACCATCCACTGCAGCTTTATCAATCATCTTGGACATAACATGCATGCTGATCACAAACAAGTAGGGAGAAAGGGAGCAACCTTGTCTAAGCCCTCGAGCACTACGAAACAAACCCGCAAGCTCTCCATTCACTTGAACTGAAAAAGACGCTGTTGTAACACATAACTCTATCCAGTGAATGAACATCGGAGGCACATTTAAAGCAGCACGATGAGCCTTTTACAACAATTCTCTTTATTAGATTTTCTCTTCTATCAAGAATCTGTTTTTTTCTCATGTTTTGATCTCCCTTACATATTGGGTCTTATTGGATTACCAAGTCTTTGTAATTCTGAAAACTGTTATGTTATACCCAGTGTTAAAAAAAAAAAAGACAATCGAACTCTTTCTTTTTCTTTTTTTTTTCTTTTTTGGTTTAAGACAAAACTTAGTAAACCAAATAAAGTGTCGAAAACAATGAAGAAATGATATCTATATTTCTTTTCTTTTTTTTAAAAAAAAAGAATATCAGAAATAGAGGGAATAGATTTTGAGAAGTCAACAGACAATTTTTTTAAAAAAATCGACAAGAACAAAAATTCAAAAAAAGCAATGATAGAGATAATTGAGAGTTGAAAAAAAACGGAAGATATTTGCGCAGATTAGTAACACGATCTTAATATGAAAACTAAAATCCCTTTATATTTGGTTTATAGCTCTAATACCTTGATAGATTTTGGATAATCCCTAGCAGTTGTCATTGGTTTTCTCATTGGTTTACAACACTGTATCCACTGAAAGTGCGGAAAACCAATTGATTAGAGTTACTCAGACTGTAATGCAGAGAATTCCTAATAATACGTATTATTAGAAATCAAAGAATAAAACTCATTCATTTTTGTTTGGTAATCTTATCCCAATCCTAAATTTATATCCCTCTCAAGAACACGATACTATATCTTGTTTCCTTCTTTCACAAGCTACATAACTCTCACAAAAACGCAGCAAAAAGTCGTAACCTAAATGATTACAGCCACCTTTATTTATAGAACTACCTATAAGATTTAGTTATATTTTTATCTCAACTAAATCTCCTCATCAAATCTTCAAATAATAATCTTGTTTCTTGAAGATCTTCCTAGATATATCTACACACGTAGAATCTTTCATTATCCGGAAATATCGCTGATTCACCCGAACTGCTTCTCGTATGATGATGCGTGAATTGTTTGCGTGAATTGTTTCAGCTACTGCTTCTCCTATGATGATTCGCGAATTATTTCAGCTAAACTAAATGCAAGTGTATAATGTACAATTGAAGTAGGAAAGGTTATCAATCCCATATAGATTAGGTCGATTTTCAATTATTAAATAGAAAGCTTTAAATAAATCTAGGTAACTAATTAGTATTTTGTCTTGTAACTTATGGATTAAAGGCATTGAACTAAGAAAAATTCGCTGGAAATATAGATCAACATATAATCAACAATCAATAGACTCTTGAACACAGAAGACATAAGTATGTAGTTACCAATCTCTCGCGAAACTACACCTATGAATCAACCACTTGACCAGAAATATTGGTTTTAAATCTAAGATGACATTGATCTGCTTGTTCATGACCTTCCAAGCTAAGAATTGGTTTGCACAAGGACGAGATCACATGCTAAAAACCATGTTATGATCTCATTACAAAATGGTGTATAGAGTAGCAAAACTTAGAAATCAATATCCTAAGTGAACAAGTCAGAATATTGTATGAAATAGCATTAAAAAAAGAGAGTCAGTACTAATCATATCATATTAAATGTTGTAAAGATCTATAAAACCATTTAAAACTCTAGATCCAACAAGTTAACTACTCAAACATAGCAAGCAAAACCATAATCAACATTCACATCAATAGTTTGCATAAAAGTAGAGAGTAAATTTTAAGATATATAACAAGTCGTGGCTCTCTCTCTCTCTGTAAAATCTTAGTGAGTAGAACTTTCAGGGACTTTAGGAATAAAATAGCTTCTTGAGGCAAAGAGAAGAGATTTTTGGTGACTTTTTCTTTGAGATCTTCAAGGTTCGTTGCTTCATGAAGGCTTAACCTAATTCTTCTGCTAAGGAGAGTATATATAGTTCATTAGACGTGCATGGGGTCGACCTTGAATCCTTAAGACATTAGGGTTTGGAGAAATGCCCATCAAACAAGTTCCTTTCTTCTTCGATAAATTCTTCATTTTGGTTCCAAATCATCCAAGTTTTCCCTAAATGCTTCTTCTCTTGAATTCTCTTTTGTATCCTAGTTAAAACGTGAAAAAGATCCAAAACCATATAGAATATGTATGTGAAAGCCTGTAAAAATATTGATACATCAAACTCGCCCAGACTTAGATTTTGCTCGCCCTGGAGCAAACAAAGAGCTAAACTAGATAGGTTAAAAATCTGGCAAAAACTATGATCAGACCATTATCCTCCAGTAACCATTTCCTTCCTTGTGACCTCAACAATATCTCAATAAAACCATACTGAACTGTACTTCCCGAAGAAATCTTTTCAAGAACATGCCAGAGTTAGCCAGACCACAGGTAAAAACCATATCTCATATACCATCTTAGCTATTCTCATTACATCATAAGTTCACTTCAAAGTCTACCAAACAAAAAAATATATGAAAGAATATAGGGTTCTTCACTCTCCCCCAGACTTATTCATTTCATTACTAATCTTTTTAAATTTCTCATGGTTTAGGCAAATAGTGGCATTATAGGAAATTTTTCTAGCCTCGCTGTCAACCAAGTTCTCAAAGGTTCAAGTACATCATAGTATTGCAGGAAATTTTCCTAATTGTACTGATCCCGAGCTTCTAGTGATGAAAAGTTGGTGTCCTAAAAATTTTCATCGACCTCATCACTAGGTTTTACAATTAAACATTTATTCAGCTTTTTAAAAATCATCTAAAGGAAGAGCCGAAAACCATAATAACACAGACAAATCTTATATATAACAAAACATGAAAACTAACTATAACGAAAAAGTAGTACAAACTTTACTGAATAATGCTTCGGCATTGCTGAATAGCGAAGATCATGTAACTCCAAAGTATCCAGGCGGCGTGAATCGCACCATCATCAGATCATTTGGGAAACTCGAAAGGTTAACCGGGTCGGTAGAGAAAACCATCGTCTCGACACGCCGCACGTCGGTTGGATAACCATCGGCCTGGTCGGTCGACTCCATCTCCGTGTCCTCATCACCTCGTCGTCCTCTAGCATCGTCTTCTCCCGTCCTCCTCTAGCGTCGTCCTCTTGCGTCCTCCTCTAGCGTCATCCTCTCACGTCCTCCTCTAGTTGTGGCTCAGGAACTCTCTTGGTAGCAATGCTTTTACCCGAACATTGAAAAAAAATGTCTTTCCGGTCGCCGGGTTACTGTGTCAGTCGCGGATCGACCGCGGATCAGAAAAAAATGAGGTTTTGATATATAACTATATATATACATATATTTATGAAAATATTTATTCTTTTTAATAATAATTCATTGAAATATATACATCATTTCTAAATTATTAGCAAAATATGAATATAGAACATTTTAAAAGAAATCAACAATTTAAATAACAACCGTGCACTAAAAAAATAAATACCTGCTGCTAGAGGGTACCCATGTTTCGATCCGTCTCCTTAGCGGCATCATGAAAAACAAACCTGTTTCCAAGGGCGTGATAAAACAAGGTAAGCTCCTACTAATACAGGCGTCCAACCTCTCTCCGTCTCAGCAGTGTGTGGCTAATTACCCGTGACAAAATCCGTAAAGCGGGATTTCTGATAAGTGCATGCTTTGTCGCAGTCGGATCATAGGCACCACGTCCAATCAAATTACAAAATGTCTGGCGCATTCCAAAGTTCTTCATATATCATAGAACTTGGTTCCCTTGTGTTGGAAACCAAAAAGAGCACAAATCTCAGCAATAATAATGGTGTAGCAAACTCCTAAACGGAACTGCCATTGGTTGACATCTACACAACCATGCGGGTACACCAAGTAAAAACAAGTTAAGAACTAACTCACCGCATTCGGATCGATGTGCTAGTAGGTGTAACCAATGTTTCTCATCCCATTGTTCTCCATGAGTGTATCCATCTGCCTTTTCAGTCCAAGGGTCTTCATCATCCTCCTATCCATCTATCTCATGGGCTAAATAGCAACCTCCAAGTATCGATTATAGAAAATCGTATCATAATCATTCCAATATATGTGACTACTCTTCTCACAATCTTGGTCTCTGGCCACTTCAGCTCCTTCTCTTCCTTTAAAAAGGTTTGGTAAAGGCGTCTTCTCCTCCTTTTCCCACATCTCTCCAAAAACCTCGGGCTGAGAATCACACGACATCTGCAAAACAAACATTGAAAATCGAAAAACATTATACCCGTTCTTTATCGAAGTCGACCGACTATAGGTCCAAGTCGATTGACTCGCGTGAAATGACAGTTTCCGCTAAATTGCACTTCGCGTTATTCGTATGTTTCATCGATTTTACTCAAAAAATTTCCAAAATTCAATCACGTTTCAGTACCAGCAACTAAATTCTAATACTCTACAACCAAATCTGCCAAAAAATATGCTCTAATTCCCCAACATGCAAGTATTCCAATAATTTAGATAAATATTCCAAAAATTGTAATAAAAATCGCATATAAAGTCTGGAATACCATGCAGATCGGAAAATCGCAGTATAGAGGGTGATAGAGCACTAAAAACTGAGCTTGGCAATCTTTGAATCACGAAATTTGGTAGCGAATTGAGAGAGAAAATCGAGTTTGAAGTTTTAGGTTTTCGTGGATTATGAAGAAAAATCTTGAGTTTTATAAAGCCAAAAGCACAAGTCAACTGACTAAAAGGACGGGTCGGTCGACCTTAATGTAAAATAAAAAGATATCCTTTTTTTTTTTTTTTTCTTAATGACTCAATCTACGTTATAACTCAAAAATACAAAATAAAAATGAACTAATACAGACTCACAAGTGGGTTACCTCCCACTAAACCCTTTTTTACAGTCATTCGCTTGATTTTGTCTGATCATGCGCTTTCTTCATCAGAGCTTAACACAAAATGTCGCTCTTTGTCTTTCTCTTCCATGGTGGCATCATCATCTTCAGCTTCAGTAAGATCTATGAGCTTGTTTTCGTTCTCTTCTTTACCTTCTCAAGTTGTATGCTTGCATAACACATCAGGGTGGTTGTCGATACATAACTCTTATATATTTAGATTGGTGTGAAAGTTCCTTTGAGAAAGGCATGCTCAAAACTAGGTGGTCTATTTCCATTCATTTTGATCTTCTCTGCTTCATTAGACTTTCAACCTTTGAATTTGACACTTCCAGTCCGACAATCTATCTCAGCATGTGCAGTATGTAAGAAAGGTCTTCCAAGGATGAGCAAGTCTTCAAGTTTTCCATCAAATCTCATCACATGGAAGTCTATTGCGATGAATTGGCCACTAGTACTCACTGGTACATCCTCCTGTATCCCTTCATTATCTTGTATGTATCATTAGAAAACCTCAGAAGTACTTGTTTGTTCAGTAATTTATCAAACTTCAGCAATTGAGTTATTGAGAGTGGAATCAAATTCACTAAAGTCCCTATATCACATGGGACTCCTTCAAACCAAGTGTGGCCAATCATGCAACTTATCTCAATTCTTCCAAAATCTCCAAACTTCCTTGGTATTGACTTGTTGATAAAGGCATCACACATCTTTGATAAGCAGTTACAGAATTCTCCCGCTCCCATCTTCGCTTTCAGCAGGTAAGGGACGAGGTCTTGCAGCTCTAACTCCATTCCACAGTGCTCCATAAGTGGCCATATCTCCTTGCATTCCTTGATAAACTCTTCAATATCATATTTAAATTCGTCTTCAAGCACCTTGAGTGACTTTGAGTAGAAAGGAATTTGATATTCAATGTGCTCAGGTCGTATCCAGATAGAGGTGGATTGTATCTCTTTTTCAACTGGGGACAAAGATGGCAACGAGATAGCCCTTCGGTTGGCTTCACGAGAATCAGGTCGACCGACCATTCCTGGGGTCGAACAACACGGGCATCGTCTCTTGATAAAAATCTTCTCTTCAAGCTTCTCAAACACTCTCATCTTTGGTTTGGATCTCGTCATGACTGCTAGCTAAGCTTTTCTTCTTCGTCTTCTCAAGATAATAATGTATGAATTCTTTTTCCTCCTTCTTCTTAACCTTGAAAACAATGTTTGGACTTTCCAAGTTTGTTAGAGTTATGGTGTCATCATTGCAATCAATTAGGGCTCCAGCGGTCTCCAGGAATATTCTTCCAAGTATTATCTTCTCAATTCGATCAGCTTCATCAGCATAGCACCTCTCCAACACTTAGAAATCAAGGGCAACAAACCTATCTCCAATAATGCATGGTATGTTGGTTATCTTTCCCAAAGGAATGACATGTATCATCTGCTAGCCTCATCTCCTTCTTGGTAGGTTTGAGTTCATAAGCTTTCAATCTCACCACTGCAGCTAAAGGTATGGTATTGCCACTTTCTCCCAAATCACAAATACATAATTTGAACATTCGATCTTCAATTGTAATGTTAAGCTCAAATTTTCCAGGATCATTCTTCTTGTCCGACATCCGGTACATGATCGCCTTATAAAACACTCCATTAGCTTCTTATGGGAAAATCTTCCATCTCATCACCTTACTGAGCATGTCTCTCAGTAAACCCTCCATTAGCTTCTTCTGGGGAAATCTTCCATCTCATCACCTTATTGAGCATGTGTCTCAGTAAACACTCCATTAGCTTCTTCTGGGGAAATCTTCCATCTCATCACCTTACTGAGCATGTCTCGCAGCTCGTTCTCAAGCCTACAGGCTCTTGCAAAGGGCACAGTGTACAATTCTAGTATGAAAGGTTATCGATCCCACATATATTAGGTCGAGTTTCAATTCTTAACTGGAAATCTTTAAGTAAATCTAGGTAACTAACTAATATATTGTCTTGTAACTTATGGGTTAAAGGCATTGAACAAAAGGAAATTCGCAGGAAATATAAATCAGCATATAATCAACAATCAATAGACTCTTGAACATAGAAGGCATAAGTATGTAGTTACCAATCTCTCGCGAAACTAAACCTATGAATTAACCACTAGACCGGAAACATTGGTTTTCAATCTAAGATGACTAACACATGCAATAAACATTGATATGCTTGTTCATGACCTTCCAAGCTAAACATTGGTTAGCACCAAGACGAGATCACCTACTAAAAACCATGTTATAATCTCACTACAAAATGGTGTATAGAGTAGAAAAACCTAGAGATTAAAATCCTAAGTGATCAACTCAGAATATTGTATGAAATACCATTAAAGTATATAGTCAATATTGATCATATCATAATAAAGGTTGTAAATATCTATAAAACCATTGAAAACCCTAGATCCAACAAGTAAACTACTTAAACATAGCAAGCAAAACCCTAATCAACATTCATATCAATAGCCTTCATAAAAGTATAGAATAGAGTTTAAAAAATAGAAAAAGTCGTGGCTTTCTCTCTCTGTAAAATCCTTTGTGAGTAGAACTTCTAGGGACCTTATGAACAAAGTAGCTTATTGAGGCAAAGAAAAAAGTTTTGGTGACTTTTTGATTTAAGATCTTCAAGGGTTGGTTTCTTCTTGAAGAATTGAACTAATCCTTCTGCTTAGGTGATTATATATAGCTCAGTATACATGCATGAGGTCGGAAATAAATCCTTAAGACATTAGAGTTTGGAGAAAGACCCATTGATGAGTCCCAAATTTAACGATTTTTAAACCTCTTTTTCATACGTCTTTAAGGCTTTAAGTATCGTTTTATTATGTAAATATCCAAATTTCCGCATAAAAAAATTTCAATGCATCTAGGTTAGGTTTTTGTATATTTGCATTGCATATGGTGTTTTTGTTATCTTTAGGTCGCGTATGAGGAACACTGGTAGCCAAAGGAGTTTAGCGGAACTATTCAGAATCAAAGGAGTGCATAAAGGATCTTAATGGAGATGACATGGAGAATTGGTTCATATTTTTTGAATCAAACCAAGTCTGGGATGAAGAACTTGAACAGACGAATACGTATCACTTCGCGGATCTTAAATCGGTGTCCTGAAGAGGGAGAAACGAGTAAAACAAGAAGAAGCATTATCGCAGAGAATTCTTGCAGCCACTAGAAACAAGAAGAAGTGCCGCCTAGAAACACTTATATGCAACCGGCACGAACGATGATTCGCCACAAGACCATTTTGTCCCTGCAGCTTCTCCTACTTAGTATAAATACATCCGTATGTATTAGAGTTCAAAAAGGGCTGGCCACAATGTAGATTTTTTAGGGTTCTTGTTGCTTTAGGGAGCTTTTGCTCTCCTACTTTATTTTGCTTGTTGAATCTTGGGTTTTGTGCAAAAAAACCACCAAAATTATTTTTTTGTGCACCGCAACCCCTCACCTGAAAGTTGTGCAAATTAAACCACTCACCTCGCAAAATCCCCGCAATATAGCCTTTGCGCATATTGCCTACGTGGCAGGGAAAGACGGTGTTAAAAAATTGACGGTAAAAGCCAAACGATATCGTATTCAGCGAGTGGAAAACTACACGCAATTTTGCAAAAAAAAAAAAAAAAAAAAAAAAAAAAAAAAAAATTAAAGATTTAATAAATCCAAAATTGATTTGTCTTCTTCATCTTGGTCGTCTTCCACTATTGCATCCTCCATCTCAACTTCTTCCTCCTATATCCAGAATTCAATTTTCCTTTAGAAATTAAACATTAATTAAAAAGCTTAAAGATTTAAGATTTTGCTATATTATTACCATTGGGTCAGATTCAGACTCAATGAATGGTTCCTCTAATGACATTGGCATAGGTTGGTCCATTGTTCTAGCTTCACTCTCTTCTTCCTCTTCAACATCATCGATGAATACACAATCACCAAAGGCGTTCTCATTTGCAATCGATTGTTTCACCTTCTCCATCTCATCGTGAGATCTGTATAAAAATTCAAAAGAATTTCTAAAATTAAATCAAACAACGAGAGAAAAAAGTTTATCAAGCTTTGAGCTTTTATTATTAACCTTGAAATTAACGGATTTAATGAATCAAGCTTCGTCTTCCTCTCACAGTTTTTTTGTTTAATCTTGTTGAAAAAAAACAAAATTAATATAATTTCCAGAAAATTAAGAATCAAAGAGACAAGCTTTTAGGTAATATTACTCACTTAGACAAGTCTCTCCATTTTTTGACGACGACACAGGATAAGCTCTTGCACTAATGAGATTCTAATAATGCTCTTTGGTTTTTTTGTCTCTTCATCTCTATTCCGAATTTCATGCTTCTCGTTTCATCTGACCAAAAACAAAAACAAAACCCAGATTTTGTGAGATTCTCTGTTTTCGTCAAAAATAAAATTTTCAGATTCCATAAGAACAAAGATTGTTCTTATATGGGTTAACCATTTTTTTGTTTTTTCGAATTGAGAACAAAGATCAAAACCCAATGAATCTCTAGCAAACAAAGAGGATCTGGTCTCTCTCTTTCTCTCAACATGTCTCTCTGTCCATGTCTGATGCAAATAACGAAGAAGACGAACCAATTTTGGACCAAGAAAAGGCAGTGAATCGAGATCCTTCAGATCTGGTTAGCCACATTGCCTGCTTCATTTTCTTTGGCGGAGAACAAATCGTGTTGTTTTTTAGAGCAATTCGTGTTGTTTTTTATTTACAGCAAATTGTGTTTTTTTTATTTCACAAATACGACGTCGTTTTGCTGTTTCCGTCAAAATTTTAACACCGTCTTCCAGTGCCACGTCGGCAATATACGCAAGGTTTGTATTGCGGGTTTTTCTTAAGGTGATGGGATTGACTTGCACAAGTTTCGGGTGCAGGCTTGACGTGCACAAAAAAATAAGTTTGATGGTTTTTTTGCACAAAACCCTTGAATCTTGCTATGTTATTTAGTCTATTGCATTGTTATTATACTTTCACTTCTCTTTGCATCTCTTTTTTGTTTATCTCCACAGATTTATGTCCAAGAGAGAACCTTTAATAAATGGTTGAGGATGAGGATGATTATACTTTATTAGGCTTGGGTTTCTCTTGTTCTAGGCTAAATTATATGTTATCTATCATTTGAATGGTTAATAAGTTGATATAAGAAGTAATTACCCCTAGATTCAATTATAGGGCTTTCATGCATTCTATGTGTTTGATGAAATAACTTGATCACTTTCAAATGAGCAAGATTTTGTTTAGCTCACGAAAGTGTCACTATTCCTCTTTTACTCAATTTGAGATTGTTCTAAATGACTAGTGGCAATGCTATTTGGCTCGCGAAAGTCTCGTTAAGTCTATGACGCACTAGATAAACCATTGTCGCTAATTACGAATTGGGTATGTCATTATTGATCTCAAATCATCTAGATTGTTCAATCAAAGAGCCGAATTAGGAGATAGATTCCCAATTCTAGTCTTGCTCATCCTTGCCCACCTCTTTAATTACTTGCATTAATCCATATTTACATATTGTCTATGCGTTTTGTCTTAGCATTAGTATCTAGTTTATCTTTATGCATAGTAAATTAGCTAAATCATTTATAAATGATTGTCCTAGCTTAGGTGAAATCTCTAGTACTAGGAATTAGCTTACTTTCGTCCTCCTCGTGGATCAATATCCCATATTTAACCTATTCTAATTATTATAAGTTGGAATTTGGATAATTAATATAGGATCATTTCAAATATTGTTGATTAATAAGATTTAGTAGATAACGACACGTTAAAACCCCTGTTATCAAATGGTGCCGTTGCCGGGGAGACAAGGCATAACTATTTCTAGGAAAATTTGATAGCTTAAGACTAGGATTTTACTTTTGTTTACATTTCCACATATACTAATCACTATTCTCTTGCTATTTTGTGTCTTGTAGGTACTTGATACTTTGAGAAGAGATTGTGATTAGAAGAGTTTACCAATCAAGAAGAAATGTATTAAATGATGGAATCCATGTTTAAGAAGCTCTTGGGAACTCAATCCAAAATGGTGATTAGAGTAGAAGAAGCACTTAGCTCCATGAACTACAAGTTTGATCAACTCAACAAGAACTTTGAAGAGCTGAAGAGCAAAGTCAGTTGTCTTGCTTCTAACTCCAAAGGTGAAGAAGCCACCAAGAAGTGATGGTTTTAAGAATTTAGAACCACAAACTAGTGGTGTAGAAGGAGGAAACCTAGAGATCATGGCTTTGTTGAAAGAAGAGGATTCTAATTCTCAAGATTTGAATGATGAGATGCTAGAAAACCAAGAGAAGGAAGAGATTTTGGATAATGATCATTATGGAGTGGTATTAAGTAAGGAGAAGAGTCTTGCTACCAATAAGATCATGAAAAGGAAAGTTCAAGAGCTAATCTGGTTTCAAGAGACAGGATTTCAAAGAATGAGCAAGGGTAGAAATAAAGGTCTAGCTTCAACTCCAAGTACTTTGTGAACATGGTGATGATGCTTTAGCTTATGAGGGATTTTTTTTGGAATCTTTTGGTATAAGGAGGGATATCTTGATCTTGATAAGGCCAATCAAGACAAAGATGGAGAATACTTAGATTTTCTTTTCTCATATCCAATTGAGAACAAGGAAAGGATACACATCGAACCTCCACACCCCTTATCAACCCATTCAAGAAACCAACCAAGGAAAATCCATCACCCTACTTACTCTTCTACCTTGACCCTTCATCACTTGTAAGACCAAGACGGGTAATTTTATTACAAGGAGAAATGCAAAGGCACTAGTAAGTCCTTTGCAAGCATTAGAGCTTTGGTCCATCCCACAATACAAACCAACTCTTCAAGAATCTCTTTCAAAGGTGCTCACAATCAAGTTCAAGGAAAATGGAGCGGTTCACTAATCACCACGGGGAAGTCGAGCTCACGACTCTAAAAAAGCGCTCTTGGGAGGCACCCCAAGCGTATCCTTGTACATATATCTAGCTTTAGGATCTTTATTGTTTATTTTCTATCTTTTTGTTTGATTCCCCCATAGGTTCAAGCAAGAAACAAAAGCTCAAAAGAATTGAAGGATGAGTAAAAAAGGAAGGGAAAAGGAAGAAGGAGCTGGAAACTGGTATGTGCCGGCGGAACGAAAGACCTCCAAGACAACAAAACCACATTAGAGCGCACATCGCCAACTCTGATGTCCAACCTTCAACATGTGCTGGCGGCACAACTCTCTCTTGACACCCAAACTTCAAATTGTGACGGTGGCACGCCTTTAAGGGATTTCCTCATCTTTGCCTTTTGCATTTTCTAACATTTCCAAGCATAGAGTTCATATCTAGAAAGATTTTTGTTGATTTATATATGCATATAGGCTAGGATTTCTTAGTTTATGCATTCATGACTCCTCAATTATCATGTGTTTCAACTTGAATTATGCATTTTCAAACTTCCAAATTAGAAAATTTCCATATTTCACTTCATGTTTTCGAAAGGATTTTGATAATGGCATATACAAAACAACATCTAGTGGCTTTAAAAATTGATCTTGGATTAAGCAATCACCTTTTCAAATTTCTTATTGGTTGCACCTTCAAAGATTCTTTAAATTATACTTTTCAACATGAATTTTACCAAGCATTAAGTGTCATATGTAGAGCATTGTATCTCACACCTTCTCTTGAATGATTATATTGGACATTCGTTTTAGTCTTTGAACCTTTAATGATAGAATCTCTATGTCTTTATGAATCATCAAGGAGTTTTCAATAGCTTTAGAAAATATGTTTCGCTTAGGATAAGTACATAAAAGCATATAACATGTTCTTTAAAATGCAATATCCTTCGCTCATTAAATTTGATCTTGAATGTACAAACCGTGGCAATGGTAAGACCACAAATCATTATGAGAAGGAGACACAAAGCAAGAGAGAACCCAACATTCCATCCTTATTTGCATCGGACCTAGAGGTACAACACCAACTTGTATATACAGTTGCATTTTTTTTTGTTTCAAACCTCTCCCACACTCGAGTTTCACCGAAGACGGTGAAATTTAAGTCCGGAGGAGCGTTTAGTCGCTAATGCATTTCTATTTGGGTCTTAATTTCTATTTTTGCATCTTTTTGAGTCTCATGCATATAAAAACCAAAAAAAAACTTTTGAAATTTTTTCGGAAAAAAAAATCAATCAAAAGGAATTTCAAAATTTTCATATAGTTGCATTTAAGCATTTGTGAATACCAATTAGGATTGAGTCTATATAGCATATATGTTGCATTTTCACTTGCATATAGGGGTGAATGATTACAACTCACCTCACTTAGGATTAAAAAGCAATGCTTAGCTATACTCTTGAAATCAAAAGATCAATGAACCGATTGCTTTACTCCATCTTGGAAATGTGATTTGATTAGCGTAGCCCGCTTTAACTTAAACTTAAATTGACAAAAGGATTTTCTTGCCACATAGAACTTGTAAATATACATGTGGATAAAAACATTCGGTTTTCCCATTTTTTACCACTCTCTTTTGAATCGAATGGAACACTCCTTGCCCATTTACTGAAACCTTTTCTTTCAAGCCAACGATCCTCGTGAGAAAAAATTTATTGTAAAGCCTTTTGCGGTCTATCATGGTAAAAAAATTTGGGTTGAGGAATCGACAAGTGACGAATCTCCGTTTTAGAGCTAGCCACGTCAAGGCTAAGCATTAGGAGTAGGACTAGAATGAGTTTTTGGGGTGAGAGATGTAATAAGGTCAAAATGGGCCCAAATGAGAAGAATCCGGATAGGTAATATCGAGAAGAAAAAATGTTGTGGTCAACAAAGGAGCAAAGATTGGGAAAAGAAAGGTATATGAAAAGAACTTGAGTATTTATGAAGGCGAAAAGCCTAACAATTGGTGCTCAATGTATAAAAAAGGGAAGGAGAATAGAAATGAATGGCAAATATGAATGAAGAAGGATAGGAACGAATAAGGAAATGGAAGAAAAAGAAAAGCTCGATGTCGTGAATTATCACAAGAAGAAGCGGAAACTCCAAGGAAAGAATAACTAAGAAGCCGAAGGAAAATAAAGCAAGCAAAGGGAAGACTCGAGAAGTCGTGCAAAGAACGAGAACAATCCCGAAGGGAAACAAATAATGAAGTGAGTTGAGAGTCAATGGCACAAAAAGCCTTTTGGGTTGGGAATAAACTAGGTTGGGTAGATATCCAACACTAATGGATTGGAAAGATAGATTTTAGAAACGATTATAGGAACGGGTAGAATGGAGTTTCTCCTTGTATGCGTAATTAAATTGCCTTTGACTCTTAGTATTTTACTAAAGATTTTTCTATTTCGAGAGAAAATCCAAAAAACTACTTAACCTTTTCTCGGTTCTTCCTTAAAACCGTCGCTACCTTTTAACCAAAAATGTATTCTATTCGTTTTATGCAAGAATCACCGTAGTAATAATGTTACTATCTATGGGTTGTATTGCCTTTGCCTATGATGCTTCCGACTCCACAATCACAAAATATAATTGTGCCTCGTTTGAGTGCCCTGTCTTTCTCAGTTGATCCTATGACCATGAGCCAGCCGCCACCTGATTTTTATGGAGGAATCGGATCTTCTATAGCTTATGATCCAAATTTTCTTTGAACCCGATCTCGCAGTCCGAGGCAGTAGTATCATCTCTATCCTATTTCTTTTTCATTTGGATTTTTCTATGCACATTTCCCTTTTTGATTTGTTTCACTAGGGACAGTGATATTTAATTCTGGGGGAGGGAGTGTTACTAATGATTTTTCCTTTTGATTTTTCTTTCAGATTTTTTTCTGGATTTTGTTGGATTGAAATTGATGATTTATTCTAAGCTATTTGTTTTGATTTATGACTTCATTCTGCTTTAACTGTAACTGAATGATTTAACAGTATTGACAAAAAAAGACTCAATGGAACACCATAGAGCTTAATAGACACATCCAGAGTTAGACCCATGTTTTATCAGATATTCAGCCATGCCGGAGCATTAACCAGTTAAGTCTGTACACCTTTCTTGTCATAGTTAGTCCTGATGTTTTGCTGGATATAAGTTTTTGTTTGTGTCAATATGGTTCTCAGCTCTCCACTTAGAAAATTCTTAAATAGAAAATAAGACATTGTGTTTTGTAAAAACCTAGTTATGAGGCCAAAGAAATTTTCTGAGGAAGCCAATTTTTCATCATTAGAAGTTCGATTTCAGTACGGTTAGAAAAATTTCCCGTCATACCACCTTGTGCTTGAAATCTAAGAAACTTGATTTTAGTGAGGTCTAGAAAATTTCCCATGAGACCACTATTCACTTTAAATCTTTTGAAATGAAACAAATACAATTCAACTCTATAGGAGTTCTGGAATGAATAAGGTTGGGGGAGAGGGAAGAAACCCATATGCTTTAAGACAAGCTTGTGTTTGGTAGGCTTAGAGATGACTCTATGATGATAAGTGAAATTGCTAAGATGGATTGGATAACTCTGGTGTGTTCTGAAAAGTTTCTTTTGGGAATAACATTGAAAGTCTATTGGAAGGTTGTTAGTGAGATCATAATGAAAGACATGGTCACTGTAGAATGATGGCTTGAACCATGGTTGTCAGATTCTTGACACCACGGTCTAGCTCTTCGTTTGTTTGAGGGCAAGCAAAAGCTAAGTCTAGGGAAGTTTATTGTTGGGAATGTATTCAAATCACTTGTATTTACTCTAGTATAAAGTTGTAGTGTCAAGATTAGACAATCATATGATACTAGGTGATTATAATGTTTTGTTAGAAGCCACTTGTAATTTATGAGTTTGGAACTCATTGCTAGTATCATATAATCTTACAGGGTCACACACCTAAGCAAACTGGATAAAGTATATTGGGATTGATCATTAATGTAATGATCAAATCAATGTATATTTGATATACATGAAAACATGTTTCTGAACGGTGTGTCGACCGACACACAGACCGAACCAGAATAATGATTTTGGTTTGCGGTTTAATTAAACATTAGTTTGAACCAATGGTTAATTAGGTTTTTCACAAGTCATTATATATATGATATGTGCACGACTTGGTGAGTTTTAACCTAGTTTATAGCCACCTCCAGAAACATAGAAATCATGAGAGCTTCCTTCAAGTATTTGATCTCTCCCGGACTAGCATCCCGGCTTTCCAGTTTGTGTGAGTGTGGATACCAGTAGAGATGCAGAATCTAAGATGCTATTCAATCTCGAATTCCTGATCCTTTTCGCTGCTTGTTGAATCAGGTATATTCGAGATCTATTTAAAAGAGATTCAATTCTAAATATGAACATATGATCTTGGCTTTAGAATTTGTCTATAGCTTGTTTTAAATTGTTTAAAACCTGTTCAAATTCCTTCAGTGGTATCAAAGCCTAGAGTTCTAATTGAATCTAATACTTGATTGTTAAATTGGTGAATTTAATTGATAATAGAATCATGTAAGAATCGAAATTGTGTTCTAGGGATTTCGGTGTCGATCGACACTAGCTAGTTATCGCGATCGGTTCAATTGATAAATTGGTTAATCGCGATTGAACCGGTTTTGGTCTATATCGATCGATACAAAAGTTGTGTCGATCGACACTGATCGGTTATCGCGATCACTTTATTGCGGATGTAGTGTCGATCAACACTAGCGTAGTGTATCGATCGACACTGATCCAATTCGGGTTGTGTCGACCAACACTAATGTAGTGTCGATCGACACCGGTTGGTTATTGCGATTGGTTTAATAGGTTATCGCGATTAATCGCAATTGATTTGGTTAGGGTCGTGTCGACCAACACTAATGTAGTGTCGATCGATACGGTCTCAGAACTTGTTATCACAACACCAATCCCGCATTCTAGAATAATTAAAACCTTAATTAGATTAGTTGTTTTAATTTGTTTCAAACTTCAAGAGTATATATTTGAAATGTATTAGGGTTAAAAATTTGTTCCTCAACTAATATCAAATTTTAATGTCTTCCCAATCCTTTCAACTGTCAAAGCTCATTTCATTGTATGATGGGTTTGCCAAAGCAAGGTGTCCACAATTACATAAGTAAGGCATGTGGTAATTGTTACCACATGACTTAAAGGTTTGGTTTATTTGACTGAGCTATCAAAATAGTTTTGGGCTTAGAGAGATAGGGTTGGATTAAACATAAGATGTTATCCACAACCAATAATTATATTATATATAATTGAGTGCAAGAGTTGGTTATATTGATAACTTAGAGAAACTGGACTGTCTCATTAGCCAAGAGTTGGCTACTTACATCATTCTATAGTCATTGTCGTCAAGTTTTGATCAGTTTGTTATAAACTATAACATGAACAACATGACGAGGTCTTTGACTGAGCTTCATAGCATGCTCAACACAGCTGAGACTAATCTCAAGAAGGGCGCCCCAAGTGTACTTCTGGTACAAGCAGGTAAAAGGTTTAAGAAACCTGTTAAGGAGACTGGGCATTGGAAGAGAAATTTCATGAAATACCTGGAAGATTCTGAAGAGATAAAGAAGATGTACGAGACTTCTTCTTCAGGTATTTATGTTATAGAAGTAAATGTTACTACTTCAAGTTCTACCTCATGGGTATTG
This sequence comes from Euclidium syriacum, assembly GCA_900116095.1. Taxonomy (NCBI): domain Eukaryota; kingdom Viridiplantae; phylum Streptophyta; class Magnoliopsida; order Brassicales; family Brassicaceae; genus Euclidium; species Euclidium syriacum. Next base: position 4,122,907 of record FPAK01000004.1, read on the forward strand.
GATACTGGTTGTGGTGCTCATATTTGTACGAATATGCAGGGCCTAAGCAACAATAGAACTTTGGAGAAGGGGCAAGTGGACCTGCGCTTTGGTAATGGAGCAAGAGTTGATGCTTTAGCTGTGAGAACTTTTCATTTGTCTCTTCCATCAGGCTTGGTTTTAGAACTTAAGAATTGCTACTATGTACCTACTATAAGCAGAAAAATCATTTCTATTTCTTGTTTGGATTTGGATGATTTTCATTTTTTGATTAAAGACAAATGTTGCTCTTTTGATCGTACTGATATTTTCTATGGTAGCGCCCCATTAGAGAATGGGCTTTATGTTTTAAGCCAATATGTGCATGTCTATAATATAAACACCAAACGGTTCAAGTCCAATGACTCGAATCCCACTTTTCTCTGGCATTATCGTTTGGGCCACATCAATGAGAAACAGATTCAGAAGCTCCATAATGATGGGCTTCTAGGCTCATTTGATTATGAATCATGTGAGAAATGTGAATCCTGCTTATTGGGCAAAATGACTAAGACTCCCTTCAACAAACAAAATGAAAGGGCCAGTGACTTATTGGGCCTTATACATACTGATGTGTGCGACCCAATGAGCATTAGTGCTATAGAAAACTTTCAGTACTTCATCACATTTACTGATGACTTCAGTAGATATGGCTATGTCTATCTAATGAGACATAAGTCGAAATCTTTTGAAAAGTTCAAAGAATTCTAGAATGAAGTACATAATCAGCTTGACAAAAGTATCAAAGCTCTTCGATCAGATCGTGGAGGTGAATACTTAAGCCAAGAATTCAGTGATCATCTGAGAGATTATGGAATTTTTTCACAACTCACTCTTCCTGGAACACCTCAATGGAATGGTTTTTCTGAGAGGAGGAATCGGACCCTATTGGATATGGTTCAATCAATGATGAGTCACACGGATCTTCCATTATCTTTCCGTGGATACGCTCTAGAAACTTCTGCGTTTACGCTAAATAGGGTTCTATCGAAATCAGTTACAAAGACACCACATGATATGTGGACTGGAAATGTTCTAAGTTTGTCTTTCCTGAAAATTTGGGGTTGTGAAGCCTTATGTCAAGCGTTTGTTCACTGACAAGCTCGGCCCCATGATTTAGCAGGATAAACAGGTGATCTCACAAGATGGAGGAGTTGAAGAAGACTTAGATGATTTGAAGTAAAAATGAAGAAGTTTTGAACATAAGACAAGGTCGACTGACTCGAAGCTGTAGTCGACCGACTCGTCTAGTCGGTCAAAAGAAAGGAAATTCGCTTTGCCGGATTTTTCTAAACCCGAAGTCTTGGAACCCATCACCGACCTAAAGACTTGTCTCTAGAGCTATATAATTGAGAAGAGGCAGAAAAATTAGGTCAAGCCACCATGAATCTTCCAAGGAAGCTAGGAAGAGGACCTAAAGCTACCAAAACTTTTACTTTTGCCTCAAGGAGCCACTTTGTTCTTAAGGTTCCTTGAGTTTATTCTTCTACTTTGATTTATAGAGAGAAAAACCCACAAATTTTTTTACTCTCTCAACTCTACTCTTTTACTTCTATGCAACCTTTGATTATATTATTGATAATGGTTTTGCTTGCTAAGTGTGAGTAGTTTAATTGTTAGATCTAGGGTTTGTCAAAGGTTTTATAGATCTCTGCATGATATGATCAGTAATGACTCTCTATTTTAATGGTAATGCACACAATATCTTGACTTGATCACTTAGGATATTGATTCATAGTTTTTTGCTATTATAATACACCATTCCTAGCATAAACATAACATGGTTTTTAGTAGGTAATCTCGTCATTATTCAAATACACCATTTGGCTTGGAAGGTTATGAACAATCGAATCTAAATTCATTGCATGCACTAGCTACCTTAGGTTAAAAAGCATCATTTCTAATCTAGTGGTTAGTTCATAGGTATAGCAGCCACGGGAGATCGGGTGTTATATAATTATGTCTTCCGTGTTTAAGAGTCTATTGATTGTTGATTGAGTTGGTCTATATCTCCTACAATATTTCCCCTGATCTAGCATCCTTAATCCATAAGTTAGAACACAACAATACTAGCTAAGTTACTTAGAATCATTCATACTTTCTGGTTAGAACTGAAACTTGACATAATCTTTGTGGGATCGATAACCTTAATACTACAATTGTACACTGTACACTTGCAATCATTTTTAGGTGAATTACTTCACACATCAGCTACCCAATCCTTTCAATCGTGAAACAAAACCAATATCAAGTGATCTTCTCTCCTCTTGATGCTCATCATTTTGGAAGTTTGGTATTGCACCACCACTGAAAAAGATTGCTTTCGTGTGTGATTCACTCCATTGTAACCCACACCTAGAATATTCGTGGTGGTCTATCCCACTGTAACAACACTTCATCCACCATCTTCATTCTAATCAACATCTTGATTTTCTTACATTGCTCGTTAAGCTTCATATTAAGGTTCTAAAATCTACTTTTATTTTTGCTTCTAGCTCATTCTCTAGGATCTGAGTCTCTGTTTTGAGCATCTCATTCCCCTTCTTCATATTTTCAGCACCTTTATCTCTTGAGTCACTCACGACAAATTTTTCACCTGGATACCCCTTACCATGCACTCTTGGTTTTTCTCCTCTTCCAGACTGATTAAATCCTTGTGAGCTATCTAATCCTTTTAATCTTGAAATAAAATAAGTATCATGTGATCTCCTCTTCTCTTGATGCTTATCATTTTCGAACTTTGGTCTTACACCACCACTGAAAAAGTTTTTTTCGTTTGTGATTTACAGCACTGTAACTCACACCATGAATATTTGTGGGTGGTCTATCATGCTCTACTAACACTTCATCCAGCGTCTTTTTTCCAATCAATATCTTAGTTTTCTCACATTGCTCGTTATACTCGATCTTGAGGCTCTCAGATCTACTTCTTTTTGCTTCTAGCTCATTCTCCAAGATATAAGTCTCTGTCTTGAGCATCTCATTCTCCTTCTTCATATTTTCTGCACCTTCATCTCCTGAGTAACTCACGATAGATATTCATTTTTTTTAGTTATTCTTTGAATTTTTTATTGTGAATCTTCAGTTCCTCATTTTCAGCTTTCAGTGCCAAATTCTCCTTGCTTACTCTAAGCGGTGACTCCCAAATCGACTTATACTCCTTCTCAATTTCAATCTTAGGCTCATCATCATCTGCTTCTGATTCACAATCTGCATTTCTAATAATTATTGACTCATGATCTAGGTCATCCTTTGTGTTATCACAGTCAGTAATTTCAATCAATGCCACAAAGTTGATGAGATCTTCCTCTTCATTGTCTTTATATGTGTCTTCACCATCAATTACTAACAATGATTCCTCTTTTCTCTTTTGCTGAGTAGAGAGATACTTTTGATGAGTATGTTCGAGTCTTTTGCACTCATTGCACTTGGTTTCCCTTCTCCCACGGTAGGGAACTGAGATATGTAGTGTCCATATCCATTGAACTCATGACACTAGGCATCAACTTTAAGTTTAGCTCTCTCAGAGTTAAACCCTCTCTTGTTGAATCTAGAATGTGAGGAGTTTGAGAAAGTTTTCTTGAAGGCTTGATTGAACTTCTTTGCAAGGTATCCACCATTGACTTCCAAATCATATATCTTATTGGTGTCCTTAGAAACTGGCAGTGATATCCCTTTCTTTTTAGGAGCGATTTCATACTTCATTTCATGAGCCTTGAGCCTTCTCACTACCTGAGCAAGTTTAAATTTTTCTGTATTGAGTGACACATATAACGTGGCCTTGTAAACTGTGTATTGCTCTTCACCAATTTCTTCTCCTTCTACTTCTTCCCAAGACCATGTGCCTCGTTAGCAATTGAGATGATCTTTGCATTGAACATAGCGATGGTTTCACTCTTCGACATCTTCATATTTTCAAACTAAGAAGCAAGAGTGTCAACACGAGTCCTCTTGACACACGCAGTTTCTTCAAACAATCTCTGCAACACATCCAAAGGATAGTTCGTGATGGTGCGAAGTTATTCACCCAAAACTAACTGCAAGTGCACAGTGTACAATTGTAGTATAAATTAGGTTATCGATCCCACAGAGATTATGTCGAGTTTCGATTCTATTAGAATGCAATCTATCTGGTAACTAGTTGTGTAACTTATGGATTAAAAACGCTAGACTTAGGTAAATCGCGGGTAATATGGGTCATGCACGAAATTAGATGTTGCTCTACTCTTAAACACAAAAGACAATGTATACAATATCAAATCTCTTTGCGTATTGCACTATAAATCAACCAACGGATCAGAAAGGATGCTTTTCAACCTATATAGCTAACACATGCATTGAAAATGAATTTGATTTTTCATGACCTTCCAAGCCAAACTCTCGTTTGCACAAGAACGAGATCACTTGCTAAAAACAATGCTCCAGACTTGATGTAAAATGGATGTATGATGCAACAAACCCTAAAATTCAATATTCTAAGTGATCAAGTCAAAATATTGTATAAATTAATATTAAAACATAGAGTAGTCACGAATTTAGCAACAATTCGTGCACCTAATGACCCATAAAACCTTTGACAACCTAGATCTAACTAGAGAACTACTCCCACATAGCAAACAAACTAATCATAATCATTAATATCAAGAGTTTGCAATATGGAAGTAATATCAAAAGAGATCAAAGCAAAACGTGGCTCTCTCTCTCTGTGTAAAACCAAGAGAACAGGGGCACAAGAAAACCTTCACACAAACAGTGCTCCCTGAAAACAAGATCTAAGTAAATTTTTGGTGATTTTTTGTAAAGAGATGCTTGAATGCTTCAAAAGCTTGATGGAAGTCGTCTCTCTTCTTCTCCTCTGCTCAAAGTTGATTATATAGCTCCTCTAGGTCATGCATGAGTCGGCAAAGAAGTTTTAGAAGTTAGGGTTTCGAAAAAGAGGTCCAAGAAGAATTTCCTTTTAATTAAAGTGGCCTCTGAGTCGATCGACTCTTCCTTCTAGTCCGTCGACTCGGGTTTCGGATCAGAATTCTTCATTTAGCTTCAAATCTTCTAAATTCTTGCAAAACACCTCAGCATGTGGAATCTTCCATTCAACCTGTATAAAATACAGAAAAGGCTCTAAAACAGCGTAAAATATCATCATGAAAACCGGTAAAAATAACAATACATCAGTTCGCTGTCTCACAATTCTAAATTATCTTGAACGGTTCAGAGTCTACCCAAATGAAGATAGCATTCAACGCTTTTGCATTGAACTTTGAGTTCTTCTTGTGATCCTATTTCCATTCCTCCTTAGTATTAGGAGTAAAATACCTTCAATCGTCTTGGTAGGCTCCTTCCATCTAGATTTTACCGTCGTCCAAGTATCCTCATCGATTCCACAAATGTTTTTCTTCATTTGCACCTTCCAATACCCATAATGTTTTAGAATATCCAAGATGATCTGGTGCATGGGCACCATTGAATCACGATTCATCTCCATTTGTCCCAAGATCTTCAACTGTTCCAAATACTCAGATGATAGACTCTGATATCAATTGAAAGTGCGGAGAATTAATTGATTTGAGTAACTTAGACTGTAACATAGGGAATTATTCAAAATACGTATTATTATAAATCAAAGAATACAAGTTACTCATTTTTTTTGGTAAGTTTATCCCAATCCTAGATTTCTACCTCTCTAGAGAACATGACACTACAACTCATAAAAATACCCAACAAAAAGTCGTAACTTTAAATGATTATACCCACCTTTATATATAGAAAAACTTATAAGATTTAGTTACATTTTTGTGTCAATAAAATCTTTTTAAATCTTCTCATAATATCTTCAGAGAGTAACCTTGTTTCTTGTTCTTAGAAATCGCCAAGATCTCCACGTCATTTTTCCGTAACTTGAAGATCTTCTAAGATATATCCACACACATAGAATATTTCCTTCTACAGAAATCTCACTAATTCACACGAGCTGCTCCTCGTCTCAGCATATGTCGAAGTCCACTTCATGACTTGCCTCAGGATCTGCACTCTCATCCACATGTAACCTAATCACATCAAATACATCAACAATATAAAAAGCCCAATATTTTGAGAAAGAGTATCATTCTAGGTTGATGTTTTTCTTGTTTCATAACGTGTGTCGTTTAATATTTCTAAAGTCATTTTAAAATAAATTTTAAAGATAGAATATAGGAAATATATAATATTTCCATGTCTAAAAATATTGAGTATGTATAGAAGATACTTATACTCTTAGATCCTTTATGTGTAAGAAAATAAAAGGAATTTGAGAATAGAATAACTCTTCACGAATATTACAATATTACATGGTATCAAAGCAACCCCTCCAATTTAAAACCCTAAAATCGATTCTTAGGCTCGATTCGCCTTCTCTACTTTCCTTGCTCTTCACAACACCTTTTCCTAATGAGGTCATCACGCCACTCCTTAATCTAGGAACCAAGAGTAATGAGGATATAATCTCTAAATCAAGACATTCAAACTCTCCATGTTTCAAGTGGAACTAGTCGAGGATGAAGAGCTTGGAAAACAAGTTTGATACCTTCGTGAAAAGGCTGGAACATGAACAGAGAGCCTGAAAAACAAGAATCTTTTATGACATTATGTCAATCTCTCCATCGTTTAGTTCTTTAAACTTTGTATTCGTCTTTAGGATCAAAAATGAGGCTACAAATAAACTTGCAAAATCGACATTGAGACCTGATGCCTTTGCCACCTATATCGTCGTTTTAGTGTTGTAAATTTGTAATGAAAGGAAAATTTCTAGGAACAGGAAGAAAAAAAAACTGGATACGATGGTACCGGACGTGTTGATGAAAATACCGTACGTACCAATGTTTTTCTGTTGACGCCAACATTAGAACATGATGGCCATGTGACCCATTCGATCTCTTTTCTCTTTCTTTTTTTTCTTTCTCATTTCATCACTTTCAGTTTATGAAAACTATTATTTCATTTTTGACAAATATTATCTCCCCTTAACGTTATCGAATGTCACAAATATATATATATATATATATATATATATATATATTTATATATTTATACATGGAGCCAAGAAAAAACTATGTTTATTTGTATAATAGATTCAACTTTTTTTCCATTTATTTTAATTTTTTTACAATCGGACTTGATTGGTGATAATCTATTTGTATCCCACTGGCATAAATTATATTTGTTTATGTATTATTAGCATATCCGTGCTTACCTTAAAAAAAATTCATTTTGGAGTCCTGAAATATGAAGAATTTTAGGGGTCTTAAATTTTTGAAAATCTAGTCTAGTGTATAGTAATTATATAAAATAAAATTAGTCTACGAGTATGAGTTCGAAACCCATTTTTGTCAGAATACTACGAAAGACCTATTGAAGTGTTTTTTTTTTTTTTAAAGTATGGGAGGTTGCTATCCAAACTCATGGATCGCTTACCGAATATTGTTGACAATTCCATTTTAATTACTTTTACTGGAAGAAGATTTTGTAAGTTGAAACTGACAAAATCTTATTTGCGATCAACTATGTCTCAATAAATTCATAAGAAAACTCGATGACGACAGTTTAGTGAAAAAGGTTTATAAAAAAGAAAAAACGAAAAATTATGGTTTAAGATTTTTGTAATAGTGTTTCTTTTGTTTTTATTTTATTTTTTACGTTTTATATCATTTTAAAATAATAATATTGTTATTACATTAAAAAAATTATAGAGGCTATTTTTTAAAATTTATCTTAGGTAGCACAATTTATTAGTTATCAAAATAGTAACTCGATAGCAGGATAAAAAGACAGTTAAGGAATTGGTGTGGTATAGAACGGCAAAAAGTATATAATATTCTTCGATTGAAAGGTGTTTGCCATTTTGTAGGGGAAAAAGGTTTACGTGGAGGCCCATTTTGGAATCTTACTACCGCCCATACTTTTGACTTTTCTCTGCCTCCACGACTTCATGTTTAGCTCATTAATGTCGTCGTGCACACGCTTCGTAGTTTACATAATTTCAACATGTAAAAACTGTGACGAGCTCAAATAGATTGGAGAAGTATCTTAATATACAACACAGACGTCACGTACAGCTTCTACTAATTAATGTCTATAAAAAAAATAAAAGAAACTATCTAAGAAGCTATGTTAAAGGATAAATAATCCCTCAAAATTTAAGTTGGTTACTAAGATAAATCGTCCAGAACGTGCCAGTACGGCCGTCATCACTAGAAAGACTTAAATTTCATAATAGGAAGGCTTGACAATCTTAACTTTCTATAATTAATTATGATTTCCGCTCATGTGGAAAATTAAAATATGGCAATGTTAATTATGTTTTTTTTCTTTCTAACAATTGGTTACAAGGACGTACGGATATCAAAAACTTTAAAGCAATAAAAATTAATTACACACGATTTGAAAATTAAAAATTAGACCTATTTGAGTAACCCTCCGATTTAACTCTTTTATATATCATGTTGCGACATCCAAAAATGACTTAAATATTATTTCACATGCCAAAAACATAAACTCAAATAGCTGGAATAAAAATAAAAAACTACAGTAAGATAGCAACATGAACCCGAAAGTGTGAACTTAGGAGCCAAACACTTGACGGTGGCGTTAGGACTGCTGTTGAAAAAGATGGCCGGCGGCTTCTGAACTTTGAAACATCAACTCACCAAACTCCGCCCACGTGTTACATCGTATCAAATACCATATCTCAAGAGATTTAATTAGCCTACCAATCTAACTTTGTTAATTATTCCAAGATCTTAACAATAAACTTACTGTTCACCACTTGAGGGATTTATAGAAGTAATATCAATCTGATTTCCTCTTTTTTTTCTGAAACCAAACATGATAATTGTTATATGCAAAAATTTGAGATCCACTTTAGTTTTGACAACCTTTTTATTGTGGATCCTATTGATTAGAGTGGTGGTTTAGTTTTTTTTTTTAATAATCATTTTGATGTTCAAATCCTTTTCTCTAATCTTCAGATTATCGACATTGAATGTTCGGTACGAGGGCAGAAGATGTTTATATATTTTGTTTATGGGGATCATGTGGCTAAGTCTAGAGATTATTAGTGGGAGAAGTTGGCTAGGATAAGCTTGACAAGAGTTCCGGGTTTATGATTGGTGATTTTAATGAGATTACCGGCAACCATGAAAAAAAATGTGGTGTGTTAAGACATGTCTCATTTTTTATTCCTTTCAATACATTGATAAAAAATTGTTGAATGTTGGAATTTAACTTCACAAGGAATCCTCTTTATTGGAAAGGAAAACGGCTTGATGAACCTGTGAGATGTCGCCTGGATCGTGCGCTGGGAAATGGGGATTGTCATTCTGTGTTTACCTTCTCCCACGTGAATTATCTCAAGATGATTGGCTCTGACCATAGATCCCTCATGGCGCAAAATGTAAAGTTGGTTGTGCTAGTCGGAAGGGTTTTTTGTAGGTTTGATTAAAGGTGGATAGAGAAGGATGGTATGGTGGAGGCCATAGAAAGAGGCTGGAGAGGCTCTTCAGAGGAGCATGAGGTGGGTTTTGTAGATCGGATCATAAAATTTTGATCTACTCTGGCGCAATGGAAAAAAACGCAAGTGTCGTATGATAAAGAAAAGATTAATAATCTGAAGGATCAGCTTCCGTTGGCCAAAAATAATGATATAGTGCAACAAATAGAGGTTAATCGGATTTTCAAAGAGTAACATAATGCTTATCATAATGAAGAGGTCTTATGGCGACATAAAAGTAGGGTTTACTGGCACTTAGACGCAACAGCCCTTTGACCATGAACAGTTCGGTTACAGAACGAATGTTTGCCTACTTAACTACCCAGAGATCTAGTTCGGCAATCACATAAAAATGATGATTCTCAAAGTACGAACTCACCTGCGACGAGCCTTACACCCATCTTCTCGTTATAAATCGAGGATACATTCAATGTAGAAACACACATTAACTTCAAGACAACACTCGGAATTACGATTGGAGAGATAGAACTTAGATTTTCTTTTACATTTTAGTTCGACTTCCTAATCATTAAGTTTTAGATTTCGATCTCGGCTTCTTCTTCGATCTTGTTCGTCATAACTGTTTTTCTTCCTCTTGCAACTCATATTTCTCTCCACTCATAAAGTGAGAGACCGCAACACAGTTTTTGAACCACATATTCAATCTTTTCTCTATTTGCTTTATTAATTACCTCATCATTGAATCTCCGACCCGCTCTTTTCGAACATAAAATCCTCACCTCATTTATGATCCTCATACTCAGTCACACAGCTAGCGTCCGTCGCGGCGATAACCTCGACGAGGCCTTCTCTCTTCCCAAAACAACCATCGCTCAACCCGTGATTTCTTCGACCTTCAAAACACAAGTAGCTCCGAAAATGCCCGCCCACTCCACGACACCAACGCTCCAATCGACGCCTGACCCCGCCATCACAATGGTGAGCTCGACGGTCACCGGGTCACACCAACCAAGCATCGATGCTCGAGCCAGAAACATGGAGGTTATCGCCGCCCAAACCGGAGATGAGCCGGGCTACGTTACTCCCTTGCAAAACATCTACAACCTCCCTATCCCAGACTTGGATTGTGACCTAGGTTAGATTCTTTGCGGCCTTCGTGAAAAAGACCACACCACCAAGACACATCTCGTGGAAATGGAAGCGCGGCGTATTTCCGAAAGAACCTCCTCCCCGGTGACAGTGAAGGTATCCGAAAGAACCTCCTCCCGGTTTTCTTTAAAGTCGCTATTCTGACTCCCTTGCCATAACCGCAACAGCCCATGCAACCGTCAAAACCCAACGTCGAAACCGGACACAACGCTCTGATCTAGTTCCAATGGTCCGACGTTTGCCAACATATATGGTGTCTGAGGGACCCGGCGCGCCAACGTACTCGATGTCGCACTCCCACTACAAACATCCATTTCCGGCGTCGGTCATTGTTAATCATAGCACGTATAAGAGTCGGCCTTATCATCACGTTAATCATAGCACGTATAAGAGTCGGCCTGATCATCGCGACGTCAGGAGAACCCGTGGGAGTAGTCGGAGTTAACCAATCCAAACTCAGAACCGACTCATCGAGTTCAGGGACGTCCATCCCTTCAAGGAGCTCCTTCGCCTCAGCTTGCTCGGCCAGCTGCAACGTACTCATCCGACACTGCAATCCCAAAGTCTTCACGAAGAGTCTTGACGCATTGGGATCCGGATTGGTACATGCCGAAGGTGAGCAGCGCATCTAGATACTCATGCTGGCTCTTCCTGAACGCACGCACTCGCTCCAAGATCGGAGTAATCTTTCCGATCATCTCCTCTTGAGCTCGAGACACGCCTTCCTCAAAGGCACGTTTTAGCACCGCCTCAGCCTCTTCCTTATCCTTGAGAAGTTGGCCTCGAAGCCCATCCACCGAGGCGGCCAACCTTTTGCGCTCCTCTGCTTCTTTCCGGGCCATGTCCCGACCATAAATGGCCACCTCTGCTTCCTCCTCAGCCTTCTTCAGCACATTTTCAGTCTGAGCCGACTCGGCAGAGAGTCGCACCATCTTTTCAGTGATGCGATCGACTACCTAGCCTATCACCTTGGCAAGCTCGGCCTCACGAGCCTCCAGTTTCTCCCGAAGGTCTTTCATCTTTCCGTCATAACCAATTAGGACGCCATTACAGACTGACTGGGCCTGAATAACCTGAAACAGAGTAAGAAGCAAAAAAATAAAATCAGGACGCAAAGATCGAACAACTCACTCTAGCCAGAAGGTTCGTAGCCGTCTGAATATTCACGGCCTTGTCGAGATTGTCGGGATCTTCGAAACATGGCCGGCTCCCCCCCCCCGAAACAACCAGAAGAGGCGCACACACGCTTCTGGATCACGAGTGATCCGGCGCTCTTCAGGCCAGTGGAAGCTGACCACGTAGCCCGCACCCCCCTTCGAGGATACTAACGTACCGATAGCTCTAGAAGCCCTTTCCCGAAGCAGCTACCTCCTAGCTAACAACTTCCTACCTACCAGTTTCCTCCGACGACGAACTGATTCTTACCCGTTTGCTCGGACGGGTCGGCAAAAGAGTCTCATAAACATTAGCCCGAGCATGGGCAGAAGGAGTTCCCTCCTGAACTCCCGCGTCGATGGATCGAACATGAATTCCCTCGAGAGGAACTCGGCCAAACGAAGGGTTTGAGACAACCGTTGCCTCCAACTCGGTAACATAGCCGACGCACCGCCCGAAGTTATGGTGTTTAAGCTACCATCAACAGGACCGGATCCTGACGAGCACGAAATGTAACATTAGTAGAAACATTAGGCTGTGCGGTGGATGCAACTGAAGTTCTTGTGGGAGCAACACGGGCTCGGCTATGTGCGAGGACGTGCAACTTGGGGATAACAGGATTCACCATGATCGAAAGAAGAGAAGGTAAACGAATTACCAAAAGCGACGAAGAAGGCACAAAGGAAACGGATGAAACGATCAGATTTCTGAACCAGAGGAAAAAAGATGAGAAGAATAAGTTTATTTCAAGGAAACGATTGAATAAATCCGAGAACTTCTCCTTCAATATATAGGCGGAAATCGGAAAGTCAAGGATCGCAACTGTTACACGAGGGAACCCGTCAAAACACGTATTAGCCGGATTCTGCGTGCCTTGAAGCTGATTCGCCCTTGACCCAAAACTTCGGAGCGATCCCATGACGTCTTGCCACGTCAAAGGACTCCATAGAGGGGGACTAACTGTTGGAGGTGGGTTTAGCACACTCCCCATAAAAGAGCCCGTACCGAATCAACTTCTAAACACAGGAAAATGGGCCCAATCCAGCATAGCCCAAACCAAGCCCAGAGTTCGTCTTCCAACTTCGACTTGACGCTCGAAAACCACGTCGACAACTGATGGAACCAGTAAGCGAGCGCCACACGTCATATTCCTCTGGAACAAGAACTTTATTTCTCGGTGGATGCGTGACACGTAGCATACACCGAACGAGTGCCGTCGATTAAATGATGCATTAAAGGAAAGCATCTTCACTTAGACACAACAGCCCTCTGACCATGAACAGTTCGGTTACAAAAGGAATGATTGCCTACTCAACTACCTACAAATCTAGTTCGACAACCACATAACAAATTATGATTCTTGAAGTACGAGCTCACCTACTACAAACCTTACGCTCATCTTCTCGATATAAATAGATGATGCATTCAATGTAGAAACACACATTAACTTCGAGACAACGCTCGGGATTACGGTTGGAGATATAGAACTTAAGTCATTTCTAACATTTTAGTTCGAACTCCTGAGTCATTAAGTGTTAGATTCCGATCTCGACTTCTTGTTCCATCTTGTTTGCCAAAACCATTTTGTCTTCCTCTTGTAACTCATAGATTTCCCTACTTTTAAATTGAGAGACCGGAATACAACTTTTTTTTTTTTTTTTTTTTATCGCTAGCTTTTAAACCTTATATTCAGTCTCTTCTCTCTTTGCTTTCTTACGTACTTCATCGTTGAATCTCCAACCTGTTTTTTTCGAACACAAAATTCATACCTCACCGGACTATCTGGGTTTAGTAGATACTCCAAAAAAAACAACATAAATCATTTCTTCGTCTAATCGAATTATCGTTTGTTTAAACTTTTTTAGTTCGTGAATACTTCTACCGAATTCAAGTATATTTTTCTTCTTCATTATAAAAATCACGTGTATTTCTCTGTTATCAATTGAAAACTTTTGACTCTTTAAAAAAAAAATGATTTTAGTGTTTTTTTTTTTGTTGAAAAATAATAAACTGATGATTTTAGTTTTTGTTAATGTTTTGGAATTAACATATGCTCCGGAAACTCTCTTTGACTTTTGAGTACTGTCGTTCATTTTTCTTTGTACAATCGAAACTACCAAGAATCTTCTTTAATATAAGTTTTGACATGACTTTTGCAAGGTTGATTTTTATTTTTTTCAAAAAATTTGTTTTCCCAATTTACCACATAAATGAAATTTCAATGGAATATATGTTTGAAAATTCCAGCAAAGTTAGTACTAATTTGCTATGCATGCATGTGGTAGAGTCTCAACTTTAGACTTCTGCATAGAACGTAGAAAAAAAAACCAAACGACAAACGGTGAGTCCACCAATTAATTAATGAGTCAATTTATCAACATTCTATAATCGGAACTCTCTTTCTCTCTATTGACTATATATACATAACACTTCAATGGTTTCATAGCTACCTTATAAGTCTTAAGAATTTTATAAATTTCTCTCTATCTCTCTCTCTCTCTCGGAAATTAAAAGATTCTTTTCACCCAAAATATCATATCTTTCATGGCCGTTCATCTAATGACCCTCTGGTTCTTCATAGTTTTCGCTGTGATAGTCTCCGCATCACCGTCGCCGGTTTCTGCAAGAAAGCTGTTGGAGATGAAGAAACAAGATATGGTGACGATGAGAGAGAAAGAAAAGAGTCAGGTGCCTCACGTAACCAAAACCACTACCCTAAGTGCTCTGCCAAAGGGAAAAATCCCAAATTCGACTCCAAGCAAAAAAGGTCACGCCGCAGTCTCCGCCGTAAAGCTCCGATCTCGACATCTCTTCACTATCGATCGGTTTCTCCAATCCGTTCCTAGTCCCGGCGTAGGCCATTGATAGTCGTCTATCATATTCCCACCAAACAATCCATTTTTTTTTTGCTTTAATTTTTATTTTCAATTTAATACATTCTTTCTTTCTTTTCTTTTTTGTTCTGACTGTTTCGAAATTTCCAATGAGGTGGTAGATAGACTTTTCTTTTTGGATTTACAAATGTTTTATTTCCTTTCAGAAATACAATGTTCAGGTCCCAAGAATTTTACTTGTGCAAGGTATCTTCTCTTATGAATAGTGGCAGGGACCGGTGATCCATACGGTCTTCAAATTAGTGGCTTCAGGGCGTTCGTTATTCTTAAAAAAAAATAAATCAACAATTATTAAGAATGACTGTTATAAATGTTTATAGGAGTAGTTATTAACAATGTTTAGTATTGTATATTAGTAACACTTTTTATAAACAAGCTGTTCATTTTACTATTTTTTTTGTTTTTTTCATCGAAGGAGTTATATTATCTTATCAAAAGAGTTATACCACCTAAATTAACTATAAGTGCACACTATACAATTGTAGTATGAAAGGTTATCGATCCAACATAGATTAAGTCGAGTTTCAATTCTTAAATGAAAACTTAAAGTAATTTAGGTAACTAACTAGTATCTTGTCTTGGTAACTTATGGATTTAAGGTGTTGAATCAAGGGAAATTTGTAAGAAATAAAAATCAGCATATAATCAACAATCATTAGTCTCTTGAACACAAAAGACATCAGTATGTAATTACCGATCTCTCACGAAACTACACCTATGAGTTAACCACTAGACCAAAAACATTGGTTTTCAATCTAAGATGACTAACAAATAGAATATGTATTGATCTCTGTTCATGATTTTCCAAACCAAACATTGGTTTGTACAAGGACGAGATCACTTACTAAAAATCATGTTATGACCTCACTACAAAATGGTGTATAAAGGAGCAAAACCTAGAGATCAATCTCGAAGTGATCAAGTCAGAATATTATATGAAATACCATTAAAGTAGAGAGTCAATATTGATCATATCACTTTAACTGCTATAAAGATCTATAAATCCATTGAAAACCCTAGATCCTAGAAGGAAACTACTCACACATAGCAAGCAAAACTATAATTAACATTAATATCAATAGCTTGCATAAAAGTAGAGAGTAGAGTTTTAGGATTTGGAGAAAATCCCATAAACAATTCCTTACTTCTGACCAACCTATACAAGTCGGTCGCCTTCAATTCTTCTCAATAATTTCTCTAATTTTGCTCCAAATCATCTAAGTCTTCCTAAAATGCTTCATCTCGTGAATTCTCTTGTTTACCCCAGTTAAAACATGGAAAAGACTCCAAAACCATATAGAATACGCATGTGAAAACTGGTAAAAAGATCGATACATCAGCTACTGTTCTCAGAGGAACGATGGATAGATTGCACGATGCCATCGAGTTTTCCTCAATGTAATTGGATTTTTGGTTCCAAATTCGAGTTTTGTAGTTTCAAGTTTCCCAATCATGGTCGTTTTTAATCTTCGGAAGGTGTTTTTGAGAAACCATCTCTTGAAATTATATCATAAATAATTCTCGAATGGATGTTGTTGTTTCCTTTTTCTGATCAAGATTGAAATTTTTGTCCACTGGATGTTAGTACATTTGAAGAGAGTGAAACATGGATTTGTCAAACACGAAGGCTGGTTAAACGAGTTAAAAGCTTTATGGGGTGAAGATTCATTTTCGGAAAACCATTGGAAAATTTTTAGATTGTCATGCCTCTGGTGTAGAGTGGAAACTGAACAAAAATGTAAGGAAATCAGTGGAAGATTCTAATGTAGAGCTTGATATGAAAGTAAAACAAGGAATTATGGTAATTTGTATGAACTATAGATTATGCTTAGATAATCTTGGGCTTCTATTGTTTTGTAGTTCTTAATCATGTGAGCTTCATCTAATATTTCTTAGCTTGAATTACACACGTTTTGTGCTACGTTTCACATCGGTAAACTTAAAATCATACAAGGATATGGTTCCAACTCTAAAATTCAATCAAAACATTTGACCTTTAGCTACATAAGAAGATTACAATCTTGATATAGCAAATACATAAAGGCAAGAAAATGGATTTACATGAAAAGAAATATGTCAGACATCCCAAAACTAATGGAGAAATGAATATATAATTTGATCTGGTTTCGTGGATCCTAAGATTCAAGAAAAGCTCTCACGACGTCAACAATTGGAGTCATACATATTGGAAATTTCCTAGTGCTACATTGCAATTCATGAGCGCATTTCAGAGGCGTCCACATATGTCCACAGCTGCAAAAAAAGAAAAGAAAAATCAAGACCTCCAGTTAGTATTTGTGATTCCATATCGCAATATAGCAAGAAACACAATACCTATATAGAAGCGAGTCAACAGGCATGTCAGAGCAAACGTTTCTTCGTCAGAAGCGAGTCGAGGAAATGATATTGAAGAAAACCTTGTTTCATTGCCTTTGGATATGCACGTCGGTCAACCAAATGGATATGTCGGCCGTCTTCCTCAACATCTACGACTTGTCAGGTGGGTCGGCCGACTTTACCCTAGTCGGCAATGCCTTCTTAAAATTTAAAGATTTTCCGGCTCTTCTTCTTTCTCCAAAGGTTAAACGTCTAACTACTCCTATCATTTTGATGGATCCCTTAGATATTGGATTGGTGTTACCTTGAAAAGGGGTTGTTAGTCGATTTGAAATTTGTGTGGGTTGAACCGTCTGATTTGTCAGTTGCCCCATGTGTTGTCCCATCTCTTCCATCTTGGCGCTCAGTATCTGGTAACTCATGTCTATTTTCGCATTTAGGTAGTTGTATATGGCCACCTAATTATTGTATTCTTCTTTTTGGTTTTCCATGATCTTATAGAATACCTCCTTGGCTTCTTTAGGTAGTGATTGTGAGTGTATACTATAAGAAAATGTTACATTGATAACGTCTGTAAAATGCTATGACAGATTAACATGGTGTTCTAGCGAACGCTATATCTACGCCCGTCATCTTAAGTCTATCATTTTACATAGAGTTTTTTCTTGTGCTATGGTGGTGATTGTTTTAGATAGCGTTTATGTGATTTGCAATTGTATATTTAGTAATAGCATTTTATATTTGTTATCTTTTGTTAGTTTTTTAGCTGGGATATTTTGATTGAAATGTTTCATCTTTTACATGATTTCTTTGTATGTTTTATTTTGATCATTCAAACAAACATATTGATAAACAAACATATTGATAAAGGAGGCAAATTTTTTTACCAAATAAAATTGAACAAACATATTTAAAAAAAAAATGTTTTAATCAAAAGAAAACACTATAGTTCTATGACAACTAAAATGGATTACCAAGACAAACATACAATGATATTTACAATGGGAGTGGTTGGTACCATGTCTTAGTCTCGACGATGAATCTTTCCTCGTGAGGACTCTCCGTGTTATTGTTTTGGGCGTTTCATTGGAACGGAGATGTGTGCATTGTTTTTGAGGTTTTGGATAGCTCTCCAGAACATAGGTGATGTGATCCTGTCCAGCACTAAGGACTTGAAACATGAGGAAGGACTTGAACCTGATGAGCAGCTTGAAACAGGGCTTAATGGAGCTAAATATGGAGAAAATAAGCAGCTTGTAGGCGTGGGTACTAAGGAAGTTCTACACATTACTCTTGATCCAATGACTCGGTCTAAGCAATCAAGTTTAAGCAAGCTTTCCACAAGTTACTACTCTCTATCCAGGGCAATCTTGAGTGTACTAATCCAACCACACTGGTTGTGATCCAAGCCACTTAAGAGATCATCAAGAGAGGTGTTGTGGCCTGCACTCTTTTTCCCTCCTCTTGGTTTTGTCCCAATGGGTTTTCCAAGAGAGGTTTTTAATGAGGCTTGTCTACAACACTAGAATAAAGGCCTCTTGGTGATATTTATCCCAATTCCACAACCAAATTCGTGCATGGAGAGAAGAGGAGCCTTATTTCCTTATTTGAATTCAAACTTAGTTTTAATTTCAGTCTTTGTTTCTTTAATGTGTGCTAGCTGTGTTTGTTGTTTCCTAAGCACTCAAAACACTCTATATGTACTATCCTCCTCTTCTATTCTGAATTATCAAACCTTTTATTCTAAAACTTTCATAAGTGTTTTGATCAAACCAGTTTGTCTAGTGAATTTCGGATCCTTTGATCCTTTCATTACAAACTCCTTTTCTGTTGAAAGTCTAAGAGACTAACCATCACTCTTAGAAGTTTCAAGGCACGTCCATTTTGTTACAATCATCAATCACTCACCCTACATCATCATTCCATTCCGCAAATCATCACAGAATCATTCCATCGTTTCATTATCATCCATTCAATCACCATGACAGCCTTTGGAGAGTATTCTTGGGATTGATCTTCACCTAGGATCATATCAAGTGGTATCAGAGTAGATCTCCATACCCAGGTTGTATTTTTCCTTGCTGATCTTACGTTCTAAAGTTTCTGCAACTTTTTGAACTTTTTATATTTTGTGATCAAATCGATTCTAGGGCTAAAACTTGTTAGAACTAGGTTAATTAGGGTCAAAATTATCTATTTCAAATATTGGAATTGATAGAAACTCAAAGGAATTCACCGATCATTGAAAGTAAAAAACATGCAACTTTTGTGACTCTTAATATTCTCTGTGATCCATGGATTTTCGTGTTTAAAACCTGTTAGAACTTGTTGTTTAGAGTCTAATCTATCTAGTTTAGGCTTTGGAATCATCTGAAACAAAGAAAAATCACGAATTCTAGAGAGATACAAAACCTGCAACTTTCTGCAACTTTTGAAACCATTCATATTCTGTGTTCTATTTCTGTTCTGCCTTGTTTGAGAAACTAATTTCGTGATATTCTGTGAGCAATTTTACTGGTTTTGTGTTTGGAATTTGTCCAGGAACCAATAGAGAACCGAGGACTCCAACTTCAACTGTACGGCGAAGCTCAAGGTCTGGAGATAATAATGTAAGAGCCTTAAGTACCGATCAATCGATTGTGATTTTAAAAAGGGAATTAGAAGAGATGCGTTCGTTGGTTGATGTATCATGGATTTTACCGGTTTTCTACCATGATATAGTAGGTTTTATGGAGTCTTTGTAGCATGTTTTGATTATTTATGCAGGATCTACTAGTAAAAGACACTTTGGAGCCAAAAGAGCTAAAAAGAAGGTTTTATGGAAGTTTCCACGTGAATTGAGAAGACTTAGAAGAGAAGTGTTCTTTCTCATTTGAGTTTCGTGAACCTCTGATCTTCTATTGTCTAATTCGTTTCATATGCACTTCATTCATAAAAAGATGATTTGTTTTAATAAAACCATGTATGAGTAGTTTATTCATTAGATGTAGGGTTTTCAAAGGGTTTACAAAGGATCATTCTAAACGGTTTTGATTTGTGGAATAAGCCACGTGATTCTTCACTACAAACAGTATTTCATATTTAGAGGTGACGTAATTAACCACTTTTAGATCATCAAGGTCGATCTTTCTACCGGAGACGGAGATAGAGACGCCGGAAGACTCTGTAAAGAGCAAGGTGCGTTCTAAATCAAACGAGAGTTTGTTTAGACACCTTGTGAACAGATCTAACTTGTTCGCATTAAAGCTTATTTACTTCCAGCGACAATCCAAAGAGATTTGAGATTTAGGGATTTAAATAAAGGCTATTTTCTAGTACACCAATAAGATCTAGTATTTTAAAGTGTTTAGAGTTCAAGAAGTCACCAATAAACCGTGAACCTGAGTTTTCCCATCTGATTTCCCTTAGATCTAATCTTCCTTTTAAAGTTTGCAACACATCACAAGTCATTAGCATATTAGAATTGTCATAGTTCGGTTACATTTGCATCTGAATCCAAACTAGCCATAGCTCTTTGTGGGATCGATAACCTAAATACTACAACTGTACACTGTGCACTTGCAGTCAATTTTGGGTGAATATTTTCACGCATCAAGTTTTTCTGGTGCCGTTGCCGGGGAGCTTCGGTGTTTAGTTTGGTTTTCATTAGGAAATTTGCATAAAGATTTCGCATAACATTGCATCAAGATATTTTTCGATTGAGACGTCTAAAAACCTTTATTCTGATTTGATACAGGTAACAACTCATGATGAATCAGGAAAGAGACACGCAAAGCCGATCAATTGAAGAGGACGAACACCCGAGTCGACCGATTGTGTCACTCAGTCGACCGACTCGCGATCCACCTCAAGAGGAGAAGAAAGAAAAACAAGAGAGAGAGGAGGAAGCCACTGAGACAGCCAACGAAAGCCGTATCAACATTGCTGAAAGTTCTGAAAACAAAACAATGGAGGACAAATCCAAGGTAGCACAAGGAGTGATGAGCATGTCAACATCGAACAACTTGATGAACGATCTTTCAAAAGAAGAGAAGAGGGAAGAGAAAACAACAACCGAATCTAAACAGATCCTCGACTCAAAAAGCACTGAAGGGCACATGATCAACTCAAATTCTGGAGAAACAATTCGTTCCATCCGCACAAGCCCAGTCGACCAGACCCGAGTCGACCGACTTCCACGAAGTCGACCGGCCTGGAGACAGAAACCTAATTCGATTACTTTCAAGACGGAAGGAGAAGGTCAACAGGAGATGCGTGGACTAGAATACGAGGTCTATGCTACCACCAATGATGGAAGTTTGGAACAAAATCTCTACCCTAGACGAGGGTATGATCCAAACCACATCAAGGCCGCACTAAAAGAAAGTGAGCTCAACATCAATACCAAGGTGATACGAAGTCTATTGGAGATTGAGCCTTATGAGAATGGAAGAAGCAGCCCTCTGAGACACTTGAAGGAAGTAGAAGACACATTGGCATGAACTGCCAAGGATGAAGGTACCTATAACAAGTTATGTCTACACATTTTCAAGTACTCTTTGTGTGGAGGAGCTCTACTTTAGTATGAGAGACTTGAATCCAAGAACATCAGGACGTGGAAAAATCTGAGGGAAATGTTTATTGATAAGTTCTTGGTTGAACCACGAATGAACATTGCATCATTTGAGCAATCCGAAGACGAGACTTTCAATGAAGCATGGAGAAGACAGGAGGACCACCTGCGCGATTGCCCAAATCATGGTTTCAACCCAAAGGAGTTAGTTTCAATCTTCTATAAAGGTTTGATATGGGAGAATCAAGTCATCCTGGACACAATGAGCAACGGAAATTTCGACGTTCTGAATTTCAAGAAGGGAACCAAGCTGATACAAGATTATGTAAGGAGTGAAAGCGCGAATAACAGGGGTATCAGTCAAATCAAAGCATCAAGGCACGACAGGGAAATCCAAGAGATCAAGAGGAGGTTACTAATGATTGAACTTTCAAATCATGAAAGAGAAGAAGATGCCCATTACTAAGGCGAAAGGAAGGCTCAGGAGCAGCCAACCCAAGGACCCATGCAAGGTAACATGATGAAACCACTTAGGAGGGTACAACAAGATGGAAATTACAGATGGATGAGTATGAGCAATCAACAAGAGATCGTTGAAGAAAGTAGAAGGAGAATGGTGAACGAAAATCTTGGAGGAGGAAATCAATATGGGAAGCCGCGAAGCCATCCTCATTTGAAAGTAGATATCGAAAGAGGAGCTGAATCAAGATCCAGGGGAGAACTAAAGATGCTTCAAATAATCAGACCACCAAGGAGAACCTACAATCAAGCAATCAAGACAAAGGAGCAAACCGAAGCATTGCAGTCGACCGACCTAGCCATGAAGACAACCGACCGCCACGGAGACGACCGTCTCTCAATAAGAGACGATCGACTCGACACCTCGAGCCAAGGAGAATTTAATCTCTTTCGAAGTTGTTTCACACCGATCCTCCATCCCAACTTCAGAATCCAACCACAAGGGAGAACACTCAATCCGAGACTATTAAGGATTGTGGAGCCACTCAAAGGGAGACCATCTCTTGACAAGAAGGGAGCACTTAAGAGAATGACGATTTGCATAATCGAGCAGAAGGTAAAAGCAAAGGACTCCCCGGGTATGAGCATCACCAATCCCAAGATCCAGGATGTGAAGTCACTGGAAAACAACCCGCAGTACGTGAACAATATCAAAGGAACAAAGAAGGTTGTTGAGGAATCAAAAGGGCTCATTCAAAAAGGAAAAAACCAGTTCATGATGAGCAATTCCATCCAATTAAAGGAGATAGGACCACTGCAAAAAGCTGTTCCGAGTGCCTCAGCACAATTTCAAAACGAAGCAAGTACAACAACAGCCAATCATGCATTCAGAACAGAGCCAGAAGGGAGAATCATTAACCATCATCTACAGTCAACCACTCAGGACACCTCTACAGCATATAGTTACAACCGGCCACCACCACTGAACCAGATTCCACTACCACCACATTACTTCCAATTCGTGAAGGAAGAAAGATTCAAGGCACTAGAGAGAGTAGTGGAGGAGCTTGTGACATCTACGTAGAGTCAGATGACCAGATTAATAACCCTTTTTGGCAGAGTGAGCAATCTTGCATTCCAAAATGCAAACGATCTCATCATGATGAAGATAGCCCAATCACTGGTTACAACTAAGGCAATACAACATCCGATTGCCGTTGGCGAACATCGAACATATACACGAGTCGATCGACCGTACTCACAGTCGGCCGACCATTGCTCTCTGGAGAAGGAATTCAATTCGCAGCAAGTCAACAAGCTATTTCACACACATGATGAAGTGGAAGCCAAGAAGTTGAACCTTGGAAGTAATGAAGATGATGTTATCCGGATGAACTGCACTATAAACAGCAAGAAGTACCCCAACTCAGCTGTTATTCACGAGAACAAAGTCAATATGGTATCTGCCACCCTTGCAACAACTTGGGGAGAACATGAAAAATGTGATTTCATGCTGAGGACAGAAGACGGAACCCTCTATGTAGCAAAGGGATTAATCTGAAATATCACAGTGCGCGTTAACAAAGTGCTAGTCGTCACAGATTTTGTTGTACTCCACTCGATCGATTTAACCGAAGAGAAGTTCATCCTCGGATGACCATTCTTTACACGCCTGGAGGTCGCAGTACGAAAGTATTTCCAGTTGCCCTTGCAACCATCTCATGAGCACGAACAACCCCCACCTATCATCAAAGTGGATGCTAGAAGCACTGTTTCCACTCCACCTCGGCCATAGTCGCCAACTTTAGTCAAGCTACTGACTATAAACAAGCGCTGAGTGGGAGGCAACCCACTAGGTACGTTTTATTTTTATTTTTAGGTTGTTTTGATTTGTTTTTCAGGAGAGAAGATTCAGCAAAACTAGATTATACGCTACCCAAGTCGACCGACCTCTCATTAGGGTCTGCCGACTTCAATTCCACGGTACCGCGTTCGATCCTTTTACAATTTCATTTCGGATATCTTCTCTTTTGTTACACCGAGATGGTGTAATTTAAGTCTGGGGGAGTTTATCCATGCTAATGAAATTCTTGTTGTTTATCTCATGGTTTTTCGCCTTGCTCTTAGTTGTTTTTATCGAGTCAAACCGTTGAGGGAACAATGATTAATCCGGGACACTAATCACATTCCGTTTAACATTTGAGAACATTGATGTAGGAACACAGTTAGAGCCTATGACTATTGGAAAACCTTGACACAATTCAATCAATCAGAAAACGCCCATATCCTTGAGTCATGCAATCCATGTAAGTCTGAGCTATTGCACTTTCATAACTATATGGGTCAGTCCTCGTTCAAAGTCATAACAAGAATGTCTGGATATCTATAGCATTCCACTCTCCCTTATTTTAATGAAAATAATCCGTTTTTAACTAAAGCCTAGTGATGAGGAAGAGGGAAATTCTTTAGGACGCCAATTATTCGTCACTAGAAGCTCGGGATCTATGCGGTTAGGAAAATTTCCTGCGATACCATTATGCATTTGAACCTTTGAGAACTTGGTTGGCAGCGAGGTTAGAAAAATTTCCTATAATGCCACTATTCGCTTAAACCTTGAGAGTTTCAAAAGATAAAGAAATGAATAAGTCTGGGGGAGAGTGAAGTAATTTTATGACTTATTATTATGATATTGAAAAGGGAAGGAACTTGTTCCTTGGGCAGTACTTCTATTGTTTTGAAATAGCTATGATGCTTTGGATTGATTGACTTGTAAATCGTGGGGAATGCACGAATGATTGTTGAGTTGATAGGGAATGTACATGTTGGTCTTGACTTGATGGGTTTTGGCATTGATAAACTTTTCGCTTATGTGATTTCCCAAATGAGTTCCAAAAGTCATTAGAACTTTACCTAGCAGCCTTGATTATTTGCTTGAGGGCAAGCAAATGTTTAAGTCTGGGGGAGTTTGATGTATCATGGATTTTACCAGTTTCTACCATGATATAGTAGGTTTTATGGAGTCTTTGTAGCATGTTTTGAGTATTTATGCAGGATCTACTAGCAAAAGACACTTTGGAGCAAAAAGAGCTAAAAAGAAGGTTTTATGGAAGTTTCCACGTGAATTGAGAAGACTTAGAAGATTTGGAGCCAAAATGAAGAAATGTTACTGCGAGCCCCGAGTCGACCGACTGGAAGAGATGCAGTCGACCGACTGTGAAGCCGACCTAATTTAGAAGATTTTCTTATCGGGCCTTTCACGGAACCCTAGACCCTAAGACTCATTCACGACCTATATAAGCACCTCTTAAGCACTTGAAGAGGCACGCACCCCAAAAGAACTCAGAGCAATACAAGTTTCTTTTGCTTTTTGTTTCCATTGTTTTAGCTTTTAGATATTGTTCTTATCATTGTTCTTGAATCTGAAGAAGGTTAGAGAAGTGTTCTTTCTCATTTGAGTTTCGTGAACCTCTGATCTTCTATTGTCTAATTCGTTTCATATGCACTTCATTCATAAAAAGATGATTTGTTTTAATAAAACCATATCTGAGTAGTTTATTCATTAGATCTAGGGTTTTCAAAGGGTTTACAAAGGATCATTCTAAACGATTTTGATTTGTGGAATAAGCCACGTGATTCTTCACTACAAACAGTATTTCATATTTAGAGGTGACGTAATTAACCACTTTTAGATCATTAGGTCGATCTTTCTACCGGAGACGGAGA
The DNA here is from genome assembly GCA_900116095.1 of Euclidium syriacum. Taxonomy (NCBI): domain Eukaryota; kingdom Viridiplantae; phylum Streptophyta; class Magnoliopsida; order Brassicales; family Brassicaceae; genus Euclidium; species Euclidium syriacum. The sequence continues at coordinate 4,148,678 of FPAK01000004.1, forward strand.
TAGAGACGCCGAAAGAGTCTGTAGTGAGCAAGGTGCATTCTAAATCAAACGAGAGTTTGTTTAGACACCTTGTGAACAGATCTAACTTGTTCGCATTAAAGCTTATTTACTTCCAGCGACAGTCCAAAGAGATTTGAGATTTAGGGATTTAAATAAAGGCTATTTTCTAGTACACCAATAGGATCTAGTATTTTAAAGTGTTTAGAGTTCAAGAAGTCACCAATAAAACGCGAACCTGAGTTTTCCCAACTGATTTACCTTATATCTAATCTTCCTTTTAAAGTTTGCAACACATCACAAGTCATTTGCATATTAGAATTGTCATAGTTCGGTTACATTTGCATCTGAATCCAAACTAGCCATAGCTCTTTGTGGGATCGATAACCTAAATACTACAACTGTACACTGTGCACTTGCAGTCAATTTTGGGGGAATAACTTCACGCATCATTGGTCCATAGGGTAACAAGCGTAGCTTCAGAGGACGACCAGTTGTTGTTAGAAACAGAATGAAGTCCTTTCACTTACAACATCACATCAGCGTGGGTACCACTTAATGATAAGTTGAGGCTTCCGACATATGACGGAACCGGAGATCCAGCAGTTTACATGAGGGCAGTTCTTGGTAAAGGTCGACAGGGCCTAGTTTCAAAGAAGAGAAGCGTAAAGCAATAGAAACAGAGGAAAAGCAGCTTCCTCTGGGAAATAATGAAGATACGAAAGAAGGAGAGATCTTGCCCCCACCTCCACCAACTCAAAGAAGAAGGATCAATATGTTAATCGGCGGACTTGCGAATTCTGAGGATTCTATTCGATCGATTCAACGGAGTATCTTTAAGTTTTCCGCAGATGAGATTCCACGAAGTACTACTCTCCAAAGGGATTTGATGTTCACCACCGAGGATCTGAAAGAATCAATACTCATCACAACGATCCACTTGTGATTGAACTTCAAATTGGCGACTATGATGTCCAAAGAATTCTGGTTGACACATGAAGCTCGGGAGACGTAATATCTTTAGACACTCTTCAGAAGGTGGAAATAAGGGACCAAAAGATAAAAGCTCGGGTAAAGTATTTAACTGCTTTTGGAGGAGATAATGTCTCAACCGTTAGTGACAAAGATCATAAAGTTTGACGTAGTAGAGAGAGCTACCATTTACAACGCAATCGTCGAGAGTCTGTGGTTATATTCTATGGAAGCTGTCCCATCTACTTATCATCAGTGCTTGAAATTTCTGACTCCAAAAGATACTGTACGATTTGAGGTGATCAAAAGATGTCTCGGAGATGCTTCGTAACGGAGAATAAGTTTTGCTGAGGAACTCATAATCAAGCAAAAACTTCGGATCAATCTCTCGTAGTAGTTCCTACGAATAAGCATAAACCGGCGTCTGCTGAAATCTTGGCAAACTATTCGAAAGAGAAGAATACTTAAAAAGGTCAATGAAGAAAGGTCGAAAGGGAAGAACTTAGTTTTTTCTTTGAGGCAAAAAAAATATATATATATATGTTGATATCTCGGATTGCCAAGATCAATCCAAGATAAGTAACAGTTATCCAAACATCGGAACTACGTGTGGCTTAATCCCTTCCGAAGGTACGTAGACAGCCTATCACGGGGTTCATCTACAACATCATAATAAATTTCGATTTTATAGTCAAGAATTTTATACAACTCAACTATATTTAATCGAAATTCACACAAAGTCAATAAGTCATAGCTTTGATCACGCTCTTGGCAAACATTAGGACAGTTCGTCCTAATAGAAAAAAATTGTCTAAGAGAATTACGGAGCCCGATAAAATAAGGCCGAGAGATTAAAAGGTACGAAATTGAGAAATTTTCTTTACACATTCGTTAACGAATGCAAAAGTTTGGCAATTAGTCTGATAAAGTAGGACTCGTTGTTAAACTTCTCCTTAAGCAAATAAATAAGGAAAGCACGACTTATTTATTTTGCTCTTTCCGGATTTCAAAGTTTAGACTTTGAAATTTCGAGGAAACATTATGAGATAAAAAAGAAAAGAGTTGTTATTATTAAAAAAACAAAAAATTAATTATTATTAAAAAATCTTTATTGCAATGGGGTTATCTAAACATCAATTCAAACATCAATTGGTTATTTATGATTTAGGATCACTAAGCATGGTTTAGAGTGTCTAGCTTACACTAATTAGCTATTCCCTAGGTTAATGATCCATTTAATTGACTAATTCATTTCCATGCAATTAATCATATCACTAATTAAACATCATTAGCAAATTCCCATTTGAGTGATGATAATTAGTGAATTCATTTCCAAATTACTAGATCAACCTAATTAAAACCTTTAGCACCAATCCCTTGGGCATAAAAATCATAATTCCATCTCTAAGCTCTCTTGGGCATTTCATCAAACACTTGGTGTTCATGAAATGTCTCATATCATCTTCCTCATTCTCATGCAAGAAGAAGCCTTAATAACTCTTAGTGATGGATGAAATGTTTGATTTAAACCCTAAACTACCCTAATCCATGCCTTGATCACCCTCATCTAACCCATCCTTAAACCCTAATGGAACTACTCAAGACCCATGATGATTCTCCCAAAACCAAGCTTGATTAGAGGAGAAATCATGATGGATTGTAAGATAGATTAATAATGAAATGCAAAAGACAAGATTTCTTAAAGGAAAATGCAAATTATATTAAGATTCAACTAAAGATTCAAGAACAAAAGGGAAATATGAGTTTTCAAACTCTTAGAAAAACTAAGCATAAAAGTGTAAGTGAGAGAAAAGGGGATTTTATGAAATTGGGTCAAACCGGGTCGACCCGGGACAAACCGGGTTTCGACCCGGTTATTTTTGTCCGAACTAGGCCGTAGTGGTATGCGGTTGACCGCTGCAAGACCGCTGCGATCTGGTTTTGTCTTCAGAAGATTGCAGCGGTCACTACTTGACCACTGCGCCTGGTGACCGCTGTGACTGAGTTTGCAGCGATCACTCCTTGACCGCTGCGGGACCGCTGCACCTGGACCGCTGCAGTTCTTCTTGCTCCTATCTTGTCCATCCAATGGCTTCTCCTTCTCCAAGTGATCTCCTTAGCTCCTAGCTTCCTTCAATCCCTGTTTTGTACCTAAAAGACAACCAAAATGCACCAAAGACTCTACTAGAACCTAATGCAACACCTAAACTCTGCGTGCAATGAAACATATGATAAAAATGGCAAAACATGTCAAATATGAAATAGAATCCTACTCTAATGTAAGCCTAAATGATGTATGATATGATAATATCACTTTTTCAAAAAGAGAACGAAAGGTTTGAGCAACAGAAACAGCTTGTCCATATTCGTTATCCCTGTTAAAAGTCTCAGAATACTTGTCAAAGGACTCGTGAACTTTGTCTAACTTCCCTTGACAAGCGTCGAAGGAAATACTCAGCACACATGGAGTTCAGAATAGCCCGACCAAGGTCCCTATCTTCCGAAAGAGCAAGGATTTGACGTTTAGCTTCAGCCAATTCAGTGGTTAACCGAGACCTTTTTTCAAAAAGACCGGAAGTTCTTGACTCTTCTTCCGCAAAATTCGTCTTCAGATTACTCAAGCTCTTATTCTGGCTTTCAATTTTGCCTTGCGCTTCAGCAAGGGCTCTCTCGGCATCAAGAGATCTTCGCTCCAAATCTTCGTCCTTCGATAAAAGAGTATCTATCTTCATATCAGAGGCGGCTAGTCTCTTCTCGTATCGCATGAACGTTTGACCGATGAAACCCTCATACTAAGAAGTATGGTAGAAAAAAAAAAGCGCAGTATCAAGAAGATAATAAAATGGAAAGTTTTAGACTGATTATTTACCCTAAACATAGTACAGGAGAGAGCCTCTAGAGTCTCCGATTCATGGCAAGTTTCAGGCAACCAGTTATCATAACCACTCGCTTTTCGAATAAGTTCGGAGCATTTTTCTTTATTTTTACAAAGAATATACGCACCATCAAATTCGAAGCGGAATGTATGATGTTCCTTCACAGGCTTCGGATAGTCCGCAAGAACAATTTCCTTTTTCTTGGTGGCTTCGCCATTCTGCTTCTTCTTTGGAGGGAAAGTTCGGACGCTACCGAAAGCTTCTTCGGGATTAGATCTCTTCATAGGAGAGGGGTCGCTTTCTTCCCAGTCTTCTCTTCCTAAGTAAATTACGAAGTTAGAATTAGTTTGGAGTGTGGTTTAAAAGGTTTAGGAAGATAGACATGTCCAGTCGATGGCTCTACGGAAATGGATAGGATGAATGTCACCCCACCGAAGTTCCCCTTTCTGTTTGACTTTTCGAATTCTTCAGAGAAATTTTGTGGAAGGGCTCTGAAGTTGCTTGGTTTAACTAAAAAATAATAATAAAATTCATAGTTAGAATTCAGATGGAGAAAAAAAGAAGAGACCTAGTTTTCTACCAATTATGGTCTTCCAGTTTTGGTAAATCATAGCGGAGGGTTTATTAAATCGAAGCTTGGTTAATCCGAACGTTAAAATAGCTTCGGAACCAGAATTTGGAAGTCAGACGAAGTCCAGTAATTATCTTCCTTTTGGGTTTCATATCAATCTTAGAAGTTCCTTTCGAGTCTTCGGTAGCTTTGAAACTCGTCAGCTCTTCCAATTTCCAAGAACTTATGTGAACGCCACATCTTGCGGCAAAAATTAGAAGTCTGGTAATGACCTTGACTAAGTTCTGCGCCAGTTGAGAAATCGCCATTCCTCGACGAGTACAGTAACTAACCATTAGCTGTGGAATAGGGAACCAAATATGAGCTTTGTTGATGGTGGGGTTCTACCCCTTTATCAATAGTTTGGCAATAATTGGAGTTCGGTCCCTGCCGAGCTCTTCCCTGATAACTTATTATAAGCCCCGACAACAGGAATATTAACTCTCGTCCCAGATGACCGAGGGATACCTCGGTAAAGAATGATCGAATTTAGTGTCCGAAGCGGGGGTATAAACAACATTGTCCTAGCCGAAGTCTAAAAAGCTCGGACAGTATAAGATCAAATATTCCATTTTTCTGAGGTTAGCCCATGGATTTACTAGACCGAGGATATATAAATACATACCCCCTCACTAATAGTATTCATTCAGAATCGGAGAGAAGACGAACTAGATCGCCTAGGTTTTACTTCTCTTTGATAAATTCAACTCGGCATCCCAAGTTGACATACTTGTAACTCAGATTATTAATAATACATCCTTTTTTCCGAGGTTTCCTCTTGTTTTCTTATTTTATACTTTTCCAAAAACGAACCCCTCTAATTATAAATAATTAGAAGTTGAACCTAGTATCAACATTTGGCGCGCTAGGTAAGGGGAGCTGACTTTTGGTAAGTAAAACAAAAACCTTGGAAAACAAGAGAATGAACACAGAAACGCCGTCTATAGACGAACATCGAGACGGCGAAGTCACCGAAGTAAGCGATGAAGAAGTTACGATCCGAGATACTAATCATCCAGCTAGGGAATCTACCAGAACTCTATTTGAGAGTCGCAATCCCATAGTCCAGGAACTGAGTTACCCTCAGGCTACACCCAGTCAACTCGGCGAACAGGGATTCATAACTCCTACCAATCCTGTAACAACCCGTTTAAAAACATGTAAGTTATTCATTAAAAATAAATAATTCTGAGAAAAGACGAACCTGGGAAGTGTACAGAAGAATAATCCCGAAAAAAGCGGGAGCAAAATCACAAATGGGAACACGAAATGCTCGAAAAACGAACTCAGAATTCTGATTGTTTGAAAATATTAATAATAATAATATAATATAATAATGGACCGTTGGGATGGTGCCACGTGGCAACCATCCAACCGCCCATTATGTTATAAATAGGGGCCCTCGGTTCCTATTCTCTTCACACCACTTCCTTGAATAATAAGAGGGGAAGAGAAAAGAAGGAGAAGAGAAGAGAGGGAGAGAGAAAGAGAGAGGAGGAGGAGAAGAAGAAGGCCGCCGGTGCAAGTCGCCGGCGAGGAGGAGGAGAGAAAGGAAGAGAGATAGGAGGAGGTGCTCGGGATGGTTTTAACCGCCCAAACTACTGTTCGGGATTCCGGTTAACCAGTCCGGTTTAGTGAGAAGGAGCTGTCTGTGTTCCGTTTCGGACACGAACGAGCGTTCGGAATAGCCGAACCTCTGCCGGAATTCCCAGTAATTCCTGTAGAGTCCGTGTCAGAGCTGCACCAATACGTTCGTGACTTTCACAATGTTCATGGTTAGTCTCTTGAGTGTTGGGGTGAGGGCAGGTGCTTTTCGACTGGTTTCTTTTCATCCAAAATCTGTAGGGACTCTTTCCGAATTTTGGGAGCAGAACTCCGAAATCAGTCGGAACTCTATCAAAATTTCCGGAAGACCAGTAGAGCCAAGTCCAGAGCTAAGTTAGAGATTTTTGACAGGATTTTCTCAAAATACAAGTCCTCTCGAATTCTGCCGATATATCCGAAAGAAATACCGAGAACAGCCGGAGCTCTGCCAAAGTTCCTTGGAGGTCAAGTCAAGCAGTGGTCAAGATCCAAGAACGGTCCAGAAGGTGGTTCGTGGTCTATTGGTGGTCCAGTTCAGTGGTACCAGCAAAGGTGAAGCAAGGAGAAGTGTGAAGTGAAGGGTCGGGTTTGGTCAACGGAGTCCACCGGGGTTCAACTGCAACATAAGTGAACTTTGAGTTAGATCAACTTGTTTGTTGACATGATCTACCTGCAGGGTCCGGATATCGGGGTACGGATCTTGAGCCAAGAAGGGCCGGAGCATACCAGGTATCGGTTTGTTAATGGATAATCACACTTGTGATTATTCATTTGATTGTTTGTTTGTGTACTCTCTACCTTTCTTGTTGTTTGGTTGTTTGAGTAGAATTACGGAGTAATGATGCATGCCGTGTTTGTGGTTAGTTCAGAACCCTAATGCGTGAGGTAAGCGGGTCTAATAGATCAAGTCCAAATGAGACATGAGGTCTTTTAGAACGATGTACCGACGGTCTGGTTCTAGTTCAGAGAACTGACCGAGACGTGGTATTAATAATCGGTTCCAAATGGGAATCCGAGGCCTTAATACATACGGAGTAGAGATTAGTGATTCTGCATCTTTGTATATGAATCATTAATTAGATTGGTGTTTTGTTTTTTCCCGTATGAGTTGAGCTTCGTTATCCTGAAATACGCTGGGATGCCATTATTTTGGAAACGGAAAGACCCCAGAGAACAGTACAGACTGATCATTGGGCCATGGGTGTGGACCTGTTGAGGTCTACGTGTGATTCACCGCGTTCCACCAGGAAACGGTGAATGAAGGAGGTTGACTGTTATGGTTTATGGGTGGGGGAAAACGAATACACATGGGCCCTAGGATGTAAGGAGAACAAGGAGATTAAGGATAATAGCTAGCTAGCGTAATGTAGTTTGAGACATGTCCTCATGGCTCACCTTGCTTGTTTAATTTATGTGGTTCGGCTATTATGTATGTTTGTTTGTTGATCTCCCCGAGCATGTTTGTTGTTAGTTAACCTAGAGCTTTCGGTGAGATATGCTTGTTAGTAAAGGGATCTAGCTCATTGAGTGACATTAGGTTACTCATTAAACTCACGTTGTTGTTTTTCAGGTAACCAATAGTTGAGTAGCTAGAGCCGGTGCGAGACGTAAGGCCAAGTCGGAGTAGTTTTCTCGTCTGTTTGCAACCCTTTGATTTCAAGATATATGTATGTATGCTTTCCGGTCTATGGACCGCTGGCCAGCATGTATAATTATTTTCTGTTTTTGTCGAACTCAGTACTATATGTATTAATTCGAATGTTTTACAAATAAAACGTGTTGTTAATGATATTGGATTTTACGATTCACACACAACTCTGCGTTCGAGGTACTAGCTGAGAAGCTTGGATTGAGGCGTGGAAGGTTATTTGACGTCTCCGGATCACCGGGTAGGAGAAACCGTCGGTCATGTTCTTGTTTGAATGTTGGCCGGCGGCGGACCTTAGTCGGAAACGGTTCGGGGGCGTTACAAATCCCATAGTCGGAGCTTCAACAGCCAAGATCAGGAACTTGCAAGAGTTACCAAGCGCGTCAACAACCCCTCGTCCTGATCCTCGGACAGCCGAGCAATCCGTGCCAATACAATCATCAAATAACGGAGAAGAACGACAGATGAAAAATTGAGCTCCCAATGTAGAAGAGGTGACAATCCCCGAATGAGCTATGATAGGAACACAGCAGCAACGTGAGAGTTGGCTGGCAGAGCAAATTAACCATCAACAATAGGTTAACCGAAGCCTAATCGACCAACTCGCGACCATATCAGAAGAACTCCAGACGTTGAGAGCCCAGAGCCATAACCAAACTCTTAGAATGACTTTGGTTAGACCTTCACGAACCACTTTTCAGCGGGTAACGTTTAAGGACGACCAGACCGGCCCAAGAGAACCCAGGACGTCCACTACGTGCCGAAGTTTGAGAAGTGGGGATGATGTAACTCAGATTCTGAGCACCGACCAATCAATCGCAATCTTGAAAAGAGAACTAGAGGAGATGTGATCGCTAGTCCTCAAAGCAACAAGCATCGCCCTAGAAGTTGATCAATTACTGGTAGAAACCGAGAGAAATCCGTTCACTCATAACATCACACGAGCTCGAGTCCCACTTAACGACAAGCTAAGACTCCCAATCTACGACGGGACCAGAGACCCCGCAGTCTACATGAGAGCCTTTTTAGTCAAAGTCGGCCGAGTCGAGTTTCAAAGAGGTGAAGAGGACGAGGGAAGATGTCAACTCTTTTTAGAAAGCTTGAGAGGAGATGCCCAAGCCTGGTTTACTAGTTTGCCCCCCCCCCCCGATTCAATCGTTTGTTTTGCAGAACTCCGTGAAGCTTTCTTCAAGCAGTACATGCTTCATCTCGAACAACAGGCCACGGCATCGGACCTCTACGCAGTAAAACAAAGACCAAAAGAGCCACTCCGAGACTTCATTAAAAGATTTAAAGCAATTTACTCGCGACTGAGGATTTACGACGACTTAGCAATTGGAGCACTTAGTGCTGCGACTTGGTACCAATCGTGGTTTTGGGACGAGCTCTCTGCTCATCGGTCCCAATCTATGAACGATGCTTTTCATTGAGCAAATACTCACATAAGAATCGAAGAGAATCGTGCCGAATTAGCCAAAGTACACGGATCCACAAAGATAAACAAAGAGACAAAACTAGACGAGAAAGCAGAAGGGCGACGAGTAGAAAGGGACCAACCTCGGAAGGACAAATCAAAGTGAGAAATAACCTTTTTGGTAACAAACTCGCCCAAGGATGTATCTCGGAAGGATAAGACGAAGTATACATACACCCAAGATCCTGACGACCCGACTACTGCCTGGTGTGAGTATCATAAAAGACCGGGACACAAAACCGAAGATTACCGAAACTTAAAGAATCATCTAATGGCCATCCGATTTAAACAAGACCGGGAGAAGCGTAAAACACACGAAGATGAAGAAAACCCGCCTTCCCGCGACGATACGGAAGAAAGAGAAGTTATGCCTTCACCACCCTCAAATCAGAGGTAAAGGATTAATATGATAATGGGAGGACTTGCAAACTGTGAAGATTCCGTTCGATCAATTCAACAAAGTATCTTTAGACTATCCGCGGATCAGGCTCTGCGAAGCTCCACTCTGTAGAAAGAATTGACATTTGCCACCGAAGACCTGAAAGGAATCGACGCTCCCCATAACGATCAACTCGTAATCGAACTCCAGATAGGCGACTGCGATGTTCAAACGATACTCTTCGACACCGGAAGCTCGGCGGATGTCATATCTTTAGATACACTACAAAAGATGGAGGTTACGGATCAGAAGATTAAAGCCCTAATCAAACACCTAACCGCTTTAGGAGGAGATACAGTCTCAACTGTGGGAACCATCAAACTTCCAGTATCGGCCGGAGGGGTAACAAAAATCGTGAAGTTTGAAGTAGTGGAAAGAACCACCATTTATAATGCGATCATCGGAACCCCGTGGTTATACTCTATGGAAGCTGTTCCATCTACTTATCATCAGTGCCTGAAATTCCCAACTCCAAAAGGATATTTCATGGTCCGAGGTGACCAAAAGATGGCTCGGAGATGCTTTGTAATAGAAAAAAATTTCCGACGAAGTCAAGAAGAACCCCCGAATCAATCTCTCACATTAACCACGGTCAACAAGAAGAAACCAACATCTGCTGAAATCTTGGCAGAACTTTTTGAAAGAGAGCAGTACCTAGGGAGAACAACCAAAAAAGGTCGGAAGGGAAGAGCTTAGTTCTACCCGGAAGGCAAAAAAAAGTAAAAATAAAAAATAAAACGTTGATTTCTCGGATTTTCCGGGATAGTCAACAGAAACCTACAAAGTCGGAACTACGTGTGGCTTGATCCCCTCCGAGGGTACGTAGGCAGCCTTTTACAAGGTTCAGCTACAACACCATGAACCCTGGTTTTAGTTTTGAAGTTTACAACTCAACTATGTCGAGGTTCATACAAAGTCGGAACCTTGATCACGTTCTCGACCAAAATAAAAATTGCCCGAAAGAATCTCAGAGCTCGATAAAGTAAGGCTAAGAGATTAAAGGGTACAAAATCAAACAAAAACCTCTTACACATTCTTTACCGAATGCAAAAGTTCGACAATTAGTCTGATAAAGTAGGACTTATTGAAAAACTTTAAAGCAAAAAAATAGGGAGAGCGCGCCTTATTCTTTTTAGTATTTCCGGGTTTCGAAATATTAATTTGAGAAACTTCGAGTAAACAGATCCAATCATACGAGAAACCAATCTTTCATTAACATCCCTTTCCTCCGAGATATCAACTACCTGACGTTTCACCTCAGCCAGTTCAGTGATTAACCAAGTCCTTGAAAATATCGGAAATTCTCGTTTCTTCCTCGTCAAAGTGTGCCTTCATTTTACCCAAGTGTTTATCCCTATTCGCGATTTCATTTTGCGCCTCGGATAAAGCTTTCTTGGCGTCGAGGGACCTCTTCTCCAAATCTTCGTTTTCGGCTTGAAGAGAATTGATCTTCAAATCGGATTGTGCAAGCCAATTTTCGTACCGAATAAAGGCCTGGCCGACGAAACCCACCATCTGAAGCAGACATATAAAATGTTAGCAGAAGTTTCCGAAGAAAAGAAAAAGTTGTCTCGGATGTTACCTTGAAAAGTGAGCAAGAAAGGGCTTCCAGAGTATCCGATTCATAGCAGACCTCGGGCAGACGATTGTCAAAGCCGCTCGACTTTCGTAAGAGCTCGGCGCTTTTCTTCTTATCCTTAAAAAGTAGATTTGCACCACCGAATTCGAATTTGAATATGTGGTGATCCTTCACAGGCAAAATAAGATTTATGTTCTCCGCATTCTGCTTTTTTGCGGCCTCGGAGCTTTGTTTCTTTCTTGGGAGAAGGTTATGATTCTTGCGGAAGCTCCTTCAGGGTTTAATCTCTTCATTCTAGGAGAAGAATCGTTTCCTTCCCAGTCCTCTCGTCCTACAAAAAATTAATCATGAGAAGAAGCTCGGCAAAGAATTAGGAAGATCGAAGAGAATGTACCGGCCTAGGAGCGATAACTTCGGCTTCGTTGATTCGGACGTAGAAGTAACTTCGGAACCATAACTTCGCGCCTGTACGGAATCCAGTGAGGATTTTCTTCTTGGGTTTGATGTTTAGTTTGAAGGTCCCCTCTAGATTTCCATTACCAGAAAGGTTCGTCAATTCTTCTAGTTTCGAGGAGTTTAACCGAATGTTGCACCGAGCTGCGGGTACCAGAAGCCCGGTAATGATTTTTACAGAGTTCGATGTTAGTTGTGACATCGCCATTCCTCGACGGGCACAGTAACTTACCATTAACTGTGGGATCGGAAACCAAAGATTGGCTTCGGCGAAGAAGCTTTCGTAGAGACAGTACCTGATGGTGGGGTCCAAGGTCTCTGGTCGGACCTCGGAACCAGAGACCTTGGGGTTAAAAGCTTTCCTTCTAATTGATCTGATCTTAGATTTAGGAAAAAGCTAAGGTCCAACATCTGGGATACTTGGCCAAGGATGAGTATTCCTAGAAACCGAAACCTCGAGGTCGTTCTCCTAGACATTTCATAAAAAGGATATTAGTTAGAGAAGAAAGACTGAAGGTTACCTCGGAGAGTGAAGAATCGATTATGGGAAAAATTAATCGATAATGAGTGGTTTTATAGAACGAACAAATAATGATGAACGCTTCGTTTACAGTGATGAAATATGATTAGCCAGCACCTGAGGTGAAAGGAGGCGCCTTTCTTCTCATTTATTTTCATCTGTTTTCGAGACGACACGTCGCTTGGGAGGTGAAAGGTTTTGCGAGAATCGAACAGTTTGCACGAAAGGACTTTTCGTTGTCTGGTGTTTTCCCGCCAAATTCAAGAGCGAAGAATGTTGCAGAATTAAAACTATGACTATTGAAGACAAAGACGACTAATACCGAACTTCATTTACTGACAAGCTATTTAGAATGGAAATTCGCCAACGCTGCCTGAAGATATCCTCGGACAAATTGGGGGGGGGGGGACTTACTGTTGATGGTGGGGTTCTACCCCTTTATCAATAGTTTGGCAATAATTGGAGTTCGGTCCCTGCCGAGCTCTTCCCTGATAACTTATTAGGTTATAAGTCCCGACAACAGGAATATTAACTCTCGTCTCAGATGACCGAGGGATACCTCGGTAAAGAATGATCGAATTTAGTGTCCGAAGTGGGGGTATAAACAACATCGTCCTAGGCCGAAATCTAAAGCTCGGACAGTATAAGATCAAATCTTATCACAGATTCCCTAGTCTTAAAAAAATGGAAATATTTCATTTTTCCGAGGTTAGTCCATGGGCTTACTAGACCAACTATTTAGGATATATAAATACATAGCCCCCTCACTAATAATATTCATTCAGAATCGGGAAGAAGACGAACTAGATCGCCTAGGTTTTACTTCTCTTTGATAAAGTCAACTCGGCATTCCGAGTTGACATCCTTGTAACTCAGATTATTAAAAATACATCTTTTTTCCGAGGTTTCCTCTTGTTTTCTTACTTTATACTTTTCCAAAAACGAACCTGTCTAATTATAAATAATTAGAAGTTAAACCCAGTATCAACAAGCTTCAGTGAAGAAAATTCTCGTAGAGGCACATGTAACCCGGCGGCAGGGTCCAGGGTCTTTGATCAGGTCTTGGAACTACGATTTTGATTTTGTTGGGTTGTTGAGCGCTTTCTTTAATCTTTGAAATCCTGGCTTTAGAAAAAAAGAAGTGTCCGATATCTGGTATGTTCGGCCACGGAATCTCACTGTCAGAGATTGAAGTCTCACAGTTGTTTCTTTCGGCCATTTTTAAAAGGAAGAAATAATAACTAGTCGGAATGAAACAAAAAGGGGATTAAAGATTACCTCGGAGAGCAAATGAGTGATTATGGAAAAAATTAACGATAATTGAAGTTTATATAAAGATCATAAACAGTGGTGGACGCTTCGATTCCTGCGTCAGGAGGGTTTCATTAGTCATCGTATCAATCAAAAGGAGGTTATGTTTCTTTTTCATATATTGCACCCCTATTTTGGAGTGACACGTGATGAGGAAGGTGAATAGGTTTGAGAGTACCGAGATTTCAGCACACGCGTCAAAGGGGCCCTTTTGTTTTCCATATTTTTTCCGCCAAGATTAATCGACGAAACGAAGAAAGAAGGGATGTTCAAAGATTTTTGAAGACCAAGATCGTCAACAACCGAGCTTCACTTATCAACAAGCTATATTATTTCAAAATTCGCCGACTATTCCTTAGGATTATCCTCTGATGAATTAGGGGGGACTTACTGTTGATGGTGGGATTAGCACTCCGGATCAATCCCTACCGATATTTCCCTAATTACGGATTAGGTTAAGTCCCTTCAATAGGATTTTAACCTTCGGCCCAGATGACCGAATAACACCTCAGTAAAGAATGGTCGGATTTTAGTGTCCGAAGCGGGGGTATAAACTACTTCATCCAAACCTGAAGTCTAAGCTCGGACAAGATAAGATCAAACTTATCACAGCTTCCCTGATTTCGGAAAAATGCAAATATTTCGTTTTTCCGAAGTTAGCACATGGGTTTAGATACTAGAGAGATATATAAAACATACCCCTCCCCCTTTCACTAAAATAGGTATTCAGAATTGGGGAGAAGAATTACTAGCAAACCTAGGTTTAATACTTCTTTTTGATAAAGTTAACTCGACATTCCGAGTTAACACCTTTGTAATCGATATCAATAATAATACTTCTTTCTGAGGATTCCTTTTGTCTTTCTTTTATTTACTTAACTTACTCCGAAAATAAACCCCTCTAATTATAAAAAATTAGAAGTTGAACCCATTATCAACACTTACAGCCATTTCTAGAGGTGCCGGCTAGCAGTAGACCAAAAGTTAAACATACTCACCTCTAATAGTCAAGGATAAATTTTAATTATATGAAAAATCTGAGATCTAAACATATATTTTAAAATGTCTCTTTAATGTTGGAAGGTGATGACCATGTCTTCAACATATGAGTCGACCGACCCCCAACCCTACTCAGGAAGGGGAATCGAAGGAAGATGAGAACAGGAGTCGACCAACCCAACATCTGGGACGAATGACTCGCAGTCAAACTCAAAAAGGAGAATCAAATAAAGGCGAGGGTAGTGTAGCAGTTGTTGAATCCCACACTAAGGAGGATAAAAATAGGTTGTTGATTACTCTAGGGAAATGATGGTGGACCAACTGAAAAACACACCAAAGAGAGATATTAGTTCACCAACATCAAAAGAACAATCAACACAAGGCCTTATGAAGGAAGGAGACAAGGAGAAAAAGAAGGATGTTGTTACCATAACCGAAATCAGCCAAAAGTTCTATTCAAAGAGCATTGAAAGATGGATGATCAATCTAGTATTCACCGGCTCGATCTGCACGAACATGGTGAACCACTCCCGAGTCGACTGACCTTTCTATAGTCGGTCGACTTGGAGAACAAAGAACAAATCGACGAGCTATAAGGAGAAGAACAATAGGTCCTAGGACTAGAATAGGTTTGGGAATGTTTTGTTTTGGGTGGGGATTTGATGGATGAAAGCTAAGAGAAGAATGATGAAGCCAAAGCGCTTGAATGATGAAAACGGTGAAAGGAGAAACCGAATGCAAATCAAAGAAAAGGTAAATAAAACAAGGAAAAAAAGGAATGAAGAAAGAAAGAGAGCAAAGCTCTAGTGACAACAATGAAAGAAGTGAATCCTCAAACCAAGAAGGCAAAAAACCTTGGTGTACAATGAAAGCAAAACAACTAAGAGGATGAACCATGAGCAAATGAATGAGCTAAGTGTGCAAAGCACAAAAGAAGCCTTCCCAAAGGTGAAAAGAAGAATGAAAGAGAAGAATGAGGCTACAAAGAGAGCCAAAAGAATTAGGTAAATGTAGGTTTGAGAAATGGAAAAAGGGTGTAGGTGATAGGACACATAATCTTGATGGGTATATGGGATCTCATGACCTGTTTTCCTCAAGATTCATTACCCCTAGCATTTTTCCAAATGAGCACCATTTTATTTCCGAGAAAAACCCAATAAAAATGGAAAAGCCTTCTTTTCATGCTTGGAAAAACCATTCTCTGCCTATCCAAAATAAGCTTATTCTATACTCTCATGCTAGATCTCCTCAAGAAATTAAATAATATTGACTAAACAGTTGATTGCAATTAATACTCATATGGACAAATAAGGTACGTTATAAGGTCTAATCGAGATAGGTTCGGATTGGTTTTTGGAGTCGTCTCGGTCATGCATTATGCTACCTTTGATTGAGAACGTTTTAAATTATTGATGGAATATTTTAAAGAAGTTTATGAAACCCCGCCTTCAAGACACTCACACTCCATAAAATCGAGTGATTTGCTCGAGAACGAGCAAAAACTAAGTCCGGGGAAGTCAAGGACGAGTAAAAGTGAAACTTAGGACACCTTGTGAACAGATCTAACTTGTGAAATTTAAAGATTCTTTATCTTGAGCGAAAGTCCAAGAGAACTTTTGAGATTTGGGTTTTTAAACAAATGTGTTGTCATAAAACACCCTTAGGGCATCGTACTATCAAGGGTTTAGAGTTCTAGAAGTTACCTAATAAACCATGATCCATTGTTACCCACTGAATTCCCCTAGATCGAATGTTTTAAAATTCTTGCATACAACTTATCACGTCGATCGTTTAGTTACTAGATACTCAATCATATCATCATCATTGCAATAATATAAGTTCACCTCAGCTCTTTCTGGAATCAATAAGCTAAATACTACACTTATACACTGTTCACTTGGAGTCAATTTCGGGTGAATAGCTTCACACATCACTTACGTACCCTCAGAAGGGATCAAGCCGAACCGTAGTTCATGTTACAATAAGAGCGGTTATTTTTGCACTCCCTAATCATCCAAACAATGGTATCGTTCGAGATGATATGAATTCCAAGCAGTTGATACTGGGTTCAACTTCTAATTATTTATAATTAGAGGGGTTCGTTTTTGAAAAAGTGTAAAGGAAGAAAACAAGAGGAAACCTCGGAAAAAGGATGTATTATTAATAAACTGAGTTACAAAGATGTCAACTCTAGATGCCGAGCTGAATTTATCAAAGAGAAGTAAACCTAGGCAATCTAGTTCGTCTTCTCCCCGACTCTGAATGAATATTATTAGTGAGGGGGCTATTTATTTATATATCCTTAATAGTCAGTCTAGTAAGCCCATGGGCTAACCTCGGAGAAATGGAATATTTCCATTTTTTCAAGACTAGGGAATTTGTGATAAGATTTGATCTTATACAGTCCGAGCTTTAGACTTCGGCCTAGGATGATGTTGTTTATACCCCCGTTTCAGACACTAAATTCGATCATTCTTTACCGAGGTATCCCTCGGTCATCTGGGCCGAGGGTTAATATTCTTGCTGCCGGGACTTATAACCTAATAAGTTATCAGGGAAGAGCTCGGCAGGGACCGTACTCCAATTATTGCCAAACTATCGATAAGGGGGTAGAACCCCACCATCAACAGTAAGTCTCCCCCAGTTCGTCTGAGGATGTTTTCGGGCATTGTTGGCGAATTTCCATTCTAAATATCTTGTCAATAAATGAAGTTCGGTATCAGTCGATCTTCATCTTCAATAGTCATAGTTCTGTAATATTCTTCAATTTGGCGGGAAAATATCGGATAATGAAAAGTCATATTTTCTTCTGGCGCGAAATCCTTGGATATTACAGGATCCTTCAACTCCTATGCAACGTGTCATCTCGAAAACAAGCATTATTGAAAGTGGAAGTGGAACGAGCAGGCTTAGCCTTATAAATAACCCTTCCTCATAACATAATTATCTCCTCATACTCTCTCTAAGAAACCTTAAATTACTCTCTCTCTCCAAAAATGTCGAACCCTTTCATGAAAAGCCTTAAGATTTACAAACCTCGGTTATTTGTACCACAACCCGAGATGTCAAAAATTGAGGAGAAGACACCGGAAAAAACACCAGTTCCTTCCGAAATGAACACATTAAAGGCAATGACTAACAAACGACCAACTTCGGAGTCTCCCTAAAAAAGTCAAAATCAAAGAAGAGGAAGACTAAATCTTCCCCCGAGAAGTCTCTCATCCCGTTGGATACCTCGGCAAGCAATCCCGTAGTTCTCCCGACTGTTCCAACAGCCATCGAGGCGAACCTGAATCCAGCATCTTCAGAGAAGAGCCCAATAACAACAACCTCTGACGCTGCCATTCCAACAAGAGATGCCAGCATTCCCCCTGTCCTAAACCAGGACAAAAATAAAACCGGTGAATCCATGCCTCCGTCAAAAACTAAAACTCCAGGCTCTGTTGTTCCGAATTCTACTCTTACAGGTCCGGCACAACACGGTCCCTCAGCTTCATCATCGCATCATTCTTTCTGATTCTCCTACGGAAAGAATGTCCCTTTGTTCGAGGACCAGAGGGAATGCGCGAAGCTCTCCGGCAGACTTGGAGGTCAATCCGGCTCTCTTCCTCTTCTTTCTGAAGATGAAAAGAATTCATTAATCCAAACTGCGGCTTCTTCGTTTTTTAAGGTCTTAAAACTATTTATATCTCCTTTTTTACCGAATTTTA
Organism: Euclidium syriacum; assembly: GCA_900116095.1. Lineage (NCBI taxonomy): Eukaryota > Viridiplantae > Streptophyta > Magnoliopsida > Brassicales > Brassicaceae > Euclidium > Euclidium syriacum. The sequence goes on from FPAK01000004.1 coordinate 4,166,850, forward strand.
TCTGACCATCGTTTCTTATTCACAGATGGCAGCTTATTTCAACCGTCTTCTGTTGGATTCCGAACTAAGACAATCGGCGATGAAGAGAGAAAACAAGAGTTTAAGACTTATGGTAGAGAAGTCTTCTCTTGAATCCGAGGCTATTTGTAAGATGGCTTCGGAGGAAGCACGAAAGTCTGCTAAGCTCGTTGATGAAGTTCGGCGTCTGAAGCGTGAACTAGAAGAAACTCGTCAGCCTTAACCATCGACTTCCGGAACAACCAGAAATAAAGGTAATGTTGTTGACTACCATTCGCTCGGTCGTCTAAATGCTCTCGGGAAATGTAGGTGTAAATTCGAAAAGATTCAAAAATATGTCGACGCAAGCCTGCTTCGTAATTCTCTGACTGACTTATTTCATCAGGTGAAGGGGAAATGCGATCTGATTAAGGTGTTCGAGAAGGAGAAGATCCCGATTCCTTCCGTAGTGAAAGAAGAATTGTTTTCTCAATTGCACAACCTCGATCGCCGGTTGAATGAATTCCCCACTTTCCATCTTAGTCCCTCAAATCTAGAAGCTCCGCCTCTGTTTCATCATGACTTCGGTCGTCATCAACGGCCGAATGATGCCAAGATGAAGCTGCCTCCGGGAGTTGATAATCCTTATAGGACTTTTCTTTGTTTGTAAATTTTTTTTTTTGTTTCTATCTTTGTATGAATTTATAAGAAATTAATGATTTCAACTTAAATGTTACTTTGTCACATTTTAGCCTTCATCATTTCATTTTTTTAGAAATTGATTTAACGAGAAATGCTCGACCATTATCTGTTATACCGAATTCTACTTTATCAAATTCAGTACTTGAAGTGGTTTTAAATATGCGGGAATGACCCGAATTTGCCTTAGAATCCCTCGGTCCTACTTTATCAGGCTCTGAAACATTCAGCTGAGGGATAACCCCTTTTATCGAGTACGTGATCAAGGCACCGATTTTGTTTTTGTTATTGTTATAGTTGCACTCATAAGAGTTGCCTACGTACCCAAGAGGGATCAAGTCATCCGTAGTTCGAACCTATTAGGTTTTTTTTTTTTTTTTTTTTTACCTCTTTACGGCTCGTCGGTGCAATGGTACCTCTTCATGTGGAATGAATTCCAAGCCCAAGGAACATCCTCGCCTTCCATAGTCTTCAAACGATAAACACCAGGTCTTACTTTTGTTTCTATTAAGTAAGGACCCTCCCATTTGGATCCGAGCTTTCCAGCTTCGGGTTCTTTCGTGTTCTCGAACACCAGTCATAAAACTGGATCTCCCTCATCGAGAGGGCGATCTCAGATTTTCTTGTTATAATATGGAGAAACAATTTGTTGGTAGTTTGGAATGCGAAGTAAAGCGTGGTCCTGAAGTTCCTGTATTTCGTCATTCCGTTCTTTTAACTTTGCATCGTTGATCTCGGTGTCATGTATAATCAAGGTTCTTCATAGGCTCGGAACCCTAACCTCGGCAGGAGACATTGCTTCTAGGAGTAGTTCTGTGTGACCATAATACTCCTTCTAATTCTTCCGACCATATTCCTTTTTTCCCAAGAAGTCTTTTCTTTATTCCAGCAACAATCGTTTTATTCGTAGCTTCAGCTTGCCCATTTCCTTGTGGGTACCTCGAAGTTGACTTGTTTAAGCGGATTTTCCACTTTTTGCAGAAAGCTTCAAAATTATTTGAGATGAACTGTGAACCATTATCCAAAACTATCTCGTAAGGAATCCCATGACGGCAGACTATATTTTTCCAGACAAAACTTTATACCTCTCCGCTTTGAATCTTCGGATATGCTGCTGCTTCAACCCATTTTGTGAAGTAATTAGTTAAGACTAGGTGAAAACGTTTCCCGCTAGTCGACTTCGGAAAAGGTCCTCCAATATCCATATCTCATCGCATAAATGAATAAGGAGGTACTGAGGCCATGAGCAATTCTGTTGGTGCATGAATTTCGGGAGCATGTCTTTGACATTTTTCGCAACGTGCTGTAAATTTGTCGCAATCTGCCATCATGGTCGACCAATAGTACCCCAGTCTCCGAAGTTTAACAGCTAGAAGTCTTTCTCCCGAGTGATTTCCTCCTTCACCAGAATGGGTGGAGGTCATTACTTCATTTGCTTCCTCTTTTCCAATGCAATGGAGCATCAATCCTTCGGCGGATCTTTTAAAAAGAACATCATCCATTATTAAATATTAGGCAGCCATAGCTTTAAGCCGACGTGCTGCCCATGGGATCTCACCATTTTTAATATAACGAACAATTGGTGTTCTCCAGTCTTCTTTATCTTCCTGAGGATTTCCGGTTGAACCTCTTCTTCTTATGCGTCTTCGATTGTCAAAGCATGCTGTTTATTATTGCTGATACTTGGACGGTCGATTGTTTCGACTGAAATTGTTTTTTTCAAATGGGGATCTAACGCTGTTGCAAGAGCGGCCAAAGAGTCTGCCATCGTGTTCTCCCTCCGTGGAACCCGTGTTAAATCGAATTCTTTAAAATGTTCGGCCAAGTGCTTCACCAATTTTACGTATGCCTCCATTCGGTTGTTCTTTGCTTCGAATTCACCACTAAACTGGTTAACTACTAGTTGAGAATTGCAGCAAGCTCGGAGATATTGAGCGCCTAATTGCTTCGCAAGACGAAGTCATGCGATCAGGCTTCATACTCTGCCTCGTTGTTCGATGCTTCAAAAGCTAGATTGAAACTCTGCTCTAAAACCTCTCCGGTTGGAGACTTCAGCCAAATCCCGATCCCGGATCCGAATTTGGACGCAGATCCATCAACAAAGAGGGTCCACCGCTCGTTCTGGGGGGCTATTGTCATTACTTCTAGAGGTAGTTCGGGAAAGAAATCAGCAAGGAGTTGGGATTTAATTGTCGTTTTAGTTTGATACTCAATGTCGTATTCACTAAGTTCGATAGCCCACTTTGCCAGTCGTCCTGACTGTTTGGGACTGTGTAGTATTGTTCAAAGAGGGTGGCTTGTCATCACGGCGATCGGAAGTGACTGAAAAAAAGGTCGGAGTTTCCGAACTGCTATCACTATGGCAAATGCAAATTTTTCTAAAGTTGGATACCTCCTCTCCGCATCGAGCAACGACTTGCTTACGTAGAAGACCGGTTTTTGCTCTCCTCTATCTTCTCGGACCAGCACGCCACTTACGGCTGATTCTGATACCGAAACATAAAGAAAAAGGGGTTCTCCATCTTCGGGTTTGTTCAGAATCGGAGGGGTCGATAGGTATCTTTTTAGATCTTGAAAGGCTTCTTCAGATTCGCTATTCCATTGGAATTGTTTGTTCCCTTTCAAGAGGTTGTAAAAGGGAAAACACTTATCAGTCGACCATGAGATAAATCGATTCAGAGCTGCCCCGTGAGCCTCTGCACTTACTTTGAATTCGTCGGGGACGGGAGGTTTTTTATTGCACTGATTTGTCTTGGGTTAGCTTCTATTCCTCGCTTTGTTACCAAATATCCGAGGAATTCTCCGGAGGTAACTGCAAATGTACACTTATCCGGGTTTAACTTCATACAAAAGCGATTTAGGATATCGAAACTATCTTGTAGATGGGTGACATGTTTGGACGCCGCATGAGATTTTACCAACATATCATCAATATAAACCTCCATCATATTTCCGAGCTTTTCTGCAAACATCCGATTGACCAACCTCTGATACGTTGCTCCTGCATTTTTCAGGCCGAAGGGCATTACGCGATAAGAGTAGGTTCCCCTGTCTGTGATAAATGCGGTTTTTTCTCTGTCGTCCGGATGCATCATAATCTGGTTGTATCCCAAGAATGCGTCCATAAAGGAGAGAAGTTTGTTTCCTGCCGTTGCTTCCACCAGTCTTTCTATGCTTGGGAGGGGGAAACAATCCTTTGGGCAAGCTTTGTTTAGGTCCGTGAAATCCACGCAGATTCTCCATTTCACATTTTTCTTTTTTACTACTACAGGGTTAGCTAACCACTCCGGATATTGAACCTCGGTTATTGACCATTTCACTAGTAACCAATCGATTTCTTCGTTGACAGCTGCTGCTCTTTCCGGTCCTAACTTCCTCTTCTTTTGTTTGACTGGTTTATGGGTAGGATCCACGTTTAACCGATGCGATATTACCTTTGGGTCGATCCCCACCATATCCTCTGATTACCAGGCAAACGTTCCTTTGTTTTTCTTTAGTAGGTCGATTAACTTCGCTCTTGTCTCTTTTTCCAAATTTCCTCCAATCGTCAAACATCGTTCCCGATTTTCCTCGTCGACGTATATTTTTTCGAATGAATCTTTTTCGAAGATGTTTGGATCTAACTCTCCAACTACTGACAAGCTCGGATTTTCGTTGCGGGGGACCTTTGGTTCCAAAATTAGCGAGATTGTCTGCGACTGCTTCTTCGGCGGCATGCAGCAGGCTCTGGCTATTTGTTGGTTTCCTTTGACCGAACAAATACCGTGTGGGGTTGGAAATTTGAGGAATTGATGGTAGGTTGAAGAATTGCCTCCATCATTGTCAGCCACGATACTCCCATAATTGCGTCGAATATGAGGGGCCCTGATACCACATGAAAGACAGTATCCATAGTGACTACTCCAAACCGCTACTTCTCTTTTCCCGGGGAGGGAAGTTATAGGTTCTGTCTTTACCTCCATGTCTTTAGATACTACGTTCATCCGATTCATAGTTTCTAAACTTAATAATTTTACCGTACTCCCAGTATCTATGAGCACCTTTTCCATAAGATTTCTAGCCAAGAAGATAGAGATGACTAAAGGATCGTTGTGGGGAATTACAATTCCCTCGAGATCTGCATCTGTGAAGGCTGCCGAGGAATGATATGTTAGGGCCAGGCTTATAGATCGAGTCTTTGGTATCTCTCGGATACGCTTCTTTATAGTTCCTTTGAAACTCGAACTATCGAGAATTACACCGATATATTTTTCCATTCTTGAGGTCTCTCTGTTTTTTACCAAATAGAAGTCACCCCCCTACCAGGCGCGCCAAATGTTGATACTGGGTTCAACTTCTAATTATTTATAATTAGAGGGATTCGTTTTTGGAAAAGTGTAAAGTAAGAAAACAAGAGGAAGCCTTAGAAAAAGGATGTATTATTAATAAACTGAGTTACAAAGATGTCAACTCGGGATGCTGAGCTGACTTTATCAAAGAGAAGTAAACCTAGGCGATCTAGTTCGTCTTCTCCCCGATTCTGAATGAATATTATTAGTGAAGGGGGGGGGGGCTATGTATTTATATATCCTTAATTTTCGGTCTAGTAAGCCATTTTTCAAAGACTAGGGAATCTTTGATAAGATTTGATCTTATACTGTCCGAGCTTTAGACTTTGGCCTAGGACGATGTTGTCTATACCCCCGCTTCGGACACTAAATTCGATCATTCTTTACCGAGGTATCCCTCAGTCATCTGGGCCGAGGGTTAATATTCCTATTGTCGGGACTTATAACCTAATAAGTTATCAGGGAAGAGCTCGGCATGGACCGTTGATGCGTGAATTGTTTTCACCTAAACAAACTGCAAGTGCAAAGTGTACATTTCTAGCATGAAAGGTTATCGATCCCACAGGGAACCAAGGGATTACCGCAGATCTGGTATTTTGGAACTTGTCAAAGCAAAGCATGATTAGTATCATTAGTGATATTATTAGACTAATATAGATCAAATGGGATGTTTCATCATTGGTTTAAGGGCGCTAGATCCAAAGGAAATCGCAGGAAATATAGATCAACAATCAATCAATAATCAATAGATTCACGAACACAGAAGACGATATATATAATAACCGATCTCTCGAGATATTATACCTATGAGTTAACCATTAGATCAGAAAGAATGCTTTCCAAACCTAATATGACAACACATGCAATGAAACAGATCTGATTGTTCATAACCTTCCAAGCCAAACTCTGGTTTGCACAAGGACGAGGTTACCTACTAAAAACCATGTTCTGGAATCATTACCCAATGGTGTATTGGTGTAACGCCTCCTATGAGCAATATTCTAAATGGCCAGATCAGAGTAAAGTAGAGAATACCATTAAAGTAGAGAATATTGATTATATCATGTTGAATGCATTAGAGATCTATAAAACCATTGAAAACCCTAGATCTAACAAGTTGTCTACTCGCACATAGGAAAACTCATGCACAAAGTAAACTTCATAAAAGTAAAGATGTTCAGAGATACAAACTCAGTATATTCGTATGAAGAACATATCTCTTCTCCCCTTCAAGCTCTCAAGCAAAGCTAGTGTAGCAAAACCCTAGAAATCTAGAAAGCAAAATAATATTTGGTGGCTATGGATGCTGTGAATTTCGTGATTGTTGGTTTTCTTGTGATGGCTGCTCTCTGCCTCTTAAGACTCCTTTTATAGGTGGAAAAGTCTTGCCTAGGTCAAAACCTCCTTAAAACTTGAATCGGGATTGATTAGAGCTAAACGGGCCAGTCTTGTAAAATTCGTCAGAATGGACCTTCTTCAGTAAAATAACAATATATCGCGCTCCAGAACTTTGTTTGATCCGATTCCTAATGGAAATGAAAATAAACTCTCGGGGCTTGGATTTGATATTTAATTTGCCTATTGTACCCTTCTTGTAGGTCGGTCAATTGTCCGTTGACTTCCATATTTCAATTCTGGCTCTACACTTTTCTTTTCTGACAATTGCTCCAATTCTTTCCTTTTTGCTTCCTTTTGTTTCCTTTTGCTTGTAAAACCTGTAGAAATACCTAAAACACACTAGAAAGACTCTATAAAACCAGTCATATCATGGCATAAAATCAGTAAAATCCATGATACATCAAACTCCCCCAGACTTAAACCTTTGCTTGTCCTCAAGCAAATAATCAAGGCGGCTAGGAAAAGTGTTGACAACGTTGGAACTCATTAAGAACATCACATCAGTATCACAAAAGATTCATCAAAAATCAAGTCAAGACTACCATGTACATTCCCTTTTAACTTCGCAATTTCCCATGTATCCCCCACAATTCACAAGTCAATCAATCCAAAGCATCACAACTATTTCAAAACCATAGAAGTACTGCCCAAGGAACAAGTTCCTTCCCTTTTCAATACCATAACAAGAAAGTCTTAACGCACAAGTTGCTTCACTCTCCCTCAGACTTATTCATTTCATTATCTTCTTTTGAAATTCTCAAGGCTTAGGCGAATAGTGGTATTATAGGAAATTTTCCTAACCTCGCTGTCAACCAAGTTCTCAAAGGTTCAAATGCATAATGGTATCGCAGGAAATTTTCCTAACCGCATAGATCTCGAGTTTCTAGTGATGAATAGTTGGCGTCTTAAGGAATTTCTCTCTGCCTCATCACTAGGTTTTAGTTAAAAACATATTCTTTTCATTAAATAAAGGGAGAGTAGAAAACACACAAACAATCTCATGATAGCAGTGAAAGAGGACTCACTCCTACAATTATGAAAGTGCAATAGCTCAGACTTACATGGGTTTTATGACTCGAGAATATGGGTATTTTCTGGTTGATTGTTCCGCTTCAAGGTTTTCCATTAGTCATAGACTTTAACTGAGTTCCTGCATCAATGGTCTTTAAAAGTTTTCCAATATGATTAGTGTTCCAAAAAGGTAATCATTGTTCCCTTGACTGGTATGAGTCGATTAAAACTAACAACTTGGCGAAAAACCATGAGATCAACAAAGTAAAGCTTCATCAATATAGATAGATATCCCCCCAGACTTAAATTACACCGTCCCGGTGTAACAAAAGTAAAGAGGAATGCAAACAAAGCAAAAACGAAATGAAAAGGATCGAATGCGGTACCTCAGAAGTCAAAGTCGGCCGACCCTAATTAGAGGTCGGTCGACTCAGGTAGCGTATAGTCATGTTTGTTGAATCTCCTCGCCTAAAACAAATCAAAAACACCTAAAAGGAAAATAAAAACGTACCTAGTGGGTTGTCTCCCACTCAGCGCTTGTTTAAAGTCAATAGCTTGACTATGGTGGACTAGCCGAGTCATAGCGGTCTCGGTCCATTGGAGTACACAAGCGAGGTGTCTCCATGATCATGAATGTTGGAAGCAGTGTGGATTTTGACTCCAGCTTCAGGGTGAGCTCTATCAATGGGCGTTGTTGTGAATCCTCCAGAATCATCAACAAGAGTAAATGAATTTGACTTCTTTGTTGAACGCCTTCTCCTTTTGGAATGTTGCTTCTTTGATGCCTTCTTCATGTCACAAAAACTAGGTCTAGCCGCGTTTGTGATAGATATGGGTGACTTGCATAGGAGATTTGGTTGCAAAATATCACCTTTGATGATCGCTGGTGCTGTGTATTGGTCTCGTGGTTCTTGGCGTCGGTCGACTAGGCACGGGTCGGTCGACTCGTCTCTTAAATTAGGTTTTCTTCCAATTTCTTTCAGCATCGCAGGCGCTTCATCATAGGACTCCTTCTTAGATAAGCGTATCTCCTTCTCTGCAACTTCTTCCATCGTCTCCTTCAGCTTTTTATCATCACTTATGCTTCAATCATCATCTTCTCTTGGCCAAATTCTTTTCATCCATGGTGGTTTGTATGTATTGCTCGCAGTGGATATACTAAAGGATGTAGGAATATCACCAGGGTGGGCTGTAGGAATGGGCGGGACTTCATGTTTTCTTGTGGTCGCGCCAATGGAGAAACATCGGATTCCTAGCCTTGGCGGATGTGACTCTTCTCCAGGATCAAACACTTCATCCTTCTTGATCTCGGTTGCGGAAACTTCAAAATGAATCGTCTTATGGCCAATTCTGCAACTTAGCGCAAAGCTTCTCGAACCTTCCAACTTTTCCGGTATTATGCTCCTAATAACCGTCGTACACTTCATGAAAATAAACTCCAATGCACCATAGAAACTAACCTCATCAGCAAATACTTGGTCGATAACAATTTTCACACATGGTAAATCATGAAATTCGGTAATCGATATTGTTTGACTTATCTTCAAAACCAGATCATCGCTTATCTTAACAGCTCCGGGATAAGGCGGTATGTCTATGTAGACACGTTCTTGATCATTCGGTTTGAGATTTTGTGAAGTTTTGGTTGTTTCTGGGTCGGGTCGGTCGACTGTGGATATTCGTCGGTCGACTCTGGAGTTGTGTCGGTCGCCACAGGTAGGCTTCTGTCGATCGACAGTATACTCGCAAAAATTTGCTTCTCTCGTCTGAAGGTTGTGTCGATCGATACAGGGGGTGGTGTCGATCGACACACCCTCAGAAGAAAATTATTTTTTCGTCTCTGCCTCGAGTCGGTCGACTTGCTCTTCAAGGTCGATCGACTCGGCTTCAGGAGCTTCAAATTCATCCCTTTCTTCAAGCTCTATGATTTCCTTGGTCTCTAGATCAATCCCATAGTTTGGGAGACGTATTTTTCCACTTCTAGTCTTGACAACAACGCAGTGTTTACTGCTCTTCCTCCCTCCATCTAGAATCTTCGGGCATGTGGACTCAAATGTGTCATTATCTTGTGTTTGTGCTCCTTGTGTCCTAGCTGGAGTTATGTAATCCTCCTTGAACTCGCAGTAGGTATTGCCATGATATTTCTTCCTTTGTTCTTCACACCCAGCTCTTCTAGCATAGCTCATATTCACCATTGAATTCACTTGTTCATCAAAGTAGGCCTTCTTCTTCTCCTCCATCAGAAATTGCTCAATTGTTCTCTTTAGCTTGGAAATTTGTTGTGCTTGGATGAAACTTTGTTCTTCTTCTCCCGTCATGGCTTCATTAGCGCTGCTGCTCTTGGCATACCTCTCAATGAGTTTCAACGCATTGATATGACTCTGCTCCTTAAAGTTTCCTTCATTTGCTACATCAAGTGCGCGTTGGTGCCTTGAATGCACACCTCCAAAGAACATGTTGACAACTTGTGAATCATTGAATCCGTGATGAGGAATATCTCTTAGGTACCTCCTGTACCGTGTCCAAGCTTCATGGAATGTCTCAGAATTGACTTGCTGGAACGTGGTTATCTTTCTCCTCATCTCCTTGGACTTTGCCTCGTCAAAGAAGTGATTCAGGAACTCACATCTTACCTCCTTCCACGTTTTTAATGAACCGGGCTCCAGTAGCTTCAACCATTTTAGTGCTGCTTCTCCTAAGGAATGATGAAAAAGTTTATAGCAAAGCCACTCATGTGAAACACCATCAAAGTTGATGTTCCCAATCGAGTCTTCAAATACTTCAATGTGGTCAAAAGGATCTTCATGTTTCAGCCCATAGTACATCTTATCTCTAACCATCTCGATTGTGTCAATCTCAATCTGGAAATTTCGTCCATGCATTGGTGGCAACACGATCGCTGATCGATTTTTGAAAAATTAAGCCGGTTTGAGTTCATCCATGAGTGTTCCAACTTCTTCTTCCTCTTCTTCTTCATATGGTGCCTCAATCTGAAGGATGTTTCCTCCAGCATCCAAACGATTTCCATCTTCATCCACTCTCTCCATGAGTATTGAGAATAATTTCTGGCGCTTGAAAGTTAGAAACTTATCTCCTCTTCTTCTCCTCCGTTTTGTCGATTTTCAGCTCCGAGTCGACCAACTGTTGAGGTAAGTCGGTCGTCGGTATCGACGAGTCGATCGACTGAGGAGGTGAGTCAGTCGACTTTGGCTTTGGATCTTCGTTCGCAACGTGATATCTCCTCTCCTTTAGGGTTGTAATAGTAGCTGGTACAAGCATGCACCTGAAACACAACAGAGAAAAAGGAACAAACCAACGAGCAATCAAACATAGAAACGAAAAACACTTCAAACAAATTCCTAATACCAAAATCCGCAGGACACACCAAAGGTTACACGGCAACGGCACCAGAAAACTTGATGCGTGAATTGTTTTCACCTAAACAAACTGCAAGTGCACAGTGTACATTTGTAGCATGAAAGGTTATCGATCCCACAGGGAACCAAGGGATTACCGCAGATCTGGTATTTTGGAACTTGTCAAAGCAAAGCATGATTAGTATCATTAGTGATATTATTAGACTAATATAGATCAAATGGGATGTTTCATCATTGGTTTAAGGGCGCTAGATCCAAAGGAAATCGCAGGAAATATAGATCAACAATCAATCAATAATCAATAGATTCACGAACACAGAAGACGATATATATAATAACCGATCTCTCGAGATATTATACCTATGAGTTAACCATTAGATCAGAAAGAATGCTTTCCAAACCTAATATGACAACACATGCAATGAAACAGATCTGATTGTTCATAACCTTCCAAGCCAAACTCTGGTTTGCACAAGGACGAGGTTACCTACTAAAAACCATGTTCTGGAATCATTACCCAATGGTGTATTGGTGTAACGCCTCCTATGAGCAATATTCTAAATGGCCAGATCATAATAAAGTAGAGAATACCATTAAAGTAGAGAATATTGATTATATCATGTTGAATGCATTAGAGATCTATAAAACCATTGAAAACCCTAGATCTAACAAGTTGTCTACTCGCACATAGGAAAACTCATGCACAAAGTAAACTTCATAAAAGTAAAGATGTTCAGAGATACAAACTCAGTATATTCGTATGAAGAACATATCTCTTCTCCCCTTCAAGCTCTCAAGCAAAGCTAGTGTAGTAAAACCCTAGAAATCTAGAAAGCAAAATAATATTTGGTGGTTATGGATGCTGTGAATTTTGTGATTGTTGGTTTTCTTGTGATGGCTGCTCTCTGCCTCTTAAGACTCCTTTTATTGGTGGAAAAGTCTTGCCTAGGTCAAAACCTCCTTAAAACTTGAGTCGGGATTGATTGGAGCTAAACGGGTCAGTCTTGTAAAATTCGTCAGAATTGTAAAATAATAATATCTCGCGCTCCAGAAATCCGTTTGATCCGATTTTAATTGGAAATGAAAGTCAACTCTCGGGGCTTTGATTGGATATGTAATTTTCCTATTGTACCCTTTCTGTAGGTTGGTCAATTGTCCATTGACTTCCAGATTTCAATTCTGGCTCTGCACTTTTCTTTTCTGACAGTTGCTCCAATTCTTTCATTTTTGCTTCCTTTTGCTCCAAAACACATTTTGCTTGTAAAACCTGTATAAATACCTAAACCACACTAGAAAGACTCTATAAAACTAGTCATATCATGGCATAAAATCGGTAAAATCCATGATAAATCAACCGTACTCCAATTATTGCCAAACTATCGATAAGGGGGTAGAACCCCACCATCAACACAAGCTCGGGGGTACTTCTTTCCCATCCATGGTTTGCAAATGATAGACACCGGATTAGAGCTTCTTTAGGATTAAGTAAGGTCCCTCCCATTTGGCTCCGAGTTTTCCTGAGTTCAGTTCCCTCGTGTTTTGGAACTCCTTTCTTAGAACGAGATCCCCCTCATCACAGGGAGAGCTCGGACGTTTTTAATATAGTATCGAGACGCTGTGTGCTGATAGTTTTGGATACGAAGCAGCGCGTAATCTGGTAACTCTTGTATTTCGTCGTTGTGATCTCTGCGCTTACGGTCATTTGTTTCGGTATCTTGAATTATCAATTTTTCGACGTAGGCTCAGGACTCTGATCTCTGCTAGCGACATGGCTTCCACCCCATGAGACTACGAAAAAGGGGGTTTTCCCCAAGCACTAGGAGGAGTGGTTCGGTGAGACCAAACGACCCCTTCTAACTCGTCCGACCAGCTCCCCTTTTTCTTGCGAAGACGTTTTCTTATCCCATTGATGAAGGTTTTGTTGGTAGCTTTGGCTTGACCAATGCCCTAGGGATATCTCGCTGTTGATTTGTTCAATCAAATTCCCCATTTTGCACATAAGGCTTTGAAATTATTGGATATAAACTAAGAGCCATTATCTGTTACTATTTTGTAGGGGACCCCATGTCTTCAGACAATCTTTTTACACAAAATTTTCTCGACTTCTTCATTTTGAACCTTCTGGAATGCTTCGACCTCTACCCACTTAGTGAAGTAGTCGGATAGGACGAGGAGGAACCTCTTTTCGGTTGTGGTTTTAGGCATTGGTCTGACGACGCCCATTTCCCAACGTATGAACAGGAATGGAGGTATTGATGCCATGAGCATCTCAGTTGGTATGTGGATGACCGGATCATGTCTTTGACACTTTTCATATCGATCGGAAAAGTTGTCACAATCGATCATCATGGTCGCCCAATAATACCCTAACCGTCTAAACTAAATGGTGAGTAGTCGTCCTCCCACATGATTCCCTCCTTCACGCGAATGGGTTTCTGCCACTACCTCGTTTGCTTCATTTTTACCAATACAGTGTAGAATGAGTCCCTTGGCAGATCTCTTGAACAACGCGTCATCCATCATTAGATATTTAACCGCTAGAGCTTTTAAGCGACGAGCCGTCCAGTTATCCTAAAAACTTCTCCTTCCTTGATATATCGAACGATTGGAGTTCTCCAATCCTCTAGGTCAGTACCGAGAGGTTCCGAGACTTCTTATTCCTCAGGTTCCTCCACGCTGAACACGAGACAATCATTAGTTATTGGAAAATTTCATAAGTTTTCAATTGTTGATTTTGGAAATGGTTTAGGGACCGATCTTTATATATATGAGAATGGATTTTACTTTTCAAAGGGATTCGATATTTCGAGTTGAGTATTACTTCAATAATATCATAATCTTATCATTAATTTATTATCTTATTATATAAAATTCGATGTCAAAACTTCATAATTAACACGATTGCGACATGTGTCAGTCAGACGATCAGATTTCGACACGTATTTAAAATATTTTAACTAAGCCAACCAATAATATTTTGATACGTGCCGAAATCTTCTAATTTTTTAAAAAATTAACATAGTCCTACTAGAAAAATGATCATGCTATATAATCCTAAGAGAAAAATGATTATGTTATAACAATATATATATTGGACTTAGAATAAAGAAAATATATTAAAAGGAGATTTAATCGATTTTAATCTCAAACATAAAATGATTAGAATTACTTAGTTTAATGTAAGGAGCTCGCCTATTGTTGAGACTGGATTCAACTTCTAATTATTTATAATTAGAGGGGTTTTTTTTTGGAGTAAATTAAGTAAAAGACAAAAAGAGAAACCTCTGAAAAGAGAACTTTTATTAATAATATCGGTTATAAGGATGTTAACTCGGAATGCCGAGTTAACTTTATCAAAGATAAGTATAAAACTTTGTTATCTAGTAATTCTTCTCTCCGATTCTGAATGAATTCAATTAGTGGCGAACCAAATGTTGAGACTGGGTTCAACTTCTAACTATTTATAATTAGAAGGGTTTGTTTTTGGAATAAATTAAGTAAAAGACAAAAAAAGAAACCTCGGAAAAGAGAACTTTTTATTGATAATATCGGTTACAAGGGTGTTAACTTGGAATGCCGAGTTAACTTTATCAAAGAGAAGTATTAAACCTAGGATATCTAGTAATTCTTCTCCCCGATTCTGAATGAATTAAATTAGTGAAGGGGGTGTGTATTTATATATCCTAGTAGTCGGTTATCTAAGCCCATGGGCTAACCTCAGAAAAATGGAATATTTCCATTTTTCTAAGATCAGGGAATCTGTGATAAAATTTGATTTTATTCTGTCCGAGCTTAGACTTCAGCTTGGGACGAAGTTGTTTACACCCCCGCTTCAGACACTAAATCCGATCATTCTTCACTGAGGTGTCCTTCGGTCATCAGGGCCGAGGGTTCCATTCCTATTGAAGGGACTTATAATCTGATAAAGCACCAGGGAAATGTCAGTAGGGACCAAACCTCAATTATCGCCAAACTATTGATAAGGGGTGGTAATCCCACCATCAGCAGTAAGTCCCCCCAGTTCCTTCGAGGATTTCTTCGGGCAGAGTTGGTGAATTTCCATAATTTTAATAGCTTGTTGATAATGAAGCTCGGTTGCGGTCGATCTTCGTCTTCAATAGTCTTGAATCTTCTTCCTTTCCTTCGATTTCGTCCTTCAATATGGCGGGAAACAGCGCAGAAAATGAAAAGTCTCCTAGGCACAAATTTCTCGATATCTTCAAAACCTTTCAACTCCCCTCCGACGTGTCATTTCTAAAAGAGGTGACAATAAATGAAAAGGAATGACGCCTCCTTTTGCCTAAAACGGTGGCTAATCAAATCCTTCCGACGCAGAAAGCGAAGCGTCAACCATCATTCATACTTTCGATATAATCCCCAAATCACGGTTAATTTTTGTCACAATCACTTCTCCACTCTCCAAGGTAATCTCCGATCTCCTTCATTGAACCGCTAATATTTTTCCTTTAGTAATGACTAAAAGAAATAATCCCGAGGTTTCTGTTTCCGGAAACACAATCTCGTGGCCGAATATCCCAGATGTCGGATATTCTCTTTTTTCTAAATCTAAGATTGGAAAAATCAAAAGGAATGCTCAGAATCCCGATGAGATCGAGATCCTAGTTCCGAGATCCGACCAGAGACCTTGGACCTCGCCACCAAGTTACGTCTGTCTCTATGAGAGTTTCTTCTCCGAAGCTCATCTCTGGTTTCCAATCCCGCAACTAATGGTGAGTTATTGCGCTTGTCGAGGAATGGCAATGTCCCAACTAACACCCAACTCAGTCAAAATTATTACCGGATTTCTAGTGCTTGCTGTTCGGTGTGGCGTTCGACTAAATTCTTGGAAATTGGAGGAATTATTGAACTTCACGGCCTGTGAAAACCCAGAGGAAGCCTTCGAAATTGATATCAAACCTAAAAGGAAGATACTTACCGGACTTCGCTCAAACACGAAATCGTGGTTCTGAAGCTATTTTTACGTTTGAATCAATCAAGCTTCGGTTTACAACCCTGATGTCATAATTTTCCGAAACAGGAAGACCACAATTGGTAGAAAACAAGGTCTTCTCTCCCTCTCCTTATTTGAATTCTAACCACATATTTTGTTATTTTTTCAGTTAAACCAAGTTGCTTCCGAGCTCTCCCGCTAAAATTCTCCGAAGAATTTGAAAAACTCAAGAAAGAAAGAGAACTTTGGTGGGGTGACATTCTCCCTATCCATATCCGCAGAGCCATTTCTTGGACAGGTATGTTTTCTCCAAACTTCTCAAATCACATACTGAATTACTATTAATTTTGCAAACAATCTTCTAGGAAGGGAATACTGGGAAAAAATCGATCCCGTTCCTAAAATGAAGAGATCTAACCCCGAAGAAGCTTCTGGCAGTAATCGAGATTTTCTTCCGAGAAAGAGACAGAATACCGAGGTAGCCAAAAAGCAGAATGCTGAAGCTGCTAAGGAAAAGAATGCCGAGAACAGGAAGTTTGAAATGCCCGTGAGGGAACAACATGCGTTCCAATTCAAATTCGATGGTTCGGACTTTCTTTTTAAAAACAAGGAAAAATGCGCCGAGCTTATACGAAAGGCAAGTGGTTATGATAGTCGTCTCCCCGAGACTTGCTGCGAATCAGGTACTTTAGAAGCTCTTTCTTACTCTATGTTTCGGGTAACATTCAACCCAGAAATCCTTATTTGTTTTCACCATCTTATACTGATCTTTCTATTCCTACTATATTTTAGTCTGTGGGTTTTATCGATCAAACGTTCCTTCAGTATGAAAAGACACTCGCCGATTCTAGATATCAACGTTTTTTTGTTCCTACGAGGAAAAACTATGTTCTTCCCTTTCGACCCTTCTTGGTTGATTTTCCTAAGTATTCTTCTCTTTCGAAAACTTCTGCCAAAATTTCGGAGGATGTCGGCTTTTTCTTGTTAGTAGAAACTACTATGAGAGATTGATCCGAAGCTTTTCCTTGATTTCGAGTTTCTCGTCGATGTTTATTTTCTGTTACGAAGCACCTCCGAGCCATCTCCAGATCACCTCGGACCGTAAAGTATCCTTTCAAAGTTGGGGATTTCAGACATTGGTGATAAGTAGATGGAATAGCTTCCATAGAGTACAACCACGAAGTACCGAAAATCGTGTTGTAAATGGTGGCTCTCTGTACTACATCAAACTTTATAATCTTTGTTATTCCTTGGGCTGATACTGGGAGTTTTATTGTTCTGACAGTTGAAACTGTATCTCCTCCGAAAGCAGTTAAATGTTTTACCCGAGCCTTGATCTTTTAATCCTTGATCTCCATTTTTCGAAGTGTGTCCAAAGAGATAACATCTACCGAACTTCCTGTGTCGACAAGGATCATTTGGACGTCGCAGTCACCAATCTGAAGTTCAATTACAAGTGGATCGTTATGAGGGACATCGATCCCTTTCAAATCTTCGACAGTAAATATCAATTCCTTTTGTAGAGTACCGCTTCGTGAAATCTGATCCGCGGATAACCTGAAGATGCTTCGTTGAATTGGCCGAACAGAATCTTCGCAGTTTGCAAGTCCTCTCATTATCATATTAATCCTTTTTCTCTGAGTTAGAGGTGGTGATGGCAGGATTTCTCCGGCTTCCGTTTCTTCCCGAGAAAGTTGATTTTCCTCATTTTCCCGCGTTTTACGCTTCTACTTTTCTCGGTCTTGCTCAAAGCGGATAGCCATTAAATGATTCTTCTGATTTCGGCAGTCCTCGGTTTTATAGCCTGGTCTTTTATGATATTCACACCACGGAGGGTCGGATCGTCAGGTTCTCGCGTATACGTGTAATTCGATCTATGTTTCCGAGGCGTGTCCTTTTGGGGGTCAGTCACAGAAAAAGATACTTCTGATTTTGACTTATCCTTCCGAGGTTTGTCTCTTTCTACTCGTCGTCCTTCTCCCTTCTCCTCTGATTTCGTATCTTTGTTCACTTTTGAAGATCCATGTACTTTTGCAAGCTCGGCACGATTCTCTTCAATCCTTATATGGGTATTTGCCCGGTGAAACGTGTCATTCATGGACTGATGACAATGAGGAGATAGCTCGTCCGAAAACCTCGACTGATACCACATTGCCGCACTGAGTGCTCCGATTGCCAAGTCGTCCTCTATCCTTCAGCGTGAATAAATTGCCTTGAATCTTTTATTGAAATCTCGGAGCGGTTCTCTCGGTCCTTGTTTTACTGCGTAGAGGTCTAATGCGGTAGCTTGTTGTTCTAAGTGCAGCATGTATTGTTTAAATAAAGCTTCTCGAAGTTCGGCGAAACAACTAATCGAAACAGGAGGCAGACTAGTAAACCAAGCTTGGGCATCTCCTCTTAAGCTCTCCAGAAAGAACTGGCATCTTCCTTAATCATCTTTTCCTCTTTGGAACTCGGCTCTTCCGACTTTAACTAAAAACGCTCTCATGTAAACCGCTGGGTCTCCGGTTCCATCATAGGTCGGGAGTCTTAACTTATCATTGAGCGGTACCCGTGCTCGAGTGATGTTGTAGGTGAATGGACTCCTTTCCATTTCTGCTAGTAGCTGATCGACCTCCGGAGCGGTGTTCACTGCTTTATGAACCAGTGAACGCATTTCTTCCAACTCTCTTTTTAGAATCGCGATTGATTGATCGATACTTAGGGTCCGCACTTCGTTATCTCCAATTCTCGAACCTCGGCGTATGGTCGAGGTTGGTATTCTCGGTTCTCTTGCTCCACTCCGGTCATCTTCCCACTCCGGTCATCTTCGAATGTTACCCGTTGAGAAGCGGTTCGCAATGGCCTGACCGGGATCATTCCATGAGATTGGTTATGATTTTCAGCTCTCAAAGCTTGGAGTTCCTCTGATAGAATTGCGATTTGACCGATTAGGGTCCGGTTAAACCGATGTTGATGGCCAAATTGTTCTGCAAGCCAATCCTCGCGCTGTTGTTACGTTCTCACTAATGCTATTTCGTTTCTTGTTTCGGGGGTTGCTACTTTTACTGCACTGGGAGTTCGATTTGCTGCCGACTGTTCTTGCATGTTGCTCGAGGATGGAGGTCGAGGTTGTTCATCCGACCGAAGGGTTGATTGAGGTGTTGTTGACATCCTTAGCCTTTCCTGAGAATTCTCAGTTTCTCGTGTCAGCACCTCGACTGTTTGATTGTTCGGGGTCACGAATCCTTGGTCGCCGAATTGGCTAGGCCTTGTTTGTGG
This sequence comes from Euclidium syriacum, assembly GCA_900116095.1. NCBI lineage: Eukaryota > Viridiplantae > Streptophyta > Magnoliopsida > Brassicales > Brassicaceae > Euclidium > Euclidium syriacum. The sequence continues at coordinate 4,185,872 of FPAK01000004.1, forward strand.
ATAGTCTATGATATGATCATGACCAGCAAGGAAACTAAGGAAAATGAGTAGAATAAGGAGCAGCAAGAATCAGAGCTTAGTGAAGTCAAACATGGAGCAATGGAGCAGCTTGTAGCCGTAGAAACTAAGGAAGAAGAAGGAGCTTTGCATATTACACTTGGACTAATGACTAGGACTAAAGCAAGGCAGCTCAATCAAGCATTCCACACTCTTTCACAACATATTCAAAGCCAACTTGAGTGTGCTAATCTCGCCACTTTGGTTATGATTCAAAGCCACTTAAGCATTCATCAAGAGATGTGTGGACTTATACTCTTTTTGCTTCATCTTGGTTTTGTCCCATTGGGTTTTCCAAGAGATATTTTTAATGAGGCAAGTCCATACACTCTTTACCCCAGCCTCTTGATGAAAACACAAGCCCAAGCTCATTCTACACCTACTTGGACGAAATTGAAGATAAGAAGAAGGAGTTAAACTTTGGTTTAATGTTTTAGTCTAAGTCTTTTATGTTTTAATTAAGTTACAAATGTGTGTTTATTTTCCCTAAGAGTTCTGAACTCCCTATATGTACTCTTCTCCTCTTCGATTCTGAATCATCAAACATTTTAATCAAAAACTTCTTCTATCATGTTTGATCTGAATGGTGTGTAATATCCATTCTTCTTGTCTTAGGAACTAGGAAGATTCCACTCTTAAGTAAGCCCAGAAATTCTAAGGGATTTCCATCACCCTTGGAAGTTTCATTCACTCCACCATCCACTGATCATACCATTCACTTCTATTCCGCAGTCCATCATCAAATCATTAATCTCAAATCCTTGAAACCACTCAGAAACATCTCCACATATCCACCAATTGAAGAACATATTATGTTTCATCATCTCTTGCTGTCAAACTCAAGGATCTCTCACTGAAATCAACCACAGGCCACGAAGTGCATCAAAGGGACAGGATCCTATCACCTTTGATCACATCAGTCTAACTCTCGGACTATGGGATCGTGATTCTCCAACAAAGCTCTTGCAGATTCTCTGGTCTTTCGAAGGTTTTCCAGAACTCCTATATCTTCTTCTCCATTGCTTGCTTCGGAGACCACTCCATTTCCTCGTTCCTCTGGAGGTGGTTGTTAGGTATCCACCATCTTGGTTTTCCGAGATCTTTGTCTTCTTTTCCTAAAAGAGCACCCCCCCCTAACTGGCGCGCCAAATGTTGAGACTGGGTTCAACTTCTAACTATTTATAATTAGAAGGGTTTGTTTTTGGAATAAGTTAAGTAAAAGACAAAAAAAGAAACCTCGAAAAAGAGAACTTTTTATTGATAATATCGGTTACAAGGGTGTTAACTTGGAATGCCGAGTTAACTTTATCAAAGAGAAGCATTAAACCTAGGATATCTAGTAATTCTACTCCCTGATTCTGAATGAATTAAATTAGTGAAGGGGGTGTGTATTTATATATCCTAGTAGTCGGTTATCTAAGCCCATGGGCTAACCTTGGAAAAATGGAAATATTCCATTTTTCTAAGATCATGGAATCTGTGATAAGATTTGATCTTATTCTGTCCGAGCTTAGACTTCGGCTTGGGATTAAGTTGTTTACACCACCGCAACGGACACTAAATCCGATCATTCTTCACCGAGGTGTCCCTCGGTCATCTGGGCCGAGGGTTCCATTCCTATTGAAGGGACTTATAACCTGATAAAACACCAGGGAAAGGTCTGTAGGGATCGAACCTCAATTATCGCCAAACTATTGATAAGGGGTGGTAACCCCACCATCAACATATAAGATTTGATCTTATTATGTCCGAGTTTAGACTTCAGCTTGGGACGAAGTTGTTTACACCCCCGCTTCGGACACTAAATCCGATCATTCTTCACCCAGGTATCCCTCGGTCATCTGGGGCGAGGATTTCAATCCTGTTGAAGGGACTTATAACCTGATAAATCACCAGAGAAAGGTCGGTAGGGACCGAACCTCAATTATCGCCAAACTATTGATAAGGGGTGGTAACCCCACCATCAACAGTAAGTCTCTCCCCCCCCCCAAATTCGTCCGAGGATGTCTTCGGATAGAGTTGGCGAATTTCAAAAATTAAATAGCTTTTCGATAAATGAAACTCGGTTGCCGTCGATCTTCGTCTTCGAAAGTCTTAAATATTCTTCTTTTCTTGATCTCGTCCTTCAATATAGGCGGGAAAGAACGCAGACAGTGAAGAGTCTCTTTTGTCGCACGCGCTAACTTCTCGATATTCTCAAAACCTTCCAACTCCCCTATGACGTATCACTCATATGCTTTTGAAACCTCAGATGTGACTTTTGGTGGGAAAATGAAAAAGGATTAATCATTAATTGAACCCTAAGTCTCCCCCAATCTTGATTCAACGTATTCCAAAAGACGCCGGTTGAGTTTTCGTGACCCTAAAAATCATACCCCTTTTAAATAGCCATTACGAGAATATTACATCCTCAAGCTTCCCATTTCGCTAATTCCTCCGCAATATCTTTCTAAGAATCCTAAATCCTCTTCATGTTTTTCGTAACCCTATTAGGATGTCATCCGATAAGCAAAACTCTCTCGGTTCGGATTCTGAAACTGATCCAACTTTGTCTTCTTCCGGATCCAGCGGGTCTCAACAGAAGACCTCCGAAGATTACCAATCAAACAATTCTTTGAACAAAATAGAAGACACCTCATCTGCCGAAAAGAACACCGAAATCTCGGATCTATCAATTCCCTCCAACTCCCCAACTAAGAGTAACAGCTCATAAACCATCTCCGACCAAGAAACAACGGGAGGAGAAGTTTTCTAGGAAGACTTCCGAGATTCCTTTTTCAAAGAAAGCGATATTGAACTCCGATCATTCGCTTTAAATCCAGAAGACCTTGATATTCTGGTTCCAGAAATTGGTGACGGACCCTGGAATCCTCCAGAAGGGTTCATGTGTCTATACCTTCACTTCTTTACCGAAACTCGTGTTTGGTTCCCAATTCCTTTTCTAATGGTGGAGTTCTGTAGACGCTTGAAAATCGCTTTTACTCAATTGGGACCTGGCGCCATCAGACATATTGTTGCTTTCCTAATTCAGGCTGGAAGAGCCAATATCGTTGTTCCATGCTGGAAATTTACCGAACTTGCCAAACTTGTGGACAATCGCGATGGAAAAACCCTTTACACTATGGTGAAGAATACGAGCAAACTAGGTACTCGGTTTACTTCTAATGCCAAAGGCTGGCGCACTAACTTCTTTTTCGTTCAGATCAACGAAGCCTCCATTTTTTATCCCAGGCCCGAGGTAATTAAGGCATGGTCAGTTGATGCTTCGACGATCGTAAAACCGATTCTTTTTAAAGAACTCCCCCCAATCTTCAAAAAGGAAATGGATCAGATCTACAACCTTAGTCCACTGATATTCTCCGGAGATTCCTGCGGATTTTATTAAGCTAGCTCGACAACGCTCAGGTACCACTTAAATTTTTAATTCTCTTCTTTTCCCCATTTTCTTTTTAAATTTCTGCTTACTATTATTCATATTCAACAGTTGGTACTTCCTTTTATGCTATGAAATCTCCAAAGTTGATTGTCCGTCGGAAAGACGCCCCGTTTAACTTCGAGTTCAACTCATCACAACTTCTCTCAAACGATGAAGAAAAAAGCATTGAGCTGTTCTAGAAAATGGCTGGTTGTGAATCTCTAAGGCCGAAGGGTGATTTTGTGTGAAAGAGCATATATCTGCTCTCGCCAGAAGCTCTCTTCGGGTTTGATAGCCTATCTCTACTTTTTTTTATCTTTTAATTTTATCTGAATCTTTACCGAACTCCTTTCCTCTTTCAGGAAGCTCGGAACAACTGTCTTATTATTGGTGAATATGAGTGCTTGCTGAGAGATACCAAAAAATTTATTGACAAACTTGAAAAGGAAAACGAGGCTTTGGAGGTCGATCGAACGTCTTTTGCTTATCAAGTCGAGGCGATGAAAATGGAAGCTCGGATTGTCGGTGCTTCGTTAGCTCAAGAGGTATAATCCACAAAGAGGGCGATGTCTGAAAAAATCCAATAGGCTAAATTCTATCCAGAAGACCGTCCAAACCCGAGAAAACGGACTTGTAAAAACCATGAACCTCGGTCAATCCCAAACATTGTTCGCGGCTCTCAGCGAACTTTCTTCTCAGGGTGTGAATATCCCTGCTAATCTTCTGAAGCAAGTGGAAAAGGACGCAAGTACAGCCAAACAAGAAATGGAAGAATACAAGCTCGTCGAGTTTGAACCTAATGCCTTCCGTTTTCGATATTTGATTACTTTTGTAGTGTTGTTCTCTTATCTTTTTTCTTTTTGCAAATGTTTTAAGACTCTATTTGAATGAAAAACCTCGGGGTTTTCCGAGATTATACTTCTTATGCCTTTTTCTTAAGTAATCTATCTTTCCTTAAATTTATACTTAAAATTTGAGAAAAAGATTCTTCGAGCATTCTGTATGTTGGTCTTTTTCAAAAATTTCCTTCGACAGATTACCGGATATCCATGGGCGGAGCCGAAATTTGTTTTAATTCAGTGAGTTAATCCTCGACTGTTTGACCTCTAATCCTTAGATCCTACTTTATCAGATCCTTAGATTCTTTGGGTACGAGTAGTTATGTTTATTATAAACATAAGCGGGAATGACCCGACTTTGCCTTACAATCCCTCGGCCCGACTTCATCAGGCTCCGAAATTTCCAACTGCATTCGGTAAAGAATGTGTAAAGGAATAAACCCTATCATCGAGTACTTGATCAAGGCACCGATTGTTTAATTGTGTGAATCGTGGTTAGGTATAGTTGAGTCATAAAAACATCATCACTATAAAACCAAAATTTAGTATTTGTAGCTGAACCTCATGGAAGGTTGCCTACGTACCCTTAGAAGGGATCAAGCCACAAGTAGTTTCGATATTTGGATATCTATTGCTTATCTCGGAAATCCAAGAAACCAACATTTTCTTTTCTCGACATTCACAGCTTTTTGAGTCTCATTATTTCGCTTCCGAGGGAAAGGTCGCCTTCCTCTTCTTCTTTTGGGCTTCCTTAGAGACAGCACCTTGCCTCGGCTTGATTTCATTTTACCGAGAAGATTCCAAGTGGAGTCGGAAATTTGAGGCACTGATGATTTGTAAAAACCACTCCTTTCATTAAAAACAACCAGGGAGTTCCGAGAATTATGTTGTAAAGAATCGTATTTCTATTACGTCGAACTTAACGATTCTGATTGTTCCTCCAACTGTCACTGGGAGTTCTACCGTTCCGAGTGTTGAAACAGTTTCGCCGCTATATGTTGTCAATGCCTTAAGTTCTGGCTTGATCTTTGTTCCTTTCGACCATAATATTTGAAAAACATCGATGCACAATACATTCGCCGAGCTTCCGGTATCCACTAATATTCGGGAGACTTGGTAGTTTCCAACTTGTAATTCAACTACTAACGAGTCGTTATGGGGAATCTCGACTCCTTCTAAATCTTCGGGGGGTAAAGACGAGCTCGTTCTGTAAAGTCCACTTCAGAGGAGTTAACTCTGTTTGACAAATGACTCATTCTTGCGTCTCGATGGGGAATTCTGAAATAACATTTATCCTCCTTCGTCGAGGTGAGGCATCTAACTGAGGGAATTTGTTTTTTCGTTCACAGTTCTTTTTCGACATTCGTCTCTTCACATCTGCTAGACACCTTTTTGCAGGAGTTTCTTTTAAGCTAGGTCCTTCGGAAATCTGCTCTAAGTAATTCTTCAAAAGATACTCCGATAAACTATGGCATTTCCCTGTACTGTGTCTGTAGGCGGTATGGTGATAACACCATGGCGGAAGGTTTCTTTCCTTCCAAATTATGGCTTTCATCTTTTGTTTTAAATTCTGAACTCGAAGTTCGGCGGCTAGAAATGCAACTCTTGCTTTGGCTTTTTCCTTCCGTTCGAACACTCTATCGTAATGCCGGCGAGGTTCCTTATACTTTAGCTTTATTTCTTTTTCTTTTGAAGCATCTTTATAATTTTCGGATAATTGAGCTCTACTTTCGTCTGCTCTAATGTATATACTTGCTCTATAGAATGCATCTTCTATTGATTGCGGTCGGAATGCCGAAAGCTCCTCCCAAAATCATGTTTAATACCAGATTCCACTAGTTAAGGTATCAACTGCTAGTTTGTCCGAGATATCTAGCTGAAAGTACATTGCCTTGAATCTCTTCATGAAGCTCTGAAGTGGTTCAGTTGATGTCTGTTTTGTAGAGTAAATATCGGAGATCATTGCTGGACGTTCGAGGTTAAACATGTATTTCTTCAGGAATTTTCGCCGTAACTCGTCAAAACTTCTTATTGAATTGGGAGGCAGGTTCGTTATCTAAGTTTGAGCGTTTCCGCGCAAACTTTCCGTGAAGTATTGACACTGCTTGTAACAACCCGATTTTCGAGAGCAGTTGACCGAAGAAGTCAAAGGTCAACTCAACGGAGAGATAGGAATTTTTCACAAAATTGGAAATTCCGAAAAGGCGAAAAAGAAAGGAGAAGAAGACAAAAGAAGGCAAATCCAAGGCTTGAGAAATTGAAGAATCAAAGAAGCAAAATTATGAAGTCAAGACGGAGCAGAATCCGCATGGAAATAATTCCGTAAAGAAATATAATGATTTACGGGGTTATTTTCAGTGTCGGATTTTTTAAAATAAATTTATACATTAATTTCACGTGCCGCGAGCGGGATTAATGGTATAAATTCAAGACGAATTTTTGGATAAAATTTCAGAAGAAACGGAGTTCATATGACGAAACCCGAGGCGATTTAAGCGGTACAAGCCCAGAAGACGAGGGAGCAAAGTCTCAGGAAATAGACTATTTAAAGCGGGAAATTACTTTTATCGCTTCATTCTCCGCAAAACAGTGAGAACTCACATTCAAAGTTTTCTCTGGAACATTCAAGATCAAACTCAAAGAAACTCAAGAACGCGAAGAACACTCAAGCGAACGAAGAACACTCAAGCGAAGAATGAAGAACGAAGAACACTCAAGGAGGAGGACCACCGGCGACCACTTCGGACCATCGTCGCCCACCAGCCGCCGGCGTGGACCACCACCGTTGACCGGCGTTGACCAGCCGTTGACCGCCACCGCCGATCGCCGGAGAATTTTTCCGGAAAATTTTCGACGTCATTTCTCCCGCTACACCATTCCCCAGCCTTGCCGCCACCTTTCTGCCGTTCAAATTGGAGTTCGCCGGAAAACCCAAATTCCGACGAGCCGCCGCCGCACCGCCACCGCTACCGCCACCATCGTGTATCTCTTCTCCTCTTTGAGCTGGTCACGATGGTGTGTTGGACGTGAAGTCGCCGTTGAGCTGCCGCCGCCTTCGCCGGAGTTCCACGTGCTGCCGTCTCGAGCCACGCGCCGGTGAACCACCTCCTTTCGCTGATCGGTTTGGTTTAGTTAACCACATCGGTTAGCTAGACCATAATCGGTTTGGTGTGGTTCACTGGTTTGATTAGATTTGGTTGGTTTAAATTGATTTGGTTTGGTTTCCTTAACCAATCGGTCTAATTGGTTTGGTTTGGTTTAGCTTAAACCAATTAATTAATTTGGTTTAATTGGTTTAACTAAACCAGCTGGCCCAACCGGTTTGGTTTGGTTTGTTTTATCCCAAATCAATTGGTTTAGGAGGAATTGGTTTGGTCCAGACCCAATTGAAACTGGTTTATTGAAGAATAAGGAAGGATAAGCAATTTAAAGAGTGAAGAAGCAGCAAAGGAAGAAAAGGAAGAAAAGGAAGATAACTTGGACAGCAAGTCATCAACCTTGGAGCTTTTCGGAGTCAGTAAGGGTTCAGGCAAGGGGTTCCAGTGTCGCCATTCAGTCACATCAGCTGCAACCAAGGTCAAGGTGAGTGGGTGCATGTTTTTTTGTTTGATGCATTAGATAGGTGCATCTAGACCCCCACAAACCTTAGGATCTTTTTAGATACATCCTTCAAATTGGTACATTACTAGTGCGGGCTAGTAATGTATATAAAAGAGCATGACTAGTGAAACCCTAAAATTGGTTAGGTCTTAAAGGAAGGCATGGCATGTAGATAGGGATGTATGATGAATGTTGATTGTTGAGGAGTCAGGGTACAGTAACATACCCTGATAGTTTAACCTCACCTTGTATGTTGTATTGTTGTATCACTGGGTTTGTCCGGTGATTGCAGGTGTGATATACGATCATTTGGCATGGTGCTAGTGAGCTGTTAATTCTCACTTAGGGAATTACAGTAGTATATGTTGAGGGTTAGCCAAGTTCATAGCAAAGGTGACGTTTAAGAGTCAGGCCGTTACAGTTGTCTATTGATAGACAAGTGGAAGGTTGAGGTTGACTATCAGACGAGAGCTATGAACTATGATGGTTAGAACCCGTGCATGAGTTGTCACGGTCATCGATTCTATGGTCAGATAGATATCGATATTGAGGCAAATGGAGTAGAAGCCAACGAATCTATGGTAAGATAGATTCGGTGTTAGGCTAGGGAGTCTGTTTCTTGCGAGAAACAATCCCAACGGAGATGAGTATTGGGATGTTGTGTCACCGCTGCCAGAATCAGAGTTCAGGGGTTCTGGGTGGAGTGATGAACTATTGTGTCTCCACGGGAACACGATAGGCTCCATGGAACTACAGGGTCTCGTGGGAGGACCGTAGATTCCCTTCGACTTGACCAGCTGAGCATGATCTATCATTCTGTGTGAGTTGATAGGCTCAAGAAGTCCAGACTGAGTTTCATTTACGATCTAACGACACGATGGACTCTTTACGGCACATTGCGTCTAGTAAGAGACGGATGTTGGTTGAGCTACGCAGGTACTGACTCTACGCTACGTAGCAATGGCGTGGCTGACAGAATGTGTAATATTATGTTAAGCCGTGAGTCTGGTAAGGCATGTCGTGCCTTGCTAGATTTTGTATCTAGCGGAGTAGTTTGTGGTAAGCGAGGATCTAGAATAGCAGGGGCTATCTCTGGATCAAGCTTAGTAATGTATGTAGAGTCTGGTCTAGTACTCTGCTAGGTTAGGATAAGGAGAGTGTGAGATGCGATACGACGCCGAGATATTTGGTATGTACGACTGTGCTGCACCAGAGAGACCTGGGATCATGACCCTTGCCTGGTGGCACAAAATCCGAAGCATAATCATAGTTCCACCACTAGTGATTATGTGCAGGGTCACCGCGTATCGAATGACAGAGAACGGTGTTGGATGTTCTGATAATACGTCTTTGTGGTTGCAATCGGGTGTCCTGGGGGAAATGGATTATCTAACTTTGGTTTAGTAGAGTGGTGTTCCTAGGGTCATATGTTGCTTCTTTTAGAAGTAATGTATAACCAGGTGTTGAGCTCCTAGTAGATTACTTCATGGGGAAGTGATCTACAGGGGCGTTTCGCTGTCTCTTATTTTGGTACTTCATGTGAAGTATCATGATGTAGAGAAGCTTGTTTTTTTTTCTTTGCTTCAGCTATTGATTGTTTATTTTCGGTCTTAGAGGGAGCCCTAGGTGGATCCCACTTGCTGAGTAACAGTTGTCCAGTTACTCACCCCTCACCCTTTTCCACCCCTTTAGGCTCGAGGAAGGCATAGGCGTCTAGGAGGCTTTCTACCCGGATACCTTGATTGTTTGATTGCTTGCATTTGTGTGTGAAAATGGTTTGTTAAAATTCCGCTTTGACTCGACTTTCTAAACGATTTATTGGAGCTCCACTAACCGTTTTCAATGTTTTCTTTGTTGCATGTTTTCCGCTGCGTGTTCTTATTTTCAGTTGGCGGATTCCACTGGTACAAGGTTCTGTCGAACCGGCACAACCTTGTTCTCCTTCGGGAGATATGAGGGGGCGGTAGTCTGAGAAAACCTCGGGAGGGTGATAGTCTTTGTGATAATCGTCCTAGCTGACGTGGACCCAAATATCGCCATATGACGTAGCGATTCCGAGCAGGTCCTTGACCGAGATGTTCGACCGCTAAGTGTTCTTGTTTGATTGGCGAGGCGGTCAGGTAGGTCGGTCAGTGGGGAGGACGGTTCGGGGGCGTTACACTGCTTTTCCTCCTTTTCGGATGAATGGATCTTAGCTTGATTGATCGTGATCATGAACGCTTTAAGAAAAGCTTTTGGATCTCCCATTCCGTTATAAGTCGGAAATTCTAACTTTCCGCTTCTAATTGAGTAAGGTCCGGAAATTTTTGTTCTAAATGAGTCTTCGTCCATGTTTTTGAATGCCTGATTATAATGTGGGATATCGATGGAAGATTTTTGAAGCAAGGCTTTCATATCCCGAAGTTTACGACGTAGTTCTGCTATTGAAATATATGTTTTCGAAATCGGATTGCCACCTATTGTCATTGCGCTGCGATCTCGGTTCCTTAGTATCGGGCTCTGGTCCTCTTCTTCTGAGCTATGGAATGTATATGCCTTCCCCTCTTGGCGATAAGCAGCTTTTTGAGGACTTATCCGTCTGTGTGTGGTCCTGAATATCTTTTTCCTTGTTTTCCAAAAGGTCATTTGAAGATTCTTTATCCTCTTGGTTCATCTGTCGAGTTTGTATCCCGAACTCCTGGGTAACAGTCTCGGTGGGTTGTTGGTCCCAACGAGTCATTCGTGGTTATCTATGAGTTTTAACTATCATCGATTTTAGTTCTTCCGAGGTTTCTTTTACTTTTCTAGACAAGATATCCCTCTACCTGGGGCGCCAAATGTTGAGACTGGGTTCAACTTCTAATTATTTATAATTAGAGGGGTTCGTTTTTGGAGTAAATTAAGTAAAAGACAAAAAGAGAAACCTCGGAAAATAAAACTTTTATTAATAAGATCGGTTACAAGGATGTTAACTCGGAATGCCGAGTTAACTTTATCAAAGAGAAGTATTAAACCTAGGTTATCTAGTAATTCTTCTCCCCGCTTCTGAATGAATTCAATTAGTGAAGGGGGGTGTGTATTTATATATCCTAGTAGTCGGTTATCTAAACCCATTGGCTAACCTTGGAAAAATGGAAATATTCCATTTTTCTAAGATCATGGAATCTGTGATAAGATTTGATCTTATTCTGTCCGAGCTTAGACTTCGGCTTGGGATTAAGTTGTTTACACCACCGCAACAGACACTAAATCCGATCATTCTTCACCGAGGTGTCCCTCGGTCATCTGGGCCGAGGGTTCCATTCCTATTGAAGGGACTTATAACCTGATAAAACACCAGGGAAAGGTCTGTAGGGATCGAACCTCAATTATCGCCAAACTATTGATAAGGGGTGGTAACCCCACCATCAACACCTATCTCTTAAATTCTCACCTGATAAACTTACAATCTTTGATTCTCTTCCATGGTTTTGGGAAATGTACTATACCATATCATATATTTCTATTCTTTTATCTTAAGATCATATATTTATAGTTAAAAAATTATTCATGTAAAGTTTCATTAGTTGTTTTTTTATATAAATTTAAGAAGTATAGTCATATTTTTTATCGTTTGATTTGAAGACACATGTGAGTCTTCATGAATTGGATTATCTTATTACTTTATTTAATTTGTAGAACATAATATATTTAACATGAACTGATCAATATATTATTGATTAATTATCTAGCACTTTAGACATATAAATTTTGGTTAATTTCAAAAACATTCTCATGTTTAAAATTGTCGATTATTCATTATTATCGAATCCTATGTTTTAGTTTAGTTAGATCTAATAAATTCCACTTATAAAATAATTATAATAACTACTTATTTTTCTCTCATCTTACAATACATTTATTATCTCAATGTATTATCAAATCGTTTACTAATTTTTTATATTAATTATCTAATACGATAGACATATAAGTTTTAGTTAATTCCACTATATCAATCAAACATTCTTATGATTAAAATTATTGATTATTCATTATTATCTAATTCATGGTTTTAATTTAGTTAGATCAAAAAAGTTTTAATGAAATTATAATCAAGTTTTCCCCTCATCTTACAATAAGTTTATGATCTCAATGAATTGTCAAATTGTTTGTTAATTTTTTTTATAATGTTTTTCCATAGATACGAAAAAAAACAATTTTATCAAATATCCCTTGAAAATTCTGATTTCGGAACTACAAAAAGTTTGCAAAATTGAAAGATTCATCACAAGAATTATACGTAAGTTTATACTTTTTATCTGAAAACTATGTGGTAAAATATTTATCTGAAAATATAATATGTTGATTCATAAATAAATAAATAAGTATATTTTTGTAAATAAAAATAAATCTAATTTAAATAAGCATATGAAAATAAAATGTTAAAGAATTTTGAAAAGCTAAATACTAAAAAAGTTAAACATAATCCATATATGAATCAGTAAAAATTAATTATTGAAAAACATGTGATAAAATTTAATTAAAACGCAAATAAGATAGAAACAGAAAAATCAAAATAAATATATAATTGTGATACTTATTGATCAATGGTTTCACACAACTTTATACTCTTGTAATTATTGAGAGACAAATTATATCAAAAAGTTATTCATACTCTAAAAAAACATAAAAAAAATACTTAATTGAAAAATGCATATATTTCGTCTGGTTAAAAATTTAATATATAAATTCATAAAATAAAGAAGAAAATATGTGAGTAGTTTAAAAATTAAAACTTAAACATATTCAAATAGGAATATCAAATTAATTAAACATGTTAACGTTTTTTTAATTTCATGATGTCAAAAAAGAAAAAAAAAAAATGAAAAAAAAAACTTAAACATAGTCAAATAGAAATATGAAATTATTATTTTTTATAAAACATGTGGTAATTTTTTATTGGAAACTAAATAATAGAAAAATTAATATAATCAAATAGTTATTATCCTTATTTGTCGGTGGTTTTAATTCAGCGTGTCAATCTAGTTTTATTATTTTACTGATTTTTTATTATTTTTGTTCAAATTTTAAATCACGACTTATAAAATATTAAGTGAAAATCGTGAACCTAGATGTCATTCGTAAAATATAGTTCACAATTGGTTGGTTATTTCCATTTTCCGTTAAAAAAAAAACTATACACTTTAGAATCAAAAACTTATCTTTGAAAAAAAACGGAGATTTTTTTCCGTCTCGATTATATACGATTAGATATCAACGATTGCTAAATTAACGGTCAATATCTAAGCAAATAGACCTGCACATTCACCATATTTGACAATGAACAAAAAGGAAAACAATATAAACTGGTTTAACATATTTTTATGTAAATATTATAAATAATTTATAGAAATTTGACATTTTAACGTGAACCTCTCAATACTCAATTAGCTTTTCTTCATATGTATATATACACATCTATATGTGGGAGAGATTTTGCTCTGTTCTAACCTACTACACCGACCAAGAACAAGAGGTACACAATCCTTTTTTTTTTTTTATAATAGAGTTACACAATCTTTTTTTGTTTTAAGATTAGAAGATCAACGAACATGATTTTAATAAAAATAACGATGATTTGCTAGGAAAGTTAGTGCATGTGGTAGAGTCTCTAGTAGAGACTCTCTACGTTAGACTTCAACATAGAACGAAAAAACACCCAAAACACAAACAGTGAGTCCACCAATTTATTAATGCGTCAGTTTATCAACATTCAATAATAGGAACTCTCTGTATCATTGACTATATATACATCCCTTCGTTGGTTTTCATAGCTACCTTATAAGTCTTAGAATTTTATTAAATTCGTCTCTCTCTGTCTCGTAAACTAATAGATTTTTTTTATATAATAACTAATAGATTAATTTCACCCCAAAGATGAAAGCTTGCATGGCCGTTCATCTAATGACCCTCTGGCTTTTCATAGTACTTGCTGTGATCGTCTCGGCATCACCGCCGCTTTCCTCAAGAAAGCTCTTGGACATGAAGAAACAAGAGATGGTGACGAAGAGAGAGGAAGAGAAGAGTCAGGTGCCTCACGTAACCAAAACCTCTATCTTAAATGCTCTGCCAAAGGGAAACCTCGCAACTTCGGCGCCAAGCAAAAAGGGTCACGCTGCTGTCTCCGCCGTAAAGCTCCGATCCCGACATCTCTCCACCGTCGATCGATTTCTCCAATCCACTCCCAGTCCCGGCGTAGGCCATTGATAGTCGTATTTCATTTCCCCCACCAAACAATCCATTCTTTGGTTTTTATTATTTATTTTCAGTTTAATACATTCTTTTCTTTTCTGACTGTTACGAAATTTCCTATGAAGTAGACAAACTTTAGTTATTGGATTTACGAATGTTCTTATTTCCTTAAAAGAAAATACAATTCTTAAAATTTTCCAAATCCCAGTATATTTATATATGTATATATATTTATTAATAATTGATCACAAATCTTAGCCAAACAAAATGAGCTCGAATGTTTAGCTAAAACTAGCTAAACAAGTTGGAAATGGCTGAACTAGCGAAGTTCCTAGTTGAACCAGCTGAGTTAGTAGATGAACCATCTCAGTAACCAATTGATTCAGCTGGAACAGTTGACTGACAGCTCAACTAAGCTAGATGAGCTGATGGACTACTGACCCAACTAGGTTGACTGTTTAGCTAGAATCCAAGCTAGATGGACCAAGGCAGTCATGGGTGGTTGGGATATCCAAAATACATGTCCATTGAGTGAAAATATGTGTTTCTTAGTGAAAAGAGGTGTTCATTTGCCAAGAATGTGACCTAAATCTCTTATCCATATGGATGTTGGAGATTGAATGAGAAATAGGGAAAATGAAGAGTTGCAATGGATAGAATGTGACACTAAACCCCTTATATAAAGAAGGGGATTCTGTGTATATCTCATTCACAAACAAGCCAAGGAGAGAGTAATCTATGAAGATATAGAAAAAACTACCCAAAGGCATAAAAACCACGAATAAAAGTTTGATCCTGATCCGATGGTTAGACCAATGAGGGATTTAGACAGTAAGAAAGGGATATGAATTGGCCAAGATTAAGGCTATACAGGAAATGGATCCAAGTGGTTGGAATCTAAATGACTTAGATCAGAACTCAGTAATCGAGAAAATCTTTGGGAGTGACGGATCAATCAAGGATCCTACCGTGATCGGTAATGAATGAAGACCAGTCTCTTCATATAGTTAGTTAGTGGGGATGGTTGGTTGTATGACCAAGTAACGAAAGGATTGGGTTAAGCTTAACAAAGGATGAGGGTCAATTGGACCATGGTGAAAAGAGGCGACCAAGAAAAGAAAAAGTAGCAGTTACCACCGAAACAAAACCTGCAAAACGGCTAAGGTGAATACACTGTGGATAGTAACTTGTTTAGCCTTAGAACGGATTAAGCTTAGGTATGGAATAATAGATGCTTAAGATTGCATAGCTTGGGTCAATTTATGATTGATCTATAAAGCCGAAGGTAAGGATCATCAAACCGAGACCAAGTGATAGATAAGACTTGAATCTAGAAAGGATTATGTTGTGTAATGAGCCTAGACCTAGAAATGACTAGTGAAAGTCATAAGAATATATGATGAGATTGAATCTCGCTGGATTTATTAAGAGGAAATGAGTAAAAAATAGGAGGTTAGGCCATGAGGTGGCATGAACCTAGACGTCTTGACCACAACCTAAAGATGGTCGAGACGGGGTGTTTCAACAACCCCATGAGCCCATTCTAAAATTTGATTGTTGTTCTACTCACTCATTCCCGAGACCGCATCAGGATAATAACCAGTAAAAAAAAAAAAGGTTGAGTATTATGCAAAAAGTAAAGGTTCCAAAATCTGGGTTCAACCTATCAAATACGAGTGACATGTTGCCTTAGATAAGTAATGGTGGGTGTTATAAAACACACTTCTATTTTTGGTTACAAAATCATCTCTACCTTGACACACTCCTTTCATCTTCGAGTTAAAAGGACTAAGGTTATGAAATTTCCTCAAATTTTGTCCATTTAATTATGTTTTGTCGCTTGGATTCTAGCTATAGTTTTAGCATGTAATATGTAAACTCTCGCTAATATTTTAATTTAATGCGAAAATTTTTTAGAAAAATAAACTAAAAATTTGATATAGTTATATTTTTGAGATCTTTTGCTGAGATAAGGAGGAAGTATTGATGGAATGTTGGTTATAGGATATTGAAAGTATGACAAACTGATCCCGCGCATCCTACTCGTCTTGGTTCCTGCTGGCTACTTTTTTTGGGATTTCGTTAGTTATTATTTTTCTCACTTGGTTTCTAGTTTTTTTAGTTTACTTCTTTTTCAGGTAATTTAGATTTTCATTTAAGATTCATAGCTATCTTAAATCTTTAGGTCATAAATTTTAATAGCTTATATAAAGGCCTTCCTCAAACAATTGTAACCACATTTGAGATTTATTGAATAAAATACAAAATATTTTAAAAGCCCTTTAAAAACGACGCATAAATTATCTTTTTGTTTGAGTCGTCATGAGTCTTCGTCTCTAACAAAGATCTATTCATAAAACTTGTTTCTTTTAGACATTTTGATTTTTCTCGTTCGTTTATTATAGCATCCGTTCCATCACAAACTTAGATATCCAATAAGTATGCTTTGTCTTTGAAGAGTCATTTGGTTTGTGTTATTACGAGGCCTCTAGCTTGGCTTTCTTTTATATTCCAATCATGTAGATTGTTAAAAAAAATAAGAAAAAAATCGACTAATCTATTTCCCTAGATATTAGAGGCCGAAACAAAGGTGCAGTCCTAATTGTTAGAAATGCGACCACTCGGGACTCTCTCATTATCTTAGTTAGTATTGAATGTCGTTGAAAGATTTTTTGAAGAGGGAAGAAATGATGTTAACTTATTCAATACGTTTATTATTGTATGGTAGAGGGTTTTATATCTTCACTTTTTGGAATTGACTTGTAAAGTTGTGTTGTAAACCATGGCTTGGCCAAAAGTGAAAAAAAAAAATTAAGGTCGTAGAACCTAAATCATCTTTACTTTATTCTCTTTTTTTTTTGGTCGTCTAATCTATAGTCTATTCGCTCAGAATTTCACAGTTTTTACTTTTTAGTAACGTTGTCATCGAATTGATCGAATGAGCATACTCCGCCACGTGCCTTCTTTTTATTGGTTTGATGACATGGAACTATTTTTACTTGTTAGAAAAAAAAACTTCAAAACCAGTAGAAAGAGCGAAAGAAAGGGAAAAAAAACAACGACACCCCCCATTGTTGTCTTTCTCGATCTCTCTCAAACTCGCAGGTAAACTTCATCGTATTTCTTCTTAGTCCGATATTGATTTCGCATTCTTTTTGTGATTTCGTTGCACGATGAAAGTTACTATCGATCTCATAGTACATAGATCGATAATTTTAAACCGGCGCTCCATTTCTTGTGGAAGATTTACCTAGACTAGCCGGAATCTAATTCGCATGCGGTAGACAAAATTTCATCTTCACTTTCATATATGCAATGCGGATCTGAGATTTCGTGCATACCTCTTGATAGATCTGGTTTTTGGCGAGAGATGGACGATAATTTTCTTGTTTTTTTTAGATTTCGTTGAAAAACAAGATACAAGCAGATTATTGCCCTCACTGATTAAATTTTTGGTTTGCGTTGTTTCGAACATAGAACTTTTTTGTTTTTTTTGGATGTTGTTATGAGGTTTTACTAGATTTCCTCTTTCTCAGTTCGCATTTTGTTTATGGTGTAATAATAATTGTTAGCTCGCAATTTTGCAGAAGCAGGTAACTTGAATTAAGCAATTGGATAGTGAAAATGGGAGGAGGATTTCGAGTTTTGCATTTGGTAAGGCCATTCCTGGCTTTTCTTCCAGAGGTGCAGAGTGCTGACAGGAAGATTCCATTTAGAGAGAAGGTGATCTACACTGTGATCTCTCTCTTCATTTTCCTTGTCTGCAGTCAGCTTCCTCTCTATGGGATTCACTCTACAACCGGTGCCGATCCTTTCTATTGGATGCGTGTCATTCTTGCGTCAAACCGTGGAACTGTTATGGAGCTCGGTATTACTCCTATTGTCACGTCTGGACTCGTGATGCAACTCCTAGCAGGGTCAAAGATTATTGAGGTTGACAACAATGTCCGGGAGGATCGTGCTCTCTTGTAAGTACTTTAAATAGTTGTTGCTTCTGTAGAAATTGAAAATAGTTTCTTGACGCGGAGTTATTCTTGTGGATGTGTAGGAATGGTGCTCAGAAGCTTCTTGGGATTCTGATTGCCATTGGTGAGGCTGTTGCATATGTTCTATCTGGAATGTACGGGCCTGTTGGACAGCTTGGTGTTGGAAATGCCATTCTGATCATCCTCCAGCTTTTCTTTGCTGGAATCATTGTTATCTGTCTTGATGAGCTTCTTCAGAAAGGATATGGTCTTGGTTCCGGGATCTCCCTTTTCATAGCAACCAATATCTGGTATGTTTAAAAGCTCATCTTTAACACAAGATATAGTTGTGGAGATGAGATTCTTAAACTTTTTATGGTGAAACAGTGAAAGCATTATCTGGAAAGCATTTAGCCCTACTACAATCAACACTGGGCGTGGAGCTGAGTTCGAAGGCGCTGTGATCGCATTGTTCCATATGCTGATAACTAAATCCAATAAAGTTGCTGCGCTCAGACAAGCTTTCTACAGGCAAAATCTTCCGAATGTTACAAACTTGCTTGCAACAGTCTTGATCTTCCTGATCGTCATCTACTTCCAAGGTTTCCGTGTTGTGTTGCCCGTGAGATCAAAGAGTGCACGTGGCCAACAAGGTTCTTACCCGATCAAGCTCTTCTACACCTCAAACATGCCAATCATTCTCCAATCTGCTCTCGTCTCAAACCTCTACTTCATCTCTCAGGTATTTTTGTTTTCTTTCCTTTCCTTTCCTCATTACAGACAACTTGAGCTTGGAACAAAAAGTTGACAATTTGCATCTTCTGGTCTGACAGCTTCTGTACAGAAAATTCAGTGGGAATTTCTTTGTAAATCTTTTGGGACAGTGGAAAGAATCAGAGTACAGTGGACAATCTATACCAGTTAGTGGTCTTGCTTACCTAATCACAGCTCCAGCAAGGTAATGAATGCACAACTAGTGTCTCCAAATCCATGTCTTCTCTCATTCTCCAACTCCCTAAAATAATATTGTTTTCCACGGTTACAGTGTGGCTGATATGGCAGCTCATCCGTTCCATGCATTGTTCTATATCGTTTTCATGCTCACTGCTTGTGCCCTTTTCTCAAAGACTTGGATTGAAGTCTCGGGTTCCTCTGCTAGAGATGTAGCTAAGCAGCTCAAGGAGCAACAAATGGTGATGCCGGGACACAGAGAGTCTAACTTACAGAAGGAGCTGAATAGGTATATCCCAACAGCTGCTGCGTTTGGAGGAGTGTGTATTGGTGCGCTCACTGTTCTGGCTGATTTCATGGGAGCCATTGGGTCAGGGACTGGAATCTTACTTGCGGTAACCATTATTTACCAGTACTTTGAAACCTTTGAGAAGGAAAAAGCCAGCGAGCTCGGCTTCTTTGGCTTCTGATCACCTCTAAATTTCGCTGAGACATGTGAGAAATATCGACGACCAACACAATTTTCTCTTAGTTTTTTACTTTATTTTGTTTTTCTTTTAAATTTACTTACTGGTAGACCTTTTCTAAATGTATGTCAAATAGAGAAGATAGACCTTTTTGAAATGTAACGGTTTTTCACTAAAAGCATTAAAAGTTTTCGGTGAATACAGCAAAGATCTGGAAACCATTCTGAAAATAAGTTAGTATTCATGTTTCGTCAGTTTCGGGTCCCATTCTGAAACAAGGCGAGCTAGATTCACATTTCATCTTCTTAGCCTCTTAGGTTAATGCGTTGTCTTGCGTCATGACTGGTCCACGTGCGTCATGAATAATTAATTCGTAGGTTTTCTCGAGACGTCCGCTTGTGTGAACATTGTAGCGATGCGGGACGTGCGCTTGTGTGACAGCATTTTCCTTGTGTTTGACTTTTAAAGCGCCGCAAGTCCAAATAGCAAACTTTTATTGTCAAAAAAATCGTCACAAAAAATTTCATTCTTGCAAGAACACAAAAGAAACCAAATATAACCAACTTAAACTTTTCAAAAAAAAAAACAGAAAGTGCTGAAAAACCTGAAATCTAACATTACTTCGATGGAATCCTCAAATTTGGCTTACTTGCAAGAGAGAGGGATGAGTAATTGGGAATTACTGAATTAAGATGAGTTTTGGAGCTCAATAAATCATCACACAATATAACAATGAACTACACAAATCCTAAACTATAACACAGCAAACACTGCGTCCTATATTTAGGACCGCGAAAATCCGGATTGAAATCACGATATAATATAAACGATAATGTTAAGGAAATCGAGATAAAACGAGACTTGAAAACCGATTGAAAATAAAACGAACACCGAGTCGAGATATGATCTCTTTCCTTAACTCGATAAATCGTCCGTAATGTGAGACGGTTTGAATGCGACTTTTGAATCCCAGGATAAAACCGTGATAGATTATTATACTACACCCATAATAGAATCTACGAACTGAACTTAAACGCTATATCTCTCGAGACACCTACTTAAATAAGGGACGAGAGAGGGATCTTCTGAAGGAACTCTTTAGCTTTTGTTGTGTGTGTTTTTCTGATGTTTTGAGGATTAAGAATGAGAGAAGAGGAGGCGTCTATTAATATATGGGAATGTCGGCTTGATCTCCAAGGGATAAGCTTTGGCGAAAAAAAAAAATATTTTGTAGATATTCTCCTTTTCGCGCAAGTAAAAAGATACGAAAATCTTCCATAATTATTAAGACGCAGTCATTAATGATTTAGTATTTATCTAATCATTAAGATTTATCTTTTTCATTATGCAAAACATTATCCTAAAGGAATAAGGAAACCAAAAACCCACAACCCATGCTCATGTATATAAGAACCCAAGAGCCAACTAAAAATACAATGAACTATGAGCCCAAACATGATCCGACGTTTGTGATTTTGCATAATGCCCTTTTTACTCCCACAAAGTTTTTAAACTTTGCTGTAGAAAACCCATATATAAAAAGAAGTTTTCCTTCTTGCTAACCTTTGTAGACTTTTACATCTCCACACAAATGAGTTATAGCCAATGGAAACATTCCATTCTAAGGCTCAAACTCAATCCTCAAATGAATTTTTAAGACCTATTTGCTTATTAGATTTCATTTTTCATTCACATATATACTCAATATTACAAAACCAAATGCTTATTAATAGTTGAGTAAAGTTGAGTTCCAACACTTTAGACGCATTTACATGCAGCAAAGAAAACTCCTAGTACCAAAGTGTCCCCATGCTTTTGGGGAATGTCCAATCTTTACCTACGCAACATGATGGCTCGTTAGCCAACATGAATTATGACTTGAAATTTCTTGCCCGTCATCACAACCCAACATACAACACATAACATTGGAATATTCCTTCCTTACATGTGATATCCTACACAGTTTTATCTGCCACTTGAGTATAGCATTCACAATTTATCATTTCACGTGAAAATTATCACACACAGTTAAACCTTATCACGCATTTTTGAATAGAGAAAACGGATTCATACCATCTGTAAATAGACCAAGTCGAAGGTTTTTTGGTTCTTCAGCAAAATCCGGCCATTGCTCATTAACTTGGCCCCAAGTTAATGAATATACAGGGTGTCGCATTGTTCCATCAATACTAGCATTTTTGAAATGCCACCACATATCCTCACTTGATTTTTTGATCTATACATCCTTATGAACCTGTTCTTTATTGGAAAATTTGAGGACTTTAGCTGGAGTCCCTTGTTTTTCCTCCCCCGTGTGCTTATCTAATTCCCATATTGAAGCATAACATCTAGGGCAGCTTCTCATATCTTCATACTCCTTATTGAATAGAATGCAATCATTCTTGCATGCGTGAATAATTTCATACCCAAAGCCACATATCTTCAAGAACTTCTTCATCTCATCTGTGAATGTAGGAAGAACGTTACCTTCAAGTAGCATGTCATGTACGAGTTTCAAAAGCTGAAATAGTTTTCTGACATTCCACTATTGACTTTGATTTGGTAAAGACTCATTATTGCGGAGACCTTGGTATACTTAGAACAACTATTGTATAGTGGAGTTTCAGCATCTTCTAACTTCTTCTTAAACTCTCAATCTTATGCACCTTCGATAGCCTCAGGTTGCTCTTCATTGATCTTCCGAGACTGAAATTTTTTCCCATCATCAGAAAAAAACTGTTGTAAACAACTCATACGCTTCAAATGAAGAACTCGAAACATCGTTTGTCTTATTCCTTATATCCCCATGAATGCTAGCATGAATTCCTCTTATACTTCGCATTCATGCCCCTAATTACTAGATGATCAACTACTGTGTTTACCGGCTGATGGCTCACGTTGCGACAATCAACACATGACCAAAACATGTTGAGAGGATTATCCAGCTTCCTTGCTGATGTATTCTCAAAATCAATAGCTCCTTGCTCGTATTCAAAACTATTTCTATTGGGCAATAAAAAATTAAAGGTTCATTCAAAAGGCATAAACCAAACAAGTCAAATATCAAAGCAAATAACAAAAACTAAGAAGCAAGTACATACCCTGGAAGCCAAACCAAGGATTTCTCCATGATAAAACAACACCACAGCTCCACGATGAAAGGATACAAACATTTGTGATAAATTTTTCTTGAATTAGAAACTCTAATAACTAGACCTTATCAAAATTACATAAGATAATATGAAGGATTGAGTATAGTACCTCTGAGTAGCAATAATATACGACGGAGAAGAAACTGCAAGAACAAACAAAGCAGATTCGATGAAATAGTCAGAGACCTTAAATCGAACATCAATTCTGAAAAAAAATCGAAAGAGCAAAATGAAACGAAAGCCTTATAAGTTTTCGATACTTTTGCTTGAATCGAAGACCGAAATCTTCCTTTGTAAAACATGATTAGTAGAAAGCAAATCAATACGGGTTACATAGAAAATTAATCGAAATCTCAATTTGAAAAAAAAAACCCTAAAGTATCTCATACATTTGCTTCAATCTTACAGCGACCTAAATCTTCACCTGTGAAACGCAAATCAAATTGAAAGAGATCAATTGGGGAAATTGTAACCCTAAATCGAAACCGCAGAGCCAAAGGAAATCCTGAAAAATTTGATATACCTTTGCTTCAAACGAACACAAAAGCTTCACGTGAAAAATCCAAAACAGCCGAAACAAATTAGTACTAGATATAGACAATGCAAAAACCCATAATCAATTTGAGTAACCCAGATTTGACTAACCTAGCTCACTCGGCTTCATTGTGAGATTAAGAAAAAAAATTGACGTAAATTTATATGTGAAGAATAAAAAGAGAAACAATGGAATAAGATATTGTCGAGCGTGAATCAATGGAGGGAGATGTATCGAATAATTAGTGTTTTGTTTCATTTTTTCCAAGTTTCCCGGTCTTTGTAGAACCGGTGTCTTTATCTAAGTCTTCATTGTGGCTCTAGTTGTGTTTAGTTCTTGTTATAGTGACGAGCTTTCGACGGTTTGCGGTAGCATAACCTAAACCCGCTCTACGCCGAACTCTTCTCTGTCCCTTAGAGAACTAACACACTAAGGCTTAGGTGGTTTTAGGCTCTATTTATGATCTCTTGCGTGCGTCGATTTCTTTACTAGTTTGTGGTCTGTTCCGGAACTGGTTTTGTGACGGTTTAGCCGCGGTTTCGATCACTACTAAGCCTTTTAGCTTTAGTTCGAAGGTTTTAGCCGAGTATTTTGGATGTTGCAACAATCCACCATGTGAGAAGGACTTATGTCTTCTATAGAAGATCCTCATTGTGTATTTGATCCTTTAAGCTTAGGCTTTAGGTGATATTAGCGTTGATGATGTATTCAATCCCAACCATTAATATAATGTTTTCTTTGTGAAAAAAAAAAGAAGAGGCCTAATCAAATCAAAAGTTTCTTGAATGATGGAAGCAAATTTGGTGCACGTTCATATTAGGTGAGCACAACGGTCAGGTCACATGCACTCAATTGAATGATTCCGGTTCTCCCTTTGAGCCAAACCAATGTTTAATTGAAATTGAAACAAACCAAATGCAACTAGGAAATTGAAAAAAAAAGAGTGAAGGGATAGGACATACGGATGGCAGAGTAATGATGCGCCAGGTTTATTAGAGAGAAAATTGATTCGTTAGTGTTATTTTTGTCGTGAAAATACTCCATCAAAGCATCAAAGCAGAAGTGACTAAGTAAACATCATACACAAAACCTTTCATCCTCAAATTTCTTTCCTCTAATAACTAACTCAACCTGTAATCTTTGTTTATCTTCCAATTTGGTCCATATATAAGTCCACATTTTTGTGGGGATGAACATTTTAAATGGTCACTTTTTTCTGTCCATGTATTTTTCTTGTGCACTCGATACACGCTACATCTTTGACCTTCAAACTCAAGCTAGAAAAACTCAATCCCCTCCACGGAGTGAAAGGTAGACATGGTAGTACTGTTGTAGAGCATATATCGCAAAGATCAACATAATCAACATCAAGATGTTTCCTAAGGCAACTCCATCGTTTTGACAAACACACATGTTGCCATGGTCTCCTTTGTCGGAAGGAATGTCAAAATATTCACAACTCGTTGATATTTCTCATAGTCGACGATTGTGACACTGAAACATATAACAAAATTTTGTTACAATTCAACGGAAGGATCACAAATAATCCTTCTAGATCGAAAGAAAAAAAGAAGAAGCAATTGTAGTTTGTTAGAGAAAGGCCAAACCTTTTTCTTTCCAATTGAAGATTAAACAATCACCCAAGTTTCATAAGAGGAAATTTTTTTTAAAAAATCAAGAGTAACATGCATATAATCTTCTAAATTAAAACCTTATTACAACCCATCACAGATTCATGGTTCTAAAAGTCAATAGACCATAGCTAAATATACAACGTGTTGCGAAATCGGGAGTAAAACTCTAGAAGAAAAATAAGAGAGAAAACGATTGAGGCGTACCATATGCAAACAAGCCACAACTCACAAGTGCTTTTGAATTAGACTTAACGAGTGCACATCTGTTGGATTCTCCCCACAAACTTCCATCATCATATCAACATCGCACTAACCTAACGCTCTATTGGGCATGACTGGAAGAGGCTGTAGGGGCTGTACACAGCTCTTGAATATTTCTACAACACTTAATCTAACCAATCATGCTGTAGGTTACATTTTTAAAGCCACAGCTGAAAAAAAAAGTTAACTTGTTTTTGGCTGTAGACATCCAATTTTCCACAGCACTTAAAATATTGCTTTGAGTTTTTTTTTTTTTCTCTCTAACGTTCCATATTCTCTCTCCTTGATAGTTGTTTTTAACGCTAGGATTAAAAACCGAACCGAGCCGAACCGAAATTTTCTGTTTTCGGTTTGGTCCGGTTCTTAGGCTCGGTTAGGTTCGGCAAGATTAATTATTTGCTTCGGTTATCAGTTCGGTTCGGTTCGGTTCACCCAGACTGAACGGTTAACCGAAAACACAAATCATCGTCTTTACTTCGAGCCACCGTCGTCATCTTCACCGTATTCACTTCAAGCCGTCATCATCTTCCCCTTTTTCGCGTCGTTGGCCAATCCGTAGGTTGGTTCTTCTTCCTCTTCATCGCTTCTCCTTGAACATGGCGGCTGGGAATTGCGTTCTTCTATTTTCATTTCTAGGGTTTCTTCTAGGTTAAAGATGACAGCATTAATGAAACACTGCGTTTGAGTTGTGAGCATAATAATATTTTGTTGGACTTGAACGTTTTCATGAAGTAAAAAATAGTTATGGACTAAGCCCAATGTTTTTATCCATACAAAAGAAAGTCTCGGACATTTATTTAATAGGTTTGGGTTAAATTAGATGAACCGAAAATCGAACCGAACCGAATTAACCGAAAATACCCGAAATTTAACTAAAAATCCAAAATTTTTGGTTAAATTCGGCAATCCATAAACTAACCGATTAACCGAGTTCTGAACCAAACCAAACCGAAACAAATTTTGGTTAATTTCGGTGGAATTTTTAAAAACCGAATTAATCGGAAATCGAAAAAACAGAACCGAACCGACCCGAAAAAACCGAAATCCCAGCCCTAGTTTTTTTCAACATTTTTCTTCTTGCCAAAAATAATTTCTCTATGATAAAATCTAGTTTAACTTTAATATTATCATGCAATATATGTAAATCTTGCGATGCATTTGTGTATATATACATATATATATAGCTGTATATTTTAATTTTTCAAATTAATATATTATATATCACAAAATAAAAAAATGTATATATTAAAAAATAGTATCTAATGATATTTACTAATGTATAATAACAAATATCAACCTACAACTACCACACACATTTTACTAATCAGATTTTTATTTTTCACAAAATTGTTTATTTATTTATAGCATGTTAATTGTTATAAGTTCTTTTTGCTTGTTTATTAAAATCAAATATTTTTGTAATATAAACAAAAAATGTTAGTTTACAAAACATACTTATATTTACCAATCAAACTTTTAATTTTTAAAAAGTCTCAGCTAAATCTTACAGCTAAAATCCTCCAACCAAAAAACCTACATTCAAAATTCCACAACTAAAAAATAAAAGCTACGGCCGTTACCAATCAATCCAATTTCGCGTACACAAATTTTTAAAAGAAAACAGTAAAGACAAAAGAAGAAACAAAACTCATCCACTATCCAAACTTTTACGTAAATTTCTAGTCCGAGTTCTTTCTCTATGATAACACTGTATCTTTGAAAATCTCTTTTCTTCCTTATATATTAAAAGAGCTTCGGCGAGTCCAAAGAAGAAGAATGACTTGGCCCATCTATGTACTGTGACAATAGGCCCATCGATCTTAATTCTTGAAATTATGTAATTTAATTTCAAATGAAACCTATTTTCTAAAATCTAAAAACCAAATAACCCCCATATAACTCAAACCGAACCGAATGACGGAAATCGTGAAACCGATTCATATATTATATAAATAACCGGTGTCCGGTATAGAACAAATGGCGTTTGAAGAGTAGGGTTTTAAAAAGGTTTCTCTTCTCCCTCGTCGGGCCTCTGCAACTTACGGCGGCGAAGAAATGCCTCGAATCACCCCCACTGAGAGCTCCGGTTGCCCTCCCATCCGTGCTCTAACCTTTGACTCTCTCGGTTTAACCAAAGGTGCCTACCCCTCTCCCTCTCTATTCTTTTAGAAGATAGAAATTGTTTCCTAAAGACTTTTAATATGTACAGTGATTGAAGCTCGGGGTAAAGAGAGAGGGACTCCGACGGTAGTGAATACATGGGGCGAGATGAATGCAACCAGATGCGTTCTTGCGGCTTCTATGAATGATCGGCTAAATAATCCGGTACAGTTTCATTCTTTATGTTTGTGTAAGCTATGCCTGAAGGTATTAATCATCTTAAGCTTGATCTCTACTCCTGAAATTAACTGATTTGAACTTCGCGGATATAATTATGGGGTTCACATAGTTGTTAGTTTGACTTTTGTCATTTTCAACTCTGTTTAATTCTTCCGTCTTAGTAGTAGCTTTGTGATTCGAAGTGTTAAACTCTGATTTCTCATACTTTGAAAAGCTCGTATCCAGAATTGTTGTTGCTTTAAGTGTACTGTGCTCCCATTAGAATTAGAGTAGCAAAGTTCGGTCGCATTATTTCCAAATGTGCTCTTCTCTAGATTACTAACCTTTTTGGTCTTTTTGTTTTCCTCCAACTGCAGCTTTTGGCTATTGCAAGAAAAAATGGCAATGTAAGTTCTTACTTACTCTAAGCTATTTGTAGTTTTATTCCTCTCCACAGCTCAAGTAATCTAATCATTTCCACAGGTTGAGGTTCTTAACCCTTGTAATGGTGATCTTCACTTTGAATACTCCGTATTTGGTGATGATGGTCCACCTGAGGATGACGAAATTTCTGGCTTGCATTTATTCAGAAAACAAAAAGACGATCAGGCAGAAAGGTAACAGTTCCCTTGATAGTCTCCACTCTCCAGTGAATTTTATTATCTTGTGTTGCCGTCAACGTTTCTGAACAAAACCTGGTGTTACTAGATCTTGCAAAATACTTACATGCACAAAAAAGGGAGAAGTGAGCATCAGATCAGTTAAATTTCCTGATGCACATGCTGATTCCAATGATAATGTTGCTCCCACACCTTGGAAAGCATGCAACTCTGGTGAACTACTGGTTGGTAAAGTGGATGGGAGCGAAAACTTCGGTTTATTTGGAGGGTTAGTAGTTAAGAAATGTATTTTGGATCAACTTCCTTATATCGGTTTGATTGCCACCGTATTGAAATGTATATATTAATGCAGGAAACGTGTTGAAGTCAGTATATGGGATCTTGAAGAACAAAAAAAATTGTGGACCGCGAAATCTGTGAGCTGCTTTCTCATCTTTTATCTCTCTCAAAGCCTCTTTGGATGAACTAGCTAGCCTGAAATGTCTCTGCTTTTTGCTTGGTGCAGCCTCCTAAAGACAATCTTGGTATCTTCATTCCGACCTGGTTCACTTGTGCTACGTTCTTGACCAATGATGATCACCGCAAATTTGTCACGGGAACCAAGTCTCACCAGGTAAATAAAACCTCTAGTATATTTTGTGCTATGGGCTCTGTCTCCTGACCACTCACATTTTGCTTGGTGCTGGATACAGGTTCGTCTGTATGACATATCTGCTCAGCGTAGACCGGTCCTGTCCTTTGATTTCCGTGAGACTGCCATTACAACAGTCGCTGAAGACCCTGACGGTCATACTATATATGTTGGGAATGCTTCTGCTGATCTTGCTTCCTTCGATATACGAACAGGTTCGTCGATTCTCTCTGCAAATGTTATCATAAACTATGTTTTGCTGATTCAAACAAGTAATCAATCTTACATCTGTTGTAGGGAAGCTGTTGGGAAACTTTTCAGGGAAGTGTTCTGGGAGCATAAGATCTGTGGTGAGACATCCACAGCATCAAGTCATAGCATCTTGCGGTAACTAATTTTCACAACTTCAAACCTCCATACGCGTCTTAACAATCTTATGTAACACTATTTTTTATTCAACTGTTCAGGGTTGGACCGATATTTACGGGTTTATGATGTCAAGTCACGCCAGCTCCTCTCTGCGGTACAAATTAGTTTAATGTTTTTTTTTTTTTCTTTTGTCAAGTAGAAGTCTTGTTTTTTCATCATTGTTTTGTTGCAGGTTTTCTTGAAGCAGCATCTTACAGGTTTTGTATTCGACTCGGGTTTCAGTGGAGAAGGTTAGTATGTTTTTTTATTTTCTGTCGATAAATCAGAAGAGCTATGTCTAGTGCGTGAAATTGATGGGTTTATGGTCGAAGCAGATACGGCTGCTGCAATGGAAGAGAAGACGGCTATTAAGGAGCAGGAAGACGTTGAGGAGGAGAATGGAGATGAAACAGAGAAATCTACTGCAAAAACAAAGTCGTCAAAGAAAAAAGAGAAACGCAGTAGAGAAACAGTCTCCGAGGAGACTGGAGATGAAACAGAGAAATCTCGTGCCAAAACAAAGTCGTCAAAGAAAAAAGAGAAACGGAGGAGAGAAAAAGTCTCGGAGGGTGAAGATGAGAAAGATGAGCTAAGAAGCAAGAAGAAACGAGAGCACAAAAAGAAAAACAATCAAGAAGACTAGTTTTTGATTTTTGAAACTCTGATCTAAGCTACAGTTTTTATTTGGACAAACATAAACATACAAATGAGAAAGAGAGTTTGTTTTCTGCAAAAGCAAGTTTTGTTAATACCGGGCCTCTCCTTGGACCTTAACACGAAAATCCTAACAAATGTGCACTAAAAGGCTGGTGCACATTTTTAACATGAATCCTGAATCATTCAACTCATTGTTAGATTGTAACAAGAGAACGAAACGAAATATGAAACTCTATATAATGCTCCCATCGTTGTGATTCGTACAAGTGCCGTTGCCACTTCCTGGTTTGCAAAATTTGTCAGGTTCTGCTCAAGCCGGAAGCTTAAGTTTCGTGTTGGTTTTCCAGCTAAAATGAAATGAAAGGGATCCAAAGTCAGTACATCATCGGTGGTCGATGACAATAAAACACTGTTCAGAGTGGTGCGGTTCTTTTCGGTACCTCATGTAGTAGTAGTAGAAGAAATCTGCATAGAGAGCTGTTTGGACAAGACCGGAGACACAAGCTGGAAAAACAAAGCGCAGGTGGGTAAGCTAACAATGAGGGGAAATAAATGGGTAAATAATGTACTTGGTAAAACGTTACCTATCCATCTACCAAAATGATCTTCTGTAAAATAGCGATAGATCCAGTTGATTATGTATAATCCACGATAAGCCCTGCAAGTAATCAATCACGCAAGTACAAACTGAAATTTTCTGAATTCTTGCACAATGAATATCAAACGTATCAGAACGAAATGCATAGCAAGTGTAAACCACTTATATTCAACATAAAGAGAACTAGTTCAGCTCAACTTTCAGGCGGATAATACTCTCAAGATACATGGAGAGCGTTATGAATTGATCAAATTAACTGAGAAAGGCACAACATGTCGATAAAGAGAAATTTCTAAACAAATCGAGCACAGAACAAGAACTCTAACCGAGGTTTTACTTATTAAAGCCAGTGGATCAACAAAACAAAACGCACATGTCTGGGAAAGAATAACGTACCCGAGAATGAGAACATATTGCCCTGTCAAATTATCCACATTCCCACTTCTCTGTAGCAGAACCAACTGGGGAAGGATAGCAACTGCCTCCAGGTATATAGAAAAGGCCCAGAATACCTGTAATGGTTCACAGACTTAGCAAATTGCACTGCAAGCAATTCTGACTATCAACACACAAGCCACACTGCTGCAACACTAACTAAAGTTTCAGCTTCGAGTGAAGGCAGTTGCAAAGATAAAAAGTGATACCAGGAACATATATTGGAAGCATACATATGAAGATAAGGCTAAAAGATTAGGTGAAGTGCATATAACAAGAAACTAAAGCTGAGTCTGATAAAGTTAATTCGAGAACACTTTGACCCTAAAGGCACTGGTGCTATACTGATGACGTAAATCCATGGGAACCTTGTGGAACATAGTTGATGAGGCCACAACAACTCCCGTTTATGGAAGCAAACAAACGTCTAACGATGCAACCATTTGACATTCAAAGAATTTCTCAGCATAAACAGCGAGACACTGAGAGGTTGCACTGGTAGTACAAAGCTTAAACAAAGCTTTAGCACCGACTGAAACTACGAAACTAGAAAAACCGGATTCCAAATCGATTCTGGAAAGAGTATTGATCACTTCATTTACATAATATATTCTACCAACACAGAAAAGATAACTACAAAATCCAAATGATATTAGATGAAAGGTGATATGATCCATAATAACTATCAAGAACATATGGTATTTAAGAAAACGCTTTAGGAATGTGAAGATCAGTCATATCTAAGGGAACTTTAAAACGAATGAACAATTAGGAGACTACAAAACATATGAGAGAGTAAACTACACTACCCGCTTAACATTAGACCTATCCCAGAAGTATTCTCTTTCCTAATTTCTACAAACTGACAATACAAAAGCATGGGAAAATACCTCTTGAAATGTGAATCTCTCATTCAGGAGAAGTGCCAGAACAAAACATGCTAACACAACGAATTGATGACGAAATGTGTCCAAGTCCTTATCGTATGACCTCCGCACAAGTGGATGCCTACGCATACACCAAACGATTGCCAAAGAGCTAGCAATGAAGACAATCTTCATCACGCTGTTGTAGAGAGATACATAATCCGTAAACAGATCCAAGTACCGAGTCAAGAACACAAGCGCATATAGCTCTTGAGTCTTGAGAGAGATACCTAAGCAACAAATGCAAGATCCACAGAAAGAATGTTAGAAACTACAAATGTCTAGCTTGAATTTGAGAAAATCAAGAGCAGCTACGAGCATTTCCACTCCGTATATCATTGTTTCGCGTACATTCTCTACTGCCTTTTTTCATTAGAGCGAATCAATTATAGGCGAGAGATCTACCTCTGTTAGAAACACTCCTTTATAGTTGCAGTTTCTAAGATCGAGATTTGAACACTATTTGACTTGAAATAGCAAATTAACAACTCGGTTTCGCCTAAAAATCGATTAAAAAGGCTAAATAGGATTCAAATACGATTGCATTTGGAAGCTATGGAAACGAAAATAGACGGCCAAAGCAATGCTATGGTTTACGAGAGCTCGTCTTCAAGTTTTACAACACATTTAGCAGAGAGAACTCACCAGCGCAAGATTTTGTCGCGTAAATTTTGAGAAGAAGGATTAAGATACTCATCAAATGAGTCATATCGCCAGCAAATCTGAAGATATTCATGGTTGACCAAAAGACGGTAGACTCAACGATGCCAAAATTTTCGGGAAATCGAAGAAAAGAAAAAAGCAATCGACCGGATTTTCGCTCTTCAAATCCCTAATAAATCATCCGGAGAGAAACGAAGAGACAACCGAGAAAGAAAGGGTGTACGTTTCAGGTCTTTGCCCAGAGGCCAAAACAGCAGAAACTCGTTCAGAGGAGACAATGACGTGGCAATCTGGAACGGTCTTCTTGTGTCCAACCTCTCTAACGCGTTGCACCTATTTTCCTAAACTGCAAAGTAATCCTTCATTATTCGATTAATTATTACTTTTTCCGAAAACCAGGGTAAATGTTTGCCAAGCCAAAATATGCATTTCAATTTTCGAAGGCGGAGAGGTAGTGTCATCTGCTACGGCGCACCCTTTGATAAAGTAGAGTGCGCCTGCTTTGTGTGGGTCTGTATTGCACCACAGTAAGACACCTATCAATCAGAACAGCGCCGTGGCAGCTTCATACGCCACATGGTGTGCGGTTAGCATATTTTAATTTCTCATGCTCTCCACGTGTTGTATATTTTGAAAGAACAGTTAGACTGACCCTGTAAGTAAATTGGGCCGGGCCATAGCCGGTTAGTAATAGAGATGGCCTTTTGTTCTCGTCTATTTGGAATTGAGATTTCTCTTAATGTCCTAGTCAATTATTGAATACACCAAAAGTAAACACACGCGTTTACATAAAAAGAATCATTTACACTTGGAATTAGAATGGTTTAGGGTTTAGACTTGGGATGAATATGAATCTCGGGAGCTTTTAAGATATCCGTATCGGTATTCGTATCTGTCGGATATGTAATCTTGTTATCCGTATTCGGATCCGAAAATATGGATATTCAAGTTTTGGATATCCGAATCCGATTCAAAAATCCACTAAAAAGATTTTAAATCATAATTTTACATTATCGGTTATAAAAAAAAAAATGACATCTTTCAAAAAAAACATAATACCTAAAAAAATTACAAATAAAGCAATAAAAGAGAAGTTGTATCTTCAAGTCCTGCATGTTCAATACATTTGCTTATGTCCTCATCCGAATTGCAATTCAATCTCATTATGACCACTTTTTATGTCTTCATTCTCCACTTGAGTAAATGATAACAATTGTTAGTACTTATATTTTTTTTTATACAAATTCATAAACTAAGAGATAGAAAACAAAATATAAATACTTTCAAGTTAAGCAATCAGTACAAACCTAAACTCTTAAGATGAGAAATATGAAGACCTGAGCGAGAGTCAAGGTCAGTAGAATATTCGAGATATCATCACGATACCCTGAACAAAGAGAATAATGTTTGGAATGTTAGCAGGATATTCTTAACAATAAATGGAGGAATAAAGAAGAATCAGTTTATACATAATCAGTGGAAGATCAGAGGAAGAATATGCAAAAGATAAAAACGAATCATAGTGGAGTCAGAGCAGTATGGAGTGTGTGAAGCAGAGAGAAGAATTCAACGAATCGGTGTGAAGCATGCAAACCCATAAAAGAAGAAAGAGAGAAAAAGAAAAGACGAGAACTAACTAAGAAAAGACTCTATAAAATTGACTAATTTGCAATAAATAGAAAAAAAAATTATTTTGGATTACAATTGATGCACATTTATGATTTAAAAAAACTTTTTTAGAAAAAAATTTATTTTTATAGTAAGATTTAAAATTAAAAACGAAATTCATAAGAAACTTTATAATATCAGTTCCACATCAATTAGTATTTTGAAAACGAAATTATTAAGAAAAATGTAAATTATTTGGATTAAGAGTTAAAAAAAAAAACATGATCATAAAAAATTAAAATATGTCTCCCCAAAATATAATCTCAATTTTTTAAAAATATATTAAACTTCTTAGAATTACTTCAATTTTTTTTAAAAATTCCAACAAATGTTAAAGTTTGTTAAAACAATTATCCTTGATTTTTATTTTTTTCTTAAATTTTTTTTAATTTAATTTAATTTTTTAAAATATTATATTTTCCGATTTTTTAAAATTGAATATATATTTTTTTCATTTTAAAGTATTTTTTTAAAAAAGCTTACGAAATTTTTCTTTTGGTAAATTTTTTTTTATGCAAATTTTTCATTTTTTCGAATTTTCTTAGAATTTTTTTAAATTAAAATATTTTATTTAAATTAGTATAAGTTATGATGGTTATTTTCGTTTAATTGAAAATATTCAATATATAATTTAGTGTAATTAGTTACAACAGCAAAACTATCTTTTATTATAAAAATTAGTGATATTCTAGTGAATGTAAATGGAGAAAATTAATCTAGTCATTTTTATTAAGATTAGTGTTATTTGATGTTAATTTTAAAAATATTAACAGCTCTATATAATTGAAAAAAAATTCCTCAATACCATCAAGGCAAAAAGCCTAATTAGATATGGGAGGATGAGAGAATAGAAGTAAAGTTAGTAATAATAATAAAAATAATAATTACAATAATAAAAGAAATGAGAGAAAGTTTTGTGAAATGAGGTAATCAAAGCAAAAACTTTAAGTTCTTAGTAGCATAGGAATGAGAAACCGACTCAATTGAAAGAACCTTAGAGTAGAACGTACATTGCGATCAAAGGGGTAGGTGATGATCTAAACCTTGTATGCACAATTTTTCTTAGCTTTTAGTATTTTACGAAAATACCGTTCAGTTTAAGATAAACTCGCTATTACAAAGAACCTCCTCACTACGAATTTTTTAGCCATCTTTCTAACCAAACCGATTAAGTTGTTTGAATAGATTTCTCTCGCAAGATTTCACCACTTGTAGTTGAGAGGTCAAAGAAAGAAGTTGCAACGTATATTGTAATGTTCGGTGAGGGGAGACACTTGAATGAATGAGGAATATGTTTTTTTTTTTTAAAAAAGGATGATTTTCAAGTTGTTACACTCTCAAATTAAATCTACCAAACCTTTATCCAAAAATTTGAAAAGGGTTTTTCAAACTTTTCTCACGGATCAATTTTGTTCATTTTTAGCTCCAAATCTTCTAGATTCTTGCAAAAAACCTCAGCATGTGGAATCTTCCATTTAACATGTATAAAATGCAGAAAAGGCTCCAAAACAGCGTAAAATATCATCATGAAAACCGGTAAAAATAACAGTACATCAAATTCCCCCAGACTTAGCTTTTGCTCGCCCTCGAGCAAATAAAGAGCTAGTTAGTGGTCAAAACAAATCTGGTTTACCATGATTAAGCTATCAACCTTCAGCAACCATTTCTTTCATTGTGACATCTCCAACAACTGACCAATACGCATACCAAGTTGTATTCTCCAATGAAAAACTTATTAAGAACAAATTAAAGTTATCCCAACCACAATGAAGATCATATTTCAGATACCATCAAAGCAACTCATTCTACTGTCATCATATAGCTGGAAATGCTTATCAATCGTCGCCTAATTTAGCACAAGATGGTCTTTTCGCTCTCCCCCAGACTTATCCTTTTTTAATCATTCAATTTATAACTCAAAATTTCTCAAAGTTTAGGCGAATAATGACATCGTTGGAAATTTTCCTAGCCTCGCTGTCAACCGAGTTCTCAAAGGTTCAGATGCATCATGGTATCGTCGGGAATTTCCCTAACCGCATAGATCCTGAGCTTCTAGTGATGAATAATTGGTGTCCTAAGGAATTTCCCTCTACCTCATCACTAGGTTTTCACAAAATACATACTTTTCTTTTCATTAAATTATCTT
The DNA here is from genome assembly GCA_900116095.1 of Euclidium syriacum. Lineage (NCBI taxonomy): Eukaryota > Viridiplantae > Streptophyta > Magnoliopsida > Brassicales > Brassicaceae > Euclidium > Euclidium syriacum. Next base: position 4,222,029 of record FPAK01000004.1, read on the forward strand.
TAGGGAGAGCTGAAGATCGAAAATCATGCTTGTGAACGAATATTTAGCAAGACATAATGGTTAATGTGACAACGAAATGATACAGGCTTAACTGTATTGTGCTCTGGCATTGATGAAAATTTCAAGAAAATCACGTGGGTCTACTCCGTATTGTATCTATCAAGCTCTCTAGATTTCCATATGGTTGGTCCTTGTCAATGCTGCTGAGTCACTCAATCATAGTTAAAGAAAGTAGAAAGTGATAATAGCATTCAAAAACATATCAAATAACAAAAAGTTCACTAAAGATCCATAAAACGAAAGAAAGTCATAATACTCCCTCCCCCAGACTTAAATTTCACTGTCCCAGTGAAACCAAGTAAAAACAAAAGTGCAGAGAGAAATCCAGAGAAAAATAAAAGTAAATGCTGGAAATTAAATGATAGAACCGTATTTAATCGCGGGGACTGCGAGTGCGTCTCCTCTCAGCTGTAGGGTCAAAATCGTGTGAAGAACTAGTGCCTCCAAAGAAATATGGTGGCACATGGCTCATCATCATAGGATCATCCGGGAAACTCGTCAAGTTGCTCGGCACTGTGGAAAACTGCATCGTCTCCCCTCTCTGTGCCGCAGTCGACCGACTCATGGTAAAGTCGTCCGACTCGGTCTCCGCATCATCATCATCTCGTCGGTCATCAGTATCTCCAGCTCTCCGTGGCTCTGGTACTCTCCTGGTTGGCTCGTGGACTCGTCGGTCAGACGAACAACCTGTGAAAAACGAGTAAAACCATCGAGCAATCTTGTTCTTCCTCCTGTGGCGCTCTATCTTGTATTCGTACTTCACCTCTGGACTCGCCTGAAATGGTGGCTGCTCGGGTAACTCGAAGAAATCTGGCATCCCGCCAGTAGAAAATCTCGCTCCAGCAAATGTAAAGTCGTCAGCTCGGTGTGAATCACGCGGCTGGGAAGTAGAAGTGTGTGGTGGCTAGGCAGCGCGTCTTGTATGGCGAGGTTGGGCATGTGCGGCCTCTGGTAGCTGAGTAGGTGCATCGGCTATAACCGTCAGCAAGTCAGCAGGTGGGTGAAACCCAATGTCCTCATATGAATCGAGCCTAACATGACTCTCATTCGGGAGGCGAATCAAGCAAGTCGTGCCATCATCCCGAATGAACTCGTACCATCCTCCCATATGAACTATCTCAGAATGATCTAAAGAAGCCTCATCTAGAGTAATCTTCGTCACGTCGACGGCTTCCTTCATGAATAGATCAAGTGGTACTTCACACCACTTCATGATGGGGGTCAAAAGGTTCCCCACGGTCTCCTTCTTCTGAGAAGTAGCGTTCCCCAAGAAGATGTGACTCCTCGTATCAACCAAATGGCATGCAAAGAGTGCACCCATGTTCCAATCAGTGTCCTTAGGTGCTCCTGGCAACAGAAACGAGTCATCCAAGGCATAGTAAAGCAAGGTCAACTCCGTCTCGTAGAGTCGGCCGACCTCAGTGCGTCTCAAGAGTGTGTGGCTAATGACTCTAGCCAATATCCGAAGGGCGGTATGGCGGATCAAAGACTGTTTCGTCTTCGTCGGCTCGTAAACTCCAGACCCAATAATCGACCACATCTGGTCACGCTCTCCAAAGCTCTTCATGCTCCAATATTCGGTTCCATGTCGCTGGAAACCGAAAATACGTCAAATGTCCGCCACTGCGAGCGAGTAATGCTGACCACGAATCTTGAAGTGGAGACTCCATTGGTTCACGTCCTCACAACGGCACGGTATATCCAAGTACATCGAGGCTAAGAACTGTCTCACCGCCTCCGGGTATGTATCATAGAAAGTGAAACCAATGATCCCCATACCGACATTCTTCATCAACCGCTTCAAATGGTTCTTCAGCTTCAGCCGTGACATGTAAGGCACGTCCAGGAAGCGCATCGGATGGATGAGAATGTCCGTGTAGCGGTTGTAGAAAACCGTGTCATAATCATCCCAATCCCGGTTTTGTCTTGTTTGGCATGCGCGGTCCTTAACAACGTCCGCGTGGTTTCTCTCGGGAAATGGGTCCTCGAGCTTCTCATTCTCTACTTTGTCCCAAATATTGGCATCACTCTCGTACTCAGAGGAAGACATCTTGCAGATCGTGAAAACTGTTAGTACAAGATGATAGAGCTTAAAATTGCGATCCCAGGGGGCTTTGAATCACAAAATTTGGTTGAGAATTGAGAGAGAAAATCGTGTTTGAAGATTGAGTTTTAATGGAATTATGAAGAAAAACTCGGTTTTAATAAAACTCGACCACCGAGTCGACCGACTGCTCAGCACAGGGTTGGCCGACTGGGCCTTAGCAGCAAAATCCAAAACTTAAAAAATGTTTTTTTGTTTTTTGTTTTTTTTGTTTTTATGTTTTTATTATGACTCAATCTAAACTGAGACTAAAAGTACGAAATCCTAAAGAATTAAACTAAAACAGACTTACAAGTGGTTGCCTCCCACTAAGCGCTTCTTTACAGTCAATAGCTTGACTTTGTCTGACTTGAATCCCTTACTTGGTAGAGCTCATCTCGGCTCCTTGATCTCCTTCCTGTTCCTCCATAGGATCGTCTTCAAAATTCTCATCATCATCATCTTCAGTAAGATCCACAAATTTGTTTTCATTCTCAGCTTTTTTTACTAGTTCCTCAAGCTCAATTCTTGCAGAGAACAGTGATTGTTTGGTGGATACATGCTTCTTGTTCCTTAGGATTGGAATGTAGGTTCCCTTGTAGAGGGCACGTTCAAAACCTTGAGGTGTAGTTCCTGTCATCCTCATCTTCTCTTCTTCAATGGATTCAGCAGCTCTGAACTTAACTCTTCTCATTCTGCAGTCTATCTCAGCGTATGCGGTGTGTAAGAATGGTCTTCTGATGATCGGTTTTCGGGTCATTTATGTTTGACACCTAGAGTATGAAGATTAAGTTAATCTAAGCCTAATGAAGTTTGTTTGTTGTTTCTAGTAACTAATTAAGCTAAATGCAATTGATTAAATGATTAAGTTTATGCAATGATTAAAGAAGGGTCCTTAGATGGGTTATTTGTGATTTGGGATCACTAAGCATGGTTTAGAGTATCTAGTTTACACTAATTAGCTATTCCCTAGGTTAATGATCCATTTAATTGACTAATTCATTTCCATGCAATTAATCATATCACTAATTATAGCATCATTAGCAAATTCCCATTTGAGTTGATGATAATTAATGAATTCAATTCCAAATTACTAGATCAACCTAATTAAAACCTTTAGCACCAATCCCTTGAGCATAAAAATCATAATTTCATCTCTAAGCTCTCTTGGGCATTTCATCAAACACTTGGTGTTCTTGAAATGTCTCATATCATCTTCCTCATTCCCATGCAAGAAGAAACTTTAAGGACTCTTAGAGATGGATGAAATGTTTGATTTAAACCCTAAACTACACTAATCCATGCTTAGACCACCCTCATCTAACCCATCCTTAAACCCTAATGGAACTACTCAAGACCCATGATGATTCTCCCAAAACCAAGCTTGATTAGAGAAAAAATCATGATGGGTAACAAGATGTTTTGATGATAAAATGTAAAAAGCAAGGATTTGTTAAAGGAAATGCAAATTGTATTAAAAGATGGAACTAAGGTTTGAGAACAACCAAGAACAAGCTAAAGAAACCTTAGGAAATTAAAGCATAAACCAAATAAGTGTGAAAATGGGTTTCTTAAAGATTCTGGGTCGGATCGGGTCGACCCGGGAAAAACCGGGTTTCGACCCGATTATTTTTGTCCGGACCAAACCGCAGCGGTCTGCGTGTAACCGCTGCGATCTGGTTTTGTCTTCAGAAGATTGCAGCGGTCACTCCTTGACCGCTGCGCCTGGTGACCGTTGTGAATGACCTTGCAGCGGTCACTCCTTGACCGCTGCGGGACCGCTGCAGCTTAATCGATTTTTGGCTCCAGAAGTTTGCAACGGTCACTCTTTGACCGCTGCGGGCACCGCTGCGCTTTGGAGAATTGTCCAGAGGATTTGGCAGCAGTCACTCCTTGACCGCTGTGCTTTCAGTCCGTTGTAATCTTCTGCAGCGGTCACTCCTTCACCGCTGTCACCGGCCGCTGCAGTGCTCCTCAGCTCCTCCTTAGCTCCAATTGTGCTCCAGTCAACCCAATGCTCATCCCTTAGCTCCTCTCCTTACTTTTGTACCTAAAGAAACACCAAAATGCACCAAAAGACTCTCCTAGACCTAATGCAACACCTAAACCCTAAGTGCAATGAAATCAATGTTAAATGTAGTAAAACATGTCAAATATGAAACAGAATCCTACTCTAATGCAAGCCTAAATGATGTATGATATGATAATATCAACTCCCTCAAACTTACTCATTTGCTTGTCCTCAAGCAAACAAACAAGTCCAAGAGAGAGATAATGAAGTAGAAGGAGTAGTTCAATCAACATGGCATCACCAAAAGAAATCAACTCAACATCCAAGTTACTAAGCCTAAAATGCATCAAAGTTTGTCTATTCAAAAGAAGTTAGCCATGCACATCCCAATACATAATCAAACCAAACCTTGGTTTAGACAATCCATCCTATCCACTAGCCTCTTAACATCATTAGCTTATGAAATTTTGTGAATTGTGCTTACACCAATTTAGATCAAACTATTTGGCTAAGGGTTAAGGTTATGATATGAAGATGATCTCATCAATGCATTAGCTTGTTAGCTTAGGGATCTCTCAATGAATGAGCCAAACTTTAACAAAATGCTAAAGGTAAAGAGCAACCTATGCATACAAGGGAAAACCTTTGTCTACCCCAAATGCCTAATGTTTCTCTAACCTAAGCCATATTCTAGCCCATTTCCCATCAAAAATCCTATCTACCCTTTTGTTCACCTAAGGCATTTTGCCATTCTACCCAAGGGTCTTTGCCCATTTTTTTCATCTTCTCTTCAATGGGGATTATTCTTACTTCTTTTGGCTCCTTTTCTTTTGCTTTGACTTCCTCTTTCTTTGCTCTTTTCACCATTTGGCTTCTTTCCTTTTGTTTGCTTTGGAGTTCTTCTTTCCTTGTTTGAGGCTTCTTTTTCTTTGTATTCCTTGGAGCTTTACCTTGAAACTTTTCTTCTCATTTTTGTTCCCCTTTCATTACCTTTACCTTTCTTCATTCTTCCCAATTCAACCAAAACTTTTACTTGTAATTTTCATTTCCCCCAAACTTGAATTTAAACCACATTCCCACCTAATCTAGCCTAGTCCTAATTAGCTCTTTGATGATAGAGCTAAATCTACACAAAAGTGTTCCCTTGTCGCTCTAAACCTAACACATTTTGTCAAGTTAGCTCGGAAGAGGCCTCACAAAGTCACACACAAATGATGCATTGGCTAGAAGGAAGGTTTAATGATGAAGCTTGGTGGGGGAACCATAAATGGCTACTTAAGCGTACAAGAGTGGTAGAAAGGGGTAAGAATGCTTAAGTATGTATATGTAATCCATGGATTTCACTTGTTAGCATACAGAATAATTGTTGATTCAAATTAAGATTCTCACTTAGGTGAGGCTAGCTTCAAATAGAGATAGTTTTAACCTAAGCAAGGTTATCATAAGCATAATCCATGAATGGTTCTTTCTTGATTTCAAACAAAACATGTGAAGCATTAACGGATTAATAACTAGGGTGTTGAATTAATGTCAAATTGTGATACCTTGGTTAAGCTAATCCTCCTAATGCAAGTGTTACTAGACTCAATCCTAAAAATGCATGAAAGTCTAACAATGCATGAGACTCAAGTTTTGAAATGTAAAATAAGAACACAAAAAACCAAATCAAATGCAAAGCTCTCCCCCAAACTTAAATCACACCGTCTCGGTGTGAGAGAATTTCGAGGAAGAGTCTTAAAGACAAAAACAAATAAAGACTCAAAAGAAATAAAAACTATGTACAAGGGTGCATTTGGTACCTTAATAGGAATGAGAAGGTGAGGAATCCATGGAGTAGGAGCGGTTTCCCGATCCGCTGCTCGAAGGTGAGAGTGGAGCCTTCTCCTTGCGTCTTCCTTGTTGTGTATCACGGGAAGATGGTCCGGCTTCATCGGTTTGTGGCGCGGTTATCATCATTGCCATGCTCGAACTTTCCTCCTCGGTTCTCCTCGGTTCTTCTCGGTGGGGAGCTAGAGTCTTTGAGGATCTTCTTGATAAGCTTCCCTTGCTTCTTTACCGTCTTCACAAGCTTCTTGATTTGCTTGCCTTGCCATTTAGTTAGCCTTTTGAGAAGGCTAATATGCTCGTGTGCCGCCCTTAGAGCATCTCCCGTGATTGGATCAGCGTAAGGCTCAAAATCATACCGCTTGCTTCCATAGGTCTTCCCGGGAAGCTCTTCCTCATCTTCCTCGCGCGGTAGCTCGGTTCGGGTCCGGTGAATAGAAGAGAGGGGCCCGTCTCTAGCTGGATCATGGAGGAGATATGGTCGCGGTTTGAACAAGAGATTGGCGCGTGTGTCGAAGGTGGTAATACCCGTGTTGGGGAGGAGGACGGTCTTCTTCTCGTTCCCGGTGACATAGAAACGGTATCCAAAGCTCTTCCTTTTGTGCCCTACAAGAAAGTGAGATGTGGCGAGATAAGACATGTCTAACCGCATGATTGGTAGTGTTGCCTCGGGTGAGCGTATCTCTACTCCGCAAGCTGTCAAGATTGGTGTAATGAGTCTTCCAATGCTGAGCTGAGGAGTCTTGTCTTTGTTCGAAGTTACCCAATCTTGAAATGAGAGGAGCCGGTTCACGAGGTAGTGAGCGAAGTTGACCGGTCTTGGTTGCCCTATGATGTCATATCCGCAGTTTACACTTGTTCCCGTGGTGCGCAAGAAGGGCTTCACTCCCTCGGTCAAGAGAGCGAGCTCCTCTTCCTTCACATTTCACGTCTCCCTCCTTGCAAATAAGGTGTGAGCAAGGAACTTATGAGCATACCGGATTGCCGGATGTCGGAGAGCTGTTGCCTTGCTAACTCCCTTCTTGTATTCACCCCGAGCTATCAATCTCCACACTCCTTGTGCTTCATTCATATCAAGATTCAATGAATAGACTTCGCCACCAGTTGGAAAGTTGAAGATCATACCCACTTGTGCCATTGTTAGCTCGTAATTCCTCCCGTGGATCTTAAAGCTTATGCGGCCTCGGTTCTCGTCGGTTATATCCAAGGCGGTATCATAAAAAACGCTCAAAGTAGCAAGGAACTCCTTGGACTCTGCCTTATGCGAGATGTGCGCCATATCGAAGAGTCCCGCCAAGCCCATGTTTGAGAACAAGCTTCTAACCGGGTCCGAGATGCCGAGATCCGCCAAGAGTTGGTGATCCTATATCAATTGAAAACTTGCAAACAATGAGTTCAAGGAAGCAATTCTATATCAATTGCTTAATCAAAACCAATGCTCATGTGCCTAAATAAGTTTTCCTAGTCTAATTGCACCATTTGAACCACAAAACTCAAAAACCCCCAAAATTTTCGTTTTTTCTCAACCTCAAGAACCCTAATTTTCAAAAATTCCAAATTTCAACATGAATCCTCAAAATTCAACCATGAAATCAACCTATCTAGCCTAGACTAGCATTACCCAAGCAAAATCTAACCAATTCCATCAATATTCAGCACAAATTCATGAGTTTCTATTAAATTTTCACAAAATATGGATGAAATTTTGATTTTTACCTTAGTTTTGATGATGGATTGTGTTGAAAACAAGTGAAGAATGCAAGGTTATGCAAGAAAATTGGTTTGAAAGTGAAAGAACAAAGGGTTTTTGTGATTGAGAATGAGAGAATTTGAGTTTTGGAATGAAAAGGTCGCGAAAAATGAGGAAGAAGAAGGAAGGATCGAGTTTAATCGATCAAACCGGTCGGTTTGGTTTGGTTTTTTTTCGATTTTACCTGTCTGCAGCGGTCTGAGTGTGACCGCTGTAGGACCGCTGCGATTTTTTTTTCGTCTCCAGAAGATCACAGCGGTCTCCACTTTACCGCTGCAAGTGACCGCTGTCAATACTCCGGATTTCAAACAAAATGAGCCACATCGGTCACTCCTTTACTGCTGCGACCGACCGCTGCGAGTGTTAAACTTCCAAAATTCTTTAAATCCCCTGAAACCACTTAGCAAAAACATCAAAATGCACTAATAAAGAAAGAAAAGCATGAAATTAAACTATGTACATGGATAAACAAGGGGTGTCTCCCAAGAGCACTTTGTTTTAAGTCTCTAAGTTTGACTTTGTTACCCTTTTGTGATAAGTGGTGGTTGGAGCATCCTCAAGAGGAGTTGAGATTGCCTCTTGAGTGACTTCCGTAGCATGATACTTCTTCAACCTTTGACCATTGGTGACAAATTCCCTTCCATCCTTTGTTTCAAGCACAACCGCTCCATAGGTTCTCACTTCTTTAACCACAAATGGTCCGGACCACCTCGACTTGAGTTTTCCGGGAAAGAGTCTCAACCTCGAGTTAAATAGCAGCACTTGATCACCGGGATTGAAGTCCTTAGAGAGAATCTTCTTGTCATGAAATGCCTTGGTTCTCTCTTTGTAGATTGAAGAGTTTTCATAGGCCCTAAGTCTAGTCTCTTCAAGCTCTTCAAGGTCCACCAACTTCTTTCTTGAGCATCCTTGATATCAAAATTGAGAAGTTTGACAGCCCATTTCGCCTTGAACTCAAGTTCCACGGGCAAATGACAAGACTTCCCATACAACAAATTGAAAGGAGTGGTACCAATAGGAGTCTTGTAAGCGGTTCTATAAGCCCAAAGAGCATCATCAAGCTTGCTTGCCCAATCTTTTCTTGAAGTACCAACTTTTTTCTCAAGGATTGCTTTGATTTGGCGGTTAGAGACCTCCACTTGACCATTGGTTTGGGGATGGTATAGGGTTGCTACCTTATGCTTCACTCCATTTTTCTTGAGTAGACTCTTAAAGACATTGTTGATGAAATGACTTCCTCCATCACTAATTACCACTCTTGGAACACCAAACCTTGGGAAGATGATTGTCTTGAATAATAACCACAATCTTGGCATCATTTGTAGGAGAAGCTATTGCTTCCACCCACTTGGACACATAGTCCACAGCCACCAAAATGTACTGGTTCCCAAAGGAAGGTGGGAAAGGACCTATGAAGTCAATACCCCAAACATTAAAGACCTCTACAACAAAGATTGGGTTTTGAGGCATTTCATCTCTCTTGCTTATATTTTCCTTCCTTTGGCATTGGTCACAACTCTTCACAAACTCATAAGCATCATTGAACAAGGTTGGCCACCAAAACCCACTTTGGAGGACTTTTGTGGCTGTTTTGAAGCAAGCAAAGTGTCCTCCACTTGGTGAACTATGGCAAGCCATCAAGATTCCCTCAAAATATTCCTCAGTCACACATCTCCTATAAAGACCATCCTTGCATAGAGTGTATAAGAACGGTTCATCCCAATAGAATCTTTTCACAACCTTGAAAAACCTCTTCTTCTTATGACCTTCAAGTGGTGGTTCCTTTCCACAAACCAAGTAGTTCACATAGTCAGCAAACCATGGTAGATTATCCTCTTGTGAGATACATAAATCACCCAAAATGACTTCATCTTCTTTCCTTAAAGATCCCACACTCATCAAGCTCTCTTGCATTAGCTTTTCATCATTAGGAACCAAGTCTTCTACCCTAATCCGAGAGAGATGATCCGCTACTCCATTCTCAATACCTTTCTTGTCCACAATCTCCATGTCAAACTCTTGAAGAAGAAGTATCCAACGAAGCAATCTCGGTTTAGTGTTCTTCTTCGAATGGATGTATCTCAATGCCGCATGATCGGTGTAGACAATCACTTTAGAACCGAAAATGTAAGACCTAAACTTCTCCATGGCAAATACAACCGCTAATAGCTCCTTCTCGGTTGTTGCATACCGGGTTTGGGCTTCATCTAGAGTCCTACTAGCATAGTAGATGACATGAGTCTTCTTATCCTTCCTTTGACCCAAAACCGCACCAACCGCATAGTCACTAGCATCACACATAATCTCGAAAGGAAGATCCCAATCCGGAGCTTGAATTATTGGTGCACTAACCAAAGCTCTCTTGATCTCAAAGAAGGCTTTCATGCACTCTTCATCAAACACAAACTCCACTTCCTTGCAAAGGAGTCTTGTTAGTGGTCTAGAAATCTTGGAGAAATCTTTGATAAACCTCCGGTAGAAACCCGCATGGCCTAGAAAAGCTCGGATATCTTTTACCGTACTTAGTGGCTCTAAGTTAACCATAACCGAGATCTTCGCCTTATCAACCTCAATTCCTCTTTCCGAGATCTTGTGACTCAAAACAATTCCTTCTTGTACCATGAAGTGACACTTCTCCCAATTCAACACTAGGTTTGCTTCTTCACATCTCTTTAGAACCCTACAAAGATTAGACAAACAAACAGCAAAGGAAGAACCGTATACGGAAAAGTCATCCATGAACACCTCGACCATTTCCTCAATCAAATCCGAGAATATAGACATCATACATCTTTGAAAAGTTGCTGGTGCATTACACAATCCAAATGGCATTCTGCGATAAGCAAATGTACCATAAGGACATGTGAATGTCGTTTTCTCTTGATCATTCGGGTGGATCGGAATTTGAAAGAATCCCGAGTATCCATCTAAAAAGCAATAGTATTGATGGTTGGCTAGTCTTTCAAGCATTTGGTCAATGAATGGTAAAGGAAAATGATCTTTTCTAGTTGATGAGTTCAATTTCGGGTAATCAATACACATCCTATGCCCGTGATGGTTCTAGTTGGTATTAACTCATCATTTTCGTTTTTTATAACAGTGATTCCCCCCCCCTTCTTAGGCACAACATGAATTGGTGAAACCCACGAGCTATCCGATATCGGATAGATTATTTCCACACCAAGAAGTTTTAGAATCTCTTTCTTTACAACATCTTTCAAGTTGGGATTCAACCTTATTTGATGTTCAATAAAAGTCCTTGATTCATCCTCAAGGTGAATTCTATGTGTGCATAAGTTGGGAGAAATACCCTTAATATCATCTAAAGAGTAACCAATAGTTTTCCTATACTTTTTAAGCTCATTGATAAGCAAAGCTAATTCATCACTCTTTAGATTTTCATTTACTATCACCGGGTAAGACTCTTTGGGACCTAAAAACGCATACCTTAGTCCTGAGGGAAGCTCCTTTAGGTCCACCTTTGGGGCTTTTAGCTCACTCCAATCTCCATCATCCAAGTTTGAGTCTTCACTACTAACCTCTTCAATACCCTTAGCTTCCATTTCCCTTGCTAGATCCACAAATCCAGCTTCTATTTTCAATGGCTCCTTAGTGTCAAGTGTGAGCTCATAAGCTTGGCTCTCCTTGGTTAAGAAACCATTTCCTTTGTGATCCAAGGTGAAGGCTACTTCCAATCCATCTTCCATTCTTAGCTCTTCAAGTAACTCATCCGCCAAGCTATCCATTTCTTCTATGTAGAAGCATTGGCCATCAATGGTTGGCTTCTTCATTGTCTTGTTGATGTCAAACTCAAAAATCTCATCCATACCCAAGTGAAGATCTATATTTCCTCTCTTGACATCAATTATAGCTCCAGCAGTTGCTAAGAATGGCCTACCAAAGATGATAGGGTCGGATGGCTCTTCATCCATCTCAAGAACAATGAAATCCGTTGGAACCGTGTAGCCTTGAACCGAAAACGGGAGATCTTCTATTACGCCAATCGGAGTCCGCACACTTCTATCCGCTAAGATCAGCCTCATGTTGGTCTCCTTATATCTTTTAATACCCAAGGCCTTAGCTACCGAGAATGGCATTAGGCTACCACTTGCACCAAGATCAGACAAGCAACTTTGAAAAGCTAGTGGTCCAATTGCACAAGGTATAGTGAATGAACCAGGATCCTTGAGCTTCTTGGGTATCACTTGCTTTTGGATGATGGCACTAACTTCATGTGTCAATACCATCATTGACTCCACTTCCTTGGATCTCTCCATTACCATTTCCTTGATGAAATTGGCATGTTGAGGCACAAGGACTAGAGCATCCACTAGAGGCATTGTAAGCTCAACATTCTTGAGAGACTTATCAAATATGACCTTATACTTCTCAGCTAGTTGCTTCTTAAATTTTTCCGGATAAGGAAGTTTAGGCACATATGGTGGAGGGATGAAATTTTGCTTCTTAGTGGTCTCTTCATCAACAACCTTGGCTTTGTCCTTCTTAGCTTTAGCTAAAGACGTGGCCCTCTCCATGGATTCCTCAAGCTCTTTCTCTTTGCGCAATGCATCCTCCTTGGCATATTCCCTTGCCAATGAGCTTGAGTAAGGGTCCTCTTCAAATTCACCTTCATCAACAATGTCTACCCCCCCCCCTTCTTGTTTCTCAATGTCCTCATTGATATAAGGGTTCTCTCTTGTAGGCAAAGTAGTCCCACTCCTTAGCTCAATAGCATTGATGTATTATTTCGGATTTACCTCTAGTGGATGCTCTAGTCCTTGTGCCTCAACATGCCAATTTCATCGACATAGTTGACCACGTGGTGTGTATCCTTCTTTGTTGAAGATAGAAGTTTATCGAATAATGTTGCTTGTTTATCCATCATGGCTACTTGTTTATCCAACCTGGCATTCAAAGCCTTCATCTCTTTATCTCGCTTTGTTTCATCTTGACCCGGTGTAGCTCTTGTAGTCCGATCATAATCTTCACCATAAGTACCATCACTAGTAGCCAAGTTCTCTACTAGTTGCATAGCTTCATCCACATTCTTAGCTAAGAAACTCCCATTTGAAGCGGTATCCAAGAGTTGGCGGAATTTGGGGAGAGCTCCTAGATAGATGGTACTCAAGAGAGTGGCATTGGTGAAGCCATGATGTGGGCATTGGTGAGTTAATCCGCGAAAACGCTCCCAAGCATCATAAAAGGACTCATTGGAGAATTGCTTGAAGCTTGATATTCCATTCCATAGCTTCACGGTTCGAACCGGGGAGAAGAACTTGTTGAGGAATTCTCTCTTGCAATCCGTCCAACTAGTGATTGACCCTTGAGGGAGATTTGTTTCCCATATGTGAGCTTTGTCATCAAGAGAGAAGGAGAAAAACCGAAGCTTAAGAGCATCTTCCGAGACGCCATTGATCTTGAGGAGATCGAGAAGCTTGTTGAAACGATCAATGTGATCAAGAGGGTCTTCACTAGATAATCCATAGAACCGGTTGGCTTGAACCATGTTGATGAGACCGGTTTTGATTTCGAAGTTGTTGTTCTCGATTCTCGGTGGTTGGATTCCGTGGCGGTCATCATGAACATTAGCGGTATCACCAATTCCAACGGTATTGGGCTGGCGTGGATGTTGTTGTTCAGCCATAGGTTCGGTATTAGTCTCTAGTTGTTCTATCAATTGTCTAACTCGAGTGCTTGGTCGACGGTGAGTTGCGAGTTAAAGTAGATCTTGATTGCCTTTGGATCTTGTGTGGATGTACCTACAAAACAGCCCAAAAACCAAGCAACAATCCAATTCCAATACTCACAATTGAGCTCACAATCCCAAACACAAGTTTTCAAAAGTGAAATGCAAATATTAAAATGCTTAGTCTCAAGTGAATCTTAAAACTAGATGCAAAAATGAGTCCGGCAACGGCGCCAAATTGATGATCGGATTTCGGGTCACCAATTACCCTAGTACGTTGTAGTACCAAAGGTTATTAATCCAAACTCATTTATGTTTGACACCTAGAGTATGAAGATTAAGTTAATCTAAGCCTAATGAAGTTTGTTTGTTGTTTCTAGTAACTAATTAAGCTAAATGCAATTGGTTAAATGATTAAGTTTATGCAATGATTAAAGAAGGGTCCTTAGATGAGTTATTTGTGATTTGGGGTCACTAAGCATGGTTTAGAGTATCTAGCTTACACTAATTAGCTATTCCCTAGGTTAATGATCCATTTAATTGACTAATTCATTTCCATGCAATTAATCATATCACTAATTATAGCATCATTAGCAAATTCCCATTTGAGTTGTTGATAATTAATGAATTCAATTCCAAATTACTAGATCAACCTAATTAAAACCTTTAGCACCAATCCCTTGGGCAGAAAAATCATAATTCCATCTCTAAGCTCTCTTGGGTATTTCATCAAACACTTGGTGTTCTTGAAATGTCTCATATCATCTTCCTCATTCCCATGCAAGAAGAAGCTTTAAGGACTCTTAGAGATGGATGTAATGTTTGATTTAAACCCTAAACTACACTAATCCATGCTTAGATCACCCTCATCTAACCCATCCTTAAACCCTAATGGAACTACTCAAGACCCATGATGATTCTCCCAAAACCAAGCTTGATTAGAGAAAAAATCATGATGGGTAACAAGATGTTTTGATGATAAAATGTAAAAAGCAAGGATTTGTTAAAGGAAATGCAAATTGTATTAAAAGATGGAATTAAGGTTTGGGAACAACCAAGAACAAGCTAAAGAAACCTTAGGAAATTAAAGCATAAACCAAATAAGTGTGAAAATGAGGTTTTTAAAGATTCTGGGTCGGATCGGGTCGACCCGGGACAAACCGGGTTTCGACCCGATTATTTTCGTCCGGACCAAACCGCAGCGGTCTGCGTGTGACCGCTGCAAGACCGCTGCGATCTGGTTTTGTATTCAGAAGATTGCAGCGGTCACTCCTTGACCGCTGCGCCTGGTGACCGTTGTGAATGACCTTGCAGCGGTCACTCCTTGACCGCTGCGGGACCGCTGCAGCTTAATCGATTTTTGGCTCCAGAAGTTTGCAACGGTCACTCTTTGACCCTTTGACCGCTGCGGGCACCGCTGCGCTTTGGAGAATTGTCCAGAGGATTTGGCAGCAGTCACTCCTTGACCGCTGTGCTTTCAGTCCGTTGTAATCTTCTGCAGCGGTCACTCCTTCACCGCTGTCACCGGCCGCTGCAGTGCTCCTCAGCTCCTCCTTAGCTCCAATTGTGCTCCAGTCAACCCAATGCTCATCCCTTAGCTCCTCTCCTTACTTTTGTACCTAAAGAAACACCAAAATGCACCAAAAGACTCTCCTAGACCTAATGCAACACCTAAACCCTAAGTGCAATGAAATCAATGATAAATGTAGCAAAACATGTCAAATATGAAATAGAATCCTACTCTAATGTAAGCCTAAATGATGTATGATATGATAATATCATCTTCCAAGGATCAGCGGGTGTTGAGGTTCACTTTCAAACATTGCCACGTGGATATCTATTACGAAGAACCGGCCATTGGCTCTCACATGTACATTCTCCACTATTCCCTCGGTTATCTTGTAAGTATCATCAGGTAGCCTCAAAAACACTCGCTTGTTCACCATTTGGTCAAACTTCATCATTTTGGCAATTGAGAGCGACATTAGATTTACTCCAGCTCCAGTGTCACATGGGACGTTCTCAAACCATGTGTGCCCAATCATAACATTAATCTCAGCTCTTCCAAAGTCTCCAAGCTTCTTTGGCATTGATTTCTCGATTACTTCATCACACATCTTGGCTAGTCTACTGCAAAACTCCTTGGCTCCCATCTTATTCTTCAGTAAATATGGTGTCAACTCTTGTAACTCCGTCTCCATTCCACATTGCTCCATAAGTGGCCAAATCTCCTTACATTCTTTGATAAACTCCTCCACATCATATTTGAATTGTGTCTCAAGTACCTTCAATGAGTTTGCAAAGAAAGTGATTTTGTCTTCAATGTGCTCAGGTTGTATCCAACGAGCAGTGGATTGAATGTCTTCATCAGACATAGAACAAGCTGTCATAGAAATTGATCTTCGTTTAGCTTCAGGGGAGTCAGGTCGACCGACTGGTGGTAGGGTCGACCGACTCGGGCGTCGAAAACTCTTCCTTATGGGTTCTTCGATAACTCTCATCTTTGGTTTGGAACTTGTGATGACTGCCAAACTCTTTTTCTTCTTCTCTGGGTAGTAGCAGGCGAAATCTTCTTCTTTAACTTCTTTATCCTTGATCTTGAAACTAATGTTCGGACTTCCCAGACCTCTTAATGATATTGTGTCTTCCGAGCAATCGATTAAAGCTCCAGCGGTCTTAAGGAACGATCTTCCAAGTATAATCTGCTCTATCCCATCACTCTCATCAGCATAGCAAGTCTCCAGGATGTAAAAATCCAAAGCAATGAATCTATCACCAATCATACATGGAAATCCAGTAAGTTTTCCCAAAGGTACAACAGTTGTATCATCAGCTAATCGCATCTCCTTCTTGGTAGTCTTCAATTTGAGTGGTCCCAATCTTTCCATGGCAGACAAAGGCATGGTGTTACCGCTCGCTCCTAGATCACACAGGCATCTCTTGAAGACTTGATCTCCAATTGTCAAAGTAAGTTCAAATTGTCCAGGATCCTTCTTCTTGTCTGGCATCCGGTACATGATCGCTCTGTCACAAATTGCAGCGAACAGGCAGTTCCTATCTTCTAGGGTTATCTTCCATCTCATCACCTTACTAAGGACGTCTTCAAGTTCAGCGTTCAGCTTGCAGGTTCTTGAAAATGGCATCCTCCTCATTAACACTTTAGAATAGGCCTCAACTTCTTTCTTGAGCTCCCAATCATCCGTGTTAGCTTCTACATCGATTCCTAAGTCATCAACTTCGTACTCATGAATTGGAATCCATGGATACACTGATTGATTAGTGCACCGTGGTTTGTAGACACTCTTCCTGGGTGGAACCTTCATCAAAGGACATCCCACTTCTTCTTCAGAAGCTAAGAGTCGGCCGACCTTCTCCTCGGTCCACCGACCGTTGACACGTCGACCGACCATTGATGGCAGTCGACCGACTGTGTCAGACGATCCTTCTTCACTTGTTTCTTCCAGGGTTTTCTCCTCTTCAATCTCCTTAATATGGATAGCTCGGATGGATAATGGACACTTGTTGACTCTCCTGACTCCCACAAATCTTTCAAGCTCTTCCATTCGCTCATGAAGTCTTCCAACATCAATCTGAAGGTGGCTTATACGCGAATCAAGGGTATGGAAAAGTTGATCCATCTTCTTCAAAAGGGTATCATAAGTTCTGTTCTGCATCTCCAGGACTTCTTCAACTAGGCTCTCCGCTCCATTTGTTGGCGGCATTGGCTAGTAAAACGAGTACGGGTTGAAGTATCCATCTCGGTATTGGTTTGCTCTCACGAAATCCACATCCGGCTTCCCATCTCCCTTGTGCTTTCCTTGCATCATTTTCTGTCTATCAAACACAAAAGAAGAAAAATATTCAGTAGCTGTTTTTATCATAATTTCCTAACTCTAATTCTAACAAAATTCGAAAACACCGTTAAATCCCCGGCAACGGCGCCAGAAAAACTTGATGGTGCGAAGTTATTCACCTAAAACTAACTGCAAGCGCACAGTGTACAATTGTAGTATAAATTAGGTTATCGATCCCACAGAGATTATATCGAGTTTCGATTCTATTAGAATGCAATCTATCTGGTAACTAGTTGTGTAACTTATGGATTAGACACGCTAGACTTAGGTAAATCGCGGGTAATATGGGCCATGCACGAAATTAGATGTTGCTCTACTCTTAAACACAAAAGAGAAATGTATACAATACCAAATCTCTTTGCGTATTGCACTATGAATCAACCAACAGATCAGAAAGGATGCTTTTCAACCTATATAGCTAATACATGCATTGGGAATGGATTTGATTGCTCATGACCTTCCAAGCCAAACTCTCGTTTGTACAAGGACGAGATCACCTGATAAAAACAATGCTCCGGGTTTAATGTAAAATGGGTGTATGATGCAACAAACCCTAAAATTCAATATTCTAAGTGATCAAGTCAAAATATTGTATGAATTAATATTAAAGCAGAGAGTAGTCACGAATTCAGCAACAATTCGTGCACCTAATGACCCATAAAACCTTTGACAACCTAGATCTAACTAGAGAACTACTCCCACATAGCAAACAAACTAATCATAATCATTAATATCAAGAGTTTGCAATATGAAAGTAATATCAAAATAGATCAAAGCAAAACGTGGCTCTCTCTCTCTGTGTAAAACCAAGAGAACAGACAAGAAACCTTCACACAAACAGTGCTCCCTGAAAACAAGATCTAAGTAACTTTTTGGTGATTTTTTGGTAAAGAGATGCTTGAATGCTTCAAAAGCTTGATGGAAGTCGTCTCTCTCTTTTTTCTCTGCTTAGAGTCGATTATATAGCTCTTCTAGGTCATGCATGAGTCGGCAAAGAAGTTCTAGAAGTTAGGATTTCGAAAAGAAGGCCTAAAAAGAATTTCTTTTTTACTAAGGCGGCCTCTGAGTCGGTCGATTCTTCCTTCCAGTCGGTCGACTCGGGTTCCGGATCAAAATTCTTCATTTTTAGCTCCAAATCTTCTAGATTCTTGCAAAACACCTCAGCATGTGGAATCTTCCATTTAACCTATATAAAATGCAGAAAAGGCTCCAAAACAGCGTAAAATATCATCATGAAAACCGGTAAAAATAACAGTACATCAGTCATTATAAGATCTTTTTTTTGTTCATCTACTTGTTGCAGATTTGAAATGCTTGATAATAGTTGATTTAGACGAGCTTGAGCGTGAATTTATCTTTCTAATCGCGAGGTGGTAAAAGTTGTCTGTGTATCGATTTCCAAGAAAATAAGACAAAAAATGTTAGATCCAATATTCAAGATAGATAAATAAAGTAAAAATTGGTCTCCTAGTTGGGTGAATCTTTGGCTAAACCAATTGTTTCCCAAAACGGCACTATTTTGAAACTTCTTATTTGTGTTAAGCGGATGTACTCTGGTTTTAGCTTCATCCTAAGTTTCAAAAATTGGGGAAACCAAACATAATTTGCAACAATAGGTATATCCTCATCTTAGAAGTTTGTATGTTTTGATTCTCATTTGAAGTTTCAATTATATTTTCTCTTTCTATTCATATAACATATAACATATAACATGCGTGTAGTGGAGTTTTAATGAGATTGTGAAACCTTTTTTTTTTTTTTTCAAACAGGGTATCAAAACAAAACCTTTTTATGAAACCTTTTTGCTCAGACAGAGGGTCAAAAAATATAAATATTAATTTTGATTTAATCTAGGTAAATGGTTTAATTAATCGAAAACCAGTTTAAGTCTCAATTAGAAGGAAAATTTGTTGGGGTCAAGAACATAATTGACACTTGAAATGAGGATAAAAACACACAAACTTCTAAGATGGGATATATCTATAGTTGCAAATTACATGTGGGTTTTCCCATTTTTAAAACTTTGGAATCGTCTACAATAGAAATACTTTGTTTAGTGGTGATAGTTATTTCAAATTCTAGAGTATCAAGCAATCATGTCTAATCTTGTCTAGGGGTATCAAAAACCTTTGATCATAGCATAGTGTAGATATTGAAATCCAAAAGAAAGTAATATATGTTAACTAAGATTAACCCATATTTAGAATCTAAGTAACTTATGGTTTTGATTAAAGAATGCTAAGTTTTAATTTCCAAGATCCACATAAATAGATCTAACAATAGGAAAAACCAATTGAATAAGTCATTTTCTAGAATTTATTGTCTTCAAAAATATTTTTCTAACTTTCAGTTTTTTTAAATTTTCTATTTAAACACCTAAAGCAAAATGAAGAAAGTAGATCAAGATTATTTTATCAAAAGTAAATTTATCTTGTGTTTATTATAGTTTTGAGTTACATTAATTAGTTATTAGATGAAGATCGTTTCATTGATAGTTGTTATCGTCATTATGAACTCATTTTCAGTTCCAATTAAAGTTGTTATCGGTGCGGTTGACAAGGAGCCATCATTTTGCACTGGGGAGCTTTGACCTTGTGTTGATCACTTTCTACCTAATACAAGGGGGCAAAAGTGGTGTTGTGAGGAATTGATAAAAAAACCATCAACATATTTGTGTAGACTCTTGACGAATAAATTACAAGGAAAAGTACGACAGGGTCGTCAGATTGTCCAGATGTGTAAAATTTATCCTCCTCCCATATGTGCATAACAATTTTAGAGTTTTTATTTTAAAATAAAGAAAACAAACTTATAGCAAACATAATTTGAAATAATATTCTAATTATGGTTGGCTTTATTCAAATAATGTTAAATTGTGACAATTCTTCTTTTGGTTTTGTTTTGGTATTAAGTTGTGACAATTCTAGAGATAATAACTAAATATGTAATGTATTATTCAAATAATCAAATGCTTTATTGGGTGCTACATCTTCTTATAACTTTCCTATTATTCTAATTTTTTCAAATAAAAATTGAATCAATCCATTTCCTTTCTCATTCGGAATCATTGTCTCTTAAAAAAGGAAAACCTAAGAATACAAAGAAGGTGTGATAACTATGGAGAAAGGTTACTTGGAAAATAAATGACTATTACAGTGAGATCACAATGTAAGTTCATTGGATCGGAATGTACCACACCGAGATCTAACAACAAACGCCTATTATAACTCTATATTCCGTTTCAACTAAAAAAAGAATGTGAAACTGTTTTTGCTTCTTTTTCTTCCGAAAATTTTAAAAATTTCTAAGTAACACCACATGTGCGTACTAATATCATTGTGTTAATGGACATGATGGCCAATTTAAATCACAAAGGCACAAAGATCACTCTCGGAGTTTAGCATTATACATTGTCCTGGATGAAGCCGAGTTTCGAGCCATTGCTAACACTGATGTTGAGGTTAGATGGGTATGTCCTTTACTTAATGAGTTACACATTGATCTTCCCGTAGCTCTAGTGATATATTGTGATAACTTGCTGGCGGGCCTGTACTACGAAATTATTTCGATATATAATTCCCCTTTCGTTGATTTCAGATGTGTATCTTGTAAGTGAGATATAATTGAGGTACAATATTTGGTGTATGAGATATATGAGATTTTATAAAATAAGACTCATATATGGAATATCATAAAATAAGGTCCATATATATTAGTTCGATTAACAAAACATATAAATATATCATATCACGACATATATTAGATATGGTTAAGTAAACCAGACAAAAATTCAACTTATCAACCAAATTGTCGCTTTTAGCTTATCATTGTGAACGAAGACTCATCTCGTTTTTATATAGAAGAGCTTCTGCCGAGATGAGTTATCTAGAACCAACATCCATAATCTTCTGCCAGATCTACTCCATAGGATATTCATTTTTATCTCTTGGGAATCACACTAAGAAATTTCTTTCGCAAAAGCTGCATGCAAGACTTTCAACAATGTGCTCGAGAAAGACGCTTCTTGAAGGATGCCAACGTGTTCTTCATGGAATGCGCTACCGATTTACGGAAAGATGTTTACGATTTCGAAATCCATCAGCCATCTTCGCTAAGGGTAATTGGGACTACTTCACATGTAGAAACGCGAAAGAAGGCTTGTAAGCTATCAAGGAAGCCGCTGCTAAAGGCTACGATTTGGCAACGTACATCATGCTATGATTCTGAGAATAATATATACTAAAGCCGTAGTTGACTCTCCCCTTATCAATTTAGCTGGGATCTCTTGATGTGAATCCGAGAAAAGATGTTTGAAGCGCCTCATTTAACTGGGTGCTTCGACTTTCCTAAATTTTTCTAAGATTAATTCTGTAAATAGATACTGTTCGAGTAAAAGAATGCAAATGTTATCCAAATAATAAAGTGTCCTACACTTATAAATCAAATGAGAGAGTCACGGGAGAAATGTGTGATTATTGTTTATGGCATAAGAATCTTTTCTTCTACTCCGGTTATGTGTTGCAAATTCTATTATTGGCCTGATTAGAGTGAGTGGAGCACTTATATAGATGCATGATAATTTCTTTTACTTCAACATATAATTTACCTTTGCTTGTACTAATAATAAGATTGTCGGTGATATCAACTATCTTTGAAAAATAACGCAAAATGTAGATCATGTATGAAAGTTTATAATAAGAATTTTGCACTATATGTCCATTGAATAGTCAACGAACAATATCATATATACACACTTTTAAAACTTCGAAATCAATGGTGTTCATTACATAGTTCAAGAAAAACAAACGTTTTTCTTTCTGTTAAATTTGAAAAAAAATATATATTGTTCCGAAGAAGGAAAAAAATGAAGTGGTAATGGTTCAAAGATTTAATGATAGATTTGACATTCTCATATGCAAATTTTTACATAGTAGATTTGCTTATATACTTTAAATTATATCCCCCACGACAAATCCAACTGGTAGAAAGAGATTACCGAGAAAACATTTATTCCGCATTCTAGCATTTTCAGAAAACCCTGTGGTTTTTGTAGTTTGAGTATCTATAGATACCTCATCATGTGATCTCCTTAGAAATGCGATGAATATACTAACGACTTAGCGGTGAATATTTGTGAACTCTGCTACGCTCATCAACCGAGAATATCAAACTCAACGTACTATCAACAAATTTCTCCAAGTCAAAGCCTTTTTCACCAACATCGCAAATTTTGACCTCCCTTCATCAATCAAATATAGTCTGAATAACTTAAATATATGTCTAAGGTATATGTCCTTAGGTTTTCTCATTTCATAGCACCTTAATCTGAAATTTCAGAGGGCTTCGACTTCACTATTCCGACGATGCAAAAGCGTAAGATCAGCAACACGGTATAAATAATCTTTCCTTCCTACCTCGTAAAAACCAGCAAAACATATTCTTGCAGCACCGAAATCTTCGATGCTGTGCCTCTAGAGATCTGCGAGAATCCAGTGAAGCATTTATGGCGGCACGAAGTTTCGATTGGTGTTCACCATGTCTTCTCCCACACGTATCTCTGATAAAAGTTTCTAAGAATAATATAATTTTCTCGTAAATAAGAAGTCTAAAGGTGTATTTTGTTTCTTTGTAAAAGGTAGACTCGATAGACCTTACTCTATCAGGTGTGATCACTGTCCATTTAACTATGGTTAGTTTTGAGAAAGTATCGCAAGAGCTTTAATGAACGAAAAAATCTTACCCTAGCACTGTCAACTTAACTACGGTTAGTTTTGATTTGGTTGGTGTCTAGAACAGACGTACTCTTTGATTGCCAACAGTTGTCTACATTTATTTTTATAACACATTTTTTCAATTTCCAACACTCCACCATCACTTTCTCTATCTAAAGGACGTGTTTTTATGTATGCAAATTAAATGAAACAAATCATGTACCGGAAGTTTAAAAAAGAATATGAAATTTGATGTAAATTATGAATTAATTAACCTCAAATATCTAAAGGGATAATAAAACTTTTGAAAAAAATATATCTCCTCATATGGACAATTTTTTCTTTATTTTGATTGGTTGATTCAAATAAATATTATTAAAGATTAAAATATTAACGGTTCGTTCCAAAAAATCATCACTACGGCTCTTTGTTTACGTATTTAGGCTATGAATGGAGTATCTTCACTTTCTTTCCTTCAAATTTTAAAACATATAACGCATAATAGAGACATAGGATCTACATCCCATTAAGTTAATATCACGTGAACACATTTCCAGTAGTTAATTTCTAGGTCGGAATATTTTCTCCTAATTTTAACTCGTTGATTCGAATAAAAAGATTTAAATATTAAATTATTAACTATGTCTGCCGAAAAATCATCATAACAACTCTTCGATTACGTAAATTAGGTTATGAAAATAGTCTTTTCATTTAATTACGGTTAGTTTTGAAAAAGTAATTTAAGAGCTTCAATGAGCGAAACATCTTATCCTAGCGCTTGCAATTGAACTACGTTTATAGTTTTGATTTGATTGGTCTCTAGAACAGACGTACTCTTTGATGGCGTCTTTGATGGCTAACAGTTGTCTACATATTTTTCATAACCCATTTTTTCACTTTCCAACACTCCACCATTACTTTCTTTATCAAAATGAAGTTCTTTTTATGTTTTCAAATTAAATGAAACAAATCATATCTCGGTAGTGTAAAAAACATATGAAATTCGATGTAAGTTATAAATTTTAAATTAATTAACTTCAAATATTTAAAGAGATATTAAAAATTTGGAATAAAAATATCTCTCCTCATGTGATTAATTTGTAGGTGGAAAATTTTTTCCTTATTTTAATTGGTTGATTCAAATTAAATATCATTTAAAGATTAAAATATTAACGGTTTGTGCCGAAAAATCATCATTTTTTGATAAAGGATTTTCACTTACGAAAAAATCATCATTACAACCATTCTTTTACGTAATTAGGTTATGAAAAGAATCTTTTCGGTTTCTTTCCTTCAAATTTTAAAACATTAAAAATGTAATAGAGACTTAGGATCTGCTTCTTCCCAAAAGTTGAGATTATTACGCTAACACATTTTAACTGATCAATTTGTAGGTCAAAAAATTTTCACCTAATTTTGATTCGTTAATTCAAATAAATAGATTTGAAGATTAAATTATTAACAGTGCATGCTGAAATTCATCATAACGACTCTTCGATTACCTAAATTAAGTTGTGAAAAGAAGTTAAGCCATATGGAGGTGTAGTATTAACCAACAAGGAAGACGAAAGTTTTACTGTGAATGGACAAAGAGTGAAGCTCTACTATGAAGATGGCCCAGTAAACAAACAAACTATCATGCATCTCCTCACCGCTCCTCCTAGTCCACTTTAATCGTCATGACAGTCAAGCTATTTACTTTAAACAAACGCTGAGTGGGAGGCAACCCACTGAGTCCGTTTTCTTACTTTTCTTTTTAGGTTTTTTTGGTTTTTCGGCGAGGAGATACAACAAAAATCGACGAGCGTGATACCCGAGTCAACCGACCTCTCATTAGGGTCGACCTACTTCACACTTCTACAGTAACACGACCTTTTCGATTCTCTTTCATCTTTGTTATTAACATCCCTTACTTTATTTGTTACACCGAGACGGTGTAATTTAAGTATGGGGATGCATATTAGTTGCTGATGAACTCTACTTTATTGATCTCAAGTTTTTCACCAACTTTTGTTTTATTGAGTTAAAATAGTTGAGGAAACAATAATTATAACCAGGACATGAGCCACATTACCAAGATCTCAATAACCATCATTGCAAGATTCAGTTTAAGTCTATGATTGATGAAAAACCTGGGATCAGATCAACCAACCAGTAAATGTGCATGTCTTCAATTATGAAATACAAGCAAGACTGAGCTATTGCACTTTCTCATTGTAGGAGCTGGTCCTCTTTTAATGCAACTATAAAATTTTCCATATAGTTATAGTTTCCAGCTCTCCCTTTAGACAAGTCTTATAAATTGAATTTGTACTTAACCTAGTGATGAGCTAGAGGAAAATTTCCAGTGATACCAACTATTCATCACTAGAAGATCGGGTATAGAAATCTCATTAGTTGATATACCCTAAGAACCTTGGTAAAAGGTGCGGCTAGGAAAATTTCCCGTGATTCCATTATGCGCCTAAGCCTTGAGAATTTCAAAGAAAAAGAAAAGAAAAGTAACTAAATGAATAAGTCAGGGGGAGACAGAAGAAACTTTAGTTTGAGGAATTTCTTATCTTGGCATTGAAAAGGGAAAGAACTTGTTCTTTGGGATATGCTTCTATAATGGAGAAATAGCAGGGATGAAAGCTTGTGTGGATTGATTGTTAGATTATGGTGCAATTATGGAGAAGTTGATAAGCTTAGGGGAAGTACATGACGGTCTTGATTTGATTGATGAACTTTTTTTGTGTGGATTAAGTAGACACGTCTTATGTGGTTGTCCTCATGAGTTTATAGCGTTTTAAAATAATTTTTCCAGCAACCTTAATTATTTGCTTGAGGACAAGCAAGGGTCTAAGTCTAGGGGAGTTTGATGTATCACGGATTTTACCGGTTTTTCAACAATGATACATGTGCTTTTATAAAGTCTTTCTAGTATGTTTTAGGTATTTATATAGGTCTAGCAAGAAAATGATGATTTGGAACAAAAGGAGTTAAAGTGAAAAGATTTGAAGCAAAACTAGCAACGGAGCTGCAGAGATAGAAACGTAGGCCAAGAAGTTGGTCGACCTGTGACCAACTTACCCGACGAACCAGGAGAAGATCTACATATCAATTTGTAGGCACATGAGTTAAATTTCATCTGAAATTTGAATCAAGCCTAGAGGATGCCTGAAGTCCAAAAAAAAGTCGTTTTACTGAAGACATGTCATTCTGACAGAATTTACAAGACTGGCCCGATTCACTCCAATGAAGCCCGACTCTAAGTTTTAAGGAGATTCTACCCTAGGACCGACCTAAGGAGCTCTAAAAGAAGGTCTTTAGAAGCAGAAGAAGACACACACGAAAATCATCATTAAGCAATTATAAAGTTACTTTATTTCCAATTCATTCTTGTTACTAGTTTTCTAGGTATTACTTTTTCGATTAGATAGTTAAACCTTAAGAAGTTAAGAGGTCTTCATAACTCCTTGGAGATCCACGACCCTTTGACATTCTATTGTCTACTTTGATCTTGTATGAAACTTATTAATCCAATAATGAATGTAATACCATTACCATGTCTGAGTAGTTACCTTATTAGATCTAGGATTTTTCTTATGATTTTTCTATGAATTGCTAAAATACTTTTAATCAATCAAGTTTTATCACAAGGTTCTTTGCTACAGTTTTTCTTAACTGATACAGCGGAATCGCTAACCGTCTTTATCAAATCTAAGCTGTGATCTGATAGCAGAGATGCGTTCTGCAGTGAGCAAGGTGCGTTCTGTGTCATAGCCATCGCTTGTTCAGACACCTTGTGAACAGATCTAGCTTAATTTCTATTGTTTTTTATTTACAGCGACAATCCAAAGGAGACTTTGAGATTTAGGGTCTTAAACAAAGACTTTGACATAATACACTCTTAGGGTAAAGTACAATCAAGTGCCTAGAGTTCTAGAACTAAGAGATAAAGATTGACTGAGTGCTTAATTCATAATTTATAGTTACCAATTGAAATCCCTCAGAATCGAATACCTTCCCAATATTGAACACAAACCAACGATTTACAACTCTTTTTTCAAAGGATTTACAACTGAGATTTATTAAGATCATAGATCAGCCCTACCTCTCTGTGGGATCGATAACTTAAATACTACATTTGTATAATGTGCACTTACAGTCATATTTAGGTGAATTACTTCACACATCAGCAACTCATTTATCTAATGATTATTTGTGATACCATAATCATGTCTGAGTAGTCACCTCATTACATCTAAGTTTTTCTTATGGTTTTCTATGAATTGCTAAGATAGTTTTTAATCAATCAAGTTTTATCCCTGAGAGGTTCTTCCCTACAATTGCTCTTAACTAATTTAGCGGAATCGTAAACCGTCTTTTATCAAATCCAGTCAAGACGTGATAGCAGAGATGCATCAGTGATCGCCTGATCTCTCTGTAGTGAGCAAGGTACGTTTCGTGTCATAGCCATCACTTGTTCGGACACCTTGTGAAAAGATCTAGCTCGATTCTACTGCTTATTTATCTTCATCGACAATCCAAAATAACTTTTGAGTTTTATGTTTTTAAACAAAAGGTGCTGCAATAATACACCCTTAGGACATCATATCATTAAATGTCTAGAGTTCTAGAATCAAGAGATAAAACATGTTTGCATGCGTAATTCACAACTCATAATTGCTGTTGATGGTGGGGTTACCACCCCTTATCAATAGTTTGGCAATAATTAAGGTTATGTACCTGACGATTTTTCCCTGATAATTTATTAGGTTATAAGTCCCTTCAACATTATTAGAACCCTCGTCCCTGATGACTGAGGGATACCTCGGTGAAGAATTATCAGATTTTTGGTGTCCGAAGCGGGGGTAAATAACTTCGTCCCAAGCCGAAGTCTAGAGCTCGGACAGAATAAGATCAAATCTTATCACAGATTCCCTGATCTATGAAAAATGTAAATATTCCATTTTTCCAAGGTTATCCCATGGGCTTGCATGACCGACTATTAAGGATATATAAATACATACCCCCCCTTCACTAATTCAATTCATTCAGAGTCGGGGAGAAGATTTACTAGATAACCTCGGTTTAATACTTCTCTATGATAAAGTTAACTCGGCATTCCGAGTTAACACCTTTGTAACCAATATAATCAATAAAGTTCTCTTTTCCGAGGTGTCTCTTTTTGTCTTCTATCTAATTCATTCCCAAAAACGAACCCCTCTAATTACAAATAATTAGAAGTTGAATGCAATATCAACATTTGGCACGCCAGGTAGCGGGGGGGGGGCTTCCAGTAGATCGTTTATCATCGGAAGGAGTGGAACGAGATGCATTCCATAACTTGGAAGAAATAGAGGAAGATCAGAACAGAACACTAAGAAACCAAGAAACGACTAGCAGTAAAATAATGACAGGTGATTATCCGACGTCGAAGACGGATAATTCAATAGCAGAACTACATCGTGAAATTCGGGATATTCAAGCTTTGCTCCAGAATTCTTCGGTCGATGCCTCACATTCTAATCAAGCATTCAAAAACATAGATAAAAACCTACCAAGGACAGCAAGCGTCGTATCTAATTCACTTAGAAACGGGAAATTGGAATTCCCGACATATAATGGAACGAGACCCGAGAACTTTTCTTAAAACGTTTATGGTCACGATCAGTCAAGTTAGGATTCATCCATCGGAAAAGGAGGGGAGGCAGTGCCAATACTTCGCGGAAAGTTAGTGCGGAAACGTCCAAACCTGGATAACCAATCTACCACCTAATTTAATAAGAAGTTTCGATAAATTACGGCAGAAAATTCTGAAGAAATATATGTTTCGACCGGAAAAAATCTCTGATCTTTACTCCGTAAAAAAAACATCAACCGAACCAGTCCAAAACTTCATCAAGAGATTCAAGGCGATGTACTTTCAGTTAGATATTCCGGACGAGCTAGACATTGATGCCCTAACTAATGAAATTTGGTATGAGACAAGATTTTGGGAAGAAATTTCAGCTTACCGGCCACAATCCATAGAAGACGCATTCTACAGAGCAAGCATATACATTAGAGCAGACAAAAGAAGAGCGCGGTTATTCGAAAACAATCAAGATACTTCAGAGGAAGAAATAAAACAAAGATTCAAGGAAACTCGCCGACATTACAACAAAGCGTTTAAACAAAAGGAAAAAGCCAAAACGAAGATTGCACTCTTAGCCTCCGAACTTCGAGATCAGAATTTGAAACAAAAAAGGAAAGCTAGACTGAAGAAGGATGGAATCCTCCCGGCATGGTGTCGTTACCACGCCGTCTATGGACATAGTAAGGAGGAGTGCCGTAGTTTACCGGAGTACCTCCTTAAAAAATACCTAGAACAGATTCCCGAACAACCAAGCTTAAAAGAAACTTTTGCCAAGAGGTATCAAGGAGAATTAGAGGAACGAATTTTAAAAATAAATCGCGGACAAAAAAATGAATTCCCGCGGCTGGATTCTTCACCCTGACGTAGGAGGATAAACGTCTTTTCAAAAATCTCTACCGAGACGCAAGAGGGAGACATGCCTCAAACCGAGTTGGCCCCTCTGAAGTTAACTTTACAAAAAGAGCTCGTCTTTACTCGTGAAGATCTAGAAGGAGTCGAGATCCCCCACAACGACCCATGAGTGATAAAATTGCAAGTTGGAGATTACCAAGTTCCTCGAATAATAGTAGATACCGAAAGCTCGGCAAATGTAATAAGCATCGATGTCTTCCAAGAAATATGGTCGAAAGAAACAAAGATCAAGTCAAGACTCAATTCATTAACATCTTTCAGTGGAGAAAGTGTTCCAATGCTCGGAACAGTAGAACTCCCAGTGACAGTTGGAGGAACAACCAGAATTGTCAACTTCGACATGATAGAAAAACCGATTCTCTACAACGCGATTCTCGGAACTCCATGGCTGTTTTTAAAGAAAGGAGTGGTTTCCACATATCATCAATGCCTTGGAATCTATTCGGTAAAGGGAAATCAAGCCGAGGCAAGGCGCTGCCTCCGCGAGAGCCCAAAGAAATGAAAGGAAGTCAACTTATCCCTCGGAGACAAAACACTGAGACTCAAAAAGCTTTGAATGTGGAGTCTAAAAAAAATAAATAGGTGTTGATATCTCGGAACTACGTGTGGCTTGATCCCCTTCGAGGGTACGTAGGCAGCCTTTTATGAGGTTCATCTACAACATTAATATAAATCTTGGTTTTATAGTGATGAAGTTTCTATAACTAAGCTATACTTAACCACGATTCAAAAAAATAAAATCGGTGCATTGATCACGTACCCAATAACAGGGTTCGTCCCTCTACACATTCTTTACCGAATGCAGCCGGAGATTTCGGAACTTGATAAAATAGAGCCGATGAGTCACAAGGCAAAGTCGGGTTATTCCTGCTTATGTTTATATTAAACATAAAAACGCTTACCCAAAGAATCTTAGGATATGATAAAGTAGGATCTGAGGATTAGAGGTCCAAATAGTCGAGGTTTGACTCACTATAAATTTTCGGCTCTACCCATGAATATCCGATAAAACTGTTTAAGGAATTCTTGAAAAGGACCAACATGCAGAATACTCATAAAATCTTTTCTGGGATTTTAAATAAGAATTCAAGGAAAGATAGATTAACTAAAAGAAGCACAAAATATGATCTCAGAAAATCCCGAGGATTATCATTCAAAAGTCTTTAAAACACCTAGTAAAAGAAGACATAAAACAACATTACAAATCAAATATCAAAACAAAAGGTGTTAGACTCGACTTAAGGGAAAATACAGTCCTTCATCTCTCGTTCAGTTGTTTTGGCATCCTTCTCCACTAATTCCAAAAGATCAGCGAGAATATTGACGCCTTGAGTAGAAAGATCATTAAGTACTTGGAAGACTGCCTGAGCCAGGCAGAGGTTCATGGTGTTTACAAGTCCGTCTTCCCGAGCTTGGATGGTTTCCTGAATGGAATTCAACCTATGTCGGATTTTTTCAGACATTGCCTCTTTGGTAGATTGCACCTTCTGAACTAACGAAGCACCAGCAATGCGAGCCTCCTTCTTCATTGCCTCGACTTGGTGAGCAAGCGAAGTTCGCTCAACCTCCAGAGCTTCTTTCTTCTTTTCAATTTCGTCGATATATTTGTCAGTATCCCTCAATAAAGCTTCATATTCACCGACAATGAGGCATGTGTTCCGAGCTCCCTGAAAAGGAAGAAAGTTTGTAGAGGGTTCGGATAAAATTAAAAGATAAGATAAAGAAAGGCCATCAAACCCGAATGGAATTCCTATCTAGAGCAGATATATGATCTTTCACGATGAAATCACCCTTCGGGTGTTTGGAACCAGCCATCTTCCAGAACAGCGCGACTCTCTTCTCTTTATCATTTAAAAGAAGTTGTGATGAATTGAATTCAAACTTAAACGAGGCATCTTCGGCTTCGAATTGAGATCTCTGTCTTTTGGTTAAAGGGGTTCCAATAGCCAAAGGAGCGGATCTTTTCTTTGAAGGCTTGGCTTTCAGAGACGCAGTGATAGTTTTTTCGCGCTTCTTTTCCGAAGACGCCGTGTAAGGAGCTCTAAGGCCAGAGGAGTCGATTTCACCTTTCGGAAATTTCTGAAATTTTGACTTCTTAGGAGGAGCTCGGATAAGTGATTTATTAGAGTAATCCGAGGGTAATCTCTCTTGTGGGCAGGCGATTTCAGAAACTTCATGGCCTAAAGTAAGTACCGAGTAATGAATACAAATAGCAGCGGACCAAGATTTTAAAGAAAGGAGGGAAAATTTGAGATACCTGAATGAAGACGAGCGAGTTTGATGAAGTCAGCAGGAATTTTCGGAAATACCAACGGAGTGAGGTTGTAAATCCGATCTATCTCCTTTTTGAAGATTGGGGGAAGTTCTTTGAAAAGAATCGGTTTTACAATTGTTGAAGAATCAACTGTCCATGTCTTGATTACCTCAGCAATAGAGTAAAAAATGGAGACTTCATTGATCCGAGCAAAGAAAAAGTTAGTGCGCCAGCCTTTAGCATTGGAAGTAAATCATGTACCTAGTTTACTAGCGTTTTTCACCATGGTATATCAGGTTTTGCCATCTCGGTTATCTACGAGTTTGGCAAGCTCGGAGAATTTCCAACAGGGAACGATAATTTTGGCTCTACTGGCTTGAATCAGGAAGACAACCATGTCTCTGATGGCGCCAGGTCCTAGTTGGGTAAAAGCAATTTTCAGCTGTTTGCAGAATTCGACTAAGAGGAAAGGAATATGGAACCAAAGTCGAGCTTCGGTAAAAAAATGGAGATAAAGGCAAATAAATCCTTCCGGAGGATTCCACGGTGTATCGCCGGTTTTCGGGACCCAAATTTCGAGGTCTTCTGGTTTTGAAGCGAATAATTGGAGAGTATCAATATCGCCCTCTTTAAAGGAAGAGTCCCCAAAGTTTTCCGATATATCCTTTCCCTAGTTTGCTGGCATTCTTAATCATAGTATATCAGGTCCTGCCGTCTCGACTATCAACGAGTTTGGCGAGTTCGGAGAATTTTCAGCACGAAACGGTGATGTCAGCCCTACTGGCTTGAATTAGAAAAGCTACCATATGTTTGATAGCACCAGGTCCTAGTTGAGTGAAACCAATCTTCAATTGCCTGCGGAATTCAACTAGAAGGAAGAGAATTGGGAACCAAAGTTGAGCTTTGGTAAAGAAATGAAAATATAGACACATGAATCCCTCAGGAGGAGTCCAAGGTCTTTGTTTAGATCTCGGAATCAGAATTTCGAGACCTTCGGGATCAGAGGCGAACAAACGAAGAGTTTCAATGTCGCCCTCCTTGAAGATTGAATCTCCAAATTCTTCATAAAGGTCTTCTCCTACAATTACTTGGTCGGAGACGGTTTTAGAGCTGTTACTGTTAGAAGGAGAGCTTGCCGGAATGGACGGAGAAGGGTTCTCTTTTTCCTTTTCGACGGAGGAAATGCCTTCAATATCGATATGGGACTCAATTGATCAATTTCTGGAGTTCTTTTGGTGAGAATCACTAAATCTGGAAGAAGAAGAAGAACCCGAGGTAGAATCCGTTGTGGAACTAGAGCTGGAGCTGGGAGAGTTTTGTTTGGATAACGACATTTTAATTACTTCGGATAAGAAGAAGATTTAGAGGGATTGTATGAATGATATGAGGAAAAATAGGGATTTAGCCTCTTTAAATAGTTAAAGGAGGTTTTATTTGCGGAAGCTTAACCGACATCTTCAGGAAGTGTTTAAATTACATTGGGGAGCATAGGATTTCAATGAATGAACCACGATCTCTTTTTTCCCGCCAAAAGGTCATTTCGGAGGATCCGAGTGTATGATTGACACGTCATCGCGAAACGGAAAGGTCGTGCGGAGCTAGGAATTTTCGGGCCAGAACGAAAAGACTTTACATTTTCCGGACTATTCCCGCCAAAATTAAAGTACGGAAATTAGAGAAGTAGTTGAAGACGAAGATCAATTGGTTCTGAACTTTATTTATCGGCAAACCATTTGAGGAACTTCGCCAACGCTGCCCGAAGACATCCTCGGACGAACTGGGGGGGACTTACTGTTGATGGTAGGGTTCTATCCTTAATCAATAGTTTGGCAATAATTGGAGTTTGGTCCCTGCCTAGCTCTTCCTTGATAATCTATTAGGTTATAAGTCCCGACAACAGGAATTTCGACCCTCGGCCCAGATGACCGAGGAATATCTCGGAGAAGATTGATCAGACTTAGTGTCCTAAGCGGGGGTATAAATGAACATCGTCCTAAGCCGAAGGCTAAGCTCGGACAGTATAAGATCAAATCTTGTCACAGATTTCCTAGTCTTGGAAAAATGGAAATATTCCATTTTTCCGAGGTTAGCCCATGGGCTTATTAGACCGACTATTAAGGATATATAAATACATACCCCCCCCCCCACTAATAACATTCATTCAGAATCCGGAGGAGAAGAACTAGATAACCTAGGTTTTACTTCTCTTTGATAAAGTTAATCTCGGTATTCCGAGTTAGCAAGCATTGTAAACATCTTTAATAATAATACACTCTTTTTTGAGGTTTCTTCTTTACTTTCTTATCAAGTACTTACCTAAAAACGAACCCCTCTAATTACAAATAATTAGAAGTTGAACTCAGTATCAACATAGGGGTATTCCTTTGGAAAAAGTAAGAAAGAAGCTTTGGGAATGGAGAAATATATTGGCACGATCCTCAATAGTTCGGACTTAAAAAGAACTATAAAAAGACGTATTCGAGAGATACCAAGAACTCGATCGATCAGTCCGGCCCCAACGTATCATCCTTCAGCCGCCTTCATAGACGCAGACCTCGACGGAGTCACGATTCCTCACAACGATCCTCTAATAATTCGCGTTTACCTAGCAGGAAATCCCATGGAAAAGGTACTAATAGACACTGGAAGCACGGTAAATCTGCTGAATTTAGCAGCGATGAATCAAATGAACGTGGTTTCAAAAAAATATGGAATTAATAACGGAATCAATAACTTCGCTTCCAGGTAAAAGAGAAATAGCAGTAGGAACCACGGTTTACCCGGTATCAATCGGAGTAGTCACCATGAATACTGTTTTTCATGTAATATCGGGACCCGTAGTCTTCGACACGATCATGGGAGTACCCTGGTTAACAATGATGGAGGCAGTCCCGTCGACCTATCACCAATGTCTCAAGTTTCCAACCCCACATGGTTTTTGTTCAGTAAAAGGGGATCAACGAATAGCCAGAATTTGTTCCATTCCCGCAAAAACCAAATCACGCATCATCTCGATGATCTCGGAACCATAAGTTAGAGGTAACAAATATCCAAGTTTTTCAGTAGTTGGAGAGTTAGATCCAAATATCTTTGAAAAGGATTCGTATGAAAAATATGTGTCGACAAGGAACACCTCAAACGATGTATAACCATAGGAGGAGGTTTAGAAAGAGAAATAAGATCAAAGTTGGTCGCCCTGCTAGAAAGGAACAAAGGAACATTTGCATGGTCATCTGGGGATATGGTAGGAATCGATCTTGCAGTAATATCACATCGACTGAACGTGGATCCAACTCACAAACCAATCAAACAGTAGAAAAGGAAATGAGGACCCGAGAGAGCAGCGGCCGTTAACGAGGAAATTGATCGGCTCTTAGCAAAAGGGTGAATAACCGAGGTCCAATATCCGGAATGGTTAGCCAATCCCGTAGTAGTTAAGAAGAAAAACGGAAAATGGAGAATTTGCCTAGATTTCACAGATCTGAATAAAGCATGTCCGAAGGATTGTTTCCCTCTTCCGAGCATAGAAAGATTGGTAGAAGCAACCGCAGGAAACGAACTCCTCTCCTTTATGGATGCATTCTCTGGATACAATCAGATTATGATGCACCTAGACGATAGAGAAAAAACCGCCTTTATAACAGATAGAGGAACATATTGTTACCGCGTAAGGCCCTTCGGTTTGAAGAATGCTGGAGCGACCTACCAAAGGTTAGTCAATCAGATGTTTGCAGAAAAGCTCGGAAATACGATGGAGGTTTATATCGATGATATGTTAGTGAAATACCAAGTAGCTTCCGAACATGTCGCCCACTTACAAGATTGCTTCGATATATTGAACCACTTTGATATGAAGTTGAATCCAGATAAATGTACGTTTGCATTAATTTCCGGGGAGTTTCTCGGATATTTGGTAACAAAACGAGCAATAGAGGCCAATCCAAGAAAGATTAACGCAATAGAGAACCTCCCCTCTCCGAAGAACCCAAAGGAGGTACAAAGACTCACTGGACGGATCACGGCTTTAAACCGATTCATCTCACGATCAACTGAAAAATGTTTACCTTTTTACAACTTGCCAAAAGGAAACAAACAGTTCGAATGGAATAGCGAATGCGAAGAAGCCTTTCAAGAATTAAAAAGATACTTATCAATTCCTCCGGTTTTAAACAAACAAGAGGACGGAGAAACTCTTTTTCTTTATGTTTCAGTATCTGAATCGGCTGTGGGTGGCGTATTAGTCCGAGAGGATCGGGAGAACAAAAACCAGTCTTTTACGTAAGTAAGTCGTTACTTGATGCAGAGACCAGATATCTAGCACTATAAAAATTGGCATTCGCCGTGGTAATAGCAGCTCGGAAGCTCTGACCTTATTTTCAATCACACCCAATAGATGTAATGACAAGCCACCCGCTTCGAACAATATTGCATAACCCCGGCCAGTCGGAACGATTGGCGAAATGGGCAATCGAACTTAGCGAGTACGATATTGAATACCGAACTAAATCAACAATAAAGTCCCAAGTGCTGGCTAATTTCTTATCCGAACTACCCTCAGAAGTCTTGACGATAGCCCCGCAGAACGAATGATGGACCCTCTTCGTACACGGTTCTTCGTCTAAATTTGGTTCCGGGATCGGGATTTGGTTAAAATCCCCAACCGGAGAAGTTTTATAGCAGAGTTTTTGTTTAGCTTTCGAAGCATCTAAAAAATGAATCCGAATATGAAGCCCTAATCGCGGGACTACGTCTTGCAAAGCAATTGGGAGCTCAGTATCTCCGAGCCTGTTGCGATTCTCAATTGGTAGCAAATCAGTTTAGTGGAGAGTTCGAAGCAAAGAACGACCGAATGGGAGCTTATGTAAAATTAGTATGACACTTAGCCGAGCATTTCAAAGAGTTTGATCTAAAAAGGATTCCACGGAATAAGAACACGATGGCAGATTCTTTGGCCGCATGTTGATACTAGGTTCAACTTCTAATTATTTATAATTAGAGGGGTTCGTTTTTGGAAAAGTATAAAGTTAGAAAACAAGGAGAAACCTCGGAAAATGATGATTTATTAATGAATTTAGTTACAATGCTCGTTAACTCGGAATGCCGAGGTAACTTTATCAAAGAGAAGTAAAACCTAGGCGATCTAGTTCTTCTTCTCCCCGATTCTCAATCAATATCATTAGTGAGGGGGGTATGTATTTATATATCCTTAATAGTCGGTCTAGTAAGCCCATGAGCTTACCTCGGAAAAATGGAATATTTCCATTTTTCCAAGACTAGGGAATCTGTGATAAGATTTGATCTTATACTGTCCGAGCTTTAGACTTCGGCCTAGGACGATGTTGTTTATACCCACGCTTATACTGTCCGATCATTCTTCACCGAGGTATCCCTCGGTCATCCAGGCCGAGGTTTAATATTCGTGTTGTCGGGACTTATAACCTAATAAGTTATCAGGGAAGAGCTCGACAGGGATCAAACTCCAATTATTGAAAAACTATCGATAAGGGGTAGAACCCCACCATCAACACCTCCCTTGCAACGGCGTCAGATCCCCACTTACAAAGATAAATTCCAGTCGAGACAATCAATTATCCGAGTATTGGTAATCATGAACATCATTCTCTTGCAAGCGAAAGCACGGATGAAGAAGAGGTTCAGCCGGAACTTCTCGGGGAAGATAAAGAAGACTGGAGAACACCAATTTTCCGTTATATCAAAAATGGCGAGGTTCCATCTGATAAATGGTCAGCACGCCAGCTCAAGACTTTGGCCGCTCAATATTTGATAATGGACGACGTTCTGTTTAAAAGGTCGGTCGGAGGATTAATGCTCCATTGTAGCGGAAAAGAAGAAGCAAATGAAGTAATGACTTCTACCCACTCTGGAGAAGGAGGAAATCATTCAGGAGGAAGGATGCTAGCTGTAAAACTTCGAAGACTAAGTTATTATTGGTCTACTATGAAGGCATATTGTGATAAGTTCACGGCACGTTGCGAGAAATGCCAAAGACATGCTCCGGAGATTCATGCACCAACAGAGTTGCTTATGGCCACGGTAACTCCTTACCCATTCATGCGTTGGGCGATGGATTTCGTAGGCCCCTTTCCGAAGTCAACTAGTGGGAAGCAGTTTCTATTAATCCTGACTGATTATTTTACTAAGTGGGTCGAAGCAGCAGCTTATCCGAACATTCAAAGTGGTGAAGTTGAAAGATTCATCTGGAAGAATATAGTCTGTCGACATGGAATTCCCTACGAGATAGTAACAGACACCGGTTCACAATTCATTTCAAACAATTTTGAAGCTTTTTACGAAAAATGGGAAATTCTTTTAAACAAATCAACTCCGAGGTATCCGCAAGGAAATAGACAAGCCAAAGCTACAAATAAAACTATTGTCGCCGGAATAAATAAAAGACTTCTCGGAAAAAAGGGAAGATGGTCGGACGAATTGGCTGGAGTACTATGGTCGCACAAAACAACCCCCAGAAGTGCATCCGCACAAACCCCTTTCTCACTTTCCCATGGGATGGAAGCTATGTCTCCAGCCGAAGTTAGGGTTCCAAGTTTATAGAGAACCCTAATGATACACGATACCGAGATTAATGATGCGAAGTTAAAGGAACGAAATGATGAAATTCAGGAACTTCGGGACCATGCTTTACTTCATATTCGGAACTATCAGTAAATTACTTCTCGATAATACAACAAAAAGTTCTGAGATTGTCCTTCGGACGAAGGAGACTTAGTTTTACGAATGGTGTTCGAAAACACGAAAGAACCCGGAGCTGGAAAACTCGGGGCTAAGTGGGAAGGTCCCTACTTGATAGAAAAGAAAGTTAAACCCGGAGTTTATCGTTTGAAGACTATGGAAGACGAGGATGTACCTCGGGCTTGAAATTCATTCCACCTAAAAAGGTATCATTGCAAGGATGAGCCGTAGAATCTTCAAAAAAAAAAAAAAAAAAAAAAACATGTGAGGTTCGAACCACGGATGCCTTGATCCCTTTCGGGGGTACGTAGGCAAATCTTCAAAGTTCAGCTATAACTAAAAAAAAAAATCGATACCTTGATCACGTATTCGATAACATGGTTCGTCCCTTTACACATTCTTTACCGAATGCAGCTGGAGATTTCGGAGCTTGATAAAGTAGAGCCGAGAAATGTTAAGGCAAAGTCGGGTCATTCCCGCATGGTTAAAACCACTTCAAGTATTGGAATTCGATAAATTGAATCCGGTATAACATATAATGGTCGAGCATTTCTCGTTAAATCAATTTTATCACATTGACAAAGCTTAATGTGATAAAGTAGCATTTAAGCCAAAAAGTCATTAAATTAAAAGCTTTCAAAATGAGTTCATACAAGGCAGAATATGAAAAACAAACAACAAAGAATTACAAAGAAAAGATCCATATGGAATATGCACTCCTGGAGGCAACTTCATCTTCACATCATCCGACCGACGATAACGTCCAAGGTCTTGTCGAATTAAAGGCGGGGCTACTAAATCTGAAGGACTAAGGGGAAAAGCAGGGAATTCTTTTAACCGATGCTGGAGGTTGTTCAGCTGTGAAAAGAGTTCCTCTTTTATCATAGGAGGAATCAAAATCTTTTCCTTCTAAAGTACCTTAATCAGATCGCATTTCCCTTCCACCTGATGAAATAAGTCAGTTAGAGAGTTACGAAGCCGGCTTTCGTCGATGTATTTCCGAATCTTTTCAAATTTGCCGTTACATTCTCCGAGAGCATCTAGTCGACCAATCATATTTGGGTCAATGTTATTACCTTTATTCCCTGTTGATGGCTTAGGCCGACGAGCCTCTTCTAGTTCATCTTTCAGGCATTTAACTTCATCAGCAAGCTCTTTTTAGCCTCCTCACCGGCCATCTTGCAAACAGCTGCAGAATCAAGAGAAGACTTCTCCACCATAAATCTTAACTTCCTCATTTCTTTCCTCATCGCTGATTGTTTTAACTCAGCATCTGATAGAAGATGGTTAAAAGAAGCTGCCGTCTGTAAATAGAGACGATGGTCAGATAAAGTTCAATAGAAAAAGAGACACAAATAGGTATGAGACCTTAAAAAAGGATGAAGCCGCGCTATAGATTAATGAGTCCTTGTCAGCCTCGGAAAGGACAGAAAGAGATTCGGATCGACCTACGAGTCTGCCAAAGAGTTTCGCACATTCTCTCTAGTCTTCAAATAAAGGAACATTATTTCCGAAGGAGTATCGAAAGGAATAACGTGAAGGTGGAGCAACAGGACTTTGCTGGGAAACTTTAACTTGCCCATCTTTACCGATCTCGGGTAAAGGCCTCAGGAGACCTGTCAAAGTGGGATCAGGAGTAGTAGAGCTCGAAACTTTTGGTTTTAGAGGAGGCATAGTTTCAGAAATTTTATTCCGAGTTTGAACAAGAGTAATACTGGTGTTTCCTACTGGACCAGTAGAGTCTGGACTCGGAATTATCGAATTGTTCTCCGAAGGTATTGGATTCGAGTTTTTCTCGGTGCGTGGAAGAATCGCATGATTGATTGTCGGGGCGTCCAACTCAATGGGAGAATTTTCCGAGGAAGCCTTAGTTTTCATTTTCTTCAGCTTATTTGCTTCCTCAGGAGTTCCCGAAGGAGCTCGTTTGCTGGTTACTACCTTCGGGGTATTTATTTCCAGGGAAGCTGTCGGTTTAGAAAGCGCTTTTTCCTCTTCGACTTTAGATTCTTCGGGTTTTGATACAAACACTCGAGGTCTGTAGATTTTGAGGTTTTTCATGAAAGGGTTCGACATTCTTTCTAGAGAAATAAAAGGAAAATTTACAATTTTTAGAGGGAGAAAGGAATAATGATTGAATTCTGGTTTAGAGAGGGAATATTTAAAAGGTGCAGTGTGTCTATTCCACTTCCACATTCAATGTCCCTGATCAGAGAGTGACACGTCACAAGGAAATAAAGGGTTTTTGATAGGATCGAAATAGCGGTTCTTGGATTGAGATCAAGAAGAAATATGAAGATTCCAGATTATTGAAGACGAAGATCGACCGCAATCGAGTTCAATTATCGACAAACTATTAAATTACGAAAACTCGCCAACTATGCCCGAAGAAATCCTCTGACGAACTGGGGGGACTTACTGTTGATGGTGGGGTTACCACCCCTTATAAATAGTTTGGCGATAATTGAGGTTCGGTCCCTACCGACTTTACCCTGATAATTTATCAGGTTATAAGTCCCTTCAACAGGATTAGAACCCTCGGCCCTGATGACCGAGGAAAACCTCGGTGAAGAATAATCGGATTTTTAGTGTCCAAAGAGGGGGTATAAATAATTTCGTCTCAATCCGAAGTCTAGAGCTCGAACAGAATAAGATCAAATCTTATCACAGATTCCATTTTTCTGAGGTTAGCCCATGGGCTTGCAAGACCGACTACTAAGGATACATAAATACATACCCCCCTACACTAATTCAATTCATTCGGAAACGGGGAGAAGAATTACCAAATAGCCTAGGTTTAATACTTCTCTTTGATAAAGTTAACTCGGCATTCCGAGTTAACACCTTTGTAACCTATATAATTAATAAAGTACTCTTTTCCGAGGTTTCTCTTTTTGTCTTCTATCTAATTCATTCCCAAAAACAAACCCTTCTAATTACAGATAATTAGAAGTTGAACCCAATATCAACACTACTCTACAGAATGAATTGATGTTCACTACCGAGGATTTGAAGGGAATCGATACTCCTCAAAACGATCCACTCGTAATTGACCTACAGATTGGCGACTGCGACGTCCAAAGGATTTTGGTTGACACAGGAAGCTCGGTAGATGTAATATCTTTGGACACACTTCAAAAAATGGAGATCAAGGATCAAAAAATTAAAGCTCGGGTAAAGCATTTGACTGCTTTTGGAGGAGATACGGTTTCAACTCTCGGTACTGTCAAACTTCCAGTATCAGCTGGAGGAGTAAAAAAAATCGTAAATTTTGACGTAGTAGAAAGGGCCACCATTTACAATGCAATCGTCGGAACTCTGTGGTTATATTCTATAGAAGCTGTTCCATCTACTTATCATCAATGTCTGAAATTTCCGACTCCCTAAGGATACTTTACGGTTCGAGGTGATCAGAAGATAGCTCGGAGATGCTTTGTTACTGTTATGATCATGGCCGACAAAGAAACGAAGGGAACTAAGGAGCAAGAGGAGCAGCTAGAACCTGAGCTTAATGGAGCTAAATATGGAGAAAAGGAGCAGCTTGAACTAGAGGATGTGTTTAGAGCGGAGAAAGAGTACATAAGATATGTTATCTTAATCTCACGGGTTTTGATACATGATCATCAAATGGGCATGTGTCTCATTTGTACTCTTTTTCCCTTGTCAAGTTTTGTCCCACTGGGTTTTCTTGACAAGGTTTTTAATGAGGCAAATTTTTCACATTTAAATCACCCATTTGTTGATCCAAACCAAGACGTAAACTTCAGAAATCAAACCAAGTGAATAGCTAACCAGCCCAGCCCACTTTGTGCCTATTACAAGTCCAAAAACGCCCAAAATAAATGAATTATTTTCCAGCCCAAAAGGAGTGACGAATTTGAAGATGAAGAATCAAGTCAAACCTTTTGTTTAATGTTTAGTCTTGTTGTTTAATGTTTCATTAAGTTTCCAGCTATTTTATCTTTTCCTAAGTATTCTAAAACTCTAAATGTATGACCTCTTGGTCTTATTTTCAGATCATCAAACATCTTTTTATTAAAACATCTCTTAAACTTGTTTGATCAAACTTTCTTGCTTAAGTGTATTCGGACTTGGTTCCTTGCACATTACCAAGCTTCTTGCCTAAGGTATTCGGAGCCTTGTGCCCTTGCCTAAGACAAGCCAATGACAATCCAGAGGTCTTTCGCATCCTTTGGAGTCTCATCATCTTTTATACTATCCATTCCATCCATCCACAAAAGCATTAACTACCATTACAGCCCTTGTTTCATCATCTTCTATTGTGTACCGCTCACTCAATCAAATTGAATCATCAACCAGCTACAAAGAGCATCAAAGGGACAGGATCCTATCACTTAGGATCACATCAGTTACAGAAAATCAACTTCGTCGAGAAACCCAAAATCAAGTGAAAACTTCGGATAAATTCCTCATCGTAGGTTCGTCTAACAAGAATAAGTCGATGTTTGCCGAAATCTTGGCAAAACTTTTTGAAAGGTAAGAATACTTAGGAAGGCCGAAAAGGAAGAACTTAGTTTCTCCTCTTAGGCAAAAAAAAGGTAAAAAAACAAAACAAAACGTTGATATCTCGGGTTTCCGAGATAGTCAACAAATATTCAAACGTCGGAACTAAGGGTGGCTTGATCCCCTCCGAGGGTACGTAGACAGCCTTTCACGAGGTTCAACTACAACTTCATAATAAATCTCGATTTATAGTCAAGAAGTTCATACAACTAAACTATATTTAACTGAGATTCGCACAAATCAATATGTCAGAGTCTTGATCACATTCTAAACAAAAAGTTAGGACAGTTTGTCCTAATAAAAATAAAACTTTCCAAAAAGAATCTCGGAGCCCGATAAACTAAGGCCGAGAGAATAAAAGGTACGAAATTAAAAAATTTTACTTACATATTCTATATTGAATGCAAATGTTTGACAATTATTCTGATAAAGTAGGACTTGTTGTTAACCTTTAAGCAAATAAATAGGGAAAGCGCGCCTTATTTGTCTTGTTATTTCCGGATTTCAAAGTTTTAAATTTTGAAGTTTCGAGCAAACATTCCGAACATACGAAAACAAAATTTTATTAACAAAGATTTGAAAAGGTCATTACAAGGCAATTACAAAAAATTGGAATCAATTCGAAGGTTTAAATACAAGATTACT
Source organism: Euclidium syriacum (assembly GCA_900116095.1). NCBI lineage: Eukaryota > Viridiplantae > Streptophyta > Magnoliopsida > Brassicales > Brassicaceae > Euclidium > Euclidium syriacum. The sequence continues at coordinate 4,265,674 of FPAK01000004.1, forward strand.
AATCTGAATATTAAAATCTTCATCTTGAAACTCTGTAATAGAAACAACATTTGCGAGAGCGAACAGTCGATCACGTTCTCTTTCGGCTTCAGCAATGTCCACCTCCGAGATAGCAAACCTCTTTTCAAAAAGAGAACGAAGGTTTTGAGCAACAGCAGCAGCTTGTCCATATTCGCTAGCCTTGTCGAAAGCCTCGGAATACTTGTCAAGGGACCCGCAGATTTTGTCCAACTTCTTTTGGCAACCATCAAAAATCGCGCGTCGCCCGTCCAACTGCCCTTTCTGGAAATGCTCGGCACATTTGGAGTCCATAATAGCTCAACCGACGTCTTTCTCCTCCGATATAGCAAGGATTTGACGTTTAGTTTCAGCCAGTTTAGTGATTAGCCTAGAATTTTCTTCAAAGAGATCAGAAGTTCTTGATTCTTCTTCCGCAAAGTTCGTCTTCAAATTACTCAAGCTCTTGTTTTGGTTTTCAACTTCGCTTCAGCTAGAGCTCTCTCGGCATCGAGAAATCTTCGCTCCAAATCTTCATTCTCAGACAAAAGAGTACCAATCCTCCTGTCATAATTAGCAAGTCGCTTCTCATACCGAATGAATGTTTGACCAATAAAACCCACAAACTGAAACACGGTAAAATAAGGAGTTCAATATTAAAGAAGATGGTAAAACAAAAAAGAGGGAGGGATTTCTAGATCGACTGTTTACCCTAAACATAGACCAGGAAAAGGCTTCTAGAGTATTTTATTCATAGCAAGTCTCGGGAATACAGCTGTCTTAACCACTCGCCTTCCGCAAGAGTTCAGTGGATTTCTCCTTATCTTTGCAAAGAATGTCTGCACCATCAAGTTCAAATTGAAACGCGTGTTGTTCCCTCATGGGCTTTGTATATTCCGCGTTCTCGGCGTTATTCTTCTTTGCGGCTTCAGCATTCTGCTCTTTGGCAGCTTTGGTATTCTGCTTCTTCCTCGGAAGGAAATTTCGGTTGCTGCCAGAGGCTCCTTCGGGGTTGAATATCTTCATTTTAGGAACGGGATCGATTTTTTCCCAGTATTCTCTTCCTTGAAAATTGTTTACAAAGTTAATATTGGTTCGGAATGTAGTCTAAGAAGTTCGGAAAAAGCAGACTTGCTCAGATAATGGCTTTACGGATATGAATAGGATGAATGTCACCCCACCGAAGTTCTCCTTCTTTTTAGATTTTTTCGAATTCTTTGGAGAAGTTTTGTGGAAGAGCTCGGAAGCAGCTTGATTTAACTGAAAGATAACAAAATATGTGGTGAGAATTCATATAAAGGAACAAAAGTGAGACCTAGTTTTCTACCAATTATGGTCTTCCAGTTTCGGTAAATTGAAGTAGAAGGGTTATAAATGGAAGCTTGGTTGATTCGAACGTAAAAATAGCTTTGGAACCACGATTTGGAGGTTGAATGAAGTCCAGTGATTATCTTCCTTCTAGGTTTGATATCAATCTTGAAAGCTCCCCTTGGGTTTTCGGAAGCTGTGAAATTCGTTAGTTTCTCCAATTTCCAAGAATTCATCCGAACACCGCATCTTGCAGCAAGAACTAGGAATCCAGTAATGATTTTGACTAAGTTAGGCGTCAGTTGAGACATAGCCATTCCTCGACGAGCACAGTAACTAACCATTAACTGTGGATTGGGATTCAAAGATGAGCTTCGATGAAAAAATTCTCGTAAAGACAGATGTAACCCGGTGGCGAAGTCCAAGGTCTCTGGTCCCCTCAGAACTATGATTTCGATCTCATCAGGCTGTTGAGCGCTTTCTTTGATCTTTTCGATCCTAGACTTAGAAAAGAGAGAGTGTCTGACATCTGGAATATTCGGCCACGAGATTTCACTCTCGGAAACTGAAGCCTCGGAATCGGTTTTCGTGGCTATTACTAGAAAAAAAGGTAATAACTATTCGAAATAAAGAGATTGAAGATTACCTCAGAGAGCGAAGAAATGATTATTAGAAGAATCATCCAAGAATTGGAGATTACATAAGGTATATGAGTAATGACAGACGCTTCGTTTTTTGCGTCAGGAGGATTTGATTAGCCATCGTATCAACTAAAAGGAGGCGTCGTTTCTTTTCATTTATTGCGTCCTTTTTTGAAATGACACGTCATAAGGAAGGAGAAAGGGTTTGAGAGTACGAAGAATTCAGCATGCGTAACAAAAAGACAGTTCGTTTCCGTATCTTTTCCCGCCAAAGTTTATCGACGAGATCAAGAGAAGGAAGAAGATTCAAGATTTCAGAAGACAAAGATCGACATTAACCAAGTTTCATTTATCGACAAGCTACATTATTTCGAAATTCGTCAACTCTGCCCTAGGTTATCCTCGGACGAAGTGGGTGGGATTAGCACCCCTTATCAATAGGTTGGCAATAATTGAGATCCGGTCCCTACCAATCTTTTCCTAATTACAGATTAGGTTATAAGTCCCTTTAATAGGATTGGAACCCTCGGCCCTGATTACCGAGGATACCTCGACTAAGAACGGATGAATTTTAGTGTCTGAAGCGGGGGTATAAACTACTTCGTCTAAGGCCGAATTCTAAGCTCGGACAGAATGAGATCAAATCTTATCATAGATTCCATGATTCCGGAAAAATGGAATATTTCCATTTTTCCGAGATTAGTCTATGGGTTTAGATAACCGACTACTAAGATATATAAATACATACCCCCCCCCCCTCACTTAATTCATTCATTCAGAATCGGGGAGAAGAAGTACTTGCGAACTTAGGCTTAATACTTCTCTTTGATAAAAGTTAACTCGGCATTCCGAGTTAACATTCTTGTAATCAATAATATCAATAAAAGCTTATTTTTCGAGGTTTTCCTTTTGTCTTTTTACTTAACTTACTCCAAAAACGAACTCATCTAATTATAAATAATTAGAAGTTGAACTCAATCTCAACAACTATCATACAGGAAGAGTACTTGGCCCTCTCCACGCGGACTACCAGACAAGCCTGAGTTGAATTTTTTCGAAGCTTGTGTTCGGCAATGAAGAAGGTCCGAGAATCCTCATGGCTTCCGTGAAGGCTGAAAATTTATCCCTGGTTGGGAACTTGAGGCACTGGTGATAGGTTGATGCGATTTCTCGTATCTCGTGTAGCCAAGGGATCCAGACGATCACATTGTAGATGGCCGGTTTGTTGATGAAGAGAAATTTGACGACCTTTGTTATCTCACCAGCGTATACCGACAAATTTATTGTGCTAATGGTAAGGGTCAATGCTCCATCGAACCCGATGAAGGATTTTACTCTTGACTTCATCCGGTAGCCGCGAAGCTCCATTCATAAGAGCGTAGTCCGAAACATGACATTGACGGTCCTATCTGTGTATACCAGTATCCGCGTGACCTCGTAGTCAGCGATATGCAGGGCCACCACGAGCGGACCGTTGTGAGGTTGAATGATCATGTAAGCATCGGCGTCGATGAAAGTGATGGTGTTTGCATGATCGATCTCAGGGGTTTGCTCTGAGGTTGATTTTCCCTTGCAGTAGGCGGCATGTATTCTTCAACTTTCCTTGATGGCTCGCACCGAGTCATTGACGTCGAGGAGTCCGCCCGTGATCATGTTGACGGTTTCTTCATGGGGTTTTCAGGCGCGTTGTCACTTAGATGACCTTGCATATATTTTAGAAGTTCGGGCCATATTGATGGTCTGGTCGCCGAGTGTCGATGCTATTACCGAGATTGTCGAGGCCATCGGAGGAAGAGTCATGACTTCAGAGTGAATGGTCAACGCATCATAACTCTCAGGGATCAGGACAATCTTTTGTCCAGACATACTTGAGTTGTTTTCCATTGAAGGAGTGGTGGTTTTCCGAGATGATTCGTGCGTAGAGAGATTTTCCTAAATCCCCACAGACAGCGCCAACTGTGAGTGGCGAGGCGCGCACAGGTTCGGTCTAGGTTAGTTTTAGATTTGGTTGAGTGAATTTTAATTCTGTGGATATTTGCAATGTCGTTTTGGGTCGGAAATCCTGTTCAGTAAACCAATTCCTAAGTTCACCAAGTTAAGAGGTCAGAGTGGCGAAGTGATTGTCATTTTATTGATATAAGTGCGAGTTTACAAGGGAAAGAGAAGTCGGCGTTTAAAGAAGAGTTGCGATGCAAAGATCAATGACTAACATCAATCGGCGATGTCGTTAGTGATGTTAAACGCGATCTAAGGTCGTCGAACTGTTATACCTCATCTCTCTATTCATAATTCAGTGTCGTTATCAATAAATAAAAGTGGTTATTTCTACTAATCTCGTCCAGATTAAGAGTTGACATATAACCCTTCATAATCCGAAAATAGACTTCTTCTAGGTTTTAAACGACGCGCATGCACTGTATTCTGTTTTTAGAAAGTTGTTTTTTCACTTGCTTCTGATACCGAAAAGATGTGACATGACGCTTTGTCACTTCATATTTTGTATCCTTGAAGCCGCTTTTTACTTCTGGGCGATATGAGTTTTTGGTGATGAGTTTCGGTTTTAGACGGGTTTCGGTCCTTCCTACGATTTGGATATGTGGATGTGCTAAACCCACCTCCAATATTTAGTATTCAGAATTTTAAGTTCTACCGTGTATTATGCAAGAGTAACGGCATGTTAGGAGCTTTCTGCATTTAACGATGGTGATCAGCAATGAACAATGGCGGCGATTAATTTTCAGTTAGAGTTATCGTGAGTCACCTTTAGTAGATAGTAGAGAGAAAACCTGTATTAGTGAAACCAATGTGTAGAAAGAGTATAACATGGGTTCATTTTTCTGGGTCAGAATTAAATGCTGTTTTTATTTTATGTCGTGTTTAATGTACCTTTGCCGACTTAATTCGTGGTCAAACAAAACTAAATAAGGGGTAATGATTTATACACGATAAATAAAATAACACAACGTATCCGACGACCAAAAAAATAAAATAAAAACAGAGACAACATCGATCTATGAATTTTATTAAAAAAATACTTTGATCGAGGGGAATCATAAATATTTGCAGAAAGCATTAATTATGAGTCGAATGGGTGAGTAAATTACTTGTCTTTTACCGATGCAACAAATTTGTAAGATCCGGTAATTAAAGATTTTTTTGTGATTACTGATTAGATTGGATTAGAAAGAATCATGGAAAATCGAATGGACAGAAAAGAAAACAGGAGGGATCTCTGGTAATCGATAATTCTATCCGTTACATATTCCAGTATTGACTTTACTCTCAACCTTTCGCTGTGTTAACTTTCTAGAGAGAGAAATTCTGACAACGAAGAAAAAACAAAAAAGTGCAAGAAAATTCTCAAGCCTTTTTCTTTCTCTTAACGCGTCTCTGCTTCTCCTTCTCCCCTCTTTCCCAGAAAGAAAGTATTATTAATCTCCTTTTCGCTTACTTCTCCTCTGACTTTTTTTTCCTCTTTCGAATCTCTAGTTCATCTTTTAGATTTTGTTCGTCGTATATACATACATACATCTTTGTGGATTTTCCTCGATTTTGTCTATTCTCCGATCTGGTCAAAGACCAGCGAATCCGCCGGACTCTATGGCTACCGCGGCGATATTCTCATCCCTACGCCGGAGGAGATCGCCGTCTCTGGAGGCTTTTCTAGCCCCCGTTGACCTCTCCGGCGTGGCTCTTGTACAAACCCTAGCTTCAATTTCGACGGAGGTCGTCTCGTGTTTCAGCGGCGTACGGTTCTCGTTCCAACGCAGAAACGCCCGCTCCTTGATTCGTAAGATAGAGGTCTTCCTCGTATTGTTCGAATTCCTGGTCGATTCAGGTTGGGGCTCGAAGACGTCCTCCTCGACGGCTTTGCTCTGCCTCAAGGAGCTCTATCTCCTCCTCTACCGCTCCAAGATCCTCATCGATTACTGCGCTCAATCCAGTAAGTTATGGCTCTTGCTGCAAAACCCCTCGATTTCTGGCTATTTCCATGATTTGAATCAAGAGATTTCGACTCTTTTGGATGTTTTCCCCGCCAACGATCTTGGTCTCAGCGACGACATTAGAGAGCAAATCGAGCTCTTGCAAAAACAATCCAGAAAATCAAGACTGTACATCGATAAAAACGACGAATCGCTGCGTGAATCATTCTATTCGTTTCTCGACGGATTCGAGAACGGAAAGATACCGAATCCGGTTGTTCTGAAATCCTTCTTCGTAGACAAATTAGGGATTAGGGATTCCAAGACTTGCAGAGCTGAAATCGAGTTTTTGGAAGAACAAATTGTGAATCATGACGGTGATTTAGAGCCTACGGGGTCGGTGATCAATGGATTCGTTGCAATCACACGATACTGTAGATTTTTGATATTCGGATTCGAAGAAGATGGATTGGAGTGGAGAATCGAGAATCCAAAGAAACCCAGAAAAGGGTTCGTCGCACAAGAGATAGGGGACACGTTCATAACTGTCCCAAAGGATTTCGTTTGCCCAATCTCTCTGGATTTGATGACGGATCCTGTGATTATCTCCACAGGGCAAACCTATGATCGAAGCTCTATAGCTAGGTGGATTGAAGAAGGGCACTGTACTTGTCCTAAAACCGGGCAAATGCTCATGGACTCGCGGATCGTGCCCAATCGTGCTCTGAAAAACTTGATAGTGCAATGGTGCTCAGCGAGTGGCATAAATTATGAGTCAGAGTTTGCAGATTCCCCGAATGAGTCTTTCGCCTCGGCTCTTCCGACACATGCTGCGGTTGAAGCGAACAAAGCTACAGTTTCCATCCTTATTCGGTATCTAGCCGATGGATCTGAAGTAGCCCAAACAGTGGCTGCACGCGAAATCCGTCTTCTAGCCAAAACCGGAAAAGAAAACCGTGCGTTTATCGCGGAAGCCGGCGCAATACCACATTTGTGCCGCCTTCTCAATTCCCAAAACGCTATTGCACAAGAGAACTCAGTGACCGCGATGCTTAATCTCTCTATATATGAGAAGAACAAGAGTCGGATCATGGAGGAAGAGGATTGTTTGGAGTCTATCGTAAGCGTCCTTGTCTCGGGTCTCACAGTGGAAGCTCAAGAAAATGCAGCAGCAACATTGTTCAGTCTCTCTGCAGTACACGAGTATAAGAAACAGATAGCAATTGTTGATCAATGCGTTGAGGCATTAGCATCGCTGCTTCAAAACGGGACACCGAGAGGGAAGAAAGATGCGGTTACAGCGTTATATAACTTATCGACACATCCAGAAAACTGCAGTAGAATGATCCAAGGAGGAGGAGTGTCGAGTCTTGTTGGAGCTCTGAAGAACGAAGGCGTAGCAGAGGAAGCAGCAGGTGCTTTGGCATTGTTAGTGAGACAGTCTCTTGGAGCTGAGGCTATAGGGAAAGAGGATTCCGCAGTGGCGGGGCTCATGGGATTGATGAGATGTGGAACGCCCAGAGGGAAAGAGAACGCGGTTGCTGCGTTGCTTGAACTCTGTAGGAGCGGTGGAGCCGCTGTGGCGGAGAGAGTGTTGAGATCGCCGGCGATTGCGGGATTGCTACAAACGCTTTTGTTTACAGGGACAAAGCGGGCCAGACGGAAAGCGGCTTCGCTTGCTAGGGTTTTCCAGAGGCGTGAAAACGCGGCGTTCCGATCGGGCGGCTATGGGTTTATCGGGAATTCGAACGGAAACAGAGACGGCGATTTTACAAACGATGTCTCTGTTCCTATATCAATCTCCATCTCCGTACCTGTGTAGTGATATCTATTTAGTTTAAAATTAATACAAAAATTTTGTTGTTGGTGTTGTTGTTTGTGTATATTATTTACATTTATTGGTTGGGAGGTATATACGCGTAATACTTGGGAGGAGTTATATGTATCTTCCAGGGGAAACAACGGAACCAAAAGAGTTTTAGTGTATGAACTTTATCTGTGTATTGTATTCGATATATAATCAAGCTATGAAACCTCAAGGAGCGTTCTCGCTGTTAATTATTTGAATTTTTTATTTAAAAATCAAATAAAAGAGATGATTGCTTGCAAGGTATTGGAAAGTAATAATGTATCTAGTTTGTGTTGGAGGTGGATCATAGATATATAATCGGTGATGGAAGAGGCTAAGAGATTAATATGCCTCCCACCATTTGGGATTCAAGGGGATACACTATTTGTTTGGATTTGTTGGAGTATTTGGAATGCGCGTAATAAAAAGTCTTTGAAAATAGATCAATCATAGAGAAACAAACTCTCACCAGGTGTTAAGAGAGCTAGATTACACACGATGCTATAATATTCGTTAAAACTAAGTAAACAAGTTTTAGACCAACATCAAGTACCCAGAGTAGCTCCATAAGTTATGGATGAAACATACATGTATCTATAGTGGTTCCTCGTCTAATAGAGATGAGAAAAGAGTGTATTTCCTCATATAGTTTTTTCAATGGAGACGAAAAATAGTTATAGTATTATAACGGATTTACATGAGTGGTTAAAATATGATAGGATCTACACGAGGATCTAGTTAATTTAAGTATTGAACTTAGTTTTGTAGAGATTTCACTATAGTATATGGAAAAGAACTTATTAGATCTTCATGTGTGTTATGGAGATCAACAATTCTATAGTTCTTGTGTTTATTGAGAGCATGTGGAGAAGCTCATGCAAATGGTATGGGAGAGAATATCTAGAATTGGGATCTCAAGGAAAGAAGCATCGTGTATGGTTGGAGATTTTAACTTTTTTCTCAATAATGGTGAAAAGGTTGGATGCCCAGGTAGAATTGACAACTATTTTAAAGACTTTGTTAATATGGTTAAGATGTATGGCGTGAAGGAGCTTTGCAATCTGGGTAACTGACTTATTATTTGGGAAGGTATGCAACACTCTCATTCGATCCAAATCAGATTTGATCAGTGCTTTGGTTACAAAGAATGGGATAAGCAATTCCATGTCTCTAATCCAACCTCTTTGGAGAAAAGAAGCTATGATCACTTACCAGTTCTGGTAAACTTCTTGCAACCGAGAAAAGTTTCGAAGCAATTCATGTTTGACAAAAATGATAGGAAAGCCAAGAGTCAAGGAAGCTATTGAGAAGCATGGGTGATTGGGTGGTTTATTAGGCTATGTATCAATATATGAGAACTTAAGATGTTGTATAAAAGCTATGAGCAAGTGGAAGAAGGATCAACACTTCAACTCTCATGAAAAGATAAACAAGTTTGAAAAATAATTAGACTATCACCAGCTTGCTTCATACCCAAATTTGTGCGAACATAATTTCTTGTTTCTTTTGATCCGAGGTTAAGTGTGGGCATAGATATCTCGGATGTTGAGCTTCTCTTTAGATACATTAGTGTCACGTTCTACTTGTTCGATCAACAATGGGTGTGCATAGATTCTTTTTTTACTTGAATTCATAAATATGCTCTTTGAAGTTGATGTTTCTTCTTGGGTGCCTGATTTTGCTTGGAAACTTAAAGACAAGATTAAGTGCATTAAAATAGTCATGGAAATACAAAAAAAAATCAGGTTGTTCTAGATCTACAGTAGTACATATATTTGGAATGGGAGGGATTTGGACAACTTATTGTTCTTTCTTTAGTTTTTACTTGTTTTTTTGGTTTTGGATTGAACTCGTAAGATGATTCTTCTTTTGGAGTCTCATGACCACGGTTAGATCTTCATTTCTAGCGGACTACCCATGTAAGGTTTGATTTTGACTCGTAGGACCGCCTTCATCCTCTTGGATCATAAATGATCTACCGTAATATCCACCTTGTGTTCTCCACTTCTAAGAGGGGGTTTTCTTCAAAATGGGTATTTTTGGACCATGATAAGAAAATTTAGGTTTAGAAATATAAGAGAGTTTAGAAACTTACCTTGCACATTGGGTTGGCTCTTGGTGAGTTTTTGATTCGAAGCAAACTCCTTATATGGTGAGTTTCTTCTTGGACGTTTTAGTTGTAACCTCCTTTGAAAAAAATCTTCATACATGTGATGTTTCATGTCTTTCCAAGAAAGAGTTGGTCCACCAAAGTTAACATTTATATGATCCATTAAATCCCGATATCTATTGGTGTCTTCGGTAAGAATATATTCGACATAAGTGGTTTTCTCCTTCTACAAAATATGACTGGAATGAAATCAGTCTTCCATGACATCTCTCATCTTAGATATGCTTCTAGTCCTTGATTATGACTTGGAAATGAGAGGTTATGTAACTCATAGTCTTCTCTTTCATCATGAAAATGATCATGTGATTTGGAGTTGGATTGCACTTGATCTGGTTCACCACAAAAACTAACTTTAGCGTTAATCTTGTCCTCTTCTTCACATTCCATGGTACCTAAAACTGTCAAATATGCGAGCGAAGTACATATAGTTGACGTCCATATGACCCTTTTTTTGGAAAAAAATATAGTCATACCCATATAAATCGCATACAAATTAAATTCGTGTCCAAATTAACTATATTTTATATAGACGTGTCTAGAGATCATTTAAGGCTATTGAACTGATTTCTTTATTTTTATTATAAAAATAGCTCTTTTTTATTAATTCATTACATTTATTTTTATGTAAATAAACAAATTATTTATTTTATCATATTAACATGTAAATAAATTTGTGTAAATTAGTATTGTTTGCTTCCAATCCAAATCAAAACATAGCAAATATTGAAAGAAAAAACTAAACATAATAAATTACAAACTAAAAATTGAATTTAAAATTCCAAACATAGCAAATTACTTAACATAAAAAGATTTTATCAAGTTTCTCTTTCATGGCCAAAAACAATAAAAAAAGTTTATCAAGTTTCTCTTATAAACACAACCAAAAATAACAAAAGAATTTATCCATTTCCCTTAAGCTTCTCCATTTTCTCCAATTTTTTAAAATTTCTTTTTCCTTCAAAACCATAAAACAACTTGTTAGTAAACCATAAAACATTTCAATTTCCAAAACTCTAAGACTCCAAACTAAGAGCTTTACCTTAAGGTCCTTTGAGCTTCTTCAAACTTACAAGAAAAATAAAATAAAGTAACAAATTCTCTTAAAGATAACCAAACAAAAAAGTAAAGATCCACACCATAATTCAATCAAGTCTTTTCCAGAATGTTTTAAACACAAATGCAAATATACTCTAAAACTAAGAAAGAAAGCTTGTGGTTCGAACAAAACTTAAGTTTTGGATTGAAAAACCAAGTTTTGGGGGAATCCAGTAAGTAAAAAACTAATAGATTGCGGTGAACAAGAGGGTTGTGAACCAAACCAAAAATCCACTCGAGTTAATTCGATTATTCACATCTATATTTCTAATTTTGTTTTCTATAAATAAACAGTAGCTCCCAGAGATACCATGGTTAAGAAAAAAAAAATAAATAGCGGTTGATTTGGAATTAAAGCCTTCCTATGAAAGGTATGAAAACAAAGTAAGCACATGAACTTTCTAGAAAAGGTTAGAAACAAAGAAGCAGAGTTTATTTAGAGGAGAAGAAACAAATAAAGGAGAGAATCGCAACTGGCCTTAACAAGCGGATTCCTTATGTTTCATAGGAAACACTTTAGCTTTTTGTTATTTTAAGTTACCACACCTCTTTCTCTTGTTCGATTTAGTACGACGCCAGTAAAAAGGTCCTCTAATCTTCAATGCTTCTTATGTTAGCGTATTCGTCATGCTCACTTTTTTTGTGAGAACAAATGATTAATTATAATCTCCATATGTCATGAAAAGCTTGCCACTAGTATTATTTCTTTTTTGAGACTACGACACACATCAAATCAAATAAACATATAACTAGTTCGACAAAAGATGGAAAATCTTCTTTTCTTTACCACATACCTATCTCATCCTTTTCATCTTGTCACTAGGGAGATGAAATAGGTGAAAGATATTTGAATTTTCCCACCAAGAAAGAAAGGAGCTTCTGACATATTTCTGTACTAATGAGTATCCATGTTAATACCTTTTCCTCTTTACGGTGTTTTCTCTTGCTTGTCGATTCTAGCTTCCTAATTCCCCCTTTCTCAAGTTTTCTTATATTCTCCTACATGTCTTCGCTCTCTCCAATCCCAAGAAATCTTTGATTCTATGATTCGCTTTCTTCTTCACCTTTATATATATATATATATATATATATATATTGTATATCTACATCTAAGAGGGAACTTCTTCGCAACCATTCTCTCTTTCTTCTACCAAATCCCCTGAGGACTTTCTCTTTCTCAAAAGCTAAACTACACCACACGAGAAACGGAAGGAAAATGACACACAGTAGAGATCCTCGATGTTTCTTCATCATGCTTCTATGTCTTCTAATCATTTCACGTATGCTTCTCCTGTGTTTCGTTAACGGAGACTTCTCTGCAAAAGGATACTATAGACTTCTCCTGTGTGTTTTTGCAACGAACTGACCTGATTTTTCTCATGATTGGTTTCAGCTTTAGATGTAACAGCTCAAGGAGGACAAGGTGATATACCAGTTGTCAACCCTACAACTCCCGGTGGCAGTACCACCACACCAACCATAACCCAACCATCACCGCCTTCCTCCACATTCCCAGGTCCTATCACTAACCCAACTGGTGGCTATCCACCTCTTGATGGTACCACACCAACCGGTGGTGGTGGCTACCCACCTCTTGATGGTACCACACCAACAGGTGGTGGTGGTTATCCACCGCTTGATGGTACCACACCACCCGCTGGTGGTGGTGGTGGTGGTGCACCTGGTGGAGGAGGCGGTGGTGGTGATGCTGGTGGAGGAGGCGGTTTTGGTGGTGGTGGTGGTGCACCTGGTGGAGGTGGCGACACTGGTGGAGGTGGAGGTGGTGGCGGCAGCGGCCAGTGGTGTATAGCAAAAGCAAATGCTTCGCCAACATCATTACAAGTGGCTTTGGATTACGCTTGTGGGTACGGAGGAGCTGATTGTGGCCAGATCCAACAAGGTGCAAGCTGTTACGAGCCCAATACTATTCGTGATCATGCTTCCTTTGCGTTCAATAGTTATTACCAGAAGCACCCTGGTTCAGACAGCTGCAATTTTGGAGGTGCAGCACAACTTACCAGCACAGATCCAAGTAAGACATTTTAACTTTTCTATATACAAGTCTAGAAAGATTTGATCCTAAGCGCCCCACAAAAATTGGTATGAGACCTCCACAAACGATAGATGTTTCTATTGTATGAAATAAGTTCATGAACTTAGGAATATTTCCCACCCTATGATTCCAAAGTGTCAAAGAGCTCGATAAACGACGCTAAAGATATATCTTTTTTTTTTTTTTGACGGCTCGCTAAAGATATATCTAAGACTAGTATTCAAACCTGTTCTTATACTGCTCCAGGTAAAGGAAGTTGTCGCTTCTCATCATCATCGGGATCAGTCAGGTATTTTTCTCTTTCCCCTAAATTAACGTCTTAACCTGCAAAAAAAGTTTGAAAATCAGTAGTGATTTATTGATGTCAAATGCAGCACAAGCCCGCCAAGTCAACTCAGTCCACCAGATTTTAATTCCCCACCTTCTTCTACTTTCCCACCCCCAATAACAACTCCAACTACAGGCGGTTCTGGACCACCCTTTGGCGTGGCTGAGCCAACAGGGCTTCCAAGTTCAGCAACCCATCTCTCACATTCCTTCCTCTCAATATTCACAGCAGTTGGGATACTAATGCCACTGCTCAGGGAACATTATCTTTAAACGAACAAGGGTTTCAATCATTCTCTGTAAATTATGAGACGCGTTTTCCATATAATTACCATCACGATATATGGAGTTCAGGAAAGCAGCAGTCAACAGCTAGAAGATTTAAATTCAAGACCTTACTTTCACCATCTATTCTCTTTCTATAGTTCATCATGGAAGGTATATTTATTTAATAGGAGATATTACAAATCAAAGGCCCTAGGATATATACATTCTTGTAGACACATTAAGCTTAATATTTCATTTAAACATAATCATATATATACATCCTTAGTAGAAACATTCAGCATAATGTATCTCTCCACAGTTTTAGAGAATAAAATACTTAGGGAACGGTCAAAAATACAAAAGCAATGTCAAACATGATTAACATGGTTACATACCTGCAGCATTCCAAAACAGGTAGCCAAACTGACAATGAGACAAGCTCCACAATACCTGCAGCATTTTCTAAAATGTTGCGATTAGGGTTACAATATCCTTAAATATTGTCTTCCCGGTAATTGGAAGATTTTGATCCCAGAACAATATCCTTGTGGGATCATATGCGACTAAAGATCAATCTGTTAACAGCGAATAGTGCCAAATACATGCATCTCATATTGAGTTGAGTATTGGCATCGAGCAAATAAATACATCACTTTATTTCTTTTCTCTTCATACACATTGTTGTAGTGATTTACAGATGAGAGTCCTTTTTTCACAAGCATAGTTATATTAAGAAAAGGAACGATACAACTGTGACACCAATTATGGCTAAAGTAGCAAGAAGTGAATCCCGATCAAATGCTTTCTGCAAGCTGCCTGCTCGTGAGATATGCTGGAAAGCCAGGAAACAAGAAATTGCTAAAGAAATGATAGCCCCTTCTTGCTTCCCTCTGCAAGTGTATCAAGTCAATGAGTCTCGACTAAAGAAAATATAACCTTAGATCTCAAACATTAAAAGACTCTAACCTTATACTCATAACTTGATATGGTGCCACAATCACCAAGAGTAATGCAATGAATGGCAGCTCAAGTTCACCTATAAAGAAGGGATTGAAAAAACAAATTACAAACAGACAAGTGCAGGCATACACTTCTCTGATAAGACATGTGTGATTCGTGAATCATGCTTGTTTGACTTAGTAATGGAAATTTTTAGCCTCTAACATAACAATTTTTTGAAATTAGCATGAATTTAATTGCTTAAAATTCAAACCTACTTGGATATGAATACAAACCTGGAAAAGTGAAGAACAGTCGAGCAAGAAGCGACAGAAATGCTGCCCATATGCCATATTCACCCCTGAAAATTAGATGCAGAAGTTTAAAGACTTCACGATGGCCATACGAGCATACAGACACAACCATTGGTGATGAAAAGGTGTAACTTCAGCAATTAAAAGCTTACTTTATCCAGGAGATAATTCCTGATGGCGCGTTCAGAGCGAATAGAGGAACAACAAATGACTTATGGACTCCGGTTCCCCTTGCAAGCATCAATACACTAGAAAGAAACACAATTCAGTATAGCATTGAATTTAAGCTGCTGACATTTTGAAACAGTGGAAGTTACACAATCAACTATCGCAGTTCACATTCACACATGATATGAAGGCAGACAAACGAATAGATCCTCATTTCTGTAGAAATTTTTTGTATTAAAGTCTTCAATTCAAATGAAGCTAGATTTCATAGGAATTCCCACATAAGCATATTGTTACCAGCATTCTACGTTAAAATTCATGATTCAACGAGAGAGAGGGAGAGAGCATACACGCATGAAATTGCTGAGACCCATTGTAGATTATGGACAGACATCGGAGCAGCATAACAGACCACACTCGATCCTCTCTTTCGCCGCTTCTCTGCCCTCGCCAACGCTGGAGTCGTTCGCTGACGATCAACCGGTAACCTACATCCAGACGACAAAATTATAATCCAAATCCACTGTTTGAGAATTTAAAATCGCGCGTTCGGCGTCTCTATACCTTAGCGGATTGAAGCAAACAGCACTCCTACCGTGACTTAGATCGGAGAGAACCGATGGACGAGGCCGGGCTTTAAGAGAGAGGGACGGTTTCTGGTGGTGGGGTGAGAAGATCCGGGAGGATGAGAGAGTGAGACTCGCCATGTATTGATAGAGGGACGGTGGTGGTAAATGACGGAGTAATCTTTCCGTTAAATTGTATCATTGTGTCAATACATGATTGTCACGTGTACGGTGTAGGCTTCTCGATAAAGTCGGGCCTAGTTACACGTGGTGACTGAAAAACTGTGTCCGCAATCATCAAAGAATCTTGAATCTCCACCGTTGCCATGGCACGAGGCATCAACTGGAATCCCAATCTACCGACATAGGATTCCACGTCAGCTTTAAAATATCAGTACATGGATCCGCAACATATCAATATCATGGGGATTTTTCTTATCGGTGATAATCTTAAGCTCTAACCTCAAATCATCATATATATATACTATGTGTCTCATCCGCAGAGACTTCGCGCGGGGACTAATTTGTTGTTCAATTGCATTCGGTTATTTTCACGTTTATCGTAATCGCGTATTTGTATATTATCGGCATATGTCATCGAAGCGAGTCTCTATTACAATTACTCATTTATTCATTTACGTATTTTCGTATACTATCAAAATATATACGACAACAAAATTTTTATGTTTCCGTCGTATATGTATCCGGATCTCCACGATGTCCAAGAGCCATATACACACTATCTTTCATATATGCAATCATACCGATCATGAGATTAAAGAAAGGTTGAATATATTAAGATATTTTTGATGTAAAGCTTTATGACATATGAGATCGACTTACTTTTCATAGTTTATGAGAATTTTGTATTAGGTTTTGGGTAAATCTTTAAAATAAAAATGTATTAGAAGTTCTTCATAGTTTATGAGAATTTTGTATTAGGTTTTGAGTAAATCTTTAAAATAAAAAAGTATTAGAAGTTCGTGTAGTTTATCATATGTATAGTTCTATATAAACCAACCTATTATATAAGATAACTCTTGACGGTTTCTTTTTTAAAAATCTAAAGATATATAACACAAATGTATATATTTTCATAATATCTATATTAATAGGGATTTTTCACTTTTTTTCTTGGTTTCAAACATTTGTATATGTTACAAAAATCCTACACAACTAGATATTTCATAATTTATATCAAAATAAATTTATTCCATTTTTAATAATTTATCTTCGTTTTCTTTTGTATAGATATATAAATTTAGTTTAAATTTGTATATATAACCATGGAATTTATATATAAGTTATTCTTTTAATACGGTGTTATTCTTCCCACGGGAAAACGATTAAATTAGTGAAAATGTGCGAAAACATTCATCCAATGAGAAAGAATGAAAAAAATATTGCAAACTTTCACAATTCGTCCTCGAAATCATTACCAGCAAATAATTCTCTCTCCCTCGGCAACCAAGCTCTTTTTTTCTAAATGTCAATCAAACTTAGTCGGGAATTCTGTATAATTTAATATATTCGCTTTGATAAAATTTTTGTGAAACTTTTTGTTGCATTCCATCTATGCAAGAAATTTAGACTTACCTACTGACATCCGATGTACTATTTCATCAACATGATCATCTTCATTATTAGAAAATAAGAATAAGTCACTGTTATTAGGAGCTTTCTCAAACAATTATCCATAATTAGAATAACCATTAAATCAAAGAAAACAAATGATCAAGATAGATGTTCAAAAATAAACGATATTTTATATTAGAGGACAAAAGTTTACCTAGCTATTGTTGGATCATTTGTTTTTTCTTAAAGATATTGAAACGTCCTCGCCTTGCAAACACATGATACTCTTTTCCGACTTTAAGATCAAAATCTCGTTCATTTCCCATGATGTTATCTTTACAATCACAAATCGAAACTGCAATTAACAAAGAATAAGGTTAAAAATATTAAGTCCAATGGCATGTTTACAAATCCGACTATAGCAATATCAAAAGAAACATACCTTTAGCCATTTCAGAAGCATAATCTTGAATCCTATTCATCTCGGTTCATATTGTACATGTTCACCATTGAGTTTTTGAAAAATGGAAGGGACATCTAATAGGAACGGCTTGTGGTGTTTTTATGAAAAGGCTTTGAATGAGGAAGATTTAGGAGCGGTTTTGATCTTTATGAATATTGTATATATAGGGGAGATTACAAAGATTTTCATTAGATATAATTAAGGAAATCATCAGTTGTTTTGATTATATCATATCGACATATTTACGTTTTAATATATTGATTTTTAGGTTAGTTATAATGAAGGAAATTATCAAAAAATTTGATTATATCATATCAGCATATTTACCTTTTTAAAAAGATATATATTTACTTCTACAATTTAAAAATTACATGAGTTTCGACAATGATCATTACGAAAAATAGATATTTTTATATACAATTTTCTTTTCTTTTTTTCCCTATAAATATACATTTTCATATACCTCAAATAAAAGAGATTTTCTCACATTTTCAATACGAATTATTCATAAAAGAAGATGTATGAGATGGATATATACATTTTTTGTGTTTTTGTTCTTGTATAGATTCCGTACAGTACAAAAGGGTTGTGTGAAATTATTATCCTCTGTACCCATGGAGTTGAAGGAAGTGTTGGCATCCTTAGTCCATTCTCGAGAAGGGTCATCTTCTTCTATTTGGTAATTTGGAGTTAGTCTCTCTGTTTGTAACAAACATATAACATTAAGATTCTTCTGTGGAACTAAACTTGCATCCTCTCAATGAAAATATGTAGAAACCAAAATCTCCGACGTGAAGAGAGAAGCATATAACTAAGAGCATTATAGTAACTCACTTCTTGTTCTTCTTCAAATCTAAAAATAAAACCATATCAGAACAATAAAATCTTAAAACAAAACCAAAAACGTGAAAGACTATCATGAAATTAGTTGCAAGCTTTTATACTAAAAGTAAATTACAAAGTAGTTAAGATATATTACTATCAAAATCCCGTACTTAAAATACAAAGTTATCAATCTCAGGGGATTTGATGACTCACCCTATGGCGCCTGAATTAAATAATTACTCATTCAAAATATCTTGAACCACGTTGATGTTAAATTGAAACGTTAGGTCAACACATCCAACCAAAAAACACATGCCAACATAATCTGCAGTAAAAAAAGGTTTTTGAACTAACCTGGAAGAGAAACAATTATCAACACAAATGATAACATTTCCACTACAACAAAATTAACAACGTTACAATAAACCTAAAAAAATTAGGAGGAAAAAAGTACAATTAAACTAATCTTTCTAAATTTTCTTTGTTAGAGGTGAATTTTCTTTGTTAGAGGTTAATTAAATTGTACTTTTTTTTTTTACTAACCTTTCGCTAAAAAGAAAAAATAAACTTTTAGTCTCTTGAAGATCAAAACTCATATTAGAATGGTCAATTAAAGAAAATTAGAATATATCTAAATTAGAAAATATGAATTAAAGAAAGACCAACATGATTTATTTAAAGAAGAACAATCATGCAAAATTGGAGTCTTGAGTCAATCGTTGTATCTGTCATAATTCACAAATCATTGATCAAACCAAAAGTATATTCACAATAAAAATTTTGCTAAACACTTAAGAGATAAAACGTGTCACTAATGTTTTGTTCAAAACAACACAAATCTCATAAATCTACCGGTGATGCCATGTGTACTTGATTCCAGGTCTCTCCTCATTCCTATCCCACTAATCAGCTGAAAGGAAAATCAAAGTTTACCAAAAAAATCCAATAAGTAATAATTTACCAAAAACCTTACCAGGCTTCTTCTCAGAACTGTTCTTCTTGATTAGTCATGGAACCAAAAAAAAAATACTAAAACTGAATATTATATCAAAATAACTAAAGAAGTAAGGTTTTCTAAACCTTACTCATCTTC
This sequence comes from Euclidium syriacum, assembly GCA_900116095.1. Lineage (NCBI taxonomy): Eukaryota > Viridiplantae > Streptophyta > Magnoliopsida > Brassicales > Brassicaceae > Euclidium > Euclidium syriacum. The sequence goes on from FPAK01000004.1 coordinate 4,285,247, forward strand.
CTCTTCTTCTTTTGTGACGTATACCAGAATGCGGCAGTAATTTTTCATATGAAAGTTTTTTCTTGTAAAAAACACTGTAAATTCTTCTTGCCTAGTTTTTTTTCTGACCTATTTGATATTTATGGGGGTATTATATAGAGGAGATTGCGAAGATTTTCATATAGGAATATTTACATTTTAATAAGTTTTTTTTTTTTTTTCTTTATAGATGTGTACTAATTCCATTATTATCTAATATATATATATATATATATATATATTTCTTTATTGATTAGTTATAATTAAAGAAATTATCCATAATGTTGATTATATCATAATGAGATATTTATATTTTTTTTAAATCAAATTTTCCTTTTTTGAGATAGACAAGTATTAATTATATTAATATCTATTTAACTCGTTTTTATTTTATTTTTTAGAAAATATATGAAATAAAACATGCTAAAGATGCAATTATTAATAATTTTATTATGGGTTTTTTTTAGCAAAATAAAAGTTTAAGGCCATTTATTGGTGGACGATGACGTGGACAGTTCTAGAGGCCAAAACACTTCACAATTATATATAAGAGATAGTAAAATAATAAGGTTTTGAGGTTTCGTGTTTTCTCGGTAAATTTCCCCTATAACACTACCTCAGAACTGAATTGAGCTTAGTTGTCGGTTTAGCAGTCAATGTGTGGACGAAAGTTTATATGATGATGTGTTTTAGATGTCTACGCGTGCCCTAATTGATGACATCTCAGCCGTTAGCCCTAATTTCTAAGAATTATGATTCTATATATATATATATATAGGTTCTCGTGTTAAGCCTAAAACTCTAGCGGAGGAAGAAGCAACAGCTTTTTACGTTTAGAAGAAGAAAATTTTAGGGCTTTGTTGAGAACAGGATGATGAAGAATAAAAAGAATAAAACGTTTAGCGCTTTGATGATTTAGGTTTGAAGAAGAAAAATAAAAAGAGAACATGAAGAGGAAACGTGAGGAATGAGAGGAATAAGTGGTTCATTTGATCGTTTAGGTTTGGAGAAGACAAAGTAAAAAGAGAGCATGAGGAGGAAACGTGAGGAATAAGAAGAAGAAGAATTGCTGCAATTCATATATGGATTTGTTGGTGTACTATTTTGATTTCATCGGTACCTCGGAAGGCATTAGCGGATTGAAATAAGCAACTGTAGAATCCATCAAGTTTTAGGAGTGTATACACTACAAAAAAAGAGTGATATTGTGACGAAAGGAGAACGTGTCCCTCGAGATTTTGATCTAAATGAGTCTTATCGTGAAGACAGACAACGTCGTACTCGGCAATTCGATCTGAATAAATATAACTTTTTCACAGGCGAAGACATAGATGAAAAAAATTCTAGAAATCTTGAAAGTCTATTGTCCTAAGTCTTTTTTAGTCCTTAATCTTATTTTAGATTTGAAGTTTTTTTTTTTAGTTTCTTAATAAATTATATGTTTTATACTATCTGTATTTAAATTTTAATAACACTTTTTTCTAAGATTGAATTTTTTGCATTAAACATAAACACTAATAGTCACATTTGTTTTGAAATAGGACTACGACAATTAGTTCATATTATGCTCATATGGTGTGTGGTTTAGGGTTTAGGATATATAGATTAGGGATTAGAGTTTAGGGTATGGAATATAGGGATTAGAGTTTAGGGTTGTAAAAAGATATTTAAAAATAATAAACCTAATAAAATAACATGATAAATTCAGTTATAACAATGAAATTCAAGTAAATCTTAATCGTAAGGATAGTTACGATTTTTGTTTTTAATTTCCAACTAATTACAGACTCATTTGCAGTTTAAAAAAAAAGAAAAAAGATAATCAATAGTAGAAGTTATTTTTAGACTCATTAATATGATAATTACTCAATATCATGATGTAGGATGTAAATAAATATATAAAGGAATTAAATTACAGGCTAAGAAAATAAATTCACGTTAATATATTTTGCCACGATCATTGTGGGCGTCATTGTATCTTCCACACGATCATAACCATTTTCTGATGTTTGTGGGAAAATCAGCCGCTTAAAACTTTTTATTTTTGGCTAAAGCGCACATACACCTAAAACACCATAAAATTTAACCTAGTATATATATAACCAGTTATATTCTCTCACGATCTACCTACAATCCAACTCACAACTATTGATAATCTAACCGTCTAGTAACTCAAACAAGGTTTGATAATCTAAACATCTCTCTAATCTCTAGTGGTTTGAATTTCAGTTTGCAATAATTGAAAGTGTCGATATAACTAGGTTTTATTTTTCCCTAAATCTACAGATGCGTCCACCAATGCCGAGCTTGATTGGAGGATCTGCTTCTTCATCTGCTTGCTCCCAAAGATCTCAGCCACTTCAAATGCCTAATTCAAACGATGTGATTCCTGAGGCAAATGAAGAGAGGGAATAAGTTGCTCTTCAACAACGTTATTCTCGAGTGCTTCACCCCTCACGAATGAATGGAGCTAAATGGTTCAGATACAACACTGAAGTTTCAACACATGTTAGAAAAATCATTGAAGGTTGTTTCAAAGGGCCATGGTATAGGTGGAGAAAAGTCCCACAATTTTACAAAGATGCATGGTTTACAACGTTTAAGGTATGACTTGTTTAGTATCTTCATTATTTCATTGTCTGCTTTTATTGAACACATTATACTTTTGTGATATTAATTTTTATTCCAGACATACTATGAGTGGAATGCTGCAATTGAGGATCAAGTTAAAACTAACTTCGATGAACTTGCTGCTACTCGCCTCAAAAGAATGGTCAGCCTAGCAAAATCCAATAAGGAAAAACCTGACTGGATTCTATCGGAGCATTGGAGAGTAATGGTGGAGTACTGGAAGACACCAAAAGCTGTGGAGAAAAGTGAGAATGCTCGTGCTTCTCGACTTTACAATCATTTTGGTTTGGGTCCGCATTGCCACAGATCTGGATCACGATCTTATGCAAAAGTCCAAGATTTTCTGGTAATCTAAACTTTTCTTCTTGTATAAATTATGCATTATGTCCTTATAAAGTTTATGCAGTACTATTTAACAGATTTTTAATTTTGTGTTTTTAGGAAGCTAACAATGAAGACTCATCCTTCATTGATGTGATGAAAAAAGCTCACCAGAAATCAAATGGGACATTTGTTGATGAAAGAGCAAAGAAAATTGCAAGAGACTATGATGAAGAATTACTTGAACGATTGGCACAAGTGGAGCATGCCAATGGAGAGGTTACGAGTGATACACTAACCTTAAAGGAAAGGAATGAAATCTATGTTAAGGTAAAAGTGATTTCATACTATGTTTTAATCTTAACAGATTAATGTGTTGCTATTGTACAAATAGTTTTCATTTTTGCAGACTTATCTAAGCTATAATTGATCCTACTTGTTGTTTTGTTTTACAGGTTGCTGGAAAATCAAAACAAGGCCGTGTATTTGGACTTGGTTCAATTCAGCATAGGGTTTCTATGTCTTCAGATGGTTCACCCGTAACTCCTCAAGCTAATGACGTGGCACCATTTAAGCATCGAGTGGAAGAATTGGAGAAGGAATTGTAGATGAGTCGTGAAGAGAATGTTGCAACACAGAAACGAGTGGAAGCTGTGGAGAAGATTCTGTTGTCTCTTGGTCATAACGTAGATGGAGGATCTGCTTAATCTTCATCAGTACTATGTTCTCTTTGTTTTAGCTTTAGGTTGTTTAAGCTTCAAACTTTAGTTGTTTTATTTGATTTGTTTCTTTGCTTCTGTTTTTGTTTCTTTGTTTAGGTTTGTTTCTTTCTTTGTTTATGTCTCTTGATCTATTTTTAGGATCAATGTTGAACTATGGTTTTTAATGGAATGAAATTTAGATCAAAAGTTTTATTTATATAATAAATAATTCAGGGAAGTTTGTATTATGTATACAAAATTGTTTGTAACGATAACAAAGTTAAAGATTATGATATTATAGAAAAAAATTTCATGACGTTGTTGAAGTTAGAAATTGATACGACTTATCCACCAAAATTTTGTCTCAATTAGTAATGATTTATTATCGTTTTAAAAGTCTAGAATTGTGACTGTTTTTTCTAACAAATTTGCGTGGAAAATTTTAACAAAACTGTGACTTATAAATAGTTAGTAATTGTGATGGATTTGATACAAAATATTTGTAACAAATTGTTACTATATGGTAACGTTATAAAAGTATCGAAGCGCGACAACTTTGTAACATTATCTACGTAGGTAAATCAGACGATACTGTGTCGCAATTTTGGTCAATAATTGTAAGGTTTTTGGTGACCAAATTTCCGAAACTGTTTGTAACAGATTGGTAACCAATTATACGTATCGAATTTCAACAATTTTGTAACAATCACTACGTTGCAAATCATTACAGTTTTGTGACAATTATAGCACGTTGCAAATACTTACTTCATTGTGACTCTCTTTTAGTGGTCACCTTTTGTGGCCAAATTGTTACAAAAAAAAAACGTCTCTATCTTGTGACATAATCGTTACAGTTAAAAATTTGTGATTGTAACCGTTGAAGAAAAGTCTCAAAATAGTCACAATAATCTTATTGTGACGAAAAAACACTTATTGTAACGAAAAAAACGGTCACAATATCACATTTGTTTTGTAGTGATAGAATCCATAAACAACAACGATTAGACTGTTGGGAAATAGAGTAGAGGCAAAGACTTCGGAATTTTAGTCTCAGAAGATGTTGGTGAAGCTGAAGAGATCGAAGGTTAGTTCCGCAGTGAAGAAATTCGAAGGATGACTCTGGTTCATCGGAACGGTGACCTACTAGACTTATCTAAGATGTTAAGTTTATCATCCATCAATGAAGACATGTTGGGATTTTCAAGCTGCCACCGATCGTCTTTTCAATTAAGGTCTTTAATTTTATATTACGTACATGCTTAAACAAAATCCAATTAGCTTTGCATATATATTATAAAAATAAAAATTGGCTTTTGCATATTTAGCCAAGAGTTAGAGACTAATACCTACCCATTTATATGATATTATTTGAGGTATTTTAGATTTTTGAATACTTTTTTTATTTGTAAGAACCTCACCTTCACGGTTGTCTCTCTCGACTCTCTCTTTATATATTAGAATATATAAATCTAATATATAAAGTATGTAATATGGAAGCTGTCATGTTTATTTAAACATGCAGAATGTGGATGTTGATACAAAACTTGGGCGTGAATATGTGTTGGAGACTAGCCATGTTGAAGAAAAAGTATCATTTGATAAATGTTTATGTGAACATGCAGAATATTGATGTTGATACAAAAATTGGACGTGAATATGTGTTGGAGACTATCCATGTTGAAGAAAAAGTATCATTTGATAATCCCAACGAGTGATGAATGAAAAGAGCCATTGACAGAAGATAGCTTAAAGCTTATTTCACAGTTAATGCATTGTGTGATTGATTGCAATGGCTTTGGTCACTTACTCTTTGGTTTTAGTGTTACGATTTTGGTTGAAAAAAAAGACAGTTAAGGTAGTGGTGGATATGGGGAAGAAGGATTTAATTTTAGGGTTTCGTTTTGGGATGTTGAGGCGGTGGTCGATACGGGAGGAGAACATAATTTTACATTTTTGGTTGAAGAACAAGAAGATCCGATGTTGAGGTGGTGGTGGATACGGAGGATAAAGTTTTAATTTTGGGGTTACATCTTTGGGATGTTGAGGTGGTACTCGATACGGAAGAGAAAAAATGTCACGGTGTTGGTTGAAGAAGAAGAGGCAATGTAATTTAGAAGAATGATAATGTTTATATCAAGCATGTGGAAAAGCTTAATAATGGAAAAAGTTTATCATCGAAAATAAAAGAGAAGAGGAGGTTTGTAAAAGAGAATAGTCAAACAACTCAAAGAACGTAGAAGAAAGTGTAGAGAAATAGGATATTGATATCGAAATAGATGTTCATTTGTCAACTCCACTGACTTCACTACACAAAAGGCTCCAAATTATTTCAAATGCTAAAAGAAAAACTGATACGTATCATTATGCGACTAAAAAAAAGAAAAAAAAGAGAGAGAAAAGAAGCAATATGTATCTTTTGCATGAAAGCATAACAGACATTTCTAAGAAAAAAATAAAAGCTAAATAAAATTTGAGTCAAGTCAAATCCAAGTAACATACTGACTGGCAAATGATGCTAATAATTAAAAACCCATGACTTTGTGAGATTAGGAGATACGTTATAGTAGATGGTTGATCTATTTCATGCAGTAGGTCACAATATACAATATTTAAAACAATAATAGTTCATGTCGCATGATAAGAGAGTTTGTGTTTTATTTATCAAACTTTACATATCAAAAGAGAAACATATAAGATGAAGAGAAGCAACATGAAATGAAGCTTTAAGTTGTGAGAGAAGTAAAAATAAAACCAAAAAAATAAAGATTAAAACTGTAACATAACATTCTCCTCCGTATAACTTATTTTTAAAAAATAGCAAATGGAATATGTAATTTGGAAACAAAACTAAATAAAAATCTAGGGAATGAGTCTTTGAATGAATCTCATATTATTTGTAGGTTTTATAGAAATGAATATACTTTTATCACAAAGATTTAATCTAACTACATCTTGGAATGTTACGATCCAATCTTAATTGAATATCTATATTATCCAAAACCTTTTTTTTTTCTTATGTTAGAGGGTTTAAGTATTGAAATATTTTGTTTCAAAATAGAACTGAGATACTTGAACTATCTAATAATATTTTTAGTAAGACACTTTACAAAGTTTAAGAAAAAAGATTTTATACACTAGTTATTATATATTTAAATATATACTTTTAGTTAGAGAAATTATATAATATTACAATCTCTTAAAAGATCGAGAACAACAATATTTTAAAACCAAATACATTCATTTGCTTTTTTCATAGTCAAGACAAGTTGTTACCAATAATAAAATTTACAATAAAAAAAAATTGCAAATGTTTTTAGAAAGGAGTGGAATACAACTTTCTAGTTCACATTTTTTAGTTAAACAAAAATGAAATGAATATATGACATATATTGTTTATTCAGGATCCATGTAGAATATAAAACATATATTAGTAAAAATATATGTTTCAATTTGATATATGGCCACAAGATTTCTTTTAAAAAAATAATTTATATGGTTTATGTAGAATACTTTTGGATGCTTATAAAGTGTGGAAGGTGTGGTCATCTAGGACATAAAAAAATCAAGAGGCCTCCAATAGAGTACCTCTAAAGACTTGCATTAATGTTTAAGCGATCAACCTTCTAACCTAAAAGACTTGCATCAAGATTCAACCGATTTTATGCCCTTGCTTCAGTTGTTGATGCTACTACTCTCACTTACACTGTCTCACTCTTTGTGTCTGATTTTATCATGGGTACAAGCGATCAAGTTTATGTCCATGTTTGGTTTTCCCTAATACAATGATGGAAACAACATCCATGGTAACGATCTTATATAAAGTTCCTATGATTTCACGAACCCACAAACATACAATTTTGAAGCTTTTTTCTCCCAAGACTCAAATTATGTACTCCCTGTTTCATATTCGACCATGAAAGTTGATTTACCTATTTACATTGTTGCACAAGTTTAGTTTGATCCAGTAAATAATAATTCAGACACAATTAAACACTACAACCATTGACATAGTTAATATTAGCTAAGAAATCTCTACTCCGAGTGAGGATGAAAATACTGTAACTCCTCTTAGTGACTTATTGGGAGCAATAATAGGATTTGAGCGTATCTAAAACATTCTTGCTACGTTACGAGGAAGAATAAAGATTCATTAAGCCAGCCATAAAAGTTTAAGAAATGCAATGGGTTACTGTTTGTGGTGATACTGTCTCATTCATAATTTTAAAATTTAAGCAATTAAAGATGATATGATTTTTTTATCATGGCAATATGATTTTTTTTTGTTAAATGTATATTTTTAAGATTATGACATATAAAATATAACATTTCAGTAAATATCATTGATCACAAATCAATTTTTTTACAAACCCCACGTGTAACGTGGGTCTAAATCTAGTTTATAATCAACACGTAGGTCGCAAAAATCACCGTTGACTTTTGTAATAATCCCAAGTTTTCGCTGATTAAGTCAATTTAAACACATTATTAAATCGACTAACTAAAATAATTAACCCTATTAAACTATATTGATTGTGGCCGGTAAACCGAAACGACGTCATTTTGGTTTTCATATGAAATTGCAAAAGCTTTGCAAAATTAAGGATTCGAAACCACGTCTATACAGACAAAAAAAATTTTATTGATATTTATTGAGATTGGTTTACTTATATTCATCTTCATATGATTTCATTGAGGCAAACTTTTGATCTCCCCTCCAACGCTGATTTTACTTTGTTGATTGTGTGAACAAGAGAGAATATATATATGAGAACAATGGATCTGAATAAGGAGATGGAGGTGGGGAGAGAGAAGACATGACTAGTTTGAGTTCAAGGGTTATGTCGTCGAATAGGATTTATGATGGTGCAAAGTTATTCACCCAAAATTAACTGCAAGTGCAAAGTGTACAGTTGTAGTATTTAGGTTATCGATCCCACAGAGAGCTATGGCTAGTTTGGATTCAGATGCAAAAGTAACCGAACTACGATAATTCTAATATGCTAATGACTTGTGATGTGTTGCAAATTTTAAAATGACATTAGATCTAAGGGAAATCAGTTGGGAAAACTTTGAATCACGGTTATTGGTGACTTCTAGAACTCTAAAAACTTTGAACTACTAGATCCTATTAGTGTACTAGAAAATAGCCTTTATTTAAACCCCTAAATCTCAAATCTCTTTGGATTGTCGCTGAAAATAAATAAGCTTTAGTGCGAACGAGTTAGATCTGTTTACAAGGTGTCTAATCAAACGTTCATTTGACTTAGAACGCACCTTGCTCACTACAGACTCTTCCGGCGTCTCTATCTCCGTCTCCGGTAGAAAGATCGACCTTGATAATCTAAAAGTGGTTAATTACGTCACCTCTAAATGTAAAACACTGTTTGTAGTGAAGAATCACGTGGCTTATTCCACAAATCAAAACCTTTTAGAATGATCCCTTGTAATCCCTTGTAATCCCTTTGAAAACCCTAGATCTAATGAATAAACTACTCAGACATGGTTTTAGTAAAACAAATCATCTTTTTATAAATGAAGTGCATGCAAAACGAATTAGACATTAGAAGATCATAGGTTCACAAAACTCAATTGAGAAAGAACACTCTCTAATCTCCTTCAGAGTCTATAACAATGCTAAGAACAATATCTAAAAGCTAAAAACAATGAAAACAAAAAGCAAAGAGAAACTTGTGTTGCTCTGAGTTCTTGTGCGGTTCGTGCCTCTTCTAGTGCTTAAGAGGTGCTTATATAGGTCGTGAATGAGTCTTAGGGTTTAGGGTTCCGCGAAAGGCCCGATAAGAAAATCTTCTAAATTAAGTCGGCGTCACAGTCGGTCGACTCCATCTTCTCCAGTCGGTCGACTCGGGGCTCGTAGCAACATTTCTTCATTTTGGCTCCAAATCTTCTAAGTCTTCTCAAATCACGTGGAAACTTCCATACAACCTTCTTTTTTAGCTCTTTTTGCTCCAAAATGTCTTTTGCTAGTAAATCCTCCATAAATGCTCAAAACATGCTACAAAGACTCCATAAAACCTACTATATCATAGTAGAAAACCGGTAAAATCCATGATACATCAATTTACAATCACTAATCCCGCGTATCATCAAGGAGAGAAAATATTTAGAGGAAGTAAAAATTATATAGTATTAAATTTTTTAATTTGGGTTTTGTGGAGAATATCTAGATGAAATAACGAATTTTTTTTTCTTTAAGAGTGAATTCCTCTGTAGGAAATGGACGCGGAGCCCGGGATACTGAAACCCTATTATAGGATCTACGGGGTGTGTTGCCGCTCAAAGTTGTTAGGAACCCCTATCATAAAGATCAAAGGGACGGGATGCTCCCCGAAGGTTCTGATACCTTCTATCATGTTGGGACTAAGAGGCCTAATGACCCCCGGAGGTGCTAGAACCTCATAAATTGATGGGTGAGTGGAACGAAAAGTTTTGGAAGCATTACATCCCCTTCTCTAATTTTTGAGAATTTATGCATTATCGATTAGAGAACTTTATCACTAAGGTCGTAGCCTAAGGCCCATGGGCATATAACCCCCAAAGGCCCAAAATGTTTGTCAATCCAGTGGGCTTTGGAAGACATGCTCTGACTGAGTTGTCGTACTCCTGCTCGTTAAGTTGCTATTATCGAGTGCTTTTTTTCAGTCTTCTTGAGTGCACTCCATACGACCCGTGGGGTTCCGACGAATAAAATTCAATCAGTGATCCGACGAATCATCAAGGAAAGACCATCTTAAAAGTAAGTAAAATTTATAGAGTATTAAGTCTAAATGAAGGAATGAAAATTTTTTTTAAAAGGATTTTATAAAAATTATGATTTACTTGAATTTCGATTACGAATGGAAGAGATGATATTTTCTTCGAACTTGAATAAGAGTCAAATCGATCAAGAGAAAATGGTTTCAAGCTTTAATAGAACCATAAATCCTAAACCTTTTCAGTTTCTCTATCGATTTGTCTCTGATTCGGATTTGACAAGAAGAAGTTCTTTCTCATTCATAGTGGATTTAAGTATTGTTTTAGTTTTAACTCGTTTTATAAAAATTAAAGATCACCGATTCGGAGAATCAGGCAAATCATCAATCAAATATAGCTTATGATGGGTGGCGAATACAACATGGAAGAGAGTAGAAAGATGATCGCCAAATGTGTAAAAAGAAGATAAGAGGGTATAGATCGTGAAGGATGAGAATACATATAAGTAAATTGATCTGAATAATAACCAATAAAATCTTGTGGCATAATGGTCTAGGCGTGTTTCACCTTTGAAAACAAGAATTGAATTCCTCAATTTTGCAATTTTAAAACTAAAAACCATAACAAAATAAAACTAAGATAAGAAAAATTTTGTGAGGAATTGATTCTCAGAGTAATGATGTAAAGATTAGAAAGAAAAAAACTAAATTTGATTCATTTTTATTATATTATTCAAAAACATACACAAAATCAAATTATAAAGTTAATGGAGGAAATTTATTAATACAAATGCTTTTGAAAATATTAACATTATACATTCTTTCATAAGCGACAAATTGAAATTCGCAATCGTCAGGAAGTGTTCTCACTGCTTTACAACAATCTCTTATTAGATATTGAAAAAATGTCTTTGAAGTTAATTTTAACGCATCGACACATCCTGGCACGGCTTCTAACGCCGCCTTCGGACATAACGAAAGCCATTCTTCTGCTCGACCAGTTGAGATTAGGACGAACATGAAAAACATGATGGTTACTTGAATTTTCATGTCTTAGAAGATTTTTTTTGTTTTTTGGTTAAATGTGGGTTTGTGTAGTATATTTTTTTTATTATATATAGAAGATTGACGAAGAAAGTTTTAATTGGAAATAGTGTTTAAACGTAAAGTTTTTTTTCTTAAAAAAGTAAAAAGAAAAATTTTCCATTTACATATAAAAAAAAATAAAATAAACTGAATGACGAATTGAAACACTTAATACCATTGCCGATCTTGAGTCTAGAAGAAATAAAAAAAAAAATTTGGATATTTAATCGGTTTGACTTGACTTTGACCAATTAATCTATATAATTAATTGTGAAGCATAATGGTCTCTAAGGTTATCAATGTCATCAAGCATGAATTAATAGTCTCAAACTTTTATTTTACTTTAAAAAACTCATGATCAAATCTTTGATAATTGCAGATTAGTCATTTCCCATTTAAATTGAAAAAAGAAATTTATTACTAATCTTACAAAATTTCCAAAAATTGATAATTAATATTTTTCTTAAAAGAAAAAAAAAACAAAATTGATCATTTGTTCTAAAAGAAAAAAGAAATATCTAAATTTATAACTTCTAATTTAGATATGGAATTATTTTACATTCTTATATTAAAAATTCTCAAAAAATGATGATGAATATTTTTCTTTATGGGAAAAAAAAATGAAATTGATAATATTAAAATATAAATCTTTAAGGAAAAAAAATTCCCAAAAGTTCATAAGAAAAAAAAACACACACACATATATTTTATGTGTCTCTTCCATCATTTCAAGAGTCTATAGCTAATATGTACAACATGATTGAAAACTCAAGGGTTCATGATTATTCAACCAACAAAGAAGATTATGTGTTGGCTAGGATGAGGCGGTTCAACATACTTAAAAGAAAACGACAAAACGAAAAACGACTCGGTATGCAAACTCTTCTAAATTATTTTATTGTTTTAAATTTGTGTAAAACTCTTCATATCTTTGAAGATCCTTTTTTTTTTTTGAAAAATGCAGGGTCGGCTGATTAAAATGATAATAATAGTAGCTTTGACCTATTTGGAAAGTTAGGAGCCGTATATGGTTACGGTTTAAGAGCACATAAGAAACACTTGAAAAAAAAAAAAGCACACAAGTGGAATATTGTGTCAAAATATTATATTGTACTACAATATAATTAATTGTGAAGCATAATAGTCTCTAAGGCTGTCCATGTCATCGCCCATCAATTAATTGCCTTTAACTTCTGTTTTGATAAAAAAAACCATAATGAATTGTTAGATAATTGCAAATTAGTCCCTTCCTATTTAAATTGCAAACGAAATTACAAAATATTAAAGAATAATATTTAACTTTAAAGAAAAAAATATATCGAATTTCTCAAAAATTAAGAAATAATATTTATCTTAAAGGAAAAGTATAAATATAAATGTATATCTTCTAATTTAGATATGAAATTATTCTATATTCTTTAGATAAATATAAACCTTCATATTTAAATTGCAAACGAATTTACCAAAACATTAAGGAATAATATTTTACTCTAAATATATCGATTTTTCCAAAAATTAAGAAATAATATTAACGAATTTCACATTGCATCAATCGATGTTTTTGCACATGATAATCGGATAGCTGGTACGGTTCCTGGCGATTTGGTTGAAAAATTTGACTACAATATATAATAATGGAATTTGTACATATCTATGAGGAAAGAAATGAAAAATTATGTTTATTACTATCTTTATTGTTTCCCTTATATATATACAACATTCATAAAGATTTAAAACACCAAAAATCGTTCCTAGATTTATTTCGTTCCTATCAGATGCCCTTTCCATCTTCCATATTTTACTTTGCTTAAGACCTAAATACTTTATCCACCATCGAACAGTGACGACTACCAGGATAATATTCGATCATTAAGCATCCGGATCACATGAGAAGTTACAGACCAATACGAGCAAGCAACAACTACCTGGAGAATATCAGAACATTAAGCATAAACGGACATCCACAAGTTCTTCAATCCGTGGTTATTGCAAAAGCAAGATTCTCTTTTTGCAAGAAGGAGAAGGAGAAGGAAGAGGAGCAGAAGAATATCGATGCTTTGATACAGAGGTAAGAAATACATAAGCTAATGGATTCTTCATCTCAGAAAGCAAAGATATGAGGTTGATTCAAAAGTTGAATTTTTGTTTTATTTATTTATTTTTATAAGAATATGTAACTGTAAGTGTTAATTATATTTACATTTGAATTTGTAAAGAGAAATTCATTTGTATAATTTAAGGTTTTTGAACTATGCTTTTTTAAAAGCATTATTGAAAAAATGAAAAATATTCTAAAATTCATATCCCAAAATTTTATTGGAAATATTCTACTATCCGAGATATGTATACATTTACCATTTATTTATACAACTAAAAATTCAAGGAATGATCAACCTTTGAAATGATCAAATCCAAGTTCTTTGAAGCGCATTACACGCGCTTGAGGAGATGAAAAGGAAAAAAAAGTCTAGGAAAAGAAGAAGAAGAATAAAAATAATAAGAATGATACGATGAAGAAAACGAATAAACATTTTAAAAATGAATGGTATTACAAGTCCGAAAAAAAAAATATAATATGAAAAAGAATGAAGAACAATAAGATTTGGCAAAATTGGGTTTAGGAGGTAATGATTATTATAACTACTTTAAATTACTTACGAAAAACAGAGATCTTGACTTAGCTAAACTATGAGTAAATGGAGGACTGACCCTTTCTCATTCTAAGATGGAGTCGTATTTATAGAGTATAACTAGCCCGGTTCACTAGAGTGTTTTTTATCTACCACTTATTTCGTCTTAACCAACTAACATATCATCCAATCCCAAGGCGATTGTGCTTCATTTCAGACAAATATAAGAGGCATTCCTACCATTTATCTTCTGCTGACAAAAGTCATTTAGTATGTTTTTGATGTTATCGAGGCGCACATGGATTCCAATTTGGTACTCCAACCTTTGGGTTCCTAACTCATGGATTTGTACTAAACGTTATTAAAAAGTTTATGTTTGAAAGGTTAGGGCCTTGTGGACTTTATAAGACATAATTGACAAATGATGAAACTCACGCATGGCAAGTGTTGTGATACTCAACTCAAACTGTGTATTTCTTCTTAGGTTGGGTCGCCACTCACTTTACACTTTTCCAAGCCGGAGTATATCGTGATTAAATCCCCTATGAGAGGGCGTCGCGTGGGGGGGGGATTTATGCTATGCCCCTGGGCCATTGTTGGGTTAGGTCGGGGAGTGGGTCTTCTTAGAACACTATGTCCCCTAGGCTCCCAGTCGAGACAGTGTAGCCACACCGTTGAGCTCTAGAGCACATGGGCCCTGGTGTCCCCAACTATTGGGATACAAAGATCCCCACGTAATCAGAACCGAGTATCATATGAATGCTAGTGCATGGCGCTAAGAGATTCTCCTAAACTAAGTTGCATGTATCACTAAAGTGATTCGCATAAACTAAGTTATACTTGGCGTCAAGAGATTTACCTAAGTAGTATTCCACATATCATTGCGTCATAAATAGTAAGAGAATGAGTTTTACCCCAACAATTCCCCCCCCCAACACCGTGAATCTGGGTTTTTTCAGTGACCTAATGATGTGTTAGAGCCATTGGCTTTGTTTATAAACCTGAATCCCATATCTCTTTGAATTTTCGCTGGATATAAACAAGCATTAAAATGTTCAGGTTAGATATGTTTATCAGGTATCATAACCAAATTCACTTTGGATTACGAAACACCTTGCTCACTACAGATAATTTTTGCGACTCTAATAGACTATCGTTACTAGAATCAACCTATGATTCTTAGACGTGGCCACATCTAAGTATTAAGTACTTCTATAGTAAAGAACTATGTTGCCAAAACTACAATTTAGAAAACTGTATTATGGATCCATTGAAAACCCCTTGATCTAATAAGAGAACTACTCAGACATGGTAACCGTAAAACAAATCATTAGTAGTTTAGTGAATTTTATTAAAGGATGATATATACATAGAAGATTAGAGATTCACAATTCTCAATGAGACAAAATAACAATATCTCTTTCACTTCTTCAGATTCTAAAAAGAACAAAACACATAAAAGTATACCCTAGAAAACTAGAAAGCAATAAACGTTTTGGAGTGAATAATATTATGGAGGCACGAACTCAAGATGATCATTCCCTGCTCCTAAAAACTCCTTTTATATGTTTACAGGTCGTACCTAGGGTTTCACCTCCTTAAAACTTGAGTCAGGTTTTAGTTTGAACGAAACGGACCGGGCTTGAATATCTGGTCAGAATGACATGTTTTTTGTAAAACAGCTATATCCCGGGGTCCAGATATCCAAGTGAACTTGATTCAAATTGGAGGTGAAATTTAACTTCCATATCTTAGTTTTGGTATGTGGCTTGTCTCCATATTTATTCGTTAAGTGTTCCAACGCCCGTCTAACTTTTGGAACTCACATTTTGTCTCTACATCTCCAAATCACTCCACTTTAGTTCCAATTACAAAAAAACATCTTTTACTTGTAACACCTGTATAAATACCTAAAACACACTAAAAATTATATATAAAAGTACACATGTCATGGTAGAACATCGGTAAAATCTACGATATATCAGCTCGAAAAGGTTGCTTGTAACTATTCTGTGAAATCCACACATGTTCATTTTCGCTATTGCCAGACTGTCAAAACAGTTAATGCTGAGGGTTTTTAGAACCCATAGTGCTTTCCATAATCCATTTTAACTGACCAATGACAGAAGATCTCCTTTCTATGCCTTTCAGTACTATACATTGAGCCTTTCCTTAGTTTTTTTTTTTACTCTCATCCTCTTGTGGCTTTGCCATTCAAACTGAAACTGCCATTTTTTCTCCAATTATTATGTCTTCCATTGTAGCTTGCTTTCTTTAAGATGGCATGTGAATTCCTCGATGTGTGATCGCCTAGCTACAGCCTTTGATATCGTTACTCCAAGGGCTCACAACCCTTAATATCCTCACTCGTACCGCTCTGTACGACCGAGCTGCTTCAGGCATCCTTGCCACTCCGGGAGTGCTCGCTTAAGTTAGGTCACCTGCTCTTTGATTGAGGTGCTTATAGTTTTGTGTTTTAGGTGGAAGGGTACGTTCTTTGGGGTTCCTTCCCTGTGAGGTAAGTTCGTTAACTGTTCTTGTTCTTTTTAAGATCCCCTCTTGTTAACACCTTATGATGTGGGCCCTCCATTTCCTGTGATTATCCAGGACGAAGTGGGTGTGACGCTCCAGGGTTCTCGAATTGTGGGCCCTTTCTTTCCTCATAGTAGAGGGTCGTGAAAGACTGGTATGGGTTGTCTCACCATTTGCCACTCTATTTTTCCTTTCTCCAACAAACTCTCCATACCAAGAGCTACCCTACCTCATGGTAGTTTGGAGGCTGACTCAACTACCCTTTCATGAGTCATGAAATATATGGACAATTTAGGGATTGAAGAAGTGGATTTTAAGATGAACTATTTCAACCTATCGGTAAGTGACAAAGGCCCTCCTCTCTCACAAATGAGGTTCAGCATTCGTGAGACATTTGAAGCTGGATTTTAAGTCTGTAAGGAGGAACAAGAATGAGCAGCTTTATTTCTTAATATAGCTAACTCTCCTCCATACTCATCTCTATTAGAATGTTGTGTGCTAATTTATATCTTTACTTATTGTGTACCAATTCAGCTTTGGCATATTGTCTAATAGAAGGTTGTGTACCAATTTATTAGGTCTACTGTCAGTAATATTTTATGTATATGAAAAAAAATTATTTAAATTTGAATTCGAAGCCATATCTCAACGACTTGGAAATGGGAAGTCTCTATGTCTGTTGTGGTCCTTGGATACAAAATGGAAGTCATCCCACACCGCTTATGAAACAAGACTTTGTGGATTTGAACTTGAAAGTGTCTGATCTAATGAAAACAAGGGTTAGAGACTGGTATATTCCCACTTTTAGATAGGCTCTTTTACTAGGATGTCATTAAAAGAATCTTGGTCACTAAATCTTTTATTGAATTTAAAGATTTTTGGACTTGGGATTATAAAAAAAGTCAGGGAATTATTTAGTTAAGTCTGGGTGTTGGTTCGCATCTCAATATGAAAATAAGGAGTTCATTCAAGATGCCTCTATCCTCATTTCTCTCTGATTTGAAGGAGTTTTTTTTTTTTTTTTGGGATTTCAAGACTTCTCCAAAAATAAAATTGTTACTCTAGAAAAGTTTTGAAGATTTTTCTTTTTGTTGGTGAAATTTTTTTCAAGAAAAGTTTTTAAGTATGATTAACGATACCAAATTTGTGGCAAAGAATAAAAAGAAGATATAAATCATGCTTGGTTCTCTTAAATTTTTCAAAATAGGTGTGGGCCTTAGTAGGGATCCCCTTGCAAGATGGTGGTTTTAAAGGAAACACTATCCTCTCTAACTATTACCACATGATGAAAATGAAAGAGAATAATCATCGTCAAGATGATACCACGAAAGATACCACAAGAAGCATCATTTGGTATATTTAGAAGAAGCGAAATAATTTTCTTTTTGAAGGAAATCATTTGTTTCCTATGTAAGTTGAAAAGAAACCAAACACTACATGAGCTCAAATATTCATAGCAAAATATAATAGTGTTTAAGTGTTTTTTTCTATCGTTTAATTTTAAGTAGCGTTTTCGATTGTCGAAATGCTACTAATAAGTGGTCATATAAACGGATTATCACGCTTAAGTATAGATAGCACATGTCTCAAAAAAAACATAACATATGTTAAACGCGGAAAACTAAAAAAAATTTCGGTTAACACTTAGCGAAATTTTCAGCGACCTCCAGAAATTTTTCACTCTCCCCATCTCATGTTTCTCCACACAATCTTATTCCCCTCTGAAAAGAAATTGGATACTCTCAACTAAACCCTAAATGTTCGTTGACACAATCCCCAATCCAACACCACTAACCTTCTCCAGTTCCAGATCCACTCACCTTCTCCAATTATAGTTCCACCACCGTCTCTGAGCCTTTATCTCCGCCAAAACCTATACCCTAAATCAACAACACTCACCTTATCTAGACCCAGATCCACCACCATATATATCCCAGCATTTATCTCCACCAAACCCTAATTTGGTTCTTAGAAGGTAATCCTTTTTAGAATTAGGGTTCTCAAATCCCAAATGTTTAACTCGCATCGCTTATGTTCTCAATCCCTCCTGAATTTCTTAATTCCTCTATAATTGCAGTACTCTGCAAATTTTCTTGTATCAATGTTGGGAAACCAAAGCGACCCACTTACATTCGTAATGAGGTTTGCACTAAACATTCATGCAAGGAAGGTTTGCAGAATAATGAATATTGTGTTTCCAATGTTCCTCTGGTTCATGATATTTAATGAAGGTAATCAAACAAATCATGTCTCACTTCTTTCTTTGTATTATCTTTGTTAATGATTCGTTTCCATTTGTCTTTGTTCTCGTTTATATTACCATTTCATTTACTAATGAGACTATTGATGTGTTTTGGATTTTTATTTAACTTATCTCGGTGTATATGATTCTCTTAGGTACTCGTTATGGGGCGAGTATGAGGAAGTAGATCAGGAAGATGGAGAAGAGCCAGCACATCAAGTACTTTTTTGAGTGATGCAGAAAGGGAACAACAACCATAACCCATTTCCCCCAATATTAACAAAATGAAAGGCTTGTGTGAGTTATGAAGTCTTAACTTGTTCATGTTTTTGTAGTACGGTGTGAAGTGAAAGGGCTGTTGGAATCTAGGAATGCAAGGCAAGGCTGGTGGTTCTTACAAAATGATGTAAGTCTTTTACTTTGTGGTTTAACATTGAACCAGAGCAAAATATAATGGAGGTTTACATGTTTTTGGGTTCTGAGTTTCATGTTTCTTCTGCGTTATATCTTTGCAAGAATAAGAGCCAATAACTCTGAATAAAAAGCTATGATGAAATCCGAAAAAGAAGTTTATAAGGTAAATGCGATATCTTATTGTTAGTCTCTTTCATAATCTCATACATATTAACAATAAGCTATCTGATAGTTTTTTTCTTCTCAGGCAGCATTAACAATGAGGCAACGTGGTTTCAATACTGAAGATAAGTTTCATATTTGATACTCTTTTGTAAGTTTGAATGAGTCTTAAACAAAGAAACTTTTTACTAATCGTTGTTTTTTTCTATATTACAAGTTTAGATCCAAAACTCTATAGTTCAGCTAATTGGGCATATGCATCCCACTATTTTCACTTTGCATCTTGTAAGTGCTTCTTCCTCACCTTTTGATTGAGGCTATTATCTCAATTAACTAAAAATTTGAGTGTCTTAAAACTATAACTTAGCCTTTTGAACTTTTTTTGATATAGTAAACCTTTTTTATACTTGATAGAGTTAACATTTAACTAGGGTTAAGGAAACTATCTTAACCTTTGCAAGACTAGTAAACCAACAATGAAAAGTAAAAATCCATACCAAAAACATAATGTAGATAAAAACGAAGTTGATAAGCTACTAAGATACTGAAACATTAGTAAAAACATAGGGTTCTGAAGAAAAAGACAAGAACTTGAACATATGTTTTACATAGGAACAATATAGACCCATGTCTGGAAGCATGTCACTGTTTGATAACTCTTTCTTGAAATCCTCAACCTCCTTCATACGAGAATTGAACCTGAAGTCAGATAAGCCTTGCTCGATTTCAAGCCATGTCTCATCATCATCACATGTATAAATTACTTTAGTTAGGTTATTCTCATGTATTACATGTTAAACGAAAAAGGAAGAATATAATACACTTACTTTCAATCCTACAGTTCCTCCCATATTAAGAACCACAATCACCTCTCCATGACCCCTAATGTTTGCAAACCCATACCAGAAGGCATAAGCGTTGTCCCCTTTTTCCACACATTTGATATAATTCTCTCTATTATGAATAAAACATTTTGTGTCAAGTACCCTAATTTAAATCTTTTGATGTTGTAATTATAGTTTAATTTGTACTTACATGTTGTCCCTAATGTAAAACACCATCTTTGTCTTTGTAGGGTATTCGAAATAGATTTTGAGGGGTTTAGTGTTGAAGACCACATCCATTGTATCTACAAGATAAGTGTTTTTGCTACTGGTTACTTAGATTTACATTATTTGTAATATGTGTTAGTGTTAAGCATTCGTACCTATAAGAATATCTGTGTTGGTGATGTGACAGGTATGGTGGATACTTTTAAATTCTTTGTAGTGATGATTGTTCAGAGGAATGATGAGTTTGATTTCAGTCCCCTGAATAACTAAAAGTTTGTAGCGAGAGTTTGTAGGCTTGAAACCTGTAAACGCTATGTCAACTTCATTCTTGAAAATATCAACCCACTTGCCCTCTTGTTTCTCAAGTCCTTTAAATCTACCTGCATATGATAGATAAATTACCATTTCAATCATACTTCCTTTCAAAATTTAAATAAAAACATGAAGTACTCATATTTAGTAGTTGCCATTATTGCATGTGAATAACAATAGTTTCTAAGATTTTCACTTACAGCCCCTTCTATCAATATGTAACTCTAGTAGGTTCATCTCCAAACACATAGTAGAGGTAGATTCGGATCATCTTGACTCTAACACTTTATGCTGTTAGGTTCATGTTTTCTTCTACATCAAAAAGCATATTGTAATGTTGCACTTTGGTTTCCTTAGGATGTATGAGATTTCTTTGCTTTATTTGTGGTTTTGCATATAAATGTAAGTGAGAGAGAAGAAAGTGCCTCTATATAAGCGCAATTAACTGCCTAGCAACCAAACATCTCCTCATATTAAATAAGGTTATTTGAATTATTTTTTAATTAGTATCCATTCAACTACATATCAGGATTGATGTTTTCATTATTTTTCATGTAATTATTGCTGACATGTCTTCACATTATAGAGAGGAGAGAGAGCAAATGTATTGATTGATTATCTCTAAGAGAAATAACTTTTAAATGGAGAAGTAACTACTTGTAGTTGGGTAAGAGGATCATTAAATTAAAAGAACTGTATCCTCTTAGACTTCAAAAGGTTGGTAACAAGGTGGCAAATGTAAAGTTTTTTCACAAATCAAGGTGGTTGTTGTTGGATATCTTTTTTATAAATGATGTATGAACTTGGTTAGAACATGTATTTTGGCTTTCAATATAGATTTGTTGTTGTTATTAATTTGGTGATCGAAATAATCTAGTGATATTGTCGAGGTCCTCGTTGTAAATAATAGATAGAACATCAATCTATTGCGAAATTAAAATGTTACATTTAAATTCATTTTGTAACGTAAATAAACTTGCTATTTAAAAAAATATAATTGCACTAATATCGCTATTATAAAATAGCTTATATAGCATTATGAGAAAACGCTATGAAAAGTCTCCGATTTTTGCTCGCATGCAGCGTCATAACATTTTGGAATTCGCTATCGTCTCGATACATAACGATTTCCGGCCGTTAAAAATATACGATTTTCATGTAGTGAAAGGAAAAAAACATCTATGTGATATCAAACTCAATCTCTCAAAAATATCATAGCAGACGTATAAGCAATCATTGCCAGAATGGTGGAGAAGTGGGAAGGACCTCCGATATCCGATATCCTGGTGGAAATGCAATATTGGAATATGTATGGGACAAAGATCCAGAGTGGTGGTAGGTCCTATATGGTTTCTCAAAAATAATTGATGTGGTAAAAATGCATAGTATAAAATATTTGTGTAAAGGGCTAGTATTTTGGTAGACATATATTTTGTCTTCCCTTTTGTAGGCTGGTTAATTTAAGAACCACAAATATTTGTATTATAATCCACCCCCATATCAATTTTAATGCATTATTCAGTGAAAAAAATAGCTGTCTTCAGTAAGTCCTTTACTGTTGGATGCTTCAGTGAGTCCTTTAGTTTTAGGTGTCTTCTTTGATATGTTGTGTTCATATAGACTGAAATTTCAAATTTATATACCAACAATAAAGAGACAAAAAAGACTCGAGAATAGTGTTTTTATTTTACTGTACAAATTACAAAAGCTTTAAATAAAGCAACAAGAGTTACAACATAATACCCACATAAAACTGAGTATTTCGTGGTTTTTTTTATATATACTCCACGGGAACCGAAAAAAAAAAGCACGAAGAAAAAGAAAACAGAGTAAATACTCGCAGGTGCAGCCTTTAAAACCTGCAAATCGAAAACACACTTGGCAGGGCTCTGCGTCAGTTAAGTCTGCCTTTTTCTTTTTCCAATATGTACGGTTAAAAATTAGTACTTAAAAAACAGCCATGCTCCTCACAACCCCGAGTCCTCTTTCCCCTTGTGTCAGCTCTGGTCCAAGCCATCATCATTCAGCTGAGAGTCAAGGAGATCCACATTCTTATCTTCCTCAACAATACCCTATAAAGAACAAACACACCATATAGCTTCTCAATCAAGGAGATCATCTGAGTCGCGATTGTTTCAGTGCAAGAGTGAAAGCTCTACCTGTTGTGAATTGTAAGGGGTGTCGAAGATAATTGGACGGCAACGCATGTCTTCATTCATCAAGCTTGAGTTCTGAAAATGGGCTATAAGTGCAGATTTGCCTTGTATCCGAGCATATGCCAAGGAAGCTACTTTCTCACTGTTGAATTTCTCCCACTTTTTCCCGTTAAAAGCCTGCAAAACGGATGTTTTGTTTAGTTCGTTTTTCCCAGTGATCTTCCTACTGATCTTAACAATATCAAAGTGAAGAGAGAAGAGACCTCGTAAAACGGAATGATGAGATCTGGAGAGAGCATGTTGATGAATGCATAGCCAACATTGCATTTGTTCTGCAAAACCAAATAATTTATTGACTTCTCTAAGTTTTGCAAATTCATAACAATGAACCCTTACCTTAAAATCAATGGGCAAATAGAGAAAGTTGTAAGTTCCTTGGTTCTTTTCATCAATCGCTGCTAACAACATCTTTGAGGTATATCTGTTGATAACAGCATGGAAGAAACTCATTCACATTCACGAAACGTATTCACAACAAGTAACGAACGACAAAGAAACGAAAAGCTTACTTATTTGGAATGTTTTTGATCATCAAGGTAGTTCGAGAATCCTCTCCTTTAAGAATTTTTTCCAAATCAAGTTGAAACTGCTTCCTGCTTTCAACCTGGCTCGAATTGTTCTCGACTCTACGAACCCTTCCATTTTCATACAAACCATCAAATCCAGAGGTGAACCTTGCTGGGTTTAGACCGCTGCTTAAGAACATGGGGCTGAGTCTCGGTGAAGACATCATTCTGTAACTTGAGAAACCGTTTTCGCCCATGCTTCCAGGGTTAACCATCCCATGATTTGCCATTTTTGATGGGAAACTTCCACTGTTGAGACCCATTCCACTCGTTCCTTGAAGACCAACACTGTTCATGAACAAAGTTTCCTTTGAAGACTCTGGGAAGAATCCAAAATGCTTTTCTAGAGGAACACGAGATGGTGCAGAGCCAACATGGAAATGATGATGGCTGTGATTTTGATTTTGATGTGGAAATGGAACAGATCGGTCAACCCGAGCTGAGGAGAATGGATTCCCAGTGGATGATGTTGACCAAACCGAGGAACTTGAAGGTTCAGAGCGTGAATTAGGACTTCCCCAGAGAAACTCTGACCCTGACAAGGTCTCAATTCCTCCTCCATTTGAGATCAAAGGACCAGAAGGGGAAAGATTTCCTGTGTACTTGCTTTCCAGCTTTGGCTCTTGGAATAAATGCGACGACTGTTGGAAGACGTTGCTACCAATTTGACTCCTACCAATTGGTGCAAGCTTCGAGCCTGGTGCTTGTGAATTTAGGGCAGAAGCCAAACCAGACAAATGGCTGTTCCTCGTAGGACTTATCCCGAAAACCGGTGACCTACTAAGTACACTTTGAAGCGGACTTCCTTCAACGGGACTGTTCATCTGCAGCCAGTTACCTGCAAACAAATCAAACAGTTTTAGCCTTTAAGGATCCTAGATTTACAACTTCGTTTGAAGGAAGCATAGAGTTAATCATAAACTCACTTGGAGGAGAGTTTGCCATGGGTGAACCAAGCATAGGTAGGTAATGCAAATCATCGTGTTCAAGTTCTTGGTTAAGTTGCAACATCAGGCTAAAAGATCAAAATATGTAGTCAGATGTATGGCATTAATCATTGAATGTCATAGATCAAAGAAAGATACAAACCTTCTACGAGCTCCTCCAGGGCGACTAGGTTCAACCTTTATACGTTTTCCTGCAATCTCACACCTATTTAATGCCTTCAACGCAGCTTCAGCAGCTCGAACATCATAAAACTCAACGAATTTGTGATGCCTCTTATGCGGAGTTTCCCTTATCTGCTTTTCAGGAGGAATAAACCGCACTTAACATGGATGTTTTTTCTTCCAAACGAGCTCAACTGATTCAAATATACACAATGTTTTGATATGAAAAAAGAAAAATAGAAAGATATCTATCACCTCTTTGATCTCGCCATGAGCACCAAAAATTCCATGCAAGTCATCATTGGAAATGGAAGGATCCAGGTTAAAAACCACTAATGTCCCCTGATTCATATCCTTCTCAGATGGATTATCCTACAGATTAAACAGGGACCAGGCAAAATAAAAACAAATTAGAGCTGCAACAAGAGCCGTTGACAGTGTTAAGAAAGAACCACTAGTGTCAACCTTAGGAATTGAGAAGTGAATATCCAATTTTCTACGTCTTAATGGCTTGTTCTGTAAAGACCGCATAGCCATTCGAGCAGAACGAATGTCATAATAAGATATCATGACAAATCCCCTATGCTTACAAGTAGTATAGAGTGTTCTGATGTCACCGTATTGCTGCCACATATAACAAACACACACATAAGTGTCTGTAGAACAAGTTTGTTATAGTGTAAGGTCAATATTTGTTGAAAGTTACCTCAAAGAGAGCTGTGAGTTCGGAGTCCTCTACATTGCTATTAATATTCCGGACAAACAATGTTCTGGAAGGATGTTCACCGTAAGGATGCTCACCAGCAACTGTTGCGGCACCGTTTTGAATATTGAATTGCGGAATTGCATTGCTACCAAGACTTGAAAGGGATAATCTTGGAGGACCACTCATGCTCAAGTTGTCTCGAGAATCAGTGTCAAGTTCCATTCCTCCTCCACTACCAAAAAGATCATAATCATCAGCATCTGGTAACTCGGTGAGGTCAAGATCTTCCATCATCCCTGTCAAAAGATCCTCTTCATCAGGGAGCAAGTTTCCAATGGAATGAGATTCAATGTCATCAAGGCTCTCGTGAAACTTGTTTGGGCGAGAAGCAGCCATATCATCTGTCGGTGAGAAACCATCTCTGTTTTCAGTCAATTGCACTGCAAAGAAACAAAAAGTTGTAAGTAAGCAAAAGAGAGAAAATGTATAATGATTAAGAGATTTGGTTTTGTACGTTTTCCATGGGGAAGAACAGGTAAAGAAGAGGAGAACAAAGTAGCATCGTTGGAGAGATGATGGTGGCGACCAAATCCAGAGAGAATCCCCCGACCTCCAGCTTCTGCACCTTGTGGAATATCCATTCAGTAACTTCTTTCTTCGATCTGCTTTGCAAAGTAAAAGACAATAGTTTGAAATCTCAAAGTCATGTGTTGAAAAATCAACATGCAAGCAAGAAAGACTGATTGAAGAAAGAAATAAAATCCTGAAACCAATCAAATCGCTTTAGTCAAACTAAAAAAGTGAAGAAAGAATCAACTTTACATCCAAAAACGCATGAAAGTAGTCTGCTTAATTTCTCTTTGCAGTTGAAGAAAGTCTAAATAATGAGTAATTGACTAACACAAACACAATACAAATACTATGTGTCGGCAGTTTATGAAATCAGAATCAAAACTAAGAAGATCGTTGAACAAATAGCATCAAGAGAGAGAGAGAAAGGACCACTCAGAAGACCAAATAAACGCAGAAGTAGGTTGCGTGCTAAAACAAAACAAACCCAATTTGCTTGTCCTATTCAGATCATCAAAAGCTAAAAACTTACAGACACTATTGATCGATTTAGAAAACAAAAATCAGCCTTCAAAGATCCAATAACCACGATAAGAAACCCTTCAAGATTCCAGAAAGGGGTTTAAACCAAAACCCAGAAGAAGAAAAAAAAATAGAGGGAGGAAATTTAGTAGAAAAGCCATTCAATTGGCGGAGAAAACATCAAACCCAGAAATCAAGATTTGTTGCGAAAAAATAGGGGGAAAATGGAAAGTGAGGAGGTAAGAGTTAATAATACCTCAAATGTGCAGTTACCAATATCGATGATGATCACGATACAGAGCACGAAGAGGAAGAGATTCTCTACCAACCAGAACCCCAAAAAATAAAGCAAACCAAAAAATGAAGGAAGAAAATTTGGACTTTTCTCTTTTTTTTTCGGGTTTAATAAGACACAAACAATAATGTGGGGAGAAATATCAAACACAAGTAAGGATGAGAATGATTGATGGCTAGAGAGGTTTTTCTTAACTGTATTTAAATAGATTTTTGAGTCCGATTTTGACACTTTTTAAACTATGATTTTGACACACTTCCGTATTTATTTATATCTTTTATCAACTAGAATAATATTATCCATAATGCGTATCAAATCAATACTAATTTTTAATTTTTCGTTGGTATAATTATGTACAATAAAAACTCTATAAATTAATACTCGATAATAATAAATTAATAAATTTATCTGGTTTCGAATTGGATTAATATAAAATTTGACAAAATTTGATAAGATAATAAGATAATAAATTTTTAAAAATCTAATATAATATATGGTCCCAATAATATCATAAATTAATAGTTAAATATATAAATTTATTCATACATAGTTTATATATACATAAATCAATTTAATAGTTATATATATATAAATTTATACATACATAGTTAAGTTAATATAACTCTAATATTGTTTGTTTTGTCTTAAAGCTCAAATCTCATTGGAGTTCATCTCTAGCTTTTCTTATAACATTAAAAAAAAATTTTGTCGTCTTTTCAAACCGTATAAAAACCTTATGAATAACTTTAGACGTGATTATTGTTTCCTTGTATGCAATTGTTTTTAAAGGTACATCAATATCATTTTAAGTCTTATCATCAACATTAGAGAAAAAGATATAAAAAATATGAATTTCTCTCTTAATCGATAAATTAATAATTCTATAAATTAATAAAATATTACAGTCCTAACATTATTAATTTATAGAGTTTCTATTGTACCTTTATGCAATTTTGAGTTTTTGACACATCTGTTATATTTACTGTTTTGGTGATTTTTACTGGTTCTACTTCGTAAAATACTACGAAATTATCAGAAACCATTTGTTTTTTTTTTGCGTAAAGATATCATTTTATATCATTTTTTAGTTTTTATCAGACATACAAAACATAGAAATCAAAATAAAGAAAAAAACTACAATGCGTAAAGATAAATACAACAATTGAGTTAACTAGAGCTAATCGAACAACTTAATAGAAGAGGTGTTAGGATGAAACAACTATAATACTAAATGCAGTCTGAAGTTATGCTACAACTCTCTCGAATTAGCGTCTCAATCGTAGTTGCCACGAACAAACTATTGGCGAGGGCAGCCCTCATAAACCACTCTCACGATCACCTACAACTTCTCTGAAGACAAACGCTTGCGATCTTGCATCAAAGTACCTAGAAGACGAGTACAAATTAGATAATAAACGAATAAACTGGTGATAAATGAAAGACCAGCAGACAATTAGAGAAATTGCCTCTAACAATTGGTCCCACACTTGACAAGTATCTATCTCGATCATGTTGCTAGCTACATAAGGGACCACCTCCAAGGGATTAATCAAGGAGACCACAACATGAACCCATCTCCTCTATTTCAGCGCATAGACTCTGTTACCGCTTTCACCATGTAGTCCACAAAGCCGACACACAGTTTGGATCATTTCCTATTGTATAACCAAAACCTAACATACAACGATTTGTGAGAAGGAGCCGCCGATGCCGGTCCCGAAACTAGATCTAGTTTTGTTTTAGGTATGGCCACCGGGTTTGGGAAAGAAAGAAGATGTAAGAGAAAAAAAAATTACTTGGAGTGCATATGTTTTTTTGATAAAAATATCTTATTACAACTGCATTTGGTTCTAATAACCTAACAAATGCCTAGAGACTTCTCAGCGGTTTGATGTCAATTGCTTCTTAAGATATAGTCGCCACAAGTTGTTGTGGTGGTTAGTGGTTACTGTCTTTTTCAACTTTAGGAGGTTGCGAGAAAGTAGTTTTAAAGGTTTCCTAGCGTATTGCTTTGTTGAGATCTACGTTCTATGACCTCTTTATTCATATGAGGTACCTAATCCTAGTTTCCTTAGGATTAAAATCGATATTTTCCTTTAATTTGGGATCGTAGATAACTCTAAATATTTTCTCTTATCGGATTTGGGTTTTTTATACAGCTATTCACCTAATATCGTACAATCGATGGGCATTTCGTCGGCTGTTTAGGACTTTATAATTGTTTGGAATCTTCCAATAATCTGTTTGGATCCTTTAGACAACCTCCCGAACCTATATAACATCTGTGTAGAGCTATTTATATTACTAGAATTTGTAAGTTTGTAGTGCGCGGATTCCATGATATATTATTCTTTACTCTTTTTGAAATGTTTTTTACCTTTTTTCTTTTGTTTAAACTTGTTCATTAAAAATTTAAACTATGTTAATGAAAGTCCCACAACCTAATTTAGATATGTATTTCTCTTTTAAATCATGATGCCACCTCGCCTATTACTCTTGACTGTTACCTACTTTATAACCGGTTCTACATGAACAACAACATGTATAATCGGTTCTACATGAACAACAACATGTTCTTTAGTCTTCAGATCAGTAGATATTGCATCTTATTCACCAATCTCCACTTCATCTTCCGTCTCACAGTCACCATTTTCATTGAGGTTTTGCAACGTCAAGAAAGAAGATGGAGAAATAACATCCCTGCCACGAGAGATAAACGATTTAAGGGGAAGCCTTATGCTTCAGAACCTCCTCCCAATTGTCATCCCCTTTCTCTGATTCACCAACAACATCCTCTACCTCAACTCTAGCATTCTGAATCGACATACCATCCACCACGGTTTCAGATATGGCCACATCCACCTACATATCTATCGACTCGATATCCTTTTCAATCTCTTTATCAACAGGCACACGATCATTAGAATGAATTTTCTCATTCACCGGTACGACTTGCGCAAGATCATTAACAAGCCCATTTAGAATATCAGCATTAGTCACATCACTACTAGGTAGTGTCGTCCTAATTTCACCGACCTTATTGATGCATGAATTTTTTCACCTAAACTAACTGCAATTTCACAATGTACATTTGTAGCATGAAAGGTTATCGATCACACATAGAACCTAGGGATAACTACATATTAAATATTTCGGAACTTGTAAAAGCAAAACATGATTAGTGTGACTAGTGAAATTATGGAACTAATGCAATTGAGACACAAGATTTTTATCAATGGCTTAAGGGCATTAGATTCAAGGTAATTCATCAGGTTACCAAGGATAATTAAACGGTTGTAGTTCTAAAACTCTAAACACAATTATACAGTGTCTTAAGTGTGTATTATGACAACGCTTTTGCTTATAAATTTAAGTCACAAATATCTTTGCAAACCCAAAGAAAATAAACAAGCATTAGAGTGTTCAAGTTAAATATGTTCACAAGAATTCGCGGACAAGCATTAGTTATAACACCTAGAAGCACCTTGCTCATTACAAATAATTATGTGATGCAAATCAACCTAGATCTTTAAAATATGGTTCATGACGCCAATTTTAAGCATTGAGCACTTATGTTGAAAGAACCACGTGGCCAAAACCACAAAAATAGAAAACCGTATCAATGTTCCATTAGAAAACCCTAGAAACCCTAAATCTAACAAGTTGTCTACTCGCACATATTAATTAGGGAACACATGTACGAAATGAACTTCAATAATAAAGTTACAGAGGTTTAGAGAATCAAAATCTTTAGATTTGAATAAAGAACATATCTCTTCTACCCTTCAAACTCTCGAACAATCTAGTGTACAAAACTTTAGATTTCTAGAAAGCAAAAGAGTGTTTGGTGGCTATTGAGGCTGAGGTGATTTTGATTGTTGATGTGCCTTGCTTCTAAAAATTTATTTTATATGTGTAGAGGTCGTGTCTAGGATATAACCTTCATAAAACTTGAGCTGAGATTGATTGGAGCGAAACGGGCCAGACTTGTAAACCTCGTCAGAATGACATGTCTTCAGTAAAACGGTTATATCTTGAGCTCCAGCTGTCCAACAGACTTGATTCAAATTGAAGATGAAATTTAACTTCAGCGCCTACAAATTGATATGTAGATCCTCTCATGGATTGTTGATTAAGTGGGTCAATGGTCGTCCGAATTCTAAAACTCTGATTCTGCCTTTGTATCTTTTTTTGCTTGTTTTGCTCCAATTCTCTTTGCTTTACCTCAAATTGCTCCAAACCGTCTTTTTCTTGTAAAACCTATATAAATATCTAAAAAACACGAAAATGACTCGATAAAAGAACATGTATCATGGTAGAAAACCGGTAAAATCTATGATACATCACTTATAACTCACTTTTGAACCAGTTTTAGATTCACTTTTCTCCGAGCTAGATCGAGTAAGAGAACGAAGAATCTCAACACAGTTCTCCGTTCTGTGACCCCATTTATTACATCCACTATAGTGAGGAGGAAGCCATGGAAAAACCTTACCAACCTCAATTACCTCTCCTGCAAAGTTAAGGCGAATCCTATCCGACAAAGAAAAAAGAATATTAACCTCAACCAGCAGCTTAGCAGCATCCAAACACAAGCACCGCTCAGTTTTCAAATGCATTTTCACAAATCTTCCAACCAATCCACCAAGAATACAAAGCCATTTTCGGTAAAAAGATGGCCTGGAACTCCTTTGAAGTCAACCCACATCGGATTAGAAGTGAAATCTGGCTTATCAGCTTCGACTTCTGATTTCCATTCATGCATCATAAGTGGGACATCACTAATATGCCAAAACTTTTTGCGACGAACATGTTCTTGAATCGCAGCGTTTTCAATACGAAATAGAACTGCAGTGGGATTAAGAAAATGCACATCCACCCTTCCATTTTTTCTCCTTCAATCCCCATAACCGATTCGCCACCGCATGAATAGAACCCACATGAGGGGCATCACCAATAAAATAACCAAGTAAATA
This sequence comes from Euclidium syriacum, assembly GCA_900116095.1. Taxonomy (NCBI): domain Eukaryota; kingdom Viridiplantae; phylum Streptophyta; class Magnoliopsida; order Brassicales; family Brassicaceae; genus Euclidium; species Euclidium syriacum. Next base: position 4,317,018 of record FPAK01000004.1, read on the forward strand.
ACAGTCCCACAATGTTTTCTCCTCAATTGAGAAACCCTCTAGAGAATCCACCTTTAGAACCACATCACGCCAACGAAATGGTGTGACAAACAACATCACCAACACCCGCACCTTCCACAACAACTGAATTCCATCCCTTTCGCTTCCCATCAGACACCAAAACTGTCCCCGAGGAACCCTACAATGACTCCGACGAGGTTACCATGGCCTACCGGCCTGAATCGACAAAGAACTTGCACCAAACGAAACCCTAATCGTCGATACTACCTTCGATATAGTAAGGGTATCAGTGATACTTTATCCAATCTTGGTGTCATGAAGCTGGCTGTCAATATTCCAAGAGCATGTATCGTGATTAGTATTGGCGACATTGGGTCTGGTATCGACCCTTAGTATCGCCGATACTCAGACCGATAGTAGGTATGCTCTTTCTCTTCATTGATATCTAAGGCTTCTCCTTGACTAGAGGTTGCTCCTATTGCACTTCTACTCTCCTCACTTGCTTCATTTGGTACTTAAAATACAATAGTTTGGCCAAATACTAATGTCAATATGTCAATGCATCCTAATAATTTTTAATTCCAAACTATTCCTAATTTGACTTAATAAGAGCAAAATGAGATAATAGTGGTTTAAGACCTTTAAACTTAGTGAAATGCCTTCAAACCACCAAAATACACACTCTTCACATACACGACTTAAAAAAAAATACAATCAAGTACCTTACTTAACAACAAATATTGAGAAGAGAGGGCGAATAAGGTACCTTTTTGCAAGAAGTATGCGGTTAGTTGTACATTTACCATGTAGATGATTTTTGAAACAACCTCCCCCAAAAGATGATGTGGAGGAGGGCGAATATGACAAGCAAACACTCCCTATTTCTATTATTATTTTCTTGTGAATAAGATTGTCTCCACCCTTTTATTTTATTTTTTGCGTTTTTATCGTGGGTATTCATTGAACTGAGGATGTGTGGTTTTTCTTGTAGATTGTATCATAAGTCACTTTATTAATTTAATAATTTTTCTTTTTATGTTTATATACCTTTAGCATATGTAGTGCTTTTCGAGGATTTCAGTATTCATATATAATTGTATGATATGTATGAACTCCTTGATGATTCAATGCTCAGCATATCATAGCAATAAGCATTTTTTTTTAGTATGCTTCCTTGAAGGATAAGCATTTTACTAGGTTGTTGGAGTATTTTTTTCTCATTAACCATTATCTAGTTGTTTATTAATTGATGTATCGTGGATTTATCGGTTTTATACCATGATACAAATGCTTTTATAGAGTCTTTCTAGTATTTTCGACTATTTATACAGGTTTTATAAGCAAAAGATGTTTTGGATCACTTGGAGCTAAAGTAAAGATAATTGGAGCAAAAATACATAAAGGAGAACCATAGGTAGAATCTGAGTTTCAGAAGTCATACGACTTTTGAACTACCTAACGGGAGAACCAAGAGGTGATCTACATATCAAATTGTAGGCGTGAAAGTTACCTTTTATTACCAATTTGATTCAAGCCCATTGGATTTCTCACGCACAAGATATATCCATTTTTCTAAGCACGGTCTGTTTCGCTCCAATCAAGCCTGACTCAAGTTTTAAGTAGGTTCTACACTAGGAACGACCTCAAAAAACTATGAAAGAAGCTCTTAGATGCAGAAGGAGGCACGTCCACAATCATAATCACCTCAGCCTCCATAGCCACCAAACACTCTTTTGCTTTCTAGATTTTTAGGGTTTTCTACACTAGCTTTGTTCAAGAGCTTGAAAGGGAGAAGAGATCTGTTCTTTATTCCAAATCTAAAGATTTTGATTCTCTGAACCTCTGTACTTTTATGAAGTTTATTTCGTATGTGTTCTCCAATTATGATGTGCGAGAAAACAACTTGTTAAATCGAGGGTTCAATTGTTTTATAGATCTCTAATGCATTCAACATGATATGATCAATATCATTCTCTACTTTAACGGTACTACATGCTATATTTTGACTTGATCATTCAGAGTATTAAGCACTAGGATTGGTTATTTAACATGCCATCTGATGACACAACTGAAACATGGTTTTTTAGTAGGTGGTTTCATCCTTGTGCACTGTCATTCTCTGCCTAGGAAAATCAAGAACAATCATATCGGTATTCATTGCATGAGTTAGCTTCCATAGTTTGGAAAGTCTCTTTATGATCTAGTCGTTAACAAGTAGGTGTAATCTACCAAGGAATTAGGAGATTATATACAAACGTCTTCTTTGTTCTAGAATCTATTGATTGTTGATTGGTGTTTGATCTATACTTCCTGCGACTTTTTTAAGATCTAGCGCTTTAATATTATAAGGTTTTTAAAAGTTACATTGATAATGAAACTACCGCATTTTATTGTCGTTAGTTTTAATTCTATTTCACTAGTCACACTAATCACGTTTTGTTTTGACAAATTCCAAATTACTGAATCCGTAGTTATCCCTAGGTTCTCTGTGGGATCGATAACCTTTCATACTACAAATGTACATTGTACATTGTACATTTGCAGTTAGTTTAGGTGAAAACAATTCACGCATCATTAACCAACATTATAAAAAAAAAATGTGTCTTTTCCATATAGATAAATGTTCTCTTTCTTTCCCCTCTTTTCTTTTAGCAACCTCCGAAAATATGATTTAGAGTAGAGGATATATGGAAGTTACCAAACAACCTTCCCTTTTATTTAGACTAGGATAGTACATACGTACGGGTGTTTCTCAACATACAATTTTTAATCTAAAAAGTTGATAATATATATTTCATTCAGTAGTGTCGATAATTCTTATAGATGAAATTTTGTAGGGTTGTAATTTATCTAAAATTTCTTAATTAGGCAAAAAGTGAAACAAAGTATTTTTATTCAAAACAATTTTCTATAATAATTTCTAATTCTATGTTCTTACTTGATTTTCTTTTTAGTAGACCTTACACTTTCTGATTATATTATTGTTTAGAGTGCTTTGAAATTTTAGATATTAGTGATATTGTATTTTTGGGAATGGAGACAATCATTTTAACTGCGATTGAGATCACCTTTAAAGCCTACTATTATTCTAAATAATTTAAAACTTATGCAAATTGGTCATTCTCGATGTCTCATTTACACCCTTTGATTTCGATGAAAATACAAAGAACGTAAAACTATATTGAGTTCTGCAATTCATCCATTATTCACATAGCTCAATAAAACAGCCATGTCTAATTTCGACGCCTATTTCGTTTTCTTCTTCTTGGTATATATTGCCCGTGTTACCTCTACACTTAGATTGCATTTCAAGATGTTGAAAAAAATACAACTTTGCCCCTTTGCCTTCGATATCACTTTTACCATCCCATCAATCTCTATTCCACTTATTGTTTTGCCTCTTCAATATTTATTTGAAAGAAACAAATCAAAGAAGCACAAAAAACTCATTTATAAATCTTGATTTATCATATAAAACATATCAAAATTATGCACTAAAATTAAAATCATTTATTTCACTTACATATAACTTAAAGAATACTAAGAGACAATTGAACATAAGAAATATGAAAAGTTCAAAAGTTTTTTTTAAAAAAAAGTAAATTGACCACGTGTACTCTCCTAGATGCTTATGACATCTCCATACAAAGAGTTATTTTTATTATATATATATATATATATATATATATATATGTGATGGGTTGTCTCATTTCTGTATACATATTTCTCATTATTGTAGCTAATAAAAGAGAATGCCATAAAACCTAAATAAATTCTTTACAATTAAGTTGCCCAAATTTCTACAAATACTACGGCACCCATACGAAAATTACTGAGAGAGAAAGAGCGTGAAATTTCCTAAGATTTTTGTGGAGCTATCTTTTCAAGGACATATATGATGATAAAATTCAACATGAGAAGAATAAGGTTGGTTTCGTGGAACTTTTTGAAAAAATGTTTTAATGGTGATTCAGGGTATGAAAAGATGAAAGCCCTAGATAGTCAAAAATGGATCTTTTGTGTAAATTTGCCTAAGAGGATATCTATTGAATATACAAGTGGTGGTAAAGCAAGAAAAGGTAGAGAATAGTTTAAATAATCAAGACCAAATATGGTTAAAAGAGAATAAAATTATAGCATCAAGGAAAAGGTGTTAGAAAGTCACATTCTTGAAAAAACATCTAATCCAAAACTATGAATACTTAAGTAAAAGCAAGATCCATGAAATTTCATGGTATCATGCTTATTTGGAGGAATTTTGATCAAAAGACTCTTTGACACCAGAGAAAATATAATGTGATATCACCAGGGAGTGAGAGGAAGCTTTGCACCATCGTAGTAATACTCTGCAGGATACTGAGTGGTCAAATGAACAACAAGATCAGAAAATGGTACTTCGTCTCGCTTTCCTATCTCGCTTTATCTTAAAATGGTACTTCGTCTCGCTTTATCTCTTTATAATATGTATCATGTTCATGTGTCTAAGATTGTCTAACACATCCTAAAACAGCATCCCATATGTTTTGCATCATCCCAAATGCTCTCCTACCTCGTTTTATCTTATACGCGATGTTTCACCATTCTTCTTATGTGTCTACAGCGAAGATTTTTCATATGTATCATGTGTCTAAAATGGTCTAACACACTATGAAACAACAGCCCAAATCTTTAGCATCATCCCAAACGCTCTCTTATATCGCTTTATCTTATACTTCCACTTTGATCCACTAAGACTGTGTTCGCCTGCTCTTCTCTGCCAATTGACATGCGACATGACGGTTCACCATGCTCCCTATGTGTATATAGCTGAGATTTGTCATATGTATCATGTGTCTGAGTTGGTTTAACACACCCTGAACCAGCAGCCCATATCTTCTGAACCATCCCAAACTTTCTCCTAACTCTCTTTATCTTATAATTGCACTTTGTCTCCTTATCCGCATCCCATCGAGGGTGATATGGTAGGACATAGGAATTAAAATCTGGAGGTGGAAGATAAGTAAATGTTTGAGTTCCAGAAAACCCATGAATATCAGTAGCAGGCGCATTTTTATACCGAGACGCTTGTACTTTATATCAGCAACAGGCGCGTTCTCAGTCAAAGACACATGTACCTATAAAGCCGTGCATCTACGACGATGAGTAAGTGGAGCAACATACATGTACCTATCAAGAGGGTTTAATCGAATCAGATCCATCGAAAAAACTAGTAATCTCTGGTGCATGTAGATGAAAAAGTCGAGACTTATGTTTGATGCGAGGAACTCATACTTATTGCCCTTCTTCAGAATACCGATGTAGGCCAAATTATCGAAATCAATTTCATTGATCAGGATCCCATACTGACGACCTCAAAATCAACCTAAATATGCGTGAAAACAGGAATCAAAATACTCCCCAAAAACTCAGTCTTTGCCCGTGTACCAAAAATGCATGCCTCCTAATGCTGACCTGATGGTGTCCCCCAGATTGCTCTAACATTATAATCAAGATGAGCTCGCAGCTTCGTATAACTAACCAGACCGCCACAAACGAAGTAAATGTTAGTCAACTCAGAAAAACTAATCCGACCAGACTCAAACTTACAGAGCAAAGTGTACCAATCAACTTGGCCAAAATGTGGAACTCGGGGTTGTGGATATCAGACTTCTTAGTCGCTTGAATGGAGTGTTCTAAAATGCGTCCTATGTGGTGGCCAAACGTCTCGATTTCATACTATACGGTGATTTAGGTGGTTTCCAGAAATTTGAACGCCTAATAGTGTCTAGGTAGGAGATTTCACAATCTAGGCGGATTCGAGGCGATCTATTTAAAATAATTTTTTTTAAAAAGTATAACATCATATCATTGTATATAGCACACATATCACAGAGACACATAATGATAGACTCCGTCTATCATGAAGCTATTTATATATTCATATTGATGTGAGCATGACCAGCAAGGAATCTAAACCAAATGAGCAGCTAGAAATAGAGGAGGAAAAAGCCAATGAAGAAGCTAAGGAGCAGCTAGAACCTGCGGATATTGGAGGAGAAACTTTACAGGTCTTTAATGGCCCCATTACCTGATCCAAGCAAGCCAAACTTAAGACAACACTACAACACCTTCTTAACACCATTCAGGCCAGTTTAATGTGTGCTAATACAACCACATTGGTTGTAATTCAAGCCACCTAAACCTCATCGAGAGAGGTGCCTTGGATTGTACTCTTTTTCCCTATTCTTAGTTTTGTCCCAATGGGTTTTCTAAGATATTTTTTTAATGAGGCAAGCCCAAGGTACTTTACCACAACCTCTTGGTGAATCAAGGTCCATTCTATCTCATTCATGTGCGAAATTGGAGTCAAAATACATTCAAGATTGTGTTTAAGTCTTAGTCTTCTTTATTAATGTTTTTGTAATTCCCTAGTCTTTCATAATTGTCTTGGTGGAATCCTAGGAGTCATTTTTGATTCCTATGCACCTCTAGAATTCTATAAGTACTCTCTTGTATCCTGCTTTCTAAATCATCAAAAATTTAATTATAAAATCTTCTTCTTAAACTCGTTTAATCATCCTCTTGAATAAAGAATTTTTGAACACTTTTCTCATTCCTCTCAAGAGCCGAAAGTCAAAGGGATTTTCATCACCCTTGGAAGTTTCAACTCAATCCACCCCTTGTCCACCGTGCATGGCCTTTCCATTCACACATAGCAAGCAGATAGTCAAGGATCTTCCACCATCTGTGAGTAGTATCACTCACTTTCCCTTGTTCTCGGATCCATCCGCTTAAGAACTCTCATATCTGCAAGTTACATCATCAATTCACCCATTCCACATTGTCAATCCATTCATCCACTCTTCCACAACCATTTGGAGATGATTAGGGGGCTAGATCCTCATCAAAATCACATTGGTAAATATACTTTGTAATTTTATTCTCAATGAAAATCAATAATTTTCTATTATTACATATTTTGTGTTATATTACTCTTATCAATTTGTCAAATATATATTAGTATTATACATTGGTAAATATACTTGGTATAAAAATTTATAACTGTGATGGTTTTAACAAGTTTCAAAAAGTTTCAAATCATTCCCATAATTTCTTCGTAACTTCTTACATAGTTATGTGAAACGGGTTGAACCCGCAAACTTTAATTTTTAACCCACATCAATAATCCCGGCAACCCGCAAAATGAAAATGGTCGACCCGCTTCCGCCCTGTTTAAATTTGTGGGTGCCCGCGGATGACCCCCAAAATTTTAAATACTAACTAAATTTTTTATTTATATATGATTTCAATAAAAAATAATACTTATTGATAAAATTTTAACATTAAAAAAAGTAAACACATAAGTTTTTCAAAAATAAAATATTTATCATAAATATAAATATATGTTTTTTTATTTTATTTATCAATTAAACTAGTAAAGTTCATAAAATAATAGTAAAAAAAAAATTTCTGAAAAGATATTTACAGGTGACTGCGGTTCAAAATACTTTGACTCAGTCTACCTAAAATGGGTTTGGTGCAAAAAAATCAGTATACTTATTTTTTTGTTTGGGTCAATCCATCACATTTTTCTTATGGTAGTCCCATGACCTCACGAAAAACCCGCAATACGGCCCATCCCTATATCACCGACGTGGCATCTAACGGTTCTGTTAATTTTTTTGACAGACTTCGAAACAACGCCGTTTTGGTTACGAAAATCAAATGCATAAATTGTAAAATTTCGGACTCGAGCCCGACACCTCTAAGAACAACTAAGAAATACATTACCAGTAATGCTAAATATATATGTTTTTCTTATCTCATTAAACCAAACACAAAATATATTGCCCGTTCCTACTATCTTCTTCCTCGTATTCAACACCTTCAATCCACGTTTGAACTTTCTTCTACATGAAAAGAAACAAGAGACATGTCAAACACATAAATTCATCGAATCCTAATCCAATTTAATAAAAAAAATTTTAGAAGAGCCCATAAAGGAGAAAACAATATAATTCTTTCTGAATTAGTCAATGACAAACTAAATTCGGAGTGGCAATAGATAAATTGGGTAGAGATCTAGGACCAAAACGAAGTTTTTCTCGCAACCTTGTTTCCTCGGAGCCAAATCGTCATGATGAAAGATATCGTCGACAATGACTGTAGAAAGGAGAGATACGAGTAAACTCGAAGCGGATAGAAGAAAATCCGGAGAAATCTAAGCGAATCCATGGAAATGCCTCTACCAAGGATTCTCTTTTTTTGCACAAGAAATCTGGTAGATTGAACACGCGTAGATTGACCAATCCAGAAAAAATATCATCGGGAAATGAACCGTTGTAGAAATTATTGGAGAGATTTAAGTGACGAAAACCAGAGAGATTCGAGATTTCCGGTGAGACTGAACCTGAGATCTTATTTTCAGCGAGAGAGAGAGATTCTTGAGAAGATGCAAGGGAGATACGTCTGGTGAGAGAAACCAGAGAGATCAAGAGAGGTCCCATGCCAGTGAGAGACGTCGCTCGTGACACCGGTCCATGTACATAAGCTTGTTGTCAGTTTCCAAGAGGAGAGAGGCGATGAGTCTTCTCTGGACGATGAGTCTTCTCTGATGAGAGAGGATTTGAGTGAGAGAAGAGAACGAAACTCAGAGGTTGTTCGGCTGGAGGTGAAGGTATGAGAAATGTGGAGGAGGAATAGAAGAAAAAGAAGAAGACGAAGCTGCATTGTTGATTAATTTGATAGAAGAAGAAGATATAACTTGTTCAGTAATATATTTGTTTCAGTTTAATTTATTGACAAAGAAATCTTGTGGCACAGTTGGTAAAATGTTCTACTATTTGACCGAATAGTTAACAATTCGAATCTCACATATTGCAACGTCATTTTGAAGTCTATTAACAGAACCGTTAGGCAAGGGATGGGCTGTATTGCGGGTTTTCGTGAGGTCATGGGTTTGAATGGCACAAGAAAAATGTGACAAATTGAACCAAACAATAAAAATAAGTATACTTTTTTTTTTTTTCACAAAACCCACCTAAAAGACTTCATCCTCCAACCAAATTTTTTATAAAAAAAAGTTCGATCGCATCGTGTATAATGGGACGGGTCCCGCCAGTAATGAACCAAATTGAGGGGATTCTTACACTATCTAAACATCTAGGAGAGTGACCTGTGTCCAAGTTATTTTTTGAAAAAAACCTAAATTTTTTTGAAACTTTTCATATTTTTGTGTTTAATTGTCTTTAGTATTCCTTAAGTTACATGTGTATGAAATAAATAATTTTAATTTAAACGCAAATATTTTTATATGTTTATCTTATTTGATAAAATGAACATCTATAAATGTAGTTTTTTTGTGATTCTTTGATTTTTTTATTTTTATTTTAGGGAAATAATGAAGAGACAAAAAGAAGTGCAATAAAGAAGTCATGCTATGGTAAAAATGATAAGATATGTAACATGAAGAAGTTGTAGATTTATTAAGATGTTGGAATGCAATCTAAGTAGAAATATAGACGTGGAACTATAGAGTTTTATGTTCTTTTCAATTTCATCAAAAACAAATGATTAAATTGAGACATCGAGAATGACCAATTTGTATCAGTTTTAAATCATCTAGAATAGTAGACTCTTAAGGTGATTTCAATCCCAATAAAATTGATTGTCTCAATTCACAATAATACAAAGTCAATAATATCACAAATTTCAAAGCATTATAAATGACTATTTGGTATGACAAAATAAAATGAAACAATATAACACAGCTGATGTATCATGGATTTTACCGGTTTTCTACCATGATATAGTAGGTTTTATGGAGTCTTTGTAGCATGTTTTGAGCATTTATGCATGATTTACTAGCAAAAGACACTTTGGAGCAAAAGGAGCTAAAAAGAAGGTTTTATGGAAGTTTCCACGTGATTTGAGAAGACTTAGAAGTTTTGGAGCCAAAATGAAGAAATGTTGCTGCGAGCCCCGAGTCGACCGACTGTAGAAGATGGAGACGACCGACTGTGACGCCGACTTAATTTAGAAGATTTTCTTATCAGGCCTTTCGCGGAACCGTAAACCCTAAGACTCATTCACGACCTATATAAGCACCTCTTAAGCACTATAAGAGGCAACGAACTGCACAAGAACTTAGAGCAATACAAGTTTCTCTTTTCTTTTTGTTTTCATTGTTTTAGCTTTTAGATATTGTTCTTATCATTGTTCTAGACTCTGAAGAAGGTTAGAGAGTGTTCTTTCTCAATAGAGCTTTGTGAGCCTCTGATATTCTATTGTCTAATTCGTTTTACATGCACTTCATTCATAAAAAGATGATTTGTTTTACAAAAACCATGTCTGAGTAGTTTATTCATTAGATCTAGGGTTTTCAAAGGGATTACAAATGATCATTCTAAACGGTTTTGATTTGTGGAATAAGCCACGTGATTCTTCACTACAAACAGTAATTTACATTTAGACGTGACGTAATTAACTACTTTTAGATTATCAAGGTCGATCTTTCTGCGGAGACGGAGATAGAGACGCCGGAAGAGTCTGTAGTGAGCAAGGTGTGTTCTAAGTCAAACGAACGTTTGTTTAGACACCTTGTGAACAGATCTAACTCGTTCGCACTAAAGCTTATTTACTTTCAGCAACAATCCAAAGAGATTTAAGATTTATGGATTTAAAGAAAGGCTATTTTCTAGTACACCAATAGGATATAGTAGTTTAAAGTGTTTAGAGTTCAAGAAGTCACCAATAACCGTGATCCCAAGTTTTCCCAACTTATTTTCCCTTAGATCTAATGTCCTTTTAAAGTTTGCAACACATCACAAGTCATTAGCATATTAGGATTATCGTAGTTCGGTTACTTTTGCATCTGAATCCAAACTAACCATAGTTCTCTGTGGGATCGATAACCTAAATACTACAACTGTACACTGTGTACTTGCAGTTAATTTTGGGTGAATAACTTTACACCATCAACAGCATATGGTTTGAGAATAAAAAATGAATCAAAAGCACAAAATTAAAGATTGTGCAGTAATAGAAGATTATAGAATTACGCTTGATAACTAAAAGCTTATAAAAAAGTATTTCGAATAAAAAAAATTTGTTTCTCATTTCTTTATACTTAATAAATTTTATACAAACTAAAACTCTACAAAATTTCATTTACAAATAATATCTAAATTAATGATATATATATATATATATATATATTAACAAATTAACATAAATATATAAAAATATAAATTGAAAAATCATCCGCGCATACGCACGAGTACTCTCCTAGTTTATTAAACTGGATTTAAATGGAGCCATTATGTTGATTAATTGACTGAGTATTATTCAAAATGAATACATCATGTCGAATAACCAATGGAGGGGCACATAATCAACGACTCGGCCTAATCACTACTTAGTTTATTATATTTTCTTAGAAAAAACAAAAGTAACAAGTACTAGTTAATAAAATTACTCGGCATTGATCTAACGCTATACCCAATCATCAGATATACCTATAGTTGACCAAGAAAGCAACACCTTTAAGATGTTAGTTGGTGGTGAGATGAATTTATTTCAATCATCAATTAACATCAATACGAGTAGAAAATTGAAATGAACTAAAAACATATTTTGGGAACGGATATATAGAATAATATATATGGAACTATTGTATCAAGATGTAATATGTTTTAGAGGTGATTAACAAAGAACGGCACTTTTTATTAATTGCTTAAGAAACTTACTCAAAACTTAAGCTCTCTAACACAAACCCTAAAACTCATAAGTTATGTAATACCCTTGCATATCTTTATACAAGGTAAAGACTTAAATATCTAATCTCACAGAAAAGGCAATATTACATATTCAACTATCTCCTAAATATGTAAGTATATTTAGCTAACTCCTAAATATACTCTTTGATCTTTATCTCTTCATTTTAACTTTAAGCTTACGTCAACATTCTTCCTCTTAAACTTGAAGTTAATTTCTGACACATCTCGTACTCCAATGAGATCTCTCATCTCCTTGAACTTGGTTCTCTCAAGTGTTTTAGTCAATATGTCTGCTCTTTGCTCGCACCCCAGAATATGTTGAACTTCTATAAGTTCCTTCTCAACACACTCTCGAATATAGTGGTATCGCGTGTGTATATGTTTACTACGCCCATGAAATACAAGGTTCTTTGTGAGAGCAATAGCGGACTGATTGTCTATTTGGATAAGAACCTTCTCCCAAGATGAACTTGTGATTTCACCAAGCAAATCCTTCAACCAAATAGCTTGTCTTGCTGCCTCTGTTCCTGCCATAAATTCTGCTTCACAAGAAGATAGTGCTACTGTCTCTTGCTTCTGCGAACACCAAGTGATTGGACTTTCATTGAGATAAAACACATGTCCTGTTGTACTCCTACTATCATCAGGATCTACATTGTGGCTACTATCGCTGTAGCCAACCAGCTTCATCGTATGTGTGTTTGATCTCTTAAATACCAAACCCAAAGTTGTTGTTCCCTTTAGATATCTCAGACATTGTTTCAATGCTGAACCATGTGACACCCTTGGACTCTGCATATATCGACTCAAAACACCTACACAAAATGACAGGTCAGGTCTTGTATGAAGCAAATAGCGTAAACATCCAATACGTTTCCTGTAGCTAGTTGCATCAACTTCCTTTTCCTTTTATGCCTTTGACAATTTCAAACCGCTCTCCATAGGCGTGTGAATCGGATTACAATCTCTCATCCCTGCCTCTTCCAAAATCTTCTTCGCATAACGACTCTGATTTAGAGTTATTCCTCCTTCATGTTGATGTACCTCCATTCCCAAATAATACGTCAATTTTCCCAAGTCACTCATTTCAAATTTTGACGCCATCTTTCCTTTGAACTCTTCAATAATGGTTATATTTGTCCCTGTGACAAATAAGTCATCAACGTATACAGTAACAAGAAGAAAGTCCTGGTTTGCAAGTTTACGATAGACCGACGGCTCCTTTGTGCATCTCTTAAACTGAAATTCCTTGAGAGATTGATCTAACTTCTCATTCCATGCTCTCGGTGCCTGCCTTAAACCATATAAAGCTTTATTAAGCTTGTAAACCTTTTCCTCACTTCCCTTTATCACAAAACCTTCACGTTGTGTGACATAAACAGTTTCCTTTAGTTCACCATTCAAAAAGGTTGTCTTTACATCAAGGTGATGAATCTCCCATCCGTTTGAAGCAGCAAGATTCAACAGGAGACGAATTGTCTCAATACGAGCTACCGGAGCAAATACTTCTTCAAAATAAATCCTGTGTCGCTGCACATAACCCTTTGCCACCAGCCTAGCTTTATGTTTATTAACACTTCCATCAGAATTTTTCTTGAGCTTGAACACCCATTTCAGACCAATCGGTTTTACTCCTTGAGGCAGGTCTGTAAGTTTCCAAGTTTGATTCTTTTCAATTGAATGAATCTCATCTTCACACGCATTCATCCACTGTTTCAGCTGCATTGCTTCATAAATATCTCGTGGTTCATCATTCAGACATAGTAGCAATTGTTCTCCTTCTTCCTCATTAGTCATCACATAATCATCAAGGTATTTAGGCCTTACACTTATTCTTTCTGATCGACGAAGTATCGGTTGAGTCTCAAGTGTTGGCTCATCTTCTTCTATTTCTTCCTCTGTATCATGAGACCCTGCACTAACACGATCTTCCTCACCATTCTCCTGGTCGATTTCTCTAGAGTCGTTTCTCTGCTCTGTTTCTCCAAAGATTTTCCTCTGTTTCTCCACTTTTAGAAATACCACGATTCCCAAACTCTCCAAGATTAATTCTAAAGCTTCCAGCTCTTCCTTCTTCAGAATTATTCTTACTCCAATTCCATCCTTTTGATTCATCAAACACAACGTTTCTACTCATTATTATCTTTTGACTTTGAGGGTCAAACATTCGATAAGCCTTTGTGCCCGGTTCTGTGCCCAAATGAACTAACATTCGAGATCTGTCATCCAGCTTCTTAAGATGTGGTAAATCTATCTTTGCATACCCGATACAGCCAAAAACACGCAGGTGATTAATATTTGGCTTTTTCTTCCGGAACACTTCATATGGTGTCTTGTTCTTGAGCGTTCTTGTGGCTACTCGATTCAAAAAATAGGTTGTGTGTCTCACGGCTTCTCCCCACAAGTAATCTGGAACATGCATATGTTTCAAGATACTTCTTGTCATCTCCATCATCGTTCTATTCCTCCTTTCTACAACTCCATTTTGTTGAGGAGTGTATGGAGCTGTAAAATGACGGTTTATGCCAGAATTCAAACAAAAGGACTGAAATTCCAGCGACACAAACTCTCCTCCTCTATCTGTCCTGAAGGTCTTTATGCTCATCCATGTGTCTTGTTCTACCATCTTCTTAAAGATCTTGAACTTATCAAACGCATCACTCTTCTCTTTTAGCAAGACCGTCCACATGTATCTTGAGTGATCATCGATCAATACAAACACATATTTGTTTCCAGCTGATGTATGTGGTGTGATAGGACCACATAGATCTCCATGTATAAGCTCCAAGACTCTAGTTGCTCGAAACAGTGTGGCTTGAGGGAACACTTGTCGTGTTTGTTTTCCTAGGAGACACGAGCCAGATATCTTCTTCTCAATCTCTATATGTGGGATACCTATAACCAGCTCCTTTTGCGTCATAGACGTTAGTGTATCAAAGTTGATATGCCCCAGTCTCGCATGCCATGTGTTCGATTCACTTGAAGTTGACTGTAAGCATAACTCATCTCTTATTCTCATGTGAACCTTGTACAATTTGTTTTTTGAACGCATTGCCTTGGTGAGTAGTTTTCCATTATGATCATGCATGGTGAGTACTTCTCCCCTCATCCTTATCTCACAACCTTCTTCTGTTGCCTGCCCAAGACTGATAATATTGCTCTTTAAGTCGGGAATGTAGTAAACATCAGACATAGTTCTCGATTCACCGTTTCCATCAATGATCTCAACACTTCCTTTTCCCTTAATGTCTATCCGAGAGTCGTCTCCAAACCTCACCTTTCCAGTGATGGTTTCATTTATCTTAGAAAAATATCTTCGATCTCCAGTCATGTGATTACTGGCGCCATTATCGAGATACCAAATCTCTTCTCCTGTGTTTGTCTCATATTTACTCGGATCGACCTTCTCTTCATTCAAATACACGACTTCATGCATCATAAGTTCATCTGCTTCTTGGGTATCACTATTGTTATGTTCTTGTGCTTCTTGTAATTTGAGTAGACGATCAAGACAATTTGCAGCAAAGTGTCCTGTTTTGTCACATCGCCAACACTCTTTTCTTGACATATCCTTTTCTTCATTGTAGCGACCACGTCCTCTTCCTCCGCCATTGTATCGTCCTCCACGTCCTCCACGACCTCTTCCTCTATAGTTTCCACTGTAACTTTGATTATCAGTGTTCGCATATAGGAGTTTACTCTGTTCTTCTTTAGAGTCTTCTTCTTCAGCAACTCTCTCTTCATATGCTTTAAGGCGTCCCACAATATCCTCAAAACTAGTGGTTTTGAGATCCAAAACCTGTTCAAGTGAAGTGACAATATATATATATATATATATATATATACATATTTCGCTCGAGGGAGACTTTTGAGAAACTTCTTGACAAGTTTTGATTCTTCGATGTTTTCTCCTAAAGCTGCTGATTTCGTTGAGATTTCTGTAAGTCGTCCAACAAAGTCATCGATTTTCTCTATATCTTTCATCTTGAGTCTGTCAAACTCCGACATAAGTGTCTGTAATCTAGCTTCTCTGACTCTCTCTGCTCCTACGTTTCTGATTTTAATTGCTTCCCACACTTTCTTCGCAGTATCCAAGTCTCTAACTTGTAGTATGAGCGCCTCAGGGATTAACTGAAACAATAGGGCTATAGCCATATTATTTTTCTCATCGTCATCTGTTCCAATATCAACAACTTCCCACACCTTGTGAACCTTAAGTAAAACTTTCATCATCATTGACCATACTGTATAATTTGTTGAGGTTAGTATTGGACACTTGATGGACGAAGGTCCTACTACTTCCTTCTTTATTCCGCTTGATTCTGCAATTATGGATTTCTCGTCACTCATGATCGCTCACAAGCTCTGATACCAATTATTGTATCAAGATGTAATATGTTTTAGAGGTGATTAACAAAGAACGGCACTCTTTATTAATTGCTTAAGAAACTTACTCAAAACTTAAGCTCTCTAACACAAACCCTAAAAATCATAAGTTATGCAACACCCTTGCATATCCTTATATAGGGTAAAGACTCAAATACCTAATCTCACAGAAAAGGCAATATTAGATATTCAGCTATCTCCTAAATATGTAAGTATATTTAGCTAACTCCTAAATGTACTCTTTGATCTTTATCTCTTCATTTTAACTTTAAACTTACATCAACAGGAACTTGCACACACGGGTATAGTAGTTGGATATTTGGGAATGTGTGGAAATTCATTTCATTTAGGGTTCGAATTTCATTAAATAATTATTTTTGACACTAAAAATGAATTATCTTATTTAATTATATAAAAAAAGGTTACAAATAAATTATTTTACTAAATATATGGACCTGTAAATTTTTTTTTTTATTCTAAAAATATCTCCAATTAATAAGAACAATTCTCGGATAGTTAAAATAATACAAATTTTCATAATGGAAATCTTCTATTAATAAAAAAAAGTTCTATTCAGCTTTTGTAAAATCCTCATTAAGAACTATAAGCATTTTCCCATATTTTATTGAAAAAACGTAAAAATAAGAATTTTTTCATCATAAAAAATTCAAATAAACTACAAGAGTAATATTGATCTCTATTCTATTAATTGAGAAAAATAAATATAAAGACAGCCTTAGATGTGTTAGCCATTGGAAATTAGTTAGAAGCAAAAATATTCATTAAGAATAAAATACTAATCAAATGTTTATTTTCCGATTAAATTTAAAATTCAATGAAAAAGTCATAATTTGTATCGGTAATATAACAAGCATTAGTTAGTGGAACTGATCTCTATGTTTGTAAATTGGAATGAAGGAACAGATGATCAGCATTTCCAGTATTCCTTTCAAGTATCCAAATAAACATATTATATTTAATGAAATTCTAACTAAATGTTTCGTTCTCTTGTTTCTAGATAGTAGTTCTATCCTCTATTGATGCTTAACTCTTAATTTTTACATTTTCCTAAATGAATTCTGTTAGGTTTTTCCATTCAACACACATTTCGCGAGAGAGTGTGATATCTTATTTATAAGACTTATTAAATCAGTCTTGTCTTGATTGGTAATTCAGGTATTGAAAAACATTTCTAAGAGTATTTCCGAGAAAGAAACGGGACGGAAAATTCATGTATGGGACATGATATAATGGTATAGGGATGTAAACAAGTAATTTTGGATAGGTAACCTTAAGACCTAAACTCTTATTAATATGGATAAAACTTAATTTTGGGATGGGTATTTGAGAATATTTTGGAAAATTTAGGAAATTTTTGAATAATATGTAGATAATTTCTCATTCATTTAAAAAAATTAGATATCAAACAGGTTATTCGGGAAACCGGTTCTCATACTATTTACATTCTCTTATCTATTTGAATAAAATAAATAGTCACAAACGGAAAATTACTTAAACGGTAACGGAAAAGGGACGAAAAATTCAAGACGAATAAGAAATGAGATGAGATTCAAGTCGCGAAATGGCTAGACTTAATAAAAGATAACTAACAATACCTTCTCTAGAATCAAATATAAAAACTATTATCCCGCATTACAACGCGGGGTCAAAACCTAGTGTTTATATAATAGCATAAATACTTGTAAATTGTAATCTTATAAGAATTAATTTTCAATTCAATGTCCACGAAATAAAATAATGTAGTCTTATATATATATGTTGCCCAACTATCCATACTTGAGGATCCATAAATTAAAACATGTGATGAATATGCCCTCAGATGATGAGGAGAATTAAACATGGATTTCTCAAGAGTTTGTAAAGCATTTACTTAGAAAAACTTGCAAAAAAAAATTTCCTCTTAGTTTTTACACTTACCACTGCACAAAACTATACAAATTTATCTAAACTAATTGTTAAGGTGAAAAACGGGGATGAACATATAAAACTAGAGCAGATTTACTTCACACAGCAGTGATCATATCCTGAAAAAAACTAAAGAACACCTCTTTTTGTTGCGACAAGAGATTAAATACATTGAAACTTGAGATCTAACATGCCAACTAAAATGATTTTGATGAATATGAATTGAAACCTTATCGTTGGTTTTGGTTTTTGTTACTTCAATTTTAAATACATAATAACAAGTGGAAATTAAATGAGAAAAATTTTGTTCAAAAGTCTCTTCAACTTCAAAGGTAAGTACTACTTTAGAACAACCTGATTTTTATAGTTGATTGGAGCAAAATTTAACGGTTATTAGAATTTATTTATGCATTATTTTAAAGGTCTAAACCACCATTTTTAAGATATAATTTATCATATTTGGTATAATTTATGTTTAATTGCATGTTGATCTTGGATTTAACTTGCATGCATCAGATATATGTTTTGAAGCCATTTTAGATTGCAGATGGAGCATTTGAGGTCAATGACGCTTAAATGATTGATCGGGAATTAAGAAGACGCATAGAGGAGCAAGTAGGAGAAGCTAAAGCACTAAAAAGACAGAAAATTATCTCTTGCCAACGGAAAAGGCGAGCATATAGATGACAAAAAGCAATCAGAACTGACCCAGAAAATGGCCAGTCTTTTGCCGACGGCAAGGGAGAAGATTTTAAATGCAAACTCACTTTTGCCTTCAGGAACATGGTTCTTACCGACAACACGGGTTGGAATTCGACACCAAACTTTTGTTTTGACCGCTTTGCCCCTGTTTTACTCCCCCACTTACTATAGAAACCCATCTATGTTATTAGATTAAGGATTTGTTGACAATTTTAAGAAAAGCTTCCACAATGTAGTTTTTTAAGGGTTGAGTTCTCTTGCTTTGTTAATTTTGTTTTGGTTCATGAATAAATGCATCTTTATTATGCTTCCTCTTTATTATATATCTCATCATGGATTTACCCATATTCATGAGTGAGTGGTTTGTTGATGGATCAAGGATGATTAGGATTAATTAGGATTGGGTTTTCATGCTCTAGGCTGTATTAGGAGGAATCTATCAATTAAATGAGATTAAATGCTAGATAGGGAAGTCATGAATCTATTATCTTAATCTTAGTGTATTTATGCATGGTAGGTATTTGATAAAATACCTCAACCATGTTTAATTGGATAAATTGTTGTTTAGCTCGCGAAAGCCTCGCTAAACCTTTTATACACAGTTAAGGAATGATCTAAATGACTAAGGATAATTTTTATCAAACTCGTGAAATCCTCGCTTGGACTTTTACCCCTAGATAAGTCATCACCACTAACCATGGGTTGATTATGCCTTCTTTGTTCTCTAAACCAATATATTAAACATTCATTGAGCCTACATATAGATATGGAAACCCAATACTAGTAATCCTTGATCCATGTCTTTAATTATTTTGCACTCAATCATATTTACATATTTTCATTATCATCTAGTTTATCTTTATGCATAATAGATTAGTTAAATCATCATTAAACCATTGTCTTAACTTAAGTGAAATCTTTAGTACTAGAAATTATCACCTTTCATCCTCCTTGTGTTTAGACACTCGCACTTCCACTATTTTTACTTATTAATTGAGTGAAGTATGGATGAAACCGAGAAAATTACAAATGTTTTGATTGAGTGGTTTTAGTTATAAACGGCTAACTAAAAACCTCGCTCATCAATAGTTCCATGACTAGTTTAATGCACTTGCTCTCTACCCAAAGTGTTGAAGTAGGATCAAGTACAAAGACGAAGAATTGGGGGAAAAGGAAATCACCCATTCTAACTGAGATCAATAAGCCGGAACAAGCCCATGTAAGTGACTTGATTCATTTTGTTTCTAATGTTCCAAAGACTGTGGTAATGCACTTCATATGTTTCAAAGAGCATATAAAATTTTATGTGCAATGGAGGAGAATATGGAGTTTCATCCCCAAATTAACACCTGAGAAGAACCTAACAAAGGAGCCAAATGAGAAATATGAGATTTCACAAAGAAGGCGGTATCTATATCAAAGAATCCGGATCACAAATTCACCTACCAAATTATGATCAAGGATAAACCACCAGATGCCCCCACTTCAACACAAGCCAATGTACCTTCACTTGCCAATATAAGGGGTAAAAAAAGAGTGTATGCCATGAATGGATGCCAACCATTCATATTTGAGCCACAGATGATGAATCACTTGGTGATACAGAGGAAAGAATAAGGTTGAGACATCCATTTTTTTTCAGAGACACACCACTTAATGCATCACCAATCAAACCGTACCAAACGTGGCATGGAGGTAAGGTTCTAAACCCCTAAATTATGTATGTAAACTAACTTGCTTTATCTTCCTTTAGAAAAGCTGATTTTGAGGAAAAAATCCATTCAAGGGAAAGGGTGTGATGAGGACATCAATCAAGTGCTTGATATTATGTGGTTTTTTTGGTTTTATAACTCATGTATTTGTTAGTTTTGGAGTCTTTTACAGGTATGTATACTATATAATAGGTGTTTTGAGCATTTTCGATGACTTGGAGAAAGTGGAGCAAAAAGGAGCAAAATCGGTAAATGGAAGATGCAGTCTCAAATATGACTTTCAGAAGTTTGATATTGGTTAAAGGTATTCCAAGTAGGCATGATCACAGTTACGTTTATCACAATTAAGGTTATTTAACCACCGGTTACGGTTAAAATATACGATTATCTTAACCTTAACCATTTAATATACGGTTAAAACGGTTACAGTTAGATACGGTTACAGTTAGTACGGTTACGGTTAAAAACGGTTACGGTTGCTTAATAATAATAATACGGTTAATATTGTAATTTTTATAATAAAAAAAAACACCATCTATTACAAATTAATTTTGATCCATGTTAATGGAAATGGTGGGGTCGTGCACAACTATTTTTTAAGATTTTTCTAAAACCACCATCACTTACTCTTTTACATGTTCTAAGTTCTAAAACTATTTGAGTTACTCTTTATTTATATTCACACAAAATTATTTGTCTTAAGAACATTAACTAAATGATTGATTCATAGAAATATAGAAATAACTGCTACAAAATATATATTTAAATTTCCTAGTAAAATGTAAATCTAATGAAACGAAAGATAAAGAAAAACAAATTATAAATAATTAAGTATTGATCTATTATATTTAAAAAAGGTTTTGGTTATAAATTTACGGTTTAACCGGCGGTTAACCGACGGTTTTGATACGGTTACGGTTAATATATTGATTCGGTTAATAAATTCTTTAACCTTAATTAATCAACGGTTACGGTTAACGGTTAAATTTTTAACCATTTATACGGTTACGGTTGAAATCTGAAACGGTTACGGTCATAAATACGGTTACGTTTAGGTTTTGGTCATGCCTAATTCCAAGTACTCAAATTTGACCAAACTGGTTCCAAAAGAAATATAAGAAAGTTAGCTTTCATCTCCAAGTGGTTTGAAGTGATTCTGATGTCTGTAACTCAATATATGAACATTCTAATAAAGACAAGTATGATCTATCGCGGGATGAAGAAGCTGTCCAACTCTTTGAGATCGTGTCACCGACACAGGAAAGTGTGTCGATCGACACAGATTAGGACGCGAGTTTTAGAGTTAGAATTACCTTTTTTGCCCCAAAAAAAACATTAATTGAAAAAGGAAACATTTAGGTCGTCCCTAATGTTTATAAAAGGGATTTTTCGGCCATTGTTTAAGCTATGCTTAATTTTATTGCTTATTTTAGAGAGAGAAGATTTGTGCTTTTGAGACTCTACTGATTTCTAGAGAAGATTTCAAAAAATCATTTTCTCTTACCCTTAATATGTTTTTACAATTCTCTTTTATCATGTTTGCTGGCAATTTCTCTATGTTTGAGTAATTCTCTAGTTAGGTTTAGGGTTTTCAAAAGGATTAATGGATCATAGTTAGGGATACTTTAAAATAGGGTTTTTTTTTTTTTTTTTTTTATCCGATTTGTGCTTAACACCTGATTTTGGAGTAATTAACCAGGATTAGACTTTTAGGTTAACAGTGATAAGGGAAGTTTGACTAATTAGCATGGATCAAAATCTAGATGAGCAAACTATCTTAATCACAAAGGAATTTGGGTTAGGAAGATTGTGAACTAATCAAACTTGGTTTCATTGCATGTTTAGCTGATAGAACTCACAAAGGAATTTGGTTTTCTACTATTTGGGCATAGGTAGATTTCACAACGGAAGCCGGACTTTTATACCTCTGTGGTTTGAGTTCTATAACAACACTTAATCTATCCCTAGTGTATTCCTGCTTGATCTTGATTCATGCGAATTACCCTACGCCTAGCGCTTTCTCTCAATCGTTTACAACAACTTTCAATACTTGTCTTTGCTTTTTAATATTTAAATCTTTTCGCCTAACTTGATTTGAAACTAGAAAAACTATTGTGTTCTGCAATTGAGTCTCTGTGGATATGATACCCTCCCTATATATTACAACTGCACAACTGTGTTCTTGCATTGTTAGGGAAACTTTCTCCACATCAAAGTTTTGGCGTCGTTGTCGAAGACTCTGATTAGAGCCAATAAGTTTTATAGGATAAGATTTTAGTCTAGGCTTATCATTTTAATTTTATTTACTTACGCATTTTATTTTCTTTTCTTTTTGGTTTTCAGGAAAACAGATATGCATCCACGTTCTACTATGTTGATTTTGGAAATGAATGCAGAAGGTCAGTTGGTTGATGCAGAAGGAAAAAAATACAATGCTCCGAGACAGAAGCTTGATGCCACATGCAATGTGATTCCAGAATTATTAGATCAACGAATTAGACAGCCAGTTGGCAATGGTGGAGGGAATCCGGTTCATACACGGGTACACTACAATCTTCCAGACCTCCACCTTTTGAAAGGAATGACTTTAAGCTAAAATTACACTATTACACTTACTTGGCACAGAATCCATTCCATGGGTTACCTTCTGAATACCCAATGAACCACCTAGAGAAGTTTGACCGGATAGCAAGCAGGATTAAAGCTTATGGAGTCAGCAGTGACTACATCTTCTGTCAGCTTTTTCCCTATTCTTTGGCTGGAGAAGCTTTGAGTTGGTTAATCAGTTTTCCAGCTGGTTCTTTGACGACTTGGGATGCTACCAAGAAAACATTTTTGTTGTACTTTTAGGATGATGCGAAGTCAGAAGGGCTGCATAGCAAGATCTCATTGTTCAAATAGGGTTCTAAAGAATCGTTCAAGACTGCATGGATCCGGTTCTTAAAGTATCAGTGGGATTTTCCTCACCACGGGTTTACAGAGCTGCAACTGCTTAGCACTTTCTTCAAGGGTGTAGATTGAAGATACCAGTCAAACCTAGATTCAGCCTCCAATGGAAATTTCATGATAAGAAGTTCATAATCTAAAAAGGAGCTCATCCAGAACCTGGCACAAAGTAGCAGTACCAAGGGTATTGATGAGGAAAGAGCTAGAACTGGAGCTGTTGAGAAAGAAGATATAAATGAGTTGAAGGCGACTGTGATGAATATGATGAACATGATGAAGAAGCAGCATGTGTCTTGTGTTGGGGAGAGTAATCAGTTTGCTGAAAAAGAGGAAGAGAATTTCAACAATGTAGGGGGAAATAAGTACCAGCATAAGGGGTATCAGAATTATAACTACAGAAACTGACATAATAGTGGTTACAACATTCCTCAGAATGATCCAACCCAGCCACCTAGCGAGTTCAGGGATATTCTCAACCAGATTCTAGAAAGACAAAACAATTTAAAAGGAGAATTCAATATGAAGATTGATGGAGTCTACAACAGTCCTAAGACCGAGATCGATGCGCTGAAGAAACATATGAAGAAGCTAGATGTCCAGGTGAATCAGGTTACCGATCCTATAAAAAAAAAGGAGGATAATCAGCGTAATTGTAGTGCTATCACTGTGAATAATGTTGAAGTGAGAAGAAGCCAAGAAGACGACTTTGAAGTTTCTGAGAGTTTGTCGACCAAAACACCTAAGCGTGTCGATCAACACAGGGTGAACAGTCCAAGTCTGCCGAAAAAAATTTGACGAATGAAAAAAGTGATTTAGTCTCTAAGAGTGTGTCGATCGACACACAAAATCTTAGTAAGTGTGTTCATCGACAAGATCTCCGAAAGGAGGAAAATTTGAATAATGCAAAGAAATCGCAACCAAAGGTTAATGCTACTCCTCTACCCTATCCTAAAGGCCCTAAGAAGTCTAAGAAAGAGGTTGAAGATGCTAGATGCAAGGAAATATTAGAAAAACTCTCATTAAGCATACCCTTCTTTGATGATTGCAAGATGGCTTCTATATTGTGGAAATATGTGAAGAAAATGCTTGTTAATACTATGAGTCTAGATGAGGGGGTAATGATGATTACAGAGACATGCTCACAGCTGATTGTGAAGAAGATGAAGGATCCGAGTAGCTTTATTTTGAAATGCAAGACTGAGAATCTTACTTTTGAAAGATCTCTTTGTGACTTGGGCTTTGGTTTGAACCTTATGCCATTGTCAGTAGCTAAGAAGCTAGGTATGACTAAATTTTTCCCCACATTCAGTGTTCTTGTACTCGCAGATAGGACAATGCGGACTCCAACAGGAATTCTGGAAGATGTGCCAGTCAGAATTGGTGATTGATGGATACCGATTGATTTTCTAGTATTGGACTTTGATCACAACAAGCCTACATATCCACTCACCCTTGGAAGATCCTTCTTGGCTACTGCAGGAGCTCTTATTGATTGTAGGAATGGCACAATTGCGATTAGGCTGAATGATAAGACCATATTGTTTGAGCTGGATAGATATTTGAAGAGACCAATCATTGATGGTCAAAGTTTCATGGTCGAGATCATAGAAGAGGTTGCTGATAAGGTTGTTGAGAAGTTGGAAATTGAGTTAATGGTTGAGAAGGTATGTGATCATGGAGAGGAAAAGTAGAATAAGATAGATTAACCTGCGTCGACTAAGAGATCTAAAGAACTAGTAACTGTTGTTAAGCAGAAAGCTCCAGACATTACACTCTAGCCACCTCCATCAAAGAAAATGTATCTACATCTTAAACCTTCTCCACGTTTTGCAGGAAGACATTCGATTCCACCCAAACGTCACGCCCACCCAGCTGTCATTCTTGTTTTCCTTGGAAAACCACATGCACACAATACCTACACACGACCATGGATGCGACGTGTTTCCACTAGGCCTTTCTCCAAGGGATTGAGACCGCCTTGACATCACTTATATCCACAGTCAAGATAATGACTGAAAATAAACGCTTAGTGGGAGACAACCCACTTGGTAATTACTTTTCTCTTATCTATTTTAGGGTTTTTATTTTGGTTTTTCTCCCTCTTCTAGATTTATTTTCCCATTGGGGACAGAGTGAAGTAAGTATAGAGAAGGATGTTACTAATACTATCTATTTTGGTGATTTTATTTGATTTTTATTTGGTTTTTCGATTATATATTTCAATTTTATTGAGTCAAAATTTAGTTATGGGAAACAGTGATTGATTGGAGGAATTAGGTTGTGTTATTTGGATCTTGATGTACCATTTTGCAGAGATTTAGATCTTTTCTGAGACTAAAGGAAAACTCAAAGCATATCAACTTGACATCAAATGCCCATGTCTCCAGCTATGAAATCAAGTAAGCTAGAGCTATTAATAATCTCTCTCTGTAAAGTCATCACTCGTCTTATGCGTGGTTAAGTTAATCCGAGATTCTAGTTTCCAGCTCTCCCTCTAGATATATATATAAAGAGAATGATTTAATGTTCTTATTAGGTACCTAGTAACAAGGGTAGAAGAAATTCTGAGATGCCATTATTTGTTACTAGAAGCTCGGGATTGGGGCGGCTAGGAAAATTTTCTATAGTGCCATTATGCTACCTGAACCTTTGAGGAATTAGAAAAGTTAATGAAAATAATAAGTCTGGGGGAGAGAGAAGCAACTTTTATGTTAGAATTTTCTTAGCTTTGTATTGGAAAGGAAAAGAACAATGTTCTTTGGGCAAAAATTTTGTAGTTTAGAGATTTGCAATGATGGTAACTTGATGAATTGGTTGTTTGACTGTGGTGCAAGTATGTTAGGTTGCTAAGCTTTGAGGAATTACATGGTGATCAATCTCTGTCTAATGTGGTTTACAATAGTGAAGGATGATATGAAATTCCTATGATATGATGAGTTTCCCTCCGTTTCAAACATCTTTCACAGGTTTAATTTTATGGTTTGCTTGAGTGCAAGCAAATGCTAAGTTTGGGGGAGTTGATATTATATGGTTTTTTGGGTTTTATAACTCATGTACTTGTTAGCTTTAGAGTCTTTTCAGGTGTATATATTATATAATAAGTTTTTTATCATTTGTGATGACTTGGAGAAAGTGGAGCAAAAATGAGCAAAATCGATAAAAAGAAGATGCAGTCTCGGATATGACTTTCAGAAGTTTGATATGGGTTGAAGGTCTTACAAGTACTCAAATTTGACAAATCCGGTGCCAAAAGAAAGTTAAGGAAGTTAGCTTTCATCTCCAATTGGTTTGAAGTGATTTCCATGTCTGTAATTCAATATATGGTCGTTTTAGTAAAGACATTTTTGATCTATCGCGAGATAAAAAAACAGTTCAACTCTCTGAGATCGTGTCAACCGACACATGAAAGTATGTCAATCTTACACGGAATATGACTCGATTTTTAGAGTCTTAATTGCTTTTCTGCCCTAGAAAAACCCCTAATTAAAAAAGGAAACATCTAGGTCGTCCCTAATGTTTATAAAAGGGATTTTTCAGCCATTGTTTAGGCTATGCTTGATTTTATAACTTATTCTAGAGATAGAGAAGACTTGTGCTTTTGGATTTGCATTCCAGACTCTGCTGGTTTCTAGAGAAGATTTCAAAACCCTTTTCTCTTACCTGTAATCTGTTTATGCAATTCTCTTTTATTATGTTTGTTGTCAATTTCTATATGTTTGAGTAATTCTCTAGTTAGGTTTAGGGTTTTCAAAGGATTGATGGATCATAGTTAGGGATACTTTAAACCTAGGGTTTATCTTTATTGTTCTTCATCCGATTTGTACTTACCTGATTTTGGAGTAATTAACTAAGATTAGGCTTTTAGATTAAAAGTTATAACGGAAGTTAGACTAATTAATGTGAATCAAAACCTGGATGAGCAAACTATCCTAATTACAAAGGAATATGGGTTAGGAAGATTGTGAACTAATCAAATTTTGTTTCATTGCATGTTTAGGTGATATAATTCACAAAGGAATTTGGTTTTATACCCCTGCGGTTTGAGTTCTAGAACACCACTTCATTTATCTCTAGTGTATTCCTGCTTGATCTTCATTCTTGCGAATTACCCTATGCCTAACGCTTTCTCTCAATCGTTTACAACAACTTTCAATACTTGTCTTTGCTTTTTAATATTTAAATCTTTCTACCTAACTTGATTTGAAACTAGAAACTATTTTGTTTTGCAATTAAGCCTATGTGGATACGATACCCTATATATATATTACAATTGCACAACTGTGCTTTTGCAGTGTTAGAAAAACTTTCTCTACATCAGTACTTGACCCTGGATTAGAGGTACTTTCAAGGCTTGAAAATGGTATTGGTTTAACCAAGGATAGACATGAGATAATCTTCCTTGGTGGACACGTAAATGGTGAAGAAGAGATGACTGTCATTCATATGTTTCTTGAAAATTAACTAACTGAGCATCTGGACCAAAAGTTGGAACAAGGGTTGATCACAATAGAGCAGTTTAGGGGTTTTCAACAAACTTTACAAGTGAGGTTCTCATTTCAAGTCTGTCTTCCAATTTTCTAATATAACATATTTTGTGTTATTACACTTATCACATCTTACTAGACCAGCTTTCACACCACCATACCTTTATGACAGATGTATTCGTTTCCAACCTCTTACTAGAATATAAGGGTAGCGGATGAATGTTCCTTTGTTTTTTTTTTCTTTTTTTGTATATTTATTTTCCTTGTTGGTTGTAACTACTTGTGCCGTCATGAGAATTATCATGCTTAAGCACACTCCTTTTTGTTATGTGGCTGTAATTGGTTGGCCATCATGTAAATGATCCAGCACAACCAAATACACACACATGAATGAGTGCATGCTAGACATCTAAGAATAGCCCTTTAACTTCTTTTCCAAATGTATACATATACCTTTTTGTATATGATAGCACAGGAGCAACTCTTTTTCTTGTAGATCATCTTAGCTTAGAGTAATTTTTGAGTTAGGAATTGTTACAAATGTTCCTCGTTTAACACAATAAAAGTTCACAAATACCATTTGGTTTTTTTAGATTTACAACCAGTTGAAGTCGGTTTTGAAAATAAATCAACAAGCTGAAAATCAGTGGCCACATGATCAATCACTACATGTTTATCTTTGACCAATTCTCAAATTAAATGGGGTCTTATGTCATTGCATTTTGTTCTTGAGTGTTGCACTGGATTTTTGGATTTGTTATGGACACTCTTATTGTCACAGTGAACGAGTAAAGGATCTTAGCGCATTCATATCAACTGAGTATTGTTAGTTGACATATGTTTCATCCATATCAACTAAGATTTCTAAAATTAAATAAAAATATGTTTTAAATGTAAAGTCATAAATAAAAGAGTTAATTATGTAATTTTGCCTAAAAGCATTTGAAACAACAATTTATAACCTTTAAAATCCACACTTATCAATAGTTATGATAACTTATCAATAGTTATGATGAGGTCGATAAGTTTTTGACACGAACGAATCTATTACGCCTCCTTGTATGTCTGGATGTTTTTTCATGTATTAAGTGAATGGTGAAGCAACAAATTTGTGTAACAAGGTTTTGGAACCAAAAGAGAAAGGAGTCCATGTTATATAAGAAGTTCCACGTCATTCTAAACTCTTGTGTCGATTTAGTTATATGTGCCGTTCCATTTTCATAAAACTCTATTAAAAACCATGATTTTGTCAATACTTTTGAACTCATATCTTTGATCTGGTATCAACTTATATATTGATTATAGATCAATAGTTTAAAATTTTATTAACTCCAAATCTTTATAGGTAAAAGTTAAATGAATTTAAATGTATCTAATTGATTGAACCTATAGTTGTATAGTTAAGTGGTCATATATTAGGATTGTAATTTCTTTGATAAATAAAACATAAACATTTTAAACTTTATTATTAAAGATAATTTAGTACTTTGGAATCATATCTTATTTTTCTTCGAATTTTTTTTTTAATATCACATGTTAACTACTCCAATTAGAGCAAAAAAATTTCAGCTATTTCATAATTGAAATGTGAATATTGGATATTCAAAACTTGAATATATAAAAAAATGTTAAGATATTTCCGAACTAAATAAAATTTCAATTTATGATTAATATATTATTTCAGTTTTAAAATAAAAAAAAAAGTATTTTTGTTAAAGAAAATAAAAAATATTTCAGCATGACTACCAGTCCGGTCCATGACTAATTTATTGTAGAGATTTTTTTTTTGTCACGCTTTATCATAGAGATTTAAAATTATATATTTGCCAAGAAGTTGAGATATACCACACTGCATCATATAACTGGACCCATAATTATTTTATTAATTCTTTATTGCTAGTTTTATTTCTTCACGTTAGAGTTATAATATATCCAGAATAATAAAAAGGGTTGACGTCATAGACTCACTTGGGTTAACATCATAGACTTAGACTTACTTTCTTTAAATTAACAAAGTTATCCGATCGATAATTTTTAGTTTTATTGCTTTACGGCTTGGGTGATGTTAAAAATAGGATATTGCGAAGCCACGTCAGGATAATCTTGAAGCATATCTCATAGCCTATCACATA
This sequence comes from Euclidium syriacum, assembly GCA_900116095.1. Lineage (NCBI taxonomy): Eukaryota > Viridiplantae > Streptophyta > Magnoliopsida > Brassicales > Brassicaceae > Euclidium > Euclidium syriacum. The sequence goes on from FPAK01000004.1 coordinate 4,347,062, forward strand.
ACGCCACTATGAATATTCCTTCTGTTTCACATTGTCGTAAAAAATGTGTGGTAAATTTTAGTATTTTGAAGCGTCATGACCTAAAGATCGCACATTTAGAGATTGCACATTTAGAGATTGCACAATTTAATATTTCTATACCAGATATGGGTTTGATATCTAGAGATTGCACATTTAGCAGATTAAAGATGTAATGTCAATTCTATTACGCTTTAGATATAACTATGGAGTCGTTTGCAATGGCAAATCTAGAAATATTTTTTATTGAGGTCAAAAATAAATTTTAAACAAAAATATTTATTAATTAATTATATATATATATATATATACTACAACTTTTCTTTATAATAAAATTTTATATATAAAACACTAAATTTTTTATGTTAAATAATAAACTTATAAATTGGATACAACAAATCATAACAATCTTCGCAAGAGGATCGAGGCTTTTATCGGTAACAGACTTTTTATCTCAATAAAACGACCTTTATCAGATCCAAAAGTCATAAACTGATCTTGAAGAACACATTGTCGTCCCTGCATTAAAGCAGGTAAAACATGAGTTTGAAGTCACAATTAAATTTTCTACATAAAGGGCAATGATGCTAAAACTAGATTGTGGCTTGAATTCATTTATAATTAAAGGGTCATTGTGCTAAAACTCATTCAATACAGTTTTCCCACTCTTCAAAGCGAAACTAGATTAGTCTCCCAGTGATATTTTAATTTTTTTTAATTACATTGGTGTTGGAGGTGGATTTGCATCCTTCAACGAGCCTTGCATAAATCAACTTCTCATGTCCACTCATCATATGACCCGGTTTAAAGGAAGGACTCGTTGCTTCAAAACGATGCCCGAGGAGACCAAGAGGTATCAGAGACCGACACGTGGACCTATGATTCGCTACGAACACGCAAAGTCCACTTGCCTCTCTATCGTCAACAGTTCGAGCGTAGACGTAATTATGACCTCTACACCAACCAACCCACCTAGTTCGACGGATGAGGAATGGAAAATGATGACTATCGAAAGATGTACTCACCTGCTACGGGCAACTCACTTCGCGAATTCACCTCTATAAATAGATATGGACATTCAATGAAGAGACACATAATCCACTCGAGACGTCTCGAAATTAACTAGTAAATTATAGCTTAGATCGTGTTTAACATTTAATCCTCGGCTTTTGTCGTCAAGTGTTAAGCATCGATCTTAGTTCATAGTGAATTTTTTAATCCAATCACTTGTCTTCGAAAAAATAACTTAAACATATTATTCAGTATCATCGATCTTTTCCGAACTGTTACTGTTCGAACAAAACAGACTTATTTCGTTGTAGAATCTCTAATCCGTCTCCAAATTATTCCGAACTCTTAACTTGCACTGAACTTTTCGAAGTTCAACAATTAGTTATGTTATGTCTTTTAATTTTATTGTATCTTTGATTTTGTGCTAAGTATTTTTATTGTTTTGTCTTTTATAGTTTCCTTATATTTCTAAAAGCAAAAACCTTTCTTCACATTATACTGTTTCATGTTGCCATATGCATATATTTGACTTCAGGTATTTAATTATTCCACAAGTTTTTATATATCTTATAATACGTATCTCCAAATAAACCCTTTTTTTTTTTCCTTAGTAAACTAGAAGTTGAAATTTAAATAGATAGTTCTTTTTCTTTTCAACTTGGAATTTAAATACATCTTTTTATGCCATAATTCATTTTAGATATTTCTTTTTGTTTTAACTTGAAATTTAAAATCTAAATTTATTTTATGAAAATATAATAATGATATTGTAAAAAGTATTAAGGCTACAAACTTTTTCTAACTTTAGGTCACGGAAAAGTACAGGACGACATTGTGGACAATCCAAAATATGGTTCATCAACATAAATTCCATCACTCCTTCCCTTACCTTCTTTGCTACTGGCGTGTTAGTCTTAATCTTCATCCTTCTTATAAAGACTCATACAAGTCTAGTATTATACCACAAAAATAACAAATATTTGAAGCACAGAATATCTTTAGCGCTATATTTACTCTCCTCCTAAATATACTAAAAGTTGAAGAGAAACTAATACAGCTTATCAAGGATTCCCTTAAGTGGAAGAAAATTTGCATCTTTACTTGCACATGAACAAACCAACAGGGAAACTCCAATATTACTTAAGTTATCATAATCGTTTTCATCAACATACTAAACCCAAAAATAATTGAAAGAGAAATGCAGCTCATTATAATCTACAATTATTCGTAATAATCGAGTCTGCAAAGGGCAGATAACTACAGAGCCAAGTTCCAAGTTGTACGCACCAATCCATTAGTATTATGAATTCCTGACTGAAATCCAAATTAAAAAAGAAAAACAAAAAAACATAATTTAAAACAAAAGGTTTACTAATCTAACCGGGAAGTGCTGGCATGGCACACGACGCCACAGATTTGGGAGACTTCTTTGTTAGAATATAGAAATTATTCCTTATTTCGATAATATCGTATCTGTATAGAATTTATCATTACTTGTAGAGAACTCTCTTATTAGCCTATATAAGGCATTGGTTAATATCATAACTTTCTACGGAAATTTATAATCTTACATGGTATCAGAGCTATCCTACCAAAACCCTAACCCTAATTGTTTTTGCTTGAGCCGCCAATCCAAACTCCACTATTTTTTCTCTTCTTCATCGTCTTTCTCCTTCTCTCCATCGTTCTCCTCAATCCTTCTCACCTATCTCTCTTTCTATTTCTCATCGTCCTTCACCTTCTCGTAACTCTCTTCTTCTACACGACACCATGACTGAACCTCTTGCGACCTTCGTCGATAAACCATACACCATCTCTCGGATTATAGCCTATTTTCTTATCATCCTTGATATGGACAAGCTCAACTACGATCTATGGCGCGAACTCGTCGAGACACATTGTCTACCGATTTCAAGTGGAAAGAACGAGACAACCTTGTCAAGATGTGGATCTGCGGTACTGTCTCCGAGAAATAGCTTGATTCCGTGTTGAAGAAAAACTCAAAACCACTCAAGAACTATGGTTCTCTATTGAAAACCTTTTCCGCGACAACAAAAATGGACGATTTTTCCAATTAAAAAACGATCTTCGTAACATGGAAATTGGTGACTTGAGCATACACGATTATTGCCAAAAGCTCAAGACTAGCTCCGATTTTTTTGCCAATATCACGCACCAGTTACTGACCGAAGCCTTGTGATGCACGCCCTCAATGGTCTTTCTGAGAAGTTTGATAACATCGTTAATGTCATCATCTACAAATCGCCCTTTCCTAAGTTCTCTGAAGCTCGCTCTATGCTGATCATGGAGGAAACTCGTCTCGCTAAGAAACAACGGGCAACACCATCACCATCAACTCCTCTCGCCACCTCTTCCTCTCCACAAGCTCTTGTCTCCTGCTCTTCGCCTCCATCAGCTCACTACACCCAGCAAGCGCTGAATTACAGAAACTCCAGACGTGGCAATCGTGGTTACAATAGAGGCGGACGTGGTTACCGCAGTGGCCGTGGTCGTGGTCGATACAATAACAACAACAACTGGCGACAACATCAATACTCTCAAGCGCCTCCACCTTGGTACAATCCTGCCGTACTCTCCGAATTATCCGATGTGGCAATCACCTTATGGCTTCTCTGGCAATGCAGCCTCACCGACTGCCTCACCGACTGCCTCACCGTATGCCTCACCTTCTCACCGTATGCCTTACCTTTAGGAATTCTCGGACCACCACCACGACCACCTCATGAAGCTCACTATTCCTGCCGTCACCAACTCATCATCTCGCTCATACTCTCCACATGATGAGTGTGCAAGATCCCGCAGATTCGATGTGGTATATGGATACCGGTGCAACAAACCACATCTCCTCGCAGCCAGGTACGTTACGTTCCTTTTTTGATAAAAGCATTATTTCTTTACCATTGATTTGTGTTGGTAATGGGTATTTTACTCGCACCACCCATATTGGTCATGGCCTCCTCCCTAACTCTACATCATCTCCCTTCCATCTTCGTAATGTTATTGTCTCTCCGTCTATGATTAATAACTTGATTTCAGTACGTCGTTTTGCAGCTGAAACCAATGTTCCGTTGAGTTTGATCTGTTTGGTTTTTCTGTCAAGGATATACACACAAAGGCCAACCTCCTGCGATGTGACAGTTATGGACCTCTTTACCTGGTCACCACTTCATCATCTCCACTTGCTCTCAACGTCTTCACCTCCGCCAATCACTTGTAGCACCGACGACTAGGCCATCCTGGCACTTTAGTTTTATCTTCTCTTTCTTCTTTGGGTGTTTTACGTTTTAATAGGACTGACATAACGGGTTTGTGTCATACATGTTAGTTAGGAAAAGATGTTCGTTTACCCTTCTCTTATTCGAATTAAGTATGTCTTAGACCATTTAAGATTGTCCACTCTGATGTATGGACATCTTCTATTATTATTCTAAATGGTTTTAAATACTATGTCATTTTTCTTAATGATTTTAGTCAATATGTTTGAATCTACCCTCTTCAGCAAAAAAAACGATCTATCCAGCAAATATGTTCACTTTTCCACCTATGTCCGCACTCAATTTGGCTCTGAAATACAAGCTTTACAACGCGATAATGGCAGTGAATATAACAACCATCGTTTTCAAGACTATTTGGGTCACCATGGCACCATTTTTCGATTCTCTTTTCCACACACTTCTCAACAAAATGGAAAGGCATAACAGATTAGAACAATCACTAACATGGTTCGCACTTTGTTTCTTCAACCTTCTATGTTGTTACTTTATTGGTTTGAAGCTCTCCTCACTACCTTTCATCTTCTCAACATCTTACCCTCCAAAGCGATAAACAATTCAACACCCAACTTTCTCCTCTTTTGTCGTCATCCAACGTATGGTCATATTTGCATCTTTGGTTCTCTATGCTATCCCAATATGCTTCCAACATACACCAATAAGCTGTCTCCACGATCTAAACCATGTATCTTTCTTGGATATCCACTCGATCATCGTGGATACCGGTGTCTCTATCTCTCCACAAATCACATCATCTTGTCTCGGCATGTCACATTTGATGAAAAAACTTTCCCATTTGCCAACCACACCTCTGTATCGCTTGCCACCTCTTCTTCATGTGGTTCCTCTCATTCACACGGACGACACTGCTTCTGCAACACCAGACGCTACACCACCTCCTTCACCGTCTTCGTCTCCAGATACCACACCACCTACCTCACCATCTCCATTTCCTTCACCGTTTCCATCACCACCTAAAGGAGACTGTCTATATGCATCAACCACCGGGTTTTCATGATCCATCCAAACCTGATCATGTATATCTTCTTCATCGCTCTCTGTATGGTCTGAAACAAGTGCCTCGTGCGTGGTTTACTCGGTTTGCTGTCTATGCTCGGAAGATCGGTTTTCGTCAGAGTTTCTCTGATCCTTCTCTCTTCATTCTTCGCCGTGGTTCGAACATTTCCTATCTTCTTCTTTATGTCAATGATATAGCCCTTACAGAATTTGTTTCTTCTCTCCTCCAATTGATCATTGCTTCTCTCAGTGTGGAATTCTCTATGACTGATCTTGGACCGCTACATCACTTTCTTGGAATCAGTGTCACGCCTATTGCTTCAGGGTTGTTTCTCAATGAACAGAATTACGTTGTTGATCTTCTTCATCGTGCTAATATGACGATTTGTAACCCTTATCTCACTCTCGTCGACAAAAAATCCAAGCTTGCTGCGGATGACTCGCCACCGGTTTCTGATATGGCGTTCTAGTGTAGCATGGCTGGTGCTCTTCAGTACTTGAGTTTTACTCGACCCGATATCTCTAATGCAGTCATCAGGTGTGTCTCTATATGCATGATCCTTGTGAGTCTCATCTTCTCTCAAACGCATTATGCGCTATCTTAAGGGGTCTATTTCTCATGGTCTTCAACTCTATCATTCTAATGTTACTACACTTGTTGCATATTCTGATGCGGATTAGGCTGGTTGTCCCACAAGTCGCCATTCTACCTCTGGTTATTGTGTTTTCTTGGGTGATAGTCTCTCGATCAAGTGTTGGAGTTGAATATCGAGGGGTTTCTAGTTCCGTTGCTAACCTCACTTGGATTCGACAGCTGCTGCACAAACTAGGTATCTCCTTACCTAAGGAGCCTGTTGTGTATTGTGACAATGTTAGTGCGGTGTATTTCTGTTCTAATCCGGTTTAGCATCAACATCAACGCACTAAACGATTATTGGGCTTTTGGGTTATTTAATTAGGCTTAGGCAAACAGTAAGCCCAATCTTAGAATGATGACATACACTACTTTTGAAACGGGCTTGGCCCATATCCAAAGTGAGGAAGAAGACATAAACCCTTAAAACCTAATTAGTTGTCTACTTCTATATAAAGCTAAAACCTTAAAAGTCTTTTTCATTCGATTAAGAAAGTGATGATACGAAATTGTCGCCCTAGTCTTACTTTGCTTCCATTGCGATGGATGCAACATGGTGATTGACTTTTTTCGTCTGATTCTCAAATATATGTATTTCCTGTAGTTTTCGTATTTCTGCGAATGGATATGATGAAATGGCATATTGTTTTGTGACACCCAGTTTGATCTGCTTGTGCAGAGTGATTGATTCGCCATATTCTCTGATCTAACTCTGCTATCAAATTGGTATTTCTATTTCGAAATTTGCGTTTTCTGAGAGAAATGAGGAATGAGGATATATTTCCATTATACGTCTGCAAATCTGAAACACAGTGTTGATTCATAGACATGCACTACCATCTGACCTCTATTCGAGAAATTTTTCTTGTTTTGTCTTCACCCCCATTTTTTTGTTATTTGCAATCGGTGATGCAAACTTTTTTGTAATCAATGATAACACAATGATTATTAATAACTAGATCACCATCTTTCGGCTGAGATTGCAGCTCATTCTGATAGTCTGTTTTGTTTTATTTGTGATTGCCTTTGGTATCTGATTTCCAAAGTTGAGCAAATGTAGTTGGACATTTCGTTTTGTAGAGTCAAAAACAGATTTATGCCTTTGCGACATCAGATGCAATAGGGCCATCAAAAATAAAACAAAACAGTTAGTTTCTTGTTATTAGATAACCCTGTTAATGATTGTAGTTTATGTTTAATACTGCGACTTCTCTATGTTCTTGCGCAGGGTAAATCTTCGCCTGGACTGGAGATGAATTTTAACTTGGGAGTTTCATTCACGATTGACTAATCAAACTTTGGAGTCTTCCCTATAATTGCTACGTTTGAATTTTATGCTGTTTTAACGTATAAACTATGTCTTAAGTAATTATTGTAAAGTTAGTCATTGGAATGAGATTTTCTTCCTGTAAAAATGCTCTGCTCTCTGTTGCATTTTCTCGGCCATCTTGTTGAGAGTTTCTTTGATTCCAATCATTATCAGGACCAAAGAATTAAATCCGAAAGCAATAGAGATTTTTAGGTTTTGATTCTTCATAATTCTTTGAATTCAATAATTGTTAGATAAAGAATGGAATATGTTTGTATCGTCTTAATTTATAACGAAATCTTATGTATGTTTTGAGACAAGTTTTTGAGAAAACATAACATATGGTTCTTTTAATTATGTCTGAAAATTCACAAACCTTCCGATTATAAGACATGATCATATATATGAATCGTAATTGAACAATTTTTATTTAAAGTATGAAGGTAGATAGAAGTTGATGAAGAATGCAAAATAGTTCAAGAGTAGCCAAAAATATGCCTGCCCCTTCAAAAATTTCGCTGAATTTAGCACAGTTTGCTCTATCTACACCTTATAAATCCATTAAAGTTATACAAGTTTTAACCTCATTTGTTAACTGGTGACAATAATCCAGTAACTATAACGGGGTTAAATTGATTTTTAAATTTGGTGTCCTATACGTTGCCTATGTTTAGTTCTTTAGCTAGAGCCAATGCTCAAATTTGATTTGAATGAAAGTTTTGGGAGTTGTACTGCATCGACTCTTAAATAAGTGTCGGTTCTCTTGGGGTCTTTTTAGCTGGAAACAAGAATGGTGAAGAACATGAATTCTAGTTTTTTGCACAAAGCTGGGGACAAATTACCCCATGTGCTTCCTAAAAGGGTTGAAATCAATAGGTAAGTCGTGTACGTTTCTTCGCTCATAAGAAAAACTAGGATACCATGATTGAAAGTGTCATGCTTTTGAAAATAGGATTCATAATTTTTCCTTTTGTTGTATGCTCACCATTGATATAATTTCTTAAACAACAAATACCACATCCGCTTATACGAGACTCGAACTCTTCCACCTGTTTCCTAATATGTCGATCCGTCTCTATCTCCATCATCAACAATCAATGTTTGCGAAATGCATCATTCGCCATCTTTTTACTCTTGATGAAAGCTCGACTAGAGATCATCTTCTCAATTGTGGGTCTAAACCAGGGTACCTAAAGTCCAAGAAGAATGGACTTTAGGCAGCACCAAAGAATAAGTATTTTTAAAGACATCAATATGAGAAAAAATACAAAGTGGTGTAGTGGTAAAAGGCATTTGTGGTTGGGATAAGGTAAAGAGTTCGAATACATGATTATCAAATTTTTTTTTTGTTTTAGACAGAGTTTCATGTAGGGCCGGCCCTGGTCTAAACTCTAATGATAAGGGCTTTCTCTACAGTGACATGCCTGAGTCCGAAAAACACCTCTCTTGTTAATGCTCCTTCAACTTCCAACGAGTAAATTTTAGACCAATCATGATCGAGGCCGATAATATCCAAGATCTTCAGCCAATGACATGGAACCAAACAAAGTGGGTCCTCTCACTCCTCGCTTGATAAGCTTCCATGTATTCTCTGTGGGTTGAGAACATCCCATCCTGATCATCTTTAGACCACGGTCAAGACGTTCCGGTGAAATGACTCACATAATCACGGTAGAATCCTTGTTCCGATCTCTCACATCCATAGATCTTCTCGATTACCAAGTTCTGATTCAAATCAGTTATATGCCAACCACTTGGATTCACATCGTCGATATCATTGATCTTGCCTGATCTGTATCTCTCTCTTACCCACCCGAATCCGCTCATTGATCTCGATTAATCGTCGAATCCAGATAAAAAGTTTCCGGTGGGTTTTAAGCCTTTGGTATTTCTTCTCTATTTTTTAGAAATTCGCTCTCTCTTTTATGTCTTGTGTATCTTAGGGCACAAAATCTCCTTTTATATATAGGGGTCTACAATCATTGGTTCTTAATTTTGCAGCCTCAAGTTTTCCTACTTGCTCTCTCTACCTTACATTGGCCCTTTCATCCTTGAAGTAGTCTCGACTTCTTTTTCTCTATTCAACATTTAAATTAAATTTAATTTGCTTTGAACAGTATTATGCACTACTTTCCTCATTTTTTTGAATTAATAGGAGGTTTTAGAGCAAGACTGATACATCCCCTAAAACCGAGATCAAAATATGGTCTTGTCCCAAGTGACACTTGATCATGTGACATCTAGGTTATTTCCTTGGGTTCTTTTCAAGTTAAGCTAAAGCCATTTGGTAACTAAATGATATTTGGTAAATAAAAGATACAACAACTTATTCAATGAAACTGTTATTTAAAAAAATAGTAATCTTACATTATAAATAAAAGAGACACGGCTTATTCAATGAAACTGTCATTTAGCAATAGTAATCTTATTTCTCGAAACCAAAATATGCATAAATGAGCCATAGATTCGGTCTTAACTATGACTTATAAAAATATCACATACGACGATTTTTTAAAAATATATCATTATCTTACAATATAAATAAAAATCACACGACTTATTCATTGTAATTATCATTTAGAAAGATAGTAATTTTATTTTTCAAAACATAAATATGCATAAATGAGTCACATATTCGATTTTATCTATGATTTATATAAATATTACATGCGGTGTAAGTTTAAAATATATCATTTATCTTACATTATAAATAAAAGACACACGTTTTATTCAATAAAACTGTCATTTGAAAAAATAGTAATCTTATTTCTCAAAACAGAAATATGTATATTTGAATCACAGATTCGGTCTTATCTATGATTTATAAAAATATTACACGCGGCTTATTCAATGAATTTTTCATTTAGAAAAATAGTAATCTTTTTTCTCAAAATAGAAATATGCTTGAGTCAAAGATTTGGTCAAAGATATTATTATCTTATATATGACACAGTTGTAACGGATGATGCTGATAATGATAAGGATATGGAGCCTAGTCCACTTCGCAGGAGATACAACAGTGTTGTTGTTACAGAGTCTAGGTTACAAGATGTGGAGATTGTAAGTCCGCCTGTGTGTCACTGGTTCGATGCCCAGAGGTTGAGGGAGAGTCCAATGAGTGTGCAGATGGGACCGCAGAGGCAGTACAAGTACAGTATTGGCGAATGCATTGAGTGTTTGGATGGTATGGAAGAAGTTGAAGAAGGTGGTGATCTTTACTTGTTTGCTTTAGATTTGTTTCTGAAGAAAGAGTACAGAGAGATCTTCTTGCAGCTGAAGAAATCAAGTGTGAGAACGTCTTTGGCTTCTTAGGCTTCAATCTGTTGGTCGTACCATTACTGCTGCTTAAGATCGACCCAAAAAATACTTAATGCTTAATGTGTGATAAAGCAAAACTCTTTTTATCTTTTTCAAGAAAAAACAGTCATTTTTCTAGCTTATGGTCAATATAAGACCAATGCAACTCTTTGATTAATAAATGAATCTTTGTTTTCAATTTGTCTAAGTAATTGAGATAAGTTGTCAATAGTCTTCCATTTTAGGTGGATTATAATCTAAGCAAAGAGGATGTGATTATCATTCTGAAAGAATGTTAAACGCGAGATGATAATATTAAAAATAAGATAAAATTTTAGTTTTCTTTTTGATGACAGTTCTAAACATAGAAGTCTCCAGTTACATAATTTAAAGCTACTTTCTGATTGTTAAAATAGTTTCTGATTGTTAAAACACTAATCCATCTAGTAAGTTGAGTAGCAGGAAATTTACTCTCTATTTGCAGTTGAGAAGTAGACTTCAAACTGTGATGATCCTTGGGGGCTTTTCTAGTTATGAACATCTTAACAGCAAGTTCAACAAAACAAGGGATTATGATGCTCTGGTATTCAGAAGATAGATTTTGAAAAGCTTGTTATGCAAGTTACACTATGTGGCAGTTGTGTCAAAGGCACTGTTATATGTCATCTTATGCTTGCTGCAATAGCTAGAATTAGGATTTTATGGGTGTTTTGGACCAAGAGCAAAAAAGCTCATCTTAAGTTTACACTTTTCAGACAATTGTCTAGTATACAGTTATCTTCAAATGCAAAAAGGGGATACAAATATTCGACTAATACGTGTAAGAAACAATCAATTGGATGATAAAAGAAACAAACTTTAAGTAGTACAAACTATATTAACCCTCACCTTTCTTCTTGGTCTCTCAAGCTATAGCCGACTTAATTGTCTCGGCCTCTGTAGGACGCCACCATGCCTTCTGAACAGAGAGTAAACCTTCTCCATCTTTGGAATGTGTCATTCTTACATTCCATTTCATCGATTTCACCATCTTCTCAACTTCTCCTATTGTTTCCATGTCATCTCTTATTATGAAAGTCCCCTGTGGTCTAAGTATCCGGTCTACTTCAGCCATTACCGACACCAAGCTACACCTAAAGCCAGACATGGTTTTGTTCAGATTTTTGCATTCAAGAAATGCATATATCTGAAAGACAAAGGAGATATGCATATATTGATGATACCTCTTTTTAAGTGCAGAGAAAAGATGATCAGCATGGAGAAGGTCGTAAGTTCGTGGGTAAGTGCTGAATGATTCACACCAGTCATGATAGATTCCAAACAAACCACGTTCGTAAATAATCGGAAGCGTATCAGGTGAGTCGATAGGAACTACATTCATCACCCACAGTTTCAGATCCTTCAATGCAGCAGCAAAACTGAAACCCCACACAGAGAGAGTGTAAATTAGAAACGAATCAATAGAGCTAATTTTTGTCTTGATGAAAATCTCTTTTGTTTTGCTTACCCTCCATAGACAGCTCTCATGTCCATCACATTTCTCACATAAGACCAATCGATTCCCATGCCATTGAGGTATGACTTTGAAACGATAGTCTTCCAACGTTCATGGTCTGCTGTGAAATCCTCTTGTGCAGGTTTTCCATACACACCTTCCTGAGAATCTAACCACTGAGGAACAGTTTCCACTCTCCCTGGCCAACTTTCAGGCCAAACTGCTCCGCGTTTCGATGAATCTTCCGTCACTTTGTGCATGCATGCCTCAAGTGGAACATTCCTGCTCAAACACATTGTTCCTTTAGCAACCGAATTTAAAAGTCACTTGATGTGAGAAGGGAAATAGATAAACTTACCAGGCAGCATTTTGATCATCGGAGTCTTTGCAGAGTGGTGGCTCATTTTGAGATCTTTTGTTGTAGCATTTATTCGTCATTGGCTTTTGGTAAATGGCAGCCCCAACTTCATTTAGTTTATCTTTCTTAATCGTTATCAGTTTCCAGCACATTGACTTTGTTAGCTCCGACATAGCTACAAAACATAGAATAGCATCTCCCAAGTTAGTTAAGAAGACCAATTGCCAAAAGCCTTATTCATGGCCAAACAAAAGAGAAACAATTTTCCCAACCTTTCCATATGCCAGAATCTTCCTCATTCTTTCTGTAGACTGGAGTCGCTGACCAGACAAAGAAACCACCCGGCCTCAATGCACGATTCAATTCCAAAAGTAGTTTACCACCTGCAGTTCAAACGGTTATTCAATAAAACAAGAGAAGTACTAACTACACTACAAAATGGGAAAGTTTTTACCCTCGATATGCCAAGGGACTCTACAACGAGCACAATGGATAAGGTCAAAAACAGATCCTGGAAAAGGTAATCTCTTGGTACCCATAACGTTTGACATTGCAGGAATACCACGTTCCAACGCAAATTGAACCTGCGCCTCGTGTTCATCTTTGGGTGCAAATGACAAAGCAAGCACATCTCTGTCAAAAAGATACCCCCCAAAGCTAGCAACCCCACACCCAACATCCAATATCACACGGGTTCTATTTCCCCAAGCAATATCAGGATATGACTGCAAAACATATAACAATAATAACGTCAACAGTGAAATGAGAAAAGTTGCGTGGACATTGAATTGAAAGATCAACAATAAGTTGTACCTCTTGGAGGAAATCAATGTAGTGAAGAGCACCGTTCTTGAACTGAGTACCTCCACCAGGGAAAGTTAAGTATTCACCACTCATCTTCACCCAGTTTTGATGTCCCTTGACTTCTGCAAGCTTGGTGTGAGGAATATTGTTGTACCAGATCTGTGGCAACAAAAAGCAGAAGAGTTAATGGTTATCATTTGAGAAACAACACAAAGAAGCACAAGCAGGGTGTTTTGTTTTTTCTAATATTTATGTTAAAGTTTTTACCTTTTCTCTGCTCTTAGGCCACTTGATGGATCGCTTATACCCTTCAGGAAGAGAAACGAGGCAGCGTGGAGATTCCTCAGGACAATGTCTCTCACGATGTTCATAATGCGATGTAGAATGAAGCTTTCTGATAGCTTGCAAGTTGTCAAGGCAAGGGATGTAGTCTGGTCCAGCTGTGACATTGCACACTTTCCATTCAATCGAGGACACTTGTGCCTTCTTCTCGTCCTGCGATTCAACCAATTGGGTTTTCCAAGCCCCACTTCCAGTGCTTGACTCCTTTGTAATTTCAACTTGGTCACCAGCTGGGAAAACATCCTTGGTACTGCTCTTCTCAGTGCTTTCTTCAGTTTCACCTGCGTTTTCTTCTGACTTTTTCTCGGTATTTTCTTCAGCATTTTCTTCGGTTCCATTACCATCCTCGGATTTGTTTTCTTCTGAGCTCTCTTCCAACTGTGTTTTCTCTTTTTGCTTCGCTTCATCAGTTTCTGACTCTGTCTCTTTCTCACCCTCCCCATCACCATTTTTGTCTTCAAATTCCTTCTTCTCCTCAACTGACTCCGTTTTCTCACCAGAGTTCTCAGGATCAGTCTTCTCTTCGTTGCTCTCTGTCACAACCTCCGTTTCCTCATTCTTTTCATCCGAAAAGCTCTTGGAACCTCGATCAACTTCTTCACTCTTAGTAGTAGTAGTAGTAGGTTCCACATCTTTTGTGGAGTCGCTTGAAGAGAAGTTAACAGCCTCAGTTGGGGCAGACCATGAGGACATGAACATCCACGCCCCAACCAAACAGAGAGAAACAATCAAAACTATGGTAATGGTTAAGCCATAGCCAGATGACTTCTTCCCGTCAACACGAGAATATTTCCCCATCGCCATTTTCTAAACCAACGGCACAACCCCTAGTCACATGCACCTGCAAAACCAATTACAAGAGGAGAGTAGAATGGCATCAGTGATCGGCAAGACTATCAAAAGGTTTAGTAGAAAAACTAACAATAAGAGGGACAAAAAAAGGAAGCTTTATTGTTTTTGGGTTCCTAGACAGGTTACACTATTGACTAAGTGACTACTCTCTTTAATTAGAAGATGAAATTGCTTGTTCCTTTAAGATTTTTTTAACGGGTTAACTCTGATTTCTGAGCTTAAGCAGATGAAAGTATGATACTATAGAGAAAATGTAAAACAAGACAGATCAGATCACACATAATTGCAGATCTGAATATCAAACCTGAACTAGCAAAACAGTTGTTGAACTTAAGTCAACAAATAGCATATCACAAAAAAGTACTCGATTTCTATCTTCGACGAACAAATCAAACATTATCCAAACCCAAATCATAGAAAGAACATAGAACAAAAGTAAGAGCAAACATGAACTAAGAAGTAAAACGAACAAAGAAAAGATGGTCGACATTTGCGAATCATGCATACCCAGAAGCAAGAACGTTTAAAGAAAGAGTAAAGATTACCAGAGAAAGGGGTTGCTGCCTCAGATCTCCACAACTCTATGAGCAGAGACTGAGAAGAGAAATTCCCAGATCCGGATCTAGTACGATGATCTGATCCACTAGATTGCTAATATTTTCTTTCACTTCAAGTCGCACTACATAGTAGTGGGTTACGGCCTTAAAATACCAGAATTCGGATCTGATATCCACCAAAATTTAATGATTATTTTGCTCTTTTTTAAATAATTGAGAGTTTTCGTAGATTGTTTTATTTTTTCTAACCCGCGTCGGTCACCGACATTGAGCAGCTGTAAAAAGACTTGTGAAGGAAACATAGTTCGCACGCGTTTATTGAAGAAAAAATACCTAAGCTCGTGAAAACGCACGCGAGGAAAACAAGGACAAGGCGTTAAGGCCTATCTTTGTGTTGGCCCATATTGGTTTGTCAGAGACTAAGAGTCTTGGTTCATTTTCTATTTAGAAGCAAAAAAAACTAGCGACTGTACGTATTCCATCTAATAGTCATGTTCGTTTGGTAGCCGCTGGCGGCAACGGCAGCATCCGGCGGCTACGACCAGCAATCGTTCATCACAAGTTGTTGTTCGTTTCAAAACCGCTGCCGCCAGTCGCTACTGTTGGGTTGTTATTTTTTTCGAAGCCACTGCAGTTAGTTAGACGCTGCCACCGGACACAGTTTAATGTTCGTTTTGCAGCCACCGCTACAATTTTTCATTTAATTCATATTTTATTTTTTAAACTTGTGTAACTATATATTTTTAATTTAAAATGTAAAATTTAAATATATATTACATGAGAAGAATTTTTTTTACTTAGTCATAATTTTTAAGTTAAAATATAGAATTATAACAATTTTTTTTATAAAACATAAGTTAATTTAAAATAGAAAAAATAATAAAAAAACAATTTGTTAAAATAATATAAAAATAATACACCAAATCTTACATACCAAAGTCATTAACTAAATATTTAATAAATAACCAAGTCTTAAATATATAAAAATAAAACAAGTCATTAACTAAAACATTTAATAAGGTAATCGACGCACTCTACCATATTCATTTGTGATCCTGTCACGCAAAGCTCCCATCGCTCTATCACCAGTCGGTTCATATTGAATATGTCTACCATTATCCTCATCATTATCAGCTTCTTCTTCTATTGCTTCTTCATCACCATGAACATGATATTCTTCTGTGTTTTGCCAATATACAAAATCACGATCTTCCCGATGTGAATCACGAATGAAGTTGTGTAGTGCCATTGTCGCTGTTACAAGCTTAATCCACTTATTCAAACCATACTTTAGATGCTTACGATCCAAATTTTTTCATTTTGATTTCCATACACCAAATGTTCTCTCAATCACAGATCGCAAACCAGAATGCTTTCGGTTGAACAACTCTCTTGAGTTTTTTGGTGGTCCTCCTCTAGCAAATTGACCAAGATGATATCGTATACTACGATGCGGACCAAGATACCATGTTCTTGTGGGATATTCAGAGTCAACCAGATAATACTTTCCAAGAGGCGGATGTGGAAAAAACGGTTCATTCCTCGCACAATGAGTCAGTACCTTAGTGTCATGTGCTCTACCTGGTACACCAACGTATGCATATATGAACTTCATATCGAAGTTACATGTAGCAAGAACATTCATCGTAGGTTCTCCCTTTCTACCTTTATATGCTTATGCAGATTGACATGGAGGGCGAACCGGGACATGAGTTCCATCCAGTGCTCCAATACAATCTCTAAAGTAAGGCCAATATCGATCATCATCTCTCAAAGTACTGTTTACTCTTTTAAACTCACCTTGTTCTGGTTTTAGAGTATCCGCTACAAACCTAAGAAGAGCACTCAAGACATCATCAAGCTTCCTTTTCACTGTATCCAGTGATCTCTGATATCTTTCAGCTATATCTCTTACAGTCTTATCCTGACCAACAACTTCAAGAAACATTGCAATTGATTCCTCGTGGTAGACATTATCAGACTCTACTAATCCATATCTTCTCTTTAGCATCTTACATAAAGCTTTGAATGTCCTCTGGTTCATGCGAAGAATGTCGTAACATTGCCGATCTGATTCATGCATAAGTTGCTTAACATGACGCCATCCTGCTCCTCTCGATCTGTTCTATGACTCGACCTCTCACTAGTAAGCAGATCAAACAAACCAACTTCATCATCATAATCTCCATCATCATCTTTCAGTATCCATCTTCTAACCATCTACAAAAGTTATACATCAGAAATGCAATCAATACCAAAAACTTAAAAGTCTAACAATAATCACTTCATTAACCGGTTCCATAAACAAAAGTCTAACAAAAATCACTTCATTAACCGATTTCACAAACAAAAGTCTAACAAAAGTAGAAAACATAAAACACATCAGATTACTTCTTGGAACTATAAAGTCTAACAAAAGTAGAAAACATAAAACACATCTCAAAACAAAAGTCATGAAAGAAAACACATCAGTGAATAGAACTCATGAAAAAAAAAACACATCAATCATCACGACTTTTTCCAGTCATAACCTCTAGAAACCTAATCTTATCTTCATCCTCAGGAAACGCTGTGAAAGCCAGGCAGTTCTTGTCATTAGCCATAAGATACTTCATTGCTGTTTGGTGAAATTTAGACCACATCCTCACTCCACGCAATTCATTCAGAATCTTTATAATATGGTCAACATTGAAAGAAAACTCTCGCTCCAACACATCTAACGCTATCTTATTCTTCTGCGCAAGAATTTCATTGCGTACAGCAGCAGTTTCTACAACCACATCTTTCCCTTTATGCTTTCCTTTTGATCTTGAACTTCCAGATTGTGTTTGTGTCTCTCCAGCTTGGGCTTGTGTCTCTCCAGCTTGGGCTTGTGTTTCTGGTACGGGCATATCTGTATCAACGGAATCAGTTCCGTCCTCATCATCTCCACCCACTTTAGAATTCAAACTATCTTCTCCTTGTTGAGCACTCCACCCTTCTCCTCCAGTCACTGTAATGGAGCCATATTCCTCTTCTAAGAGATCCAAATTAGCAGGGTTTTTGGTTCTGGCTCTTCTAGCACCTTCCCATTCCTACATGAATCCCACAGAAATATTACTAACATATCAGAAATATTACAGAGATGCTCTCTCTATCTCTGTAAGTAGCTAAACAGAATTAATAACAACACAACTCACTTAATATAATTGGTATCAGATAGGTTCTGATGTTATTTTTATGATGTATATTTAGTTGTTAATCCTTTAGCACTAGAGACTGTAGTTGCAAGTCTTTGAATGCCAACACAGAGAGACTATTATTAGCCACTAACCAGGTTAAAACCATTCTTGGAAAAGTCAATCGTCCTTTTTGTTTACATATTTGCAAAGTCAAAATTAACTAATAATTTATACAGACAAAACTTACTCCAATTGTTTAGCTCACAGACTTACAGTAATAGTAAGCTAAATATAAAACACGTGAAATATCACTTTCATAGCTATTTGCAGTGGTACAATTATCTAATGTTTCCTTAGTTATATAACTTCCATTCAACTCAATAATGCTACGTAGAGATATCAAGCTAGTTACTAGTTACAAAATGCTGTATTCCAACCATTAAAATCAGACTAGGTAGAGATATCAAGCTAGTTACTAGTTACAATAAGAACAAGAATAAGACAAACCAAAAGCATCAACTTGTTTCTCGGTTTAATTACAGGACAAAAATCAAAGTTACAGATTTAGATGGGGAGACAGAGAGTGAAAAGAACGGACCTCACAGGCGAAATGAATCTGTTGATGATCTTACTTGCAAGCTTAAAGCGGTTAACTCTTAATCCCAGCTCACCACGCGATCCTGCTCACAAGAAACAAAACATGGGTGTGAATTAATGATCAGAAAATAAGGCTTACACTTATCAAATCTATTAGTCATTAGAAAGAAACTCATAAGAAAAAACAACTACAATCACCAGAAAAATTAAAACCCAGAAAAGTATCACAAGTAAACCTACATAAAGTCTCAATAAACTCAGCAAAAGTGATTTAGAAAAGCAATTGAAGCTTACCCTGTCACGGAGAGGAAGAAATCTGCGACAGGAAGACAAAAATGAAGGAACGGAGACGGAGACGATTGAACGGAGACGATTGAACGGAGACGAAGACGAAGACGAAGGATTGGAGATGGAGACGATTGAACGGAGACGAAGACGAAGGATTGGAGACGGAGATGAAGTAACAGAGATGTTTAGAGTCGAAGAAGAAAGATCTTCTTCATTTTGGAGTCTACTGTGATGTTCTTCGACTGTTGTGATGTTCTTCGATTACCAGAACTTTACATCATTTTCGCCGCCGGACACTGCCGCTGCCGCCGCCGGCTGCGAAACGAACTGCGCTAATGTTTTATAAATGATTCGTTACCGGATCGTAGCCAATAACGGTTAAAAAAACATACTGTTTCGAAAATATTACAAATTAGATACTGTCATATTTTATTTCATGACCGTAAAATACTTTTATTTGTTGGTCATAATGCACTAAAAGTTTCATCTTGCATATTATAATTAATAATAATATATTTTAAGGATGTAACTCTTATTCGAAATCCGTTTAAATCTGTTCTGAAAATCATGATATCCCAGGGACCATATCCGGATTCAGGTAGTAAGATCGATGATCCATCAAAAACGACTTCGGTCCGGATATCTTAATTTTGAGATCAAAATATGGATCTAGACCATTAAATAAATTGAAAATATTTTTAAAATCTATGTTTTACATGTATTATGTATTATGTGATTTCTTATATAAAAACACAAAACATGTATACAATGTAATTTTAATTATGTTTTATTATATATTACATTTCTTTTCAAAAATATTATATAAATTAATACTTTTATAATTAAATTTAGATTTTTGAATATTTTGATTTTTATTTTAAAATTTGTTTTGTAATTATTTTTACGGATCCGGATATCTTAGTTTTTTATGTGAATACTTGAAATCCGGATAATGTTAACACATATTTCATGAATCCGGATCCAGATATCCTGAAATTATCAAATATTTAGATCCGTCCTACCGATAGTACTATATTATTTCATATAGAAAAAATAAATATATATCTTCTCGTAATATACTCTTAGTTATTATTTTAAAATATTTTAAATTACTTAATATGTTGATTAATTTTATAGAAATGTTAGTAAAATTTGATATCATATGGATACTATATTATAATTCTCATATTGTTAAAATTGGTCACAAATCACGATTAATCTTACATTTTTATAACGATTCATGTCTTTAATTTTTTAATTAAGATGAATGAGATTAGCCTTATCTATGGGACGGGAATCCCATCTCATCCTATTTTTGTCTTGAAATTCACGTTTTATTCCAATTTTCGGTTAATTTATTTTATGTTTGGAACCATCTATTTTATATTAACATCTAAAAGAAGAAAAATATATGAGAGCATATTATCCAAATTACCCATTTGCATCTAATTTTTAAAAAGTTAATGAGTGAAAAATTATTTTAAAAAATCCCGAAAAACATGTCTCGAAATCGATCTTTAACCAAATTAATAACATATTGAGTTCCAATTTTATCTGCTCAAATTTTTTGAACCTGTATAGTTTTCGAATTTTATTATCCTTTTATCCAAGTTTTCAATTTCGTTTCCTAATCAAAAATACTTTGATAATTTTTTTTGGTATTTTAATTACTCCACTACAAGAAAACATGTAAAATTTGTGACGGAAAAAATCGTTGAAAATATTTTACGGATTTCTAACGGAAACCTCTACTCGTTACAAATTTTCTACAGAACAAAAATTGTTACAAGTCCGTCACAAAGTTGTGACCGATTTAAGACGGAAACTGGTTTGTCGGAAATTTGGGACGGATTTGTGACGACAAAGTCTGTTAAAATATAGTGACGGAAAATTGACAGAGGTTTGTGACACATTTGCAACGGATATAATAACAATGTTTTCAACATATCGTTTGACAGCTGTGTTTAAAAAAAAAACTATAATTCCGTCACAAATCGTTTACAAAATCCGTCACAAATCGCTCACAAAGTCCGTCACAAATCTCTCACACAATCCGTCACAAATCTCTCACATAATCCGTCAACAATCCCTCACAAAATCCGTCAAAAATCTCTCACAACCCTCTGAAATCACATCTATAAATACCACTCTACTCTTTCATAGCAACTAAAAGTATCCTAACAAAAAAGACTTTCAAGAGTGCAGAGATAATGTTGTCTTTGTTTTAAGTCGTTTTATAATCATCTCATAGTTGAGAAATCCATCAAAAATCCCGTCACAAACCCCGTCACAAAGCCGTCACAAATCGGAATCCGTCACAAATCTCTCACAAATCCGTCACGCTCCGCAGTCCGTCACAAATCCGTCACAATCTGCAGTCCGTCACAAATCCGTCACAAATCCGTCATGCTCCGCAGTCCGTCACAAATCCGTCACAATCTTTGCAGTCCGTCACAAATCCGTCACAACCCGCAGTCCGTCACAAATCCCTCATAAATCCGCCGCAAGTCCGTCACAAAGTCTTTCGCAAAAAAGATGTCATCTACAAATAACAACAATTATTTCCGATCGTGGATGGACAAACCTCATCAAATTCCAGAGACGCGTCAAATCATGGACGAGTACGACAAAAGTATTGATTAGTTCATGAAGTTTGCGGAAAAAAAGGCCACAACCATAGAAACCGGTAATATGTTATGTCCTTGTAATTCTTGTGAAAATAGAAGATTTATCCAGAAAGATTATGTTTGGAGGCATTTGTGTGCGAAAGGATTTATGGTCGGCTACAAGATTTGGTATAAGCATGGGGAAGATGATTCAATGGTCAATATTGCTAGTACTAGTGAACAATATAATGTGGGTACGGTAGATGATAGCTTAGAAGAACAAATATCCGAAGCAGAAATCATAGGAGCTGTCGAAATGGTTCAAGATGCGTTTCGTGAGTATATGCCGTTGGTTGATGAGGAGGAAGATAGAGTTCATGAACCTAGTACAGAAGCGCGAAAGTTCTTCGATATGTTAGATGCATCCAAGCAGCCGTTATACAACGGGTGTAAAAAGGGCCATTCGCCTTTATCGTTAGCAACTAGGCTTATGAGCATAAAAACGGATCATAAGTTGAGCGAAGATTGTGTGGATACGATAGCTGATTTGCTGAAAGATCTTTTGCCGGAAGACAATCTTTTTCCAGGTTCGTACAATGAGATAGTGGTAGATGGTATTGGCTTACCAGATCAGATTATAGATGTATGCATCGACAACTGCATGATCTATTGGAGGAAAGACGAGAACCTCAAGGAGTGTAAATTTTGTCAAAAACCTCGGTACAAGGAAACAAGCAGAAGAAATCGGGTCCCGTTTAGGCGGATGTGGTATTTACCAATACATGATAGGTTGTTAAGGTTATATCAGTCGGAGCGCACAGCAAAGGCTATGCGGTGGCATGCGGAGCATACCATGAATGGAGAAATTGTGCACCCATACGATGCAATGGCTTGGAAACACTTTCAAGATAAGTATCGAGATTTTGCGCCTGAGGCTAAGAACATATATCTTGGTTTAAGTACAGATGGTTTCAACACTTTTGGACAAAATAGACGAACATACTCCTTGTGGCCAGTAATCGTCACACCTTACAACTTGTCGCCATCATTGTGCATGAGAAGAGAGTTCTTGTTCCTCACCATACTAATTCCCGGTCTGGGGAACCCTAAGAAAGCACTCGATGTGTTTTTGCAGCCGCTGATTTATGAGTTGAAGCATTTATGGACCCATGGTGTTGAAGCGTACGATGTTTCATGTAGCCAAAATTTTACGATGCGTGCGGTGCTTATGTGGACCATAAGTGATTTTCCAGTATACGAAATGTTATCTGGATGGAGTACGAAAGGCAAGTTAGTGTGTCCATATTGTAACGATAAATCAGAGTCATTATCACTAAAGCATGGACGTAAGACGTGTTGGTTTGACTGTCATAGATGCTTTCTACCAAATGATCACCCTTATCGCCGATACATGACTGCATTTAAGAAAAACAGAGCAGTGTTTCATGGTCCACCTTCAGTGCTAGACGGTAACTCTCTCTTAAACCAGTTAGAAGAGTTTGGTGCCGAGAAGACGAAGGTATGTGGTGGGAATGGGCACAAACCAGTGGCTGCTTCAAGCATATGCCACAACTGGCATTCATTTTCTGAATTTTGCATTGCATCGAGTCCAATCTACCGCAACATCCATGTGCAAAGTTTTCTGAATTTCCCGATGATGTGTACAAATCTTGGTGGAATTTGTTTGCGGTAATAAGCAATAGTATTTTTGGTTTTACTTATAAACACAGCAACAATCTAAATTTTTTGCTAGTTTAGCTCTCTTATTAGTGTCTGATTACTTTAGAATGTAATGTTTTCTACTGTTTTGTACCGCATTATTATTGAAAGAATGCAAAGTTTGGTCTCTTTTAATCAGATAGTTTCTCTTAAGCTTTGTCTTTTTTAGTTAATCTTTGTCTTTTAAGTTAAGATTTGTCTTTTAGGTTTAACTTATTTAATATTTCACTGTTATTGTGTCTTATTTGTGTGTGTTTTTTTTAACTTATAAAAACAACAACAAGTTTGGTCTCTTTTAATCAGATAGTTTCTCTTAAACTTTGTCTTTTTTAGTTAAGCTTTGTCTCTTTAAATTAAGATTTGTCTTTTAGGTTTAACTTATTTAATATTTCATTGTTATTGTGTCTTATTTGTGTGTTTTTTTCTACTTATAAAAACAGTAACAATTTAACTGGCACGAGAAAGACAAAGTCGAGATACAGAGAAACTAGGAAGAAGTGGCAGCCACGCGATATTCGAGTCACATGTACAATTGTAAACAAGCTTGGATAGAGGGGAGAAGGAAGCCTCGCCACCTACCTCTGACACATTGGGATTATTTTAAGGTGCATTGGCAGCAGCCTAAGGTCGTGAAAAAATCCGAAACAGGCAAGGAGAACAGGTGGGGTAACAATGAAAAACCTGAATCTACACATAATAACGGATCTCGTACTTTGAAAAGAACAGAAATACAGATGCTAAATTAGAAATCTTCTTCTCTTAGTTTTGTCTAGTTTATGATTATGTTTTAATGCTAACACTTCTAATTATTGGTGAAGACAGAAGAGGCCAATGGGGTCCGACCCGATTATCTCGCACTCATGAAAGCTACCCACACGAGCAAGAAGACTGGTAAGATCGAGAACAAGAGAATCAAGCTTGTGATTGATACCACGGAGGAGAAGATTGAGCATAAGTTAGCAGAACTTTCTCAAGTAGGAACACCTGTTAGTTTGCTGCCTACCGAGGAGATCAACAAGATTGTTGAAGAGGTATTTATATTTCTTTCGAAGTAGATTTGTTATGCTTGTTTGAATTTCAGACAATTTTTTTCAAAACTGATTATCTCACATATTCTATGAATTGAAATTTGAAAAATGAGTTTTAGAAACTTAAAAAGGTTTTAAAATTTCAACATAGATATGATTATTTATGAATACCTGTTATACGAATTATATTTAATTTGCTTTTACTGAATCTTGAAGAACTGAAAATTGTGCATAGAAAGAAACATTAGCTAAATATATAAGCAGTAAAGATTTTTTCATAACCTCCTGTAATTTTAAAACTTTACTACCAAACTCAACTTCCGAGATTGCTAATTTGATATATAAGCACTGACTGAATTCATAGTAACTTGACTTTCCTCAGCTTTTGGTTATTGTTCTTTTTTTTTTTATTATCACAATAATGATTAGTAATTTCTTTTATAATAATTCTACACATGTTCCTTAAATGTTTCAGAGTACGGTGAAAGAAAAGGGTCGAACTCTCGGTTTAGGTTCCATGGCAAAAACATAGGTGTCATCGTCTATCTCAGCAAGTACAACCCGAGAGATACATAAGAAGATCCTCGAACTCCAGGAATCCGGTGCGGCAAAGGAAGCCGAGATTGCGGTGATGCGGTCTGAGCTGGACTTTGAAAAGATGGAGCGACAAAAGTTGATGAAGTGGCTTCGAGAAGAGCGAGGCTACCCGATGTAGGTAATCGTTGTAGGTTTGGATGTTTGGATGTCTAACAATGTTTTTATTTATCACCCCTTAGTTATTGCTCTCTTCCTTCTTCGGTTAAGGTCTTGTATATGGCCTACTTAGTTTGTTTTCTAAGTTTTTTCTAATGAAATTCCAAATACGTTTAAGAATATTAGAAAATGTATTTCTTATCTTTATTAATGAACCTTTTATCTCAATTCTTTAGTTTCTTTAATTAACACAATATTTTTTTTTTATAAATAAAATCATTTACCATTACAAATCCGTAGGAGATTTGTCACCATTTTTTTACGGAAAAAGTCGTAATTAAATGGAGACAAATTTGTGACAAAAAATCCGACGAGATTTCAGATGGATTTTTAACAAATATTTCGTTACAATTTTGGGACAGATTTGTGACAGAAGAAGTGGTCAGAAAGTACTGACAGATTTGTGATGGAGTTACGACAGATTTGTTCCTCGCAAAACCGTTGCAAATTTCTTACGGAATTTTACCCGCCACAAAATTATGACGGTTTTGTGACGAATCTGATATTTGTGACAAACCCATACTAACAACTTATATCTGTCACAAATCCGTCATAAACACTATGTTGTGACGGTTTTGTGACGGATCCCTCCATCACAATTATCAAGTTTTCTTGTAGTGCTCGTTCCCGTTATTCCTTCTCCAATAATATTGAAAATCCCTAAACTCCTAAATCAGATTTCAACTCACGTAAAAAATCCCTAAATTAGATTTCAACTCATATAAAAAATCTGATTTACATTTAGCCACATGTAAAAAAAAAATCTAATTAGATCTTATCACGTGTAAATATGTAATCGATAAGATGAAATTATAATATAAAATAAAAGTAACAATTTTATCAAACAATAAAAGGAAAATTGACAGTAAATAAGGAAAAAATATGTTGTCAAACTTTAGAGAAAAAAATATTATAACTATCCAAATTTATATAAACAATTTTTCGAAAAATACTTTTCTAGAATTGTGAACAATCAAATGCAATTGAAATACTATAAACACTTATACAAACCATATAAATTATATTTGCTTCATAAATATATATATATATACAATGAAAATTTACCTCTTAAACCTAGATGTTTAAAAATTGTAATATCCCAATAATAAATCTCTATGTGAATTTTTCTAACATTTTAACAAATATACCAAACAAAACACATGGTGCATGAAAATCACTAAGTAGACATACAAATAGATTTAAGCTTGTAAATATGTAACAACTACCATAAATCTTTAATATATTCAAAAACTAAATAAATTTACAAAATAAAAACGTTGGTAAAAAAAATGTTAATAAATAAAATATTTGTTATTAAAAAACTAAGAAAAATGTAAATCACAATGATTTTATTCTTTTTATGATTTTCCTTTTATAATATCCATATGTCAATTATGTTTAATAGTATTTTTTTTTATTTCTAAAAAAATTTATACCATAATCTAAAATATTTTTATATTGTCCTTGGTAATAATTTATTTAATTTTAGAAAATAAATATTAGAATAGTAAAAAAATAATCAAATAAACAAAAATAAAAAATTTATATATAAACTTTGGAAAGAGTGAAAGGATCTCCGGATAGACGAAGAAATATGGTTGTTATGGGTTGAAAACCTCCTAATGGTCAAACCTTTAGGGTTTAAAAGTAGAGTGTAAGAACTTTGATTAAAACCGACGGAAAAAAGATAAGCACTATAAAGATAAAACTGAAATTCTAAGTCTCGTAGCGAGAACAAGGAGTATTTATAGAACTTACATGGACGAGACAATAGAACTGGTTGGATGGATAATCTAGATGAGAAACGGGTCGGGTTGGTACGAAGCATTCGAGTGTTTTTCATCTAATTTTTTGTTCTTATTGGACAACTGGGAGACAATGTAATCCAAAAATATATGGAGTCTATTGCAGGAGGAAGTGAGAGACTTTTCGTATTGTTTGTTCTCTGATGCAGCGTTTTTGCGTTTGCAGTCCTCCCAAACTCTTTGCAAATTATACTAACGAAACTAAGAGAAGAAATTTTCCCCAAATATAATAAAACAACAATTATGTATTGCCTAAGTAAAAAACGAAACCAAAGTTTATACATGCAAGAATTGTGTAAGGTTGCTACATTAAAATGTGTCGTATTAAAAGTTGCATTGTATTACAAGATAGATAATCAAATTTGGTGTCTTATGATATTTTCGTTTAAAGTTTTAGTCACAATGTAATTCAAAAAGTTCTTTTAAAAATCTTGACGTTGTAAATAGCACGGAATAGAACCTAGTATATTTATATTTCACACAATAACAAAACCAGAAAGTAAAATCTAAGAACTGGGCATAGTTTTCACATAAGAAACTGAATAGTGGCAGTTAATCCACTAAATTTTCATTTGTAGAGAAATACGAAGATGCTACTTGAATATCTCATAAAGTATTCTGAAATATCTCCAATCATTGCAAAATGTTTAAGTATAAATACCATGTCTCCATCGGATAAAGAGCTAATCGTAATAGTAAGGAGGCATAAAACTGCCAAAGAATCTACCTTTTGTCTTCTGTATGAACATCTTAAAAACTCTTCAAAATTGGACAATACTTTCTCCATGTACAAAGAGCAAAGCCAAGAATCTTGGGTTTATAAAATTTGCCTTAAACTTGAAGCTACGAACTTTACAACTCTCTGATAAACCCTTTTGCTTAATTATTAATATTACCAGCAGCCTTAACAAGAAAAGAACAATGCAAGTCAGTATATAAAGTATGGCTTCATTACACCTAAATCAAAACATAAGAAGAAGCATAATTGTCCCCATATTCATCTTTCTTCAAGAGGCAAAATGGCGGGTGAGCAAATGAAACCGGTTGCTTCCGTACTCCTGGTGTTGAACTTCTGCATGTATGTGATTGTTCTAGGGATTGGAGGATGGGCCATGAACCGGGCCATCGACCATGGATTTCTCATCGGTAAGAACACGATTAAAAGTCAGATTCATCTTCGGTTATGATTGGTTGTAATCGGTTTTGTAACATTTCACAAATTTGTGCAGGGCCTGATTTCAATCTTCCAGCACATTTCTCCCCAATATATTTTCCGATGGGGAACGCGGCCACAGGATTCTTTGTGATGTTCGCGTTGCTGGCAGGAGTAGTTGGTGCGGCTTCCACAATCTCGGGCCTTAGCCACATTCGTTCCTGGACCATGGGAAGCTTACCGGCTGCAGCCACAGCTGCTACTATTGCATGGACCTTAACCGTCCTTGCCATGGGGTAATATAACCTTAGATATAGAAACCTCTCAAGCAATTACATAATGTTATAGTAAGACTTATTACTCTTTCATCAACAGATTTGCATGGAAAGAAATCGAGCTTCATGTCCGAAATGCAAAACTGGTGAGACTTTTCTCATTTCAGATCTTATAATAAGATTCAATTCGTTAACCACAATTGCTGGCTTAATGTTCCTCCCTTTTCTGTGTAGAGAACCATGGAGGCCTTCTTGATCATACTCTCAGTCACACAGCTTCTTTACATCGCAGCAGTTCATGGCGTGAGGAGACCTTAAGGAACCGAGTTTATTTCTTCTTTTCGTTTCAATCATCCCGAAACTCAGGATTGAGTGTGTGTGTGTGTGTGCGTGTTTTATGTTTGTGTATGCGTGGTTTTTCATTTTCTTAGGAAGTTAACAAAAGCATAAGAAAAATTCATGTATTCTTTGTGTACAAAAGGACCCGATCTTATTTTGTGTGTTTGTGAAATAAAATCAAACTTTGTGGCTTGAATTGGATCAAAACTTTACACAAATCTAATGAACTACATGTAGTCTCATGAATCTAACATCCATTTAAAGAACAAAAGCAGTCTGTTTTTCACAACAAAAATATAACCCTGCTCAGGATATTTAGTCTTGTTTGTATGTTGCTCACATTATTATCTACCAAAGACAAAATGTACAGAGGAGATTTTACGGACCGTGAATCCTGTTTTTCGTTTCGGTTGTCTTTGAGCTCTAGCTGTCAAGTCCACGTTTATCCACCTCCTACTCTTCTGCAGCATAATGCAGAGCAGACTTTAATAAGAGAGTAGAGACAATTTTCCAAGATTTACACCAAGAACAATAAAAGGATTTGATCCTCGGGGAAGAGTGAAGAGAAACTAGAAGAATCTGATCCTCTTACTATTGGGAAAATAACAATAAATAAATAACATCAACAAAAGCTTGAAACGAGGCACCACTATGCATCAGAATATAAAATTTAGTATCCTGCGAGACTGTAATCTAGTTGTGGCTTGATGTCAGTTGAGAGAGTTTCGTATACACATTGGCTGTATGTAATACAACAAGAACAACCATACCAATGAAATAGTTGAAAATGCCTCTCGAGGAAGGGTTTTAAAGTGTATAAATTGATTGAAACCCCGGGCTAAACAAGTATCTATCTCCAAGAAACCTCTGACTACACCATTTGATGTTTAGAGAAAGTAGTTTCAGGTGAAATATTAAAAAGGCATTGAACGAGATTGTAAGAGGATCACAAATTGTAAGTCATGGACCAGATACAGTACATCAACCAAGAATCATAAAGCAAGACTAACCTGTGTTTATCTGTCGGATCCTGTCATAGCATCAAACAGACCACAGCAACTTAACCACGAAGTTCGTACAGCCTGTGGACCAGGCACCAAAAGAAGCTGCACACGACCAGAAGATTTAGCCAACAGGAAAACACATGTACAGAACGCAATACATACAAAGAAAATGCATGCTACCTTTTCCTCTGGTTCTTGAGGTTTTCTGGCACTTTCTACTTTTTGGCTTGTTTGAGATTGATACACTTCATTCACATCAGACTTCTGGGTGACCAAATTTGAGTGTGTTGTGGTCTCAGCGTGTTCACTCTTTTCACAAATCACTTCTTTGGAGACAGAAACCACAGGTTTGATAGAATCAACAACCAGGGGAGCAATTTCCAAACTTGATTCGCCACAAGCATCCTGACAAGGTGCATTTTCAGAATAGGAATTGGGTGATTTTTCAGCATTAACTTCCTTGTAGTCCATTCCTCTTTCTACAGAAATAGCATTTCCACTGTTTGGTCCTAGTCCATGCGTAACGTCTGCATCTCCTGATATCTCTTTAGCACTGCCCTTCTCCAAACTAGACGATAGAGCAGCAGATGGATCTTCATTTCCTTGAGAACCAGGGGAACTCAAATTGCTATCACTTTCCCTCTCATCTTGGCTTCCGTGTTCATCTTGCCCTGAGATTAAATATTTCCAAAAATTATAAAAGAAAATGATCCACCAGTCCAACAAAGTCTTGCTAAAGTCATGAATGAAGAATTCTTTCGCTAATTTTTTGAAAGATCTTAAGCACAAACCAGATATTCAAACGAATCAGTGATACGAGACTAGAACGAGACGGGCCAAAAAGGTAGGTACAGATCATTGAGCAGTAACCAAACAGATCTCTATGCATCAATCAAGAAATTGATAATTCGATTTCGTATCCTCTTTAGTTTAAACTTATCGCGATAACTTGTGAATGCCTTATATACTAAAATCGCTCAAGAACATTCAAGACAAAACTATCGACCTAGCTACAAAAAATCCTGTTACCAACAATCGATCGGGAGAGCATGAAATGTACCGCGAAGATTATTGCCATTGGAACCCTCGTTGTTCCCACTTGTTCCAATCGCTTCCTGTTGCTTCTTTTTCTTCAACGCCTTTCTCTTCTTCGCACCAGACGGCATGATCGATCGAACTGAATTGATGGATTTTTGTCGCCCCACCCAAAATATTTGACTGATATTGTTCGTTCACTTCAAAGTTTCTCTCTCTCCCAAGATTCTCCACAGTGATCTCCCTCTGTGGGTGTGAGTGGACTACGTTCTCTTTTTGTCTCTTATGTTGGGAAAACCAGAATCTCCCGTAGAGGAAAGAGATAAGGAGTCGTATTTATTGATTATTCAACATACGGCCAAATTAGTCATTTATTTTATTCAACCGGAGTACCATACCATCCCCTACTGTATATATTAATTTACTTTTTGATGACCTTTCATTTACCATGCTTTGATTTCCAACCTGCTTTTGTTTTATGCATTTCATTAGTATTGTCTTTGTTTATTGCATCATTTAGGATCTGTTCTTAACAGAGTTCATCTGTTATTTGCATCTTCATTTCATTTTCTTTCTTTTTTTTTGGTTTTCAATAAGTACATGTGCTTTCATTTTCTTTCTTTGTCTTAGAATAAAACTAAACGGATCGTATCATCTTACTTAGTGGATTGTTTGTATTCCTAGTGCATAATTCATTCTCCTTATTGTTCGACCCTTAGTTATACTACAAATTTTAAGTCTTGCACTGGGGAATTGTATACATTGTTTAGGATTTATAAATTTAAAGCTTCTCATTTGTCATTTATCCGATAACCAAGTGACACACCTTACCTCAAGACAAAAAGAAGAAATGGATTAACGTCTCGCATACTCTGGTCAACAAATCAAGAGTCTAAAATACTCTACCCATTCTAGAATACTCCTATTCATTATTTTATCTCATTTTGCCCTTTCCACCAAACCTGTCTTTCCCCGAACATGTGCCTCCGAACCTCATTATTTTTTAATTCTTGATTTAATTCTTTTATTTTTATTCGGCGAGATTATTGACATGTGGACCAATGGCAATTAGAACAAATTTTGGATCATTGTAACCGATTTAACCGACTTCGGAACCGTCTTTGACGGTGACGACCATTGACGTCGATTCATTCATTTATGGGTCATTCAACGATTTAATCGGATACTGCATTAGTTTTCTGGCTCGGTTACGAAAGGAATCCAAAATTGCATTCGATACTGGGGCAATTCGTTGTTGGGTTGGAGCCTTTGTTGAGTCGGTTACGAAAGGAATTTGTCGGTCGTGGGTTGGTTGGTTTGCTGGGTCGGTTAGGAAATTTTATTGGTCAATGAAAGATTTTATCGGTTATTGTACTAGTTTGCTAGGCCGGTTACGAAATTTCATTGGTCAATGAACGATTTCATCGGTTATTGTATTGGTTTGATGGGTCGGTTACGAAATTGTATTGGTAATAATTGAACAATTTCATCGTTTATTTTGAATCGTTGCATATCTGGTACTTCTAAAAGGAAGATTAATGGAACAACTAGAAATTATTGAGAGTAGTGAATTAGAAATTACTAGAACAACTAGAGATTATTGAGAGTGGTGGGATAATGTATTATTGAAATAACTTGGTATTACTAAGGGGTTTCATTACTAAGAGTAGTGAAATATTGGAACAACTAGAGATTATTAGATTGGTGGAATAATGTATTATTGAAATAACGTGGTATTACTAAGAGTAGTGAAATATTTTATAAAAAAACTATTTAGGGTACAACTGGAATTACAAATTATATTATATGTTGGTATATTGTTTTGATATTTTTAACTCTTTCTCCAGTTGTGAATGAACAAATATTTTTTATTTGGAGGGTGATTAATGTTGTTTTTGTGGTGATTGATGTTTTTAATGTCACAACTACTCCCAACTAGGTTCCTATTGTCATCGATTGTCATCATTGTTACTCACTCTACTCAAGGTATTGAACACAACGCGGACAGGGGTCACGTCGAAACCTGAAACGTCACATCTGAACATTTATATCTATAATTGCTCAACCCATCTCAACGTTTATATCTATAGTTGCTCAACCCATCTGAACATTTATATCTATAGTCTCTTATCTACATCTTAAACTCCTTTCAATTGGTGTGGTTTCCCTTTAAAAAAAAAAACTCAGATTTTCTCTATTTCCTCCTTTGATCTCTGAACCATGAACAACACTAACATCACTTCGCTGCCACCGGTTCTATGGGAGTCTATTTATGTTAATTAATTGTTGCTAAGGAGGAACAATTATTATCTTAGTATAGTAACTTTTAATTTAAGACATTGTCTCCATTTACTCCTGTTTTATTAACTTATGGTAGTATAACCAAGAACAACTAGGTTCTCAAGGTTTATGATTGTGCTTATGTTATGATTATGGTTACAATATGATTAAGCTTATGTTTAAGTGTAATAAACCTGTATTGATTATGATTATGCTAATGTTCGAATTTCACATTTGTCTTAATCGAGATTCAAGTTTTCTCATTAAATACCTTATACTTTCAAAAACTGTTTGATTGCATTTTCCCATGGTGTGATGGGAAATCGACTATAAAAATGATAATTTTTTTTTTCCTATAGAAATGTCTGGGCTCATACAAAATAGACATAAACAATAGGTACAACCAAAATATTTTAAGTTAGGCTATGATAACACTAATTATCAGCAAAAAGCTTGAAAGTACAACTGTTTGCAAGTGAGCACAACTGTGCAAGTGAGAAGAAACACTACGTTGTTTCTCCCGGGGAAATACTGTGCAACTGAGAAGAAATACTATGTTGTTTATTCCGGGAAAATTTCAAATTTCAAATTTTGGTTTTGGTTTCCCGGGCAAATCTTGATTTTCAACAATCCGCCTCATTTCCCTTTCAATCCTTTTTTTCTCTAGCGAAAAGGAAACGATAGGATAATCTCTCCATTTTTCGAAGGTACTTTTCTAAATCGAGGGTTTCCATTGAATTTAGGTTTTCCAATCGGATTCATGTATTTGTTTCGAACTATGGTTTCAAATCTGAGTTTCAATTTATAGTCTCATATCGGATTCAAATATGGGTTTGCAGGGGAATTCGTTCAATGAGTTTTGCGAGTTTAAATTATGGGTTTTGCGACTTTCAATTCTGGGTTTCTGAATTGGATTTCCACAAATTTACGAGTCTCGGGTCTGGCCTATACCATCACTAACATAAGTCTAATTGCTTGTTTGAGAAATCTAAGGACATGGGTCGAACATTTAGCTACAGTTGGAGCTCTTCAGGGATCAGGAGTTTGTCAAACTACGATGAAGAGTTCTCCTCTAGACGAAAACCTCAGAGGCAATACGGGATCCCCACTGAATGCTACTGCAATGAAGATATCGTACTCAAGATTTGTCCATGCGGTTCCGATAAGGGAAGGAGATACTACGGTTGCAAAAAGGGCTCAGTAAGTTACTCACTAAGTTGATATGGATTTTAGGCTTTGTAAGATACACTCTACTCTACTGTGTATTTTTTTATAGGCTGGAGGATGTGTCATTACAAAATGGTGGGACAAAGTTCTGATGGAGGAATTGGAGCTGATGAAGCAGGAGACAGAGGGGTTGGAGTCAAGG
Organism: Euclidium syriacum; assembly: GCA_900116095.1. Classification (NCBI taxonomy): domain Eukaryota; kingdom Viridiplantae; phylum Streptophyta; class Magnoliopsida; order Brassicales; family Brassicaceae; genus Euclidium; species Euclidium syriacum. The sequence continues at coordinate 4,381,461 of FPAK01000004.1, forward strand.
GTTGATGAGCTAAACCAAATTTTCCATGATACGTCAAAGTATGATGATCTCAAAGATGCCATGGAGGGGATGGTGGCTATGAACAGCTTTATAGAAGCTGAAAACAGAACCAAGGCCATGAAGGAGATGAGGATTCTGACCCTTGTTGCACTCTTTGTAGCTCTTGTAGCTGTCTTGTTCTGTGTAATCAAGTAGTGTTTGTACTCGAACCAAATAAAAGAAATAGTCTTTTGTTATTTTACTTGTTCTTAGTTTTGTTCATAGTATCTCCATCTACACATATCTTACAATTCAGATGACCAAAATATTCAATACATATCATACGATTCCAAGAGCCATATAATAAGATAAAATAGTATGAACCCAAATAGTATTTTCAACAACACTTAACCAAAACAAAATATATCTTACTAGTGCTACCAATAACTACTACGAACAGCTACAAACCATAAAAAAAGCAGGATTTGCTAATAAAAAAAAAACAAAAAAAACTCAGTTCTCCTCCATGGGACGCCAATCCCAATCTGTTGGCCAGACAGAGATTTTACCCGGAAACTTATCAGCAAAACCCAATGTGTGAATATTACAAAAGCAAGAGTCACACATCTCATCTGTTTTCACCATCTCTGTAGTATGTATCCATCCCTCACCCCAACTATAATAAGGATTGGTAAGGGCACACTTGCATTTGAGAAGTCCCCGTAAATCGATTTGATTTCTTTTTTCCATGAAAAATTCAGGCTTTCTAGGGAATCATGGTCTAGGATCCCAAACCTCCATATTCTCTCTCTCCTTCCGGACGAAATCTCGGCTCAGATTCACCAAGCGGCCATCAAATTGATCACATGGAGCAATGATTCGCCTTAGACATGCATACGCATACAAGGCTTGACCGTATCCTCTTACCGCTCATTCTCGAATCATAGAAAGTCCTTCATCGAATTTATCTAGTCGGAAGAAAGAACTAGCACCTCTTAGGAAGATCGCCGACGCATTCCCATGAAGATAACACATCAAATAAAATTTGGCAACAACTTCAGTATTCATACGGGGAATACTTATATTCACGTTGAGGAGGTCAAAACCTTGGTAAAATGCCTCTTCATCCATCATATTCCTTAACCTCCGACAAGTCGCTTTTGCGTTACATAGATCTCCAAATGAGTTCTTCGCGACCTTGAAGAAAACGGCTTCAACTAGATTCGGTGGAAGTGAGAGGAGTGGAAATGGTCCTTTTCCTCGCAATCCAAGACTATTCATTGTCGTTCTCAGAAGAACTCTCCGACGGTTTGAGGATGCAAAGGAACCCATTCCAAATTCCATTTCGATTTAGGATTCGATCTTTTTAGGGGAAGACGAAGAGGAAGAAAGTGGAGGAAAAACCATTTAGGGGAAGACGAAGAGGAAGAAAGGAATAAGAAAGTGGAGAAAAAACCGTTTAGACGAAGAGGAAGAAAGTGGAGGAAAAGAAAAACCGTTTAGGGGAAAACGAAGAGGAAGATAGTGGACGAAAACCATTCATTTTCTCTTTGAATTCTTCTACACGATTACACGTTTCTTTTCCATCACATCACATCATTACAGACGTGAAAATTTTATTTTTCTGTTTTGAAAACGGTTTAAAATCACATTATATTTATTATTCTTTCATTATTACTGTTATTTGAATATATATAGGGTATATAATCCGAATTATCCTATATTTTTATAATTTAAGCTTATATAGTTGTTCGTAGTTGTTCTTAATATTCTCTCGTAATAATACAACTTCGTAATATAAGTAATACAACAAACTTAGTTATTCCTAATGTTACGAGTATTACATGGAGAATTTCAAGGGGATTGGTTCTATTTTCTAATAAATTAGTTATTTCTAGTATTACGAGTATAACATGGAGAATTTCAAAGGGATTGCTTCTATTTTCACGAATTTGAAAGTGTTTGTGCATATTTTCTCCTGTTTTATTAGTTAATCCGATCCTAATCCAACACAATCTAAATTTCAAAATCGAATTCGATTTAGCTAGTTTTCAAACTCGAATTCCAAGAAGGGATTCGACTCTGAATGGACTTCGATTTCACTTTTCTGATGACAGAGCTTTCCAATTTCTCAGAATTTGTGGAAGACGAGGACGATTTAGCTCAATTAAAACTTCGTCGGGAAGAACAAAAGGTTTGAAAATTCTTTGACCCGACGAACCCGACAATATCCATGCTCCGACCCAATTCCTACGGATCTTCGTGGTTGGATTTGTAAATAACTAAGTCTACCCCTGGTTTTTTAGACATCTCATATTTTTTTCGATTTAATTTAAATGGAAATATATATAGAATATTAGGAGGAGAATATCTCAAATTTTCTCTAAGCATTCAGAGTATTTCGACATTTGATTCAGAAGAAATAGTGAATTGTCTTCCTCTTATGATGTCATTTGATGAGAATGATGAGGCATGATGGACTGAATCCTTCAAACTCGTAGACTCCCCTTTGCTTGATGAAGGCGTAGTAATTTGTGAAGAATTGGATTGAGAATCGAGATAGAGGATCTAAAGAAGCCTACAAGAGTTTTAGAAGAAAGGAACTTGGAAGTCATGGCCCTAAGGACTAGTGAAGACTTGAGATTCAAGAGTTACGTCAAAAAGTGGCAACCAAGAGATTGAGGGTACAAATTACTACTTTTAAAAATTAGTTTAATCAGTGTTTGGTGCGTTGTTACTGACTTACTGCTGATCTATCAAACTCAGAATACAAACACTAGTGCATCAGAGGAGTAGCTAAACACACCACTCTTTAGATATACAATTAAAGAGTGAAAAAATGATCTAAACACTTGTAAGTGAGAGGACTTTGTCAGTAGAGAGAAAGAGAAGACAAAGCCTTGGTGAAGAGCATAATCATGACTTACCAGTTACCACAAACGTTTAAGTTAAGGCTCAAAAACGTGAAACCCACCAGCCAAAATCTAAACTCATGGTTACAAAAGAGAAGCCACCTGAGTCAGAGAGAGCAACACAACCCCAGTTTCTTTCTCTCAGAAGTCAGAACTGCTTTTGCTTAAGACACGAGATGAGAGCCACGGCGTCATTAGTTACATTCAACCAGAAGATTAAGCCATTGCCGGCGTTTGAAACTTCACAGAGCTTCTTCCACATCATCTGGGAAGCAAGTCACCAAAGTGCTGGCTTCATTCTTCATCTCCTTCCAAAAGAAGAAGGAGAAGATGAAGCGGCTTAACGAACTCAGGAGTTTCTCGGATTCCATCAGTGAAAGAAAGGCTTCAAATCCGGAATCAAGAAAAAAGGTGTTCCCATCCAGCCTCACACTGTCTTGGCTTGGTCAAGGTAAGGCTCAAGAACCCCATGACTCAAAATTCAAAACTAAAGCGTATCATGTGTATTGCTTCCAACTTGATTATGTGGATATGGTAGGATCTCTCAGTGTCAATACTCAATACTTATAGTGTTTTACACCAAGAACCTAATTTGACTGAGCCCCTCAGGATGTATATGAATGCAAAGTAAATCTCTGCAGTGCAGGATCTAAATGTGTCTGAATTAAGAATCTATCCGAGAAACTTTGAATTAAATTGAGATATGATTATAGTATAAGAATCCAAACGGAAGACAAGATAGACATCAAATATTTGTTTTATACAAGCACGGACCAATGGCTTCATTCCCTACCCCTCAACCTGAGGCATACACATATCAACTCACCGGTTCCAACCAAGTGAGTACCATCCTTGCACCAGCTCTCCGCAACATCTCCACTTGTCTGATATGACCTAAAATCAGGGGGAAAAATGCAAGATATGAAAATGTTGGGCTTAGATATAGACATGCCTCATTACTTCATCATAAATTTTCAAAGCTAATTGGGCTTTTGTGCTATACTAAAACCATACATTAGTAAAATCGAGAGAAACAAAGTTGATTCTCATCATTACCAAAGGCTCAGATTCTGGTGAAGAACTGAGTGGTTGCCTGATTACAAGAGGATCTAAGATTAAAATTGTGTATTCGGGAACAAAATCAAGTTTCTTGCAGTAATCATAGCAAACATATAAGTAATGCTTTCCGAATTAACACCTACAGCCTACAGGAAGAAGAGGGCAAAATCACAAATCACATTCTAAAATTGAAACCAACGATTTACAGAAATTGTGAAGCGCAAACCCTAACAATCGACAAACCCACAGATATAAATCACCAACATTAAAGAGAAGAACAATAAAACCGGACGCGGCGCAACAAATTGAGATCAGAACCCACATTACGCGAGAATGATAAAACTAGGACAGCAAAAGTCTTACCAATTCCAACGAATCTAAACGACGAGCTTGACAGAATTGAAGCCATGGCAGTAGTCTAAACCCTAAGAGAGATTAACAGAGTATTTAGGGGGCGAGAGAGAGAAAACGCACAGATATCGATGGAAGAGTGAGAGAGATAGTTTTGTTGCCGTTACGCGAGTGTGAGTCCAAAGTCTCTTTCTTTGTTTTTGCCGCTGTTTATTTTAATTATTTTCTAAATAATTTTTCAAAACAAAATCCCCGCGTATTTTCAATATACCTGATGCGTATGGGCCTTTTATGGGCCAAGTTTAGAATAGTGGACCGATACAGAGTTTTATGTTACTCACAAGTCACAACTCTCTCCCCCATGTCCATCTCCATTTCCCTCCGTCTACAAACAGTGAACAGACTCGAACGGAAAAGTAACTGATCGAGCGAGCGAGCGAGAGAGAAAATGGTGGTCGAGCATTCTTCAGTAACGGCGACCATGACGGAAGAGAATATTGATCCTAACACCGCGAACCCTAGTCGTAAAGAGACGCTTGCTCCGGCGATTAAGGCTATCCGCGGCGAAGAAGAAGGTCCGTCCAAGGAGAAAAAGATCCTGCGAAGTGGCAATGACTACGTATCCAAGAAATCAACCGCGGGAATCCAACATTCGCACTCCTTTCAGAATTCTTGGACCTTTTGGTTCGATAATCCTTTCTCGAAATCGAATCAAACCACATGGGGAAGCTCTTTGAGATCCTTGTATACATTCGCTACTATCGAAGACTTCTGGAGGTGAGATTTACGTTCAATACCTCTCTTTCTTTCTGTATTTTATTTGGTTCCCGGAATATAGATTCGGTAGCTGAGATTCATGATCGATCTCTTTTGTTTGATTAATGGTTATGGATGCATTTTCCCCCAATTTTGATCTTAAATTTACAATAATGGAACGGTTTTTTCTTGGATTTCCTCGAGTTTCTGTGGTGGAGAAGGCTTGTATTGTATCTGTATGTAGTCTTTACTTGAGAGTAAACATCAGAGATATTGATCAGCTGCTCATGATTGTTTCCAACTGAAAACGTAATTTGGTTCTTTGTGTGGCTTTTAGGTTCTTTATATCTTGAGATACGCCTAATTTATGCCATGTATAATCTTAAAGCGCTACTTGTTAACTTTTTGTTGCAGTCTCTACAATAACATGCATCCTCCAACCAACTGGGTTTCAGGGGCGGATCTCTACTGCTTCAAACATGAAATTGAACCGAAATGGGAAGATCCTATCTGTGCTAATGGAGGAAAGTGGACTATGATGTTCTCTAAGGACAAACTGGAATCCAATTGGCTTAACACGGTATTGTGGTTTTCCCTCGGCTATGCTGCTTGTTGAATGCGACTTGTGATGTTTTTTGTCTCCTCGTTGTAGGTACTTGCGTTAGTTGGTGAGCAATTTGAGCAAGGAGATGAGATTTGTGGGGCAGTTTTGAACTTCAGAATGAGAGGGGACAAGATCTCTCTGTGGACAAAGAACGCTGCAAATGAGGGGGCTCAGGTATGTCATGGATGGTTTATTTACATGGTAATGAAAAAGGCTTCTTCTTGTACATGTAGTTACTGAGGTCTCCACCTTTCTAGTAGGGCGTTGTTTTGTTGATAGAAAGCACATTTACTTGTTTAAATTTGTGGCAATTAACAAGGGCCAGGATCTTGGTTTCGTTTATTGTGCTCTTGTTGCAGCTAAACATTGGGAAGCAGTGGAAGGAAATTCTTGGTTACACTGAGACAATCGGGTTCATAGTTCATGTATGGCTTCTCTATTATTTCTTCAACATCTTTGCAATGTTCCCTTAAACCACATTGCTTCCTTGACTTGTCCAATTTTTTTTCAGGAGGATGCTAAGACTCTTAACCGTCATGCTAAACCAAAGTATACCGTATGAGATTCACAGTTTCACTTGTCAGCTTCGCGGAACAAAGAGACCTTTAGTTGCTTCTGTTCTATCTTTGCTGTAAAAAGATGCACGTTTAGGGTTTGAGGTTATCAGCGTTCTCTCACTTTCAACTATCAGAATTGGTGAAATGGGGTTTAATCAAATGTAACCTGCTGATTTCCTAATTTTCGTAGTGGTATATAAAGAAAAATTTAACTTTGAAAATACATTTCTTACCGTTATCAGTCATCACTCTTGTCACTATTATATATTCGTGACATGACCCTCCAGAGCTTTGAGCTACTCAATGGGAAGACTAAGTTTTTTTTTTTTTCCTTCGCGAAATAATCCGTTTCCTATTTTAAGGATAAAACGAACATCATTTTGATTAAAAGATTATACTGTATGTGATATATGGTTTTAACTTTTAAGTCGTTAATCTCTTTACTAATGTTACAGTTTGCATATCTTGTATTAATAATCTAACTTGTTTTTAATCTCTCTAGTTACCTAATAAAACTGTAAAAAGATATTGTCGTATGAGATATGTTGCATATCTTGTATTAATAATCTAACATGTTTTAATCTCTCTAGTTAACTAATAAAACTTTTAAAAGTTAAGATATTGTTGTATTAGTAATGTTGCATATCTTGTATTAATCTCTCTAAGTTAACTAAAAAACACAAAAACCAAAATTCACAAAGAAACAATAGTTACAAAATGATTATGACGTTGATCATAAGAAATGTCAAACCGGTCCAACTGGTAGATTGAGACAATTCAAGCCAAGTCGAAACAAGAGAAGACAATTCAAGCCAAGAAAAGGAGCGACAAAAAAAATTCAAGGCTACAATTAGAGCCACAAAGAGCAACAAAGACAATTTGATATCTCCACTTTTACCGAGTAATATCAAACCAGATCATCATCAACCTAACATATTGCCAATTCGAACTAACCAAAATGAAAGGAGGAGAGAAAACAAATCTTACCAAGAAGAAGAATGTGAACTTCGTGGGGTCTTCGAATTCGATGGAGGAGGAAACTGGCGAGTAGAATCGACAGTTGAGGAAGGTGGCGAATGGAATGGAAGCGGCGGATTAGGACAGCTGAATTTAGGGAAATTACAACGGATTGATGGCAAATACTCAATGAAAAATACGACGATGTATTGGTTCCATGATCGGAAGTTATATAGAATCGATCTCCGGGTCTACAGTAAGAAATATAAAGCAGAAGAAGGAAAATGTTTGTTTGTTGAACATACAAAACATAAGGATGGCTTCTATAATCATTTTTTATGGATTCGCGGCATTTGAGATATTTATCCGTGAGGGATTGTTCAACTCCGGTCCTGAAGAGATGGTGGTTTCGGAATTATCTATCATTTAGAGGGCTATTCGAGGTGAAGAGAAAAAAAAGCCAAACGTGTTTGGGCCGGACGTGGTCTAAAGTGACCGGAAATACGCTAATCGCATGGGAAGAATGATCTTCCAGAGCGATAAGGTTAGAAAACAACGGTCTTTGAACTTGAATCTCCTCTTGGACTTATCCTTTTAGATAAAGGTCAAGCCTTTGAGGGTTTGGAGTGAAATAATCGAGATATTTTCACCTAAATGTCGAAGATTTAACCACTAAAACGTTGCTCGGATTGCAAGGAGATTAGACCGCTCTCGAGAAGTACTCAGCGAGAACCGACGAGAATCCTTTGGTGAAATATCATGGTAAAACGTAGGGAAATCCAAATGAAGCCTACGACAAGAGTTCTCCCAGAGATAGCAGAGGAAAAACAAATAAATCCTTTCCTAAGCTTTTAAAATGATTCACCGACCCCTTCTCGTAGCGAGTCGGAATTGTATTTATAGAGAATACATTATCTAGGTTTGTATATAGGGTGATTGGGTTGGCCTGGTTCAGTTTTATAGGTTCTGGTTGAGGTATTCAGGTTGATTGTGGGTCATATCGTCTTTACAATCTAACGTGGTTTTTACCTACGCTTATGTCATTTTGACCAGTTGGCATATCATCTGCCCACAAGGTGCCTATGGTTCGTATCAGACGGGTATGAGAGGTGATGTGTGAAGTTATTCACCTAAAAATAACTGCAAGTGTACAATGTACATATGTAGTATTTAGATTATCAATCCCACAAAGAGCTAATGGTTAACTTGGATTAATGCAATGTTGATGATGTGAATGTTGATCTAGTAACTAAACGATTGATATGATAACTTGTACGCAATGCTTAAAAACATTAGATCTAAGGGAATTCGGTGGGTAACAATGGATACAGTTTCTTTGCTAACTTCTGGAACTCTAAACACTAGATAGTAAGTTTCCCTAAGGGTGTATTATGAAAACACCTTTGTTTAAAAACCTAAATCTCAAAAGTTCTTTTAGATTATCGCTGAAGATAAACAAGCAATAAAATCAAGTTAGATCTGTTCACAAGGTGTCCAAACAAGAGATATCTATGACACGGAACACACCTTGCTCACTACAAACTTTTCGGGTCTTTTCTAATTCATCTCTAATAGAGTAATTAACTTAGATACCTAGACGTGGTTATCTACGCCACTTCTAAATGTGAAGTATATTCTGTAACAAAAAAATTTCGTGAAAAAACCCTAGATCTAATAATGAAACTACTTAGACATGATGATGGCAAAACAAATCATTATTGTGTTAATGAATTGTATGCAATATTGAAATAGACAATAGAAGATTAGAGGGTCATGGATCTCAGCAGGAATAAGGAACAGCTTCTTAATCTCCTCCTTCAGAGTCTTAAAGAACAAGATTTGAAATTAAAAATCCTAGATCTCTACTAACAAGTTAAAACAAATTGGAAACCAGTAAAATCTATGATACATCAAGAGGCACTATGTACCGTTTGTCGTTTGATGGTAGAATTGTGCAATGTGTTTTTGATAGGTTTTTTTAGTCAATTCATTTGATAGTTTTTTTTTTATAGAATTGAAGTATAAGCTAAATTTGTTTTAATTAAATACTAAATAAAGTTGACTCTACTTAAAACTCCAATTTTCATAAATCAACTTGTATCTCACATCGACTAAAAAACACGAACATGAATCATTCTCATCAAAAATTAAACATATTTATAATGGTGAATTTTAAGTAGGATAATTATTTAACCAACGTAAAATTTTAAAAATTTGTATTCAGTAACCAAATTTTAGTTGAACCGCATAACAAAACCTAATAGACAAAAAGCTTTTTAATGTTTGAACTTTATAAAGACTATTTTAAACTAAATAATTTATTTGTTATTATTAACTAAAAAAATGTTTTTAAATATATATATATATATATATATATATATATATAAATATAATAACGAATGTTAAAATGAGTTGGCACGACCCATTTAGGATTGTTTAGAAAAATCCTTAACAATGTCAAACTTGAAACTAACTATATTTCTCATATAGTCTTTTTTATCCCTCTTCTTTATTCTTTATGCAGCGAGTTACTCTTTTTCTTTGTACAATCTGATAATACTTGCTTGGTTCTTTTTTGTGATTTTCTAGAATAATACATAACCTTGCTTTTTTCATGGTGACAGGTTATTGAAAAAGATGGTTCTTGTGTGTACAAAGTGATATAATTCCAACCCAGAAATTGGATAGTTTTAACGAGAATTTCAAGATTGTGTTCGGATATTCAGAGCCTGAATTCGGTAAATCCACTGCACTTTACTCTGAAATACAATTAAGAGTATCATCAAATCAATTAATTGAAGATCCTATTATCTTACCAGAAATTGTAACAGTCTCTTATTTTCTTCCAAAAAATGAAATTTTCTTTTCATCTTACTAGTTGATAATATACATGGGCTCATGTACTTGAATGTTTATTTACGAACTAGGTTATTTTTGAATGTTTATTTACGAACTAGGTTATTTTATGCATAAGTAAACTAAAAAGGTATGCATTAGAAAGTTTTAATTTACCTTTTATGGGCTACTAATATCCTACAATATACCTATTTTCTTTTGTTAGCTGTTTTATGTTTCCTTTTGACTCTCAACTTACATCTTAACCGAGTTTACTTTCTTATCTCAAATTCCAATTTTATAGGCATATTCAACCACCATTGTGTCAGCACATGATATTGTCATCTTTTCTCACATTGTTTTCTTTTTCTATTGCATACTATCACATCGTATTTTTGATTGTTAAAATACCATACAGTAGAACCTAATCCGGAGAAATAACATATATCGTACCTACCAAATCCATAATATATAATACTTCATAAGGATTTGATATATTTGGCATTTTACTGGTTTCTACCCATCTTATAGTCTAATAGAGTCCTTTTAGTGTATTTTAGGTGCTTTTATAGGTTTTAGAGGACTAAAAATGGATTTGAGTTTTTGGAGTAAAATTGGAGTGAAAATGAGTAAAATAGACAAAATGAGAAATGCAATCTCAGATCGGAGCTATAGAAGTTTTACATCCGTTGAAGGCTTTCTTGGTACCTGATTTCGATCAAAAATGTTCCAAAAGAAAGATATATATGGTAGCTTTCATCTCCAAGTGGTTTCGATGTCTGAAGCTCAATTTATACTGAAATTAATGAAGACATGTCAAATTTGACGAAATTTTTTAGCCCAGATTTGGCCCGTTTCACTACAACCAAAGCTCGATCATGGATTAAACCCTAAACAAGACTTTTAAAGATATAAAAGGGATTCTTAAGCCATTTTTAGGCTATGTACAGTTTTCTAATTAATTTTGTCCTTTGTATTCTTTAGTTATTATTTTCTAGGGAGACGATCCCGATCCGAACCCCTATCCGAACCCCTATTGATTTTTTCTCTGGTTTTATGATTTTTCTTACCTTATGATTTCTGCTCCTTTTTTCATGATTAAGAAGAATCTTTGTTAGGTTTAGGTTGTTCAAAGAGATTGCATGATTTAGCAAATCGATTAGAAATTATCAACTGGTTTCTCATTAGATTGATATTAAATTAATTATAGAATGCGCACCTAGAGTTAAGATCCCGGTTAATTAACCAACATAGAAGTGCGAGTTAATTAGCTAGAAACAAATCCATATGAAAAACTTTTTCTATTCACAAAAGAATTTGGTTTAGAGAATTTGTGAACTTAGCAAACATTTTTGAATGCATGTTTAACTCTTAGGATTGACTTTCTAATAGATTATGCATAGTTAGATCTCGCAGCGAAAACTGGTCTTCCATAGTATAGTGATTCCTGTTTCAGAATAGTGTTATTGATTGTATATCTGTGAATTTCCAAAGCTTAACATCTTTACTTTATTTGTTAATTGTTTTTAGGATAATAACCATCACCATAATATTGCTTTTTCCTAACTTAATCTAAATCAATGGGTTAGTAGTGTAATCTTTGTTCTCAGTGGATCCGCTAACACTATCTATACTATTGTGTTTGTTGAGTACTTGCACGAAATATCTTAGGAAAAACATGAGCATATCAAGTTTTTGGTTTCGTTACTGCCGACCAACAACATTACCTTTAGAATCTCAAGAAGAGGATAAAGTCTACAACACCCAATTGTGAGTATGAAAATAGTTTTAGTTTAGTTTTTCTTTTGCTTTCTCAAAAAAAAAAATGTCCTGCAGAAAGATAAACGTACAGTTCTGAAAAAAAATTAATTGGAAAAAATGGTCGAGATTAATAGTGTCGATCGAAACTGTTCATGTGTTAGTCTACATTTACCTGATGAGCCCGATTTTTTTAGAAATCACATAACTTGATCGTTCTTTAACCAATTTTGACGATTCTTGGGTCTATTTCATATGGAATTTCGTGCTCTGTCCATGCCAACTAACTTGTTGTTCCAATTTGCTAATGTATGTGTTAGAAATGGTCTAATTTGAATTAGTTGTTCATCTTTTCTAGGATAGTGTGAAGTAAATCTATGGGAGGATGCTTATCGCTTACTATAATATCTTTTTGTTTTTGGTTTAACTTTTCTTCTTTTTCGGGTTTTTGTGAGTCAAAAATGTTTTATGAAGCCAAAACTTTGTTTGGAAGCAATGATTTTTGGAAACAAAAACCACATTTGCAGGATCTTAAGTGACTATTACTGCAGGGACTCAACGAAGATAAATGGAAAACCTGGAAGTAGATCAACTGACCAGAAAATACCCATATCTCTAGTTATGAAATCCAAGTAAGCATGAGCTACTAAAAGTATTTCACTATAAAAGTCAATCCTTGTCTAACGCTTTCATAAGATTGTCTGATTGATTTTAGTTTCCAGCTCTCCCTTAGAAGAAAGAAAAAAAAAGTATGTGTGTTGACTAAGAACCTATTGAAGAGGGTAGACGTAATTATGAGATACCATTTTTGGTCACTAGAAGTTTGGGATCGGCTACGTGCTTGAACCTTGAGAAATTTTAGAAAAAAACAAGAGAATGAAAAAAATTAGTCTAGGGGAGGGGGACGAGACTTTTATGTTAAGATCTTATTTTGGTATTGAAAGGGAAAGAACAATGTTCTTTGCACAATGCTCTTATGTTGTAGAAATTTATAAGGATGAAAACTGGGTGAATTGAATGTTAGATTGTGGTGCGCGTTTAAGTTGCTAAGCTTAGGGAAATTACATGGTGGCATTAATTTGGTTGATTACTGGTTTATGTGGCTTGCAAGAGTAAATGTTGTTGTGTTGCTTTGAAGAAGTAACGAATTTCCTATGTTTTCAAACTTCTTTCGAAGGTTTAGGTTTATGTTTTGCCTGAGGTCAAGTAAAGGTTAACTCTATCACATACTCTCATATCATATTTTTTATTGTTAAAATACCATATGGTAGAACCTAAATCGGAGAAATAACATATATTGTACCTACCAAATTCACAATATATAACACTTTATAACAATTACACATCATAATTCTTTAAAGAAGTAGGATTTACAAACCATATTTATACCTTACGAAAATTTACGACATCAAATTAAATAGTTCTACAAATTTAAATTCAATTGAGCCAAATAAAACCCCATATATAAATTTAAGAATAAAAATACATAACTGAAATTTAGATAAATAGGTCATAGGATCTTTAAATTTCTTATCTTGTTCTAACAGATTTTTTGAATTTATTTTATGTTGGAAGACGAGAATAATATTGAAGATTTTAAATTTTTAATTCAAGACCTATGAGATCTTCTTCATTTTCTTCCAAGGAAATAGTCTCTGACCAGTCTCGCTCGAACTTCTCAATTAGAGGCAAAGTGAAAAGTTCGCCCCCTAGAGACATCCCAACCCTTTGGATCTGAGGTTGCAATTACGGTTGAGGTTGATATTATGGTAGCGGTTGAGGTGCTTGAGGCTCCAAGCGAGGCTTCACACGATGGTTAATAAAAAGTTGGAGTTAGTAGTTCTCATTATGAAAAAAAAACTGAAAATGTTGGCATTTGAAGCATAACAACATGAAGATACACCACATTTTGAAACCTCCTTGGTTGATTGTAAAAATAACCATGATAACAATTTTGAGAAGTAAGGATTGGGTTGGGATTGGTACGGACGATAGATGTGGAATAACTAGGAATTATTTTCATGTGGTTTATCCTCATGTTGTCATGCCTTAAATACCAACTTTTCAATTATTTTCCATAAGGATAATCACTAACTTCAATTTTTTCATTAACCATTATGTGCAGCTTCGATTGGAGCCCCAACCACCTCCACCGCGGCCACAATATAAACCTCAGCCGCATCTGCGACCTCAGTTGAAGAGGGTTGGGATGTCTCTAGGGGGGGGAAACTTTGCAAGTTGTCTCTCATTGGAAAGTTTGGAGCGAGAATGGCTAGAGACTATTGTCTTCGAAGAAAAAGAAGATGATCTCATAGATCTTGAATTAATTTTTTTTAATATTATTCTCGTCTTTCCCAAGAAAATGAATTCAAAAATATTTTATTACAATATAAGATTTTCAACACGAAGAAAAGTAAGAGATCCTATGTTTGATATATCTAAATTTATGCTATGTGTTTTCCTTCTTAAACTAATATGTGGTGTTTTCATTGGCTCAAAGGAATTTAAATTTTCAGAACTATTTTATATGATCTCGTAAATTTCCTTAAAGTATAAATCTAGGTGGTAAATACTACTTCTTCAAAGAATTATGATGTGTAATCATTATGAAATGTTATAAATTATGAATTTACTAGGTGGGGTATATATTATCTCTCCGGTTTAGGTTCTACCTTATAGTATTTTAACAATCACAAATACGATATGAGAGTATGCAATAGAAAAAGAAGAAGAACGTAAGAAAATATAACAATAACATGCGCTTACACAGTGGTGGATGAATGCGCCTATGAAATTGGAATTTGAGCAAATAAAATATATTAGGTTAAGATGTATTTTGAGAGTCGAAAAGAGAAAAAGTTTTATTGTCGAATATTAGTAGCTCATAAAAGGTAAATGTACACTTTTCATCTCACGATAGTATAAAATAACCTAGTTCGTAGATACACACTCAAGTAGCCGTTATACTCATGATATAAAAAAATTTCTAGAACACTAATAGCAAACATGATTAGCACATTCAATTGTAATCCCACCACAACATTCACAAGCATGTTCCATCAAACTCCAAACATGCGAAAACATCGAATTACACCAGTTAAGTCTCAAGTTCGCGTGAATTCTCATAAGGAATTTTCCAATGGAAAACGATATTGGTAAAAAAATGGTTGTTAAAAATGGGAGGCTAAACCATTTGGGATGATGTATCGTGTTTATATGGCTTTTTTTTTATCCTAAGTTGTTAAGTCCTTAAAATTTTTTTTTTATCCGTTTAATACAATTTTAGGTGTTTTTTTGTAGTGTTTAAAATCTTCATGGGTAATTCTCACAAGATGACAAAAATGCGAGTCAAACGAACTATTATAGGTAGGAAATTTTATTTAACCAATGTCAAAATTTGAAATTTTGTATTCGTCAAACAAGTTTTAGTTGAACCGCATAATTAAATTGAATCGGTAGAATGTTTTAAATTATTTAACTTATAAAAAATATTTTAATATCAAATTCTGCATAATTTATTTGCTATTATTAATATTAAAAAAATGTTTGTAAACATATATAATACTCGTGCATAACGCATGGTAAGGATATTAAAACAGGCTGGCCAAGCCCGTTTAGCCCCGCCCCGTTTAAACCCGTATAGACCCCAATTAACTCATGACAATTTTCATGATATATCGAATTTTTACATCTACTTCAACTCAACTATACCACATGTTACCGATTAAAACCATAGTATTTTTCCCGCCAGATCTATAAATAGCTAGAAGAAAACCCTTTTTGTTATACACCTCGAAAGTTTGACGAGGTTTAGATCCACAAACATTTTAAAATCGAGTTGTAACTTTCTATGCCGTTAAATTGTAACCGTTTCCATCAGATAAAAACTTTGAGACCTTAAATTTCTTTAATATTTAAATAACATATAATTTTAATTCATGTGTCTTGGTAAAAAAATATCAGGCCTGTTATTACTCTTTCCTTATAAACACATGTGGTTGTTAAATCTAATAAACCCTAAGCTGTCTTTATCTACCCGAACTCTTTCATTATAAACTCATTTTATCATCAAATATAAACCTTTCCTTATCAAGCTAGACTCGTTAAATTTTATCAAAGTTAAACCTTGACCTATCCCTTATGAACCAACCCCTATACTTATAAACTCGTTTAATTGTCATATCTTAATTCTCTTTTATCAACCAAACAGTCATTTAACTTTGTTTAGCTGTAAAATCTAAACCTAACCCTTTATTTATAACTTTTAAATTAAATTGTAATCTTAAGCGTACCTAAATTATTAAATCCTTGGAAACAAAAATTCTTACCCGTAAATTCAAACGGTCCTCTATAGCCTCATTAAAACTCATTAATGATTAACTATAAAATATAAACCCTAAATTTACCCCAAACCACCGTATTAGTCATAGTGAAAATATATAAATCTATAATTTGAAAAAAAAAAACAAATCTGAACTCTAACATTTCATAAGCTTCAGGGATGTAAAAATTTTCATGCGTCGTTTTTTCAATATAACTAGATTATATCCCGAATCAAGTGCGGATATTATATATTTTTTTGAATATGTTTCAGTCACAATTTGATATTTAAAATAAATTAATTTTTTATCAAGATAAATATTTAGAAGATTTCTTCTATTTAACTATCATGTGATTAAATTATAAAATTTGTATTGAATTAATAATGTTGTACATGTTCGTTTTTGAAATTTTTTAAAAGTAAATAAACTTTCTAATTTTTTTATTTGGAATATTATCTAAAAATCCTCTAATAATAATACATTAGATTTTAATTATCTTCTTTTATTTTTATGCTGACACATCATCACTATTTTTTCTCTCCGTCTTCTCAATCAATATATAGGAGTTTTTTTTTAAATGATGAACCAAACATTATTTTGTACTAACCTATAAAAAATTATGTGAGAAGAATATTGTTAGCTAATATTAAAAGGTAAAACGGTATTATTAACAAAAAATTAGTTATTTCCTTTTAACTTTAATTATCCATACTAATTAAATTGTTGAAGGGGTCATTTCTTTCAGTCCCCCAAGTTGGAGTGACTGGCAAAACTGTAATCTGATGGTGCGAAGTTATTCACCCAAAATTAACTGCAAGTGCACAATGTACAATTGTAGTATTTAGGTTATCGATCCCACATAGATTATGTCGAGTTTCGATTCTATTAGAATGCAATCTATCTGGTAACTAGTTGTGTAACTTATGGATTTAGAACGCTAGACTTAGGTAAATCGCGGGTAATATGGGCCATGCACGAGATTGAATGTTGCTCTACTCTTAAACACAAAAGGCAAATGTATACAATACCAAATCTCTTTGCGTATTGCACCATGAATCAACCAACATATCAGAGAGGATGTTTTTCAACCTAAATAGCTAATGCATGCATTGGGAATAGATTTGATTGTTCATGATCTTCCAAGCCAAACTCTCGTTTGTACAAGGACCAAGATCACCTGCTAAAAACAAGGCTCTGGGTTTAATGTAAAATGGGTGTATGATGCAACAAACCCTAAAATTCAATATTCTAAGTGATCAAGTCAAAATATTGTATGAATTAATATTAAAGCAGAAAGTAGTCACGAATTCAGCAACAATTCGTGCACCTAATGACCCATAAAACCTTTGACAACCTAGATCTAACTAGGGAACTACTCACACATAGCAAACAAACCAATCATAATCATTAATATCAAGAGTTTACAATATGAAAGCAATATCAACAAGAGATCAGAGCAAAACGTGGCTCTCTCTCTCTCTCTGTAAAACTAAGAGAACAGGGGCACAAGAAAACCTTCACACAAGGTTGCTCCCTGAAAACAAGATCTAAGTAACTTTTTGGTGATTTTTGCTAAAGAGATGTTTGAATACTTCAAAAGCTTGATGGAAGTCGTCTCTCTCTTTCTTCTCTGCTTAAAGTCGATTATATAGCTCCTCTCGGTCATGCATAAGTCGGCCAAGAAGTTCTAGAAGTTAGGGTTTCGAAAAGAAGGCCCAAAAAGAATTTCCTTTTTACTAAGGCGGCCCCTGAGTCGGTCGACTCTCCTTCCAGTCGGTCGACTCGGGCTTCGGATCATAATTCTTCATTTTAGCTCCAAATCTTCTAGATTCTTGCAAAACACCTCAGCATGTGGAATCTTCCATTTAACCTGTATAAAATGCAGAAAAGACTCCAGAACAGCATAAAATATCATCGTGAAAACCGGTAAAAGTAAAAGTACATCATAATCCAAAACAAATGATATTTTTCACTGGATTCATGTGTCTACCTTCCACAATTTTGTTCTAGTTTTTGAGAAAAAAAGACGAACAAATCTTAAAAATACCACTGATAGAATCTTTCCTGAGCAGTATAAGATAGAATTTTTGAGGTGTTTGATCATGGAGATACATATGAGTTGACACGAACATATAAGAATAATGATGACATTCGAGAAACACGCTCACCTGCTACGAGATTCACCTCTGAGTCTCCATCCTATAAATAAGAGGAGGCATTCACCGATTCCTGCATAGAGAACCTAAACTCTGCATTTAGAGAAGAACAAAAAGCTTAGATCACACTATACATTTCTTTCGACTCTTCTGTCATTAAGTGTTGAATCCCGATCTTTGATTCTATATCCGTTCTTGTAAAACTGAACTCAATATCTTTGTAATCGTTCAATTAACAAAAAGCATGTTCGAAAACTAAACCGGAACACGCACATTCACTCTCATTTCCAGTCTATCTCATTGTTAGAACTCTAACGCTAGATTCTTAACATATATCCCGAACATCAACTTGCACTCAAATACGTTGGTTCAACAATAAGTTCCATCACCACCCCGAAGATCATTGATCTAGGTTTAGGTTTTATTTCGGGTATATGATTTTTTTTTTTTTGAGGTTTAGGTTTAGTTTTGTTGCATTTCTAGACTAAAGCTTTTAATAGCATTTTCTTAAAAGAATCTTAATCAGTAGTATTTTTAAGTTTTGCTAGACTTTTTTTTCTCAAAAAATAGAACAAAATTATGGAAGGCATACACATGAATCCAACGAAAAATATCATTTGTTTTGAAAACCAGTCACTCCAAGTTGGGAGAATTGAAAGAAATGACCTTTTTAATAATTTAATTACTATGGATGATCAAAGTTCAAAGGAAATAACTAATTTGTTGTTAATAATACCGCTTTACCTTTTAATATTAACTAACGATATTCTCTCACATAATTTTTTGGATGTCCTTCTCGGTTGGCTTTCAAGGATCAGTTGACACATTATCTCGAACTCGCTAACTTGGTGAATTGGAGCTTCATGAACTTGAAAAGGAGCATTGTACCAACCATTCGAAACTTTACTCGGATCTCTTCTTTGAAACTGATGATTCTGCTATCGAGATCTATCAACTAGGCTATCAAATATGCTCTCAAACTCAGCGAATGTTTTCCTTCGGTCCATAGTTCCTAGCTGATTTCCACCATTGTTGGCCAGCTGCCCAACTTGTAGCTCAAAATCCATTCTCTCTTGATGGCTGGTCTATTGGCGTAAAAAAGATCTGGACGAATATAATCTGCCAATGTCTTAACTGGATTAACTCCCACGCCACCATTACCAATTGGAGGTCCGACCTACATCTCTTATGGCTCAATGATCGGTTGGCCTGCATCATCAAGCTTCTGCCCAGCAGCATTGTATTTCTTCCCATCAAAATCTACCAACTCTTCCGCTTCCTTTCGCATAACTAGCAACACCTACTGAGGCATTGTTGTAGTTTCCCTGAAAATCAAAAAAAAAAAGAAAATAAAAAGTAAGTAAATGAAAAGAAAAATAGAAACCTAGACTTAACTTTAATCCTAACAATCTTATTGGCTCTAATCAGAGTCCCCGGCAACGGCGTCAAAAACTTGATATGCTCCAGTTTTCCCTAAGATATTTCCTGCAAGTTCACAACAAACGCAGTAGTATAGATAGGGTTATCGAATCCACTGAGACCAAATGTTACACTATGAGTTTTTCGGTTCGAATCAACAGAAACTAAAAGTAAATAACTAATAAAATAGAGGTTTAAAACGTTGGAGACAAATGTTAGGCTTAGGGAAATTCGTAGGAATCCAAATCAAACAGGGAAATACTAGGGTAAATGGTTTAAGCACTGTTCTTGAACACAAATCACAAAGTTATAGGAGTCCAGCTTACGCTACAAAACCTATCTATGCTTAGTTAGCTAGTAAATGAAATTCCTTTGCAGATCCTAGTAAATGAAACCTATCTATCAACTTTGTTAAGTTCACAAGTTATCTAATCCAAATTCTTTTGCAACTAAAATCACTTGCTCATCTATACTATGTTCCAATAAATTAACTCAACTTCCATTGTAACTAATAAACCTAAGACTTAAATTCTAGGTGATCAGTCTAGATTCAAGTGATTAAGCACAAGTCAGATGAAGAACCCTAATGAAACTTTAGTTGTGACGAAAACCCTAGCTTTGATTCATCATTCCTTTGAAAACCCTAAACCTAACTATGAATCTACTCATACATGGTGAATGAAACAAACAACATATTTTGTATAGATTGCATAAGAGAAATCAAAAGAGAAATCAAAAGAGAAATCAAAAGAGAAACAAAAGAGGTTTAGACAAAAATCTTCTTCCTAAAACAATCTCTCTATTAAAAACCCTAGAAAACAAAGCTAATAAAAGGAAACAATGGCTGAAAAATCCCTTTTTATAACATTAGGGACGACCTAAAATAATTGGGCTAATAAAATGAAACAACCAGGCCCAAAAGAATCAATAAAACAAGGTTTTTTTTTGTTTTTCTTGGGGCCGTGTCACTCGACATGGACATGTGTGTCAAACGTCATAGTCTCAGAAACTTGACGACATATCAGACATGTCTTCACTAAAATGACCATATTCAGAGCTAAACACATGTGAATCACTTCAAATCACTTGGAGATGACAGATGATGTGTTGGTGTTTCAAGCTTTAAAATTCATAAACACCTCAATCTTAGCCCAAGTATAAGCTATCCTCGTTGTAGGAATTGAGGGATCGAACCCAAATGAGCATGAAAATCTATCTAAAGAGTCTTTGATCAAGTTAAACTTTAAAATGAAAAAGGGGGTTTGTTGATTTGGTTGGTTTGCTTCTAGCTTTCACTAGGGAGATTTTATCTAACGTACTTTAAGAAAAAATATCAAGATTTAGAGTTATGTCCCAAGGCTTTGGCTTTGAAAGGAGTTAAACTAGTCTTTCTAAGTAGGTTTTATAGGTGAGACAAGGTTCTAACCTAGGTGCTTAGGAGTCTTTTCATCTCTTATGAACTATATGTATCTACTTAATTCTAGACACCCATCAACTCATAGAGCCAACAAGTCCTCTATTCCCTCTCTCCTAACATTATAAGCCTTTGAAAGGATCTAACCGAGGTTCAAGATATAGATCTTTAAGTAGAATGCAATCATAAACTCCCCTTCATCACTAGATAACTTGCTATACTAAGTAGAGGATGTTTAAGCATTAAGATTTGGTCTCCTACACCATCCTTTAGGATTCCTATTCCTAGATCAACCCTAAGAGGGATTAGTATTAGGGTGCTTAGTAGGAAAGGTTAAGGAATTTGGGCACCTCTTATCCAAGATCTATACCCCCTTTCCTTCACCTATTATTTGGTACCTTGATACCAAATTCCTAGATCCCAAGGTTGGAGTAGCTAATTCCAATTGTCTTGGTGTTTGACTTCAACCCATACAATAGATCTCATCCTTGCTACCCATGATTTCCTAACCTAGCTTGATTTTTTAACCCTCCTCTTTGCCTAGGCCTTGGGCCATAAAGAAGACTACTCATACATGGTTTGGTTGCAAACCATGATTAGAGATTAATTAGGGCTTCAAGACTTTTAATCTTAAAATAAAATAAAGTAGAAAGATATAAATATCTTAACATAAAATATCTTGAAATAAAAGAGTAGACATAAAGGAAATAAACTAGATAGACAAAATAAGCTAGAAAATAAGTGTGTGTTACAAATGGTCAAGACATGTCTTATATAGAGTGCATAAGTCGGCCAGGGGTACATCGGTAATTTGCGCATTCCAACCCTCCATATCGATCGATAGGACTGGTCGATATGGAGTGGAGTCGGTTATCTTGATTCATCACATCTCTCACCGCTGTATCGATCGATACGGTCTCAATATCTGCAATCCTTCTTCAATCACCTCGTTCTTCTTTCTCCCTTTGAGCAGCAAATCAAGTCCATTAGCTATCCTATGCTCCATTTGTCCCATTAAGTGCCTGAAATCACCAAAAAGATACCAAACCCACATGCATATGCTAAAATGCATTCCTAAAAGCTAAATGATGAGAAACTTGTTAAATGATGCATGAAAAGACCTAAATAAGTGCAAAATGGTGGTAAATGGATGATAAATAAAGGGCCTAGGATGCTAAAATGCGAGTCTATCAAAAGCTAATTTTCATATCTTTCTTTTGGCTCCGGTTTGATAAAATTTGAGTAACGGGAAGACTTTCACCAATGTCAAACTTCTGAAAGTCATATCCGAGA
Source organism: Euclidium syriacum (assembly GCA_900116095.1). Taxonomy (NCBI): domain Eukaryota; kingdom Viridiplantae; phylum Streptophyta; class Magnoliopsida; order Brassicales; family Brassicaceae; genus Euclidium; species Euclidium syriacum. The sequence goes on from FPAK01000004.1 coordinate 4,403,833, forward strand.
CTGCATCTTCCATTTATTGATTTTTTTTCCTTTTTGCTCTACTTTCTCCAAGTCATCCCAAAGGCTTAAAACACCTAATATATAGTATATAGACCTGAAAAAAGACTCTAAAACTAACAAATACATGGGTCTTAAATCCCCAAACACCACATAATATCAACTCCCACAGACTTAGCATTTGCTGTCCCTGAAGCAAAACAAAAGACTTAACCTGTGAAAGAGGTTTGGAAACAAAGAGAACTCATCATATCATAGGAATATCATATCATCTTTCACTATTGACCACATTAGACAAAAATTCAATCAAATCCATACCACCATGTAATTCCTCATTGCTTAGCAACCTAACATACTTGCACCACAGTCAAACAACCAATCCACCAAGTTACCATCATCGCAAATCGCTACACTACAAAAGTATTGCCCCAAAAAAAATGTTTTTTCCCTTTCCAATACACAACTAAGAAAGTCCTAACATAAAAGTTTCTTCCCTCTCCCCCAGATTTATTATTTTCATTCTTCATTTTTTCTAATTTCTCAAAGGTTCAAGGCACATTGGCATCACAAGGAATTTTCCAAGTCACCCCAATCTCGAACTTCTAGTGGCAAATAATAGCACTATAGAATTGCTTCTAACCTTGTCACTAGGTACCTAATGAGCACATTAAATCATTCTCTCTCATTCTCTCTTTTTTTTATTTTTTTTTAGTTTTTAGAGGGAGAGGTAGAAACTAGAATCTCGGACTAACTTATCCAAACATAAGACGAGGACTAACTTTACAGATAGAGATTATTAGTAGCTCTGGCTTACTTGACTTCATAAAGAAAGAGTTTGGTTGAATCACTCTCTCCTTCCTCTTCATTACCTTTGGTTGAATCACTCTCTCCTTCCTCTTCAATACAGTCAATATCCTCTCCATCAATATGATAAAGAAAGAGTTTCCTTCGATAAACAAACACAAAAAAAAAAAAATTCAAAAACACAAAAACCAAAATTCACAGAGAAACAATAGTTACATAACGATTATGAGGTTGATCATACAAAATGCCAAACCGTTCCAATTGGTACAACTATGATTGAGACAATTCATACCAAGTCGACACAAGAGAAGAAAATTCAAGCCAAGATGAGGAGCGAAAAAAACAATTCAAGGCTACAATTCGAGCCACAAGGAGCAACATACACAATTTGATATTCAATTTTTACCGAGTAAAATCAAACCATATTATCATCATAAACGTAACATATTGCCAATTTGAACTAACCAAAATGAAAGGAGGAGAGAAAACAAATTTTCCCAAGAAGAAGAATATGAACTTTGTGTGGACTTCAAATTCGACGGAGGAGGAAGTCGGCGTGTGGAATCGACAGTTGAGGAAGGTGGCGAATGGAATGGAAGCGACGGATAAGGACGGCAGAGTTTACAGCAATTACGACGGACTGACGGCAAGTTCTCAATAATGACCATCACCATAATATTGATTTTTCCTAGCTTGATCTAAATCAACGGGATAGTAGTGTAATCTTTGTTCTCAGTGGATTCAATAACCCTATCTAAATTATTGTGTTTGTTGAGTACCTGCATGAAATATCTTAGGGAAAACATGAGTATATCAAGTTTTTGGCGTCGTTACCGCAGACCGACAACGTTACCTTTAGAATTTCAAGAGGAGGATCAAGTCTACAACACCCAATTGTGAGTATGAAAATAGTTTTAGTTTAGTTTTTCTTTTGCTTTCTCAAAAAAAAGAAGATAAACGTACAGTTGTGAAAAAAAATAATTGAAAAAAATAGTCGAGATGAATAGTGTCGATTGAAACTGTTCATGTGCCAGTCTACATTTACTAGATGAGCTCGATTTTGTTAGAAATCACATAATTTGATCGTCCTTTAACCAATTTGGACGATTCTTGGGTCTATATCATATGAATTTTCGTGCTATGTCCATGCCCACTAATTTGTTGTCCCAATTTGCTAATGTATGTGTTAGAAATGGTGTAATTTCAATTAGTTTTTTATCTTTTCCATCATTTCCTTTTCTTATTCTCACACCAGGAAAGTATGAAGTAAACCTATGGGAGGATGCTTATCGCTTACGATAACATTCTTTTGTTTTTGGTTTAACTTTTTTTTTTTTTTTTGGGTTTTTCTGAGTCAAAACTTTGTTCAGAAGAAATGATTTTTGGAAGAAAAAAAAACCACATTTGCAGGATCTTTAAGTGATTATTATTGCAGGGACTCAACTAAGACAAATGAAAAACCTGGAAGTATATCAAATGACCAGAAAATATCCATATCTCTAGTTATGATATCCTACTAATCATGAGCTACTAAAAGTATGTCACTATAAAAGCCAGTCCTTGTTTAATGCTTTTATAAGATTTTCTGAATGATTTTAGTTTCCAGCTCTCCCTTAGAAAAAAGAAAAAAAAATATTCGTTGAATAAGAACCTATTGATGAGGGTAGAAGTAATTCCGAGATACCATTTTTGGTCACTAGAAGTTCAGGATCGACTAAATGCTTGAACCTTGAGAAATTTAAGAAAAAAGGAAGAGAATGAAAAAATTTTAGTCTGGGGGAGGGGGACGAGACTTTTATGTTAAGATCTTATTTTGGTATTGAAAGGGAAAGAACAATGTTCTTTGCACAATGCTCTTATGTTGTAGAAATTTATAAGGATGGAAACTGGGTGAGTTGAATGTTAGATTGTTGTGCGCGTATGTTAAGTTGCTAAGCTTAGGAAAATTACATGGTGGCATGTATTTGGTTGATTACTAGTTTATGTGGCTTGCAAGAGTAAATGTTATTGTGTTGCTTTGAAGAAGTAACGAATTTCCTATGTTTTCAAACTTCTTTCGAAGGTATAGGTTTATGTTTTGCCTGAGGTCAAGCAAAGGTTAAGTCTATCACATACTCTCATATCATATTTTTTTTGGTTAAAATACCATATGGTAGAACCTAAATCGGAGAAATATCATATATCGTACCTACCAAATCCACATATAACACTTTATAACAATTACACATCATAATTCTTTAAAGAAGTAGGATTTACAAACCATATTTATACCTTAAGAAAATTTACGACATCAAATTAAATAGTTCTACAAATTTAAATTCAGTTGAGCCAAATAAAACACCATATATAAATTTAAGAATAAAAACACATAACCTAAATTTAGATATATAGCTTATAGGATCTTTAACTTTTTTCGTCTTGAATCCTTATCTTGTTCTAACGGATTTATGAATTCATTTTATGTTGGAAGACGAGAATAATATTAAAGGTTTTAAAGTTTTAATTCAAGACCTATGAGATCATCTTCATTTTCTTCTAAGGCAATAGTATCTGACCACTCTCGCTCCAACTTCTCAATTAGAGGACCACTCTCGCTCCAACTTCTCAATTAGAGGCAAAGTGCAAAGTTCGCCCGCTACAGACATGATGGTTAATGGAAAAATTGGAGTTAGTGGTTCTCCTTATGAAAAAAAAAACTGAAAATGTTGGCATTTGAAGCATAACAACATGAAGATACACCACATTTTGAAACCTCCTTGGTTGATAGTAAAAATAACCATGATAACAATCTTGAGAAGTAAGGATTGGGTTGGGATTGGTACGGACGATTGATGTGGAATAACTAGGAATCTTTTTCATGTGGTGTATCCTCATGTTGTTATGCTTTAAATACCAACTTTTTAGTTTTTTCCCATAAGGAGAATCACTAACTCCAATTTTTTCATTTACCATCATGTGCAGCATCGATTGGAGCCCCAACCACCTCAACCGCGACCACAATATAAACCTCAGTTGCATCTACAACTTCATATCAAGAGGGTTGGGATGTCTCTAGGGGGCGAAATTTGCATATTAGCTCTCATTGGGAAGTTGGAGCGAGAATGGCCAGAGGCTATTGTCTTTAAAGAAAAAGAAGATGATTTCATAGATCTTGAATTAAAATTTTTAATATTATTCTCGTTTTGCCTAAAAAAATGAATTCAAAAATATTTTATTACAAGATAAGGTTTCAAGACAAAGAAAAGTAAAAGATCCTATATTTTATTTATCTAAATTTATACTATGTGTTTTTCTTCTTAAATTAATATGTGGTGTTTTTTTTTGGCTCAAATAAATTTAAATTTTTTTTGGCTCGTAAACTTCTTTAAAATATAAATCTGGGTGGTAAATACTACTTCTTCAAAGAATTATGATGTGTAATCACTATGAAATGTTATAAATTATGAATTTGGTAGGTGGGCTATATGTTATCTCACCGGTTTAGGTTCTACCTTATGGTATTTTAACAATCACAAATACGATATGAGAGTATGCAATAGAAAAAGAAGAAGAACGTAAGAAAATTTGACAATAACATGCGCTTACACAGTGGTGGATGAATGCGCCAATGAAATTAAATATGAGTAAATAAAATATATTAGGTTAAGATGTAATTTGAGAGTCGAAAAAAAAAAAAGGTTCATTGTCAAATATTAGTAGCTCATAAAAGGTAAATGTATACTTTCTCATGAATACCTTTTCAGTTCACGATATCATAAAATAACATAATCCGTAAATACACACTCAAGTAGATGAACTCACATATATTATCTAGACTTCCAAGTAAGGTCAAATCAAATTTCATTTATTTGAAAAAAATAAGTGCTTGCTAAAAAACTATTTAATCCAAAACATTAGTGAAGTTTGGAAATTACATGAAACTCAAATATCGGTTATACTCATGATTTAAAAGATTTCCAGAACACTAATAACATGATTAGCACATTCAATTGTAATCCCACCACAACATTCACAAGCATGTTCCATCAAACTCCAAACATGCGAAAATATCGAATTACATCAGTTAAGTCTCAAGTTCGTGTGAATTCTCATAAGGGATTCTCCAATGGGAAACAATATTGACAAAGAAAAAAAGTTTTTAAAAATAGGAGGCTAAACCATTTGGGATGATGTATCGTGTTTATATGGCTTTTTTTTTATCCTAAGTTGTTAAGTCTTTGAAAGGTTTTTTTTGTCGGTTTAATACAATTTTAGGTGTTTTTTTTGTTTTTTTGTGGTGTTTAGAGTCTTTATGGATAATTCTCGCAAGATGACAAAAATACGAGCCAAACGAGCTATTATAGGTAGGAAACTTTATTTAACCAACATCAAAAGTTGAAATTTTGTATTTGTCAAACAAATTTTAATTGACCCGCATAATTATACTAAAGAGATAGAATGTTTTAAATTATTTAACTTATCAAAAATATTTTAATATCAAATTCTACATAATTTATTTTTTATTATTAATATCTAAAGAAGCCTTTGTAAACATATATAATACTCATGCATGACGCATGATAAGGATATTTAAACAGGCTGGCTAGGCCTGTTTAGCCCTGCCCCGTTTAAGCCCGTATAGAGCCCAATTAACTCATGACAATTTTCATGATACATCTACTTCAACTCAACCATACTACATGGTACCGATCAAAACCATAGTAATTTTCCCGCCAGATCTATAAATAGCTAGAAGAAAACCCTTTTTGTTATACGCCTCGAAATTTTGACGAGGTTTAGCTCCACAAACATTTTAAAATCGAATTATAACCTTCTATGCCGTTAAATTGTAACCGCTTCCGTCAAATAAAAGTCTTGAGACCTCGAATTTCTTTAATATTTACATCACATATAATTTTAATTCATGTGTCTTGGTAAAAAGTTGTCAGGCCTGTCTTTACTCTTTCGTTATAAACTCATATAGTTGTCAAATCTAATAAACACTAACCTGTCTTTATCTACCCGAGCTCTATCATTATAAACTCGTTTTATCATCAAATCTAAACCTTTCCTTATCAAGCAAGACTCGTTAAATTTTATCAAAGTTAAACCTTGACCCATCCCTTACGAACCAACCCTTATACTTATAAACTCATTTAATTGTAAGATCTAAATTCTTTTTTTTTAAACCAAACCGTCATTTAACTTTGTTTAGCTTGTAAAATCTAACCATAACCCTTTTTTAATTAACTCAAACTGACAATTAAGTTACTCAGTAACCCTAAACCTAAATTATAATCTTTAGCGTACTTAAATTTCTAAATCCTTGGAAACAAAAATTCTTACTCGTAAACTCAAATGATCCTTTATAGCTTCATTAAAACTCATAAATGATTGACTATAAAAATATAAACCCTAAATTTAACCCAAATCACCGTATTAGTCCTAGTGAAAATATATAAACCTATAATTTGAAAAAAAAAACAAATCTGAACTCTAACATTTTGTAATAATAATACATTAGATTTTAATTATCTTCTTTTATTCTCACGATGATACATCATCATTATTTTTTTCTCCGTCTTCTTAATCAATATATAGAGGATTTTTTTTAAGTGATGAACCAAACATTATTTTGTACTAACCTAAAAACAATATGTGAGAGAATATCATTAGTTAATATCAAAAAGTAAAACGGTATTATTAACAACAAATTAATTATTTCCTTTTCCCTTTAATCATCCATATTAATTAAATTATTGAAGGGGTCATTTCTTTCAGTTCCCCAGCTTGGAATGACTAACAAAACTGTAATCCAAAACAAATGATATTTTTCACTGGATTCATGTATCTACGTTCAACAAATTTTTTCTATTTTTTGAGAAAAAAAGACGAGTAAATCTTAACAATACCACTGATTAAGATTTTTTTTATAGAAAATCCTATTAAAAGCTTTAGCCTACAAATGCCACAAAACTAAACCTAAACCTCAAAAACTATATCATAAACCTGAAATAAAACCTAAACCCATATTAAACTTAGAGGTGAATCTCGTAGCAGGTGAGCGTGTTTCTCGAGGGTCATCATTCATTCTTATGTGTTCGCCGTAGGTTGACGGGTTGTTACATGATGTGTGAAATAATTCATCTAAAATTGAATGCAAGTGCACATTGTACAGATGTAGTATGTTGATAGTGGGATTAGCACCCCGGATCAATAGCTTGACAATTATTCAATTTCAGTCCCTACAGATATTTCCTGAAGTGCGGATTAGGTCATCAGTCCCTTCAAAAGGATTTGAACCCTCGGCCCAGATGACCGAGGGATACCTCGGTAAAGGATAGTCGGATTTTAGTGTCCGAAGCGGGGGTATAAACTATTTCGTCCAAAGCCGAAGTCTAAGCTCGGACAGAATAAGATCAAATCTTATCACAGATTCCCTGAATTCAGAAAAATGGAATATTTCCATTTTTTCGAGATTAGCCCATGGACTTAGATAACCGACTACAGAGATATATAAATACATAACCCCCTTCACTAATATGGTTATTCATAATCGGGGAGAGGAATTACTAGAAATCCAATGTTTAATACTTCTCTTTGTTAAAGTTAACTCGGCATTCTGAATTAGCACCCTTGTAATCGGTATTAATAATAATATTTCTTTCTGAGGATTCTTTTTTTCTTTCTTATTTACTTAACCTACTCCAAAAACGAACCCCTTTGATTATAAATAATTAGAAGTTGAACCCATTATCAACATTTGGTGCGCCAGGTAGGGGGTATTATTTTTGAGTAAAAGTAAAAGAAACATCGGAAAAACCAAGCTAATGGTATCTAAAAATTCGAAGTATACCAATAATGACTCGCTGGGACCAGCAACCCATCGAGATTACGACCTCGGATTTCGGGATCTCAAATCAACACGTATCCCCAGAACAAACAAAAATTTCATATATCAGAAGAATTCCAACAGAAATCGTCGAGAATCCCATGTTAAACATGGAAAGTAATGTCCAAAGTCATAATAATGGTCATGATCAAATGAATGAACTTTCAAATATTCGTTTATCATCACCACCAATGAGTGAAGAGAAGAATACCCCCGATATCTTAGAAGAAATAGAAGAAAACCGAAGTTCGACGCGGAGAAACCAAGAGAAGACTTGTGCTACGTGATCGATAGGCGAAGATCCAGTCTCGAATACGGAAAATATGATAGCAGAATTGCACCGTGAAATTTGGATCATGAGAACTTTATATCAAAAGTCCTCTGTTGATACCCCGCATCTTAGCCAGATATTCAAGAGATCAGACAGAGATTCGTCTCCTAAAGCTATTCCTTGACCTTATTCGCTTAAAGAAGAGAAATTGGAGTTCCCAACTTAAAACAGAATGGGGGGGGGGATCCGAAGGCTTTTATTAAAGAATTCATGATTATGATCAACCAAGCCAAATTTCATTCATCCGAAAAAGACGAGAAGCAATGTCAAATTTTTGCGGAAAGTTTGAGGGGAAACGCCCAAGCCTGGATAACCAATCTTCCACCTAGTTCGATCAAAAGTTTTGATGAATTACGACAGAAATTCTTAAAACAATACATGTTCAATTTTGAACGCCCAACAACGATTTAGGTCCTCTACTCTATTAAGCAAGGGTCAACTGAATCTCTTCAAAGCTTCATAAAGAGATTTAAGATGGTGTATTCTCAACTAGATATCTTGGACGAACTAGCCATCAACGCATTAACTGGCGGAACTTGGTATGAAACAATATTTTGGGAAGAACTTTCAGCGTACCGACCACAATCCGTGGAAGATGCTTTCTATAGAGCAAACATATATATCAGAGCAGATGAAAATGGGCTTGGCTGTCCGAATTTTATAATAATACCTCCAGGGGAAGAGAAGCAAAACCAAAATATAAAGAGCCTTGCCAGCATTACGATCGAGAGTACGAACCAAAGGAAAGAGCCAAAGCAGGGGTTGCGTTTTTAACAGCCGAACTACAAGACCATAATTTAGAGCAATCGGGGGAGACAGATCGAAACCCAAAACTAAAAAGGTTGAAAAAGACCCTTTGGCGTGGTGCGATTATCATGCTGCTTACAGGCATAAAATAGAAAAATGTCATAACTAGCCGGAGTATCTTTTGAATAAATAATTAGAGCAACTTTCCGAAGAATCTAACTTAGAGCGAAATCTCGGAAAAAGGTACTTATTAGATATAAGAGGACGAGCATCAGACTCAAAAAGGAAATTTATACATAAATAATAATCTCCTCGACCTAACTTCCCATCTTAACGAAGAAGGATAAATGTTATTTTGACATTCCCCGTAGAAGTGTTAGAACAATCCGGATATCAAACAAAGCCAGTCCGTCCAATAACAAAGTGGATTTTTCAGAAAGAACTTGTCTTTACCCCTGATGATTTTGAAGGGATCGAAGTTCCTCATAGTGATCCATTAGTTGTCGAACTAAAGTCGGACATTGTATAGTTCCCCGAATATTAGTAGACACTGGGAGCTTGGCGAACGTGATATGTATTGATATATTTCAAAAACTTTAGACAAAAGAAACGAAGATTAAGCCAGGAATCAGGATGTTGGCGGTATTTAGCGGCGAGAATGTTCTAACACTCGACATGGTAGAACGCCCAGTAACAGGTTGAGGAACAATCAAGATCATCAAGTTCGATGTAGTAGAAAGACCAACTCTTTACAACATGATTCTCGAAACCCCCTCGTTGTTTTTAATGAAAGGAATAGTCTTCACTTACCATCATTGCTTATAATTCACAACTCCACTAGGGATCTTTTCCGTAAGAGGCAATCAAACCGAGGCTAGAAGCTGCCTTAGAGAGAGTCCCCAAAGAGACGAACAAGCCTGTTCTTTTCTTAGGGATGAGACATTAAGACTGAAAAGGTTCCGTATGTAATCCAAAAAAAAATATGTTGGTATCTCGGATTGCCGAGATATGCAACAATTATGGAAACTTCGGAACTACGTGTGGCTTGGTCCTATTCGAGGCTACATAGGCAGCCGTTTATGGGGTTCAACTACAATATCAATCTATAGTCAAGAAGTTCATATAACTCAACTATATTTAACCGAAATTCACACAATAAAAAATCATTATCTTGATCACATACTCGATAGCAGGGTTCGTCCCTCTACACATTCTTTACAAAATGCAGCTGGAAATTTCAGAGCTTGATAAAGTAGAGCTGAGAAATCATAAGGCAAAGTTGGGTCCTTCCCGCTTATGTTTATAAAAAATATAAATACCTAGACTCAAAAATCTAAAGATCTGATAAAGTAGGATCTTGGGATTAGAGGTTAACATTCGAGGTTTTTCTCACTGAAGAAAAACAAATTTCGGCTCCGCACATGAAGGTCCGGTGATCTGTTGAAGGAAATTTTTAAGTCCAACATACAGATCATTTGAAGAATCTTTCTTTTAAGTTTAAAAATGAACTTGAAAGATGATATATAATAATAATCAAATATAAAGTCATAAGCAATGAAAAATCTCGAAAAATTCCGAGGTTTCATCATTAACATAGATCTTAACATTTACAAAAGAAAAAAAATAAAAAAAATAAAAAAAATAAAATCATCATTCATCAAACATCAAATTGAAAAGCATCATATTCAAATTCGGCGAACTCGCACTCCTTTAGTTCTTGTTCGGCAACCCTTGCATTCTCCTCTACTTGCTTCAAGAAGTCGGTAGGGATGTTCACACCCTGTGAAGAAAGATCACTGGACACCCCGAGGACAGCTTGAGATTGACCGAGGTTGATAGTCTTCGTTAGTCCATCCTCCCGGATTTGGAGAATCTTTTGGATGGAGTTCAGTTTGTTCTGAAATTTCTCATATACCTCCCTTTTTGTCGATTTAACCTTTTGAGCTAAAGAAGAACCAGCTTTGAGAGCTTCCTTCTTTACTGCTTCAATTTCCAACCTTTCATTTTTATTCCGAAGATCGTCGGCAAACTTCTGAGTCTCCTTCAAGAGACATTCATATTCAGCGACGATGAGACAAGTGTTGCATCCTTCCTAAAAAAAAGAGAGGTGAAAGACTCAGATAGGAATAAAGTCCGGAAGGAAACCAAATTTGGATTAAAATAGCAAACCCGAACAGAGCTTATGGCAAGAGCATTATGTGCTTTTTCACAGCAAAGTCGTCCTTTAGTTTCAGAGATTCACAGCCGGCCATCTTCCAGAATAACTCAACACATTTCTCTTCATCCTTCGAAAAGAGCTGCGAAGAGTAGAATTCGAATTTGAATGGAGCATCCTCGACCTGCAATCGATTTTTCTGCTTTTTTAAAAGAGGACTTCCAATGTTCGGGGCAGCTGCTCGATTCTTCGAAGATTTAGAAGATTTAACCTTCGGAGATTGAGACGAAAAGACAGTTTTTCCGCGTTTTTTCTCCAAAGCTGCTATATTCTGGTACGAGGTGCCGGGAACAGAAGGGTCATTTTTGCTCTTCGACAGTTTTTGAGACCTCGACCTCCTCGGAACTGCTCGAACAAGTGCCTTATTACAATGATCCGAGGGCGATCTCTCCGAGGGACATTCAGCCTCCGAGACTTTGTAACCTAAAGAAGAAATCGACGATGATTAAAATGACGAGTACATTAGAAATAAAGAAATAGAGGAATCGGATACATGAACGCTGTCTAGCTAGGTTAATTTTAACGGGCTAAGTGCATAGATCCGAGCCATTTCTCCCTTGAATATTGGGGGAAGTTCTTTGAAAAGGATCGGTTTTACGATTGACGAAGAGTTAATCGACCACATCTTAATAACCTTGGCGCTAGGGTCGAAATAGAGGCTTTATTGATTTGGACGAAAAAGAAGTTAGCGCGACAACCTTTGGCATTAGAAGTAAAACCAGTACCCAATTTACTGGTATTCTTCACCATGGTTCACCAAGTTCTGCCATCTCTGTTATCCACAAGTTTGGCGAGCTCTGAAAATTTCCAGCTTGGGACGACGATGTTGGCTCTTCCAGCCTGAATCAGAAAGGCGACAATGTGTCTTATGGCACCGGGTCCCAATTGAGTAAAAGCGAACCCTAGGCGTCTAAAAAACTCAACCATCAGAAAAGGAATCGGAAAATAAAGTCAGGCTTCGGTGAAGAAGTGAAGGTATAACACGTGAATTCTTCTGGAATATTCCATGGCCTGTCACCATTCTTTGGAACCTGAATATCAAGATCTTCTAGGTTTGAAACAGAAGACCGGAGAGTCTCAATATCATTTTCTTTAAAACAAGAATTGCCAAAATATTCAGACGACTCCTCCCCACCCATCGCCGCTAGATCAGAGATGGTTTTCGAGCTATCATTCCTGGCTCGGGAATCAGCCGGGATCGACAAGTTCGAAATTGGACTTTTCTTCTTTTATACACAAGAAATATCCTCAAAATTAACCGGAGAGTTATTGGATTGGTGATCTTCGAAGATTTTCTTTTGAGATCTGCTAGATCCCGATGAAGATAGGTCAGTTTCAGAGTCAGAACCGAGAGAGTTTTGCTTATCAATCGACATATCGAAGGAAATTACGAAAGAGTTGTGGAAGGAGGATTTAATATTTTGAGAAAATTTTCACTGAAGGGAATAGAGAGATTAAAACCTCAAGATAAAATCCTTCTGGTTTAGCGGCTATTTAAAAGGATTTCCGACTTTTAGGAGGTCATGGAAACTTAACCGACGTCTTCATTACAACAAGACACGTCATCATTGTCAAATCAAAATTGGGTGAACCTAGATTTAATTAATGTTCAGTTTTTTTTCTCCTCATGCCAAAAAAACATCCGGGGCTTTTCAACCAATCAAAGGGATGCGTAAGAATGACACGTCATAAAGAAGGCAAAAGGGTTTGAGAGTTCCGAGATTTCAGCCCACACATCAGAAGGGACCTTTCTTTTTTCATATTTTTCCCGCCAAGATTAATCGGGGAAACAAAGAAAGAAGAAATGTTCAAGATTTTCGAAGATCAAGATCGTCAACAACCGAGCTTCACTAATCAACAAGCTACCTTACTTTGAAATTTGCGACTCTTCCCTAAGTTTATCCTCGGACGAACTGGGGGGGACTTACTGTTGATGGTGGAATTAACACCCCAGATCAATAGCTTGACAATAATTGAGTTTCAGTCCCTACTGATCTTTCCCAAATTGCGGATTAGGTCATACGTCCCTTCAATAGGATTTGAACCCTCGGCCTAGATGACCGAGGGATACCTCGGTAAAGGATAGTCTGATTTTAGTGTCCGAAGCGGGGGTATAAACTATTTCGTCCAAAGCCGAAATCTAAGCTCGGACAAAATAAGATAAAATCTTATCACATATTCCCTGAATTCAGAAAAATGGAATATTTCCATTTTTCCAAGATTAGCCCATGGGCTTAAATAACCGAATACAGAGATGTATAAATACATACCCCCCTTCACTAAAATTGGTATTCAGAATCGGTGAGAGGAATTTCTAGCAAACCTAGATTTAATACTTCTCTTTGATAAAGTTAACTCGGCATTCCGAGTTAGCACCCGAGTAATCGAGATCAATAATAATATTTCTTTCCGAGGATTCTTTTTGTCTTTCTTATTTACTTAACTTACTCCAAAAAACGAACCCCTCTAATTATAAATAATTAGAAGTTAAACCCAATATTAACATAGTACTTAGTTTATCAATCTCACATGAAATTAAGGCTAATCTATGAATCTAAGAGTTAAAACCATAGTTTTTGAAACCGTTTGGTTGTTTTCGATAATGAGGGAATATTAGATATAGGGAAATTTCAATTGCTAACTATGAATTATGTAGTAAGCAGTCAATCAGATTAAATGTCTTGATTCTAGAACTCTAGGAAGATGATTGTATGGTTGCCTAAGTGGTGTCTTGTGACAGCCACTTTATTTAAAAACCTAAATCTCAAAACTTATTTTGGATTGTCGATGAAGATAAACAAGCAGTAGAGTTCAAGCTAGATCTGTTCACAAGGTGTTCGAACAAGCGACATATATATCACAAAATCACCTTGCTCACTATAGAGAGATAGGTCGATCACTGGTGCATTTCTGCTACCAGATCTCGGTTGAATATGGTTAAGAATGGTTCGCGATTTCGCTTAATCAATTGAGAGCAACTCTAGCGAAGAATCTTGTGATAAAACCGATTGATTAAAAATATTTTAGAAATTCATGGAAAACTTTTAAAAAACCCTAAATCTAATAAGGTGACTATTTAGACATAGAGATTAGTTCACTAAACATTATAAATGCAGTGAATAACATGAATTTAAAGTAGATAATAGAAGATCAGAGATTCTTCATGAATTTTGCCTATTGTGTTGATTTGTAGCTAGTTCATGTTCTAATTTCTCCCTACTATTATCAATTTCGTTAGTTGTAATAAGATTTATTTTTGTTGGAAAAAATGAAATAGAGGTGTTGCTAATCTTGCTTTTGAGTCACTTCACGAATCAATTAGTCAAATGCGTAAGAAAATTTTTGATATTGCAATATTAGTTTTGTACTCAGTTGTCCCAGTTATTCCGATATTGCTATCTCAATTTTTGTACATAGTTGTCCCGGCTTTTTGATAATAGCATTTCTGAATACTTTATCCCAGATATTCCAAAATACCATCTCAATTTTACCCAATAAAACCAATTGTTTCAAAAAGATCTAAACACATCAACAAACCAACTACCACACTTTACTACAACCACAATACCTAAACTGAACAAACTATCACCAAAGTCTAAAATCCCACCAAACCAAAGTACGTCGTTTTCTGACTCTTCTCCACTAAACACATCAACAAACCAACTACCACACTTTACTACAACCACAATACATAAACTGAACAAACTATCACCTAAGTCCAAAATCCCACCAAACCAAAGTACGTCGTTTTCTAACTCTTCTCCAGGGGTGTATAGTTCGTTGTTGGATTATACCCGCATCTTTTCAGTTGTACCAAAACCACAAAACAATATTCAGTTGTACTAGTTGTTCTAATTGTACATGAATCATTTTTTCCTCGAGGATTAAATTTTTCTTCATTTTGCTTTCCTGCTTCTTTATCAACTTGTTCAGCTTGTTCTTTTTCATCTTCCTCTTCACTGCTCCCTCCTTCCTCTCAATCCTTTCTCTTCACTACGTTCAATATCCTCTCTATCAATATGATAAACAAAGAGTTTCCTTCAATAAACAAACAGAAAAAAAAAACAAATTCAAAAACACAAAAACCAAAATTCACAGAGAAACAATAGTTACAAAATCAATTTTTTTTTTTTTTTTTTTTTTTTGTCGCTTTGAAAAGAGAACTTATACATATAGATTTGGATCATAAAACCATATGTATAAGTTCTCTTTTCAAAGCGACAAAAAAAAAAAAAAAATAGTTACAAAGCGATTATGAGGTTGATCATACAAAATGCCAAACCGTTCCAACTGGTACAGCTATGATTGAGACAATTCATACCAAGTCGACAAAAGATAAGAAAATTCAAGCCAAGATGGGGAGCGACAAAAACAATTCAAGGCTACAATTCGAGCCACAAAGACCAACATAAACAATTTGATATCTCCAATTTTACCGAGTAAAATCAAACCAAATCATCATCATCATCAACCTAATATATTGCCAATTCGAACTAACCAAAATGAAAGGAGGAGAGAAAACAAATCTTACCAAGAAGAAGAATGTGAACTTCGCGTGGACTTCAAATTCGATGGAGGAGGAAGTCGGCGTGTGGAATCCATAGTTGAGGAAGGAGGCAAATGGAATGGAAACGACGGATTAGGATGGCTGAGTTTACAACAATTACAATGGACTGACGGAAAGTCCTCAATAAAGAAGACAACGATGTATTGGTTCGAGATCGGAAGCTATTTAGAATCGATCTCCGAGTCAGCAGCAAGAAATATGAAGTGAAGAAGGAAAATGTTTGTTTGTTTAAAATACAAAACATAATGATTTCTCTTATAATCATTTTATATGGACGCGTGGCATTTGAGATATTGATCCGTGAAGGATTGTTAAACTCCGGTCCTGAATAGAGGGTTGTTTCGGAGTTATCTGTCATTTAGAGGGCTATTCGAAGTGAAGAGAAAAAAGCCAAACGTTTTTGGGCCGGACGTGGTTTGAAGTGACCGGAAGCACACTAATCGCATGGGAAGAACGATCTTACGGAGAGATAAGGTTAGAAAACAACGGTCTTTGAACTTGAATCTCCTATTGGACTTAGTAGATAAAGGTTAAACCTTTGAAGGTTTGGAGTGAAATAATCGGGACATTTCACCTAAATGTTGAAGTTTTAACCACTAAAACATTTTCCCGGATTGCGAGGAGATTCAACCGCTCTTGGGAAGTACTCAGCGAGAGCCGACGAGAATCCTCCGGTGAAATGTCACGATAAAACGTAGGGAAATTCAGTGAAGCCTACGACAAGAGTTCTCCCATAGCGAGCTGAGGAAAAACAAACAAATCATATCCTAAGCTTTTAAAATGATTCACCAACCCCTTCTCGTAGCGAGTCGGAATTATATTTATAGAGAAGACATGATTTAGGTTATTATATAGGGTGATTGGGTTGGCCTTGTTTAGTTTGCTAGGTTTTGATTGAGAGTTTTCTGGTTGATTGTGGGTTATATCGTCTTAACACTCTAACATGGTTTTTACCTACGCTTATTTCATTTTGACCAGCTAGCATATCATCTGCCCATAAGGCGCCTATGGTCCGTATCAGACGGGTATGAGAGGCGCTATGTACCGTTTTTCATATGATGGCAAAGTTCTGCAACGTTGTTGATACTGGGTTCAACTTCTAATTATTTTTAAATAGAGGGGTTCGTTTTTGGGAATGAATTAAACAGAAGATAAAAAGAGAAACCTCAGATAAGAGAACTTTATTGACTATATCGGTTACAAAGGTGTTAACTCGGAATGCCGAGTTAACTTTATCAAAGAGAAGTATTAAACCTAGGTTATCTAGTAATTGTTCTCCCCGATTCTGAATGAATTAAATTAGTGAAGGGGGGTGTATTTATATATCCTTAGTAGTTGGTTATTTAAGCCCATGGACTAACCTCGGAAAAATGGAAATATTCTATTTTTCCAAAATCAGGGAATCTGTGATAAAATTTGATCTTATTTTGTCCGAGTTTTTGCTATCAGCTTGGGACGAAGTTGTTTACACCCTCGCTTTGGACACTAAAATCCGATCATTCTTCACCGAGGTATCCCTCGGTCATCTGGGCCGAGGGTTCTAATCCTGTTGAAGGGACTTATGACGTGACAAATTATTAGGGAAAGGTCGGCAGGCACCGAACCTCAATTATCGCCAAACTATTGATAAGGGGTAGTAACCCCACCATCAACAATAAGTCCCCCCCCCCTCCAGTTCGTCTGAGGATGTCTTCTGGCAGAGTTGGTGAATTTTCCAAATTAAATAGCTTGTCGATAAATGAAGCTTGGTGCTGGTCGATCCTTATCTTCAAAAGTCTCGAATCTTGCTGGTCGATCCTTATCTTCAAAAGTCTCGAATCTTCATCTTCTTTCTCGATCTCGATCCTTCAATATGCCAGGAAAAGGAGCAGACAGTGAAAAGCTTCACTCGTTTCACGCGCAAATTCCTCGATTATCTCAAAACCTTTCAACTCCCCATGACGTGTCGCTCATACACCTTCCAAACCTCATATGCGATTTTTGGCGGGAAAAGAAAAGAAAATATTCATTAAGTGAACGTTTGTTTTCCCCAATCTTGGTTTAACATATTTCTAAGAACGTTGGTTTAGCTTCCGTGACCATATAATCGCCTTCCTTTAAATAGCTATTAAGAAGATTGCATCCTCAAGCTTCTCATTTCTCAAATTCCCTCGCGAAATCCTTCTAAGATTCCTAAGTCCTTCTCCTTTTCCTCAAAATTCTCTTAAGATGTCGTCCGATAAACAAAACTCTCTCGGTTCCGACTCCGAAACCGATTCAACTTCGTCTTCTTTTGGATCTAGCGAATCTCAGCAGAAAACCTCCGAGGACTACCAATCAAACAATTCTATGATCAACATAGAAGATGTTTCGTCCGCCGAAAAGAAAACTGAAATCCCAGATCCGTCGATCCCGGTCAATTCCCCATCCAAGAGCAACAGTTCGAAAACTATTTACGACCAAGTAACAGCAGGAGAGGAATTTTAAGAAGACTTCGGAGATTCTTCCTTTAAAGAGAATGATATTGAGACTCTCCGATCATTTGCCTCAAACCCACAAGACCTTGAAATTTTTGTCTAGAAAATTGGTGAAAGACCTTGGAATCCTCCAGAAGGATTAATGTTTCTTTACCTTCACTTTTTTACCGAAGCTCGACTTTGGTTCCCAATTCCTTTCCTCTTAGTAGAATTCTACAAACAGCTGAATAATGCTTTCATCCAACTAGGACCTGACGCCATCAGACACATGGTTGCTTTCCTAATTCAGGCCAGCAGAGCTGAAATTATTGTTAATCCATGTTGGAAATTCTCCGAGCTTGCCAAACTCGTGGATAACCGAGATGGCAAAACCTGGTATACCATGGTGAAAAATCCTGGTAAACTAGGTATGGGGTTCACTTCCAATGCTAAAGGCTGGCGTACTAACTTTTTCTTTGTTCGGATTAATGAATCCTCCATCTTTGACCCTAGCGCCGAGGTAATCAAGACATGGTCAGTCGATGCCTCAACAATTATAAAACCAACTCTTTTCAAAGAAATTCCTCCAATCTTCAAAGAGGAAATGAATCGGATTTACAATCTTATTCCATTCGTATTTCCGAAGATTCTTGCGGACTTTATCAAACTTGCTTGTCAACGTTCAGGTATCTCAAACTCTTCTCTTTCTTTTAAAATCTTAGTTCGCTACTATTCATATTCATCACTCGTTACTTCTTTTAGGATACAAAATCTCTGAAGTCGATTGTTCATTAGAAAGATTGCCCTCAGATTACTCCAATAAATCACTTATCCGAGCTCCTCCTAAGAAGTCAAGATTTCAGAAATTTTCGAAGGGTGAAATCGACTCTTCCGACCTTAAAACTTGTTATATGGTTTCTTCGAAGAAGAAACGCGGAAAAATTATCACTATATCTCCGAAAACCAAGTCTTCAAAGAAAAGATCCGCTCCTTCGGGTATTGGAACACCTTTAACCAAAAGACAGAAATCTCAATTCGAAACTAAAGACGCCCCGTTTAAGTTTGAATTCAATTCATCACAACTTCTTTCAAGTGATGAAGAGAAGAGAGTTGAGCTGTTCTGGAAGATGGCTGGTTGTGAATCTCTAAGGCCGAAGGGTGATTTTGTTGTGAAAGAGCACATATCTGCTCTAGCGAGGAATTCTATTCGGGTTTGATGGCCTTTCTCTACTCTTGTTTATCTTTTAATTTTATTCGAACCTTCTACAAACTCTTTTTCCTTTTCAGGGAGCTCGGAATACCTGCTTCATTGTCGGCGAATACGAAGGCTTGTTGAGGGATACCAACAAATATATTGACAATCTCGAAAAGAAGAACGAGGCTTTGGAGGTTGAGCGAACTTCACTTGCTCACCAAGTCGAGGCGATGAAAAAGGAAGCTCGGATTGCTGGTGCTTCATTAGCTCAAAAGGTGCAATCTACCAAGAAGGCGATGGCTAAAAAAATCAAATATAGGCTGAATTCTATTCCGAAAACCGTCCAGGCTCGGGAAGACGGACTTGTGAACACCATGAACCTTGGTCAAGCCCGGGCAGTCTTCGAAGTACTCAATGA
The DNA here is from genome assembly GCA_900116095.1 of Euclidium syriacum. Classification (NCBI taxonomy): domain Eukaryota; kingdom Viridiplantae; phylum Streptophyta; class Magnoliopsida; order Brassicales; family Brassicaceae; genus Euclidium; species Euclidium syriacum. Next base: position 4,423,413 of record FPAK01000004.1, read on the forward strand.
TCTTTCTTCTCAAGGTGTCAATATCTCTACTGATCTTTTGAAACAAGTGGAGAAGGATGCATAAATAGCCGAACAAGAAATGAAGAACTATATTTGATTTGTAATGTTGTTTTCTTTCTTCTTTTAGTAAGTATTGTTAAGACTATTTGAATGACAATCTTCAGGGTTTTCCGAGATTATACTTCGTACATCCTTTTAAATAATCTATCTTTCCTTGCATTCTCATTTAAAATTCCAGAAAAGATTCTTCGAGTATTCTATATGTTGTTTTTTTTCAAGAATTCCTTCAACAGATTACCGGATATTAATGTGAAGAGCCGAAAATTTTTAGTGAGTTAAAACCTCGACTATTTTGACCTATAATCCTCATATCCTACTTTATCAGATCCTTAGTTTCTTTGGGTAAGCGTTTTTATGTTTAATATAAACATAAGCGGGAATAACCCGACTTTGCCTTATGATTCCTCGGCTCTACTTTATCAAGCTCTGAAATCTCCAGCTGCATTCGGTAAAGAATGTGTAAAGGGACGAACCCTGTTATCGGGTAGGTGATCAAGGCACCAATTTTGTTTTTGTGAATCGTGGTTAAGTATAGTTAAGTTATAGAAACTTCATCAATAAAAACCCGATATTTATTTTAGTGTTGTAGATGAACCTCGTAAAAGGTTGTCTACGTACCCTCGGAGGGGATCAAACCACACTTAGTTCCGACGTTTTATTATTTGTTGACTATCTCGGATAATCCGCGATTATCAACATTTTTTTATTTTTAAATTTTAGACTCTACATTCAAAGCTTTTTGAGTCTCAATGTTTCGTCTCCGAGGAAAAGGTTGACTTCCTTCTCTTTCTTTGGGCTCTCACGGAGGTAGCACCTTGCCTTGACTTGATTTCCTTTTACCGAAAAGATTCCAAGTGGGGTCGAAAATTTAAGGCATTGATGATATGTAGAAACCACTCCTTTCATTAAAAAACAGCCAGGAAGTTCCGAGAATTATGTTGTCGAGAATCGGTTTTTCTATCACGTCGAAGCAAACAATTCTGATTGTTTCTCCAACTGTCACTGGGAGTTCTACTGTTCCGAACGTTGAAACGCTTTCGCAACTAAAGGCTGTTAATGAATTGAGTCCTGGCTTGATCTTTGTTTCTTTCGATCATAATTCTTGGAAAACATCGATGCTCATTACATTCGCCGAACTTCCGGTATTTACTAATATTAGGGGAATTTGATAGTCCCCAACTTGCAATTTTATTACTAATGGGTCGTTATGGGGGACCTCGACTCCTTCTAAATCTTCGCGAGTAAAGATGAGCTCCTTTTGTAAAGTTAACTTCGGAGGAGTCAGCTCCGTTTGAGACATGACTTGCTCTTGTGTCTCGGTGGGGAATTCTGAAATAACGTTTATCCTCCTTCGTCGAGGTGAGGAGTCTAATTGTAGGAATTCGTTTTTTCGTTCACGATTCATCTTTGAGATTCTTTCCTTTAATTCTACTTGATACCTCTTGGTAAGAGTTTCTTTTAAGCTTTGTTGTTCGAGAATCCGCTCTAGTTATTTCTTCAAGAGATACTCCGGTAAACTACGACATTCTTCCGTACTGTGTCCATAGGCGGTGTGATAACAACACCATGTCGGGAGAATCCCATCCTTTTTAGTTCTGGATTTCTTCTTTTGTTTTAGATTCTGATCTCAAAGTTCGGCGGCTAGGAATTAAACTCTCGATATGGCTTTTTCCTTTTGTTCAAACGCTTGGTTGTAATGCCGACGAGGTTCCCTAAATATTTTCTTTATCTCCTCTTCTTTCAAAGCATCTTGATCATTTCCGCATAACCGAGCTCTACTTTCGTCTGCTCTATTGTATATGTTTGCTCTATAGAATGCATCTTCTATGGATTGTGGTCGGTAAGCAGAAAGCTCTTCCCAAAATCTTGTCTCATACAAGGTTCCATTAGTTAGGGCGTCAATGGCTAGCTCGTCCGAGATGTCTAGCTGAAAGTACATCGCCTTGAATCTCTTCATGAAGCTTTGTAGTGGTTCGGTTGATGTTTGTTTTATGGAGTAAAGATTGGAGATCGTCGCTGATTGTTCGAGATTGAACATATATTTCTTCAGAAATTTATGCCGTAATTCATCGAAACTTCTTATTGAATTAGGTGGTAGGTTGGTTATCCAGGTTTGGGCGTTTCCGCGTAAACTTTCCGCGAAGTATTGGATCTGCTTCCCCTCCTTTTCCGATGGATGAATCCTAGCTTGGCTGACCGTGATCATAAACCCTTTAAGAAAAACTCTCGGGTCTCCCGTTCCATTATAGGTCGGGAATTCCAACTTCCCGTTTCTAAGTGAATAGGATCCTCTTTGGTACGTTTTCATCTATGTTCTTGAACTCTTGATTAGAATGTGAGACGTCGACAGAAGAGTTCTAGAGCAGAGCTTTCATATCCCAAAGTTCACGATGTAGTTCTGCTATTGAATTATCCGTTTTTGAAGTCGGATTATCACCTATCAACTTTATACTGCTAGTCATTTATTGGTTTCCTAGTGTCCTATTCTGATCCTCCTCTATTTCTTCCGAGTTATGAAATGTATCTCGTTCCTCTTGTTCCAATGATAAAAAATCTATTGAAAGCTTATCTATCTGTCTGTGGTCCTGTTTACCCTCTTCTTTGTTTTTCAAAAGATCGCTTGAAGATTTTTCACGCCCTTGGTCTGTCCATCGAGTTTGTATCTTGAATTCTTGGGTTGCAATCTCGGCGGGTCGTTGGTCCCAACGAGTTATCCGTGGTTTTCCACGAGTTGTAGTTATCATTGGTTTTTGTTTTTCCGAGGTCTTTGTCTTCTGTTTCTTGAAAGAAAGCCCCCCTACCTGGCGCGCCAAATGTTGATACTGGGTTCAACTTCTAATTATTTGTAATTAGAGGGGTTCGTTTTTGGGAATGAATTAAATAGAAGACAAAGGTGTTAACTCGGAATGCCGAGTTAACTTTATCAAAGAGAAGTATTAAACCTAGGTTATCTAGTAATTCTTCTCCCTGATTCTGAATGAATTAAATTAGTGAAGGGGGGTGTGTATTTATATATCCTTAGTAGTTGGTCATTTAAGCCTATGGGATAACCTCGGAAAAATGAAAATATTCCATTTTTCCAAGATTAGGGAATCTGTGATAAGATTTGATCTTATTCTGTCCGGGCTTTAGACATCGGCTTAGGACGAAGTTGTTTACACCCCCGCTTCGGACACTAAAATCCGATCATTCTTCACTAAGGTATCCCTCGGTCATCTGAGCCGAGGGTTCTAATCCTGTTGAAGGGACTTATGACCTGGAAAATTATTAGGGAAAGGTCGGCAGAGACCAAACCTCAATTATCGCCAAACTATTCGTAAGGTGTTATCTTTTGATAGACTTATTGTAGCCAATTCATTTGAAGTATAAGCCCAATTAATTAAATATTAAATAAAGACTACATAAAACTTCAATTTTCAGAAATCAATCTGTGTCCAATATCGATTACAAATAGAAACACGGACATGAATCATTCTTATAAAAAATTACACATATTTAGAATAGTGAATTGTAGGTAGGAAAATTATTTAACCAACATAAAATTTTGAAAATTTGTATTTGGTAATCAAGATTTAGTTGAGCCGCATAATAAAACCGAACATACAAATGCTTTAAATGTTTTAACATTATATAAAGTATTTTAAACTACATAATTTATTGCTATTATTATTAACTAAAGAAATGTTTGTAAACATATATATAATACTCGTGCATGAATGTTAAAACGGGCTGGCCCAGACCATTTAGGACCGTATAGAAAAATACTTAACGATGTCAAACTTGAAACAAACTATATTTCTCATATAGTTAGTCTCTTTTACCCCTTTTCTTTATTCTTTATGCAACGAGTTGCTCATTTTCTTTCTACAACCTGATAATATTTGAGGGGTTCTTTTTGTGACTTTCTAGAATAATACACAATCTGTTTTTTTTTTTTATGGTGACGGGTTATTGAAAAAGATGGTTCAAGGCTGTGTTCGGATATTCAGAGCCTGAATTCAGTAAATCCTCTGCACTTTACTATGAAATTCAATTAAGATTATCATCAAATCACTCAATTGAAGATCCTATTATCTTACCAGAAATTTTAGCAGTCTCTTATTTTCTTCCAAGAAAATGCAATTTTCTTTTCATCTTACTAATTGATAATATACATTAGCTCATGTACTTGAATGTTTATTTACGAACTAGATTATTTTATGCATAAGTGAACTAAAAAGGTATGCATGAGAAAATGTAAATTTACCTTTTATAGGTTATTAATATCCGAAAATAAACCTTTTTATTTTCTTAGATGTTTTCTTTTTCCTTTCTATTCTTAACTTACATCTTGACCGAGTTTAATTTATTATCTCAAATTCCAATTTCATAGGCGTATTCAATCACCACTATGTAAGCGCATGATATTTTCATCTTTTCTCACATCCTATTCTTTTCTATTCCATACTCTCATATCGTACTTTTTATTGTTAAAATACTATACGGTATAACCTAAATCGGAGAAATAACATATATCGTACTTACCAAATCCATAATATATAACACTTCATAAAGATTTGATATATTTGGCATTTTACGGGTTTCTAGCCAACTTATATAGTCTAACAGAGTCCTTTTAGTGTATTTTAGGTGCTTTTATAGGTTTTAGAAGACTAAAGATGGATTTGAGTATTTGGAGTCAAATTGGAGTGAAAATGAGCGAAATAGATAAAATGAGAAATGTAGTCTCATATCTGAGCTATAGAAGTTTTACATTCGTTGGAGGCTTCCTCGTTAGCTGATTTCGACCAAAAAGGTTACCAAAGAAAGATATATATGTTAGCTTTTATCTCCAAGTGGTTTCGAGTAGTTTTAATGTCAAAAGGTCAAGTTATATTGGAATTACTGGAGACAAGTCAAATTTGATGGAATTGTTGGGCCCAGATTTAGCCCGTTTCACTACAACCAAAGCCCGATCATGGATTAAACCCTAAAAAATACTTTTAAAGTTATAAAAAGGATTCTTAAGCCATTTTTAGGCTATGTGCAGTTTTCTAATCACTTTTTTCCTTTGTATTCTTTAGTTCTTATTTTCTGGGGAGACGATCCCGATCCGAACCCCTGTTGATTTTTTCTTTGGTTTTATGATTTCTCTTACCTTATGATTTATGTTCTTTTTTCCATGATTAAGCGGAATCTTTGTTAGGTTTAGGTTGTTTAAAGAGATTGCATGATTTAGCAAATCGATTAGGAATTATCAATTGGTTTCTGATCTAGATTGATCTTAAATTAATAATAGACTGCGCACCTAGAGTTAAGATCCAGGTTCGTTAACCAACATAGAAGTGCGAGATAATTAGCTAGAAACAAATCCAAATGAAAAATTTTTCCTATTCACAAAGAAATTTGGTGTAGAGAATTTGTGAACTTAGCAAACATTTTTGAATGCATGTTTAACTCTTAGGATTGACAAAGGGAGTTGCCCTTCTAATAGATTAGACATAGTTAGATCTCGTAGTGAAAACTGGTCTTCCATAGTATAGTGATTTGTGTTTGAGAATAGTGCTATTGATTGTACATTTGTGAATTTCCAAAGCTTAACATCTTTACTTTATTTTTTAATTATTTTTAGGATAATAACAATCACCATAATATTGGTTTTTTCTAGCTTGATCTAAATCAATGGGATAGTAGTGTAATCTTTGTTCTCAGTGGATTCGATAACCCTATCTATACCATTGTGTTTGTTGAGCACTTGTAGAAAATATCTTAGGGAAAACGTGAGCATATCAAAGTTTTTGGCGTCGTTACTACAAACCAACAACGTTACCTTTAGAATCTCAAGAGGAGGATCAAGTCTACAACACCCAATTGTGAGTATGAAAATAGTTTTAGTGTAGTTTTTCTTTTGCTTTCTCAAAAAAAAAAAATGTCATGCAGAAAGATAAACATACGGTTTTAAAAAAAAATAATTGGAAAAAAAGGTCGAGATGAATAGTGTCAATCGAAACTGTTCATGTGTCACTCTACATTTACCTGGTGAGCCCGATTTCGTTAGAAATCACATAACTTGATCGTTGTTTAACCAATTTGGACGATTCATGGGTCTATTTCATATGGATTTTCGTGCTCTATCATTCCCACTAAGTTGTTGTCCCAATTTGCTAATGTATGTGTTAGAATGGTCTAATTTCAATTATTTTTCATCATTTCCATCCTTTGTTTTCTTATTCTCACATCAGGACAGTGTGAAGTAAATCTATGGGAGGATGCTTATCGCTTACTATAACATCTTTTTGTTTTTCGTTTAACTTTTCTTCTTTTTCGGGTTTTTACGAGTCAATAATGTTTTATGAAGTCAAAACTTTGTTTGGAAGCAAAGATTTTTGGAAAAAAAAAAAAAAAACCACATTTGCAGGATATTAAGTGACTATTACTGTAGGGACTCAACTAAGACAAATGGAAATCTTGGAAGTAGATCAACTGACCAGAAAATACCAATATCTTTAGTTATGAAACCCAAGTAAGTGTTGAGATTAGGTTCAACTTCTAATTATTTATAATTAGAGGGGTTCGGAGTAAGTTAAGTAAAAAGACAAAAGGGAAAACTCGAAACGATAAGTTTTTATTGATTATTATCGATTACAAGAATGATAACTCGGAATGTCGAGTTATGTTTTATCAAAGAGAAGTATTAAGCCTAACTTTGCTAGTAATTCTTCTCCCTGATTCTCTATTATTGAATTAAGTGAAGGGGGTATGTATTTATTTATCTTAGTAGTTGGTTATCTAAGCTCATGGGCTAATCTCGGAAAAATGAAAATATTTCATTTTCCCGAAATCGTGGAATCTGTGATAAGATTTGATCTTATTGTGTCAGAGTTTAGACTTCAGTCTTTAGAAAAAGTAGTTTATACCCCTGCTTCGGACACTACAATCCGACCATTCATTGTCGAGGTATCCCTCGGTCATCGGGGCCGAGGGTTCTAATACTATTGAAGAGACTTATAACCTAATTTACAATTACGGAAAGATCGGTAGGGACCTAATCTCAATTATCGCCGAGCTATTGATAAGGGGTGCTAATCCCACCATCAACAGTAAGCATGAGCTACTAAAAGTATCTCACTATAAAAGTCAGTCCTCGTCTAATGCTTTCATAAGATTGCGCTCTCTTAGAAGAAAGAAAAAAAAAAGTATGTGTGTCGAATAAGAACCTATTGATGAGGGTAGAAGTAATTATGAGATACCTTTTTTGGTCACTAGAAGTTCGGGATCGGCTAAGTGTTTGAACCTTGAGAAATTTTAGAAAAAAAAAAAAAGAGAATGAAAACAATAAGTCTAGAGAAGAGAGACGAGACTTTTTTGTTAATACTTTATTTTAGTATTGAAAGGGAAAGATGGAAACTGGGTGAATTTACTGGTAGATTGTGGTGCGCATATGTTAAGTTCCTAAGTTTAGGGAAATTATATGGTGGTATTGACTTTATTGATTACTAGTTTATGTGGCTTGCAAGGATTTACAAATCATATTTATACTTTAAGAAAGTTTACAATTTCAAATTAAATAGTTCTACAAATTTAAATTCAGTTGAGCCAAATAAAACACCATATATAAATTTAAGAATAAAAACACATAACCTAAATTTAGACAAATAGGTCATAGGATCTTTAACTTTCTTCATCTTGAATCCTTGTTCTAATAAATTTTTGATTTCATTTTATGTTGGAAAACGAGAAAAATATTAAAGGTTGTAAAGTTTTAATTCAAGACCTAAGAGATCTTCTTCATTTTCTTCCGACGCAATAGTCTCTGACCACTCTCGCTCCAACTTCTCAATTAGAGGCAAAGTACAAAGTTTGCCCCCTAGAGACATCCTAACCCTTTGGATCTAAATTTGCAATTGCGGTTGAGGTTGATATTATGGTAGCGGTTGAGGTGCTTGAGTCTCCAAGCGAAGCTTCACACGATGGTTAATGAAAAAATTGGAGTTGGTGGTTCTCCTTATGGAAAACAAAAAAACTGAAAAGGTTGGCATTTGAAGTATAACAACATGAAGATACAACACATTTTGAAACCCCCTTGGTTGATTTTAAAAATAGCTATGATAATAATTTTGAGAAGTAAGGATTGGGTTGGGATTGGTACGGACGATTGATGTGGAATAACTAGGAATTATATTGATGTGGTGTATCCTCTTGTTGTTATGCCTTAAATACCCACTTTTCAGTTTTTTCCCATAAGGAGAACCACTAACTCCAATTTTTCATTAACCATCATGTGCATCCTCGATCGGAGCCCCAACCACCTCAACCACGACCACAATATAAACCTCAACCGTATATGCGACCTCAGATAAAGAGGGTTGGGATGTCTCAACTTTGCATGTTGTCTTTCATTAGGAAGTTGGAGTAAGAATGGCTGGAGACTATTGTCTTCGATCAAAAATAAGATGATCTCATATATTGAATGAAAACTTTTAATATTATTCTCGTCTTGCCTAAGAAAATAAATTCAAAAATCTTTTATTACAATACAAGATTTCAAGACGAAGAAAAGTAAAATATCCAATGTTTGATTTATCTAAATTAATGCTACGTGTTTTTCTTCTTTAATTAATATGTAGTGTTTTTTTTGGCTCAAATGAATTTAAATTTGCAGAACTATTTTGAGTTGATCTCGTTAATTTTCACAAAGTATAAATGTGGGTGGTAAAATACTAAGAATAAATTTTCTTCAACGAATTATGATGTGTAATCATTATGAAATGTTATAATTTATGAATTTGGTAGGTGGGTATATGTTATCTCTCCGGTTTAGGTTCTACCTTATGGTATTTTAACAATCACAAATACGATATGAGAGTATGCAATAAAAAATAAGAAGAACGTAAGAAAATATGACAATAACATGCGCTTATACAGTGGTGGATGAATGCGCCTATGAAATTGGAATTTGAGCAAATAAAATATACTAGGTTAAGATGTAATTTAAGAGCCGAAAAGAGAAAAAAGGTTCATTGTCGGATAATAGTAGCTCATAAAAGGTAAATGTACACTTTCTCATGAATACCTTTTTAGCTCACGATAACATAAAATAACTTAGTCCGTAAAGACACACTCAAGTAGATGAGCTCACATATATTATCTAGACTTCCAAGTAAGGTAAAAAAAAATTTCATTTTGTGGAAAAAAATAAGAGCCTGCTAAAAACTATTTAAGCAAAAAATATTAATGAAGTTTGGAAATCACATGAACTCAAATATCCATTATACTCATGATCTAAAAAAATTTCCAGAACACTAATAACAAACATGATTAGCACATTCAATTGTAATCCCACCACAACATTCACAAGCATGTTCCATCAAACTCCAAACATGCAAAAAAAATCGAACTACATCAGTTAATTCTCAAGTTCGCGTGAATTCTCATAAAGGATTCTCCAATAAGAAACGATTTTGGTAAAAAAAAAGTTGTAAAAATAAGAGGTAAACCATTTGGGATGATGTATCTTGTTTATATGGCTTTTTTATCCTAAGTTTTTAAGTCTTTGAAAGGTTTTTTTTTGTCCGTTTAATAAAATTTTAGGTGTTTTGTTTAGGTTTTTTGTAGTGTTTAGAGTCTTCATGGGTAATTCTTGCAAGATGACAAAAATGCGAGCCAAACGAACTATTATAGATAGAAATATTTATTCAATCAATGTCAAAATTTGAAATTTTGTAATCTTCAAACAAGTTTTAGTTGAACCGCATAATTAAACTGAATAGATAGAATGTTTTAAATTATTTAACTTGTAAGAAAAAAAGTTAATATAGATTTCTACATAATTTATTTACTATTATTAATATCTAAAAAATCATTTGTAAACATATATATAATACTCGTACATGACGCATGGTAAGGATATTAAAACAGGCTGCCCAAACCCGTTTAGCCCCGCCACGTTTAAACCCGTATAGAATCCGATTTACTCACGAAAATTTTCATGATACATCAAATTTTTACATCTAATTCAACTCAACTATACCACATGTTACCGGTTAAAACCATAGTAATTTTCTCGCCAGATCTTTATATAGCTAGAAAAAAGCCCTTTTTGTTATACACCTCGAAAGTTTGACGAGGTTTAGCTCCACAAACATTTTAAAATCGAGTTTCTAACCTTCTATGTTGTTAAATTGTAACCGTTTCCGTCAAATAAAAGTTTTGAGAACTCGAATTTCTTTAATATTTAAATCACATATAGTTTTAATTTATGTGTCTTGGTAAAAAAATTTTAGGCTTGTCTTTACTCTTTCGTTATAATGTCATGTAGTTGTCAAATCTAATAAACCCTAAGCTGTCTTTATCTATCCAAAATCTTTCATTATAAACTTGTATTATTGTCAAATCTAAACCTTTCCTTATCAAGCAAGACTCGTTAAATTTTATCAAAGTTAAACATTGACCTCTCCCTCATGAACCATTTTTAAATCTAAACCTTTCCTTATCAAGCAAGACTCGTTAAATTTTATCGAAGTTAAACCTTGACCTCTCCCTCATGAACCAACTCCTATACTTATAAACTCGTTTAATTGTCAAACTAAATTCTCTTTTATCAACCAAACCGTCATTTAACTTTGCTTAGCTCTAAAATCTAAACCTAATCCTCTCTTTATGAACTCAAACTGACAATTATGTTCCTTAATAACCCTAAACCTAAATTGTAATATTAAACGTACCTAAATTCCTGAATCCTTGGAAACAAAAATTATTACCCGTAAACTCAAACAGTCCTCTATAGCCTCACTAAAACTCATAAATGATTGACTATAAAAATATAAAACCTAAATTTACCCCAAACCACCGTATTAGTCGTAGTGAAAATATATAAACCTATGATTTGAAAAAAAAAATCTAAACTCTAACATTTGATAAGCTTTAGGGATGTAAAAAGGGGTTCTTGCTAAAATACACCACAAATTGAAGTCAAACACAAAAGTACACTGTCCTTCCTCATATTTTCAAAATACCGAGATATACCTTTCACACACATGAATATTCGGACAAAAGATTTCTTTTGATGTCTGGTGCAAATTTTCAAAGACAAAAAAAAACCTTTAGCTTAAAAATATTTACTAAACTGCCATTGACAACCAAATTTCGAATTTTTAGTGCTTCATACAACCAATTTCGAGTCATTAAAACTACATATTAGAGTTCACAACCTTCTATTCTCTCGTTTCCTCTTCAATTTCATCCACAAAACTCTTTAATTCACGTTTTAAAATTTTACAAATTTTGGATCTCTTGCGATTTCGGCTATTCTTGCTTAAACACAGCTATATTTGTTGGGTATTGGTGTAATCAGAAGTTATGGACACTTAGCAAAACTAAAAACGAGCTCAAACCCGATTTAGGTGATTTTCACATGATTTCCAAATTTGAGATATGGTTCGTGATTATAGACTTCTCGTGAAGTCTCATTTTTGGAAAAGACTTCATTTGAAGTCTGGTAGTCAACGAAGGGTAGTTTTGCAATTGACCATTTTTCTAGGTTACAGTTAAACGACTTCGTTTTCAATCTGAAAATTCTCATGTGTAGAAAAAAAAATTCATCAAGACTTCTCAAGAATTCTTTGTAAAAGAGAGGGTAGTTTTGCAATTGACCAAAACGTTGACTTTTTGGAGAAGACTTCTTTTGAAGTCTGCTAAAAAAGCGGGGTTATTCTAGAAAGTTGATACTGAGTTCAACTTCTAATTATTTATAATTAGAGGGGTTCGTTTTTAGGAAAATACTTAGTTAGAAGATAAAGAAGAGACCTCGGAAAGAGGGTATTGTATTAATAAAGGTGATTACAATGCTTGTTAACTCGGGATGCCGAATTAACTTTATCAAAGAGAAGTAAACCTAGGCAATCTAGTTCTTCTCTTCCCGATTCTGAATGAATTCTATTTCCATTTTTCCAAGACTAGGGAATCTATGATAAGATATGATCTTATACTGTCCGAGCTTAGACTTCGACTTAGGACGATGTTCTTTTATACCCCCGCTTCGGACACTAAATCTGATCAACATTCTCCGACGTATCCCTCGGTCATCTGGGCCGAGGGTCGATATTCCTGTTGTCGGGACTTATAACCTAATAAGTTATCAGGGAAGAGCTCGGCAGGGACCAAACTCCAATTATTGCCAAACAATTGTTAAGCGGTAGAACCCCACCATCAACAGTAAGTCCCCCCCCCCCCAGTTCCTCCTAGGATGTCTTCGGGCAGCCTTAACGAAGTTCCACCTTAAATAGCTTGTTGATAAATGAAGTTCGGGACCAATTGATCTTCGTCTCCAATTACTTCAACGTTAATTCTTCTAAAATCTCCGTACTTTAATTTTGGCAGGAAAACATTGGAAAATGAAACGTTTCTTCACATGAACCTCTCGGTTTTCACAAGACCTTTCACCTCCCAAAAGACGTGTTGTCTCGAAAATTGATAAAATAAATGAAGAGGAAGAGACGTCTTCTCTTTCCTCAATAATCAACTAATCATATCCTTTCACAGTTGTCAACAAAAAATCCATCATTTTTCTGTTCGTCCTATATAACCACTGACTATCGATTAATTCCTCCCATAATCGACTCTTCGCTCTCCGAGGTAACCTTCGATCTTCCTTCTTTGATTAATATTTTTCAACACAATGTCTGAGAGAAACGACCTCGAAGTTTCGATTTTTGGGAATACTTGCCCTCGGCCAAGTACCCCGGATGTCGGGTCTTCTCTTTTCCCTAGATCCGAGATTGGAACAATTAAAAGGAAAGCTCTAAACCCTGAAGAGATTAATATTCTGGTTCCGAAGTCCGATCAGAGACCTTGGACTCCACCACCAAGCTACATTTGTCTCTAAAGTTTCTTCGCCGAGGCCAATCTTTGGTTCCCACTACCACAATTAATGGTAAGCTACTGCGTTCGTCGAGGAATGACGATGTCACAACTAACACCGAATTCTGTTAAAATCATCACCGGGCTTCTAGTACTCGCAGATCGATGCAATATTCGGCTAAATTCTTGGAAACTAGAAGAACTGACGAACCTTTCCGGTGCTAGAAACCCGGAAGGAACCTTCAAACTAAGCATCAAACCTAAGAAGAAAATTCTCACTAGATTCCGTACAAGCGCCAAGTTATGGTTCCAAAGTTACTTCTATGTTCGGATCAACGAAGCTTCGGTTTACAGATCCGACGCCAAAATCTTTCAGAATTGGAGAACTACAATCGGTAGAAACTAGGTCTCCTCTCTCCTCTTTGTTCCGATGCTAATCCTACTCTATTTCTTTTTCAGTTAAACCAAGCTGTTTCCGAGCTCTTCCACCTAACTTCTTCGAAGAATTCGAAAAACTTAAAGCGGAAGGAGAACTTCAGTGGAGTGAAATACTTCATGCTTCATTTTTCAGAGCTCGCTCCTGGGCTGGTATACTTTCTCCGAACTTCCTAATTTTACCAAACTTCTTCTTGCCTTATGACTGAATTTCTGTAGGACGAGAAGACTGGGAGGAAATTGACTCTTCTCCTAAAATGAAAAGGTCAAACCCCGAAGGAGCTTCCGGCAGTGACCAGAATCTTCTGAGAAAGAAACCAGGCTCCGAGGTTGCCAGAAAAAGAACGCAGAAACTTCGAGAAAGCAGAACGCTGAGAACAAGAAGCTAATCTTGCCTGTAAAAGATCAACATGCTTTTAAATTTGAATTTGATGGTGCGGAACTACTTTTCCAAAATAAAGAAAAAAGTGTCGAGCTTCTACGAAAGGCAAGTTGTTATGATAATCGTCTGTCCGAAGACTGCTACGAATCAGATACTCTGGACGCTCTTTCTTGCTCGCTTTTCAAGGTAACAACCGAGACAAACTCTTCTTTTCCTTTACTCCTACTAATATTTCCTTTGTCTATTCCCGTCAGTGGGTTTCGCCGGCCAGGCATTCTTTCGGTATTAGAAGAGACTTGCACAATCTGACTCAAAGATCGATTCTCTTCAGGCCGAGAATGAAGACTTGGAGAAGAGGTCCCTCGACGCCGAGAAAGCTTTGTCTGAGGCGCTCAATGAAGTTGCGAATAAGGACAAACGCTTGAGCAAAATGAAGGCACACTTTGATGAAGAAGAGTCGAAGATTTATGATATTTTTAAAGAAAACTCCAGGCTAATCACTGAACTAGCTGAAGTGAAGCAGGTGGTTGATATCTCGGAGGAGCGGGATGTCAATAAGGCTATTCTGGACTCCAAGTGTGCAGAAAGCTACCAAGAGGGGAAACGCGCGGCATCCAGCATTTGTCGAAAGAAGTTGCACCAACTTCGCGCATCTCTTGAAGAATATTCCGAAGCTTATTCTGAGGCCTTCAGCAAAGCTAACGAGTATGGACAAGCCACAGCCGTTGCTATGAATCTTCGTCTTCTTCTTGACAAGGGACTTCCAATTCCAGAAGAGGATATTGTTATCGCCGAGAAGGAATGCGACCGTCTTGCCGAGCTTGCGAATTCCCTTGTAATTCCAGAGTTTCGAGATGAGGATTTTAATATTTAGATTAGTAATCCTTGTATTAAAACCTCAACTCGATTCTCTTATGTAAATGTATTTCTTTGAATAAAAATTCTTTTCTCGTACAACTGGACTATTCTTTCAATCTACATCCAAATATGAAATCTCGGATGTTTAAATGAAAGTTTTGCTTCTCGTATTATTTGGATTTGTTTACTCGAAATTTCTCAAATTGATATTTCGAAACCCGGAAATAGCAAAAGAGAATAAGGTACACTTTCCTTATTCCTTTGCTTTAAAGTTTTACAATAAGTCCTACTTTATCAGACTTACTGTCGAACTTCTTCATTCGGTAAAGAATGTGTAAGAGGTTTTTTTTTTATTTCGTACCCTTTAATCTCTCGGCCTTACTTTATCGGGCTCCGAGATTCTTTCAGAAAATTTTTATTTTGGTCGAGAACATGATCAAGGTTTCGACTTTTTGTGAACCTCGGCTTACTTGAGTTGTGAACTGCAAAACTAAACCGGAGTTCATGGTGTTTTAGCTGAACCTTGTGAAAGGTTGCCTACGTACCCTCGGAGGGGATCAAACCACACGTAGTTCCGAATTGTAGATATACGTTGACTATCTCGAAAAATCCGAGATATCAACGGTTTTTTTTTTTTTTTTTTTTTTTTGTCTTCGAGGAAAAGACTAATCTCTTCCCTTCCGACCTTTCTTGGTTTTTCTCTCTAGGTATTGTTCTCTTTCAAAAAGTTCCGCCAGGATTTCAGCAGATGTCGGTTTCTTCTTGTTGACTGTAGTTAGCATGAGAGGTTGATTCAGAGGTTCTTGGTTCCTTCGGAGTTTATTTTCTGTTATGAAGCATCTCCGAGCCATTTTTTGGTCGCCTCGGACTGTAAAATATCCTTTTGGAGTTGGAAACTTCAGGCACTGATGGTAAGTAGATGGAACGGCTTCCATAGAGTATAACCACGCGGTTCCGACGATAGCTTTATAAATGGTGGCTCTCTCTACTACTTCGAACTTCACGATTTTTGTTACTCCTCCGGCCGATACTGGAAGTTTAATGGTTCCAATGGTTGAAATTGTATCTCCTCCAAAGGCGGTTAGGTGTTTAACCCGAGCTTTAATCTTCTGATCTTTTACCTCCATCTTCTGAAATGTGTCTAAAGATATGACGTCTACTGATTTCCCAGTGTCGACAAGTATCCTTTGAACGTCGCAATCGCCTATCTGAAGTTCGATTACAAGTGGATCGTTGTGGGGAGCGTCGATTCCTTTCAGATCTTCGGTGGTAAATGTCAACTCCTTTTTCAAAGTGGAACTTCGTGGAACCTGATCCACGGACAATCTAAAGATGCTTGGCTGAATTGATCGAACAGAATCTTCACAGTTCGCGAGCCCTCCCATTATCATGTTAATTCTTTTCCTTTGGTTTGGGGGCGGTGAAGGTAGAACTTCTCCTTTTTCCGTATCTTCGCGGGGAAGCTCATTTTCCTCATCTCCTCCTATCTTACGCTTCTCCTTTTCTCGGTCTTGTTCAAATCGGATGGCCATTATTTGGTTCTTTAAATTTTGGCAATCTTCGGTTTTGTGGCCTGGTCTTTTGTGGTACTCGCACCAAGGAGCGGTTGGATCGTCAGGATCTCGGGTGTATGTGTATTTTGACTTAATCTTTCCGAGATATATCCTTTGGTGAATCCGTTACAAAGAAGGTCATTTCCGACCTTGATTTATCCTTTCGAGGATTATCCCTTTCCATTTGTCGCCCTTCTCCTTTTTCCTCTAGTTTCACCTCTTTGTTCAGCTTTGTGGATCCGTATACTTTGGCGAGTTCGGCGCGATTTTCGTCGATCCTTATGTGAGTATTTGCTCGATGAAAAGCGTCGTTCATAGACTGGGGACGATGAGCTGACAGTTCGTCCCAAAACCTCGGTTGATACCAGGTTGCTGCGCTAAGCGCTCCAATTGCTAAGTCGTCATCAATCCTTAGCCGCGAGTAAATCGCCTTAAATCTTTTACTGAAATCTCGGAGTGGCTCTTTTGGTCCTTGTTTTACCGCGTAGAGGTCCGATGAAGTGGCTTGTTGCTCTAGATGAAGCATGTACTGTTTAAAGAAGGCTTCACGGAGTTCTGCAAAACAACTGATTGAATCGGGGGTAGGCTAGTGAACCAAGCTTGGGCATC
This sequence comes from Euclidium syriacum, assembly GCA_900116095.1. Classification (NCBI taxonomy): domain Eukaryota; kingdom Viridiplantae; phylum Streptophyta; class Magnoliopsida; order Brassicales; family Brassicaceae; genus Euclidium; species Euclidium syriacum. The sequence continues at coordinate 4,440,147 of FPAK01000004.1, forward strand.
TCCTCTCAAGATTTCTAAGAACAGTTGACATCTTCCCTCGTCCTCTTCGTTTCTTTGGAACTCGGCTCGGCCGACTTTTACCAGGAAGGCTCTCATGTAGACTGCGGGATCTGTGGCTCCGTCATAGGTTGGGAGTCTTAGCTTGTCGTTGAGTGGGACCCGCGCCTGCGTGATATTCTGAGTGAACGGGATCCTCTCTGTTTCTGCCAATAATTGATCGACTTCTAGGGCGATGCTAGTTGCCTTGTGCACTAGCGATCGCATCTCTTCCAATTCTCTTTTTAAGATTGCAATTGATTGGTCGGTACTTGGGTTCTGAGTCATGTCATCTCCGCTTCTCTGACTTCGGCGGGTAATGGGCGTCTTGGGTTCTCTTAGACTTGTCTGGTCGTCTTCGAATGTTACTCGCTGTGAAGTGGCTCGTGAAGGTCTAACCGAAGTCGTTCTAAGAGTTTGGTTATGACTTTGGGCTCTCAAAGCTTGGAGTTCTTCTGATACGGTCGCCAGTTGATCGATCAGACTTTGGTTTATCCGCTGTTGATGGTCGATTTGCTCTGTCATCCAACTTTCACGCTGCTGTTGTGTTCTTACCACTACTCCTTCAGGGGTTGTTATCTCTTATGTGTTGGGAACTCAATTTATTATCTGGTTTCCTTCGTTTTTTGATGATAATATTCATGCGGGTTGCTCAGCCGTCCGGGGGTTAGGACGAAGAGTTTCGTTTGGTACTTCCTGAGAATTCTGGGTCTCATATGTTGAGGTTTGAACTATCGGATTACTAGGAGTCATGAATCCTTGTTCTCCGAGTTGATTGGGTATGGTATGAGGATAGCTTAGTTCACGGTCTATTGGATTGTGGTTTTGGTTGGTATTTTGGACCGCTCCTTCTTCGTCGCTTACTTTTGCTTCTTCACTGTCTCGATGCTCGTCGGCAGGTGGCTCTTCTGTGCTCATCCTCTTGTTTTCCGAGATCTCTCTTTTTCTTACCAAAAGTCAGTTACCCCCCTAGCCAAATGTTGATACTGGGTTCAACTTCTAATTATTTATAATTAGAGGGGTTCGTTTTTAGGAAAATACTTAGTTAGAAGATAAAGAAGAAACCTCTGAAAGAGGGTATTTTATCAATAAAGGTGATTACAATGCTTGTTAACTCGGGATGCCGGGTTAACTTTATCAAATAGAAGTAAACCTAGGCAATCTAGTTCTTCTCCTCCCGTTTCTGAATGAATCCTATTAGTGAGGGGGGGGCTATGTATTTATATATCCTTAATAGTCGTTCTAGTAAGTCCATGGGCTAACCTCAGAAAAATGGAATATTTCCATTTTTCCAAGACTAGGGAATCTATGATAAGATATGATCTTATACTGTCCGAGTTTAGACTTCGACTTAGGACGATGTTCTTTTATACCCCCGCTTCGGACACTAAATCTGATCAACATTCTCCGAGGTATCCCTCAGTCATCTGGGCCAAGGGTCGATATTCATGTTGTCGGGACTTATAACCTAATAAGTTATCAGGGAAGAGCTCGGCAGGGACCAAACTCTAATTATTGCCAAACTATTGATAAGGGGTAGAACCCCACCATCAACATAGACTTCTTGAGAAGTCTGATTTTTGAAAAAAAATAGGGTATTTTTGAAAAAAATAGGGTATTTTTGGAGTTGACCAAGATTTGCTAAACATTGACCATCGAGAAAAATAATTTCCAATATCTTAAAATTCGAAGACTTCGAGAGAAGTCTGAAATTATTGAAATCCAGATTTTGGTCAACCCAAGAAAAACATCTGTTTAGACTTCATAAGAAGTATACGTACATCAGTCTTCTTGTGAAGTCTTTTGTGAAGAAGTTAAAATTGGTCAATTACAAAACTACACATTACTTTTATCGGAGACTTTAGAGACTTCTCAGAAAGTCTGAAAAAAACAAAAGACTTCTCATGAAGTATTCTGAAAAAGTCAAACTTTTGGTCAATTGCAAAACTACCCCTTTTTATTTTTAGAATTCTCATGAAGTCCGTGAGAAAAGTCAAATTTTTAGTCAATTGCAAAACTACACTAAAAATTTACAATGGAGACTTCTAAGGTTTTCGGAGAAGACTTCGTTCGAAGTCTCTTTTGTAAAATTTTAATTGCACAACTACCCTTTATGTAGACTTCTAGAGAAGTCTTATCTTCAAATTTAAAGACTTCATTTTTAGTCTGTGGAAATGAATTCTCATTTTGGATCTATATATGATGATTTTTTAAAAAACTTCTCTTTTGTTGTTTGTTATATGTTGGTTTCTTGCTCATGTATCAGTGTGACATGTTTATATATGATATTTCTTTGGGAATCAAATTTCTTAGGTTTTTGGCAATTTTGCTCATATTTGAAGACTTCTTGACGAAGTCTTCGAAGAGACTTTGTTTGAAGTCTGAATATTGGTCTTTATAAAAAAAATCATTTTCTTAGGAATTATGTTGAGAAAAAATATTATTCTTGTTCTAAAGTGTGTCTTAATTATCTATTTTGATCTTGTAGGAGTATAACAAGTTAATATGTGATATTCTTCTTGAATTCAATTTTTTTTATGTTTTTTAGTTATTAACCGAATTCGAGGAGACTTCATATGAAGTCTGTAGTATATCAGATTTATGTCTTTGAAGTTTATGTGCTTGATTTTTTTTTTTGAGAAACTAAGTCTCAGTACAAATTGCAAGGTTTTTGTCCCATTCTAACTTACTCCACTTTGCCATTGATCAAATATAAAAAAGCTCCACCAAAAGCACTTTGCCATTGATAAAGATGTGTTTGATTATTGGAAATTTTTAATTCTTAAGCTTGAATCAATTAGTTGCTCGACATTTTTTGGTTTGGAGGAAGACGAAAACCATGACTTTTAAGATTGAAATTGATAAGCAATTGGTAAAGGATATAGGTGAAAAAATACAACAAGGGTCTTCGCTATTTTTGCCTGAAACAATCTCAAAACCAGGGATTCATAACATAACCGTGCCAAATACATTCTAGATGTCTAGTCTACTACAGGCTCTTCCTTATAGAATTGACTCATATATGGCTTCAAATGAAGTCTTCTCCCTTTTGATTCATAAGAATCAGACTTCAAACGAAGTCTTTCACTTACGCATTCAATTATAGTCCGTGTGTCTAGTTTGTTTTCTCCTTGGATACTATCGGCCTCCCGAATCTAGCACCAATGCTTACAAACTCCTTGTCCTTAACACCATCAACTTTTGTTTGAAGATTCATCTAAAGGTAAAGAAACAAGAGGAAAATCACTTACATAAAACTTCAACAACAACAAATCAAGAGAAACAAACATTATAGTGAAATCAAGATAAACAAACAAAAGAAACAAAATATCCACCATCTATTTTTTTCTTCTCTGCATCAGACCCACCTTTCACTTTTTTCGTGCACCAACAACAAAAAAATACACAAATTAGAGAGATAAATGGAGTAAAGAAAGAGGAGATATGGAGAAGAGAAACAGAGCTGCGGAATCGCAAGATAATTCCTTCTCTTCGAGCATACCAATCGCTAATTCAACCAGGATCTTCCTCGCTCGGCGAAACTGACCTTCTCCGAGCAGTCTTTTGATACCGCTTCCACCGCCGGATCCTGTGCCGGGTCCTTCGCCGTTGTTGTTGTTGAAAGCACATATGACGATTTCGATTAGTTTCTGTCATTTTTTCCTGCACCAACAACAAAAAATACAAAAATTAGAAAGAGAAATGGAGTAAAGAAAGAGGAGATGTGGAGAAGAGAAACAGAGCTGCGGATCTGGTGACGGATGAAGGCGGAGGAGATCCAGCGGCTTCGTGGTTTCAAAACCGGAGGAAACTCACCATAGCCGCTTGGATTTTTTTTTCTGTCACGTAGCTAGGGTTTTCGATTAAATTAGGGTTAAATAGGATAAAATTTTCTTATATATATGAGGTTTAATTTTAGTTAGGTTAAAAATTAGAACCGACAAAATTTTCGGTTGGTTTGAGATTCCCGCTTTTGCAGACTTCATACAAAGTCTTCTAAGCTAGTACAAGATTTCAATAGAAGTCTCTATACCCTAAATGAAACCCTAAATTTACTAATTACCATTTAATCTATAAAATTATGATGTGAAACTGAAAAAACACTAAAACCTTTTAATATAGTCGAAATATAACAAATTTATGAAAATTTAAATTTTCAACATAAATACTTATAACAAAACAAACTCCAAAGATATATGTAAATGGTTCTTTGAAACCTTATCTTTGTGATTTACACATCATCTTGACTCATATGGTTTAATTTGTTTCAATTGTATGAAATTTAATTTTATAAACCTTACAGTTGTATATAGTTAGTTTCTGTATTAAGAATATTTAGCAAAATAATTTTATGTAATTTTTCTATTTTAAATTTAATATTTTACGGTAAAAAAAAGCTTCTAGAGAAGTCTGCTATACCCTAAATGGACTAGTTATCATTTAATAGAAAAAATTATGAAGTAACCCATATAATAATCAACTAAAGTATTTAACAAAGTCGAAATATAACAAGTATATGCAAGTTCAACATTTTAACTCAAACATCTTAAAACCTCAAACCTAACCCTAAAGATATATGTAAATATTTCATATAAACCTAATTTTTGTGGTTTACACCCCATTTCGACTCATATGTGTTGATGGTGGGGTTCTACCCTAATCAATAGTTTGGCAATAATTGGAGTTTGGTCCCTGCCTAGCTCTTCCCTGATAATCTATTAGGTTATAAGTCCCGACAACAAGAACTCCGACCCTCGGCCCAGATGACCGAGGGATACTTCGGAGAAGGTTGATCAGGTTTAGTGTCCGAGGTGGAGGTATAAACGAACATCGTCCTAAGCCGAAGTCTAAGCTCGGACAGTATAAGATCGAATCTTTTCACAAATTCCCTAGTCTTGGAAAAATGAAAATATTCCATTTTTCCGAGGTTAGCCCATGGGCTTATTAGACCGACTATTAAGGATATATAAATACATACCCCCCCTCACTAATAACATTCATTCAGAATCGGGAGGAGAAGAACTAGATTTCCTAGGTTTTACTTCTCTTTGACATAGTTAGTTCGGCATCCCGAGCTAACGAGCCTTGTAATCACTTATAATAATAAAATACCCTCTTTCCGAGGTTTCTTCTTTACTTTCTTATCGAATACTTACCTAAAAACGAACCTCTCTAATTACAAATAATTAGAAGTTGAACCCAGAATCAACATTTGGCACGCCAGGTAGGGGGTACCTCTATTTAGGAAATAGAAGAAATCTCAAGGATGGAAAAATACATTGGTTTAGTTCTCAATGCTTCGGATTCCAAAGGAAATATAAAAAGGCGTATCCGAGAGATACCAAAGGTTAGATCTATCAGCCCAGCCCCAACGTATCTTCCTTCGGCAGCCTTCACAGATGCAGACCTCGAAGGAATCATTATTTCTCACAACGATCCTCTGGTCATCCGCGTTTTCTTAGCTGGAAATCTCATGGAAAGGGTACTCATAGACACTGGGAGTATGGTGAATATATTAAGTCTAGAAGCTATGAATCAAATGAATGTGGTATCCAAAGATATGGAAGTAAGAACGGAGCTCATAACGTCACTTCCAGGGAAGAAAGAAGTAGCAGTAGGAACCGCGGTCTATCCAGTATCAGTTGGAGTAGTGACTATGGATACAATCTTTCATGTGGTGTCAGGACCCCTCATATTTGATGCAATTATGGGAGTTCCTTGGCTAACAATGATGGAAGTTGTTCCCTCAACCTACCATCAGTGCCTAAAGTTTCCAATCCCACACGGTGTTTTTTCAGTGAAAGGAGACCAGCGAATTGCCAGAATCTGCTCCATGCCCTTGAAGAATCAGTCAAGAATAATCTCACTGATCTTGGAACCAGAAGTCCCCCGCAAGGACAATCCGCATTTATCAATAGTAGGAAAATTGGATCCGAACATCTTTGAGAAAGATGCATACGGAAAGGTATATGTTGATAAGGAAAAACCAGAACTTAACTATAGGAGGAAATTCGGAGAAAGAAACGAGAAGAAAATTAATTGATCTGCTGAAAAAGAACAAAGGAACGTTTGCCTGGTCACCCGAGGATATGGTTGGAATTGACCCCGCAGTAATATCACATCGTTTAAACGTAGACCCGACCCACAAACCAGTGAAACAGAAGAAGAGAAAGTTGGGACCCGAGAGAGCGACAGCCGTTAACGAAGACATCGACTGATTACTAGCTAAAGGCTCAATAACCGAGGTTCAATATCCGGAATGGTTGGCTAACCCGATCGTAGTAAAGAAAAAGAATGGGAAATGGAGAATCTGCGTAGATTTCACAGACTTGAAAAAAGCATGCCCCAAGGATTGTTCCCCCTCCCAAGCATAGAAGATTAGTCGAGGCCACAACCGGAAATGAACTCCTTTCCTTCATGGATGCGTTCTCGGGATACAACCAGATTATGATGCACCCAGACGACCGGGAGAAAACCGCCTTTATCACGGACAGAGGAACTTACTGTTACCGAGTAATGCCCTTTGGCCTGAAGAATGCAGGAGCAACATATCAGAGGTTGGTCAATCGAATGTTTGCGGAAAAACTCGGTAATACAATGGAAGGTTACATCGACGACATGCTAGTGAAATCTCATGCGGCCTCCGAACACATTAATCATCTACAAGATTGTTTCGATATCTTAAACCGCTTCGGTATGAAATTGAACCCCGATAAGTGTACGTTCGCGGTTACCTCTGGTGAATTCCTCGGATATCTAGTAACAGAGCGAGGAATAGAGGCCAACCCAAGGCAAATCAAAGCAATAAAGAACTTACTATCACCAAAGAACTCAAAGGAAGTACAGAGGTTGACTGGACGAATCGCGGCTCTGAACCGATTCATTTCCCGATCAACCGATAAGTGTTTGCCCTTTTAAAATCTCTTAAAAGGGAATAAACAATTTGAGTGGAACAACCAATGCGAGGAAGCCTTCCAAGAATTAAAGAAATATTTGTCAACTCCTCCGGTTATGAACAAACCCGAAGATGGAGAAACCATTTTCCTTTATATTCGGTATCAGAGTCGGCTGTAAGCGGCATGCTGGTCCGAGAAGACAGAGGAGAACAAAAGCCAGTCTTCTATATAAGTAAGTCATTGCTCGACGCATAAACTAGGTATCCAGCCCTAGAAAAATTAACGTTCGCCGTTGTAATAGCAGCACGAAAACTCCGACCATATTTCCAATCACATCCAATCGCTATAATGACAAGCCACCCTGATGCGTGAAGTTATTCACCCAAAATGAACTGCAAGTGCATAGTGTACAATTGTAGTATTTAGGTTATCGATCCCACAGAGATTATGTCGAGTTTCGATTCTATTAGAATGTAATCTATCTGGTAACTAGTTGTGTAACTTATGGATTAAAAACGCTAGACTTAGGTAAATCGCGGGTAGTATGGGCCATGCACGAAATTGAATGTTGCTCTACTCTTAAACACAAAAGGCAAATGTATACAATACCAAATCTCTTTGCGTATTGCACTATAATCAACCAACAGATCAGAAATGATGCTTTTCAACCTAATTAGCTAATGCATGCATTGGGAATAGATTTGATTGTTCATGATCTTCCAAGCCAAACTCTCGTTTGTACAAGGACGAGATCACCTGCTAAAAACAAGGCTCCGAGTTTAAAGTAAAATGGGTGTATGATGCAACAAACCCTAAGATTCAATATTCTAAGTGATCAAGTCAGAATATTGTATGAATTAATATTAAAGCAGAGAGTAGTCACGAATTCAGCAATAATTCGTGCACCTAATGACCCATAAAACCTTTGACAACCTAGATCTAACTAGGGAACTACTCACACATAGCAAACAAACCAACCATAATCATTAATATCAAAGGTTTGCAATATGAAAGTGAAATCAAAAGAGATCAGAGCAAAACGTGGCTTTCTCTCTCTAAAACCAAGAGAACAGGGGCACAAGAAAACCTTCACACAAGGTTGCTCCTTGAAAACAAGATCTAAGTAACTTTTTGGTGATTTTTGGTAAAGAGATGCTTGAATGTTTCAAAAGCTTGATGGAAGTCGTCTCCCTCTTTTTCTTCTGCTTAAGGTCGAATATATAGTCTCTCTAGGTCGTGCATGAGTCGGCCAAGAGGTTCTAGCAATTAGGGTTTCATAAAGAAAGCCCAAAAAGAATTTCCAAATTACTAAATTGGACTCTGAGTCGGTCGACTTCCTCTTCCAGTTGGTCGACTCGGGTTTCGGTTCATTATTCTTCATTTTAGCTCCAAATCTTCTAGATTCTTGCAAAACACCTCAGCATGTGGAATCTTCCATTTAACCTGTATAAAATGCAGAAAAGACTCCAAAACAGCATAAAATATCATCGTGAAAACCGGTAAAAATATCACTACATCACACCCCCTCCGAACAATTCTCCATAGTCCCGAGCAGTCGGGACGGTTAGCAAAATGGGCAATCGAGCTTAGTGAGTACGATATCGAATATCGGACCAAAGCTACAATAAAATCCCAAGTGTTAGCAGATTTCTTGTCCGAACTACCTCTAGAAGTAATGACGATAGCCCCTCAGAACAAACGGTGGACTCTCTACGTGGACGGGTCCTCATCCAAGGTCGGATCCGGGATCGGAATCTGGTTGAATTCCCCAACTGGGGAAGTTTTAGAACAGAGCTTCCGCTTAGCTTTTGAAGCATCGAATAATGAGGCAGAATACGAAGCTTTAATTGCAGGACTGCGAATCGCAAAACAATTAGGCGCCCAGTATCTCCGAGCTTGTTGCGATTCTCAGCTAGTAGCCAATCAGTTTAGTGGTGAGTTCGGAACAAAGAATAATCGGATGGAGGCATACGAAAATTTGGTACGACGTTTAGCCGAACATTTCAGAGAATTTGATTTGAAGCGGATCCCACGGAGAGAAAATACGGTAGCAGATTCATTGGCCGCTCTTGCAACAGCGACAGATCCCCACCTGCAAAGGACAAGCCCAGTCGAAACTATTGATCATCCGAGTATCGGTAGTAACGAACAGCACACTTTGTCAATCATGAACGTAGAAGAAGAAGACGCTCGACCGGAAACCCTCAGAGAAGACAAAGAGGATGGGAGATCACCGATTGTGCGTTATATCAAAAATGACGAAGTCCCACCGGATAAATGGGCAGCACGTCGGTTAAAGGCCGTGGCTGCCCAATATCTAATAATAGATGACGTTCTGTTTAAAAGGTCTTCCGGAGGATTGATGCTCCATTGCATTGGAAAAGAAGAAGCAAATGAAGTAATGACTTGTACTCATTCGGGTGAAGGAGGAAACCACTCGGGAGGGAGGCTCCTAGCTGTAAAACTCCGAAGATTAGGATATTATTGGTCAACCATGATGAACGACTGTGACAAATTTACAGCACGTTGTGAGAAGTGTCAAAGGCATGCCCCCGAGATTCACGCGCCAACAGAATTACTTATGGCCGCAGTACCTCCTTACCCTTTCATGAGATGGGCTATGGATATCATAGGGCCTTTTCCCAAATCAACCAGCGGAAAGCGCTTTCTGTTAGTCCTAACCAATTATTTTACAAAATGGGTCAAAGCAGCAACTTATCCAAAGATTCAAAGCGGAGAAGTTCAAAGTTTTGTCTGGAAGAATATAGTCTGCAGACACGGGATCCCTTACGAGATAGTACCTGATAATGGTTCTCAGTTCATTTCAGATAACTTCGAAGCTTTCTGTGAAAAATGGAAAATCCGTCTAAATAAGTCAACTCCGAGGTATCCACAGGGAAATGGACAAGCCGAGGCTACAAATAAAATGATCGTCGCCGGAATAAAGAAAAGACTCCTCGGGAAAAAGGGAAGATGGTCCGAAGAGTTGGAAGGAGTGTTATGGTCGCATAGAACGACTCCTAGAAGTGCATCCAGGCAAACCCCCTTTTCACTCTCCCACGGAATGGAAGCTATGTCTCCTGCCGAAGTTAGAGTTCCAAGTTTGCGAAGAACCGTAATGATATACGACACCGAGGTCAATGATGCAAAACTAAAAGAGCAGAACGATGAAATACTGGAGCTACGGGACCATGTCCTATTTCGCATCCAAAACTATCAACAAATCGCTTCCCGATACTATACCAAGAAAGTTCGAGATCGCCCTCTCGACGAAGGAGACTTAGTTTTACGAATGGTGTTTGAAAACACAAAGGAGACCGGAGCAGGAAAGCTCAGAGCTAAATGGTAGGGTCCCTACTTAATCAAAACAAAGGTAAAGCCTGGTGTTTATCGTCTAAAAACTATGGAAGGCGAAGATATCCCTCGGGCTTGGAATTCGCTCCACCTAAAAAGGTATCACTGTACCGAAGGTCTTTAAGAAAAAATAAAAATAAAATAAAAATAAATAAACCTAGTAAGGTTCGAACTACGGATGGCTTGATCCCTTTTGGGTACGTAGGCAACTCCTCGGAGTACAGCTATAACAATAAAAAAAAACCTAGTAAGGTTCGAACTACGGATGGTTTGATCCTTTTTGGGTACGTAGGCAACTCCTCGGAGTACAGCTATAACAATAAAAAAAAAAACCTAGTAAGGTTCGAACTACGGATGGCTTGATCCCTTTTGGGTACGTAGGCAACTCCTCGGAATACAGCTATAACAATAAAAAAAAACCTAGTAAGGTTCGAAATATGGATGACTTGATTCCTCTTGGGTACGTAGGTAACTCCTCGGAGTACAGCTATAACAAAAATCGATGCCTTGATCACGTATTCGATAACAGAGTTTATTCCCTCCTAATACATTCTATACCGAATGCAGCTGAAGGTTTCGGAGCCTAATAAAGTAGGGCCGAGGAATTCTAAGGCAAAGTCGGGTCATTCCCACATATTTAAAACCACTTCAAGTACCGAATTTGATAAAGTAGAATTCGGTATGACAGATAATGGTCGAGCATTTCTCGTAATAAAGTAACATTTAAATGTAATAAAGTAACATTTAAGCCAAAGTTGCTAAAAAAACAAATTTTTATTGAACACAAAACAAAAATTACAGTATGACAAAAGAGAAAATTACAAAGTAAGAAATGTTCTGTAAGAATTATACACCCCAGGAGGTAGCTTCATCTTCACATCATCCGACCGATGTTGAGGTCCGAGGTGTTGAGCGAATAAAGGTGGGGCTTCGAGATCCGAAGGGCTAAGATCGAGGTGTTAAGCAAATAAAGATGGGGCTTCGAGATCCGAAGGGCTAAGATCAAAGGTGGGAAATTCATTCAACCTGCGTTCGAGGTTGGTTAGTTGGGAGAACAATTCCTCTTTCATCACTGAGGAACTGGAACCTTCTCCTTTTCAAACACCTCAATCAAATCGCACTTTCCTTTCACCTGATGAAACAAGTCAGTCAAAGAGTTACGAAGCTGATTTGCGTCGATGTATTTCCGAACCTTTTCAAATTTCCTCCCACACTCGCCAAGAGCATTTAGACGCCCGAGTGTATGTGGATCGAGGTTATTACCTTTGTGTCCGGTTGCCCTAGAAGTGGACGGTTTAGACTGACGAGCATATTCTAGTTCCCGCTTCAGACGACGAACTTCATCAACGAGCTTAGCACACTTTTTTGATTCCTCCGCGGCCGTCTGGCAAACAACTTCGGGATCAGCATCAGCCTTCTCCACATAGCGCTTAAGCGAATTGTTTTCTTTCCTCATTGCCGATTCTTTCAACTCAGCGTCCGATAGAAGATGATTGAAGTAGGCAGCCGTCTAAAAAAATTAAAATAAGATAATAAATAAAAGTTAGGCGAAAGTGAAAGGAATAAGGAGAGGTGAAGAATCTTGAAGAAAGAAGAAGCCGCTTTTTTTAAGCAGAGAGTTCTTTTCTTCATTAGAAAGGAGGTGAAGAGGGCTGTATCGACTTCCGAGTCTTCCGAAGAGATTCGCACACTCTCCTTCGTCCTAGAATAGAGGAACATTATTTCCGAAAGAGTATCGGAAGGAGTGGTGAGAAGCCGCGGCAGGAGGACTTTGTTGCGGAGTTTTTGCTGGCTCTTTGTTTGAAGTCTTAAATTGAGGCTTCGGAAGAACCGTTGGAGCAGGAGTTGGAATGGTAGTGCTCGGCATTTTGGATTTTGGTTGAGGCATGTTTCCGAGGGGAATCTCTGTGTTATGAGTTGGAATAGTAGGGTCCGAAGTCTGAATAACGGGCTTTTCCTTCGCAAAGCTCGGATTCGGGTTCATCTCAACCATGGTTGGGTTAGTCGAAGTGTCAATCGGAGGGATGGAAGTCGGAGGAGCCACAAGATTTGGTGTTACGGTAGAAGGCGGGATGAGACTTTTCAGAAGAGGTCTCGGTTTTCCTTCTCTTTGACTTCGGTTTCTTTTCCGGGGTCTCAGAAAGCTGTCGTTTGAAAGCTTTGTTTGTTAGGAGACTCCCTTTTGGAGAATTTGATGTTTCGGTAGGAATCTCCTTTCCTTCAGTTTTGGATTCCTCAGGTTGTGTTATAAGTACCCGAGGTTGGTAGATCTTCAAGTTCTTCATGAAGGGATTCGGTATTTTAGAGATAGAGAGAGAAAAAAGGAAGTTGGAGATTTTTTCTGCTAAATGAGAATTGATAATTAGGTTTTGCGGCTTAGACAAGGATTATTTATAAGGCGCAATTTCAAACTATTCCAATTGCCCATTTAATATGCCCGGTCAAAACAAGACACGTAACGGAGTTTTCTAAGGAATCGAGGAGCTTATGTAAGACAACTTTTCATTATTTTTTCCCGCCAACGTATGAAGATTTTTAAGAAAAAAAAATGATGAATGAAGAAGAATTAAAAGCTGAAGTGGTTGAAGACAAAGATCAATTGGTTCTAAACTTCATTTATTGAAAAACCATTTAAGGAGGAATTTCGCCAACGCTGCCTGAAGACATCCTCGGACGAACTGGGGGGGACTTACTGTTGATGGTGGGGTTCTACCCCTAATCAATAGTTTGGCAATAATTTGAGTTTGGTCCCTGCCTAGCTCTTCCCTGATAATCTATTAGGTTATAAGTCCCGGTAACAGGAATTCCGACCCTCGGCCCAGATGACCGAGGGATACTTCGGAGAAGGTTGATCAGGTTTAGTGTCCGAGGCGGGGGTATAAACGAACATCGTCCTAAGCCAAAGTCTAAGCTCGGACAGTATAAGATCGAATCTTATCACAGATTCCCTAGTCTTGGAAAAATGGAAATATTCCATTTTTCCGAGGTTAGCCTATGGGCTTATTAGACCGACTATTAAGGATATATAAATACATACCTCCCTCACTAATAACATTCATAAAATTATTAATTAGTTTTTATTTATTTATACATCTTAGTACATCAGGTTACTTCATATTTAATTTTTGTATTAAACAAATCATCCAAAAAAATTTTTATATTTTAAAATTTAAATTTATTAATTAATTAGTATCAGACTTATCATGAAGTCTACTGCCAAACTTCATGATAAGTATGCGAAGCGCAGGTTATAATTGTAATTGCGTTTTAATTTTTTTTTGTTTGGTCATAAGGGGGTAACCGTAATTTGGCCTACCCATTGGTGTAGCTGTGCATTTGTTTGAATTGGCAGTGCACTATTGTGATAAAACTCAAATTTCAGTGTATTCTGAGCAATTCCCCCATGTAAAAATTTTCAAGTGTCTCTTTTTTCAATATAACTAAATTATATATTCTTATGAATATGTTTCAGTTATAATTTGAGATTTAAAATAATTTATTTTTCATGAAGATAAATATTTATAATATCTCTTCCATATAACTATCATCTGATTAAAATATAATAAATTTTAAAATTTGTATTGAATTAATAATGTTGTATATGTTAGTCTTTGAAATTTATAAAAGTAAATAAATTTTCTAATTCTTTTAATTGGAATATTTTCTAAAAATCCTCTAATAATAATACATTAGATTTTAATTATATTCTTTTATTCTCACACTGATACATCATCATTATTTTTTCTCTCCGTCTTCTCAATAAATATATAGGGGTTCTTTTTTAAGTGATGAACCAAACATTATTTTGTACTAACCTAAAAAAAAATTATGTGAGAGAATATCAATAGTTAATATTCAAAGTTAAAACGGTATTATTAGTTATTTCCTTTTAACTTTAATCACCCATACTAATTAAATTATTGAGAGGGTCATTTCTTTCAATTCCCCCAACTTGGAGTGACTGCCAAAACTGTAATCCGAAACAAATGATATTTTTCACTAGATTCATGTGTCTATATTCCATAATTTTGTTCTATTTTTTGAGAAAAAAGGACGAGAATATTTTAAAAGTACCACTGATTAAGAATTTTTTTAGAAAATTCCATCAAAAGATTTAGTCTAGAAATACCACAAAACTAAACCTAAACCTCAAAACTAAATCATAAACCCGAAATAAAACCTAAACTCATATCAATGATCTTTGGGGTGGTGCTGGAACTTATTGTTGAACGAAGGTACTTCAGTGCAGGTTGATGTTCGAGATATATGTTCAGAATCTAGGGTTGGAGTTATAACGATGAGATAGACTGGAGATGAGAGTGAACGTGCGTGTTCGGGTTTAGTTTTCGAACATGCTTTGTGTTAATTGAACGATTACAAAGATATTGAGTTTAGATTTACAAGATCGGATATAGAATCAAAGATCGGGATTCAACACTTAATGACTGAAGAGTCGAAAGAAATGTAAAATGTGATCAAAGCTTCTTGTTCTTCTCTAAATGCATAATTCAGGTTCTCACTGCATGAATCAGTCGTCTTCCCATTGATTGCCTCCTCTTATTTATATGATGGAGACCCAGAGATGAATCTTGTAGCAGGTGAGCATGTTTCTCGATGGGGTTATCATTCATTCTTATGTGTTCGCCGAACTGATTAGGTCGACAGGTTGTTACATGATGTGTGAAATAATTCACCTAAAATTGACTACAAGTGTACAGTGTACATATGTAGTACTTAGGTTTTCAATCCAACATAGAACTAGGACTAATCTATGAATCTAAAAAAAAATACTTTTGGAGTTAAAACCGGGAAAACTATCAATTTCCACCCATGACCCAAATTTTTAAGTGAATTTCCACACCAAATTCTTTCTTTTTTCTTTGTTTAATTGCACCCATATAAAAAACTTTCTATCATTTTCCCCACAAAATTCGAATATGAGGTCTACCCATACTAAACCAAATTTAAACAAAATTGAACCCGATTTGACCCATATTTAATATCAAAACCCGATTTGACCCATATTTAATATCCAAACCCGATTATAACCCCACATGTTGATGGTGGGGTTACTACCCCTTATCAATAGTTTGGCGATAATTGAGGTTTGGTCCCTACCGACCTTTCCCTGATAATTTATCAGGTCATAAGTCCCTTCAATAGGATTAGAACCCTCGGCTCAGATGATCAAAGGATACCTCTATGAAGAATGATCGGATTTTAGTGTCCAAAGCGGGGGTGTAAAAAACTTCGTCCCAAGCCGAAGTCTAAAGCTCGGACAGAATAAGATCAAATCTTATCACAGATTCCCTGATCTGTGAAAAATGGGATATTTCCATTTTTCCGAGGTTAGCCAATGGGCTTAAATGACCGACTACTAAGAATATATAAATACACCCCCTTTCACTAATTTGATTCATTCTGAATCGAGGAGAAGAATTACTAGATAACCTAGGTTTAATACTTCTCTTTGATAAAGTTAACTCGGCATTCCGAGTTAACACCTTTGTAACCAACATAATCAATAAATTTCTATTTTCCAATGTTTCTCTTTTTGTTTTCTATCTAATTCATTCCCAAAAACGAACCCCTCTAATTACAAATAATTAGAAGTTGAACCCAATATCAACATTTGGCGCGCCAGGTAGGGGGGCATCTCCTTTAGAAAAAGTAAGAAAGAAGCTTCGGGAATGGAAAAGTACATCGGCACAATCCTCAATAATTCGGATTCAAAAGGAACTATAAAGAGGCACATCCGAGAGATACCAAGAACTCGATTAATAAGTCCGGCCCCAATGTATCATCCTTCAGTGGCCTTCACAGACGCAGACCTCGACAGAGTCACGATTCCTCACAACGATCCTCTAATAATTCGCGTTTACCTGGCAGGAAACCCCATGGAAAGGATACAAATAGACACTGGAAGCACGGTGAATCTGCTGAGTTTAGAAACGATGAATCGAATGAACGTAGTTTCCAAAAATATGGAAGTAAGAACGGAATCAATAACTTCGCTTCCGGGCAAAAGAGAAGTAGCAGTAGGAACCGCGGTTTACTCGGTAACAATGATGGAGGCGATCCCGTTGACCTATCACCATTGCCTCAAGTTTCCAACCCCGCATGGTTTTTGATCGATAAAAGGGAATCAACGAGTAGCCAGAATTTGTTCCATGCCCACAAAAACCAAATCATGCGTTATCTCGATGATCTCGGAACTAGAAGTTCCAGGTAACGAAGATCTGAGCTTATTAGTAGTTGGAGAGTTAGATCCAAATATCTTTGAAAAGGATTCATATGAAAAAATCTGTGTCGACAAGGAACGTCTCGGACGAAGTATAACCATAGGAGGAAGTTTAGAGAAAGAAGTGAGATCGAAGTTGGTCGCCCTGCTAGAAAGAAACAAAGGAACATTTTCTTGGTCATCCGGGGTATGGTAGGAATCGATCCTACAGTGATATCGCATGGAATGAACCTAGATCCGACCCCCAAACCAATCAAACAGAAGAAAAGGAAATTAGGACCCGAGAGAGCAGCGGCCGTTAACGAAGAAATCGATCAGCTATTAGCAAAAGGATCAATAACCGAGGTCTAATACCCGGACTTGTTAGCCAATCTTGTAGTAGTAAAGAAGAAAAATGGAAAATGGAGAATTTGCGTAGACTTCACAGATCTGAATAAAGCATGTCCGAATGATTGTTTCCCTCTCCCGAGCATAGAAAGATTGGTATAAGCAACGGCCGGAAACGAGCTTCTTTCCTTTATGGATACATTCTCTGGATACAATCAGATTATGATGCACCCGGACAACAGAGAAAAAACCTCCTTTATAACGGATAGAGGTACTTATTGTTACCGCGTAATGCCCTTCGGTTTGAAGAATGCTGGAGCGACCTACCAGAGATTGGTAAATCGGATGTTTGCAGAGAAGCTCGGAAAAACGATGGAGGTTTATATCGACGATATGTTAGTGAAATCCCAAGTAGCTTCCGAACATCTCGCCCACTTACAAGATTGTTGCGATATCTTGAACCACTTTGGTATGAAGTTGAATCCAGATAAATGTATGATTACAGTAACCTTCGGGGAGTTTCTCGAATATTTAGTAACGCAATGAGGAATAAAGGCCAATCCGAGACAGATTAACGCAATAAAGAACCTCCCCTCTCCGAAAATTCAAAGGAAGTACAAAGACTCACTGGACGAACAGTTTTCTAAAAGGAAACAAACAGTTTGAATGGAATAGCGAATGCGAGGAAGATTTTCAAGAGTTAAAAAGATACTTATCTACTCCTCCGGTTTTAAACAAGCAAGAGGACGGAGAGACTCTTTTTCTTTATGTTTCAGTATCTGAATCGGTCGTAAGTGGCGTATTAGTCCGAGAGGACAGAGGGAACAAAAACCATTCTTTTACATAAGCAAGTCGTCACTCGATGCAGAGACTAGATATCCAGCGCTAGAAAAATTAGCATTCGCCGTGGTGATAGCAGCTCGGAAGCTCCGACCTTAATTTCAATCACACCTGATAGCCGTAATGACGAGCCACCCACTCCGAACAATATTGCACAGCCCTGGTCAGTCAGGACGATTGGCGAAATGGGCAGTTGAGCTTAGTGAGTGCGATATCGAATACCGAACTAAATCGACAATAAAGTCTCAGGTGCTAGCTGATTTCTTGTCCTAACTACCCCCAGAAGTCTTGAAAATAATCTCGCAGAACGAACGATGGACCCTCTTCGTAGACGGTACTTCGTCTAAATTTGGTTCCGAAATCGGAATTTGGTTAAAGTCCCAACTGGAGAAGTTTTGGAGCAAAGTTTCTGTTTAGCTTTCGAAGCATCTAATAACGAAGCCGAATATGAAGCCCTAATTGCAGGATTGCGTCTTACAAAGCAGTTGGGAGCTCAGTATCTCCGAGCCTGTTGCGACTCCCAATTGGTAGCAAATCAGTTTAGCAGAGAGTTCGAAGCAAAGAATGAATGAATGGGAGCTTACGTAAAACTAGTACGACACTTGGCCGAGCATTTCAATGAGTTCGATCTAAAATGGATTCCACAGAGGAAGAACACGATGGCAGAATCTTTGGCCCCCCTTGCAACGGCGTCGGATCCCCATTTACAGAGAACAATTCTAGTCGAGACAATCAATTATCCGAGTATTGGCAATCGCGAACAGCATTCTCATGTAATCGAAAGCACGGATGAAGGCGAGGCTCAGCCGGAACTTCTCGGAGAAGACAAAGAAGACTGGAGATCACCAATTGTCCGTTATATCAAAAAAGTCGAGGTTCCATCTGATAAATGGGCAGCACGCCTGCTTAAAACTTTGGCTGCTCAATATTTTTTAATGGATGACGTTTTGTTTAAAAGATCGGCCGGGGGATTAATTCTTCATTGCATCAGTAAAGAAGAAGCAAATGAAGTAATAACTTCTACCCATTTTGGAGAAGGAGGAAATCATTCGGGAGGAAGGATGTTAGCTGTAAAACTTCGGAGACTGGGTTATTATTGGTCTACTATGATGGCAGATTGTGATTACTTTACGGCACGTTGTGAGAAATGCCAAAGACACGCTCCGGAGATTCATGCACCAACATAATTACTCACGGCTGCGGTACCTCCTTACCCATTCATGCGTTGAGCGGTGGACGTTGTAGGACCCTTTCCGAAGTCAACTAGTAGGAAGCGGTTTCTATTAATCCTGACTGATTATTTTACTAAGTGGGTCGAAGCAGCAGCTTATCCAAAAATTCAAAGTGGTGAAGTTGACAGCTTCGTCTGGAAGAACATAGTCTGTCGACACGGAATTCCTTACGTGATAGTAACAGACAACGGCTCACAGTTCACTTCAAACAATTTTGAAGCTTTTTGCGAAAAATGGAAAATCCGTTTAAACAAATCAACTACGAGGTATCCACAAGGAAACGGACAAGCCGCAGTTACAAACAAAACGATCGTCGCCGGAATAAAGAAAAGACTTCTCAGAAAAAAAGGGAAGAAGGTCGGACGAATTGGATTGAGTACTATGGTCACACAGAACAACTCCTAGAAGTGATGTCTCCAGCCGAAGTTAGGGTTCCGATTTTACGGAGAACCCTAATGATACATGATACCGAGATTAATGATGCAAAGTTAAAGGAACGGCATGATGAAACTCAGGAACTTCGGGACCATGTCTTACTTTGTATTCAGAACTATCAGCAAATTGCTTCTCGATATTACAACAAAAAAGTTTGAGATCGTCCTCTAGATGAATGAGACTTAGTTTTACGAATGGTGTTGGAAAACACGAAAGAACCCGGAGCTGGAAAGCTCGGGGCTAAGTGGGAAGGTCCCTACTTAATAAAAAAGAATGTTAAACCCGGAGTTTATCGTTTGAAGACTATGGAAGGCAAGGATGTACCTCGGGCTTGGAATTCATTCCATCTAAAAAGATATCATTGCACGGATGAGCCGTAGAATCCTAAAAAAAAAAAAAAAAAAAAAAAAAACCTAGAAAGGTTCGAACTACGGATGGCTTGATCCCTTTTGGGTATGTAGGCAACTCTTCGGAGTCCAGCTATGACAACAAAAAAAAAAAAAAAAAAAAAAAAACAAAACAAAATCGGTGCCTTGATCACGTACTCGATAACAGGGTCTATCCCTTTACACATTCTTTACCGAATGCAGCTGGAGATATCGAAGCTCGATAAAGTAGAGCCGAGAAATCACAAGGCAAAGTCGGGTCATTCCCGCATATTTAAAACCACTTCAAGTACTGGAATTAGATAAGGTAGAATCCGGTATAATAGATAATGGTCGAGCATTTCTCGTTACATCAATTTTTACGAAAATGACAAAAGCTTTAATATGATAAAGTAGCATTTGAGACAAAACTCATTAAATTAAAAACATTCAAATATGTTCATACAAGAAAAACACGAAAAACAAACAACAAAAGTTACAAAGTAAGAAAAGATCCATATGGATTATGCACTCCTGGAGGCAACTTCATCTTCACATCATCCGACCGACGATAATGCCCAAGTTCTTGTAGAACTAAAGGCGGGACTACTAAGTCTAAGGGACTAAGGGGAAAAGCAGGAAATTCTTTTAACCGATGCTCGAGGTTGTTCAGCTGAGAAGAAAGTTTATCTTTCATTATAGGAGGAATCAAAATCTTCTCCTTCTCGAGTACCCTAATCAGATCACACTTCCCTTTCACCTGATGAAATAAGTCAGTCAGAGAGTTACGAAGCCGGCTTGCGTCGATGTATTTCCGAATCTTTTCAAATATACCCCTATATTCTCCGAGAGCATCTAGTCCACCAAGCATATTTTGGTCAATGTTATTACCTTTATTCCCGATTGGTCGGGAAGTGGACGACTTAGGCCGACGAGCCTCTTCTAGTTCACGTTTCAAGCTTTTTAACTTCATCAGCAAGCTCGGCAGACTTTTTAGCCTCCTCCCCGGCCATCTTGCAAACAGCTGCAGAATCAAGAGAAGACTTCTCCACCATAAGTCTTAAACTCCTGATTTCCTTCCTCATCGCTGATTGCTTTAACTCGGCATCCGACAGAAGACGGTTGAAAGAAGCTGCCGTCTGTAAATAGAGACGAATGTCAAATAAAATTTAATAGAAAAAGAGACACAAATAGGTATGAGACCTTGAAGAAGGATGAAAACGCGCTTTGAATTAATGAGTCCTTTTCAACCTCGAAAAGGAGAGGAAGAGATTCGGATCGACCTCCGAGACTGCTAAAGAATTTCACACATTCTCTCTGATCTTCAAATAAAGGAACACTCTTTCCGAAGGAGTATCAGAAGGAATAACGTGAAGGTGGAGTAACAGGGACTTGTTGAGAAACTTTAGCTTGCCTCTTTTTATCGGTCTCGGGTAAAAGTTTCAAGAGACCTGTTGGAGTAGGACTAGGGGTGGTAGAGCTAGGAATTTTGGGTTTCGCAGGAGGCATAGTTTTGGAAATTTTGTTCTGAGTTTGAACAGGGGGAATATTGGTGTTTCCTATTGGATCGGTGGAGTAGAGGTTATGAGTAACATGTTTTTGTTTTTAAAAATATGCAAAACAACGTCGTCTATTTTTCTATTAAAAATATTAACGGCGTATCTAAATTGGCAAGTCAACGTAAAATATGCTAATAAATTGGTAAGTCAACAAAAGTTCAGCGTTTTTCGGTTAGTCCGAAAATTCGTGATTTTTTTGGCAATTCGTGAAAAGTTGGTGCTTTTTTTGGCCGAATTCCCAATTTTAAATAGATAGATGAGTATTTTTTTTGGCAAAAATAAAAGCTTGAGTACTTTTGGACATTTTCTCCATTTATTTTTCTGTAGATTAGATCATTAGAAATCTATGATATGTTTTCTTGTGAACTATATGCTTTTTTAATGAGTTTGATCTTCATGCTTACTCTTCTATATGTGAATAAGGTATCTTATAAACAACATTGATTTTGGAAATGTTTTGAGCTTTTTAAGATTTTTTTTGGACTATTCTAAATTAATTATCGTAATTTAATTTTTTTTTTAAATTATTTTAAAAAGTTTCTGAAATTTAAATTTTTATTTGAAAATATTATTGTAATGGGAATTGTTTGGGATTTTTTTTATTTACGGATTTTTTTAAAAAAAATTTATAATACTTTTATTTGTTTTGAATTTTTGAATTTTTTTTAAGTTTTATTTTTATTTTTTTAAGTAAAATTCGAGTTTTTGTAATTTTTGTTCTTTTTTTATTCGGATCGAAATATAATCGAGTTTGGATATTAAATCTGAGACAAAATTGGGTTCATTTCGGTTTAGTCTGGGTAGACCTCAGATTCCAATTTAATGGGGAAAATGAAAGAAACTTTTTAATATGGATGCAATTAGATGTGGAAATTCACTTAAAAGTTTGGGTCCTGAGTGGAAATTGACTGTTTTTCCGTTAAAACCAGAGATTATGAAAACGTTTGGGTTGTTTTCAATTATGGGGGAATATTAGATCTAGGGAAATTTCAATTGCTAACTATGAATTATGTATTAAGCACTCAATCAGATTAAATGTCTTGATTCTAGAACTCTCGGCAGATGATTGTATGATTGCCTTAGTGGTTGTTGTTACATCCACTTTATTTAAAAACCTCAATCTCAACAATGACTTTGGATGGTCACTGAAGATAAACAAGCAGTAGAGTTCAAGGTAGATATGTTCACAAGATGTTTGAACAAGCGATGGATATACCACAGGCTCACTAGAGAGAGATAGGTCGATCACCGGTGCATTTCTGCTACCAGATATCGGTTTAATATGGTTAAGAACGGTTTGCGATTCCACTTAATCAGTTCAGAGCAACTGTAGCGAAAAATCTTGTGATAAAAACGATTGAATAAAACTATTTTGAAAATTCATAGAAACCTTTAAAAAACCCTAAATCTAATAAGGTGACTATTCAAACATAGAGATTAGTTCACTAAACATTATAAATGAAGTGAATAACATGAATTTAAAGTAGACAGTAGAAGATCAGAGGTTCTGCATGAAATTTACATTTGGTGTTGATTTGTAGCTAGTTCTTGTTCTAATTTCTCGCTACTATTATCAAATTTCGTTAGTTGTAATACGATTTATTTTTGTTGGAAACAATGATATGGAGGTGTTGCTAATCTTGCTTTTGAGTCACTTCACGAGTCAATAAGTCAAATGCGTAAGAAAGTTTCTGATATTCCAATATTAGTTTTGTACTCAGTTGTCCCAGTTATTCCGATATTGCCATCTCAATTTTTGTACATAATTGTCTTGGTTGTTTTGATAATAGCATTTCTCAATACTTTAATTTAGTTGTGCCAGGTGTTCCAAAATACCATCTAATTTTACCTAATAAAACCAATTGTTTCAAAAATACCTAAACACATCAACAAACCAACTACCATACTAAACTACAACGACAATACATAAACTGAACAAACTATCACCAAAGTCCAAACTCACACCAGACCAAAGTACGTTGTTTTCATACTCTTCTCCACGGGTGTATAGTTCGTTGCTGGATTCTACCCGCATCTTTTCAGTTGTACCAAAACCACACAACAATATTCAGTTGTACTAGTTCTAATTGTACATCAATCATATTTTTCCTCGAGAATTAAAGTTTTTTCCAGTTTGCTTTCCTGCTTCTTCATCAACTTTTTATGCTTATTCTTTTTCATCTTTCTCTTCACTGCTCCCTCCTTCCTCTTTAGTACCTTCGGTTGAATCACTCACTCCTTCCTCTTCACAATGTTCAATACTCTCTCCATCGATATGATAAACCAAGAGTTTCCTTCGATAAACAAACACAAAAAAACCAATTCAAAAACATAAAAACCAAAATTCACGTAGAAACAATAGTTACAAAATGATTATGAGGTTGATTATACATAATGCCAAACCGGTCCAACTGTTACAACTATGATTGAGACAATTCATACCTAGTTGACACAAGAGAAGACAATTCAAGCCAAGATGAGGAGCGACAAAAACAATTCAAGGCTACAATTCGAGCCACAAAGAGCAACATAGACAATTTGATATCTCCAATTTGACCGAGTAAAATCAAATTAAACCAAATCATCATCATCAACCTAACATATTGCCAATTCAAACTAACCAAAATGAAAGGAGGAGAGAAAACAAATCTTATCATTGAGAAGAATGTGAACTTCGCGTGGACATCGAATTCGACGGAGGAGGAAGTCGGCGAGTGGAATGGACAGTTTAGGAAGGTGGCGAATGGAATGGAAGGGACGGATTACGACGTCTGATATTACTGAAATTACGACGGATTTACGGCAAGTCCTCATTGAAGAAGACAACGATGTACTGGTTCGGGATCGGAAGCTACTCAGAATCGATCTCCGAGTCAGCAGCAAAAAATATGAAGCGAAGAAGGAAAATGTTTCTTTGTTTAAAATACAAAACATAAGGATGTCTTTTATAATCATTTTATATGGATTCGTGGCATTTGAGACATTGATCCGTGAGGGATTGTTCAACTCCTGAATAGAGGGTGGTTTCGGAGTTATCTGTCATTTAGAGGGCTATTCGAAGTGAAGAGAAAAAAGCCGAACGTGTTTGGGCCGGACATGGTTTGAAGTGACCGGAAATACGCTAATCGCATGGGAAGAACGATCTTACGGAGCGATAAGGTTAGAAAACAACGGTCTTTGAACTTGAATTGCCTCTTGGACGTAGCCGTTTAGATAAAGGTCAAGCATTTGAGGGTTTGGAGTAAAATAATCGGGACATTTCACCTAAATGTTGAAGTTTTAACCACTAAAACGTTGCCCGGATTGCGAAGAGATTCAATTTTCATAAATCAACTTGTGTCCCACATCGATTATAAAAAGAAATACGAACATGATTCATTCTTATAAAAAATTACACATATTTAGAATGGTGAATTGTAGGTAGGAAAATTATTTAACCAACGTTAAATTTTGAAAATTTGTATTTGGTAATTAAGTTTTAGTTGAACCGTATAAGAAAACCATACATACAAAAGACTTTAAATGTAACAACATTATATAAACTATTTTAAACTACATAATTTATTTGCTATTATTATTAACTAAAGAAACATTTGTAATCATAGATATAATACTCGTGCATGAATTAACGGGCTGGCCGGCCCGTTTAGGACCGTATAGAAAAATCTTTAATGATGTCAAATTTGAAACAAACTGTATTTCTCATATAGTCTCTTTTACCCCTCTTCTTTATTCTTTATGCAGCGAGTTGCTCCTTTTCTTTCTACAGTCTGATAATACTTGATGGGTTCTTTTGTGATTTTCTAGAGTAATACATAACCTTGCTTTTTTTACGGTGACGGGTTATTAAAAAATATGGTTATTGTGTGTACATAGCGATATAATTCAAACCCATAATCGGGTAGTTTTAATGAGAATTTCAAGGTTGTGTTCGGATATTCAGAGCCTGAATTCAATAAATCCAATGCACTTTACTCTTAAATTCAATTAATTGTATCATCAAATCACTCAATTTAAGATTTTATTATCTTACCAGAAAATTTAGTAGTCTCTTATTTCCTTCAAAAATGCAATTTTCTTTTCTTCTTACTAATTGATAATATACATGAGCTCATGTACTTGAGTGTTTATTTACGAACTAGTTATTTTAAGCATAAGTGAGCTAAAAAGGTAGGCATGAGACAGTGTAAATTTACCTTTCATGGGCTACTAATATCCGACAATAAACCTTTTTTCTTTTGTGCTTACCAGATCCATAATATATAACACTTCATAAGGATTTGATATATTTGATATTTTATGGGTTTCTAGCCAACTTATATAGTCTAATAGAGTCTTTTTTAGTGTATTTTAGGTGCTTTTATAGGTTTAAGAGGACTAACTATTGATTTGAGTATTTGGAGTAAAATTGGAGTAAAAATGAGCAAAATAGATAAAATGAGAAATGTAGTTTTATATCGGGGCTATAGAAGTTTTACATCCGTTGAAGGCTTTCTCGATATCTGATTTCGACCAAAAAGGTTCCAAAAGAAATATATAGATGTTAGCTTTTATCTCCAAGTGGTTTCGAGTGGTCTCGAGTTGTTTCAATGTCAGAAGCTCGAGTTATATTGGATTTAATGAACACATGTCAAATTTGATGAAATTTTTGGGCCCAAAATTGGGCCATTTCACTACAACCAAAGTCTGGTCCTGGATTAAACCCTAAACAAGACTTTTAAAGATATAAAAGGGATTCTTAAGCCATTTTTAGACTATGTGCAGTTTTCTAATCACTTTTGTCCTTTGTATTCTTTAGTTCTTATTTTCTGGAGAGACGATCTCGATCCAAACCCCTGTTAAATTTTTCTTTTGTTTTATGATTTCTCTTACCTAATGATTTCTGCTTCTTCTTCCATGATTAAGCAGAATCTTTGTTAGGTTTAGGTTGTTCAAATAGATTGCATGATTTAGCAAATCAATTATGAATTATCAACTGATTTTTCATCTTGATTGATCTTAAATTAATTATAGACTACGCATCTAGAGTTAAGATCCAGGTTAGTTAACCAACATAGAAGTGCGATTTAATTAGCTAGAAAAAAATCCAGATGAACAAATTTTCCTATTCACAAAGGAATTTGGTTTAGAAAATTTGTGAACTTAACAAACATTTTTTAATGCATGTTTAACTCTTAGGATTAACAAAGGGGTTTGGCTTTCTAATAGATTGGGTATAATTAGATCTCGCAGCGGAAACTGGTCTTCAATAGTATAGGGATTTGTATTTGAGAATAGTGTTATTGATTGTATATTTGTGAATTTCGAAAGCTTAACATCTTTACTTAATTTGTGAATTGTTTTTAAGATAATAACCATCACCATAATATTACTTTTTCCTTGGTTGATCTAAATCAACGGGATAGTAGTGTAATCTTAGTTCTCAGTGGATTCGATATTCCTATCTATACTATTGTGTTTATTGAGCACTTGTAGGAAACATCTTAGGAAAAACATGAGCATATCAAAGTTTTTGGCGTCGTTACTGCGGACCAACAACGTTACCTTTAGAATCTCAAGAGGAGGATCAAGTCTACAACACCCAATTATGAGTATGAAAATAGTTTTGGTTTAGTTTTTTTTTTTTTTTTGCTTTCTCAAAAAAACAATGTCGTGCAAAAAGATAAACATACAGTTCTGAAAAAAAAATATATATGGAAAAAAATGGTCGAGATAAATAGTGTCGATTGAAATTGTTCATGTGCCAGACTACATTTACCTAATGAGCCCGATTTTGTTAGAAGTCACATAAATTAATCGTTGTTTAACCAATTTGGACGATTCCTAGGTCTATTTCATATGGATTTTCGTGCTTTGTCCATGCCCACTAATTTGTTGTCCCAATTTGCTAATGTATGAGTTAGAAACGATCTAATTTCAATTAGTTTTTCATCTTTTCCATCCTTTCCTTTTCTTATTCTTACACCAGGACAGTGTGAAGTAAATCTGTGGGAGGATGCTTATCTCTTACCATAACATATTTTTGTTTTTGGTTTTACTTTTCTTCTTTTTCGGGTTTTTCCGAATCTAAAACGTTTTATGAAATCAAAACTTTGTTTGGAAGCAATGATTTTGGGGAAAAAAAACCATATTTGCAGGATCTTAAGTGACAATTACTGTAGGACTCAACTAAAGTCTATGACAAATGGAAAACCTGGAAGTAGATCAACTGACCAGAAAATACCCATATCTCTAGTTATGAAACCCAAGTAAGCATGAACTACTAAAAGTATCTCACTATAATAGTCAGTCCTCGTCTAATGTTTTCATAAGATTGTCTGATTGATTTTAGTTTCCAGCTGAATAAGAACCTATTGATGAAGGTAAACGTAATTCTGAGATACCATTTTTGGCCACTAGAAGTTCTGGATGGGCTAAGTGCTTGAACCTTGAGAAATTTTAGAAAAAAAAATGAGAATGAAACCAATAAGTCTGGGGGAGAGGGACGAGACTTTTATGTTAAGACCTTATTTTGGTATGGAAAGGGAAAGAACAATGTTTTTTGCACAATGCTCTTATGTTGTAGAAATTTATAAAGATGTAAACTGAGTGAATTAACTATTAGATTGTGGTGCGCGTATGTTAAATTGCTAAACTTAGGGGAATTACATGGTGGTATTGACTTGGTTGATTATTGCTTTATGTGGCTTGCAATAGTAAATGCTGGTGTATTGTTTTGAAGAAGAAACGAGTTTCCTATGTTTTCAAACTTCTTTCGAAGGTTTTGGTTTATGTTTTGCTTGAGGTCAAGCAAAGGTTAAGTCTATCACATACTCTCAAATCATATTTTTTATTGTTAAAATACCATTTGGTAGAACCTAAATCGGAGAAATAACATATATCGTACCTACCAAAACCACAATATATAACCCTTCATAACAATTACACATCATAATTCTTTAAAGAAGAAGGATTTACAAATCATATTTATACCTTAAGAAAATTTACGACATCAAATTAAATAGTTCTACAAATTTAAATTCAATTGAGCCAAATAAAACACCATATATATTTAAGAATAAAAACACATAACCTAAATTTAAATAAATATGTCATAATATCTTTAACTTTCTTCATCTTGAATCCTTATCTTGTTCTAACAGATTTATGAATTCATTTTATGTTGGAAGACGAGAATAATATTAAAGGTTTTAAAGTTTTAATTCAAGACCTATGAGATCTTCTTCATTTTCTTCCAAGGGAATAGTCTTTGACCAGTCTCGCTCCAACTTCTCAATTAGAGGCAAAGTGCAAAGTTCGCCCCCTAGAGACATCCCAACCCTTTGGATATGAGGTTGCAATTGTGGTTGAGCTTGATATTATGGTAGTGGTTGAGGTGCTTGAGGCTCCAAACGAGGCTTCACACAATGGTTAATGAAAAAATTGGAGTTAGTGGTTTCCTTATGGGAAAAAAAAGTGAAA
Organism: Euclidium syriacum; assembly: GCA_900116095.1. Classification (NCBI taxonomy): domain Eukaryota; kingdom Viridiplantae; phylum Streptophyta; class Magnoliopsida; order Brassicales; family Brassicaceae; genus Euclidium; species Euclidium syriacum. The sequence continues at coordinate 4,468,893 of FPAK01000004.1, forward strand.
AGGTTGGCATTTGAAGCATAACAAACAACATGAAGATATACCACATTTTGAAACCTCCTTGGTTGATTTTTAAAATAACTATGATAACAATTTTGAGAAGTAAGGATTGGGTTGGGATTGGTAGGGAGGATTGATGTGAAATAACTAGGAATTTTTTTTTGATGTGGTGTATCCTTATGTTTTTATGCCTTGAATACCAACTTTTCAGTTTTTTTTTCCATAAGGAGAACCACTAACTCCATTTTTGTCATTAACCATCATGTGCAGCTTCGATTGGAGCCCCAACCACCTCAACCGCGACCACAATATAAACGTCAGCCACATCACCTCAGATCAAGAGGGTTGGGATGTCTCTAAGGGGAAAACTTTGCATGTTGCCTCTCATTGGGAAGTTGGAGCGAGAATGGCCAAACACTATTGTCTTCCAAGAAAAAGAAGATGATCTCATAGATCTTGAATTAATATTTTTTTAATATTATTCTCATCTTGTCTAAGAAAATGAATTCAAAAATCTTTTATTACAAGATAAGGTTTCGTGACGAAGGAAAGTAAGAGATCCTATTTTTGATTTATCTAAATTTATGCTATGTGTTTTTCTTCTTAAATTAATATGTGGTGTTTTCTTTCTCTCAAATGAATTTAAATTTTCAGAACTATTTTATTTGATCTCGTAAATTTCCTTAAAGTATAAATCTGGATGGTAAATACTACTTCTTCAAAGAATTATGATGTGTAATCACTATAAAATGTTATAAATTATGAATTGGTAGGTGAGGTATATGTTATCTCTTCGGTTTAGGTTCTACCTTATGGTATTTTAACAATCAAAAATACAATATGAAAGTATGCAATACAAAAAGAAGAAGACCGTAAGAAAATATGACAATAACATGCGTTTACTAGTTAAGATGTAATTTGAGAGTCGAAAAGAGAAAATAGTTCATTATCATATATTAGTAGTTTATAAAAGGTAAATGTACATTTTCTCATAAATACATTTTTAGCTCTGATGGTATAAAATAACCTAGTTCGTAAATACACACTCAAGTAGATGAGCTCACATATATTATCTAGACTTCTAATTCAGATAAAATCAAATTTCATTATGTGGAAAAAAATAAGAGTCTGCTAAAAAAATATTTAATCCAAAAACACTATTGAAGTTTTGAAATCACATGAATTCAAATATCCGTTATACTCATGATCTAAAAAAAATTCTAGAACACTAATAACAAACATGACTAGCACATTCAATTGTAATCCCACAACAACATTCACAAGCATGTTCCATCAAACTCCAAATATGTGAAAACATCGTATTATATCAGTTAAGTCTCAAGTTCGTATGAATTCTCATAAGGGATTCTCCAACGGGAAACGATATTGGTAAAAAAAAAGTTGTTAAAAATAGGACGCCATTTGGGATGATATATCGTGTTTATATGAATTTTTTTATCCTAAATTTTAAGTCCTTTTAAGGATTTTTTGTCCGTTTAATATAATTTTAGGTGTTTTGTTGGGGTTTTTGTATTGTTTAGAGTCTTCATGGGTAATTCTCGCAAGATGACAAAAATTCGAGCCAAACGAGCTATTATAGGTAGGAAATTTTATTTAACCAACGTCAAAATTTGAAATTTTGTATTCGTCAAACAAGTTTTAGTTGAACCGCATAATTAAACTGAATAGATAGAATATTTAAAATTGTTTAACTTATAAAAAATAGTTTAATATCAAATTCAGAAATAATTTATTTGCTATTATTAATATCTAAAGAAGCGTTTGTAAGCATATATAATACTCGTGCATGACGCATGGTAAGGATATTAAAACAGGCTGGCTAGGCCCGTTTGACCCCGCCCCGTTTACACCCGTATAAAACACAATTAACTCATGAAAGTTTTCATGATACATCGAATTTTTACATCTACTTCAACTCAACTATACCACATGTTACCGGTTAAAACCATAGTAATTTTCCCGCAAGATCTGTAAATAGCTAGAAGAAAGTCCTTTTTGTTATACACCTCGAAGGTTTGACGAGGTTTAGCTCAACAAACATTTTAAAATCGAGTTGTAGCCTTCTATGCCGTTAAATTGTAACTGTTTCCGTCAAATAAAAATTTTAAGACCTCGAATTTCTTTAATATTTAAATCACATATAATTTTAAATAATGTGTCGTAGTAAAGAAATGGCAGGCATGTCTTTACTCTTTCGTTATAAACTCATGTAGTTGTCAAATATAATAAACCCTAATCTGTAATTTATCTATCCGAACTCTTTCATTATAAACTCGTGTTATCGTCAAATCTAAACATTTCCTTATCTAGCTAGAATCGTTAAAATTTATCAAAGTTAAACCTTGACCTTTCCCTTATGAACCAACCCCTATTCTTATAAACTCGTTTAATTTTCAGATCTAAATTCTCTTTTATCAATCAAACTGTCATTTAACTTTGTTTAGCTGTAAAATCTAAACCTAACCCTTTCTTTATTAACTTAAACTGACAATTAAGTTCCTCAATAACCCTAAATCCAAATTGTAATCTTAAGCGTATCTAAATTCCTAAATCCTAGGAAACAAAAATTATTACCTGTAAACTCAAACGGTCCTCTATAGCCTCATTAAAAATCATAAATGATTGAGTATAAAAATATAAACCCTAAATTTACCCCAAACCACCGTATTAGTCCTAGTGAAAATATATAAACCTATGATTTGAAAAAGAACAAATCTGAATTCTTACATTTCATAAGCTTTAGGGATGTAAAATATTTCATGTCTCCCTTTTTTTAATATAACTACATTATATCCCGCATCAAATGTGGGTATTATATATTCTTATGAATATGTTTCAGTTATAATTTAATATTTAAAATAATTTTTTTTTCATCAAGATAAATATTTATAATATTTCTTCTATTTAACTATCATGTGATTAAAATATATTAAATTGAAAATTTGTATTGAATTAATAATGTTGTACATGTTAGTCTTTGAAATTTTTAAAAGTAAATAAACTTACTAAGTTTTTTAATTGAAATATTTTCTAAAAATCCTCCAATAAAAATACATTAGATTTTAAGTATCTTCTTTTATTCTCATGCTAACACATCATCATTATTTTTTCTCTACATCTTTTCAATCAATATAGAGGGGATTTTTTTTAAGTGATGAACCAAACAATATTTTGTACTAACCTAAAACAAATTATGTGAGATGTTAAAAGTTAAAACAGTATTACTAACAACAAATTAGCTATTTCCTTTTAACTTTAATCATCCATACTAACTAAAATTATTGAAAGGGTAATTTCTTTCAATTCCCCCAATTTGGATGGTCAAAACTGTAATCCAAAAGAAATGATATTTTTCACTGGTTTCATGTTTCTACCTTCCACAATTTTATTCAATTTTTGAGAAAAAAAGACGAGCAAATCTTAAAAATACCACTGATTAAGATTTTTTTTAGAAAATTCCACTAAAATCTTTAGTCTAGAAATGCCACAAAACTAAACCTAACCTCAAAAACTAAATCATAAACTCGAAATAAAACCTAAACCCATATCAATGATATTCGGGGTGGTGTTGGAACTTATTTTTGAAGCAAGGTACTTCATTGCAAGTTGATGTTCGAGATATATGTTCAGAATCTAGGGTGGGAGTTCTAACGATGAGATAGGCTGGAGATGAGAGTGAATGTGCGTGTTCGAGTTTAGTTTTCGAACATGCTTTGTTTTAATTGGACGATTACAAAGATATTGAGTTCGGTTTTACAATATCGGATATAGAATCAAAGATCGGGATCCAAACACTTAATGACTAAAGAGTTGAAACAAATGTAAAATGTGATTGAAGCTTCTTGTTCTTCTCTAAATGCAGAGTTCAGGTTCTCACTGCATGACTCAGTCGTCTTCCCATTGAATGCCTCCTCTTATTTATAGGATGGAGACCTAGAGGTAAATCTCGTAGCAGGTGAGCGTGTTTCTCGAGGGGGTCATCACTCATTCTTATGTACGTTCGCCGAACTGGATATGTCGACGGATTGTTACATGATGTGTGAAATCATTCACCTAAAATTGACTACAAGTGCACAGTGTACAAATGTAGTACTTAGGTTATCAATCCCACAAGGAACTAAGGGTAATCTATGAATCTCAAAAAAAAACTTTTGGAGTTGAAACCAGAGATTATGAAAACGTTTCGGGTTTTTTTCGATTATGGGGGAATATTAGATCTAGAGAAATTTCACTTGCTAACTATGAATTATGGATTAAGCACTCAGTCATATTAAATGTCTTGACTCTAGAACTCTAGGCAGATGATTGTATGATTGCCTCAATGGTTGTTGTTTCAGCCACTTTATTTAAAAACCTAAATCTCAAAAATGATTTTGGATTGACGCTGAAGATAAACAATCAGTAGAGTTCAAGGTAGATATGTTCACAAAGTGTTCGAACAAGCGATGGATATACCACAAAATCACCTTGCTCACTATAGAGAGATAGGTCGTTTACTGGTGCATTTCTGCTAGCAGATCTCGGTTGAATATGGTTAAGAACGGTACGCGATTCTGTTTAATCAGTTCAGAGCAACTGTAGCGAAGAATCTTGTGATAAAACCGATTGAATAAAACTAGTTTAGAAATTCATAGAAAACCTTTGAAAAATTGTAAATCTAATAAGGTGACTATTTAGACATACAGTTAGTTCACTAACCATTATAAATGAAGTGAATAACAAGAATTTAAAGTAGACAATAGAAGATCAGAGGTTCTGTATGAATTTTGCCTTTTTTGTTGATTTGTAGCTAGTTCTTGTTCTAATTTCTCCCCACTATTAACAAATTTTGTTAGTTGTAAAAAAAATTATTTTTGCTGGAAACAATGATATAGAGGTGTTGCTAATCTTGCTTTTGAGTCACTTCACGAAAATGAGTCAAATTCTTAAGGAAATTTCTCATATTGCATAGTTAGTTTTGTACTCAGTTGTCCTAGTTATTCTAATATTGCCATCTCAATTTTTGTACATAGTTGTCCCAATTGTTTTGATAATAGCATTGTTGAATACTTTAATTTAATTGTGCCATGTGTTCCAAAATACCATCTCAATTTTACCTAATAAAACCAATTAAATCGAAAATACCTAAACACATCAACAAACCAACTACCACACTAAACTACAACGACAGTAAATAAACTGAACAAACTATCACCAAAGTCCAAAATCACACCAGACCAAAGTACTCTTCTCCACGGGTGTATAGTTCGTTGCTGGATTATACCCGCATCTTTTCAGTTGTACCAAAACCACAAAACAATATTCAGTTGTACTAGTTGTTCGAATTGTACATCAATCATTTTTTTCCTCGAGAATTAAATTTTTTTCCAGTTTGCTTTCATGCTTCTTCATCAACTTGTTATGCTTGTTCTTATTCATCTTCCTCTTCACTGCTCCCTCCTTTCTCTTTAGTACCTTTAGTTGAATCACTCACTCATTTCTCTTTAGTACCTTCGATTGAATCACTCACTCCTTCCTCTTCACAACGTTCAATATCCTCTGAATCAATATGATAAACAAAGGGTTTTCTTCGATAAACAAACACAAAGAAACAACCAATTCAAAAACACAAAACCCAAAATTCACAGAGAAACAATAGTTACAAAACGATTATGAGGTTGATCATACATAATGCCAAACCGGTCCAACTGGTACAACTATGATCAGACAATTCATACCAAGTTGACACAAGAGAAGATAATCCAAGCCAAGATGAGGAGCGACAAAAACAATTCAACGCTACACTTCGAGCCACAAAGAGCAACATAGACAATTTGATATCTCCAATTTTACCAAGTAAAATAAAAAAAAATCATCATCATCAACCTAACATATTGCCAATTCGAACTAACCAAAATGAAAGGAGGAGAGAAAACAAATCTTACCATAGAGAAGAATGTGAACTTTGCATGGAGTTCGAATTCGACGAGTGGAATCAACAGTTTAGGAATGGAATGGAAGCGACGGATTACGGCACTGAGTTTACGGTAATTACGACGGATTTACGGCAAGTCCTCAATGAAGAAGACAATGATGTATTTCTTCGGGATCGGAAGTTATTCAGAATCGATCTCCGAGTCGGCAGCAAGCAATATGAAGCGAAGAAGGAAAATGATTGTTTGTTTAAAATACAAAACATAAGGATGAATTTTCTAATCATTTTATATGGATTCGTTGCATTTGAGACATTGATCTGTGAGGGATTATTCAACTCCGATCGTGAAGAGATGTTGGTTTCGGAGTTATCTGTCGTTTAGAGGGTTATTCGAAGTGAAGAGAAAAAGCCAAACGTGTTTGGGCCGGACGTGGTCTGATGTGACCGCAAATACACTAATCGCATGGGAAGAACAATCTTATGGAGCGATAAGGTTAGAAAACATCGGTCTTTGAACTTGAATCTCCTCTTGGACTTAGCCTTTTAGATAAAGGTCAAGCCTTTGAGGGTTTGGAGTGAAATAATCGGGACATTTCACCTACATGTTGAAGTTTTAATCACTAAAACATTGCCCCGATTGCGAGGAGATTCAAACACTCTCGGCAAGTACTCAGCGATAGCCGACAAGAATCTTTCGGTGAAATGTCACGATAAAACGTAGGGAAATCCAAATAAAGCCTACAACAAGAGTTCTGCTAGAGGGAGCTGAGGAAAAACAAATAAATCATTTCCTAAGCTTTTAAAATGATTCACCAACCCCTTCTCGTAGCGAGTCAGAATTATATTTATAAAGAATACATGATCTAGGTTAGTATGTACGGTAATTGGGTTGGCCTGGTTCAGTTTGCTAGGTTTAGGTTAAGAGTTTTACGGTTGATTGTGGGTCATATCGTCTTTACACTCTAACACGGTTTTTACCTACACTTATGTCATTTTGACCAGCTGACATATCATCTGCCCCCAAGGCACCTATTGTCCATATCAGACGGGTATTAGAGGCCTTATGTACCGTTTGTCGTTTGATGGCAAAGTCCTGCAACGTGTATTTGGTATTATCTTTTGATAGGCTTATAGTAGCCAATTCATTTGATAGGCTTTTGGTAGAATTGAAGTATAGCCCAATTCGTTCTAATTAAATATTAAATAAATTTGACTCTATATAAAACTTCAATTTTAATAAATCAACTCATGTCCCACATCGATTACAAAAAGAAACACGGACATGAATCATTCTTATAAACAATTACACATATTTAGACTGGTGAATTGTAGGTAGGAAAATTATTTAACCAACGTAAAATTTTGAAAATTTATATTCAGTAATCAAGTTTTAGTTGAATCACATAATATAACCGAATAGACAAAAAGCTTTAAATGTTTTAACATTATATAAACTATTTAAAACTACATAATTTATTTGCTATTATTATTAACTAAAGAAACGTTTGTAATCATATATATAGTACTCCTGCATGAATGTTAAAACGGGCTGGCCTGACTCGTTTAGGACTGTATAGAAAAATCCTTAACGATGTCAAACTTGAAACAAACTATATTTCTCATATAGTCTCATGCAGCGAGTTGCTCCTTTTCTTTCTACAACCTGATAATACTTAATGGGTTCTTTTTTTGTGATTTTCTAGAGTAATACATAAACTTCCTCTTTTTACGGTGACGGGTTATTGAAAAAGATGGTTCTTGTGTGTACAGAGCGATATAATTCAAACCCAGAATCGGGTAGTTTTAACGAGAAATTCAAGGCTGTGTTCGGATATTCATAAGCTGAATTCGGTAAATCCATTGCACTTTACTCCGAAATTTTGTTTGATATTTTATTTTTTCTTTCGACTTTTAACTTATATCTTGACCGAGTTTAATTTATCATCTCAAACTCAAATTTCATAGGGGTATTCAACCACCACTGTGTAAGTGCATGATATAGTCATCATTTCTTACATCCTCTTCTTTTTCTATTGCATATTCTCATATCATATTTTTATTGTTAAAATACAATACAGTAGAACCTAAATTGGAGAAATAACATATATCGTACCTACCAAATCCATAATATATAACACTTCATAAGGATTTGATATATTTGACATTTTACAGGTTTCTAGCCAACTTATATAGTCTAATAGAGTCACTTTAGTGTATTTTAGGTGTTTTTATAGGTTTTAGAGGACTAAAGATGGATTTGAGTATTTTGAATCAAATTGGAGTGAAAATGAGCAAAATACACAAAATGAGAAATGCAATCTCATATCGGAGCTATAGAAGTTTTACATCCGTCGGAGGCTTTCTCGATATCTGATTTTGATCGAAAAGATTCTAAAAGTAAGATATAGATGTTAGCTTTTATCTCCAAGTTGTTTCAATATCAGAAGCTCGAGTTATATTGGAATTAATAAAGACATGTCAAATTTGACGGAATTGGTGGGCCCAGATTTGGCCCGTTTCACTACAACGAAAGCCTGATCTTGGATTAAACCCTAAACACAACTTTTAAAGATATAAAAGGGATTCTTAAGCCATTTTTAGGCTATGTGCAGTTTTCTAATCACTTTTGTCCTTTGTATTCTTTAGTTCTTATTTTCTGGGGAGATGATCATGATCCGAACCCCTGTTGATTTTTTCTTTGGTTTTATGATTTCTCATACCTTAGGATTTCTGCTCTTTCTTCCATGATTAAGTAGAGTATTTGTTAGGTTTAGGTTGTTCAAAGAGATTGCATGATTTAGCAAATGGATTAGGAATTATTAACTGGTTTCTCATCTAGATTGATCTTAAATTAATTCTAGACTTTGCACCTAGAGTTAAGATCCATGTTAGTTAACCAACATGGAAGTGCGAGTTAATTAGCTAGAAAAAAAAATCCAGATGAACAAATTTTCCTATTCACAAAGGAATTTGGTTTAGAAAATTTGTGAACTTAGCAAACATTTTTGAATGCATGTTTAACTCTTAGGATTAACAAAGGGATTTGGCTTTCTAATAGATTAGGCATAGTTAGATCTCGCAGCGGAAACTGGTCTTCAATAGTATAAAGATTTGTGTTTGAGAATAGTGCTATTGATTGTATATCTGTGAATTTCAAAAGCTTAGCATCTTTACTATATTTGTTAATTGTTTTTAGGATAATAACCATCACCATAATATTGTTTTTTCCTAGCTTGATCTAAATCAACGGGATAGTAGTGTAATCTTTGTTCCCAGTGGATTCGATAACCCTACATATACTATTGTGTTTATTGAGCACTTGCAGGAAATATGTTAGGGAAAACATGAGCATATCAAAGTTTTTGGCATCGTTACCGCGGACCAACAATGTTACCTTTAGTATCTCAAGAGGAGGATCAAGTCTACAACACTCAATTGTGAGTATGAAAATAGTTTTAGTTTAGTTTTTCTTTTGCTTTCTCAAAAAAAATAAATGTCGTTGAGAAAGATAAACGTATAGTTCTCAAAAAAAAAATATTTGGAAAAAAATGGTCGAGATGAATAGTGTCAATCGACATTGTTCATGTATCAATCTACATTTACCTGATGAGCCCGATTTTGTTAGAAATCACACAATTTAATCGTTCCTTAACCAATTTGGACGATTCTTGGGTCTATTTCACATGGATTTTCGTGCTTTGTCCATGCCCACTAATTTGTTTCCCCAATTTGCTAATGTATGTGTTCGAACTGGTCTAATTTCAATTAGGTTTTCATCTTTTTAATCCTTTCCTTTTCTTATTCTCACACCAGGACAATGTGAAGTAAATATAGGGGAGGATGCTTATCGCTTACTATAACATTTTTTTTTTGTTTTAACTTTTCTTCGTTTTCGATTTGTTTCAAGTCAAAAACATTTTATGAAGTCAAAATTTTGTTTGGAATTAGCAATGATTTTTGGAAGAAAAAAAAAACAAAAAAAAAAACCCACATTTGGAGGATCTTATGTGACTATTACTGTAGGGACTCAACTAAAGTCTATAAAAAATGGAAAACCTGGAAGTAGATCCACTGACCATAAAATACCCATATCTCTAGTTATGAAACCCAAGTAAGCATTAGCTACTAGGAGTATCTCACTATAAAAGTGAGTCCTCGTCTAATGCTTTCATAAGATTGTCTGATTGATTATAGTTTCCAGCTCTCCCCTAAAAGAAGAAAAAAGTATGTGTGTTGAATAAGAACCTATTGATGAGGCTAGAAGTTATTCTGAGATGCCATTTTTGGTGACTAGAAGTTCGGGATCGGCTAAGTGTTTGAACCTTGAGAAATTTTAGAAAAAAGAAAAAGAGAATGAAAACAATAAGTTTGGGGGAGAGGGACAAGACCTTTATGTTAAGACTTCATTTTGGTATGGAATGGGAAAGAACAATGTTCGTTGTGCAGTGCTTTTATGTTGTAGAAATTTATAAGGATGGAAACTGAGTGAATTGATTGTTAGATTGTGGTGCGCGTATGTTAAGTTGTTGCTTAGGAGAATTACATGTTGGTATTTACTTGGTTTATTACTGGTTTATGTGGCTTGCAACAATAAATGTTGGTGTGTTGTTTTGAAGAATAAATGAGTTTCCTATGTTTTCAAACTTCTTTCGAAGGTTTAGGTTTATGTTTTGCCTCAGGTCAAGCAAATGTTAAATCTATCACATACTCTCATATCATATTTTTTATTGTTAAAATACCATATGGTAGAACCTAAATCGGTGAAATAATATATATCGTACCTACCAAATCAACAATATATAACAATTCATAACAATTACACATCATAATTCTTTAAAGAAGTAGGATTTAGAAATCATATTTATACTTAAGCAAATTTACAACATCGAATAAAATAGTTCTATAAATTTAGATTCAATTGAGCCAAAGAAAACACCATATATAAATTTAAGAATAAAAACACATAACCTAAATAAATTTAGATAGATAGATCATATTATCTTTAACTTTCTTCGTCTTGAATCTTTATCTTGTTCTAACAGATTTTTGAATTCATTTTATGTTGGAAGACGGGAATAATATTAAAGTTCTTAAAATTTTAATTCAAGACCTATGATATTTTCTTCATTTTCTTTCAAGGCAGTACTCTCTAACTACGCTCGCTCCAACTTCTCAATTAGAGCAAGTGCAAAGTTCGTCCTCTAGAGACATCCCACCCCTTTGCATCTGAGGTTGCAATTGCGGTTGAGGTTGATATTTTGGTAGCGTTTGACGGCCTTGGGGATCCAAGCGAGGCTGCACACGATAGTTAATAAAAATTTGGAGTTAATGGTACTCCTTATGGGAGAAAAGAACTGAAAAGGTTGGCATTTGAGGCATAGCACCACGAGGATACACCACATTTTGAAACCTCCTTGGTTGATTTTAAAAATAACTATGATAACATTTTTGAGAAGGATTGGGTTGGGATTGGTACAGACGATTGATGTGAAATAACTAGGAATTATTTTCATGTGGTGTATCCTCATGTTGTTATGTCTTAAATACCAACTTATCAGTTTTTTCCCATAAAGAGAACCACTAACTCAAAATTTTTCATTAACCATCATGCGCAGCATCGATTGGAGCCCGAACCACCTTAAGCGCGACCACAATATAAACGTCAGCCACATCTGCGACTTCATATCAAGAGGGTTGTGATGTCTCTAGGGGGCGAACTTTGCATGTTGCCTCTCATTGAGAAGTTGTAGCGAGAGTGGCGAGAGACTATTGTCTTGGAAGAAAAAGAAGATAATCTCATAGATCTTGAATGAAAAAAAGTTAATATTATTCTCGTCTTGCCTAAGATAGTGAATTCAAAAATTTGTTATTACAAGATACGATTTCAAGATGAAGAAAAGTTAAAGATCCTATGTTTGATTTATCTAAATTTGTGCTATGTGTTTCTCTTCTTAAATTAATGTGTGGTGTTTTCTTTGGCTCAAATTCGGTAGGTGGGGTATATGTTATCTCTCCGGTTTAGGTTACACCTTATGTATTTTAACAATTTCAAATACGATATGAGAGTATACAATAGAAAACGAAGAAGAACATAAGAAAATATTACAATAACATGCGCTTACACAGTGGTGGATGAATGCGCCTATGAAATTGGAATTTGTGCAAATAAAATATACTAGGTTAAGATGTAATTTGAGAGTCGAAAAAAAAAAGGTTCATTGTTGGATATTAGTCTCTCATAAAAGGTAAATGTACACTTTCTCATGAATAATATTTTAACTCACGATAGCATAAAATAACCTAGTTCGTAAATACACACTCAAGTAGATAAGCTCACATATATTATCTAGAGTAAGGTTAAAAAACTATTTCATTTTTTGGAAAAAATAAGAGCATACTAAAAAACTATTTATTCCAAAAACATTAATAAAGTTTGGAAATCACATGAACACAAATATTCGTTATTTTCATGATCTTAAAAAATTTCCATAATACAAATAATAAACATGATTAGCACATTCAATCGTAATTCCACCACAACATTCACAAGCATGTTCCATCAAACTCCAAACTTGCGGAAACATCAAATTACATTAATTAAGTCTCAAGTTCGCGTGAATTCTCATAAGGGATTCTCCAATGGAAAACAATATTGGTAAAAAAAAAGTTGTTAAAAATAGGAGGCTAAACCATTTGGGATGATGTATTGTGTTTATATGGTTTTTCTATCCCAAGTTTTTAAGTTTTTTTTAAGGTTTTTTTGTATGTTTTATACAAATATAGGTGTTTTTTGGGTTTTTGTAGTGTTCAAAGTCTTCGTGGATAATTCTCACAAGATAACAAAAATGCAAACAAAACGAACTATTATAGGTAGGAAATTTTATTTAACCAACGTCAAAATTTGAAATTTTGTATCCGTCAATCAAGTTTTAGTTGAACCGCATAATTAAACTCAATAGATAGAATGTTTTAAATTATTTAACTTATAATAAATATTTTAAATATCAAATTCTCCAAAAAAATTTGCTATTATTAATATCTAAAAAAACGTTTGTAAACATATATAAAACTCGTGGATGACGCATGATAAGGATATTAAAACAGGCTGGCCAGGCCCGTTTAGCGCAAAAACTCATGACAATTTTCATGATGCAAGTTACATCGAATTTTTATATCTACTTCAACTCTATTTTAATACCACATGTTACCGGTCAGAGCCGTAGTAAATTTCCCACCAGATATGTAAAATAGCTGGAAGAAAACCCTCCTTGTTATCCAACTCGAAAGTTTGACGAAGTTTAGCTCTACAAACATTTTAAAATCGAGTTCTAACCCTCTATGCTGTTAAATTGTAACTATTTCCGCTAAATAAAAATTTTGAGACCTCGAATCTCTTTAATATTTAAATCACATATAACTTTAATTCATGTGTCTCGGTAAAACTATGTCAGGCCTATCATTACTCTTTTTTATAAACTCATGTAGTTTTCAAATATAATAAACCCTAAGCTGTCTTTATCTACCCGAACTCTTTCATTATAAACTCGTTTTATCGTTAAATCTAAACTCTCTATTATCTACCAAACATTCATATAACTTGGTTTAGCTTTAAAATCTAAACCTAATCATTTCTTTATAAACTTAAACTGGCATTTAAGTTTCTCAATAACCCTAAACTCAAATTGTATTCTTAAGCGCACCTAAATTCCTAAATCCTTAGAAACAAAAGATTCTTACCCGTAAACTCAAACGGTCCTCTATAGATTCATTAAAACTCATAAATGATTGACTATAAAATATAAACCCTAAATTTACCCCAAACCACCATATTAGTCCTAGTAAAAATATAAAAACCAATGATTTGAAAAAGGAAAAAAAATCTTATCTCTAACATTTTATAAGCTCTAGAGATGTAAAAAATTTCATGTGTCCCTTTTTCAATATAACTAGATTATATCCGCACCTGGTGCGGGTATTATATATTTTTATAAATATTTTTAGTTATAATTTGATATTTAAATCTATTGTATTACTATTAAATGATTTTTAGAAAACATTCTAATTAAATAATACACATCATTATTAGTTTTTTACTCCGTCTTTTCAATCAATATATAAGGGTTCTTTTTAAGTGATGAACCAAACATGATTTTGTACTAACCTAAACAAATTATGTAGGAGAATATCATTAGTTAATATTAAAAGGTAAAACGGTATTATTAACAAAAAAAATTAATCATAACAACAAATTAGTGATTTCTTTTTAACTTTAATCATCCATACTTACTAAATTATTGAAAGGGTCATTTCTTGCAGTTCCCCCAACTTGGAGCGACTGATCAAAACTGTAATCCTAAACAAATGATATTTTTCATTGGATTCATGTGCGTACCTTCCACAATTTTGTTCTATTTGTTTAGAAAAAAAGACGAGTAATTCTTAAAATTACCACTAATTAAGATTTTGTTAGAAAATTCCATTAAAAGCTTTAGTCTAGAAATGCCACTAAACTAAACCTAAACCTCAAAAAGTAAATCATAAACCTGAAACACTAAACCTAAACCCTGGTCAATAATCTTATTGTTGAACCAAGGTAGTTCAATGCAAGTTGATGTTCGAGATATATGTTCATAATCTAGGGTTAAATTTCTAACGATGAGATAGGCTAGAGATGAGAGTGAATGTGCGTGTTCGGGTTTAGTTTTCGAGCATGCTTTGTGTTAATTGAACAATTACAAAGACACTGAGTTCGGTTTTACAAGATCGGGATCTAACACTTAATGATTGAAGAGTCGGAAGATATGTTAAATGCGATCTAAGCTTCTTGTTATTCTCTAAATGCATCGGCATGAACCGGTCATCTTCCCATTGAATGCCTCCTCTTATTTATACGAGGGAGACCCAGAGATGAAACTCGTAGCAGGTGAGCATGCTTCTCGAGGGTCGTCATTCATTCTTATATATTCGCCAAACTAAGTAGGTCGACGGGTTTTTACATGATGTGTGATATCATTCACCCAAAATTAACTGCAAGTGCACAGTGTACATATGTAGTACTTAGGTTAGCAATCCCACAGGGAACTAGGGCTAATCTATGAATATAAAAACAATCCTTTGGAGTTAAAATCAGAGAGTATGAAAATGTTTGGGTTGTGTTTGATTATGGGGGAATATTAGATCTAGGAAAATTTAAATTGCTAACTATGAATTATGAATTAAGCACTCAATCATATTAAATCTCTTGATTCTAGAACTCTACGCACATGATTGTATGATTGTCAAATGGTGTGTTGTGACAGTCACTTTATTTAAAAACTTAAATCTCAAAAATGATTTTGAATTTTCGCTGAAGATAAACAAGTAGTAGAGTTCAAACTAGATCTGTTCACAATAGATCTGTTCACCTTGCTTACTACAGAGAGATAGGTCGATCACTGGTGCAGTTCTGCTACCAGATCTCGGTTGAATATGGGTTAGAACAGTTTGCGATTCCGCCTAATCAGTTGAGAGCAACTGTAGCGAAGAATCTTGTGGTAAAACCGATTGATTAAAACTATTTTATAAATTCATAGAAAAGTTTTAAAAACCCTAAATCTAATAAGGTGACTACTCAGACATGGAGATCAGTTCACTAAACATTATAAAAGAAGTGAATAGCATGAATTAAAAATAGACAATATCAAAGGTTCTAAATCTCAATATAGCTAGAACAATCTTTTTTCTTCTTCACATTCTCAACAATCAAGCAGAAAGAGTAATACCTAGAGAAGTAGTAATAAGGAATGAAAACAAGTAACCAAAACCTAAACTATTCTGTGTTGATTTTCTTTGATGTGCCTCCCTCTGTTGTTTAAGAGCTCCTTTTATAGTTGTAGGGGCCGTTTCTAGGGTAGAAACCTCCATAAAACTAGAGTCGTTCTTGAATAGAGCTAAACAGGCTGGGTAAGTAGGTTAATGGTTGGTCGACTTCTATAACTCATATTCTGCCTCTGCATTTCGACTTCTTTTGCTCCAAATCTCTACACTTGAGATCTTATTGCTGTAAATCATCATTTTCTTACAAATCGTGTATAAATATCGAAAACATAATAGATAGACTCTATAAAAGCACTTCTATCATGGTAGAAAACTGGTAAAATCCACGATACATCATTACATAAATAATCATCCTCTCAGCAGTCGAACTGTTCATAGCAGAGATTTGTTATGAGGATGATAGTTTCTATGCGATCAATGTATCACATTCTCAGCGGGGTTGTTCATATTGGCGACGTGGCTTATTGTGGATGCCAGGATGGAGTCGAGCTATGCCGTAGGCTATCGTGTCGCTCGCTCCATGGTCACGAGTGTTTGGTGACATGGCTATTTTCAGGCACTTTGCATGGTTCGGTGGTGGGCCTCGGATCGAGCTCTTTTTGGTGGTGTCGAACCCACCTCCAATACGTGGCGGAACGTCATTGGACACTATGCCATACTAGATTAGGGCCCAATAGAGGCTGGTGACGTTGAACCAATGCAATTTTCGGAGGTTTTCCACTCGTGATGATTGTGTTTGTTCATATGATCCTTATATCTATTATTTCTCACCTCCCCTTTCATTATCTTCACTTCGTAACTCCACAACAGGTAAAATTTTATGTTCTCTCTCTAGTCTTTGTTGTTCGACTTTTGGCTTCTGGTTTTTCCGGTGATTATTCCTTCGCGTTTTGGTTTGGTTCCGTCGGGTTGTGTAGGAGTGCTCGTAGATATTTTTGGTTCTGTCTCTTCCCGAGTTCGAGATGAGTTATACGCCATCGGGGTTCAGGTCACCACAAAAGGGTGCAGTTGGGGTAAGAGCTCACGAAAAGAGGGAGGTCGGTCCCTCACAGTCTTCGTGGGAGACTATTAATACGTTGTTCCCTCCATTGGAAATTCATCCTGAGCTCGAATTTTGAATATCTTTGGTCTGTGATCGACCATGGCCCCACCTCAGGGGTTTATGTGCCTCTATGAGTCTCACTTTTTCGTGTGCAGTGTTTCGTTTCCTTTGACGAAGATATTCATGGAATATGGTCGGGGTCTAAACATGACTTTCACGCTGATGTCTACCGTTTCAGTGAACAATATGATTGGTCTCTTTGTCCTAGGGAACAAACTTAGGATCCCGATCAACCATGAGCGCTCCCATTCTCACAAGGATGTTTTATGTTTCCTTTAAGAAAGACTTCAAACTGGTCGTCGGATAGCGTTTGAGGACCTCAGATTGGCATGCTTGCTACTTTTCGTTACTTAGAGTCGGGCACCCCTTTTTAACGTCAAGGGGTCCAAGCCCGGTAGAACTGGCGTGTTGTCCAACCTATATGCCAATTTCGGTTTTTGATGTTTTCCTCTTTTTTTTATTGAGATTGATATATTCCAAGTTGTATGCATTCTCTTTGGTTTCGAGAGTATGTTGGTTGTTTAAAGGCGTTGGGAACGCAATATTGGAAGAAGATCGTCGGGTTTTGTATTCAAAAATTTCTCAATTGTTTTGCTCTAGGTAAGTTCGTCGTGACTCCATTGGTTATACTCTTCTCGTTTGCTGATTAGCTTCGTTTTGCAGCTTGATCATACCATCCTTGATCATCCATGGGTAAATGTGTCCTCGATCTCCCAACGCTTACATGGAAGAGAGAAAGACTCGCTGGCGCGAGAGTCTAGGTCAGGCCGAACTCTCAGTCTCAGCCTCATGTGGTCCAATCATCGAAGCTTGCTATCGTACCAAGCGGCAGTACCTCTAGGGCTTCTGCCTCAAACTCCCATGTGACGGCTGAGCCGATCACGTCTATTCCTCAAAAGCACATCCGAAGGAGAGGTCGTGACGACTGATGCGACCAAAAGGTCATGACGACTGATGCGACCACGACCATGGTGGTTGTCAAGGTCTTTGAGTTTGCTTCTACTACGATCTTGTCCGAGGAGGGTGAGATTGTTTCTTCGAAATCATTGAGTAAGCGTCCTATTGGAAACATGTCTGTTTCTTCTGAGCCCTCTCTGAAGAAGAGAAATGAGAGGATTGAGCCCAAGAGAGGAGCTTCAACCTCTTAGACGACTAAGGAGAATGTCGCTAAAGATAGAAATATGAACAACTAGATATATGAAAACATGTGAAGAATTTTAGTTGAAGACCAAATATTAGAAAAATAGGATATTCAAAATAATTAGGCTTCTTTAGGTGATTTTGCATCCGCGTTCATAATCTTATTTTTTTATTGATAATTTAATTTTATTTGATTTTGTTATAAATCATTAAGTGATGGACTCCATAACCGGCCCATACATTGATCAAGACCAAGCGGCCCATTAGGCCCATACATGGGCGGTTGGCCCCAAACCCTTTAGGGTTTTCCTTTTCCTTGTTTATGTAGATTTTCCTTTTATCTTGATCATGTAATCACCTATATATATGTACTTTCATTCATTCAATAAGATAACACAGAAACCTTTAGTTTCATAACACGTTATCAGCACGATTCTCTAAAACCCTAGCTAAAACCTTCGAAATCCCAAAACCCTAAAATCTCACTAAAATCCGATCAAGATCATCGGACCGCATAAAACTCGCGAATTCGATCGGAGAAGAAAACCGGATCGTTCCCACTCGTGAACTCGTTCGCTCGGTCCGTTCCCGCGCACTCGCCAGCTCGGATCGTTCCGCTCCAAAACCGAGCTGTCGGATCGATTAGAACTCGCGCAACTCGTCAGCCCGCGTGAAGATCACCTCCGTTCCGACTCGCGATCGTCTCAGCTCGTGATCGTCCCGTTCCAGCCCGCGTAAAGCTCGCGTTCGGTTCTGTTCCAGCCCGGAAGAAAGATCAGCTCGTGTTCAATCCATTCAACCCCATTCGGTGAAGGTAACAGCTGATCCCTAAATACCAAAACCCTAAAAATCGATTTCAAAACCGTAAAACCCTAAGTTATGTTTTAAAACTTTAAACCCTAATTGGATATTCAAAACCCGGATTTGATTTGTGGTTTAGGATTGTTAGATTGCTTGTTTCTAATTGCATGATTAAAACTCTAAAAACTAAAACCCTAAAATAATGAAACCCTAATCCTAAAAAAAATAGGAAAAAACCTAAACCCTAATCTAAATCAAAATAGAAAACCCGAAATCCTAACCCTAATATGATCTGAATCTTTGCTTGTTCATTCTAGACCAAGTTTTTGTTTAGGATTGTTTCATGCATAAGATTGATAAAACTGAATGCATGATTGAATCCGCATAAATTGCCTAATATTACAGATGTCGAAAATCAACAATCTTGAATATGCTGCACTCAATGTCTCTTGTGATAATTACTTACAATGGGCCTTGGATACAATGGAAAAATCTCAGAATCAAGGATTTTAAATCCATGGATGAGTATAACTCGGCCTTGTTCAAAATCGTTTCAGTCTTGAAACTATGTGGTGAAGAGGTGACTGATAATGACTTGCTAGAGAAAAAATTCTCGACCTTTCACACAAATAACGTTGTGTTACAACGACAATATCGTGAAAAGGGATTTGATACATATGCAAGTCTAATCTCTTGTTTGCTACTTGCTGAGCAAAACGATGAGTTATTGATGATGAATAGTGCAATGAGACCTCCTAGTTCAGCCCCATTACCAAAAGCTAATAAAGCTGAAGAGGCCAAGAAAGAGCCTAAAGAGACTAAAGAGTCCAACTATGTCCAAAGGGATAAGCACTCCGGCCGTGGAAGATGGTCCGGACGTGGTAGCGGTCGTGGCAATGGTCGAGGAAACCATTACGGTGGTTATGGCCGTGGAAACCGATCCGACTTCGGTCGTGGTCGGGGTAGAGGCCGCGGCATATCCAAACCGCAACACTCGGCCAAATCTTCTTGCCATAGATGCGGTATGAGGAACCATTGGGCAAAGATGTGCAGGACACCTAAGCATCTTGTTGATCTCTATCAAGAGAGTTTGAAGAAGAATCTAGAAGCTCATTTGGTTCATCATGATGGTGAAGGAGACTTTGACCATGAGAATGATGACCTAATGGAGTATGAGACTTCTGATTGCCTAAAAGAGGCTAATTGATTTCGACATCTAGTGTTTTAATTTTGCTTTGTTTTTGCTTTCTTTCTTTTACTTTGCTTTCTATGTTCAATGACTTTGCTTTATGATTTATGGATTAAGATTGATTTACTTTTGAGTTTTCAATAAAAGTAATGTCTAATGTCTAAGACATAGTCCTTGTTTAAATGAAGTAATGAAAGAGGACAAGAACATACTTGTGGTGGATAGTGGATCAAGCCACACGATTTTGAAAGATAAAAAGATTCTTTGTGAATCTAACATTGAAAAACGCCAATATTAGCATAATTGCGGGTATATCCAGTCTTATTGAAGGCTACGGCCAAGCCCATATTCTTTTACCTAAGGGCACGCATCTTGAGATATCAGATGCTTTATATTCACCCAGCTCTAAGAGGAGCTTATTGAGTTTTAAAGATATTCGTTTGAATGGTTTTCACATTGAAACCAAGGGTGAAGGGAACAAAGAATTCATAAATATTACTGAGATCACCCAAGACCATAAGAAGGTCTTAGAATCTATACCCGCATTATCTACTGGCCTTTACTATGCTAAGGTCAATATGATAGAAGCTAATGCCACAGTAAATGAGATGTTTACCGAATTCACTAAATGACATGACCGGCTTGGCCACCCCGGTTCTAGCATGATGCGTAAGCTTATTCAAAATTCACAAGGGCACACACTGAAAGAAAAACGAGTTATCCCTAAGAATCTCACGTGTGTAGCATGTTCACAAGGGAAACTCATTGTAAGGCCATCACCAGTCAAAGTAACTAAAGAAACTTTGAACTTTCTGGAAAGGATACAAGGAGATATATGTGGACCAATATACCCACCATGTGGGACATTTCGATATTTCATGGTCCTTATTGATGCATCGACCAGATGGTCGCATGTTTGCTTATTATCCACTAGAAACTTGGCGTTTGCTAGATTACTGGCCCAGATCATACGTCTGCGAGCCCACTTTCCAGATTTTCCACTTAAGACTATACGTCTTGACAATGCTGGTGAGTTCACGTCCCAAGCGTTTAATGATTACTGTATGTCCATAGGGGTAAGTGTGGAACATCCCGTGGCACATGTCCATACACAGAACGGATTAGTTGAATCCTTCATTAAACGAATCCAATTGATTGCTCGACCATTACTCATGAGGTCAAAGCTTCCAGTATCTGCTTGGGGACACGCAGTATTACATGCAGCAGAGCTTATACGCATCAGGCCATCTAGTGAGCATAGATATTCTCCATCCCAATTACTAATGGGTCATGAGCCAGACATATCCCATCTTAAGACATTTGGGTGTGCCGCTTATATACCCATTGCACCACCACAGAGAACAAAGATGGGACCTCAAAGGAGGATGGGAATATATGTTGGATATGATTCTCCCACCATTATTAAGTATCTCGAGCCAACCACGGGTGATCTATTTAAGGCCAGATACGCGGATTGCCATTTTGATGAATCGACATATACGACATTAGGTGGAGAGACTAACAAGCTGGTTAAAGAAATTTCATGGAATCAAACATCCTTAACATGGCATGATCCTTGGACTCTAGAATGTGAATCAGAGGTCCAAAAGATTATACATTTACAAAAACTAGCTAATCAGTTGCCAGATTCCTTTGCTGACCCAAAGAAAGTAACAAAATCGTACATACCAGCTTGTAATGCACCAGTACGAATTGATGTTCAAAAGGAACACAATCAAGTTGCTACAGAGTCTACAGCACGCAAGAAACGTGGTAGACCAGTAGGTTCCAAAGATAAGAACCCTCGGAAATCAAAGAAAGGTGCAACAGTTGAAACCGAGGTTCAGGAAACTATAGACATGGCCGCGGCTGACCCTAAGGTACCAATTACTGAGGTTTGGGACACCAAATCTCAAGGTCCTGAAGGTCTTGATAATAATGAGATCTCTATAAACTATATCATGTCTGGAACACAATGGAACCGAAAAGATGTCGACATAAATGATGCATTTGCTTATAAGGTAGCACTTGAGATAAAAGATTTGAAAGAGGATCAGGAACCCACGTCTATATTAGAGTGCACTCAGAGATTTGATTGGCTAAAATGGAAAGAAGCCATAAACGTGTAGTTGAATTCATTAAGAAAGAGGAATGTGTTTGGTCCAATAATAAGGACACCATTCGATGTAAAACCAGTGGGATACAAATGGGTCTTTGTGCGTAAGAGAAATGAACATGGTGAAATCGTGAGACACAAGGCACGGCTTGTTGCACAAGGATTCTCACATTGACCAGGAATAGATTATGAGGAGACATACTCCCATGTGGTGGATGCTACGACATTTAGATTTTTGATCAGTCTGGCTATAAGAGAAAAACTCGATTTGCAGCTAATGGATGTAGTGACCGCATATTTATATGGTCCACTGGATAATGAGATTTACATGAGATTACCAGAGGGTATTGAGCTCAAAGATAAGAAAGGTTCTCGAGAACAACACTGCATAAGGCTGAACAAATCCCTTTATGGACTTAAACAAAGTGGTCGCATGTGGTACAACCGGTTAAGTGAATACCTTGTCAAAGAAGGTTATAAGAACGACCCCATCAGTCCATGTATTTTCATAAAGAAGTTTGCAAACAAATGATTTGTAATTATAGCAGTGTATGTTGATGATTTAAACATACTTGGAACCTCTGGGGAAATCGCCCAAACAGTTGAATACTTAAAGAAAGAGTTTGAAATGAAAGACCTAGGTAAAGCGAAATTCTGTTTGGGGTTGCAACTTGAGTACGTGAATGATGAAATCCTTGTGCATCAATTGGCATATACTGAGAAAGTACTCAAGAGATTCAATATGGACCAGGCCCACCCATTGACCAGCCCAATGGTTGTGAGAAGCCTCAGATTGGACAGTGATCCATTCGGTCCAAAGAAGGACGATGAAGAAATTCTCGGTCCAGAAGTGACATACCTCAGTGCCATAGGAGCTTTAATGTATTTGGCTACCCACACTAGACTAGATATATGTTTTGTCGTGAATCTCCTATCTAGATTTAGTTCATGTCCAACTCAAAGGCACTGGAACGGTATTAAACACATCATGCGTTACCTGCAAGGAACAAAGGACTTAGGTTTATTTTATACTAATCAAACCAAAGAAGGTTTAGTTAGTTTTGTTGATGCAGGTTATTTATCAGATCCACATAATGCTAGATCGTAGACAGGTTATGTGTTTACACATGGAGGTACAGCAATTTCTTGGCGTTCTATGAAGCAAACCATTGCAGCAACTTCATCTAGTCACGCAGAAATTCTGGCGATCCATGAAGCAAGCCGCGAATGTGTATGGTTGAGGTCGATGACTCAACATATAAGATCAGATTGTGGCATGGTTGAAGACAAGGAACCAACCATCATGTACGAGGACAACGCGGCATGCATCGCACAGCTCAAAGACGGCTACATCAAAGGCGACCGGACAAAGCACATATTGCCAAAGTTCTTCTTCACACATGAATTGCAAAAGGACGGTGAAGTTCAAGTATTACAAGTTCGATCAAGTGACAACTCAGCCGATCTCTTCACAAAGTCTTTACCAACCTCAACATTAAGGAAGCTCACGCATCAGATCGGGATGCGAAGACTCAAGGATCTTCAGTGATGTTCAGAACAGGGGGAGTAATACGTGTTGTACTCTTTTTCCTTCACCATGGTTTTGTCCCACTAGGTTTTCCTGGTAAGGTTTTAATGAGGCAACATCCCCAGCGTATTATAATGATCTCTTAACATCTTACACGGTTATGTCATCCAAGGGGGAGTGTTATAAATCATTAAGTGATGGACTCCATAACCGGTCCATACATTGATCAAGACCAAGCGGCCCATTAGGCCCATACATGGGCGGTTGGGCCCAAACCCTTTAGGATTTTCCTTTTCCTTGTTTATGTAGACTTTCCTTTTATCTTGATCATGTAATCACCTATATATATGTACTCTTATTCATTCAATAAGATAACACAGAAATCTTTAGTTTCATAACAGATTTTTTTTTCTTAGTTTCTTATTACAAATTATAAAATATTTATTGCGAATTCAAGTAAAACTAAATATATAAGCGCATAGCAAAATTTTAATAAAAAAATAATACAATAATGAAGATTTAAACTAAAAAAATTATTATAAGGTTTCTGTTTCGATAGTTACGCTTCACATTCTTAAACTTAGTATGTATATTTTTATGAATCATCTAACTCTGATTTTTATTTTTAATTTTTTTTCATAGGTTATCAAATATCTATTATAAACCAAATATAAAATGTTGTTATAGTTATAGAATCTCAAAAGGGTAAAAAGGAAATACTTATATCTTATAAAAATGAGATAAAGACAATTTTGACACAAGAAAGTTTTTTCTTTCAGAAATGACATAAATTTTTGTTTGTAGATAGAAATGACACAAAATTTCTTCTTCAAAATTTTTTTTAGGATGTCTATACATAATATGGCATTTTGTTTCCTGAAAACAAGAATTAAATTTTCAGGACAGTTGTACATAATATGATATTTTGTTTCCTAAAAAAACAAGAATCAGATTTTTAAGAACAGTTGTACTTAATATGACATTTTGTTTTCTAAAATATCAAAACTTGCATCCTCAATAAGCAAATTTTTTCGTAAAAAGAAAGAATTACGTTTTATAAGATGGTTGTACTTAAAATGACATTTTGCTTCCCAAATATAAACTATTTTTATCATAAATCACCAAATTTCTTCTTAAATCTTAGCTTTTAAAAAGCTAAGATTTAAGAAGTCAAAATTAGGACGGTCATACTTAGTATCAACAACTTTCATCCTAAATCAACAAATTCCTTCTTAAACGCTACGATCATGTTTTAAAAGTCAAATAAAGGACAACCTTACTTAAAATGACATTTTGCTTCCCAAATATCAACTATTTTCATCCTAAATCACAAAATTTCTTCTTCAAAAACTAAGATTTAAGAAGTTAAATTTAGGACAATCATATTGAATATGATATTTTGCTTTCCAAATATCAAAAACTTCCATCATAAGTCACTTAAAGAAAAAATCGTCCAACGAAAATAACATTTTTGGAACGTGTCATTTTTATCCACAACCAAGTTTTTCATGACATTTTGGAGAATTGCTCTATAAAAATACTATAATATTTTAAAAAGGCATTATTTTCAATTTATAGAAAGAAATCTCTCAATAATTAATTATTTGTTAATGTATATAAGAAAAACAATTATGACTCAACATAGAATACTTTTTTTAGACAAATACCCTAAAAAATACATCACTTTTAGTTTTTGTTCCATGAAATAGTATTGCTTTTAAAAGTGGGAAATATGATTTTTTGAAAAAATTTATTTACATAAAATAAATTACATAACAAAACTAAAATATCATATTTAAGCTGACTACTTCTAATTTAGGGTTTCCGCTAAGTGCGTTTCATTATTTCACTCATTTTTTTCTAAGTTCTCCTCACCATTTTCCCTTTGCCGGATCTCTACAGATCAAACATTATTCAGCTAAAGTCTGCACCTTTGTGACCAAATGTTAGAGCCTATGATCAAAGCTGAGCCCCCTAAAAAGGTTCCACCTCTCCTCTAACACCCTTCGAATTTCCTATCTTTCTATGAAAGACTCGAATATTTTAGGGAATCACAGTCCAAAACCACCGTTTTGCGTTACGTCTCTTTCAATGTATTACTCTTCCTTTGAGACAGGGCAATTTCCAGCTATTCTCGACCATGTTTTACCCCATACTCTTTTTTCCTTATATTTCCAAATATCAACCTCGTAAAACAACAGAGCACTACATGTAACGGTTTTCTTTCATGCTCGAAGTAAACATACTCTCTTTTCCCCCGTTTTTACGATTTTTTTTTGTTCAAGACCTCAGTAATATAGTCTTTTTATTAACTTGAGTATCGGAGAACTTTTGGGAAACATAAATCATTTTTTAGGAGACTTCACATTGTGCTTTTTTCTAGGATATTTGCTATCCGATGGATAGAACCTGCTCCCGAGACGACTCCAACAAAAAAATATATATACTTCAATTTGACCCAGGCTTTAGAAGATTCAAGCCTCAAATTTTCCTAAGTTCACCTTGTGATGAACTCACAAGAGATCTGAACTCTAACCACTACATTTGACCCCACTCTTGAGAAGAAATTCCCAGTCAATGGTCCACAATTGACGCATTAGGCATATATCTCAGAGGATTTGGCAGGCTTTTTAATCAAAACACTTCAATTTTATATCAATTGAGAATGAATATATGAGATCATGTCTCATACAATACTAAAGCTCCCATCATATTTTTGATGAGAAATATTATTCCTAATAGTATAAATTTTAAAAGAAAAAATCATAAATAACAAGTTACTAATATGTTAATAAATATCCTTTTTTACAATTATCCTTATTTGATAATATTTTGATATTTTGTTCATCTTACAATATTTTCCAAATACTATGCTATATAAATGATCTCTTCACTCCTTCCATTTATTCAACTCACGTATTCCTTACAGAAAGTACAATGATGGATTTTATGAATCTAGAGTTTTGATTCTAATGTTGTATGTGCGGGAATTGTTTCTTGACTAATCGAGAACTATTTTACCATCTCTCCGCTTTTCACTCTCATGAGCTTTCCTTTACTCTTTCTACAAGAAGATATTCAACATCAATCATTCGTACCAATCCCAATGCAATCTTTAACTCTCAAAATTGTTATCCTCATGCTGTTATGCCTCACATGCTAACTTTTTAGTTTTTTCCATAAGGAGTACCACTAACTCCATTTTTTTCTATAACCATTGTGTGCAGCCTCGATTAAAGTCCCAACTATCTCAACTGCTACCGTGATATCAACTTCAACTGCAGTTACAACCTCAGATCCTGAGGGTTGGGATATCTTTAAGGGGCAAATTTTTCACTTTGCCTATCATTGAGAAGTTGGAGAGAGAGTGACCAGAGACTATTGTTTTGGAAGAAAATGAAGAAGATCTCATAGATCTTGAATTAAAACTTTTAAAATTTTATATTTTTCTCGTCTTGTCCCAGAAAATGAATTCAAAATTTTGTTAGAGCAAAATAAGGTTTCAAGAAAAAAGAAAAGTTAAAGATCCTATCATCCATTTATCTAAATTTATGTTATGTATTTTTATTCTTAAATTAATATATGATGTTTTTTTTGGCTCAAATAAATATAAATTTGTAGAATTATTTTATTTGATGTAATAAATTTCCTTATAGTATAAATCTTAGTTGTAAATCCTACTTCTTCAAAGAACTATGATGTGTGTAATCTTTGTCAAGTGTTATATATATATATATTTGTGTATCGATTTGGTAGGTAAGATATATGGTATCTCTCGGGTCTAGCTTCTACCGTATGGTATTTTAACAATCACCTACGACATCGCTGTCCTATACATTTTAGAGGATTAAAACATAGCAAAAGAATGAGCCTTTAGATAAATGGTATTAAATATTATTGAAAGTACCTAAAATCATAAAATATAGTAAAATGTTATTGAAACTCAAAAATACTTAAAACCACAAAAAAAAAAGAAAAAAAAAAAGAGAGAGAGAGAGATTTCAAACCGAAACTAACCGAATTTGAATTATTTAGGGTTAAAATCCAGTTATTTCTGTTCGGTTATTTGGTTTCCAAATTTTGGTCATAATCAAATCTTATATCAACCCAAATTGTTTTTTTTTAATTATTTGAACATCTTAGACCAAACCCAAAAAAAATATTGGAAAAAGAAAGCGAAAAAGAATCCTCTCAAGTTTGCGTTAATTCTCATCAAGGATTCTCCACTCGAAAACAATATTGGTAAGGAAAGGTTGTTTTAAATAGGAAGCTAAACTAATTGGGATGATGTATCATATTTTAATGGATTTTTAAACCAGGGTTTTCAAGTTCTTTAAAGTGTTTTATCCTTTTTATACAGTTTTATGTGGTTTTTGGGTATTTGAAGTGTTTAGAGTCTTCACAACTAATTCTCCCAAAATGATGAAAAAAGAGCAAAACGAGCTATTAGGAAGATTATGAACATTTGATGTCTAGCATTAGTTGGAGACCCTTTTTATATCATGATAAGTTCTAATAGTACCAAAAGAAAAATATTTAAGTTAGCTTTCAAGTTCAAAAATGTTAAGTTTAAGATTAGTGGTTCTCAAAATAGTTAGCATAAGTTAATATCTATTCAGTTAATTCACATGTAATATGATCTAGTTAATTCACATGTAATATGATCTAGTGAATTAAAATTTTACGATCTATCAAATTTTATAACATCATAGGTTTACCAGTTTTAGTCCTCATTTTTAGTCATCTTTCGAGTATTTTATAGCACTTAGATAATATTTCGGATAAAAAACGTCACATGCCACGTCCTATGAGATCCTGAATTTCTTGAGCCTCTAACAATACAGGCGTTAACGTACTTTTTAAGAGGAGGTTCACAAATCTGCTATTGGGTTCACTAGGGAATTAACTCTGGCTCTCCAATCTCTGAGGTTGCGAGGCTGTGAGTGATTCACGTAAACTTTGGGTTACTTCTGAACTCATCTCGGGGTGGTTCAATGATCTTCAGGGTGGTGTAGGGTTCGTTTCAATGGGTAGCAAACCTCCAAAAATATCAAGGTAACATTTGAATTCTCTGGAAAATATATGATATGGATGTGTTTTCCAAAGATTCTCCGACACTCAGGTATATATTTAAACCATGGAACTAATGTCGAAAAATAGAAAGAATATTGGGAAAGCAAGTGGTGAGGATTAGTTCAACCCCGGTCCTGAAAAGAGGGTGGTCCTATATTTTAGTAGACTATTTGAGATAAAGAGAACAAAGCCATGTGTTTATGGGCCAGACATGGTTTGAAGTAACCTCAAATACGCTTATCGCGTGTTGAGCGTTCCTCCGGAGCAATAAGGCTTGAGAAATACAGTTTTTGGACTCGGATTTTCTCTTGGACCTAGCTTTTAGATAGAGGTCAAGCCTTTAAGGGTTTTGAGTGAAATAACCAAGACCGATTCACCTATATGATGTGCTTTAAACACTAAACTGTGGCCCGGACTGCGAGAAAATCTAGCGCTCTCGAGAAGTACTCAAAGAGAGCCAATGGGTTCCTGTGCAAGGTCAAGAATAAATGAAAGGAAATCCAAATGAAGCTTACGACGAGATTTTTCCTAGAGAAAACAAAGTAAAACAGGGAAATCATTTCTTAAGCTTTTTAAAAATGATTCACCGACCCCTTCTCGTTGCGACTTGGGGCTATTTTTAATAGAGAATACATGACCCATGTTAGTATATCGATGATTAGGTCGGCCTGGTTAGATTGGTTTATGAATTAGAGTGTTCCATTGAATTGTGGGTCAGATCGTCTTTGCACTCTTGTGTGTTTGTTACCTACCACTTATGTCATTTTGGCCAGATAGCATATCGTCTGTTCATGAGGCCCAAGTGGTCAGTATCAAACATATATAAAGAGGCACTACGTACCAGTTTTCTTCTAATGGCAGAGTTTTCAGCGCGCATTTAGTGTTATCGAGGCGTGTGTAATCTTCAAGCGAGCCAGCTGACCCATCATTACAAGAAAAAAAATGTTTTTACGACTGTAGTAAGAGTCGCAAATTAGTCGTTAAATGAGGGTTTATGACTTAATGGCGACTAAACGTTGTAGTTGTAAATCCTTAGTCGCTAAATTAAGTAGTCTTAAAAATAGTTGTCTGACTATGTTACGACTAATAGGGTGTTGTCGATTACATAATTCTTCTATATCCCATCTTTACGTGATGGTATCGTTCAATCTACCTTTCAGACACATAAGAGTATTCATGATGTTGTCAAAAAAAAGAAAAAACTCTACATGCATCAAATCAAGATTACTGCAGATGAGATCCCTCCAGTACGACAGCTCCCAAAATATTTTTTCTTCGCACAAGTGGTCAGTATCAAACATATATAAAGAGGCACTACGTACCAGTTTTCTTCTGATGGCAGAGTTTTCAGCGTGCATTTGGTGTTGTCGAGGCGTGTGTAATCTTCAAGCGAGCCAGCTGACCCATCATTACAAGAAAAAAATGTTTTTATGACTACAGTAAGAGTCGCAAATTAGTCGTTAAATGAGGGTTTATGACTTAATGGCGACTAAACATTGTAGTTGTAAATCCTTAGTCGCTAAATTAAGTAGTCTTAAAAATAGTTGTCTGACTATGTTACGACTAATAGGATGTTGTCGATTACACAATTCTTCTATATCCCATCTTTACGTGATGGTATCGTTCAATCTACCTTTCAGACGCATAAGAGTATTCATGATGTTGTCAAAAAAAAGAAAAAACTCTACATGCATCAAATCAAGATTATTGCGGATGAGATCCCTCCAGTACGACAGCTGCCAAAATATTTTTTCTTTGCGTCAGTTATGGCCTTTCCCAAGCGAGGCTTCTTCTTTTCGTGACCTTTTACCACTCCCACACCCCCCCCCACATCCTTTCATAGGAATAAAATTGTGACCAGAATTATGTGGAAACTCTTTCATAGCGTATTTTTCCTACAAAAATTGTTTTTCATTCTTCCTCAATGGATGATCATGAGGATAAATCTTCTGTGACACTCAAACCAGCACATCTTTTTTTCTGTTGGCAGATAAAAAGACTTTGTATCTTCCATGAAAATAGGACAATACAATTTTTCATGGGTGGTCCATCCTGATAAAATGTCATATGCCGGAAAGTCGCTTGTCGTCCACAACAACACTACTCTTAAATTAAGAATTTGAATCAAGGACATATTGTATATATCAAGTCCAGTACACCACAACTCTTTCAACTCATCAATAACAGGACGGAGAAAGATATCGACACCACCTAGCGGATGATTTGGCCAAGAATTCAAAATTGTAAGAAACAAGTACTCTTCCATGAAAATAGGACAATACAATTTTTCATGGGTGGTCCATCCTGATAAAATGTCATATGCCGGAAAGTCGCTTGTCGTCCATAACAACACTGCTCTTAAATTAAGAATTTGAATCAAGGACACATTGTATACATCAAGTCCAGTACACCACAAATCTTTCAACTCATCAATAACAGGACGGAGAAAGATATCGACACCACCTAGCGGATGATTTGGCCAAGAATTCAAAATTTTCAGAAACAAGTACTCTTCAGTCATGCACATTTCTTCATCCTCCGTATCGTGCTCGGCATGTCATCTCATTTTCGCTGCAATCTTTGGCGGATTGGAGCGACAAGAGCCACAATCATTGGCCATTCTCCATCAGTGACTGAGTCCACACCGGAAGACGATGAGTTAGAAGAAGGGCCGTCGTTAGACGACGAACTAGAAGACGAGAAACTTGAGACTAACGACATTGAGAGGCTGCAAGGGAGGAGTGAACAAGAAAATCAGTTTTGATATGCAGAGAGGGAAGAACTAGTGAGGACGGAGTGAACAAGGGGCTCTGCCTTATGGATAATATCGATGAGGGGTCTTAATGAAGTGGTGGGACCCCACCAGTATAAAGGCGCAAAGTCGAACTACTTTCAAAGCAGGGTGTGGAAATTGAAGCGTTCAGGAATGCGGAGTGGCCTGTTTAGGCTGCATGACAACATGGGCCCAAAGTACCAAGGAAAAAATTATAGGGGGGAGAGGTCCATAGTAACGTGACATTGCAATATAAGGTTTCTAAATTATAGGAAGTTTCTTCCTACCCCCATACTATGTTCTCTCACAATCTCACAAGATATACCATGGTTAAATAAATAAAACTCTATATGTGTACACAAGTATAAATGTGTTTTTCACTTAAGTTTTTGGGCATATACGCCACAAAAAATCTAAAATCATGTTTACAAAAAATGCGCTACCGGCCTTGGGTGGTCCAGACCCTCCTGCCCATAACAAGGCCTTAGGAATGTCGGGAAAAGGCCGAGAGAGGCCCTTCAACAAAAACCCCATTTTCAATTGAGGTTTGATAGCTCGGCGGCAACCCACATATCAATTTTAAAAAATATTTGCACCCTATGGGAATTCCCGAGTCAAACTGAGAGATAATTTATGTGGGAAGACAACAACCATCCTTGGTTAAGTAGACATGTGCCCCTTAAAATCGCCAACCACGAGCGAATAAGCAAGGCCATGTGAGGGGGCTTCTCGAAAGCATAGGGTTGGCACCCCAGGGGACTATGGTGGCCCAGTCCAATGAGATGACTGCAAACCAAATGAGGCCCATGGGATCAGCCGTGGGGTTGGTATCTTTTCTTTTGGGGATATGGGATCAACATCCTGAGCTATGGGTTCATGATCCCACCATTAAGGGTTTCTAGCACCACTCAGGCTCAAACGACCGGACATGTGTCCTCAAGGGTGTGGCTATTGGGTATCTGACACTTTGAAGCCACAACCCCAGGCTTCTACAAGCTCAGGATTCCACGTTCACTATTACTATAGTCGACTTCCGATC
Source organism: Euclidium syriacum (assembly GCA_900116095.1). Classification (NCBI taxonomy): domain Eukaryota; kingdom Viridiplantae; phylum Streptophyta; class Magnoliopsida; order Brassicales; family Brassicaceae; genus Euclidium; species Euclidium syriacum. The sequence goes on from FPAK01000004.1 coordinate 4,501,402, forward strand.
ACCAGATGGCAGAGCAACAGTAAGGAACCTCAAAAAAACTTATAATGTTATCACTACAGGAATTTGGGGTATTTTTAGCACAATATAGTAGTGTTTAAGTGTATTTTGCTATCGTTTAGTTTTTAGTAGTGTTTGCGATTTTGTAAATGCTACTAATAAGTGGTCATATCAGCATGATTTCTCACTTAGTTATTTGTAGCACATGTCTCAAAAAACGCTACATATGTTGAGCGTGGAATTTTCTCGGTCAACACTGCGAAATTTTCATCTCCCTCCACTGCAGTTTCACTTTCCTTCTCAAGTTTCTCAACACATTTTCAGTCTCTTCTGGAAAAAAAAAAAAAAATAGATTCTCTCAACCAAACCATAAATTATCGTCGACACACTCCCAAAATCAACACCACTAATCTTCTCCAGTTCAAGATCCAATCGCCTTGTCCAGTTCTCCACCGTCTGCGAGCCTTTATCCCCCCCCCAAATCCTAATTTCATTTGCCGCAAAGTGAGTTCTACCTCCGCCACCTAGCCTTTATCTCCACCGTAATTCAACTCGCGTCGCAGTTGCAGTATTCTATAGATTTTTGTGTGTCAATGTTTGGAAACCCAAGCAATAAACTCTCAATCCTCAGTGAGGTTTGCACTAAACATTGAAGCACGGGAGATCTACAGAGTAATGTTTATTGTGCTTACAAGGTTTGTTTGGTACAAATTAGGGTTGTCAAGTCTCAAATGTTCAAATCACGCCTGGTTTATAATTAGAGTTCATCAAGTAATTATGTGAGTGATGCGGAAAGGTAAAAGCAACCATATCCCAAATGAAAGGCTTCTATAAGTTTTAGAGTCTTAACTTGTTCATTGTTTTATGCATTACGGTGTGAAGCGCAAGCCTGGTGGTGCTTACACAATGATGTAAGTCTATTACTTTGTGATTGAACATTGAACCGGAGCTTGATGTTTCTTCTGAATTTACATTTTTGTAGGAATAAGGCAAATGAGCTTTCAGATAGTTTGTCTTTTTCATCATCTGATACATGTTAACAATGAGCTATCTGAGTTTTTCTTCTTCGAAGATAAAATTAACAATGAAACAATCCTAATAATAATGGAACATTTACTAATCTCAAATGTTACTCTTTTGTAAGTTTGAATTAAACAAAGACAAAACATTTACTAATCTCAAATGTTATGTTGTATATGACATACTCGAATCCTTAATAGTGCAGCTAGTTGAACCACTTTATTTGCACTTAGTATCTTGTAAGTGTTTATGTCTCTCTTTTTGTTTAAAACTAGTGTCTCAATTAAATAAAAAAATGTTTTCTTAACACTATAATTAACATAGTTTAACAGAAAAACTAATTTTGAAGTTGATGTCTCAATTATCTAAACCCTGACTTGTGTGATCTTAAAGGTTATAACGTGGCTTTTTCAAACCAATATTTCTTATAAAGTTAAATTTTAAATATGATTAAGAAAACTAAAAAACCAAAAGTTAAATTATAGAGTAACAAAAACACAAACGTGAATTCCAACTACAACATTTCAAACTAAAATAGTAGAGTTCTAGGATCCGCAACAACATTACACAAAACAAAAACAAACACATATGAGTTTTAGATAGGCACAATAGCCCCGTGTCTGGTAAAATAAGGGTCACTGTTTAATAGCTCTTCTCTGAAATCTTCAACCTCCGATAAACGCGGAGTGAACCTGAAGTCAAATAATCCACCCTCGGTTTCAAGCCATATCTCATCAGCATCAATATCTGTATAAGTGAGTTTAGGAAACGTTGTTCTCAACTATCACATTTAAAAGTAAACACATAATGTAATAAACTTACCTATAATCCTACAAATCCTTCATATCTTAAGGACCATAATCACCTCTCCATGACCCCTCATGTTTTCAAATCCATCTCGGAATACATAAGCATTATCACCACTAACCACACATTTTATCTGATTTTCTCTATTATGAATAAAACATTGTGTGTCAAGTACCATAATTCTAACATTTGGCTGTGATTATATTTTACTTTGTACTTACATGTTGTTCTTAATGTAAAACACATCTTTGGTCTTGTAGGGTCTTCGAAATGAAATTCAGTGTTGAAGACCACTCCCATGATATCTTCAAGATAAGTTTTTTGCTTCTCTTATTTACATTTTTATTATCTGAAATAGTGTTTAAAATTTGTACCTATGGGAATGTTTTTGTTGGTGACCTGAAGGATTTGATGGATACTTTTGGATTCCATGTAATGAAGATTGTTCCGAGGATTGATAGGGTAGATTCTAGTCACCACCATAGCAGATAGTCTGAACCGAGAGTCATTAATTTCTCATGCATGGTATTATTGCTGAATTGACAACACATTAAAGAAAGAAGAAAGAGAGCAAGTGTAATGATGATTATCTCTAAGATTACTTCTACAGACCAGGGAATCTTGTTTTCTTGAATGCCTTGATTTGGGAGGCCGCTGCTGTTAAAAATTTCAGGCTAAGATGCTACCAAATGGAGAATCCAGAGGTCATCTACTTGCGAGGTATGTATGAGTACTTTATGCTACATTTAGTTGATGAAGGAAGGGAGAAAATACGTATTCCTGGTGAGAGAGGATGTATGTTGACCAAGTATGTAGATAGTATGATGAACTTAGCCTTCAGTGTTGATGAGAAAGGTTTGCTTCACAACTTTCTAGGTTTTACTCGAGAACATGTTGATCAGATGTCTAACATGATCACTAGATGGGAGATCTTAGGCAATTGGAATTACGAGAAATTTGGAGATTTTTTGGCTTTATTTGGAATAATAGATCCTAACACCTACTACTATAATTGATGGTACTCCAAAACAGAAGAACCAGTGTTTGTAGTTTCTATAGACGGATGAAGAACACATTGGAAGTGCGATAGTTGTTTCTAACAATATGAGGTGTGGAGGTTCTGTGATGACATATAGTTGAGTGCTCCTGAGTGGTCAATTGAAGAGTAGACAGATAATCAACTCAGCAGCATCATAAGGCATCTCTTACTTGAGTTTTCATCAGTAGTTTTCAGTTGTAGTTGTTTTAAGCACTTGTTGTTTAAGATATTGTAGTTTGGTTTTAAAAAAAATACTTGTTTTGTATCATGAAAAGCTTTTGTATTATATTGATCAAAATTTATTGTATTCCAATATAGCAAAAGATTCTCAATACTAACAATAGTTAACGGATCAAACTATCTATCGTAAAGGTAAAAATGTTACAATATATGTTCCAATAAAGATGAAAACAAACATATCAATAGCGAATAAAACATGCTACTTCAAACGATACAATTGCATTAACAAAAACGCTATTTAAAATTTAATTAACGTATCATTATGTAAAACCGCTACGAAAAGTCTTCGATTTTTGCTCGCTTGTGGGGTCATAGCGTAGTGAAATCCGCTACCATAGTGATCAATAGCGTTTTTCCGACGTTAACAATACTCCAATTTCATGTAGTGTATAGAAGTGTATCCTTCCTTAAAAAACTTATTATGCAACAGCTGCAAAAAAAGTATGGCTGAAAGAAGAAGTGCTAACCAACTAAGGAATCAACACTTCCTCCGCAGTCTAATCCGGAATTGCCCAACTCAAAACACAGTGGGGGGGGGGGGACAAACTGCTGGGGTAAAAAAACTCCACACCTTAAAACATTTAAAATTCTCTCTGAGCACATGACAGTGATGCTTGAGCCCTGAACCCTGGTACTTAAAATTGAAATGAGACCACAAAAACTCTGACTTTGGTTAATGGAGCCTCCGTTAGTCAGCAGGATCTTCTTCTTCAAACCCCCTCAAGGAGAGCACTCCGGGGTTCCAAATGTAGGATATAAAACTAGGACCCATGGGATCCCAAAAAGGTAAACTGTAAACCGATTTCCATTAAGAGACTCGGGCAGGTGGTAGCCTACTTACTCCCTTTCACCTTATTGACTTTCTAAAACAATAAAATGCCTTTAAGACAGGAGGATAAAGTAAGGACAAATAAACGGAGGACAAGCATAAAAGGAGCTCTTAAAAATTAAGAAAAAAGTCTCGTCTTGACTATGGTCGAGTTAAACCCAACCGGGGTCAAGAGGTAGATTCTTGACAACGCCATGTGTAGAGAAACGTGTCACTCGAGTAGTGGTTGGTAAAATTTCTTGAGCTTCACTCGCACCTCGATAGTTTTAAAAAACACTTTTGAAGGACTCTGCCATCAAACGACAAATGGTACGTAGCGGCTCTCATACCCATCAGTTATGGGCCGTAGACTAAAAGCATACAAATCGAGTTGATCCTATCCACTGCTAGACCAAAACAACCCGAACGAGAACCAAATCGATCACATCATGATAACTAAAACCACATGGTCTACTAATTCAGGTCAAATATCTTTTATATATACGACCCTTATTCGCAACGCGAAAGGGTCAGTGAATCGTTTATTCATTACTTAGGATAAGATTGTTTTGCTTTGGTTTTTACTTAGTTTTCTCACATAGATCTCTCTTTCCCTAAGTCTTATTTGGATTTTGCTCGTAATCAGCTAAGTGCTCGCCGGAGAGATATTGTCAGCTCTTGAAAAGTTCTTCTCAAGAGCAGCCGATTTTCCTCCTATCTTGGTCCACCTTGGAGTGATTAAAAGTTCTGACCATAGTGCAACGTTTGAATGATTCTTATCTTCTAATACCTCCAAACTCTTGACCTTTTTTGAAGAATCAAGTCTACGGAGAGATTAATGTCCAAAAGCTGTCGTTATCAAATTTTGTCGCTCCGGAGGATCAATCCTCCTACGCGATAGGAGTTTTCCAATCATCTTTGATCTCACCCCGCTCACACTATTTAATTTTTTCTTTCTACTCAAAGAGCCCTCGCAAACATCAAAAAACTCCGGGACCACTTAGTTTTCTCGGATCGGAGTTAAACTAAACCCTCTATGTTTTTCCGACTTTAATTTCGTTTTCTGACGTCAGTCTTGTGGTCAAATAATTGACTTAAGCGTGGGAGAATCTTTGTGAAACACAAACTCATTGTATCTTTCTCGGAGACTTCACGCTTATTTTCCTTTGTTGTTGTATGAGGTTTGATGGAGTGCAGGATGAACCCCGCCTCACATCACATTCCATCTTACCCCAAAGATCTCTATATCACACCGGAATGTACCTTCAACTCCCAAAAGTATACACACACCGAGGTCTTACCACGCTACCTTCGCGGCCATGAAAATCAGAGTGTCCAGAGTTCATCCTGTGGTGGACTCAGTAGCAGACGGACCCCCCCCCCTTCTGTAAGCCCAAATGTTCGAAACCCGTAGATCCTAGTCTCAATCCATCCTCATGCCAAGATCCACAATGAATCTCATACAACGTGTCAGGTGATGCTTTTTACCCGGAACATATTTTAATATACCTAAATTTTGTTTAAAAAATAAAGTTGATCTCAGCGTGATTTTCGAATCTATCTTAGGCCTAGATCCAACCCAAATGCCTCACTAATGCCTAACGTTTTTTCGAACTTTGTTTTTGGTTTAATTTTATGAAATATTTTATCAAGTATAGAGTGTGTATAGATTGTGTGCCTAATTGGGATCTTTAAACAATACTAAACAATGTTTAGAACCTCACTTTTGAGAATTAGCCGTCCTCTTTCGAAAGGATTTTTTTTCTTTATAACTCTTTTTTTCGGGTAAACTGTCTAAATCTTTTCTCGACCTAAGCTTCTATTTGAACTTTCCCCTAATTTCAAATCTCAATTAAATTTCCTCCAATTGAAACATTTTCTTTTAATTTGACCCTAATTGTTAAATTTCTGATTTGAGACTCAAACCAAGACTTTTAAATCGAAGTGAACCCGATTTTGACCCAGATTTAATATACGAACCCGATTATAATCCGACTCAATTGAAAAAAAATTAAAAAAACTAAAAAAATTAAAAATTAAAATAAATTTATAAAAATTCAATAATTCGAAATAAGTTTCTTAAAATTTTTTAAAAAAAACACCAAAATTATTTCAAAAATTCGAAAAAAAAAAAATCGAACAAAATTTCATAATATAAAAAAATGGAAAAAATATAAAAATCAGTTTTTCTCAATTAAACTAATAATTAGTATAATTTGTTTTTTAAAGTCCATAAATCCGAAAAATTCCCTCAAAAATCATAGTTTCAAAAACAAAATTCTTAAATTACAGAAAATTAAAATAATTAATTTTTAAGAAGTCCGAAATATCCTAAAAATTCAAAATTTCCAAAAATTCATGTTGTTTCTACGATACTTTATTTACATATGGTAGAGTGAGCATACTATCACTTAGTATTATTGCATAAGCATCAATATTTTTCTTATTTTTTCCATTTTTGTATTTATTTTGATATTTTCGATTTTTTTAAGATTTTTTGAAATTATTATGCACTTTTTACCTTTTTAAATTAATTTTAAATTATTTAGTTATTTCTAGGTTTATTTTTAATTTTTGAACCTTTTGAGGTATATTTGAATTTTATACAAATTATCTTGATTTATTTAATTTTTTTGAATTTATTTTGGTTTTTTTAGATTTTTTCCGATTTTTTTAATATTTTAATATTTATTAAATATTAAATATATTTTTCAAGCGGGTCGGGTTATAATCGAATTTGGATCTTAAATATGGGTCATATCGGTTTCAACTCTGTTTAATTGTTTTGATTTGACTATTAATTCAGAAATTCGAAAATTAAGGTCAAATTAAAGGAAAATATATCAATTGGGGGAATTTAATTGAGATTTAAAATTAGAAAAAAATTCAATTAAAAGTTTAGGTCGAGAAAAGATTTAGACAGTTTAGGTCGAGAAAAAAATTCAATTATGTTTTGTATTATTTAACTATTAGTTAGCTATTAGTAGGTAAGTAAAAACTATATGACTAAATTTGTCTTTCTCTTGTTAATTTAGATTCTTGTATCTTTAAGACAAACATTCATATTTTTTTTATGTTTCAAGACAAACATGAAGATACACATACTGTGAAGATACAAAAAATTCTATTTTATTGTTATATCTTTCTAAGCGATCTTTTGCTATTATATTTTCTTTTTGTGAAAGATATAAAATTTATAATTTTATCATTTTTTATCAAATTTCGTTATGCATTCAAATATTTGCGTATTTTGATGGATAACTGAGTATTTCGGGTCTAAATTCGGATATTGAAACACCATATCCGACTTATTCGAATAACTTTAAATTTCCGAATCCAAATCATTCCTAGGCATGTATACACTTTTATAGACTAAACATCACGAATAAAAATGCAAAGCGGTTTTACAAAAAAAAAAAAAAAAAGACTTTTTCATACCTGAGAGATGTTTGAATGTTGAATTCATACCTAAAGATATACACGGTGCTAAATCATATACAAAGTTAAAATTAATTCAGATTTCATCCATGAAATTTCTTTTTTATGCTAAATAAAAAAACGTCCAAAAAAGTTAGTGAACCGTAAAATCGTGATGAAGTGGCAGTCACGTGTCGTTTACACCTAATAGCGTGGATATTGAAAGGATGCCATTTTTATTTTCTATAAAGAAAACCTAAACTAAGAAGGATAAGAGATTCGAACTCGCGTCCTCACACACCAAAACTAGTATGTCACCTCTGTGACATTTGAAGTTCTTATATTTATTCTCGTATACTTTAATTTATAACGCCAAAACAATCACTCATAGGTAGTGTCTTATTTATTGGAATTTTTTATTCGATCTTCGCTTCAAATCTACGCCACAACAAACTCACATTCTATTCACCGTCGAATTTCCCTAACGAGCTTATCTCTAAATCATTTCCTTCAATTTATTCGAATTGGAAAAAATTAAGATTCTAGTTTGAAATGTGACTCCACAGATAATTTGTTAGATTCGAATTAATATAGTTGTTCTCTCAATCCAATTTAATCGAATTAATCACCACTTTTGTTTGTTCCTCAAATTTGATTTTCTTCAATTTAATTGGAAGCAGTAGACAAAGATAGAAATTTCATTCTTTTGATTTGTTTTGTTTAGTTGTTATAAACTATATTGTTGGCTAATGTATTAGAACTTTAAGTGTTACAAATGGTAATAGAGTTATTTTGTGTGGGAGGATCCGAGTCCGAAATCCAGTTTTTCCATACTTTCTGCTTTTTTAAAAACAAATCAAAACAATGTCGTTTCAATATCTACGTTATCAGATGTAACCAAACACGTCTTCACGATTAAATAGTCGATTAACAACGTTTAAACGTAATTTTTTTATTTATCACAAACACGAAATATAAAATTTGAATTAACTTTAACTATGTGTATGATTTGACATAGTGTATATCTTCATATATGAATTCAACATTCAACCATATCTTTAAAAAAAAACCCTTTTTTCCGCGGTTTTACCTCGAGTAAGTTTTTTTTCCTACCACTTGCAAATTAAACTTAAGATGTTGCCTTGGATCGAGGAAAATGGTCAAAATCCCTAAGAGTAATTTTCCCGCCAGATCTGTGAAATAGTAGGAAGAAAGCCCTCCACGAAACCGTCCAGAGTCCTGAAATGCTATCGTCAGAAAGAAATTAGGGTTTTATTTCGTCCTTCCGAATCGTCTAGGAACAGGAAGGGGAAATGGGTATTCAAGGGTTTCTTCCGTTGCTGAAATCGATCATGGTACCGATGCATATCAAGGAGCTTGAGGGTTCCGTCGTCGCTGTCGATACATATTCATGGCTACACAAAGGCGCTCTTTCTTGTAGCCGAGAGCTCTGCAGAGGATTACCCACCACAAGGTTTTCTCCATCTCTCGAGTTGCTTAATGAAATTTCCGTATGAACCCAAATGTAGATCGATTGATTTGTTTCAACATCTTTCACTCAAAGTGTATGGTCCTATTTCGTCAAACACGCCCTGATAAATTAAGGTTTTTTTTTGTTCTTTTCTTGAGAACCCCCGATTTTGAATGCTCTGGAAATAGTTTATAGAAGAGCATGGAGATCAATATAAGTAAAATTTAAGTTGTGATTCTGTTCTGTTGGATTCTGGGTTTGCAGGAGATAAAGGGTTTACTGCTGTGTGTTCTTTCAGGTATATTCAATACTGTATGCATAGAGTGAATCTACTCCGCCATCACGGAGTGAAGCCCATCTTAGTCTTCGACGGAGGTCCGCTACCTATGAAACTAGAACAAGAGAATAAACGTGCTAGGTATGCAAGACTTAGCTAAGTTATCATAAGCCTCACACAAACTCCTCTTCTTTTTTCTATAACAATCAACTTCAGGTCCAGAAAAGAAAATCTTGCACGCGCATTGGAGCATGAAGCAAATGGAAATTCCTCGGCTGCTTATGAGTGCTATCAAAAGGCTGTTGATATTTCACCTTCTATAGCACATGAATTGATACAGGTAACAGTAAGCCGGATAACTTGTACTCTTCTTTAATTTGCTTTGTCTGCAATCTTTTTTCTGAACTCTAGTTTTTCTACCATGGAAGGTTCTGAGGCAGGAGAATGTTGATTATGTTGTTGCTCCTTATGAGGCCGATGCACAGATGACATTCTTGGCTATTACTAAGCAAGTTGATGCAATTATCACTGAGGATTCTGATCTTATACCTTTTGGCTGCCCAAGAGTAAGCTTTTTGTAACTCTTTGTATCATATCATTTGAAGTTCGTCAGTATTTTCACTTTCTTTTAACCACCTCCACCTTCAATTGTCAATTTTATGTCGCAGATCATTTTTAAAATGGACAAGTTCGGTTTTGGTGTTGAGTTTGAAGTCTCCAGGCTACCTTTAAATAAAGGGCTCAGTCTTTCTGGATTTTCAAGCCAGATGCTTCTCGAGATGTGCATATTAAGTGGCTGTGATTATTTGCAATCACTTCCAGGAATGGGACTGAAAAGAGCTCATGCACTCATTACAAAGTTCAAAAGTTATGACAGGGTACACATTCTTTTCTCACCTGAATTTATCTGACAACAGGGAATTTGGTAGATCACTTGAATCATTAATTCAGAAACTGGATAGAAACTAGTTAGATTTTCTGGCACCAATCCTCTAGACATTGTTTTAGAACTAATATATGATGACTGATGTGTTGCTAGTTTGCTTTCAGGTAATCAAACACTTAAAGTATAGCACGGTTTCAGTTCCTCCTCTTTATGAAGAGTCATTCAAGAAAGCTATACTGACTTTCAAACATCAACGTGTCTATGACCCAAAAACTGAAGATATCATACACTTGTCTGACATTTCTGACGACTTGGGCGAAGATTCAGATTTTGTTGGCCCATATCCTTTGAGACAAGTCTTTTGATATTAGACCTCTATATATCATGACTGATTGAAGAACACATTTTAATTGATACCTTAACTGTGTTCACATCCATGCCACAACATATTGCAAAGGGTATAGCACTAGGCCAGCTTGATCCATTCACACAGTTGCCATTCCAGGTACATTATTATGACTTGTCTATCTATCTAATCTCGGAGATGGTTTCTTGATTTGTTGTCTTGTTTTCCTAAATGGATAGGCTGAGAGTGTTACACCTAAATTGGCTGTCGATGATATTTCCCGTCCCAAAAGTTTCAAACCTGAAACTCTGAAGAAAAAGCTTGATTTACCAGTCCAGAAGAACCTTCTCACCAAATATTTCTGTATCCTTCAATGTTTACAACCCATTTCTTACATTTTTTGGCAGTTTATTACATTAGGAACTAAATTCACTTGGTTTTAAACCAAGTACGTCCTGTATACCTTTGGAGAGTATTAACTTAACATCTGAAAGGCTTTGCATCGGTTGAGGCCAAAAGGAAATTCAAGGCTCCCAGGATATCACCAATGTCCCAGACCCCAACTGATGAGTCTCCAAGTACCCTAGAGGATGATTCAACAGATGTAGATGTTCCTTCAAGTCAGACAACAAATGAATCCCCGATTTACAGCTTGGTAAGAAACAAAATGAAGCACATTATAGTTCTTAGAAGTCGTAGCACAAGCTCTTAACCTCTTTGTGTCTTTAGGGTGAGAATTCATGTGCTAGCAAAATTGCAGAGAAAGGAGAGTCATCCGAAGACGGTACCATTGCTTTTATTTCCATGATTTAAATTAAAATTCTACTCTCAACTTTGACTGTAATCTTTTACTTTGTCACAATCTTTTAGATGCAGTGGGAAGGAATCACAAGGAGCTTGATCATATGTACGTTGAACAGCTAGTGGAGAGGCCGAAGACAGATAGTTCGAAAGTTGTAGTAAGAAGCAAGTATTTTAAGCAGAAGCAGGAGGACAAAAGTCTTAAACAAGCGGTCCCATGTTTGATTGATTGCTCTGTGATTGGTCAGAGAAAGACTGTTAAATCAGTGATAAACAATTCAAGAGGAGAAGAGAGTCAGAGAGCTATAGCGACAAGTCCATTTTTCCATCTTGAAGATGCAAAAGAAGCGAGCTTCTCGGCCATGAACGAGGAGGTGGCTGAGAGAAGAACAAACATCCACGAGATAAACCATGTGATGGATAAAGAAGAAGAGAACCCATCCGCTGAGATTGTTATACCGCTCTCTTCCATTGCTATTAATAGTTATCGTGGAGCTGCAACAGGGAAAAGGAAGCTTAACTCGGACGAAAACCTTCAGAAGGTTAGATATTATTATTCTGTTATCCCGTGCCCTTTTTTTTTTTTTTTCTGTTTTTGCCACTTATAAACTTTTCTAACTATTTCAGGAAAATCTGAATTCCAAGCACATGCGCATGGATGAAAATGTAGAAAAAAGTGAAGAGGTTGAGAAGTTTGGGTCGAACATTTCACATATGGGGCATTACTCAGAAATAGCAGAGAAATCAGTGGAAAAATTTGTGTCAGCTATATCATCTTTCAGATATTCAGGGTCCGGCTCTCGTGCAAGCGGTCTCCGTGCACCTCTCAAAGATATCCTTAACAACACTTGTCTCTCCAAAGGGTAATATGAGCTCTCAAAGTTTACCATCTGCAATACTTTCTTGTGATTGTTGCAATAATCTCACAAAGACTTGTTTGTTTTCTGTTTCTGGTTTTGTCCAAACACAAGGTCATCTCCTAAACCAGACTTCAGCAAGTTTGGTTACGCGCGGGCAACAAAGTCAAGGAGACTGTGAGCTTAGATTTGTAAATTGTATGTTCATCATCTCTTTAGGGCCAACTGTGAGAGATTTTGCTGCGGAATCAGCATTTTGGTCACATTTGTTGTTTGTTTTGGTTTTGTATCTGTTCTGTGCACATCATTCTTGTTCATAGATTCTTTGCACAACAATTTTCTTTTTAAGTTAGGGAAGAGGGAAGAACTTTCAACCTGTTTGTCATCTCTTAGAAATTATACAAATTCATTTTCATATTCTGAAATTTGCAGATTTAATAGCAATAGTGAGCAAAGATTGTGATATAGGGGCAAAATCAACGATTGGGAATTATTTGTAGGCACATTAATAATAATATGAAAGATACTCTAAAATACCACTCATTAACTTTTTGTTTCGATAATACCATGTTTTTTTTTTTTTCCAAATTATACAATTTTTTTTATAATATTAAACCAATTCTCTCTACTAAAAATTATTTTTAAGGATTTAGAATTTAACATGATATAAAAAAAAAAAGATTTAGAATTTAATAATTGAGCTTAGGTTTAGTATTTTAGGGTTAGTTTTCAGGGTTTAAAATTTAGATCTAGTGTTGTGGCATTTCTGAAATAAAGAAGTTTTAATGGCATTTTTAGAACAAAATTTATTTAGCAGTATTTTTGAAAATTGCCCTAATTAAAAAATAGGAACAAAATTGTGACTAAAAGGTAGATACGTGAATCCAGTGAATTGAGATTACAACTCAATCTTAAAGTTTTTGTGGAGCTTTACCTCGTCAAACTTTCTAAGTGTAGCTAGAGGCGGGAAAGTTAGTTGCAACCCCATCCAAAATTTCTTATTTGGGGGAAACTACATGAAACTTCGTACTCTTGATATACCCCCATCTTAGAAGTTTCTATGTTTGTTTCCCCATTTACACTTTAAAATATGTTTTTAGCTCCATTGACGTTAAATCCTAACGTTTAACGTCTAATCGTGACGTAAACCGGATTTCGTTAATTTAAACCGATTAATTATATTAAAATATTTTTTTTTTTGCTTTTTCATAAACTAAATAAAAGAGGAAATGAAACCCTCTGTCTCAATTAAAGGGTTCCATAAACCCGTTAAAACTAAACACAAACCATCGTTGTGTTCATTTGTGTCGAAGGTTTGTCCCAAATTTCCCAATTCTTTGTCGATTTAGAGTTTTGAAATTGAAGACTCCTCTGATTTGATTTCTCTCCCAATTGAAGGTTCTCATTCAATTGCCCAAAATTCAGACATGACCAACATGTCCTCAAGTTCTAGCAGCTCATCTTGTAGAAGGTCACGAGGAAGTAAAGAGAGGGTTCCCACGATCTGTTGGTGTAGGCAGCCTATTCGCGAATTAGTTTCGAGGAAAGATACAAATCCATTTAGAAGGTTCTACAAGTGTGCGTATGCTGCGGAAAAGAGGGTAAAAATCATGTTTTGTTCTAAAAAAAGAATTTGAATTCAATAATTCGCTTAACCGATATGAATATTTGTTATGTTTTTCGTCTTGTAGTTGGAGGGCGGCGACCATGTCTTCCAATGGGTCGACGAGGCTTTGCTTAATGAGATAAGGTTGGTTGATGCTAAAGCTAAGAAGGTCGAAGAAGATGTTAAGGAGTTGAAAGTTATTACGGTGGTGGGTATTGAGCATGCGGAAAAGATGTTTGAGAAGATGGAAATGGAATTAGAAAGTTTCATTGAGAGCATTGAGTTGGCAGTCTCAAATGCGAAGTTTCATCATTGGAAGACAATGTGTGTTGTTGTTGTCATTGGTTTCATCATCATCATTGGTTGTAGGAAAATATTTAGGTAATATTTTAGGGAATAGCTTCAGACAATGTATGCTATTTTGTTTCAATTTGCTAACCTTTAGACTATTGGGTTATAGCAAAGCAAAACAATGTGTGTTAAATCAGTTATGATTGAGCTAAAGTGTTATTTGTTTTGTTGTTTTATCATTTGTTTTGATGAAAGTGAAAGAGCATAACATATGAGAATGAATGAAAGAGAATTGAACCATTTCATTGTTCTTAAGAAGACAAGAGTAACCATAAGCCATACACATAGCTGGACACATACTTCTCCTTCTAAGAAGGCCAAAACATTTAATCATCTTCTTAGAAGGACCAAAAAGAAACAAAAGAAAACCTCCTACTTATAGCAACAAAATAGATAAAACTAACTAAACCACAATCTTCTATAAAGTTCTTCTAGGCGTCATCTACTTGTGACATGGGCTGTGTAGAACTTTCGCCATCCACCTGCAATTACAAGAATTAGCAGAGTACAATGTTAAACCACCAACAAGCAACAAATTTTTAAAAAAACTAGGGTCAGAACACTACAAACCTGTTTGCTTTTTCTCTATGGACAAGTACGAGAATTGTGACCACCTGCGTGACAAACTGAACAGTGCATTGTCCTCTTTTTCTTCTCTGTCTCACCATTTCCTATCTCCTCACCATTTCATGTCTCCGCACCAGTTTCAATCGATTCATCTAGCTGTCTCTTACCTTTCTTCTTGCTTGGTGACTCGTTTTTGCCCTTTTTCCTCTTGTCTTTTTTAGTCTTCTTGGCTCTGTCGGGATTGAATCGAACCAAAGAGATGTCACCAGTAGCCCAATAACCAGGTTCTCTAAGTTGATTCATATTCACAGCATATGTGTCTCTCCAACGTGTAGTCAGAAACCAATCAGATACATATTCATCCGGTTTGAAATTCAAATTCAAGATTACTCCATAAGCATGCTCACAAGGAATTCCACATATGTCCCACTTGGAACAAGAGCATGTCTTGTCTCTCATGTTCACTACCTCTTGATCATATCCGAGCCTAACCTCATACTTACCTGATCCGGCTGCATGTACAATGCTTTTCTTCGCCACTTTCTTCTCTTCTGCTAGAAATGCACTAACATAAGGTGTGTGCTTCTGTAGGTGTTTGTTTGCCTCGATACTTCTTCTGTTTATGCGTTTCATCGCGAGTCTTCGGATCGTCTCTAACATTGGCATAACTAGTTTCTCTCTAGCTTTGACAATGCTGTTGTTAAAAGATTTCACCGTGTTATTCGCCACGTCATCCAGACACTTCTTTTCATTCTTGTAAAACGCTAAGCATCAAGTCTTTGGTTCCCTCTTCATCACTTCATTGAAGACATCCAAATCATAATCTTCAAGTATTTTCAGATGTTTCTTGTATTGTGTCTCGTTGTAACTCCATGCCAAGTTCCAAAAATAAGGCTTCACCCCCATTTTTTCCCCTACTTGAGCCTTCACGTTACCATAGATGTGACGAACACATTTCCTATGCTCAACCTTGGGAATCTCCTTTTGCACAGCATTAATCAGTCCCTATAAGTTCAAAAAGAGAAAATCAGAGGTAAGAATTAGTTATCCACATCATTAATCAACCATAGAACAAGGACTCAGTTCAAAGAATTACCTTCTGCCTATCAGACATAATGACGAACCCTTCACCATCGCCTAGATCGAGATCAAACTTCAACATTCTGATGAACCATATCCAATTTGGCTCGTCCTCCACTCCAACAATTCCCCACGCTATAGGATACATTTTGTTACAATTGTTTCTACCAATCGCAACCAGCAGCTGTCCTTTCATGTTTCCCTTCAGAAAAGTGCCATCAACTCCTATGAGTGGCCGACAAGTTGTCTTCCAAGATTGCTTAAGAGCTTCAAAACACACGTAGAACCGGTCAAATACTTCTTCGCCATTTGGTCCAAGAACGGTTTCAATTGCCACGGTTGAACCCGGGTTTGATTCCAAGATTTCATCACAGTATCCTCTGATGTGTGCAAACTGATCTTCATATTCTGCCTTTATCCACCTTAGACACTTCCTCCTAGCTTATGTGCACTGACTTGGAGTCGGAAAAACATCCCATTGGTCTGAAATGAAGTCTCGAATCTTCTTTGGCTTCCAACCATCCGGGTCTTCTATGATCTTGTCTAAAAACATGCGTGCAATAACATGATCTTTCAAAATGGTACACTTACCATTTGGGTCATATGAATGACGCCCAGGTATCCCATAACTACCAGTGTGCACCGTAACCTCCCAAGCATTTTTCTTCTTGTTAACTGCAACATACAAACGCCAACCACAAGGAACATCACCACATCTTAAAGCAATCTTGTCATCATCCCACCTGTATTGTTTGATGTTTCTGCCTACTATAAGTACATGATCGACCACAGCCTCTTTTACAGCCACACTACTTGGAAAGAATTGCCCAAGGTGAAATGTTCCATTTCCTGCCCTCCTTATATGTCGGTTTGATCTTGAGACAAGAACACACTCACCTTCATCATCGCTTTCCGGAATCGTGTGGTGCGGGATAATAACTTCATCCCTAAACTGTGTCACAGCTTCTTCGATCTCTAGCTGGAATTTGTCCATAACTTCTTCTTCAAATTCACCTTCGGATTCACTCTTGAGAGACTCATTTTCTTCTTGACACTGCTCGTTAAAATCTGGGTCACTTGGATCAGACTCTTTGTCTATCATCTGCTGAAGCAGGTTGCTGAATTGAATTTCGTCACTAAGAAAGCAAAATAATAAACCATCGTCAATTCTTCAATTAACAAACCAAACGAGATCGAAAACCTAAATTGATAACAAAATCAAAATCTCAACCCAAAACCACTACCAAAAAGCAAGATGAAAACGAAAAACACACTTTTGTTCCAGATACCAAAACGGTTTCAAAATTGCAAAAGATTTTTTAGATGGTTCGAGCTTACCTCATTTGAGCCGATTATTGAAGCCACGATAGCGATTCCTTCTGAATTTGTCTTCAGTTAGTCCAATTTGTTTAATCTGGGTTTCGATTAGAGAGGATGTGTGAATTAGGGTTTCAGTTTTTCCCCTTTCTAGTTCGATAAAGAGATAGATCGTCGTGTTTCTGCATTTTTAGGTGTTTATGGAACCATTTAATTGAGACAGAGGGTTTCATTTCCTCTTTTATTTAATTTATGAAAAAAAAAAATTTGTTTTAATATAATTAATCGGTTAAATTAACGAAATCCGGTTTACATCACGATTAGACGGTAAACATTAGGATTTAACGTCAATGGAGCTAAAAACATATTTTAAAGTGTAAATGGGGAATCAAACATAGAAACTTCTGAGATGGTGGTATATCAAGAGTACAAAGTTTCATGTAGTTTCCCTCAAATAAGAAACTTTGAATGGGGCTACAACCAGTTTTCCCAACTAGAGGTAGGAGATCAAGTTTCTTGCAATTTCGACTTGATGCAAATTTTCGAGAGGACTACTTTAAAAATAAATTTTATAAGTATTTGAATTTTCCGTATCCCCAAAAGAAAAAAAAAAACTAAATTCTCATGTTTTAAATTGCAAATTACATTAAAAATAATAATAATAATATCTCAAGTTAAAGAGTTGCAATTACGATCTTAAATGGGAAATTGAAAAGGGTCGGCGAGGACATGGAAGCTGCACCGACCGTGTTCAATTATGATACAAGTCGTCGTTGATTTTAATTTACAAAGAATCCACCTTTCATTTAATGCCCAAACCTAATTCTTCACCTGTTTTCGTTTCACCAATTTCTCCTCCATTCTCATAATTGAAGAGACAAGTGACACGAAAGATACTAGAGTAATACACAACTGGTATTACGATTTTCTTCATGTTTCTTATTTGTATAAGATAATTAATTGACGCATTTTTAATATCCAAATTATATGACCAAGTTTAGATTTTCTACGCGGAAAACTATACCGCTGGTCAACGGTCACAATACAAGTGGCTTTGTCGGAGTTTTCCTCCTTTCAAACTTGTATGCTGCAAAATATCTATACAAGATTTTAAAAGGATTTATATGGTTAACTAGAAGTGTCGAAATTAATAATACGGTAAAAAATGTTAAAGGTAGGCCAATTGTTTGATTGGTATGACTAAATATATGTTTAGTTTTTATATTGAGGAGCAAGAATTTCAAATCGTTTTATTTTAAGTGTTTGTTTCTTCGTAATTCATCACTCCCTCTTAATTTTCTTAAGCAATCATAATGCTAATGATCTTTAGTCTGTGGTTAATGTCGACCCCGGTTGTCGGCACATATATTGTTTAGATATTGGATATTAAGATTTATAAAAAATAAAAAAAAACTATGATAAAAATCTCTCAATAAATCTTAATTTACAGTAATGAATTAGAAAACAAAAAGTAGATCAGTTTTATTTTTGGACCCGCCAATCTTTAAAGTAAGTAACCCTACAAAATTTAAGCTACAAAAAATCAATTTATCGCCGATATTTCTATATATTTAGACACAACTTTGTTTGGACTTGGTCAGACTCACTCACAAACACTACACTTTCCCTTAAGTGGATAGATATTGGTTTGAAAATGGAGAGTGAGTTAACGAAATGGTGTGTAGTGGTGATTGTGTTGTTGGGTTTAGGGTTGAGTGTAAAAGCACAACCTCAAGTTCCATGTTACTTTGTATTCGGTGACTCTTTGGTAGACAATGGAAACAACAACGGTCTTGTTTCTTTTGCAAGAGCCAACTACTATCCTTACGGAGTCGATTTCGGCGGCCCCACCGGCCGTTTCTCCAACGGCAAGACAACCGTTGACGAGATCGGTAATGCATCTATCTATCTTATCTGATCTTTGTTTAAATGTGATTAGGATGTTAAATAACAGTCGTAATCTTATAACAGCTGAGCTACTTGGATTTAATGGTTACATTCCGGCGTATAATGCTGTGAGTGGCCGACAAATACTCCAAGGAGTTAACTACGCATCAGCAGCTGCCGGAATCCGAGAAGAAACCGGTCGACAATTGGTAAAATTCTCTAAACATAGTTAACACTTTTTTTCTACTCTTTTTAATTCATTCATTCTCATTCTCATTCTCATTCTCATTCTTTTGTTTTTATAATGAAGGGACAAAGGATAAGCTTTAGTGGACAAGTAAGGAACTACCAGCAGACGGTATCGCAAGTAGTGAATTTGCTAGGAGGAGAGACCCAAGCAGCTGATTACCTAAAGAGATGCGTTTACTCGGTTGGTTTAGGAAGCAACGACTATCTCAACAACTACTTCATGCCTACCTTCTACTCTTCTAGCAGACAGTTCACACCGGAGCAATACGCTGACGATCTCATCAATCGCTACAGCACTCAGCTCAATGTAATTAATTACTCTATATCTCGCTCTACAAGCTTCGGCTCTTTCTTTGTGTGTTTTGACACTAGCTATATTTGTGGGGGGTTGTGTAGGCACTATACAACTATGGGGCTCGAAAGTTTGCATTGATCGGAATCGGAGCGATTGGTTGTAGTCCAAACGCGTTGGCAAACAGCCGTGACGGTAGGACTTGCAATGAACGCATCAACTCAGCTAATCAGATCTTCAACACCAAACTCAGATCTCTCGTTGACCAGCTCAACAACAATCACCCTGATGCCAAATTCATCTACATCAATGCTTATGACATTTTCCAAGACATGATCAGAAACCCCACTAGATTTGGGTTCCGAGTGACCAATGCCGGATGTTGTGGTATTGGTAGGAATGCTGGTCAGATCACATGCTTACCGGGACAAAGACCCTGTAGAGACCGAAACGCTTATGTTTTCTGGGACGCATTTCACCCGACCGAAGCCGCAAACGTGATTATCGCTAGGAGATCGTACAACGCACAATCCCCTTCAGATGCTTACCCTATGGATATCTCTAGGTTGGCACGCCTTTGAAGAAACAGAGAAATATCTCAACTTTTAAAAAAATTTCTACAAGTGTGATCTTCCTTTAGAAACGCATTTTCATATTTGTCTTCTTGATATTAATCAAAAAACGAGCTTTAAAACATTATTCTACCGCATATTGGTATCATGCGTTACATTGTTCACGGGAATGGCACGTTACGTTTCATTTCGACATTCACAATATCGAGTAGGAAACATTTACCATGTTGCTTCCAGTAATCAGCCATTGGATTGATCCACTCTGGTTCAGCAATTTCGGATCTCTTGTGCTTCAACTCATCGGTTGAAATGTTGTACTTGTCATCTCTACTTTTCACCAACTCAGGCCTTAACACTCCCTGTGGTGACATCATCAGCTCCGGCGCACCCATCGGTAACTTATCACCTACACACACAAAAAAAACAAGAAATCCATAGAAATCTCATGATTAACAATCCTTATGCTGAACGGATTTTTAGGAGACAAACATACCTCGGTCGATCTGCCACGTGCACCAAAACTTTCCATACGTTTTGGCTATCTTCTTGAGCTCCGGAGTAGCTACGACCTCTGGCAATCGCGGATAAGCCCACGAACCGGACTTAACCTCGTAAGCATGAGAGTGCCAGAGCTTTTGTTCCTCTTGAGGCAGATTTTCGTATAATCGGTCCGATATTATATATTCTATTCCTGTTTTAACATATAATTTACTTCAAAATTTAACACTCAGTGTGTGACTAAAACATCGACACGACATGATGATAATAGTAGTACCGATGAGTGGTGCGTCGGAACGGTCAGAGGCGTAAACAGCGCACTGGAGGAACTCGTCGTTGACACGGTGGACGTAGTGGTGAGTCTCTATTTGCCGGGACATGTCTCTCCCATAACTTGCAAAAGTTGAGACATGACTGCTCATCTGTTTCACCGGTAGCCGCCGTTGCAAGATCCTCGTTCCTGAATCCACCACACGTGTGGAAACCGTCACCGGATCTCCGGGAGGCACCTGATCGTCACCGCTCGAAGCCATCCTTGCCTTTTTTATTCTTTTTTTTGGTAATTTGATTTCACGGTTATGTTAGATTTGATTCTATAAGATGATGATGATGATACATGGCGTGCATATGTCATAGAAACGTGTCACGAAATGGCAGTACATCGACCATGTGTTGAATAATAAATCCGACTACAATTTACATCTCTGATTTAAGAAAATTGTCTACAAAACCAAACCGGACCAAAAGAATCAAAACAAACCAAAACCAAACTAAAAAGTCGAACCGAACGGAACGGTTCTGATGAGCAAACCGAATCATGTACAAGAAGATTCGCTGTGCAAAGAATTGACTGACAGAAAAAAGAGTATCGAGTTCAATAATTAAGCAATGAATACTTGACACGCGATACAATCTTACCCTTTTCAACGCCTAGCTTCGCTCCAGTCACAAGCCAATGCCCAGGCAAGTCCTGTGGTCCTTTCAACATCTCCGACGAATCCACGATCTTAGCCAGTTTCCCTGATTGCCCAGTTGACAAGTCCTCTCTCTTCTCATCGCTCGAACTCGACCCTCCCGGTTCAACTCTCCCCGTCGAAGCAACCGGAGTGTGGTCCCACACGGACCGTCTTATCGTACAACCAGGGACTTTAGAGAATAGTAGTTTCAAATGCAAAACGTTTTTGGAACCGAAATCCCAAACCCCAAGCTGAGCTCCCGTGACAATGTGAACGCCCGAGAGGTCGCCGATGTGAGTCTCCGTGTGTTCTATTGGCGAAGTGCTAACGTGAGAGAAGTTCTTCCATTTGATTGGCTCAAACCAGCGGCTATCTTGCTCCTCTGGTCCTTGCCATTTCGGTGCACCAATAGGCACGTGGGAGTCCCAATGCGGTTGCAGGATTTTGGGGAGAGAGACTAAGTGTTGTAAATGGATAGAGAGACGGCTTTGTTTGTTTCCTTCTAAGCATAGCCTCAGACCTGTAACCGGTTTACGCCCAACCGTTACCTGAAAATACCAAGAACGCATCCATAAAACCGAAAGATAACCAAAGAAAAGAATCAAGCCGGTCTATGTTTACCTGATCAGTGCTGATGAATAGTTTGGGACCCATTAAGCTGAACTGAAGAGAAGGACACACGGGTTCTTTCCGTTGAAGGTTACTCAGTTCAGGAGCCCAAGCTCGAGCTATTTGGAAATCCAAGAAGTATTGTAAATCCTCAATAGGAGGCTTATCTGTTTTTAGAAGAAAAAAAACGTCAACATGAATAGATTGGTTCGAACATAAAGAGGTTTTGATTTTTGAGAATAGAAACTCACATTCCAAGTAAAGTTCAATAGCGCGAGTTAAATGCCTTAGACCAGGCACACCTTCGAGAAGAGAAACAATGGGAGTAAAAGTCATGTTGATAATATCTGGAGCGGCGGATACAGTCTCAGCCCATCGAGCATGGCTTTGCTCAAGATCGTCCCCTCCTCTTCGCCTAAAAATTACTGTAATATCCTACAGGAGAGAGCTTTTTCAGCTAATAGTTTCAGAGGACATGAAAAGATTAATCTCGCCATGGCCCATGAACTTGTGCTAACCTTATCTTTGTATTTTAAGGGACCTGTAATAGATTGAGACTCTGCTTCATGAAACCTGTGTTCCATCATGTCATTGATATAGTTTTCGATTTCAGATGCTGGTAAAGGAGAAGACTGATGCTGTCTGATGTAAACCACGTCTCTTCCACCAATCGTCACTGAAGTTACAATATGCGTGCCGTAATTTTCGATAAAGCTGGAACAAACCACGCAAGAATCATGAGAAACAATGAGAGTAGGAGATATAGAAGAGCAGGTTAAAGGGAGAGATATACAAACCTAGCTAAGGAAGCGGGATCCCAGGAAGAAGGAACAGCGTGTCTGATCTCGTTGCGCAAAACAAGTGTAAGCTTTGCCAATTTGACTTCGTAAAGTGGAATAAAATAACCAACCATTGCAAGAGACTTTGTGGAAGCTGCATCAATTTGCCAAGAACCCGTGTAGTTGAACATTGCGTTAAAGCTTCCGAGTGGTATGTTTCCTTTAACACCTGATCTCTCGTTGAAGTATTCTGCCATCTGCCAATTTGGTAATTTAGCATTTCATCAGCACTATATCCAATTGCCCCAGTCAAGTTACAATCCAATCTAAAGCTTCTAAATTTAGAAAAGTGCAAGCTTCATCATTTCATTAGGGTTTCAAATCTAATAATGGCATTTCAAAAATCAGGAACAAAATTACAAAAAAGAACCGGTAAAAATCACCTGATGGAAGTTGCAAACAGGGATTCTCTGTATGCTATTTCTTCCCGGGGAGCACTCGATATCAGAAGGGACATCAGGAAGAAGATCCCCATCCGATAATTTAAGATCTCTGTTTTGTCCTTCCTCCATACGAACCAGTCTTGACCCTGGAGCTCCTTTGCAATACAGAAGCCGGACATCGGATGTTACATCGAAACCACGACCCAGAGCTTGGATCGCATTGCGTAGCGTCGTGGTCAAAGCTTCTGAGCTCGATATTCTCAAGTTTTCTCCTTTACGATTCTCCATTCGACTCCAAACAAACAAACGAACTAACGAACGAACGAAAGATAAAATAAAAATCGGGATTAATCTTGAAGGCGATGATGACTACCACCAACTAATCTAGGGTTCTTGAGTTTCTGGGGAAGGAGTTTTTGAGCTTTCGATTAGCCTCCCACCAACACCATTGCTTGTTTTGACTCCAATAATCGTAGAAACCGCGTCTCAGATTTTATTATTTTTGGGATATTATTCTTTCTTTTATTTTTTTTTGCTCTCTCTTCTTGTGTGTGATATCACGAAGATTCTTAGGTTGACTGGTCTTTCTCTTTGTTACTAATTAGATCCTTTCTTCATTTACAGACAGACAAATTCTTTGACTTTCTGTTTTTATTTCCTTTTTCTTTCTAGGGTTTGCCAATACCATGTCTTTGTTCTTGAAATTGAGCATATGCTTTTTTACTTCGGGGAATATGCAAAGACTTTACTAGTTGAAACTTTCATCAAATTTTCAAAATTCAAAGTAATGTTAATTCATTGTTATTATATTTCAAATTATATTATACACAAAGAATTAGATTTAACTACACAATTTGTTTTTTATAATTATTTTGTTAATGTTCCAAAAAATTTCCCACTCATTCTATCTATTAACTTCGTCCTATTAAATTATCTCAATAACATTATTCTCTCGCGGATTAGTTCACAGATATCAACCACTCAAAAGAAGTCACGTCACCTACCACCGACTCCACCACTTACTGAACGACACGTTGACAATTAAACAACTTTTTCATGTGTGATAACTCTCTGCCATGAAATAGTTCGGCATCAGACGTGATGATTATAACCTATCTAATTCGGCGATCCTCGAGAGATATCCCCACCTGCTACAAGCTTTGTCCTCGAGTTCACTTCATATAAATAGGAAGAAGCATTCAGTGAAGACGGACACGAAAAAACTAAGTATATGAATCCGAGCAAGAAACCAGAGAAAAAAAAAATCGTTTTTAACATTTCATTCGACTTCCAAATCACCAAATGTTATATTTTGATTTCGGATTCACCATCAATATTGTAACCCGAAATCCGTGGTAACGAAACGATCAATACGAATAAAGTGTTTGGTAACCAAACCCGAGCGCAATAATTCAAAATTACTCCTTTCTTTTAACTCTATCTTTTCGCTTATCCCATTGTAAGAATCCCAACCCCGAGACTCTAAATAGACTCACCGACGTCCTAACCTGCATTGAACTACTCTGGTTCAACAATATATATTAATTGAGAAGACACCAAAAAAGAATTCAAACACATGTTTCATTGAAAATAATTTGAAAAAAATTATCAATAAGATATTTCTATTCATACATGTCAACAAAAATTAATACATATAGTCCACTCACAAACATTTTTCTTATGTCGCAGCATATTCAAAAATTTCGCAATCCAAGTCAGATTGTGTTGACATCATTAGAAGATTTTAAGAAAAACAATCCAATTATAGAAAATAAGATTAGACCAATTATTTCAAATTAATACTCAACTAAAGATTAATGTAAAATCCCAAACCCAATGTACGTGTCTTCGTTTTCCCACATCGATGTCTTTTTTTGTTTTTAGTCATTATTTATTTTAAATTAACAAGAGTTTCCTCTTTATTTTTTTGGTCATATCACTTAAAACTACATAAATAAACTAAACCTATTGATGCTTTAAATTATAAATAAATTGTTAAAATAGTATATATTAATTAATAAAGTTAATTTACAAAATTTTTGATTTGTGGTAACTTTGTAACATAAATAATTATTATTTCCAATTAGTTCTAAGCTATTTTTTAAATGGTAATGATATGAATACAATTTAAAAAGAAATTCATATAAAAATATAATACATGCGTTTGACACGGATTATAATTTAGTAAATGTTTATTTGTCAAAAGGTGACAAAAGTGTTGTAATTTTTTTTCTCCAATTGAATTTTTCTTAAAAATTGAATTACACACAGTTGTGTCTTTTGACACAACATCCATACAATATAACTGAACTGAGACTAATTAGTCTTTGCTCAATTATTTACAAGTTCATCTCCAAAGTGATCAGTAAGAGAAACCAATAGCTGCCTAGTATAGTATTTACATCACAATCAACCTTTGTATCCAACATATTCATCACAAACAATAAAGTGATTGGCAAATGAAACTGTGGATGGCTTGATGACTCACCCTACTGTTTCCGAAAATTTCATGGCGGCCAAATCATAAATGTCCAAGGAGTATGATAGAGTGGAGTGAAAGTATTTGCAATTAGTATTGGAGGCTCTGAGTTTCCATGATATATGGATTAGATAGCTTATTTTTGCAGTGTCAACAGTAACGTACTATGTATTAATCAACAACCAAAAGCATAGGTTCATTGCTCCTCAAAAAGGTTTAAGACAAGGAAATCTCTTCTCACCCGTCTTCTTGATTTGTGCCTTGAAGGTCTCATTCACCTGATTCAAAAGGCAGAGGTAAAAGGAAGGTTCAATGGTCTTTCTTTTTATGAGGAGGGTTCAACTATCTTTCATCTCCTCTTTGCAGATGATAGCTTGTTCATCTTCAAAGTGGATAGGGCTCAAAGCCTTTGCCTCTGTAAAGTTTTTAAGAAGCATCGAGTTAACTTATTAACGAGGAAAAATCCCCAATCACATTTGCAGCTAATGTTGCATTGGAAAAACAA
This sequence comes from Euclidium syriacum, assembly GCA_900116095.1. Taxonomy (NCBI): domain Eukaryota; kingdom Viridiplantae; phylum Streptophyta; class Magnoliopsida; order Brassicales; family Brassicaceae; genus Euclidium; species Euclidium syriacum. Next base: position 4,527,558 of record FPAK01000004.1, read on the forward strand.
ACCCCTATTCAACATGCTCTTCAAATTTATAATCAAGGGGGCAAAAATACTTACCTTGGCCTTCCATAGTACTTTAGCGGCTCAAAGGTGAAGATGATCCTTATATTCAAAAGAGGGTCAATCTCGACGTGTATGGTTGGTTCATTAGATCCTTATCAATGGGAGGCAAAGATGTCATGCTTGAAGTTGTGGCTATGTCCATCCATGTCAATCTAGTGAAGTGCTTCAATTTTTCCAAATCCATTTGTCAAAATCTCTTATCAGCCTTGTGCATTTTTTGGTGGGATGCAGTGGAGAATAAGCGAAATATTCATTTGGCCAGTTGGAAGAAAATGTGTACGACAAGAGTTCATGGGGACCTAAACTTCAAAGACTTGGAATATTCTAAACAAGCTCTGCTGGCGAAGTAAGCATGGAATTTTTTTCAAGAACCCCAGTGTTTGATGGCATCCTTTCTCATAAATAGGTACTTTGACAGATCAAGTTTCATGGAGACAAGTGAAGAAAAAAGACCATCATTTGCATGAAGTAGTATTTTACATGGGAAAGCTCTACTTAACCAAGGTATCAAGAAGATGATTAGGAATGGGGAATCTCTTAGAGTTTGGTTATATATGTGGATCTCAGATATTTTTTCAAGGAACCCTTTGATGAAGAATGCCTCCATTGATCTCTATATGCAAGTGTGTCAAGTTTGGTGAATCAGAGAACTAGAAGATGGAACCCTATACTTCTAGGTGATTTTTTATATCCTAAAAAAATAACCAAAATCGTAAAACACCAAACAACGCCCTCTAAATCAGATCTCTAGATGTGGAAATTTTCAAAAATTGGAGCCTTATTTGTAAAATCAGCTTATGACTTAGATTTGTCCTTTAACCTAGCTGAGTTTCACTTCCAGGTAACTCATACTCCATTAACGCTCTAGAGGAGCCAATCTAGAAGACTATCATTGCCCCAAAGATAAAAAAAATTGTGGAGAATGCTTTATGATGCACTTCAAATGGCTGATCTTATATCTTAGAAAGGTGTCAAAGCAGACTCAAGGTACCACACGTGTGGTCTAGAGGGTAAATCTATAAATCATACCCTCTACTCTTGCAAAGTGGCCAAACAAGTTTAGGCTCTGATAAACTTTCCCTTACCTAAAGGAGGATTCCATTCCAGTTCAATTTATGTAAACTTTAGCTATGTCCTTCAAACATTTAAGAATCACCTCTTTGATGTCCAAAAAAAGAAGAGCTTTCTTTGGTATTTGTGGAAAAACAGATACAAAGGCATTTTTGATGGAAGTTGCTTCTCTCCACAGACACTTGTGTGAAAATTCAAGAAGAGTCTAAGCTTTGGTTCCTAGCTCATTAAGAAACACACGGGGAAGAGGCCTTCAAACTTAAGAGTTATACCATGAAGCTACTCATATGGGCCTTACCACCTGCTCCTTAGTTAAAAGGCAATATTAAGTTATCTTGGTCAAATAAAAACCTAATTGGAGATGTTGCGTGGGTGTTAAAGAATGATGTTAGAAAGGTTATAGATCATAGCTGAAAAACTTTTCTTTGTATTGAGTCTTTATTGCAGCTTCAGCTAAAAGCTCTTCTTTAGGCACTTCAAGATATGGGTTCTTTCAGATTCTCGCATGTCATTCTTGCTACTGAAACTCATGAGCTTCTAGGTGATATAGAAAGGCCAATCGCTTGGCCATCTTTCAGCTTCTATGCCACATAAGTGAACCACGCTTGGCGTCAAGTTCCCAATTCCAGACTTTTGTTAGAATCCGCAACCTTAAACAGAGGTGCTTCTCTCATCACACGAGGTGTAACTTATGATGGTCGCTTCCCTTCATATGTAACGGGAAGCCACCCTTTTAGGCTCACGAGGTTCTTCTTAAAATTAGAGACTTCAAGTCTCTGGTTAAGGTTGTTTTTTCTAGAGTTGTCACAAACTTTGTACCTTTTGTGTGTTTGTAAAAGGTGTGTCCCTAAAGGTATTTTTTGTAGGATTTCAAATCCTTGTAGGACATTTTGGTTCTTATGAACTTGGGTAAGACCTGGAACTGGATCACTAACATATATTGAAAAAAGAGTATGTGGTTTGTATTGAAATAATCACCATCATTTGTCATATTATAATATATCATTTTTACATCATTTTTGGACTCGAAACACAACTTACAATGATTTAATTTCATACTTATGCTGATAAAAGTAGTAGAGAGAGTTTTGATAAGCTATATTCTGTTTACAAATCTAAAGTTGGGATTTGTTGGTTTGATAAATATTTGTTCTGTGCGTACTGTAGGAAAAAAACAGTGCCAATGCCTAATATATAAATACACCTCTGTGTACCGCGTTACTTACTACCTTTCTATCTAAAGGTGTGAAGAAGATGGGAGCAAGATCTGCAGCGGCACGCCAGGTATGGGCTCCAACACTTGAGCTTTTGGGAGCTCTCTCGACAATAATTCCTGCGTCCACAAATCAAAGATCACACCATTGGTCCAGATGGAAGCAAGTATATTAGATTTGGATTTAAAAAAGATGCAGCACCGACCTTAAATGATTCCATCGTTCCTTCTTTCTTTACTATACTTGCTAGAATTCCCTTTGCATCAAGATCCCCGTTTTGCATCGGCACAACAAACCTAACAAAAAGAAAAAAGAAAAACATGAGAGTCCAGTTACATTTTCTTGAGGTTACACTTGCATGATAGTTTATTTACTTGGCTTCCAAGATTTTAGCGAGCTGGACAGCGTCTTCTTGTCCAGAAACCAGAGTAAATTGTGGGAGAAGTTGTTTGATGACCGGTGTAATTACAATGTCAGCTTTTTCATTCTTTAGTAATTCCATGTTGCATACACAATGTGGTTCGTAATAGAGTGATATCCCATCTTCCTCGGATACAAGGAGATACCTGAAAACAAAATGGAACTAGAATATTCAGAGATACTGTTAAAAATCATCTAATGGGAATTGAAATCTGTTTTTACCCGTTTTCAGGACGTTGCCAAGGTGGACCAAGTACAGGTCCTGCTGTGGCTTTAACTCGAACCTTAGATCCGTTTCTTGCTTTTAGCTCGTAGCTCTCTCCCGGTTCAAGATAAACGACCTACCAAAAAACACTCCATACTATTCACTCTTTCTCTCATTCTATTAATTCATCTGGCTAAGGGAGGGATGAAGCAAAACAGGCTTACATTTCTAAAAAGAGGATCCAGCAAAGGCTTTGCATTGGGAGTAGCAATAACTTTTATCCCTGGAGATTTCTCAGAGAGTGGCTTCAGGGTACTCAAATGACAATGATCATCAAGGGATTGAGTTATGAGCAGGTAATCAACTTGAGGGAGATCATCAAGCTGCACTTAAAACTTAAAATCACAAATGAGAGCAAGATAACAATGTAACTAACTCCAATGTGTTGTTACCTTGAAGCCCTTCAAATATCTCTTGGCAGCATCATAAAGCCATGGGATTCCAAAGTCCAAATTACCAACGAGAATTGGATCAACCAGGAAATTCGATCCACCCGTTTCCCATAACCAGCTATTTCCCTTACCTCACAAAATAGGAGGACATGTCAGAACATTTTCTTATGGAATTACAAAACTTGTAAAAAGAAGAAATCCACCACCTCCAAGTATGTCAGCTTGAACGCATCTGTCTCAGAGCCACTAGCTCTGTCCTCTGACAAAACGGAAGACACCACAGTGAGAGACCGGAAAACAGAATGCGAGAGGGACCTGGCAGGGGTGTGAGGAAATCTGAATGCGCTTCCAACTCTTTTTCTGGTATTGATACTTAGAGGAAGAGCATTGGCGTGAAGTCGCATCGTGCCACCTGGCACCACCAAAGCCATTGGTTTTACTTTGCCACCTGAAGCTAACTTTCCATCACACCACGAGAAAAGGAAAAGCCCTAATTAGGTTCTCTTAAATTAAAGCACCTATATTATCAATTAAATCAACAATCAACCCAGAATATTTTTGCAACCAACATTTGGGATGAGAAATTGAGAGAAAACTCTGGAATTAAAATCTAATCATGCTTCCATCTTCATCTAAAAGATCAAAATCAAGCTACCGACTTTCGTTCAGCAGCCGTTGGAACCGAAATAAGTAGAAATTAGAGGTATGGAACAAAGGGGTTCATAAGTAATCAGAGACAGACAAGTAAGAAGAAGAAAACCTGTTGAGGAGAGTGTTTGGTTCTAAAGTTCCCAACACACGAATAGTGAGGACTTAAAAAATTAAAAAAGAAGAAATTAGAGGTCGAGGAGGAAAAATTTCATGACGTTGCCTAGCCTCGAAACGCTGCATTTAAGGGTTACTGCTCTCTCTCTCTGGCCCTGAACTAAAAGCCCAAATTCCCTAAACCACTTAACCCTCTCGGTTTACCTAACCAAATATTAAACCTTGCAACTTGCAATCTTTTTAGGTGTAAATTTTGAAATTTTTAATTGATATAATGCAAATTTAAAATAAAATTAATCACTCAACTTCGACTAATTGTGTAACCTTATGTGTAATATACTTTAGAAAAATTTTTTAGTACCACATCTAATCTAATTTAGACAAACCATTATGTCACGTATAACCTAGTTATCATTTATCTTTCGATTAATCATGTAACCTTATGTGTAATATATTTTTAGAAAAATCTCTTAGAACCACATCTAATCTAATTTAGGCAAACCACTAATTGTCACATATAACCTAGTTATCATTTATCGTCATACAACAGTATTTATGAGAAACTCAGATTATATGAGGACTACATATCCCTACATGTGGGACACAAGGTCCGTCTTATAAATCTTTTTTCATATGAAGTGGAATTTATTTCTTTTTTTCTAACTGCAAATTTATATCTTACGTTATTCGTATGGTCCATAGATACCTATTGAATAAAAGATTGCAATCCCATTTATAATCTACGTGATTATTGGTATACTTAGAACATTATTTATTTATGAACTCATATTGAACTATTTATACCTTTGATAATACTCGTAGTTATATGGGTGGTCAAAATAAACGAGATCCACGACATTTCAGAAAATAGGATACCCGAGGTTCTCGGATTCGGATAATTATATTTAACAATTAGGATATTCGGATCCGACCTCAATCCACTTTCATATATAATAAATTTTAACATATATATAAATCTTTCATGTAATAAATAGAAAAAAAATACCTTAAATGACACCAAAACTAAAACTTAGTTAAAAAAAGGTAGAGTAATTTTGTTTTTGTAACATCATAGAAATAATAAAACTTATAAAAATGATTTGATAATCCAAACTGGAGAAACATTAGTTACTTAAAAGAACTCTTTACCCTGAACAATAGCACTACACGCCAAGCAATCCGTCTATTCATTAAGTTCTCGAGAAAATAAAAATGAGGGTAAAAGTTTGCAATTGTCTTCTGAGGGTGGAAAAATCATATAGTAAAATGTATAAAAATGAAATTGAAAATTTCTCTAACATATAATAAAACCTCTAAAAATTAATAAGGTCAAGACTATAATATTTTAAAATAAGTAATTCAAAATTTAGAAACAATCGTGGACACAGTCTTTAATACTTATAATGAGTTGTAAAATGATATTATACGTATAAAAAAAAAATATTTCGTCTATAACTCCTCGAAATAAAATGTGTTTGAAGGAGTTCAAACTGAGATTTTATATCCACAATCTTGCTTTAAGTGAAAAGATATTTTGGAAGAAGGCCCCAACGAGGGAGGATGAGGTGCTTGCAGATGATTATGAGGAGCTTGAAGATGATATGGATGATCATGTGGAGAGCGTTTCAAAGTTAAAGTGTCAGATTGATGGTTCATGGAAAGATTCAGATCCAACCACAAGGTTTGGTTGGGTGTGTTCTCGGGATCTCAATCAAACAGTGGTTATGGGAGCAAGGTGTCATCGTCATTCTATTCTGCCCCCCCCCTCTTCACTCGGAATTGGATGCGTTATTATGGGCTATGAAGGCTATCGTATTCAGAAGAATGGATTGCCCCAGGTTTTTGAGACAGATTGTGCAGAGTTGGTATCCATGGTACAGTCTCTTGAGGAGTGTCCACCTTCTCCATTCCTTTAGAGGAGATTGGTATGCTCCGAACTCAATTCCCTTTATTTTTTATTTCTTACATTTTCTGTCTTTGTAATGTAAGGATCGACTGTTTGGCTCGATCTTCAAGAACTCTTTTTTTAGAGTGCTCATATCTAACTCTTCTCTTCCTATTTGGGTTACAGGTATGGTTTGATGTTCTAATTAGTTAGTGTTCTAATTTATACAGTTCGAGATGTATCACTTTATAGAGGGTTTTATTGTATATTCTATCTAGTTTTATTTTTATATAATATAATAGTTAATTTTACTTTTTTTTATATAATTTTAAATTTTTATTGGACGATTTCGGATTCGGATAATAGTTTTTCTGATCTAGATATGGATCCTAATCATGACATTTAGCCTACAACCATCTCAGATAACTTGTGGGTGTGGGAGTTAAATAAAAACATAACCTATTATGTCTAAGTTTAGCAATTGGCTAGCAAAATATCTCTCCTATCTGAACTCTATGCAGAAAGGGTAACAAGACCTTGAAGCATCAGGTGTGGTCATTTCAAACAACTCCCAAAACCATAACTTTATTATGGAAGATATTGAGTTGATATTTTAATGTGACCGAGACCTTGGTTCTAAGAAACCTCTCCAAAAATAAAAGATATCAAATTTGGGGAGAAGAAGGAGAATCTATAAATTATGTATACATGCTCCTTTGCAATACAAGTTTAGGTTCTATCGGGATCTATCTCATGTTCCTAACCTAGAGGGTGGTCTTCAAAATGGCAGAGACTATGCCAATCTACCATTTTCTTATGGTCATGAAGCAAATATACATTCTTAGGGATCTAAACAGAATTATCTCTTGGTTCGTTTGGTACATATAGAAACACATAAATAGGTTTATATTTGAGGGCTTATAACTAAATCACCTTTCAACAATGGAAAAGGCTGATAAAGAAGCCTCTCTTTCGTTTTTGCCTCAAGAAGCGGATGAATAACGAAAGCAGCCATATTTGGAGGATAGAGTAGAGATATGAAAAAAACCTCCAGACAGGTGGGTTAAATACAATGTAGACTGCTCGTGATTTAAAAGATTCCTTATTGCAGATGGGTTGAGAGATTCATTTGGTCATATATTACTCCTTCTGGTTTTTAATAATAGATGTTTTAGAATTTTTATTTTAATTTTAAAAGTTAGATGTTTTCAAATTTTTAAGTCTAGTTGTAATTTTTTTTTAAAATTTACCTCTATCAAATTAATTATTTAAAGAGTAAATTTAAATATCATTTAATAAAAATCAAGGAAAAATGTAATTGTTGAGAAATTCTTAGAAAATCTTAGAACATCCGGTATTTAAAAACGGATGGATTACATCATTTTGTGGAAATTAATTCCTCTCAAGAAGCAGCTTTTCAAAACTTTAAATGGGCAGTATAAAGCATAATTGGTCACAAAATAAATATAAAAATGAAACGGATTCCAAGTAACATATGGGGGCCGATTGGTGACTATTCTTTGAGAGCTTTAGAATTTTTGACTAATTTTAGACTTGTCTCGTGCCCAAGGCATCCATCCACAACAAGAAGCCTAGTGTAAGAGGACGCTAGGGTCTAGAAAATGCAATGGACTCGGCACTAAGCGGGTACAGATCATGAGCAGATTCGCAAGAGGAAGTAATCGAAACGAGATGATCGTACGATGTCCCAATCTCCGAGGATTGCTTAAACCTCAATTCATCACCGTACACTCCAGGATCGGAAATGACCTGCTCTATCACAGTCCCACCTTGAAGCATCGTCACAACTTCCGACATGCTTGGCCTCAATGTCGGAGATTTGTTGGAACATAAAAGCGCTACCTTAACCATCCTCTCTACCTCCATCACATCGAACACTCCTTCGAGCCTCGGATCCAGAATCCCCTCGAAATCCCCTTTCTTCTGCAGCACGAAAGCCTGAAATTGAAAAAAAAAAAAGAAAAACCTGAAACCCTCAAAGAAAGCTTTGTTTTATTACATTGAGAGAAAGCTGAGTTCTTGTGTGTGTGATTCAGTACCCAATCGAGAAGGCCAACACAACATTCGTTATCTGGGGTGTAATTAGCGTTACTCTTCCCACTAACTATCTCCATTGCCACCACACCGAAGCTGTAAACATCTGCCTTTTCTGTCAAGTGACCCCTCATTGCATACTCAGGAGCCATATATCCTCTGCAACCATAACCAACAAAATTGAGGCAAAACATGTCATCAAAAGTCATGAATATAAGAAAGACTGACATTGTTCCTGCAACTCTGGTTGTAATGTGGCTCTCCTCCTCTTCATGGAGCCTAGCCAACCCGAAATCCGAGATCTTTGAGTTGAGATCCTTGTCAAGCAATACATTAGTCCCTTTGATGTCTCGATGAATGATCTTAATCGCTGAATCTTCATGAAGAAACGCTAACCCTCTCGCTATTCCCAAGCATATTTTGTGCCTTGTTCTCCATTCTAGTTTCACACCGCTTCTTCCAAATAATGCATCAGCAAGACAATTGTTCTCCAAGTACTCGTAGACAAGAAGAAGCTGATTTTTCTCAACGCAGCATCCATAAAGCTTCACTAAGTTTGGGTGCTGAAGGCAAGCGATCATACCGATCTCATTTAAAAACTCTTTGTTGCCTTGACATGATTTCGAAGACAGTTTCTTTACTGCAATCAATGTTCCATTTGGTAATCTCCCCTGCATTCTCAAAAATTCTTGTTTTAAATTAACTGATGAGAATTACTAACATTGATTTCTATAGCTTTGAAGTCTCGTTTTGTACCTTATATACAGATCCGAAGCCGCCTTCTCCAATCTTGTTCAAGGGATCAAAATTTCCGGTCGCAACTTTTAGTTGCCTCAAACTAAAGGAACCTCTTTTCCCTGCATCTGCATTGCTACCACACTTTCTCCAATACAACACGCCAAAAATCAAGAAAACAAGAGAGAGTACTAATGCTATTGTGCCAAGAATGAGATGGTTTTTTCTTGGTTTGTCCTGTTTTGGGACTGGAAGAAGAATCTGCACTGGAACTGAAGATTTGACAGAAGCAGAAAGAGATAGTCAGATATAAAAAAGGTAGTTCAAAAGAGGATTAGACAATTCTTTATCTTACCGCCACAGTCAGATTCCGTGCCTGAGAGAAGAAGAAAAAGAATTAGGATCCAAGTTTTCGAGAGAAGTTTGGTTGATGTTAGCGTTATTTTAACTTACTAGGACAGACTGAGATAGCAGAGATAAGAGAACCATAGTTGCCTCTTTTAGGAATAATGGTTGTGCCTTTCCCCGCCCAATACAACCGTATCTCTAAAGTGTTATCAGTCACGGTCGTGTTCACTTGTCTTATAACTTCCTTGTGAGTTCCATTAGCCTCCACTTTGATATTGAAATCCTCCAAAATCAAATTCCCCTGAACGTACACGTTAAAGGCACGTCTCGCCAGTCTAGCGTATGGTTCCTCATCTGAGAACTGAATCTCCGCAAAATGGAGTTTCACATTGTAGTTTCCATTTTCGAAACAAAAAGCAAAGTAGGCTAAACTCAAGGGAGAACGCCGAGCTGTCTGATAAAGCTCAGGATGTTTTGCTGATACTGATGATTCTGATGAAACGGTGTATGTGTCTGCTGTTATCGCATCATCCATGAAGTCACCGGTGTTGCTGAATCCCCAGTTTTTCCCATGATAGTTAGTAGCTGAACCGATAGGTCCATAGTCATCACCTTCGTATACAAACTTTCCTCTAGAGTTTTCGATAGTCACATCAGGTCCCCCACAGTTTATATGCAGCGAGCTACTATCTGCAGAAAGTGAAGTTTGTTTGAAAATTAATTGATATTTAGTACAAAAAATAGACAACCAAAGACTTACAAGTTTGACAATGCGTTATGGCAGAACACGGAAGGAGTCTGGTTCTGTATCAAGAAGAATGAGTTAATAACAGTAACTTTTTGATTGATAAGATTGTCAAAATGTTCTTACAGGCTGTTACTGGAGCGTGCGCTCTTGTATGTGTTTATGTTCCTGCATCAAATTTACATTTTTAAGCTTTCACAAACTTTTTAAATAACAAAACTTAGGATAGAAACTTACTTCCTCTCTTTGCAACTTGGAGACCATGTAAAATTATTATAAGAAAGATCACTGCAGATATTGAAAGCAAAGAAAAAAAATAAATCAAAAGAAGTAGTTTTGACATGTATGAGTATTGATAATGTATTGGCCATACATATTGGTGCTTGCAGTAAGGAAAGGTCCTGATTCAATTCTTCCTGACAAAGAATTTCCTGCCAAATATCTGAAAGCAGGAGATGAGTTCAAAAAATTTACTAAAAAACAATGGTCTCATCTTCCAACACTTAAAAGGACATACGTATATTTTGGGGCGATTGCATCTGGTGGTATTTCTCCAGTCAGTTTATTAAAAGAAAGATCACTGTCAGTAAAAGAAAAAAGCATCACAGTTAAAAAATTGGATGCAGAGTGATATATAATATTATACATGAAAGGCTTACAGAGTCATGAGATTAGGAAGCTCCCAGAGACTGGTTGGGATTGGTCCTGTTAAGTTCATGTTTCTGAGAAGCCTGAACAAAAAAAGGTTAGCAGAATCAATCTCTTGAGTCTTAAGCAAACATAGGATCTTGTCTAGGGGAAAGGACAAAAGGCATACAGAAATTTCAGGTTCTTGCTAGTTATATGAGGAATTTGTCCCAATCCTATACTTGTGTCGCTGATCCTCCTACATAGAAAGAAATGGCTACAGTTCAGTCTTCTCTCCTTTGGATGTATTGAGAGATGATTTTACTTACAGGTCGATCAAATTCTCTAGACGAAAAATGGATTTTGGAATAGGTTCGGTTAAGCCGCTCGCATAGAGTTCTCTGGTTAAAAAGATAGGCAACAAGTGAGACAAGAGTGAGATCAATAGTAATAATGCAAAATTTCTTGGCTTACAATCTTTGAAGTTTTGTTAAGTTTCCGATAAACTCCGGGATGGATCCGTTAAGGCGATTATCACTCAGTCGGCTACAAACAATAGAATGTTTGTTAGATACGGATTAAAACAAATGATCATCTTCTTGTAAAGAGAAGGAAAGTGATACATACAGAGTAGTCAGGTTTGTTAGTGTTGCTAATGTCTGTGGTACGCCTCCAACTAATTGGTTAGAAGAGAGTATTCTGGGAGAATAAAGCAAAACAAAGTTTAATAGATGATCACCTAATTAGTAATCTTGAAAAATAACATATTCTTGCTTACAATCCTTTTAAATTAACCAGGCTTCCTAGTTCCTTAGGTATAGTTCCAGAGAACTGATTGGCTTCTAGAACTCTGTAAATCACTCAAAAACAAGTTTTTAGTTTTGAAATTTCCAAGTTTTTGTTTAATCACATAAAGATGAAGAAAGAAAAACATACAAGAGAGTGAGGTTAATGAACTTCCCCAGTCCTTTGGGAATTTCTCCTGATAAGCGGTTTGCGCAAACAGAGCTAAAGAGAAAGATAGAAAGAGTTTCAGAAGCTTTACTTAACAAAGAAGCAACTTGGGATCAAAGACTTACATAGATTTGAGGTAAGGCAGTGAGGCCCACTCCATAGGAATTGAGCCATAAAGGTAATTACGGCACAAGTCACTAGACAAACAAATCAAAGCTATGGTTTTTCTATAAACAGAGTAGAGCAAGTGAAGAGAAAGAACTCTTCCTCACATGAATTCAAGGTAATGAAGCTTGGAGAATTCTGGTGGAAGTCTTCCAGGAAGACTAAATGTCTTGAGGGTACTAAAACATGGAAAAAAAACAATTGGTTATATATATTGAGGTTTTCTCTGGAAACAAGACATGATATTTCTCTTACAAGTGTGTGATATGACAAGTGTTGTTGTTGTTAAAACCACAGTCACATATGATTGTGCTGTTCTGTCCTTTCTTGAGAACATCTCTAGTTATCACCAGAGTCTTTGTAAGACATGGATCTTCACTTAGGTTCAAGTGCTTCACACCCAGTGTCGATGCAATATCCTTAAGCGCTTCCACTTTCAAAATTACAAACAAACCATAAATACACACTAAAAAGTTTAGTTCAATTCCACAAAGACAAGCCTTAAAGATAACTAACCTTCCTCCGGATGAAGAGAAGGAGACGCAGATGCTCTATAGACCAAGTACATATGAGTAAGAACAAAGACTAGTGACATGATCATGAGCTTGTAAGCTGCAGACATTGAAGATTATGTTCAACTGATATATATGTGACTTTAAAAGACTACATATATATACTACTAATTCCTAAATAAAATACGATTAAGCAATATTTACGTTTTTATATAGAAAATGTCAAGTGTCTTGTGAATTGCAATTTGACTAAGCTGAGGTTAAGAGTCCACACATGGGGTCTGTTGCTTGTTTAAGCCGTGAAATATATATCACTTTTCTTAATTACAATCCAGCCTTTCCGTTTTGATTTATTTACAGTTTTGATCAAACGTATTAGAATGAGGTTTATTCACCCCTATTTTAGTATTTTACTTTCAGAACTACTAGGAGAATATGCCCAGAACTGGTGAGATTTCATGATTCTCAAAGCGTTATTCTCACCTCTTTCATAAAAAAAAAAACCTTTGCATAAACAACTCTCATTTTAATTTTGAAAGGTCGTGGTGTGTTTTGTCAGCAAATGAAAATTGGAGGAGTTGATCAGTTGTGTATCAATAATTTTACATGAAATTTGTTTATGTTGAACACTTGAACTAGTTGGTTACTTTCTTCATTTTTTTATCGATCTTCTTGATAGTTGACTTGTACTTTCCATTGGATCCAAGAACTAGTTGGAATAAAAATTAGTTTACTCCAATTTAATTTCATTAGTACTCTCTATTTGCCATTTGCTATGTTCTTTAAGTTTTTTTTTCTTACCCGGGTGAATAGTTTTATGCAATAGGTTCTAAGTCAAGTTGCTACTTTCTTGGCAAGTCAACTCATCCTTGAAACCATTTCTTAAAGACCACATTTCAAACAAATGACGACATTTCATTGTATCAATTCTTAAACTCAATATTCTTGGATGTAAGTAAGGTTTCAGAATATGACCACTGATTTCAAATCTCATGAGTTATTGAATTTTCACAACACTCAATCCCCAACTAATCTCAAAGCTTTTAATTTAATATAGATACAAGAAATTACAGAAAAAGTGACTAAAAAAACTGTCTTCAAGTCTGTTCAAGTGCTCGAGTCATGTCGAACATGTAGTACAGGGAGAGAAGTAGCAGAGGAAGAAGAAGGATAACTGTCAACAGAACACTGCGTCTTACTGCTATTGTTCTCCTCCATGCCTCTCCTTAAATCTTTAAAGGCCGAAAACCTTATATCCCCCGATCTCTTGCTCGATCCTCGTGCTGATTCCGGCACCGGATACAGACCTTCCAGCATAGCCACGACCTCTGACATTATAGGACGATCCGTTGGAGACGCGCTGGTGCACACTAGAGCCACTTTTATAACTGCCTCTGCTTCCTCTCTGTTCACTTCAGGCCTCAACCTCTCATCCACCACTTGCAACAACCTCCCTGATTCTTCACACTCTGTGGCCCATTCCAAGAGACAGACGTCATCTCCTGCCGCCATGAAGTTACTGTTGTTTACGCCGGCGACAATCTCTAATACCAATACACCAAAGCTGTACACATCTGCTTTAAAACTTAGGTAACCCCAAAGTGCGTATTCTGGTGCCATATATCCTCTACACAAATTCACATGTTTCTTCTGGTCAAACAAACAAACAAAAAATCCGTAATGGTCAATCACTGAGAAAAAAAGAACTCACATTGTCCCAGCGACTTTGGTACTGATGTGTGTTTTCTCCTCTTCGTCCAGCCTTGCCAATCCGAAATCAGATATCTTGGGAGTTAAATCCTTGTCCAGTAAAATATTTGTGGCCTTGATGTCTCTGTGTACAAACTTCAACGGTGATTCCTCATGGAGAAATGCAAGACCCTTCGCGATACCACAGCAAATTCTAAACCTCGTAGGCCAGTCCATTGAAATCTGTTTATGCTTTGGACCTAACAAACATTGCAATACAACAACACACATTTTATTTTACACCTGAAGCATCAAAAAGCTTTCATTAGCCATTAGCTGGAAAATAAATAAACTCACTGAATAACGCTTGAGCTAAACTGTTATTTTCCATGTATTCATAAACCAGCAATAGCTGAGCACGCTCGACGCAGAAGCCATGAAGCTTGACGAGATTTGTATGTTGAAGACAAGAAATTGCACCGATCTCGTTTAGAAATTCTCGGTTCCCTTGTCTCGATTTAGATGAGAGCTGCTTAACTGCTATAACTCTCCCATCTGCTAACACACCCTGGATTTTGAGATTTTATGTCAGCACTACAACTTTATTATTTCTTCATATATCAAAAAGTCATCATCTCATCCCGTAATCTTTTACCTTAAATACAGCACCAAAACCACCTTCTCCAATCTTGTTAGTTGAATTGAAGTCATCCGTGGCAAATTTGATTTGCCTTAATGTAAAAGTTCCAGAAGGCAACTCTTCTTCATAGGGATCTGTGGGAAAGACTCAGAATCAATAAACAAAGAAACACTTTCTGAATTGCATTCATAAGAAGGAGTCTAGTATATCATCTAACTTATATATTATCAACTCCACATCAAAGGTAAAAGAGAGAATGGAAGCAAACTTCACCTCTTCTTGGCTTACAACATCTTGGAACGCAGCCACACCACCATAGAATTGCCAGTATTAAGATAATCAGAAATGTGACTCCAACTCCAACTGGAATATAGGCTCCCGGGCCCATTCCATCTCCGGGGCGAGCGCACGGCTTAGAATCTGTACATTGAAGGTATTTTAGTATTAAGAAAAACTATTATGATGAGAAAAGAGTTTGAAATGCATATAAAAATCGTCCAACTGGTTTCTTCTATAGTAAAAAAAAAAAAAAATACCTGAAAGGACGGAAATAGCTGATATGAGAGGACCATAGACCCCTCTAGAGGGAATCCTGGTAGTTCCTTTACCAGCCCAACTCAACCGGATGGTTAAAAAGTGATTTGTCACATTGGCAGTAAATGTTTTGGTTATAGGTATTTGGGCTCCCTTTGCTTCATCCATGATGTTGAAGTCCTTTGCCACTAAGCGCTCCTGCCAAAAACCAAATTTATTGCATTCAAGGCCGCTTTAGTTTCAGCAAGCCGGGGGTCGAACAAACGCAAACCTGAATGTAAATGTCGAAGATACGCCTCCCAAGACGGCTATAGCTTTCGTCATTGGTAAAGCGGATCTCAGCAAAGTCTAGATTGACAGTGTATAATCCATTTTCTAAGCAGGCGTGGAAGTAGGTGAGAGAGACTGGAGCAATACGTGCAGTTTGGTATAGATCAGAGAGGTTAGATGACGGGGCGGACATGATGGTGAACCTTGTGTTTTGGAAATTGTTGTCGTCCATGAAGTCCCCTGTGCTGCTGAATCCCCAAAAATTGTCAGGCTCTAAAAAATACTTAGCAGCACCACCTTCAACGTCTCCATCTCCTTCATATAACACGTAGCTACCTTTTTCCATTACGTTTGTAAAGCTTCCACCGCAATTCACATGTAAGCAGCTAGAATCTGCAACCAGATTAAGCCAAATTGAATGAACAGACGAGTGAGCTTTCCACATCAACTTGAATATTATGTGTTTCTACTTACATTTATGACATTTGAAATCTCTGAAGCAAGGCAGAAATTTGCTCCTACAAAAAACACCATTTTGGAATTGCATATCCGTTATAAATTTTTGAAAAGCACAAACGGAATATCTTCAAATCTATATACAAAAAAAAAAAAACAGAATCTAGAGTAAAAAGATAATCAAAAGAAAGGACCTTACGATTTTTTGGTCGAAGTGCTTTGAAACAAGTTTAGATTCAGATTCCTAAAAACAAGAAAAGTCGGTTTAATTAGCAGCTAAAATACCAGTTATGTCATAAAAAAAAACAGAAACATGACAAATCTCCTCACAAGTTTGACCGACAAGCATTACTTTCGGGACTCTGCAACTGGAGGTTGTTATATGAAAGATCTCTGCAGCAACAAGTGAACTAACATCAAAATGGGCACAAAACTTGGATTCATATGCTTCTGAAAAAAGTAACGCTAAAGGCAATTTGCAAAGTCCAGAAATATGCTTACAAAGTGATTCCATCCCTCAGTAATTCCTCTGGAGCATTTCCCTCAAGCATGTTTCCAGCCAAAATTCTGGAAAGAAAAGTCAACTAATGATTCTGATTCAAAGTAAGATAACATAAATGAAATGAAAGTAGAGTCTTTTCACTTACATAAACCGTAAGTTTTCTGCCTGCACAAACGATGGAATTTCCCCAACCAACTTGTTAAAACTCAAATCTCTGTTCACCAACATAATACGAATTTAATCAATGCAAAACCTACTCTTCATTTGCTTTAAGTTCATAATTCTTCGCTGGGAACCATTAGGACTTAATAAAAGCTTACACTGTCTCCAGATCCTTCATAGTTGCAACATATGGAGGAATTTGTCCAAAGATGTTACAGTTCTTCAATATCCTACAATGTAAAAATAAACAGATATTAATAAAATAAAAGAGAAATGGAACAGCTTCAAGAAGGCATAATATAACAGGTCTAACTTACAGTTTAGATAAACTTGCATTCTTCAACGAAGGGAATGATTGGATCGGTCCACCTATATCACTGATCCTCCTGAAAACAATAGGCCATTATAATAAAAGCGTCTTCTTGCATTAATCTAGATGAAAAAATAACACTATCTTTATGGAGAAAAAAATGAACGTAATAAGGGTTGTGTCTACTCACAGATTAACAAGATGTTTCAGACCTGAAGTGACTGGTGGGATTGGACCAGTGAGACCAGATGCCATCATTTCGCTACAAGTATGGAAAAAAACTACCATCACCGAGTGTTAAAACAGAAACAGAAAAGTGTATAGAAAGAAAAAGGATTTTTACAGTCTCTTGAGTTGCTTCCAATTTTGTATGTAAGTAGGTATTCTTCCGCTGAGTTGGAGATCGTTTATCCTACTGCATCATGCAAAACCGAGCAGCATATGAACAGTGAAGACCAGCATAATAAGTCGTTCAGTTTGGAGAAAAAAGAGCAAAGGCTTACAAATCTGTCATATTCAGTTTAGAGAATGAAACTGGCAAGCTTCCCGTCAATTTGTTGGAGGAAAGCAATCTGTGAGAAATGTGTCAAATGCCCCCACTTTGATTAGGAGTGGGACTAACTAAGGACTCGCTAAAACATTTGACACAATAAAAGAAATAAAGAAAGGGAAAGGGAATCAGAAACTCTCACAGTGTTTTCAAGTTGACTAAGTTCCCAAGCTCCTGAGGAATTGGTCCATAAAACGCATTTGCCTCCAGATCCCTACACAGGAGCAGCAAAGAAAACTATAAAAGCAAGAATGCTAAAAAAATTTCAAACGAAAAGTGCACCAATTCCTATTCAGGAAAGGCTAATAGTGAGAAGAAAGAAGAATGACCGATCTTTGAAACTTACAAGTATGTAAGTGAAGTAAGGTTTCCCAACTCTTTTGGAATTTCCCCTGACAACCGGTTCACAAGAAGAGAGCTGCGGAGACATTCTGTTACTGTACAATATCATTTAGTTACTAAAAGCTAAAAACATAAGAGGGAATAATTCTTACATAAAAGTTAAATTTGATGAAGTCCATTCATGTGGAATGCTCCCATTGAGGTAATTGTAGGCAAAGTCTCTAAAACATAGCAAGAAAACGTTGATCAGAATTGGTTAAATTTGCCAATTCAGTCGCAAGGCTAATATACTTTTTTTAATTAGAGCACTTACACCTCCCGGAGGTAAGGAAGCTTAACTATTTCAGGGGGAAGAATTCCTGGAAGATTATGATCCTTGAATGCACTAAGAACAAATCAAAGAGCAATTAGAAAATTTTATTAATATTAAGATAGGAAATAGATTCTTACATTTTCACAACATGACAATCAGTGTCGTTTGTGGGACTACATTCACATTCGATTTCTTGCTTAGCTGTTGGAGGAAGAGTTTCGGTTAGTCCCACCAATTCGACCTTACAACCTTCAGCGTCAAATTTCCAAAATTTCGACCCCATTGTCGTAGCGATTTGCTGCAGAGCGTCGACTAAGGAGGGATGCACAGAAGCAAACAGCATAACGTATTAGTGTAATTAATTACTTCAAACAAAAATCAAAGATTTATACTTTTCGCCTTTACAATCATGAAAGTAACATGAATCAAAAGAAAGATAAACAATTTATCCACACCCGATATGTGTATTTATATATATGGATTTCTTCAATAATTTATATGATCTTTCAAGAAACTTCCTTTTACTTGTTCTTTCTCAAAAGAAACTCAATGGTCAAAGGGAATTCAAACCAAAATCAATCAAAATGGATTTAATAAACGGAAATTGACCTAATCACAAAAACAAAATTATATAATTAACCTGTAGATTCTGGTCTCCGAAACCACAACAAAAAAAAAAACCTAGAAGATTCCAACGTCACCAGATAATTTTCGGTAACCAATCGGAGAAATCCGCTTTCCAGCGAGAAAAATGAAAACTCTTTATCATTTAATGAAAATTCACGAATCAAAGAATAAGAAAAAAAAAAAAAAAAAAAAAAAACCAAACTCTGCAACAACCAGAATCTACAAAAAGAAAGAAAAAGGATAAAATCAATAGAAAATTCATTTTAAAAACAAACAAACAAAAGAAATAGAAACCAGAAAGGAACTAACTTGGAACCAACCTTCATCCTGCGGTAATTTGACAGCATTTATACTGTAAAATTTGAAGCAAATGATCGCAAAAACAGAAAAGGCAAAGATTTGAACATCCTTCTTTCTCTCGGCAAACATTTGATATAGGGATGCAACAATAACAAAAAATTGGAGAGAGGGAAGGCGTAAATCAGTGTCTCATCGACAATGAATAATCGCAGGGAAGATCTGAAATTTCTGGGTTGGTTTGGCGAGTGTGATGATTAGTGATTGGTAGAATTTTGACAAATCTGCATAGAATCTACGAATAGTGTTTTTCCTCTCTTCGGTTTTTTCTTCTCGTTTTTCTTTTCTTTTTTAACTCGTAGTCAATTTTTTTCTTACAACGCATATTATTAGTCAAATTTGAATTTACAGAGATGAATAGAGGACAAAAAAGATTGGTACAATCCAACAAAAAGGAAAAAGCACACCCACCCTAAGAAAGTTGAATAAAATATCCACTCAGGAACATTAAACAAAAATAGATCTATTAAATCTTTTTTGAATGGTGTGTGCATAACCAAAATAGTCGCGTATAAACAAATTTCAAAAATAGTAAAATGTTACTATAATATAGTAGAATGACTTTGACTCTAGACTTTAGATTCAAATCTTTGGGGCGATTGATTAAAAGTTTTGAGAGCTTTGACTTTCATTTTTATTTTTTAAAGTTATTTTTATTCAATCATATTTTAAAGTTTTAAAAATTTTTAAAGTTTTTTAAAATTTCCAAGGTGTAAATTTCATATCTTTCTCTCTAGGATAAAGTTTTGTTGAATATATGATCCCACAAATCTTAGATTTTTCAAACAAGGTTTTTAATGAGGCAAGTTCATAATACTTTACCCAAGCCCCTTTCATGAAATCCAGACCCAACTCTACACACTATTGACGATCAAAGAAGAGGACGAATCAATTCAAACTTATGTTTAATGTTAGTCTTTGTTAATTTATGTAGGGAATGTCTTGAAATCACATTTTTATTTACTCTTGCATATAGTTGTTGAGATAAGACAATCATATGATACTAGGTGATTATAATGCTTTGCTAGAACCCTCTTGTAATCTATGAGTTTGGAACTCACTACTAGTATTATATGATCCTACAGGATCACACACCTAAGCAAACTGAATGTACTATATTGGGATTGATCATTAGTGTAATGATCAAACAAGTGTGTATTTGCTATACATGATTTATGCGTTTCTGAGAGGTGTGTCGATCGACACAAAGAAGTTGTGTCGGTCGACACAGTGTCGGGCCAAAAAGACATGTTTTGATTTATGACTTAATTAAACATGGGCTTGGCCTAATGGTAAATTAGGTCTTCATACCTCACTATATATATGAGGTAGGCACGAAATTTTGAGTTAACCTAATTGGTAGCCGCCTCCAGAAACACAGAGAGAAATTCTAAGAGCATTCTAGAGAGATTTGATCTCTCTTTGGCACTAGCATCCCGACTTTTCATTTTGTGTGCGTGTGGATACCAGTAGAGGTGCAGCACTTGAGGCGCTCCCTGATCTCGAATCCCTGACAATCTTTCGCTGCATAACATTCAGGTATACTCGAGATTTGATGACTAGATTCAATTAACACATGATCCTAGACATATAATTTGTCATTAGGATTTATTAATATGATTAAAAATCCTATACAAATTCCTTCAGTGGTATCAGAGTCTGGTGTTTTTTATTGAATCTGATGCATGCTTAATGAATTATGTGAACTCAAGTTGATATATAAAAGTTGTATATAAGAAAGCATGCTAGAATTTGATTGAAACTCGTGTTTTAGGGTTTCTGGGTTGTCGGTGTCGACCGACACAGATCTTATGTCGATCGACACACTCCCAGAACCGCTCGAAAAATTTAGTTTCCATCCAATGATCGAACTTCCCTGAACAGCTTATGTCGACCGACACTGGCTGATTCAGTCGACCGACACAGAGGTTGTGTCGATCGACACAGAGGTTGTGTCGATCGACACAGGCTGTTTTATCGCGATTGGTTCAATTCGATTGGATCGGTTTTCGTGATTGGCTCTGTTTGGGTTGAGTGTGTCGACCGACACTAAAGTAGTGTCGATCGACATACATGAGTTGTATCGACCGACACAAACGAGTTGTGTCGATCGACAAGACATTCACAGATTGTTTTAGAGTTATGTCGACTGACACTAATGTAGTGTCGATCGACACATGCTCTCTGTGCGCAATCTCAATTTCAAAACCCACATTCTAGAATAAATTAAAACTCAATTAGATTGATCGTTTTATTAAAGCCTATAGGATACATATTTGATATGTATTAGTTCTGTTCTTCAAACTAATATCAAGTATACTTGATGTCTTTCCAATCTTGTCAACTGTCTAGACTCATTTCATTGTACGATGGGATTGACAAAGCAAGGTGTCCACAATTACATGAGTAAGACAGATGGTAATCGTTACCATGTGACTAAAGAGATTGGTTTACTTGACTAAGTCATAAAAACGGTTTTGGGCTTAGAGACATATGAGTGGATTAGACATAAGATGTCTAACTCATGACCAAGAGTTACATTGGATGTAATTAGAAAAAGTTGTTGCTTACCTAGATAGCTAAGATTTGGGCGATTAGCCAAAGCTCACTCAAGTTTTAGTGAAGTATGGATCTTGGATTGTTATATTCAAATTGAGGAAACATTGTTTTGAATATAATGTGAGTTTTCTTAATGGTTAAGATTTCTCATTTCTTGAACATCATGACAATCCATTTTCCTTTCTTTTGATTCAGCAATGACCACTCCTTCTCACAATACTTTCTCCCTACGATCCGTCCTTGAGAAGGACAAGTTAAATGGATCCAATTTTCTCGATTGGTAACGGAACTTGAGAATTGTTCTCAAGCAGGAGAAAAAGGACTATGTCCTTGTAAAGATTCTTCCTGATAAACTGAGATCTAATGCCTCACATACACAGAGAAATGCTTGGCATAAGCATTATGATGATGTGGTCGATGTGAATTGTCTCATGTTGGCTACCATGAACTCGGACTTGCAGAAGCAATATGAAAACGTGGAGTTGCCAATTGAGATGTTCACTACTCTGAAAGCGATGTTTCAGGAGCAGACACGAACTGAGAGATACCAGATGGTTAAGTCTCTCATTGAGTGCAAGCTACCAATGGATGGTCTAGTTAGCGCACATGTCGTTAAGATGATGGGTTATATTGATAACCTAGCGAAACTAGACAGTCCCATTAGCCAAGAGTTGGCTACTAACATCATTTTGCAGTCACTGCCGTCGAGTTTTGATCAGTTTGTTACGAATTATAACATGAACAAATCAACGAAGACGTTGACTGAGCTGCATGGTATGCTCAAGACAGCTGAGCCTAACATCAAGAAGGGCACCCCAAACGTACTTCTAGTACAAAGGGGTAAGAGGTTTGAGAAACCAAATAAAGATAAGACAAAAGGCAAGGCGGTCCAGACTGTGAATCAGGACAGGCCTGAGCCCAAGCCCAAGTCTGGCCCTTCTGATGTTTATAAGTGTCATTACTGTAAAGAGACTGGGCATTGGAAGAGAAATTGCATGAAATACCTGGAAGATTCTGAAGAGATAAAGAAGATGTACGAGACTTCTTCTTCAGGTAGTTATGTTATAGAAGTAAATCTTTATACTCCAAATTCTACCTCATGGGTATTGGATACTGGTTGTGGTACTCATATTTGTATGAATATGCAGGACGTAAGCAACAGTAGAACTCTGGAGAAGGGTCAAGTGGACATGCACGTTGTGAATGGAGCAAGAGTTGCTGCATTAGCCGTATGAACATTTCATTTGTCTTCGCCTTCAGGCATGGTTTTAGAACTGAAGAACTGCTACTATGTACCTGCTGTGAGCAGAAACATCATTTCTATTTATTGTTTGGATTTGGATGTTTTTCATTCTTCGTTTAAAGACAAATGTTGCTCTTTTGATCGTAATGATGTTTTCTATGGTAGTGCCCCATTAGAGAATAGGCCTTATGTTTTAAACCAATCTTTGTTTGTCTATAACATAAACACTAAACGGTTCCAGTCCAATGACTCGAACCCTACCTTTCTCTGGCATTGTCGTTTGGGCCACATAAATGAGCGACGGATTCAAGAGCTCCACCGTGATGGGTTTTTTGGGCTCATTTGATTATGAATCATGTGAGAAGTGCGAATCCTGCTTGTTCGAAAAAATGACTAAGGCTCCTTTTAACAAAACTAATGAAAGGGCCAGTGACTTGTTGGGCCTAATACATATTGATGTGTGTGGCCCAATGAGCATTAGTGCTAGAGGAAGCTTTCAGTACTTCATTACATTTACTGATGACTTCAGTAGATATGGCTATGTCTATTTAAAGAGACACAAGTCGGAATCTTTTGAAAATTTCAAGGAATTCCAGAATGAAGTACATAATCAGCTTGGCAAAAGTATTAAAGTTCTTCGATCAGATCGTGGAGGTGAATACTTAAGCCAAGAATTCAGTGATCATCTGAGAGATTGTGGAATTTTTTCACAACTCACTCCTCCTGGAACACCTCAATAGAATGGTGTGTCTGAGAGGAGGAATCAGACCCTATTGGATATGGTTCGATCAATGATGAGTCACACAGATCTTCCATTATCTTTCTGGGGATACGCTCTAGAAAGGTATGCGTTTACACTGAATAGGATTCCACCAAAATCAGTTGCAAAGATACCACATGAGATGTGGACTGGAAATGTTCCAAGTTTGTCTTTCCTGAAGATTTGGGGTTGTGAAGCTTGTGTCAAGCGTTCGATGCCTGACAAGCTCGGCCCAAAATCTGATAAGTGCTACTTCGTCGGTTATCCTAAGGAAACCAAGGCTAACTACTTTTACAACCAAACCGAGAACAAAGTGTTTGTTGCTCAGAACTGTGTCTTTCTTGAGAGGGAGTTTCTTTCTAAGAAAAACAGTGGGAGTAAAGTACAACTCGAAGAGGTTCGAGTATCACAGAAAGCTGCTCAGCCTGTTCAGGAAGCTGCTCAGCCTGTTCAGGAAGAGCAGCCATTGGATCTACAAAGAATTGTAGAGCCTATACATGTGGTGCCTGAAGTTCGCATATCCGAAAATATTCGTCACGAGCTCGAGAGATATGGATTTCTCGTGATTAACTGTCATGATTAGTTGATCGTTGATAGTGACGAGCCTGCGAATTACGAAGAAGCAATGATGAGCCCTGACTCCGAAAAATGGCTTAAGTCCACTGAATCCGAAATGGGAACCATGTCATAGAACAAAGTATGGACTTTGGTGGATTTACCCGATAGTGTAAAAGCCATTGTGTGTAAATGGGTTTTCAAGATGAAAATTGATGTGGATGGTAACATACAGATTTACAAAGCTGGATTGGTGGCTAAAGGTTTCAAGTAAATTCATGGTGTTGACTATGATGAAACATATCCCCAGTTCCTATGCTTAAATCTATTCGGATTCTCCTAGCAACTGCCGCTCATTATGACTATGAGATCTGGCAAATGGATGTGAAAATCGCCTTCCTGAATGGGATTCTGGAAGAGGATGTGTACATGACACAAAATGAGGGTTTCATTGATCCTAAGTATGCTAGGAAAGGATGCTAGCTTCATCGATCCATTTATGGATTGAAGCAAGCATCTCGGAGTTGGAATCTTCGTTTTGATGAAGCGATCAAAGAGTTTGATTTCGTGAGAAACGAAGAGGAACCATGTGTTTACATGAAGACTAGTGGGAGCGCAGTTGCATTTCTCATACTATATATAGACGATATACTTGAGAATCTATAGAGATAGATTAAATAAGCTAATTGGACTGTGTCAAGATACCTTATATTGATAAGATCTTACACAGGTTCGAAAAGCTATGTCGATCGACACAAATGGTTGTGTCGGTCGACACACGAGTCGATACCAATCTGATCCCGGTGAAAGTCACTGGACTGCTGCCAAGAACACCTTCGAGTATTTGACAAATACTAAGGATAAGTTCTTGGTGTACGGAGGAAGTGATGGGCTTGTGGTGAGTGGTTACACAGACAAAACAATCTCCGGTTATAGTCTGATTATGTTTTTGTCTAATCAACGGTGCAGTTAGTTGGAAGAGTTCCAAGCAGGGCACCGTAGCAGATCCCACGGCCCAAACATAAGAGTTATGCTGCTGCTGTAGGCATTATAATTCTTAAGATGGGATCTAAATTCTAGTGGAATCTGTGTATGTTGTGATGTTCATCTAAACATACATTTGGTTATGTTTTAATGAAATTTGTTTCATCTATTATTTGATTATTGGATAATTAAATAATAGTCCCAAAGTAATTTATGGCATTCTTATAAGTCATCCAGTACGTGACTTGATCATGAAACCTTATAAGTAATGAATGACATAAATTATCTTTGTCCCTAGTCGAGGTTATTGAAGTGGGACATTAATAACCGCGAGAGACTAGTATGTGAGGTGACTGATGACTAAGTTTCATGGAGTTATTAATAGGGGTATTAAAGTCAATCACATAGATATGTGTTAGAGAACACATTATCGGATATGACCCGCTAATGAGAACTCTACAAGAATGTTATATAAGTGTCATAAGAGTTTCTCATTACGACTATAGAGTATAGTCCTAGACCTGAGTTCATCATGTTTCTCTTACATATGAATTGGCATGTTTTGGTTTTGTCAAACGTCAGCCGTAACAGGTGATTATAAAGGCATTATTGGGCATGTCATGAAGTGTGTAAAGAACAGGGATGGAACAAGATGGGATTTGTCCCTCCTCTATAACAGGAGATAGATATCTATGGGCCTATCGAAGATTTGATACTGAGAAATGCGTGGCCGCGCTCAAACGAGGTAATTGTCAGTCGTTTGTTTTATCAGTATAAATCAGAGTTCGATAAACATGGTCTAGCTTAATAAGGATGACACGAGCTCTTGCCTTATGCTAGACCGAGATATAGTGAAAAAGGATTATAGGAATAGTTGGTTCCAGTACAAGTGGGAGATTGTTGGGAATGTCCTGAAATTACACTTGTATTTACTCTTGCATATAGTTGTCGAGATAAGACAATCATATGATACTAGGTGATTATAATGCATTGCTAGAAGCCTCTTGTAATCTATGAGTTTGGAACTCATTACTAGTATTATATGATCCTACAGGGTCACACACCTAAGCAAACTGGATGTACTATATTGGGATTGATTATTAGTGTAATGATCAAACAAGTTTGTATTTGATATACATGATTTATGCATTTCTGAGAGGTGTGTCGATCGACACAAAGAAGTTGTGTCGGTCGACACAGTGTCGGGCCAAAAAGACATGTTTTGGTTATGACTTAATTAAACATGGGTTTGGCACAATGATTAATTAGGTCTTCATACCTCACTATATATATGAGGTAGGCACGAAATTTTGAGTTAACCTAATTGGTACCGGCCTCCAGAAACACAGAGAGAAATCCCGAGAGCATTCTAGAGAGATTTGATCTCTCTTTGGCACTAGCATCCCGGCTTTCTAGTTTGTGTGCGTGTGGATACTAGTAGAGGCGCAGCACTTGAGGCGCTCCCTGATCTCGAATCCCTGACAATCTTTCGCTGCATAACATTCAGGTATACTCGAGATCTGATGACTAGATTCAATTAACACATGATCCTAGGCATAGAATTTGTCATTAGGGATTATTAATATGATTAAAAATCCTATACAAATTCCTTCAGTTTAAAGATTTATTTGAATCATTAAAGTCTGTTGATATTGGGTTCAACTTCTAATTATTTATAATTAGAGGGGTTCATTTTTGAGAAAGTGTAAAGTAAGAAACCAAAATGAAACCTCGGAAAAAGGATGTATTATTAATAATCTGAGTTACAAAGATGTCAACTCGGGATGCCGAGCTGACGTTATCAAAGAGAAGTAAAACCTAGGTGATCTAGTTCGTCTTCTCCCTGATTGTGAATGAATATTATTAGTGAGGGGGGTATGTATTTATATATCCTTAATAGTCGGTCTTGTTAAGCCCATGGGCTAACCTCGGAAAAATGGAATATTTCCATTTTTCCAAGACTAGGTAATCTGTGATAAGATTTGATCTTATACTGTCCGAGCTTTTGACTTCGGCCTAGGACGATGTTGTTTATACCCCCGTTTCAGACACTAAATTTGATCATTCTTTACCAAGGTTTCCATCGGTCATCTGAGCCGAGGTTTAACATTCCGGTTGTCGGGACTTATAACCTAATAAGTTATCAGGGAAGAGCTTAGCAGGGACCGAACTTCAATTATTGCCAAACTATCGATAAGAGGGTAGAACCCCACCATCAACAGTAAGTCCCCCCAGTTCGTCCGAGGATGTCTTCGGGCAGCGTTGGCGAATTTCCATTCCGAATAGCTTATCAATAAATGAAATGCGATACCAATCGATCTTCGCCTTCTTAGTTTTAATTCTCCAATATTTTTCGTTCTTCAATTTGGCGGGAAAATATCAGACAACGAAAGGTCCATTATTTTCTGGGGCAAAATTCTCGGGTATTACAGGACCTTTCCATTTTCCAATGACGTGTCGATCATACACTCTCGAATCATCCGAAGCGACTTTTGGCGGGAAAAAGGTGATCGTGGTTCATTCATTGAACCCTTTTTTCTCCCAATACAATTTCAACACCTCTTGAAGACGTCGGTTGATCTTCCGCGAATGTTAAACCGCCTCTCTCTAAACAACTATTTAAAGAGACGAAATCCCCTCCTTTATATCGTATTACTCTCGCAATTCTTCTAAATCTTTTTCTTCTCCGAAATTATCCCAAAATGTCGCTCACTAAATAAAATTCTCTTAGCTCCAGTTCCGAAACTGATTCCACCTCGACTTCTTCTTCTTTCGGATCCAGCGAATCTCAGCAGAAAAACCCCGGAGTTCAATCAATTGATTCCCTTATTGATATCGAAGGTATTTCTTCCGTCGAGAAGGAAACTGAAAATCTTACTTCGCCTATCCTGTCGAACTCCCCATCTAAAAGTAACAGTTTCGAGACTATCTCCGACCAGGCAACCATAGGAGAAGAACTTTCTGAAGAATTTGGAGACTCTACCTTCAAAGAAGGTGACATCGACACTCTCCGCCTATTCGCCTCCGAACCAGAAGGTCTCGAAGTTCAGATTCCGAAGTCTGGAGAAAAAACTTGGACTCCTCCTGAGGGATTCATGTGTCTCTACTTTCACTTCTTTATCGAAGCTCGACTTTGGTTTCCCATTCCTTTTCTTCTGGTTGAGTTCTATAAACAATTCAAGATTGCTTTCACTCAACTAGGACCCGGTGCTATCAGACATATGGTAGCTTTTCTTATCCAAGCCACCAAGGCTGACATTACCATTCCGTGCTGGAAATTCTCCGAACTTGCCAAACTTGTCGATAATCGAGATGGCAGAACCTGGTACACTATGGTTAAGAGCGCTAGTAAACTAGGAAAAGGATTTACTTCTAACGCCAAAAACTGGCGTACTAATTTCTTCTACGTTCGGATCAATAAGGCTTCTATCTTTGATCCTAGTGCCGAGGTAATTAGGACATGGTCGGTTGATAGCTCGTTAATCATAAAACCGATCCTTTTTAAAGAACTCCCTGCGATCTTTAAAAAGGAAATGGACCAAATTTACATCCTTCCTCCTCTCGTATTTCCGAAAATTCCCGAGGATCTAGTCAATCTTGCTCGCCTACGCTCAGGTACTTCAACTTTCTTTCGAAACTTTGATTTGCTGTTTCTTATTTTTTTGGTTTTGTCCACTAGAAAAATCACCTTCGGATAATACCAATAAATCACTTATCCGAGCTCCCCCGAAAAGGTCGAGATTCCAGAAATCTCAAAAAGACGAGATTGACTCCTCTGTCCACAAAGCTTCAGCCTCTTCGGAAAGAAAACGTGGAAAAGACAGAAATCTCAATTTGAAGCCGAGGGCGCTCCTTTTAAGTTCGAATTCAATTCACCACAACTTCTTTCAAATGACGTGGAAAAGAGAGTTGAACTTTTCTGGAAGATGGCAGGCTGTAACTCTTTAAAGCCGGAAAGTGATTTTCTTGTGAAGGAGCATGTATCCGTTCTTGCAAGGAACTCCATTCGGGTTTGATGTTCTGTCTCTATCTTTGTTCATCTTTTACAATATTCCGAGGTCTTAACAAATTTATTTTTCCAGGAAGCTCGGAACACTTGTCTCATCGTGGGTGAATATGAAGGCTTGTTGAGGGAGAAGAATGATCACATCGACAATCTCGAAAAGAAAAAAGAGGCTTTGGAGGTTGACCGGACTTCTCTTATTCACCAAGTCGAAGCTATGAAGAAGGAAGCTCGTGCTGCTGCTGCTTCTTTAACTCATAAGGTACAATCCCAAAAAGGTGATGGCTTTGAAGATCCAACACAAGCTGAGCTCCATTGAGAAAACCGTCCAGGCTTGGGAAGATGGTCTCGTAAGAAAGATGAATCTTGGGCAAGCCCAGGCAGTTTTCGGAGTACTTAATGAACTTTCTTCTCAAGGTATAAACATTCCTGCTGATTATTTGAAGCAAGTGGAGAAGGACGCCAAAGCAACCGAACAAGAAGTTAAAAATTATAATTTTCTTGAATTCGAACCAAATGCCTTTAATTTCGAATTGTAATTTCGTTCTATTTATTTGTTATTATATTTTTTTTTGTAAAAGAACCTTTGAATGATAACCCTCGGGGTCTTCCGAGATTATAGTCTTGTGTCTTTTTTATTTCTATCTTTCCTTGAATTTCGAGAAAAGAGTCTTCGAATACTCTGTGTGTTGGTCTTTTTTTTTAAGAATTCCTTCAACAAAATACCGGATAATCATGGGCAGAGCCGAAAATGTTTCAGTGAGTTAAACCTCGACTGTTCTGACCTCTAATCCTTAGATCCTACTTTATCAGATCCTCATATTCTTTGGGTATGAGTTTTATGTTTTTCAACATAAACGGGAATGTCCCGACTTTGTCTTAGAATCCCACGGCCCTACTTTATCAGGCTCCGAAATCTTCAGCTACATACGGTATAGAATGTGTTAGGAGGGATAAACCATGTTATCGAGTACGTGATCAAGGCATCGATTTTGTATGTTTTTTTTGTTTTTAGTGAATCGTAGTTAAGTATAGTCGAGTAGTTGAGACTTTATTACAATAAAACCAAGATTAAATGTTTGTAGCTGGACCTTGTAAAAGATTTCCTACCTACCCTTGGATGGGATCAAGCCACACGTAGTTCCGAGGTTTCGTTAATTATCTCGGCGAATCCGAGATATCAACGAATTTTTTTTTTCGCTCTATATTCGGAGCCTTTTGAAATTTAGAATTTCCTTTCCGAAGGGAAGTTCGGCTTTTTTCTCCTTTAGACCTTCTCGGAGGCAACGTCTTGCTTCGGCTTGACTTCCTCTTACCAAAAAAATTCCGAGTGGAGTTGGGAATTTAAGGCATTGGTGATAGGTTGAAACCACTCCTTTCATTAGAAATAGCCAGGGGGTCCCGAGAACTATGTTGTAGAGAATTGGCTTTTCTATTACGTCCAATTTAACGATTTTGATTGTTCCTCTAACCTTTACTGGGAGTTGCGTTATCCCAAGAGTCGAAACACTTTCGCCGTTGAAAGCTATTAATGACTTGAGCCCTGGTTTAATCATTATTTCCTTTGACCATATTTCTTGGAAAACATCAATACTTATAACATTCGCCGCGCTTCCGTGTCTACTAATATTCGAAGAATTTCGTAATTCCCAACTTGTAATTTTATCACCAAAGGGTCGTTATGTGGGACTTCAATTCCTTCTAAGTCTTCGAGAGTAAAGACAAGTTTCTTTTGTAAAGTTAACCTCGGCTTCGTTTGCTGCTTGGCCTGCTCTTGTGTTTACATAGGGAGTTCGGAGATAACGTTTATCCTTCTGTGATATTACGAGGGTCCTTCTTGGGGAGATTCCCTCCTTTGACGATTATTCTTCAGGAGTCGCTCTTTCAACTTTGATTGGCGTTTTTGGGTGAGGGTTTCTCTTTACAACATTCTTTTGTGTTATTTCCATAGGCGGTATGGTAACAACACCACGCTGGAGGGGTTCTTTCTTTTTTGGTCCTAACTTTCTTCTTCTGTTCTAGATACTTATCAGTTAGGAACGAGATTTTCGCTCTGGCTCTTCCTTTCTGCTCGAACGTTTTATTGTAATGCCGGCGAGGTTCTTTAAATCTTTTCCTTACGTCTTCATCCTCTGAATTAATTTGATCGTTCTCGGATAGCCAGGCTCTATTCTTGTCCCTCCTGATGTATACGTTTGCTCTGTAAAATGCATCTTCAATGGAATGAGGCCGATAAGCTGAAAGTTCTTCCCAAAATTTTGTCTCATACCACGTTCCAGTAGTTAGGGCATCAATGGCTAGTTCGTCTGAGATATTTATCTGGAAGTATATGGTCTTGAATCTCTTCATAAAACTTTGAAGTGATTCGGTTGACGTTTGCTTTACGGAATAAAGTTCGGAGATCGTTGTCGATCGTTCAAGGTTAAAGATATATTTCTTTAGAAATTTATGCCGCAGTTCATTGAAATTTCTTATCGAATTAGGAGGTAAGTTGGTTATCCAAGTTTGGGCGTTTCCTCGTAAGCTTTCCGCAAAATACTGGCACTTCTTTCCCTCCTTCTCCGAAGGGTGAATTCGAGCTTGGTTGATAGTAATCATAAATGTTTTAAGGAAAGTTCTTGGATCACCTACTCCGTTATAGGTTGGTAACTCCATTTTCGTTTTTTCGAGTGAATCAGGTCTGAACTGAACTTGATCGTCTCGGATGGGTTCTTATCTGTATTCTTGAATATTTGGTTTAAGCGTGGGATGCTGATCGAAGGATTTTGGAGCAAAATTTTCATGTTTCGAAGCTCACGGTGCAGTTCTGCTATTGAGTCACTTGTTATGGAAGTCGGCTCGTCATCAGTTGACCTTCTGCTTATGATCTTTTCTTGAGTTCTTGTTGTCTCGTTTTGCCTTTCCTACAGCTCTTCCGTACCTTGTCCCGCTTCATCCGATGATTGACAGTTTGATAGAGGGTTGCTTATTGGCTCGCAATCCTCATCACTTCCTTCCTTGTCCTCCAGAGGACTTTTTGAATATTCTCCACGCCTTTGATTTGTCGACCGAGTCGGTAGTCCGGATTTTGATCTAAAACTTCAATTGGCGGTTGATCACATCGAGTCATCCGTGGTCTTCCGCGAGTTGTAATTATCATATGGTATTTATTTTTTCCGAGGTTTCTGTTTTACTTACCAAAAGTCAGAAGCCCTCCTACCTGGCGCGCCAAATGTTGATACTGGGTTCAACTTCTAATTATTTATAATTAGAGGGGTTCGTTTTTGGAAAAGTGTAAAGTAAGAAAACAAGAGGAAACCTCGGAAAAAGGATGTATTATTAATAATATGAGTTACAAAGATGTCAACACGGGATGCCGAGCTGACTTTATCATAGAGAAGTAAAACCTAGGTGATCTAGTTCGTCTTCTCCCCGATTGTGAATGAATATTATTAGTGAAGGGGAGTATGTATTTATATATCCTTAAAAGTCGGTCTTGTTAAGCCCATGGGCTAACCTCGGAAAAATGGAATATTTGCACTTTTCCAAGAGTAGGGAATCTATGATAAGATTTGATATTATATTGTCCGAGCTTTTGACTTCGGCCTAGGACGATGTTGTTTATACCCCCACTTCGGACACTAAATTTGATCACTCTTTACCGAGGTTTTCCTTGGTCATCTGGGTCGAGGGTTAACATTCTTGTTGTGGGGACTTATAACATAATAAGTTATCAGGGAAGAGCTCGGCAAGGACCGAACTCCAATTATTGTCAAACTATCGATAAGGGGGTAGAACCCCACCATCAACAAAGTCTTTAGCTATTCCCTATATTTTGAAACCCTATATGAATTCTCCTTCCTCCTTCTTTTCAGATCATCAAACTTCTTAATTCTAAAAAAATTTCTAAGTGTTTGATCGACAAAGCTTGATTAGTGTATTTCGGATTTTCATCATGGCATTACAAGCATGCGATAGTCTTAGGGGAATTCCACAGCCTCTTAGAAGTATCATTCATTCCAGAATCCATTCCTTCCATCTTACACTCATGATCATCCATCACAAACACCATATCATCCCGCAAATCATTCCATAAGTCATTATCCACTCTGATCAGTCATCATCATCATCTTGTTGAAGCACTCATCGAGAACCACAAAGCTATCTTCTCTCCATTCCAGAAAGAGATTGTATGATCAATACCGTCACAACCCACAGAGAACAATCAAAGACTTTATCCTCTCACCTAGGATCACATCATTAGGATAAGAGAATAAAACTCTCAAGGGATATGTTTTGTCTGATCCTTTTGGCTTAACCTTCCTTGACTTGACCAATACAAGTAGCGTTATCCTCGAGTAAATATGTAGGTTCTTTCTCGGTTTCTAGCCCATTGGTTTCTTGTATGTGATGTATCGTGGATCTAATCCATACACACTCTCTACATGTTGCATGAAGCGCTATGATCTCCACATGATTTGAAGAAGTGGCAACAAACGTTATTTTTTTTAACGCCACGGGATCGTAATACCTCCCATTTTAAAAACATATCCGGTTTTGCGATCGTGCTTGATACGGGTCTGATAAATATAATGCATCTGCAAAACCAACAAAACCAAACACAGAGTTTTTGGGGTACAAATATTCTCAAGTCAATCGTACCTTGAAGATAACGAAAGATTTGCTTTTTTTCTCATTAATGTGTGTCTGCGTAGGAGATGAATTGTATCTTACAAGAAGATTAGTAGAAAATATTATATCTAAAAAAGTACACTTTGTAAGATACATAATCGCACATATAACACTCATATAAGGTATTTAATACTTCTTCCATCATCTTCACAAGGTCGAAATGAATCATTGTAAATATTAAGCGATCTATTGACCATCGGAGTACTCAAAATGTTCTCTTTATCCATATTAAAACGTTTTAACACCGTTTTGGTGTAACTTGATTGATGCACATATATTCCATCTTGAAAATGCTTTATCAGGAGCCCTAGAAAAAACCTTATCATGAGAAAACCTCATTAAGATATAAACCACGATGAGGGGAAAATAATGCAATAACATAATCTCCCCCTCAAAGTTATGATTCCGAAAAATCTCATAGATGACGCATTCCTATACTTTGAATGTACTTTCGAAACATTGAAGTAGAAAATTCATTAATTGTGAAAAGATATGTTGCATTATTACTCGAGCGGATGTACTTGATATCCACTTCTTGATTATGCTTGAGCTCCTTAGGATGTGAGAAAAATCTCGAGGGATATGTTTCATCTTCTAACGTTTTTGATGTAACCATCCTTGAGTTGACCTATACAAGCAACGTTATTCTCAAGTGACTATGTAGGTTCTTTCTCTTGTGTCCAACCAACTGGTTTCTTGTATGAGATCTATCATGGATAAAATTCATACGCACTATATTACATGCTACAATAAGCGTTATGATCTCCGTATAATTTAAAGAAGTGGTAACAAACATTTTTTTTTTTGTGAACGCCATGAGATCGCAGTACCTCCCATCGTAAAAAATAATCGGTTTGAGATCATGTTTGATGTGGTCTGATAAATATATTCATCTGCAAAACCAACTAAACCAAAAGCAGAGTTTTTTAGTATAATAATCCCAAGTCAACTGTACCTAAAAAATAACTAAAGATTTTTGTTTTCACATTCATGGGTCTCTGCGTAGGAGATGAATTGTATCTTGCAAGAGATTAGTAGCAAATGTTATATCTCGCCAAGTACAATTATATAAGGTACTTAGAGCATGTGCATCAATGAACCCCGGCCCGATCTCCAAAAAAAAAAGAATATGGATCCCACCTACACAGTGAAGAGCCTGACAAAAATTGGCTCTTATTTAAAGAGTCTAAAGAACCCGGGTTCTTCACTGTTCACATGATGTGGCGCACCGAGATTCGTTTTTCTTTTTTTTTAAGTGGCGAAAATGTGGACCCCACTTTAAAAAAAAAATGTTAAGAACCCCCTTTTTTTTAAGAACCTTCAATGTACATGGTCTTAATACTTTCTCATTATCTTCACAAAATCGAAATGGATCCTTGTAAATACTAAACAATATATTTACCATCGAAGTACTCAAAGGGTTATCTTTATCCATATTAAAGTGTTTTAACACTCTTTTGTGTAACTTGATTGATGCAAAAATATATCATCTTGGAAATGCTCTATCAGGAGTCCTAGACAAAAAAATTTCTTACCGAAGACTTTCATTTTGAACTCATATTTTTCTTGCATCATAAAATTCTTTTTGAATTCCAATTATATTATGGTCATCAACAGAAAAATCAATGATCACAAATCTGAATGAGGATTTCGTAATAAATACGTAAGGGGATATCACACTGTTGATATCCTTTTTTAAAATAATATTCGCTTAAACGATTATACCACATGCCTCTAGATTCTTAAAGTGATTGTTGTAACTTAATTGAACAAATATCCTTGGATCCTTTTGGAATTTCCTTCAAGGATCTTAAATCCTTATGAGATTCTCATATATATATATATATATATCACTATACAGTGATTAATATAGGTATGGACTCAAAACATCCAAAGTTACATTTTTAGATTTTAAATGTTGTTAGACGCATCAAGTACTTAGAATCTCATTTCATCCTGAGGAATATGTTTCATCATAATCATTTCATGGTTTTTGAGAAAACCTGTGTGCCACAAGTCGGGCTCTATATCTTGTGACCTCATTTATTTGATTTTGTTTGCGCACAAAGAACCATTTACTTCCAACTGACATTACAACATCAGGTATAAAGACAATAGGTCCAAGTACATTTATTTTATCAAAATATATTAATTCATCTCTCATAACCACTTGTCATTTCTCTCCATCGAGCCTTTTATTGCTCTCTGATACAGACCTTGGGTATGTATCATCATTTCCATTATCAATTTCTTTGGGTACAGAAAGGAGAATCTTCTATCCACATCTTATATTTCATTTATAACCCACACTTTTCATGTGCGTGTAATTAATCTAAATCTTACACTTTTATGTATCATTTTCATGTTGATGGTTGTTGCCCGAAACACAAATCTTTTCATGTTGCATACGAGGTATAGGGTGTCGAGATTCCAGAACTTTGAAGGTTAAGCAAGGGAACAGAAGATGTAAGTTTATCTTAGCATCAACTTTGCGACCCACTGAAAAAGTGTGATCATAGATCATGGTTCCTAGATCCACATTTGTTCCCTGTCCAATCTAATAAAGAAGATTGGCTCGGATGCGAATGACAACATGCATGTTTGAAGTATAATCCAATTATAATCGCTCATTGTGTATAGTGTTTCCATTTGTAGTGTAAAAAGTGTGGCAGACAAGTGAATCAATCTTTCTAGCCGACTTGTAGAAATATCGAGCAAACTGATTTATATTTGGTGCAAGTTGAGTAGATACAACCATAACGTCTTATGCAGTGAAAGTTATATATTCTTCCACGAATACGCATTTAGAGACCAATAGCACAAGTCTTCTTATGACTATATAATCCAAGATCACCTCAGGGATGTAGTGAGACAAGTCTGAGACAGTTTGCATGTGAGCCAACCTAAGTGAAGATAAAAAAAAAGACCCCATTAATAAAAAAAAATTTGCAAATAAAGCAAATAATTCCATTAAACTTGGTACCACTAAGATAATATCCCCAGAAAAAAACCACTAAACCACAATCAATTTTGAATAATCAATGCCCCTAAAGATTTGAGATCTATTTTTGATGACTAAAGCACTAGCCTACTGGATTTTAGTATGGTGAGCATTAACCCAACATTCTTAAGAATTTCTTATAACCCTTCAACATTTTTTTCTTTAAAATCTATCACTTGTTCAACGATGAACGAATTTCTAGATAGAACAACATACTTTTTAATTTTAGTAGATGTGAACCCATTCTACGCATTTAAAGAAGAAGGGTAAGAACCGAAAATTTGTTTCTTGCTTTTATTTGCATACATTGATGGAGTCTAAATTGGAGGCCTAGCTTTAAGCATTTTTCTGATCTATATGCAGTGATGGTCGATGATTTTGAGATCTTTTTTTTTTTTTTCGCCGTGAATGTTTCTGAAAGAGGTTACGCAGATTTCGATGAGTGTTTGTGCTCTTCCCTTGATAGGATGACACATCGACAACCAAGATGATGTGGCAGACAATACATAGGTGAACTTCGATCGTCGTACCACCGATAACTTTAGGGGAACCAACATCTTCATCATAATCATATGAATCTGTTGTTTTATATTTCTCTGACATCATAAGAAGATGCATAAGAAAGTGTCTTTTAGGTATGGCCATATTTCATGTGGTTACCATAGAGAAAGGCAAGCACATAGAGCAAGATACCAAAAAGGCAAGAGAAGACTTGAAGAGACAATTAAGGTTTGAGAGAGGACAAGACTTCCTCCAAAAGGACATAGGAGGACGCAATCTTCTAGGTATGTAAGGGTGTCGAAGAAATCTCTTCGCACTACATGTCGAATTTGATGGTTTTCTTAGGATGATATCTAGCCTCCTTGAAAGGTAATTCAATTCGATTAAGATGGAGGCAGGCTGTTTAGCGCTTTCACTAATGACAGACAACTAACCGGACTAATATGTTCTTCATTCGGATTTAGAGCATTTCAATATCCTTTATGGAAAATTTCTAGATTCTTGAATGTCCATACTAACTCCTTTGTAAAAGATGAGAGATTATGAGATATCATATTTTCATATATTAGCTAATGTAAGACTGATTTGGTTTTTTCTTAAAGCAAACCTATTTCAACGGTCTAACTACATATGCTAACTTAATATATGGAATTTCTGATGTAAGAAAAATAAAATAATAATAACTGTGTTTAAAACAAACAAGTTCCAAACTTCCCTTAGTGTTTGGTTGAAAATCTGGTTCCGGTCATCAAATAATCCGGTTTGATGGTCCGCTCAGGATATCGGCTGCAAGAGTACGATGCCTATAGACCACGTCGCTTAAATAAAATAATAAAAAAGAATGGTCACGCCATTCATCAGCTATCATG
Source organism: Euclidium syriacum (assembly GCA_900116095.1). Lineage (NCBI taxonomy): Eukaryota > Viridiplantae > Streptophyta > Magnoliopsida > Brassicales > Brassicaceae > Euclidium > Euclidium syriacum. The sequence continues at coordinate 4,565,669 of FPAK01000004.1, forward strand.
CTTCTCATCACGATGATTTGAAACCCCCAACTTCCGCAGTCTCTCCTGGGTTATGATCAATGGAGTCTTCATCAAACCCTAGAGGCACTGAGGAAGTCGATCGCTTCCTCGACGCACGGGACGAATTTTATTACGATTGCTTGCCGATCCGTCGCGATCCCCACCGTCAATATTCGTCTCTCTCCGGTATTCCCTCTGCCGCGAGTCTCCGGCGGAGAAGGTCTACACCTCGCCGAAATATGGATTCTTCTGATGTAGAAACGGAATCGTCTACCTCATCCAATGGATTTGAATTCGGTGGGAAATCACTCTATATGGAAAAGAGCGAGGAGCTTATTGGGGGTCTCGAATCAAGCGAGCAGGAGAGCGACGTAACTGAATCAATATCTGCAGAAAAAGAGAACGATTGGGATTCTTCTGGGGATAAAGGGAAAGATATTGATGTAACTGATTCGGGTCGGGATCAGGACCGGGTTGGCCCGTTTCAGGAAGAGTCTAGCAAGAGCGGAGAGAAAACGGAAGAATCCACGGTGAGCGATGACCGAGGAGACGAGTATGCCGGATTGATTCCGCAGCTCCAGGAACCTAATTCAACAGAGTGGTCTGTCCTTGGGTATTTGGCTGGGCTAGTGATGAAAGCAATCGAATTTCAAGTCAGTATGATGATACGCTTTGTCACATATCCTCCATGGTTCCTCTATTGCTGCTCTCTCTTGGTTCTTGATCCTTTTAGCACAATTAGGCTTGGCAGACGCTATTTAGTAAGGGGAGTTGCATGGATAAGTGATATGATATTTGGGACTATGAATCCCTTTAAGTTGAGTTGGTTAAAAGATACAAAGCGAATGGTGAAAATTGTTTGCCAGTTTGGATGGGGTTTGTTTTGGGCTGTTTATGTAGGCATTGTGTTGATTGGCATGTTAGTTTCGTCGCTTATGCTTGGTGGTTTTGTGATAAATCGTATAGCCGTTAAACCATTTGTAATCAAGGAGAGCTTGAATTTCGACTACACCAAGAATAGTCCAGAAGCATTTGTTCCCATAACCTCGTGTGCTGGTGTTTCCTGTGATGGAAATTGCAAAGAAAGTAATGAAATGTGGAAGCTGAGAGGATTGCGAGTCATCCCGCAGGACCACACTTTGGAGATCACTCTTTCAATGACATTACCTGAGTCTCCGTACAATAAAAACCTCGGCATGTTTCAGGTATTGGCATGAGCTATATATATCTAACACTCTCTTTATCATTGCTTTGGCTCATAATAATTATGTGTGTTTGTTGAAGGTTCGGGTGGACATGTTATCCGCAGATGGTGAAACGATTTCTACTATAAGGCGTCCGTGTATGTTAAGATTCAGAAGTGAGCCTATCCGTCTCGTTCAGACATTCTTCAGAGTGGTTCCTTTAGTGACGGGATATGTCTCTGAGATCCAAACCTTGAGCTTGAACTTGAAAGGCTTTGTTGAAAAAGAGATTCCCACTGCTTGCTTGAAGATAATGATGGAACAGCGTGCAGAGTTTCGACCAGGAGCAGGTATCCCAGAGCTCTACGATGCATCCCTGTTGCTTGAATCCGATCTTCCTTTCTTCAAAAGAGTTATATGGAAATGGCGGAAAACTTTGTTCGTCTGGATCAGCATGAGTCTTTTCGTTACGGAATTGCTTTTCGCGTTGATTTGTTGCAGACCTCTTATTATCCCAAGAACACGGCGTAGAGACAGATCTCTCTTGAACCAAATTGGAAGTAGATGAATCAACAGTTCATGTACATCATGTTTATAACACTCTGAAGACGGTATTTTCAGACCCTGTTAATTTTACTTCCTAAAAGTTGTTTGATCAAATTGTAAATCCATACCTGCGAAATCTTTTTCTTATGTTTATGGTTTGGATTTAAGAATGTTCCCTAACACGTGATAAGTAAAATATAATGGGCTACTTTCAGGTCTCGATAGCGATTAGATAGTTTCAGAGAGGAGAGAACAAATGTTCATTTATTTATTAATAAAGATAAACGATATTGAAATTACATTTGTGTTTCAAAATTTGTTAGTATAGTCATAGTTTGGTATAAATATTACATGTTAGAGGAGGTGGTGTAATAAACAGGAGAATCCCATGAAAATCTCTGAAGCTGTTTCCTTACCTTTCTGTCTCTGAAGCTGTTTCCTTACCTTTATATATATATTGTTGTTGGTTGTGCGATTGAGAGAAGTAGAATGAGAAGTTAATTTCCAAAAAAAGCTGTTATTAGTTTGCTAAAATTACCAGAGAGCTTGTAATCACAACTTGAATAAACTGAACTACACCAAAACAAGTACTCTTCTGTTCCAAAAGCAATGGCATGGAAGTTACAAGTAACTGTAAAGCTTTATATACATGTTACCATTTCTCCAGGTTTCCATCTGATCCAGCTGCAAGAAAAAGAACCTCTCTTGTTGAATTTTGATAATAATGGCGTGCATTGGATTTCTTGGACGTGGGAGGAGAAACAGCCATCATCGTCCTCATCAGTCCAGATATTCAGGTGCAGCAGCTGGCTCCATCTTCGCATCCCTCAACATGTCTATCTTCACATTCCACAGCCGCCTATTGCGTTGCGTCTCGAGGTTATTCCGTCTAGCCACCACAGGTAGCGCAACACCTAGCCATCGAGCCAGCACGAGACAAGGTTACAAAAAGCTAGAGAAACCTGATCCGAGGAAACATCATCAAAAAGACAAGCAAAGGACCATCTTTCTGGATCTAGATGAAACATTGGTGCACTCAACGATGGAACCACCAATCAGGGTCAAAGTGGATTTCATGGTGAGGATCAAAATCGAAGGAGCGGTTATACCGATGTTCGTGGTGAAACGACCTGGAGTAAACGAGTTTCTTGAAAGGATCAGCAAGAAGTATCGAGTGGCGGTTTTCACAGCGGGGTTGCCGGAATACGCGTCACAGGTTTTGGATAAACTTGACAAGAAGCGTGTGATCTCGCAGAGGCTATATCGAGATTCATGCACAGAAATGAATGGAAGATATGCCAAAGACTTATCTTTGGTGACGACTTATGACCTGAGCAGTGTTTTGATAGTCGATGATAACCCTTTCTCCTACTCGTTGCAGCCTGATAATGGAATTCCCATTAAGCCTTTTGTTGATGACATGGAAGATCAAGAACTCATCAAACTTGCTGATTTCTTCGATGGATGTTATCAGTACGAAGATTTGAGGGATGCAGCAACACAACTTCTATCCAACAACTTCATCTCATGATATCTATATATTTCTATTTTTTTTTTTTCTTTTTCAGATTATTTCTTTGGGGAAGGGGATGGATGATGATAACAGCCTAATGGTATTTTTGTGTTGAAAAAGGGATGCATCTTTCCTTTTTCAGCGTTTTTTACCTACATATGAAGATGTAATTGGAAAGTGTCTTGTATAACCTAGAAAAATCAAATTATATAAAATAAAAAAAAGTTTTGGACTATCAGCATATTAATCAAGAACAATAAACTTTGTATGAACATCCTATTCTCAGGAGGTGGATATGAAGCACACCTTCCAATAGAAATGATATGAGGATCAAGATCCATTACAACAACACCAGTAGAAGTTACAAAACGGGACAAGCGAATCAATACGAATCAAAATTTGGAATCTTATCACCACCAAAACTCTATTCAGATCAATTTACTTTTATAACTCACAGAGGAAGACTTGATTTGGAAGTCGCAAGGCTTCGGCTTTACTAAAGCACAAGTCGTCAAGAGCTTCACTACGGCACCACCTGCATCTCAGATTAGAAGAACACTGAGATCTTGTCCTCATCTCGCAGCACTTGGATTTCCTATTTGTCTTCTCTGCCTTCGGATTCGTCTTGATCTCTAACAGCTCGCGATCTAAACCACCAACCTTAGATTCGGAAGACGAAAACGATGTACATAGTAGAAGGAGGAGGGAGATAATGAGTAGGGGACTGAGTGACGTGAAGCTTGAGCTAGATTTCGGCATTTGCACACACCAAATTAAATTTCGGTATTTTTGGAAAGTTGCCTCTTTAATTTCTGTAATAACTCGAGAGAAGCGGAGACTGTCAAGACTCAGGAGCAGCTTTTGAAGGACCTCCCCTCGAGCCGGCCTAAAAAACTACACACGTGTGACTCACGCGTGTCCGTCTGCGTGCGCATGTTAGCGGTCATCATCAACAAAGGTGGTCCCTTCTTTTTGTGTGTGTGTGTGTGTGTCAAACCTCTCATTTTAATATTATGTCATGTACATATTAATTAGCGGTCATCATCAATTTGGTTCCTTTGAGCGTTATGTTCCTCCTCTCTCGCGAGAAATAGGTGTAGTTCTACACCGACGAGTTCGAACATGTGACTTCTCCAAATCCTTCGGCAAAGGGCCGGCCCTAATAGAAACCTTGTCTAAGGCAAAAAAAAATATTTGTTGCCCCCTGTTCTCGAACCCGCAACTCTTTAACCAAGGATTAATGCTTTTAACCACTACACCACAATATACTTTTATCATATTGATGTCCCTAAAAATACTTATTTTTTGCTGCTGTCTAAAGCCATGTTTTTTGGACTTTAGGTCAGGGCCGGCCCTGCCTCTGCATCTCGGGTTATACAGCTTAAAAGAGCACGAACGGTTCAATGACGGTCGACTTTTCTATGGTTTGTAGTGGTTGTACGAGGTGGCTTTGGATGAGCTCCGTTTTGCCGCGAGTAGCCGCGAGTATAGTGGCAATGTGTCTCTGGAACTCTAATTTTAGAACGGTAAGGTCTCGTTCTTTTCTTTAGATTTAACCTTCGAGGACGAAACTTAGGTCTTAAGATTGTGCTTTTTGGACCATTTTCTCTCTGTTTTAAGAATAGTTTCAATCCTCATCGTGGTATTAGTGCCAGGTTTAACCAATTTGTACGTGAAATCGATTTCCTTATGGTAGTGTTTAAGATCTGTTTGTTTTCGCGGTTAAGTATATAAAATCTAGTCTTTGTGATTTTTGTGTTTCTTGTGAGGTGTGTGATGTAGAGAAAGTTTTCCCTGCATACTGCAAGTGCACAGTTAAGTGCAATGTAGTATAGAAGGTATCGAATCCACATAGACTCTTTAAGAATACAATAAACTCTAGTTTCTAGTTAAGCTAGGCAACCAAATATTAATGTAAAAACAATGAAATGAAAATGCAATAACTTTTAAGTTGTTAATGATGAGAGAAGCTAGGTTTTCAGGTTATCCGCATGAAATCGGGATTAAACTAGGGAAATCTCTAAGGTGCTATTGAGTAAGCTCTAGAACACAAACCTCTTATATATAGAAAGCCAGCTTCTGCTGTGAGATCTACCTATGTTATTCCGTTAGAAATCCAAATTCCTTTGTGAAATCTTACACATAAACATGCAGTGAATTTCAATTTGGTTAGTTCACAATCTTCCTAACCCAAATTCCTTTGTGATTAAGATAGATTGCTCATCTAGATTATGTTCCAATTAGAAATACTCAACTTCCGCTGTAGGATTTCTAATCTAAAAGCCTAACTTTGGTTAGCTACTCTAAATTCAGGTATTATGCAAAAATCAGATGAAAAACTCCTATTAATTACCCTAGTTCTCCTTTAACCTTTGGAAACCCTAAACCTAACAAGAAATTTACTCATGTAACACCCCCAAACCGTTTTAGGCATAAGCTAGCCGACCGACCAACAATCAAACAAGAACATGATCAATCGGTCAACTCATGCCGAGCCCGGAGATGTTACGATGCGGATCAAGTCAAACCCACCTAAGTTATGAAACATGATTTCATAACTGAGGTTAGTCTAACCATGGCCGCAAACCATTAAACCATGGCGTAAGGCTTTTCAACCCGTTCCAGAATCTAACGTTGTGTTAGCCGGACAAGCTAATAACAGTAACAACACGCCATTTAATAAAACATACTTTATTACATACTTATATAATTATTCAGGTTTACAAACACAAGATACAATAAGTAAGACCATAGTCACAGCGGAAACAAAAGATAACATACTTATATCTTGAAAAGTTGTTTTTTGCAAAAGATGAAATCTACACCGGCTCCCTAACGTTCTGTCTTGCTACAGGTCACCTAGTCTTACTGGTTACCTGCAACAAATAGAAAAGGGTGAGTGAACTAATTTCACTCAGTGAGTCAGGATACCCTATCTAGCATGTACAAATTTCCGTCAATCCAACCCAAAACTCCAAGCACAAACAAGGACGGGAAGCTCAGCAAACAAATAGCCGAAGCACGAAATACTTATACATCACAAGCCAGTCTACACATGCATCTCAATGAATAAATATCAAGGATTGCAATGACATGAAAAGTATTGCAACAACATAATTATACTAGCGTCGCAAGCTAATTTCTACCACATAAATATTCATTCTAGGGCTCCTAGACTGGACGCGATTACACATACCCCACGTAGGACACTGGCAACATCCAAACCCGAAGCCACAAAGGCCTACGAGATGGAACTCTAAACCAGACATGACCTCGCTGTGCGAAACACCATGACACGGCTTCGCTGAGCAAAACACCGCGTGCTGTTACTCGGCGTAACACCCGGTCAAAGGGATCAATCAATGACCAGGACCTCCACAAGTGGTAAACTACCGACAAGTGGGATCTTTGGGTATGTCCTAACCGTTCCTAATAAAAGATTAATTCGGCCTCTGCCGAGATTCTCTATACAAGTAACCCGATCTCAAATTGAGGTTCTCATCACACAATAACAATATAAACATTGCTATTTAACATTCTAGAAAACTAATATTTGCTAATCAATCACAATTACGCAATTACGATAACTTAAAAGTTAAACCGACACTTAGACCGATTCAGCCCTCTAGGCTCGGAATCCGTCTAGTCTAAATGTCGGGAACCTGCATCTCACATAAGTCAACATACAATAATCGTGACTCACAGTGGTTATCCCGAAGACTTAACCCTCGAATTCTGGACGTTTGACCAAACTCTCACCTTTACTCTAACCCGTCTTCCTTTAGTTTCGTCCGATTGTTAACTCGAGAACAATCTTAACTCCCCATAACCGAACCAACTTATTTTTCTCTTTTCTTTCTTCCCTTTTCTTTCCTCTTTTCTTTCTTTTCTTTTCTTTCACTCTCTCACGTTGAAAATGGTGAGAAATGGAGATGACTAATGCTCCTTTTATAGCAAAATAGAAATACGAAGAGTCACACTCCTCCCTTCGTAAAATAACGCCACATCACTTTCAAACCTTGTGGAGAAAGTTTCCTCAACCTCCTTTCTCCAAGCTTAACACGTGGATATGACATGGTATGACTGTTAATGAATCACTCTTCTTCCTCTTCTCCTTTAGACACGTAAGGAGCAGCAAGGTACACCACACTTTTCATCTTTTTGACCACGATTTCATCTCTACTCACACATTTAATTTTTTTTGCTTAATTATCACTTGATAATCAGTCCTCCAATCCCATGCTGCCAAAGCTTCCTCAATTTTTAAAAGAGATGATGATTTTTTCTTTTCTTTTTTTTTTAATTTTAATTAAATTCTTAATTTATTTCTAATGCACCATTTATTCATACCATGAGATTTCTCTAAACCCTTCTAGGAAAAGTTACTCCACCATGTCTTTGAGTTCTGGTTAAATTTCCGAAGAATTCCGCTTCCTGTAGACACCATTTCGATCTCGATTTCGAGCTTCGTATTTTGGGTCCGGAAAGAGTTAATTTCGAGAAATAAATTACGATATTGTAATAAATTCTCAAAATCAATTCTTTGAATTATTTCTTTAAAATAATTCTTTTCCATGACTTAAAATATTATTTCAAAAATAATATTTTATATCATTTGATGACGGGATATTACGACTCAGCCATAGAAGAAAACACAAGCATATTGATTAGAGTAAATTGCATAAAGAGAATCAAACAATAGAGAGAAATAGATAAGAAAATCTTCTCCAAAACAAGTTGAATCCGAATTTTTGTCTCAAGATGTAAAAAACTCTCAATAGGTCCAATCTCTTTCAAAAGCCAAAGTAAAGATAACCTAATTTTGATCTAAAAATACCTTATTATACATACTAGTCGTGGCTTAAATTATTGGGCAAAGATATGGAAACAACAAAATCCAAAACTTCAAAGAAAAGGAAATCGCGATTTTGACTTTTAAAGATCGTGTCGCTCGACACAGGACCGTGTCGGGCGATATGATCTCAGAAGCTCGACACATTTCTTCAACACTTAGCCAAATTTCGCCATTTATCTCCTTTTTGTCCAAGTTAATCCAAATGCTTCCAATACCTCAAAAACCACCTAAACCTGCAAAGGACTCTAAAACACACAAAAACAAGGGTTCTAAAACCCTAAAAACCACATAATATCATTGTGAGGTCTTGATAGTTTTGCGTTAAGAGATCTTCTCTTACGCGCCGAACCCTCCTCTTGTCTCTCTAAGATTTTCACAAATTCATGTGGTTTTTGTGTTCGTCTCGTTGGGTTTTAGCTTACTAAGAGATTCGAAAATGTGGTATGTTCCCTATTTGTAGCGAAGATTTTGTAGGTTCGAGCATGATTTGATGAAAATATCAGAGGTTGCAATATCACCTTCAGTTTTCATCTTGAGTGCCGAAGATTTTGGATATGTAACATGGCTGGTGAGGCCATCAAGACTGTTAACTGAATGTGAACGTTCTTGTCGGCTACCTGGTGCTCTTTTAGCTCAGTCTTCTTAGTAGGTTTGTGACCATCATTTCTGCTCTAATGAGGAGATTTCTTGGTTAGAGATTGAAGGTGGCCTAAGCAAAAATTGACATGTGTCCTCGTGTTGGGGATGATGGTCTTAGTTGACATGTCTTATGGCAATTCTTGGTTTGGTTTTAAATGTGTATCGTCAATGACCAGTCTTGGAAGCAATCACTTGGCCTTTCTTCTTCCAAGACCAGCGAGTATGTCGACTTGTGCATCTTGGTTGTGAGGTTTAGAAGTTTTCTTTTGTTTAATTGTATCTCATTTCAGAGAAATGCCCATTGTTTGTTGTGTAGAGATTCAAATAGAAATAGGGTTACAATTTGATCTTGAAACATGTTGTAACACACATTCCAAATTAATATTCTTATTCATATGTCAAAAAGAGAAGGGATTCCATGAGACTAGTCATGGAGTATTTTGTGAGCTAGCTTGGTTGTAAATACATCCGCATATCTATGATAATAAGGTTTTAGATGTGAAAAAGAATAGGCTTTGTGATCAGAAAAACTAGTATATATTAAAGATAACTATGTAGACGCTAGTTTCCAGACAGATAAAGACGATTTCCGATCTTAATCTGGTTACGTCTTCTGTCTGAATGGCGGTACAGTCAGTTGGAAGAGTTCCAAGCAGAACACTGTAGTGGATTCCACGACAGAAGCTGAGTACATTGCTGCTTCAGAAGCGGCAAAGGAAGCTGTTTGGATTAGGAAGTTCATTACTGAACTTTGTGTGATTCCTAGCAGTTCTGAGCATGTGGCGTTTTTGTGTGATAACAATGGAGCTATAGCTGAAGCAAAGGAACCCAGATCACACCATAAGTCCAAACACATCGAGAGAAGATATCATCTGATACGAGATATCATTGAGAGAGGAGATGTGAAGATCAGTAGAGTCCCGACGGACGAGAATGTTGCTGATCCTCTGACTAAGCCACTCCCACGGCCCAAGCATGAGAGTCATGCTGCTGCGATAGGAATTAGATTTCTTAAGTAGTAATCTTAATTTGAGTGGGAGTTGTTTGTTTTGTTTTGCTGTTCATGTAAACATATTTTGGTTATGTTTTACTTAATGAAGTTGTTTCATTATTATTTAATTGTGCAATTGATTAATTAAATAATAGTCCCAAAATAATTTAAGGCATTCTTATAGGTCATCAAATACGTGATTTGATCATGAAACCCTATAAGCGATAGATGTCATAAATTACTGAGGTCCCTGGTCGAAGGTTGTTAAATTAGGACATTAATAACCGCGCGAGACTAGTATGTGATGTGACTGATGACCAAGTTTCATGGTGTCATTGATAGGAGTATCAAAGTCAATCACATAGATATGTGTTGTGAACACGGTATCGGACATGACCTGCTAATGAGAACTCAACAAGATTGTTATATGAGTGTCATATGAGTTTCTCATTACGACTATTGAGTATAGTCCTTAGACCTGAGTTCATCATGATTTTCTGCCTATGAATTGGTTTGCTTTGACTTTGTCAAACGTCATCCGTAACTGGTGATTATTCAGACATTGATTGGTCATATCATGAAGTGTGTGGGGAACAGGGGATGGAACAAGATGGGATTTGTTCTCTGGGCCTATCGAAGATTTGATATTGAAGGAATGTGTGGCCACACTCAAACAAGCTGAATGTCAGTTGTTTGTCTTTATCAGTATTAATCAGAGTTCGATAAACGTGATTTGGCTTTATAAGGATGACACAGGTTCTTGCCTTATGCTGAATCGAGATATAAAGACAAAGGGATTATTGGAATAAGTTGATTACAGTACAAGTGGGAGATTGAAGGGAATGTCATGGATATCATACTTGTATTCACTCTAATATAGTTGTGAAGTCGAGATAAGACTATCATATGATACTAGGTAGTTATACTGCTTTGCTAGAAGCCGCTTATAACTTATGAGTTATGAACTCGTTGCTAGTATTATATGATCCTACAGGGTCACACACCTAAGCAAACTGGATAAACAAGATTGGGATTGATCATTAATGTAATGATCAAGTTGATGTATATTTGATATACATTGTTGTGTGATTTGGCTAAGTGTGTCGACCAACACAAGTAGTTGTGCCGATCGACACAGTGATTGAAATCAGACCGACTGGTTTGATTTAATGATCTAATTAATGATCGGTTTAGCCCGGTTATTAATTAGGTTTTCGTGGTCCCTATATAAGATATAGAGGCACGAAATTTTCAGTCACTCTTAGATCTGCAGCCATCTTAAAATACAGAATCCCGAGAGCTCTTCTGGCACTAGCATCCCGGTGATCCAGTTTGTGTGCGTGTGGACTTTCCATAGAGGCACAACATTTGAGGCGCTCCTGATCTCGGCATCCTGAACATTTCCGCTGCTCATAAACTCCAGGTATGATCGAGATCCGAAATATAGATTCAATCAACATGATCTAAAGGGCTAAAAGGAATCATTAGAATTTTATAAAAGTTTTAAAATCTACACCAAATTCCTTCAATTTAATCCTTCGCATGGACAGCCATATTAATTATTTTGACACAACATTTCCATATAAAATGTATATGTTATCCTTGTAAACTCATGTCAAAGTCTCTCTTCTTCCTTTTATGTGACTTTGAACCTAGAATTTCTTGATTGAAACTAACACCCCTTACATTCTAGTTGACCCAAAGATATCAAATTCATTGAAATTGTTTGTGAATACATAACATTAGTAAGTATCACATATTTTTTTGTGATTTAAAATTTTATCTTTCCAATAGTTGTGATCTCACGATGGGTATCATTTCCCATCAGATTATTACCACCATTAATATGTCATACATTTGGTCCTATTTGTATGTCAAATGATAGGAAAAACTTGTGTCTAACACCCATCCTTCCTTAGGATGTTCCAGACACGATATCAACATGATAAGATTTTTTTTATTGAGCCTTGGCATGACTTGCTTCAGCCTTAATTTGCTTGTTGAAGTGTTGTTGATTATTAGGAAAGTCTTTCTTGAAGTGACTCTCACTTCCACATATCCAACAACAATTTTTCTTCTCTTTTCGTTTGTGTTTTTACTTTCTAAAGTTCTTAACATTTACAATTGTTTCTTATTTTGGTTTCTTATTTTGGTTCTGTTTCTCCCTCTGATCCAATTCAATAAAGTAAGCAGATGTAATTATTTCATCTAGAGGTATGATTTATCTCTTATCTCTATATTTGAGTATGTGTAAGTTTGTTGTTCTTCACTAATCAATACACCCAAACTATCCAAGTATATGAGAAGTTTGTTAAAGGTATCCAAATTCTAATCCAAGTTTTTGTCATCATCCATCTTAAAACTATATAATCTTTGATTTAGATAGAACATGTTTGGTAAAGACTTTGCTTGATAAAGATTCTCTAACGTATTCCACATGCCTAGAACTGTTTTATGCTTCACAATATTTCTTAACACTTGATCTGTTAAGATTATACTTATCATTTCTCTTAGGGTCGGCTACCTAATTTAGCCTCCACCTTAGCCTCAATTCCATATGAATCCGTTATATAGGTGTCTTGTTTCACATGTTCAAGAACATATTCTATTACCAATATATTCAGCTGAGAAAGAAACGTGTGTTTCCATAGTGAGAAGTCACCAGTTCCATCAAACTTCTCAAAATCAAAATTTTCCAATGTTGACTCCATTCTATGCTGACAAGTCACACACCACTTTCTCTTTACAAGTCATGAACTTCATGATATTTACTCCTAAACCCTAAACCCTATCTTTTTCTAACTCCTTTTACCCAAACTATGTGTTATGATACCACTATTATGATTCACATGATTTGATCTTGATCAAAGTAAAATATGGTTTGTTTATGTTAGGTTCAATTTAGTGAAGAAAGAAGAAAGAACTCAAAGTTTACAAGTTCTCAATGCTAATGAGGTAGATGTATGACTTGGTGGATCAATCCTGATCCACATAGGCTTTTATTCAATCCTAGAATGAGCACATACACCAATCTAGTTTTTGAGGCCATAAAAAATAACAAGCTACAAAGAATAAAGCAGAGGAACAAGAAAAAAAATCATATATCCGAGGAAGAAGACGATGATTCTCTCTCTCTTCTCTCATTTGTGTATGTATACCTCTGTGTATCTCTGTTAGCAACAACTAACATGCCCTCTCAACCTCTTTTTATAGAGATTACACAACTTATCTATGTATCACCAAGTGGAGATGAATAATGAAAGCAATACAGAAAGTTGACGTAAAGAGTTTGTTTGAATTTAATGAATAACAACTTCGATGTCGTTTAATGCTGAGAGACATGCTCACTGAACTTTGGCCAACTCATACCTTACTTGTTTCACTTTGGATCAACTCCACCCCACCCCACAAAACTCAAATCCACTTTCATAAGTAGTATAGCGAATCACTAGTAGATGGATAAGTTGTATAGCGGATCACTAGTAGATGAATATGAAGTACTTGGTTGGACTATAAACAATAATATATTGAATTTGATTGTTTTTTTTTATTACATATTTAGTCCCACATCATAATTGAAATAAGATAATTATGCTATTCTACGACTTACTCTAATAAAACTCATTCAAAATCCATGAACTTGTTTTGTCATATTGAGAGTTAATTCCGAAAAATTTGATAACATATGAATTCATATGTGCCCTATAAGAGTGATTGGGCTGATGGGATTATTTGTGCCTTTGAATTGATTCGCAAAATAGCAATCTGTCTCCCACTATTTGAGAGATGTGGTGGATGGATGCTACTTATATTCTCATCCGAAAAAAAACAAATCAAGATTAGTTTTCATGTTTTGAAACTAGTAATTTTACTTTTATTTATTTATTGCAATAAAGAGATTAATAAAAAAAAACATTAATAAAATAGTCCGAAAAAGGAAGAAAAAGACAAGACATGTGAACTCTGAAGAGACAGATGTGTTAAATCTTTACGGTGTGCCAATAACTTTTCACCAGGATTGTTTCTCTTCCATGCAAAATTAGGGAAAGTAATAATTACATTGGATTCGGTATTTTGTATTTTTCATCAGATCTCTGTGTGTATCTACACTTAGACTTGACTTCTGGGTCTCCTGGATGAGAGCTTATCTTTACAGTCTCTCTTAAGTGTCACAAGCTCCTAGATTAAAGCCCGAGAATCAGCTACTCAAAGAGAAAAAAAGAAAAAAAAAAAATAGAGAGGAAAGGAATAGATTTGGGGATTCAAGAACTTGGTCTTGAGGAGAGGGAAGAGCTACAGAGATGGCGGGATTCACTATGAGCTTGAATCTGGTGCTACTAGTGGCCATGGTAGCTACAAACATTCTCTCTCTCTACCATCTCTCTTCCACCACCAATTTCTTCCAATCCACCGTCAAATCCACACAGTCTTCCGTGCCCACAGTTCCCGACCACCTCCTCCGCCAGCTCCACACCATTCGCGCCGCCATTAACCACCTCACCCACCACCAACCAGACAAATCCACTTCGACTGCATCACCCGCCGCACCGAAAGATCTCCTCCTCTACTCTAAGGTCTCACCCATAGCTTCCGCTTGCCATAACCACCCTGACCTCCTCCACGAGTACATGAACTACACTCCTTTCTCTCTTTGCCCTTCTGACACCGATCTCGTCGAGAAGCTCATCCTCCGCGGCTGCCACCCTCTCCCTCGCCGTCGTTGCTTCTCCCGCACCTCGCCAAATCCCTCCCACTCCAGTGTGATCTGGTCTTACTACTCCTGCAAGTCCTTCGACTGCTTGACCACCAAATTCCCCGATCTAGGTTTCGATCTCTCCCTCGACAAATCCATTTCTCAATTCTCTTCCTACAAATCCGAGCTCGATCTCCCTATCTCTCAGCTCCTCCAGATCGCCAAATCCGCCAATTCCGTCATCCGCCTCGGGATCGACATTGGCGGTGGCACCGGATCCTTCGCCGCCGCTATGAAGCCCCGCAACATTACTATCCTCACCACGACGATGAATTTCAACGCGCCGTACAGCGAGGCGGTGGCGATGAGAGGGCTCGTGCCCCTTCACGTGCCTCTCCAGCAGCGGCTTCCCGTGTTCGACGGCGTTGTGGACTTGGTCCGGTGTGGACGAGCGGTGAACCGGTGGATTCCAGTGACAGTGATGGAATTCTTCTTCTTCGATTTGGATCGGATTCTACGTGGCGGTGGGTATCTGTGGTTGGATCGGTTCTTTAGCAAAAAGGTCGATCTCGAAAATGTATACGCGCCGTTGATCGGGAAATTGGGTTACAAGAAGGTGAAATGGGCGGTGGCCAACAAAAAGGATCCTAGCGGTGTCAAACACGGTGAAGTTTTCTTGACGGCTCTGCTTCAAAAACCTGTTGCAAGATAATCTAGGTAAAAACTTGTTCACTGGATTTGGCACTGAACACTGAAACTTATGTTGGACTTTGTACCAGAACTTTCTTTTTTAGGTTGCGAAAAGTCTACGTTGGTTCTCTGACAAGTTTGGGAAGAATAAATCAAACACTTTTTTTGCTATTACTCCAAATCAATATACTTATATAGTCTTTATAGGTTCTGGAACTTGTTTCTGCAGCGTCTCAATGATAAGAGCAAGTTCTCAGATTTACTCTCTTCTAAGAAATATTTATGGTCCTATTTTAACTTGAGGAAACTCAGAGATTGTCTATAAGTGATCCGAAGTTGTGGGATTGTTTTGCAGGGCAATTTCCTCGAGTTTTGGAACGTGTATGTTTTGTAGCAAACAGCCCACTGTTGTTGATGATTTGGAAGACAAGTGGAAAGCATTCAAGGCTGTAAAAGCACAGGAGCTAGAATATTATTTCTGTGAAACGACAAGTAGGGATTTGAACTATTGTTGTTAGAGAGACTGATAAATGGTGGTATACATAAATTATAGCTACTTTTGTTTGTTTCAGTCTCAGCTAATATGTACTCCTTAGATGGCATTTCTTTGTGGAAGGCAGATGAGAATCGTTAAGAAGTTTCTGGATTCAGTTTAAGTTTCTGAGACGTTTTATAATGCTAACATAAATACTTCGTCTCACCTTACCTTTTAAGTCTTTTTAGGGCAACGCCCAATTTGTGCTTCAATATAGACGTGTGAGTGTGACGATATTTCCTTTCTACATAATGGGATCCTTGAGTTGAGGCAACGCGAAATTGTTTATTTTTATTAAGCAAATATATATGTGATTTCTTAACTTTTTTCTTTCCACCACCAAATCACCTCCATAAACTTTTTCCTCCTCCATTGGATTAACTAGTTGTTATGTTGCATTTACGATGTTTCTTTCTTTTCTTTTTTTGTCTTAACATTTATAACAATTCTTGGCCGGAGTCTTTTAAATATTCTTAAAAATAAATTTTCTCGATACCAAATCAGTTGCTACAATGTTTCTGACTTTACTAATAAGGCTATGCTCTGTATTTTTTTATTTTATTCCTTATCTTGTGGGCTAAACACTGTAAATATTTTCAAACAGTTTCAATAAATTTGACATTTAGGAAAAAAAAAAAAAATATCAATTGTCTACTCGTTTAATAAAGGATTCCTTAATCACCATTGTTTCATCAATATTTTAGTGAGGAGTCATGGAACAAAGATTACATAATCAGTTATTCAATAATTTAGTATATAGAACCATACTTTCTGTAATAATTCAACCATTTGTACACACACCAACCTCTTCCTTACAATAGCACCAACATACCCTTCCTTTCCTTCTACATCTTCCACATGAATAGCTGCCTCTCGCAAGACAAGCCATATTACATTCTCCGTCACCACCTCGGTAAGGACAAAAGGCATTAGGTTTAAACTCCATTTGTCTATCTTTACAGTTTGGAAAAGCTTCTGTTATTGGTATTTCTGATATAGTACAATTAGCGAGTTAGAAATATTGAAATACTTTTTATATATAAATGCTTTGACATATCCAAAAAAAGAAAAAACAATTATTTAAACATCACATATAGTTTGGCTTTGTTGTTTAAGCCAATTGTGTTTGAGTTTGGAATTTAAATTGAAATTAAAACATTTTTTTGTTGGAAATTAGATTTTTTAATAAAAAAATATAAACACATAAGCCAAATGCATAAACAAAAATACTGTTTTGATATGCGGTGAACAATTAATTGAAACAAGTGTTGCAATCCTCAAGATTGTGTAATTATTATTTTAAAAAAATAATAATAAAAAAACATAAAATCAAGAGATATTTGCAAACAAAACAATCAATCATGTTAAAATGTTTCATTACCTACTGAAATCAATAGGATGATCATAAAAAAAACTGATAAAGCTAACAAATTTTAAATTTTTTGTCATTTTCTTTTTCTTTTTTCTTCCTTTAATATTGATGGAATGTTTTATTAATGTGATACTATATATATAAGAATTTTTATATTTTTAAGAAAATAAACAAAAATATTATACATAAAAAAAGCCTATAAAAAAGGAAAGCATGTAACCTATGTTTGTGGTCTACCTTCAAACAGAAGACACGTGTTAACCTCATGTGAACTGACGTATTAGGAGAGAGTCCTTCAACTTTCACATAGTAGATTACGTTTTTATTACTATAGTTACTACCTAAACAGGGGATAAGATACGATTTTGTCGTCTCGTCATAAAAAAGACGAAAGGCTTAATAACCACTTTTGAAAAAAAACAAATCTCCCTTATCACCTCTTGAGCACCTTGCCACTTTTAATGTAATAATCATATTTTACCCTTAATGAGAGAGTTTCTCAATGAAATAGAAAGTTTTCTTTTCCACCTTTAATGAAGAGACTCTTATTGAGATGGAAACTTTGAATTTAAATTAAACAAAAATAAAAAAAACAAAAAAAAACATCAACGACGGATATGGCCGTCATCTCTTTCTTTTTCACTGGAGCTTCTTCGGCTCTCCGCCGATCCTCCCGTCTGTCACCTATGTCGCATCGTCATTCTTGGAATCGGTTTCTTCTCTTTTCTTCTTCCTCCATTGCTGAAACTGGGTGAGTTCCTTCTTACTTTTTATTAGAAGATTTGGGGAATTAATTAATTTAGGGATTTGATATGAAATTGCTTGTTTGAGTTGGTAATCACGTTTAATGTGACGATTAGGTATTTGCACTTGTAAAGTCGAATGTAATCGTGTTGAGTCATGTTGTATCGGAAGAAAACGAGTATACCCAAATCAACGATTTCATAAACTAATTATGTAGATTGAGTCCAATTGGTATATTAAGGTACAACAGTTAATTAACTGGTATTTATGAGAGATAACGGGACAACTGGTACATTTAGGTACAACTGTAAAACATGTGTAATCCCTAATTGTGTTTTTCTTATTTTATTTATAGAGGGCGATGAAAAACATGTGCACAAACATGAATTTTGACTATGGAGGGTGCTATTCAGAATATCATGAATGGATTTCAAGAAATTCTCTATATATACTATTTTGTTTTAGACTTTATCTTTATAGAAGTTAACTTATTCGATGTTAGTAGATAAGATATGGATAGATGATACCTCGTGGGTTTAACTAAAGTTGAGTTATAGTTTATCTAAAATTCAGGGATTGTTAAAATTGAGTTATAGTCTATCTAAATTACGGACAAATATCCAGGGATTAATATGTTCATTTGTAGTTTGAAGGATACAAGTACAACATAGACACTGGCAATTACAGACTTCAAGAAAGTGGTGCCTTATGTGGAGAACATATTGCACTCCCAAAATTTTTTAATTTGTGTGTTTGTATTTGTATTTCAACTTGGTACAATTTGGTCCAACTATAAACTCATATTTGTGATTATTTCAACTAATATGTAGAATTCTCTAAGTAAACCATGTAAAAACTCTCAAAACGCATAAGAAACAACTATAAATGAATAAAACAAGAATTTTTCAATTTTTCAAAATATTTCTCTGATTTCACATAAAACACTCCTACTAATTTAAGGATTTCTATGATAGTTGTCACCCGTTTACTAAGGTTAAGTTGTGAATACTATTAATTCGAACATATTGTATTTTGAAAAAAAACTCTTAATTGATGATTAATAGGGGAAAATCATGAGTCCAACAACAAAAAAACTTTTCTTTCATAAGGTCCAACTACAAAAATCAAAAACCTATTAAAATACAACTATGTGAATTACTGTACAACTGGACAACTAGGTGCAACTATGCCCAATTTTAAAATTAAAAAAAAAACACAAAGAGGAGGGAGTTTTTAAAATTTTCAAAATTTTTTAAAATTTTGAATTTTGAATTATTTTAATATTATCTTTATTGAATCTATAATTTATTTTTTTTTTTCCTTTTTTCCCTCATCTTCTCAATTTGTCGATTTCTTTTCTTTTAGAGAGGAGAGAGAGAAAATTTGAAGAGAGAGGAAGAAGAAGAAGAGAGACCAGACCGATCTCTTCTCCACGCAGTGGCTGCAAATTCGACGGAGAAGGTAGGATTTCGACCTAGGATTAATAGATTTTGGGAGTTTTGTGCTTAATTGGGTTTGAAAAAGCTAGGGTTAATAGATTTTTTGAACTGTTGTGCTTAATTCGGTTTGACAAAGCTAAGGTTGGTAGATTTTTCGGATTTTTGTGCTTAATTGTGTAAACTAGGAGCAAAATCTTTGACAAGTATCTCAAATTCGAAATTGAATTCGATCTAGTTGTAGTTCTAGATCTAGCTAATTCGTTATGATTGATATGATTTCATTGTGCTTGTAATTGTGATAATTTCTCCATGATTTTTTGAGTAGGAGGGTGGTAATGACGGAAGAGACCACAAACGTAAGTGGTTTGATCAAGCTGTTGAAGAGGAGTTTAAATGCTCAAGGAGTTGTTTGCTAAGTGATAGAAGCATCATCAAATCATATAGTTGATGATGCTTCTAAGTGACACGATTCAACTCAACTTCGACAAAAAAAAAACAAAAGCAACAATGTCAAGGATCCAATTCAAACCACAAACTAACAACCAAAAATTGATGAGTATCTCCCACCCAACGAACCAAATCATCATCATCATCATCAACCATTCAAAACTAACCAAAGGAGGAATCTTACCAAATAGAAAGCTGAGAACTTCGTGTCTCTTCGAATTTCAACGTAGGAGGAAACCTGCGACGATTGGAATCTCGGTGAAGATGAAATCGACGGACGGCGAGGATGAGTGGATTGAAATCGATGCCGACTTGAACTGAACCGACGACGCCGAATCCAAAATACAAAGACGCTGGCGAGTGGAGGATACGGATCACCGGAATAGATGGAATCGACGGTACTTCCGACGTCGGATGAGAAGGAAGAACGATAAAAGGAGAGTTGGGGTTTTTAATTTTTTTTTCTAACTTTTTTTTTTTTCGTTATTTCTTAGATCCGGACGGGTCATTGGATAAGGTCCGCGAATGGATGAGGTTTGATATAGTAATATCTCAATTCTGATCTGGTCTTTTAGTCTTTACCCATTTATTTTGATTTAAAAAAATTGGTAAAAGAATTTCAAAAATAAATGGGAACTCTTAAGTTTCAATTTGTTTTAAACGTGGTTTCTGCCTTGTTCCTCATAAAAAGGGGTACATGTATCACTAACGAAAGTTTGGTGTCAAATTACACAAAAGTTTAAATATTTGAGGGTTAAACTGTAAACAATAAGGAATGATATGTCATATATTATATACATCGTTTTTTGCGGTCGCGTCTCAGAAAGGTTAGCGACGGTGTTAACTTGTTATCCTGTTTTCTAGACAAAGTCGTATTTGTGAGTTTCTCCAAATCATTGAAATTGTAAGAATCCAAGATAGGCTTCGCAATCGAGGGAAGGAACAAGCCTAGAATATGGTGGGTTTATGTTTCCACTCAGAAATTTTTTTTAGTTTTCTTTTTGGTTTCTACCCGATCATTTAAATTTTGTAGGGTTATGACTTTTGTTTAAAATTCTAAGTGATTGAGGCGAGGATTTGTTATTCGCGTCTTTTAGTTAAGAATATTCGTTGAAAAACAAGCAATCAGCTCCGAATTTTGTCTTTTTCCTTGGATTTTTTTAATTATGATCATCAGCTGAGTTATCTCACCTGTGGTTGGTGTTTTAATTTCGATTTATCATCTTCTAGATCAAACAAAATCTGTACTATGTTAAGTTATAGGTCTAAAATTGAAGCTCGATATGATTTGTTAATTTCTTTTCTCCCTGAATGGTGATCATAGGATGAAAGAGTTGGACAAATTAGTGGTGATTCTAATGCTGGTGACGTCGTAAATAAAAGCATGAGGGAAGAAGATTCTGGACTTGTAGAAGAGATCAAAAGAGCCGAACCAGATCAAGAAAAGCGTGGTAAATACTTTTTCTATGATACTCCGCTTTCTGAAGAAACCGGGGTTTGGATTCCCGTTTCAGTCCCACCGATGTTAGAACCTGATCACGAGGAGTGGTCAAGAGGCCTGAGTTTCAACGGTGGTTACTTCCCGGAGGGAGATATGGGATGGAACCAGTTCGTCGATGAAGACAAAGAGTTAACAATGTGGGATGTGATTGTAGATATGTTACTCGCAGCACGTGGTAAAGCCAATGCTCTTACTTCAGGGAACCTTGAGAAATGTGGTATGTCTTTCTTGTCGGGGCATCTTCTTGAACAGGCTTGGCAAGAGATGGCTCAGACTCTCACGGAAGCTAACTTTGGTAACGCAAGAGAGATTCTTGAAACAGAACCACCCATGTGGTTACCAGATAGTGCTGCTTCTGCTTGTATGTTATGTGGTGTAAGATTTCACCCAATTATGTGTTCACGACATCACTGTCGATATTGTGGAGGAATATTCTGTAGGGACTGCTCTAAAGGAAGAAGCTTGCTTCCACAAAAGTTTCGTGTCTCAGATCCTCAAAGGGTTTGTGATGTGTGTTGTGTGAGGTTGGAGAATGTGCAGCCATATCTGATGGACCAAGTGAGTCCTGCTGCTCAGTTGCCAACCCTTGACTTAACAGATCTTAGTACATTGAGGTCTTGGGTGAATTTTCCATGGGGACAATCCATGGAGTCTGAGATCTATAAGGCAACAAACACTATTCGAGGTTATATAACCAAGGTGAGATTACTTCACCCTCAACTTGTTTAATTTGTAAAGTTATTAGCATTGTTAATGTTAGTAACTGTGTCATCAGGTTGCTTCTTCGAGAACTGAGAGGTCCATCCCAGATGCGATTCTAAGAGAAGCTAAAGGTCTTGCAGTAATCACAGTAGCCAGAGTTGGAGTTATGGTTACATATAAAATCGGGACTGGACTTGTGGTTGCTCGTAGGGATGATGGCTCCTGGTCTCCACCTTCCGCCATATCTTCGTTTGGTTTGGGATGGGGTGCTCAGGCAGGGGGAGAGTTGATAGACTTTATTATAATACTGAGAACTCGTGAGGCCATCCGAACATTTGGGAGTAACACCCATCTTGTTGTTGGAGCTGGTTTAAGCGCTGCGGTTGGTGTGACTGGACGGGCAGTTGAAGCGGATATACGTGCAGGTAGCGGTGGTTATGCCGCTTGCTATACCTATAGCTGCAGCAAAGGTATTGCATCTCATTCAAAGCCCATAGTTGGTCGATTTCTTTTTCATTGTATTCGAAATTAAGCTTGAGAATCAAATGTTAGGTGCATTTGTGGGATGCTCGCTTGAAGGAAGTATCTTCACGACACGTACAAGTGAGAACTCACGGTTCTATGGGAGCCAGTCCCTATCTGCGTCTGATATCCTCCTGGGGTCTTTGCCTAGACCACCTGCTGCTGCTGCACTGTACCGTGCGCTTGGTGATCTGTATCAGAAGATAGGGAGGTGATTTGTGATTTTCAACACACGTACTTGTGACTTATGGATCTTGTTGAAAGGTTAAGTTGGAAAGTTTCTTGGTGGAACTGCACCACTATATCTCCATTGTCTCAAGACTTGAACTGGCTTTGTCTCTTTGACGTAATCTTGTATAGATTCGTGTAATTCTTGGTTGTACATAAGGTTTATTTATTGATGGGTTGGATAGTGTGGTGCTTGTAAATAGTTGTATATCTAAAATTGTGTGGAATAAAGGAAACTAACTGTTAAGGCAGTGAGACCAGAAACAGCTTCAAAAAAAGAAGACATTTATCTCCCTAGCTCATTTTTGTTTTCATCTTACACATGACCAAGACATCCCAGTTATGAGCTTATTAACGACATAGATGCTTCTTTAGTTTGCAGAATTCATCTTCACTTGGCAACTTTCTTCTTCCTCAGAAGATCTTCCACATGGAGCTCGTTGATCTTCGCAGCGAGAATGAAGTCGTTTTCTGTCAAACCAGCTGTTGCAAGAGAATCAGATATCACTTATTAAGCACTAACAATCTAAAAACTTCATAAAACAAAAAAAGACAAAAAGAAATCCTAAAGTTACCATGTTTCTGACCTATTGAATGTGTCCATATCTCAATTTTTACATTATTCCACCCGACTAGATGCAAATCTGGGTGATGACCTGCATCAAACCATTCAGAAAAATCAGTAACTCATGTTTCCTCCTGCTATCTTTATTCAGAATTGGTCATAAAGCATGTGTGCTGAATCTCTGATCATATAATCATAAATACCTTCCGATTCAGCAATCTCAGCTACACGTTTGAAGAAATCTAGTCCTTTAGTGAAACTTTTCACTACCCACGACTGATGCAGCTTTAATGTACCTTGGTCGTTAGCCAAATCCCATCCAGCAACCTGTGTTAAAGGAATAACTAAGTAGGGTAACAAAATGCTAACCTCACCTGCCATAATAAGAAATTATTACCTTTTGAAGTAGGTCTTGGGCACTTTGTTCGGTCATGGGACGCAGACCCTTAGAGTTGCATGGCACACACTTTTTGGCTGATAAATCTAATACAAAGATATCAAAAAGAGCGATAAGAATACTATATTAGTAACCAAGACACATGATTTTTGAAGTTTTTGGTAACATATGCTGAAGAAGATAAACATCAAATCCATCTTGTAGCCAATCGGGTAACAGAGTAATTTATAAGGGAAGCATATCAAACAAACAAAAAAAAGCTGAAATTTAATGCAAGAACAGCGGAAAATGATTTTAGCTAGTAGGGAAGAAGGATGGGATCTGAAAATGATGAATACTGATACTTGGAAGAATGTAACCAGTTTGAAACTTATTTTCTGTCATCAAGACATGTTTCCCTAATGATACACCACAGACTTGACTAATAGAGATGACAATCATCAGGAGATGCTGTTGTAGCATTGTAGAGGTGTGTGGCATCATTTTTGCTCGTTTTCTATTATAGTTAAAGCTTTGGTTGTCTAGTATAGTATCTCTAATCGAAGCATGTCGCAGCATACTACACAGAACAGAACTTAAATAAATCGGATGTCCATATACACCAAAGCAGAAACTAGAATCCTTTATCTACATGTGTTTAGCATGCTATACTATTCAAATATCAGATAGTAGAGCAGCGGAAGAAACTAGTTGTACCTTGGAGGGAGCAATATGTTCTAGCTCCAGAGGCAGAGCCAGGAGATGTGGATGATCTTGCAGTATCTTGTGACATGACACTAATCTGATGAACAGAGCTGCAAAAGAAACTTTCATCAATGGAACTCTACCAAATAGAGAACAACACCAAAAGTAGCAGGTGGTTCATTTTGCATTTGATTAGAAATTAAGGGACACGAGAAGTTAACAAATCAGGGCATTTTGAATTCGCTTTAACCACAGCAACAACAAAATTACACACATCAAATCAACCCCAGACTAGACTATAAATCACAATCCAATTATTGTAAACCCTCATTTCCCAAAAATAAAATAAAATGGAAATAGTGGTCTTTTGAGTTTTGATCAATCACCGTTCGTTACGTCTGTACAAATTTTGGAGCAATGATGCAGCTGGGACCTGAAAGTGTCGCCAAAATTAGGAGTAACATGGAAAGATATGTATATAAAACGCCAAGAGAGAGAGCGAGAGAATTTGGTTACCTGTTTTCTAGAGATTGAGAAAAGCGAAGGCAGCAAGAGCCGAGTCATCGGTGGCGGAAGAGAGATTTTTGGTTGAGAGAATTTTTGATCTATGGTGGAGGCGAGGGGTTAAATGTCACAAATCTTAAGTTTATGCTTAAAAGTAGAAAACAGAGAAACATATAAGGTCTTCATATGTAAAAACGATGAACCGCGTCTTACAAAAGCTACGTTTTGGTTTTAATCAAAAGCCCCCATTCCTCCTTCGGCTAACATTCGCAACTTTCCTTTTTAGTAGAGTAGTCTAGAATTCAGTGCGAAAATCTGATATATTCAGTCCGATTTGCGTCTCTCTTTATCTCAAGAAACTTCAGGATCATTAATCCTTTCTACTGAACTTGCTATTTCCAATTATAAATCCTGGGTAACTGCCAAAACCCTACTAAAGGTACAAGCCGCACTCTTACGATTTCTGTTCTTATAGATTCTCGTTCTTCACCCTGAATTGACACTATTTGTACAGTAATTTGTTACTTGCATGTTATTTTCAGTATTGGTTGCGTAAAATTTCCAGTTCTGGTGTCCTTCTTGCTCCTAGAATGGGTGAAAATGAATCTGTTCGCTGCATCGGGCCTTTTTGTTTGGTTTCTTCAAGAGTTTCGCCCAAATTGACCAGTGTGAAGATATTGGTTTCATACAACGAGCTTTTGTTCTCCTAGATTTGGCATTATAATCAAAATGCATAGTTTAATTCTTTCTTTCCAGTTTAGTTGAAGCTGCTTGTTAGCCAGTGATACTGATAGTCTACTTGTGTTAATACTAAATCCAGGGTTCGCTTAGTTTTCTTGAATTAGCATCTCTTTCCGTTTGATCTCCCTGAGTTGAAATATCTGTGTGGTGAATGATGCTTATGTGAATGACTGTTACTGTCTCGTTTGATACACGCAGTAGATCAAGCTTGTGGTGTTTCTATTGATTGACCATGGGCGAAAATAGGGAGAATCATTCAGTCTCGCAAGAGAATAAATCCAAGAAGCTGGAGAGTAAGAATCATTCAGGCGTCCCCAAGAGCGACCTTTGGACTGATGGGCTTATTTGTGCCTTTGAATTTATTCGAGGTACAAAAAAGCATATTGATACTAAGCTTGTTTATGATGGACCAACCAGAATTACTTCCCCCGGAATCGCTGATTTAAGGTCAAGGTCGGTATCTTCTATGGATTTTAAAGATGACCATATGCTTCCAACAGCACACGTTGAGAGATATGAGGGAAGTCGTTGGGTACCTATTGGTTGGGCTAGAATCACTGAACTAGTTCAAATGGTGCAAGTCAACGCTGAGTGGCCTAACCTGGATTTAATGGATGATGAAGAGGATGTCCCCGTTACAGATTTAGCGGCTCCGTATTGGGAACGACCAGGTGGCCCCACATGGTGGTGTCATCTGACTGCTGGACACTCGTCTGTTGAGTCATGGCTCAAAAGTGCTACATGGATGCATCCTGCGATTAGTCTTGCCTTGAGGGACGAAAGCAAGCTAATAAGTGAACGGATGAGACACCTTCTATACGAGGTTTGTGTCTTGTTACCTAAGATGGCTCGTACAATTAAATCATGCCTAGTGCATTTTCCTAGATGTTGTTGTCTAACTTTTATTCCTGCGTATTTACTTAGGTTCCAGTGAGGGTTGCTGGGGGTTTACTATTTGAGCTTTTAGGACAATCAGTTGGTGATCCAGTAATAAGTGAGGACGATGTTCCCGTTGTTTTCCGGGCTTGGCAAGCTAAAAATTTCTTGGTAACTGTGATGCACATTAAAGGAAATGTATCAAACACCAATGTCTTGGGCATCACTGAAGTAGAGGTTCGTTAAAAAAAGGTCCCAAAATATTTCTACTTAATAAGATTCTTTTATACAGTCATGTAACATGGATATTGATCTCCGTTAATTTAACTTGTGTTTCTCATAATAGGAGCTGCTCTATGCAGGAGGTTATAATGTACCTAGAACGGTTCATGAAGTCATTGCACACTTGGCTTGTCGTCTTACTCGATGGGATGATAGGTGACAAAGAGTTCTATTGTTTAGCTTTTCTAGATGAATGCTGGTCTAGTTTTTCTGGACAAAAACGTTTTTGACTTGTAATGTTCTCATGTGGTCTGAAAAGTATCTAACAAGATCTATTTGTTGTCCTTTTGATTGGTGATAGGCTATTTCGTAAATCCATATTTGGTGCAGCTGATGAAATCGAACTGAAGTTTATGAACAGGTAATTTCAGATATGTATCCGTTTGTTTGGGATAAGAATATACAAATGAAATACACATTTAACTAGCAGAGACGATATTTTCTTGCTATTAATAGGAGAAACCATGAGGATTTAAATCTCTTTAGTATCATCCTCAACCAAGAGATCAGAAAATTATCCAGACAGGTTGGTCATCCCCCCCAATGTATAAAGTTGAAAAGGCCTTTTGGTAATACACATGAACATGAAGTCTTCCTTTTACTGTTGCAGGTGATCCGAGTGAAGTGGTCGCTACACGCAAGAGAGGAGATTATCTTTGAGCTTCTCCAGCATCTGAGGGGAAATATAGCTCGGCACTTGTTAGAAGGTTTGAGGAAGAACACAAGAGAAATGCTGGAGGAACAAGAAGCAGTGCGTGGACGCCTCTTCACAATTCAAGATGTCATGCAAAGCAGTGTCCGCGCATGGTTACAGGACAAAAGCTTAAGAGTAAGCCATAACTTGGCTGTGTTTGGAGGATGCGGTCTGGTGCTTACGATAATCGTAGGACTGTTTGGTATCAATGTGGATGGTATCCCTGGTGCTCAGAACACTCCTTATGCATTTGGTCTCTTCACTGCACTCATGTTTCTCATAGGAGCCGTTCTGATTGCGGTCGGTCTCATATACTTGGGCCTGAAAAAGCCCATCACAGAAGAACAAGTAGAAGTTAGAAAGCTGGAGCTACAAGATGTGGTTAAGATATTTCAACATGAAGCAGAGACTCATGCCCAAGTTAGGAGAAACAACCTCTCTCCCACTGCTGGGGATGTCTTTGATGCTGATTATATTCTCATCCAGTAGCCTAACTCTGAATCGCTTTCCACACCTTTAATTTTAGATACATGTGTCATTTTCTTTTGTAAACACACACAAAAAGTTAACTAGTCTAAAATCTAAAGGGTTTTACAGTAGAATTAACACTTTTTTTAAAAAAAAGTTTATCTTTGTTCCATGACACTTTTTAGTTCACAGATATCCGTGATCAATTCCAATAGCAGCCTTTAAAGTGTGTATTAAAGAGCTAGTGAATATTGATAGAATTTCTAAAGATGAAGGCATATTTAAGGAGAGTTTGTTCAAAACAAAAAGGGATTTTCAGATAACAATGGTTGTAGAGGTTTTTCCATTATAGAACTCCGCGTTCAACACCATAAAAGATAACTCTCCAATGTATTGATCCCTTTGATCCATGGTATGATTGGAGTGCATTGATCCCATTGATCCATGGTATGATTGGAGGGTAGTAGTTAAAGTTGTACCACATCCGCTTATTTTGAGATAAGGAAGGTGTATTTGCAGCAAACTTGCGATGTTATGTCACACAATGGATTCAACAAACATGCTTCATCAAAAGTTATAACGAAGTTGATGAAAAAATTTTTTGGGTGGCTGTAATTAGCTGGAAGAGTTGCATATTACAATGTTGGTGTCCTATTGGAAAACGTGGAGAACACACGAGTTAGCTCTTGAGGCAATACACGGAACCACATAGGATAGCTACAAATTATTTCCTCAATATTCATATTTGATGCGAAAGGAAAATCCATGAACGATTTATCATCTCGAGACAATATAAAAAAAAGATGGAGTGAAGAGGTTCTCATCCCCAGACCAAGAACCAAGAACTAGCAATTCCTCAAACAAAGAACTCAAAAGAATTTAGGAATCCCATAACTAGGAAAGAAGTTGGGAGAGAAGTCCTAAGCGGAATGTTAGAACCAAAAATCCCAGAAAGAGGAATCCTAGCAATAGGAATCCCAAAACTAAGGAAAATGTGAGAACTTTTAAATGTTAGAACTCAGAATCCCTAACCCATAACTAGGAATCTTATAAGAAAGTAACCTTCACCTTAAGCCAGAGAAGTTGGACAAGTTAAAATTAGAAGAAGAATGAAGGGAAAGTGAGTGAAGCGAGAACCGGAGAAGACGAGTGGGCTAACTTCGCACTGCGTTACGAGCTCAGAAGAAGTTTGGCTTCATTGACGGTACGATTAAGCGGCTGGCAGAACAAAATGATTGACAATTATCGGTTTCGTGGATTCGGAAATTGATCCATCCCTCCAGATATCTCTTCGAGGTAGCGAAGGAATGGAATCTATGAGCATTTGGTGTGCTGAAGAAGAATCCGGAATACTGGCTTAGCTAACTACTCGCGGGAGTATCATTAATTGGAAAACTAGCTTCGGTTTGTCCCAGCTACCAACTAAGGAAGTAAATATTCTTATTTCCCAGATTCTAAGGTTCCGGCTGATAAGGCAAAATTAGCTCCCAAGATGCAAACAACTAACAAAGGAACTCTAAAACAAAACCAAGGAAAAGAAACCTGGGAAGTTGTCCCTAGAAGCTAAGAGCTAAGAGCTGAGGGAAGCTACCAACTATTAGGTCTTCCTCTGCTTTGCTTTTCTGAAACAAAGAAAGGAGAACTCCCACTAGTACATTCCAGCTGGACAGGGTATGTAGCATGTATTCTACTCCCATGTATCATCCGTGACGGCAACTACTACTTCTATATAGCACAGTGCTGTGATCAAACAAAACTAGAGATCTGAAGAAGGAGCTCAACGGTAGAGATCTTAAGAAAGAGCTTAACTCTCTAAGAAGAGTTATCAGAAAGTGCCCTAGGGTAAACCCTAAAACTACCATCCCTGCTTATCCAGAAGTGTGCCAAAAAGGTAGATTGGGTGGGAGGTGTTGATCACACCAATCGATCATCTAGTTTCCTCTCGTGGAATCCAGGGCAACTCTTCCTCTCCTTTTTTTCAAGTTGCTAAAGCACCTTTCCTTTCAACGTGGGAATCTGCCGAAAGCCCTAGGAAAATCACTTCTTCAATTGAGGTTTTTCGTGGCTATGGAAGGTGATTGTTGAGGACTGAACCTAATTGTAGGGTAAACCCATGGGGTGCATGATGACTGCGAGTTTTTAAAATATGAACTTTCATAATTTTTTCCCTTGGGTTTGCTGTTGTTCATGGTGAAAACGATGCATCCCTAAGAGTGGTTCGTGCATAAGTTGGCTGAGTTTGTTCATGAGTCAGTGTTCTGCTACTTGTCAATGATTTTCATTCATCGATTTACACAACCATTAGGAAGGTGTACCCTTTGACAAACCACAGATCGTACGCTGCTCATTTGAAGAGGAATGACAGCACTAAGTTTAATCAAGAAGGATTGTCGGCACTAATATCAAATGTTGCAAGGGCATATAGGAACAAACATTTCATACCGTTGTTTGAAGAGATATGTAGATGGAATCGTGGATGCGAAAAAGATATCATGTTTGAAGAGATATGTAGAAGATATCTTGTTTGAGCATTGGAGTCGAGCGCATGAAAACAACCAGAGGAATAACTTGATGAGTCATTTTGTTATGAATTCATAGAATGATGTGCTTGCAAAAGTTAATGATTTACCGATTACATCGATGGTCGAGTTCATACGAACTATGCTGATGTGGTGGTTATATTTAAGACAAAAAACGGTCGCTAAAAGTGAATCAATAATGACCCCGAAGGTTAGTCGATTGCTTGTTAATTTTCCAGAGAATTCGTTGAAATGCTCGGTGGTGCAAGCGTCAGAGTGGAGTGTGCATGTAACCAGCCTAACCAATAGGCTGTACCATCTTTTGTTAGATGAAAGACAATGTACATGTAAGGTTTTCAACAAGCTCAAGATTCCATGTGCTCACAAACTTGCCAAAGCAAAATATATGAAACTTGATGTCAATACTATGGTTCACCATTACTATGGGATAAAAACGTGAAAATGTGAAGTTGGCAGCGCAGTCCCGGTACAAAACTCAGTGGATGCCAATAAGTATATATCTAACAAGTTGAAGAATTTGAAGATCGTACCACCGAAAAAGAGAGACTGTCTGGTAGATCGCACAAAAATATAAAGAGATTCGCATACAAAATACATGTAGTTTTGAAACATATTTGTACTTGTTCATTCTGTTAACAGCAAAATATCTAACATGAATCTTCTAATTTGGTAGGGTGGGGTGCCAACTAAGAAAAAGAGGGTCAACAAATTTGGAAGATGTCGCGAGGAGGGAGATAACAAAATGACCTACAAAAAACTTATCGGTCCAGGGCGTAATGAAGTTGGTTTTGTGTTTTTATGCACATCGACGAAAGTTTATAAAGTGCTTGAAAATGCGATGTCACTTTTGGGTTGGACATTTTTATAACACGTTTGTGTATCACATTGACATTTTGTTTTGACATTTTATTTTGTAGTATATGTTTTGTTTTAATGGTGTTAGGAATAGGGATATTTATTTTGTAGTATATTTTAGCATATTTTTTAAACATATAAATGGATGTGCAGAATTGTGTAGAGAAGTTTTGTTAGCGTTGCCCTAAAATGATTTTATATCGATGAGGCAGATCACACTTCTTTTTTTGGACATTCGTTAGACGATTTTTTTAAGCAAAATTAACACCATAAGTTTGGTATATTCAAAACGTGCAACGTGGTTGATTATATCGTGGTTTACAACACTCGGTAGACTAAATAACAAAGTGAAGTTGCGGAGTGATTGTATGATTTTTTTTGTGAATGTAAAAAAAACTACAAGTTTTACTTATAGTGAAGTAGGATATGGTGGTGGTTGATAAGTAGTTTGATAAGTGGTGAATGACTTTAAATGTAATTGTAACTATAAGTCTTTAAGTTGTAGAGTTGTGGTTGGACTTAATGCATTGGAAATAACTCATTAATTGTCTTTTTTTTGCTAGATATAATGGTTAGTTTGATTTTGTAAGCCCAATGCACCAATAGTGAAGTTAAAAAATTGTTGTTGTTGCATAAAAGATTTGAAAGACTTACTAACCATCATTCATAGATGCAGTTTTATATGACTTCTTCCAAATGTTTGTCAATATGTAAGATATTCATACACTAATATGAAGAGGTTTAGTCAGTCACGACATTATACAGAGCGTAATAATGTTAGCATGAATAAAACACTTCTTACAAAGGATGAGTAAATCATCGATCATGTAAAAAGAGCATGGTTGGCAAAGGCAATGAAATGTATAAAACAAATTCACATTCTTTGTGGGTTCATGCCGGAAACAACCTTCCTGTATGACCAAGGCAACCGACCTGGTACGGTTGGGATTTGATCTATAACACATCCTCCAAATGGTGTTTGACCCAAGAAACCAATTACCTCTCATTATCTTTACTATACCCAACGCGAATAACTTGTAAGGGAAGTAACCTTCAATTTATTGAAAGAGCTCTTCGGAAACATATACATTGAGTTCAATAAAAATAACTTGAAGACCCTCAAGAAACAGAACTGTTGGATTTTTGGTTGCAGACATCTCTTGGAAAAAAATTTTGGGTTCCTGTCCCTTCTAGGACATTTGAACTATTCATCAAGAACTCGAAAAAATTTTGGGTTCCTGTCCCTTCTAGCACTAAGTTTAATCAAGAAGGATTGTCGGCACTAATATCAAATGTTGCAAGGGCATATAGGAACAAACATTTCATACCGTTGTTTGAAGAGATATGTAGATGGAATCGTGGATGCGAAAAAGATATCATGTTTGAAGAGATATGTAGAAGATATCTTGTTTGAGCATTGGAGTCGAGCGCATGAAAACAACCAGAGGAATAACTTGATGAGTCATTTTGTTATGAATTCATAGAATGATGTGCTTGCAAAAGTTAATGATTTACCGATTACATCGATGGTCGAGTTCATACGAACTATGCTGATGTGGTGGTTATATTTAAGACAAAAAACGGTCGCTAAAAGTGAATCAATAATGACCCCGAAGGTTAGTCGATTGCTTGTTAATTTTCCAGAGAATTCGTTGAAATGCTCGGTGGTGCAAGCGTCAGAGTGGAGTGTGCATGTAACCAGCCTAACCAATAGGCTGTACCATCTTTTGTTAGATGAAAGACAATGTACATGTAAGGTTTTCAACAAGCTCAAGATTCCATGTGCTCACAAACTTGCCAAAGCAAAATATATGAAACTTGATGTCAATACTATGGTTCACCATTACTATGGGATAAAAACGTGAAAATGTGAAGTTGGCAGCGCAGTCCCGGTACAAAACTCAGTGGATGCCAATAAGTATATATCTAACAAGTTGAAGAATTTGAAGATCGTACCACCGAAAAAGAGAGACTGTCTGGTAGATCGCACAAAAATATAAAGAGATTCGCATACAAAATACATGTAGTTTTGAAACATATTTGTACTTGTTCATTCTGTTAACAGCAAAATATCTAACATGAATCTTCTAATTTGGTAGGGTGGGGTGCCAACTAAGAAAAAGAGGGTCAACAAATTTGGAAGATGTCGCGAGGAGGGAGATAACAAAATGACCTACAAAAAACTTATCGGTCCAGGGCGTAATGAAGTTGGTTTTGTGTTTTTATGCACATCGACGAAAGTTTATAAAGTGCTTGAAAATGCGATGTCACTTTTGGGTTGGACATTTTTATAACACGTTTGTGTATCACATTGACATTTTGTTTTGACATTTTATTTTGTAGTATATGTTTTGTTTTAATGGTGTTAGGAATAGGGATATTTATTTTGTAGTATATTTTAGCATATTTTTTAAACATATAAATGGATGTGCAGAATTGTGTAGAGAAGTTTTGTTAGCGTTGCCCTAAAATGATTTTATATCGATGAGGCAGATCACACTTCTTTTTTTGGACATTCGTTAGACGATTTTTTTAAGCAAAATTAACACCATAAGTTTGGTATATTCAAAACGTGCAACGTGGTTGATTATATCGTGGTTTACAACACTCGGTAGACTAAATAACAAAGTGAAGTTGCGGAGTGATTGTATGATTTTTTTTGTGAATGTAAAAAAAACTACAAGTTTTACTTATAGTGAAGTAGGATATGGTGGTGGTTGATAAGTAGTTTGATAAGTGGTGAATGACTTTAAATGTAATTGTAACTATAAGTCTTTAAGTTGTAGAGTTGTGGTTGGACTTAATGCATTGGAAATAACTCATTAATTGTCTTTTTTTTGCTAGATATAATGGTTAGTTTGATTTTGTAAGCCCAATGCACCAATAGTGAAGTTAAAAAATTGTTGTTGTTGCATAAAAGATTTGAAAGACTTACTAACCATCATTCATAGATGCAGTTTTATATGACTTCTTCCAAATGTTTGTCAATATGTAAGATATTCATACACTAATATGAAGAGGTTTAGTCAGTCACGACATTATACAGAGCGTAATAATGTTAGCATGAATAAAACACTTCTTACAAAGGATGAGTAAATCATCGATCATGTAAAAAGAGCATGGTTGGCAAAGGCAATGAAATGTATAAAACAAATTCACATTCTTTGTGGGTTCATGCCGGAAACAACCTTCCTGTATGACCAAGGCAACCGACCTGGTACGGTCGGGATTTGATCTATAACACATCCTCCAAATGGTGTTTGACCCAAGAAACCAATTACCTCTCATTATCTTTACTATACCCAACGCGAATAACTTGTAAGGGAAGTAACCTTCAATTTATTGAAAGAGCTCTTCGGAAACATATACATTGAGTTCAATAAAAATAACTTGAAGACCCTCAAGAAACAGAACTGTTGGATTTTTGGTTGCAGACATCTCTTGGAAAAAAATTTTGGGTTCCTGTCCCTTCTAGGACATTTGAACTATTCATCAAGAACTCGAAAAAATTTTGGGTTCCTGTCCCTTCTAGCACTAAGTTTAATCAAGAAGGATTGTCGGCACTAATATCAAATGTTGCAAGGGCATATAGGAACAAACATTTCATACCGTTGTTTGAAGAGATATGTAGATGGAATCGTGGATGCGAAAAAGATATCATGTTTGAAGAGATATGTAGAAGATATCTTGTTTGAGCATTGGAGTCGAGCGCATGAAAACAACCAGAGGAATAACTTGATGAGTCATTTTGTTATGAATTCATAGAATGATGTGCTTGCAAAAGTTAATGATTTACCGATTACATCGATGGTCGAGTTCATACGAACTATGCTGATGTGGTGGTTATATTTAAGACAAAAAACGGTCGCTAAAAGTGAATCAATAATGACCCCGAAGGTTAGTCGATTGCTTGTTAATTTTCCAGAGAATTCGTTGAAATGCTCGGTGGTGCAAGCGTCAGAGTGGAGTGTGCATGTAACCAGCCTAACCAATAGGCTGTACCATCTTTTGTTAGATGAAAGACAATGTACATGTAAGGTTTTCAACAAGCTCAAGATTCCATGTGCTCACAAACTTGCCAAAGCAAAATATATGAAACTTGATGTCAATACTATGGTTCACCATTACTATGGGATAAAAACGTGAAAATGTGAAGTTGGCAGCGCAGTCCCGGTACAAAACTCAGTGGATGCCAATAAGTATATATCTAACAAGTTGAAGAATTTGAAGATCGTACCACCGAAAAAGAGAGACTGTCTGGTAGATCGCACAAAAATATAAAGAGATTCGCATACAAAATACATGTAGTTTTGAAACATATTTGTACTTGTTCATTCTGTTAACAGCAAAATATCTAACATGAATCTTCTAATTTGGTAGGGTGGGGTGCCAACTAAGAAAAAGAGGGTCAACAAATTTGGAAGATGTCGCGAGGAGGGAGATAACAAAATGACCTACAAAAAACTTATCGGTCCAAGGCGTAATGAAGTTGGTTTTGTGTTTTTATGCACATCGACGAAAGTTTATAAAGTGCTTGAAAATGCGATGTCACTTTTGGGTTGGACATTTTTATAACACGTTTGTGTATCACATTGACATTTTGTTTTGACATTTTATTTTGTAGTATATGTTTTGTTTTAATGGTGTTAGGAATAGGGATATTTATTTTGTAGTATATTTTAGCATATTTTTTAAACATATAAATGGATGTGCAGAATTGTGTAGAGAAGTTTTGTTAGCGTTGCCCTAAAATGATTTTATATCGATGAGGCAGATCACACTTCTTTTTTTGGACATTCGTTAGACGATTTTTTTAAGCAAAATTAACACCATAAGTTTGGTATATTCAAAACGTGCAACGTGGTTGATTATATCGTGGTTTACAACACTCGGTAGACTAAATAACAAAGTGAAGTTGCGGAGTGATTGTATGATTTTTTTTGTGAATGTAAAAAAAACTACAAGTTTTACTTATAGTGAAGTAGGATATGGTGGTGGTTGATAAGTAGTTTGATAAGTGGTGAATGACTTTAAATGTAATTGTAACTATAAGTCTTTAAGTTGTAGAGTTGTGGTTGGACTTAATGCATTGGAAATAACTCATTAATTGTCTTTTTTTTGCTAGATATAATGGTTAGTTTGATTTTGTAAGCCCAATGCACCAATAGTGAAGTTAAAAAATTGTTGTTGTTGCATAAAAGATTTGAAAGACTTACTAACCATCATTCATAGATGCAGTTTTATATGACTTCTTCCAAATGTTTGTCAATATGTAAGATATTCATACACTAATATGAAGAGGTTTAGTCAGTCACGACATTATACAGAGCGTAATAATGTTAGCATGAATAAAACACTTCTTACAAAGGATGAGTAAATCATCGATCATGTAAAAAGAGCATGGTTGGCAAAGGCAATGAAATGTATAAAACAAATTCACATTCTTTGTGGGTTCATGCCGGAAACAACCTTCCTGTATGACCAAGGCAACCGACCTGGTACGGTCGGGATTTGATCTATAACACATCCTCCAAATGGTGTTTGACCCAAGAAACCAATTACCTCTCATTATCTTTACTATACCCAACGCGAATAACTTGTAAGGGAAGTAACCTTCAATTTATTGAAAGAGCTCTTCGGAAACATATACATTGAGTTCAATAAAAATAACTTGAAGACCCTCAAGAAACAGAACTGTTGGATTTTTGGTTGCAGACATCTCTTGGAAAAAAATTTTGGGTTCCTGTCCCTTCTAGGACATTTGAACTATTCATCAAGAACTCGAAAAAATTTTGGGTTCCTGTCCCTTCTAGCACTAAGTTTAATCAAGAAGGATTGTCGGCACTAATATCAAATGTTGCAAGGCATATAGGAACAAACATTTCATACCGTTGTTTGAAGAGATATGTAGATGGAATCGTGGATGCGAAAAAGATATCATGTTTGAAGAGATATGTAGAAGATATCTTGTTTGAGCATTGGAGTCGAGCGCATGAAAACAACCAGAGGAATAACTTGATGAGTCATTTTGTTATGAATTCATAGAATGATGTGCTTGCAAAAGTTAATGATTTACCGATTACATCGATGGTCGAGTTCATACGAACTATGCTGATGTGGTGGTTATATTTAAGACAAAAAACGGTCGCTAAAAGTGAATCAATAATGACCCCGAAGGTTAGTCGATTGCTTGTTAATTTTCCAGAGAATTCGTTGAAATGCTCGGTGGTGCAAGCGTCAGAGTGGAGTGTGCATGTAACCAGCCTAACCAATAGGCTGTACCATCTTTTGTTAGATGAAAGACAATGTACATGTAAGGTTTTCAACAAGCTCAAGATTCCATGTGCTCACAAACTTGCCAAAGCAAAATATATGAAACTTGATGTCAATACTATGGTTCACCATTACTATGGGATAAAAACGTGAAAATGTGAAGTTGGCAGCGCAGTCCCGGTACAAAACTCAGTGGATGCCAATAAGTATATATCTAACAAGTTGAAGAATTTGAAGATCGTACCACCGAAAAAGAGAGACTGTCTGGTAGATCGCACAAAAATATAAAGAGATTCGCATACAAAATACATGTAGTTTTGAAACATATTTGTACTTGTTCATTCTGTTAACAGCAAAATATCTAACATGAATCTTCTAATTTGGTAGGGTGGGGTGCCAACTAAGAAAAAGAGGGTCAACAAATTTGGAAGATGTCGCGAGGAGGGAGATAACAAAATGACCTACAAAAAACTTATCGGTCCAGGGCGTAATGAAGTTGGTTTTGTGTTTTTATGCACATCGACGAAAGTTTATAAAGTGCTTGAAAATGCGATGTCACTTTTGGGTTGGACATTTTTATAACACGTTTGTGTATCACATTGACATTTTGTTTTGACATTTTATTTTGTAGTATATGTTTTGTTTTAATGGTGTTAGGAATAGGGATATTTATTTTGTAGTATATTTTAGCATATTTTTTAAACATATAAATGGATGTGCAGAATTGTGTAGAGAAGTTTTGTTAGCGTTGCCCTAAAATGATTTTATATCGATGAGGCAGATCACACTTCTTTTTTTGGACATTCGTTAGACGATTTTTTTAAGCAAAATTAACACCATAAGTTTGGTATATTCAAAACGTGCAACGTGGTTGATTATATCGTGGTTTACAACACTCGGTAGACTAAATAACAAAGTGAAGTTGCGGAGTGATTGTATGATTTTTTTTGTGAATGTAAAAAAAACTACAAGTTTTACTTATAGTGAAGTAGGATATGGTGGTGGTTGATAAGTAGTTTGATAAGTGGTGAATGACTTTAAATGTAATTGTAACTATAAGTCTTTAAGTTGTAGAGTTGTGGTTGGACTTAATGCATTGGAAATAACTCATTAATTGTCTTTTTTTTGCTAGATATAATGGTTAGTTTGATTTTGTAAGCCCAATGCACCAATAGTGAAGTTAAAAAATTGTTGTTGTTGCATAAAAGATTTGAAAGACTTACTAACCATCATTCATAGATGCAGTTTTATATGACTTCTTCCAAATGTTTGTCAATATGTAAGATATTCATACACTAATATGAAGAGGTTTAGTCAGTCACGACATTATACAGAGCGTAATAATGTTAGCATGAATAAAACACTTCTTACAAAGGATGAGTAAATCATCGATCATGTAAAAAGAGCATGGTTGGCAAAGGCAATGAAATGTATAAAACAAATTCACATTCTTTGTGGGTTCATGCCGGAAACAACCTTCCTGTATGACCAAGGCAACCGACCTGGTACGGTCGGGATTTGATCTATAACACATCCTCCAAATGGTGTTTGACCCAAGAAACCAATTACCTCTCATTATCTTTACTATACCCAACGCGAATAACTTGTAAGGGAAGTAACCTTCAATTTATTGAAAGAGCTCTTCGGAAACATATACATTGAGTTCAATAAAAATAACTTGAAGACCCTCAAGAAACAGAACTGTTGGATTTTTGGTTGCAGACATCTCTTGGAAAAAAATTTTGGGTTCCTGTCCCTTCTAGGACATTTGAACTATTCATCAAGAACTCGAAAATATTAGTGTTGACCGACCCTTTGGTTGATGCAGCGGCGTTGCAGTCTTCTTTGTTAGGGGTCATGATGCCACGTAGGTTCTTAAATTTATTGCATTCAACCTCTTTATCATTGTCAAGTAATGTTTCATACGGGAGTTCATTTTCCATTTTGTAGAGTATTGAGTTTTTTTTTTGGCTTTCGCGTAAGGAAATTTGAATTGCAAATTTGGTAGTATAGTGAAATGTCATGCAATGAGTATTTTATATTATTTTTTTGTTTAAATGCAAATTGATATTACGAATCAATGTAGATACAATAAATGAATTATTAAATAGAGAAGCTTAAACCGTCAAAAATCAAAAACAAGCATCAAATTACATGTTTAATAGTATTTGTGGGTAACTATATAAACATGATTAATAAAATATATAAAATATTATTTAATTAACTAACAACTTGATGACGAAGGTGGATGAAGTGATTGTCAACTACTAAACATTAAGTGGGAACTTCACTTTTGAAAAAATAAATATCAAACCATGAATGACATATATACAAACATCAATATATGATATTAGTTGTAAATTTATGATATAAAAAGAAGTATCATGCATAAATAATTTTATTTTTTGTTGCAACACTTATTTTTTCTAATGAAAGTACAAGTTATAAGATTTAAATAATCAAACAAAACATATTTAAATATTAATTTGATTGTTAACCACAAATGCCAATTAATACTCACAATTTAATAGAACTACAAGTTATATAATTTAAAAATTAATATATTAAAATTAATTTGATTATTTAAAAAAAAAAATTTAATACTCAAAATTTGATGGAACTTCAAGTTATTAGATGTAAAGAATCAAATAACATATATTAATATCGATGTGACTGATAATCAATAAAAAATGTTGTCCTCTACATTTAATCGTACAACAAAGTATTAGATTTAGAGTACTAATCCAAACATATATTAATATTGAATTCATATGCTAAAAACACTAATATGCTACGAAATGGACCAACATTAATAATCTACAACAAGTACTAATATTGTTTAAATAAATAACTAAATCCAACATTTAAAGGATGAACTGAAAAAAAAAAAGATGAACTGAACAAAAAAATGAATCTCTATCGATTTGCAAAATCAAAAAATCTTACTTTAAAAATGAACTATGCCAAAAGGCTTCATTGATTAAACCCGAAAATGAGAATTCTCAACAAAAAGATTCAAGAAAAGAAGAGGAAGTAGATGAAAGTTCATCATCTTAATTTTATTGTTTAGAACAAAAATCGAATTGAATTACATCATGTTAATTTTATTGTTTAGAACAAAAATCGAATTGAATTATATCATGTTAATTTTATTGTTTAGAACAAAAATCGAATTGAATTATACCATACTCTGCCGTTTTTTTTTCTTTCAGATACTTGATAATTCAATATTTAAAAATATTTTATTAGAAAATATGTCATTTGTCATTAAATACATTTTCAAAATATTGAAAGATCTTATTAACTATTTCTGAAATCTAGAAATTACCTGATATTTATCAATATGATCCCAAATTTAAATATTTTATACTATGAACACAAATTAACCAATAAAAATGTATTACTCAATCAAACAATAAGAAGTCAGTGTCTATCTACCAATAAAATATAATAGAAAATTAATACATATCACCATTGACGTCATTATTCCATCATTATTTTTCTCATTTGGCCACATAAGAAATTTACAACTTCAATTTCACAAATAGCAGGAAGGAGATATAACATTTAGTGGTAAATTTATTAAATAAAAAAAAACACAATACATATATACAAAACTATTTTTATTTTGTTATGACACTCAATTTTTTTAATGGAAGTACAAGTTACAAACTTTAGAGAATCAAACAAACTATTTATTAATACAGTTCATGAAAGCAATGCGATCTGATTAAAAGCGGTCCAAAGATGTATTCTCCTAAAATAAGGATGTTATATTGACATATCTTGACATGTATGTTATATTCTGTCAAATATGGATGTATTCTACGAATAAAATGGTAATTTAAATCTATTACCTGTGTTACCAGTTTAGAAGTTCTATGATTAGTGTTAAGGATGTATGGGCCAATGCACTTTAATCAAACTTCAAATCTCTATAAATATTTAAAGAAGAGTATTAAGTTCATTGGTAATGCAAGAATTTCAAATAATTTTTTTAAAAGTAATCAATTAATTTACTTGCAATCGTTCTTAGACCATTCGTTCATTTTGTTCCAACACTCCTTGCCAACAAAGACTAATGCATAATATTCACATGTTTCCTCGTCATGAGTATAAAGTTTTGATGGATGCCTTGTTGCATCGACCTTATTATTTTTTGTATGATCAAAGTCGC
This sequence comes from Euclidium syriacum, assembly GCA_900116095.1. Taxonomy (NCBI): domain Eukaryota; kingdom Viridiplantae; phylum Streptophyta; class Magnoliopsida; order Brassicales; family Brassicaceae; genus Euclidium; species Euclidium syriacum. The sequence goes on from FPAK01000004.1 coordinate 4,607,326, forward strand.
TAGTCACTGTGTCTTGCAAAATATGACCAACGTTTTGTGTAGATACTCATGTGTATCCAACTTCAAGTCTATATAGGAAGACTGACTTAAAGACAAGTCATCTAGACTCAGAAGTATTTTTTTGCATGTTAGTTTTTTATAAAAAACGATTACATTGGAAAAAGCAAGTTATATAGACGTTACATTACATTCAATAAAATAAAATACAAAAGTTGCCTACAAACTTACTGCACCGTTTCATAATAATAAACAAATAACAAACACCTTTCAATTAAACTTCAACGGTTTGCCTTTGTTTTACTTACTTTAGCTAAAAGCTGGTGATGAATAACAATTGTACACTCCCACGTTCTGGTTTCCGCTCCAAGACGTGTAAAAACCATCTTTGGAGAATGAATTCTTTAGTTCTACGAAATTAATCTCCAATTTTCCCACTTTCTCATCAATCTTCTCTTAAATTTTTTTCTCAAATTAGAGATTCAGCCTTAAACAATTTTTCAATGAATGATTTTATTCCTTCATCCATACCTACATGTATTTTAACTGCTCTTTTACTTAGTACCTGCCTTTTGTGGTTTTGTGCACCATGATCATGCATCATTTTTCTCTTCCTCCTTGAATAAAAAACTGTTATGTCATCTTCAACATAGTTATCAGTCTCTCCACCAACTTCATGATATTATTCACCACGTCATTAACAGCCTTATAGCTAGAAGTCTCATCACCAACATCAACAGCATGTTCGTCAATATCATAAGGTTTGAATGTCTCCCACATATATCCTCGAAAATCAGTCACTACAAAAAAAAGGGTGTACGGCATCACTTATATTGTATCAGAAAAACAAGTGATAGTATTATAAATCACTTATTAGGAATTGATTTAGAATATGTTGGTTAGTATCATTTACCTTAATTGTTTTCGTTTGTTAATTATTTCACATCATTTCATTGTAAATGAAGTAAAAAACTAATCATTTGTATCATTTATATGAAATTGATTTGGAAAAATATATTATCCATCAATACCTTAATAGATGTATCAATCTCAATATTACCATCAATTTATAAAATTGATACAAATATAATTTTACATCATTTCATTTAAATTGATATTAAGTCCAACAAAATAGTATCAGTTTTTTAAAAATGATTTTAATAATCGAAAGTAAATCAATTTTTAATATGATGTAATTATTCAATTTTTAAAATCAATTTTTAAAGTGATTTTAATTTTTCTTAAAATCGTATATTCACAAATGATAGACATAAATATGATTATCAATAATTTGCATAAAAGTGATTGTATTTGTGAAATACAAATTGAATAAAGTGTGTTTAAAGTATGACAAATATTAAACAATTTAAATAATGCATTGATAGAAAGATTAGTTGATTTTTGAAAGTTTTGATCTACCGGAAATCTTAATATACAGAAAGAGATATATAGTTTTGAAGAACATAAAATTTACATAGGGTTTCATGATCAGGAATTGGAAAATATGGCCCTATAACCGAATTAGTAATTAAAATGCTTGACAATCTCGGTTGATTCATTTAGATCGTCTTCGAGCAGAGTTGCAGTGTTGGATACTCGTCTTCCCATAGCAATTCCATCATGATCTTGTGTCCCAGTTTGATGTCGTTTTCATCGAAGAAATCTCTCAATCTGGAAGCTAGTTGCATTCTGTTCCTAGTGCCCTTGAACTCCAACTTCAAAATAACTGGCCAGCTCACCCATTTCTCGTTAACCATGAATATGATTTCCCCTGCTAAACTCTTCAATCCATTCGCCTCCTCGAACCATTGCGGAAGATACTACGAGGACAATGATACTACTTAGCCACAATTTAGATGTAAACTACTTACTATAATTCATAGTTGAAAACTAATTTACTGCGGACTCACCATTCTGCTATTCTCCACCTTGTCTGCTGTCACTTTTAGAGTGACAAATCTCTTTGCTTCCACTGCAATACATGAAACCAAATAGTATATTAACTAGGTAATGCAATATATATATATATATATATATATATATATATGTTTCAAAGTTAGTTTTCACTCACGGTTTCTTTCGTCATCTGCTTTTACAACTGTTTTATTGACAAAAAAATTTCAATCTCCACGGTATTCAACAATCAAATGGTCTCCAAATTCGAATGATTGAGACTCTGCAAACCTTTTCCATCCATTAGTTAGGTATTTACCTCTTAGAGCCACCAACCATTCATTTCTAGGATTACGGCCACATTTCATGAAACAACAACGATCTCTGTTCGTCCCATTGAAATGTTTCATGTACAATTCGTCGGGTAATTCCTAATTTACAACATTATTCTCTTAATTAGTCGGAAATATACAGAGGCAGGGAAGAAAATATTTAACAACAATTTTTTAATTTGAAGCAATAGTACTTACGATAATCCTAGATGTTTCTTCCGTATACGCTATCACGAATTTTCTGTCAGTTAGAACTTGAGCCATACCTGTAGACATTGTTCAATCTAAAATTGTTATATTTCCTACCTAAGAACCAATATTCACCAACATCAATACCGGATTTTAATGCAACCCTAATCGAAAATAGTTTTCATACAAGCATTCGAATATATTCTTCTATATCTGTGTTGCATGCAATAGTATTTACATATTTATATTTTCCTTCCCGGATTTCTAAATCTAAAACTTTCAACGAAAATGGTTTGGAATTTACCTTGAAATTGAACGAGAAACTGCGTGACTGAGTAGCATATTTGAATTGCAAAGTAGTTAAAGTAGAAAAGAAGCAGAGATCGATTTCTGTGGATTTGGTTTCAATAGATTAAATTTTTTTTTTTACAGGAACTGATTCAATATAAGGAATGGGAAACGGTAAATCTTTTGAAACAGTTAAACTCTCGATGAGTCGTGTATTGTCAATGATTCTGCCGTAATTATTACATTTGTTGAATTTGTGTATTACTTATTGAGATAGATTACGAGATCTGGGCCAAGTCCATCGATCACTGTTAATGAAGCAAATATTATTTCCATCATTTATAAGATTTATTTAAAATCAATTTTGAAAAAACTGATAGAAAGAGCATTAAAATTTGTTTCAATTTTAACCAAACCATTCCAAATTTATTTATTTTAACATCGACATTAGGAAATGATACTTATATTCGTAACTGTGTATCATTTGCAATATAATGAATACAATATTCAAATATCCTATAAACCTAAAAAATGTTGTAACCATAAAAAATATCAACTCGAGGAAGGAGTCGAACCCAGATGAGAGTATAATTTTCCACCATCGACTACCATTGGGCTAAGTTGTTCTAATATGTTAAAAGCCGTATTCACTCATTCTTAACGATCCATAAGGTCGGCGGGAAATAAACGAAACGAAAACCTAGATTACAGTGAAGAATATATATAGAACATTTATTCCCATTAATTACTCATTTCTTCTTCTATCAAACATTTCCGGGAAAACGAGACGTCTAATCAAAAACAATTGATAACTCAAGATGACGATGGGTTCTCCGGCGAGGTTCGTATTCAAATAACAACAATTCGCGTCGAATGAGGGTGATTCAACATAATCAGACTAGGATTACCGATCTACCTTCGGAGATTCTTCACTCCATCATGTTGCATGTCACTAATGACTTTGAGGATCACACCAGAGCTCGTGCGGCTTTTCGAACCATCCGGAGGGTGACTGACGATGAAGTCTACCTGAGAGATGTAGATCTCTTCGTCATGCACACATCAAATCACGATGAGGCCTCAATTCAGAACTTCCGTCTGACTTGTTACCACAGAGGTAATGTGTCTGCTCTTTTCCTTCAAGGATGCTCTGAATTCTACTACGAAGGAAATCTAGAAAATGGTTTATCTATAATCCATGAGTGTGCTATTAGAAATTATGAACTCGCAATCTATGTCTATTCCATGCTTAGAGGAATCATGACCCCACAACTCTATCTTGATCTTCATTTGATGTATCCGGATCGTGATCTGGTTCGTCGGATGAGGCATAGGGTCCAGTTCTCTAGGAACAACTATTGGGGCCGGAAGAATTTCCTGAGTTGTATGCGCAAAGAATTGAAGCTTTTGATTATAGAGTTGTTTATAATTGTCCATGTGATGCTTTAAATATCTGGGTTCGAGTAGAAAATGAAGCGATCAAAGCTCCGGACATGTGTGACTATTGCTTCACAACGATCCACGCCATTGGATTTAGTCGGTACTTCCCAAAAAAGATTCGTTGATGGCAATTTCCCTATGAGTTTTAATTGTTTTTCGAACTCTCTAATGTGTACTTAATATTTAAGCAACTGTTGTTATTTGATTATCATCTTCCTGTACCCTTTTGTTAACTACGAACCTTATATTTTGTGTCGTTAAAGTATGAAAACATAAATTGTCCTTGTTATGAAAAATATTACTCTTGTCTATGAAATTCTTCTTGCTACCATTCATTAATCTGATTTTGTGGGTTTAGCAACAAGTTTACTAGTTGATATATACCAATTTAGAAATAAAAATTTATTCATATCTCCATATATGATAATGATCTTGACAGATTTGTTGCTAATTGCATTGTATGCTTAATTTTTATTTTCGTTCTTTAATTTTGGTTGTTTATCAACTAAAATCTTGTTGTGGTGATTGAAATTAATTTTAGAATGTATTTCATTACCAAAACTCTTCTCAAAAACAATCCTGGATTTTCAGCCAATTTTCAGGACAACACTGTGTTTTGTTTTTGATTTATTTTAAAAAAAAGCTGCTTCATTTTGGTCGAACCCGGGTCTACTATTAATTTTCATTCAACGTCTATCCAATGGGCTATGTCATATTACTCGTACAATAAACCAATTCTCCAACATATATTCATTGTTCGCTCTATATTCACAAGTGAATTTATTTACTTACACACCTCCGACATTTCCAGATCCCACTAACAAGCTCCATCGAAGTTTATCCAGGTAACTAGTAATTACGATTTGAAATTGAGTAATTTCATTCATTGTTTACAATTGGCAAAGGCTTAGATCGGTAGATTTTGGATTGAAACAAACGTGACCAAAATAATCATTGATTTTTCAGGAAAAAATGGATAAGTCATGGATACACAAACCACGATTATCTGTAGATTACATTTTAGGGGTTCGTAATTTCTTGAATTTTGCATTTGGTGATTCGAATACAACGACAATGAAATGTCCCTGCAATCGATGTGTTTTGAAGATATTTAAGTCCAAAGAAGAGATCGAAGGTGACCTGATGTGTTCAGGGTTTATGAGTTCTTACACAAATTGGTTTCTACACGGAGAGACTATTAGTGGTACTGGGGATACACAATCAGTGCCTGTAGAAACTAACTCTGCACCAGTTGATTTAGATTCTACCATGAACTTACTAGAAGACCTCTTTCCTGAACTGAATAGTACGAATGATGAATCATTTCAGCAAACTATGAACACAAATATACCATCAACTTCAACAGAAACTCCTTCAAGAGAAGGTTTTGATGAACTGCTTGCTGAGTTTAATATAGAGTTATATACAGGATACAGTAATTTCACGAGGTTGTCATTTCTTTTAAAGCTGTACCACATCAAATGCATTTGTGGCATTAGCGACAAAGGTATGTCTATGTTGATTGTGTTGCTTAGGGAAGCATTTGGATTTGCGAAACTGCCAGCTTCTTTCAACGACATGAAGAGTGTCATTCGTAAGCTAGGGATGTCTTACGATACAATTGACGCATGTCCTAACGATTGCATGATGTTTTGGGAGGAAAATGCAGACAAAGAAATTTGTCAGGTTTGTGCAGCTAGTAGGTGGAAAGTCAGCAAATCTGATCAAGTGAGTACAGAGAATGCGGGGATTAAAAAGGTTGTCATAAAGAAAAATGTTCCAACAAAGGTTCTACGCTATTTTCCACTTAAACCAAGGCTTCAACGTCTATTTGTGTCTTCAAAAACAGCATCAGACATGAGATAGCATGCAACAACCACAAATACCGATGGAAAACTTTGTCATCCTAGAGATGAAGATGCTTGGAAAGCATTTGATCTAAAGTATTGTGACTTTGCATATGAGCCTAGAAACGTGAGACTAGGATTAGCTACCGATGGTTTCAATCCATTTGGTAAGATGAGTCAAAGCTACATCATTTGGCCTGTGATCTTATTCCCTTACAATTTTCCACCTTGGATGGCAATGAAGTAGACGTCGATGATACTCTCGACACTAATTCCTGGAAAGAAAGCTCCGGGAAATGATATAGATGTGTATTAGCAGCCACTTATCAAAGAGTTGATGGAGTTGTGGTCTGAGGGAGTAACAACGTTAGATGCTTCAACCAAACAGACATTTGAAATGAGAGCAGCCGTAATTTGGACAATTAGTGACTTTCCTGGTTTAGAGAATTTATATGGTTGGAATACCTATACCAGTTTAGCTTGTCCTTCCTGCAATTTTGATACCATAGAAAAATGCTTAACATATTGGAAGAAGCCTTGTTTTATGGGGCATCGCCGTTTTCTACCTCAGAATCATGAATTCCGACATAATGTCAATGACTTTGATGGAAAAGTTGAAACGCGAGGTCCACCAACCACGCCTACAGGTTCTACAGTTATGCAGCAATTACAAGAAGTTAATGTTGTACTTGGGAAGAAACATGCTATTGTTGGGAGGAAAAGACAACGGAAGGAACCAACTCAACAATGGAAGAAGAGGAGTATTTTTTTGAGTTACCTTATTGGGAGTTCACTTTGTTGGGACACAATTTAGATGTAATGCACATTGAGAAGAATGTGTTTGAAAATCTGGTGGGCACTTTATTGGACGACAAGAATAAATAAAAAGATGATCTTAATGCTAGAAAAGATCTCCAAGACCTTGGTGTACGTCCTGCATTATGGCCTGATGAGAATGAAAAGTACGAACCAGCATCGTTTACTCTGAGTAAAAATGGGAAATCGTTGTTTCTGAATGTTCTTAAAGAGGTCAAACTTCCAGACGCTTACGCGTCTAACATTTCTAGTTGTGTAGATGTAAACAGTGGAAAGCTAATTGGTATGAAAAGTCACGACTACCACATGATAATGAGAGATTTGTTATCAATCGCGGTTCAGAGTTTGTTGCCAGAAGATGTTACGTCTGCCATCGTTGATCTTTGTCATTTTTTTAGAGATATCTGTGCAAAGGTCCTAGACAGAGAGGAGCTTGACAAATTACAAGGCCGCATTGTGGAGACTTTATGTAATCTGGAGATTTTCCTCCACCTTTTTTCATAGTGATGGTCCATTTAATTGTACACCTCACAGAAGAAGCAAAAAAAGGGGGTCAGTTCCTTACCGTTAGATGTATCCGATTGAAAGGTGAGTCTTCTTTTGGTTTTTTTCCAGCTCACTCCTATTGAAATGAAAGTCTTTGTTCGTATTTTGAATATTTTTAAACTGCAGAACTCTAGGACATTTCAAAAAGTATGTTCGCAATCGTGCCAAACCAGAAGGATCAATTTGTGAGCAATATTTAGCTGATGAGTGCATGACCTTTTGCTCAATGTATCTGGAGGATATAGAGACACGTTTCAATAGAGTTAGCCGCAGTGATAATCAACTAGTTATTGAGAACTCTACTTTTCCAAATTCAGAACTCAGCCGCATTTTCCCTAATGTCGGTCGTCTTGGTAAATCCAGACCAGTCCATAAACTCAGTTACATGGAAAGTCAGCAAGCACATCGATATATACTTTCCAACTGTTCCCTCATAGACCATCTACGCGAGTAAGTCATTCTTATTCTGTCTATGGATTTCTCTGTTCATGTAAATGTTAATGCTTGGTATTGTTGCATAGGAAATACAGAAATGAGCTTCTGAGAAATCAATCTCGTCGAGGCAAACAAAATCGTGCTATCGACATTGATAGAGAAGTTCATCTTAATTTCTCTATATGGTTCAGAAAGAAATTAGAAAAAAATGAGATAGAGGGTGTAACTGATGATTTCAGATGCTTAGCACTAGGTCCTTCTCTCTATGTGATAAAGCATACAGTTTACAACATTAATGGCTTTAATTTCAGAACTTTAGGAAGAGATCAAGGCCTAAACACGCAAAATAGTGGTGTTTATGTAGCTGCAGCAACTATGAGTTATGCTAGCACACGTGATCAAGACCCAAGATTAGGAGATGTGGCTTATTATGGGAAGTTGGTTAAAGTTATGGAGTTGAATTACTATGACACCTTCAAAGTTGTTTTATTCAAATGCAAATGGACTGATACACGAACTGAACGTGGGTATAAAGAGGATGCATATGGTCATCGAATGGTGAACTTCTCACGACTGGTAGACGTCGGAGAGAAATATAAAGATGAACCTTATGTGTTGGCATCTCAAGCTAAGTTGGTTTATTATGTGAAACATCCAATGGAGACAGAGTGGGTAATCGCCGTTCATGTCCAGCCAAGAGATGTTTATGATATGGACGATCCCGAAGAAGAATGACATGTGTCATTTAATTTTTTATTTTTGTTTTGATGTTTTTTAGTACATTTAAGTAAACAAATTTTCTGTTTTTATTATTTAATCACATAATGAAATAAATGGTAAAGACCGAATTTATTCTAGATGCTATATTATTAATTAAGAGAAGATTCTGAGGAGTTAGGATCAGTTGTGATTTCCTTACACGTAGATATCGAGTTTATGTTCAAAAGAAACTACAAATATAATTATGCTACATTATATATTGTGAGATTTTCATTTCCAACAACCGTCTTCTTTAGTGGTCAATTGGTTGAGGTGAATATACGTTCTCCTCAAAACTCGAAAATAATGGAAAAGCTATACAATTTTCGCCAAATTTTCACAAGTCCCGCTTGTTTTCTTTCTTAGCGGGAGTGAAAATGTTTTCATGTTGAGAGGTTAGGTTAATTCGTATGTATATAAAGACGTCTCGATGTAAGGATTGATCAAAAAATTTAATCGAGAAAGCAACGAAACCTCTTAAACTCGACTCCCAAAGCGTTGCAGGTATAATCTAAGATCAACATTTTGGTATGATCAAAAGGTTAGGGTTCATCTGACATCTTTTCTTATTTCCATTGGTTGGTATAGGATGTTCGACTCGTTCGATTAAGAGACTCAAATGCCAGATGATTACATTCAAATGTCGATGGATTATGATTCTCCTCCGACACGTGCTAAAGAGTTTAATACTTTCAAATGGGAAGTGGAATTGATAGGTAAAATATGCATAACATGTATATGTCAGATCGAAGTATTATGTTTTAGATCCGTTTCATCATTTAGTTTGAAATGGTTTTTTTTTTTTGGATTTGCTATTAATGCCTTGTCTTTGTTGTTTCCTTTTAAGATGAAGCCGGAAGCATTCATACCAAGATGGTGACGTCAAGAGAGGTCTGGAAGCTGCAAAACAACAAAGTCATTGTCCATTTCGATGGAGATAGTGGACAGCCTTATGAAGATTCGATAGGATTGCTAGGATCTTGGCTAGGACAACTCAACAATGATGTCCATCTACTGCCCATCAACTACACCGACTGGAGAACGGTGGCTCCGCACGTAAAAGATAAGGCATGGGATGTAATCAAGGTACAATGAATTAATATAAAGTTTTATGAGTTGTGTTATTTTGTTTAAGTACTAACCAGTAATTGGGTATTTGGTTTCATTGCAGTCAAAGTTTTGGTTTGATGACCCTATGATCAGAGAAAAATATGTGATGAGTGCCCTCGGGAGCAGATGCAAGGATGTCAAACTAAGACTTTGGAAAGAACACAAACTACCTGACAAAGTTGCGACGATGCAGAACCGACCAAAGGATATCCCTGAAGTCAATGGTGTCATCTTGTTCACATAAGGTTTGCTGAAAAGTGGAAGGTATAAAAGAAACCCAGATTAGAATTGGAAATATATGTTCATGAAGTAATTGAAATAACTTGTATATCTTTCGGTGTACTCAGAAAATGCAAGAGCGTAATATCAAGAACCAGACATTGAACAAAGTACCTCACGCCTCTGGGAGAAAGGGTTCTGGAAGGAGAAGACATGAGATGGTGAGTCTTCTTCGGTTATTGATTGATGAGCTTATATACTACTCTTGTTCTAATTTTGTTTTTCATTTATGCATTGTGATCAAACTATAGAAAACCAAAACTGGAAAGACACCATCTCGAGCGGAGATGTTCATTGCTACTCGTCCTAAACGTGATGGGACCTTTGCAAGTAAGGAGGCTAGAAAACATGCGGTAATTTAAACTTTAAATAATCATATGTTGCATCCTCTTATAACATATTCTAATTTATTTTTTGAACTTTTCAGGAGGCACTAACGAAATTACTAAGCCAGAATGCGGATACCCAATTGACAACCAATGCTTCTGCAAGATTGGGTGATGAATATGCTCAAGTGTTTGGACCAGAGCGTTCTGGAAGAGTTCGGTGTGTTGGTCGTGGTCCCACTCCGTCAAAGTTGCCGAGACTCTCACGTACGATTTCAGAGGAAATAGAGAATTCTGACACTGTTGTTCAGTTGAAGACAAAAGTGAAAACTCTTGGGGACACAATGAAGGGTTTGAATACCATCATCCAACAGTTGCTGAGTTCTTCTGGTAAAAAGGTAATAAACAGATCATATTTTGTTGTTTGGTAAGTATACGATGAGATATAACACTAACATCTTAAACTACATTTTTAGGAAAATGCATTGTCGGCTAAACTCGCTGAAATATTAGCTAACATACCAAACACAAACAGTTCTCAGGTATCTTAATTTGTATGTGCGTATTTATTTCTGTATTAATCAAGACCATTCGAAGGTTGTGGTCGTAATCCTATTGATTGTGCGGTTTGTTTTGCAGGACATGAGTGATGGTGGTAGTGGTAATGGTACTGGTGATGAGGATCATCCCGAAGACATGTGAAGACGTTGGGCGTGATGGTGGATTACAACTTCTAGAAATTTGATTTTTTGGCTTCAATATCGTTCTTTTTAATTTAAATGTTTATTATTGGTTTTTATTTTTATTTTTATTGATCTTCTGATTAAAAACAATATTGTCATTTTCTATATTTTGGAATGGAATTAAATTTAATTTTTATTTTCCAAAAAGGAAATCAGTATTTCGAAATGATACAAGTCTGGGGGGAATCGGTTACCTTAATAGACACTAATGATAGTATCAGTTGTTCAAAATAGACGCAACTAACTTTAAATAAAAAATTTTGGAACATATATTATAATACTACCATCGATTATTCGGACAAATGATGAAAATGTTTACTTCATTTATAAAAAATTGATACCGAGTTTAACATCATTTACCCAGGCTGATTTGAAAATTAAAATCAATACATTTAAACGATACAGAAGTTTACATCATGTAAACAAACTGATAGGAAACTTAACATCGGTTAGGCAATGTGATACGGATATTTAAATCAAATATGAAATGATTCTGTTATTTGTATCAAATGAATAAGTGATTGTGTAACTTCAATCATTTAGAATAAATGACGAAATTAAAAATATCGCTTTTCAAAAGTGTTACAAATCTTTCTATCAATTTTTAAAAACTGATACTGAACTTTGAATCACATCTTGGAATTGATATGAGTTTTGAAATCATTTTATCTAACTGATTTTAATATGGAAATCAGTTTTTCCAAATGGTGCAAAAGTGAATCGTTTTGTTGAATTGATGTCGGTATTTGTGACGTTTGCCCGAAATGTTGCAAGTCATTTGCATCATCGAGATCGTCGTCGGTTTTCTATGTGATTCAAAAATCTTTTGGATCAGTTATAAGTGATTCAAACATGTCAAAAAAACGATGTAATTCCTCCATTTTTTTGTAGTGAGTATTTTATCTAATTGCATCGTACAAATTAGCAATAACTTGAGCATCATCATACTCATCAGGCCATGAAAATTCAACTGCATCGTAAACGTCTAAATTTCATGTATGAGAGATATATGCATAGATGGCTGATGCGTGAAGTAATTCAACAAAAAATAATTGCAAGTGAACATTGTAAAATTTTAGTACTTAGGTTATCTATCACTACAAAAAAAAAAAATTCTTTTACATCATTTTTTAAAAAAGTTTGCATTACTTATAAAAGCGTCTTAATATTTGGTGATGTAAACACTATACATCAGTTTTAACAATTGTTGCAAATATTGTATCGATTAAATTAAGCGTTGTAAATATGTGTCAATTACGAAAAATGATTTTATAATTTATGGCGGTTTTAATAAATGATGTTAAATGTTTAAATCACTTACATCTAATTGATGTACAAGTTAAATCATTTTTGTAAAGCGATTTTAACTATTGCATCATTTTAAATAAAAGATGAAATTTTTTGTATCACTAGTACATGAATTATGTTAAAATTAGTTTCATAAATGATTCAAATATTAGTATCATTTCCAATAAACGATATAAATCTTTATATCATTCGATAATAAATAATTCAAAAAGTTATATCATTTCTAATAACCGATATAAATCGTTAAATCACTTATGAATAACTGATATAAATTATTAAATCACTTATGAATAACTGATATAAATTATTAAATCATTTGTTAACAATGATATTATGCTATTACAATATTTTTTTTACGTTTTCAAAATTTTAAATTAAAATAAAATATAAATAATAAAAAAAAAAATCATAATTCAAAATTAGCATGTAAAAAACGAAAATAATGTATTAAAAATAAATAACCAAAATAACATAATATAATATCTAAATTCATTTTATGCATAGAAATCATAAATAAAATAGCTAACTTGCTAAAGTCTTTCCATAAACCAAAAATAAACTTGTTAATTAACTTGGTAAAGTCTTCATAAACTTGTCATAAACTTGTCCTACACGTTCTGATTTTCATTTGTCCCATTACCAATTGCCTGCAAACACAAATTAAATACCAAAAATAAATATGTAATCTAAAATTTGGATGTTTATGAATTTTTTGTATAAATTAATTAACCTGAGAAGTATTTGAAGGCTGTATGTTTGCAATTGCTGCACTTAGAATTGCCGTCCATGTATTTGTCTAAATTAATAGTTATTGTATCACAATTAAACTAATACAAAAGACTTTCTATGTAAAAGTTACATGTTCATTGGTTGCAGAACCAACTATCTGCTGACTTAAAGTAGTAAGAGTTTTAACTTGATCTTCTAATGTTTTCACTTGTGTCCTCAGTTCAACGTTTTCAACATTTTACATCTCTTGCCTAATTATCTCTTGCCTAATTATAGTAGAACGTCTCACTAGTTTTGAAGGTGTAGGCCCACGACCGACACAGCGTACTCGTCCTGGACGCTCTGGACCAAACACTTGAGTGTATTCATCATCCAAACTAGCTGCCACTTGGCTTGTGACTTGCGGGTTTTGGTTTTGGTTCATCAATGTAGTAAGTGCTTCCAGAAAATTCGAGTGTTGGATAAATGTTAACTTTAAGACAATCACAGATCAAAATCAAACAATGATGGTAGCCTCTTGATTAGGAGAAATAAAAGGAGCAACTAAACATAGTATTCTACGTAGAAGTTACTATTTTCTCATCTTCCTCTCATGTCAATAACAATAAACCTTAAACCCAAATTCGATTTCAACAAAAAAAAAGAAACTTAAAATCAGCATACACAGACGTTAGATAAATTCATCATTGTTTGTTGCAACACAAAAGCAAAAGCTCCTATATAAGAAAAACCTTATTATTTCTCAAAGATCTACAATGCTTCAATATGAAGTAAAAAAATACTAACTGCGCGTGTTTTAGCCTCTGCAGATACAAATCTTCCATCAGGCTTTGTCCAATTGGTAGCGGTTGCTACTACGGATCGATTCTCGAATTCAACCATAGACCTTGTTATGTTTCATAAATATATGTTAAGATAAAATCATGAAGATCGATTCATCAGGTGTATGCAATGTCGTACGTCCACCTTCAAGCATGCTACAAGCCTACAAACGATGGATCCTTTTGTATGCTTTCCGATCTCTTTAAGCTCATCATCGTCTCTCCTGCACAATTGGTTTTGATCAAATATTTGTTTTGCCTGGTTATTTTGGAAGTCCAAATCTCCCTATCGCTGTCATCGCTTGTTTCTTGGTAATAAGAATAATAACCTTTTCATGACTAAAACTAAAAAGCTCGCTTTTGATTTTCTAAACCTTTTTTTTTCTTTTGTAGGGATTGCTTATGATACTACTAACACCTGCAATTGTGGCATTGCACCCAATTCCTTGTGGAAATAAAAGCACGTGCGAAAGACGTGACGGTGGTCAGATTGGGTTTATGCTGATGGGGTTATGGGTTCTTTTGCGAGGAGCAGGTGGAATCAGACCGTCTAATCTACGTTTGGAGCTGATCAGTTTAATCCCAAATCAGAATTAGTCCATGTTCCCTCGCCTTTTTTTTGGAGCTGATCAATTAGACAAGAAATCGAGTGGGAGATGCCGAAGAATATAGACAATGAAAAGGAAGTTGGAGATGTTGAGATATTTCTTGATCTTGGTGATATTGATGTTATACAAACTATCGAAAGAAAAAAATATCGAAAGAAAAAAATAAAATGTAGTAATGAAACATGCCTTGACGTATGGAGAGATGGGAAAAGAATACGAGGGAAGTAACTGAAACAAAACTTTTGTTTTGGAAGCTTCAGTTTTGCATTTTTCTTTAATTATTGTGTGTGTGTTTTTTGACATGATGTCATTTTTAAGGAAGAAAAAAAGTTTAAGGGTTCTTCAAGACGTGCAAACTTATGGGTTTTAGGCTGGTTTTTTTTTCTCCAAGTGGTCATTTCTTGAGTGTTAAGTTAGTGACTCTTATCAGTATGTTATATCTTTGTCGTATTGAAACCGTGGTATGAGGTTTTGTACATATCTACACATGTGGCCAAATGTAATCGTTCTCACTATAGTTTCTCATGACTCTTTTTATGGGGACTAGCGATGCAATGTAATGGTGTTGTTTTCCAGAGTAGCGGTTGGCCATAAGAGACGAAACTCATCAACGTAGTGAAATACAAATATGGATTGCGAAATATGATGGGATTTACTATCAATTAAGTTGGTTTAGTTGGTTTGTAAAAAATTGATATAAATTAATATTTTGGAATCAATATTTTATAAATAATTCAAACTAATAGAGATTTATATCATTTTAAATAAAATGAGACATTAATAGCATCAAATATCAAACTATGTTAATCAGCATAGTTTATATCAATTACTATAAATGATTTAATATAGTATCGTTTATTATTAATGTAAAATTTGAATCAATTTTTTGAAGTGATGCTAACATTATTTTAAAATACATTGATTATATAATTGATGTAAATTTATTATTTTGCATCAATATTTGATAAGTGGTATAAACTAATAGAAATTTGTATCAATTTTAACAAAATAATGCTAAACAAGTTAATAATAACATCAATTATGATAATGGATGTTAATCCACATAGTTTGTATCACTTAATAAGTAATTTAAAATAAGATCACTTAATTTTATGATATTTTTAAGTGATGTAAAAGACTCTTTTTTGTAGTGTATCCTACAGAGACCTAAGACTAATTTGAATAATTATGATTAAGAGTCGTTCTAAGCAAATCAAGTGAGTGAATAAGTAAACTAATAAAATGAATAAAAGTAACTAATTGCAGTAGGTTGTAAGCAAGGCTTTAAAACATTAGACGCATGAGAATTCAAGAGGTAACAATGGATCATGATTCATGCAAGTGATTATCAATTTTACTATATGGAGAGTGTATCAGGTTATTGACTTTGTTTGCAAACCTAGATCTCAAAAAGACTTCTGGATTGTCGCTGAATGTAAACAAGCTTTAAACATCACTTCTAAGTGTTAAAAACCTCTTGTAATGAAGAATCACGTGGTTCAACCCACATATAGAAAAACCGTTTATTGATCCATTGAAAACCCCTTTGAAAACCCTAGATCTAACAAGAAAACTACTCATACATAGTATCGGTAACACAAATCATTACTGGGTTAATGGATTGCATGCAAGAGTGAATTAGAAAATAAAAGATCATAGGTTCACAAGTCTCGAATGATCAAGAACAATCTCTATCTTCTTCAGAGTCTCAAAATAGCAAAGCTCATAAAGTAAACCCTAAAAAAATAGTAACAAACAAGAGAAAAATTTGAAAACCAAGTAACTCTATGAATGATGATGAATCTTGTTGATGTCGTGGCTTCTTATGCTGCTGAGAGCTTCTTTTATAGGTGTAGAGGTCGGTCTTAGGGTAGAACCTCCTTAAAACTTGAGTTAGACTTGATTGGAGCGAAATAAGCCGGTCTTGGAAATTCAATTAGAATGACATATCTTCAGTAAAACAGTAATATCTCGGCTTTCAGAATTCTAATAGGCTTGATTCAAATTTTAAATGAAATTTTACATCTCCACCTACAAATTGATATGTAGATTGTCTTTTGGATCGCTCGTTAGGTGGTTCAATTGTCGTCCGACTTGTGAAACTCAGATTATGCCTTTTCATTTCCTTTTGCTAGTTTTGCTCCAAATCTCTTCATTTTAGCTTTTTTCTCTAAAACATCTTTGATTTTTAAAACCTGTATAAATACCTAAAACATACTAAAAAGACTCTATAAAAAAACATGTACCGTGGTAGAAAACCGGTAAAATCTACGATACATCAATAAACACATCTAGTTGTATATTGTGTGGGTGGTTGGATATATTGTTGTAAAAAAAATGTCAACTAATATTGGTCATAAATAAATAAATAAAGGCAATTATCTAAACCAAGATTCATTTATAATTATTTCAAGTATATTTTTGTGTGTATTACTATTATCTATTGTTAACTATTTTAGTTGATAAGTGAATTAGTGTCTAAATTATACTTATAACTACAAATATAGTTGAAAAATAAAAACTATTTTTAATAGATAAATATTATTTCTACAAAAGATGATAACATAATGTTAAAAATCTATCTTAAACAACATAACATAAATATTTTTGGCGATTCAGTCATACAAAGTATTTTATATAAAAAAAAAAAATATGGCATAAAACCTTAAAAATTGACTTTGTTAAATTCCCTCAAAAACATTAAATAATGTTCAAACCATTCAAACTTGTATTCTCTTCGTATAACTCCATCAACTTGTTTTTGAAATTATAAAACCACACAAACATTTATATTATTCATAATCCTACATATGAAACTATTATAACTCCATCAACTTATTTTTGAAATTATAAAACCACACAAACATTTAGATTATTCATAATCCTACATATGAAACTATTGTTATCATAATTATGCTTTTAAATTGATAAACATGTTTACCCTAATATTACTTAACTAATATAATTAACTCTAAACAAACCAAACTCTTTTAATGAAACAGCGGTATAATACCCAAAGAAAAAAAAAACTCGACTGCCTATAGAAATGTGTCTTCTTCAAAATGACGATGACGACGACGACATATTTCTTGCTTTGTAATCAAAAAAAATTTCACTTTGTTTACTCTATTTTGAAGTTTTTTTTCTCTCGCCCATCAGAAACACGGTTTATATTCTAAAAATAGACGACCAGAACTAGTCTCGTCAATCTTCCGGTCCCTTAAAACGACGAGCTAATTCGCCGATCTTATTGTTTACATATAAATAAAAATTGGTATTCGTGAAAAGAAGACAATCGAGAATTCACATCGGATAAACGAACACTCCCTGTTAGAGATGTATGTTTTGGTAATGGATAAATGTTTGTGTGGTTTTATAATTTGAAAAACAAAATAACAGAGTTTTACAAAGAAGTTAAAAATTTGGATTGTTTAAGCATTAGATACGTTTATTGAGAGTTCTTATGAAATTAAACTAAGTCTTAATCAAGAGAATTTGTAAAACTCTAAAATATTTAATACATATACAGTAAAACCTCTATAAATTAATAACGTTGGGACCGATGAAAATTATTAATTTATAGAGATATTAATTTAAAGAGGGATAAATTTTTAGTACTTACTCTTATGAAAAATATATTTTAAATTGTTTACATTTTTTTTTTTATAATCATGTTTTCCAATCGCTAATGTTGAATCGTGAGACTCAAGATGATATTACTTCACCTTTCAAGGTGGTTACACGTAAAGAAACAATTATCGCGTCTTGAGCTCTTCACAATATTTTATGTATATATAAATTTATATACATCATTATTAATTTATGATATTATTGGTATCATATATTTACATAAGGGTTTTTAATAAATTATTATCTTATTATCTTATCGAATTTTGTTAAATTTTACATTGGCCCGACTTGAGACCGGAGAAATTATTAATTTATAGAGTTTATTAATTTATAGAGTATTAATTTATTGAGGTTTTACTGTAGTGTGGGTGGGGGCAAATCGAATAAAATCATAAGCTTATGGTTACATTTGTAAAAATCTAAAATATTTAGGGGCTAATATGTAAGAACATGAGACAAGAGTATATGAAGCGCGTCTGAAATAAGCTACGTTTGGTTTTTAAGCTTTTACTCATTTGGAGCTGGGTTCAATTTATAGACTCGACAGCATCTGGGGGAAGGAGAAGACTGCGTCCCATCATGGTGAGATTTTTTCTCCGGATTCTTACACTTGTTTCAATTTTCTTTCGCTTTTCCCCAACTTTCTACTCTTATCTTTGGAAAGTCGGAATTTCTATTAGGGTTTAGGGCACTTCGTCGAGATTATGCCTAAGTTAGAGGTCGCATTTCTGTTGATTTCGTTCCTTCGTAACAAAAATTATGACCTCCATACTTTCTGGACTCGAAAGTGAATGGATCGATTTTTGTATGAGTGATTCTCTTATTCATTGAAACTGGGTTCCTCTGGATGAGATTCGATCTTTATCTTTAAAAAGCAGAAAGTAACTGGTCTTGGGAAGCAGATGATAAGTATCACTGGTAAGTTAGAGAGCTTAAATTTGTGATTTCTACCTAGGGTTTGAATCAGTAATGCTAGCTGCGTGGATCTGTTTGAATTTTAGGTGCTTTTATTTTCATTTGATTTCAATCTGACAGCTGTGATGCCCTGTTAAATCATTTCAAGACAACTTTCATCTATGTAAATCATTTCAAGACAACTTTCACTCATCGATAATGAGCCCAAGACAATTCAATTTACATCTTCAAGTGTGCATTTTTATGTCTATGTATATATCTGCTCCTTTAATTTAGTTTCTTATGTGTAGGCGGATCCTGAGCTAGAAGCAATTAGACAGAGGAGAATGCAAGAGCTGATGGCTCGACAGGGCGCGGTGATTTTTTAGTACCTTGAACTAGTATCTGTGTTGGTTTTCTTTCAAAGGATCTGCACTTTTTCGCTCATTTTTTGCACCAAATTATTTATCAGGGGAAGCAGCAGAATCCAGAGCAAGAGAAGGCACAGGAAGATTCTAAAAGGTGTGTATTAGTTGTCAAATATATAGCAACATTTTTCAGTTGTTTTGAACTGATCTATTATCTGATTGGAACATTCGTCTAGGGAAGCTGATGAACGTAGACAAATGATGCTTAGTCAAATATTATCTTCCCAAGCCCGAGAGAGAAGTAAGTCCCATCTACTCGCTCTCCTTTGTTTCTTCATGAATGTTATCGATGTGGTGAGTTTGCAAAGCTCGAGAGAGAGACATGAGATTGTGTTAATGTATCCACTCTATAGTTGCTCGAATTGGATTGGTGAAACCTGAGAAAGCTAGAGGCGTAGAGGATGTTATTTTGAGGGCTGCTCAAATGGGACAAATTGTTGAGAAGGTAAAGAATCCACACACTTCCATTGTCTTGACACGAGTGTTAATGTAATATCTGTTTGCTTTACAGGTTTCTGAGGAGCGGCTTATATCGCTGTTGGAACAGATCAACAGTCAAACTACCAAACAAACGAAAGTCACGGTACGGCCGGAAAACACCCCTGCTCCTCTTATCTTGACTGTCTAATAAGTTTATCTTGACTGTGTTTACAGATCCAGAGGCGCCGTGGGGTGGACGATGATTAGGTGGAAGAAGATGATGTTGTGCTTTGTATATCTGTGGAGATCTTACTCTTGAGTTAGTGAGTTCACTATGATCTACTTTAATGTTACTGTCTGAGTGAATCCTGATGATCTTCCAAATGCTTGGGATTGCCTTATATCTCTATCATCCTCTTTTCGAATTTCCTGTCTGTTTTTAATATTCTTCAAAGAAAAATGATCTGTTTTTATTATCACTTCTCATATTTTGGATGCAATTGCGACTAATTCATGATTTGCCCAACTTTTTTGCTTCTTGTCTGACTAATTTTATTTAATATGATAATTAATGCATGCTCTTATTTGTAAAATTTGAACGATTCAATTAAATTTTCAACTTCTATTGGTGTTGAACGAGGATTGAATCTATTCCATCTTTAGAACATCTCCATTGAAATCTCTTAATAGGTTTTTTGCGCAAAATCTAGACAAAATTTTATTTTTATATAAGTACTGATTCAGTACAAAAACCTAGACAAAACATAGACGTGGCGGTATCTGATTAGTTTTTTTTTTCTTTTCTATTTTCAATTTTTTTTTTTACCAACTTTTTAAAAAGATATATATATATTAAAAAAAGAATTAAAAGACCTAAGTAAGGTATCTCCGATGGAGATGTTGTTATGACGCAAGATTACATTAAATACTAAACCAATCATTTCTCAAATAAGTGACAGCTTTTTCTTTAATTTTTCTTCGTATTGAACAAGGATTAAATCTACCCTATCTTTATGTTTAATTTCCTTTGAGGAGTTTTCACCAATCAGTCCTTTTCACCAATAGGTCCTCCCAAGGTTCTATTATTGCTATGATATCTTGAATGGCTCAATGTTACTTTTGTGACGAGTTTCTCTTCTAGTTCCACATCATTTATGGATCGCATCTTGATGGCAGTCTCTGACCTTCGACGAACCACCCAAACTCGAATATGACTCTGACTACGATCCAAACATGATTTAACTGAGATAAAAATAATTATAACTCAACAACACCCGAATCCCGTTTGGTTCTGAGAAGCGGTTCGGTTTAAGAGTCTTATGGCAACCCAAGACTCTTGAGAGTATAACTAAGGAAATCATTTGTGATATTTGTTGTTCATCATCGAGGTAGAATAGGGTCAGCCCAAAGTTAAGTGATGTCTAAAACGGATGTCTCTAATTTTTAGTAATATTTTTTTCAAAAGAAAAACATATGTGGAGATTTGAACCCATAAATGATTTAAAGGAAGTGCTTTATCACTATGCCTAATGAAAATTTCAACATTTAACACCCCTAAAAATTATAAATTTATGCTATCTGAAAAAACTCTTATCTCAAGCATTGTTGTACTTCTCTTTAAGACCAGTTTCTGAGAATAAATATACGAGAAAAAGACTAAAGAAATTAACAGCTAATTGATGACTTATACATTATAGAAACCTGGAAATCAAGTCTCGGAGCAACGCGGATAATTATCCATAACGCCAGTTAGTTGGATGTATTATGAAAACAAAAGATAAATATAGTGTGGGTTGATGCTCATTACACAATTGAGTTGTCATATTGGAGATTTTAGGTCATATAAAAAAGCAAAGAGAAATTAAAAAAAAAAAAACACGTGATTCACAAAACCCAAAATTCAAACACAAGTAAGAGATTTAAGAAAACAAATGTCACTCTTCTTCAAATATCACGCATATTTGAACATCGTCCATTACATAATCTCTAGTGCATACCATAATCATTACATAATCTATAACGCTTTTGTAGAGTGTTTTCTTTCATGGAATTCAAAATAAGAGATTACACAAGAACTAAAAGTAGATTAGAAGAGTGTTGAATGAATTGATTGATGCATATGATTATGTGAGAAACATAGAAACATCAGCAGCAGGATTATAAGAATTTTTTGTTTAAAAAGATTTAAAACACGTAAGATAAGATGAGAAAAACGCTGAAGATTATTTAGATTTTTAAGAATTTCTGGTTTTATAAAAAATAAAATTAGAATTTCACGTGTCATTCTCCTAGATGCTAACGTTGCAGTTTTATGGAGAGAGTTGGTTGGCTGTTTTATATATATGAAATTGTTGTTTCAAATTATAATTATGAAATTTTTAATGCAAATTACATTTTTACTTTTAAAATTTTAGTATTATTCTTAATTTTGAAATTCGAACACCAAAAAACATGGATTAGTACTTTATAGAAAATGAGAAATAATTAATCTATTTTGAAAAACTAAGCATTTCCAGAAAACTCAAACTTGAATTTATAATATCATGAAGAATTTTAATTTTACACATTTGATAACGGAAAAATTGTCAAACAATACCCGAACTATTTCATTATGGCAAAAAACATGTGGAATGTATACCAAACTAAAAAAATACCTCAACTTGGATTGATTTTTTTAAAATCACCAAAATTGTTGTGGATTCTGTCAAAATAACACGCCGTTATCCTATCTAACAAAATAACTAAATGGCATTTACTGTGCCATTTACTATTCTGTGAATACAAAACGACATCGTTGTTTATTTTTATTTTTTTTGACATCAAAGACACCATACATTAGTTAGACCGGCAGGAAAATGTTTGCATCGATGCTAAACCAAACCGGTCTTACATAGCTAACATGAGAGAAGAGAGAACCTCGTGCTCTTGCCCCTTTTGCAAGGGCATTAGTACGGACATTAGAACATCTAGGTATGAAAAATAAAGTGAAATCTGAAAACTTGGCACGAAGTGTGGTGAAGTAATCCAAATCCGCCTAGAAAGCAGGCCAATCTGAATGATTTTCGATCATTGAAATCAATATCAAACAGTTCGTCTCTAACCTTACTGAAAGGAATTACCTCTCTAAAAGACAAGACATAGCCCAAAGAAGACCGTCTAGTTCAGCATGAAGGGATGAAAGACTTTGTCGACATCCTTGCATTCCTAAAAGGTAGTGGCCACCTGTATCTCGTAGGCACCACCCTAGTCCACTCATTGTTCCAAGATGATGCCAAGAGGCATCTATCTGACATGTAAGGGACTGGGATGACTTGAGGGACTCATCTAAAGCACATGCTTCCGTACTCTCCTCTTCTTCGTCTTCTTCACCTTCTGATTGGCCGATCTCCAACTCTCCGCCTCTAAAACTGCTATCTGAAGAGTATCCTTTGGCGAAACATTCTTGCCATTGAAGACTTTCTCATTTATCGCTTTCCAAATGTACCACATTATCCAAGGGAAAAGATCCCGTTTTGTCTCTGCTAAATCCGAATTTTTGGTCCTCCAAAAGAGATAGTCCATATTTCGGTATAAGGTGTCCATATTTCGGTATAAGGAGGTACTCGGGAAAAAACCCGGAAGTGTGGACAAAGAAGACAATGCCGAGACTTGTAAAGCAGGGGGACACTCAAAGATGAGGTGATTAATCGATTCCTCGGTCCCTCCACATCTTGGACATCTACGATTCGAACCCAAATGACGGTACGCTAAGTTCTGACATGTAGCAACACAACCAGATAGCGTCTGCCACATAAAATGTTGCAACTTCTTGGATGTCTTCAATTTCTATACTTGGATTTTTAGTGTGGTAGTGCTCGGTTCCAATATCGGTTTGGGAGGTGGATTATCTTCCATCTTACTAGCTATCTCATATCCTGATTTAACCGTGTAAATTCCAGATTTTGTATAAGACCAAGCATATCCATCCATGGTGAAATTCCGATTCGGTCTCATCCCAAGGATAAGCCGGATGTCCTCTGGATGGATAAAATCGCGAAGTTTCGTCTCATCTCATCCACTTGCATCGTTTTAAATGTAAAATAGCACATATTTTGATATATTCAGGGTTGTATATAAAAGCTTGTATTAGCTATACGATTGATAGCTTGTAGTCAAGTAGTTACCAATGTGTTTAATCTCCTTGAGAGTACGGGTTCGAATGCATAAATTTTTATTTTTTTTCTCAATAACTAATCTCTGCTATATTAATGCTTTGATTGTTTCCCGATTCTAAAGTAGATTTTAGCTTTTGATTTTCCAAAAAACCATTTTCTGCCCAATCAAAATTTTTGATCGTTGGATTCCCTAAAATGTTGGGAATCTAGATTTTCAAAGACAAAACCTATTCTTTTGAAGAAACCAAAATCCAATTTTTTTAGGGATTTTAAGTCACGATACATTCTTTTTTTTTTTTCCTCAATCGGTTACAATAATGTATTTTCATAAATAATAATCTTCTTTTTTTCACCAAGCATTAATATCATTTTTTGCATTAATATCTATTTTTTATGTAAATAATGTATTGTTTTTTTTTTATCAGATAAATATATAAGATTTTTTTATTGATATAATATATCAAAATTTTTGAAATACCATTTTTTAAAAAATAAAAATTTTATCAATATTTTTTATTTACTTTAGTAAGCCTAATTACCATGGAAGCAAAAATAAAAATTTGACAAAAAAAAAAACATCTTATAAGTCTCTTTTTAATATATCTTTTTATCCATAATTTTTTTTTATTATTTATAAAATTTTGTGAATTATTATTTTTTAGACAAGAATATTTTTATATTTATTTTAGAGATCTAAATATCATAAACAAATTAAAAATTGGAAAACATAAAATAACAATATTCATTGTACGTTTATTTTTCTAAAAATCTAAAGATAAAAAGCTAAAACTAAAAACAAAACAACCAATCAAGATTTTTCAAAAACTAGAATCTACTGCAAAATCAAAAACCACAAAAATCAAAATATAAAATCTAAAAACCAAAATCTAAAAACCAAAACCAAAATAAAAACACTAAACAATCATAACCTAATTCATTCGCCAAGCGTCTCGTTCCTTTCTCTGCCTCCATTCATTAAATTTTCATGAATGTTTACTTTATTTTTTTCCCAAATTCACTCAATTTTCAGTTTCTCTCCTCAAATTCTCATAGCTAAATACTAATTTATCGTTTCAAGTTTTCAATCTTTGCAGCTGAAATTGTGGGTATCTCAATATCCAAAGATTTTGAAAGATACCAACTTTAGATATACTCGGAATCGAAGCAATGTCTTCTTATATAGATAAACCTTCAATGGAAAAAATGGAAAAAGTTGATTTCGTTATAGATAAACTGCATTGCGAAATGAACCGATTATCTTCGATTTAAGTTAAAAATTGGTAGTTAAGTTATATATATATACCATAATATGCTATAAAACAACAAAAAAAAAGCAAAGAAAAGCGACGAAAATATGAAAAAAATGGAAAAATGGAAAAAACGGCGGTTAGGATTGGCAGGTCGCGAGATCTAAGGTTGAAGATAAGGGCAAAATGGTCATCTGGTTCTCATTAATGGAAAATCAAAAAACAAAAAAGTTTCAGCACTTGAACCAGTGTTCTCTAGGAGAACTAATATGTTGGTAACCACTAAGATACATGATACCTATTGTACATCTAATATAATCTTTTATATATAACTTTGAATATATTATAATATGTGTTATCTATAGTTCATCTAAAACGAAGTCGTTTTGTTTTAACGAAATTGTAAAAGTCATCTAACTATTCTGTTAGATCAGATAACGTAGTGCTATTTTGGTGATTTTCAAAAAATTCAACCCAAGTTAACGTATTTTTTTGTCATAATGAAATAGTTCGGATATTTTTTGAGAATTTTCCCATTTAATAACTACTAGGTGAATTCCACATGATGTGCGGGTTTTTTTTTAATATAGATGTGATGAATCCAATATTAATATAACTGTGACGAATCCAATATTACAATTTTGGTTAAAACAAAACTGTGATAAACCTATTTGTAGGCAGAAACTAAACAAACATTGCAAGAAAAACTAATTATTCAATTTGGTTAAAAAATTTAATGCAAAGTATTAAAAATATGATACTTCAAGAATACATTATGCAGTCAACACTTTAGGTATAAACAACCAGTTATAATAGATTTTCTTTTGTAATAATATGCACAAAAAAGTACTAAGCAGATTTGTAAAAGTAAAGTTCTATTAATTTGTAGATTATTTTCTTGGACTTGGTAGGAGTACAACTGGTGTCATGTAGCTCGTCAATTCCTATTCTTCACATAAGAATGTATTCTTTTTAACGCTGCACCTAAAATAAAACACATAAACAAATTATTCTTAAAGTTTAACCATTGTCATTTTTTATCACATGCTTGAATTACCTGAAAATTTAATCAACTCTTGTTTAAGAATACCAACATGAGACAAGCTTTAAAATTTATTTCGACTTCGTGATTATAATTACTGTGTTTTGTCTTTGAAATCTATTAAAATTGTGAACGCAGCCCCCACTATAGGATCATTATTCCACAAGAGTTCTCACGATAGGTTTTTTATTTCTGTAATGTTGCAATATGGGAAACATAAGGAAAACTTGATATAAGCAGAGATGTTGGATAACCAATCGGTGAGGTATAATGGTAGATGAAGCGAAATTTGTTAGAAAACCGGATCCACCTACATAAATATATGTTACATACTTACATATAGAACTTTATACTGCTGAGGTCATGTATGGACATGGAACCCACAAAAAAAATTGATGAAAAAGAGATTAAGTACCTTAAAATAAGTTTGGGCTATACCTTAATAACTTAGAAATTGTCTCACCAAAAATGATAATATTTTTGGGTATTGGAAGCTGCAAATCTGAATACCTAGAAAAAATTATTCAACAAACTTATAGATCCAAGACTTCATGGATGAATTCATGTGTATCTTTGATCTTGAGAAGGTACCAGACAATCAAATTTTGGTTCATTACTGTGAGCACCCATTGATTTATCCATTTTACTCGTTAGTTCAATGATTCTAGTCAAACTGATTAGTCAAGCGCAAAGCACATGTTCAATAATAATTACCAACAAAGTTTATGGTTCAAATCTATAAATTAATAATCTTACCTATTGAAAATCATTAAATTTTAATTGGTTAAATTAAATTAAGACGTTAAACGTGTCACTTTTATATTTCATTGTTTTTGCTGTCTCTTTTAAACTAAAATGTGATGTATGTATATTCAATTAATAAATCTAGGTTTTTTTTTTCAATAAATCTAACTATCTTTTTATAAGAATGGTATTCATTATACTCAAAAGGCATACAATAGAGAACGTCGAGCCTACTATTCTTTCTCCCAAACCAATTGATACAATGTTCTAATATCAAATTTAACGAAATAGACTTACAAGGGTTGATTGGAAGCCCCTATTTGAATTGCTTTTATAGGATTTTATCACCTTCAAGACAACAAAGTAAATTCAAGCATCATCACAGAGACGTTGTTAAACTATTTTCTGCAACTTTTATTTTTAATGTATATCAACTTTTTGGATAACTAACGATATTTGGATGATTTTAATAAGAGAATAAATTACATGACAGTCAGTGAAAATTATATGCCAAAGACACGGAAGATGAGGTTGTTTTGAGCATTTACCTTACATATAGCTTACCTTTGAGAGATATATCCTCAACCACAAAAATTGTTGGACTGCCACTTCCACACAGTATCACCTTATAGAACATGAGAAAATAAAGATTTGTATTTAAAAACATAATTATAACATTGTAAGGAAGTACATAAGTTAACTTGAAAATGGCATAAACAAAAGTAAAAGGACATAGAAGACTAATTTTCCGTAAATTGTGTCTATATATCTTTCACTAAATTCCAAATATTCTTATACAAACACACAATAAAAGAGACGAGCTTGTTCAACTTGTAATATTTATTCATTGTCTCGATGGTGTAATTGATTCTTGTCATGCACCAACCCCGTTCTTTCAGCGATCCCTCTCCTCATTCTCGCTCTTCCTCTGGAACCATGATTCGTCATGATGGAACTCCACTAGAAGCAATGACATAAATGGATTTGAGACGTGGTTCATTTTCTCTTCTCTATAAGGGATAGTAAAATTTCCTAGATTAGGGTTCTCGCCTTGGCCTTGTGTTTTTCAACCAAGCCATCGATTCTTCTTTAGTGATTGTTTTGCTTCCTATTAGTTTTTCGTGGTCATTTCATCTAAGTATCTCTAAAAACTATGGGAGGAAAAGAGTATTTACCACGAAAAATAAATCACATACATAATTAGTATATCTTAAGAAGGAGTGGAAAATATTGAACACGAAGGGATTCTTCTTCTTAATTATGGTTGTACACGTGTCGCTCTCTCCAGTGTCGACGTGTCGCAAATCTGGAGAGAGTTAGTAAAGTTTTATATATATCATATGTTGTGGGGTCTAAAACCAAAATTTTTCATGTTTTTGATATCGATAAGGTATAATTATTGATAAGAGGACCATAATTTTCCTTAAATACAAAAAAAGATATGAATATATGTTTTACCGTAAATGTCTTGTTGCCCAATTATATCGCAAAGATAGATATATAGATACAATATAAAGATAGAGAGAATTCAATGAGGAAAATGTCCACTCAAATGATAATATAAAAACTTCTTAGCTAAGTAGTATCCTACTTGTAAATTAATCACAACCATGTATGGACATCCATTTTGATGGAACCAGAACATAAGTTGTTGTAGACTCATCTGTCACTTTTGTGGTTGCTTTCATGCTAACTTTAAGACTTTGGTCCATCACCCCATCAACAATGTCACTAGTGTTAACAACTACAGGAGCAGCTGGAGACGCCTTAAGAAGATCGTTGTTGATTGTGACATATTTTATGTAGGTTTGGAGGGTATTTTTTATGAGGTGAATGTGAATTTTCTTTATTTCTCTTGGTTTTCATTGTAAATAGCTTACGTTTTGTTGCATTTCAATGGTTCTTAACATCTTTTTCACTTCGTCCAAAGAATTTCTCAGCGATTTCAGTCTATTTGTTGCTGGCTGCTTTGTGGACTTCATTTAATATTTGATATTCTTCTTCATTCCAGGGGATTTTTTGAAATCACACATTTATATTCATGAATTATGTTCATAGTGTTGTAATGATCTTTGTAAGAACTTGATTAATGTTAAGATTTACAAGTTAAACAATATTAAAAAAAATTATTTGTATATATGAAAAAACTATAACATAGGTTTTAAAAACCCTTAGAAATAAGTTTATATATGTATTATCATGCGTGTGTATAAATATATATTTGTATAAGTATTAGTATCTCAATAACGTGATATATAAGATAAAGAAGATAAGAAAATTATAGATATCTTAAAGGATATATCTTCAAACATTTGAGTGAAGATGATTTAATTTAATTTATCTTTCAATATATATATATATATATATATGCTATACATACACACACAAATATGAGTTACTACTATGCTATATACACGTATACTTGTAATATATACACCTAGAAACACAAAAATAAAGTGGATTGGAAGACTAAAAGAAAAATTATTTTAATGTCGGGACGTAAATGGTTGTGCCATCTCTCTACATTGCTTTCCTATTCTTCTTTTGAACATTTTTGCAATTGATGTCCACTTTTTTGTCCTATTTTGTTTCACCATTTTTACCAACATCCTATATATTTACATGTGTCAAGATACATTTTTTTTATATAAAAACATTAAAGAGAATATAGTATTGTATACTATAAAAATAATTGTAAATTTTTTAATGATGGAATCAATTTTTTTTATGTGAACAAATGGAATCAATTTTTTTTATGTGAACAAATGAAATCAATTTTTAAACCTAAAAAGTATAAAGATTTATTTGTCCTCTGCTTTAGTCTATTGCCCTTTGATCATCTTAGTTTTCTTTAAGGATTTGCTTATGTTTACTTGTCCTTTGATCATCTTAGTTTTCTTCAAGGATTTGCTTATGTTTACTTGCAGTATCTTATTTTTCTTGATCATCATATGACCTTGACAGTGGTTAATAGCCTATTTGGTTATGCTCTCGATTCCCTCTAATGTGAAAAGATTGAATGGATGATCAAGTATTGGCTCGTGATCACGGATAATAAACACTTGATTGTCCATATTGACATCACACATATTAACTTCCTGAATATCATGTAAAATTTTTTATAAGTCCTCAATTTCTAGAGGCACTAGGGTATTATTGGTCATTGGTTTTTATTTCAAAAATTCCTCTGAACGATGGTTTGAGTACAAATTGATATTCATAAACGGATCATTTGAGGGTTTTTCGTTTGTTGGAAAATTAAAAAATGAACGATCTTGAGTAGCTAAATTTAGAGGATTAGAATTTTGGTTTGGGATCGATAATAACAAATGTTTTTGATAGCGATCGGAAAAATATGTTGAAAACGAGGGGTAAGGCCATCTATTGAGAGAAGAAGGATTAATATTATCATCAAAACATTTAGGGTGCTCTTTTTTCATAGAAGATACATCATCAATATGAAACTGGTGAGAGTTATTCATGATGAGATTTTCATTGTAGAAAATTGTTGAGAAATTCATCAAACTATGAATTTGAATCTTACAATGATTTGATAAAACCCAACAAAAGAAACAATTAGCTTTTGGTATCAAATCATTTTTTTATGGAATTTGAAATTAGATGGAAAAAGAGTCTTAAAAATACATTAAAGAATATTTGAAAGAAGAAAAGTTAGAACTTGAAGAGACTAAGCTGGCACATGTGACGTTTAGGTTTCTATATTAAATTAGGACTTTAAAAGGGAAGTGAATCTCAATTAAGGCAAAGGTAAATAGTCTTTTAAGTTGTTTGGATTAATAATTAATTATGAAATCGTTATGATTTATGAGGATTTTTGTTGTCTTGAAGAGAATTCCTTACAAGTTCAAACACGTATGAGACATCTACGCATCTTCTTTGTTTGGTAACAGAGAAAGTAATCATAGCCATTAGATAAACTAGGATTTATCCGCGCGTTAAGTTTTGTATTTTCTATTTTATATTTTTATTTTGGTTTAAAATATGGCGTGTTTAAAATAAAGTTGGGGAATAACTTTATTAAACCGTATATTCCCTATATTTTAAAGCATGAAACTGCTTGCTGAGAGTAGGAGATGAAACTCCAATGTACATGGAAATGTCAAAAAGTAAAAGAAACAAATTGCAGTAATAAAATTACAATTTGGGACTGACGGAATTTTGGCCATCGTGATTTACTCACCGTGGCACTTACTGTTCTTTTCTACCTGACTTGTATTTGAAGTTGTTAGTTCTTAGATTTTGTGTTCATAGGCGGGTTTTTTTACGCTTCAGCATGATATCTTTCAGATATACAATTAATAGAATTAGAAATACGATTTATCTACATCCAAAAAATAAAAGTAAATATGTTTCTACCTCTATAGATGGCTCTGAATGTCTGGTTTCAGGGGTGATTGTCGAAACAGTGAAAATACAGCGTTTAGAAGTGAAGTTGAATGGAGTTGCTCTTATTTGAAATAAGAATTCCTTGCCAATGATGTCAAGAGTACAGTTTGGTGATTCATGATCCTCCATGCCTCCATTATCCTACATGTTTTGATTTTAATATTGCGAGGTATTGTGTTTCTTCGGCGAATAATTGTTTTTTGTTTTTTTGGTTGCATCAGTACTTACAACCTCAAGAATCAGACCAGCAACTGTTTTTGTGGCAACGTCATGACCGTCAAGCTAGCTCAACCCAGTACCTCACAACTTTTGTGGCATTATGCGTTTGCTGCAACTTTTCGTATTTGTCTAGCTTTTGGTTGCATTTAGCGCATGAGACATAAGACCACCCTTTTTCCGTAGTATGTCGAGGACTCTAGTTTTGGACGTGAAGTAAGGCACATGCGTCTTTTACAATGTGTCAAAGTTTGTGTTAGACCTACGTTTTTAGTAAAAGTATAGAATAAGAAGGTGAATTTGGGCAGGAGTAATCAATTTATAGTTAAATTAAAGAGAATAGTGTAAGAAGAGGATCATATTACCTTTTGTAACGGAAACCTGATTTTTGAGCTTTGCTGGCGACCTCGAAGGTAGAAATCTTCAACGGTGTTAATATCACCATATGCGAAAGAAGAACTGCAAGTCTAATTGTGATGAAACCCAAATTGATCTAAATATGGACCTACTTATTTAAAAAAATAAAATAAATGAGCCTATTTATATATGGGTTCTACATGCTGATGTGACACTCTAAGATGAAAGAGAAGTGCCTTATTATATATCAAACTATATTATTTGCCACTGCTATCTATCTGTTTTTTCATATATATATATATATATAATTTTAGGTTTATTAATAGAAATATTTTTATTTAATGAATCAAATAATTTGAAAATCATATGGAAACATATCATAAATCCTAGAATTTTAGGATAAGATATCTAGATGCATCAAATCTATGTCACAAATTTCAAAATTGGATTGTAATTATTAGATATTTTTGAACTATATAAAACCGTCCCCGGATATAATCACCACGAGTGATTAACTTAGGATTTATTATAATCATATAAAATAATTATAAAGCTAATTATGTTTATAATATTATTAAAATCTAATACATTACTTCAATGAACTAAATATATGTACTCTTATTATTAAAGAATCACACAATATAACAAATATAAAAAATTGGTTGTTGATATATGGATTATTCAATATGAGTTTCATGATTTCATATAATTTATGTCACTTTATCATTTAGTTTATACATTTCCATATCATTTAGGAGTAGGATTTTGAATAATTGTCTTTAAAAACGTACATCATACATATCATTGTATTCTAAGTTTATACATTCTAAATTTTTTATATATATATATATATATATATATATATGTAAATAGCACAATACGAACAAAGGAACCTGCCAATTAAGTTTACAAGAGTATCAGTAATGCGAAATTTGGTTCAAACCGATCTGAGAAAAACTTGGATGGAAATAAAGATATGAATATTTGAAGTTGAGGATCAAGTTAACCATATAGACTTGATATAAAAAAATTTGTTTCTTTTCAAAACCAAACAAGTTTTAAGAGACTTTTCTAATTAAACACCAAAATATAAGTAAAATCATGTAGTATAAGAGGTATCATATTCTCAGGGAAGCTGTTGGTGTGTCTTGGCGTCCTAGTGCAAATGAAAACTACCCAACAACATCATCACCACTCGGAGAGTTTCCTTCGAAAGTACTAGTAGCTCTGTGTTGCATCAAAAGAGTGGATGAGGAGGTGATGTCACGTGTGATGGCTTGGGATATCTTCCCGAGACTTGAATGCTCTCCGTGTAAATAGGGCTTACAGCCATGCGGTTTAGAAGCTTATGATATACAAAGCTTATCAGTTGTGTTTACAAATCCTGAGGCGCCGCGGAACGGACGATGATTAGCGGGAAGAAGATTATGATGTGCTTTGTATATATGTGGAGATCTTACTCTTGAGTTGGTGAGTTCAATAAGATCTATTTTAATGTTACTGTCTGAGTGAATCTTGATGATTTTCTAAATGATTGTTACTTTTATCTGCATTTTCTTCTTCTCGAATTTCTTGTCTAATTTGAATTTTCTTAAAGAGAAAAATAATATTTTTATTGTTATTTCTCATTATTTGGATGTTATTGCCACTAATTCATGATTTACTTCTTTTCTGATTAATTTTATTGAAATTTTTTAGAGAATATGATGTAAATTAATGGAATTTTCATTGAATATAAAATTTGTGCAAGTGTATATTTATATACATGTAAACCAATGAAATAATCAGAATAAATAACTAGTACATTAAACCGGAATTTTATATCTAGACCACCTCCTCCCCCTCCCCTTAAGGTGGACTTTCAATAAATGTTTTAAATACACATCTTGGCGATAAGATTCTTAAATTGAGTAGGATAAAGAGGTTTTGTGAACGCATCTACTAACTAATGTTCACTGCGAACATGTAAAGTTTTCAAGAAACCAGATTGAATACATTCTCGAATCTTATGACAGACAAATCACAATACAAAGTAATAGGAAGAGACAATAAAAAATGTAAGTCCTTCATGATCTAAGATATCTAGATTAACTTATTTTCTTCCAAAAGCCATCAAATTATATTCAGCCTCAACATAACTACAAGACACCGTAGGCTGCTTCTTAGACTTCCAAGAGACAAAAGTATCACCAATGAACATACAATAACCATAAACAGAGCGTCCAGTCTCAGGACACACTGCCCACTCCGCATCTGTAAGTCCTTTGAGAGAAAGATTTGGGTCAGTCGAGTAGAAAAGTCTCTTTTCAATGCTCCCTTTAAGATATCTAAGCACCTTAAGAACCGCCAAGAGATGAATGAACTTCTCGAGGAGCAGAGGAAAACTGACATATCTTTGTGACAAAAAATGCAATGTCGGGATGTGTGTTACAGAGATAAAGCAACCTTCCAACCAATCTTCTATAATATTCATCTCTCAATAGCGGAGTATTATCCTTATGAATAGAATGACTCAGTTCAATAAGAATAGTTGAAGGTTTACAATGAAGAAAACATGTATCAAACAGCAACTCCAAAACATACTTAAGCTGGCAAATTGAACTTACCTTAGAAAAACGAGCTATCTCTAAGCCCAAAAAACATTGCAAATCTCCAAAATCCCTGATATTAAAGAAGCTGTAAAGTTTTAGCTTCAATTAAGAAAGAACACTCGCATTACTTCATGTAGACTAAGATAACCACCAATATCCCTTCATAAAATCGTGTAAAGATAGTGTGATCACCATAAGAAGTCTCAAAACCCATACCACAAACAAATAGTTGAGGAAAACTTGAGAAACCACTAACGTGAGGCTTGTTTCAAACTGTAAATGGATTTTTGTAATTTGCAAACCATCTTGCCATTAACAACAACATCAAGTGAAATCTGATAAACAAGTGGGATATCCATGTAGATTTCCTCATCTAACTCACCATTCAAGAAAGCATTAGATACATCCAGTTTCAAATGCCAATTCAGTTTCGCATAAATCTTCAAAAGAAGTTTCACTCTTGCAAACTTAGCCACAGAGGAAAAGGTGCCCAAAAAATCCAAGCTTTCCTCTTGCGCGTAACCTTTAGCAACTAAGCTTGCCCTTTTACCTCTCAATACTACCATATGTGTTATGCTTTATGGTGTAAACAAACTTAGAACAAATCGGTTTATTTTCAAGAGGTAAAGGACACACAATCCAAGGGTTTGTTTTTTCTAGGTTTGGACATTTGGGTCTTCGGGTCGGTTTCTAGTGAGTTCTATTCGGGTCCGGATCTTTCGGGTAGAGGAGTTTAGGGTCCATTCGGGTATTTTAGAATTTCGGTTCGGGTTCGGTTCCGGGTACCCGAATTATATTAAAAATAACTAAAATTGGTTAAATTTTGACAAATATAACCAAAACATTCGAGATATTTAAATTATTTTGGGTATTTCATTTATTTTGGTCTAATAATAATACATATTTTTAGGTTTGTAGTTGCGATTTTAGGTAATTAGGTTATATCAGTCTAAATATAATTAATATTTTAGATATATATATCAATCTAAATATAATTAGGTTCATCGGGTCGGTTCTATTCGGGTCAGGGTCTTTCGGATAGAGGATTTTAGGACCCGTTCAGGTATTTTTTTCGGTTCCGAGTTCGGTTTGATTCCTCATTTTCGGGTCGGTTCCATTTCGGTTTTTCGGATCCGGGTATTTTGCCCAAGCCTAGTTTTTTCCATAGCCTGATACTCAAAACCCATAAATCACACTACACTTTATGTTTCTTAGCTTCAAAATATGTAGTAGGTGTAACATCATGAGTAATATTATGAATGAAAATGTAAAAGGAAATCGCCAATTTATCATAAGAAATATAATAATATATATGATGTGTAGTACGAGATGTGGTACTTTTACATATATAGTCCTGCAAATGTGTTGGGAGTTTGGTTTTTCTGTGAGAACCGGTTGCGAAAGACACTTCTTGACGTGGAAGTGTATCAAAAGATGAATGTGCAGAAGGAAAGATTCATTGATGGGAGCATGTGAATGAAAAAGAGGAAAGAGAGTTTGTGTTTCTTCTGTCAATGTAGAAAAAGAAATAGGAAGGTTTCCTCATGAAAAGTGATATGTCGTGAAATTGATATGACATTAATCTCCACATCTAACACTTTGTTACCCTTATATCATGTGGGATGACCTAGGAACACATAGGATTTAGCTCTAGGTAGGAACTTATGTCTTTGTTTAGGTGTGGTGGAAACATAGAATAGAAATCCAAAAGTCTTAAGGAGACTATAATCTGGTAACATAGTAGTTAGCAATTGATAGGGAGTATTATTCTTTAGTACTGGAGTTGGGAGCCTATTAATAAGAAACAAAATAGTCATAATGCAATCACCCCAATACTTTAAAGGAACAATAGATTGAAACATTAATGACCTAGCTACCTTAAGATAATGTTGATGTTTTCTTTCTAGTACAGAATTTTGTTAAGAAGTTTCAGGAAATGAATGAAAAGAAACTATTCATTTCTCTAAATAAAAGTCCGTGGAATGTAATTCAATTCAAGATCTAACCAATTTAATTTTTCTATTATAT
Organism: Euclidium syriacum; assembly: GCA_900116095.1. Taxonomy (NCBI): domain Eukaryota; kingdom Viridiplantae; phylum Streptophyta; class Magnoliopsida; order Brassicales; family Brassicaceae; genus Euclidium; species Euclidium syriacum. Next base: position 4,643,950 of record FPAK01000004.1, read on the forward strand.
TGAGTTTCAACCGTTTGAATGAATACATGAAATATACTCAACACATTAGCTTTCATTTTTGATAAATAAATCCAAATTTCTTGATTATGATCATTTACAATTGTTAAAAAATGTCAAAATCCATCATAAGTAGGTACAGAAAAAGGACCTCAATTATATATGTGAAGCAATTCAAGTGGTTCTTTGCAAATATGCGGATTAGAGAGAAAAGATAAATGTTTATGTTTAGCCATTGGACAAATGGAACAATGCTCATTTTTATTATCATTAGTTTTGAAAAAAAATAATATATCACGAAGTAGATCTATCCTAGATGGAGATGGATGACCTAAGCGAGCATCAACAGCAGAAATAACAAAACAAGTAGTACCTTAAAATGCAAAATGAGTATGAACTGAATTAGACTCCATAATGTATAGATTTGAAATTTGACTACCCTAACCAAGCATCAACTCATGAGTAAGAGCTTGAATAAAACAAGAAGTGGAGGTGAAACTGATGATAGAGGGGAATTGGCAAGTCAAGATACTTACACTTAAGAGATTGAAGCAAAAAAAACATGATTAAAAAGGAGATCATGCATAACAATTTTATCACTAAGCTGAATTGTTCCTATTCCAAAATGCTCAATGTAGTTCTATTGAGAAATTTAACAACGGTGTTTTCTATGGCTTGAAATCCGAAATCCTAGAAAAACATTCCTAGAATTAGACACATGATGAATAGCACTTGAATCTATGACCCATGAGCTAGGAGAGATGTCATTCTCAACTGATTTTGAAGTGAGCATGACATAAAAAGTGGGGAGGATACAGAGAAAGAAATGTACTAGATTTCTATGAGATATTTGGCATGGAAGTTGAAGTAGAAGTAGAAGCATAAGATACACCAAGTGTTGGAGCACTGCCAGAGATGTGAAGCTTCAAACTGAGGTAAGAAATCACATCTTGAATCTATTTCGTAGACATATTGTCTCCCAAACTACCTGAGTCAACAGAAGAACCATAAAGAATAGATGGTTTAGTGGACGAATATTAACCAACTAAAGAAGCCATGTTTGTGCTTGGTTGAATAAGTTTATGAAACTGAGTTGGAGTAGAAGAAGAATATGATGGTTGAACAGATGAGGAACGTAGTATTCTCTTTGCCATTAACTTGAAAAGCAACAGGAGGAACATATCCTTTTGTCTTAGCTTCCATTGTTCTATGTGACTCTGATTTTGATCAAGCATGTTGTAAATAGAGTTTAAGCTTGGACGATTCTTCTTGTTGAGAATCTCACCACGAATGTTCGCATAAGAATTTTTTAATCCCATCAGAAATTGAATGAATCGGTTAGTCTCTACCTCTTCAAGTAACTCTTCAACTTTTCCACACTGACAATCACATGGCTTTTGGGACTTTGTAGAAGCAAGATGTTATCACAATGTCTTCATCTAGTGAAATATGTAGAGAGCTCCATAGAACCTTGACGGAGAGTAAAAATCTCCTGCTCCAATTGGTAAACCCTTGGCAAATTGCTGCCATGAAATTTTTTATACAATCACCACTAGATCTCAGCAGCATCAGTATAGTACATCCCTTTCTTCAACTCTCTTGGTGTTGAACAAGGGTAATCCACTCCATCTTTATGACACAAGATTAAACTAAATACTAAACCAATCATTTCTCAAACTAGTGACAGCCCTTTCTTCAACTTTTTAACTTATCTTGGTGTTGAACAAGGATTGGATCCACCCCATCTTTATGCTAAAAATCTCCCTCTTGGAGTTTTTAGCAATGGGTCTTCTAAGGGTTCTTTTGACGCTACGATGTCTTGAATTTCTCATTATTAAGTTTGCACATAATTTCTCTCCACGTTCCACATCGTTTGTGTCAGAGCTTCAATTTTTTAGCAATGTCGTGTAGTGCCAATTTAAACTCTCCTCAACACCTTGCTACAAAGATCCATAGATTGCCAATCTCGTGAAGCAATTGATGGGCATTTTTCGAGTATAACATTTGAGTCTCTTTCGACTTTTTCTTGACTTGTTCCCATGTAATAACAAAATCGGATAGGATAGTACTCTCCCATGGAGAGGTCTTGTATCCAAGAGAGAATGAGAACAAAATCATCTTTATGACATCTTCGAACACTCCATCGATCTAAACTGTTCGACTCAACATCTCGAAGTAAATTCTCCAATGAAATTCCCAAGTACCTTAAATAAATTCAAAATTCCAATGGCGAGAGATTATTATAATGTAAGCATATCAACTCGTTTACTCGTCAGCTAGTACCTTACAAGAAAGGTATCGCTAGCAAAAGGGTCGAAACATTTTATAACCAATAGCTTTCAAAGTTCCTGTTTTGAAAAAGAAAAAGAAAAAAGTAGTATAATTGGCGGTTTCAAGAAACGATTTTACAACAAAAGTGGTAAAAATAAGAAACATTGGTATTTTTATTTTTCCAAGATAATTGGAGGAGCGAGTTACTCAGCCTCAGCGGAGGAGTGGTGAGGGAATTTAGCCCAGACATCTTGCCACGTCATCTTCCCCTCAGCCACGGAGCTCACGACGGAAGCTGCCTCCTTCAAGCTGACTCGGATTTGGTCTTTGCTGTCTCTTTCTCTGATTGTAACTGATTCCTCTGAGTCCACTGTTATCGCAAATGGCACCCCAAGCTCATCAGTCCTCGCATATCTCTTCCCTATCGATGTACCTATTCACACACACACACACACACACAAATCTTCACTTTAATTTGCTCCTTTTCAAAAAATCATAAAAGTTTTCCAATTAGCGTTACGTACCGGTGATGTCAATCTTATGCGAGATGCCAACGGAAGTGAGTTCCTTGGAAATGACTTTGGTTGCTGCCTCGAATTGTTGATTCTGAACAAGCGGAAAAACTGTGCATTTGATGGGAGCTACAAGAGGAGGGAAACGGAACACATTCATCTGTTCGTCTCCTGCTTTGCTTGGCCTTGTGCTGAAACAATGCTCGTACAGACAATATATGATCCGACCAATCCCAAACGATGGTTCAATCACTGACGGTGTGAAAACACGTTGATGCTCCTTCTTTTTCTCCTTTGAGATTGACACCATACTCTTCTTGATCCCCACGTTTTTCCCAAGGGTACACACGTAAAATTCCACTTCCCCTTTGGATTCCAGTGCTGCTTTCATCTCCATAGCTTCTTCTTCCTTCATTGCCTAAACAAACATTACACAAACCATCTTCTTTATTCTCAACCAATCCGGAAACTAGTATTATGAGACAAACAAGCTTTTTCAGTCTCTACCTCTAACGCTTCAACCACATTCTTTTGATTTCCCTTGAATGCAAGACCCAACTCTTTCTTCACTGGATTAATAACAAGTTTCTAAAACAAAAAGACAAGTAAGGACCTGTTATAGAGACAGAGATAGAATCAGAGGTTGAATAGAAGAATACCTCTACTTCTTTGGGTTCTGCAAATTTCTCTTCAGCTACAAGAGCAACACCACTTTTATCCTGCCATACAACAATGTATCCACAATCTACCTTAGTAACTTTATATAAGAATACCTATCGGTTTTTTCATTAATTAATCTAGCTTGTCAAACGAAAAGGCAAGTATCTTACTGAATGAGCACGTAAGTCAAACGCAGACCTATCTGCGATCCCGACACATTCAATCCACCCGTATGAACTCTCAATTTCAGCATCCCAACAATCTGCTGCATAGTGGGCCATTTCATTTGCTAGATGCTGGCGGAAACGCAGCCGTTCCTTGTCTATGCCAAGACGAGTAAGGAAAAGATACACTCTCCCAATAAAGTATCCCAGAGTTTCATTGTTCACAGTTCCCTGTTCAAATACAATCTCAGTTGCTGGCAAGATTTTTGATAATAAAAGGATGTGTGCGAGTGCTTAGAAGAACTAAGTATGTGAATACTATTACAGATACTAACCTTGGCAACGGCTTCACCAAGGCGAAGCTTTTTTGCAGATTGACCAGTCATTTGTTGTTCTCTTGGAAACATGAGGAATTCCAATTCTGCTACCTCAGAAAATTTGGGATGCGACTTATTTTCAGGATCAACAAAGTGCTCAATTTCTGCCAGCGTGAATTCACGAACTCTAAGAAGCCCTTGACGGGGAGATATCTGAGAGTGATATGTTGTTACTTATTGACGCCCATACATAATAAAAGCAAAGCAGTAGACAATGAAGGATAATCACACCTCATTTCTAAAGGCTTGACCAATTTGAGCTGCGGCAAAGGGAAGTTTTCTTCCGTTGTAGTAATACAAGTCCTTAAAGTTCACAAAAATGCCTTGTGCAGTTTCAGGGCGCATGTAACTGAGACACAGACACACAATTATGGTAAAAAAATTATGCTCCGGTGAGGAAAGAAACTAGTTGAGGCACGATTACGACATTCAACATACTAACCCGGCAAGCAGACCAGATGGGCCTATGGATGTTTTAAACATCAAATTAAACGGGAAGGGATCAGAGAGAGGGTTCTTGGTGTCTGGAGCAGTGATCCCATACTCTTTGATCTTGTCACCAAGTTCTTTGGAAGAAAGATTGTCAAGGACAGCGAGAACCTCCTTCAATTCAGCAGCTTTCTCAGTAGAGATGGTAAGGTCTTTCTCCAGCTTGTCGTTGCAGTAATCCTTAAGCAAATGGTCCGCACGGTAACATGTTCCAGTTTTATCATCCTTGACCATGAGATCAGTGAACTTATCCACATGCCCAGATGCCTTGAGCACAACCTCTGGTGTCACACATGGACAATCAACTTCCAGCATGTTCTCCTCAAGAACGAAATGCTGGGAAGAGAGAGAAATCAACCCCGTATAAGAAGAAGCTAATACAAATTTCTACTATCTAAAATCTTATCTATCGTATTGTAGAGTTCGACTACGAGAGAAATGTGGATGATCCTTACTTGACGCCAGAAACTAAGAACGTTAGATTTGACAGCGCAGCCAGGCGGGCCGTAATCGAAGAGTCCGGCGACACCACGGTAGATCTTGAAAGAAGGGATGTAGAACAAACGCCGCTCGAGAGTATTGACGACGGCTTGTCTGAAAGCTTCGCGGTTAAGCGAACCATGTCCGGAGCTCATGGTGGACTGGAGCTGCTTCTCGACAGCGGATTTCTCGAGCTTTAATTTGTTGAGGAGATCAATGGCGGCGTCGATCTCCGGCTTTTCTGCGCGGGAGGCCTTGAGAGCGCGGACGGCGTTCCCCTGGGCTTCGACGGAGGACGATTTGTCCGAAAGAGCCTGGCGAAGAGTCTGTTCGTTGGCGTCCATCGGAAATTGGATCGAGGCGATGGGTTTGTGATGGATCCAACTGGTTTCGAATTGACGAAACCTGAAGAGATGTCTGCGAGGTAAGGCACAGCCAAAGAAAAAGCGCATTCGAAGTGTTCCTTCCACTCACTGTAGCCTAGGGTTTAAGATAATGCTAAAGCTTTGGGCCCGGATAATGGGTTTGGGTTCACCAGTTGTATTTTTCTTTTCCATGAACTCCATGTCGCTAGAGTGGGTTCTGCGAACACGTTCCACACATTAAAACAAGTGCACTGTGCCATAACGAAATTCTCTACCAATTCATGATTGTCCCTGTCCAACCTCACCAACCACACTCACATAGAAAATTATTCAGTTTGACTCTGACATGTAACGACTTTTCTCAATGGACGATTTCAATGGGCGATCTCTATGGGCAATTACGAAGACGAAATAACTACATTTTCTTTTTCGATTGGCACAACTTCTCCGACTTTCTTTCTCCGAGTCTCTCTGATGTCGGACGTTCCCCTCCGATCCCGGATTTATTCCTCAATTTTACTACTTCTACATTACATTAGATTGATTAGATTGAACGATTTCGATGGTTAGGATTTTGATTTCGTCGCCGATTTGGGAGAGGGTTTCACCAAGATGTCCCGGTGGTTTTTTCTTAGATATTGCGGTACATGTTTATGATGTTTAGGGATAATATCGTTTTCGATCCAATAGTTGCCTCCTCATGGAGATGTTTATTATCGGTGATTCCATCGTGCTCATTCTGACAGTCCAAGCCGTGTTTCATATTTGTCGTTTGATTGTACCAGTGCGATCTACTGTGTATGTCCCAAAGATTAACCCATATCCCTTCGAATTTAGTGATGAAACTATGACCACCACGGAAACCGCCATGGAATCAATACACAAAGGATGGGGAGGCGAATAAAGTGAGAATCATAAAATGGAAAAATCCATTCTAACAAGCATGGGGTGTTAGTACAACCAAGGAACAGTATACCTCTTTTTTTATGAGAGTTTTGATCATATCGAAGGTCTAGCGATGTAACGGATGGATCACAGCATTTGGCTTTCGAATGCATAATGAGACGAAGATGTTTCCTAAGCCAAAATACCACCCAAAATTGACGGATACAACGAAGACGATTAAGAAAATGATAAAAAAAGTAGAGTGTAACTTTATCTATGATTGTTGTAATCTCATTACGAATAATGTAATACATTATTCTCATTAATAAATTTTATGTTCAAATGAAATTTTTTTATAAAAATTTATTCTTTTTACCTAATGACGGAGATTTGAAATAATCTAATTTCACCTTGTGCACATTATGTATTTTAGTCAATTTCCGACGAATACTTTTTTACCTCCATTTCTTTTGTCATCTTCTAAGATGAACTCGATTGCCTCTCCACATATACTCTTTCTCATTCGTTTTGTTCGCCTATTATAGGTTAAACTGTGGATTAATTCTTAATCCAATTAAGAACTATTTTCTATTTTTTATTATACACTTTAATTTTTTCGGTCACTAGATGATTTTTTTTGCTGACTGGAAACCGAAGAGTTTTAGGGGAGGTACTTTGGTGTCAAAATCCTAGTCAATGGAATAGACGAGAAAAAGCCAAAAACATATCCAGAAAGATGAAAATTCAAACTCAACAAAGTCAAACCAAAATACAATATGAAATATTTACTCTGAGTTGAATAACTACCCAGGATCGAAGCCCAAAGTCGAGCACCAAATGACAATGAATTAATAATGGATAGTCAACATGAATTTTTAATGATTGAATCAATGTATTAATGAAAAATTATCTAGTTAATGACGAGTTCGAACATATATCAGGCTATAAAAGAAAGGAGACATAGAATGAATGGACAAACAAGCATTTTCTTTTTTTGATAAAACAAACAAGCATTTTCACTCTCGAATACACATGAAACATTAAAATTGTCTCTTTTTCTCCTGTTCGGACTCAAATACAACTTGTACTATAGTTCTTCATACATTCGTACTTAATCAACTTTTCTTTAAATGAGTTTTTCACTTCTTTGGTTAAATGTAAATAATCCCTCAGAAAACCTTGGTAATTCCTCTAAACCTATAAATATAAGGATTTCCTAATCCAAAAATATCATATCATCATAATTTCAATCAAAGGGTTGTATTTGTATTTTTAAAGTGATAAAATAGAGCTTTTAGAGAGATTGAGAATGGAGATTCAAATTTCCATTGTTCTTCTCAAAGATTAAATCTTTCATGAGTTCTTGAGATCTTAGGGAGTTATTTATTAGAAATATCGCATATTTCTTGTTAGAATCCTATTCTGCATGGAATGAGCAAAGATTCAAGTTTTTCTCTCTTTTGTCTTTTTTATCTCTTTCATCTCTTTGCATTTTTAGTCTTTCCCCCTTGATTTCTATCTCATTATGGCATTCTACATAGCTATGAGTGTTAGAAGATTCTCAAGTGGGATGTTAGTATATGGTTAGGAAAGGTTGGACATTTAGGCTTGTAACTTTTTTTCTTAAGGTTTAATTTAAATTTTCTATCTTTACATGTTGTTTAATGTTTTTGTGAGAGAGTGAGCAACTTAAACTTAGACGTTTGAACCATTAATGCCCAAAAGGTGTTTGATGGAATGTCTATTAAAGCATGTGTAAGAGTTTATGGTTCTTAGCCCTTGAGAGATGTGTTTAAAGCCATATATACAAGTATAAGAGCAAAATTATAAGGCATATTAGCTAATACATCCACTGTAAGAGATCTAGATGTTTGAGTTAGCTATGAGAAGAGATATTACCATGAGAATGGCTTATCTTAGTCATATGGTCTCTAACATACTAGATTAATAATTTTCTATCACTCATGATCACAAAGTTACAATCTTCAATCTCCTTTTCCGACCAAATCCATACTTACATGATTACATCCTATCTCATCATCATATTGTTAACAAGCCGTGGACTTCTGGTTTTCTACATTACAAGAATATTTGGTTTTTATAGCATTAGGAAAACGTTATCTAACAATACGATAGTGTTGCCATAAACATTTTATCTGAAGGAATTTGATCAGGTTTTAATCATATTAAGAACCCTAAAACAAATTCTATTGCCTAGGATCATGTGTCAATTGAATCTTAATATTGGATCTCGAGAATACCTGAGAATTAAGCAGCGGAAGGTAATCAAGGATTCGAGATCAGAAACGCCTCAGATGTTGCGCCTCTACGGAAGTCCACACACACACAAACTGGATGATAGAGATGCTAGTGCCTTTGTGAATAATTCACCTTGGGATTCAGAAGTCTCTGGTGGCTGTGGAAACTAGGTTAAAAGCTCTAAAAGTCGTGCCTCTATCTTATATAGGACGACCTAGAAGATGCCCTAGTTAACTGATGAACCGAACCGATTTGATTTAAGTTATAAATCAAAACCAGGTTCTGTCCCGAGCGTGTGTTGGTCGACACCAATAGATGTGTCGATCGACACACTCACAAAAACTTCAATAATGCATATCAAATATGCACTAATCAGATCATTACACTAATGATCAATCCCAACATTGTTTATCCAGTTTGCTTAGGTGTGTGACCCTATAGGATCATATAATACTAGCAACGAGTTCTCAACTCATAGATTACAAGTGGTTTCTAGCAAAGCATTGTAATCACCTAGTATCACATGATTGTCTTATCTCGACAACTATATACAAAAGTAAATACAAGTGTGATTTCAGGACATTCCCAACAGTATGCCCCCGTCATAATAGGTCATGCACTTTAGATAGCGGTTTTTAGTCCTTCTATCGTATATTTGTAAATAATAGTGTTTATTTGTCTGCAATTAAATACTTGATCATAGCGACATTTTTTTGTTATTAATGATATTATAAATGTAATTGCTTCGTTGTATTACACTAGTTTGTTTCGATATATATGATTTCGGGTTTCGAGACATTATAACATAATCAAAATATTGTATTCATATGTCACAAAGACACAAACATTTGTTCAACGTATTCCAAACACTAAAATAAGTAACTACAAAAACATTCACCAAATGAAACAAACTTTTAACAAAGCAACATGAGATAAGAGTTCAAAGAATAAACATTCGACCTTAGTCTCGAGGACAAGATTTACATCGTGAGGACTCTCCTTGTTCTTGTTATGGTCATTTCATTAGATCGGAGTTGAGTTCTTTCTTTCTAAGCTTTTGTTTTTTCTTTTTGAGGTTTTGGACAAGTCTTTGGGACATAGGTTCGATGTCTTCTTCCGGTTCCTCAACACGTATCAAGTATCTCATGGAGCGCCTGAACTCTACTCGTGTGATCTCGTCCACGTCACTTCCCTCTTCATCATCTTCTTCATGTTGTGGTTGATGGTGGAGCTATGGTTTGATTACATATGCTGGGTGATGTATCATGGATTTTACCGGTTTTATACCATGATATAGTAGGTTTTATGGAGTCTTTGTAGCATGTTTTTAGCATTTATCCAAGATTTACTAGCAAAAGACACTTTGGAGCAAAAGGAGCTAGAAAGAAGGTTTTATGGAAGTTTCCACGTGAATTGAGAAGACTTAGAAGATTTGGAGCCAAAATGAAGAAATGTTACTGCGAGCCCCGAGTCGACCGACTGGAAGAGATGCAGTCGACCGACTGTGACGCCGACTTAATTTAGAAGATTTTCTTATCAGGCCTTTCGCGAAACCCTAGACCCTAAGACTCATTCACAACCTATATAAGCACCTCTTACGCACTAGAAGAGGCACGAGGAGACGCACCCCAGAAGAACTCAGAGAAATACAAGTTTATATTTGCTTCCATTGTTTTTAGCTTTTAGATTTTGTTCTTATCATTGTTTTAGACTCTGAAGAAGGTTAGAGAAGTGTTCTTTCTCATTTGAGTTTCGTGAACCTCTGATCTTCTATTGTCTAATTCGTTTTATATGCACTTCATTCATAAAAAGATGATTTGTTTTAACAAAACCATGTCTGAGTAGTTTATTCATTAGATCTAAGGTTTTCAAAGGGTTTACAAGGGATCATTCTAAACGGTTTTGATTTGTGGAATAAGCCACGTGATTCTTCACTACAAACAGTATTTCATATTTAGAGGTGACGTAATTAACCACTTTTAGATCATCAAGGTCGATCTTTCTACCGGAGACGGAGATAGAGACGCCGAAAGAGTCTTTAATGAGCAAGGGGCGTTCTAAATCAAACGAGAGTTTGTTTAGACACCTTGTGAACAGATCTAACTTTTTTGCACTAAAGCTTATTTACTTCCGGAGACAATCCAAAGAGATTTGAGATTTAGGGATTTAAATAAAGGCTATTTTCTAGTACACCAATAGGATTTAGTATTTTAAAGTGTTTAGAGTTCAAGAAATCACCAATAACCGTGATCCTGAGTTTTCCCAACTGATTTCCCTTAGATCTAATTTTTCTTTTAAGGTTTGCAACACATAACAAGGTCATTAGCATATTAGAATTGTCATAGTTCGGTTACATTTGCATCTGAATCCAAACTAGCCATAGCTCTCTGTGCGATCGATAACCTAAATACTACAACTGTACAATGTGCACTTGCAGTTAATTTTGGGTGAATAACTTCACGCATCATTGGGAGTCCGCAAATGATAGCTTTCCTTGCTTGCATTATGTCCTCCTTTCTGTTACTGATTTAGAAGGCAAAAAAGGATCAAATAGGCAGCATTAGTTCTTGTTTCAGTTGTCAAAAATAGGACTATGTTCATGAATGAGAAAAGACTTTTCTAAAACATAAATATGTTCATGAATCATAATCTGTTGCCTACGAAATCATTTCTAATTCAGAAAGTTATGGACATATCTACAATGATAGTTATGAATCACATATTTGAATCAAATAGTGATTATACATATTTGAATGAAAATAAATACCAGAGTGATTATACATATTTGAATGAAAATAAATACCATAGAGGATTTTCCAAACATAAAAGATAGCAAAGCTTGTTGGAAACACAAATTTTTATACGAATAAGCAATTTACATGAAGAAGTTGAGATGTGAACTGAGATGTTGGAAACAAAAATGTCAAGCTGAGCAGCTCTCTGCACCGGAGCTCTTGTTGTGCATCATCAATAACCAATTCACAATGTGTAAATGCAAAATACAAAACCAAACATTAAAACAAACACAAAAATAAAGCTAAAGCTCTTGAATCTGAAATCATTTTCATGGAAACTAAATCGAGAAATAAAGCTAAAGCTCTTCAATTAGAAATCATTTTCATTTCAAATATTCATATATTAAATCGGAAAACGAAAGAACGAGAATCCTAAATCAAACCAGAGGACATGAATGGCCACATACACAAGAACGAATTTTTCCGGTCGCTAAATTGTTCTTCTGGAAATTCTTTGCGACATACCAGACAAAAGCTAGGTAGAACTAACCACAATTTCAAGGATTTTAGAAACTGAATCAGAACCTCAAAGCTACAAAAACCCAGATATTTGATTATTGTAAAACCCTAAATAGATATTTTAACAGTAAATCAACGAAATCGTGGCGACGAGACTCAAAATCCAAGGATTTGGGAGTTGTAAAACCCTAAAAAAAACAAGTTAGGGTTTCTGTGGGATTTGAGTTTATCTTGACGATGATTCTGCGGTTGCTCTGGGGTCGGATGAAGGAGGCAAAGGTGACGTTACGGCAGTCGAAGGCGGATAAGGCAGTGTCGACGCGAGCTGCAATTCCGGCAAGTGTCTTATTCGACAAATTAGGGTTTGGCGGAAGAGTTTGAGGTCGTGGATCTGGATATTGTTACGGTGGAAGACGACAAGATGGTGGATCTGAGAATTTTGAGAGACTTCGAGATGATAGGAATTTTGTTTTAGGGAATTTTGAGAGAGTTCGAGATTTGTTGAGAAAGGGAGTTGGGGGAAAATGAAAAGATTTGGGGGAAAATAGATTTTGTTTATCCGCCTAATTTTTTTCAAGTGTTGTCCGGGAAAAATAATTTCGTTTACCACCTAACCTATAATAACGTTTGTCCGCGATTAAAAAATAGACAAAACTGTTTTTTTTAATGAGATACTATATAAGATAGCGTTTCCAAGTAAACAAACACTATCTAAAAGCTTGTAGTCTTTCAACCATAGCATTAAAGCCACAATTATGTTATAGTACTATAGAAATCCAATATTCTTATAGTGCTTTCTCAAGTTGAGAAAGAAAGTCATCATTAAAGTTATTGCTATAAACATGTCCATGTATTTAATGTCATGCTTCCTTATCCAAAAATACTTTGTGATAAAATCAACTCTATTTTGGCTAAATTTTGGTGGAAGAATCAGGAGACATGCAAAGGGATACATGTTTCAGAATACGGTTAACCAATTAACTAATAGATATAAGATCGGATTTTGCAGTTTTTTCTTATGCAGTACCGAAAGGGGGAAATCTGGACATGCTTGGTTTATGAGCGTCTGAGAAAAGTTTTTAGCCGTCACCCGAGGAGGAAGAGTCTACCACGTAGGAGTAATCGTGTATAGTCTGGTTTCTACCTTCCCCGAGTTTACCACCAACCGTGGTACAAGAGATTGTGAGAGACACTAATCATACCAAAGGTGAGGGGTGGAATAGGCTTTAAAGATTTTAATGGTTTCAATCTATCTATGCTACGAAAAAATTATATGGAGGATTGCCAATAAATGTGAATCTTTAATGGCTAGACTATATAAGGCGGAATACTCCCCCAAATGCTTTGTATTGGAAGCAGGGTCGGGATATTGTGCCTAAAACCCCCCAAAAAAAATTATGCCCATCTACAACCATAAAAATAAAAATAAAATCACACAAAAATGTCAATAAAAAAAATCAAACCCATCACTTGGTTGCAGTCAAAATGAACTTTAACCACTACACCATAAGTACTTTTTTTAATCAAATTGATGCCCTTAAAATAGTTATTCTCTTGTGCTGCCTAAAACCCAAGACTTTAGGTCGGGACCGCTGATTATAAGCTAAACTTGTAAGAAGGTGTCTTCTGCATGGAAAAATATCCACAACTATCAAAAGTTAATGAAGACAAGAATGCATAGAAACTTTGGCAATGGGCACTTCTTAAATATCATGATGGATCTTGGATCCCAGATAACCTTCACAAACTTTCGAGGACTCTTTTAGGTATTGATTTGTGTTTTCTCCTGTGGGATGGTTAAGAAAACCTGATAGTGATGAATTGAGACCAAAAGTACTACAAATTTTGTTTCAGGAGGATGTCCCCAATATCAAACATATTAGGCTAAGCAAAGTATCAGTGGGAAACTACATATAAAGTCACAATAACAATATGGATAGTAACTATGAAGTTAGAATATTAGTTATGGAAGGATTTGAAAGAAGAGGAAGGTCATGAGATCGATTATTATGCTGAGCCAAGTTTGTAACCTCTCTTTAAAGCTATATGGAGGACTTTCACTCTCCCCAAGATACAACACGTTCTAGGGAGATGCATTTCCAATTGTTTGCAAATGGGGGTGAAAATAAAAAAGAAGAGATTGAACCCTACCTTTAATTTCCTTAGATGTGGTGATGAGGAAGAGACAACAAATCAAATGATGTAACTTTTTTTTAATGAAAAAACTTATTTAGGCTACATCTCCAATTGGCTTTTTGTATTGCTTTGCACCTGCTGATTCCCTTTACACCAATATGGTTGTTGGTTTGATGAATTTTCATAATGGGAATGTGGAAATGAAGAAGAGCCTAAGATTATGGTCATGCGTGTTGTGGAGAATCTATAAGGCAATAAATGATTTATGTTTCTCTAAGGAAGACTGTCATAAAATGGGGAAGCATAACATTAACATAGGCTTAAGCTAATACTATGTGGATACATATGAATTCTAAGTGGAAGCCTCCTTTAATAGGTTCTTTGAATTGTAATAAGGATGCCTTATTAAGAAGAAAAATGAGACTTGCTCAGTAGGATGAGTGTTGAGAGATCATCTCTGAAACTTTAGATGTTATGTGTTTAAGGTGTATCCTAGGTTGTTCAACAGTCTTAATTCTAAAATCTATGCTATGAATTGAGTCTTGCAATGTCTTAACAAATTATGAATAGAAAAGGTGATCATGGAATACTCAATGAATCTGACCTAAACGCTTTTATCGATGATGCCTACTATACCAAAAGATCCCTTAAGTCTACTATTCGTTTTGTTGGTAGAGAAGGCAATAAGAGTGCGGATAGAAAAAATTTGTATGTTTTTTATTTGGGTATGTACGAAACTAATCTTGATTGCTATGTACCTTTGTGCTAAGTTCATGAATAGAACAAGATATAAGTGTTTTTTTTTTACCCATGAAAAAACAATTCATTCATGATCACAAAGTTATTACATAACTAACTTGTCTTTTAAGGCAATAGTCTCAAGCCAAGTCGTAATCTTACAATCTAGAGAAGCATTATACAAGGGCCCTACTGATATGAATTTAGCTATTGCGTCTGCTGCCATATTTGCTTCTCATTTAACCGAAGAAAAGGAAGGCTGAAGAAACCTTCTGGTCTTGTGTATTTCCTTAATCAAATCACTGAGGCATCGAGAGCTTGGTGGATCATGAATGGCTTGCTTCAATCGAAGACTGTCAGTTTCGAAGATCACATTTACCATACCCATATTATCTAAGCAATCCATTGCCCACACCAAACCAATAGCCTCTGCATGTAAAGCGGACACATCACTGGGATAACACTTCTCCCTGATCCATCTGGTTTCCCCTTCATTGGATCTTAGAATCCATCCCACTCCCATCAAGTTCTTCTTCTGATCCCACGTTGCATCTATATTGCACTTTAAAATACCTGCAGGGGGAACTCGCCATCGCACATGAGAAGTGGTTTGAACGTTGTTGTTTTGCATGGGGATCTGCTGAATAGAGAGCTCCTTCCATTCCTTTTCATCTCTTATAGCCAGTTCCAATACCTCCTCAACTTCTACCGCTTTTCCCCCCATTGCGTGCTCGCCATAGTCTCCAAATAATCTAAGGCCAGAGAGACAACCGCTCTTTATTCTCTTTTGGGATGTCCATATCAAATCTCATTCCCATGGCCATGTTAGAATACATGGAATCCATCGAGGAGGGGTAATAGAGACCAGCCAAAGGAGATTGAGCCAAGCCTAATCGTACAAATGGACAATGGAAGAGCATATGATCAACGGTTTCTTCCTGTTGGCCACACCTGCCACAAGTGGCATCGTTTGTGAGCCGTTTTTTCTTAAGCGAAGCCAAAACCGAGACCGTGTTGGTGAGGCACCTCCATATGAAGTGTTGCACTTTAGGGAAAGCTGGTAGGCTCCAAACTCCAGCAGTCAGCCCATTTATACTTGGTTGCTCCATGATGTCAGGTGGATACTCCTTGTGTTGGAATCGATTTACCCAAACCCAATATCCTGATTTCACTGTATAGTTTCCATCTTTTGAATGTATCCAAGTATAATCCTCATCTGCCGATGTACTAACTGGTCTGACTTTTAGAATATTATTGACTTCCTCTTCACTAAAAACTTCTTTTAGCGGCCTCAAATGCCACTCGTCCGATCCTAGATCTTTAAGAAAAGCTAAGGAGATACTTGCCTCGTCAACATCATCATATGCTAATGGAGCTCTTGGCGGATCTTCGGGAAGCCAAGGGTCCTTAAAAATATCTATTCCCTGCCCATTACCAAAGAGCCTCCTCGCGCCTTGCTTCACTAAGGGGATAGCACTGTGTAGACTCCTCCATCCATAAGATGGACGTGTTCCGAGCTTAGCATCTAGAGGCGAGCATGTGGCAAAGTATTTTCCACGGAAAACTCTTGCCACTAGGGAGCTTGGTTGAACCAAGAATCTCCAAAATTGCTTTCCCAACAGCGCTAAGTTGAAGTCTTCCATGTCTCGAAACCCAAGGCCGCCTTCCTTCTTTGGCACTGAAATCTTATCCCAAGATTTACAATGAATACCCTTGCTTGTTGCTTGGTTTTCCCACCAGAAACGCGCCAATTTACTAGTAATTGTATCACAAAGGGTCTTGGGGAACTTGTAGCAAGACATAGCATGAGTGGGAATAGCCATAATTTCCGCCTTAAGCAAGACTTCCTTCCCTCCACTTGATAAGAATATGTTACTCCAAGTATTGATTTTGGAGTCGATTCTCTCATCTATATACTTTAGTGACGAGACCTTTGAACCAGCAACCATCTCTGGGATACCAAGGTAAAGTCCTTTCCCTCCCATGATTTTAATTCTAGTGAATTCCATAATACTCCTTCATGTGGTATTGTTAAATTTTCTACCAAACACCAAACTAGACTTAAGGAAAATCAATTTTTGGCCTAAGCCCGTTCATAGTCATTGAGAATGCTCATGACTTCCATGACTTCTTGCTGATTCACCTTGAGGAAGAAAATACTATCATCTGCAAAAAGCAGATGATAGATGGGTGGAGACAACTCAGCAACCTGAACTTCAGTGATTCTTTGATCCGCTTCTACTTGCTTCAAAGCTTCTGCTAGGATCTCAGCACTAAGGATGAACAGGAAAGGCAAGAGGGGGTTTCCTTGCCTTATGCCTCTCGCAGGGGTTATTGAACCAGAGGGATTTCCATTAATGAGAACTTTATACGACACTATGGTAATGCACTCCATAATTCTCAAAATCCAAGCTTGAGAAAACCCGATCACTCTCAGAGTCTTTTCAATGAACGACCATTCAAGCCTATCAAAAGCCTTCATCATGTCAGTCTTCATAGCTAGATACTCGTCGGCCACTTTCTCCTTTGTTCTTAAAGCATGTATCACTTCTTGAGCTATCAAAATATTGTCCTGAATAAGCCTCCCTGCCACAAAAGCTGCTTGGTTATCTGAAATCACCGCACGGAGAATGCTCTTCAATCTGGTGGATAACACTTTCGATACTACTTTGTAGGAGAAATTGCTTAAGATGATAGGTCTGAACTCACTGAGTTTGTGTGGATGGATTTTCTTAGGGAGCAAGTAGATGTTGGTTTCATTCAGGCATTGGTTTAACTTTCCATCTGCCATGAAGTCTCTCACTGTCTTGATGACATCTGCTTTGATTAATTCCCAATAGGCTTGGTAGAAAGCCCTAGTAAAGCCATCAGGACTTGGTCGTTTGTCAGCACCAAGACTGAATGCAGCCTCTTTTATCTCCTCTTCCTCCACTTCTCTAAGCAGCCATATGTTTTGTTCTTTAGATATTCGAGTGTGAGACCCCCTGAAGATATTGTTTTGTGCAAACTCTTCATAGCTTCTGATCTCATAGCGGTAAAGGGTGGAGAAATACTACATAGATGTGGCCTCCATATCCTTGTGAGAGAAAGCCGAGGAGCCGTCATCCCGTTCGAGATAATGTATCTTATTAAAAGCCCTCCTCTGTTTCATAACTGAGTGAAAGAATTTTGTGCTTTTGTCTCCAAATCTTCCTCATTTCACTCTGCTACTTTGTCTTATGAAATCGGCTTTATCTCTATATTCGGAGTGGAGATTGTCTTTGAGAGTCTTTAGTAGCTCTCTGTCTATCGAGTCTTGGTGTGTTAGCTCATATATGTTCTTCTTGAGCTCTTGTATGCGCCTTTCAGAGTTTGGCTTTGATATTTTTTTCCATTTAGTTATTTCTACCCTGCAACGATTCAATTTGTCCATCAAAACTGACTCTTCCTTTTCAATTCTGTTCCACCCATTCACCACAGCATCATTAAAACTCGGCTTCTTAGTCCAACAAGATATAAGTGTTCGAAGGTTCAAAGTATCATAATAAAATCGGTTTTTATTAGGAAAATTGATTTCCAAGATTTTAGGAAATCTGTAAATCTATATGTTGAAAATCATGTGGGGGTGGGGGGTAATAAAATGGTTTTTTGAAGGACCAAACACAAAAAAAAAGAAACGGAACAATCCGAAATTCCAAGAAACCCTAAAACCCTCACGTTTGTCACTCTCCTACAGTTTCTAGTGCAGAGCCGACAGACAAAGTAGAAGAAGCAAAATGAGCAACCATTGCTTGGAACTCTCTTCCAATTGTTCGTCCATTTTCGCCTCCTCGAAATCAAATCCTCGTTTCTCCCCTACCAAGCTCTCAAATTCTGGCTTCTTCTTACGCTCTGCCAACAATTACAGAGGAAAATCGAGGTTAGGCTCTGCTTCTTCTTTCTCCACCTTCCCGCCATGTCTGAATCGGAAACGATCCGTTGTTCTGAGTTCAGTTCAACCCGTCGCCGACACGGCCAAAACTTTTTCTCCGGAGATAGTCGGGAAAAGGACCGATCTGAAGAAGATTCTGATTCTCGGCGCTGGTCCGATTGTGATTGGGCAAGCCTGCGAGTTCGACTACTCCGGAACTCAAGCTTGTAAAGCCCTTAGGGAAGAGGGCTATGATGTTATTCTGATCAATTCGAATCCGGCCACTATCATGACAGACCCAGAAACTGCCAATCGGACTTACATTGCTCCGATGACTCCTGAGCTCGTTGAGCAGGTTATAGAGAAGGAGAGGCCCGACGCTTTGTTACCCACCATGGGAGGCCAAACCGCACTGAACCTCGCGGTTGCTCTCGCGGAGAGCGGCGCTCTGGAGAAATACGGCGTGGAGTTGATCGGGGCTAAGCTAGGTGCGATTAAGAAAGCCGAAGATCGTGAGTTGTTCAAGCAGGCGATGAAGAACATCGGGCTGAAGACCCCACCTTCAGGAATCGGGAACACTCTCGACGAGTGTTTCGACATAGCAGAAAGTATCGGGGAGTTCCCTTTGATTATCCGTCCTGCTTTTACTTTAGGTGGTACCGGAGGTGGAATTGCGTATAACAAAGAGGAGTTTGAGTTGATATGTAAAGCAGGTTTGGCTGCGAGTGTGACAAGTCAGGTTCTTGTGGAGAAATCTTTATTGGGTTGGAAAGAATATGAGCTTGAGGTTATGAGAGACTTAGCTGACAATGTTGTCATTATCTGTTCCATTGAGAATATTGATCCTATGGGTGTTCACACTGGTGATTCCATCACTGTAGCACCTGCGCAGACGTTAACGGATAGAGAGTACCAGCGGCTTAGGGATTACTCAATTGCGATTATACGGGAGATTGGTGTTGAGTGTGGTGGGTCTAATGTGCAGTTTGCAGTAAACCCAGTTGATGGTGAAGTTATGATCATAGAGATGAACCCTAGAGTCTCGAGATCTTCTGCTCTTGCATCCAAGGCTACAGGGTTTCCCATTGCTAAAATGGCAGCCAAGTTGTCTGTTGGGTATTCTTTGGATCAGATTCCTAATGATATCACCAAAAAGACACCAGCTAGCTTTGAGCCCTCCATCGATTATGTGGTCACAAAGGTTTGCCTTTCTTTCTCGTATCCTTTTAGTTGTTTCTGTGTTGCGGAATGAAATGCTTTTTATAAACAGCGTTGGGTTAATTATTTAAAATGCAGTGTTCATGATGCATATCTTGCTTAATTTTATCTGTTTCTTTATACTGCAGATTCCTAGATTTGCATTTGAGAAGTTTCCAGGATCTCAGCCTTTGCTAACGACTCAAATGAAATCTGTTGGGGAATCGATGGCTCTGGGCCGCACATTCCAAGAATCTTTCCAGAAAGCTGTGAGGTCTTTGGAGACCGGTTTCTCAGGTTGGGGTTGTGCAAAAATTAAAGAACTAAATTGGGACTGGGATCAACTGAAATACAGTCTGAGAGTCCCAAATCCGGATAGGATCCATGCGATATATGCTGCCATGAAGAAGGGTATGAAAGTTGATGAAATCCACGAGTTGAGCATGGTCGACAAGTGGTTCCTAACCCAGCTTAAAGACCTTGTGGACGTAGAACAGTATCTTATGTCCGGACCACCCTTGTCAGAGATTACAAAAGAAAACCTCTACGAAGTTAAAAAGCGGGGTTTCAGTGACAAGCAAATCGCTTTTGCTACAAAGACAACCGAGGAAGAAGTCCGTACAAAGCGGATTTCTTTAGGAGTTGTTCCATCTTACAAGAGAGTGGATACATGTGCAGCAGAGTTCGAAGCACAGACACCATACATGTACTCTTCATATGACTTTGAATGTGAATCAGCTCCAAACAGCAAGAAGAAGGTCTTGATTTTGGGTGGAGGGCCAAACCGTATTGGTCAAGGGATTGAGTTTGATTACTGTTGCTGCCACACATCTTTTGCCTTACAGGTATGTCTCGAGACAATCTAAGCGCCTTTCTATTCAACTCTGCTTCGTTAAATTACTGATAAAGTATTCTAATTTCTCTGCAGGATGCTGGATATGAGACCATAATGTTGAACTCAAATCCTGAGACAGTATCCACAGATTACGATACAAGCGATAGGCTTTACTTTGAACCCCTCACAATTGAGGACGTTCTCAATGTTATCGACCTTGAGAAACCTGATGGCATAATAGTGCAATTCGGTGGTCAAACTCCCCTGAAACTTGCTCTCCCAATCAAACATTATTTAGATAAGCACATGCCCATGAGCTTGAGTGGAGCAGGACCTGTTCGCATCTGGGGTACATCACCTGACTCCATTGATGCAGCCGAAGACAGAGAGAGGTTCAATGCAATTCTAAATGAGCTGAAAATAGAGCAGCCCAAGGGAGGGATTGCAAAGAGTGAAGCTGATGCGTTAGCCATAGCAAAGGAGATAGGCTACCCAGTTGTGGTAAGACCTTCTTATGTTTTAGGTGGACGGGCAATGGAGATCGTGTATGATGACGAAAGACTTATAACCTATTTGGAGAATGCGGTAGAAGTTGACCCAGAGAGACCTGTTTTGGTAGATAAGTATCTCTCTGATGCCATTGAGATCGACGTTGATACCCTTACTGATTCCTATGGGAATGTAGTGATTGGTGGAATAATGGAACATATCGAACAAGCTGGTGTGCATTCTGGTGACTCGGCTTGTATGCTTCCAACACAAACCATCTCGGCTTCTTGTTTGCAAACAATCCGGACATGGACCACTAAGCTAGCCAAGAAGCTAAATGTTTGTGGGCTGATGAACTGTCAATACGCAATCACAACATCTGGTGATGTTTTCTTGCTTGAAGCCAATCCCCGAGCTTCCCGTACTGTCCCTTTCGTCTCTAAAGCCATTGGACACCCTCTTGCCAAGTATGCAGCGCTGGTTATGTCTGGAAAATCTCTCAAAGATCTCAACTTTGAAGAAGAAGTCATCCCTAAACACGTCTCTGTGAAAGAAGCTGTTTTCCCGTTTGAGAAATTCCAAGGATGCGATGTGATACTCGGACCAGAGATGAGAAGCACAGGAGAAGTGATGAGCATCAGTTATGAATTCCCAAGTGCGTTTGCAATGGCTCAGATCGCTGCAGGTCAAAAGCTACCTTTAACCGGTACAGTCTTCCTCAGCTTAAACGATATGACGAAACCGCACTTGGAGAAAATCGCAGTGTCCTTCCTCGAGCTTGGGTTCAAGATCATCGCCACCTCGGGAACAGCTCATTTCTTGGAACTGAAAGGCATTCCCGTGGAGAGAGTGTTGAAGTTGCATGAAGGCAGACCACATGCTGCTGATATGGTGGCTAATGGCCAGATCCACTTGATGTTGATTACGAGCTCCGGTGATGCTCTTGACCAGAAAGATGGGAGACAACTTAGACAAATGGCACTAGCCTACAAGGTCCCGGTTATAACCACCGTGGCTGGAGCATTAGCCACTGCTGAGGGAATCAAGAGCTTGAAGTCGAGTGCCATCAATATGACCGCTCTCCAGGACTTCTTTGAGGTCAAGGATGTATCTTCTTTGCTCGTCTGAGATGCTTATTTTGTTTAATTTTATATGTCGAATCAAACATCTGTGGAAGTTTTTGCATTTCGATTACATTTTCAACGTATTTGATTTCCTATAAGCATTTCTGTGAAGAATCTTCAAAGGTCCATCTCCGAAATGCAATAAGCTTTGTGTGTTATTGTTCAGTGAACTCAAGAACATATATATAAATCTAAATACTGTTTCGCTTAGCAAGTTGAGAGAAAAAGGAGTTATTTGATTAACGATAAATCATACAGAGTCTTCCAAATTTACATCTGAAGTACTTTAACCATCCATCACGAAACAAACCACTTTCTCCCCTCTCACAATGTCACTCTCACTCGAAACGAAACGACTGAAACAAAGGAAGGAAATTACAAACTGATAAAAGGTGGGCTCAGTTTCCGGGAACGAAGTTGGTGGCGAAGGCCCAAGCGTTGTTGGCAACTGGATCGGCCAAATGGTCAGCAAGATTCTCCAAAGGTCCCTTGCCGGTGACAATGGCTTGAACGAAGAATCCAAACATAGAGAACATAGCCAATCTTCCGTTCTTGATCTCCTTCACTTTCAACTCGGCGAAGGCCTCTGGGTCGGTAGCCAAACCCAACGGGTCGAAGCTGCCACCTGGGTAAAGCAAATCGTCGGCCTCTCCCAATGGTCCGTTTCCGGCGACTCTGTAACCTTCAACGGCTCCCATCAAGATCACCTGAGTTGCCCATATCGCCAAAATGCTCTGAGCGTGAACCAAGCTCGGGTTTCCCAAGTAATCCAGTCCTCCTTCGCTGAAGATCTGCGAACCGGCCTTGAACCAGACCGCCTCGCCGAACTTCACTCCGTTCCTGGCCAATAGCTCCGGGAAGACGCATCCTAGGGCTCCTAGCATGGCCCATCTGCAGTGGATTACTTCTAGCTCACGGTTCCTTGCGAATGTCTCGGGGTCGGCTGAGAGACCGGCGGTGTCCCATCCGTAGTCTCCGGGGAACTCTCCGGTGAGGTAGCTCGGTGCCTCTCCAGAGAATGGACCCAAGTACTTGACTCTGTCAGATCCGTACCATGGGCTGCCTGATGGTCCCTTTGGCTTCGCTGTGGTCTTCCTCATGGTCACACGGCCGCTTCCGAGGACTTCTGATGCCGCCGGGGAAAGCTTCACGGCCTTTCCGGCAAAAGCAGGGGAGGAGAGAGCCATTGTTGAGGCGGCCATCGAGCCAAGTATTTTTTTTGTTCTCTTTTTTTTTGCTTTGGTGAGTGAGAGTGATTGAAAATGGTTAGGGATAGGTTTAGATAAATAGGATATTGTGAGTAAGGTTTGTTATCTGCGAATGTGAAGTGATCTACATCTCTTTACTCATTGGGTTTCCCAGATTTTGATTTTATCGTTTACTGATCTTACGTGGCAGTTTCTGGTCCACAAGGTTTTGCTTTGATTCTTCCAGTGCAGCCAAGCACTTTGAGTCCACAACTTGTTAGGCTCTCGGGACTTTCCTTTTCAAAAAAAACTTCCATTGTATGAATTTAACTCCCGATAGAGATTCTTGATTTGTATGATTCCTCTTGCGAATAAAAGTTACAAGTCGAAATTTTGATTTCGATGACAAAATTAAAAACACTTTATAAAAATTGATATCGATGCTAGAAACATTATATGAAAGTAACATTGTCAAAATCATCTTCCTACATGTATATACTGTTTTAATTATGATTATTTATCTACGTTCAATAACAAATTTAATGGATTCGAATTCTCTGAAATTTTAATCAACGACTATACTAAAATATTTTTAATTTTTTTTTGTATACAATAATTTAAGATCTAAGACTTACCATAATAATAAATATAATTAGTTTAAGTAATAAAATGGTTAGCGGGTTACGTCTTTAAAATTTAAATATGGACTATCGAATTAGATTTGCTCACGATTTTCATCTTCTAGGTTAATGTTAGAGGTGGGTTTCACATCCTCTACGTAACTATTCCTAAATCAGTTTATTATCGACGAGATAAGAAGACCAATAAAGCCAATATATGCAATAAAGACACTAATTTAGACGAAAAAAAACAAACTCGTAAGAAAAAAAAAAGAATCTCGAGAAATAAATAAATTTTCTTTGTCTTTGATGAAGGTTCGGTCCGTGAACCGACTTTAGAGATATATAAATAAGGGCCTCCCTAAAACATCTCATCCTGGATTCTATGTTCTAATAGGTCGTTCACATCTGAACCAATTAATGGCTCAGATTATCCAGTTCAATTTTAAGAGTTTCAAATCCATATTTAGTCATTTCCATGCTTGTACTATGTGATTCAATAATATATAGTCATTGAAGTAAATAGAGTAATTATGCAAAAAAAAAAGAAATATTGGATTTTCTTTAGATAATCATAGGATTTAAAAAAATAGGTATAAGTATACCCGAAGGCTTTAGATCATTAAACAATCCTAAAACTATCCATTTTTCACACCACCCACTTTCAATGGCGGCCAATTCTTCGTTTAGACACAATCCTTACCCCAATCACCATCTTCTCTTGAAAAGCCAAAGAGGTAAGAGTTATTCGATAATTACTTAGTGAATGCATCATCATATCAAACAGTTTATACATGAATAAATGAATGAATGCAGATCATGCAGTAAACAAGATAAATCACACAAATTCATCTGAATAATCCAATTCATTATTTTCAAATCGGTCGAGCTTTTGACGTATATGTCTTGCTAAGCCATTCACCTTTCTGCAACGCCTTGGCACTAAACTTAACCATCTATTATATGTTATGAAGAACAATGAATAATGCAAAACTATATGATCATAAGGCCTAGTTGGGATCACCCAACCATCCCAATCCTAACCCAACCGACAAACCGAAAGTTTCACATCCGAACATAAAGCCACAGTCTGCACTCACTGTTGCATGGGGATCTGAGTGGCGAGTCAACCGCTGAAATCTAAGCATAATCCTTCTCAATATGTTGATTGCCCGGTTAAGTCTCGCCTTCCGACTAGCTTGTACTCAACGATCTTTGATAACCCTTGTTCTTTTTTCTTCTCTTCGTTCTTTGACTTAGTGTTTCTGGGAATTTTTCTTTATGTGCGTGATAGCAAAATTTGACACGTTTCTTTGTATTTATAGGGCGGTCAGTCGTTTTTCTACGAACAGAAACATCTTCCCTCGACCAATGATATTTTAGAGCCGAAAATTTGCGACTTGCAGTCGTACTGGTTCGGGTATAACTACCCAACCGTCCTACCGCTCAACAAGTTGGCCACTTAGTCCTACTATCTGCCTTTTCAATCGACTCAACTGATTATACTACCCAGTTTACTTCCTAGCTAAGCTGAGCTACCCGACAGCTTCTCTAGCTGGTCAAGCTCGACGGTTCAACTAGCTTGAGCTGAATGAAGATGATTATCTTGATAACTTAACCATTTTACACTTATTATGGCTAAGTTCCGCACTTGATATTGAGTAGATTGATTGATCTTTTAATTCCACCAAGTCTTTGAACATCCAGATTTCCTTCCAGTCGGATTTCCCGTGATTTGATCTTAATCCCTCCTTGGGTCCCTTATGATCCATGTTAAGTCAGTTTTACCTGAGTTTTGGTGACTATAACAAGTCCTTCCTAGTCTGCATGGTTACTCACAAATACTTACCCCCTATATAGTCTTAAAGTCATTTTTGTCTGGCACCATGAAACATTAATGTGTCTTAGGAGCCACTACTGTTTTCACCATAAACGAGTTTCTACGCTTCAACATCCAGCTTTCTAATTCTAACTCGATCATGGTGCATCCTATGATCCTATTAAGGAAATGTGATGTTATACTCCCCCTTATAGAAGAGGCAATTCACAATTCAAAAGCATAAAACTTAGGATTCAAGCATCGACCTCATCGTTTTACTTATTAGTCTTTGTACTTTCTTCCAAACTCAATCTAGTAGACAAATATTCTCCGCCTTTTTATCTTTTATATTTCTTTATAGTTTGTTAAACCCCCACCGTGGAGTTGGAGATCTTTTGAATACTCACCATATTTGAGTTGAAAAAATAGAAATTCATAAGTCATATCCAAAAACAACCTTAGTAACTAAAAATACCATCACCAAATTAATTAAATATTATAATAGGTGGACAACCAATCTACGACAATCATAGAAGAATTCTAGCATTGAGACACTCTGGAGCATATATGATTTACAGAAGCCAACACTGCTAATTAGACGAACCTCATAATGACCATATGGTGATCGAACTGGTAGTCAGCGATAAATAGGTTACCCGCATCTTGGTTGACACCGCCAGACTAGACAAGACTTATAACAACCCTCTGATGTTTGAACTGGTAGTCTGCAACAACGAGGTCACCTGAATGTTGGTTGACACCGCCAATTGGGTAAGCCTTATATACATCGCGACGTTGAGGTAGATGAAGGTCCATGATAGCGAAATCCATCTAAGCATCAAATCTCTAATGGGATTCAACGGACGCGCTACAAACACCATCAGAATCATCAAGCTGAAATATGTGCAGGGGAGGTCACCAAAACCGTCAAATTTCTTGTCCTAGATCGAACGACGATAGTAATATTGAGAACGACAAGGATACACGTGATGAAGGTGGTTTCTTCAAAAAACCACCAAGGTGTGAAGTTTTCTACACAAAGCGGAATACACACCATCCGAGGTAACCAACATATATCACAAACATACTTTCTCGTCGAGAAAAATTGCGCAGTTCATTGAGAAAAATTGCGCAGTTCATCGAGATAAGTTGTTACAGGAACTAATGCTAAGAAATGGATTGATGCATTAGGAAAGGAGATGAAGTATCTTCAAAATAACCAAACATGGGATGCCAAACACCCACCATGGAGAAAGATTATTACTTGCAAATGGATCTTCAAGATAAAGGATGAAATATCACCAACAACAATTAAATATAAAGCTTGGGTTGTTGCTAGAGGGGTGGAGTTCAACGAGATTTTTTCACCAGTGGTCAGACACACTTCTATCAGTATGCTGTTAGCAGTGAGAGCACGCCAAGGTTTGGAGTTTGAACAACATGATGTGAAGACAACTTTCCTTCTGGGAAATTTAGAAAAAGAAATATAGATTACTCGACTATATAGTTTCCAAGTTCATGGCAAAGATGACTTTGTTTGCAAGCTGAATAAATTATTGTATGAACTTAATCAGTCTCCCATACAATGACATAAGTGGATGATCTTCAAATACCTCAGAGGTACATTTGATGTTGATCTCGTCTATGGAGGTGAGACTATGTGCTTAGTTACATGCTATTTCAGTTAGGATTATGCAGAAGATGTAGACAGCAAAAGATCAATGAATTTATAAATCTTTACTTTGGATGATATTTTCGTTAGCTAGAAAGCAACTTTTCCGCCAACAGTGTTGTTTCCTACAACTGAAACATAGTACATGGCGTTGGTGGAAACTGATAAGGAAGGAGTTCAGTTGGTTAGCGATTTCGGTTTGCATTATGATCATGCTACAAAGAATTGTGACAGTTTGAGTGTGATATGTTTATCAAAGATCATGAAAGAACCCCATATTGATGTAAGATATCATTTATTGAGAAGTTATAAAGGAAAACAATGAAAAATGTAGGGATTAGTGATAACCTTACTAATATGCTCACTAAGCAAGTTCCTTATAGTAAGTTCAATTATTGTTTGGCCTGTAAGGAGAGTTGAGGCAAAAGAGAAGTATGATTCATCCAACACTATAATGGTTCAGCTGGTCCATTTGTTTGGAAATTCAAGTAAATGTGGATAATTGTTATCTTAAATATGATATTAATACTATATAACTCAGAAAACAATGCAAATTGACGCATACTATTGTACTCTGCTATCAACAACAATAGACAATAGTGTATAATGCAGACTATATTGTGTATTGTTACAGGGAAAGCCGGCTTACGAGTGATGCCAATGCACCGGATTCCACCTTTTAAATAATCTTTTTTCTTTTATCTTAGGACCCTAAATTTTAGAAAAATTGTAAAAGAATATCTGAATTCTAAATCAAATAGATATATTATTACTTGACACAAGAAAATAATTTAACTATTATATAGGATCCAATTTTTTTTACCTTGTTAGAGGTAACTATGAAAAAACAACATTCTAACGTGGAATGGTATGAACATTTATCTCGTGCAGATTAGTATGAACAACAATTATCTATCGCAATAGTCGTCTAATTTAAGCGGTTTTATTGGACGTGAACACACCAATTATAATTAGTTAAAGTTGCTTTTGTAAATACTCTTGTTATCATAGGATCTAAATGATAATAGAGAAATCCAACTCTACATGACTAAAAGATTATGTTGATGATGTTACAAAAGTCAGAAAAATATACTACACACTTTTTACATTATAAGGTTTTATATAATTTATGTGGAGAACACACGTCACTATGCATGGATAGTAAATCAAACTTTTTATTTCTATATAAACGATCGATATAATTCATATCAAAAATACGTCTTTTATAACAAAGAAAATTCTCTCTATCTAGTATATTCAAGTATCCCCGCTTTCTTCACGGATCACTACAAAATATAAGGCATCTTACAACAATTGTTTTCCATCAAATGTTAAACTGACATTAAATTTGTTAAAATCAACAAAATTTACATCATTTTATAAACTGATATAAAATTTTAGGACTAAAATCCTGAATTTTGGAACTCTCTCTTTAGGTTAGAGGCTTTATTTTCTAGTTTTATTATCTAGTAATAATAAAAACTTCCACACATAAACAAACCTGTGCGTTCTGGTTCTTAGATCGATGACGGAGCTATCGACGGAGTTGTGACCTAGATCTCGTCGTCGTTGGCTTCTCTTCTTCTTCACGATCTCGTCTCGTCTTCGTCGTAATCGGCTTCTCCTAGATCTCGTTGTCGTCGGTTTCTCTTCTTCTGCACGATCTCGCCTCGTCTTCCTCGGCATCGGTTTCTCATCTTCTTCACGATCTTTGCGGACAGGTTACTTCTATTTAATCTCTTTCCCTCTTCCTTATTTTTTCTTCACTCTTGACAAAACATGGTATCGAATCTGAAGCTATCTAAGCTTGAATTATCCAATTTCGATTACATAATATTCATCAGTTTTGTCACTTTGAGAAATCCCAATCGTGGGATTTGTTGGTTGGTCTGGTCTTCTAGGTTTCCATAAGTTAGATAAGAAATGGATCGAAGAAATTTGCTTAGATGCCTAAGGTTATGACTATGAAATGAGGAAATTTGCTTAGATGCTATAACTTTGCAAAGCTGTGATGCATTTTTGTAGTCTTTTGTTCAAATGTAATTCTCATTTTAAAGCCATAGGTGCTGCTTTTTGTTTTAGTCATTGTTGTCATAGTTTTGAACCTTGTGAAACTTTGTATCACATTATCTTCTATTCTCTCTGAAATTATGTGTGTACCTTTTGTTTAATTTATGTTTTGAGCTCATCTTCTATTCTCTCTTGTATTCCAGATTCTGATCAGCCTTTTAACTTCAACTTCACAGCTCTTACATATTCATTTGACCATTATCTCCAGGTACTTTCACTTTCACTTTCTTTGTCTGTTAACTTATATCCATATCTGATTTCTATAACAGAAAAACAAAACTTATATTTCATAAAACAGAACAAAACAATGTATATATAACTTAATTGCAATCTAGAAACAAAACATATATTATATATAACATAAACTTATATCACATAAACTGTTTTGAATGAATTTCTGTAAGTTTTTATCATCGTGACTTACTTAATAGAAACTGTTTTGAATGAATTTCTCTAAGTTTTATTATCGTGGCTTTTATCATCGTGGCTTATTTGTTACAAGAGTCTCTTTTCAAAACAGGTACTAAGATATCTTCTTTCAAATTGCACGGTGGTGGCTAGAAGAATACAAGTTTGATGGATTTAGATTTGATGGCGTTACCTCAATGATGTATGCTCATCATGGACGTTCGGTACTTATCAACCTTTTTCTATAATACAAGTTTTGTTTTAACTTTTACACTTTGCCTGAATTTGGCTTTGTTGGCTTTCTATTTGTGATATTTATGTTACAATAAATTTTTTTCTTTTTCAGGTTAGTGGTATGCCAACATTCTGTATTCCTGTACAAGATGGTGGTGTTGGATTTGACTTCCGTTTACACATGGCCATAGCTGATAAGTGGATATAGATTCTCAAGTAAGTTTTATTTCTCAAGATTTAGGTCTTTATTCTTTTCGTTTAAGAAAATATGGAATCAATATTCCCTCTTTTAGCAAGTCACGAAGAAATTGCTTAAAGTAGATTGTTTTCATCTATTTTTTTTGTTTTTGTTTTGAATAGAACTTTTTGTTGCTGGTTCTTCTGTTCTTGGAATTGAGAAAATAGATGGAGTAGTTGTTTATGATGCAAAGGGGATCTTTAGTCAGCCCGTGTATGGTGGTGAGTTTTATGGCTCTCTGTCGTCTTTGTTCAGTTTCACTTTTTCCAAGTATTGTTACAATTGATGCGAGCTCTTTTATTTTACTCTAAAAAGGATGTTCCAAGTTTTTGGACATGATATAGTATGAGTCCTTGATGGAGGTTTACCGAGATGGCGTGCTTCAGGTTATGATGTTGAATCTAGCGCATCCAGTGATGCTATTTTGAAAGCCAGTGCCGCAAAAGAGGCCATTGAGAAAATTTATCAAGGACAAACCGTAAGTCAAATGGTTTTTATTTTGTTTCTCCTGCAGCCACAACTAGTGTGGACACTTGATCAGGTTGGCATTTTGTCAACGGTTTTGAATTTGCACTTGTGCCATATATAATAAGAAGTTGTTAAGCTTCTAAATTTGTGTAATGACTCTTTTGGTGAATTTACAGGTGAAGAAGAATATGGAGGATCAGAGTTATCAATATATAGACGCTCGCTCCAAAGTCAGGTGCGTACAAGTTATCACTTGTTCTCTAGGCTTTCTTGAAACGTTTTGATACTAATAGATACTTACAGGTTTGACGGGACTGCTATAGAACTGCGTAAGGGTATAAGAAGCGGTCATATCCCTGGAAGCAAGTGTGTCCCTTTTCCCCAAGTAATGCCACCTTTTAACCATAAACCCTCAAAGAGCTCTTATGTACCCAGTCAAAAGTTAATGGAATAAAAGTCTCTTCTGCAGATGTTTGATTCTTCTCAAACACTTTTACCAGCAAAAGAGATGAAGAAACGAAGGTAACAGAACATAAGATAACAGAAGATGCAAGAAGATTTGCTGAGCAGGATGCAAAAGCGTAGAGATATGCTGCTCAAGTCTTGCAGGTAAAAATTTTGCACTGACTCTTAACTCAAAGCTCAACCACAGTGTTTATGAAACTAGTGACTGGTTGTTTTTTTCCTTACAGGTCAATGAAAACAATGAAAACAAAATGTTAAGCAAGCCTTTTCAGTAAGCAACTAGTGTATCAAATGACCGGGTAATTACCAGTTTTTCCTTTATGTCTAGCTTACTTTCTGTCTATAAAGAAAATGTTCACTTTTGCAGGAGAGTGAGAATAGTGGAAACAGAAAGCTTGCTAGTGCTCTTCAAATTCTCATTGAATCATGCAAAGTAAGAATGTTTATATAAGATTCAATCATGCATCATTCTTTTGGTAATACTTTTATAGGTGAATGAGATTGGTGACGACATAAATCTTAGCAACATTCTCCATCAAGTTTCTCTGTTTTCTAAGTGACAAGGTAATTAACTTCAAACCATATACTTCTCTATTTTAAGAGAAATGAACTGAATCAAGCATCATACCTGTTTCAGGCCAAGCTTCTCTGGTTTTTACAGGCTAATATTACCAAAGGAGTGATGAATCAAACATCATCTCTGTTGAAACTCAAAGGTGGAAATCATATTTACAAGTTCACAGGTTCTATGTAAAGACTCTAAAAAGCTTTATCATGTTAAGACATCTATATTCAAGACATGTTGATTAATTGAGATTTTATTGCTTCAGACATCTATTTTAGTTTTGGAATGTTGTTATACACATGTTGTTTCTGTCAGAACTAGGAGTAGTGATAGTGAACATGTTGTTTATGTTGGAGCTAGAATGTGTCGTTTGTGTCAGTTAATGTATGTGTTTTATGTCGGTTCTGCAACTGATAGAAATAATATGATTGTAAGGGTTGTGAAAACTGTTGCAAACTAAAGTTTGTCTCGGTTACAACCGAAATAAATCATTGGTTGCAAGAGTTTGCAAGGGTTTTATAACCGTTGGAAAGAACTGTTACGTCAGAGCCACTACCGACGGTTGTATAACTGATAGAAGATTCAATATGTCAGTTCATCACCGATGGAAGAGGGAGGTAAAACTGTCACTGTCGTTAGGTAGCAGTTTTCTTGTAGTGGATATAATATTTTTTCTCTTAAATATTATTTATCTTTATGATAAAATACATTTTTATTATAACACGTTATCAACATAATCACTCGACAATTATGCTGAGTAAATATATATATATTTATTATTATTATTATAACACGTTATCAGTACGATCACTCTACAATTATGCTGAGTAAACATATATATATATATATTTATTATTATTATTATAATAGGCGGTATGTCGTTTCAATAACAATTTATTATTTTCACGGTGGTTGTTTAATGCACCATCATTTGTTTAATATTACTTTGGAAAGTTTTCGTCTTGGTATTAATTTTATTTCATGACTGCTGAATGCATCATCAATATTTATTTTTTTATTATATCATAGACGGCTGAACCGCTGCTAATGATTTAGTTTTATTTACTGTTATATCAAGGACGACTGAGCCGCCGCTAATAATTCATTTAAATGATTTAATGTGGTTGATTTAATCACAATATTGCTATTAAATTATGATTCTTATATATTAATCTTAAATTAAAAATGAAAAACTTTATATTTTGATGGAGTAAATTTGATTGTTTAATTATTAATCTTTGATTTAACATCCGTTTTTGTTTTTCACCACAACGATCACAAAAAAATTTTTAAAAAAATTTTCCACTTTTCAAACGATTATAAATAGTGTTTTTCATCTATAGAAACATCTTTTACTCATTTCATCAAACCTAACTATTTTAAAATTTTCTTCATCACTTCTCTAAGAAAATCGCTTAGTTTTTATTTTGTGAGAAAAATATTTTAGTTTTTGATGAACTTATCGTTATGTGTAATTTTATTATTTGTTTACGGTCTTCTTGAAAGGGAATTCAATCTTGAAGAAGTAACCACAAACATTGCATTGCTTTTCTATGTAATTATGTTCTCTGTATTCGCCATAATCATTAAAGTGTCTAGTTCCTTTTAATTAATATTAATGATATTTTGATGTCTTTATTTTAGAGAATCAATGGCAAATATCGAGAAATTCTAGTTCGCAGCCTTAGACATCACTGGTACCAATTACATATCTTGAGCCATAAATGTCGAATTGCATTTGGAATCTTTGAACTTATCGGAAACGATAAAAGAGATAAACACTTTGACAGCCCAAGAAAAGCAAAGTCAGTGATCTTCCTTAGAAGACACCTTGATGAAAGTATCATGTATAACTATGCACACATGAGAGATCCCAAAGAGCTCTTGAAGTCCCTGAAGGATCGTTTTGATCATCAGAAGGACATAACCCTTCAAATTGCTCGGGACGAATAGCAAAGCCTGAGATTTCAGGATTTTGACAAAGTGATAAATTACAACTCTACTATGTTGAGCATTGTGGCCAAGCTGAGGTACTGTGGTGAAACCATCACTGAATCTTAAATGCTTGAGAAGACATACACGGCGTTCCACAAAAACCACATTATCCTGCAACAACAATACAGGATGCGAGGGTACACCAAATTTTTGGATTTGATTGTGGCTCTTCTAGTAGCAGAAAAGAATAATGACCTTGTCATTAAGAATCACATGTCCCGACCTACCGGATCTAAAGCATTACCTGAGGTGAATGCGTTGGATGTTAAAAATCTGGCAAGGGATAAGAAAGCATTTCGGGATTGTGGACGTCGAAACAATCGCGGACGTGGGAGAAATTACAACCCACAGAACATGAATCCATACCAATGGATCCGCTCCGAACTCTTCCCAAGGGGAAAGAAGTTCAAGGAAGCACCTCCCAAAAGCGTGAGGAATTTTGCTTCAGGTATGGTACCAAGGGACATTGGTATAAACAATGTCGAACTCCTGAACATCTTTTTACTTTATACAAAGAATCCGCCAAGGGAAAAGGAAAAGAGGTTAACCTCATAGAACACTCCGAAGGCATAACGCATCTAGAGTCTTCCGACTTTGAAAATGGTTTCGACGATACCAAACTCATGGAAGAATAAAGTGCCTAGTGGACTCTCGAATTTCCATAAAATTGTTGTATGTTTTTAACTTTTAATGTTTTTACTTGTTATAAATAATTGTTGTATGGTTTTGAATTTCATGACTAAAATGTTTTCTACTTATTAATTGTTTGCGTTTACCTTAGAAATGGATTGCTATACAAATGGAACAACATCCAAGAAAAATGTTAGAGACATGTGTATAGCAGATAGTGGAACAACACACACTATCCTAAAGAATAAGAGATATTTATCTGAATTAAAACCAGCAAAGGTTATTGTTGATACAATATCAGGACCAACTGACTTGGTCGAAGGAATTGGTAAAACCAACTTCACCTTGCCTAATGGCACTAAATTCTCGATAAACAATGCATTGTTTTCTACGAATTCTAAAAGGAATTTGTTGAGTTTCGAAGATATTTATCTTCATGGTTATGACACTCAGTCTGCAACTGAGAATGGAAAGAAGTATTTGTATATAACTTCTGAAAAATTGGGAATGAGGCAAGTGTTAGAAAAGATACCTAGACTTCCTTATGGTTTGTATCATGCTTATATAGATGCAATAGAATCGCACCTTATGGTCAAAAGAAATCCAGAAGATTTCACACTTTGGCATGATCGCCTTGGTCATCCAGGCACCACGATGATGCGAAAAATCATTGAGAACTCACATGGGCATTCACTGAAAATCCAAGAGATATATCAAGGGAATAAAATGACATGTGTTGCATGTTCTCTCGGAAAATTGATTATAAGGCCATCGCCAGCCAAGATCAACACAGAATCACCGAAGTTCCTTGAACGAATTCAAGGTGACATTTGTGGACCTATACATCCACCATGTGGACAATTCTAATATTTCATGGTATTGATTGACGCGTCCAATAGATGGTCACATGTTTGTCTTTTATCATCTCGAAACATGGCATTTGCGAGATTTCTAACTCATAATCAAACTAAGAGCTCAGTTTCCTGATTATCCAATCAAAAGAGTCAGACTAGACAATGCAGGTGAATTTACATCCCAAGCATTCAATGATTATTATATGGTAACGGGGATTAATGTTGAACATATAGTGCCTCATGTTCATACACAAAATGGATTGGCTGAATCATTGATTAAACATCTGCAACTAATTGCAAGACCACTGATTATGAAATCAAAACTCTCAGTCTCTTTATGGGGACATGCCATTTTGCATGCTGAAACACTTATACGCGTAAGACCAAGCGCATATCATAAGTATTCCCCATTACAATTAGGTTTTGGCCGAGAACCAAATATTTCTCATCTAAGGATCTTTGGTTGTGCTGTATATGTGCCTATTGCGCCTTCACAACGTACAAATATGGGACCACAAAGAAGGATGGGAATCTATGTTGGTTGTGATTCTCCATCGATTATACGGTACCTAGAACCACAAACTGGCGATGTTTTTACAGCACGCTTTGCGGATTGTCATTTTGATGAGAAAGAATTCCCGGTTCTAGGGGGAGAAAATAAACAAGTAGGAAAAGATATAAAATGGTGCATACCACTCTTTTACACCTTGATCCTCCTACAAAACAGTCAGAACTAGAAGTTCGACAAATTATGTATTTTCAGAGTATTGCAAATCAGCTACCTAATGCATTTGCAGATACCAAAACAGTAATCAAATCACATATACCAGCTACAAATACTCTTGCTCGTATTGAGATCCCACAAGAACGTGGAAAGCAGATGATACATGTGAGTCTCGAACACGCTTGAAGCGTGGTAGACCCGTCGGTTCTAAGGATAAGAATCCTAGAAAACGAAAGGAAGCTGAAAAGTATAATGATCCCAAAATTACGGAAAGTATTTTGGAAGAAACGAATCATGAAACTAATGGCAATGTAGAGCATCATGAACCCTGAAGAAAATCATGAGATTTCTATAAACTACATTCACAATGGAAAGATGTGGAATCGAAATAAGAATGAATGTTATTGATGACATTTTTTCATACCTTTTGTCAAAGGAAATAGATGAGGAAAACGAAGATCCAGAGCCAAAATCTGTATATGAATGTCAAAAGGGACATGAGTGGATAAAGTGGAAAGATGCAATACAAGCCGAACTTGATTCGCTTAACAAACGAAGTGTATTCGGACCTATCGTACTCACTCCCGCGGATGTGAGACCAGTTGGATACAAATGGGTTTTCGTTCGAAAACAAAATGAGAAAAAATGAGATTATGAGATACGAAGCTCGTCTCGTGACTCAAGGTTTTTCTCAAAGACCCGGGATCGATTATGAGGAGACATATTCCCCCATCATGGATGCAATCACATTTAGATTTTTGATGAGTTTAGCGGGCATATGAAAATGTAGAGATGCGTCTCATGGATGTCGTTACGGCATATTTATATGGATCATTAGATACCGATATCTATATA
The DNA here is from genome assembly GCA_900116095.1 of Euclidium syriacum. NCBI lineage: Eukaryota > Viridiplantae > Streptophyta > Magnoliopsida > Brassicales > Brassicaceae > Euclidium > Euclidium syriacum. The sequence continues at coordinate 4,680,875 of FPAK01000004.1, forward strand.
AAAATCCCAAAATGGATTTAAAATGTCGGAAGCTTTAAGCGTTAAACCTAAAGAGCTGTGTGCAATAAAATTGTAAAGATCATTATATGGGTTAAAACAATCCGGGCGAATATGGTATAATCGTCTTAGTGAGCATTTAATAAAAGAAGGATATGTGAACAATCCTATATGCCCATGTGTTTCATTAAGAAAACAACATCTGGATTTGTAATAATCGCAATATATGTTGATGATCAAAATATTTTCGGAACTCAAGGGGAAATACAGAAAGCAACAAGCTATTTAAAGGGAGAATTTGAGATGAAAGATCTCGAAGAAACAAAGTATTGTCTTGGCCTACAAATTAAGCATTCTCAAGAGGGTATATTTGTACATCAATCCACATACACAAGAAGAGTGTTAAAACGATTCAATATGGATAAGGCAACCCCACTTAGCAATCCTATGGTTGTTAGATCACTTAATGTTGAAAGTGATCCATTTCGACCACATGAGGAAAATGAAGAGGTACTTGGTCCTGAAGTACCATATCTAAGTGCGATTAGAGCTCTTATGTACCTTGGAAATTGTACTCGGCCAGATATATCATTTGCCATTAACCTATTGGCAAGATTCAGTTCATCTCCAACGCGATGACATTGGAATGGGATTAAACATGTCTTTCGCTACCTTCAAGGAACTACTGACTTAGAATTATTTTATCCTAAGAACTCAAATGGTCAAATGATTGGTTTTGCAGATGCAGGATATTTATCAGATCCACACAAAACTCGGTCACGGACTGGATACGTCTTCACATTTGGAGGCACCGCTATTTCATGGCGTTCTCAGAAACAAATGCTTGTGGCTACCTCTTCAAATCATGCTGAGATCATTGCTCTCTATGACGCTAGCAGAGAATGTGTTTGGCTCAGATCAATAAGTCAACACATCCAATCAAGTAGTGGAATCCGTGTAAATATGGAACCAACTATCTTATATGAAGACAATGCCGCATGTATTGCCCAAACAAAGGAAGGATATATCAAGACTGATAGAACAAAGCACATCCCTCCGAAGTTCTTTTCATACACCCAAGAACTTGAGAAGAACAAGGGGATAGAAGTAAGACATGTCCAATCATGCGACAATACTACAGATCTCTTCACAAAGTCACTACCCACCGTTACGTTCAGGAAGCATGTTCATAACATTTGAATGCGTCGTCAACGAGACTTATAAGGTACTCTCCTGATCAGTCGAGGGGGAGCTGGCAGAGTTGTACTCTTTTACCTTACTATGGTTTTTTCCAATGGGTTTTCCTAGAAAGGTTTTTAACGAGGCAACAAAAGACAAACTACAACAGTGACAGTGGTTTTCAAGGGGGAGTGTTACAAAAGTCAGAAAAATACACTACACGTTTTTTACATTATAAGTTTTTATATAATTTATGTGGAGCCCACACATCACTATGCATGCATAGTAAATCCAACTTTTTACCTCTATATAAACGATCGAATCGATCGATGTAATTCATATCAAAAATACGTCTTCTACAACAAAGAAAATTATCTCTATCTAGTATATTCAAGTATCCCCGCTTTCTTCACATATATAATATTTTCTCTCTTAAATATTATTTATCTTTATGATAAAATACATTTTTATTATAACAGATGGAACTATTTTTTCTGATTTTTGGTGGAATTTATAATAATTTAAAATTATTATAAACATCAAAATTCCTCTCTCCTTCCGTTATCATTTAGGGTCGCAATTAGGGGCGGACATAAAACTCAAACCGAACCGAATCAACCGAACCCAAATCGAATCAAAAACCATAAAATATATGTAATCCATTCAGTTAAACTTATTTTAAACCCGAATGATTAGATTCGGTTCGGTTTTAAACCAAACCATACTAATAACCCAATATACTTTTTTATAATTAATTGTAAAAGTCAATCTCATTTGTTCATTATTCATGTTTACTAACATTGTAAACTAATATAAATAAATTTTATTAAGATTTTATTAATTGTTCTTGTTTAATCGAATTAAAACTGAATCAAAATAAAGCAAACCAAACACAAATTAAACTAAACTTATTTTGGTTGAATTAAGTTAGAATTTTAGTAAAATCGAATTAACCAAACCAAACCAAACCCAGATCGAACCTAAAGTTAAACCAAAATATCCACCCCCTAGACGTAGTCTCAGTAAAAATTTAATCTATTCTCGCTTCTATCACGAGAGGAGAAAGTGTTCAGATGTAAATTTGAGACTTTGTATAATTCATGAGTATTCGATAATTTCACTTCCGTAAATTAAATGTTTAGGAAAAGTTAATGGAATTAACGAATCAAACCCATTGGTTTAATCGAACGTCAATCATACACCGAACATCACTCATCAATTGGACTCCAGATATCAAAGAAAAATAGATATAAAATAGAAATCTTCTACAGCTCTATTACATATTTGAGGTCTGATATTCTCAAAAATTTCAGACAATTGTCGTCATGTTCAAAACTTTCATGTAGCAATTCAGACACCTTCTCGGTCGCTTAACTGAAGAGTCATCTTAATATTCATGGATGCCAACTCAGCAGCCAAATACCTGAACACATATGGCATTGCAACTGTTTCCATGCCTTTGCTCGACTTGCAAGAACAGCAAGTCAGCCTCTTTGGAGCCCTCCCCGGAGGTAACTTTCCAATATCTTGAATCAGCTTCTTCTGTTGAACGTTCAAAATCGAAGAAGTGAGCAAGCTTCCACATAGAGAACACACGTCAGCAATGTGGTGATCTGAAGAAGTATGAAGCCTGTCGTGTAATAGATACGAAGCTCCATGAGCAAGCATTGCGTCTCTTTCCATTTCACCAAATCGAATACCTCCACCTCGCTTCCTTCCCTTTATTGGCTGATGAGTTAGCTGATCCACTTGTCCTGTGGATCTAACCTGCGACCCACAATTTATATGATTCAGACCAACCATGACGCTTAAACATGAGACAAACCAAAACCAAAACAAAAACAAAAAGGTATGATTAAGGAACCTGGAATTTGTCTGAGACCATATGACGCAGTCTTTGGTAATAAACGGGACCCATAAAGATCTCACACTTGAGCTCTACTCCCAAATATCCACTGTACAATGTCTCCGTCCCATAATAGTTGAACCCTTTTTCCTTCAACATTGAACCAAGATCATCAACAAGCAAACTGGACTCGCTCTTCTCTTCTCCGTTTGGTTTTTTGACTGCACCACGAAAAGGCGTTGCATCTACAAACTTCCCATGCAAACTACCTCCCTTAGCAGCAATGGATTCCAAAAGCATAGCGATTGTCATTCTAGATGGGAAAGCATGTGGGTTAATGATGAGATCTGGACGCATTCCAGTTACTCCATTAAATGGCATATCAATTTCTGGCCACAGTTGCGAACAAACACCCTTTTGCCCATGTCTACTACTGAACTTGTCTCCAATTATCGGATTTCTACCATGCCGAAAACGGATATTCGCCTGCCAAAGAAACTCGAATTATTAAACAAAAATTGGATTCCGTTTTATGCGAGATGGTTCAAGGAGTTCAGCTCACCTTTTGAGGATGGTTCTTGCTTTTCATGTCAAGAGAGACAAAGTCAACTATGACAGGGTCACTACCACTACCTTTACGATTCATGGTCTTTATTGAGTTAGTTACCCCATCATAGACACTACAATACGGCTCACCTGGATATATTTTCTGCATATCAGATTGAACCAAAGTTAACAAGATACCTAATACAATAGAATCATCTACATCACATAGAGATTAGAGAAAGCAATGACTTACCTGTCCAACATATGGTAACCCATCAGCATCAATACGAGAATGTGCCGATTTGTCAACATTACTCCTCCTAAAACTTCTTTGACCATGTTCCGATCGGCTTCCCTGATCAGACAGATCAAGAGTTTCTGTCTGCACGATCACAAGGACAATCGTAAGGAATTCACATACGAGAGATATTTGGTAAAGACTCTTTTCCAAAGGAAGCTCATCCATCGCGTTAAGCTTAGGCACCATATTAGGCTATTTCTTCTGGACGCTTAATAAAAAAGAATTGAGAATGGCAAATCGAACCTGGTATATTTGTCCATGGCACATCCCTCGCTCCACTGATGATTTGTTCAAAATCATAGCATCTTCCATATCAAATCTGTGAGACGGATAGGTAGAAAAAGGCATAAGAGAAACACTGATGAAACAAGTGTATAATTAACAAGCTCTAATACGCATGAGCAGTTTCTTACCCTGTATGTGCCAGGACAGCAACTATTGCATTAGTCCCTGTTGGATTCTCATCAATACTGTACTTGGTGTATGTTTTTGTGCGCACCACAGGGGATTGAGGAGTCTGTAGCATACAAAAAGAAGTTTCTAAGACATTAGACCAGAAAAGAGGAAAATGATCAAATGAAGGTGATACCATATATTTTCTACTTTCTAAGATTTTAAACAAAAGGAAACTAGAATTGACCTGCAAATGATAAATCTTCTGGTCGGCACGAAATTGGAGAGCTTGAGTAGAATACGCCATGGTTTGTTTTGCCATCTGTATTACATAAAAGCTTAAACAACAGCTTCCCGTAGCGTAGTTGAATACAACTTTCATCAAAAGATTCTAGTAAATACCTGACACTGATACATATTACGCGGACTTTGATTATGATCTGACCAAGGAGTAAGATTAGCAACGACGCTTATCATCCCAGTTGGATGGATTTCCTCATGAGTTGCTGCGAAAGAGTTATTCCTTCCTTCATTTCCACCATCAGGACAGCTTATTTCCATAAAGACCTAAACAGATATATTTTTATTAATCTCGTTGTATACAAAAAAAGGTGATATGAAGATCATATCTTGGGATTTCCTCTACCTGCTCGAATGGTCCAATCAGTTCAATATTGTTAGAAGGAATAGATATATTTTTCACAGGCCGAATGAATCTTGAGGGACATGTTGCCAAATACAATCCAGGAAATGATCCACCCATGCTTGGAGGTACATATCCCACTTCTAAGTCTTCAAGAATCTGTCGAGAAGTATTCACGTATAAATTTCTCCACCGATGAAAAAGTATACGGTCAACAAATATGCTAAGAAGCGGATAAGCCTTACCACCGTAGGAGCCTCCACTTTCAGTCTCCGCAAATAAGAGACAACTTCCGTGACCAAGTTAGTAGATAGTGAGCCTACAACTTGACCATCTAAAAGAACAGCAATAACATTTGGTGGTCCAGCTCGTACGAGTTTTGGCAATGAAGATACCATTCCAACCCCAATCAGAACATCAACAACTGACTTTCTTATTTCAGAAAAATCTTTAATCTTTCCATGGGAATCAAATTGAGAAGTGATTCCTGAAAAAAAAAAACAGTACCAATCAGGACATAATAAGCAAAGTGATTACCACGAAAAGAGCGGCAGTAATTAAATCCACAAAAGACCTGTAGATAAGTGGGGAGAAAGCAAAATGAAACAAAAAAATATCATAGGAAAACATCGTGCTGACTTCATAGGAAGACAAAATGATAACCGTCAAGAGGGCTAGAGAAACTTACGGCTAGTACAAGTCATATGATTCAATAATCCACAGGGTTCCCCATCAGGAGTGTGAACAGGGCAAAGAAAACCCCAAGATCTACAAGATAAGAACCAAACAGGAAAAATGTGAGGACTACTATTTAGGTGACCGCGTCATCATTTATGGAGTTCCATAGGTAAAGTGACAGAACTTACTCAGGAAGCAGCTTCCTCACAGTTGTTGTACGAAGTCCCGCAAAAGAAGCCCCTCGATGAACCGCACGGAAAAATGAAAGGAAACGGAGAAAGTTTAGTCTCTCAGCCTGAACAGTGTAACCAGCTCTCTGGAAAAGGATTGAGAAAATGTGTATTAGTATTGTTCTATCAAACTACATCATGCTTGAAGGAGGTTAGCTACATAAGATTATATTTTCCCAAGCAAGCAATCCAGCTCAAGTGCTTACCTGCTGTAAATCCAAACCAGACTGCGTATTCAGCCTTCCTGTTTTCAACATTGTCTCAATTGCCATACCAATTCCCCTGGGAGTACTTTTGTTCAGAAGCTTCTTGACATTATCAACTGCTTTCAATTAAGGAATCATCACACAGCACATTACATTGAGTTAACAAATTATCGGTCCACAGATAAATGTGGAAAGCGAAAAAATGAGTTTCATACAGTTTCAAAGGACCCAGAAGATAAGAACACTGAGCAGGGGAAATAAAATGGAAGTGACTTACCGATTTCAAATGAAAAATTCTTGCTATTTTTAGCCAACTCATCTACAATAAGACTTTTGCACCTCCGTAGCCACTCTTCAAGTTTTTCCTAGATAACCAATGCATGTGATCTCAAATAACTCATTTTTATAAACCAAAAACCTTTCTTAAATAAACACAATAATACTTCATGGAAATGCAAAAAAGAAACGTGCAATTTTCAGAACAATGACAATTGCGAAATCACATGCTCGTTTGTGGGACTCAACACAGATTTCAACAATATGGGAATATAATTACGTACCTTGAGGTAAATGGTTATAAGGTGGCCTGGGACTAAAATTTCCTGATTTTGCAAAGAATCCGGATTGTCAGGTAAAGAAGTCTGATCCACCAGAGAAAAGAGCTTCTGAATTAAGAAGCTGCAAAACCAAAATGAAATTGCTGACCGTAATAACACTAAAAAATCTCAAAGTGAAAGCCACCATGAAGTGAAAGCTAGAGATTACATGAGCAAATTGAACTTGTCGTCATCATATTCAAGGTGAACAAATATATAATCCTTGAGCACAGCTTCAGCAACCTAAATATATAAGAATGAAGAGGCAAAAATGTTATGAAAAAGAATTACTGTCATCAGTTGTAGAGTTAGATTACAGAAATTAGAACACAATCGCAATTTCGAACAAGCTAAAAGCCCAACACCTATCTTGATAAAGTTGGTTATTTATTCTTCATAAAACTTACTAGCATGCAAATGAAAACAATTGCAAGAAACTTTTTTTCAAACAGCATCCTTTTTTGTAGTGATAAAACCAAATAGTGAAATTAAGAATGATCGAGTAAACTTACAGTAGTATAGCTTTCTTTTTCTAGCCCATCAAGAATAGGTTGAAAATGCTCTCCTGTTGTTTTTAACAGTAAAACATTAGCGTATAGGATTTGAGATATGCTTATATAAACACTGAGACAAGTACCTAAGTGCTTCCGGCACTGTTCCCGAGTAAAAAGACCCAAGTCTCGCACTTCATCAAGAATAATTTTAGCTCTCTCACGGATGAGTTGGGTTCCAATAGCTCCATCACCTTTTCCATAACGCTCATTGTAGCAACAGTTCAGGCTTTCGTATATTTCCTCATCGTTGGTTTCAGTGAGAGCCTAGGAACATATGAGCACAGATATGAAAAATGGAAAATTGAGACAGAATTAAAAAGCAAAAAGAAATTGACTACCAGAAAAAAAAAAACATGAATCAAAAACCCCAAAGTATGTCATTTGTTAGCATATACTAAACACTTCAGCTTAAATAAAGTTCGTTTCATGAGATATAAGACGGATACTTTAGATTCACTAAGAGTCCAGGACCACACCTTGAGAACAACACCAACAGGAAGCAAATATTCCCTTCCCCCTATCCTGTATCCATTAGAAATAAGTTTAACGTGTAGCTCAAATTGTAGGTAATGTCTTCCAGATTCCACATGTTGAGTTAAAACTCACCAAAATCCAACACTAGCACTTCCATTGCGAAGATAATACAGTTTAATAGTAACAGATGACTGGTCGTCCCTAACACACCTAAAATTTAAGAAGAAAGAACCACATGAAGAACTCAAGATTGCCATTATTAATGCAACATCATACGGAAGAGATTAACTTCACTTACCTAATGGCAACTGCTTTATCACTGAATCCTTCTCGACGGTCACGGAAGGAGTTCCTGACCATACTCGTTGGCTATATAAGATTATCAGTCAAATAAATTATGAGAAAAATATATGATTCAAGCAACTTCACGAGAACATTATAGCCAAAAACTTTATAAGCAACAATTGAAAGTAACAAATTAGTAGATGTGGCTTACATGATTCCGCTTTGGTGCAATGACACATCGGAACACTCTCTCGATCCCATTCAAAATAAAGTACCTATTTGAATGAACGCTAAAATTATTATCACGATTGAACTTATAGAAACATATATCAAGATGGATAAGAACACCATATCCACAAAACATTTTCACTAATGCATACACAAAAGGGACACTCCTAATCCCACCCCAGTTTCTGTTGCTATGAACACAGTTGTCATGTATACAAAAATACAACTCACAGAAGTAAAACACACATCAACGACAAGCCTCGCAGTGGGCGATATCATAAGGTAGATAAGGAAGAACATTTTACCCTCCCATTTCAGAAGTTGACTCTTTACACCTTAACAGTTCTTGGCAATCAGCACCGGCTAAGTTGCAAAGCTTTGACTGCAGAAAAGTACGGAGATCAATTTCCGTTAGGCCATAAAATCAAAACTCCTCATATTAAGAACAGTCAAAAAGAGATAAAACAAAAGTTGTTTTTCAATGTTAGTTGTAAGCCAACCAGCCAAAGAAATGACTCTCACATATGAGACTCCACAGCATGGCTTTGGTTTACACTCTCAAACACTAAACTACCTTTCATACATTTGTAATCGTAATATCTTCAGGAGTATTAAATTTCAAATAGCAGAAGCAAATGAATAGATCACTCACCATCAGCATAATAGGAAATGGCCCAAAATCAAACTTTTCTCTCACAACAGCTTTATCATTGTTATACTGAAAGTTAACATCAGCCATAAACGTTCCTGTGTAGGAAATCTTTGCCTGCCTACACTGTAATTCAGGAAGCCAAAATGAAGAGTGTCACTCCACAATATATAACCTTTCATATGTAGAAGTAGTTTTAAATGAACACAACTTCACCTCGAAGGGATACAAAGGGTCTTTCCTTGATGTAGACCTCAAACTCTCCTTCTGAGGAGCGAATACTGCGGGATTATCTAACGAGAGTGTCAAAGCTCGTCAAGGAATCAAAGGAAAAGAAAATTCAACATAACAAGAAGCAATGGAGTATAAGGGGGTTGAATTAGAGGAGAGAATAAATCCCAAGTTAATTTCAATCAGGCTATTGGTACCAAAAGAAAAACAAAAGGATATTTGACAGCTTCGTCCCGGTGGATGAATCGTAAATCGAGACGGGTTTGATTAGACGTAACATATGTTCGAGCCCTTTTTCCGCCATGTAATCGAACGACTGTATGTGATGCCTGACGAGATTGTGAAGCTCCTCAAACTCTTCCTTCTTCGGAACCGAACCCTTCCGGACATGATTGTGAAGCTCCTTGAACTCTTCCATCTTCGGAACTGAATCTTTCGCTCTGTCACCCATGATTACTGCTTGCTCTCCAGCAAGGCCGGTTCTGAGGTTGGGAAAGTCTGCGACTGCCCTGAACCCTGAGATTAGGGTTTATACTTCGGTACTATTAACTTATATTATATCAAAAAACTCCCTCAAGTGTCGTTTATAGACTTGTTCAGACATAGTTCGAAAACACGGTAGTCGATACACGGTCGAATCGGGCCTAGTTTTACCATTTTAGGGTTTTTATCTGGATATACGGATATATATAAAGTTTTTTTTTATGGTCGAACACAGAAGGATGTGGTGGTCTAGTGGCTTGAATGTTTGAAGTCTGGACATTAAGATCCGTGTTAGAGTCTAATTTTGATATATTTTGCATATTTTGTTCACTTTTTAAAAATTTGAGCTTTAATGAATAGCAAAATAATCATTCAATTGTCATTTTCTACTTCGACCTAATTAGATTATACACAACAGTCGTCATTAAACTTCTTTTTTACAAGATATTTTGATTACAAACCTGGTTATCGCTATTCCTTATATTCAGTTTGGTTCATGTTGATCTAAGTAAACCGACTCTAGTATCTGATACGAAATAGAACGATATATGTAAGCTACTTTAGCTATTGAGGAAATCAATCAAAACCAAATATTATCTTCTTTTCTCTAAATTTATATCATCATCAGCATCGTTTATCATCATCGACTTCATCATCCCCGAGAAACTTCTTCTTCCTCAGTACGTCTTTCCTAGATCTGAAGATCTCAACTCTCGTCTTTTAGTAAACTGCGTTGGATTATCCGGTTAACATTTCACGTTGTTACATTGGTATCAGAGCAATCGGTTCTCCGATCGGCGAGTATGGAGTCCACAATCAAAACCTATCATCTTCTTTTTGTCCGTGAGATGAAGACTGAAGTGAAGCAGTATGGTAATGGGTTCATCAGAGCGATGATAAACCGACTTTGCTAGCTGGAACAGTGGCTAGCTCAAATCCGTTACCGTAAGCTACTTGGATTCTTCCTCCATCTTATACAAAGCCTCCAGAACCTCCAAATTTCTTCAGATCGAGACACATTTCAGGGAATACCGCTGCAACTGAGTTCCCAAAATTTGATGGAACCAAACTTCGTGAATGGTTAAATGGTTGTGGCAACTTCTTCTCTGTAAATCGTACTCAACCTAAGATGAGGGTTCTTCTGGCTTCTCCACACATGGAAGGTAAAGCTTTCCAATGGTATCGAGAATTCTTTCACAATCACTTTGGTATGTTCCCATATTGGACATAATATATTATTGCGATTTCTAATAAGTTTGGTGGTCTAGATGACGATCTTATATCCAGTTAGTGAATCTGAAACAATTTTTTGATTATGTGGAGATGTATTTGACGAAGTATAAGTGTGTCTTAACAAGGATATCGCTACTAAGGCGTTAGGCACTCAATATCGCTCTTAATAACATGAACATTTATCTAGCTTCCTATGTTAAGCAATTTGATGTTATGAAAATCGCTGAGGTTGCAAGGATAGCTAAGTTTTATGAATCATCTTTACAATACACACCTACAACACAAACTCAAGCTCCCTTCAATCCTATGTTCACTAGATTTGGCAGAATGTATGTTGATCCTTCAACTGATTATGCCAGTTCGAAGCAAACTGTGACCAGCACAGTATATGTAGATAAGTCACTGAACACTTCTATTAGCGCTTTAAACAGATCCACCAGTTTCTACGGAACGAGAAATAGTAAGTATGAACAACTAGTCTATGATAAAGAAGAGAGGAATCGAAGGTATGTTGAAGATGCTAAGAAAGGACGGAGTAGTATTTTAAGAGATAACAATGTTGAGTTAGTTATGGCTATATAGACAGATTTAGTTGGTAAGGTTGATGGGATGACCACATTCAATGAAGTAGATATGGAGAATCATTTGAAAGATACCACCACAGAAATTGGCCAACCCACAGAGATAAATTAAGTTGGTAAATCCGTTGAGATTACCAGATTCAATGATGAAGAAATGGAGCACCATATGAATGGATCCACCGAAAGACTTGCTATTGAAAACATTATTTATGATGATAAGATGGTTTTAATTCCAGCTGATCGAAGTGGCGATGACAGAGAGTTACTAAAACTTGTTGTTGAGGAAAAGAGCAGCGAACCAACAAAGAAATTATCTTCAATATTTATCAAGGAGCTATGGGGATGGGAGAATTATGATGAGATCTTGAAGCTATTTATTCAGATGTGCGTCTCTAAAATTGAAACTGAGATAATAGGTGAGATGACTTTCTATAAAGTGGTAGAAACTTTTAAGAAGTTAACCAAATCGTGGAAATTTAAGTTCAAGGGAAAATCTGAAAGAAGTCAAATACCAGAAAATAAGCATGAGATTATTAGATTGCATGGGAGTGTTTAAAGCTCTAATAGAAAGTCACATCATCATTAACTATTATAAAAAATTATGGATCAGCACAGTATTTGTAGGGTTTATATTGTTTATAATAGGAAGCTGGAAGCAGACTTAGAAACATACTTCTGAAAGTCTAAATCAATTATAGTTGAAGAACAGATGGTAGATAGTGATATGGGGCAGCTTTCAGATCATATGGTGTTTTTCATCATCGAAAACGGGATCTAGAAAAAGGGAAATTTGCTATAGCGAATAAGTTGAGAATCTTGGACAAATTTCAGAGGTTATATTTCATAAACTTTCATGTTTAGAGCTGTTTCAGGCTTGTTATTGAGCCAAGCGATAGGTCAGAACAAGATGAGTTGAAGGATACAAACAGTTTTGACTCTATCCAACAAGTTACATGCATTTATCTACCGATCAAGAAACCTCATGAAGTAATTTTTTAGAAAAATCCAGAGATGTACATTCAATTAGCAAAGGAAACTCGGGAAATTTATGGTTGGGAGTATAAGAAGCAGCTGCATCTCGCTAATAATGGTTCCATAGGTGCATGGAGTTTCATTGCTCATGGTGTTGAGAGAAAAAGAACCAAAGGAGTTCATTGTCCGCAAACCCGTACCAAAGATCATTGTGCAAATGGAAGTAAATGAGATCTTATTCTACACAAAGTTAGGTGAGCTTACAGTGCAAACAAAATATGTGGTGTCAAGGCTTGAGGATCACCAAGTACGGTTTTGCTGAGACTCGAAGGGTATGAGATTATGTTGAACATGAGATTGACCAAACTGCTTCTCATATGTGGCACCGCTGGAAGAACAAGGCTGAGAAACTACTAGCAACATCGTAGAAACTATCTGATGAAGTTTTAGAAGTAAGGAGTAAGATAATGGTTGTTGGTGGGTTAGTCAACGATGAAAAATGGCAAGGTGTCTATGATTGGCTCATGTCTTTACAAGAATCGCAAGATGTGTCAAATTGTGAAGAAGTGGACTGGGTGATCAAAGGAGAGGATAATGTGACACTTGTTTTCACAGATAATTTGACACCGGTAAAACATGACAACATTGTGGGACTTGATACAACTCTCGACAGAAAACTGTTCTAACACCACAACAACTCTATCACCAAAGTTTTTGCTCAATGGAAGGAGCGTCCTCCAAATCATGCTACCTGGAAATTCTATTTCCTTGACACTTTTTTTCTCATAATCCTTGAGGCCAAGGATGTTGTGAAGCGGGGAGTATTGTTACAAGATATTTTGATTATAAACCTGGTTATCTCCTTGTTATCGCTATTCCTTATATTCGGTTTGGTTCATATCACTACAAGAAATATGGGCATTGGTAGCATATCATTGTAGCACTAGTTCACTAACTGCTACCAAAAGTACCAAAATCGGATCCTACCTCTATCGTAGCATTAGATTCGAGCTAGGAAATAATTTCATTAAGCGGGAACAAAAAAAAACACTACTATAGCTGAAATATCATTTTGTTGGCAAAAGACTTAGCCAAATTTCACTTTGGCTCCAAAATATTTTGTTTTGGTGGAAATAGTTAACTTTTTTTTTTTTGTAAGTCATTATTCTTCTTCCAAAGAAAAAAAAAGTGATTTATTCTCTCTATCTTCATCCTCCATCGTCCTATGATCTTCTTTCTCTACTCTAGGGTTTTATTCTTCTTATTCCCTTCAAACGAAAAATTGTCGACATTTGATTTTCATCTTATTTTCGTATTGGTCTCAAACCTTATTTCCTGATAAGCAGAGCCAAACCCTAGATTGAATAGTCCGGCGAAGAACAATTTTCTGAAAAAAAAATTGTTTCACTGATTCAATCTATCTTCTTCTTCATTGTTTTCTTTGAATCGATCTTCATCCTCTACCTTCGTACAGATCTCTTCTTCGTTTTGATTTCAATTACATAGAAACTAAAACTCTAGAGGTGGCCGATTTGGATCTGGGAAAGCTGAGGAAGGCGAAGAGAGGGAAGTGAGATGAACTCTTCGGCGGCGATGGAGCTAGACAAAACTAAAACGCGCATGATCTAGTTTTCGAGTTCGATAATGGTTAAGGCATGGTCGATGCTCTCTCTTGCGTCAAATTGAAACGCCTCCAGGTTCTTGTCTTCTTCTCTAGAAAACATGTTATATACAATTTTCAGATATTTTTCTTCTCATGACATTCTGTTTTTCACAAATTGGTGAATAGACCTGGGCGTTCGGGTATCCATTCGGGTTCGGTTCGGGTTTGTTCGGGTTTCGGATTTTCGGGTTTAGTAAAATATTAACTATTCGGGTATTTTTCTATATCGGGTCGGGATCGGGTTCGGTTCGGGTTAATTCGGGTTTTACTTCGGGTTTGGCTTCGGGTTTTAAACCGAACTAATTTTCAAATACCTAAAATTGATCAATAAAATATGTAAATATGAAATAAAATTAACAAAGTAAGACATAAGACCAAATATCAAAATCAAAGTCAAAGGTTAAATCGAGTTTGTAAATTCAAAACCTAACAACCAAATTGATCACCAATCACCCAAAAATAACATAAAGTTTTTTTATGTAATCTAAAGCTAACAAAATAAGATCTAATACCAAAATTTAAACTTAGTTTGCAATTTTTTTTATTTAAAATAACAACCAAAGTATATTAAAAAATTAAAATAAAAATCCAAAATATATTTCACAAAATTATTGTAAAGTGAAATAAGCAAAGGAAAATGAAACATTAATCCACTTCGATGCACAATCTTGAATCTCCAAGTTCCTATCAAAAGAAATACATATTGAGATTAAAATCAAATAAGAAGTTTAAAAAAAGCAGGTATAATAAACTCCTATGGCAAAGAAGAAGTATAATAAGCTTCTAACAAGTTTATATTAAATCCAAATATAATTATTATTTTTGGATATGTAATTGTATTTCGGGTTTTCGGTTCGGTTCGGGTTCGGGTTTTCGGATTTTGAAATTGAATACCCATTCGGGTATTTTACCATTTCGGGTTCGGGTTTTTTTTTTTCGCGTCGGCTTCGGATTCGAGTTCGGTAAATATGCCCAGACCTGGTGGATATGATGCTTCAACTTTTGGAGATTCTGCATCCTCCCCAAATTGGAACTATCTCCTTATAAAGAGTGGCAGTCCAAAGAAAAATACATTATATTGAAAGAGGACTTAGTAATTCAGACCAATGTTTTCAGATAACGGTGACTCCTAAGGTATTATAGAACATTATTCTTTTCTTTTTCTTTAGTATTCACACTCTTCTTTAACATTAATGTTTCATACTTGAAGGTACGAGAGGGGAAGGCAACCGCCTAACGCCAAGCATTCCAGTTACAAAACTGTGAGAAGAATTAGAGTTCGTGGAGGTTAGACTATTCTTTTCTATATAACAATTGTTTCATTTACCTGTGGTATGGTGTCCGTGAGCTTATGTCACATTTTACTGTCGACTATATGTAGAGACTGGGTTCAACTTCTAATTATTGATAATTAGAGGGGTTCGTTTTTGGAGTAAGTTAAAAACAAAAAGAGAAACCTCAGAAAAGAGAAATTTTATTAATAAAGTCGATTACAAGGGTGTTAACTCGGAATGCCGAGTTAACTTTATCAAAGAGAAGTATTAAACCTATGATATCTAGTAATTTTTCTCTCCGATTATGAATGAATTAATTTAGTGAAGGGGTGTGTTATATATCCTAGTAGTCGGTTATCTAATCCCATAGGCTAACCTCGGAAAAATGAAAATATTCCATTTTTCCAAAATCAGGGAATCTGTGATAAGATTTGATATTATTCTGTCCGAGTTTAGACTTCGGCTTGGGACGAAGTTGTTTACACCCCCGCTTCGGACACCAAAAATCCGATCACTCTTCATCGAGGTATCCCTCGGTCATCTGGGCCGAGGGTTTCAATCCTATTGAAGAGACTTATAACCTGATAAATTATCAGGGAAATGTCGGTAGGGACCGAATCTCAATTATCACCAAACTATTGATAAGGGGTGGTAACCCCACCATCAACAGTAAGTCCCCCCCCAGTTCGTCCGAGGATGTCTTCAGGCAGAGTTGGCGAATTTCCAAAATTAAATAGTTTGTCGATAAATGAAGATCGGTTGCAGTAGATCTTCGTCTCCGAAAGTCTTGATTCTTCCTCCTTTTACATTTTAAATGACTTTGATACTTCACTTAAGATTATGGCTCCATACTTGATGTGATGTTATTTAGAAATTTCAGATGTAGTAAATTTTTAATCAAATATTTTTGGGTACGCTTTGCAGATCTTTCCAGTTACTGAAAGGATTGAGAATATCAATGACCAATACTAGACTTTACGAGCAAAGGAGGTATGTCTCTACGCCTCACCTCTTTGTCTCTAATTCTGTCATCGTGCAAACTTTTTTTATATTGTCTTTTGCCTGCAGTTTCTCTAATATCTTATGTCTTATTTTTCGTTTCCCCGTAGATGTAGATTTGCATACCATTTTCTCTATATTCCCTTACACATAACTTATTTTTTTGAAGTACACGGTTTTACTTGGCAGGAACTATTGTTGTAAGGTGTGTGAGTAAAAAATACATGTGTCATGTTGCTAAAAACCTGAGTAATTTTGGTACTTACTCAGCTATGCTTTTCCAGTGCTAAATACAGTAGAACCAAGTTAACAAACTAAAATGTGATTGTGAAATTTTAGATTTTAACGAGAATATATATTTGTTTTTTAGGTGACAATGTTTGCTGACATGGAGGGATAAGAAAGATTTGATCTGGCACACCTTGGATCTGCATACCAGGTTGTGAAAGGGAGAATCATTGATGATGATGTCATATTGATAAAGGGAACGAAAACGAGCAGTGCAGTATGAACTTGTTGTGTGACATGTTATTAGACTGTTGAAACTTACATATTCTAGATGTTTCATTTATTTTGAAAAACTTTTTGTTTTGTGTATGCAAGGTCTCTGTGATATTGAGAGGTGCAAACGATAAATTGATTCAGAAGAACCAAGTTGATGGGTCATAAAAAGAATTCTCTACGTTTGTTTGACTATAATGAAACTAGTCTAGTATTGTGACATAGAGGAGGAGAATGCAAAAGATTAAAGCATGTCATTTTGAAGAATCCATGAAATACGCTAGAATATTAGTTATTTAGTAGTTTGAGTTAGTATAAAATTTGTATGTATATGACTTAGATTTGTAAGTGATAGATTCATACTTTTTAAGACTTGGCAAACTTGTAATGTTAATATATGACTTAAAATGTATGATTTGTTTTGGTTAAATGTAATAATATTGTTTATATATTTTTAGATAATTTATGCAATAAAAGACATTATATATATTGTGAATAATTTATAAAATATAATTTTTATATAAATATAATAATATATATAATTTAAAACAAAATATCATAACATTGAATTAATTTCATAACTAATTATGTTATAGCATGAGAAATAATATTTAATGGTAATTTAAATGTGCCATTATAAATTATGTTACAACATATGAAAATACCATAAAAAACGATATTATAGCACAAAACTATTGCAAGCAAAGACTTTCCTATAACAAATGATTAACACTATAATAGGTCCGGCTATCATAGCATTTAAAAAAATGTTACGATAGTGGGGGTCTATTATAATTGCAGTTGAGTTGTCATAGTGTTTTAAAATTCATTACCAAAGCCCTATGGTCCCATTTTTTTTGTAGTGTGTTGATTTAAGTAAACCGGCTCTAGTGTCTAGTAGGAAATCAATCAAACTAAATATTATCTTCTTCTCTCTCAATCTCTATCATCATCATCATCCTTTATCATGATCGAATTCATCATCTCTGAGAGACGTCTTCTTTCTCAATACGTCTTTCCTAGATCAGAAGATCATGACTCTCGTGTTTTAGTAGACTGATGGTGCGAAGTTATTCACCCAAAATTAACTGCAAGTGCACAGTGTACAGTTGTAGTATTTAGGTTATCGATCCCACGGAGAGCTAGGGCTAGTTTGGATTCAGATGCAAAAGTAAACGTACTACGATGATTCTAATATGCTAATGACTTGTGATGTGTTGCAAACTTTAAAAGGACATTAGATCTAAGGGAACTCAATTGGGAAAACCTGGGATCACGGTTATTGGTGACTTCTTGAACTCTAAACACTTTAAACTACTAGATCCTATTGGTGTACTAGAAAATAGCATTTATTTAAATCCCTGAATCTCAAATCTCTTTGGATTGTCGCTGAAAGTAAATAAGCTTTAGTGCAAACGAGTTAGATCTGTTCACAAGGTGTCTAATCAAACATTCATTTGACTTAGAACGCACCTTGCTCACTACAGACTCTTCCGGTGTCTTTATCTCCGTCTCTGGCAGAAAGATCGACCTTGATAATCTAAAAGTGGTTAATTACGTCACCTCTAAATGTAAAATACTGTTTGTAGTGAAGAATCACGTGGCTTATTCCAAAAATCAAAACCGTTTAGAATGATCCCTTGTAAACCCTTTGAAAACCCTAGATCTAATGAATAAACTACTCAGACATGGTTTTAGTAAAACAAATCATCTTTTTATAAATGAAGTGCATGTAAAACGAATTAGACAATAGAATATCAGAGGCTCACAAAGCTCAATTGAGAAAGAACATTCTCTAATCTTCTTCAGAGTCTAGAACAATGATAAGAACAATATCTAAAAGCTAAAAATAATGGAAACAAAAAGCAAAGAGAAACTTGTATTGCTCTGAGTTCTTGTGCGGGGGTTGTTCTCTTCGTGCCTCTTAAGAGGTGCTTATATAGGTCGTGAATGAGTCTTAGGGTTTAGGGTTCCGCGAAAGGCCCGATAAGAAAATCTTCAAAATTAAGTTCGCGTCACGGTCGGTCGACTCCATCTTCTTCGGTCGGTCGACTCGGGGCTCGCAGCAACATTTCTTCATTTTGGCTCCAAATCTTCTAAGTCTTCTCAAATCACGTGGAAGCTTCCATAAAACCTTCTTTTTAGCTCTTTTTGCTCCAAAGTGTCTTTTGCTAGTAAATCCTGCATAAATGCTCAAAACATGTTACAAAGATTCCATAAAACCTACTATATCATGGTAGAAAACCGGTAAAATCCATGATACATCATAGACTGTGTTGGATTATCCGGTTAATATTTCACGTTGTTACATATAAAGACAAAAATGTGTTATCTCCAAAGATTTATGATGTGTGACGTAATTCACCTAAATATGACTGCAAGTGCATAGTGTACAATTGTAGTATTAAGGTTATCGATCCCACTAAGATTATGCTGAGTTTCAATTCTAACCAGAAAGTATGAGTGATTCTAAGTAACTTAGATAGTATTTGTTGTGTTATAACTTATAAATTAAAAGCGCTAGATCAAGAGAAGTTTCGCAAGAGATATAGACCAACACAATCAACAATCAATAGACTCTTAAACACGGAAGACGTAATTATATAGCATCCGGTCTCCCGTGGCTGCTATACCTATGGACAAACCACTAAATCAGAAAGGATGCTTTTCAACCTAAGGTAGCTAGCACATGCAATGAACTTAGATCCGATTGTTCATAACCTTCCAAGCCAAATGGTGTATTTGAACAAGGACAAGATTACAAACTAAAAACAATGTTATGGTTATGCTATAGAATGGTGTATTACAATAGCAAAACCTAAGGATCAATATCATAAGTGATCAAGTCAAGATATTGTATGAATTACCATTAAAGTAGAAAGTCATTACTGATCATATCATGGAGAGATCTATAAAACCTTTGAAAAACTCTAGATCTAACAAGTAAACTACTCACACATAGCAAGAAAAATCATCATCAATAATATTATCAAAGCTTGCATAAAAATAAAGAGTACAATTTAGAGAGTAAACAAATTTGTGGGTCTTTCTCTCTGTAAATCCAAGTAGAAGAATAAATTCAAGAAACCTTAAGAATAAGGTTGCTCCTTAAGGCAAAAAGTAAGAGTTTGGTGGCTTGAGAGATTTTTTTTTTTAGAACTTGAAGGCTTGACCTAATCCTCTTGTTTAACCTCGCTTATATAGCTCCAGGAGCGAGTCTCTAGGTTGGTGATGGGTTTCCAAGATTTCGAGTTTAGAAAAAACCCGCAAAACGAATTTCCTTTCTTTTGACCGATTAGACGAGTCGGTCGACTACAACTTTGAGTCGGTCGACCTTGTCTTCGGTTCAATACTTCTTCATTTTTGCTTCAAATCGTCTAAGTCTTCTCCAAATGCTACATCTCGTGAGATCACCTGTTTACCCTACTTAATAGTCCAGAAAAGGTTCCAAAACCGTATAGAATGTGCTCGTAAAACCCGTCAAAATATCAATACATCAATTTTGAACTTGATTTTTTCTAAAGATTTCCAAATTTTTGACCAACTATTGCCTAATCGCGGCAGACCTCCACCACCACCATCTATTTGCCGCATAATCGGCTGCTTTGACCTATTCTTAAAACAAGGGACATATTTTTTTAAAAAAACAAGAGAAATTAGGACAGTAATGCATGTTTAGCTGTGAAATTAGCAAAGAGTCCCAATTTTTTTCTCCCTTTTTCGAAGATTATTCTGAAACATGCATGCAATAGTTCATAAATGAAACTATGGTTCTAAAAATATATGCGTATAGATTTTTCTTCCAAAATCCTAACAAAACAGTGATGGCTACCAATACATACAACGATATAGCGGTTTTAGAGAGAGATCTTATTTATGTTGAAAGGAAATAAAAAGGTATTGCAAACATTCTCACTTCTCTTCCTGTTATTGCTCTCTCTCATAAAAAAAATCACATTTAAACTTCGTAATTTCAGTTTTCCGGAAACAACATATATCGGAGAAGGGGCTTCCGACCAACCGTGTCGACTAACAGAGGTAAAAATATCAATTTAAATGGGACGTATCTCTTTTTACAGAAGATTTCAAGACCCAATATCTTTCATCTTCCTACTCGCAATGTCTCTCATTATGAGTTTAGATCTAAGAAATGCAACATAATCATTAGAAATAAATCTCTTACTTGAAGATGGACATAAAGATACCCAAAAAGAATGTGCTCGCATAGAAGAACTGGTAGGGAAGATATACTTCCCATTTATAAAGATACCCAAAAGAATATTTGCTCGCATAGAAGAATCAGTCGGGAAAAGATACGTCCCATTTAAATTGATCTATAAGAAATCAAAGAGGATTAAACATATCATAAGTGCTCCAACAAAGGACGAGTTCGAGCGAGTAAGGAATTTCCTGTTTGGGAAACTCTTCAAATTTCATGAGAAGCCAAAGTACTTCGAAATATTTGGCCATCATATGATGTTGACGAATGAACTCTATGTCGAGATGTGGGTGTTTTTTGTAGGCAAACCAATTAGCCTTAGGGTATCCAACGTGGGATAAGAAGAAGAAACGGAAGAGGGACAAGTGGAATATGGATTTGTACTGGTCAAATATATTTTGCGGTTTCAACACCATTATTGTCGACCAGATGTTGAAGATGTTGAAGAAAAACATAGCTATTAACAAATAAATCAGGTTTGAGTATGCTTGATTGATGGTGATAGTCTCTGCCATATTAGTTTCAACTAATCATGTGCCCAACATTTTTCCAAACCATTTCAAACTCATATGTGATCTTGACGAATTTCTTGCATATCCATAGGGTAAAGTTTCGGTTGAGATGACAGTCTCAACAATTAAAGCGAATAATGTGTTTGCGCTTGAAAAAAAGGCATTGTCTATCAAAGGTTTATATCATTCATTGCAGTTGGTGGTGGTGGTTGTTGTTGTTCCTGCTTTAGAAGAAGTTGTGACGGCTGAGAGTTAATCTTCATCTCACAAAGATAGCGACAATGAAATAAGAAGAAGTTAACCAACATATGCCCTATGAGAAGATGAACTTTATTATCCAGCATAGGCAAATAAATTGGAAAATAAGGGTGAGGTAAATCTAATAATCTTAGATAGTACATGTTGTTAAGCTTGGACGTTATGATTATCGATTAGGTTTCGGTCGATAATTTTTTATTTTGTTTTTTTCTTTATTGTAGTGGTTTAGTATCCATTCAATTATTTTTATCTTCTGGTTCGGTTTCGATCGATTTGGTTATAACTTGGAAACTAGATATAGACCAAATTATATTCAGTTTGCTTATAATATTCAATTGAATTTATCCGAAAATATCCATTTTTAACGAGACAAACCAATACAATCAAACATAATCTTATCATTGAGTAATAGAAATTAAATATGTCTTTATTTACATTTTTATTATTTTTCACGATCATTATATTATCAACACATTACAATTTTTGATATGGAAATATACGAAAACGAGATCTTGTGCACATAAGAGATATGCATCTCTTCTTAGTAAATTTAGTACTATTCGGTCTCACTTTTGGTTTACGGTTTGGTTCGGTAAGTAACTGATAACCATGGTTTTTGATGCGTAAATTGTTTTCACCTAAACAAACTGCAAGTGTACAGTGTACATTTGTAGCATGAAAGGTTATCGATCCCACATGGAACCAAGGGATTACCGCAGATCTGGTACTTTGGAACTTTTCAAAGCAAAGCATGATTAGTATCATTAGTGATATCATTAGACTAACGCAAATGGGATGTTTCATTATTTGGTTTAAGGGTGCTAGATCCAAAGGAAATTGCAGGAAATATAAATCAACAATCAATCAATAATCAATAGATTCACGAACACAGAAGACGATATATATAATAACCGATCTCTCGAGATATTATACCTATGAGTTAACCATTAGATCAGAAATGATGCTTTCCAAACCTAATATGAAAACACATGCAATGAAACAGATCTGATTGTTCATAACCTTGCAAGCCAAACCTTCATTTGGTCGAGGACGAGGTTACCTACTAAAATCCATGTTCTGAAATCATTACCCAATGGTGTATTGGTGTAACTCCTCCTATGAGAAATATTATAAATGGCCAGATCAGAATAAAGTAGAGAATACCATTAAAGTAGAGAATATTGATTATATCATGTTGAATGCATTAGAGATCTATAAAACCATTGAAAACCCTAGATCTAACAAGTTGTCTACTCGCATATAGGAAAACTCATAGACAAAGTACACTTCATAAAATTAAAGAGGTTCAGAGATACAAACTCAATATATTGGTATGAAGAACAGATCTCTTCTCCCCTTTAAGCTCTCAAGCAAAGCTAGTGTAGCAAAACCTTAGAAATCTAGAGAGCAAAATAATATTTGGTGGCTATGGATGCTGTGAATTTCGTGATTTTCCTTGCTGCTCTCTGCCTCTTAAGATTTCTTGTATAGGTAGAAAAGTCATGCCTAGGTCAAAACCTCCTTAAAACTTGAGTCGGGCTTGATTGGAGCTAAACGGGGCAGTCTTGTAAAATTCGTCAGAATGGATCTTCTTCAGTAAAATAACAATATCTCGCGCTCCAGAACTACGTTTGATTCGATTCCAAATGGAAATGAAAGTCAACTCTCGGGGCTTCAATTTGATATGTAATTTGCCTATTATAACCTTCCTGTAGGTTGGTCAATTGTCCGTTGACTTCCAGATTTTAATTCTGGTTCTGCACTTTCTTTTTCTGATAATTGCTCCAATTCTTTCCTTTTTACTTCCTTTTGTTTCATTTTGCTCAAAACACTTTTTGCTTGTAAAACTTGTATAAATACATAAAACAAACTAGAAATACTCTATAAAACCAATCATATCATGGCATAAAATCGGTAAAATCCATGATACACCAGTTTTCCACAACAATATCCAACCAATTATTTACCTATAATCAAATGTCTACCGAAACCTTTTTCGGTTTGGTTTTGGTTCATATTATTTTCTCAGGCCTACATGTTATATTAGAATATTGTTTCATTGCTAATTTGATCATTAAAAATGATTGTAAGATATGTACATTTTTAAACGAATTAAGGTGTGCTAAGGGTAATGTTATATGATTTGTCGACCATTGAATGATATGAAATGGAGGCCGTCGTTGAAAACATTATCGCATGTACATGAGATTCTTCTTTGAATGAAGCATAACTATGTTGGTTTGAGGAGAATGATGATCAATGAGTGTTTAACCTCGTTAGAATGATTGATATTTGAAGAGGAAACTTGAGCGAAAGGGGTTGCAAATGAGTACAACTGATGTCCATGCTATTGGAGATATTCTTTCCAGATACCCAAACAATTTGTAGCTAACATTGGACATAATTAGCCATGGGAAAAACCGGAACCAACCCGAAATTACTGATTCAGTTTGATTTTGTTTCAGTTCTAGCCGAAATACCCATTAAATCATGTACTTAAGATCCACGAGTATCGGTTCGGTTCTGGGTATTACCGAGAACCAAAATAAGGAACCTAATAACTGAACATTTATATACACTCATATACACACACATAAATACAATGAATTTGTTACCCGTTTTAAACATATCAAAGCCAATTAAAAAAAATGGGCTTAAGAGTTTTAAATTTGAAGAGCCTAGGTCAATATTTTCATGGAGTGACTGAATTCCTATATAGAGAAAAAAATCAAAGCTTTTCAGATTTGTTGTCGATATGGGACAAGTGAAATGGGAAAAGAAATATGGTTTCTTTTCTCTTATATGAAAGACGCAGCCCAACTTTTTCTTTTAAAGACAATGGCGTAAACTCTTTATATAGACATTTTGTTATACTTTAGGTAATTAATTGGCAATCGGGGGTTTCTGGTTCATATATATTTTTTGGCAGTTTCGGGTTTTGTTGGCAATTTTGGGCCATTTAATTACATTTTGGGTAATTTATTAGCATTTTAGTTTTGGGTACCTTTTGTCATTTTCAGGTATTATTTTACATTTCGAGTACAAATTGTTATTTCGGGTACTAAATACCCATAACCGTTTAAAAACATAAAATTGTTGGGTATGTTACAGTTCCCCATCCTATGTACCCGAATCAACAAGAACCAAACAAGAACTGAACCAAAAAGTTTTAAGTACCGATTGGATCCTGAACCTCTATAATCAAACCAATACCTGTTATCTCATGTCTAGATGGAATATTTTTAAGGAGGTGGGCAAGAAGATGAGAGCGTCTGCTAAGTCCATTGAAACTGAAATGTTGAATGCCTTCGAATCGCATATGAAGAGTCTTGAGAATTCGCTGATAAGAAATATAATGGAGTTTTTGAAGAAGAGTACAATTGTGATGGAGTTTGGAAACAAAGAACCAATTACTGATACTTTCAAAATCAACTTTGGAAATGAGGTGAACGAGGTTGACCTGTTGATGCTGCAAATTTGGGTAAACAACAAGATCTAGTCAATCAAATCTAAAGATTTGGCACATGTATCATAGCAGGGGTAGCTGGTGAGATTAGAATCTCCTATGGGGATCATCTTCAGATTAGCATCGTGGGTTTTCTTGATTAGCGTCTATAATTAATTTGAATGCTTATAACTTCTATGTTAACACTTTAACAACAACATTAACATGCACTAATATTATTTGCAGAGCAAAGAAATATCTACCAATCCTGTTGTGGGAAGTGAAACATGACTATAACCCAAATTGTTTTAGGAGGAGAGGCTAGTATGACTCAAAATATTTGGTTTAACGCATGACTATAAAAGGTGTATGTTGTAATATTACACTCATTGTTATTTTCGTGGTCCATATTTCTGAATATAGGTTGTGTCAAAAAAAATCAAACTCATAAGGTATAACCAGAGTCAACTCAATAGATAGGGAAGACGACTATATTCAGCTACTGGTGATAGCAATGACACACTTTCTCTGAAATGGACGTATGATAAAATAATTTTGTGTGCGAAGGTGAGTCTTAATGATTACCGATTCATTCATATTGACCTATGAGAGGCCTGTAGATATTATTTTCCAATTTTGATTCTAGTCAACACCAATAACTTCCAAAAATGTTAAACTTACCAAACTTTTCATTTTCCCTCGTGAGTTGTGACGCATGAGAATGAAAATGTAGACCGACAAAATGAAGATGAAAATGAAGGGAGGGGAAAGACGGTGGCGGTGGAAATAATGAGGAAGAAAAAAATGTGATCTAACAAAGGATTTTAAGAGGCAAGAGAAAGGTACTAGAGCAGATCCTAAAGGGAATAATGCTGTCAAAAGGGAAGATATTAGCATATATGTCACAAGCATCATGTACAGTGTAGCGCATACCAAGGTGGACTATATGCAAAAGTTCAAACTGCTAAACAAGATTACGAAAAACCTTGTAAGTGTTTCGATACTAGATAATAAATTTGTTAAAGATAAACAGTTTTCAGTTAGACGATAATATAAATAGGATCGTCCCATTTATTAGTTTTGTAGAAGGTAGTGTAATTGAAAATAAGTGAATTATACATATGCAACACAGTGAAGATAAGCAATACAAATATCGCCTCGAACAAAGACATTGTAGAAATGGATGGGATGACTAAGTTAAGGCCGACAAAGGTGATGCTCTTTGATTTCCAAAAGTTATCCACCATAATCTAAAATGTATTTTATGGAATTCAATCAGTCATATTTTAAGAAGAAGTACACAATGTCCATGATAAAAAAGGTAAATATATGGGTAAAAAAAATCTGCATTGATAATATTTAGATTTTCATTTTTAATTTTAGTTTTTGTTCCTAAAAATTGTCATACAATATTAAACTTGTCAAGTAGTTTTTATGGACACAAAATTTGTCAAGCACTATACCAAATTCACCAAAGTGTATGGTATATATACATTTCCCGATATGATCACTGATACGCTATCTGGAAAACGATGGTAAGGAAGCGAATAATATCATTGTTGAAGCCCAATATCTTTACGCCCATTCAATATGGACAAAATTCATTGGGTTGGACTTTGCTTTATACTCTAAGAAGGTGTGATATACGTGTTGGACTGCAACACCGCATTTCAGAGTGAATCCATGATGTGGAAGACGTTTGCTCCACTTACTAAGATGCTTCCTACTCTGCTTTCACAGCTTGTAAATCCTGATTCACACCGCATGTATCCTATACCATTTTCTATTGTTCGAGCATCAAACATCCCAAAAAGTGCAATAACTCACAAAAATAATCAAGGGGTTTTGCCAACAAAACAAATGATCTTATTCATATCAAAGGTAAATCAAATGACTACAAATGCAAGACAATGAGAGAATTATACAGCCATGTTAAAAATTTAATCTAAGGTAAAACAAAATAAATTTGTAAGGAAAAGAAAAGAAAAGCATAACAAAACCAAATATAAAGGTTGTTGTTAAGCTATAAACACATATATGGTTTAAATAATGCAATTTGATATCTTTAGACTCCAATTTGGTATTTCGTGATATAAAGACACTCTAGTTAGTTCAAATTTTTCTTAGAGTCCTTATAGATTTATAGAAACTAGCTTAGGTGGCTGAAAAACTGGAGCATGAATAGAGTTCATTCGCTTTATTGGGTATAAGAGGGTCCAAGAGATATCTATTCACTATTCGGCTTGATTTGAGAGATTAATAACCAATCTATGGGAGATAGTTGGTGTTCTAAAAAGTATATATATAGATATTCAAATTGGTGGGGTGGCTTGTTTTATGTGTCTCATTGAACCTTTAAGTCACATCATTTCTTCACAGCTAAGTCATGCAAAATTGGAAACCGTTAACAATTCTAGAATTTTTCGGATCTTAGGAATAAGTCGAGATAAATTGTAGCCTCGAGGGATGTAACGAGCACGAGTCACCAAAACTTGTACCACGCCAGTCACGTTCGTCTAAAGCTATGTTGGAAACCACATCGTCCTTCTACCACCTAAAAGTGGTTGTTCATTGCTTAAAGTTACCATCAAACCTATATTTAGTCTAGATCTAACCGTTGTTGATGGTACAAAATCGACGGAAGAGAAAACTGCAAGGAAGTTAAAGTAAAGTAAGTTATTTTCGAGTGTCGCGAAAAACGCTAATAAACATAAAAAAACAAGCCTGATCCTACTTGTTTAACACTTATTGCTGTTGAATTTTTCATAAAATAATATAAAATTTTTGACAAAAAATAAAATATAATAAAGTTATCTTGTTTGAATCAATAAATGGGAGTGCAAAAATTGAGATTTCCAAAAACTCCATTAAAGTTGAACCTCTTTTTGCTTTTTACAAAAAACAAGTAGATTCAGCACGCGCAAAAAGTGTAAAAGGAAATTATTTTTAAAAAATTACATAGAGGAATGTCGTCATTAAAAATGAAAATGGACAAACAAGCAAAAACAAACAAACCGCACCAGAAAAAGAAAGCACGCTCTCTGTCACTTACTCCTATTTTTCTCCCATCTCTTCTTTTTTCCAGATCCTCTCTCTAGATCTTCGACCGCAAAATCTTCTCTTCCGAATTTGATCAGGCTCAAGCGAGATTGATTTCATTGTCGTCTTTATCAGAAGGTTTTGATTTCTAAGGTATGATTTGGCTTCTTCCTACCTCTGCAACTTCTACTTAGGTTTTTCGTTCCTTTTCTCGTGCTACTTTGATAGTAATTTTTGTTCGTTGTAGCTATGTTATCGTGTGTTTTCTCAGATGATCCTTGAATTTTCTCCAGAGAATTTGACGAGTCGATTTTCATTTTTCCATTCAAGTTCCAGCGTAGTTTGTGTTATCCCTCTGTTTATTTTCTGAATAAAAGTATCGATGATCGCGTGAATATCCCTTTTTCCTCCTAAATCCACTCTTAGGGTGATTATGGTACTGGGGTTTTGTCTAGTCTATGTTAATCGAAAGATTTACACCTGTAGTAGGGTTTCCTGTTGTGTTTCAAACTGTGTTATTGTTTTCCTAAAGTTGATTTTGCTTGGTGATCGTTACTGAAATCGAAAGATATTCCTCTTGGATTCGATGTTAA
The DNA here is from genome assembly GCA_900116095.1 of Euclidium syriacum. NCBI lineage: Eukaryota > Viridiplantae > Streptophyta > Magnoliopsida > Brassicales > Brassicaceae > Euclidium > Euclidium syriacum. The sequence goes on from FPAK01000004.1 coordinate 4,709,683, forward strand.
TGTCTTTGGTCATGATGCTCTGTTTGGCCTAGATCCATAAAGCTCTTCTCTTTTATTTCCGAATCATGAATTAAAATCCTTTGTGTTTCAGGTTCTCTGTTTTCGATTTCAGTGCCTTTCAGCTTCATATCTGCCAATATATTTGAATAGCGTCTGGTCCTAATTTTGTTTTTTTTTGCAGTTTTTGAGAAGAGGAAAGGTATCAAAAGACACACAACTGAAGATATATATAGTGGAAGAATCAAGATGCCCTGGACGTCTTTCTTCATGTTTTTCAACAGGACTTGCACTCGTCTGGTTGTCTTCTTCCTCGTGATTCTGTAAATTTTGATCCTTTCAGGTGTGTCCACATCTTGGTCTGCAATTTTATACTATTCGAGATCATAGTTTCTTTCCTTTTGCCTCTGGATCTAGAATTGAACTGATTAACACATTGATGGTTTTGCAGGTGTTGTTTCTGGAAATCCAGAGTAGTTCTTTGTTGTTGTGCCTATTGTTATTTGGTTAGTGTGAGAATGTGCATTGTTGGAAACAAGAGTGGAAACCGAGGATTGAAGGAAATAGGAACTTTTATTATGACTACATGTTTCATTGCTAATTACCAATCCGTTCAAGTTTGTCAGGTACATACCTTGCATAAATGTTAATATAATAGCTACATTGATTTTATGTTATTCAACCTTTCCTTCTTTCATCTCTGCAGGCTGAATATTTCAGACAGTTGCTAAAGCCTGTGACGTAGTCTGGTGTCTAGAAATTCCGGAAATTTGGGGTTTTTTGGGCGGGGCTATCTACTTATTGTGAGATTATAAAGAGTCTGGTGGTTCTGGTTTGGGGGGTAAAAGGCTCTGGTGGAAATTCAGTCAGTATGATGGCCATAACTTGATTTAGCATTTGGTTTAGTCTAGTAGTAGAAGCTTACAAAGGAAAGCAGCTTGGAGTTTGAGGTTTAGGACTTTGGTTTTTTTCTTTTTCTTTCTTTGTGTTCCATTTGATCACCTTTACTGATGCAGAGAGATCAGTTTCCCCACTTCTCAGACGAAGTGGATGACAGAAACATGCATAACCTGTATGCATCATCCTCCTTTGATGCTTTATTTCCACCATGTGCAAAGTTGCCATTCCATGGTGTTGAACTTCAACCTTCTGCAGTCTGTCCACAGAATTTCGTCATCTTCGATCAAACAGTCGACCGCAGCCAAGTGATGTACCATCCTGATCTGACCCACAAGCTCATGAGCTCCCAACCACTGAACGCGTTAGCTTCGACATTTCAAAACGAGTATGTTGGAGGAAGTTTCGGCAACTTTGACCATCAACAAGTATCCTCTTCCCATCAAGAAGATCCAAACGAGATTGATGCTCTCTTGAGCGCAGATGAAGATTACGAAGACGAGGATGGTGAAAATGGTAGTAATGAAGATGATGGTGATTCAGAAGAGGTCAGCACTGCTCGTCATTATGGGAATAGCTCAGCTGAATCTTATTGCTCCTCCAGCTATGGGTATAACAACAACTCAAGGAAGCAGAGTTTATCGGGGAGTGGTAGCTGTAACAATGATGGGAAAGGACGTAAAAAGATGAAGAAGATGATGGGAGTGTTGAGGAGAATCGTCCCTGGTGGAGAAGAGATGAATACAGCTTCCGTGCTTGACGAAGCTGTTCAGTACCTCAAGTCACTTAAAATTGAAGCTCAGAAGCGTGGCGTTGGCCATTTCTCTAATCACTCTTGAATTCTACAGATATTCCTTCTTCTTCCATTGCCACTTGTTCTTGGGAGCTCACTCGTTATCTGGATCCCTCTCTCGCTATCTGGATCCCTCTCTCTTTCTCTCTATGGGACCTACTTGTTGAATCTCTCTATATTTGTTTTGTGTTTGTGTGTTTATTGGTTTGCACAACTAGTTGTGGATTTGAAATTTGAGCTTTGGTTTGTATGATGAACTTTCTCTGTAATCATTTGTGACTTTGCTTGGTAACAACTGTAATGGCTTCTTCTTTTAGACATTGTAAAAGGGCCAAATCGCTTTAACTCATTAACCCGTGTTTTAATTCATCATGATAATCGTAATTCCTGATTGGATTTTAACTCTGTTTTCGTAAACCTGGATTGAAATGTTGCTCTTTTAACTAATGCATAAGAGCCTTATTTGGTGCGACTGTGAATTTATTTAAAACTAGTCGCGGCACCAACGATATCATTTAATTTTTGTAGCAATAATGCATACGAGTCTTATTTAAAGTTATTTGGAGCTTTTGTTGTGCTGGCGTAACTAAGATTAAATATATTGTTATATGATTTCGCGTAACTAAGATTAAAGATATCGTTACATGATTTCGACTTCTCAAAAGATATGAAAGAAGATAAATAATATTAAAGAATTATTACAAAAAGTAAAATTATCATTCAAATGTAAAAAAAAGGAGAAAAACATTTAAATCATTTTTCCATTAACACAATAAGGTAATTGTTGTATCGATGTTCATTTTTTTCTTTATTATAGTTTTCTTCATTTATAATACCGTAGAATTAGGTCGATCGAAATATATCATATTACATTGAGATTGATCGTATATTCATCTAAAATTTCAAAAATTTTATAGATAAAACAATTTATAAACCAAATCAAACTTTATATTTGATATATATATTTGACACACATGAATTAGTATATTTTGAAATATATTTTTTTCCCAATATTATCGCATTAGTTGTTTAAATTGAATAACAATAATATTATGAAAAAGGTATAATTAAATGCACACACCATAAAAAGTAATAAATAACCGGATTTTATTAATAATTTAGAAATTGAAAAACAAAAACCATAACTCAACATAATTGTGTCAAAATAAATTTAAGAAGATAAATTGAAAGGATGAAAATGAGAACACATAAAACAGAATAGAAAAATTTTAAACCCTAATCCGGCTAATTGAGACGAAGCCTATAATGATTATGGAAACAATCTCTTCCTAACATCCCATTTGTTCTCCTTTGGTTCACCATCTTCATCCTTGTTTCTAAATTTCTCTGATGAACAATGGTGAACCAGTATACTGGGTTCATGGCGAAGTATTTATGATGAACGAGGTTTGTAGTACATGCAGTAAAAACCTATGATAAAACCTCGTTCATCATTGCGAAGAATGTAGTACATGTAGTGAAGATCTATGTGGAGATTATGAAACGGGAGGTACTACATTCTGATGTAGCCTCCAGTGCCTCAGCACTTGTATCAAGAACTGCTCCACAATCTGTGTCAGTTCTTGTCTTCAGAGTCTTCTCTATAACCACCATAGCAATACCTCATTTCTAACTTATCTGCTACTGCATGTATTTCTATTGTCTATGTACTTGAATCATCCTCTGCTATAGCACAACATGTGTCAGTTTCTCCTTCAGCATCTTCTATCCAAACTGCCACATCAATACACCATGTCTGTCTCAGCTTCTGTAGTACATCATCTAACCCAGTATAGTCATATCTCAGTGTATGCATCAGCTCGGTCTTCGTGCTTATGTCTTATCTGCATATGAGCTGCATCACTCATTCAGTCACACTCTGTTCCAACACCTGACTCATGTACTGCATCAACATTTGTCTAAACTCGGACAGCACATACACTCTCAATCTCCCCCTTGATGACTGAGTTGCAGAGTGGGATCACTACTCCTCTTGTATCAAATAATCGCAACGTTCTGTATCATCTTCTGAACCTCTTTAAACTGGTACAGACTGCATTCGACATAAATGTCTCATTTGTGTCAGGAACTATCTCCGTGTCACTTTCTATACTGATATAGCTTCTCATACCAGTCAGCATAATACTCTCAATAACATGGTTTTTAGTAGGTAATCTCGTCCTTGTTCAAATCAAGATTTGGCTTGGAAGGTTATGAACAATCAGATCTAAGCTTATTGCATGTGCTAGCTACCTTAGGTTGAAAAACATCATTTCTAATCTAGGGGTTAGTGCATAGGTATAGTATTCAAGAGATTGGGTACTTTACATTCACGTCTTCTGATTTCTAGAATCTATTGATTGTTGATTGATTGTTGATCTGTATTTCCTGCGATTTCCCTTAGGTCTAGCGCCCTTAAACCATTGATGAAACTCAGTCTCAATTACGTTATTCCGGTTACAATAGCACTGGTCACACTAATTATGCTTTGCTTTTACAAGTTCCAAAGTATTGAATCCGTAGTTATCCCTAGGTTCTCTTTGAGATCGATAACCTTTCATGCTACAAATGTACACTGTGGACTTGCAGTAAGTTTAGGTGAAAAAAATTTACACATCAATATCAATAATTCAGTTCTAATCGAGATCAACATAGTATTTTATTGCTAATCAGACATTTAAGAATAGTAGTTCAATGCTAATCTCTGAAAGGTATCGAGATCAGTTGTTTCATATTTAGGAACTACCCTAAAACAAATGCCTCTAAATTTTAGCATTTTTTTATTTTATTTTTTAAAAAGTATGTGGAGACTTGAACCCATAAATGATTTAAAGGAAGCCCTATACCACTACGCCTAATGAAAATTTCAACATTTGACACCCTTAAAAATTATAAATTTCTGCTATCTGAAACAACTATAATTTGAAGCATAGTTGAAATTCTCCTCAAAGTGAACTTCTGAGAATAAATTTTCTAGAAAACGAGTAAAGAAATTAACAACTAATCGATGACTTACACTTTATAAAAACTTGAAAATCAAGTCTCAGAGCAATGCGGATAATTATCCACATTGCCAGTTAGTTGGATGTATTGTGGAAGCAAAAGATAAGTTTAGTGTGGGTTAATGCTCGTTAATTACACATTTGAGATTGTCATATTGGAGATTTTAGATCACATAAAAACAAGCCACGTGATTCACAAAACTCGAACATCACTCTTCTTTAAACATCACACATATCTGAACATCTTCCTTTTACATAATCTCCTAGTGCATCTCATAATGATACCAAAAGAATCATTACATAATCTATATCGTCTTATTAAGTGTTTTCTTTCATGGAGTTCAAAATGAGAGATTACACAAGAACTAAAAATAAATTGGAAGAGTGTCGAATGAATTGATTGATGCAGGTGATTATGTGAGAAACATGGAAACATCGGTAGCATGATTGGAAGAATTTTTTTGTTTAAAAAGATTTAAAATACGTAAGATATGAAGAGAAAAATATTGAAGGCTATTCACATTTTTAAAAATTTATAATTTTATGAGAAATAAAATTAGAGTTACTCATATCACTCTCCTAGATGCTGACGTTGCAGCTCCATGGAGAGAGAGTTGGTTGGTTGTTATATATATATATATATATATATATATATGAAATTGTAGCCTAATTTTTTTTTTTTTTGACAAAAAAAAATTGTAGCCTCAAATTATAATTATGAATCTTTTTAATGCAAATTACATTTTTACTTTTAAAAATTAGTATTATTTTTAATTTTTAAATTCGAACACCAAAAAATACAAATTAGTACTTTATTTAAAATAAAATGAAAATAATTAAATGACTATTAAATCTTGTATAAAAACAGTAAACATATATAAAAAAAAATCAAACTTGAATTTACAATATCGTGAAGAATTTTAATTTTACCCATTTATTAACTACGAGGTAAATACCCGTATGTTGTGTAGTTTTTTTTAATATAACTGTGACGAATCCAATATTACAATTTTGGTTGAAAGAAAACTATCACATAGACTAAATAAACATTGCTAGAAAAACTAATTATTCAATTTTATTTAATTTTTTTTAATGCAAATATTAAAATATGATACTTCAAGAATACATTATGCAGTCAACATTTTAGGGAAACACAACTAGTTATAACAGGTCATCTTTTGTAAAAATATGCACACAAAATACTAAATAAATTTTTAAACGTAAAATTTTATTAATTTGTAGATTTTTCTCTTGGACTTGGTGAAAGTACAACTGGTGTCATGTAGTAACTCGTCCATGCCTATTCTTCACACTAGAATTCAATCTTCTAAACATTGCACCTGAAATAAAGTACATAAACAAATTCTTTTCAAAGTTTAACCATTGTCTTTTCCTTTTATCACATATTTGAACTACCTGAAAATTTAATCAACTCTTGTTTAAAAATATCAACATGAGAACAAGCTTTAGAATTTATTTCTCTGAAAGATATGGTAGTTTGGGATGAAATCAAAAATTGAATTTCAGATGGATTTAGACGTTATGTAAGATGAAAAGGCGTTCAAATTTAGGAATCATAACATCATATATATGAAGACTTATATTGTGGTAGCGCAAGTGACAGCTCAAAAACCCAAATGTTCTAGGTGTTGTAGTGTTGGTCATACAGTAGACAAATGCTACAAGATGCACAATTATCCACCAGGTCATCCCAAGAACAAGATCATATATGAGAAGATTGTATATGATTAGCCATGTTCGTTTCGTTGCCGCAAGTGGTAACAGGTCCGTCAAAATTAAGAGTTTAAATATCTTTTACACCCAATGTAAAAAATACAAACAGAAATAATTTTCTATTGCAAAATCAAAAACATAGCAGCCAAATAAATAGTTTCTGTTGTCACAAATATTTTACAACGATTGATTTAATTTTTATTCTTTGCCCTTGAGTTTATTTTTTAGGATTTTTCAAATTTTATTTAGTTATTTCTGAAAATGAGGAAAAAAGATAATGAGAAAGAAAGATGACGGAATAGACATTAGCCATGTTCGTTTCATTGCCGCACGCAACAGCGGGTGCGTCAAACTTAAAAGTCCAAATACCCTTACACCCAGCTTAAAAATGCAAACTGAAACAGTATCTCATTGCAAATTCAAAGACACAGCGGCCAAAAAAGTAGATATTGTTGTCGCTGATAATTTGCAGCGTTTGATTTAGTCACCTCCGTATGCTTTTTGTTAGGGCTGGGATTTATAACCGAACCGAGGAAACCGAACCGGACCGAACCGAAATTTTCGGTTTTCGGTTTAGACCGGTTCCCAAGTTCGGTTAGATTCGGCAGGTTCAATTATTTGCTTCGGTTACCGGTTCGGTTCACCCAAACCGAACGGTTAGCCGAGAAACAAAAACCATCTTCTTCACTTCGAGCCGCCGTCGTATACTTCACCGTCTTCATTTTGAGTCGTTGTCACCTTCTTTGTTATCGCATCTTCGACAAGTTTGCAAACACGACACCGTTGTTTTATCCGTTTTTGTTTCTGTAATTTCGGCGGCCGTCGTACAGTTTTCTTTTATTTTTTGGATTTTAGGGTTAGATGAAGAAGAAACAAAAACGATAGTGTTTCATACCATTAAATTCACGACTTGTTTTAATGAATTGAGCATATATGTCTTGTTTTAATAAATTGGGCATGTTCTGTTTAAGTGAATTGGGTTCAAACCCACAACAAAAAATATGTTTGGCTCATTAAAGTAGATTGTGGGTTCGTTTGTTATTTTTATTTATTAAAAAATCGATCCGAATTAACCGAAAATAACCGGAAAATCTAATTTACTCGAAATTACTTGAATATAACCGAAAATTTCGGTTAATTTCGGTAAAATATCAATAATCGAGAATAACCGAGGACCGAACCGAACCGAACTTCGGTTAGTTTCGGCAAAAAATTTAAAAACCGAAAAACCCGAAAAACCGAAAAACCGAACCGAAACCGAACTGAATAACCGAAATCACAGCACTACTTTTTGTTGCCGCCGGCGTCAATTTTTCAGGGTTGATCAAATTTCATTCCATCAAATCTGATATATTAACAGAGAGCGAGAGGAAGGAGATGACAAGAAAAACATAATTACAGTTTGGTACAATGAATAAATGGGCTTTTTTGTTAATCATAAATTATCTAGGCCCATTATTTAGTTTTCTTTCTTTTGACGCAGGCGCTGCCGCTGCGGCAACGAAATGAACATGGCTATAACTAAAATATGGGCTTTTTTCTTAATCTTTATCAGGCAAATTGTATGCTTATTTTATTGTTTTGTTTTGTTTTTTTTTTTTTTTTGGTGCAGCCGCTGCCGCGTGCGGCAATGAAACAAACATGCCTGATGTCGTTTTATTTATTTGCCAGTTTTAGCCCTGAGATTAACTACTAGAAGGCTAGAACCTTTGTCCATCTGCGCGAGTACGGTTTCGGTTAGGAAGCCGTTCTCGAATTCCTGAACCACATTTGTTCCCTGGTTGAGCTGTTTCGCTAGATCTGCTTGTGATATCGTCTTCTCCAATCCCGCCCTCTGTATCAGTGGCGTTACCTCTGTGTTCGCGTGTTCCATCGCCGACGTTGATTTCCCCTTCTTGTTCGAACCGGCGTTGAATTTCTTCACCGTCTGAACCACGCCGCCACTCCTAATCCCGCAGGTCCTGACTCTGTTGCTTCTACTTGTGCAGCACCACCGGCTCCCAGACTTGCGTCACTCCTTCTCGGTATCTGCTCCGCATCGTCGTGCTAATTGAGAGAAATTAATACCTAAGTATTTCTGAAAACGATTCTCAACGAGTTGATTCAAACTCAAAAGACAATCAAGTTGCAGTGTTTTCAAAATGGAGGGTTAGGTTTTGTTATGAAATTATACTATACGTTCGATTGAGTGCAGAAATCGGTTATGGGGTCTTCGTCTTCGTTCTGGAGTATAGCTTCTCGAGAAGCCATGAAAAGCAGTGTGTTTCTCGCCAAACTCTACTGCTTACTCCACGTCACCACCAATTATCTTGGCTTCGTTACCTATGTGAGTCCATCAAATCCTCCCTTGTTTTGTATCTCTTTGTTCCATGGAAATTTCTCTTATGGGGTTCACTTGCCCTCTTTTTGAGCAGGCTTATGGTCCCAGCATGACCCCGACGCTTCATCCTTCTGGCAATGTCTTATTGGCAGAGCGAATCTACACAAGGAGGTTTCAGAAACCAGATCGTGGTGATATAGTTGTGTTTCGATCTCCAGAAAACCCTGAGAAGACTCCAACCAAGAGGGTGATTGGAATTGAGGGAGATTGTATAAGCTTTGTGATTGATTCAGGGAAGGAAAAAACCATCGTCGTATGTCCTTCACTTCACTTTGATCTTGCTTATGAATCAGATTTGGATGTTCTATTTGATTACTGATCAGAGTTAAAACAAGTTATCATAATGTTGGTATTGATGGGAATTGAGCTTGATTTAGCCGTTTGCAAATGATGGATTCATTCATACTAGTAAATACTTAATCTTCACATGCGAATGTGCAACGAGGAATTAGCTTGATCTTGAGTTGAAAAGTATTGGAAGGTTTCAAATTTAAATTCTTGATTCTTTTACCTCTTTAGAATTGAGAATAAGCAATGTTAATGCTATTCGTGTACATACAATTTTGGCAATAGAGATGTTAGTTTTTGGATTTATGTCCAATTGATCTGCTGACATATTATTTGGTTTTAGGTTCCTAAAGGACATGTCTGGGTTCAAGGTGACTATACTCAAAACTCGAGAGACTCGAGAAACTTTGGTCCTATACCGTACGGTCTTATTCAAGGCAGAGTGATTTGGAGGGTAAATAAATCTATTGACTCTCTATCTCTACTCTAGCTCCATAACATTAAATGCCATCCTATGTGTCGAATTAATTGCTTTCGGCATTTCAAGAGTGTTATTTCTCATTTGTATTTGGTTATCTTTTTGGGTTACTTGTGGTGTCAAATGTTGTCTAGGTTTGGCCATTTCAAGATTTTGGATCACTTGGACCGTCCCCAACTACTTGAGTTAGCTTGGTTCCTACCGAGGCGGTTGGGTAGTGTGGTTCCTCTTTGAAAAGCCGAGTGAGTTTGGTTAACACCGACTAACTGTAAAACGGAGACATCGAAAGAGGCAGATTGAAACGAACTGTAACATGTGGCCTCGTAGCCGTTTTTCACGAGTTTTAATGAGATTCTGGAAGGAATGTGTCTCTCTCAAGATGTTTGGATAACAGAATTTTTTTTTTGGTCTGGCCAGAAAGTGATCTACGTGTTACTTTTGGCATTGTAGCTTGATGTATCGCACTTTCTCCGTTGCCAAATTTGGAGTATACAGGAAACTTTGACTTTTATTTTTTTCTACAAGACTTCTCTTCGAGTCTCCTTAGCATCCTCATTTACTTCTTTTATTTTCTGAAATGTATTTGTTCGAAAACTGCCTGAGTATTTGACTACTAAGTATATATCAATTGTACTTTAACATATTTAGAGAATCTCCATCGGTAACCTTTTAAAAATAGGTTTCTTAATAATTAAAATTTTTATTTTTAGTTTTCGTAAAAAGAAAAAAGAAAAAAAAAAAGAACCAATCAATCATCGCCACGTCATATATACAGTGTAGAAACCAGGTTTTTAAAATCCTAAAATAAGGACCGATTCTCTTTTGTTTTTTCCCTTTAACATAGGATCTACATTATTTTAATATTTTTTTTCTTGGTTTCAGCACCCAATAACACCAATGGAGATGGTTTTATAATCTTACGTTAATGGTTTCTATATTTTTTTTTATTATTTAATTTTTTTCACTACTTTACATTTGCACATCCGAAATGAAACGAAGGTAAATTATGTATCGAAGTTGTTTTCAAATTATACATGTCATGCAGACCCACCAACTAGTTAACTCTAATTAGACTTAAAGAAATCGTAACATTCAAATAAAATTGCAAACATTCCAATCTTAAGTACATGTGTTAAAAGACTTATGCCAAAGATTTTCATAATATCAATAACCATAAGATAAAGTATGGTAAATCCATTATGCCAAAGATTTTCATAATATCAATAACCATAAGATAAAGTATGGTAAATCCAACATTTTGTATAACTTTGATTGGTTAAGTACCATACAATGTGCTTTATTATGGAGAATACGTATCATAAATCAACATTGCCAAATTAAAGATTAATTTCAAAAAAATATCAGAAAAAAAAAACACTTATAGAAGCATTTGCTCTATAACCATATTTTTTGTTTGAATTATTTTTATTATTATGAGTCAAATCCGTATATCCTCCTAAACCCGGTGACAAAATAATATCTTACTTGCCAAATATGACAAAGTTTTAAAGAAAGTATGTTTAGATATCATTGATGGTGTTTAAGTTTGACAAGTAGAAGCATTTGTGAACTTTATCAAATAAAAAATCACATGTGAAATCGTTGTGGTTTATAATTAGTAAGTTATGACTAACGTATGCAAGAAACAATAGAGAAAAAAAATAGTGGCTTATTGGTCTTATTAAGCTCTAAAGTCATGCCGATTTTTTGTCTTTACAGCTAGTAAAATAACTTATTGACTCAAAAGAGTTTTGGTTCTGAAATGATAGTCAAGATAAAGAGTCTCTTCAAAGTTTTAAAATAATGTAGAGAAGATGAAAAGGTAAATATTTTTCTTTACATTGAACTGTTTTTAGGACATATGTCAGCACCAAAATTACTAAAAATGATGACATGTCAAAAGATGGAAAGAGCCATACAACTTTCATATAGTAGATACGTTATTATGCATTTTTTAATTTGTTTTTGATGTCGCGCTATTTATTCCAGCTCACCCTTGCTTTACAACCAATAAAAAAAATTAAAGCTTATGATTTTATTTTACATCAAATGGTAAACATGGCGAAGTTTTCCACTATTTATCATTTTCAGCCATTTGAAACTGCCAAAAACCATTTTTTATATCAAATTTTAAAAACATACAAGCATTATATGTAATTTGTCTATTTTATAAGGTATCAATATCTTCTCCATTATATAACGTTGTTTAAAGATTTATAATTAATTACTAGATAAGGTGCTCATCTTTCGTTTTATGCTTAATTATTTACATAAATTTTCGAATAACTTAAAGGTGAATCAAAATTTCTTATTTATTTGTTATCTAATAATTATTGGATTTCTTTCTTACAATGTACCAAGAGTTCTTGATTCGTTTGAAAAGGTCTAGCTTTGGTTGGAATATTCTTCTCATTGAAAGCCTTTTTTGCAACGTTGGTAGTTGAGTAACGGTCTAAGTTGTATTTATCCCACCATTTCATATGATATTCTCGGACCAGTGAATACGAGATGTCGGGTAAGCAAAGTATGAGGTTAAAATGCCAGGAGAGGATCCATAGTACTCCCATGTCAATATGAAAGCTATTTTTGGCAACAAAGCTAATTTTGGTAACGGGCTAATAGGTTGGTATTTCTCGTGTTTAGCATAGTATAGTAAGGAGAATTATAGTATTTGTGGGGGGGGGGGGGGGTGAATTTGGCCACATGGTCCAAACCATTGCCACCATTCGTAAAACCATCCTAGTATAGTATTAGGACATATAAATTCGAAAAATAAAAACCAAAAATGGACATAAGTTCTTAGGTAAAAGGCATTGATTAGGTTTTTTTTTGGTAGTCGATGTAAGTAAATCCTGGTATATGGAATCTAGGTGTGGAGAGTTCTTTTATGTTATGGAGGTTGATAAACCTGAGGTCTTGAGCATTACATAATCTCAATATTTTGTAGGTGGAGTAAGAAATAAGGTTGGGGTCAGTCTTATCCGTATGGTAGGTTATTCCAACTGACTTGGTATCTACTAGGATAAACTCATAGAAGGTGCAGTTTGTGATGGTGTTTATCGGTGAGGTATTGGCTATCTCTTGAGAATACACGGTTGGTACAATAGGTTAAATATTTCAGGGATATTGGTTGGGTAGAGGATGAAGTGATTTAATGTTTGCGTTGTGGTTTAAGGAAGTATGAGGATTTTGAATGGGTAGGTTTCTATGAGGTGTAGAAGGTGGATACCTTGTTTGGGTTTGGATTAACAACTTTGGCATAGGATAAGGGAGGAAATTATGCTAACGGTGAGAATTGGTTACTAGCGGTTATGATTTCCCTTGTAGATTTGGTTGGTTTTTGATATAATTTGTTACAAAAAACATATTCTTTTACTCACTCATTTTGACTATCATGTGATTTTACTGTAAATACTCGCTTGTTTAGATTGTATATCAAAATCGGAATCGGGTAAAATAGCTTGCCATCTTAAAAAATTTGCGTAGAAACCAAATTTCTAACATCCTTTAAATTTTGTAGATTTTTCATCAACACGTAAAAAAGATAAATATTAAATCATCTTGAAATTTTAAATATTGTTTACTATAAATAAAATTTCTTTTTCTTTTTGGTCAAATAATTCTTTCGGGGTCCAAATCATTATCTAGAATGAAAACAGACTATTGACTTTCTCTAGAATGAAAACAGACTATTGACTTTCGTAAAGACTCTGGCAATTGTTTTTTTAAGGATTCCCCCCATACCCTATTTCCGGTGCATCAGTTTCCACTATCACGAATACATTGAGGTATGAGATACTTAGATACGGTAGGGTTGTTACATTTTTCTTAATGTATTGGATTATTCTAGTATGTTGACTAGAGCAAAGAACTGGATTCTTAAATAATCTTTGAAACAATAGTTGAGTAACTTTTCTTATATTAGGTAAGAAATTTGATATATAAATTAAATATCATAGGAATCGTTGTAATTAATTTTTTTTTTCTTTTATTACATGAGGAAATTTGTTTGCAATTTTATAGATCTAGATATATGTGTTAGAGTTAATAGTTCCCTTATAAATATTATGTTCTAAAAATCTAATTTTCATTTGAAATATTTGCATTTTTGTACAGATGCTAACAAACGATGTTTTTAAAATACATTTAAGAAAGTATATGTGTTTTAAATGTTGATTGATAGATTTTGAAAAAAATTAATACATCATCTATATATACTCTGGACTAAATTTTCTAAACTCTAAGACACCATACAATAGATTACTGAAATCGATTTTGCTTTGAAAAATTATGTATAGATGAGAAAAGTTGAAGAATTCCAAGAAATTGAAGAAAAAACTCTCGTAGGAGATATTATTGTTTGTGGTTATGAGATTGAGGAAAAAATAGAGCCAATGTTCTATATCAGAATTTTGAGGTAACAAAAAGACCAAAAGTTGATGTTTTTGGCGTGAGAGAGGAGGGAATATGAGAAATTAAAGGATAAATTATACCCCTATAGAAATAGATATATATATATATATATATATATATATATATATATATATATATAGAGATATAAACCACAAAATTAGAGTTAAATAGGTATTAATACCAACTTTTAAAGGCTAAGTAATCTGAAAATGATTTGTTGTGCTTATTCTTACAAAACTTTAGACATAAACACTAGATAGGATATAATGTTTTACGCGAATTTGAATTAATCATACTTTCCTCTAATTTTTGTTGTAATAAGTCCAATTGAGTACACTAAATCATTTATAGATTATTAAGCACTCGAGAGTTGGTATTGATTCTATATAACTTTAATTTTTTAGGTTCATGTCTCTATCTATATCTCTATATCTATATGAATCTAATATATTCCCTACTTTCTCATATTTCCTCCCCTTTCTCACCTAACACATAATAATTCTCGTCTTATCTCTATCTCAAAGTCTTATATAAATAGGATACTGGCTCATGTTTTCTTCAATCTCACAACAACATACACTAATATCTGCTATGAAAGTTTTTTCTTCAATTTCTCTAAATTCTCTGAGATTTTCAAAGAATTCCACTTATCTATTTTTTTCTTATTTTATATATAACTATTTTTCAAAGCAAAATCAATTACGATATATTATTGTCTTGTGTTCTAGAATTTTGAGTTTCTGTTCAAAATATTTAAAATTTTTTATTAGGAATCTGAAAATCACCTCCAGGTTTTGATTGTTATCACATGTCACACAAATTGTATATTATTTCTTGTGTGTGTTATATATTTGTGTTACACTTTAGGTGCTTATGAATTAAATTAAGGTACAAACCATTTGAGTATGTTGGCTTCTTCACTTTATTTGTTTTAAATAGATATGATTAAGATACAAGATATTTGAGTATGTTATCTTCTCATTTTATTTGTTTTTAAAAAGATATGATTAAGGCGGTGAATGATGACCAATATAATTACGTTTTTTGTGCGGGTTTTGTAAACCGCGAAAAAGTCACCAATCACACAAAATTGTGTGTTTTTTAATTGTCTATTTTTAAAAGGATAATACAAGCGCGGATTTCAAAACAGTGGTGGGAGACAATAAAACTTTGCAGACACCTATAAGGTGTAGGTTAAAGTCCACCGCGTTTTTTATCCAATAGTTTCAATTTTTTTTTTTTAATGTATATTATCATATATATATATATATATTTTACAGTTCAAATTCACAATAACATCTACCTTCATTCTCTACTACCACTATTCACACAAAACATTTATCTTTGATGTAGTCCAAAATATTTTATTTTTAAAGAAAAGAATTCTCATTATAGGTAAGTTATATTTTAATTTATGATTACACTGATTTACTATTTTGATAGTTAATTAAATTTATAATTTTACTTTATCATTATAAATAAAGGGATCATTTCAACTTATTAATTTAATTGATTTTGGTCATATTTATTTTTCATCATATACATGTATTTCATTTAGTTAATTTAAGTAATATTTTATCTAGCACAGTTTATATATAAATCTTTTATATATAACTTAGATAGTTCAATAAATCTTTAACACATAAACTATACTAATTTGTTTTTAAAAATTATGTTACGTGAAAATTCTACAATTTATAGTTATGTCTTATATATGTAACCACCAATATTATGTGTCATATAATTTTATCTTCAAATATAAAAACTTATAAATTTCATTAAATTTATTATTTTAATTTTATTTTATACTTAAATTTCATTCCGTTTTTTAATAAATATATATGAAATTTATCAAATATTTAATTCACAAAAATATATACATGTGGAAAATCCTATCACTAGATGAAGATTACTATTTTTGATCGAATTAATTTATAAAAAATCTAAACCTATTTGTGTTTTTTTTATTAAATGTAGGTATGTCATCTAATCACCAACGGAGTACGAATCCTTCTACACAAAGAAGTTCAAATCCTTCCGTCGAAACTTCAAGTCCTCCCATAAAAACAACCGTTCGGATAAATAATTTTTGTGTTTGGCTTTCAAAATTTATAATTAGTGACACTAAACTAATGTCACAACATGTTAGTTTTTCCGAATTATAAACTATAACTGTATCTTCTGTAACATCATCGTCATCTTCCTCCTCCATCTTTCATGGCTCGTGACCCTTCTTCCTCTCTCCCTTGCATGTTTCTGCTTCGCTCTTCAATGGTGAGGCGGACTCGAATGTTAAGAATATGAGTACGACTACAAAATGAGTTTCGCCGGAGATGTTTGTTTTCGCCGGTGGAGGTGCCGATGGTGACTGTGTTGAAGTAAACGAGTAGGCTTCAAAATTTCGGTCGGCGGTGAAGAAAAACGACAAAACAGTAACAAGTTTCGGTCGCCGTAGATGTTTAATTTTTTCGGTGGAGATGTTGATGTTTTCCCTTTACCTTTAGGGATTGCGACCCAAATAATTGAGAATTTTAGTAACAATTTTGTAGGAAATAAATAATAATTAAAGAATTGGTTTGTTTACCACCGGTGATCGACGAAAATGGAACGGTGGTTCCACTCTCTCAATAACGCTGGAATTCATTTCACCGGCGATAAATATAGTGCTTTGTTTTTTTAACCCGGCCAAAAAAATCTTTTTTTTTTTTTTTTGTGTGTAATTATTCAATCCAATACTAAATCAATAACCATGCTCCATCTTTTCTTTAATATTTTTGTTTATTAAATTAGTTAGTAATGGTATGACTGTAAATATATTAAAGAAGGGTTAAATTGACTTTTGATAAAAAATTAATGTTAGTCTAGTAAACTCATTTTTGAAGGTGTTAGATTAATAATATTAGTTCAAATTGATGTTAGTTGAGTCATTATCTCAATTTTATAATAAGTAATATAGTAATTTTAAAAAATATATAAGTAACATAGTAATTTAAAAAATTTGTTGAACGCAAGACCCATATGATCTTAGGAAGTGGAAAAAACATTGATTCAACTTTTCGATGAAGCTCAAGCTATGATAATTACATGTCTAAGAACCCTAATAGTGCTGGTAAAGAGTATATAATTAGGATGTTCAACCAAGAGTTTAACAAGAATATTACATATAGGTTCTTCAAACACAAACTTTATGAGTTCAAGAAAAATTACAAGAAGTAAAAAATTCTTATGAATTTCACCGGTATCTCCATTGATCCCGATACGTCAATGATATATACATCTAATGCAAAGTGGAAGGAACGCGTGAGTTGGTAAGTGTACATGCTCCTTCTAGTCATATATATTCAAATTTAGACACGGAGTTATATCAAGGTTAATTTTCTAGGTTTGTCAAAGAACAAATGGCTTCACGAAGCCGCCAGAGTTTTGGTATGTGATGCGAAAATCTATGGGACACTACGATGTCACGTCACAGTCTCACACTACAGGAAAATCGGGTATTTATAGCAGTACAATATAGCGGTTATACATGTTCTGCTATCTTTCAGTTTTTAATAGCGTTTCATAATTTGCAACCGCTACAATAGGTCCACCTTAAAAAAAAAAATCGTGACGCGTAGAATACATAGCATTATATAATTAAAAACGCTGTGTAAACTGGGAACGGGAAAAAAATTAAGAACCCCTAAACACTTATAGAGAAATTTTCACTTTGCGGCAATTTTTCTGTACAATCTCCCTCTCATCTCATATTCTATAAATTTTTCTTTTCAAACTCATCTTCTCATCTCAGAGCTCTTCTCTTCAATTTGTAGTGGGCATCGATTTCCAACCTCGAATTTTGAACTTCGATTTCTCAACCTCAATTTCTCAGTCCCCGAAGAAAAAGATTTCGATTGAAGGTTTGGCTCTATCTCCGGATCTGATTGATCGATTTCATGTAGAATAAGATTATCAAAAGCCTGGGTTTGTGAATTTTTTAGGGTTTAGTTTCAATGCGGGGCTAATTCATTAGGCTTATTCTTTCAATTATGGGTTTCAAATTCGTTTCTATTGATTCACTATTTATGTGAGTTATTTTCACTAATCTTTGATTCCACTTTGGTCTGGGAGTTGTTGTTGTGTTCTGGTAATGGATAAGGCATGGGTTTGGCTTCCAAGGTATGAATGTCTTGAACACATCAATGAATCAAATTTGTAACGGTTTTGATCCTAATGCTAATCAAACTTTGAATCTTTTTTAAAATTACAGGGCAAGCTCTGAGTATGAGGAAGGTGCACGTTCTTTTGTGTATGCATCAGCAAAGAGATTGGGTAACCCTATGCAGATGTTCTGTCCTTGTATAGATTGTCGGAATGTATGTCATCAAGATATGCACACATTAGTGGATCATTTGATAATTAGGGGAATGGATCAAAAGTACAAGAGAAATACTTGTTGGAGTATTCATGGAGAGATAAGGAATGAGAGAACAATTGATGATCAACGGGATGACTTAGAAACATATGAGTTGTTCAGGTCTGCCTTCTTTGAAAATGAAGACAATTCAAAGTCGTCGAATAAGGATGGAGAACAGCCTGAAGTTGTTGGAAGTGAGGAAGAGTTTGAGTTTAAGAAGAAATTAGAGGATGCAGAAACTCCTCTATAATATGACTGCCAAACTACACCAAAGTTGCAGCAATTATGGGACTCTACCGCATAAAAGTTAAGAGTGGGCTTTCAGAGAATTACTTTGATCAGCTTTTGAGTATGGTTCATGATATGCTTCCTAAAGGTAATGTGCTTCCAACATCCACTTCTGAGATAAAGAAATTCTTGAAGATATTTGGGTTTGGATATGATGTTATTCATGCGTGGAAGAATGACTGCATTCTTTACCGGAAACAGTATGAGGAGATGAGTAGCTGCCCAAGATGTGGTGCTTCAAGGTGGGAAGTTGATAAGCATTCTGGTGAGACAAAGAATGGGATTCCAACAAAGATACTTAGGTATTTCCTCATAAAAGATAGATTTAAGAGACTGTTTAGATCGGAGATAATGTCTAAGAATTTGCAATGGCATTTCAGTAATACTTCTGAAGATGGAACAATGAGACACCCGGTGGACTCATTGACATGAGCTCAGGTCAAATGCTAGATGGCCACTTTTCGCAGCTGAGCCAAGAAACCTAAGACTTGGTTTATCTACAGATGGGATGAACCCGTTTTCTATCCAGAACACCAAGTATAGCACATGGCCAATATTGTTGGTGAACTACAATATGCCTCCCACGATGTGTATGAAGTCAGAGAACATAATGGTAACCCTTCTGATCCCTGGTCTAACTGCACCAAGTAACAACATCGATGTTTATCTTGCTCCGTTGATTGATGATCTGAATGATTTAAGGAATGAAGGTATCGAGGTTTATGAGTCATTAGCCAAGGATAATTTCACACTTAAGGCTATACTATTATGGACTATCAGCGACTATCCAGGTTTGGGGACCTTTTCTGGTTGTAAAGTAAAAGGGAAACAAGCATGTAATGTATGTGGGAAGGATACACCTTTTAGGTGGTTGAATTTCAGTCGTAAGCACGTCGATTTGGGAAATAGAAAATGACTCAGGCCTGGTCATCCTTACAAAAGAAAAAGGGTTTGGTTTGACAACACTGTGGAGGAAGGGACTACTAATAGAATTCAAACAGGAGCTGAAATATTTGATATTCTTAAGGATTTTAAGAATGAATTCGGAAAACCTTTGGATAAGAAAAGTAAAAGGAAAAGATCAGGTTTGTCTCAAGATGAGGAATTTGCAAACGAAGAAGAATCTGAACAATGGCGGTGGAAGAAACGTTCTATTCTATTTGATTGACCATACTGGAAGGTTAGTACTCTATCATAATAAATATGTATGAATTGAATCTTAAATCTTTAACATTTTCTAATCATTTTAAGTTTTTCGTTTGTTGACTTAGGATATGCCAGTGCGTCACAACATCGACGTAATGCATGTGGAGAAGAATGTGTCTGCTGTCATTATTTCCCTTCTCATGCACAATGCTAAGTCAAAAGATGGTGTGAAAGCACGACAAGATTTGGAAGACATCGAGATTCGAAGACACTTACACACTCAGCTACGTGGGAAGAGAACGTATTTACCTCCAGCTGCTTATTGGCTGAGCAAGGAGGAGAAGAAGAGATTTTGTAAGAGATTATCTGAATTCAGAGGACCAGATGGCTACTGTGCCAACATTTCAAACTGTGTCACAACTAATCCTCCTCTGACTGGTGGTCTGAAGTCCCATGACCATCATGTTCTTCTGCATAATTTGTTACCAGTTGCATTGAGAGGCTTGCTGCCTATAGGACCTAAGACTGCAGTTAGTAGATTATGCAACTTCTTCAGTAGACTATGTCAACGTGTAATTGATCCAGAGAAGCTACTAACACTGGAGTCTGAGCTTGTGGAGACGATGTGCCAAATGGAGATGTATTTTCCACCATCTCTTTTTAATATAATGTTCCATCTCCCTATACAACTTGCTTGAGAAACACGTTTGAGTGTCCCGATACACTTTAGATGCATGTATCCATTTGAAAGGTACGTAGTTCGTTTGGTATTTCTACTTTGTTGTTATATCTTGTTTAAGCAAATATCTGATAAAGTTTTAATCTGATGGACTCTTAGGTACATGAAAACATTAAAATCTTATGTGAAGAACTACGCAAGGCCAGAAGCATGTATGGCAGAGGGTTACTTGGCAGCTGAATGTATAGCTTTCTGCTTGGAGTTTCTCAAAACATCTGTACCGGTTCTAGAGTCTGTAAATTGTAATGAAGATGTTGATTTGGATGAGCATATACTCGAAGGGCGTCCAATACTTAAGGCTACTGAAGTTACACTATCTGATTAAGAGCTTGAGATTGCACACAGATATGTGTTAATGAACACAACAGTTGTGAATCCATATGTTGAGTAAGTTATGATTTACAGTTATTAACTCTCGATAATTATATGACTGTTGGATGTTAGTTACTAATTATTAATCTTTGGATATGTAAATCAGAATGCATCTTCAAGAATTACAAGATAAGGATGTCCGTTGCAGAAGAAATCAAACTCTTCTATGGAAGTTACATGGGGAACGTTTTCCACAGTGGCTAAAACAAAAGGTCTTCACAAAGTTCTTTTTACATGTACTTTTATCTTACTCAGTAATGACATTTACACTTATATTATCTTGTATTTCTTTATATCAGATCCCTACTAACTCAAAAGAGCATTCCACAAAGCTAAGATGGTTAGCATTTGGTCCAAGGCATTAGGCACAAACCTATAATGGCTTTATCATCAATGGACATCGTTTTCACACTCAATACGTAAAGCGAAAAACTCAGAACAGTGGAGTAGCATATGAAGCTTTAGCAATGTGTAGATCAAGTGTGAAATATACCAATCACGTGGCAGATGCAGTTTCTTACTTTGGAGTGATACAACAGATAATATTGCTGGACTATCACATGTTCCAGATTCTATTATTCAAGTGTAAATGGGCCAACAAAGGGAATGGTCTAAAGGAAGAAAATGGCTTCATCCTTGTGAACTTCAGTGTTAACCAAGCATCATTTTTGCAAGATCCATACATTATGCCTTCTCAAGCGAAACAAGTGTTTTACTCCAGAGAAGATGAGTCATCAAATTGGAGTGTAGTTATGCGGGCACCACCAAGAGAGTATCATGAGTTACAAACCGAAGAAGAGTTCGTAGCTCCGCCAATATCCATTGAAGATATTGATGATGATTTGGGGAATGAATCTTTTGATGATGACATTTTTCTGTGTCAGGACTGATTGTGAGGGGGTTCTAGTAGTTGAATAATTGGGCAACGTAGTTAGGTTTATTAGATAATAAGTATTATTAGGTAGTTAGGATGGAATGATAATTACGGTTTACTAAATATGTAGGGATGATAATTCATCTGTCTGTTTACTATAGTTTCAGGTGAGACATTATGCAGCAGAGAAAAGATATATCTATACGTCGCAATAAGCGTCAAAAAGGTGAAGAAGCGACTGTTGAGCCATTGCTTATCGAGCCAAGACGAAGGAAGAAGGAGAATCACAAGAAGTAGAAAAAGATGGAGAGCTATCACAAAAAGAAGATGCCAATACAGAAGCTACGCGTCATACAAATGAACCAGTTCAAGAGGGGCATTCACAGAGCAGTACAAAGAGACGAAGAGGCCGCCATAGGATGAGTAAAGTAGCTAAAAATAGTGACGACAAGGTTGACGTTCAGTTCATATCTCTCGGTGAGCATGTAGGAGATGGATCAGTTACACTTTCCTCATTTCTTGGTCCTCTAGTGAGAGAGCATGTACTAGTCATTCTTGATGATTGGAGACACCTTGATGAACAAACAAAGGATACAATGTGGGAGGAAATTCAGGTTTGTTGAAGTTATTACTCTCATCGCTTCTACCATTGTTTTAAGTTCTGTAACTTCTGTAACTTCTGTAGGCAAGGTTCAAACTGACCGAAGAGTGGCAGAAGGAAAGTGTGTTAAAGCAGATGGGGTGTACATGGAGGTCCTCAAAATCAAGGGTTGTTTTTCTTGTGCGAGCTGTAGATAATAGAGAACAACTTATTAACTTAAAACCGAGCAATGTTCAATCTGTGTTAGCTTGGTTGAATTGGGTGAAGATGAAGAAAAGCAAAGAGTCTCAAATGGTAAGTCAGAAATACAGGGAGTTGAGGAGAAGTCAGATTCCCCACACCACTAGTCGCAAGGGAATGGTTCGCTTAGCTCATGAAATGGTATGATTCTGATAACATTACATTTGTCTGTAAGTCAAAGGAGTTAACTAAAGCTCCAGTTACTTGTAATAATGAGAGATCCTTTTTTCATTTGCAGAAACAAAACAGTTCAGATCCCACAAAAGTGACTAGGAGTAAGGTGTGGATAGCATGACATACACATGCAGATGGGAGACCTGTGAAGCCTGAATTTGAAGACACTATTGTAAGCTTTCAATTCCTTTTAGTGTAGTAATCTTCTTTGTGTCTACATGTGATATTATCATAACATGCATCATTTAAGTTTGCATTAGAGTAGGATTCCTTTGCATATTAGACTAGTTTTGTTACATTTGTCATGAATTTCATTGTATATAGGTTCTAGGTGCTGCATTAGGTCATAGTAGAGTCTTTGGTGCATTTTGGATATCTTTTAGGTGCTAAATAGGAATGAAGTGGAGCTTGGAGCTAAGAGGATCAATTGCAGGAAGAGAAGCCATTGGATGAACAAGAGATGAGCAAGAAGAGGCGAAGCGGTCCAAGTGCAACGGTCAAGGAGTGACCGCTGCAGAAGATCAGAGCGGGATGGAGGTACAGCGGTAAGGAGTGACCACTGCAATCTTCTGGAGCGATCACAGCAGTCGAGGAGTGACCGCTGCAAAACCAAGCACAACGGTCACCAAGCGCAGTGGTCAATGAGTGACCGCTGCAATATTTTGGAGCACTCACAGCGGTCTCGCAGCGGTCACTCGTAGACCGCTGCAGATTCGTCCGGACAAAAATAAATCGGGTCGATACCCGGTTTGTCTCGGCTCGACCCGATTGACCCAAATTCAATTAAAAACCCCCTTTTGACATTTGAGATTTTTATGCTTAATTTTCCTAAGAGTTTAGACTCATTCTCTCTTTTGTTCTTGAATCTCTAGTTTGAATCTTAATACAATTTGCATTTTCTTTAAGAAATCTTTACTTTTACATTCTCTCATCATTCTATCTTATTACCCATCATGATTTCTTCTCTAATCAAACTTGATTTTGGGAGAATCACTATGGGTCTTGAGTAGTCTCATTAGGGTTTGAAGATGGGTTAGATGAGGGGGATCTAAGCATGGATTAGGTTAGTCTAGATCTTAAATCAAACATTCCTTCCTGCTCTAAGAGATCCTAATGTTTTTTCTTGCATGAAAATGAGGAAAATGACATGGACCATCTCATGGACACCAAGTGTTTGATGAAATGTCCAAGAAAGCTTAGAGAGGAATTATGATTCTTGCATTAAGGGATTGGTGTTTAAGGACTTAATTAGGTTGATCTAGTAATTATGTTTTAATTTACTAGCATTCATCATTTCAAATGGAAATTTGATATTTATGTCTTGATTAGTGAAATGATTAATTGCATGGAAATGAATTAGTCAATTTAAATGGATCATTAACCTAAGGAATAACTAATTAGTGTAGTTGGACATCCCTAACCATGCTTAGTGAACCCAAGTCATTAATAACTCATATTAAGACCCTTCTTTAAATCATTGCATAAACCTTAGTCATTTAATCACTTGCATTTATTTTAATTAGTTTAATCAAAAACAACAAAACCCGTATAGCTTAGATTAAGTAAATCCTTGCATTTTAGGTGTCAATTACAACGAGTTTGGATTTGATTCCTCTTAAACTACAACGGTTTAGAGGTATTGATACCCTCAAAAGGATTGTAAAATCCGAGTATCAATTTGGCGCCGTTGCCAAAGTAGTTTTTGCATCTAGTTTTAGGATTCACTTGAGACTAAGCACTTTTCTTTCATTTTGCATTTTCCTTTTGTTAACTTGTGTTTGGGATTGTGAGCTCAATTGTGAGTTTTGGTATTGGAATTGGATTGTTGCTTGGTCTTTGGGCTGTTTTGTAGGTACATGCACACAAGATCCAAAGGCAATCAAGATCTACTTCACCTCGTAACTCATCGCAAACAAAGCACTCGGGTTCGACAATTGGTAAAGCAACTAGAGACTAATACCGAAACTATGGCCGAAAACCCTCCACGCAATCCCACTACTGTCGGAATTGGTGATACCGCTAATGTTCACGATGACCGCCAAGGCATCCAACCACCGAGAATCGAGAACAACAACTTCGAAATTAAAACCGGCCTCATCACCATGGTTCAAGCCAACCGGTTCTATGGATTGCCTAGTGAAGACCCTCTTGATCACATTGATCGTTTCAACAAGCTTCTCGATCTCCTCAAGATCAATTGCGTCTCAGAAGATGCTCTTAAGCTTCGTTTGTTCCCCTTCTCTCTTGGTGACAAAGCTCACATATGGGAAACAAACCTCCCTCAAGGGTCAATCACTACTTGGACGGATTGCAAGCGAGAGTTCCTCAACAAGTTCTTCTCCCCGGTTCCAACCGCGAAGCTAAGGAACGACATATCAAGCTTCAATCAATTCTCCAATGAGTCCTTTTATGATGTTTGGGAGCGTTTTCGCGGATTAACTCACCAATGCCCACATCATGGCTTCACCAATGCCACTCTCTTGAGTACCATCTATCGAGGGGCTCTTCCCAAATTCCGTCAAATCTTGGATACCACTTCAAATGGGAGTTTCTTGGCTAAGAATGTGGATGAAGCTATGCAGCTAGTAGAGAACTTCGCTACTAGTGATGGTACTTATGGTGAAGATTATGATCAGACTACAAGAGCTATACCGGATCAAGATGAAACAAAGAGAGATAAAGAGATGAAGGCTTTGAGTGACAAGTTGGATAAACAAGCAGCCATGATGGATAAACAAGCCACATTATTTGATAAACTTCTATCTTCAACCAAGAAGGACTCAGACCACGTGGTCAACTATGTCGATGAAGCTACTTATGAAGAAGTCACCTATGCACCGGAAATGGTCAACGAAGAAGAGATCAACTATGTAGGTAATCAAAACTACAACTTTCAACCAACCCACCCCAATCTCTCTTATAGAAGCAACAATGTGGCCAATCCTCAAGACCAAACTTATCCTCCAAGAGCCAGTCAAGGGAATCAATTTGTCTAAAAAAATCAAGCTCAACAAACCCGCCCTCAAAGAAATTACCAAGGCCAGCAAAGCGCTACTCAACCAAGAGCGAATCAACAACCAACCTGCTTTCAAAGGCCTCAACAACAAAGGTTCAACCAACCTCAACAAGGATACTCTACTCAAGGACAACAAATGTTCAATCCAAACCAACAAGGTTATGGGAATCAAAAACAACAAGGGTATGGTTACCAACCTCAACAAGGTTACTCTACTCAAGGACAAGAAGGGTTTCCCCAAGGTCAAAAAATCATACCTCCAAACCAAGCACCTCCCCATGTGGATTTGGTCACCATGATGCAACAAATGCTTAGTGGACAATCCGCATTGACCACTCGGGTTATGAACATGGAGGACGAAATCAAACACCTAAAAGGTCAAAGTGCTTCATCCTCTCGCCAAGGCCAACTCTCGGAAAAACCCGAGGGAAACCCAAAGGAGTACATCAATGCTGTTGAGCTAAGAAGTGGGACTGTTTTGCCTACAAGGGAGCATCCACACATCAATGAGGACATTGAGAACCAAGAAGGGGGGGGGTAGAAGTTGTTGATGAAGATGAATTTGAAGAAGACCTTACTCAAGCTCATTGACAAAGGAATATGCCAAGGAGGATGCATTGCGCAAAGAGAAAGAGCTTGAAGCTACCAAGAATAGAGCCACGACCCTAGCTAAGAAAGACAAGGCCAAAGTTGTTGATGAAGAGACCACTAAGAAGACTAAGTGTGCGCACTGCGATTGGTGTAATAGAAGATCTTCCGATTTCGGTTCAAGGCTACACAGTTCCGACGGATTTCATTGTTCTAGAGATGGATGAAGAACCAACTGATCCTATCATCTTTGGTAGATCATTCTTAGCAACTACTGGAGCTATAATAGATGTTAAGAGAGGAAAGATAGATATTCACTTGGGTATGGATGAGATTCTTGAGTTTGACATCAACAAGACAATGAAGAAGCCAAACATTGATGGCCAATGCTTCTACATAGAAGAGATGGATAGCTTGGCAGATGATTTACTTGAAGAGTTAAGAATGGAGGATGGATTGGAAGTAGCCTTAAACTTGGATCACAAAGGAAATGGTTTCTTAACCAAGGAGAGCCAAGCTTATGAGCTCACACTTGACAATAAGGAGCCATTGGAAATAGAAGCTGGATTTGTGGAACTAGCAAGGGAAATGGAAGCTAAGGGTATTGAAGAGGTTAGTAGTGAAGGCACAACCTTGGATGATGGAGATTGGAGTGAGCTAAAAGCCCCAAAGGTGGACCTAAAGGAGCTTCCCTCGGGACTAAGGTATGCGTTCTTAGGTCCTAAAGAGTCTTACCTGGTGATAGTAAATGAAAATCTAAAGAGTGATGAATTAGCTTTGCTTATCAATGAGCTAAAAAAGTATAGGAAAGCTATTGGTTACTCTTTAGATGGTATTAAGGGTATTTCTCCCAACTTATGCACACATAGAATTCACCTAGAGGATGAATCAAAGACCTCTGAACATCAAAGAGAGTTGAATCCCAACTTGAAGGATGTTGTAAAGAAAGAGATTCTAAAACTCCTTGGTGCGGGAATAATCTATCCGATCTCGGATAGCTCATGGGTTTCACCAATTCATGTTGTGCCTAAGAAGGGGGGAATCACTGTTGCAAAAAACGAAAATGATGAGTTAATACCAACTAGAACCATCACCAGGCATATGATGTGTATTGATTACCAGAAATTGAACTCATCAACTAGAAAAGATCACTTCCCTTTACCCTTCATTGACCAAATGCTTGAAAGACTAGCCAACCATCAATATTATTACTTTTTAGATGGATACTCGGGATTCTTTCAAATCCCGATCCACCCAAATGATCAAAAGAAAACGACATTCACATGTCCTTATGGTACCTTTGCTTATCGAAGAATGTAATTTGGATTATGTAATGCACCAGCAACTTTCCAAAGATGCATGATGTCTATCTTCTCGGATTTGATTGAGGAAATGGTTGAAGTTTTTATGGATGACTTTTCCGTATACGGTTCTTCCTTTGGTGTTTGTTTGTCTAATCTTTGTAGGGTTCTAAAGAGATGTGAAGAAGCAAACCTAGTGTTGAAATGGGAGAAGTGTCACTTCATGGTGCAAGAAGGAATTGTGTTGGGTCACAAGATTTCGGAAAGAGGTATTGAGGTTGATAAGTCGAAGATCTCGGTTATGGTTAACTTAGAGCCACCAAGGACGGTAAAAGATATCCGAGCTTTTCTAAGCCATGCGGGTTTCTACCAGCGGTTTATCAAGGATTTCTTCAAGATTGCTAGACCACTAACAAGACTTCTTTGCAAGGAAGTGGAGTTTGTGTTTGATGAAGAGTGCATGAGAGCCTTCTTAGAGATCAAGAGAGCTTTGGTTAGTGCACCAATAGTTCAAGCTCCGGATTGGGATCTTCTTTTCGAGATTATGTGTGATGCTAGTAACTATGTAGTTGGTGTGGGTTTGGGTCAAAGGAAGGATAAGAAGACTCATGTCATCTACTATGCTAGTAGGACTCTAGATGAAGCTCAAACCCGATATGCAACAACCGAGAAGGAGCTATTAGCGGTTGTGTTTGCTATAGAGAAGTTTAGGTCTTACATTGTTGGTTCTAAAGTGATTTTCTACACCGATCATGCGGTATTGAGATACATCCATTCGAAGAAGGACACTAAACCGAGATTACTTCGCTGGATACTTCTTCTACAAGAGTTCGACATGGAGATTGTGGACAAGAAAGGTATTGAGAATGGAGTAGCGGATCATCTCTCTCGGATTAGAGTAGAAGACTTGGTTCATATTGATGACAAGCTAATGCAAGAGAGCTTAATGAGTGTGGGATCATTGAGCAATGGAGATGAAACCATCTTGGATTAATCATGTGCTCTACAAGAGGATAACTCACCATGGTTTGCGGATCATGTGAACTACTTGGTTTGTGGAAAGAACCACCACTTGAAGGTCATAAGAAGAAGCGTATTTTCCGAGTTGTGAAGCGATTCTATTGGGATGAACCATTCTTATACACTCTATGCAAGGATGGTATCTATAGGAGATGTATGGCTGAGGAAGAGTTTGAGGGAATCTTGATGGCTTGCCATAATCCACCAAGTGAAGGACACTTTGCTTGCTTCAAAACAGCTACAAAAGTCCTTCAAAGTGGGTTTTGGTGGCCAACCTTGTTTAATGATGCTTATGAATTTGTGAAGAGCTATGACCAATACCAAAGGAAGTGAAATATAAGCAAGAGGGATGAAATGCCTCAAAACCCAATCTTTGTGGTGGAGGTTTTTGATGTTTGGGGAATTGACTTCACGGGACCTTTCCCATCTTCCTTTGGAAACCAATACATCTTGGTGGCTGTGGACTATGTGTCCAAGTGGGTAGAAGCAATAGCCTCCCCTACAAATGATGCCAAGATTGTGGTTAAGTTGTTTAAGACAATCATCTTTCCAAGGTTTGGTATTCCAAGAGTGGTAATTAGTGATGGAGGAAGTCACTTCATTAACAAGGTGTTTGAGAGTGTACTCATGAAAAATGGAGAGAAGCATAAGGTAGCAACTCCATATCATCCTCAAACCAATGGCCAAGTGGAGGTTTCTAACTGTCAAATCAAGGCGATTCTCGAGAAAATCGTGGGTGCTTCAAGAAAAAATTGGGCGAGCAAACTTGATGACGCTCTTTGGGCCTATAGAACCGCTTTCAAGACTCCTATTGGTACTACTCCTTTCAACTTGTTGTATGGGAAGTCTTGTCATTTGCCGGTGGAACTTGAGTTCAAGGCGAAATGGGCTGTTAAGCTTCTCAACTTCGACATTAAGGATGCTCAACAAAGGAGACTAGTGGACCTTGAAGAACTTGAAGAGACTAGGCTTCAAGTTTATGAAAACTCTTCCATCTACAAGGAAAGAACTAAAGCATTCCATGAAAAGAAGATTCTCTCCAAGGACTTCAATCCGGGTGATCAAGTATTGCTGTTCAACTCAAGGTTGAGACTCTTTCCCGGAAAACTCAAGTCGAGGTGGTCGGGTCCCTTTGTGGTGAAAGAAGTGCGAAGCTATGGAGCGGTTGTACTTGAGACAAAGGATGGTCGGGAATTCGTCACCAATGGCCAAAGGTTAAAAAGGTATCATGCTAAGGAAGCTATTCAAGAGGCAATCTCAACTCCTCTTGATGAAACTTCATCCATAACTTGAAAATAAAAGGTAACACAAAGTCAAACTTAGTGACTTAAAAAAAAGTGCTCTTGGGAGACACCCCTTGCCTATCCATGTTAATAGTTTAATTTCATGTTTTCCTTTCCTTGTTAGTATTATTTGATGTTCTCGCTAAGTGTTTCAGGGGATTTAAAGGATTTTGGGAGTTTAAGGGTCGCAGCAGTCAGGTCGCAGCGGTCACGTAGAGACCGCTGCAAGTTTCTGAGGGAAAAGAAGAAAAAAAGCCACAGTGGTCTCGCAGCGGTCAAGTGGAGACCGCTGTGCTTTTTTGACCTAGATGCCGAGAATTGGTTGTAGCGGTCTCGCAGCGGTCAAGTGGAGACCGCTGCAGTTTCCTGAGCCCGATGAAAATCCATAGCGGTCCTGTAGCGGTCACACTCAGACCGCTGCAGACAGGTAAAATCGAGAAAAATCGAACCAAACCGACCGGTTTGGTCGATTAAAACTCGACCCTTCCTTCTTCTTCCTCATTCTTCACGATTTCTTCAAGGCAAAACCCAAATTCTCTCCTTCTCAATCACAAAAAAACCTTTGTTCTTTCATTTTCAAACCGATTTTCTTGCATAAACTTGCATTCCTCACTTGTTTTCAACATCATCCATCATCAAAACCAAGGTAGAATCAACTTTCATCCATCTTTTGTGAATCTCATAGTAACTCATGTGATTGTGATAGAAATTGATGGAATTAGTTGAACTTTGCTTGGATAATGCTAGATAGGTTGATTACATAGTTGAATTTTGAGGATTCCTGCTGAAAATTGAAATTTTGAAAAATTAGGGTTCTTGAGGTTGAGGAAAAACGAAAATTTTGGGGGTTTTTGAGTTTGAAGGTTCAAATTGTGCAATTAGGCTAGGGAAACTTGTTTAGATACATGAGTATTGGTTTTCATTAAGCAATTGTGATAGATTTGCTTCTTTGAGCTCATTGTTTGCAAGTTTTCTATTGTTTTGAAGGATAAAATGGGAGTGAAGAAAGGAAAGGCGATCGCGGGAGCCTCCAATGCTGAGAATGAATCAAGCGGAAGTGAGTTCGATATCCCGAGGCCACAAACCAAGAGGGCAAGGAAGCAAAAGAGGGTAGAGGAGCCACCAAAGAGCAAACCCACTCTTACTCAAAGATTGAGAGCCATGAAAGACATGGAGTTTGTCCCAACAAGATGGGCGGATCACCAACTCTTGGCGGACCTCGGTATCTTGGACCCGGTTAGAAGCTTGTTCTCGAACATGGGATTAGCGGGACTCTTCGACATGGCTCACATCTCGCACAAGACGGAATCCAAGGAATTCCTTGCTACTTTAAGCGTCTTCGATGACACCGCATTAGACATAACCGACGAGAACCGAGGCCGCATAAGCTTTATTCACGGGAGGACATATGAGCTCACAATGGCACAATTGGGTATAATCTTCAACTTCCCAACCGGTGGTGAAGTCTATTTCATTGAATCTCGACATAAACGAAGCACAAGGAGTGTGGAGTGATAGCTCGGGGTGAATACAAGAAAGGAGTTAGCAAGGCAACAGCTCTCCGACATCCGGTAATCCGGTATGCTCACAAGTTCCTT
Source organism: Euclidium syriacum (assembly GCA_900116095.1). Taxonomy (NCBI): domain Eukaryota; kingdom Viridiplantae; phylum Streptophyta; class Magnoliopsida; order Brassicales; family Brassicaceae; genus Euclidium; species Euclidium syriacum. The sequence goes on from FPAK01000004.1 coordinate 4,741,301, forward strand.
GCTCACACCTTATTCGCAAGAAGGGAGACGGGAAATATTAAGGAAGAGGAACTCGCTCTCTTGACCGAGGGAGTGAAGCCTTTCTTGCGCACCACGAGCACAAGTGTAGACAGCAGATATAACATCATGGGGTAACCAAGACCGGTCAACTTCGCTCATTACCTCGCCAACAGGCTTCTCTCATTTCAAGATTGGGTGACAACGAACAAAGACAAGACTCCTCAGCTTAGCATTGGGGGACTCATTACACCAATCTTGACAGCTTTCGGAGTAGAGATACGCTCACCCGAGGTGACACTACCAATCATGCGGATATATATGTCTTATCTCGCCACATCACACTTCCTTGTAGGGCGCAAAAGGAGAAGCTATGGATACCGCTTCTATGTCACCGGGAACGAAAAGAAGACCATTCTCCTCCCCAACACGGGTGTCACCTCCTTCAACACACGCGACAACCTCTTGTTCAACCTGCGACCATATCTCCTCCATGATCCAGCTAGAGACGGACCCCTCTCTTCCATTCACCGGACCCGAGCCGAGCCACCGCGCGAGGAAGACGAGGAAGAGCTTCTCGAGGAGACTTATGGAAGCAAACGGTATGATTTCGAGCCTTACGCCGACCCAATCACGAGAGATGCTCTAAGGGTGGCGCACGAGCACATTGGCCTCCTCAAAAGGCTAACAAAATGGCAAGGCAAGCAAATCAAGAAGCTTGTGAAGACGGTGAAGAAGCAAGGAAAACTTATCAAGAAGATCCTCAAAGACTCTAGTTCCCCACCGAGAAGAACCGAGGAGTAAAGTTCGAGCATGGCGATGATGATAACCGTGCCACAAACCAAATAAGCCGGACCATCCTCCCATGATGCACATCAAGGAAGATGCAAGGAGAAGGCACCACTCTCTCCTTCAAGCAGCGGATCATGAAACCGCTCCTACTCCATGGATTCTTCTCCTTCTCATTCCTATTGAGGTACCAAATGCACCCTTGTATATATTTTTTTCTTTCTTTTGAGTCTTTGTTTGCTTTTGTTTCCTAAGACTCTTCCTTGAATTTCTCTCACACCCAGACGGTGTGATTTAAGTTTGGGGGAGAGCCTTACATTTGATTTTGTGTTTTTTTGATCTCATTTTCTCTTTAGAACTTGAGTCTCATGCATTTTTCTCTTAGGTCTCATGCATTTTTAGAAATTTTTTTCAAATTTTTGCACTTTTCATATAGGATTGAGTCTAGAATCACTTGCACTAGGAGAATTAGCTTAACCAAGGTATCACAATTTGACATTAGTTCAACACCCTAGTTAGTAATCTTCTAATGCTTCACATGTTTTGTTTGAAATTAAGAAAGAACCATTCATGGATCATACATATGATAACCTTGCTTAGGTTGAAACTCTCTCTATTTGAAGCTAGCCTCACCTAAGTGAGAACCTTAATTTGAATTAACAATTATTGTGCATATGCTAACAAGTGAAAACCATGAATTACACATACATACTTAAGCATTCTTACTCTATTTTACCACTCTTGTATGCTTAAGTAGCCAATTTTGGTTTCCCCACCAAGACAAGTCTTAAACCTCCTTTCCAAACAATTAATCGTTTGTGTGTGACTTTGTGAGGCCTCTTCCGAGCTAACTTGATAAAACGTGTTAGGTTTAGAGCGACAAGGGAACACATTTGTGTAGATTTAGCTCCAACATCACGGAGCTAACATATGACTAGGCTAGAATAGGTGGGAGTGTTTTAAATTCAAGTTTGGGGGAAAAATAGGAAATTACATAAATGAGAAATGGTTTGAATTGAGTAGAATGATGAAAAAAAAAAGGGAAAGTAAAGGGGAATAAAGTTGTAGTTTAATGGTAAATGCTTCAATGACAAAAGCTCCAAGGAAGTGCAAAGGGAAATGCAAGCCTCAAAACAAGAAAAGGAAAAAGGAGTCTCAAAGCAAAGGAAAATAAAGAAGCCAAATGGTGATCCAAAGAGCAAAAGAAAGAGGCAACACAAAGAGAAAAGAAGGAGCCAAAAGAAGTAAGAAAGAATCCCCAATGAAGAGAAGATGAATGAAATGGGCAAGACCCTTGGTTAGATTAGCAAAATGCCTTAGGAGAACAAAAGGGTAGTTAGGATTTTGTTGGGGAAATGGGCTAGAAGATGGTTTAGGTTAGAGAAACACTAGGTATTTGGGTAGACAAAAGTTTTCCCTTGTATGCATAGGTTGCTCTTTACCTTTAGCATTTTGTTAAAGTTATGCTCATTCATTGAGAGATCCCCAAGCTAACAAACCAATGCATTGATGAGATCATCTTCATCTCATAACCTTAACCCTTAACCAAATATTTTGATCTAAGTTGGTGTAAGCACAATTCACAAAGTATCATAAGCTAATGAATGTTAAGAGGCTAGTGGATATGATGGATTGTCTAGATCAAGGTTTGGTTTTGATTGTGTGATGAAATGTGAATGGCTAAGCTCTTTTGAGTAAAACAACTTTGATGCATTTTAGGCTTAGTAACTTGGATGTTGAATTGATCTCTTCTTGTGCTGCTTTGTTGATTGAGCTACTTCTCCTACTTCATTATCTCTCTCTTAGGCTTGTTTGTTTGTTTGAGGACAAGCAAATGAGTAAGTTTGAGGGAGTTGATATTATCATAGCATGCATCATTTAAGGTTGCATTAGAGTAGGATTCCTTTGCATATTAGACTAGTTTTGTTACATTTGTCATGAATTTCATTGTATATAGGTTCTAGGTGTTGCATTAGGTCCTAGTAGAGTCTTTGGTGCATTTTGGATATCTTTTAGGTGCTAAAAAGGAATGGAGTGGAGCTAGGAGCTAAGAGGATCAATTGGAGGAAGAGAAGCCATTGGATGAACAAGAGAGGAGCAAGAAGAGGCGCAGCGGTCCAAGTGTAGCGGTCAAAGAGTGACCGTTGCAGAAGATCAGAGCGGGATGGAGGTGCAGCGGTAAGGAGTGACCGCTGCAATCTTCTGGAGCGATCACAGCGGTCAAGGAGTGACCACTGCAAAACCAAGCACAGCGGTCACCAAGCGCAGTGGTCAATGAGTGACCGCTGCAATCTTTTGGAGCACTCACATCGGTCTCGCAGCGGTCACTCGTAGACCGCTGCAGATTCGTCCGGACAAAAATAAATCGGGTCGATACCCGGTTTGTCTCGGCTCGACCCGATTGACCCAAATTCAATTAAAAACCCCCTTTTGACATTTGAGATTTTTATGCTTAATTTTCCTAAGAGTTTAGACTCATTCTCTCTTTTGTTCTTGAATCTCTAGTTTGAATCTTAATACAATTTGCATTTTCTTTAAGAAATCTTTACTTTTACATTCTCTCATCATTCTATCTTATTACCCATCATGATTTCTTCTCTAATCAAACTTGATTTTGGGAGAATCACTATGGGTCTTGAGTAGTCTCATTAGGGTTTGAAGATGGGTTAGATGAGGGGGATCTAAGCATGGAATAGGTTAGTCTAGATCTTAAATCAAACATTCCTTCCTGCTCTAAGAGATCCTAATGTTTTTTCTTGCATGAAAATGAGGAAAATGACATGGACCATCTCATGGACACCAAGTGTTTGATGAAATGTCCAAGAGAGCTTAGAGAGGAATTATGATTCTTGCATTAAGGGATTGGTGTTTAAGGACTTAATTAGGTTGATCTAGTAATTATGTTTTAATTTACTAGCATTCATCATTTCAAATGGAAATTTGATATTTATGTCTTGATTAGTGAAATGATTAATTGCATGGAAATGAATTAGTCAATTTAAATGGATCATTAACCTAAGGAATAACTAATTAGTGTAGTTGGACATCCCTAACCATGCTTAGTGAACCCAAATCATTAATAACTCATATTAAGACCCTTCTTTAAATCATTGCATAAACCTTAGTCATTTAATCACTTGCATTTAGTTTAATTAGTTTAATCAAAAACAACAAAACCCATATAGCTTAGATTATGTAAATTCTTGCATTTTAGGTGTCAATCACAACGAGTTTGGATTCGATTCCTCTTATAATACAACGGTTTAGAGGTATTGATACCCTCAAAAGGATTGTAAAATCCGAGTATCAACAGGCTTATTGTATGTTGCTTAGAATGTATGATTCTAAATAACCAGGAACAAATCAAATCGATTGATAGTGAATTGGAGTCCAGTGCCAGTATTAGTGTTAGAGAAGATGCTGTGAGTCAGGTCCTCGGAAAAGACAAACCAAGAAGAATTAGAGGAATGGGCAGAGGGATAACTGCTACGAAGATATCATTAATGCATGCCAGAGACTCACACATAATGAAGCTTGAAGCTAAACAAGCTGAAATGCGTGATGTAGTTCGTGGTTTGAAGGACGTAGTTCGTGAATTAACTGCATCTAAAAGTGTTAGTTACCAAAAAATTAAGTTAACAAGTTATGATCCATTTATGTTTAACTTTTCCTTTTCTTTTGTATCTCAGACTCAACCTAGAGGTGTTTCTAATTCTGAGGCCAGTGATCTTAGCAAAGGACCTAGGTGTCAGATTTTAGACTGGTGTTCAGAGGATGATGTTGTCATCGGAGAAGGAGAATTCTGCTCAGCTGAACCAACATACAAAATTGGACGCATTCCACTAGGTAGGCTTGTTGGAGCTATTGTAGTTAAGTCTGTTGTAGATGAAAACGCAAGTGTCTGGAGGCCTACTCCAGCTGTTACCACACTTGGCCAAGCAATTGGACTGAAAATTGCATGGCAACTTGATAAGCTCATTCTGGATGAAGTGGAATCCTCTGTAAATAATAAGACTGATGACTCAATGGTAAGTTATAAGTATATAACGAGGTTGTGGAATCATTTTGATAACTGACTTAGTATTGGTTTTCTAGGCTACATATGAGGGAAGCGATAAACTCCTAATCTATGACTGGACAAAGGAGAATGTACTTGTTGCTGAGGGTCGGCTCGTGTCAACTGACCCAAAAAAAATGGTGGACAACATTCCTTTGGGTCCTAAAGCTGTTGTTGTAAGAGTTGATAGGGTAATTGATGAAGATAATGAACTGTGGCGACTAAATGATAAAATGTTCATTATCGGTGATGCACTTTGTGAGAACATCCCATGGCCTGACCATAAGATTGTTATGGCTAATACAGAAACAGACAGAGAGGAATTGATGTCAAAAAATAGATAAAATGCGATAAAACACTAATCATAATCTGTCTTCAAATAATATGTTGGATTGTTTGCTCATGTTTCTTCTGTGGATGATTGATTTTTAAGAAATTCTCTTTTGCAGAGCGCAAGTAACAGCTCAAATACGAGCAAAAACGATAAAAAAAGTGTTTCCTTTTAGATTGCAAAGGATCCGGGAAAAAGGTTGCTGAAGGTCGAGTTTTCTCAACAAATCCTGATGATGTAGTTCATTTTGTTACTTTAGGCCCCAATGCAAGCAAGATATAGGTTGATGTTCCTCTGATCGAAGATGCACCACTTTGGAGAACTAATTCAAAACTTCAAATCATAACTGATGCTCAAGAAAGTATAATAGCTTGGCCAAATGACAAACTCCATTACATATGAATTATCGTAACTTACTCTTTACTTCTATATTTGTTTGGTACTCTTTATGTTTGTACTGTGAATTCTATGTTTGTTGGTTATTAGAGTACTATTTCTGTTTGCAATTTTCATTCTTTTTTTGAATCTTTAAATTCTATTTTTTGTTTAAACAAATAAAAATACATACATAACTTATAAATAACAAGAATATAATGTTTCAAAAAATCTATACCCTAAACCCTAAAGTTTAGGGTTTAGAGTTTAGAGTTTTCAATATCGTTAAAGATAAATTCACCAATTAAAATATATTTATAACTAATTTGTAATAATTACAACATAAATATAATGATGAAATATGTTTCATCATTCAAACCTAAATTCTCAACACATAATGATTTAGGGTATCGAGTTTAGGGTGTATTGGTTATTCTTGACAGATATTTTACAAATTAATATACAATTAATAAAAACAAGTTGAAATTTAATTCCTTACTAATAATATCATGAAATATATTCTTATGCTAGTTTTGATTCAATACTAATAATAACATAAATTATAAGTAGAATTTGAATTTTATTACTTATTGTTGACACTGTTTTACAATTAATCAAACCCTAAACCACTAACACTATACCCTAAATGGTTTCTATGCAAATGGATTTTACATGTTTAAAAAAGAAAAGAAAATAAGGGAATAATTTTCGGATTAAATTACTTTTATGACAAATGGAAACCGAAAGGTCCATCTCTTAGTTTCTTCTTCGAACAACTATAACTGTAGAGATAATCGTAATCGAGACGCTTCATCTCTTCCTCCATGGATCTAAACGATTTACCACCAAAAATTCTTCAAACAATCATGTTAATTGTCTCAGAAAACTTAGAAGATTACTGTAACGCAAGATCCGCAAGTAATACTTTGACTAGGGTCACCGATGATGAAGTTTTTCTAAGAAATGTTGATCTCCTCAACATGCAATTCGAAAATCTGATGAATCAAATAATTCAAGATTTCAGACTCCTATGTCATCATCGCGGTAATGTTTATGCTCTATTTATGCAAGGTTGTTCTGAATTCTTCTATCGGCATAACACAGAAAACAGATTTGCAATGATCCGTGAATCCGCTCTTAGGGGTTATGAACTTGGAATATATGTTTATAGCAATCTTAGGCGCATTATGTCCCCTAATCTCCATGTGGATTTAGAGATTACTAATCCGGATCGCGGTTTAGTTAGTCGAATGAGGTCTAGAGTCATAGCTAAACACTATGAAAATTGGGGACAAATGAGACTACCACAACTGTTCGTGGACCGATGTGCTGGTATAGATAAAGATATTGTTTATAGGTGTCGATGTGCAAAATCTAATCCTTGGATAAGGCCATGGTTTGAAGAATGCAAAGAGCCAACATTGTGTGATTTTTGCTTCTACACAATTCATGTCCTCTCATTTGTTAGAGAATTTCTTCAAAGGGTCATTCATTGGCCTATGGTTTATGAATGGTAGAATTTTTCTGAACTCTCTTTTTATTGTTCTTTTTGAAGGATGATTGGTTTGCTCTTTTTGTGTTTGGAAGAACTATTCTAAAGGCTTCCAAGATTATGTTTTTGTTATTTTGTTTCTGTAAGAACTTAAATTCAGAATGGTTTGCTATATTAATGTTTGATGTTTAACTTTCTACATTCATGTTTGTATTGCAAATTGGTAATGAATATAGTTACAAATAGCATTTCGCTATATAGAGTTTTGAATATAGTATATTTTAAAAATAATTTTGTAACAATTATACCCTTAAAAAAAATCCTCAAATATGTTGCAACATTCCTATATTATGATATATTTGTTACTCCAAATTCTTTGAAATTTCCTTTCATAAATAGCCTAAATCTAAACCCTAATTTGTAACTATTTCTTCTCTAAAAAAAAAAGTTTTCACTTTATCAACCAATGAAATGAGATCACTAGGATCTCCATCTCTAACCATCCGATCAGTTTTTCCATATCCATCGCACCGTCCATTTTTGTACAGGATGCACTTAAAGTATTTGCGACCAAAAAGAAAACTCTTTAGTGTAACGCTTCGGCTCTCTCTAACCCTATTCCCCTCCGTCTGTATCATTCCTTGTAATCTCTCTTAGTTCTCTTTCAACCTCTCTTAAATCTCTATTAATCTTTTAGGATTTATCCTCTTAAATCGATTTGTGTCAGGGATCTATTTCTCGGATCCGCAATAAGCAGTGACATATACAAGGTGAAATCTACAAAGGTCGCAGAGAATCCGAAAAAAAAAGGTCTTTCGAGAACTCTCTCTTTCAAAACCCTAGATGAGTCAACTGATGTAGATTTCTGTCTACATAGCAACTTATGCATTTCTCTTGCAGTATATTCATCACTTACATTCATGATTCATAGGTTGAAAACTACACTCACTCATAGCATTAAGGTTAGTCTTTCATTCGTATATATTTTTTGTTTGTTTGCTATTTTCGATTCTTCTATTATATCTCACTTTTATGCATGGTTCCATTTGGAATTTTAGGAACTGCTTATTACAATGGAACCGATGAAAGGACTTATATGCGGACTCCCTGTCTTTGGAATTAAACCGCAACTCCCACAACTCCCTCAAGTCCCACAACACAACCAACAACAAGCAGATGAAGATGAGGGAAGTGATGTGGAGGAGATCACTGAACGACAGTTTAGACGCAACTGCAGCTACTTGATACGCAAAGAGACTCCGAAAGAGGACATTGAACCAATGTTCCGTATCGATATCAGAGACATGAAGAATTATACAAGCACCTCGACAACAAGGAAACGTCCTAAACAAGAACAAGGACAATCATCGAAAGAGAAGGCTCATAGACTAGATTAAAGGAATATAGACTAGATTAAAGGAATGTATGTAAATCTCAGATGCTTGTTTAAATTCTAGATGGTTATGTTTTGGCTTTGTTAATCTTTTGAAAGAACATGTGTTGTATGCTTGGAACAAAATTATGAATACTATTTTGATTTGGTTTTCATTTTCATTTGGAATTTTTTTTGAAATTAAAATATTATAATATAATTTTCATGAAAGCATATATATATAATTAAATTAAATTTAATTTTGTCGACAATTTATTATCAACAAATACAAAAAATCAATTTATTATTGAAAATTAATTATTGGATCCTATAATTTATTATTCCAGAAATAAAACGCTATTCTAGATTACAATATAACGCTAAAACAACCGCTATATTAAAAAACCAAACCAATAGCGTTCTTAAAAACCGCTATAAAAATAATATTGTAATATGAAATAAGTAGAAACTATAGCAGACAAACAAACGCTGTATTAAAAAACAAACAAATAGCGTTTTTAAAAACGCTATCTAAAATATTATGTAATCTGATATAATTAGCAACTATGACGTTAAATAACAAAATAATAACATAAATAAAGCGCTATTGTAGAATATACAATTGCATTTAATGAAACGCTATCGTATACCTAACTATTGTAGCATAATAAAAAACCGCTATAATAGGTCTTGGACCTATTGTCGCGGGGGCAGACACAGCGTTTCTAACTCCGCTACGATAGGATTACATAGCATTTTTTTGGCGTTATGAATACCCGATTTTCCTGTAATGTCAAACTCTGTACGTCAAGGAAGAGAGGAATTGAACAACGAGGAAGGAGACGATGGTGACTGAGACACTGACAATGATGACATGGTTGGAACACTGATAGAATTGCATTTTAGCATTCTAGACCCCTTTATTTAGCACTCATTTAGCACTACTTAACACCCATTTAGGTATTTTTGTGCATCATTCTAGCACATTTTGCATCATTTAGTTTTTAGGACTACAGATTGCATTTGCATTTGAGTTTGGTTCCTTTTTGGTTGTTTACAGGTGCTAAATGGAAAGGAAGGAGCAAATGAGGACTTTTGGACCGGATTCAAGCTCAAACGATGGAGGAAGAAGCAAATGAAGTGAAGAACAGCCGGAGATATCGGTACAATATAGATCGATATAGGGAGCCTAGACGCGATGAATAAATTAGACCGAACTTGTTCCATATCGACCACCAATATCGGTTGATATGGAGGGACCAGAGCACAAATTACCATTTTATCCTTGGTCGAATTATTAGCTTTATATAAGGACCTTTTGGGGTCATGTGCAAAACACTTGCTACTTTTTACTTTCTTTTTAGTTTGTTTAAGTACTTTGTTGTCAACTCTTTATTTTATGTTAAGAGGATATTTTCATCTTAAATCTCTTTTATTTTATTAAGTCAAAATTAATTTGATTACTCATCATGGTTTACACACAAACCATGTGTGAGTAATCCACCTTATGACCCAAGGTCTAGTAAAGAGGGAAAATCAACTAGGCTAGACTTGGAAATTATGGATGATGAGGTTAAAACCTATTATATTGATTGAAGCATGCTACCAAGGTTGGGACTAGCTAACTCAATATTGGGAATCTAGGAACTTTGGAACTTAGGAACCAATTGTTGATTTGAGAAGGAAGGAGGTGTTGATCTAAGAATAGGAACACCACATTCCCCTTAAATCTACCTACTAGGCAATTCAATACAAAATTCCTCTTGAAGTTGACCCCAAGATAGGAGCTTCAATGAATGGTGTGGGGATCTAAGCTTAAAACTTGAACACCTTGTAGCTAGTTTAGTTCATAGACTAGAAGATAGGGAGGAGTTTATAATCGTGATTAACTCGAAGATCTATGTCTAGAACCTCGGTGGAATTCTTCCAATAGGCTTCAAATGATGGGAAAGAAGGGATAGAGGATCAGTTATCCTTTGAAAAAAAACTAGTTAAGTAATATCTAGAATCGAGGAAATCACATAATACCCATATAAACGACGTTACCCCCTAAACACCTAGGTTAGAATCTCACCATCATCCATAAGATCCATTTAGCTAGTCTACCTTTCCTCCCTCTAATGCTATACCTTGGGGCATAACTCTTAATCTTGTATTTCAAATAATCTTAACAATCTTCCTTTTAGAAGCTATCTTTACCTAAATTAAAATAGAATTTCCCTAGTGTAAATTAGGACTAAACCAACCAACTATAAACCCCCTTTTATAAATCGGCTTTGATAAGTGGGTTTCAGCGAACTGATAACTTCCACGCTCCTTTGGATTCGATCCCTCAATTAGTATAGCTTATACTTGGGCTAAGATTGATGTGTTTTATAAATTTAAAACTTGAAAACACCGACACATCAAGTTTTTGGCGTCGTTGCCAGGGAGCAATTGGCAAGATTTATCGAGGAGTTTTAAACCATTTTGATTTGCCGAATTTTACCTCTTAACCCGACCACCAATATTGACCATATATCGGTTGATACACCTGGTGTATCGACTTGATATCGATCAATACCATGCGTGTTTCTGGGTACACTAATCTGTGTCGGCTCAATATCGATCGACACACCTTTATATCGACTCTCTATCGGTCGATACAGAACATTCTGTTAGATATAGGGATTAATTTCTTTTCTTTTCAAGCACGACCTAACAATGCTTCTTTCACTATTCTTTGGTGATTTCAGGTGAAATGCGCGATAGTGAAGAGAAAGTGATGCAGAAATCAACAAAGGAAGATGGACGTATCGGATTTCATTACGAGGCAACACCTTTACCATCCACAACAGGGATTAAACCCTCTCGTGAATCGAACGGGGATTTCGAAGTAAGGAACTCCACCTTCAAAATGCTGCAAGATAACAATTTCTTTGGAATGCCACATGAAGACCCGTTAGAACACCTCAGAACGTTTGAGAAGATATGCTATACGGTAGTCTTGAATGGAGCACCAATAGATGGATTGAGACTTACGCTTTTCTCATGAACATTAGCAGACAAAGCTGCCGCCTGGGAACGAAATGTGCCTAGCGCCAACGTCAAAACCTTGGAAGATTGCAAAAAGTTATTTTTGCAGAAATTCTGTCCTTGAGAAAGAATGATCAAACTTAGGGAAAGCATATCTGTGTTCAAACAAGGAACTCTAGAAGAATTATATGAGGCTTGGGACCGTTTTCGCGAGTACACGCACCAATGCCCTCACTACGGTTTTGCGAAAGAGGCTCTATTGGGATACTTTCACAATGGTCTAGCAAACGAGTGGAGAGTGGTGCTTAATCTGGCAAGCGGAGGAAGTTTCGCACAGATGTCAGTCTCCAAGGGCGAAAGATTAATTGAGGACTTGTCTAACTCAGAAAGAGATTTTGGGGGAGCCTGTAATCGAAATCAGAGAGAGAGAGCAGGTTGACTGAAGCCCGGTTTGAGACATTAGAGGAAGATGTTAGGGATTTGAAGAGCATGTTCCGAGAGCTCATGAGAAAGTTAGGAGAAGTCTAGAATTCGACAAGTGGGTCAACGGGACGAACGAGCCTTGACCTAGGGAAAGAAGAGCTCAGTTATATCGAACGAACAGACTCAATTGAGAATGCTAAAGGAAGCGGATACGGGTTCGCTCCTAACCAAAGTGAGAAGACGGGAAAACCAGGAAAAATTCCGAGGAAAACTCCAGAGATCCCGACTAAAACAACCAAAAGGGACCCCGTGAAGCTCGCTACAGCTGAACTTGACAGCTCAATGGCCAACCTCTCCATTCTGATGGACGAACTCAGTTCAAAGATTGGTAAGTTCCCAAGTTTGTCGAAAGAAGTAACAAGTAAAGAGCTGGCTCAAGCGATAGAACTCAGAAATACAAAAGCACTTCCACCACGGAAAGAATGTCTGGAAAAACCCTTCTACCAAAACACGACACAAGCCGAAGAAGGAGAAGCAACAAAAGGAAGTGGAGTATCTGAAACCCCGGAGGTTTGTACCCAGGGAAGCCAGCCGGGAGAGAAGGGAAAAATGAATCCCTCAGTTCCGATGCCGAGAACAACTGAAATAGAAAAGGATGATATCCTCAAGCCGCACTTTCCCCGGAGACTCAAGAAAGAGACAATGAACCGATAATTTCAGAAGTTTTGAAAGCAGCTAGACACGGTCAACATAACTGTACCATTAGCATAATACGCCCTAGACTTCCCAATCAAGTTAGAGTTATAGAAAGACATTTTGAGCAAGAAGAGGTCCTTGCACGACACCGTATGCACGATAAACCACAAGTGCAGCATGATCTTGGGAAACCCTTCACCGAGTAAGAGAAATGACCATGGATCTTTCACGTTACCTTCTTCCATCTGACCCGCATTTTTCGAGAAATGTTTGAAGGAATTTGATCAGGTTTTAATCATATTAAAACAACCTATAACAAATTCTATTGCCCGGATCATATGTCAATTGAATCTAGTTCATGAATCTCGAGAATACCTGGGAATTGAGCAGCAGAAGGTGATGTATCATAGATTTTACCGGTTTTCTACCATGATATAGTGGGTTTTATGGAGTCTTTGTAGCATGTTTTGAGCATTTATGCAGGATTTACTAGCAAAAGACACTTTGGAGCAAAAAAAGCTAAAAAGAAGGTTTTATGGAAGTTTCCACGTGAATTGAGAAGACTTAGAAGATTTGGAGCAAAAATGAAGAAATGTTACTGTGAGCCCCGAGTCGACCGACTGGAAGAGATGCAGTCGACCGACTGTGACGCCGACTTAATTTTGAAGATTTTCTTATCGGGCCTTTCACGGAACCCTAGACTCTAAGACTCATTCACGACCTATATAAGCACCTCTTAAGCACTTGAAGAGGCACACAGCCCAAAAGAACTCAGAGCAATACAAGTGTCTCTTGCTTTTTGTTTCCATTGTTTTAGCTTTTAGATATTGTTCTTATCATTGTTCTAGACTCTGAAGAAGGTTAGAGAAGTGTTCTTTCTCATTTGAGTTTCGTGAACCTCTGATCTTCTATTGTCTAATTCGTTTCATATGCACTTCATTCATAAAATGATGATATGTTTTAATAAAACCATGTCTGAGTAGTTTATTCATTAGATCTAGGGTTTTCAAAGGGTTTACAAAGGATCATTCAAAACGGTTTTAATTTGTGGAATAAGCCACGTGATTCTTCACTACAAACAGTATTTCATATTTAGAGGTGACGTAATTAACAACTTTTAGATCATCAAGGTCGATCTTTCTACCGGAGACGGAGATAGAGACGCCGGAAGAGTCTGTAGTGAGCAAGGTGCGTTCTAAATCAAACGAGAGTTTGTTTAGACACCTTGTGAACATATCTAACTTGTTCGCATTAAAGCTTATTTACTTCCACCGAAAATCCATAGAGATTTGAGATTTAGGGATTTAAATAAAGGCTATTTTCTAGTACACCAATAGGATTTAGTATTTTAAAGTGTTTAGAGTTCAAGAAGTCACCAATAACCGTGATCCTGAGTTTTTCGGACTGATTTCCCTTAGATCTAATGTTTGTTTTAAGGTTTGCAACACATCACAAGTCATTAGCATATTAGAATTGTCATAGTTCGGTTACGTTTGCATCTGAATCCAAACTAGCCATAGCTCTCTGTGGGATCGATAACCTAAATACTACAACTGTACACTGTGCACTTGCAGTTAATTTTGGGTGAATAACTTCACGCATCAGAAGGTAATCAGGAATTCGAGATCAGAAATGCCTCAGATGCTGCGCCTCTACAGAAGTCCACACGCTCACAAACTGGATGATAGGGATGCTAGTGCCTTTGTGAACAATTCACCTTGTTATTCATGTGTTTCTGGTGGCTGTGAAATTAGGTTAAAGCTCTCAAAATTCGTGCATATCATATATATAAGGAATTAAGAAAACCTAATTAACCATTGGTTTAAAACCAGTGATTAATTAAACCGAAAACCAAAATCACAATTATGGTTCGGACTCGTGTGTCGATCGACACAACTTATTTGTGTCGGTCGACATACTCTCCAGAAACGCAGAAACTTGATCATTACACTAAAGATCATTCCCAATGTATTCTTATCCAGTTTGCTTAGGTGTGTGACCCTATAGGATCATGTAACACTAACAATGAGTTCTCAACTCATAGATTACAAGTGGCTTCTAGCAAAGCATTGTAATCACTTAGTGTCACATGATTGTCTTATCTCGACAACTATATATGAGAGTAAATACAAGTGTGATTTCAGGACATTCCCAACAATCTCCCACTTGTACTGGAATCAACTATTCCCTTAATCCCTTTGTCTCTACATCTCGATCTAGCATAAGGCAAGAGCTCGTGTCATCCTTATTAAGCTAGACCATGTTTATCAAACTCTGATTTATACTGATAAGACAAACAACTGACAATCACCTCGTTTGAGCGCGGCCACGCATTTCTCAGTATCAAATCTTCGATAGGCCCTGAGATATTTATCTCCCGTTTTATAGGAGGGACAAATCCCATCTTGTTCCATCCCTGTTCCTTACACACTTCATGACATGCCCAATAATGCCTTTATATTTACCTCTTACGGCTGATGTTTGACAAAACCAAAGCATGCCAATTCATATGTAAGAGAAACATGATGAACTCAGGTCTAAGGACTATACTCTATAGTCGCAATGAGAAACTCTTATGACACTCATATAATGTTCTTGTAGAGTTCTCATTAGCGGGTCATATCTGATACTGTCTTCTCTAACACATATCTATATGATTGACTTTAATACCCCTATTAATGACTCCATAAAACTTAGTCATTAGTCACCTCACATACTAGTCTCTCACGGTGATGTGAACATGGCCATCAAGGAACATCAACCAAAGCAGCAGCTAGAACCAGAGGAGGAAGAAGCCAATGAAGAAGCTAAGGAGCAGCTAGAACCTGCGGATAATGAAGAAGAAACTCTACAAATCTTCAATGGCCCATTACCCGATCCAAGCAAGCCAAACTTAAGACAACACTACAGCACCTTCGCAACACCATTCAGGCCAGTTTAGTGTGTGCCAATCCAACCACATTGGTTGTGATTCAAGCCACCTAAACCTCACCAAGAGAGGTGCCTTGGATTGTACTCTTTTTCCCTATTCTTTGTTTTGTCCCAATGGGTTTTCTAAGATAGGTTTTTAATGAGGCAAGCCTAAGGTACTTTACCACAGCCTCTTGGTGAATCAAGGCCCATTATATCTCAGTCATGCACGAAATTGGAGTCAAAGATACCTTTAATATTGTGTTTAAGTCTTAGTCTTCTTTATTTATGATTTTGTAATTCCCTAGTTTTTCATAATTGTCTTGGTGGAATCCTAGGAGTCATTTGTGATTCGTATACACCCCTAGACTACTATAAGTACTCTCTTGTATTCACCTTTCTAAATCATCAAACATTTTATTACCAAATCTTCTTCTTAAACTTGTTTGATTATCCTCTTGAACAAGGAATTTTGGAACACTTTCCCATTCCACTCAAGAGTCGAAAGTCTAAGGGAATCTTCGCACCCCTTGGAAGTTTCATTTCAATTCACCTCTTGCCCACCGTTTGTGGCCTTTGCTATTCACACAGAGCAAGTAGATAGTCCAAGGATCTTCCACCATCCTTGAGAAGTATCACTCATTCCACCCTTGCCTCGGATCCATCCACTTAAGAGTTCATCAATCCGCAACTTTCACCACCATTACTTCACTTCCGCAACCTTGATTTTCACACCATCACTTTCACAACCTCTTGGAGTCATTCAGGGACTAGATCCTACCTAGGATCACATCATGCGGTTATTAATGTTCCACTTTAATAACCTCGACCAGGGACATAAATAATTTATGTCATTCATTACTTATAAGGTTTCATGATCAAGTCACGTACTTGATGACTTATAAGAATCCCATAAATTACTTTGGAACTATTATTTAATAACACAATTAAATAATTCTGAAACAAATTTCATTAATAAAAACATAACCAAATGTATGTCTACAAGATCATCATAACATAAATGAAAAAACAACTCCCACTAAAATCAAGATCACATCTTGAGAAACCTGATGCTTATAGCTTCAGCATGACTCTCATGCTTAGGTCGTGGGAGAGGCTTAGTCAAAGGATCAGCGACATTCTCGTCCGTCGGAACTCTGCTGATCTTCACATCTCCTCTTTCAATTATATCACAGATAAGGTGATATCTCCTCTGTTTGGATTTCTGGTGAGACCTGGGTTTCTTTGCCTGAGCAATGACACCATTGTTGTCACAATATAGTGCCACTGGCTTAGAAATGCTAGGAACCACACCAAATTCAGTAATGAACTTCTTAATCCAAACAGCCTCCTTCGCCGCTACATAAGTAGCGATGTATTCAGCTTCAGTCGTCGAGTCTGCAACGGTGCTCTGCTTGGAACTCTTCCAACTGACTGCACCGCCATTCAGACAAAAGACATATCCTGATTGAGATCGGAAATCGTCTTTGTCTGTCTGAAAACTCGCATCTGTGTAACCACTCACTACTAGCTCATCACTTCCTCCGAATACTAAGAACGTATCCTTAGTATTTCTCAATAACTTGAGGATGTTCTCTACAGCCGTCCAGTGACTCTCACCTGGATTAGACTGGTATCGACTCGTCATGCTCAAAGCACAAGCGACGTCTGGACGAGTACAAAGCATGACATACATGATAGATCCCATAGCTGAAGCATAGGGAATCCTACTCATCCGCACTCGCTCAGCCTGTGTCGAAGGATGCTGCATCTTGCTAAGAGAAATGCCATGAGACATTGGTATGAAGCCTTTCTTGGAATCATGCATATTAAACCTGTGTAAGACCTTATCAATATAAGTATCCTGACACAGTCCAATTAGCTTATTCAATCTATCTCTATAGATTCTTATTCCAAGAATGTAAGCAGCTTCTCCCATGTCCTTCATCGAGAAACAACTTCCGAGCCAAGTCTTTACGGACTGAAGCAACAGAACGTCATTTCCGAGAAGAAGTATATCGTCCACATACAGTATCAGAAATGCAATTGCGCTCCCACTAGTCTTCTTGTAAACACACGGTTCCTCTTCGTTTCTCACGAAATCAAACTCTTTGATCGCTTCATCAAAACGAAGATTCCAACTTCAAGATGCTTGCTTCAATCCATAAATGGATCGATGAAGCTTGCATACTTTCCCAGCATTCTTAGGATCAATGAAACCCTCAGACTGTGTCATGTACACATCCTCTTCCAGAATCTCATTCAGGAAGGCGGTTTTCACATCCATTTGCCAAATCTCATAGTCATAATGAGCGGCAGTTGCCAGGAGAATCCGAATAGATTTAAGCATAGCAACTGGGGATTAGGTTTCATCATAGTCAACACCATGAATTTGCTTGAAACCATTAGCCACCAATCTAGCTTTGTAAATCTGTATGTTACCATCCACATCAATTTTCTTCTTGAAAATCCATTTACACTCAATGGCTTTTACACCATCGGGTAAATCCACCAAAGTCCATACTTTGTTATGTGACATGGATCCCATTTCGGATTCAGTGGATTTAAGCCACTTTTCGGAGACAGGGCTCATCATTGCTTCAAAATTCGCAGGCTCGTCACTATCCATGATCAACAGATCATGACAATTAGTCACGAGAAATCCGTATCTCTCGGGCTCGTGACGAATCCTTTCGGATTTGTGAACTTCAGGCACCACAGGTGTAGATACTACGACTCTTCGTAAATCTAACTATTGTTCTTCCTGAATAGGTTGAACAGCTTCCTGTGATTCTCGAACTTCTTCGAGTTTTACTTTACTCCCACTGTTCTTCTTAGAAAGAAACTCTCTCTCAAGAAAGACACAGTTTCGAGCAACAAACACTTTGTTCTCAGTTTGGTTGTAAAAGTAGTAGGCCTTGGTTTCCTTAGGATAACCGACAAAGTAGTATTTGTCAGATTTTGGGCCAAGCTTGTCAGTGAACATTCGCTTGACGTAAGCCTCACAACCCCAAATCTTCAGGAAAGACAAACTTGGAACATTTCCAGTCCACATCTCATGTGGTGTCTTTGCAACTGATTTTGATGGAACCCTATTCAGCGTAAACGCAGACGTTTCAACAACATATCCCCAGAAAGATAATGGAAGATCTGTGTGACTCATCATTGATCGAACCATATCCAATAGGGTTCGATTCCACCTCTCAGACACGCCATTCCAACGGGGTGTTCCAGGAGGAGTGAGTTGTGAAACAATTCCACAATCTCTCTGATGCGTGAAGTTATTCACCCAAAATTAACTGCAAGTGCACAGTGTAAAATTGTAGTATTTAGGTTACCGATCCCACATAGATTATGTCGAGTTTCGATTCTATTAGAATGCAATCTATCTGGTAACTAGTTGTGTAACTTATGGATTAAAACGCTAGACTTAGGTAAATCCCGGGTAATATGGGCCATGCACGAAATTAAATGTTTCTATACTCTTGAACACAAAAGGAAAATGTATACAATACCAAATTTCTTTGCGTATTGCACTATGAATCAACCAACAGATCAGAAAGGATGCTTTTCAACCTAATTAGCTAATGCATGCATTGGGAATAGATTTGATTGATCATGATCTTCCAAACCAAACTCTCGTTTGTACAAGGACGAGATCACCTGCTAAAAACAAGGCTCCGGGTTTAGTGTAAAATGGGTGTATGATGCAACAAACCCTGAGATTCAATATTTAAGTGATCAAGTCAAAATATTGTATGAATTAATATTAAAGCAGGGAGTAGTCACGAATTCAGCAACAATTCGTGCACTTAATGACCCATAAAACCTTTGACAACCTAGATCCAACTAGGGAACTACTCACACATAGCAAACAAACCAACCATAATCATTAATATCAAAGGTTTGCAATATGAAAGTGAAATCAAAAGAGATCAGTGCGAAACGTGGCTCTCTCTCTCTGTAAAACCAAGAGAACAGGGGCACAAGAAAACCTTCACACAAGGGTGCTCCCTGAAAACAAGATCTAAGTAACTTTTTGGTGATTTTTGGTAAAGAGATGCTTGAATGCTTCAAAAGCTTGATGGAAGTCGTCTCTCCCTTTTTCCTCTGCTTAAGGTCGAATATATAGCCTCTCTAGGTCATGCATGAGTCGGCCAAGAGGTTCTAGAAATTAGGGTTCTGAAAAGAAAGCCCAAAAAGAATTTCCATATTACTAAACCGGCCTCTGAGTCGGTCGACTTCCTCTTCCAGTCGGTCGACTTGGGCTTCAGTTCATTATTCTTTATTTTGGCTCCAAATTTTCTATATTCTTGCAAAACACCTCAGCATGTGGAATCTTCCATTTAACCTGTATAAAATGCAGAAAAGACTCCAAAACAGCATAAAATATCATCGTGAAAACCGGTAAAAATATCAGTACATCACTCTCAGATGATCATTTAATTCTTGGCTGTCCGTGTAACGGGTGTCATAATCATCCCAATCCCAGGTTTATCTTGTCCGGTATGCGTGGTCCTTAACAACATCCGCGTGGTTTCTCCCGGGAAATGGGTCTTCGAGCTTCTCGTTCTCTGCTTTGTCCCAAATGTTGGCATCACTCCCGGAATCAGAGGAAGACATCTGCAAAAAGAACGAAATTCGAAAGGAATTTAAACCGTTTTTAACCAAAATCAAAGTCCGCCATCGAGTCGACAGACTCGGACTGCGATTTGTTCTTCATCAAAATCGTCACCAAATCCGCTATAATCAAACACATACAATGATTTTCGGCCATCCTACCCTAAATTCAACCTAAATCCCACTATAAATCATCATCATGCAATTTTTCAAAAAATTTCAACTTTTTTTCTCCAAAAATTGTGAAAGAAAACGAGTTGAATCAGAAAAATACCTTGCAGATCGTAAAAACCGTTAATACAGGATGATAGAGCTTAAAATTTCGATCCCAAGGGACTTTGAATCACAAAATTTAGTTGAAAATTGAGAGAGAAAACCGTGTTTGAAGATTTGACTTTTAATGAAATTATGAAGAAAAACTCGGGTTTAATAAAACTCGACCGTCGAGTCGACCGACTGGGCCCAAATTTTATTTTATTTTTTTAATTTTTTTTTTTATGACTCAATCTAAATTGGGACTAAAAGCACGAAATCCTAAAGAATTAAACTAAAAACAGACTCACAAGTGGGTTGCTTCCCACTAAGCGCTTCTTTACAGTCAATAGCTTGACTTTTGTCTGACTTGAATCCTTCACTTGGTAGAGCTCATCTCAGCTCCTTGATCTTCTTCCTGTTCCTCCATAGGATCATCTTCACAATCCTCATCATCATCTTCACAATCATCATCTTCAGTAAGGTCCACAAATTTGTTTCCTTCTCAGCTTTCTTTACTAGTTCCTCGATGTCAATTCTTGCAGCAAACAGTGGTTGTATGGTGGACACATGCTTCTTGTTCCTTAAGATTGGAATGTAAGTTCCCTTGTAGAGGGCGCGTTCAAAACCTTGAGGTGTAGTTTCTGTCATCCTCATATTCTCTTCTTCAATGGATTTAGCAGCTCTGAACTTAACTCTTCCCGTTCTGTAGTCTATCTCGGCGTGTGCGGTGTGTAAGAATGGTCTTCCAAGGATCAGTGGATGTTGAGACTCACTTTCAAACATTGCCACGTGGATATCTACTACGAAGAACCGGCCATTGGCTCTCACAGGTACGTTCTCCACTATTCTCTCGGTTATCTTGTGAGTATCATCATCTAACCTCAAAAACACGCGCTTGTTCACCATTTGGTCAAGCTTCATCATCTTAGCAACTGAGAGTGACATTAGGTTTACTCCAGCTCCAGTATCACATGGGACGTTCTCAAACCATGTGTGCCCAATCATAACATTGATCTCAGCTCTTCCAAAGTCTCCAAGCTTCTTTGGTTTTGATTTCTCAATTACTTCATCACACATCTTGGCAAGTCTATTGCAAAACTCCTTGGCTCCCATCTTATTCTTCAGTAAGTATGGTGTCAACTCTTGTAACTCCGTCTCCATTCCACATTGCTCCATAAGTGGCCAAATCTCCTTACATTCTCTGATAAAGTCCTCCACATCATATTTGAATTGTGTCTCAAGTACCTTCAATGAGTTTGCAAAGAAGGTAATTCTGTCCTCAATGTGCTCAGGCCGTATCCAACGAGCAGTGGATTGAACATCTTCATCAGTTATAGAACAGGCTGTCATAGAAATTGATCTTCGTTTCGGTTCAGGAGAGTCGGGTCGACCGACTCGGGTGTCGAAAACTCTTCCTTATGGGTTCTTCGATAACTCTCATCCTTGGTTTGGAACTTGTGATGACTGCCAAACTCTTTGTCTTCTTCTCTGGGTAGTAGCAAGCGAAATCTTCTTCTTCAACTTCTTTATCTTGGATCTTGAAACTAATGTTCGGGCTTCCCAGACCTCTTAACGATATTGTGTCTTTCGAGCAATCGATTAAAGCTCCAGCGGTCTTAAGGAACGATCTTCCAAGTATAATCTGCTCTATCCCATCTCTCTCATTAGCATAGCAAGTCTCCAGGATGCAAAAATCCAAAGCAATGAATCTATCACCAATCATACATGGCAACCCAGTAAGCTTTCCCAAATGTACAACAGTTGTATCATCAGCTAATCGCATCTCCTTCTTGGTAGTCTTCAATTCGAGTGGTCCCAATCTTTCCATGGCAGACAAAGGCATGGTGTTACCGCTCGCTCCTAGATCACACAGGCATCTCTTGAAGATTTGATCTCCAATTGTCAATGTAAGCTCAAATTGTCAAGGATCCTTCTTCTTGTCGGGCATCCGGTACAGGATTGCTCTGTCACAAATGGCAGCGAACAGGCAATTCCCATCTTTTGGGGTTATCTTCCATCTCATCACCTTACTGAGGACGTCTTCAAGTTCAGCATTTAGCTTGCAGGCTCTTGCAAATGGCATCCTCCTCATCAACACTTTAGAATAGGTCTCAACTTCTTTCTTGAGCTCCCAATCATCTTCTTTAACTTCTACATCAATTCCTAGGTCATCAACTTCGTACTCATGAATTGGAATCCATGGATACACTGATTGATTAGTGCACCATGGTTTGTAGACACTCTTTCTGGCTGGAACCTTCATCAAAGGACATCCTACTTCTTCTTCAAAAGCTAAGAGTCGGCCGACCTTCTCCTCGGTCCACCGACCGTTGACTCGTTGACCGACCATTGATGGCAGTCGACCGACTATGTCAGACGATCATTCTTCACTTGTTTCTTCCAGGGTTTTCTCCTCTTCAATCTCCTTGGTATGGATAGCTCGGATGGATAATGGATATTTGGTGACTCTCCTGACTCCCACAAATCTTTCAAGCTCTTCCATTCGATCATGAAGTCTTCCGACATCAATCTGAAGGTGGCTTATACGCGAATCAAGGGTAAGGAAAAGTTGATCCATCTTCTTCAAAAGGGTAGCATAAGTTATGTTCTGCATCTCTAGGACTTCTTCAACCAGGCTCTCTGCTCCATTTGTTGGTGGCATTGGCTTGTAAAACGAGTGCGGGTTGAAGTATCCATCTTGGTATTTGTTTGCTCTCACGAAATCCACATCCGGCTTCCCATCTCATTTGTGCTTTCCTTGCATCATTTTCTGTCTATCAAACACAAAAGAAGAAAAGTATTCATTAGCTGTTTTTATCATAACTTCCTAACTCTAATTCTAACAAAAATCGAAAACACCGTTAAATCCCCGGCAACGGCGCCAGAAAAACTTGATGTGTGAAGTTATTCACCCAAAATTAACTGCAAGTGTACAGTGTACAATTGTAGTATTTAGGTTATCGATCCCACAGAGATTATGTCGAGTTTCGATTCTATTAGAATGCAATCTATATGGTAACTAGTTGTACAACTTGTGGATTAAAATGCTAGACTTAGATAAATCCCGGGTAATATGGGCCATGCACGAAATTAAATGTTGCTCTACTCTTGAACACAAAAGGCAAATGTATACAATACCAAATCTCTTTGCGTATTGAACTATGAATCAAACAACAAATCAGAAAGGATGCTTTTCAACCTAATTAGCTAGTGCATGCATTGGGAATAGATTTGATTGATCATGATCTTCCAAGCCAAACTCTCGTTTGTACAAGGACGAGATCACCTGCTAAAAACAAGGCTCCGGGTTTAGTGTAAAATGGGTGTATGATGCAACAAACCCTAAGATTCAATATTTAAGTGATCAAGTCAAAATATTGTATGAATTAATATTAAAGCAGAGAGTAGTCACGAATTCAGCAAAAATTCGTGCACCTAATGACCCATAAAACCTTTGACAACCTAGATCCAACTAGGGAACTACTCACACATAGCAAACAAACCAACCATAGTCATTAATATCAAAGGTTTGCAATATGAAAGTGAAATCAAAAGAGATCAGTGCGAAACGTGGCTCTCTCTCTCTGTAAAACCAAGAGAACAGGGGCACAAGAAAACCTTCACACAAGGGTGCTCCCTGAAAACAAGATCTAAGTAAATTTTTGGTGATTTTTGGTAAAGAGATGCTTGAATGCTTCAAAAGCTTGATGGAAGTCGTCTCTCCCTTTTTCCTCTGCTTCAGGTCGAATATATAGCCTCTCTAGGTCATGCATGAGTCGGCCAAGAGGTTCTAGAAATTAGGGTTCTGAAAAGAAAGCCCAAAAAAAATTTCCATATTACTAAACCGGCCTCTGAGTCGGTCGACTTCATCTTCCAGTCGGTCGACTCGGACTTCGGTTCATTATTCTTCATTTTAGCTCCAAATTTTCTATATTCTTGCAAAACACCTCAGCATGTGGAATCTTCCATTTAACCTGTATAAAACGCAGAAAAGACTCCAAAACAGCATAAAATATCATCGTGAAAACCGGTAAAAATATCAGTACATCACTCTCATATGACCATTGAATTCTTGGCTTAAGTACTCACCTCCACGATCTGATCAAAGAGCTTTGATACTTTTGCCAAGTTGATTTTGTACTTCATTCTGGAATTTCTTGAACTTTTCAAAGGATTTCGACTTGTGTCTCATTAGATAGACATAGCCATATCTACTGAAGTCATCAGTAAATGTAATGAAGTACCCAAAATTTCCTCTAGCACTAATGCTCATTGGGCCACACACATCAGTATGTATTAGGCCCAACAAGTCACCGGCCCTTTCATTAGTTTTGTTGAAAGGGGCCTTAGTCATTTTGCCCAACAAGCACGATTCACATTTTCTCACATGATTCATAATCAAATGAGCCCAAAAGTCCATCAGTGTGGAGCTTCTGAATCCGTTTCTCGTTGATGTGGCCCAAACGACAATGCCAGAGAAAAGTAGGATTGAAGTCATTAGACTTGAACCGTTTGGTGTTTATGTTATAGATAGGCATAGATTGGTTTAAAACATAAAGCCCATTCTCTAATGGGGCGCTACCATAAAAAATACCATCACGATCAAAAGAACAACACTTGTCTTTAATCGAAAAATGAAAATCATCCAAATCCAAAACAAAAATAGAAACGATGTTTCTGCTTATAGCAGGTACATGGTACCAGTTCTTAAGTTCTAAAACCAAGCCTGACGGAAGAGACAAATGAAAAGTTCCCACGGCTAAAGCAACAACTCTTGCTCCATTACCAACGCGCAGGTCCACTTGCCCCTTCTCCAAAGTCCTACTGTTGCTTAGCCCCTGCATATTTGTACAAATATGAGCACCACAACCGGTATCCAATACCCATGAGGTAGAACTTGAAGTAGTAACATTTACTTCTATAACATAAATACCTGAAGAAGAAGTCTGGTACATCTTCTTCAACTTCTTAAAATCTTCCAGGTATTTAGTGCAGTTCCTCTTCGAATGCCCAGTCTCCTTACAGTAATTGCACTTATCAGTATCAGAAGGGCCAGACTTGGGCTTGGGCTCGGGCCTGTCCTGATTCACAATCTGGACAGCCTTGCCTTTTGCCTTGTCCTTAGGTTTCTTAAACCTCTTACTCCCTTGTACTAGAAGTACATTTGGAGTGCCCTTCTTGATGTTGAACTCAGCTGTCTTGAGCATGTTATGCAGCTCAGTCAAAGGCCTCGTCATGTCGATTATGTTATAATTCATTATAAACTGATCATAGCTTGACGACAATGACTGCAGAATGATGTCAGTAGCCAACTCCTGGCTAAGGGGACAGCCCAGTTTCTCTAGGTTATCAATATTACCTATCATCTTAATGACATGAGCACGAACTGGACCATCCTTTGGTAGCTTGCACTCAATGAGAGACTTAACCGTCTGGTATCTCTCAGTTCGTGCCTGCTCTTGAAACATCCCTTTCAGGCTAGTGATCATCTCAACTGGCGACTCCACGTTCTCATATTGCTTCTGCAAGTCTGAATTCATGGTAGCCAGCATGAGACAACACACATTGACCACATCATTTGAATGCTTATCCCAAGCATTCCTCTCTGCATGTGGGGCATTGGCCATCGGTTTAGCAGGGAGAACATTTTCAAGAACATATTCTTTCTTCTCCTGCTTGAGAACAATTCTCAAATTTTGATACCATTCGAGGAAGTTCGATCTGTTTAACTTTTGGTCATGAGTTAGACATCTCATGTCTAATCCACTCTTATGTCTCTAAGCCCAAAACCATTTTGATGGCTTAGTCAAGTAAACCAATCTCTTAAGTCACATGGTAACGATTACCATCTGCCTTACTCATGTGATTGTGGACACCTTGCTTTGGCAAGCCCATCACACAATGAAATGAGTCTTGACAGTTTGACAGAATTGGAAAGACATCAAAAGTACTTGATATTAGTTTGAGGAACAGAACTTATACATATCATATATGTATCCTAAAAGGGTTTTAATTTAAACATTTAATCTCATTAAGTTTTAATTATTCTAGAATAAGTTTTAATTAAGTTTTAACTACACTAGTGTCGGTCGACACAACTCAAAACCGATTACAATAAATCTCGATAACCGATCAAACCAATCGCATGAACCGTCTAATGTCGATCGACACTACATTAGTGTCGGTCGACACAGCTCGAATCGAATCAGTGTCGATCGATACACTACATTAGTGTCGATCGACACTGCATCCACATAAAATTATCGCGGTGATCAATCATTGTCGGTCGACACATCCTATGGGTCGGTCGATACCGATCTTAACCTGATTCGATCACAATTAAACGATTTAATCGATCAAACTGATCGTGATGAATCCGCTAGTGTCAGTCGACACAACAATTGTGTCGATACCGGATCTTAACCGATTCGATCACGATTAAACGATTTAATCGATCAAACCGATCGCGATGAATCCGCTAGTGTCGGTCGACACATAGCGATTCACGGGATCGAAAACCTAAATTTTCACGCGATTTAACAGGCCGTGTCGATCGACACAGTGATGCTGTCGATCGACACACCTTCGTAGAAACCCTAGTTTTTCAACTTTGCATCAAAACGATTTTGAACAAAAACATCTAGTATGTAAATCCTATATATCATATATATCAGTTTTCAATTGGTCCAATTCATATTACATACTTTAGATTCAAATTAACATTAGGCTCTGATACCACTGAAGGAATTTGATCATGTTTTAATCATATTAAAAAAACCTATAACAAATTCTATTGCCTGGATCATATGTCAATTGAATCTAGTTCATGGATCTCGAGAATAACTGGGAATTGAGCATCGAAAGGTAATCAGGAATTCGAGATCAGAAACGCCTCAGATGCTGCGCCTCTATAGAAGTCCACACGCACACAAACTGGATGATAGCGATGCTAGTGCCTTTGTGAACAATTCACCTTGGGATTCCTGTGTTTCTGGTGGCTGTGGAATTAGGTTAAAGCTCTCAAAAATCGTGCATATCATATATATAAGGACTTAAGAAAACCTAATTAACCATTGGTTCAAAACCAGTGATTAGTTAAACCGAAAACTAAAATCACAATTCTGGTTCGGACTCGTGTGTCGATCGACACAACTTATTTGTGTCGGTCGACACACTCTCCAGAAACGCAAAAACTTGATCATTACACTAATGATCATTCCCAATGTACTCTTATCTAGTTTTCTTAGTTATGTGACCCTATAGGATCATGTAACACTAACAATGAGTTTTCAACTCATAGATTACAAGTGGCTTCTAGCAAAGCATTGTAATCACTTAGTGTCACATGATTGTCTTATCTCGATAACTATATATGAGAGTAAATACAAGTGTGATTTCAGGACATTCCCAACAATGCCTATGTGATCTGGGAGCAAGCTTCGATCTTATGCCTCTATCCGTAAGCATTAAACTAGGGATAACAGAGTTCAAGCAATGCAAGATCTCACTAGTCCTAGCCGACATGTCGATTCGGTTTCCAATTGGGATAATAGAAGATTAACCTGTGAAAGTGGGGCAATGTCTGATTCCCACTGATTTTGTCGTTCTGGATCTATAAACAGAACCCAAGGACCCAATTATCCTAGGAAGACCATTCTTGGCTACGGCTGGAGCCTTGATAGACGTTAGGAAAGGGATAATCAAACTTCACCTTTTGGATGAGATATTAACTTTCGATGTCACAAGACTACTGAGAACACTGTTAATGGAGGAGCATATATGTCTGATCGATGACCTCGAGAAACCGTGCGAAAGCCACCATGAAGAGATTTGTCTTAGAGATCCACTGGCAGCAACCCTTACTCTTGAAGACGGGAGTCAGAATCTTATCACAAAGGAAGCATTAGAGTACAAGGGTTCTCTTGACGAAGCTGAAAAAGAAGGAAATGAACCGGAATATTTGAATAAAAAAATGGACCCACCTAGTACGGATTTGAGTCTGGGACTTGATGAACTTACAATGGTAGAAAATGGTAGTTACATCGGAGACTGAAGCGAACTGAAGGCCCCGAGAGTAGAGTTGAAGCAGCTTTCTCAAGGACTGAGGTACGCTTATTTGGGAACCAATTCGACATACCCAGTGATCATAAACTCCGAGCTTAATGAAGAGGAGACTAAACAACTCCTGGACATGCTGAGCAAGTTTCGGAGAGCACTAGGGTACCCTCTTAAGGACATCACTAGTCTATTCCCAGAACTGTGTACGCACAGAATATATCTTAAAGAAGAATCCAAGACCTCAATGGAACCACAGAGGCGTCTTAACCCGAATTTGAAAGAAGTGGTGAAGAAGGAAATATTTAAGCTGCTAAAAGCTGGAATAATCTATCTAATTTCTTACTCGCCATGGGTATCCCCAGTCCACGTTGTACCTAAGAAAGGAGGAGTAACGGTGATAAAAAAACGAGAAAAATGAGTTAATCTCGTCGAGAACAGTTACAGGGCACAAAGTGTGCATCGACTACCGTAAGCTAAACGCTAACACAAGGAAGAATCACTTCCCACTACCCTTCATAGACCAGATGCTTGAAAGACTAGCGAATCACAGTCTCTACTGTTTCTTGGATGGATACTCTGGTTTCTTTTAGGTACCTATTCACCCACTGGATCAAGAAAAGACTACATTCACATGCCCTTATGGAACTTATACCTACAAAAGAATGTCGTTCGGGTTGTGCAATGCACCTGCCACTTTCCAGAGTGCTATGATGAGTATCTTTTCAAACATGATTGGATAAGAAAGTCAACAATCTCTAAAGCACATCATTTTGATCAGATGCAAGTATTGTAAACTTGTATTTTAAAATATAAACTACCTCACGGACCAGATGCAACGTCTTCTGAAAAACAAAAATCAGAAAAATTGGGATATCTTAGTCTCACAAATTCCAACAAAAAAAAAGAATATTCAAAATCAGATTGCATCATAACACTTCAAGAATCTACCAAAAAAAATGAAGGACAAGAAACTCCAAAAGAAATAAAAACTTTGATCCCTCAAGAAATTAAGAAAAGTCCAGTGTTACCTTACGAGAGCTTCTACATGAACTAGTTTGGTTTGGAGGTCTTGTAGGTGGTCTTGAGCTTTCTGGTAGGAGGTCTAACCTTCTTGAAAAGAAAAGGGAACTTGATCTTGCTGTTTAGAAACTGCTTTGTGCTCTCTCTTTTATAGAGTTTGGCTGGGACAGTTGTTCTCTTGATGATTTGAATGCAAGGGAATCTGACTCTGTGTCTTGATGCCATCTCTATGTACATTTGCTCCACTGCACCATTCAGAGTTGTATCACAGTACTCCTTGTACATGTTGTGGTAACCTATACGGCTCTAGTACCTTAGCCAGATACTGAAATTCTTGATCGTTGTTGGGTTCTTCTCAAAGATATGTCAATACATTTGGTTATGTAACAATCAGTAGCACAAAAAAAAAGAAGAACATGATTAGATTCTGAATGCTATAGGTATCGGACTTGTGGATCTTATGAAAAATCAAAAACATTGAGAATGGCTGAATCATAAAAATTAAAAGCCCTAATCCCAGATTATATCACAGAAGACAACCCAATTGTCTAAATCTGGGATTAGGGCTTTTAATTTTTATTTATCTGGGATTAGGATTTTTAATTTTATTAATTTTTATTTAAAATTAAAAGCCCTGTTCCCAGATTTAGCCCATTGGGCTGTCTTACGGGTTTTGGTATTGCTCATTTCAAAATTCACGCTCTATAATTCAAAGAAAACTAAGTGCACACTGGGAAAAAGAAAAAAGAAAGGACACAAAACTTTATAAAATCGATTGTCGAAATATTCAACATGGTTATAAAGCAAATTGAATTTATTTTTATTTAAATTAAATAAATAAAAAGTAATAAGATCTCAAAACAAATCAGGGACAATTTAAATATTTATCAACCTAACCACGATTTGGGATTAATTAAATTCAAGATCTGGAGTAGTTGGATCGGGTCAAAGCCTTAAAATAATTTATTTTTGAAATTTCTTTAGTTTTTTATTAGTTTATTCCGAATTTTTAAAAATATTTTCTCTCTTTTATTTTTGTCCGTCTTTGTTGTCTGGATTTGGTCAGGTCTTGCTCGAGATCTTCTTCTACAAATTCAGTAAAATTGGCCACCTTCATCATCATCACAGTCTAATCGAAGTCCGGTAATAGTCGAAAGCCAACGAAATCGCTCATTCGATTTTGAAACCTAGGTGAATCGAAATTGAATTCGAAATTGAAGGGAACTAAAGATTTTGGGTTGGATTAACTAGTGAAACAACAACACAAAATGAAATTAATTGTCTTGGGTATGCAAATTGGCACAAATACCTTTCAAAATCATGAAAACAAAAGCAATCCTTTCGAAATATTTTTTGAATTTAGTAAAACTCGTAATACTAGGAAGAATTATGTCTTTTTATAACTCATACTAGATGGTGGGTCTGCACGGCACGTGCGGGCTGAAAACAACTTCAAAAAATTATTCACCTTCGGCACATTTCGTATGGGTGTGTTCTGAGTCATATTTAATGTTCCATATAATTTCTTGTTAATTTGGATGTTTATATCATGTCATGATATTAAAGCTTGATGTCAAAACTTCGTAACTAACAAGATCACGACACTTGTTAGTCAATCGTTCAGATTTCGGCATGTATTATAAACTTCGTTCAGTTAGATTTTTTTATGTGTCAAAATAATCATATCTATTTTAAAAACCGAATAATATTATTTTTTGAATTCAAAACACATAAAAAGATCTTATCCAATTAAAAAAGATAATAATACTAATATATTTTAAACAAAATTATAAAACGAATATAAAATCAAAATTTAATAAATCATGATTTTACTAATAATTTATGTCTCCAATAAAATAAAATAGAAGATAAACATATCTTTCGATTATATAATCAAATATAAATATGAAAATCAATTGAAATAAATATGGAGAAAATGTAGATATATAAGTTGTGAAATAATAAAAACTAAACCTAATTAAGATAGGAATATGAAAACTAATTACTTGAAAACATGTGATAAAATATATTTGTAATCCAAATAATGGGAACAAATAAAAATAAACCAACATAAATGAATAATTGTCATGCTTCGCTTTGTTGGTTTCATATTGGTGTTCTCAGTTTTTTATTTTATTTAAATACAGTGCTTACATAATGGTTTGAAATGAACTTACAGTACACTGAAGCCTAATCGTATGGGACAAACAATATGGGCGTTGATCCGAGAACACTTGCATATATCCAATTCTCCAACAAAATTCGTATAGTGTTCATATGGAAAAAACATGGTCAGAAATAAAGAAAAAAATAAATAAAGAACTATGTATAGATAGAAGACTTAAGATTATTGTTTGTTTTCGGAAATACTATGTCGGATCAACTATTTATTACACGAGCCATAAATAATATGCAGTATAACTTGCAGATTGAATAAAGAATTGAGAACTAATGCTTATCCACCAGAGTTTGCAACAGATTCAATCGAACAAAAATGTTTTCAAAAATACTCTGATCCACAAAGCAACAAAGTTATCCACACAAATATTCAATTCAGGAAATAAAACATTGGTTTTATATTAATACCTAAGCTTTTTAAAATCAAATTATTTGTCATGTGTACACGATTGTGAGACACGAAATATTTTTATAAAGGTTGGAGACAAACATGTCAAGATTGTGAATTATTTTACTTACAAATAACAATTGAGTCTTCACTCGACTTATTTTTGTTACACGAGGAACAAGAAGTGGAACGATGATAGCCTTGATTTGCTATTTAGAATCTACGATATGTGAGATACCAGAATCTCGAATAACGAGCTACTGCGAACGACGAAAATTTTCAAGTTAATAGAAGCGGCGTCACATGAGTGTTCATCGATTTAAGCCTCATTGATAATGACCACTCAGCTGCACGAGATGAACTTTAGAGTCTTCAAATTTTAATCCATCTTATCAAAAACACATTAGAATCTAGGTTCTTACGATGGATAAAATCTGAGAAAATTGTAGGTGAAAATCGCTTACAAACTCTGGGTAAAGTGATCGAAATGGGTGATTAGCATCTTTAAGGAAAGACTTTTTATCAAATTAATATCAGAACTTGCAATAGATTCAATCAACAAAACTGTTTTTTTAAAGAGATACTTTTATCAGCAAATAAGCAAAACTATCAACACATATATTCAAATCAAGAAATAGATCATTGCTTTTATAAAAATCGAATTATCTGTCCCGAATACACCATTGACATATGTGAAATAAGAACAACCTCATCTCTCATGTTCTAAGATGATTTTTTATATTATCAAGTGAAAAAATCTTACACAATCATGTATTGGACCTCAAATGATCTTTAATCTCAATATACATCTTTTCAAGAACAAACTAGGATCTAGGTTTAATGCGACGGATCGAATCCAAGAAAATGTAGGTTAAAATTGCTTACAAGGTTTGGGTGAAGTGATCGAAATGGATAATTAACAACTTTGACGAAATGGATAAATGAACGTTTGAACAATTTTGCATTTTCAATTTTTAAATACTTTTTTAAATCAATATTTTGTTATCATGTCACACACATATTGTAATCTTCAATTACATACTTTTAAAATAAGAAAACTATGTCCAATGCACATGTCCATATATAGTGGGATATGATAAAAAAAAAAAAAAAAAAAAAACTCATATATGGGATATCATAAGATAAGACCGATATATATATTCTTCATTAAGAAATGATATAAAAATATATGACATACCAACATAGATAATATTTATTTGACTAATGTGAATTACATATTGAATTTCGTAGATAACAATGAAATTTTTTAAAATAGAAATAACAGTATGACTACTAACTAAGAGAGTAGATTTCAGATACAATAATACACTGGGACATTTTGTCCATAAAAGTCTGGATAAAATCATCTTCAAATAACTTCCGCCTTTGTGATATAATCTCATGGAGAGTTTGATGAAATATAAAATCTGACATTCCATCCGTTGATGACTCCAAAAACGTGTCACCTATAAATTCAAAGCTTTTTTGTAAGAAATAATATAGAGATAGAGAAACAAAGTAACGTAAGCTTCATTTACCATTTACAAGTTTGATCTTCCAGAATCTCAATACAACAAAAACTTGATTTAAACTTTAATTTTTTCATTCCCGTTGGAAATGATAAGCATGTTTTCCTTTCGCCAAACACTTGATTTCATCACCCCTTGTTTATCGTATATATAGAATTAAATAATCTTAAAATATTAATGACAAAAATGTATTAGCATTATAATGACTTATTTAATATCTTTAAGCAAAAACACAATAGAACTTCTGCTATTGTTGTATACATCTTCTTTGAGAAATGAAAAAACTCACATATCCAATTGTATCTAAGAAAATATGAAGCACGTTTTAAGCACATACTGACCAATGAAATCAATTTCATTAGTTTTATATATTCGTTTATAAATAAAAAATCACTGATAGGATATTTCAAAGATGCAATCTCATCATAGATCTTTGAAATTTCTTGAATTCGCCAGTAGTTATTGCTGTTTAATGCCTTGATCTTGAAAAAATTTGTTTCATAATAAAAATATCTTATACTTGATGTCGTGTATGTCTATCTCTGATTGAAAAATTTTAAACTTCAAATCATGATCCCTCTTTGTAAATAAGATTGGCGAATCGGTGCATGAATAGATCATCAATCTCAAACTCAATGATATCTTCCTAATAGATCAATAACCAAACAAATATCATAAAATCATAGATCCATAAGAAATGAAAATTATTAACCAAATTGATAAACAAAATTGACCGTTTCATCGGTTAAAACCAAGTAGTGGAAATTTTTGTTGTACGAAACTAAAGTTTTCCAAACCCTTAAGAATTTAACTCGAACACACCAATCTAATTGAAATTTTGTTATTTATGACTGCATAGAGTATTTCGGATTCATCATTTCTAACTGTTTTGTAAAAAGAGTTTTCGAAGGATATACTATTTTTTAGATGAAAAAAATAAAAATAAATAAACGATTGGATAACATATAAATCTCTAAATGGTGGAGATATTAAATTACCACAAAAAGAAGAGAAAATAAAACAAAAAAAATTAAAATGAGATTTTGTTTGCAGATAATATATTCCTTGAAAAAGCAATTTTTTGGTAAAAACAGTATCAGTAGGTAATTATCTGATCGAAACTTTTAAATATTCAAAGTTTTCTCATCCATATAATATATCTATCTTAATAATATTGATTGCCTTAAAGAACTATCTTTCTCAATATATATATATATATATATATATTTTTTTTTTGATATCCAAAACGATTTATTAATCTTATATATGAAGAAGAAGATACAAGCGCTGATTTGGGGAGCCGGTCGGCTTCGTTGTTGTTTATTCGTGGAATAAAACTAAATGAGATAGACACAAAACTTAAAGCAAGTTCTTGAATATCTCTTATGATAGGGTGGATCTCATTATGAGATTTACCGTTCTTCAACAAATTCACCATCGTGAGAGAGTCCGAGCGGACTTGAATGTCATCGATGTGTTGTTCCTGCAGCGCTTTGAGTGCCAGTAGGTGAAAGATTCAAACACTTTTTTACGTTGGCGAGAAACTCTAACATCAATGCCTGTTGCAGGTTTGCTATTCCCAGCAGAGGGGACTCGTTCCATACTTGCTACGCGAATTGACAATCTCTAAAAACATGGATAATGGATTCCAGGGCGCCACAACGGTGGCAATTCGGCTGAGGGACAATGCGGCGATGCACTAAGTTTACACCCACCAGAAGTACATTCTTTCCCATTTGCCAAAGAAGGTGCTTGACTTTCGGGAGTGCCTTGACTTTCCAGATATGCGCCTGCCAGTTGAATTCATGTTCTTCGTGCTTAACCTCTCTTATGATACTAATACCATACCCCAAACGTGTCGAATAAATCCCATTTTTAATCGGAAGCCAAACAAGGGCATCTTCTTTACGACGTGAAGGGATCGAAAAGAGTCGGATCTGATCCTCATATTGAGGAATAATCATTCGAATCAGGGACCAGTTCCATTCATTAGAGTTTGGAAGCTTGAGGTCGGACACCAATAAATGTTGGAAGCTTTGTGGTGCTGGTCCAATTGGTTGCAGTGGCTTTTCCATTGAGAGCCACGGTCCTGCCACACTCTTACTTTTGTCCTGTCTCCTATTCTCCAACCCAGTCCTAGCTTTAAAACTTCTCGACCAGCGGGTATGCCTCTCCGGCCATGAGACGCTTTAGAAATAGCCTTAACCTCCAAGAAAGGGGTATCGTGACAATATTTACTTAAGAACACCTTAGCAAAAAGGGAATCTAGAGCTTGGAGAATCCGCCATCCAAGCTTTGCCAAAAGAACATCATTAAACGCCTCAAAGTCTCTAAAGCCCAGCCCTCCCGCATTTTTTTGGTACCGTCATTTTATCCCATGAAATCCAAGTCATGCGTTTGTCGTTCGGTTTATTATCCCACCAGAATCGGGTGAGGATAGATGTAAGTTGCTTACACAATGAGGTTGGGAGCTTGAAATTTGACATTGAGTATGTTGGAATCGAAGAAAGAACTGTCTTTAGTAGAATTTGTTTGCGATATGAATCTTGTGGTCCACGAAAGTGAACGTTGCCGGACCTTATCAATGATGGACGCGAAGATATCTCTTTTCTTTCGGCCTGACTCCTCTGGTAACCCAAGATATTTTCATGTTCCTCCTTCTAGAGTGATAGTCAAGATACTCATTATCATATCCCTTTGGGCTCTTGGAAGTTTTTAGGAGAAACTTACCGATGATTTTCGCAAATTTATACTTTGTCCTGATACACTCTCATAGCATTTGAGGATATCCATTAGTGCGTTGGCATTTGAGGAGATGACTCACTTTAGGGCTTTTGAGTGAGACTCTAATGCCCGAGAGGAGCCCATCTTGCTGGGCTCGATGACATAACCCTGTTAGCATATATGTGCATAGAATGAAGAGGTAAGGGGATAAAGGGTCCCCTTGACGCAATCGACGCGATGGGATGACCAGGCCACGCGGTGTTCCATTAATAAGGAAGGAGTACGAAACAGTCGATACACACTCCATGATCCAATTAATCCACACATGATGGAATCCAAGACGTGACAGAATGGCACGTAAGAAGCCCCACTCGATTCTATCATATGCCTTGCTCATATCTGTCTTGACCGCCATTGCCCCGTTGACTCTAGCTTTGGAAATACAGAGGGTATGTAGCATGTCATGGGTGATGAGAACATTATATGATATGCATCGCCCTAGAATAAATGCCGTCTGGTTCTCAAAGATAAGACATGGGATAATCGGTTGTAACCTCTTAGTGAGGAATTTTGCTACAATCTTGTAGTATACATTGCATAGTGCAATAGGGCGGTAGTCTGAAGTCTTCTTTGGGGTCGTGCCTTTTGGGATCAAGAAAATGTTGGTCTGATTTTGATTCTCAGGGAACTTTCCTTCGATAAAGAAACGTTCAATCTCCTTGACTAGGTCATCGCCAAGAGTGGTCCAAAAAGCTTGGAAACAAATTGCACTAAATCCATCAGGCCCTGGAGCTTTTTTTTTGGATTGATTGCGAATAAGGCTTCTTTGATTTCCTCATTGGTCGGAATAGAGGTAAGATGATCATTCATCTCTTGCGTGATGCGTGGTGTAATAATGTTGTTGACCACTTCATAATCGCCTGAAGACTGACTCGTGAAAAGGTCACGAAAATAGTCCGAGATGAGAGTAGTAAACTGATCCTCTTCATGAAATGGATTTCCATTTTCATCCTCCAAAACCGTGAGGCGATTCATCGTTATCCTGCCTCTTGTTACTTGATAGTAGTATTCTGTGTGTTTATCCCCGCTTTGGAGCCATAATACCCTACTACGCTGTTTCCAAAAAGCCTCCTCTTCTTTATACGCTTCCTCTAAAGCTTGAGTATGCTTAGCAATTTTTTCAAGATTCGGGACATCAGCAGAAAGAACTTCTTCTAGAATTTTTTTCTGCTCTAAAATTACTTTCTCGCTGTTATATTTTTTTCTCTTTTGTCCAAGCTATAATTTCCCAGCGACACGCTGAAATTTTGTGCTCGATCGATTGGCTTTGATGAGCAAGCCAAATTTTTTCAATGAGAATGTGGATCTCCTCTGTATCGCAAAGTCGTTTATCAAAATGAAAATACCCCTTGTGCTTGAGGCGAGAAGTATCTAGATACGTTATCAATGGTCTATGATCGGATCCCTCAAAACTAAGATATTCATATCTCCCCGAAGGAAAATCCTCAATCTAGCCATCATTAGAGATGGGTCTATTGAGACGGGCTCGAATGTAGTGGTCGTATCTCATACCACGACATGATAGCGGGATCCCTGAAGAGCAAACGTCCCACAATCCATTTTGGGCATAAAAGCTTCTAAAATTTGTAAATGACTGTTCAGCTCGGGGACGACCACCTTTTTTTTCATCATGATCAACAATATCGTTGAAATCTCCCGTAAGAAGCCATGATTCTCTCCCACTTTGACCCAATGCTGAGAGTTTGTTCCACACCTCTTGTCGTTGACTACTCTCCGGGTGACCGTAAACGAAGGTTAGATAGAACGTCTTGGATTTGTACCTAATGAAGGTGTCAATGAAACTGGGACAAGAAGAAATGATTTCTAAATCAACATCACTCTTCCAAAATAATTCTAGACCCCCACTACGCCCAATAGGTGGAACAGTAAATTGGTTTCCATAACGCATCCACTGAAAAACACAGAAAATAAAATCATTTGGGTTCTTTGTTTCCATGAGGAACATAATGTCAGAAAATAATTTCAACCTTATTTCCTTTAGACGTCGAAATGTAAGGTAGCTCCCAATCCCTTGACAATTCCAAGCGGTTGTTATCATTGAGAAATGGGCGGTTTCGGAGAACACGCCAAACCATTACAATCAATAGGTACTAAGACCTTAGAGTTTGAGATCAAAGAAGATGAGATAACAACAGATGAACCAGCAACATTATCCTCATTAAGAGGTACATAAAGTTTTAAACCCCTAAGTGCTGAAACAATATCTATTTCACGGTCTTTGCCTCTTCTCTCTGAGTTGGTTTTCTTCCGAGGAGTCGCTGCCTTTAGTTTCTTGCTGGCCGCTACTCCTGCCATTGAACTCGCAATTCCTCTTCCTACCGACAAAGAGGAGTTCTGGACTTTAGGTTTACGCTTAGATCCTGGTTTAGGACCAGGCTTCTTTCGTGTTCCATGCGACACCTTATCTAAAGGTACAGACGATGCACCAAAACGGAAAATTTGTTCCGGGTTTTTTGTTTTCGCCTTTTTAGGAACCTGAGAAACATTGTTAGTAGCAAGGTCAATAGGGTTAGATTCCATACCCGCTGCTCCAAGGGCTGCTGCTAGATTACACTTTGCTTTTGGAGGCCTTCCCTGTTTGGAACTGTTGGATGTCTCCTTTCCTAGCTTGAGTTTCTCTAGTTCCAATTGCAGCATATCATCATTTTCAAAAGCTTATGGGAGAGCTAGCCTTTCAAACACTGTTGATGCCGGTATAGCCGTTGTATCCGATGGGAACTCTAAGCGATTTTGAATATTTCTTCGTTCACTGCTTCTAGGGACAATTTCCATGGGCTGAATGTTTTCTTCTCTTTCTAACATTGGCCTCTTTCCTCTGGATTTTTCAGAAATCCTTGGGTTCTCTATGTCTTCAGCATCTCTTAGCATCGGGTTCTCCCTAAGCAACCGTTCCAAGACCGACATCCTATGGTCGGAGGCTTGGGATTCCGTATCCTTCAAAGTTTCAGTTTTATTAGCTGCGATGAGATCATGATGTATCTGTGATGGCGGAGGGGGAGGAGGTGGTGGTGTAGATGAACGCTGCAGATGATGAGAGTTGCGTTCTTCGAGACGTCTTTCTTGGTGTTGAAGAAATTCAGTGTCTTCTTTATCCTGAGTGATGGAAGGAGGGTGGGAGTCTCGTTGATGGCTTAATCCGTGCTGACGCGGGCGATACTCTTTGATCCTCAGGTTATCATCTCTTAGGAAAGGATTATTTTCTCCTCTTCTAAAGTCATTTCGTGCATATGGATGAGCTTGAGTGCCATTATAACGATTGTTATAAAAGTTTGAAGAAACAAAGCCTCGAGAGAACGACGGCTTATCCCGATGTCTTTGGGCATAATAAGAACTGCATGATTACCATGATCAGGCATGGAGCGAGGAGGAGGGGATCTGTTATAAGGGTGTATATCTCGCGGAGACGGGGAGCTTCTGATTCTCTTGCTCGGGGCGATATCTTCTGTTCTTTGCTGATAAGCACCAGAACTTGGCTCTTCTCTGTTTCCTTTCCTTTCCTCTCGTCCTCTCTTATCACCCTCCATTCTCTGGCGAATGTTTATCTGATTGATATCTGTAGTTTTTGGGTAAGGGAGTTTTCTTTCTCCGCTTAGCTTCTTAGGGCAGGAATTGCTCTCATGTAAAAGACTTATACACTCAAAGCAGTGCTTTCCTAGTTCCTCGTATTCGAGTTTGATAAAGTTGTAAAACGAGAGCCAACTATATTGCAATAGTAACGAAGATGACGATCTTCACGGTTTAAATACAGTTTAAGGGACTGCAGTCAATGGACGTCTACAGCACGGAGCACAAACTAACATAATAGTCACGTATAACCTTAATAAAAGGCTGAAAAACTGTATTCAAACAATATAAAAATTGCAGGAACACTACCCCGAGGGTAAGGAGACTCGGACAATCAGGGAAAACTAAGGATATATCATAAAAAACACTAGATCTGACGAGAAGATCTAGGTTTTCTTGAAAACCCTAGTCGCCTTTAGTCGAGAGCGCCGCATGGTTAATATGTGTTTCTCAATTTTTATATTTAAATTTGGGAAATGTTTGATATGAAGGTAAAAATAATAATTAACACATAAACAGTTTATAAATTTTGAAACTAACATATTTAACAAAAATATAATATTAAATTTTTGAAGTTAATCATATTTGCTTTCATCACTCATTCACCTATTCATAAACCATTCACGCCGAAGATAATCACTCATTCACCACACTCGAAGATAATCATATTTGCACGATGACAATAATTGTAAGGGGGTCTATTATTGTTATATTATATATGAATTAATACGAAAAACATCTTATATAAATTTAACCTATCTCTTATAGCAGAGATCTTTGGAAAATAAAAAGGATCGTAAAAAATCTTTGAAATTCCTTTTTTTGAGTATAACTATGATTTTCCTAGATTTTTTATATAAGAAAACTGTATAAGTATTAAAGAACAGCAATGCAATACAAATATAAGAAAAACTCAATGAATAAAATGTATACTCATTTTTGAGTCGAACAATTATGAAACATCGTAAAAATAACATTTTCTCCAGATTTCTTCCACCAAATAAATAGTTCTTCGGCAAGATCCTCATAAAGTATGGCGTCTAATTTTTGACGACTGAAGTAATATTAAAAATTATGATTATTTCACTAAATATTTAATAATATATAACCACAAATAGATGTTGGTGAAAACTTACTCACGGTTGATCATGAAAATTTCCAATCTAACATTCCACCAACAATTTTCGGGTTCATTTATCTCGAGTTCATTGATCTTAACAACAACACCAACTACATATGTTCATGTATATATTAAAGTAATTAGTAAGAAATTAATATTAACAAAATAATAATAAAGTAAAACACTTGCAATGATGCATCTAATAATCTTACCAACAGGAAGATTGATTTCTTGGCTTCCATCTAAAATAGAGTTAAATCGTTGAAACACCAAGTAGTGGTGATCATTAACACAATCGATTGGTTTTACTTCTGGTTTATCGTAAAACATCAAATGATATGAAAGGTTTGCAACGCGTCCATTGATTGAACTGGTCTCTATGAATATGTTTGATATTTCAAACCATAATTTTCCCCCTTCCATTATGGAGGAAAACTTTGCGGCGTCTTTAAAAAGAATAATTGAGTAAATTCTTTTACCCTAAAATAATATAACATGAATTTATGGTTTATGTAAAATAAAGTCACACAATTATTAATATATATATATATATTTAAAGTGATTATAACTTGATACTTACTTTCACTGAAAAAAAGTAATTCAAAGTTGAATCACCGAAAATTGACAAATCATCTTTCCATGTATGTAATAGCTTCAACCTTAGTCTTCATTGTGTTGTACTTGGATTTACGATCGATTTTTTTAAAAAAACCGGATCCATTGATAGTGAGAATAAAGTTTGATTTCAATATTTTTATTTTGTAAAAGATGTAGCAATAAATAATGATAGGTGGTACTTCAGCCGTCTAATTTTTAAAGCGCCGGTTGGTTTAATCGAGTAAATGCTTTATGTATTTATTTTGACTATTAATTACAAATGGAGAAAAAATAAATGATTATATCAATAATAATGTTAAATTCTAGACTTTTTCATCGAGTGTATGTAATCTAAAATAATATTTTAAGAATTTCAGAAATAATAACACATATTTTTTCCATTAAATTCAAAGCAATGTATTAATTTTCGAGAGAATTTTCATATTCCTACAAATAAATGAACATTTTTTATCTATATATTTTTTTCTTTTCTTTTTCGTAATTACCTTTCTATATACTTTATAAAAATTGTAATACCAAACAAAATTTTATATCAACAATGAAGTCTTGATGAGTTAGTTGGGTTTAATTAGTTATTAAAAATGAATCTCCAAACATATAGGTTTCTTTAACCGAATGATTTGAAATGGATTATATAGATAATAAAAAATTATATTTAATTGAAATACAATTTATTAATAAAAAAATAGAACATTAAAATCAGAAGATAACGTAAGATTTCTTTCCATCTTCTTCACCACAACCAAAGACAATCATATGTGTACGTTAGCAATAATAGTAATGAGGATTATTATTATATATTAATTAATTAATACGAAAGGCATCTTCCGAAAATGATATATATATATATATATATATATTTTTAGTACTATTTACATACAGATGCATAAAAATATATTTCATTCAAACAATTATTTATTTCGCAAGTTCTTAAACACTTCCTTAAAGACAACATTTGTTGTTTTTTTTCTGCACAATACCATCTTGGCCTGTTATTAGAATTTTCAATCCAGATCGACACTTCACTCTCGACAATGCAACGTATAGTTGTCCATGAGAAAATACAGGTTTTGGTAGATACAAACCAACAGTTTCCTCTGTTTGATCCTGGATTTTATTGATTGTCATCGCAAATGTTAAAGTTAATGGAAATTGCCTCCTACGCATTCTAAAAGGTAGCTTTGTTTTAGGTGGTGTCAAACACATTCTAGGAATCAACACTATCTTGCAAAGATCTTCATCTTCTGTTAAAATCATTGCTTCAATTTCATGACAACCTAACTGCCTTACAATAAGCCTAGTGCTATTGCATAAACCATTATTTGGATCAATGTTCTGTAGACACATCACTAGAACCTCAATCTTTTAATTTCAAAAAATGCCTTGGAAATCCATATATTTTAACACTGTTTAGAAATTCAATTGGGTATTGAACTTCATCGTATGGTGGTGTATTGACATTTTTACCGGTTTTCACATGCATATTATATATGGTTTTGGAGATATTTTCTACATTTTAACCAGGATAAATAGGAGAATTCACGTGATGAAGCATTTGGAGTAGACTTGGACGATTTGGAGCAAAAGTGAAGAAATTATCGAAGAAGACAGAAGCCGACCGACTGAAGCAATGGTCGAACGAATCGTTTAGGTCGGTCAAAAGAAAGAATATTGTTTCACGGGCCTTTTTCCAAACCCTAAAGTCTTGAGGATTCATTGTCGACACATGCACGCGTACTGATCTATATATACTCTCCTAAGCAGAATAATTAGGTCAAGCCTTCAAGTTCCTAAGACGCAAGACACCCAAGCCAACAAAAATCTCTCCCTTTGCCTCAAGAAGCTACCTTTTTTTCCTAAGGTTTCTTGAAATTCTACTCACTAAGGATTTTAGAGAGAGAGAGAGAGCCACGATTTGTTATGTTCTCTAAACTCTACTCTCTACTTTTATGCAAGCTATTTATATTAATATTGATTATGGTTTTTCTTATTATGTGTGAGTAGTTTACTTGTTGGATATAGGGTTTTTAATGGTTTTATAGATCTTTACAGCATTTAATATGATATGATCAGTATAAACTCTCTACTTTAATGGTATTTCATACAATATTCTGACTTGATCACTTAGGATATTGATCTCTAGGTTTTGCTATTCTATACACTATCTTATAGCAAGACCATAACATAGTTTTTAGTAGGTGATCTCGTCCTTTTTCAAATCAATTTTTGGCTTGGAATGTCATGAACAAGCATATCTATATTTATTGCATGTGTTAGCCTCTAAGATTAAAAACCAATGTTTCTTGTCTAGTAGTTAATTCATAGGTGTAGTTCCACAAGATATTGGGAGTTACAAACTTATGCCTTCTTTGTTTAAGAGTATTGATTATTGATTTTATGCTGATCTATATCTCTGACGATATTTTCATTGGTTCAACGCCTTTAATCCATAAGTTACAAGACAAGATACTAGCTAGATACTTAAAATCACTCAACTTTCTAGTTAGAATTGAAACTCGACTTAATCTCTATGAGATCAATAACCTTTAATACTATAATTGTACACTGTGCACTTCCAGTTAGTTTAGGTGAAATAATTCACGCATCATATGGATCAACATCATAAGGAACGATACTATCCGAACTATGATATATTTCTCCCTCCCTTGAAAAAATAACAAAAGAATTCATATAAACTTATTGCTCTATTAAGAATACAATAATAATAATAAAATAATATGTGTCGTAGCTATAAAACGTTCGAGTATATACTCGTTAACCTTATCGACGTCGTCATTAGTAGGGAAAATAATTGCTATGTTTCTATAAAAAATCTCACTTGCTGAACCATTGAAACCACTCCTATAAATTTCTTCTATTATATTTTTGGTAGGATCCCCAGATTTTGTAATCAATATATCATCAAGAATAGAAATGTGTACAATTCCATCACTAGGAATGTTTATCGTTTCATCACCAACAGTCAATATCCACTCTGAAAACTACCTTAGTTCTTCAAAATCTTGCTCGTTAAGACCTGCAA
This sequence comes from Euclidium syriacum, assembly GCA_900116095.1. Classification (NCBI taxonomy): domain Eukaryota; kingdom Viridiplantae; phylum Streptophyta; class Magnoliopsida; order Brassicales; family Brassicaceae; genus Euclidium; species Euclidium syriacum. The sequence goes on from FPAK01000004.1 coordinate 4,785,956, forward strand.
GTAATCTCATATTTTTGGTAAGCCTCAACACTCGACAATTTTCCCAAAGATCAGACGAATTGATGCTTTCGATAACCGTTGCTGATATTCCTCCTCGAGGAATAACCGGAAGAATATGTCTAAAATCACCGCCAAACACTACAACCTTACGCCAAACACTACAACCTTACCACCAAATGACTTATCTTCATCGGATCTAATAATATCAAGTAAATTACGATCCAATGTCTCAAACCAATGTCGACTCGTCATTGGAGCTTCATCCCACACTATAAGATATGCTGCTACAATCAGATTACTAGATCAGATCGTGGACTAAAATCAGATTACCTAGATCAGATCTTGGAATCATAATACAAACTGTGAATTCGTCGGCATCAATTAGAATTCCAAGTCTCGAATGAACTGTTTCACAACAAGGTAATATAAGCACAATGATACCACTCGAGGCAATATTGAGAACGATTTTTCCTTTATAACGTAAAGAAGCAGAGAGTAAAATCCAAATGAAAGTTTTACCTGTTCCTCCAAAATCATAGAGAAAAAAAAATACTCCACCTTTCTTATTCAACACATCATCCAAAATTTAACCATAAACTCTTCTATGCTCATTTGTTACCATACCAAACAATCTCTCCGCTTCATATATTTCCTTTTCAGGATTATACATCTTCTCGTCGTCTACAAAGAGATTTCCATCATAGGCCTCAAAATCATCGGCTAATGGCATATCTTTCCATTTAGTAAGCGTGCGCCCATTGCTCTCCAAGTGAGCTTGATGTTTACTCAAAACAATATTTTTAATTTGGTCAACATTCACCTTTAAATATGCAATTACTGAATATATAATTAATATATAAATGTATCTAAAATATTATTATTTTAAATCTAATCCAATATATATAGACATGCATGATAAAGTTTGAACATAGGAGATACCACGATCTTTCATCTCCCGGTAAAAAATGCTTTGAGTCAGATATTCTCAGGTTTCATTCTATACAACATGAGGAAGTGTGATGCATTCGACAATAAGCATAACGCCAAAAAACCTCAAAATTTTTTTTCCAAATTGCTTGCTTCTTTCACAACTTCAATATATTCATTTTCATCGTCAAGTAGACTCCTTGCAACACAAGCTTCTTTGAAATTCTGGTAAATAACTTCTTCAAATTTTTTGATATCATCATAACACGTTGGACATATTACATAGTTGAGCAAAAGACGCAAGTAATAATATTCATCACATACATGATTAATATGAGCAATTCTGCCAATTTTCATACCTATACAACTATTCCTTGGTCTCCATTCATTCTCTTTCAAATACCATATGAAGATTGAGGAAAATTCTACATATGTTTTGCCTTATGCTAATTCTAGATATTTTTTACATATTCCATCCAACCGGTAAACATTGATTATTTGACAGTGCTCTTGTTAATAACACATTCAAGCGGTTCATATTCATCAAAGTATATCATCTGCTGATTCGGAAAGTCAAAATATAGTTTTTCCACAGCTATGGTACGAAACATTGTTGGGAAGGCCAAAATTCTCTAAGTTGCTTTAGATGGGGATATATACCTAATTAAAAAATATATATAATGAAAAAATAAAAACAATAAAAAATATATAAACATGTACTATAAACAAATAAAAGATACATTTACATGCAATAATAATAGGTCTCAATTTCATCTATTTCACTATCTTCTCCACCTTGCTCAATTGATGTATCTACATAGTCAGGGCCTTTATGCATGTACTTGAACAAATACTTGATAGCCCGTGATTGAGCACACCATTTCACATTAATATGAGTTCGGTATCGTTTAATCTGCCTTCCATAAAATGAAGTATATGTGCATGTGGTAACCCTTTTTTTGGAACTCGATGGTGTTCATAGCTGTGAATAACATATAAAAAAAACACAAAAATTAATATTCATAATTTTTAGCAAACACAATAATTAGTATTTGGAAACAAATAAAAATACATATAGATGTTTTGCCAAAACATGACCCATTTTTGTGTCAACTCATTAATGAGTTATCAAGTTTCATCTTGACAATTTTGCAAATAATGTCTAGGTGATCTTTGGTAGTCATATTATATTGCTTTAGAAAGCGTGTGACTTCTGGCAATATAGGGTTGCAAATAAAAGTAATGGAAAGATCTGGAAATCCACGATACTTGCATATAGCCATCGCATCCAGATAGTGCTGCATCATATACCTTCTGCCTCTGGTAAAATTCGCTAGTATAAATATTCGATTTCCATGCTTAGTTAGATTTGCCCCACTTCTCTCCGCTACTTTTCCGGATAGTTTCATAGTTATCAGAATGAAGTTTTTTTTCTAATTAAACCACATATAACAAATACGATTTGATTCTATCATAGTATAAGAATCAACCAAAAACTGTTGAAACAATCTTCTAGATCTGATAATAGTAGGAGCTTCACCTCGCCTTTCGAGAATTTTGTAGGCGAAGAACTCTATCGTTGTTAGCGAATGACGTTTTCTTCCTTCTAAATCCTCATGACAAATTGGTAGTTCTAATTTGAAACCATCTTCTCCATATGAAAACATCAATGGATAATGAAGTGTTAGATAAGTAGGATGTAACTCACTTATCTTTTGTAAGTGGCCACTCATAGTCTCCAGAATGATATCTCTTAATTCCATTGAGTCTAAAATTATCGGGAATTAAAGCATCAAATTCATCGTATGTCGAAAGATTATGAGTCCTTCCATCCTTAGACCTATGTTCAATAAGTCTAAGCCGGATTCCAGATTCGTTATTAACATTATATTTTTCCCTAGCAGCTCTAAAAATCTGAACGTAGGGATCCAAAACATCCAATATTTCCTTCAACATTCTCACAACTAGTTTATTGAGTTTGTTATGAACTCCATGTTTACCACTATAAGATAAAAAGACCAAATGTTATGAACAAATTAAATATGTACAAATAAAAATCCAAAATTATATTGAACACTATTTATAGTGAATAAATATGAATATGGGTTAACTACTAATATGCTTCCTACCTATTTGTCAACTCGCGAGCAATATTATATATATATACATATATATAATTGTAAAAAAATTAGGAATTCACTAGGCTTAGGAAGAATATCACCAATGCGGTGATAATTTTAACCCTTCAACTGGAAAACGTATGGTCCAAGCATATTGTTTACCGAGTGGTTTATCTGTCCACCTAGAGATGTGAAAGCAAATATCATGTTATAAGCTCTTATAAATTCACATCAATTTTTTTCTCAAATCATCACCTTTAAATAACAATTACATTAGAACATCACGGGGGTCTTTAAGTCTCGGTATAACAACTTTCCCCTTTTTACAACAGATTGAGAAGAATGGTGTTTGTCTCCGCACTCTTTTTTTGACCTTCTCACCTTACTAGATATAAGCATCACAAAAATGAAAATTACATATCGGATCATTATCGTCAAAGTATCATGTGCATATAAACCTTTAGAGTTTATTGTATATAATATTAATTACACATAATCAACTTGTAAGGTTTTGAGTAATTATCGTCACTACAAAATCCTATGATGACAATTGTATATGCATTATACGTAATAGTTCTACCCATCAAATGACCAAAATCTTATTGTGGTGACCTCGACGGAGATTCTTCCCCGTCACTATCAACATCTTGATTAGTATCAATTTCATCATCTTCTGATTCACTTGATGTTGCATACCTATTTATATAAGCTGACAACAAATAAGCCAACATATTTTTAAATAAGATTTGTTAATAATATTAAATATGAGTACGACAAAAGAAAAATTATGAACATTGTCATTCTCATCATGATGCATAATTGTGTGGTAGAGTTCTCGTTATTATTTTGGTTTAGCTCTTACATATAATAATTGGTTATAACAATAATATATACCACACGAAATGTTTAATAATCAACTGAAAAAACTCCATACATAGTATCCTTCGAGTCGGAGGTGTGGTTGTTCTCGATCCGTTACATATAGTGTTCTTAATTTTTTTTTGTTTACCTTCTATACAAATGTCATTTGATTTAAGAACAAAAAAAAAAATTAAATATGAAAATATTAAAACAATTTAAACTTACATATTATTTTAACAATAGGATGAGTCATTGTTGTAGAGACAGACGATATCCTTTCCCTTTTTTTCTTGATGGCCTACCAATTGTAATATAAAAATAGTTATAAAATATTCGGAAATTTTCAATCATAAACTTTATGACTTACATCTCTTTTTATTTAGTAAAGGAGTTTCGTTATTTTTATTCTCACTTGACATCCCACCAAAATCTCTAATTTCCTTGTTTTTAGTGGCCTACCTCTTTTAAAAATTCCATATGATGTAAACAATAATGTGAAATATATATTTAGAACCACATATTTAAACTTATTTAAAAACAAAAATATATTTAAAGCAAATTATTTAGACGTGCTTCAAAAAAAAACTACTTAAACTTACAAGGTCTCTTAACAGCAACCGATGTGATTGTTGATGTGTGAGTTCATATAATTGGCTTTGAGTCAATATATTACATACTGTATTTGTATATAAGATAAATCAGTAATGTAAAGCTATAAAATTTCCATCAAAGTGTAGAATCAAATGACATCATTTTATAAAACAAATAACTAATGTGAGGAGATCCATTCGATGAATTTTCTTTATTTTTTCGTGGCTTACCTCCTGTCCAACGAGTACGAATAAAATATTTAAAATCAGTGACTGAAATTAAAAAAGTTATAATGAAAGTATTTCATGCAAACACATCTTATTGTACCGAAAACAATACTAACTTACGTGGTTTCTTAGCACCAAGAGGTGTATTTGTTGTATATTTGAGTCCAGATAATGGGGTTTGAGTGAATATAGGATATGGTTCAATTAAAAATATAATGTTATATAAAAAAAAAGGATAAATAATAAAAATATATTGAACATGAACAAATATTCAGCATTTTGTATTCGTTCATATTTAAAGATTAATCTGATTTAATAATAACTTATCTTATAACTAAATATGTTAAAAAGTTATATTTCATCTCTTTCTTTACTAGATGCGATGTACCATTATTAGCCAAATTTGTAAGGTCTGCCAATAGAGTTACAAAGACTGGAGACGATGAAGATCTGGTAACACACTCCACTGCATTAATTAAAAAAATTTGTACTTTGTAAATAAAATATTATACACAACCGAATAATAATAAATTTACTTGTAAGAACAATATTAATAAGACATACCATTTTTTTTTTTTATGATAAGGTACAACCACCATATTATCTAGATATGATGATTGAGTTTGGAACAACACAGACGAGGAATCAACATTTCGTCCACCTTTTGTATAATATTTGTAAATGGTTTAACATAATATTTTTTCTATTCAAGACTTACCATTATAATTGACAGGAGGTGTGACCATCTCGTAATTTTCATATGATGATGGAGTTTCAAGTAATACAAACTCTGTCACAACAGATGGTCCACCTGTGGGTGGATAGTTTAAAACAACTATATATATATATATATATATATATATATGTCAAAATATTAGAATGAAACACTTACGTTTTAGCATTGGAGTAGAAGAAGTAGAAGACGATGGTACACACAAAGCCTTCACTCGTCTTCCACCTTCGATCAAACATCATGAAATATTCACCATTCCAATGTCTATTAATATCTATAAATAACAAAAGCCCTTTTTACTTATGTTTTCTAAGAGGCGGTGATGGAGTTACGGTATCACCGTCTTCCCATGATTTTTTTTTCCATTGCCAAAAGGAAAATAGAGAATCCTTGGTCTAATTTATAATATAGCGCAAAATAGTTTAGAGATTCATCGTTGCACGCATATATTAATATTATAATATATGGATACTCTGTCTCCTTAATCTGATTGGCTAAATATTAAATTATAAATGACTCTTCGTTTCCTTAAATTTACTTGGTTGATATTATTATAATACAACCACGATTCGTTTCACTAATTTGATTGGTTAAATTTGACGGTGGTATATTAATAAATAATTCGACTTTTCGTTTCCTATACTGATTGGCTAAATACGGAGATGGAATATAATCGAATATTATATTTATACATACCATCCGGAGACGCTTCCGTTTATATTTTTTAAAATAGCGAAAATAACATCAACCAATCATATCTATTCGAACACAAAGGATCCACGTCCCATTGTTTTTTGGGGTCAAAAGATCCGAAGCGTTTGGTTTGACCCGTCTCAAAAAATCGATTTACATGTCATAATTTCGAATGATTATCTTCGAAACACATTATAACATTAATGCATGTTACATTTACATGTCATAAGCGTTTTCCTCTAAGACAATTAAAGCCAATTCACCACATAAACCTTAGACTACACTTCACATAATAGTAAGGGGAATAACTTTGTACAAAGTATTACTTAGTATTACTCAATATTACTCATGAAAGTTAATAAGACTATATTGCAGTATTACTAATAAGAGTGATCGCATTTGGAATCAAAATTTAATATCAACTTAACCAGCATAGATATAGGGAAATAACAATCCACAGAGATAGAGAAAATTAAACAAAAAAACACAAAATAACAATCCATGTAAATAGCACACGTAACAAAAGTAACAAAAAAGAAATATTAGAAACCCCAAACTCATCATCATTACATTGTTATGTTAAGTCAATGTAATCGCAGAATCTCCATGCCTCAACCTGCCAATAACAAGAATCGCACATGTGACGACTATCTTTTTGTTTCATCATGAAGTCCCAAATTGGATCTGTTTTGCTGCACCGACATTTATGCACACATCGTAGATCGATCTTATTGGCTGCCTCCACAAAAATCGGCGGTCTCTCATTCCTCTGATTCCATGCAACTGAAGAAAATTCTGATCTAATGAGCATTTTAGCCATACGCGCCACAAAATCACGAGTTAGCATAGGATAGTTGTTAACCTTGCCCCTTTCATCAACGCTAAGAGTCAATCTTAACATGGCATCAACATATTTGGCCAACTCCAATCCTCTATCCCCAGCATCTCAAATCTTATTAATCCCCTCATTAATCAAATGAAGCCTAAACAACTGGTTCATACCTCTCATGTATATTGCCTCAGGATTCCCCAATTCATAACATCGTTTTATGAATTTAGCAACAACGGTTCCGTTATTATACCAATTGTTCATGAAAATAAGATCAGCGGAACGGTAGAAGTGATCCTCCCTTCCGACTTCGTTAAACCCTGGGAAAGCAATTCTCGCGGCTCCAAAATCTGTGATGTTGTGCTCAAAGACGTTTTCAAGAATACATTGATGCATTTCCGACGGAAGGGAACTCATGTTGGTATTTTCCATCTCTATTTAATGATAACTATGTTTACGAAAAAGAAGGACAAGAAGTGTGAAGGTCTCGTTTTTTTTTATGAATAGGAAGTTTAAGGATAAGATTAAAGATTTTTCTTCTTCTAAAAAAAGTTAAAGGATATAATGATATGGAAATGAAAAAGTGACAACAATGATACTAAAATCATGAAAGTTATATAGAATAATTCATATATCAATAAATATTAGAAAAATATTTAGCTTTATAATTATTATCTTATAGAAATCTAGTAAATCTTAAGTCAACTACTCGTGGTGATTATATCTGGGACGATAAGTGGTCCAAACTATCTAATAGCTACAAAACCAATTTTTGAAAATTTGTAGCCTAAATTTGATGCATTCAGATATCTTATTCTGAAATTGGATTTTCGATATATTTCCACTTGCATTTCAAATAATTTGATTCATTGAATAATAGTATTTTCATTAATAAACCTAAAATTATATCTACAAGAAAAAACAAATAGATATCAATGACAAATAATATAGTTTATCTAACAGATGTGAAAATTTTCTGTTTTACCAAAAAAAAGATACATACATGTCTCACACGTGTCTAAAGTTGTTAGGTTCTTCAAGACAAAAAAAAAATTATGATAAATCATAACGATTTCATAATTAATTATTAACCAAAACAAATTAAAGAATGTTTACCTTTGACCTAATAGAGATTCATTTCTCTTTTAAAGTCCTAATTTAATATAGAAACCTATACGTCACATATTTATATGCGTCTAAGGTAGACGTTATAGTTTAGTCTCTTCAAATTCTAATTTTTCCTCTTATTAAGTCTTCTGATAAAATCTTTGATCGATTTAATGTTTTAGACTCTTTTCTTTTCATCTAATTTTGAATTTCTTAAAAAAATATTTGATACCAAGTGTAAACTGTTTCTCTTTTTGTGTTTTATCAAATCATTGTAAGATTGAAGTTGATGTTTTAATAGATTTCTCAATAAATATCTATGATGAAAATCTCATATGAATAACTCTCACCTGTTTCATATTAATGATGTCTTTTCTATACAAAACGAACATTATAATTTTCTTGATAATAACGGTAATCTTTTTTCTCTTAATAAATGGTCTTACCCTTCGTTTTTAACAACATTTTCATATCACTATCACGAAAATTTGTTATCATCGATCCCAAACCAAAATTTTAATCTTCTCAATTTAGCTACTCAAGATCATTTATTTTTTAAAATTTCCAACAAATGAAAAAGTCTCAGATGATCCGTTTATGAATATCAATTTGTACGCAAACACCGATGCTTCAGAGGAATTTTTGGAAAAAAAAATCAATGACCAAAAGTTCCTCATGACTAATTATCGATAGAAAAATTCTACATGATTTTTAAGAAATTAATATGTGTAATGAAAATATAGACAATGAAGCACTTATTATCAGTGATCACGAGCCAACCCTTGATCATCCATTCAACCTTTTCGCACCAGAGAGAATTAAGAGCATAATCAAAGAGACTATTAATCATTGTCAAGGTCATATGGTGATCAAGAAAGATAAGAAACTGCAAGTAAGCAAAAACAAATCTATGAAGAAAGCCAACATGATAAAAGAGGAATGACCTAAGGAGTGGACAGAAATTTGTGGATAGAAAAAAAAAATTGATTTCATCAATTAAATTGTTACAGTTATTTTTTATATTATATTATACAGTATCATTATTCTCTTTAATGATTTGATAAAAAAAATGTATTTTGAGACATATAAATATATAAGATGTTAATGCAATTGGTGAAACATAATGGAATAAAGAAGTGAACTTCAATTACAAAAAAATTTAAAGGAAGAGTAGGAAAGCAATGTACATAAAGATGGCACAACCATCTTTGTCCCAGCATTAAAGTAATATTTTTTTTCAATCTTTCAACTATTTTATTTTCATGTTTGTGTGTACGTTTAACATGTATACGTGTATATAGCATAGTGATATCTCATATTTTGTGTCTATATAAAGCATATATATATATATATAATGTAATAGATAAAGTATAATGCAAATTATTTAAAATACACCACAATTTTATTTTTTGGACAAAACTACAATGTCGTTTCAATCAAATGTAGAACTACATTTTCAAGGTAAGGAAATTACAATTACCCCCTTATGACAAAATAGAAATACTATTTTGTCTCATTATTGCCGAGATAATGGCCTACTTCTTCACATCCACCGTGCAATGCGAAACCACAAATACCGTTTTATCCTTCGTGATTGTCAGACTCTTATACAAGTCTAACCGATTAAATTAGTATGTTTCAATTTGAAAATTGTAAAAAACTATTTTTAAAAAATATTTTATACAAAAATAAAATATACATGGTTTTGAAGTATATAAATTAAAATTTCATAAAATTGAAACAAATTAAAAAATGTTAGTTAAATTATGCCTTAACCTCAAAAAAATTTAAACAGTAAGTTTAAATTTAAAATTGAAAATAAAGTTTTTTGTTAAAAAATTATTATACATAAATTAAATATAGACGACTGTAAAGTATGAAAATTAAATATTTTAAAATTGAATAAAATTTAAAAAATGTAAGGTAAATTATGTTCTAAACCAAAAAATATGCTTTGTAATGGAAACATTTACATATAAATTTACGGTTAGATTCATAGTTGTTGATGCAGGGGTTCAACTTTAGATTATTTCTAATCAAAGGGACCTCTTTGCAAATACATCTTATTTAATCGGGGAATTAAATAGTTTGGTTCGTCTCGATGTGCAACCGCTCGGAAAATAACGGAGAGGTTGACTCCAAGAAAAGGTCTCCCGAAGAGGTCTTCGATTTGTAGCTGAACTTGAAAGCTGCCTACGTACCCTCAGAAGGGATCAAACCACACGTAGTTCCGAAGACGGAGGTTAATCCGAGCTAAAGGCTCGGACATCAGGTGACTAACTCGGCTCTAAGGACGAGTTGTCAATTCTCTATTTTCGGTCTAAAATATATTTTTTGAATCTCTCTAGGAGACTAGAACATGTTTTCCCCCTCTCTTTAGGAGGAGGAGGTCCTCTTTTATAAGGGGAGATAGACGGTCTATTTAGGCTCAATAACCTAATAATAAGGAATATTTCCTTATTCCCTCAAAGATAAGAAATATTTTCTTATTCCCCCAAAGATAAGGAATATTTCCTTATTTCTGAGAAATAAGGAATATTTCATTCTTCCGAAAACTAAGGAATATGGATAATTTTTAATCCTATCCTTCCTAATTCGGTCTGCTAATCCGAAGGAGGTAAATAATACCCCCGGTTTCATGTAAATAACCCGAAACCAGTTTCAGCGATATCAAAAGGGTTAAATCTTAATTAACTCTGAGCTATTGATAAGGGGTGCTAATCTCACCATCAACAGTAAGTCCCCCTCCAATTCGTTTGACGAGGAAATTGGGCAGAGACAACGAATTTCTAAGGTTTGTAGCTTAGAGCTAATCAAGATCTGATTCATTTGGGCGAAGTTTCAGACATCTATCTAATGTTATAGCTATGCCCTGAGAAAGGCTGCCTACGTACCCTGAAAATGGATCTAGCTATCCATAGTTCTTAAATCCATAAGTTAAATTGCTGCGGGTTATGAGGAGTTATCTAATTTATAAACTTCCGAAAAGCAGGTAAACCGAACTAACTAGTAAGTAGGAGGCTTCTGAGAGGTGAGCAAATTTGCCTTACTAGGAGATAGGACACTTCCGAGAGATACAAAAATTGGCCTAACTGAAGCTTCCGAGAAGTGGGAGAACTTCCGAGGGATAAAAAAACTAGCCTAACTAAGAGGCATGGAAACTTCGAGAAATGGACGATCTTCCGAAGGATAATCAAACTGGTATAATGGATTTTCCTAACCTGATAGAGCTTTCTGAGCTTATAGCGTAAGGAAGCTTATTTTGAGCTTATAGCGACTGATTCCCAAGGAACCTGATTCCAAGCTTATAGCGTAAGGAAACTGATTCCGAGCTTATTAAAGGGAATGTCCTGGATATCGTAGTTGTATTCGCTCTAATATAGTTGTGAAGTCGAGATAAGACTATCATATGATGCTGGGTAGTTATAATGCTTTGCTAGAAGCCGCTTATAACTTATGTGTTATGAACTCATTGCTAGTATCATATGATCCTATAGGGTCACACACCTAAGCAAACTGGATAAACAATGTTGGGAGTGATCATTAGTGTAATGGTCTGGTTAATGTGTATTGGATATACATTGATTTGAAGTTTATGTGAGTGTGTCGATCGACACAACTGTTGGTGTCGATCGACGCACGTCCGAGACAGAAACATAACCGGTTTGTCGGTTAACTAGGGCTTCTTCTAAACCGTCCTATATAAGATAGAGGACGACCTAGTGGAGCTCTTAACCTAGTTTTACAGCCACCAGAGACTTTTGAATCCCAAGAGAATTGTTCTCAAAGGCACTAGCATCCCGCTTCCAGTTTGTGTGTGTGTGGACTTTCTGTAGAGGCGCAACATCTGAGGCTCTCCTGATCTCGACATCCTGATCATTTCCGCTGCTCATAAACTCCAGGTATGATCCAGATCCGAAAAATATATTCAATGGACATAGATCTGGGCTATAGGATTTGTGTTTAGAGTTTTACAAAAGTTTGAAAACCTTCACCAAATTCCTTCAGTGGTAGCAGAGCCAGGTTTTCGAATTGAATCTGTAAAAATGCTATCTAAATGTTTTGAATTCGAATTTGATTCATAAAATTCATATATGATGCATGTTAGATCATTTGGATACAAAATTGTTTTGAAAAAACTCAAAATTAGGGTTTCTGCGAAAGGCGTGTCGATCGACACACGCTTTGTACCGATCGACACAAGCCTTAAAAGCAGAATAAAATGTTAAGTTTCGATCAAATGATCGATATTTCAAGAAATCGCCTCTGTCGATCGACACACTGTTCGTGTCGGTCGACATGCGTCGATCTTCATCAGTTCAATTGGATTGAACCGGATTGGTATGATCGGTCTAATTTGGTTTGATCGATTTCATCACGATTTCAAACCGGTTAGCTCGTGTCGACCGACACAATTACGTGTCGACCGACACAATTACGTGTCTACGTGTCGATCGACACAAACATAAACCGACACCGGTTCAATTGGATTGAATAAAAAAAAAATTGATCGGTTTAATCGGGTTAAATGGTTTAACCGCGATTGAACCGGTTTAGGTGTCTCGAAGTCTGAATTAGATTTAGCGCTCTAGATTTAAATCAACTTTAATTAGATTAAAACCTTTTGAATTAAATATAATCTTTCTTAAACATATATGTGATATGTTTTAAGATCAATGTATCGTTCCTCAAACAAAATATCAAGCATCTTTAGCGCTCTAGATTTAAATCAACTTTAATTAGATTAAAACCTTTTGAATTAAATATAATCTTTCTTAAACATATATGTGATATGTTTTAAGATCAATGTATCGTTCCTCAAACAAAATATCAAGCATCTTTGATGTCTTTCCATATCTTGTCAGCTGCCGGGTCTTGTTTTGTTGTGTGATGGGCTTGTCAAAGCAAGGCATTCACAATTACACGAGTAAGGCAGGTGGTAATCGTTACCACACAACTCGAAGATTGGTAATCGTTATCAAAATGGTTTTGGGTCCATAGACATAAGATTGGATTTAATATAGGATATTAATCCAAGACTAAGAGTTATTGGATATGATCAGCAAAGTGTTTGCTCACCTAAATAACTGAATTTTGGGCGATGAGCCAAAGCTCACTCAAATCTCAGTGAAATATGGATCTTGGATCATTATATTCAACTTGAGGAAAATTAATTTTGAATATAATGCGAGCTGTCTTAAATGTTAAGATTTCTCATTCCTTGAACATTAAAACTAATTAAACTCTCTCTTTTCTTGATTCAGCTATGTCTAACAACAACAACTCAAACTTATTCACTTTGAGATCCGTCCTTGAGAAGGAAAAGTTGAAAGGATCCAACTTCTTAGAAAGGTATCGGAACTTAAGAATCGTTCTCAGAAATGAGAAGAAAGAATATGTTCTTGAGAAACCTCTTCCTGAAAAGCCCAGATCCAATGCTCATATTGTTGATAAGGACAAGTGGAAAAAGCATTCGGATAATGTGACAAATGTAATTTGTCTGATGCTAGCCACGATGAACTCAGAACTGCAGAAACAGTTTGAGAACACGGGGTCACCGATCGAGATAATCACAGCCCTGAAATCTATGTTTCAGGAGCAAGCTCGCACTAAGAGATCACCAGACGTTTAAATCTCTCATTGAGTGCAAGCTAATAAAGGACTGTCCAATGAGCCCCCATGTCATCAAGATGATGGGTTATATCGATAATCTGGCTAAATTGGACTCTCCCCTTAGCCAAGAGTTGGCTACGGACATCATCCTGCAATCTCTGCCGACTAGCTTCGATCAGTTTGTTCTGAACTATAATATGAACAACATGACGAAGTCTCTGACTGCGCTGCATGGCATGCTCAAGACGGCAGAGCCCGATATCAAGAAGGCTGCTCCTGATGTACTTATGGTACAAAATGGTAACGGGTTTAAGAAACCTGCTAAGGGCAAAGGAAAGAGCAAAGCTGTCCAGGTAGAAAACCGGGAGCCTGAGTCGTCTTCTAAGCCCAAGCGTAGCCCAGTTGATACTGATATTTATCTTTACTGCAAGAAGTCTGGGCATTGGAGGAGAAACTGCAAGGAATACCTGGAAGGTTTGAAGAACCTGAGGAAGTCGTATGAGACGACATCTAAAGGTATTTATGTTATAGAAGTAAATGTTACTTCATCAGGTTCTAATTCTTGGGTATTGGATACCGGCTGTGGTGCTCATATTTGTACTAATATGCAGGGCCTACGCAGCAGTAGAACGCTGAAGAAGGGACAAGTGGACCTGCGTGTTGGGAATGGAGCAAGAGTTGCTACATTAGCCGTAAGAACTTATCATTTGTCCCTGCCATCAGGGATGATTTTAGAGTTGGAGAATTGCTACTATGTACCTGCGATAAGCAGGAATATCATTTCTATTTATGTTTTAGACATGAATGGTTTTGAATTTTTGATTAAGAACAAATGTTGCTCTTTTATTCGAGATAATATATTTTATGGTAGCGCCCCATTGGAGAATGGGCTTTATATTCTCAACCAATCAATGCTTGTTTATAACATAAATAACAAACGGTTTAAATCAAATGGCTCAAATCCGACTTTTTTCTGGCACTGTCGTTTGGGCCACATCAATGAGAAAAGGATTCAAAAGCTCCATCGTGATGGGATTTTAGACTCATTTGATTATGAATGATTTGAGAAGTGTGAATCCTGCTTATTTGGCAAAATGACAAAAGCCCCTTTCAACAAGTTTAATGATAGGGTCAGTGACTTGTTGGGCCTTATACATACAGATGTGTGTGGCCCAATGAGCATTGGAGGTACTTCATCACATTTACTGATGATTTCAGTAGATATGGTTATGTCTATCTTATGAGACATAAGCCGGAATCCTTTGAAAGGTTCAAGGAGTTCCATAATGAAGTACAAAACCAACTTGGCAAAAGTATCAAAGCTCTTCGATCTGATCGTGGAAGTGAGTACTTGAGCCAAGAGTTCGATGATCATCTTAGAGATTGTAGAATCTTTTCACAACTCACTCCTCCTGGAACACCACAGTGGAATGGTGTGTCTGAGAGGAGGAATCAGACTTTATTGGATATGGTTCGATCAATGATGAGTCATGTGGATCTACCGTTATCCTTCTTGGGATATGCTCTTGAAACGTCTACGTTTACGCTGAACAAAGTTCCAACAAAATCAGTTGAAAAGACTCCATATGAGATGTGGACTTGAAAGGTTCCAAGTCTGTCTTTTCTTAAAATCTGGGGTTGCGAAGTTTATGTCAAGCGATTGATATCTGATAAGCTAGCACAAAAATCTGATAAGTGCTACTTCATTGGTTACCCTAAGGAAACCAAGGCATACTACTTTTACAACCGATCCGAGGACAAGGTATTTGTTGCTCGGAACTATGTATTTCTTGAGAGAGAATTTCTTTCCAAGAAGAACAGTGGGAGTAAAGTACAACTCGAAGAAATTCGAGAACCACAGGACGCTGTTCAAACTGATGAGGAGAGCAGCCGTTGGATTCACAAGAAGTTGTGGAACCAACACATGTGGTGCCTGTAGTTCGCAGGTCCGGAAGGACTCGTAATGAAGTCGAAAGATACGGATTTCTCGTGACTAACTATCATGATCTTCTGATCATTGATAGTGACGAACCTGCAAATTTCGAAGAAGCAATGTTGGGCTCTGACTCCGAAAAATGGTTGAAGGCCAGTGAATCTGAAATGGAGTCCATCTCAATAAACAAAATTTGGTCTTTAGAAGATTTGTCCGATGGTGCAAAAGCCATTGAGTGCAAATGGGTCTTCAAGAAGAAGATTGACATGGATGGTAATATACAGATGTACAAAGCTAGATTGGTTGCAAAAGGTTTCAAACAAGTGCATGGTGTTGACTATGACGAAACCTATTCCCCAGTCGCTATGCTTAAGTCCATTCGGATTCTCCTAGGGACTGCCGCTTATTATGATTATGAGATTTGGCAGATGGATGTTAAAACCACCTTCCTGAATGGGATTCTAGAAGAGGATGTGTATATGACACAACCTGAGGGTTTCGTAGATCCTAATAACCCTAGGAAAGTTTGCAAGCTTCATCGATCCATTTATGGATTGAAGCAAGCATCTCGGAGTTGGAATCTTCGTTTTGATGAAGCTATTAAAGAATTTGGTTACATCATGAACGAAGAGGAACAGTGCGTTTCCAAGAAGACTAGTGGGAGCGCAGTTGCTTTTCTAGTATTGTATGTAGATGACATATTGCTTCTCAGAAATGATATTTCGTTGCTCCAGTCTGTTAAGACTTGGCTTGGAAGTTGTTTCTCGATGAAGGATATGAGAGAAGCCGCGTATATTCTTGGAATAAGGATCTATAGAGATAGATCGAAGAGGCTAATTGGGCCGTGTCAAGATACTTATATTGATAAGGTCTTACACAGGTTCAATATGCATGATTCCAAGAAGGGCTTGCTTCCGATGTCACATGGCATCACTCTCAGCAAGAAGCAGTGTCCTTCGACACCTGCTGAGCGAGAGCGCATGAGTAGGATTCCCTATACCTCTGCAATAGGATCTATCATGTATGCCATGCCATGTACACGACCGGACGTCGCTTGTGCTTTGAGCATGACGAGTCGATACCAGTCAGATCCCGGTGAAAGTCACGGGACTGCCATCAAGAATATCCTAAAGTATTTGAGGAATACTAAGGATAAGTTCTTGGTATACGGAGGATGTGATGAGCTTGTAGTTGACTAATTAAATAATAGTCCCAAAATAATTTAAGGCATTCTTATAGGTCATCAAATACGTGATTTGATCATGAAACCCTATAAGCGATAGATGTCATAAATTACTAAGGTCCCTGGTCGAAGGTTGTTAAATTGAGACATTAATAACCGCGCGAGACTAATATGTGATGTGACTGATGACCAAGTTTCATGGTGTCATTGATAGGAGTACCAAAGTCAATCACATAGATATGTGTTGGAACCGCAGTTTACCCAGTATCGGTCGGAGTAGTCACCATGGATACTGTTTTTCATGTAGTTTCGGGACCCCTTGTATTCGATGCGATCATGGGAGTACCCTGGCTAACAATGATGGAGGCGATCCCGTCAACCTATCACCAATGCCTCAAGTTTTCAACCCCGCATGGTTTTTGCTCGGTAAAAGGGAATCAACGAGTAGCCAAAATTTGTTCCATGCCCGCAAACACCAAATCATGCGTTATCTCGATGATCTCGGAACCAAAAATTCAAGGTAACGAAGATCCGAGCTTATCAGTAGTTGGAGAGTTAGAGCCAAATATCTTTGAAAAGAATTCGTATGAAAAAATATGTGTCGACAAGGAACGTCCCGAACGATGTATAACCATAGGAGGAGGTTTAGAGAGAGAAATGAGATCGAAGTTGGTCGCCCTGCTGGAAAGGAACAAAGAAACATTTGCCTGGTCATCTGGGAATATGGTAGGAATCGATCATATAGTGATATCGCATCGACTGAACGTGGATTCGACCCACAAACCAATCAAACAGAAGAAAAAGAAATTAGGACCCGAGAGAGGAGTGACCGTTAATGAAGAAATCGATCGACTATTAGCAAAAGGATCAATAACCGAGGTTCAATATCTGGAGTGGTTAGCCAATCTTGTAGTAGTAAAGATGAAAAACGAAAAATGGAGAATTTGCGTAGACTTCCCATATCTGAATAAAGCATGTCTGAAGGATTGTTTCCCTCTCCCGAGGATAGAAAGATTGGTAGAAGCAACGGCTGAAAACGAACTTCTTTCCTTTATGGATGCATTCTCTGGATACAATCAGATTATGATGCACCCGGACGATAGAGAAAAAACCGCCTTTATAACGGATAGAGGAACTTATTGTTACCATGTAATGCCCTTTGGTTTAAAGAATGCTGGAGCGACCTACCAGAGATTGGCCAACCGGATGTTTGCAGAGAAGCTCGGAAATACGATGGAGGTTTATATCGACGATATGTTAGTGAAATCCCAAGTGGCTTCCGAACATGTTGCCCACTTACAAGATTGTTTCGATATCTTGAACCACTTTGGTATGAAGTTGAATCTAGATAAATGTACGTTTGCAGTAACTTCCGGGGAGTTTCACGGATATTTAGTAACAAAATGAGGAATAGAGGCCAATCCGAGACAGATTAATGCCATAAAGAACCTCCCCTCTCCGAAGAATTCAAAGGAAGTACAAAGACTCACTGGACGAATCACGGCTTTAAACTGATTCATCTTGCGATAAACTGATAAGTGTTTACCTTTTTAAAATTTGTTAAAAGGAAACAAACAGTTCGAATGGAATAGCGAATGCGAGGAAGCCTTTCAAGAGTTAGAAAGATACTTATCCACTCCTCTGGTTTTAAAAAAGCCAGAGGACGGATAGACTCTTTTTCTTTATGTTTCAGTATCCGAATCGGCCGTGAGTGGCGTATTAGTCTGAGAGGACCGAGGAGAAGAAAAACCAGTCTTTTACATAAGCAAGTCGTTACTCGATGCAGAGACCAGATATCCAGTGCTAGAAAAATTAGCATTCGCCGTGGTGATAGCAGCTCCGAAGCTCCGACCTTACTTTCAATCACACCCGATAGCCGTAATGACGAGCCACCCACTCCAAACAATATTGCACAGCCCTGGTCAGTCAGGATGATTGGCGAAATGGGCAATCGAGTTTAAGGAGTACGATATCGAATACCGAACTAAATCGACAATAAAATCCCAGGTGCTAGCTGATTTCTTGTCCGAACGACCCCCAGAAGTCCAGACAATAGCCCCGCAGAACGAACGATGGACCCTCTTCGTAGACGGTTCTTCGTCTAAATTTGGTTCTGGAATCGGAATTTGGTTAAAGTCCCCAACTGGAGAAGTTTTGGAGCAAAGTTTCCGTTTAGCTTACGAAGCATCTAATAACGAAGCCGCATATGAAGCCTTAATCGCAGGACTGCGTCTTGCAAAACAGTTGGGGGCTCAGTATCTCTGAGCCTGTTGCGACTCTCAATTGGTAGTAAATCATATTAGTGGAGAGTTCGAAGCAAAGAACGATCGAATGGGAG
Organism: Euclidium syriacum; assembly: GCA_900116095.1. Taxonomy (NCBI): domain Eukaryota; kingdom Viridiplantae; phylum Streptophyta; class Magnoliopsida; order Brassicales; family Brassicaceae; genus Euclidium; species Euclidium syriacum. The sequence goes on from FPAK01000004.1 coordinate 4,805,111, forward strand.
CTTACGTAAAACTAGCACGACACTTGGCCGAGCATTTCAAAGAGTTCGATCTAAAACGGATTCCACGGAGAGAGAACACGATGGCAGATTCTTTGGCCACCCTTGCAACTGTGTCGGATCCCCATTTACAGAGAACGATTCGATTCGAGAAAATCATTTATCCGAGTGTTGGCAATAGCGAACATCCTTCTCTTGTAATCGAAAGCACGGATGAAGAGGAGGCTCAGCCGGAACTTCTCGAAGAAGAAAAAGAAGACTGGAGAACACCGATTGTCCGTTAAATCAAATATGGCAAGGTTCCATCTGATAAATGGGCAGCACGCCGGCTTAAAACTTTGGCTGCTCAATAATTGATAATGGACGACGTTTTATTTAAAAGGTCGGTCGGGGGTTTAATGTTTCATTGCATCGGTAAAGAAGAAGCAAATGAAGTAATGACTTCTACCCACTCTAGAGAAGGAGGAAATCATTCAGGAGGAAGAGTGCTAGCTGTAAAACTTCGGAGACTGGGTTATTACTGGTTTACTATGATGGAAGATTTTGATAAGTTCACGGCACGTTGTGAGAAATGCCAAAGACACGATCCGGAGATTCACGCACCAACAGAATTGTAGGACCTCCTTACCCATTCATGTGTTGGGCGATGGACGTTGTAGGACCTTTTCTGAAGTCAATTAGTGGGAAGCGGTTTCTATTAATCCTGACTAATTATTTTACTAAGTGGGTCAAAGCTACAGTTTATCCAAAACTTCAAAGTGGTGAAGTTGAAAGCTTCGTCTAGAAGAACATAGGCTGTCGACATGGAATTCATGTTGATGGTGGGGTTACTACCCCTTATCAATAGTTTGGCGATAATTAAGGTTCGGTCTCTGCGACCTTTCCCTGATAATTTATCAGGTCATAAGTCCCTTCAACAGGAATATAACCCTCAGCCCAGATGACCGAGGGATACCTCAATGAAGAAAGATCGGATTTTAGTGTTCGAAGCGGGGGTGTAAACAACTTCGTCCTAAGCCAAAGTCTAAAGCTCAGACAAAATAAAATCAAATCTTATCACAGACTCCCTGATTTTAGAAAAATGGAATATTTCCATTTTTTCGAGGTTAGCCCATGGGTTTAAATGACCGACTATTAAGGATATATAAATACACATCCCCCCTTCACTAATTTAATTCATTCAAAATCGGGGAGAAGAATTACTAGATAACCTAGGTTCAATACTTCTCTTTGATAAAGTTAACTCGGCATTCCGAGTTAACACCCTTGTAACCGATATAATTAATAAAGTTCTCTTTTTTGAGGTTTCTCTTTTTGTCTTCTATCTAATTCATTCTAAAAACCGAACCCCTCTAATTACAAATAATTAGAAGTTGAACTCAGTATCAACAATTCCTTACGAGATAGTAACAGAAAATGGCTCACAGTTCATTTCAAACAATTTTGAAGCTTTTTGCGAAAAATGAAAAATCCATTTAAACAAATCAACCCCGAGGTATCACAAGGAAACGGACAAGCCGAAGCTACAAACAAAACGATCGGAAAAAAGGGAAGATGGTCGGACGAATTGGATGGAGTACTATGGTCACAAAGAACAACCCCTAGAAGTGCACCTGGACAAACCCCTTTCTCACTTTCTCATGGGATTAAAAAAGTTTATCTTCCAAGGAAACTAAAATAAGAGTTAAGGAAAAGAAATTCGAACCCCTTTAAATGTACTCCAATTATTTTCACAACCAGATGAGCTAGATGTCAAAAAGAGAATTCTTGTAGCTAATTTTTGCAAAACATGCACATGAGAATAATATATTGACCACCAACTCCCTAATATGTAAACTTAACAAAAAAACACCCTAAAATATATACTGAATCAAAAACATGGTTAATCTAACATTCATAAAGGTTATCAAGATAAATAAATAATACATGGATCATATTTCTTATCATTTTGTTGACATCCTCTTAGAGCTATAGGTGTCCCAAAACCTCTAGACTTTGTCTTCTAGACATTGAACTCTTTGTTGATGACTTTATCTTGCTTTTTGTAGTCACCATGGTAAAAAGTCTCCACACAATCCATAAAGCTATCTATTAACATCTGATCATGCTGCATGGATGGATCCTTGTAGAAGTAGAATGGATTCAGTACATATGCGGCCAAATGAACCGTACCTTTCATTTTCCCGTTAATGATATCAGATATAGGTTTGTAATTCCTCTCCAAGTCAGTACAAGCAACCTTAATCTTCTTCATTGCTTCTAGGAGCTCTCCAAAAATAAAACTCATTAATGGCTTCTTCTCTCCATCAACGATCCTTAGAACTGTTACTAACGGTTCAAAAACCTTCAACACAAATTCCACACCATTCCAAAATGCAGGAATCATAACGGCTAAGAAACCAGTTTTCCCCTTTGCACTTTTCGCATATGTGCATTTATCCCATTGTTCACAAGTGAACATTGTCTTCAGTTGCATTTTTTTCTCCAACAAGCTTTGCAATGTAAAGTTGTACAAAATCTTGTAACTCTGGGTCGCACAATATCCTTCTTCTCCGTATGATCTCTCATCACTAACAAGGTTATGGTATGGGCATAGATGAAAATTGTGAGGTCTTTAGCTTGGTCAATGATTTTCTTAAACTTCGGTAACTTAGAAACGGCTTCAAGCATCAAATCGTATGAGCAGCACAACATGTCCAAAAAATATTTGGCATTTTCTCTCTAAGCATCTTTGCTGCTGCCACATTATTCATAGCATTATTTGTTACCACTTGAACAACCTTCTCAGCACCAAGGTCTGTAATGCAACGATTAACATAGTTGACGATGTATAAGTCCGTGTGAGAGTCTGTGGAAGTATCTTTTGAAGACATAAACCATGTTCCTTCTCTAGAGTGAACACACATATTCATTATGCTCCTCTTTATTCTACCAGTCCACGCCTCTTCATTCTTCAACAGACCCTTAATTTTTTCTTCTTGCTCTTTCAATAATGGATGAATTAGTTGATATTGAGTTGGAGGAACCCAACCAGGTCCAAAGTATCCAAGACCCTCACAAATGAGAGAAATGGCAAAATAGGCAACTTAGGAGAAAATAGAGAAAAGAAAGAAAAAGTTGAAGAAAAGTCAAAGTTGCTGAAGATCGGGCGTTGACCAGTAAACAAAGAAGCGTGTCGACCGACAAAAATGACTCTGTCAATCGACAGAGGCCGCAGAAGAAAAATGAAATTTTCTTTTTCCAAGTTTGGATAGTTTTGGGTTTCCTATTCACAAGAGACTTTGCAAGACCGACCTATTTACTTATATAAATGTGTTTTAGGCTATTGTTTAAGCCATAAATTGTTTTCTAGGTTTTTAGAGAAATTTGTTTTAGGGAGAAAAGATAGTCTTGGAAAAAAGATATCATGTTTGAATAAAATTGCATATTCGTGCATTTGCAGATTAATTTGGGTAAAACTTATTCCCTATAATGTACCAAGAGAAACTTCAGGACGGATAGCTGTTGCGAACTTATCCATAGGACCCTGAAGATGAGATGGTTTTAGAGTACCAAGGTTTTCTTCTAATTCATCTTCAAACCTCTACATATCTACATTAACTTCAACTCTTAGCAAATCATGTTCATGTTTATTGCTCACCTTTATCTTCTTTGCTTCTATGATGGCATTTCTACACTTAATTTGATCTTCTTTTGACGAGTTCAAACATCCTTTTACGCTTCCTAGGATATAAGCAATATGCTCTTTAATCCGATATTCTCTACTAGATATCTATTTTGAACACAAATTGCATTGAAACTTATCTGAATTCGTCTTATCAGAAAATTCTCCATATTCCCATCCAACATCGTCAGAGTTTCGCTTGCGTGATGTTGTCGCAGGTTATGAAGGAGCTGATTCCATGAGAATATGCAAATTTTTAACCCAAAATAAGTAACAATCAGTTTGATTGAGAGAGATGACAAGAATTTACTCTAATAACCATCATGAATCATCATAAGCAGAGACAAATAGAGATGATCAAAGGTCTTGACTTGACTCAACTTAAAAACAGAGCAAAAATGAAAAAAAATATGGAAAACAAAATGTAGAAGAATTAAAACTTAAAACATTCATGAATGATGAATCAGTATAGGATAAAAAGAGATGATCTAATAATCCTTAACCATCACATGATCAAAACGATATGATCTAATTAACAATCATGATCACGAATCATCACATGATCAAAATTCAAAACTTAGAAACAGAGAAAGAGAAAAACATAAACACATAAAAAGAGAACTAGCTAATTAGGAAATAGAAACTCACCAAAAGAGATGATCAAATGCTGGTATCGTAAACACAGAGGCAGAGAGGAACAACAATAGTTGCGGAGATAAAAAAAACTTAATGAATTCGACTTCTCGATTTCCCTTCTTTTTTGATATTTTGGTTTCTGCAATTGTGAAAACGTGGTCGTTTTCAGTGACCCGATTTGGCCGATTTGACCCGAATTGTACCGATTGAACCGGACCGGCGATTTTATTTAACAATTATACATTAATTACCTCGGTTTAAGATTTCACGAAATCGTAAAATAGTAAATTTAACACCAGGATTATATTATATATGATAACCAATACGAGGAGTCTTTTTGTTTGCAAAGATGAACCTGGTGTTAAATGTACTATTTTAAGTGGAAATCGGGAGAAAATGGAAGAAAAAAACCTTAAAAGTGCCAAAAATAAGTGAAGAAATGCCTTGTAAATTTCACGAATCTTCACATTTGGTGGGAAAGGAGCGGGAAAACCAAATATATTTGGAAATAAATTATTATTTTCAGCTGTCTTCTTTGAACATAGTAATACTTCAAGTTACACGGTTGTACTTCCTTCCACATTGTTATACTTTTGCAGTTTATATATGAAATTAGTAATATCTATGCTAAAACACTAATTTTTTTGGTTGTACCGATCATTTTTGCAACTTTAAATGAAATTCCAAGAGTTCAATTAAAAAATATGCACAATATCACATTTACTTTAACAATTCGTCTTATAAAGTGGTTATCATCCAAATTGTGTTCTTAAAACAAGGTGTTTTATCAGGAAACCTGAAGCAGCGGCTACATACTTTATGATTTTTGCCAAAACATATGTATCGTCGCCATAACTTCATTAAGGGTTCTTGATTGTCAATTCGTTTGTCAATTCATTACATAACATTCAGTCATATGGACACATATCTTATATCTTTAATTGCACAAGTACTTGGTTGTACTAATCTAATGAAATATAAACACCCAAATATACATGATCCAAATACATATAAGTCTAATTAATGTAATAGAAATACCCAAATACATATATAGGGCCCCAGGAGTGTGTAAAATCCAAGACTAAATACAACACAATAATTCAGATACCAAATACAACCCACACATAGAAATACAACACAAATAAAAAAGGGTATGATTTGCTGGCTGATGTGTGAAGTAGTAATTCACTTAAAATATGACTGCAAGTGTATAGAGTACAAATGTTGTATTTATGTTATCGATCCCACAGAGAGTTAGGGCTAATTTAGATTAATGCAACTATGATGAATGAGTAGATATGTAATAACTAAGCTAATTGATTGATTGGTTTTATGCAAGAGTTAAAAGCATGCTATCTAGGGGAATTCTTTAGGCAACAATGGATCTCGGTTTATTAGGTGACTTCTTGAACTCTAAACACATTATACTTTCAAATTCCTAAGGGTATATTAGCACATCGACTTTGTTTAAAACCATAAATCTCAAAGTCTCATTTGGATTGTTGCTGAAAATAAACAAGTATTAAATAAACAAGTTGTCTAAACAAGCGGTGGCTATGACACAAAACACACCATGCTCACTACAGAATTATTGGATTTCTTCCAATCCGTCTCCAGTAGAGGAATCAACCTAGATGACCTAGAAGTGGTTAATTACGTCACTTCTAAGTGTTAACACGATCTATAGTGAAGAAAACCGAATTAGTTATCCATTGAAAACCCTTTGAAGAACCCTAGATCTAATATGAAAACTACTCAGACATGATTATGGTGACACAAATCATTATTGGATTAATGAATTGCATACAAAGATGAGAATAGACAAAGGAAGATCAGAGGGTCGTGGATCTCCAAGGAGTAATGGCAACCTCTTAAATTCTCAAAATCAAAAACCTTAATCTAGTAACAAAAGATGAGAACTCAATACAATGAATTGGAAACAAGATAACTTTATGAATGCTTAATGATTTTCGTGGCTTGTTGCTTCTTCTGCTGCTGGAAACCTTCTTTTATAGCTTCTTAGGTCGTTCCTAGGTTAAAACCTTCTTAAAACTTGAGTCGGGCTTTATTGGAGTGAACAGGACAAGTCTTGAAAATCCAATCAGAATGACATGTCTTCAGTAAAATAACCATATCTTGGGCTTCAGACATCCTTTGCGCTTGATTCTAATTTAAAATGTAAGTTAACTCATGTGCCTAAAATTTTATATGTATATCGTCTCCTGGTTCGTCGGGTAAGTGGATCAAAGGTCGACCCTGTCTCTGCAGCTCATTTGCTAATTTTGCTCCAAATCTCTTCACTTTATCTTCTTTTGTTCAAAATCATCGTTTGCTTGCTAGACCTGTATAAATACCTAAAACATACTAGAAATACTCTATAAAAACACATGTATCATGGTAGAAAAACCGGTAAAATCCATGATAAATCACTGGCACATTGATGCCTTCTCTTATTCGCTTTCTCACAACAATTCGCACTTATTGAACTATATACAGATCCTTCTTTATCTTTCACGACCTCTATGTATCCAGACCCATTTCATCTTCCATTACTTCTACACGGAAAGAATTTCTACATAAATCTTTATCAAAAGACGTTAGATAAACGTATAGGTCATCATTATCATTAATATATATAGGAAGACTAGATTTAGTAGCATCGGAATGTAACTCATTTTAATCTTCATCATAAATTCATCAACCCCAATCTTCCTGCATATCCTACCCACGAAAAAGAAGACAATTATCTCCTACATTGATACCCTAATCGATATACCGTACATACGATCATCTCTTGATATCCATCACTCGTCTTTGAATGGATTCTCTATACAAGAAATGTATTTTTGTGGAACGATTCCTCATCCTGAAAAAAAAGAAAAAAAATATATAAACCACCTATTAAATAGGATCAGTAATACATAGTTGTTCCAGTTATTCAACGTCCGTAAATAAGGTACATTAGGACCAAAACAAGAATTTTTTCATTTCTCCTAAGATTCACTACGATTAAATTGATGAAATCCTTGAATGAGATAGCTAAGTCAATCAACCTAGAAAACCAACCCAATATCTACTAGTTAGCGAAAATTGTACCAATTACTTGTATCAATAATACCTAGTTATTTCAGTTATTCAACCCCTACAGATAACGGACCAAAACAAAAATTTGTTCATTTTTCCTATGATTCAACTCATGCAATCCTTGAAGGACAAAAACAATTATAATTGACCCAGAAAAAAATCAAATATCTATTAATTATCAAAAACAAAACTTTCAATTCCAGTCAACATCCTATAAGATCCGCATATCATATCCCATAAATGTGACGAGAATTCAACATTAACCAGATCTTTTATATTTAAGCTAATATAGTAAATTAACTGACCTGACTTTGGAAAAAGCGCCTTCAATGTGGTCACCGGTGGGAGAAGGAGATGATAATGCTCTAGATCTGTAAGGGTCACGAGGTCACGGTCATGAGAACACGTTTCTTCTTCTTCTTTTTGATTGGTTGTCTATTTCGGTAGTAAAAAAGTTAAAAAAAAATTTGTTTTCCTTATTTATTGAATTTTATTTCCAAATTATTTTCCAACAAAATATTTTATTAAATAATAAAATATTAGGATAAGGAGGAACAAAATTGGATTATGGGAAGAGGTATATGGGATTTGGTAGGGTATTTAAGAAAACTAATTTACAAACTAGAGTAATCTAGCATTTCATCCAAATTCTATATATTTTCCACCCGAAATTTGATCACCTTGCGTTTCACCGTAAAATGATTTTTTTTTTCAAATTTACATTCAGTTTAAAACTTTCAATAAATATTCCAATCAAATCTAGTTTCATGGTTTACTGTGTACCAAACACTTTTAATTTTTATTGGTGTTTAAGATAATTTATTTTTATTATTAATTTGATAAAAAAAATTTACGCTCTCAACTGCAAACGCGAGCGGGAAAAAGATTTTGATTTTCAGCGTTCCCAAGCGGCATGTAACAGTATGAAACAATTCCTGTAATTGTTTTTAAACGTGACGAACCGCAACCTCCCCCCCCCCCAAACGTAACCCCTATATATATATATATTCACCCTAATCAATCAATCAAACCCTAAACTCTCTAAAAGAATAAATTTTTTATCGGCCAGGAAATTATATTAGACTACTAAAATTAATGCACTAAAGAGTACACAATCTATATATATAAATTTTGATTTTCTCTATTCTCATGCTGCCACATCATCAATTTATTATCTGAAATTATGAGACCTCATCTAACTCATTTCTTCATTTATTTAATCTCCTTAAATAATTTTGGCTCAGTAATGTAGATTTGTGATCCAATCCATTGAAAATTAATTAATATGATCATACATTTAATCTCAATTATTTGTAGATAAAAAAAACTTTAACCACAAATACTTAAATCCATGCTTTTAAAAAAAAAAAACTGCAACTTAATATTTTTTTAATATATCTCTAAAATAAAATAAAAAATTGGAGAAAATACATTTTCTTGCAGATTATTGACGCAATATTTATCGGAGGTTTCAACGTGCAGTAGGTAAAACTGTCCGGTCTCGGGAGTCAAAGGTTAAACTGTTCATCGTGGTATATGGTGTCAGGCCTAGCCCTCTACCATGGATTCGTGTATTGCGTGCACAACCGCAACATTGGAGTCGTCCGTGGAATATTGCAGGTAGATCATCATTGTAATAGGATAGTATCAAATATCATGATGATGTAATAGTCTCGAAATATTAAAAAAAAAAATTTGAATCCTAAGTTGTGAAATTCACTAAGAAGATTTAATTTTCATGAAATGAGCTCTAAGTAACTCGAAAGATAAATCGGTTTTGACAGCTAAATGAGCAAAAAATTTGGGTGGAATAAAATTTTATATAAAAAATTCAATAAAGATTTATTGTGAAAAATGGAGACACTATCTAGAATATTTATTTAAGAGCCATAAAGAAAAATATATATATCCACATAGTTTGTTAGATGTGTTTTTTTTATTTTTTCATCATAGAATAAAGAGCTTATACAATAGCTTATACAAAAGGTTTAGTGATCCAAACTGGGAGAATATCACTTACATAGGTGAATTCCAGTTATCGAGAAGTAGAACTACACGTCAAGTAATCTGCCTTACCATTAAACTTACGAGAAATAAGAGTAAGAGAAAAGTTTTGAAACTGGCCTCTAAGGTTGGAGAAGTCAAGAAGTAGCGCCGCGAAAGCTGACCAATCTTCCATCTTCGAGATCATCTTCACGAGTTTCGAGTTTGGTAGATGTTAATAATTCAAATTAAAGTCACGATTCAACGAAGTTTTATTTGTCAGAAGAGGCATAAATTTTTTATGCATTAACATAAAGATTGATTTTAACTTGGTTTTATTTTTAGTTTTATATCCTTATAATTTAAAGTTGCTAAAAAAACTATTGATTGGTCTTTATTTAAGATAAACTTTTAAATTCGCGAAGTAGTTGATTTGAATTGGTTATGTTGAATCAAGGACGTTAATTTTCTTGGATTTTTGCAAACTCGGGGATGAGTGGTTAAACATTTGGAGAAAACAAATGTACTAATTTATATGGTCAAAAATTTACACTCTAGCATGTTTTATGAGGATTAGTTTGACAAAGGGATGCTTGTGAGCGTTTTTGAAAACTCATATAAGGACCCCAAAGCTTTCATGGGATATGTGAGAATACCTCTAATGGGAAGCATACTTTGATATTCTTAAATGCTAATATGTGTGGGACGATCCTCAAGAGGACATGCGGGAAGTCATAACGAATACTATAGTACTAGCTAGAAAAAACAAGAAACATGACAAACATGATAAACGTTAGGTTTAAATACATGCCAAAAGTGGTGTATATGGTTCAACATGTCGTGTTGGGGAGTATGAAAATAGAGAAAGGAATGAGGATCTGAAAGAAGATTGGGTGCTTCCATTAAGAAATCTATGTTAGATGAATAGACATCTAGCTTAAATTTCAGAAAACAAAAGTGTAAGTATGAGTATTTCTCTAACATAGTATTTGAATCTCTTGAAAGTTATATCCCTATTTATTATGAAAATTGAGGGGAGAGGGAGGATGTTGGAAGAGTGAACTAACTCACTCACATTCTTGAATCGAGTTCTATGTGGTTGAACTGGATAGATGATCTACTGAAGGGTTTTTTTTATTTTATGTGACTTGCATTTGATAGTTAAAAAAGTAAGTAGCATATATTGTGCATAACATATGTCTGAATAAAAAACATGCTTAACATAGAAGAATGGTAGTATTCAACATATCATTGGATGTTTGTCATCTATAATAGACTCTAACTATAGATATCATAAACCTTTCAAACAAACGATGGGGTAATGAAAGTCCGGTAACAAGGCTTCGGAAACCCCAAACATAAGGAAGTACATATTGTATTGGATGTATTTAAAGATGAAAGGGTGTCAGATCCTTCAAAATCCTTTTGTTGGTTTAAACACTTTTATCTTTTGCTATATTTTTTGAATAATCTTATCAAGTACATATAAACCATTTTTTTTGGACGGTAAAGCATTAAAATTTATATATCTAATTTTAAAATTGTATTTAATAAATAAATAAAAAGATATTTTTAAAAATATAAACTTTAGTTACAAGTTTTGTTATTGTCGACATTTTCACTTCTATATTTAATATTACTTAATGTCGCGTCAAGCGCGAATCTCCCACTGGTAAGTCCATAAAAATTAACTTATTAAACGGTCGCTAATTCATGGATAAAAAAACTTTATGAACTGATAAAACAAGAAAAAAGTAGATGCATGAGCCCAGATGAAATGGAACAAGATACACAGACAAACAAATACCCTCTTCCACCCATAGCAAAAAAATGGATAGAGCACTTATGAACGAGCAGTGGCTTACCAGTTTCCCAAATAGTCTTGCAGTCTTCGTTGCCCCTCTATTATTTATGATAATACTCTCTGATGTATTAGCCTAGATACCCCCTAGTTTTTTGATGGATCAAAGCGATCTAAGTTATACAATTACCTAGCAACCCAATATGATTTCACCCCTACAGTTGCAGAAGCCTTGTTTCACACAAAAATTGAAGATCGCTCTCTACATGAAATATCTTTTTGGATGCACTTGTTCGACTTCTGAGCTTCGTATATACCCGTTTTAGGATTAAGCGTATATGTAATTGATAGGATGGAGGATGACTTACAGCGTTCATTCGTAGGACTTCTTCATATATATGGCTTCCCACTGGTGCATTACTGGGACTTTGGTAGGTGTTTCCAGTCGGTATACCCCTCGTCTAACTTCTTTTTCACCCATTAAGGGTCTTCCAGTTGATCCCCAAATTTTCTGGTATTGGAAAAACACCACTTTTACCACTATTTCTCCTTTAGCGACTATCACGATCTCATTTTGGAGTTGTAATATTGTGCCGCCTCTTGTTGGTAGTTTTTCATTTGAAGTAATATCCAATATTTACGTTCCTCATTGAAAACCGAAAAATCTTTGTGTATTTTGTTGTATGCGTCTTCTTTTTCTCGACTAAATTCAAGACGTAAGCTTGAGAATACTGCTTTCTTTGGAACCACCACTTTGATCCAGTAAACGAGGGAGAAAAGATTTTCCCCAGTAGCTCGACGGGGAATAGTGCGATATACCTACATGATTTCATGAAGAAATTATGCCCATTTCCCTTTACGAAGTTTTACCTTTTCTTCAAGATTCCTCGGACAATTGTATTCAATGCACCAGTGTGTCTATCTCCTTAAGGGTATCGTGAAATAAACTTTCTATGTCGAATTTTATTATGTTGGCATAATCCTTTCAATTGAGCGGATATGAATTATGTATACCAACCCATGCCGACATACAATATTTATCCATAAATCTTTCTACAACATCTGCTTTGATTTCTGAAAATGCTTTTGCTTCGATCCATTTTGAGAAGAAGTCTATGAGGACTAACACAAATATTACCCTGTCAGGATTTTGGTAGGTTGATGGATATTCAGGGCATGTTGACACTTCTCACATTTTGGGAATATTTTTTTGCAGCCGACCTCGATGGTTGGCCAATAATATTCATGTTTCTTATATTTGATTTAGATATCCTTTTAGAGTCTTTAAGGGAGTATTTCACCAATATAAAAAATAGGAAGAGAAAGAGTGAAAATAATCTGTCATTTGAGAATCCATAAAGAATTTTGAGAGACTCACATGATTCATGTTTTCTTATCATTGGCTAAATTTTATTTTAATATATTAAAATTTAAGTATATAGTTCAAATATTAATATTATATTCATGAGAAAATTGAGAGAGTCATGGATGGAGATGCTAAGACTCTTCGTCCATAGTGGTTTATGCAGATGCCTTCGTGTGATTCGAGCATAACTTTACTTACGTCTTTTATGTGAATTCCTACCAAGTACGGCCCCCGAGATACTTCGTTTGTAGAGTTTTTTAGACATGATGGTGTAATGAGTCCTAATAACTTTCGACTTCCTCGCATCCCATTTTTTTGATGCTTCGTTCATCATCCTCATTCACTTCAGAACTTGGTAAGACCAACCCAGGAATTTCACTGCTCAAGAAACTCAGTCCTTCAAATGGGATAACCCTCCAAGCTGTCGAATATGAAATGGAGACAGGGTCCAAATTTTTTTGTTGATGCCTTTTCTTCCTGAGCAATCCGAGTTAGCAAAAAAAATTTGAATTCCTTGGAAATTCCTAGGCCAGTTTTAAGTATACACTCATGTGGTCGTCGTTTGCTTCATTGCTACTAGCTGAGTGTCACAGTATTCATCAGCCCCTTAAGAATCTATTTCGAGAGCTAGGCGCATTTGTGAAATGAGTGCTTTGTACTCTGTTTCATTGTTGGAGGTGACTAATCCCAAACTGAATGATAACTCTACGATAGTTGCATCGTTTGCAGTTTACTACGTTAGATTGATGGTTGAAAATTTTAAGTGGTAAACCTAGTTTAGTGGGCAGTCTAGATACTCAACCATCAACTTGATACAAGATGAGGACTGTCATTGTTTCTTGCCACGAGGGCGTCCAGGTCTATACTCAGACATAGATATCATGACCTCGGGGACATAACATACGAAATTCGAATGTGAACCGGTATTTAGCCGTAGTCAGCGTGAACCCGGCAGGACGTTGAGGCGGTGGGGATGTTTTACTCGTATTCCTTTGTGGTTGAATGCTAGGTTTTTCGGTGTGAGATGGGGGAGACAATGTGTTGCTGCCAGGGCCTTAGGATGTGTGTGTTAGCGCATAGATTAGTCATGGTTGTTGCGTTGGTTAAGTGTGTTTATTGTTATTTGCAAGTATTTCTTTGTTTACTTGCGACTATTAATTGGTTGGCTTCTTGTGTTATTTCAATGCTTTGACTATATTGCTTGTTGTTTGTTAAAAACCTCGTTCTTGTTTTTAATGTTTTTTTTAGTGGGGAGGGGGGGGGGAATAACAAGGATTTTTCATGCTAGATACGGGACCAAACTCATTGAGTGATAATATATCACTCATCGAATTCATTTATTTTGCAGAAAACCCGTAGATAAGGAAACCAGTAGATGTGGTAGATTGATCGTTTTTATGCAAAACCTTGATTCCGGCTATATTATGTACTCATTTTGACTATAGTGGCCAAGATTATGTATATTCAAACCCATTACCTATGTAATAAAGTATGGTTTAAATTGATGGTATGTTGTTATAATATTAGACTCGTCCAAGTCTAACATAAATCTTCCTCACCATACGGGTTGCTAAGCCTTAGGACTCTAGTTCAAGGTAAACAACTTTGAGGATGGTCTAGTTCTGGTTATGATATATGTTTCGTAATCGTAAAAGTGGAACACCTCAAACTTGTATGTAACTTTCCTTAGACCGGATGAGTAGATAAACTGGTCATTTTCTTGTTTGATTGTTACACATAGTCTCTTATCGCGGTGAGGATATTTGTAAGTTGTCAGAAAATCAGGAGGAAGATGACTTTTAGCTGGGATAAAATAGTTATTCAGCATGTAAGGCAGTGTCCTCAGAGCAACACCACTTATTTACCACACGTAGAATAAGTTCATTTTAGTGCCTAAATTTGATCAGGTCATAGCCTTGATTTTACAGAATAGAATCAGTGGTGTAGATAATACTATATGAATCGTCCCCTAATAAATATGACCCTCGAAGTGACAACTACAAGTGGAATTCTTCCTCTTTGAACAGTGGTGTAGATAATACTATATGAATTGCCCCATAATAAATATGACCTTCGAAGTGACAACTACAAGTGGAATTCTTCCTCTTTGAACAGTGGTGTAGATAATACTATATGAATCGCCCCATAATAAATATGACCCTCGAAGTGACAACTACAAGTGGAATTCTTCCTCTTTGAACAGTGGTGTAGATAATACTATATGAATCGCCCCATAATAAATATGACCCTCGAAGTGACAACTACAAGTGGAATTCTTCCTCTTTGAACAGTGGTGTAGATAATACTATATGAATCGCCCCATAATAAATATGACCCTCGAAGTGACAACTACAAGTGAAATTCTTCCTCTTTGAACAGTGGTGTAGATAATACTATATGAATCGCCCCATAATAAATATGACCCTCAAAGTGACAACTACAAGTGGAATTCTTCCTCTTTGAACAGTGTACTTGCCACGATTGATTCAAGATTTGTAGCTGTTTCGAAAAAGACATTAAATTAAATTGTCGACTTTTTTCGGCATCTGATAGAGTCAATTGATGGGTACTGCCATGTTTTGATTGGCTTGTATGAACATTTTTGCTATTTATAATATTTGAAAGCTAAGAGATAAGGTAATCTCTAGCCGTCAAGAGGGTTGCTGTAGGAGGAGAAGGAGGCACTTATATGCCGTTATCTTAGAGGTTTTGATGTGTTTTGTTGATTTACTTATGTGTTAATTACTATATCTTTTCGATCTTGATTTTGTTTTTTTTTCTTAAGTTTATCGTGTATTTTTCAACAATTTTTTTCTTAAATTATAATCCTCAAAATCAAACTTTACAATTCATTCATTCATAAAAATACTATCTAATTCCAAATCAATCCTCTTTAACTCAATTTTAAAAAATCCTAAAATTTGAAAAATGTTAAAGTTATTTGCGACAGTTGATTGCAAATTTCTTGTTTGAGAAAAAGAAAAAGTATTAGTGTAATAGTGATTTTAAATTTGCTCCGAGTAGGTTATTATTGTCCCAATTGTTTTATGGGCAATTCTTAAAAATGCCATGAAAAATTTGGGTGTGGACAAAAATGACATATTCCAAAAATGTTACTTTCGTTGGATGATTTTGCTTTTAGTGATTTAAGATGAAAGTTTTTGATATTTTTGAAGCAAAATATCATATTCAGTATGGTCGTCCTAAATTTAACTTCTAAAATCTAAGTTGTTAAGAAGAATTTTTTGTGATTTAGGATGAAAATAGTTGGTATTTGGAAAGTAAAAGATCATTTTAAGTAAGGTTTTCCTAAATTTGACTTTTAATACATGATCCTAGCGTTTAGGAAGGAATTTGTATTTAGGATGAAAGTTGTTGATACTAAGTACGATCGTCCTAAATTTGGCTTCTAAAATTTGAGCTTTTAAGATGAAATTTGGTGACTTCTGACGAAAATAATTGATATTTAGGAAGTAAAATGTAATTTTAAGTATTACCATCCTCAAAAAAGTGATTCTTGTTTTTTAAGAAGAAATTTGCTTATTCGGGATGCATGTTTTTGATATATTAGGAAGCAAAATGCCATATTAAGTACAATCGTCTTTAAAAACCCGATTTTTGGTTTTTAGAAAGAAATTTGTTTATTCAAGATGCAAGTTGTTGATATTTTAGGAAGCAAAATGTCATATTATGTACAATTATCCTATCCTTAAAAACTTAATTCTTGTTTTTGAGAAAGCAAAATCCCATAATAAGTATAAAAGTCCCAAAAAACTTGATTAACTTGATTCTTACTTGTGTAGTTTGTGTCATTTATGGAAAAAGAATTATTTGTGTCAAAATTATTTTTCTCTTTATAATTTTATTTTATTTTCTAGTTCTAATCATGTTTCTAGTTTAATCTATTACTAATAAAAGTTAAAGGTATAGTGTTGTTAGGCCGTCCACATAAGATTCAAAACAACCAGTAATATTGTTACATATAAGCGTTTTAAAATAAAATAGAAAATTAATTAAAAAAAAAGAAACTTAGAATTTAGGAAATAAAGAAATTGTATATATTTTCCACCAGTAATATTATTTCACATTACCAATTAAAAATAAAATAGAAAACTAATCTATTACTAATAAAAGTGGTATAGTGTTGTTAGGCCGTCCACTAATTAAAAAAGGAAATCAGAGTTTAAGAAATAAGGAAGAAATAAATAAATTATATCATAGTACCTCAACAAACTTTTATGGTAGTTCACTAAACGACCAAAAATATTATTTCAAATCGGCTTTCAGAAATAGAATAAAATATAAAATTAAATATCAAATATAAACCTTAATATCATTATCTTCAAAATCAAGCCCCATCATGTTCCATATTAATTTCATATTTTTCATTCTTATTAGTTTAAAATGAATTTAAATCTAAGTAATTTTTGAAATATATATCATTATCTAAACTTTAATATCAAATATCTTCAAAATCAAGTCCCATCATGTTCCATATTAATTTCATATTTTTCTTTCTTATTTGTTTAAAATGAATTTAAATCTAAGTAATTTTTTAAATATATATATCATTATCTAAATTTAATTTTTTTTATTCACCAAAACCGGGTTTTAACGACTACAATTTGTGACTAAAATTGTAGTCGCTAAATTGGCGACTACATGGCATCTAAATTGCGACTAGTCAACGACTGAAGAAATGAAGTTTTAATTTAGTCGTTAAAAAAAGACTAACTAGCTTAGTCGCTAAAATAGTCGTTAAATGACGACTAAGTAACGACTAATTGGGAGTCTGGGAGTGTAGTGACAAATTAGTCCCCAATTTCGCAACTAATTTATGACACCGTGCGGCGGGTGGTAAATTAGTCGCCCACGAGTCGTAAATAAACCGGTAAAAAACATGTATATCTCGAGTTGTGGTAAGTGTATCTGTTTGAGGCGACTATAGACATTAGTCGCTATTTAGTTGCTTTTTTAGTTGCAAAATAGTTGCGAAAATTTCTATATAAAGAAATTTTTGGGTTTCCTTCTCTTCATTCTTCACCCCTTATTCTTCTTTTCTCATGCTCATATCCGAAATTTAGTACAAAAGAATGGCAGGAAGTTACAATAATAACAATTCTCGAGAGTGGATGTATAAGAGGATGGATGAAGGCACATAAAATTTTTCAGAGGAGATCAGATTGGGGGTGGACCAATTCATGGCATTTGCTGGTAGCCAGAGCTTAGCGATGAGCAATGGAGGTAAGTTTAACTGTCCTTGTAGTGTCTGCATGAACGAAAATTTCTTAGCGGCTTCTAAAATTTGGAGTAATATCTTTAGCTACGGATTTATGCCGAATTACTATGTTTGGTATAATCATGGAGAGGAACTAGATTTGGTTTATGAACAAGTTATGTTGATCCGCAGTATGTGAGAAATGTAGTAGAAGATCCGTATGTGCATATGGTGAACGATGCGTTTCGTGAAAACGTGACTTTTGATAGCTACCATCAGGATGGTAATTATCAGAATGAACCGGTACGAAATCATTCAAAAAAATTCTATGACTTGTTAGAAGGAGTGAATAATCCATTGTATGAGGGTTGTCGTGAAGGGCAGTCGCAGTTATCCTTAGCTGCTCGGATTTTGCAGCATAAGGTAGATTATATTGTGAGTGAAAGAGGTGTGGATTCGATTTGCGATATGATGACCGACTTTTTACCAGTAGCAAACAAGGCAACCAATTCAAATTACGAGACCAAAAAATTGATGCGCAATTTAGGCCTCCCATCTATTAAAATTGATGTTTGTGTCAATAATTGTAAGATCTACTGGAAAGAGGATGAAGAGGAAGAAAAGTGTTTGCATTGTAATTATCCAAGACGGAAGCCTAAAGAGAAGAACAGTAGAACAAATGTACCATATAGTCGTATGTGGTATCTACCAATTGGTGACAGATTGAAGAGAATGTATTAGACCGAGAAGACTGCAGCTGCTATGAGATGGCATGCCGAGCACAAAGCAAATGACGATGATGAAATGTCTCATCCTTCGGATGCGACCGAGTGGAAGTATTTTCAAGCGCAACATCCAAGTTTCGCCGAGGAACACAGGAATGTGTATCTTGGATTATGTACTGATGGTTTCAATCATTTCCGCATATCTCGTAACCATTCGTTGTGGCATGTGATCTTGACTCCATATAATTTACCCCCTGGTATGCGCATGAATGAAAAGTACATGTTTATAACAATTCTGAATGCTGGGCCAAATCATCTGCGGGGTAGTCTCGATATCTTCCTTTGTCCTCTTATAGATGATTTGAAAGAGTTGTGGTTCACTGGACTGGATGCATGTGATTTGTCCTTGAATCAAAATTTTAATCTGAGAGTCGTGCTACTGTGGACGATTAGCGATTTTCCGGCGTATGCCAAGTTATCAGGATGGACTACCCAGGAAAAATTGGCATGTCCTATTTGTATGGAAGATACAGAGTCTTTTTATTTGCCGAATGGAAGAAAGACGTGTTGGTTCGATTGTCACCGGAGAAGATCATCCAATGACGAGGAATAAAAAAGACTTCTTAAAGAACAAAGACGCTAGGAATGACTACCCACCTTCCTCTCGGACCACTCAGCAAATTTATTCCCGGTTGCATCGCGTAAACCCATCGAAAACTAAACAGGCTGGTGGAAATGGTCACGAAAAGAAGATACGTAGATTTGGGAAGGATCATAACTTGCACAAAGAAATCATATTTTGGGAGCTAACTTATTGGAAGGATCTATTTCTCCGACACAATCTTGATGTGATGCATATAGAGAAGAATTTTTTCGACAACGTCATGAATACTGTTATGCGTGTGAAGGGTAGATCAACGGACACCATCCTGTCAAGACTGGATATAGAAGATTTTTGTAATCGGCCACACTTGCATTTTGATGTGAATGCTGGTCTACCTCATTTCCCTGATTACTCATTGACAGACGATGGCATAACAAGTCTCCTACAGTATGTGAAACAATCAGTTAAATTCCTAGATGGTTATGCAACAAACCTAGCTACTTGTGCTGATTTGGATAATAACAAGTTTTTTGGGATGAAGAGTCATGATTGCCATGTTTTTATGGAGCGGCTACTTCCATTTATCTTTGCAGAACTCCTACCACGGAACATCCACCTTACGTTATCAGGTTCTCATTAATTACTATTTTTTATACCTCTAGATATAGTAACCAACTGCTTTATAATTAATTACATCTAGATTGCAGGGCTTAGTGCTTTTTTCGAGACTTGTGTTCGAGGACTTTGCATAAAAGTCGGGTGCGAATCCTAAAGCAAAACATAGTTGTAATACTATGCAATTTGGAAAAGATCGTTCCACCCTCATTTTTCGATGTGATGGAACATCTACCTATACATATCCCCTATGAAGCTGAACTAGGAGGTACGGTGCAATACAGATGGATGTATCCTTTCGAATGGTTCTTCAAAAATTTGAAAAGGAAAGCAACCAACGCAAGATATGTGTCAGGATCGATTATCGAATCATATCTCCTTGACGAGATTGGTTATTTCACAGAGTACTATTTTCTAGCGACTGGACAAACAAAATCTAGGTAATCCACAAAATCAATAACTAGACCACCTCCGCCATATTTAATTAGAGAAGTTTCTCACTCATTTGATTTTTATTACTAAATTTCACTCATTTTGGTCAGATTTACAAGATATGACGAATGTCAAGTCCCTGAATTTCATGTCAAAGGATTTCCTGATATATTTAAACAAGTTGGTCGTCCAAGTGGCGAAATGCATGAAGTATGGATGTCATCTAAAGACCTTCAATGCGCACATTCATATGTTTTGA
The DNA here is from genome assembly GCA_900116095.1 of Euclidium syriacum. Classification (NCBI taxonomy): domain Eukaryota; kingdom Viridiplantae; phylum Streptophyta; class Magnoliopsida; order Brassicales; family Brassicaceae; genus Euclidium; species Euclidium syriacum. The sequence goes on from FPAK01000004.1 coordinate 4,825,495, forward strand.
GAAATTGTGACTATTTTCAGTCAATAGAAAGGTATACTTGGTTGTATATTTGGACTTTACACTTTATTTTATTGTATTCTTGATACTCTTGTGCTGCTATATTATAGCTTGTTTGAGCAGTCTCTGCTTAAATATCCAGGACTTTCCGAGAAAGAATTTAGGGCAAAAAGAGCTGAAGAATATCACTTATGGGTTAAAGAATGGGTGAGTACACACTTAATTTATGAAAATTTTATATAATGATAATTATGTGAATATGGATTTTTATATATATATATATATATATATGCAGGTTATCTATTGGAAGGATACAAGACAATTTCCTACTTGGGTTCTTGATATTGTGCATGGACCTATTCATAAGGTCAAAACATGTCCCATGTATTTTACAATAGGCTATTTGTTTCATACAAAGAATCACTACGTCGAGCGAAAGACATGTAACTACGGAGTCTCTGTTAGGGGTCAAAGTTATACAAATGCATATGATCAAAATGATTTCTACAGGATGTTAACTGATATCATAGAACTCTAGTATGAGGGAACGGTGAATCTAAAAGTATGACCCTGTTCGAGGCACTCGGAGAGGACATAGTGGTGTTGTAGATGTTCATCCATCCAGAAGATACACTAAACAAGACCCATTTATCTTAGGTACGTACAGACATACCTATCTATATCAATTCATTGTCAATATTTCTAATATCTGACTACATCTATTCCTATTGCACAACCTCTCAAGCTGAACAAGTTTGCTACATTTTGTACCCTTACACAACTAGACCAAAACATTTGTGGGTAAATGTTCAAAAAGTTAATCCGAGGGGAATCATTTCAGGAGAATACGAAAACATAGATCCCACACTATTGCAAACCGAAAGTGACAATGATGTACTGTTGACAACAATTGAAGAGCTCGATGTCGACAGTTTGGTTCATCATGAACATATAAGCCTAGACTTCGATGTCGGGGATGCAGAAGGAGGTGATGAATTCGGATGTGATGTAATCCACTCCGAGGATGCCACGAAAAAGAACGCGGAAACTTCGAAGAAGCAGAATGCCGAAAACAAGAAGCTTATATTGCCTGTAAAAGATCACCATGCTTTTAAATTCAAATTTGATGATACGGAACTTCTTTTCCAAAATAAAGAGAAAAGTTCCGAGCTTCTACGAAAGGCAAGCGGTTACGATAATCGTCTGCCCGAAGTTTGCTGCGAATCAGATACTCTGGAAGCTCTTTCTTGCTCACTTTTCAAGGTAAAAATCAAAACAGACTCCTCTTTCACCTAGAACTTCTACTAATATTTTCTTAGTCTATTCCAGTCGGTGGGTTTTGTTGGCCAAGCATTCTTTGGGTATGAGAAGAGGCTCGCACAATCTGAATCGAAGATTGACTCTCTTCAAGATGAGAATGAAGACTTGGAGAAGAGGTCCCTCGACGCTAAGAAAGCTTTGTCTGAAGCGCTCAATGAAGTTGCGAATAAGGATAAACGCTTGGGTAAAATGAAGGCGCACTTTGATGAAAGAGAGTCGAGGATTTCTGATGTTATTGCAGAAAACTCCCGGCTGATCACTGAACTGGCTGAAGTGAAACATCAGGTGATTGATATCTCGGAGGAGCGAGATATCAACAAGGCTATTCTGGACTCCAAGTGTGCCGAGAACTACCAAGAGGGGCAACGCGCAGCCTTCAGTATCTGTCGAGAAAAGTTAATTCAACTTCACAAATCCCTCGATGAATACTCCAAAGCTTATTCTGAGGCTTTTAGCAAAGCTAACGAGTATGGACAAGCCGCAGCTGTTGCTATGAATCTTCGTCTTCTTCTTGACAAGAGAATCCCAATTCTAGAAGAAGATTTAGTATGGCCGAGAAGGAACGCGACCGCCTTGCCAAAGTTGCGAATTCTCTTATAATTCCAGAGTTTCGAAATGAGGATTTTAATATTTAGATTAGTAATCCTTATATTAAAAACCTCGACTCAATTCTCTTATGTAAATGTACTTCTTCGGATTGTTAATAAAAATTATTTTCTCATATAACTAGATTGTTCCTTCTTTCTCCATCCCAAATATGACATCTCGGATGTTAAATGAAAGTTTCGTTTCTCGTATTAGTGAACTGTCCCTTCAATCTCCATCCCAAATATGACATCTCGGATGTTAAATGAAAGTTTTGTTTCTCGTATTATTTGGATTTGTTTACGCGAAGTTTCTCAATTTGATATTTCGAAACCCGGAAATAGCAAAAGGAAATAAGACGCACTTTCCTTATTCCTTTGCCTTAAATTTTTACAATAAGTCCTACTTTATCAGACTTACTGTCGAACTTCTGCATTCGGTAAAGAATGTGTAAGAGGTTTGTTTTTGATTTAGTACCCTTTAATCTCTCGGCCTTACTTTATCGGGCTCCGAGATTCTTTCAGGTAATTTTTATTTTCGTCAATAACGTGATCAAGGTTTCGACTTTTTGTGAACCTTGGCATAGTTGAGTTGTGAACCACAAAACTAAACCAAAGTTCATGGTGTTGTAGCTGAACCTTGTGAAAGGTTGCCTATGTACCCTCGGAAGGGATCAAGCCACACGTAGTTCAATTTTTTTTTTTTTTTCTCTTCGAAGAAAAGACTAATCTCTTCCCTTCCGACCTTTCTTGGTTTTTCTCTCTAGGTATTGCTCTCTTTCAAAAAGTTCTGCCAGAATTTCAGCAGATGTCGGCTTCTTCTTGTTGACCGCGGTAAGCAATAAAGGTTGACTCAGAGGTTCTTGGTTCCTTCGTAATTTATTTTCCGTTACAAAGCATCTCCGAGCCATCTTTTGGTCGCCTCGTACCGTAAAATATTCTTTTGGAGTTGGAAACTTCAGGCACTGGTGGTAGGTATATGGGACAACTTCCATAGAGTATAACCATGGTGTTCCGACGATCGCGTTATAGATGGTGGCTTTTTCTACTACTTCAAACTTCACGATTTTTGTCACTCCCCCGGCCGATACTGGAAGCTTAATAGTTCCGATGGTTGACACCGTATCTCCTCCAAATGTGGTTAAGTGTTTAACCCGAGCTTTTATCTTCTGATCTTTTACCTCCATCTTCTGCAATGTGTCTAGAGATATGACGTCTACCGAGCTTCCAGTGTACGTCGCAATCACCTATCTGAAGTTCGATTACAACTGGGTCGTTGTGGGGAGCGTCGATTCCCTTCAGATCTTTGGTGGTAAATGTCAACTCTTTTTGCAAAGTGGAACTTTTTGGAACTTGATCCACGGACAACCTAAAGATGCTTCGCTGAATTGATCGAACAGAATCTTCAAAATTTGCGAGCCCTCCCATTATCAAGTTAATTCTTTTACTTTGGTTTGGGGGCGGTGAAGGTAGGATTTCTCCTTCTTCCGTATCTTCGAGCGGAAGCTGATTTTCCTCATCTTCTCGTGTCTTACGTTTCTCCTTTTCTCGATCTTGTTCAAATCGGATGGCCATCAGGTGGTTCTTTAAGTTTCGACAATCTTCGGTTTTGTGACCCGGTCTTTTGTGGTACTCGCACCAAGAAGCGGTTGGATCTTCAGGATCTCGGATGTAGGTGTACTTTGACTTATCTTTCCAAGATATGTCTTTTTGTGAGTCCGTTACGGAGAAGGTTTTTCCCGACCTTGATTTATCTTTTCTAGGGTTATCCCTTTCTACTCGCGGCCCTTCTCCTTTTTCCTCTAGTTTCACCTCTTTGTTCACCTTTGTGGATCCGTGTACTTTGGCAAGTTCGGCGCGATTTTCTTCAATCCTTATGTGAGTATTTGCTTGATGAAAAGCGTCGTTCATAGATTGAGGACGATGAGCTGATAGTTCGTCCCAAAACCTTGATTGATACCAGGTTGCCGCGCTAAGCGCTCTGATTGCTAAGTCTTCGTCAATCCTTAGCCGCAAATAAATCGCCTTAAATCTTTTAATGAAATCTCGGAGTGGCTCTTTCGGTTCTTGTTTTACTGCGTATAGGTCCGATGCGGTGGCCTGTTGCTCTAAATGAAGCATGTACTGTTTGAAGAAGGCTTCTCGGAGTTCTGCAAAACAACTGATTGAATCGGGGGGTAGGCTAGTGAACCAAGCTTGGGCATCACCTCTCAAGCTCTCTAAGAAGAGTTGTTATCTTCCCTCGTCCTCTTCGTTTCTTTGGAACTCAGCTCGGCCACCTTTTACCAGAAAGGCTCTCATGTAGACTGCGGGATCCGTGGTTCCGTCATAGGTTGGGAGTCTGAGCTTGTTGTTGAGTGGGACTCGTGCCCGCGTGATATTCTGAGTGAACGGGCTCCTCTCTGTTTCCGCCAGTAATTGATCGACTTCGGGGGCAATGCTAGTTGCCTTATGGACTAGCGATCACATTTCTTCCAATTCTCTTTTTAAGATTGCGATCGATTGGTCGGTGCTCGGGTTCTGAGTCGTCTCATCTCCACTTCTCTGACTTTGGAGGATAATGGGCGTCCTGGGATATCTTGAATTGGTTTGATCGTCTTCAAATGTTACTCGCTGGGGACTGGCTCGTGAAGTTCTAACCGAAGTCATTCTAAGAGTTTGGTTATGGTTTTGGGCTCTCAAAACTTGGAGTTCTTCTGATATGATCGCCAGTTGATCGATCAGACTTCGGCTTATCCCTTGTTGGTGGTCGATTTGCTATGTCATCCAACTTTCGCGCTGTTGTTGTGCTTTTACTACTACTCCATCGGGGGTTCTTCTCTCTTCTATGTTGGGAATTGGATTTATTATCCGGTTTCCTCCATTATTCAATGATAACATTCATGCGGGTTGCTCAGTCGCCTGGGAGTTAGGACGAAGAGTTTCGTCTAGTACTTCCCGAGAATTCTGGGTTTCAGATGTCGAGGTTCGAACTATCGGATTAGTAGGCGTCACGAATCCTTTTTCTTCGAGTTGATTGGGTGTAGTATGAGGATAACTTAGTTCACATGCTATTGGATTGCGGCTCTGGTCGGTATTCTGGACCGCTCCTTCTTCGTTGCTTCTGCTTCTTCACCATCTTGACGCTCGTTAGTGGGTGGCTCTTCCTTGCTCATCCTCCTGTCTGAGATCTCTTTTTTTTCTTACCAAAAGTTAGTCACCCCCCTACCTGGTGCGCCAAATGTTGATACTGGGTTCAACTTCTAATTATTTGTAATTAGAGGGGTTCGTTTTTAGGTAAGTACTTGATAAGAAAATAAAGAAGAAACCTCGGAAAGAGGGTTTATTATTCTTGAAGGTGTTTACAATGCTTGTTAACTCGGAATGCCGAGATTAACTTTATCAAAGAGAAGTAAAACCTAGGTGATCTAGTTCTTCTCCTCCCGATTCTCCATCAATATTATTAGTGAGGGGGGGGGATATGTATTTATATATCCTTAATAGTCGGTCTAATAAGTCCATGGGCTAACCTCGGAAAAATGGAATATTTCCATTTTTCCAAGACTTGGGAATCTGTGATAAGATTCGATCTTATAATGTCCGAACTTAGACTTCGGCTTAGGACGATGTTCGTTTATACCCCCGCTTCGGACACTAAATCTGATCAATCTTCTCCGAGGTATCCCTCGGTCATCTGGGCCGAGGGTCGAAAGTCCTGTTGTCGAGACTTATAACCTAATAGATTATTAGGGAAGAGCTAGGCAGGGACCAAACTCCAATTATTGCCAAACTATTGATTAGGGGTAGAACCCCACCATCAACAAGGATCTCAACTACTTATCAGATGAAACTGCGAGATAAGTTGGCTGAACTCGGTGGAGAGTCTTCTGATTGTCCTGGTGGTGTAACACTCGCTCGCCAGCTATCAACAAAAGAGTATGATGAAGTCTTTCTACAGGTACATTCTCACCTTGTCTATCATTTACAAATTCATAACATATTCCTTACCACTGATTATTTTGATTGAGAGTCTTCTGCTTGATTTGCACTTACTAACTTTATATTTGCTTAGTCCACTGAGTTTAATTCACAGGAAAACCCATTTGGACTTGGAAGCCTGAAAGATACGGTTGGGTTGGGCAAGCGCAACCATCCGGGAGATTGTGCTGCGTTCGTGTCACTACAAGAGCAACTGAAGGAGACTCAACGTCAAATCGCAGAGAAAGCTGCTTGCAACGCGAAGAGAGACGCAGAGATTGCTGCTCGTGAAGCAGAGCTAGCTCAAGTAGCGGAGGAGCAGAGGGTGTGGCTAGTGGAGATGGCCAGAATTAGCAAGTTTATGCGAGCAAGCGAACCATTGTATTTGGACTTCGTTGCTAAACAAGCTCAGGCGGAGGCTGGAACAACCACAGACGCTCTCCCAACCACACCTCCAGCAACAACTCAACAATGATCGCCATCTACTTCCAAGATAACTTTCTCACTCAACCTCTTATGATTTGAAACATTAACTTCTTCTTTTTTTCTATGTTTTGAACTTGTTTAGATTGTAAATATTGAACTTGTTTGAATTTTGTGTTTTAATATATGTTTTAATGTATGTTTGAATGTGTTAAGATTCAAATTTTTGTGTATATAACTAGGAAATGGTTTAATTGTCAAAGCATGAAACATTTTTCGTTTCCAAATAAGTCACAAACTAGTCATAACTTAGTTGCAAAAGCATCAAAATTTAGTAGTCTTATTGTCACAGATAAGATAACACTAGTCGCTAAATAGTCACTAAATAGTCGCCAAATTAGTCACAAATTAGTCATTACATAGACGCATATCCTTTACCATATTTACACCCGGATGCTGAGATTAGTCGCCTATTAGTTGTCTCATTAGTCACAAATTACTCGTCAAATAGTCGCAAAAAACTTGCTATTACTGAATCTCGAAAGACCAATTAGTCATCAATTAGTCGTCTTTTTTAAAGAAATAAACGCTAATTAGACACTAAATTATGTGACAAGTCAGCTACTATGCTACAACTATCGTCTAGTAATCGTTTGTTAGTCGCTAAAGGGCGACTAATTTAGGGACTATCTTATTTAGCGACTAAGAATTTACAACCACATGTTTTAGTCGCCAGTTAACTGCAATAGTGTATTTAGCGACTATTTCGTGACTAAAACTACAGTCGTTAAATCCTGGTTTTGGTGTAGTGATTGTTTAAAATTGGACTTTAAATCATTATATATTTTGAATCATTATCTAAATCTAAACATATATATATATATATATATATATATTTTTAAACGAATACTTTTTTTTGTTTAAAAACGAAAATTTACAATTTAAAATTAAACACATATTCAAGTGATTGGTGTGTTAAAATCACCGATCCAACCCAACCTAATCACCCACCAACCGAACCATACCCAAAATTAGATTTATCCCAAAAAGGTTTTCTTCTTGTGTTGATTATTCACCTTTGACCAAAATGTCTCTGATAGAATCATCACGAAACCCAATTGAATCTTGCATATTAAAATTTCTCACTTCTCAGATCGATCCATTTATTCTTCAATCAAATCTGTCAATCGCCTATCTCTCGCCGACGAAGACAACAACAAAATCAAAACTCGGATTTTCCTTTTGTTGTTGGATTTGATTCGATTTGCACATTACAACTTCTCATATCGATCCACTTCTTTTTCAATCGAATCTATGAAACGTCTATCTCTCGCCGACGAAAACAACAACAAAATCAAAGTTGGGATTTTCCTTTCACTGTTGGTGATTTGAGTGGGAAATGTTTAGTGAAGCTAAATGAGGTTCTGATGTTAGTGAGAAGCGAAAAATTCAAGGAGAGATTTTGAATTAAAATACAATGTAAAAGAGGAACAAGAAAAACAAAAAAAAAAAATTTCAGGAGTTTGAATATGCAATAAAACGTAGTTTACGATGCAGTTATGGAGTTGATAGAAAATGATATGGGAAAACTATTCTTCCTATATGGTCTTGGTAGAACAGGGAAAACATACATTTATAAAACTATCATTTATAAGATGTGCTCAGCAGAGAAAATAATCCTCCCAGTAATTTCGTCATGCATCGCAACATTGCTTCTACCTGCCGGTAGGACAACACATTCACATTTTAAGATACCGATAAATATCGATGAAGATTCAATGTGCCATATAAAGGCTGGAACAATGCTTGCTGAATTAATCAAAAAAATCGATCATATTATATGGGATGAGACGTCCATGACACATCGGTACGCATTCAAAGCGCTAGACATAACATTAATAGATTTGATGTCCATGGAAAATGAAGTAACTAAGGACAAGCCTTTCGGTGGCAAGACTTTACTACTAGGTAGTGACTTTTGACAAATATTACAAACCACTCCACAGGGTTCTAGAGCGGATAAAATTTTAGCATTAATCAAAGAATCATACTTGTGGGAATCTTGCAATGTATTCACTTTAAAATATAACATGAGACTCCAAGAATCAAAAAAATTTTTTGCAGCATGGCTACTAAATGTTGGAGATGAAAATGCACCCACAAAAGGAAAATAAAAACGATAATGGAGCTGTAGGTCATATGGTTGTAGTTGATTCAAAATTCCTAATGCAAACAATTAGAGATCATATGGAGAAAATATTTCAAACCACAAATGCAGAGAACGAACTAACAAAAAATAAACATGCAAGCATTACATAGACAACATCCTAACACCCCGGAATGAAACAGTTGATGAGATTAATACAAACATGTTATCAAAATTACTAGAAAAATAAGAGGAATATCTCAGCTCATAGCATATAGAAAAAGGTAACACAATATCAACAAATTATGAGACACTATATACGGTTGAATATCTAAACTCTCTAGAGTTCGCAGGACTATCAAAACATAAACTATCTTTAAAAGTGGGAGTACCAATAATGCTGCCCCGAAACAAACAACTTTCAACTCTATTTTTTACTTCATAGCACAAAAAATAAAAAGTAACAACAATAAACTCATATCGAATTAAAAGAAAAAAAGTAACTCCACTGCATAGAAAATTCAAATATCATGATATTAATGACAAAAAAACAAACTTATTATACAATTTTCAAAAACACTAAAAAGTAAAAAATAATACATTTTATTTTCTAAATATATTCTAAAAGTCAAAAACAAAACAGTTTCAAATTGGAAAATAAATACAATGACAAATATAGTAATAATAAAAAGATTAAAAAATCTAAAACTCAAGTTTCTTTGAAAACTGAAAAATATAACAAAACCCATACGAAAATATGAGAGAGGGTGCGACTGTAAAGGCGAAAGTGGGTCGGCTATTTCTCCGGTCATTTCTCGTCACTTTTCTTTAGATCTTTGTCGGTTCCGGGGTCGGAGATCGTGTTTTTCAACATTATCCCCACTTCGAGGAAGTTATTACCACGATTGAATCTCACAATCGTGATGACGGTTCAGAATCAACTGCTAAAACACCTTTCTATAAAAGGGATTTTAGTGATGGCTGGAAATCTTATGCTTTTCACAATTCACTAAGATCAAATCAACAATACACATTACGATTTCACAAAGATTTGGTTATCATGGCGGATAACTTAAGAAGAGCAGTTCAAGATCTAAACTTGGGTGTTGAAGAACCACCGATTGAACTCCCTGAACATGTGGTGAACGAAGCGGCAGCGGAGAACCAATTTGTCATCATTGGAAGACCGGTGATGCCACGTAGACAGAACTTGAGATCAATTGTTGCAGTGATGCCAAGAATCTAGGGTTTGGCCGCAATTATACATGGTCGGGTGTTGGAAGGAGGCCGCTTCCAATTCATCTTTCCCTCGGAGGAATCTCTTGAATCTGTTATGAGAAGGGGCTCGTGGTCTTTTGCAGACAGAATGCTTATCATGAAAAGATGGACTCTACTCATGAATCCTTTTGTTCTTAACTGGATTCCTTTTTGGGTCCAGGTGTGTGGAATTCCTTTCCAATTTCTCAGCGAACGAGTAGCGGCGCATATTGGGAGAGGCTTGGGAATGCTTATGGAAGTCAATTTCAATGCGGAAGCGGCGGTGAGAAGAGAATATGTGTGAATTCGTTTGAATTGGCATATCAACGATCCATTGAGTTTCCAAAGGAACTTCCAATTTACCAGAGGTACTAACACCCTGCTCCGTCTCACCTACGAAAGACTTTGAGGTTTCTCCGAAGTATGCGGTATGCTCACTCACGACTCTGGGAGATGTATCATTGTTAATGGGGGGGATTGAACATCATTCTGATGAAGAGGAAGATGGTGAAGACAACCAACAACAGGATGATGGAAACAATGCGCCTCCTCCAGTTGCAAACGGTTTTGTCCCACAAGATGATGATCAAGACATGGATAATGAAGCTGATGCAGAGATGAATCCATATAGATAGATGAAGAAGCAAATACTGATGAAGAGACCGTTGAAGTTGATCCAGCAGATGATCTGCTTTACGAACCCCCGCTCAGAAACTATTGGTCCAATGAGTTTGATAATGATGAGTCGTACCTAGATCCGGTGAATGAAGAACCAAAAACCAGAGAAACCTAAAGCGTAAGTTGCAAGATGAAGAAGTCAGGATTGGTAAGCAGAAGAGGATGGACGGTGGAGAGGCAAGTGGGAGCGGCTGTAGCTCCAGAACCATTACCGAGGGAGGCGCAGTGGGCCCTAAACCACCTCTTCCTCCATGAGGACAATCTGCTGGAACTGTCGAGGTTTGGGTATTGACCTCACAGTTCGACGCCTCAAGGAGATGTGTAAGAAGTATCTCCCGGACATCATATACCTACAAGAGACGAAGCAGCAGGATAATTATATTAGGGATGTAGCTTGTCAATTAGGTTTTTTAAATTCAGTAACCGTTCCTCCAATTGGATTAAGTGGTGGTCTGGCCATTCTTTGGAGGAATGTAGATCTAAGTTTCTTATTTTATTCCCATAATATTGTAGATGCGCATGTTTCAGTTAATGGATTGTCTTTCTACTGCTCTTTTGTTTACAGTCAACCAAACCATAGTTTGAGAAATCAGGTGTGGGAACGAATGGATAAAATAGGAGTTAATAGAAAGGGTATCCCTTGGTTAGCAGTAGGAGATTTTAACAAAATTAGGGGAAATTATGAGAAAAAAGGAGGACCAAGTAGATCGGAGGCTTCTTTTCAGGATTTTAGACGAATGCTAAAGAATTGTGATATGAAAGATCTAAAGAGTATAGGGAATAGATTTTCCTGGGCAGGTAAAAGGGGTACTCATAATGTGTCATGTTGTTTAGATAAAACCATGGGAAACTCGAATGGCATAGTCTTTTTCCAGCTTCTGAAACCGAATATCTAGAACTTGCTGAGTCAGATCATAGACCAATGGTTTCATTTATATCTGATATGGTTGAAGAAAAACGGGGTTGTTTCAGATTTGATCCGAGGCATGAGAAAGAAGGTTTTAATGAAGTGGTTATTAAAGGGTGGAAAGATGATTTAGATTGTGGTGATAGAAGTTTAGTCAACAATTTAAGCAACTGCAGAAAAGCAATTTCCCAGTGGAAAGGAGAACAAAGGTTAAATGCTGAAGAAAAAATCTACACGATAAGAGCTAAACTGGATCGAGGAAATACTCATGGGTTTTTGTCAAGATGTGAAAGAGCTAAGCTTAAAGATGAGTTGAATAAAGCTTACTTAGAGGAGGAAATATTCTGGAAGAGCAAGAGTAGGGTCAGATATGTTACAGAAGGTGAAAGAAATACAAAGTTCTTCCATAGTATCACAAGGACAAGAAGATGTAGAAACAAAATAAACTCCATCCAGGATGCATCATGAGTGATAAGAAAAGGCGATAAGGAAATAGCTAAAGTTGCTGAAGATTATCTTTTTCAGGTTTGTTTACATCGAAAGATATTGAGAGTCATTTGGCAGAAGAATTTGAAGGTTTTGAAAGTCGTATCACACCAGAAATGAACCAAGAACTCACTAAACCAGTCTCAGTGGAAGAAATTATGGCTGCACTGTTTGACATCGGTTCACATCAAACTCCAGGTCCGGATGGTTTCTGTGCTAATTTCTACCAGACTTAAAACATAAAAGAAGATATATGTATAGAGATTCAAAGATTCTTTGAAGAAGGGCGTTGGGATAAAAGACATAGTCACACCAATCTATGTCTAATACCCAAAGTGAAGCCTCCATAAACCATGTACGACTTTAGACCTATTGCTCTCTGCAACGTTTATTATAAGATAATCTCCAAGGTCCTAGTTAACAGGATGAAAGCTCATCTATCTGATATCATTGATGAGAAACAGGCTGCTTTTATTCTAGGAAGGATGATATCAGATAATATTATGATTGCCCATGAAGTTTTCCACTCGTTGAAATAAAGGCAACGTCAAGCTAAGTCATATATAGTTCTGAAAACAGATATAACAAAAGCATATGAGAGACTCGAATGGAGATTCCTAGAAGAAACAATGAAGAAAATGGGTTTTGCAGAAAAGTGGGTTGAATGGATTATGATGTGTGTATCTTCTGTAAGTTTTTCGGTAATTATCAATGGGTCTGCGCATGGTCATATTCAACCACAAAGAGGTATAAGGCAAGGTGATCTTCTTTCACCTTACCTATTTATTCTTTGTGCTGAGGTTCTATCTCATCTGATGAATAGAGAAACAAGAAATAGGGGTATTCAGGGAATCAAGATCAGTGATAACGGGCCTGCTATAAGTCATCTACTGTTTGCTGATGATTCTCTCTTTTTCTCCTTAGCCAATGTTAAATCCTATAGGAGTATAAAAAAGGTGTTGAATCTTTATGAAGCTGCATCTGGACAAGCTGTCAACTTTAGAAAATCTACAATAACTTTTGGAAGCAAAGTTAAACCAGAAGTTAAAAGAAAGATGCGAGCAATCTTAGGGATTCACAATGAAGGCGGCAACGGGAAGTACCTGGGTCTTCCAGAGCATGTTAAAAGAAAGAAATCTGAAATGTTCAGGTACATAGTAGAGAAAGTGAAAGGAAAAACTAATGGTTGGGACAAGAAATTCCTATCTAAGGGGGGAAAGAAGTATTGCTAAAATCAATAACAACAAAGGAAGTTTGTGATGAAATTAACTCAGTTTTTGCTAAGTATTGGTGGGGAAAGGGAGATGATAAAAGAGGTATTCATTGGCTTGCTTGAAAGAGGTTATCGTACCCAAAGAAAGAGGGTGGACTGGGATTCCGTGATCTAGAAAACTTCAATGTGGCTTTACTTGCTAAACAGGTTTGGAGGATTCTATAAGAACCAGATAGTTTGGTAGCTCGGATGCTTAAGGCTCGATATTTCAGAGATACTAATCTGTTGAATGCAAAAAAAGGAAAAAAAAAAAGCCTCTTACGTTTGGACTTGAAGGTAGAGATCTGCAAAAAAAGGGACTTCGATATGTGATTGACAATGGGGAAGATGTTCAATTTTGGGTAGATCCTTGGATACCGGATCACCCTCCTCGCGCCCCGAGACAAAAATATGAGTGTGGAGACAATTCCAAAGTAAAAGATTGGCTTAATGAGCATGGAACAGGATGGAATGAAGACAAAATAAGAGAGAAAGTCTAAGAAGAAGATGTTCCAAAGATTTTGGGCCTGAAGTTACGAAAAAAATAAAGACGTTGATCTATTAGGTTGGAGTTATAATTTTGATGGAGAGTACACTGTGAAATCTGGTTATTGGTTTATCTCTCACCTTTTCAAAGACAGAGATTTTGATCCTCCTCCGGGTGATGTGAATCTTAAAAACAAGGTTTGGAAGGTTAAATCTTCACCAAAAGTAAAACATTTCCTTTGGAAAGCAATTACGGGTATTTTGCCGACAGGATTGACTCTAAAGCGAAGACATATGACACCAGATGACATATATAAACGTTGTTGCAAAGAAGCTGAAGATAATAATCACATCTTTTTCAAATGTGATTATGCTAAAGCTTTGTGGCGAAGATCGGGTTTTATTCATGCCATAATTCTTAATGACTCAGCGTCTTTTGAATCAAAACTAGAGGTAATTCTAATTTCCCATCTTTCATTAGATGTGCCGCATTTTAGTCAATTGCCAATTTGGATCATGTGGAGATTATGGAAGAGTAGGAATATTTTGATTTTCCAAAAGAAGAACATTTCTCTAAGTACAAGTTTGGATTTAGCAAGAAATGATGCAAAGGATTGGAAAATAGTGGAGAGTTTTAGAGATAGAAATCAAGGTTCGAATTCAGTGAACTCGATGCTGTATCAGGAATCTACTAGTTGGAAACGACCTCCTCAAAACTGGATTAAATGCAACTACGATGCATCATATTTGTCAAACAATAATGAGATAACGGCAGGTTGGGTTCCAAGGGATTCACAAGGTTATTATAATCGAGGGTCTGCACAGGCGAAAGGAAGATATTTTAGTTATGCTCTTGAAGCTGAGTTACAAAGCTTATTAATGGCGATGCAATTCTGTTGGAGTAAGGGATTTAAATCAGTGATTTTTGAAGGAGATAATCAAACCCTCCATGATTTGATTTCTAGGAAAAAAAAGAACTTTGGTCTTCATAATTGGATCAGAGATATTTTGGCATGAAAACTATGTTTTGAAAACGTGAGGTTCAAGTGGATAGGAAGGAAATTCAATCAACCGGCAGATTTATTATCTAAGCAGCCTTCTGTTGATAATTTATCATTTGTGTTTCATTTCTATGTTCCAAGATGTATCAGTAACGCTCTTTATGTAAACCATATCTCCTCTTTCGATTAATAAAACGTATATTCAGATGAAAAAAAAATAAAAAAAATTAAATGTCACCATTGTTCAATAAGAATATATTATTAAATATCAAAATAAACGAAACAAATAATATTAATATACCCGGGCGTAGTCCGGATTTAAAATCTAGTAAAAATAAAAAGAGGTCACCCCATAATTTTAATTTTGATCATCAATCATCTCTGACGTGTAAGCCAGCCACATGTGTGAAAACCGTTTTCGTTTCTCAGGAGACTCTGTTCGACTTGGAGGGTTAACTTTATAAGAGAACCTTTCTTTTAAGTTCAAGTTCTTGATTGCGATCTTTAACCTCTCCAAGATTGAATCACATTCAAACGTTTTTCTTCGATTTCGTTCTAACAGTTCCTTTACATCTGTCTATCTCTATCTCTCTCACCTTCAGTCGCTGTAACTAGAAATGGCAAAGAAAGATGATGAAGCAGACATATACGAGCCTTGTGACAATCCAGTTACGAGGATGAGATCGGAAGAAGCAGGTGGTGATAACGAGAATGATAATGAAAAGTTGATTAGGATTTTACACTATTATAATTTCTACGTACACATGAAACAAAATCTGAAAACTAATTTTGGATTTTGTGTTTGATTCTATCGTTCATTACACGAAAACAAATCATTCAGCAAGAAAGCTGAGATAGCTGATATCTATTTAGAGTAAAAAAGAAAAAAAATCTAATTCAGAGTGGAAAAATGTTAGTTAATTCCTTGGAATGATGAATGATGATCATCCTTGGATCTGAGAAGTTATTCTCATAAAAGCATCTTCAGGACAAGGGATAGTCAAGCCGCCCATGGAGTGATTGAATCCGAACTCTTCTTGTGATTTACCTAGAAAAGCTTGAAACAAAGGCTGGTTCAAGAAATAGACTGGTACAATGTATCTCTATTTCTTCTTCTGGCTCTCACCGACGTACACCTAAAGAAACCCTTTTGAGGCTAAAGTTTCTTTCTTAGCTCCTGCTAATGAGCATCCAAGAATCTTCTTTGCACTCAGGCTTCTCAACAAAGCCATTTTTTTCCTTTTGAAAGATTATTTGAGTTTGATTGCCTTGATGATGATTATTATGAAGATGTTGTTTCTGTTTTAGGTCTGCATAAATTGATCACTAAGAGAGTTGAAACTTGTCTGGGTTCTTCTCAAATATGTGGTCTAAACAAAGTTTAGGGACAAATATAAACCGTGAGAGTTTTCATGGTTCAATCTGTCTTGTACCAAATTGTAAAACGAATACAATAAATGATGAAAGCCGGGCTAGTTTTGTTCTATCATGTTTCATTGTTTTGTAACGATTTTACATTCTGTTTCTAATATTTGAGAAGTGGAATTGATTTGTGTGCAAAAATATGTTTTTCTTGAAAAGTTCGGTAGAGTCGCCCTGACTGACTACATAGGGAACTGACGTGTAAGCCAGCCACGTGCGTGAAAACCGTTATCCTTCCTTGAGAGACTCTGATCGATTTGGAGGGTTCCCTTTATAAGAAAAGCTTTCTTTTAAGTTCAAGTTCTTGATTACGCGCTTCTTCAAGATTGAATCACATTCAAAAGTCTTTCTTCTATTTCGTTCTAACAGATCCTCTCTCTCTCTTTCTCTCTCTCTCCTCTTTAGTCGCTGTAACAAGAAATGGCAAAGAAAGATGATGCAGCAGATGGATCCGAGCCTTGTGACCAGTGCCGTCCCTTAAAACAAATGAAACATCTGCTTTAAGCCTCTCTTTATATCCAAAAAATATGGGCCACATGTACAAAAGTTTTCTATAGCTCTAAGACCATCTCCATCGGTTATTTTAAAGAGTTTCTTAACTCTTTATCCAAGAAAAAAAAAAATATTATATATGTGGGTCCCGTTTTTTTTTAAGAAATCTATTCTGAAGTTTCTTAGCTAAGAATCCGGAAGAATTCGTTTCTTGCACTGTTGACATGCTCATTTTCTATTTTATTATTTTTTTCACCCGAAATGTGAGTCCCAGTTAAAAAAAAATATTAAAAAAATTTTAAGAGTCTCTATCCTGAAATCCATGGATAAAGATGCTCTAATGGTTAGACAGTCATGGATAAGCCTCCTTCATGTTATGAGTTCGACTCGACAAATTTTCCTTATTTATAGCGATTTCTTATTTTTTTTTCCCTTTTAATTTTGGAAATGTCGAAGTCTTTTTTCTTTAAAGAAAAAAAAACGAAATTTTTTCGTCTTCCTCAATGATCTTTTACCATTGTCGAACCTTCCTTTTGATTTCCTTGTTATTGTCTTTTGTACTTTGTACGTAATTCGTCATTGATTAATGATTACCCAACTACACCCGATTCATGAGTGATTTTTCAAGCTCTTTGTTTTAGTTATTATTTCCTTTTGTACTTTGTAGAATGATTGGTTGGCCAGTTAGAGATTTGAATTTTGTTTGAATAATCGAATTATGATAAGTGGATGTTGATATTGAACTTGAAGAACTATTTTAAAATTGGGTTTGGAATTTTGAGAAATTTGGTAACTCTGATTAGTTGATAATGATGAAGAATAACAAAATTATGAGTCATAATTTATGACTTGCAGAACGAAAACAGTTTATTTGTCACGAAAATTGTAGACTTTATAGGCTTAGAGCACAACATTGGAACGGAGAAAATTATAATCGTGATTTTATGTCTCTATTATTATTAATAAAACTCATTTTTTATTTTTGTATTGTTCTCTTCTAAGATTAATTAGTTTCTAATATATTTGTTGATAAAAGTTTCTGAAATTCTTTTGTTTATATTGAAATACCTTTGGTAAGCACCATAAAGCATGACCATGGATCAGTTTGAATATTTCTTAAAACTCAAAACTTATTCTGTTTCCTTTTCTTACAACTACAAAAGAGTTAAAACTACAGAAGAATGATGTGGTTGCGATGATGAAATAAATTGACGATGAACCGAAGAGAAGCATTTCTCTAAGGGCCACTTTATTTTGATATGCTTTAGGCCTCTAAAATGTACGGGACGGCACTGCTTGTGACAATCCAGCTACGGGGATCAGATCGGAAGAAGCAGGTGGTGATAACGAGAATGATAAGGATAATAAGAAGAGAGAGTTTGGTGCTGTTGATTCTTCAATCCAAAAACCTGAAGGAGAAGACGCAGACACCATTGATGGAAGCAAGGAGAAAAAGAAGAGAAAGATTGGCGGTGATGCAGATGCGATAGAGGCTGGCGAGTTAGATACTACTACGAATTTCTCTGAGTATGAGAACATGAAGAACTGGTTTCTCGACATTGATCCTCTTGAGTTCAAAAGTCATGCCTTGCCTCGACAAATGGAGACGGCCTTAGCGTTAGTTGAAACCCAAAACCAAGAGGAGTCGCTGAATGGGAGGAAACAGGAAGCCGTTAGTCTCGGTGTTTTAATTTCGTAAACGTTCCACCAAAGATGCTTACAAGATTCCAATGGAGACGCAGGGCATTGTTATGCTTAACTTATCGAGGATCTTTAACTTTTTTAGGGTCAAGGCAAAGGAAGATCATAACAAGCCTATACTAAGTCTCTCTACCAATAAACCGGAAGATGAAGTGAAGCAAGTCTTCATGTATTTTGCTACTGCCATCGTACAACTCCAGGATGTTGTCTTAGCTATCCGAACTTTGGAATTACAAGGAGCAAAAGACCTCTCTCAATTCGATTCAAAAATCAACCAGAAGAAGCTACTGTGCTTTGGTCGTCTGCCCTTGAGTACAGATCTTCTTGTGTTTGCTACGGATGGTCTGCAGAAGGCCTTCACTGAAATTTGCAACACAAGGGAATGAATCTGTGTCCTCAGAAACCGTTGGCGATGATTATGTGTCCCAGTATCTGAAATAGTTTCCATTCAATATCATTACAGTTGAATGAGTTTTGGTAAAATTAAAATTTATTTGACCAAAAGATGAAATATACAGAGGTTTCGTTCCCTTACTCAAAAACAGAGTAATACACTGACTTTTTAAAAATTGTTAACTGTTGATTCTTGTGCCTAGCAAAGAGGAATCCGGATTTGATCTCTTACCGTTTTGGTATTTGATATTATGGAATCTTTTCTACTAATTTTACAACAATCGGTAATTCAGTTTAGGGTAACTGGTGAAGAATTTTTTGTTTTGTTTTACTTTCTTCTATGACAAGCAATCGAGAAGCAGGGATATCTAGCCATGGCTAACAACAGCCCAATCTGGCTGCTGCTTGTAAAAATACATGTACAGTCATTATCAAACAAATATTAAAGATGTACAATAGCCAAACCGAGTTCGATTAGGATTCTTAATTCGGATATAATTTGGTTTCCGGTTTATATCTGAGCTAAACCAAACACCGAATATATTAGAAGCAGGTACCGATACCGGGTTGGTTCGTGTCTCCAATATTGCTCAGCGGGAGATGAGAATGGTACCATCCGATTTGGTAGAGGAGATACTCTAGGGTTCCGGCTATATCTCTAAAACGATTGAGATCAACTTGCAAAGAATGGAACGCTTTATTCAGAGATGAAAGATTCGCCAAAAACACTTTGGAAACGCAGCAAAACAGTTTCTCCTTGTCATGTTAAAGGAAAATAAAATTTGCTCATTGAGTGCCAATCTCCATGAACTTCACAACAACGGTGTTGCTGCTCCATCTATAGAATTTAATGGCGGACTCAAGGATTCCTGTAATATATCAAAAGTCTTTCACTGCGACGGTTTGTTGTTATGTATCAACAACGACAATAGTATTGTGGTTTGGAATCCTATTTTGGGAGAAACAAGGTGGATCCAATCGAAAACTGTTTACAAGAAAATCACTTGGTTTGCTCTAGGATACCAAAACACTAGACCTTCTTGCCGTGGCTACAAAATATTGAAGTGTTGGTTTCATTGCATCCCAAACAGCCCAGTTGATACCGAGTTTGCAATCTTTGAGTTAAGCTCTGGTTCATGGAGGCTTCTTGATGTCAATCCCGGGTGCATCATACTATCAAATGGCGTGTCTTTGAAAGGAAATAGTTACTGGTTGCTTTCAATCTTAAGGCAAATAAAGGCTTGGAATGTAGACTCTTACTAAATTTCGACTTTTCCACCGAGAGATTTACACGTCTATGTTTTCCGTTTCACAGAGTTTTTCGAGATACTATAGCTCTGTCGGTTGTTAGAGAAGAAAAACTCTTAGTGTTACATCAGAGCATTACAACGTTAAAGTTGGATATATGGGTCACGACGAATATTGATCAGATCAATGACTTGTCGTGGACCAAATTCTTAGCACTGGATTTATACACTCATAATTGTCTGCTTCCGCGGTTCCTAAATTTCTTCATCCAGGAGGAGAAGAAAGGGGCGGTGTTTATTGGTCAAAGAGACCAAGATAACATTGTATACATTATTGGACAAGACGGTAAATACAGAGACTTCTCTTTGGAAAAATCTACAAACAAATCACTCATGAGGTTTGTTTTCAATTATGTTCCAAGTTTGGTTCATATAGTCGATCAAAATAGGGAGGTGTGATTTTTCTTTTTTTGGGCTTTTGTTTTGGTAGTTCGTTCGGTTACTCTAATGGATTTTTCTGTTCTCATTTTTCTTGTTTTTGTACATCACCTATAACCCCCCTTTCCTCTTATTACATTAATCTTCTCGACTTAAACTTTAGAGGAGTAAGAGAAATATATTTTTCTTGAAGCGATGTTAAAAAGTACACTAGAGACTCATTGAAAACATTGTAAATTTATTTTTATTACAAAAAGACTCTGAGAAGAATGAACCTGCAAAGGGAACTTTGATGTGGTAACAATCAACTAAGCAGATTACAAACATCACATAAAAATGCCACTCAAGGAAATCAACAACATCTTGGTCATGTACATGTATATATTTAGATATATATACAAGATTGAGTTAAGTTTTAGAGGTCTTAGTTCTACCAGATGCCAACATTCCCAGTCATCCCAAGCGTGACGGCAATCAAATAGATAACGGACTGAAATATTTCAGACAGCAAAATGATATGTATGAGTGACAAAAGTCGTGGTTCAACAACCATGTAATGAAAGATTAGGGAGGGAGAGAAACTCACCGCGATTGCACAAGCAACGTAACCTGCTTTCTCACGGTTATCAACAGATGTACATACAATTATAAGCCCCCCGAGGTACCAAGGCATCCCACCCAACAAGAAGCCCATTATAAACCTGGGACCAAAGACCAAAACCTTATATCAGCAAACTTATAAGAGATTCAACCAGAATCATAATATGAACAAGGAAATGCACAACATTCGAAACGGGTTTCAAATGAAATAGGAACTCACAGGAACCAGCCCATACCCAAGCCACAGCAAGGAAGATCATGCTCTCTCATCGGTCTCACCTCAACCACGGTATACTCTAAAACAGCAAAACCAGAATCAGTGCTCTAACATTAACCAATATCACAGCAAAAAAGTATTAATCAAAAATAAACTCTAATTCTTTGATCTTAATGCGTACAGAGCAATCTGTAATACTCCTTACTAATATTTCTACACAAATGAATAAACAAGATATGAAGTACCAGGAATAACTGGGAACCCTTGAGCATAATTCACGATATTTCCACCAGGACCTAACAATGTCAAAAAAACGAAACAGTCACAAACCAACAGGAAGAAAAAACCCCACATTTGACATAACCATGAAGTAATTCTATAAATCTTAAAAGAGTATAAAACCTTGGGCATTCTGATAAGCATGTCCAGGAAACACGGGATTCGTCGCAATCGGATACGGTGGTAGAACCTGAGGATGATAATTTGCGACGCCTTGAAACGTTCCGTAATAGTATTGACGCTGCTGAGTTGAGGCGGAGTCTCTAGGTTTTGCTGCCTCCTCGTCCATGATTAAGCAAAATTTTGACCCGATCGGCACGACGCAGAGACCAGAGAATTACCCACGTCCTCCGCCGCTTTTACCTATGACTAAACGGCGGGTCAATCGGCGATAGAGAGACGAAAAAGGACAAAGGATTGTTGACCGGATTCACGATCCAGGTCCCAAATTCAATATTTCTCGAAATAGGCTGAAAACTGATAGGCCACGTGGATCTGGTGAACATGGAATGAAGGAAGAAGAGTTGAAAGGCCAAGGACTCTTCTTGTGATAGAGTCTCTGCTTTACTAATCCAATAAAATTCAGTTCATGAAACTACATAGTTTTATGTTTAGAGTTTTCGTTTGTATTTTTTTTTTCTACGAATAAAAGGTTGTAACAGAATTACATAACCAATTAGAAAAAAAAATCCAAAAAACTACATTATCTACACTAGAAAGAATGTATTTTGCTAATTTATCCGAACAGGCATTGTTTGATTTCCATTGAAACCGAAATCGACATTCCTTAAATCTTGTTTCCGATCGCCTAATATCCACAAAACTCATTAAAAATACAAACTAGTTGTTCACCTGAATTTAAACAATCAATCAAAACCTTTGAATCCCCTTCAAACTCAACCAGCGAACATCCACTTGTCCAAACCAATTGCATAGCCCAAATCACTCCCCTAGCCTCTACTTCAAGAGTCGATCTAGTAACACCAAGTTTACTTGCTCCAACTCGCTTAAACGTCCGTGTAAAATCTCTTAACAACCAACCACTGTCATCTCCATCGAAATCTTATCCCATGTAGAATTGAAATTACACTTAAGCATTTTTGCCTCTAGTGGTTTCCATCGATTATCATTTGAGGTTGTAACATTTGGTGTTGCTGCTATGTCTTCTGTCCCTAATTCAACTTGTTCTTCAAAAACTCCTTCCCATTATAATGCATTTGTTTTTTTTATTATGTCGTCTCAAGTACGGCGGACCTCATCAAAGAGTAATTCGTTATGTGATTTCCAATACCTCCAAAGCAGCCAATCTGAGAAAGAATCATATGTATAATTACATAATCCAACACAAACCACACATTCTTAGTAATCGCCTCGAGATGAAACATGTGATTAGGGAAACTAGTCTCAGCTTGTCTCTAAATAGAACGTAAAGAAAAACTGATTTACACTATCCTCTTTCATACATTCTTTTTTACAATATGTAACTATCAACATTCCACACACCAACATTTCCACCGCAACACCTAAGCCACCCAAGACCATTCTCCATAATAAATGTTGCAATTTTGGTGGGATATTAACCTCAATTTCTAAATAAAATTATGCGCTGTTTCAACTGGTCTAAACTCTAGAGATGGTTCCTCTTGCATACTCAATCGATAGCCAGATTTAACATTATACTTCCCAGATTTTAGACCCGTTGAAACTGATATTCATACCTTCAAGCTCTCTAAATTGGTTAAGCTTAATCAGATTATCGGACAAAACTTCCGCAAATAAATTTAAAAGATATGGTGAAAGAGAATCGCCTTACGGAAATCCTCGTTGTGGTTGAAAACTTCCCTGGGGGTTATCGTTCATTAACATTGAAAATGATAGCGAAGGGACAAATTCCATGATCCATTTGACCCAAGTGAAAGAAAAACCCATCTTCTTCATCGTTTCTTCGAGAAACTACCACTCTACATGATCTTAAGCTTTGCTAATATCCGTTTTTACTACTATATGATTTTTTGGGCATTGTTGTCTCTTCTTTAGAACATGTAGCATTTCGTGAGCGATTATGATATTATCGGTGATTATTTTCCCAAGAATAAAGGCTTCATTTGGATTAGAGATGTCAACTTATTGGTGAATAAAACTAGAAAGTAATCTTTTTTTTGTTTTTCTTTTCCTTTTTCTTAGGGTTCGGTTCTCTACTCATCGTACGTGTCTTCTATATCTTGCTTGCTCACCTACTCGTGCGATCAAAACAATATAAAGGAAAACTAATTTAAATGGCTTTTTAACTAAAACATTTAAATAAATCAAAAGAAAAGAGAATAAAAACAAACAAAATGGAATCTATCGACGCCGTTCCAATTATCAAAGATCATACGCCGTGATTTTTGTATATTGCACTGATTTTCTCGTCGGTATAAACTAAAATGGTCAAGTTTTGTGGTTTTCTTCAAAACTTGGGTTTGAGGTTGTGTTTGAAATGGCGTTACGAGCGGGTTTGAGGAGGTTAATCCAGCTAAGTTACGAGTGTTTCAAGACCAACAAGCAATAATTCATTGTTACAAGGGATTTTCGATTCATAATCTTGTGTTTAAATGCTATGTTTTAAGATGAGATTAGGGAAACAGGGTTATGATCATATATTCCTATGAGATCTTGTGTAATGATCGTTGGATCTATGTTATAAAGTTTTAAAAGGTTTCATTTACTAAAGTTAAAGAAAGATACCAATTTTTTATTGCATATTTCGTTTAATTCTTTTATTTAATCTTCGTTGGACCTAAATGTTTTGGATCATAATTCATGGCTTATCCTGCTTATCCTATGGGTTGGGCCTGCTTTTTTAAAAAAATATAAATAAATCTTTAGTTCGATTTAGCTAACTAAACTATATACAGACAGTGAACTAATAAGTTTTATGAAAGTAATCCAAGAATCGGTTCGGTCAGTTTGGTTATCATATCTCAGGCTATTTTTTTCTCCTCAAAACCGAAGCCTCTAACACTAAGCACATCAGAGAGGTTTCTCTGTTTCAAACCATACATGATCACACAAACATTGAGGAATGTATAAGTACTATTCGGTTAAACAAAAAAAAAAACAAAATAAGCATGAAATGCATAAAATATGGTAAAAGTTCACTAAAAGATAGACTGAAAAAAGAGACATAGCATTTGAGAAGAAAAAAAGAAGAAGAAGGAAAGAAACAAATACTTAGGAGCTAGTACTAGAGACTTAGACATTAACAGGAGGAGGCCAGTAAGGGAATCCCGATTTTCGCAACGGAAAGAAAATATGTCCCGTGTGAAAGATGGTGCAAGTTTTGGTAGTGATATCGTAAACACCAAAGTTGTATCCCACAAAATAGATGCAATTAGGTTTGAGCCCGGGGGATGAACTAGCTGGGACAGAGAAAGTTTCACTATGTCCAAGGAAAATGCAAATATCTCCAATATCTTCAGTGTAGATCATACCTTTTACAACGTTATTATTCATTTCTTCAGCTCTATATACCATAAAATGTTTTGCTGAATGCATCAATGATATCATCTCATGATCAGCGTCTTCCACATCCTCACCATAACTACAAATATTTGAAAGAGCCAATGAATATATATACTTTTTTAACCTAAAACCCACCAAAGAATGAATGAATGAATGAGGATGAAATTAAAAGTTAGAGACCATACCATCTGACAAGGAAAAGTTGGCCGGTGGGTGACTCCACACAAGGTGATCAGTCTTGGAGCAAGAACTCACATCCGCCAAATTATCGAAAACCGAGTCGGGAAGATATTCAAACTCCAAGTCGATGAAGTTGAGTTGGTCTTCATTCTTCTTAGCATAAGGATCAAAAGAACACAAATAGTTACCTCCAGGAGTTGGAACATAAAACCTTTGGTCTTTCTTCGAAAACATAAGACTCGCAAAAGGGTGTATAGACTGCGGTTTAGTCTTGAGGTCGACCCATTGAGAACTACCATAAGGTCTACAAAAGCTAACCCTAGAACCTGATAACTTAGCACCAACTACCCAATCTTTATCTCTTTTAGGTAAAGAAGACATAGCCAAGTTTTGGATTTGTGAGCCGGTTGGTAAAGGAGGTAAATAAACATCCATGGGTTTTAAATTAGGGTTTTTAGGATTGTAGTCGATAATGATATGTTCGGAATCATCATCACCATCATCATCATCATCATCATGATAGTGATAGTCATTGTTCCCAATGCTGAATTCTAATCCATCGCGTAAAAAACCGGAAGTCATTCCATTACATATCTCATCAACGAGTGTCTTGTCTCTAATAAAACCATTCCTAGAGTCTTTGATGTTGACGATGTAATCAATCAACAAAAACGGGTAAGCTGGTGAAGCCATGAAGGAAAAACTCTTAGAGGACCAATTCTTCGATACGATGATAACATCATCGTTGTTTGTGTAAATTGTAGAAGACAGAAAACGTACGCTTGTGTGTCTCTACATGCATTGAAGTAGTTAGAGACGAACAAGAACAAAGACGAATTATTAATTAACATAGTGAAGATAGAAAGGCTTACGAGGAGAGTTTTGCAGAGAGTAGGTTTGAAGAATCGAGTGCTTATTAGCTGCGACATTGTTTGAAACCCTTAATGATGTGTGTTAGGGATCGTTGATTTAATATAGAAAAAAAAACCTTGCTCGTCAAGTATATTTTTTACATATAAATATTTAGAGGATAATTTAGTTGAGGAAGATAGAAACTGTATTTAATTTGTTATAGATAAACTCGAAATTATACTCACAAGAATTATATCTTTACGCGATAATTATTATTTATATTTTTTTTTCCTTTCTCGTTTGGTTAGCAAAAATGGGTTGTTAGTTTGTTACACTACTTATATACTTATAAAATGTAAATAATATTGAACCGCACGAACATAAAAGAGTCTGTAATCAGGGCCGTCTATTGGGGGAAGCAAGGAAGTATGAGCTTCCGACCTCAATATACATATCTTTGTGGTCCAAAATCTCAATTAGTTAGAACAACAAGTTTATAATATTTCTAATTTTTGTTTGATATACAAACGTCTTTATTGATTAATTAAGTTGAATCTTTATTAAAAGAAAATGTATAAAGCGGTTCCACAATTGTTTTCCATTGTTCTACCCTTTAGAACTCAGGACCGATACTGTTTGTAACATGTCAATGCATCAAATGAATATATAGTAAAATTTCACTAAACCATTGATTAAAAGAGAAACATATTATTTTAAATAATCCTTTATCACAAAAAAAAAAAAAACAAAAAAAAAAGTGATTTTAAATGATAGCATGGGAAAGCAAAAAAAAAAACACCAATAAAATTACTAAATCAGGACACAAAAATAGTATACCATATAGTTAAGAGGATATCAGATGTAGGAGGCCAGTAAGGGCAGTACGATTTGTTTATCGAAATGCCATCTTCATAGTGAAAAACAGTGCAAGTTTTGGTGTTGAGGTCGTAAACACCAAAGTTATATCCCACGAAATAGATGCAATTAGGTTTAAATCTAGGAGACGAACTAATCAGGACACCAAAAGCTTCGTTATGTCCAAGAAAGATGCAAAGATCTCCAATATCTTCCGTGTAGATCATTTTCTTTCTACGATTACGATTACACCATGATTCTTCCTCCGCTCTAAACACCATGAACTTTTTAACTTTGTGCTTCAATCCTTTTATGTAATCAAAATTCCCAGTCTTCATCGTCGTCATCAACATCTTTTTTCATCTCCTCGTCTTCACCGTACCTGCAAAAACATAAGAGCGCCAATACGATTCTTGAGAAAAAAAAAAAAAAAAAAGATTTCCAACTAACGAAACCAAATTCGACGAAGTTGACCGTTTCTGACGACTTTCCAACAAATTTAGTTGTCGAAAATAGCATGTGTTCTTATATAATAGTAAAAATATATGTTTCACTACCTAATCAAAGAATGAATGGAACGAAATCATGAATTTGAAACCGAATCTTGTATATATTTTATAAAAACATACATATCTTGATAACAGATACTAATACACCAATAACATAGTGGCATAGTGGTCTTTTTAAGTAGGTAAAAAAAAAAACGACGACTCAATCCAAGACCGTTCCAATGAAAATAGTTGTCTAAAACAAACACAGCCACCCTGTTATTTTTATTATTCAAAATCTTTTTTTTTTTAAAACATGTGTAAATCTCTCTAGGATATATTTTAAACAACAATTCCTTGAAATCGCCAATTTAGGGTTTAGGGTTATATAAAAAAGGTTAGAGACCATACCACTTGACGAGAAAAAGTTGGCCGGTGGGTGATTCCACAAGGTGATCAGTCTTGGAACATGAACTTTCCTCGGCTAACTCATTAAGCACCGAGTTAGGAAGATCATCAAACTCCAAGTCAATGAAATCGAGTTGGTCTTTCTCTTCTTTAGAGTAAGGATCCAAAGAACACAAGTAGTTACCTCCACGAGTCGAAACATAAAACTTTCGATCTTTCTTCAAAAACATGAGACTCGCAAAAGGATCAATAGACTGAGGTGGAGTCTTGATATCTACCCATTGAAAACTACCATAAGGTCTACAAAAACTAACCCGCGACCCCGATAACTTAACACCAACTACCCAATCTTTATCACGGATAGGCAAAGAAGACATAGCAATGTATTGGATTTTCGAACCGGGAGGTAAAGTAGGTAGAAAAACGGACAAATCTATTAGCTTAGGGTTTGAAGGCTCGTAGTCGATTCTGGTATGTACAGAACCATCTTTCTCGTACCATCTCATGAATTCTAATCCGTTGCGGAAAAATCCAGAAGTCATGGAATCACATACCGTGAACTTGATGTTCTTGTCCTTAATCATACCATTATCTTTGTCAAGAATGTGGTTGATTAACAGAAACGGGTGGATACCCGAGTTGTAAAGCCAAGTCTTCTTAGTCTCATCGTGATCCAAACCCGAATTTAACATGTTGCTTGTGTGAGTTGTAGACAATAATAGACGAACGTGACTAATGGTTGTGTGTCTCTACATGTATAAGAATAAAAGATTATAAAATATATAAACAAAATAAATTATTACATAGGGAAGATACATTTTAAAGTATATATTATAACATCATGCGCTAGATTTATTTTAGGGTTAAATCAGTTCGGTTCACAATGAGATTTCATAGGAATAAAGATTATTACATATATTTAGCAAAATATATACTGAAGAAAAATATATTTTAAGGTATATATTATAACATCATGCGCTAGATTTAACCCTAAAAGTTTTTCCATATTCTTTTGTCATATCTGAATAGGACCTCAGCAACCGTTTAGGACATAATTAAGGTTTTTTTTCTTCGGGCCATGATTTTCAATGGACCAGAATGCTACCAAATTTTCCTTTTAATATAAGGAGAAGTAGAAAAGAATTTAAATTGATCTACATATACAACGAAGTAGTAAGAGATAAACAAGAACAAAAATATGAGGATGCACTCATATTTTGATTTTCCACAAGAGCTTAAGAAAGTTGTAAAGTTTATTTTGTTTCTATTTACTCTTCAAAAATGATCAAAACTCTAATGTAAAAAGTTTTTTTGAATATATTATAACATATTTAAAATTAAAATAAAAAACAAAAATAGTAGAAAGAAAAGACGAATTATTAGCATAGAGAAAAAGAAAGCTTACGAAGAAGTTTTTGCAGAGAGATGGTTTGAAGAATCAGCTGATAATAAGTTGAGACATTGTTAAAATTTTAAACTATGTGTTAGTGATAGTGAATGTGATTAGTCGTTGTTGTATTATAGAGAGTTAACCTTGCTCACCAAATACACATTAAATATGGATACTAAATTTAGAGAATAATTTATTTAAGAAATTGTAATCCTTAACTAAATAAATTCTCTAATTTAGTCAGCTGAGAATAATTCTTTTAAGGAAATAGATAATCATAATCGTAATCATTTTGTGCCTAACGTGTAATTGTTACAATCTTACAGAGTAAAATTTATGTGCTAATTAAAAATGTTCTTGATTTCTCTCTCTTTTTTGGTCAGCAAAAATGATTATACTAATTATAAAATTTGTAAAGAGTTATATTGAATCTATGAGTATAACAAAATTAATTCAAGTGATACACTTTTCTCTATCAAATTTGAGGACCATAATCTGGATGGTCTCAATTTCGCCTAGTGTTACGCAACATCATCTCCCAAACGGATATATATATATCCAAGGATGTATGTGTGTGGTTTATTCTGCTAATCAATTTAGACAAGTCATTAGGTCCTGAAAGCTATATTGTCATTAGTCAAAACCGCATGTACAGTTTGTTTCGGTTCATATTTGTTTTTATTACTTAAGTACTTCTGTTTTTCAGATGTAAATTATGCTTCGTTTTTTAGTTCTTAACGTTGTATAGTGGACCAGTTTGGTCTGGTTTAAATGAAGTAATTTTCAATTAAAAAAAAACGGTTCATCTGCCCACAATAACATCACATTCTCAAGGTTGTTATCTTTGAGACTCACTGCAGTAACTTAGTAGCAAGGAATCAGAGAAGTGGCCTAGGCTTTCACATCTTGTCACTGAAGTATCACGACAATGGAGATTCTTTAGACCCCGGTTTAATTTGGTAAAGAGAATTAGGAATGTAGTAGCTGATTCAATTGCTAAAATCTACTCTTTCCATTTATGATGTTGTATGGGATTGTTGTGCACCGGCTTGGCTCAGACCGTTGGTCCTGAAAGACAAGTCGGTTTTGAATGTGTAACACTTATGATAGTGATTGATGAAGTAATATGAATGAAGTTTTACTGGGAAAAAAAAACTGATTTAATATCATCGTTTTATTTTTTGGTATGTGACATAGTTTTTTAAGTTTTGAAAACAAACACAAGATAATCAAAACAAACAATTTATTCAAACCAAAAACTTTTTTGAGCTGTTTTATAATTCTCTTTTTATTTTATTTAACTAATCCGTTATTCTACTATTCAGCGGACATAGTTAAGTTATTAAACAAAATTGTTTACGTGTTAGCCATTTTTTGTCATCAAAACTGAACCATCTAAACATATCAGAGAGGCTTCTTGGTTTCAAACTATACGTTATCACACAAAGGTTGGGGAGTGTATCAAAAGAAGAAGAAGAAAAATATCAAATGTCGTAATATTTCATTAAAATATAAATTGAAAAAAAAAAATGATAGCATCAGAATCCCAACCTGCGTAGTCCCACGGAATCTTAATTGTGTAAAATAGTGCAACTTTTTGTGGTGAGGTTATAAACACCAAAGTTTTTATGATCCTGCATGAAATAGATGCAATTAGACTTGAGTCCACGGGACCAACTAACCGGGACAAAGAAAGTTTGACGCTCTTGTCCGATAAAGATGCAAAGATCTCTGATCTCTTCCGTGTAGATCATAGTTTTGCTATATTTATCTCCTGGTTCCTCGGCTTTAAAAACCATGAACTGTTTTGCTTTGTGCATTAGTGTTTTCATCCCGTTGTTGTTGTTGTTGTCATTGTTCGGTTTCTCTTTCTCGTCTTCACTGTTTATGTGAGTGGGTAGAAGACTATTGGACGGTTCTAGATGTTTCTAGAATATGGTTGCTAATGATTTATGTATATCTACTACTTGTGTATATCTCTTTAGATTCGATGTTATCTCCTAAAGTATAGGATGACCAATGATGTATAAATAGGCCTGACCTCTTGATGAATAAACATAACACAATATTCAGAATAGATTTGACATGGTATCAGAGCTAAAATCTTGATTCACGTTTTTTTCAAACTCTTTTGATCTCTCTTCTGTTCTGTTCTCTCTACAAATACTAAAATCTCACGTTTCTTTCAAATTTTGCAATCATGACTGATGCTGATTCAACTGATACCGAATCAAATCATGGTCGTGGTCCTGCAGTTGAGAAGATGATTTCTCCGTACTACTTGCATCCGTCGGATAACACCGGGCAAGTCTTGACACCGATCTTGTTGAATGGAGCCAACTATGAACGGTGGGCTAAACTGATGATTAATTCTCTTCGAACCAAGAGAAAGATTGGGTTTATTGATGGAACCCTAAAACGTCCTACTGATGCATCCGACGACTCTGAGAAGTGGGATATGGTGAATTCGATGGTCATAGGCTGGCTCTACAGCAGCATTGAACAAAAGCTTCGTCCATCGATCTCCTTGGTTGCTAGCGCAAAGGTGATGTGGTCTGCGCTAAAGCGGCGTTTCTCTGTAAGCGATGATACTCGTATCCATCAATTACATGCTGAAATTTCCGCTTGTAAACAAGATGGTGCCTCTGTCGAGGAATATTATGGAAAACTCAAGAGTACTTTGGGATGATTTAGCTGATTTCGAACAGGGAGTTACTTGCTGTTGTGGTGACCCGGAGTGCGAGTCCATGGTAAAATTCGCTAAAACACAGTAGAAGGTTCACATTCATTAGTTTCTGATGGGTTTAGATGGCTCGCGATTCGGGACTACTCGTTCAAATCTGCTGAGTCGTGGAGGAGATATGAATTTGGAGCTGATTTACTCTCAAATTATTCAAGAAGAACGCCATCTTTCTGTGATGCGTACCTCTGATGAACGCGCGCCTGTGGTTGGTTTTGGTGCCTCTGTTTCATCTTCATCAACTGGTGCTCGCCCGTCGTCTTCGCAGTCTACTGTAACACGAAACAATCGGTCTTCGGTCACGTGTTCTAATTGCGGAAAGACAGGACATGAGTCCAGTACTTGTTTTGAGCTCATCGGATTTCCTGATTGGTGGAATGATAAAAGCAAATCATCAGGAAACCAGAATGGAGATCGAAACAGAGGTGGTTCACAAAGGGGACGTGGTCGTGGATTTGATTCTCAAAGTAGAGGTCGTGGAGGCCGAGGATCTGGTTTTAGATCTAATAACGCTGCTCTTGGGGAAGATACGATTGAAATTCCAAATCTAACTCAGGAGCAGTGGTCGTCGATTGCTAAGTTTGTTTCCAATCAAGCTCCAAGTTCCGGTTCAGAAAGACTCTCAGGTAAGAGAGAAAAGCTGTTTGTTTATGGCAAAAACAGCAAGTTTGATATTATTATCGATTCAGGTGCATCTCACCATATGACAGGTGATATTGAATTGCTAACCAATTTGGTTACAGTTGACCCTTGCCCGATCACTTTGCCTAATGGTCAATTGGCTTGGGCAACTAGATATGGATGTTTAAATCTTGGAGGTCGATTTGTTTTACAACAAGTTTTCTATGCTCCACATTTGAAAATAACTTTGATTTCTGTGGCTCAGTTATTGAATGATATTGCTGGATGTGTTCTCTTTACAAAGCAGTTTTGTTTCATCCAGGACCGCACTTTGATGACTTCGATTGGCAAGGGTGAGCAGCGCGATGGAGTCTACCATTATACCGGGGCAGTTGCAGTTCAATCGGGTTTTGCTGGAAGAGTTGGGAGTCGTGAACTGTGGCACCGTCGGTTGGGACATCCATCTGAGAAAGTGCTTTTGGTTTTATCTAATAATTTAGGTGGTTTTTCTAGAAGTTCTGAGAATTTTAATAAGGCTTGTGACGTCTGTGTTCGAGCCAAGCAAACTCGCAATTTGTTTTCAGAAAGTTCAAATAAAGTAGATGCTATTTTTTCTTTGATACATTGCGACTTGTGGGGGCCTTATCGTACACCATCAACCTCGGGTGCTCGTTATTTTTTTTACTATAGTGGACGATTTCTCTCGTGCTGTCTGGACAATCTTACTTCTAGAAAAGAAAGAGGCACCCAATGCTCTTAAAGCCTTCTTCAAATTTGTCTCCAAGCAATTTGATAAGCATATTAAAATTGTACGAAGTGATAATGGAAGCGAATTTGTTTGTCTCAGGCAATTTTTCATTGATAATGGTGTGATTCATCAAACCTCATGTGTTGTTACGCCGCAGCAGAATGGTCGTGTTGAACGTAAACACAGACATATCTTAAATATTGCGAGGTCTCTTCTTTTTCAAGCCAATCTTCCTCTGCAGTTTTGGGGCGAGAGTGTTCTCGCAGCTAGTTATCTGATTAATCGGACTCCATCAAGAGTGCTAGATTATAAAAGTCTGTTTGAGCTGCTATATGGTTTTGCTCCTGCATATGACAATATCCGTGTGTTTGGTTGTTTGTGTTATGCTCGTCGAGTTGCTCGGGATAATAACAAATTTGATCCTCGTGGAGTGAAGTGTCTTTTCTTGGGATATCCACGTGATAAGAAGGGGTGGATCGTTTTTGATTTAGAAACAGAGAAACAGTTTGTCTCTCGTGATGTTGTTTTCGATCAAAGTCAATTTCCTTTTGGGATTCAGCCAGTGTGTCAAGACTCGCCTGTTACACCATCTCCTCCGCCACATCCAGCAATGTTTGATGATGATTCTGAACTCTCTGTTCATGGACGATCACCGACAGGGGGAGTTCCTTCTCCCGTATCAGTCTCTGTTCCGTCGTTTTCTACTCTGCCCACGGAACCTCCGGTTCAATCCGCTGTTGCCTCTCCTGAAGAAGAATTGGGTAGAGGGAAACGTCAAAAGACACGCTCTGTTTTACTCGCGCCGTATGTTACTAATGGTGTTATCATTTCGCCATCCACTTCATCTCCTGCATCTTCATCTTCGAGTCCGTGTCAATATCCACTTGCTAATTATGTGTCCTGTCATCGCTTGTCTCATGATCATCATATTTTTTGTGCTGCTGTCATGGCTTCCGATGATCCCATTCATTATAATGATGCTGTTAAACACAAGGTTTGGAAAGATGCTGTTGGTAATGAATATGATGCTCTGGAGGCTAATCGCACATGGGACGTTGTTACCTTGCCTCCCAACAAGCATGCCATAGGATCTAAATGGGTGTTTAGAACGAAATTTCGCTCGGATGGAACGATTGAACGTTACAAAGCACGGCTTGTTGCTCTTGGGAATTGCCAGAAGGAGGGTTATGATTATAATGAGACGTTTGCGCCTGTTGTGAAGATGAACACGGTTCGTATTTTACTTCAAGTTTCTGCTGCAAAGAATTGGGATCTTCACCAAATGGATGTGCACAATGCTTTTCTTCATGGTGATTTGGACGAATAGGTGTATATGAAGTTGCCACTGGGTTTCCGATCTTCGAAACCAAATCAAGTTTGCAAACTTCGCAAGTCCTTATACGGACTGAAACAGGCGCCGCGATGTTGGTTTGCAAAGCTTTCACAAGCATTGCTCGAATTTGGTTTTCATCAGAATGGTCTTGATTACTCCCTGTTTACATTACAACGTGGCTCCTCTACAGTTTATGTTCTTGTTTATGTCGATGATTTGATCATTGGAGGCGATAATGCTGAGTTGATTGTTAATTTTAAAGCTTATTTGAGCAGATGCTTCAAGATGAAAGACTTGGGGGCAATGAAATACTTTCTGGGTATTGAGGTTTGTCGTGGCAAAGATGGTATCTATTTATCGCAACGCAAATATGCTTTAGATATCATCAATGAGTGTGGTCTTTTGGGAGCGCAACCTGCTGCTACTCCTTTGGAACAAAATCATAACCTTGCTCGCGATAAGAGTCAATTTCTTCCGGAGCCTGAATCTTATCGTCGGTTGGTTGGTCGTCTCGTTTATCTTGCTGTCACAAGACCGGATTTGAGTTATGCTGTTCACGTGCTTGCTCATTTTATGCAGAAGCCGCGTACTCGTCATTGGGAAGCTGCTTTGCATTTGGTTCGATATTTAAAGGGTGCGCCGGGTCAGGGTATTTTGTTACGATCCAATAATGATCTCTCTCTTTCTGCATATTGTGATTCTGACTATGCCGCTTGTCCTCTTACTCGCCGGTCCTTGTCGGGTTTTCTTGTTATGCTTGGTAATTCGATTGTTTCTTGGAAGACCAAGAAGCAGCATACGGTTTCTCGTTCATCTGCGGAAGCTGAGTATCGGTCTATGGCTCTCCTTTATCAAGAGCTTAAATGGACGGTTGCATTACTTGATAGTCTTGGAGTTCGCCAACAAGGACCAATTCCTTTCTACTGCGATAATCAAGCGGCTTTGCACATTGCTCGTAATCCGGTGTTTCACGAGCGCACAAAGCACATCGAGGTGGATTGTCATTTTGTTCGTGACGGTTTTCAGGCCGGTATCATTGCTCCTGCTCACATTCGTACTACTGACTAACTTGCAGACTTGCTTACAAAAGCACTTGGGCGAAATCAAATTCAATATCTACTTGACAAGATGGGCATTCGCGATCTTCATGCGCCATCTTGAGGGGGAGTATTGGACGGTTCTAGATGTTTCTAGAATATGGTTGCTAATGATTTATGTATATCTATTACTTGTGTATATCTCTTTAGATTCGATGTTATCTCCTAAAGTATAGGATGACCAATGATGTATAAATAGGCATGGCCTCTTGATGAATAAACATAACACAATATTCATAACAGATTTGACAAAGACTCCGTTATTCTAAAAGTGACTTAAAAACTAAGAATAATGCAATGAGATTTTTCTCGAGTGAACTGAGATTGACAATGAATTCCATAGGCTTTAAAGATTCACCACCTACCAAAATCGTTATAGAAGTATGTATAGACCTTTAAATGGCAAGAACAATAGCATTTACAGATTAGTATGGGTTTTGGTCTAGAAATATTCCGGTTATCAAAAAAATAATAGAAATCATACCATCTCACGAGGAAAAGTTGGCCAATGGGTGATTCCGCAAGATGATCGGTCTTGGAACATGAACTCACATTGGCCAAGTCATCAAACACCGATTTAGGAAGATTGTCAAACTCCAAGTCGATGAAATTTGGCTCGTATTCCTCTTTCTTAGAGTAAGGATCAAAAGAACATAAGTAGTTACCTCCAGGAGTTGGAACGTAAAACCTTTGATCTTTCTTCGAAAATATTATACTCGAAAAAGGATGTATAAATTGCCGCTTAATCTTTGCATGGACCCATTGACAAATACCAAAAGGTCTACAGAAGATAACCCGAGAATCCGATAACTTTACACCAACTACCCAATCTTTATCTCGGTTAGGAAGCCGTGTATTGGATTTTTGACCCGGTAGGTAAAATAGGTAACTTATAATCAATTTGCACTCCATTGTGCGTAAATCCAACAGCTATGGCATCAATTACCCTCCACATGAGTTCCCTGTCATTAATCTTACCATTATATGTGGTCTTAAGAATGTGGTCGATTAACAGAAACGGGTGGACTGTTGTCGCATAGGTTTTCCAAATCGTCGTCTTACCCTCATCGTGTTCCGAACCCGAATCTAACCCGGTGCTTGTGTGAGTTGTAGAGGATAACAAACGAACGAGACCAATGCTTGCGTTTTTCTGCTCACATTGAAGATTTGAAGTAGTAAGAGACAAAATAATTTTTAAAAAATATTACTTTTAAAGTTTCACAAATATAATCTTGAAACGATATATTTTGTGAACTGGGAAAAGTAAAAGAAATCTGAATTGTTAACATAACAAAAATCTAACGTTGGAAATATAAACACTCTTTGTAAAATAACAGAAATATTGAAATTATATATCTTGTGAATTGTTAACATATAGTGAATAGAGAAAGCTTACGAGGAAGTTTTTGCAGAGAGATGGTTTGAAAAATCGGTTGATAATAACTTGAGACATTGTAGAAATCTTAAATGATGAGTTTGTGATTGTGAGCTTGATTAGTTATTTTTTTACTAGAGAGTTAACCTTGCTTACCAAGTACACATTAAATATGGATACTCTATTTACCAAATTATTTAGTTAAGGAAATATATAATCAAAAATTTTTTTTGTGCCTAAGTATATTTGTTATATATCATCCGTATGTATTGAAGCATCTCTGCAAAAACTAAAAAAGATCTAGTATCATAGTGGTTAAGGAGTTTAAAAAGCACAAAAAACACCGTAGCCTAGGTCAAGGATTTAAAAAGTATTGTGGCCTAGTGGTCAAGATTTAAAAAACTTTTACATCAAGTCTAGGATTCGAATCCTAGAAAGAGTATTTTCTTACAGAATATTAGCATAAGGTTTATCGGAGGTTTCAGTGCGCTGCATATAAAGGAAAGATATTGACAGTAAGATCGGACGGTGGAGATGATGAGTGTGAAGATGAGGAGAAGATGATGATCTTTGGAATTATTATAAAAGTGAATTATCATAAGCAATCGAACTCGTGTTTCCTTTTGTTTAATGATGGTCCATCTTTTATATTTTAGATGTCATAGCAAAATTCAAGAGCAATTTTTTTTTTGTTTCTCCCGATACTCTCTTGATTTGCTGGAATCAGACAACTTTTTCTTCTCTAGTTTTCTTATTATGTTGTTTCTTGCTAAAATCATCTCTTCGTATCATGCAATAAGGAACTTCTTGTAAGTTGTCCTGCATGCTTAAGAAACTTCTTAAACATCTTCTGCAAGGTCTCATGCTCTCCAAATCAGTCTCCTTTTCATCAATGGTTAGCTTCCACTCACGTGAAAATTTGACTGTTGTTCGAGACCAGTTAACATGGTTATTGTTCATACTGTTGGGATTTATTCTAGGTGGGTGCAGTGCCCGTACCTAGGTTTATTGGGGGTTGAGACAGAAATTTTTTTTTATTAAATCTAAAAAGATTTTGTCATGAAAAATATAGTATATATTAAGAAAGATAGAGAATTCAGAAAAAGAAAAAAAAAACTTACCTAAGTACGGTGCTGACGGTGAACTGTTGATCGAACGACACATATACGGTGGAAAAAAATCAAAGACGATGCCAGCGGTAGAAAACAAATTTAAGGCGTTGATGGAAAAAAGGAGAAAATGGCTGGATCGATGTAAAATTTTTATTTTTATTATAAAAGCCTAATAATAGATTTGAAAAATCTCGACTATGTAGATTTTAAATTATTTTTCTTTTTTAGATTTGGGATATAACAAAAATTAAAAAGAAAAAAGGAGTTGAAGGGATTCGAACTTGGACTGTGTTTGTAGAAAAATAGTGTCAAAACCACTCTAATACGACATAGTTTGATACTATCTACCTCTAAATTTTTATTATTCTTTGTCAACATGAAGCAAATGCCTTTTTAAATGCATAGTGGGCACGGCCCTAGGTGGGTGGAAATTTGACAGTGGATGGTATAGACTATCGCATAACCGATACATTTGGAAGAAAGGCTTTACGAGTCTTGTAAAGAGGTCAAATTTGGAACTATGAACATACGTGCCATAAACTTTGTTGTTGGTGTAAGTACTATTCGGTGAAAGAAAAAAAACAAAAAAAACAAAAAAAAACAAAACAAGCATCAAATGCATAAAATATAGTAAATTCACTAAAACGTAGACTGAAAGAGAAACATAGCATATGAGAAGAAGAAAAGAAAAGGACAGAAACCAAATAACATTAGTGACACAAATACTTAGGAGCTAGTACTAGAGGCTTAGACATGAACAGGAGGAAGCCAGTAAGGGAATCTTTATTTTCGCAACGAAAGGAAAATATGTTCCGTGTGGAAAACGGTGCAAGTTTTGGTAGTAAGATCGTAAACACCAAAATTGTATCCCACAAAATAGATGCAATTAGTTTTGAGTCCGGGGGAAGAACTAGCCAGGACACAGAAAGCTTCACTATGTCCAAGGAAAATGTAAAGATCTTCAATATCTTCGGTGTAGATCATACCTTTTACAACTGCACATCCTGTTTCTTCGGCTCTAAATACCATAAAATGTTTTGCTGAGCTGTGTTTAAAATGGGGCGAGGCGACGTGAGGCTCCAAACTCTTGCGCCTTGACCACCTGATGCAATTCTGCTCGACAAAACAGAAAGTTAGTCCATATTAGCACAATCTCTTGTTGTAAAAGCATGCCAAAACCAAGTAACTGAAACATAAAACGAAGAAATCCAACATTGAGTCCAAAAGTAGAGAAATGAAACAGAAAACATAGTCCAAAAGTAGAGAAATGAAACAGAAACAAAGAAAGCAAGTCCACTAAAACAAAGAAAGTCTAGAAAGCTGTTGTCATCCTCCAACAAATCTGTATCATCAAACTCATCTCCTCCAAAGTCTTCTTCAAAATCTCCTTCAAAATCTTCATCATCTTCGTCATTTAACATCATTGGAGTTGTCTTGGATGCTCTTGGATTTGGAGTGGATCTCGTGGTTGAATTCTTTCTTCTCTCAGCTTCACTTGGATCCTCTGAATTCTTTCTCCCACCGCTACTTGAAGCCTTTGAACTCCTTTCCGCAGCTCTAGTAAGATAATTAGGCAATTCGGCTCCTAAAGCTTGGGTAACCATACTCCATGTTATATCGTCATCATCAAAAACTATAACATAGTCATCAGGAGACTGTCCTTCCATTCTTCCTATCAGCCACTCGTTACAATCATCAATTTCTGTTAAGAGGATAGGATCAATTACGTCTCTCCTATTGTAACGGCGTCTTAAGTTTCGATTATACTTGACATACACCATGTCATTCAATCGTTTTTAAGCTAATCGATTCCTTTTCTTAGTACGGAGCTGTTGGAAGTTAAAAACATTACAACTTATAATTGATAGAATTGTAAATTTGTAATCTATAAAACAAAAACAAAATGATAGATTGGAGTTTGTTAGTCACTTACATGTTGAAATACACTCCAATGTCTTTTACAGTTAGTCGCGCTACACGTGAGACTAAGAACCTTTATGGAAAATTTGGAGTAGATGCTCCATAAGAGTGCCACCATTCAGCTGCAAAATGTTTAAAATAACAATCAAATTCACGTCAAATATAACCATTTAACCAATTAACAATCTCTGAAACATTACATGGTGATTTTTTTTGGTATACTTCTTCTTGATGTGACATGACCAAAGAGTCATGAACCGCTTCTAAACTTATCCAATTCCTTAATTATATCATCTTGAGTTCTCATCAGGAACCAATCTTGTAATGGAGTCATATAAACCAGTCATAACCTCTTCACAGTTCACATCAAAACCTTCTTTATATTGGAAATATGGATTCAGAAAGTATACAACAACATGCAAAGGTTGATGGAGTTGACAATCTCATCGGCTATCAATGATCTCAAATTCTTCCTCGTAATTGAAGGACTTAGCAATAGCCTCTTTAGCCCTATCCATTGCTTCATAGATGTATCCCATAGCAGGTTTTTCTCTCCATCAACTAGCCTAAGAACTTTAACGAGTGGCCCTGTAATCTTAAGTGTGGAGAAAACGTTGTTCCAAAAGCTTTCTTGCAGAATAAATTTCGATGTCAAAAAAAAAAAAAAATTGTTTCACTTTCCTTGCTCATGTTTCCTTTGGCCACTTGGAAGCCTCCCATTGTTCAGAAAGTACCCATTTCCTCAAGTTACTACGCTCCTTGTAATACTGCGAAACTGTGATAAATGTTGTAGCAAAACAAGTAACCGCTGGTCTATGAAAATTTGTTTGTTTCTTGAACTTCCTCATCATATTTAGCAGAGAACTATGACCATAGATGTAGCCATTCATGAAGATACATCCTTTTACTGCAGCTTTAACTTTCGGAATTTTGTCTATATTCTCCAACATGAGATCTACGCAGTGTGCTGCACAAGGAAGCCAATAGAAATGTGGCCTAGTTGCTTCAAGTAGTTTCCCTGCGATAGAATCATCAAACCAACACCAAATAATAATCATGATTCACCAAGCTACACCATCTTAACAAATTATATAACATCGACATCATCACAAACAATATGATAAAAACATTCTCATGATAAAGTTCTAAGATAGAAAAACATCCCAGCTTTCTTATAGTTCGAAGCGTTGTCGGTTATCACAGTGACAACATGTGATTCCCCAACGTATTTTACCATTTTGGTAAGCATGGTATAGAGCAAGTCAGCATCTTTAACAACATCTGAAACATCAGTTGAGTTGATGAAAAATGATCCCCTTGGAAAGTTCAAAAGAAAGTTGATTATGTTTTTTTGCACTACTGAATCACGCCATCCATCAGACATGATAGAACAACCTTTTTCTCTCCATTCTTTCTTGTGCTCCTCCGTCTGTTTATCAACTGCTATCACTTCTTTCTTCAGAAGAGGCTTTCTTAGTTCATACATGCTCGGTGGCTTAAACCCAGAGCCATATTGAGCAGCTAACTCAAAAGCCTCTAAGTAACTTTCATGAGTGGCAGCGTTGAATGGAATCCCAACATCATAGAACCACCTAGCAATAGCACTACATGCTATGTCCCTAAGCTCCTTAGCAAAAACTTCATGCATATCTGTCCTCTCTTTTCTTCCTTTCAAGACATCATGTAGAGTAGATGTAACAAACACGTCCATTAGACCATTCTGTTTCTTCAAAATAGGACGTCTCAGAAATTCATCTTCATCTTCTTCCTCAATATTAAGTGCATCGTATTCAGGGACTTGTGGCGCTATTTGTGTAGTTGCTTTAAAAAATTTTGGCACAGTATTTGGTTAAATTAACCAAATCACATATCCCATTCAAAGCGCAATACGTTAACGAATCAAATTACAGTAGAGTTATTGATAAGTCTTATGGTTGGCATACAACATTACCAAATTGAACAATCAACAAAGATAGGTAAAGGTTTCGATTGGTATTTGCTTGGCTCAGAGTTACAAACGTAATGTCTCCATACCAAGAGAAATGTCGTTCTGCAGATCTGGATTCAATGCGACTAGGTAATTCATCATCTCAGGCATCTCATCCATCAAACATTTTGCAACCGAAGCGATATCAATAGTGGTTTCTTTGCCTCTATATAACTTGAAGCACCTGTAAAACGGTTAATAATAAAGGCTTAAGAACAAGAAACAAACATCCATTATATTCATCTGTAAACTTACTCAGTCGCAAGACATTTACAGCGGTCGATATCTTTGGTGATAAAATCTATTGTTTCTGGTATTGTATCACTCCTCACCCAATCGCTGAAGAAAACTACTACGTCTATATATTTATTGCGGCTGCAACAATTTGAAGAAATAAATAAAGAAAAATTGGCAAAAAAACAAACATAGACAAATTCAAAGATAAGCTTACGTACTCCATAAGTGTCATGACGGCTTTCTGCCTCGCAAGAAAGTAAAACATCAAGTTTGAGTGAAAATTTGAATCCCCTTGGTGAACGCAGAGAGATATGACTCGGCGCTATCGATATCACCACTTCTAAGTCTTTCGAACAAGACTTCTTTGTCGAAGTTGAAACTGCAATTGAAAATATTGTGATTGAAATCCACAAGAGCAAGTTGAAAAACAAGATTCTGCAACTTACTACGTAACGGCGAGGCTAGTTTCTAAACTCGGCATCAGATCAACGCCCGTGGAATCCATTCTCTATCTATGAAACATTTTAAAAGGGGAAAATTTTAGTTTTTCATTCCTTTCACAATCAGATTCACTGGTTGAGGATCTAACATAAAAATCAATCACCAAATTGATGTAAAATCAGTTTGAAGCTAGATCTGAGAAGAAACATAACGCGAAGGGAAGAGAAAAGGGTCG
This sequence comes from Euclidium syriacum, assembly GCA_900116095.1. Taxonomy (NCBI): domain Eukaryota; kingdom Viridiplantae; phylum Streptophyta; class Magnoliopsida; order Brassicales; family Brassicaceae; genus Euclidium; species Euclidium syriacum. The sequence continues at coordinate 4,868,301 of FPAK01000004.1, forward strand.
TATTACCCTAGATCAGCACAGCCAGGGCCCGCGATATGATGACCAAGTAGCAAGAGAAGGCGGATAATCGACAAAATCTGCAAGGCGGCCATGAATATTAACACAAGCTCTGTGATTCCGACCGGGAACTAGAGAGATACATACGGCTGGCGATGGCGATGGCGATGAGATAATAGTTGGTGGTCCTCGTTTTCGCTCAGGCCTTTCCGGTCACAATGAAGCCCAAGCCCATATTCAGCTTCATAACTCTGACTCTGAGGCACCGAAAGCAACCCGATTACATTAAATACTTAATATATAGCATATTTTTGAGAGTTCCAATTACAAAACTCCATGTCATCATCTTAATTTTAATACTATTAAAATGAATTACAATTAAATAAATATCTTTACCTTTACAAAGATGTTTTGCAACAGGTTATCACGAGAACTCTCTAGAGATTTAGATTCTCTAAAACACCCTTAATGAATTTGGTTTAGTATTTTATTATTACGCCCTAAAATAAATAAATCCTAAATCTCTTTTATTATTATGTCCTAAAACAAATAAATCCTAAATCAATCCCTAAATCAAATCAATTTGGTTTGAGCTTTAATTTAAAACAAACGAAGAAAGACATACAAGCTTAACCTTAGTGTTTAGCCCGATAAAGTAATATTACAGAAACCGATATTGACCCATATGCTAGTATCTCACAGCCTTAATTGGAAAACAAATGAACCACGAAACGTGGGTTTCAAGAGCCCTACTGTAACGACCCAGACCCGACCGATTTGAGAAAGGCTTAAATGAATTAATTTGGCTACCTATGTCAACAAAGTGCACTTACCTTTTCCGATCACTTGTCCGAAAGAACTCCAAAGTTAAGCGTGCTTGAGTTGGAGTAGTCTAAGGAAGGGTGACCTACTGGAAAGTGATTCGCGGTAGCGTGTGAGTGGGGAAAAAACACGGAAAAAGGTCACGTGGTGATTGCAGGGTCGGTAAATTACTCGGTCGGGCCTACGAAAAATAACGTACTGACCGTCAGACAGGGGTGGGGCCCACGAGCCCGATAGAGGGATGGGTGACTCACCGGTAGGGACGGACGGGGCGTTACAAGTAGTATCAGAGCTCAGGTTAGTCAAACCAATTCTATCTCGGGAGACGATCTCGGGGTTTGAGGGTTATGGCTGCTCCGGTTATGAGTCGGAGGGTCAGAGATGGACCCTCAAGAGATGCAGAATTCGGGGGCGAATTCTCGTTAAGTGGGGGAGAATTGTAACGATCTAGACCCGAACGATTTGAAAAAGGCTTAAATGAATTAATTTGGCTACCTATGTCAACAAAGTGCACTTACCTTTTCCGATCACTTGTCCGAAAGAACTCCATATTTAAGCGTGCTTGAGCTCGAGTAGTCGAAGGATGGGTGACCTACTAGGAAGTGATTCGCGGTAGCGTTTGAGTGAGGACAAAACACATGAAAAGGTCACGTGGTGATTGCAGGATCAGTAAATTACTCGGTCGAGCCTACGAAAAATAACGCACCGACCGTCGGACAGGGGTGGGGCCCACGAGCCCGATAGAGGGATGGGTGACTCACCGGTAGGGACGAACTGGGTGTTACACCTACGATACTTAAGCCACAAAATAATTATAATCTCGGTTAAGAGATGTTTTAATCACCGTACAACCGACCCAATAACACATACGCTCGAATAGAACCATGAACCCATGAGCAGAAGAATCTCACCATATAAAATAAAATCTCGATTATTGTTTTAGTCACTGCCCAATCGACCAAATAACTCGGACGCTTGGTCTATAAGACTAAGAGCCCCACGAAACATGGACCACAAAGTAAATATAATCTCCGTTTAAAGATTTTTTGTAATCACCACCCAACCACCTAATAACCCAGACGCTCGAATAGACCCATGAATCCATGAGCGTAAAAGCCTTATGAAACGTGGGCTCCAAGAGCCCTAAGATACATAGGCCACAAAATAATTATATTCTCGGTCAAAAGATTTTTAACCACCGCCCAAATGACCCAATCACACTGACTATAATAACCCGCTCAGGGTTAGATCGCGATCAGGAACAATTTATGAAAGTCTAGATGAAATGAAGAGCTGAGGCTTGAGAAATACAAGTATTTTGAAGGCTTCTAAGTCCTGATCATGAAAAACCTTGGTTGGTTCGGTCGAAATCATAGGTTGGCCGAAGAACATAGTTCGAGGCTAGAGGAAACGCTTACTGGACCAAGCTGGGAAGTCTAAGGATCGGGAAGGGAACTTAGGGACGAAGATAGGTTTTGTATGGGATTAAATCAAGTCATGTTTGAGTTGGAGAAATGTCAAGATAAAGTAGGAGATCTATTCTCAAGATTTTCGGGAGATCATGAAAAATTAATTTTCGGGAATTTTTTAGAGCAGGTCGGTAATTTTTCCGAGCAGGTCGGTAATTTTTAATAGCAGGACGGAAATTTTCCCGAGCAGGTCAAGAATCCGGAAAAGAATAATCGTCAAGGTTAGAAATATTATGGAGTCAAAATATGTCGAGAAACGGGTTTTTGGATTTTTCCGGGATCAAGCACGACGGAAAAAATTATCATAATTTTTCGCGGGTGAAGAAATTTTCGGGAAAATAAAGATGGAAGTATTTGGTTTAAGCACGAAGGGTTAGAAGCATGACGGGATTAAGCATGAGGTATTAACCGCGAGGTGTCAAAGCCGAGGTGTTACGCATAAGCACGAAGTGTAATGTGGAAACACGATGTGTTCAAGGGAAGAATGTGGTGCCAAAGGGAAAGCACGAGGTGTCGTGCAGCATGTTGGGGTCGTCCAGGAGGTGACACCCAACTGAAATGTGCCGCACATCATGTCTTCATGGATGAGACGACGACATGGGCGCCTGGGTGTCGTTTGGGTGTAGGCGTGCATAACTAGGGGTCCATGCGATGCGACACAACGCTGGACATGTGTCGGCATGCATGTGAGACCCCTACCCCTATAAATAGGTCGTCCATGCTCTTCATTTGGTGCATCCAGACACAAAATCTCACTAAAGGAAGCCTTTGGGCCATCGAGTTCCATTTTTGGTCTTTCCGACTGTGCAACCAGCCTAGGTGCTGTTCAAGATTGGCTAAGTCTTCAAGGCAAGGTGTTGATCAAGTTCAGACCATGGTTCACCCAGAGTTCAGTAGAGGCGCCCGAGGAAGAAGGTTCTGCCGGAATTGGGTTCGTGGCTTGAGTTTTGGTGGGGAGACGCTTTCGGATCACGTCCGCCTTGTCAGCCAATATGAGGTGAGTTGGTGGTGTTTGAGTACCATTAGGGTTCTTAGGATAATATATCATTAGATGACGCGTATTCGGTTGACTGTAGAGCCTCTAGGTTAAAACCCTAAAATTAATATTGAATCGTTTAGCATGGGCTAAATGGTCAGTTGCATGTGAAATTATGACATGATTAAAAACTGAACTAGGAAGATGCAGTTCATGTTAAAGTATTCAATCTAGATAGATGTTGTGTGAGCATGATGATTTAATATGCTAGCTTGCATATTAACTCATGTAGTTTATATATTGCTTGCATGAGGTTATATTGTGGACCTAGTCTCGGTAAGTAACCGAGATAGGCATTGTTGTGAGTTGACCTCATGCTGATTCATGAAGAATAGTGGTTCAGAACCTCGTGTTGGTTCTGGAGTGAATTCTGGTCAATTTCTTGTTAACTTGTTTTAGTGTAGGATCCCGACATTCTGAAGTTTGGATTATGGCAAGAGGCCGAATCCAACTTGGTGTCGGTTTGGTTGGTGCAACTAAAGTTAACCAATTGAGAGTAATTGATGGTTATTGTGGATTGTGTCTCTTTTTGAGTCACTATTATTGTGTGTTGACCTAGTCTTGGAATTGAGCCAAGATAGGTGTAAGCTGTTGTGCTGGAAGGTGGCCAGTAGTGTGTGTGTAAACCTCATGGTGGTTTACGTTGATCCTCGTGTTTGATCTGTTGTATATGAAGAACCGTGTGGGTTCTGTGAACCATGTGTTGGTTCCGTGTTGATCTAGTCGGGCCTGGTCGTGGTCCGGGATGGCTGATGTGTTAATATGACCAATAAGAACTGAGTTGACTGCGCTCACCAGTTTGAGGTCATATCAAGTAAATATATCTTGCAGGTTATGTTATATTAATTATCTTAAGTCGATAATTTTATATAGACGGTTTGATGTTGTCTAATAGATGTCCTAGAGAGTCAGTTTTATTTTTGAGTCTGGCTATACGATTCCAGATAGGAACTTGATACCATTTTATTTTCGCATTAGGATGAGAGAGCACATTAGAAGTGTGTAACCTGCAAGTTAGGTGTAGTGCGGCATTCCGATACTTTGGTGTGTTGGGCAGAATGATCTGCGGATCATGTCTGTCGAAGGATGAGCGGTGGCTCATGCCTTCTGAAGGGTGATCAGAAACAGACTGTTCATTCCGCGGGTATTCAGGTGAGAGATCATTCCGGGGCGCGGGATGGAGATAGAGGGTCATGTCCTAGCCATACACGCAAGTCGCAGGTCAGTGGCCCAAGTACTGCGAGACTTGGTCAATTTGGCAGCGTGCCATCATGCGGTTACGTCCGGCGGTGCAAAACTCCTACTCGTATGCCTTGGTGGCTATGGGATAGGCATAGTTTACGTTGTTGTGTGTGTGTTGGAAGTATCGGGTATGCGGGGCCAGTGAGTGATATAATATAGTAGTGAGTTTAGATCGAGTCTTTGGTTGTGGGATACTCGTGAGACATTTTCCGGAATGTCATGAGACATGAGTCCATGTGCCAGGCCCTTCAGTGGGTGCCATTATTTTTATTGTTATTTTCGTTTTTGTGAGTCACTTGGGTATTCCACAGGGGAATACTCGAGTGATGGATTTTCATTAATTATGTTACTTCGGCTATTGATTGTTGTTTTGGGTTTTCAGGTTTGGGTTTAACTGTTTAGAGGGGGCTAACTCGTTGAGTATGATTAGCATCCTCATCGAACTCCGTTGTTGTTTTTCAGATAACCTTAGTTGGAAAACCATGTAGCTGGAGCTGGACGTTAGGAAAGCTGCAGTGGATTTTCTGCCTTCTTGTAAACGGTATTGGCTTTGTAAATGTTTTGACTCGTTTTGGCTCTAGGCCTGCGTACGCACTCGTGATTATTTGTATTGAATATTTCTTCGTTGAAAAAAAGTATTGTTTTATTCGTAAACGTGAGAACTCTGATAATAAGACTAGTCCGGTCTAACACAACTCTGGATCGAGGAACGGGTTGCAAAGCTTTAGGCCTCGATTCAGAGGTAAACGAATTATAGTTGGACTGTCTTGAGTTGTAGAATTATGTTTTATAACTTGAGATATGGTACGGCCTTACCCGTAGTAGCGCTTCTGGACCTTTGCATGAGTTGACCGTTCGATCATGTTCTTGTTTGATTATTGGTCAACGGTTGACTTATGTCAGAAACGGTTCGGGGGTGTTACACTGACGCTCGAGTAGAACCATGAACCCATGAGCCTAAAACCCCATGAAACTCGAGCCTTAATAGCCTCACGAAATAATATATAAACTCGGTTAAACAATTTTTTTTAATCACTTGATGAATGGATATTTGAAAATCCAAGGGTCATCAATTACCCCTAATCATTGTAGTTTGAGGTGTCAATCCGAACTCGCTATTAATTTGTCACCTAGGATGCAAGGATCTACTTAATATAAGCCTAATGAGAATGTTTGTTGGTTTTGATTAACTAAATTGGTTGAATGTAAGTAATAAATTGACTAAGTTATGCAATGATTAAAACAAAGGTCTTTAGATGGGTTATTGGTGAATTGGGTTCACTAATCATGGTTTAGGATGTCTAACTACTCTAATTAGTTATTCCCTAGATTAATGATCCATTTAATAGACTAATTCATTTCTATGCAATTAATCACTTCACTAATCATAGCATCATTAGTAGATTCTCATTTGTGATGATGATAACTAATGATTTTAAATTCAAATTACAAGATCAACCTAATTAAGACCTTAAGCACCAATCCCTTGGGCTAAGGATCATAATTACAACTCTAAGTTCTCTTGGGCATTTCATCAAACACTTGGTGTTCATAGAATGCTCCATGTCATCTTCTTCATTTCCATGCAAGAAGAAGCATTAGGAACTCTTAGAGAAGGATGAAATGTTTGATTTAAACCCTAAACTAGCCTAATCCATGCTTAGATCACCCTCATCTAACCCATCCTTAAACCCAAAAATGACTACTCACTACCCATGATGATTCTCCCAAAATCAAGTTTAATTAGAGAAGAAATCATGATGGATAACAAGATGGGTTGATGATAAAATGTAAAAGGGAAAAATTTCTTAAAGGAAATGCAAATTGTATTAAAAGATAGAACTAGAGTTTGAGAACAATCAAGAACAAGCTAAAGAAACCTTAGAAAATTGAAAGCATAAGCAAATAAGTGTGAAAATGGGGTTTTTAATGATTCTGGGTCGGATCGGGTCGACCCGGGACAAACTGGGTTTCGACCCGTTAGATTTCTGTCCGTCAGGGGTCGCAGCGGTCACCTTCTGACCGCTGCAGGACCGCTGCATGTTGTTCAAGGTCTTGCTCAGAAGTTTGTAGCGGACCATGCAGCGGTCTCAGTGAGACCACTGTGGTAAAAATGCGATATTTCCCAAACTATAAGTCCAAACGACCTGATTCCAGCTTGTTCAGAAAGATAAATCCATCCTCTACAACTTCTATGAAGAACTTGAAGGCTGAATCTGATCGTAAGACGTTCGTTTTGCCAGATCTTTGGAAGGAGTCATTTTCTCTCGGCAAGACAGATACTCTCCAGCAAATCGGTCATATCTTTTGAACCACATGTCTGATCGACGTGAATCCAGTTCCTATAGTTATAGGACTCATCTGGTTACAACTCTCATGAAGGACACCAAGGCTGATCAGGCATGGAAACCCTCCGTCTGATCGGATCTTTGGGAGGCTCCGGATGGATTCTATCTTCTCTTTTGCATCCATGCCTCATTCCTTTGCTCCAATGCACCTAAGAAACATCCAAATGCACTAAAAGACTCTTCTAGGACCTAATGCAACACCTAGAACTTAAATGCAATGAAATCCATAACAAATATAACAAAACTAGCTGAATATGCAATCTAATCCTACTCTAATGCAAACCTAAATGATGCAAAATGATAGAATATCAACTCCCCCAAACTTACTCATTTGCTTGTCCTCAACCAAACAAGCAAGCCCAAGAGAGGGAATGAATAGGGAGAAATAGCCTAATCAACAAAGCATCACAAGAAGAGATCAATTCAACATCCAAGTTACTAAGCTTAAAATGCATCAAAGTTTGTCTACTCAAAAGAAGTTAGCCATGCATATCCCAATACACAATCAAAACCAAACCTTGGTCTAGACAATCCATCCTATCCCCTAGCCTCTTAACATTCATTAGCTCATGATATTTTGTGAATTGTGCTTACACCAATTTAGATCAAACCATTTGGTTAAGGGTTAAGGTTATGAGATGAAGATGATCTCATCAATGCATTGGCTTGTTCTTGGGGATATCTCAATGAATGAGCATAACTCTAACAAAATGCTAAAGGTAAAGAGCAACCTATGCATACAAGGGAAAACTCTTGTCTACCCCATATTCCTAGTGTTTCTCTAACCTAAGCTATCTTCTAGCCCATTTCCCATCAAACATCCTATCTACCCTTTTGTTCACCTAAGGCATTTTGCCATTCTACCCAAGGGTCCTTGCCCATTTCATTCATCTTCTATTTTTAGGGGATTCTTCTTGCTTCTCTTGGCTCCTTCCTTTCTCTTTGTGCTGCCTCCTTCTTTGCTCCTTTCACCATTTGGCTTCTTTCCTTTTTGCTTGCTTTAGAGCTTTTCTTTCTTTCCTTGCTTGAGGCTTCCTTTTTTTTTTTGTATTCCTTGGAGCTTCACCTTGAAGCTTTTCTTCTCATTTTTGTTCCCCTTTCATTACCTTTACCTTTCTTCATTCTTCCCAATTCAACCAAAACTTTTCCTTGTAATTTTCATTTCCCCCAAACTTGAATTTAAACCACATTCCCACCTAATCTAGCCTAGTCCTAATTAGCTCTTTGATGATAGAGCTAAATCTACACCAAAGTGTTCCCTTGTCGCTCTAAACCTAACACGTTTTGTCAAGTTAGCTCGGAAGAGGCCTCACAAAGTCACACACAAATGATTAATTGGCTAGAAAGAAGGTTTAATGATGAAGCTTGGTGGGGGAACCATAAATGGCTACTTCAGCATACAAGAGTGGTAGAAAGGGGTAAGAATGCTTAAGTATGTATATGTAATCCATGGTTTTCACTTGTTAGCATAAGCACAATAATTGTTGATTCAAATTAAGGTTCTCACTTAGGTGAGGCTAGCTTCAAATAGAGATAGTTTTAACCTAAACAAGGTTATCATAAGCATGATACATGAATGGTTCTTTCTTGATTTCAAACAAAACATGTGAAGCATTAAAGGATTAATAACTAGGGTGTTGAATTAATAATCAAATTGTGATACCTTGGTTAAGCTAATCCTCCTAATGCAAGTGTTACTCGACTCAATCCTATATGAAAAGTGCAAAAGTTTGAAAAATTTTAACTAAAAATGCATGAAGTTCTAACAATGCATGAGACTCAAGTTTTGAAATTAAAAAAAAAAAAATAAGAGCACAAAAAACTACATCAAATGCAAGGCTCTCCCCCAAACTTAAATCATACCGCCTCGGTGTGAGAAAAATTCAAGGAAGAGTCTTGAAACAAAAACAAATAAAGATTCAAGAGAAATAAAAAATATTTACAAGGGTGCATTTGGTACCTCAATAAGAATGAGAAGGTGAGGAAGAGTCTTTGTTGTCCGGACTTTTGAGAACAGTCACAGCGGTCGGAACATAGCCGCTGCAATTGACCGCTGCGGTTTGTCCGGATTTTTCCACATTCCTTTAAACCCCTGAAAACACTTAACAAAAACATCAAAAAGTTCTAACAAAGAAATAAATGCATTAAGCTAAACTATTTACAAGGATAGGCAAGGGGTGTCTCCCAAGAGCACTTTGTTTTAAGTCTCTAAGTTTGACTTTTTGTTACCATTCTTTAAGTGTGTGAGAGGGGAGTGTGAACACTCCATGGTGGATCCTTGGACTCAAACAAAATCACTTTGCCCATAACCTCTTGAATGCTTCTTTGGCCTTTCTCCTTAAGGGTGGAGAGGATGGCTTTCGTCTTGGCAAAGGGTTTAGTTCTTACCTTGCACTTCACCTTGTATTCAATAGCTCAATTCTCATATTTCCAAGGTGTGAGAGTCATTGTGCAAGAAGATGGTTCAAGGCTGATAGGGGGGTTACCATTGGATTCCTCTTCCTTGATCTTGGTGCAAGCACCTTTAGTGGTTTCTACTTCTTTCTCAATGGTAGGTGAGAAGAGGGAATCCAAGCAATGTCCATCCAATGCCAATATGCTTTCAACATTACCATAACCCAAGGCTTTTTCTCCACAAGATCCTTTCTTCTTAATACTTGCCTTTGGGGGTGAAACCATATGCATTGTTGAATAGCCACCCATATACTCAACCCTTGAAGTTTCTACCTCACCTTTTTCCTCAAATTCCACCTTGCTACCTCCCATAAATCCCTTATGTTGAGAGCCATAGATGATTCTTTCAATCTCCAATAGAGATTTCTCATTATCATCACCATTTGCTTCAATCTCTTCTATGGAGAAGCATTGGCTATCAATGGTTGGCTTCTTCATTGTCTTGTTGATGTCAAACTCAAGAATCTCATCCATACCCAAGTGAAGGTCTATCTTTCCTTTCTTGACATCAATTATAGCTCCAACAGTTGCTAAGAATGGCCGACCAAAGATGATAGGATCCGATGGTTCTTCATCCATTTCGAGAACAATGAAATCCGTTGGAACCGTGTAGCCTTGAACCGAAACCGGAAAATCTTCTATTATACCAATTGGAGTCTGCACACTCCTATCCGCTAAGATTAACCTCATGTTGGTCTCCTTGTATCTCTTTATACCCAAAGCCTTAGCCACCGAGAAAGGCATTAGACTACCACTTGCACCAAGATCACACAAGCAATTTTGAAAGGCTAGTGGTCCAATAGCACAAGGTATAGTGAATGAACCGGGGTCCTTGAGCTTCTTGGGTATCACTTGCTTTTGGATGATGGCACTAACTTCATGGGTCAAGACCATCATTGACTCTACCTCCTTGGATCTCTCCATTACCATTTCCTTGATAAACTTGGCATATTGAGGAACAAGGACTAGAGCATCCACTAATGACAATGTAAGTTCAACCTTTTTGAGAGATTTATTAAATATGGCTTTGCACTTCTCGGCTATTTTCTTCTTGAATCTTCCTGGATAAGGAAGTGGAGGCACATATGGTGGTGGAATGTACTTTTGCTTCTTAGGGGCCTCTTCATCAACAACCTTGGTCTTGTCCTTCTTAGCCTTAGCTAGGGCTGTGGCTCTATCCATAGAAGCCTCAAGCTCTTTCTCCTTGCGCACTTTTTCTTTGCGCAATGCATCCTCCTTGGCATATTCCCTAACCAATGAACTTGAGTAAGGGTCCCCTTCAAATTCCTCTTCATCAATAATGTCTACCCCCCCCCCCCTTCTTGTTTCTCAATGTCCTCATTGATGTAAGGGTTCTTCCTTGTAGGCAAAGTAGTTCCACTCCTTAACTCAATCGAATTGATGTATTCTTTCGGATTTGCCTCGGGTTTTCCCGGAAGTGGGCCTTGACGAGAAGTGGAAGCACCTTGATTCTTGAGGTGTTTGATCTCATCCTCCATGGTCATGATCCTATTGGTCAATGCGGATTGTCCACTAAGCATTTGTTGCATCATGGTGATCAAATCCACTTGTGGAGGTGCTTGGTTTGGAGGTTGGGGTTGTTGACCTTGAGGAAACCCTTGTTGTCCTTGAGTAGAGTAACCTTGTTGAGGTTGGTAACCATATCCTTGGTGTTGTTGATTGCCATAACCTTGTTGGTTTGGGTTGAACCTTTGTTGTCTTTGAGTGTACCCTTGTTGGTTTTGATTGAAACTTTGTTGTTGAGGCCTTTGAAAACCGGGAGGTTGTTGATTTGATCTCGGTTGAGCAGCGCCTTGCTGGCCTTGGTAGTTTCCTTGAGGGTGGGCTTGTTGAGCTTGATTGGTTGAGACAAATTGGTTTCCTTGATTGGCTCTTGGAGGATAAGTGTGGTCTTGAGGATTAGCCACATTGTTGCTTCTATAAGAGAGGTTAGGATGGGTTGGTTGAAAGTTGTAACTTTGATTACCTACATAGTTGATCTCTTCTTCGTTGAACATTTCCGGTATATAAGTGACTTCTTCTTCATAAGTAGCTTCACCTACATAGTTGATGGTTTGGGTTGATTCTTTCTTTGTAGAAGAGAGAAGCTTGTCAATTAATGTGGCTTGCTTATCCATCATTGCGGTTTGTTTATCCAACTTTTCACTCAAAGCCTTCATTTCCTTATCTCGTTTTCCATCATCTTGATCCGGTGTAGCTCTTGGAGCTCTATCATAATCCTCACCATAAGTGCCATCACTAGTAGCCAAGTTCTCTACTAGTTGCATAGCGTCATCGACATTCTTAGCCAAGAAACTCTCATTTGAAGCGGTATCCAAGAGTTGGCGGAATTTGGGAAGAGCTCCTCGATAGATGGTACTCAAGAGAGTGGCATTGGTGAAGCCATGATGTGGGCATTGGTGAGTTAATCCGCGAAAACGCTCTCAAGCATCATAAAAGGACTCATTGGAGAATTGTTTGAAGCTTGATATGTCATTCCGTAGCTTCGCGGTTCGAACCGGGGAGAAGAACTTGTTGAGGAATTCTCTCTTGCAATCCGTCCAAGTAGTGATTGACCCTTGAGGGAGATTTGTTTCCCATATGTGAGCTTTGTCATCAAGAGAGAAGGGGAACAACCGAAGCTTAAGAGCATCTTCCGAGACGCCATTGATCTTGAGGAGATCGAGAAGCTTGTTGAAACGATCAATGTGATCAAGAGGGTCTTCACTAGGTAATCCATAGAACCGGTTGGCTTGAACCATGTTGATGAGACCGGTTTTGATTTCGAAGTTGTTGTTCTCGATTCTCGGTGGTTGGATTCCGTGGCGGTCATCATGAACATTAGCGGTATCACCAATTCCAACGGTATTGGGCTGGCGTGGATGTTGTTGTTCAGCCATAGGTTCGGTATTAGTCTCTAGTTGCTCTATCAATTGTCGAACGCGAGTGCTTGGTCGACGGTGAGTTGCGAGTTGAAGTAGATCTTGATTGCCTTTGGATCTTGTGTGCATGTACCTACAAAACAGTCCAAAGACCAAGCAACAATCCAATTCCAATACTCACAATTGAGCTCATAATCCCAAACACAAGTTTTCAAAAGTGAAATGCAAAAAGTAAAATGCTTAGTCTCAAGTGAATCTTAAAACTAGATGCAAAAACGAGTTTGGCAACGGCGCCAAATTGATGAGTGGATATTTGAGAATCCAAGGGTCATCAATTACCCCTAATCATTGTAGTTTGAGGTGTCAATCCGAACTCGCTATTAATTTGTCACCTAGGATGCAAGGATCTACTTAATCTAAGCCTAATGAGAATGTTTGTTGGTTTTGATTAACTAAATTGATTGAATGTAAGTAATAAATTGACTAAGTTATGCAATGATTAAAACAAGGGTCTTTAGATGGGTTATTGGTGAATTGGGTTCACTAATCATGGTTTAGGATGTCTAACTATTCTAATTAGTTATTCCCTAGGTTAATGATTCATTTAATAGACTAATTCATTTCTATGCAATTAATCACTTCACTAATCATAGCATCATTAGTAGATTCTCATTTGTGATGATGATAACTAATGAGTTTAAATTCAAATTACAAGATCAACCTAATTAAGACCTTAAGCACCAATCCCTTGGGCTAAGGATCATAATTACAACTCTAAGTTCTCTTGGGCATTTCATCAAACACTTGGTGTTCATAGAATGCTCCATGTCATCTTCTTCATTTCCATGCAAGAAGAAGCATTAAGAACTCTTAGAGAAGGATGGAATGTTTGATTTAAACCCTAAACTAGCCTAATCCATGCTTAGATCACCCTCATCTAACCCATCCTTAAACCCAAAAATGACTACTCACTACCCATGATGATTCTCCCAAAATCAAGTTTGATTAGAGAAGAAATCATGATGGATAACAAGATGGGTTGATGATAAAATGTAAAAGGGAAAAATTTCTTAAAGGAAATGCAAATTGTATTAAAAGATAGAACTAGAGTTTGAGAACAATCAAGAACAAGCTAAAGAAACCTTAGAAAATTGAAAGCATAAGCAAATAAGTGTGAAAATGGGGTTTTTAATGATTCTGGGTCGGATCGGGTCGACCCGGGACAAACTGGGTTTCGACCCGTTAGATTTCTGTCCGTCAGGGGTCGCAGCGGTCACCTTCTGACCGCTGCAGGACCGCTGCATGTTGTTCAAGGTCTTGCTCAGAAGTTTGTAGCGGACCATGCAGCGGTCTCAGTGAGACCACTGTGGTAAAAATGCGATATTTCCCAAACTATAAGTCCAAACGACCTGATTCCAGCTTGTTCAGAAAGATAAATCCATCCTCTACAACTTCTATGAAAAACTTGAAGGCTGAATCTGATCGTAAGACGTTCGTTTTGCCAGATCTTTGGAAGGAGTCATTTTCTCTCGGCAAGACAGATACTCTCCAGCAAATCGGTCATATCTCTTGAACCACATGTCTGATCGACGTGAATCCAGTTCGTATAGTTATAGGACTCATCTGGTTACAACTCTCATGAAGGACACCAAGGCTGATCAGGCATGGAAACCCTCCGTCTGATCGGATCTTTGGGAGGCTCCGGATGGATTCTATCTTCTCTTTTGCATCCATGCCTCATTCCTTTGCTCCAATGCACCTAAGAAACATCCAAATGCACTAAAAGACTCTTCTAGGACCTAATGCAACACCTAGAACTTAAATGCAATGAAATCCATGACAAATATAACAAAACTAGCTGAATATGCAATCTAATCCTACTCTAATGCAAACCTAAATGATGCAAAATGATAGAATATCATCACTCCAAACCGAACCAATAACCCGAAAACTTGAATAGAACCATGAGCCTATGATCCCATGGACCACAAGCCTCACTTGCTTGTTTAGTAGGGTATATATTAGTTGTGGTCACTTGGCATGATGCCGGTTAGAATCGTTTTTGGCTTGGTTACAATGTTTCTTTTCAATCTACACAAATTCTACTTAGACCATCTCCAATCTCATTCCATTTTTCACTTTAAATTCCATTTTGGAGTAAATCTTCTCCAACCCTAGTCTATTTCCCACTCCAAAATGGAGTAAAAAATAGGATTAGTCCAAATATGGAGTAATTATCTTCATCACTCCATTTTTTTACTCATCACTCCATTTTTTTACTCATGAATCTATTTTTTACTCCAAAATAGAATAGGGTTGGAGTAGAACTCAAGTCCATTTTGAAGTGACTCCATTTTGAAGTAATAAATGGAGTAATACATTAGAAATATCCTTAGTATATTCAAGTGAAGATGAACCACCATGAGTATGTATTGATGGTGCTTAATCGATATATTTAGTATTAAATTTCTTTCTTTGATTGCGTTTCTTAGACATTAGCGTAGAGTCTGAGCCAAGGTTGATGATTATATGGTCTGAAATTTTTTCACAGATGCGTGTGATTTTTAATTGCTTATTTGTTTGATTTAAAAATACTTCTGTATAAGGCTGACAACAGAGTAATTTCGTGGAGAAGGAACCAATGTATACATTTTGATTTAAAATACTTGTTATCATTAGATTTGTATCCTTTGTTCTATTTAGGAATAACCAATGTAACTCTTTCATTTACCTTTTGATTATTACAAGAAAACACTTATTCTTCTTTCATTTACCTTTTGATTATTACAAGAAAATACTTACTCTTCCATACCGCTCTCTATATCTGAAGAAGTAATTGAAAGGAAAACAAAATTGTCACCCTGCGACACATGGGAAAGTGGAAGAGTATTTAAAACTAAAATATTCAAGTATTAATTTTGCATTCACTTTTCTATCATGTATTAAGCTTTCGTTACTTCCACCGTACAAAACTCTCAGAGCGTTTCTATTTCAAAACTGTGCGTACCGGATCGCGCACCTGGTTATTCAGAGGTTATTGTGTTTTGACGGGTCGGATGAATGAGATACGTGATTTTTAATTACGTGGCGTACTTGCGGTAACGAATTTAGCGGATCGGAATACTCGTTAAATAGATCAACTCAGAACTCGGGGTCGGAGTCTTGCAACGAGAGTTAAGACAAGATGACATTTAAAGGAAAGAAGGGAGAAGCAGTTGTACCTCGATAGAGGCTGCCTACATACCCCACGAGGGGATCAAGTCGTTCGTAGTTCGTTTTATCTTTGGGTGTAGGAGAGAGCTGAGGAGCTCGTCGGGAAGATCGCAGACGCGGGTTAATGGCGTAGGTTGAGACTGGTCAATGACGGAGGTCAGAGACTGGATCGCTGACGAAGGTCGCAGACTGGATTGAAGGCAGAGGCCGACATACTAGGTCGCTGACGAAGGTCGCATACTGGGTTGAAGGCAGAGGTCGACAGACTGGATCGCTGACGAATGTCACATATTGGGTTGAAGATAGAGGTCGACAGACTGGGTCGCTGACGAAGGTAGCAGACTGGGTTGGAGGCAGAGGTCGACAGACTTGGTCGCTGACGAAGGTCGCATACTGGGTTGAAGGCAGAGGTCGATAGACTGGGTCGCTTACGAATGTCGCAGACTGGGTTGAAGGCAGAGGTCGCGAACAGGGTCGCATCTAGAGGGCGTGGACTCGGTCAGGGCTGGACAACGCGGGCGACGTCACGATGACTGGCAAGCAAGGTTGTAGCTACACAGACGAGTAAGGCCGTAGCTGGGCGATGAACGGGTCGCTAGGGAGACGAGGAATGGATCGTCGAGGGAGGGAGAACGGTTCGTCGGAGGACGAAGAACTGGTCGCGGAAGAGATGAAGAACGATTCGTCGAGGGACAAAGAACTGGATGTGGACGAGACAAAGAACTGGATGCGGACGAAGAACTGGCTGCAGACGAGACGAAGAACTGATTGCGGACGAATTCTCTGTGTGAACGAATGAGTATGTGTTTTTCCCTCCTTCTTTTCTCTGAGGGATGCGGGTTATTTATAGTAGCTCGAAGTTGAATTCCAGGCTAGCTAAGTTCGCAGGTAGGCAACACCTAGGCTGCTTTTGCAGCCTGCTTCTCACTTCGTGTTTTGTCGGCTGTCACTTCATGTTTTGTCTCCTGCTGACAGGACACCAGCTTTAGGTCGCTCAGGTTGCAGGTCGCTGGCGACCCTCAGGTTGCAGGTTGCAGGTTGCTGACAATCCACAAGTTGCTGGTCGCTGCAACCTGAGGGTCGCCAGCGGCCTGCAACCTGTGGATCATCAGCGACCTGCAACCTGAGGGTCGTCTGCGACATGCAATTTGAGGGTCGCCAGCGACCTCTTAATTGATTTTTTTCCTTGTTCTAAATTCGATTATCAATGATTAATCTTAGTTAATGTTCTTTGGAATTGGAACTATACCTCGATAGAATTAAATTCAAACATAAGCATTATTGAAATTTGATGCTTATGTTAGTATATGTGAATAAGTGGTTGTATACGTGAATGTGGATATTGATAAGATTATGGTCGAATTTGAGCCCTATGAGTTTCTTTAAAAAAACCATTCTCACCAGAAAAAATGGTAGCAAATAAGAGATATTTCTCTTATGTGAGGAGGAAAGAAAATAGTGTGAGTACGAACTCTAATAGTATATAAATTATTAAGCTCCATGAGAGAAAATATATAGTTGTCTATGGGAACACTATTTGAAATCATTAATGCGTTATATTTTCCCAACTCTCAAAGGTCATAAGGATCTAAGATATACACATGACTCAAGTTGGGTATGTTGTTGATTTCTAAAGTGGGATTTGGCAATTATGATTGCCTCTTTTTTGGCTTTTCATTCATTTATTTCGGTAGAACTCTTCACAGAGTTGGTTACGACCACTTTTCTTCCACTTATTACAACTGAAACAAAAGCATTAAAATAAACCAAAGTAAAATCAATTATGAGCACATCTTCGGTTTAGAATTCTAGTTTGGTAAGATGCCCAATGGTTTGGATCTTGAACCCCTATCATTACCCGGTTTACTTTAACATTTATCTCCATTTTACTGTGTGTAGTACAATCCAATAGAGAACGTATGTAGTTTCTCTTAAGTACTTGGGAAATACTCTTGATTGAAGGTATTCAACATGTCCCTTTACTTATTGTCTCAACATTTTGAAATCTCTTAGATTATTCTATAAATGATTCGTCAAGTCCATTTCAAGTGTGAACATATCTTCCGGTTGTTCCACTTACAAGGGATGTGGGATTCTCTAATTCTGCCTCTCTAGATAGTGAAACTCTGGGTTCATATATCTCGAATTGAAAGTTTACTGAAAGGTTAATGCTTGGCTAACCGGTTATGCCATCCCGATTTAGAAATGATGTGAAATTCGTTAAAGAACCATAAGATCTTACGAATGATCTGCTATATGCTGCTTGCTTACGAGGAAATATGGTAATAAGGTTTTCACCAGGCAAAATAGATTTGGAAACTATACAAGGAGATGTGTGTGGGCTTGATCATCCACCATGTTTATAATTAGTGCATTGACAAGATGGTCGTATGTACTCTTGTTATAGATCGCCGCAACTTGAAGTTTGCGAGATTACTTGGTAATGCTGGTGAATTCAAGTTGTAAGCCTTTGGTGATAATTGTATGGTTATTGGGATAAGTGTTAAACATCATATAACTAATGTTCATACCCAAGCTATAGCAGCATGATATGCATCATGCTAAAGTATAGTTAATAGCTCTCCCCATCAAATTGGTTTTGGGTCAGGAACCAAATATCGCCATCTAGAAAATTTGGATAAGTGGTATATATTATAATTGCTCCACCACTACACTAAAAGATGGGACCTCAAAGAGGTTATAAATATATGTTGGATATGGATTTCCATTGATGATAAAATCCATAAGGATTTATAAGAACTACATAAAAACTCTTTTAATGAGTTAGTATATCCAACATTGAGGGGAGAAAATACACAGTTGGAAAAGAAAATGAGTTGAAATGAATTATCATTGATCCTCGGATTAAAGAGCATGAATAGAAGTCCAAATGAATGTATGTAAGATAATTCATGTACAAAGTTAAGCAATTAGTTGCCAGATGCTTCGACTGACCCTAATAGAGTGACAAAGTCACATGTACCAGCTGTAAATGCTCTAGTTAAACTGATGTCCTAGAAGGAAAATATCAAACTGCTAATGAGTCTAAAGATTGCATGAAGCGTGATAGACATATTGGTTCCAAAGATAATAATCCTCGAAAAGAAAAGAAGCATGAATAAGAATGGCAGGATCGAGGAATGAATATTAAGGATCTCGAGAAGAGATGGTAGACATGACAATTAAAGAAATTCAGGTACCTGAGAATAAAGAAATCTCAAATAGCTATGTCATGTCTGGAATAATATGGAGCTGATATCAAATCGACGTCGTTAATACTTATGCATGCAATGTAGCAGTTGATAAGAATGAGGATGATGAACCATCTATTTCAAAGTGCACATGATGGAAAGATAAAACCATCCAAAGTAATAATTGGCCAAGATGGACATAAGCAATAGATGCAGAGTTAAATCTCTTGGAAAGAGAAGAGTATTCAGACCAGTAGTTTGTACACCTAAAGGTGTAACCAGTTGCATATAAATGGGTCTTTATGTGAAAGAATTAATGAGATGATGAAATTGTGAGGTGCAAAGTAGTGGTTGCACAAGGGTTCTCACAGAGACCTAGAATGGATTATAAAGAAACATACTATCAAGTGGTGGAAACAACTACTTTCAAGTTTCTTAATATGGCAACAAGAAAATAATTAAGAGCCACTGGACAATGTCGTTTGTATGAAAGTCCCAAAAATAATTAAGCTTTAAGAAGCAGGAAATTCTAGTTCTCGAGAACATTATTGAGCATTTAAAGGGAATAATTTTTGGTCTTGGAGTACCATATGAAAAATGATATTCAAGCAATTTATTGATCTCTTTCATGATTGAAAGATGTGATTTTGTATGAAAATTAAGGTAGTCATACTAGTAACTTCTATAAAAAGAGAAGGAATAACTCATATGTACAAGTATGTCAATATGAAAGATATGATCTCTTGTGTGAAAGGGATGTTATGGACCAGAAGTCCATTAATCTAAGAGATTATATGATAATGGCGAGTTTATTCACTAAGGATATGCTTATATACATCCCCATAATATGATTGGAATGCATCTCCCGAAGATGATGCTTCCAAGGGGAGAAATATGATGATATGTGTGGTTGTACTCTTTTTCCTTATCATGGTTTTTATCCCATTGGGTTTTTCTATGTCAAGGTTTTAACGAGGCAGCAAAGAACACGCAAATGATAGACACCTAAAGAGGAGGAATGTTATCACTCAAAAGATTAAGATCTATCAATATTACAAAGTTTTTTTTTCAAGATCGATAGAAGCATAAGAGAATGATCCAAAATTTTTCATACCGAAAGAAGAATCAAGGCATGACCACACTCCATCCGCAAGACAGAATCGAAGGTCGAAAGTTTGTCAACCAACGAAGACCTTTCTGGTGTAATTAGAAGACGATCCTGGTGGCCAGAGAAAGATATTCGAGTCTACTTTTATCTCCAATTTGAATCAAGTCATTCAGATTGTAGAAGTCAAGATATAACTATTTTTATGGGACATGTACAAACTGTCCTAGAAGGCCTAATATCTACATACATCTACCATGGCGCTTCGACCTATCGTTTTTAAGGAGTTAATCACATGCTTCATCTCAAAGACTCGAGTTATGTTCTCATCAGGGAGAGTAAATGCGCGTTGCACTCTTTTTCTCTTAACCATGGTTTTTTCCACTGGGTTTTCCTGGTAAGATTTTTAATAAGGCAACATCTTATGCGCTTTTAGTAAATATTTTTGTATAATGGGACATCCAAGCGAGAATGTTATGAATCATTATATGGATGTCCATCATAGGTCCAAAAGCCCATGTTCTAGAAGATTGTAGAACCCTAACTTTGTATTCCTATATATATATGTATCATTGCCTATGCAATAATAATTACAACAGTTTTACCAATTCCTCTTTCTATAACAAATTTCAAAATCTAATTTTTTTTCTTTCTTTTTTAGATACTATGGGAGAAGAATATTTCAAGTTTGTATGGAGCACTGATCCGCATAAGTGACGGCGGATGAGATCAGCCAACGATTACACATACTCCTTTGTGAGACTGTAATTTAGTCGTGATGCTTTTTTTTGTTCGTCGTCAACGTCTCTATTGCGATATCCTTCAAGGTTTCTCAACTTGAAGGTTATCCAATTCAATTCAATTCAATTTCGCGGTATAATCGTTGGTTAGATCCAGACCAAGTTGGTGGTTTTAAGTTTTCGTGGATAACCAATGGAGATCCATAACTCCGAAGCCTGGATCATTCGTCATTAACATTGGTGACACTCTCATGGTAATGTGAACTTCTTCTATTTTTTTGTCTTTTTTACAAACCAAAATCTTTTAGATCTGTTATGAGAATATGGTAGTTCATATATATGATTGTAGGTCACCTAATTTTTTTGGAAGTTTGCTGACATATATCCACCTATGAACTACGTATATATGTATTTCATGCATAAAAGCTACATTTTGAATATATACACTCATATATATTATAGATAATATGTATTGACGGTATTAAGTAGGTATTCATCGAGCTATATATAGAAGTATACACGAAACGGTTTTCATAAGACAAATCATACAACAAAGTTTGTAATAATGGATAAAGATATCGTAAACAAAATCACTGTCCTAAGAGATGGGGGACATGATCGATCTACAAAGCTGATGGAACGCTGGTTTGAAACAAGGTGAGGAAGAGATCAAGCGACGCAGGAAGATTTGAGGAAAACTAAAGTAGAATAAAAGTTATGAGTTATGTGTAAAGGAAAAGATTAAACAAAAAGTAGCATCCATTGTAAAAAGTTTTTGATAATTTTGCACGAAATTTTCAAAAAAAAAAAAAAAAAAATTTGTAATAATAGTGAAAGTTTTTATATGTAGGCGTTGTCGAACAGAATATACAGAAGCCAATAGAATTCTTCTTAGAGAACCCTTCTTATCTAAAAAATAGACAATGTGGTCAAGCATCCAGAGGAACTACTAAAGGTGTCTAGAGAAAGAGTGTATCGAAATTTTACGTGGTCCATGTTTCTTAACTTCACGCCGAAGCATTATAGCACCGACATGAACACTCTTTAAGAGTTCTCAACCTGGATTAAGAATCCAAAATATGAGAAACATATTGTATTTATTAGGATGAGAAGATATATCTTTGCTGCAGGGGATTGAAATGGAATAGTTAAAATACGAAAACAACAAAGAGAAGTCTATGATGGATATAGACAGATACGACAAGAAGAATCCTTCAGGTGTTGTAAAAATATTGATGACATATATAGATTCTAGAAGAAAAAACAAGGTAACTTCGGAGTTATATTTATATGTCATCAATGATTCATTGACCTACAGTTGTTTCTCTTTACTTAGCCATTACGGTTTTGCATTGTTCTGTATTTTGAGCTTTCTAGATGATTGTTTTGTTGGTAGAGGTCAAGAAAGTCATGTCTACTTGGACTGTTTTACTTCTTTACACTTGAAAGAGAGGATTTCATTCTTCTTTTAAGGTCTTTTCCTCGAAATTTGAAGCTATAAATTTAAATCTTCAGTTTTTTATTGCGTAACTTCTTTTTGTAAACTATTATTAGATTGAAACCTACATCGAATGTTCTTTTTCAATTTATTAGATTGAAACCAGCTCTCAAGAGGGCATTGAAGGTTTTGTCTTTCTCAAAATTCTCTGGTTTTTCTTTTTTCTAAGCATGGGTTCCAAGTAGAGCTGAAAAAGTTATGATTTCAGGTTACTGAGAGTTGTTTTCGTTTAAATTGTCAAATGAGAAAGTAGAGGCTTGGGGATAAAAATCGTTAACCCAGCTCGACGTAGAGGAACAAAAGTTTATCTTTTTTTTTTTGTGTAATAGAGGAACGTCTATCTTATTCTTGTGAAAAGGTGAAAAGAAATTAAGGAATCCTTGAATTTTTATAGACGAAATTAAGGCTATATTTGTCGTCATCATCGATCCTTTTTCTCTTCTCTTCAAGAATCAAGGTTAAGTCATTTGTAAACTAAGGAATACCTTTCTTGAATTCATATCACCGTGCAAGGAACCCATATAATGGAGGGAAATTGTAACATCCCGATTCCAGATTTATGAACCGGTTGTCCAGCCTGTGGCAAATGGAACCTTCCCTTTCTTTTCCAATTGGATTAAGAACCGTGATTATTTAAGGAAATAATAATGGAATATTCAGTATTGGAAATTGAAGGGAATAGCGCAAGGGTGGGCCGGCGAAACAGAACGGCCCGGTACGGAAGGACCGGCCACAAGGCCGTATTTTTCTTTTAATTAATACTAGGTGTCTCGCCCACGCGGTATCGCACGGGATGAATTCCTCGTTTTTCGTCGTTATTATGTAATTAATTACATGATCTTATATTCACGTATATTGAAATTACGTTTCTTCGTATACTATCCGCATATCATCTGATCTGATCACAATTACAATCACTATTTATGTATATCGCTATATTATCGACGCGGATATTACCGACCATTTGGATATTATCGACACATTAATCCATTCACTATTTTAGACATTCGATGAGTATCATCAAGGATTTGAATCTACTGCTTTAATTTATTGCATATCTCCCCTGAAACCTCCTCTTGAGTAATAGATGGATCTTCAATTCCCTTTTAAGCTTCCCCTTTAATTTCATTTGGAGTCTCCTCTCCAGTAACAAATGCATTTTCATAACCGTCTTCGACATCTCCTCGAGCTTTCCCTCGAACCTCTCTTGAGTAGTAGGTGGATCTTCAGACCCCTTTCAAGCTTCCCCTTTAACTTCCTTTGTAGTTTCCTCTTCAATAACATGCGCCTTTCAAAAACTGTCTTCAACATGCCCTTGAGTTTCCCCTCGAACCTACTCTTGAATAGTAGGTGGATCTTCAGATCTCTTTCAAGCTTCCTTTTGAACCTTCACTTGAGTAGTAGATAGATCTTCTGATCCCTTTTGAGTTTCCCCTTTCACTATCCCTTTCGAGTTTCCCTTTAGCTTCACATGAAGTTTCCTCTTCAATAACAGTAACATGTGCCTTTCAAGAATCATCTTCAACATAACATCAAGCTTCCCCGAAAACCTCCTCTTGAGTCGTAGGTGGATCTTCATATCCCTTCCGAGCTGCCCCTTTTTAACTTCCTTTGGAGTTTCCTCTTCAGGTAACATGTGCCTTTCGAGAACCGTCTTCGACATCCCATTGAACTTCACCTCGAACATCCTCTTAAATAATATGTGGATCTTCATATCCCTTTCAAGCTTCCCCTTTTGCTTCTTCTAGAGTTTCTATTCAATAATAGACGCCTTTCGAGAACAGTCTTCAACATCCCATCGTTCTTCCCCTCTTACCTCTTTTTGAGTAGTAGGTGGATTTTCATATCCTTTTCAAGATTCCCTTTAACTTTTCTAGAGCTTCTTATTCGATAATAGGTGAATTTTGAGAACCGTCTTCGACATCCCCTTGAACTTCACTTTGAACATCTCCTTGAGTAGTAGGTAGATCTTCATATTCCTTTCGAGCTTCCCCTTGTATCTACTCTTAAATAGTATATGGATCTCCATATCGCTTTTGAGCTTCCCATTTAATTTCCTCATCAGTAACATGTGCATTTTGAGAACTGTCTTCAACATCCCCTCGAGATTCCCCTTAAAGTGTTCTTGAGTAGTGGGTGGATATGTCGATCACTTTCGTGCTTCCCTCTAGCTTCCTTTGGATTTTCCTCTTATGTAACCGGTGCTTTTTGAGAGCCGTCTTTAGCAACCCGTCGAGCTTCCTCGCAAAGTAGTATGTGGATCTTCAAATCCATTTCGGTATTTTTCTTTAACGTTCTCTAGAGTTTTCTCTTCAGTAACATGTGTCTTTCGAGAACCGTCATCCACATCCCCTGAAGCTTCACCTCGAACCTCCTCTTGAGTTAGAGGTGAATCTTCAGATCCCTTTCAAGCTTCTTATTGAACTTTCTCTTGAGTAGTAAGTGGATCTTCAGATCTTTTTCGAGCTTCCCCTTTAACTATCTTTTTGATTTTCTCTTTACCTTCTTCTAGAGTTTCTTCTTCAATAGTAGGTTCCTTTCAAGAACTTTCTTCAACATCCCCTCGAGCTTCCCCAGAAACTTCCTCTTGAGTAGTAGGTGGATATTCAAATTCCTTTCGAGCTTCCTTCGACCCTTCTTTTGAATAGTAGTTGGATATTCAGATCCCTTTTGAGTTTCCAATCGAACCTCCTCGTGAATAGTAGTTGAATATTCAAATCCATTTCGATCTGCTCCTTTAACTATCCCTTTTAACTTCCTATAGAATTTCCTCTTCAGTAACATGTGTCTTTCGAGAATAGTCTTCAAAATTCCCTTTACCTTCCCCGCGAAGGGAGCATTCCCTTTAAATTCCTCTAGAGTTTTCTCTCCAATAACATGTGCCTTTCGAGAACCCTCTTCAACATCCCCTCGAACCCCCTCTTGAGCAGTAGGTTGATCTTTAGATCTCTTTCGAGCTTCCCCTTTAACTTCCTCTGAAGTTTCCTCTTTAGTAACTAATACCTTTCGAGAATTGTCTTCAACATCCCTCGAACCTCCTCTTAAGTAGTACGTGGGTATCCCTTTCGAGCTTCCTCTCGAATTATCTCTTGAGTAGTAGGTGAACATGATTTGGTGTGTTAGTTGAAATACAAAATAAAGCATGAATGACCATGAAATTTCGATAGACGTTAATGAACATAACATACTACTCAAGAATATTGATACTTGATGGTGCGACAAAACTTTGAAACAATCAAACCATGTTGTAGTTTGCTAGACACCTAAAAATTCAAAGCATTAGAACCATTACTGAAATAATTGCAAAGTAATTTAAAGTAGTTACAATAATCATTACCTCCTAAGCCCAGTTTTGGCAAATCTTATTGTTCTTCATTCTTTTTCATATTATCTTTTTTTTTCGGACTTGTAATACCATTCATTTTAAAAAAGTTTATTTGTTTTCTTCATCGTATCATTCTTATTATTTTTATTCTTCTTCTTCTTTTCCTATAATTTTTTTCCTTTTCATCTCCTCAAGCGCGTGTCATACGCTTCAAAGAACTTGAATTTGATCATTTCAAAGGTTGATCATTTCTTGAATTTTTAGTTGTATAAATAAATGGTAAATGTATACATATCTCGGATAGTAGAATATTTCCAATAAAATTTTGGGATATGAATTTTAGAATATTTTTCATTTTTTCAATAATGCTTTTAAGAAAGCATAGTTCAAAAACCTTAAATTAAAGAAATGGATTTCTCTTTACAAATTCAAATGTAAATATAATTAACACTTGCAATTACATATTCTTATAAAAATAAATAAATAAAACAAAAATTCAACTTTTGAATCAATCTCCTATCTTTGCTTTCTGAGATGAAGAATCCATTAGCTTATGGCTTTCTTACTTCTGTATCAAAGCATCGATATTCTTCTGCTCCTCTTCCTTCTCCTTCTCCTTCTTGCAAAAAGAGAATCTTGCTTTTGCAATAACCACAGATTGAAGAACTTGCGGATGTCCGTTTATGCTTAATGTTCTGATATTCTCCAGGTAGTTGTTACTGCTCGTATTGGTCCGTAACTTCTCATGTGACTCGGATGCTTAATGATCCAATATTATCCTGGTAGTCGTCACTGCTCGATGGTGGATAAAGTATTTAGGTCTTAAGCAAAGTAAAATATGGAAGATGGAAGGGACATCTAATAGCAACGAAATAGGTTTAGGAACGGTTTTTGGTGTTTTAAATCTTTATGAATATTGTATATATAGGGGAAACAATAAAGATAGTAATAAACATAATTTTTCATTTTCTTTTCCTCATAGATATGTACAAATTCTATTATTATCTATTGTAGTCACATTTTTCAACCAAATCGCCAGGAACCGTACCAACTATCCGATTACCATGTGCAAAAACATCGATTGATGCAATGTGAAAATCGTCAATATTATTTCTTAATTTTTGGGAAAATTGATTTATTTTTTTCCTTAAAGTAAAATATTATTCCTTAATTCTTTGTAAATTCGTTTGCAATTTAAATAGGAAGGTTTATATTTATCTAAAGAATATAGAATAATTCCATATCTAAATTAGAAGATATACATTTATATTTATTTTTTTCCTTTAAGATATATATTATTTCTTAATTTTTGGGAAATTCGATATATTTTTTTCTTTAAAGTTAAATATTATTCCTTAATATTTTGTAAATTCATTTGCAATTTAAATAGGAAGGGACTAATTTGCAATTATCCAACAATTCGTTATGTTTTTTTTATCAAAACAGAAGTTAAAGGCAATTAATTGATGGGCGATGACGTGGACAGCCTTAGAGGTCATTATGCTTCACAATTAATTATATTGTAGTATAATATAATATATGACACAATATTCCACTTGTGTGCTCTTTTTTTCTTTCAAGTGTTTCTTGTGTGCTCTCAAACCGTGACCATATACGGCTCCTAGCTTTCCAAATAGGTCAAAGCTACTGTTATTATTACTTTGATCAGCCGACTCTGCAGATTTCAAAAAAAAAAAAAAGGATCTTCAAAGATATAAAGAGTTTTAAACAAATTTAAAACGATAAAATAATTTAGAAGAGTTTGCATACCGAGTCGTTTTCCGTTTTGTCGTTTTCTTTTAAGTATGTTGAACTGCCTCATCCTAGCCAACACATGATATTCTTTGTTGGTTGAATAATCATGAACCCTTAATTTTTCAATCATGTTGTACATATTAGCTATATACTCTTGAAATGGTGAAAGAGACATATAAGATATGTGTGTGTGTGTGTTTTTTTTTTTGTTTATGAATGTGCAATGCCCAATCCTTATAAATAGGGGATTTCAAAAATTTTCATTCCTTCTTTATATGTTGAATATAGAATAATTCCATATCTAAATTAGAAGGTATACATTTAGATTTTTTTTTTTCATTTAGAAAATATTATTTATAAATTTTTGGTTAATCTTCTTTTTCTCTTTAAAGATATACATATTAATTATATCATTTTCGTTTTCTTTTCCTTTAAGAAAAATATTAATATAAGAATGTAGAATAATTTCATATTTAAATTAGAAAATATATATTTAGATTTTTTTTCCATTTAAAAAATAATATTTATCAACATATCTAAATTAAAAGATATAAATTAAGAGATTGTTTTTCCTTTTAGATAAAAATTATTTATCAATTTTTGAGAAATTATTTTTTTTCTTTAAAGATATACATTTTAATCTTGTCAATTTAATTTTTTTTTTCCCTTTAAGAAAAATATTAATTATCAATTTTTGGGAATTTTTAATATAAGAATGTAGAATAATTCCATATCTAAATTAGAAGATATAAATTTAGATTTGTTTTTTCCGTTTAGAAACAATTATCAATTTCGTTTTTTTTTTCCTTTAAGAAGTATTAATTATCAATTTTTTGGGAATTTTGTAAGATTAATAATAAAAAAAAATTTCAATTTAAATAGGAAAGGACTAATATGCAATTATCAAAGATTTGATCATGGACTTTTTAAAGCGAAACAAAAGTTTGAAGCCATTAATTGATGGTTGATGACGTGGACAGCCTTAGAGACCATTATGCTTCACAATTAATTATATAGATGAGAATAATAGGCGAGATTTAAGGAAAGAATAAATCTAAGGAATAGGATAATTATAAATAAAAGGAAGGGATAAGTATTAGGAAAGATTTTTGTGGAGAGAATCAAGGGAAGTGGGGCCCTGATCTCTCCTATATAAGAAGGAGGCTAGAAAACCCTGGCCACTTTTCAGTTGACGCGGGAAGAGAGAGAGAAGTGGCCGACTAGAGAGCTTGAGAGAGAGAGACGAATCCGCAGTCACACAACTCCCTTTCAACCAAGACCAAGACGGAAAGTGAGCGCGGTTCTAAGTAGACATCATCTCCTCTTCCTTCGCTGCTCTCCACGATTCCTAGATTAGGGTTTCAAGGGAGGATCAATGAGATCTGATTCTTCCTGGACTCGTTCATGATGGTTTGATGATAGATATGCTTGTTGTGGATCGTTTTATGTATAGTAGATCGTTTTTATGAATTGTAGATGTATAGATCTGATTGTTGATTGATGGCTGAATGTTTAGAATGATAGATCTGCTTGTTGGATGATTGATATGGTTGATTCATGGATTGATCTGTAGGGCCGGCACAACTAGGGTTCATAAACCCTAGATGTGGTCATTGTGTGATGCATGAAAACGATAGGAACGGACGGTCGGATCCGCTGAATCCGAGCCGCGCCATATGATAGCAAAAAGAGTACGGCCGGCTAGGGTTTCATAAACCCTAGACGTGCCTTTGCATGTAAAAGGTAAGATGGAACTGATATGGTAACTTGACTTAAAGATATAAGAGGAACTAAAGAAAAGATGTGAAAAGTAACTGAGTTAAGGAAGTATGTTAAAAGGAAAGTAAATGAGATAATGGAAAGGAAATAGGAATGCATGTTCGATGACACGGTTGAATGTTGAATGTGATTGAGTGGCGATAACCAGAAGTACTAAGGGCCGTCGATTACCGCCCAACAGCCCGTGGTCAATGTCGATGGCCCTGGTGGTATAGCAAGTGGATGGATCGGTAAGCTACCTTATGGGTAGCCGAGGACCGGCCACGGGATATGCCGCAAGGGACCGGTAAGCTTGACCGCGTGTTGTTGATGGATCCGGACTGAGGTGTGTATGGGAGATGGTGTGATTGTTGATTGCAGTTGAATAAGTTGAATGCGGCTAAGGCCGAGAGAGTTATGCGGACCGAGATTACTCGCTTGGCAGGCCGTGGTTAATGTCGATGGCACGAGGGGAACGTACGCGGTACGAGATCGGTAAGCTTACCACAAGCGGTAAGCCGAGGACTCGGACGCGGGACGTTCTGTGATTGGACCGGTAAGCTTAACCATGGGCTGTGGGCGTGGGACCGGTCCAAGGTTCGAGTTGAATGTGTTAGGGCGGCTATGGTCGCGTAACCATGAGGCCCGTGTTCCCTAGCAGACAGTCCGTGGCCAGTGTCGAAGGCTCTAGTGGTACGGACGTGGTACTGGATCGGTAAGCGGCCCGAGAGGGACGCCGAGGACCAGGACACGGACGGATCATGATGGGACTGGTAAGCCTGGTTAAGGACCAATGGGTGGGACCGGACCAAGTTGAGTGCAGTAGGATCGCATCGGTTAAACGGTGATGGCCTAGTGATGAGGTCAGTCACACAGTCGAGTCTAAGTTAGCATGTCGAGGGCCGGTGGTACGTGTTTCAGGATCGGTAAGCCGTTTATGGGGCCATGGTATGGGACGTGGTACCCTGCGGGTAGCTAAGGACTTGAGATGCGGTACGTACCCGGGTAGGACCGTTAAGCTGCTGGCTTAGTGTCTCGGACGAATGGCTGGTCAAGTCTTGATGCCTCGATCAAAGAAAAGTTTATAGATCGACGGGTCTGTTAACTAGTAAGGCATGGACTTGCCACAGTTGAATGAGTAAGGCATGGACTTGCCACGGCATGTGAGCTTCGGCTGAGCCCACTGGGGCGTGATTGATAGAGTGAGAATGACAGCTTCGGCTGGATCCCAAGTAGGGGCGTGATTGATAGAGAGGGACAAGAGGAAACATGGTATATGGTTAAGAGTGATATGTAGTAATGGAATGGACATGGAACATGAATAGGGCTTGTTGTAGAATGGCATGTGTGAATGAATGGCTAGGCTTAATGATAGGAATGGTTAAATTGGAAGGCTTGAATTGTTAATAAATGTATTGATTGATTGCGTGAGACTAGGTTGTTAGATGAGCTGTTGTGTAACAGTCCAATTATTCAAGGAACTGGCCGAGGAAGTCAAAGTCAAGTCAACGGTGAAAACGGAAATTTTTGCAATAATAAATTCCCGAGAAAGTGGTTAAAAAGGCAAAAAGAAAGCAATGAGGATCAAGATGAAGCAAATTAAAGGCGTGAGTGTTTTAGGAGAAAAATCAAGTTAATAACGGAGTGAAGACGGAAGGAAATTCGCATTGAAATAACTCCAAAATGAATTAAAAGGATTTTGGAGATTATTTTTAGTGTAGAAATTTTTTAAAATAAATTTACACATTAATTCCGACCACCGCGAACGAAATCAACTGTATAAATTCAAGACGGATTTTTGGGTAAATTTTCGTAAGAAACGGAGTCTAAATGGAGTACCGATAGAGGACCGAAGTGTCACAAGTCCGGAGAACGTGGGAGCAAAGCTTCGGGAAAGAGGGCTATATAAAGCGGGAAAATGAATTCAATATTCATTTTTCACTGTTCCGAGAAAAACAAAACTCAAGATTTTTTCTGGATAATTCAAGATCAAACTCAAAGGAAATTCAAAAACACTCGAACACTCAAACGAAGAACAAAGAATGCGAAGAACATTAAAGGGAGGGAGCCACCGTCGACCACCACCGCCACCGGTCAGCCACCGTCATCTTTTCCGGTGTTGCCCCGGTATTGACCAGCGTTGACCACCGCCGCCGGCCACCGTCATCTTTTCCGGCAAGTTTTCCGGTGACCATTCCGGCCACCGTCAGCCACCTCCAGTGAATCCATTTCGCCATTTTTCTTCTTTTTTCCCGGCGATATACTCCGTCGCCTCCGCCGTTTGCCGTTTCACCGGAATCTCAACTCCGGTGAAGTTTTTCCGATCACGGTGCCACCGCCGTGCATGTCTTACATTTCTAGCCGACGTTCCGTTGATACCCAAGTCGCTGTCGCCGTCGCCGCCGCCGCCGCCACCGCTGTTGTTGCCGCCGGTGAACTACCACCTTTCGTCGATCGGTTTGGTTTGGTTAGCCTAACCGGTTAACCAATTCCTAATTGATTTGGTTTGGTTCACTGGTCCAACCCGGTTTAATTCAATTAAATCGGTTTGATCTGGTTTAGTTGGTTTGGTCTGGTTAAGCTAAACCGGTTGGTTAATGTTGGATTAACCAGTTTAGTTAAAACAGCTGGTTGAACCGGCTATCTCCGGTTAGGCCTAACCAGAGATTTGAGGAGGGAATTGAGTTGGTCCAGACCCAATTCAGAGCCGGTTTAGAAGATTCAGAGGTTGAGTGAAGGAGAAGAAAAGAAAAGTTAGAGAAATGATAACTTGAGGAGTACGTTATCAGTTTCTCATGAAGCTTGAAGCTCAAGTCAGACATCTAGAGCTGAGAGGAGTTAAGCAGTGGGTTCAGGAAGGGTTCCATCATCACCACGCAGTCGCATCAGCCGCAACTAGAACCTCGAGGTCAGGGGGTTCTGGGTGGAGTAGTAACTATCATGTCTCGCCGTGTGAATGATAGGCTCCATAGTGTCATATGTGCCTCCGGATGAGAACAGTGGATCCTTAGTGGCTCAACTAATGTCGTGGGAGATGTCAGGTCTGAACGTGAGAATGATATCTCCAAGTGGCATCGAGTCTGCTGAGATCGATGTTGCGGAGATGCGCAGGTTGATGCTTCGTCACTGTGTTGTCTCTTATAAGCCTTGCGGAATAATGTCAATGGTTAAGGGTAGTTAGGGGAATGTAACGATATGGATTAGATAAGGATTGCATTAGATGTGAGCTGAGTGTTACCCTAGAGATTCCGCAATGGCTAGGATGACGATTTAGTGTAGTGCTTTTGCGCTAATGGGACAGAGGCACTAACACTAGTAGGAGGTGTATTTGTAGTCCCCATCTGTGAGTTGATCTTTGTTGCCGTAAAGACCACGGAAAGCAGTACCGACTGATCATCGGGCTGTGGGTGGGCTGCCTGATGAGGAGCCTTGTGTATCGTGCTTCTGCTATAGAACACGATGATGAGTGGATTGTCATCTAGACTTTCCAGGGGATTACGATATCACTAGGGCCCATGTAGTATGAGAGTTGATTTTCTATTTTTCTAGGATGAGCTGGAGACTGTCTGAAGTACTTCCCGTAGTATGGATGACAGTGCTCCAACTCCGCGTTAAGTAGTAGTGGTTATCATCCAGCGAGATGATTACCATACGGAGGATGATTGATGGAGTTGTGGTTAAGTACTCCCTGCTTCAGGGGAAGCAGAGGATATCTGAATATGCTCGATATGCATTATTTCACGGGAAAGTAACATATGTCTTGCGCTGTTGATATGTGTTACTTCACATAGAAGTAACATATATCTTGTCTTGATTGTTGTTAGATAGTTCAGTATGCATTTCTTCATGGGAAGTAACGTATACATAAACTTGCTTGTTTTATTGCTTGTTTGCTTCGGCTATTGTTTGTTTATTTTCGGTCTTAGAAGTGAGCCTTAGGTGGATCCTGCTCACTGAGTAACTCGGAAGGAGTTACTCACCCCCATCTTTTCCTCCCTTTCAGGAAAATGATCATAGAGGATAGGAGGCTAGACAACCTGGATGCTTTTGTGTGTTTTCTTGCTTGCATTTGTGTCTGAGTGTGAAAAACGGTTTCCACGAAAACTGTTTTGACTCGATTTTCTTATAATCGATTCTTGTTTGGAGATCCACTAACCGATTCTTTGTTTTCTTTTTTTTCATGTACGCTGCGCGACTCTTATATTCGGTTGGCGGACTCCACTGGTACAAGGTTCTGTCGAACCGATACAAC
The DNA here is from genome assembly GCA_900116095.1 of Euclidium syriacum. Taxonomy (NCBI): domain Eukaryota; kingdom Viridiplantae; phylum Streptophyta; class Magnoliopsida; order Brassicales; family Brassicaceae; genus Euclidium; species Euclidium syriacum. The sequence continues at coordinate 4,901,388 of FPAK01000004.1, forward strand.
CTTGGTCTCTTTTGAGAGACATGAGGGCGGACGGTAGCCTGAGGAAGCGCCGGGAGAGTAATTGTCTTCGTCATAATCATTCTAGCCGTCGTGGAATCAGTTATCGTGCCACACATTCTGTAACGCGGTCAGAGCTGCTCGGACCGGGAGGTTCGGCCGCCGCATGTTCTTGTGTGATTGTTGCGGTGGTCAGGCAAAGCGGTGAGCGGGTGGGCAGTTATGGGGCGTTACAAGGTCAGTGGTATCAGAGCATGGTTAGATTATATTTTGGAACCAGAAATGGTATCAGAATATAATTCTGATCACACTAAGGAGTTTCGTTGTTTTCAAATTCGGTTTTCAAAGTGTTCTTTTCGAGTCAGACCTAAATTACAAATGCAAGTTTTGGAATTTAGAGTTGTGTAGTCTATATAACGTGAATGGATGGATGAAAGGATTAAGACTTAAAAGACTAATGTACTTAACCCTTTGCTGGTGTTTCTTTTATGTGTGCAGTTCAGGGTTCTGGAGGTGTGAGTGTGGGTACGATGAGGTGGAGGTTTGGGTTTCCGGGCAAGAAGAAAGGCTCGAGATCCGATGAGGCAGGACCATCGAGGCCACGAGAGGCAGGACCTTCTAGGTCTAATGAGGTGGGACCATCCAGAGCGATTGTTCCAACAAGACATTCAGCGGCAGGGCCATCAGCAGCACGACCACCGAGACCATCTTCAGTTGCCGCAGACGCAATTGAGGGACTACCGATGGTACCATATCAGCACATGTCCTCATCCGTAGCATCGGCGAACACATCCGGATGGAAGAGTGGAATTTTGATTCCGACCACGTCAACTGAAGTTTCCAGTACTCCAGATCCGATTCAAAAGGCAACCGAGCCCCAGGGAACTCCGATGGATATCTATCCAGCTGAGCAAGTCGAACCGTACGTTCCTCATGCGGAGGATGCGGTAGTTCCAGTCAAGCCATATGCTGCACCAGACACAGTGCCGGCCCTATCAGACATTTTTCATTGGGAATACTCTATCCCAATGTTAACTCCGGAGCCTAGCCATGGTACCAACGACCCCCACATCAGTGATGGCGTTGTTGACCAGTACTATGGTGGAGATTTCTTGTCACCATACCGTAGCCAGCCATCTGATGGTTACGCCAGGTCACCGCAGGAGGCGGGAGCTGATTATGGAGAGATAGTGATGGGAGTCCCAACACCCGAAGATGGTGTGCCAGCTCATTACTATAATGAGGGGTACTACCCTATGGAGCAGACGACGTATCATACTGAGCCAGTGGTGTTCAATGCCAATGGTTTTGTGTATCATGTTCGTGCTACGGAGGACATTACCCTTGGTGCGTTTATCGCCACGTGCCATTGCCATTACCAGTGGGATATCGATTCCCACGTTGTGGTCAAAGTGGACACCTTGAAAATGCTTGTCCTTTGGTGCTCCAGCCTGTCGAGCCGACTCAGTTAGTGCCGCCGCCAGCACAGACGCCACAGCCTGAAGTTCAGCCGACTTCAGCAGTAGTAATGACGTAGGAAGAACCCACTCGCCCCACTCCGCCGACCTCCATGGACTCTGGACAACAGCTGTGAGGCTCGCATTTTCCACTTTGCGGAGCTCACAAGAAGCATTGGTACCGCAACCTGGTCTGTAAGTGAAGTTGAGCCTCAACCTTAAAATGTAAATTATTGTGTTTGAACTGTTTTGGCACGGAATGAGGGGAGTTGTTTGTATCGGAGAGAGGTGTATCGTTTAGGGTTTTGTTTCTCGAGTTGTAACAGTACTTTGAGTCTGTATCGATTTTGAGAGTCATGTGAGTTGGGACACAGTATGGTATTGCTAGTACAACGATGCCTAAAATTTTCCAGTAGGATGTCATATATGAATGATGTATCATGGATTTTACCGGTTTTCTACCATGATATAGTAGGTTTTATGGAGTCTTTGTAGCATGTTTTGAGCATTTATGCAGGATTTACTAGCAAAAGACACTTTGGAGCAAAAAAAGCTAAAACGAAGGTTTTATGGAAGATTCCACGTGATTTGAGAAGACTTAGAAGATTTGGAGCCAAAATGAAGAAATGTTGTTGCGAGCCCCGAGTCGACCGACTGAAATGGAGTCGACCGACCGACTGAAGAAGATGGAGCCGACCGACCGTCACACCGACTTAATTTAGAAGATTTTCTTACCGGGCCTTTCGCGGAACCCTAAACCCTAAGACTCATTCACGATCTATGTAAGAAACTCTTAAGCAATAGAAGAGGTAGCCCCAAACCACACAAGAACTCAGAGCAATACAAGATTTCTCTTTGCTTTTTGTTTCCATTGTTTTTAGCTACATAGAGATTGTTCTTATCATTGTTATAGACTCTGAAGGAGATTAGAGAGTGTTCTTTCTCAATTGACCTTTGTGAGCCTCTGATCTTCTATTGTCTAATTCGTTTTGTATGCATTTCATTTATAAAAAGATGATTTGTTTTACCAAAACCATGTCTAAGTAGTTACTTTATTAGATCTAGGGTTTTCTTACGGTTTTCTATGAATTGCTAAAATAGTTTTAAACACTCTTTTCAATCACGAAATTATTTGCTACAGTTGCTCTTCACTGAGTTGATGGACTCACGAACCGTTTTATTCAATCATAAATCGAGATCCGGTAGTCGAGAGACACCGAGGATCGGTAGATAGTTCTGTAGTGAGTAAGGTGCGTTCTAAGTCAAATGAATGTGTGTTTAGACACCTTGTGAACAGATTTAGCTTGTACTCTCATGCTTGTTTATCTCCAGGGACAATCCAAAGATATTTGAGATTTAGGGATTTAAAAAAAGGCGTTGTTTTAACACATCATTAGAACATTGTAGCTATTATCGTGTCTAGAGTTCTAGAGTTTAGAGATTCGAATTTGATTGTGTTCTTAAATCATAAATTCATAGTTTCCAACTGGAATTCCCTAAGATCTACTATTTCCCCAAATTTGAAGTCACCAAACGTTTTCAAAGTTTTTCGGTTTACAAAAGGATTTACTTAAAATCTCTCACTCATCAATCAACCATAGCTCTCTGTGGGATCGATAACCTAAATACTACAACTGTACACTATGCACTTGCAGTTAGTTTTGGGTGAATAACTTCGCACCATCAAGTTTTAGAGTTTTAAAAATAGAAATTTTAGGTAAGATAATTGATATAAGTGGTTCCGTGCTGATTGAATTTCTTTTCTAGTGTATGCAGAACATAACAACAAGAAGTAAGGCTAGAACAAAAAAAAGTGAAGAAGCAACAACCGCACGCGACGCACGAGTCGTCCTACCGTCTTCAGAAGAAGATCGACTCGGGCCACAAGTCGACCGACCTAACACAGTGTCGACCGACTCTCAACCAGAGCACACACAACTAAGCAGATCCGCGAGAAAGAAGGCCAATCGAAGAAGAAAGATGGCCGACGTCAGGTGGAATGAGTAGGGAGAGCGGATTGATGATGAAGGAAATCGACTAGATGGCCAAGGAAACAAAATCCTAGTTGATGGAGAGGACATTCAAAACCTCGAAGATGAGCTCAAGGCAGCCGAATATTTCTCTAACAAATCACCAATTGTGCTACCCAATCCTGGTAAAAAGACTTATGAGTTGAAGAATAGTATAATATCTTTTGTACGCGACAGGCAGTTCAATGGATTAAAGAGCGAAAACCCAATGGACCACATCGAGGCGCTTGAAGACCTCGTTGGGAATATGTATGCTGAAGGAGTCTCGAAGGAATGGTTGTGCTGAAAGTTATTTCCACATTCACTTGCACACAAGGCGCTGAGTTGGTTCAAACAACTTAAACCTGGATCGTTGAAGGACTGGAGTGAGACGAGGAAGGAGTTCATCAACAAGTTCTTCGATGAGGCCAAGTCATATGAGATAAGGAAGCAAATCTCCACCTTTACACAAGAGATAGGAGAAACATTCAATGATACTTGGGAGAGATACAGCCAATACCTCAAGGAGTGCCCTCACCATGGTTTCACAAGATCACAAATCGTAAGCACTTTCTTTAGAGGATTGCAATGGGAGCACAAATGCGCACTTGATTCAGCAAGTGGTGGCAATTTTCGTGGCCAAAAGCACACTGATGCCCTCAAGGTTATTGAGAAGTTCGCGAAGAGTAGCAGTGCAAATCAGACAACAAGCGGAAAAGGCGAACCAAACAACTTCCAAGCTCAACAAATAGCAGAACTAAAGGAAATGATGGAGCAAATGTTAATGAAGGATAGAAGAGGAGTTCATTCTCTACCGGAGGACCCAATGGTTGAGACACACGTTAAAGAAGTCAACTTTGTTAGAGGAAATGGTTTTCGACAAAGAAACAATTATGGGTATGGGAGTCAAGGCGCAAAATCATTTAATCGTCAATAAAACTATTATGGTCAACAACAGCAATACCCACGTCAACAAGGAGGATACAGACACTATGGTCAAGGCCAACAACCACAACAACAACAACAAGGAGCCCCCATGAATCCGGACCGAAAAGACAACATGCTTCAACAAATAACAAAAGTTGAACAAAGAAATGTTGGGCAAGGTAGATTCTATGTATGAAGAGCTGAACAGCAAGATTGAATCACTAACCACTCATGTGAGGCAGCTCGAAACTCAAGTGGCACAAACAACAGACATAGTCAAGCGGACTAAAGGAATTCTACCTGGAAAGACGCATGCTAACCCAAAGATGTTCATCCAATCCATAAATTTAAGGAGTGGGAAGAAGTTAGATCCTGTAGTAAGAAAAGTGTTAATACTCGGTTCAACTTCTAATTATTTGTAACTAGAGGGGTTCGTTTTTAGGTACGTATTCGATAAGAAAGTAAAGAAGAAACCTCGGAAAGAGGGTATTTTATTATTATAAGTGATTACAAGACTCGTTAGCTCGGGATGCCGAACTAACTTTATCAAAGAGAAGTAAAACCTAGGAAATCTAGTTCTTCTCCTCCCGATTATGAATGAATGTTATTAGTAAGGGGGGGGGGTATGTATTTATATATCCTTAATAGTCGGTCTAATAAGCCCATGGGCTAACCTCGGAAAAATGGAATATTTCCATTTTTTCCAAGACTAGGGAATCTGTGATAAGATATGATCTTATACTATCCGAGCTTAGACTTCGGCTTAGGACGATGTTCGTTTATACCCCCGCTTCGGACACTAAATCTGATCAATCTTCTCCAAGGTATCCCTCGGCCATCTGGGCCGAGGGTCGAAGTTCCTGTTGTCGGGACTTATAACCTAATAGATTATCAGGGAAGAGCTAGGCAGGAACCAAACTCCAATTATTGCCAAACTATTGATTAGGGGTAGAACCCCACCATCAACAGTAAGTCCCCCCCCCCCAGTTCGTCCGAGGATGTCTTCGGACAGCGTTGACGAAATTCCTCCTTAAATGGTTTGTCAATAAATGAAGTTCATAACCAATTGATCTTCGTCTTTAATCACTTCATCTTTTAATTCTTCTTCATTCATCATTTTTTCTTAAAAATCTTCGCACGTTGGCGGGAAAAATAATGAAAAGTTGTCTTACATAAACTCCTCGATTCCTCAAAAAACTCCGTTGACGTGTCTTGTTTTAACCGAGCATATTAAATGGGGAATTGGAATAGTTTGAAATTGCGCCTTATAAATAATCCTTGTCTAAGCCGCAAAACCTAATTATCAATTCTCATTTCGCAGAAAAAACCTCCAACTTCCTTTTTTCTCTCTTTATCTCTAAAATGCCGTATCCCTTCATGAAGAACTTGAAGATCTACCAACCTCGGGTACTTATAACACAACCCGAGGAATCCGAAATCGAAGGAAAGGAGATTCCTACCGAAACATCAAATTCTCCAAAAGGGAGTCTCCTAAGAAACAAAGCTTCCAAACGGCAGCTTTCTGAGACCCCGGAAAAGAAACCGAAGTCGAAGAGAAGGAAAACTGAGACCTCTTCTGAAAAGTCTCTCATCCCGCCTTCAACCGTAACACCAAATCTCGTGGCTCCTCCGACTTCGATCCCTCCGATCGACACTTCGACTAACCCAACCATGGTTGAGACGAACCCGAATCCGAGCTTTGCGAAGGAAAAGCCCGTTATTCGGACTTCGGACCCTACTATTCCAACGCATAACACGGAGATTCCCCTCGGAAATATGCCTCCAGAAAAATCCAAAATGCCGAGCACTACCATTCCAATTCCTGCTCCAACGGTTCTTCCGAAGCCTCAATTTAAGACTTCAAACAAAGAGCCAGCAAAAACTCCGCAACAAAGTGCTGCTGCCGCGGCTTCTCACCACTCCTTCCGATATTCTTTCGGAAAGAATGTTCCTCTATTCGAGGACCAAGGAGAGTGTGCGAAGCTCTTCGGAAGATTCGGAGGTCGATACGGCCCTCTTCCCCTCCTTTTTAATGAAGAAAAGAACTCTCTGCTTAAAAATGCGGCTTCTTATTTCTTCAAGGTTCTTCGCTTCTCCTTATTCCTTTCACTTTCGCCTAATTTTTATTTATTATCTCATTTTTTTTTTAGACGGCTGCCTGCTTCAATCGTCTTCTATCAGACGCCGAGTTGAAAGAATCGGCAATGAAGAAAGAAATCAATTCGCTTAAGCGCTATGTAGAGAAGGCTGATGCTGATTCCGAAGTTGTTTGCCAGACGGCCGCGGAAGAATCAAAAAATTCTGCTAAGCTCGTTGATGAAGTTCGTCGTCAGAAGCAGGAACTAGAAGATGCTCGTCAGTCTAAACCGTCCACTTCTAGGGCAACCGGAGACAAAGGTAATTACCTCGACCCACATACACTCGGGCGTCTAAATGCTCTTGGCGAGTGTGGGAGGAAATTTGAAAGGGTTCGGAAATACATCGACGCAAATCAGCTTCGTAACTCTTTGACTGATTTGTTTCATCAGGTAAAAGGAAAGTGCGATCTGATTGAGGTGTTTGAAAAGGAGAAGGTTCTAGTTCCTTCAGTGATGAGAGAGGAATTTTTCTCCCAACTAACCAACCTCGAACGCAGGTTGAATGAATTTCCCACCTTTGATCTTAGCCCTTTGGATCTCGAAGCCCCACCTTTATTCGCTCAATACCTCGGGCCTCAACGTCGGTCGGATGTTGTGAAGATGAAGCTACCTCTTGGGGTGTATAATTCTTACGGAACATTCCTTACTTTGTAATTTTCTCTTTTGTCATGATTTATTTTTTGTTTTGTGGTCAATGAAAATAAAAACTTGTTCTTTTAGCAACTTCGGCTTAAATGTTACTTTATCACATTAAAGCTTTAGTCGATTTCTAGAATTGATTTAACGAGAAATGTTCGACCATTATCTGTCATACCGAATTCTACTTTATCAAATTCGGTACTTGACTTAAATATGCGGGAATAACCCGACTTTGCCTTAGAATTCCTTGGCCCTACTTTATCAGGCTCCGAAACCTTCAGCTGCATTCGGTATAGAATGTGTTAGGAGGGAATAAACCCTGTTATCGAATACGTGATCAAGGCATCGATTTTTGTTATAGTTGTACTCCGAGGAGTTACCTACGTACCCAAGAGGGATCAAGCCATCCGTAGTTCGAACCTTGCTAGGTTTTTTTTTAAAATTATAGCTGTACTCCGAAGAGTTGCCTACGTACCCAAAAGGGATCAAGCCATCCGTAGTTCGAACCTTGCTAGGTTTTTTTTTAAAAATTATAGCTGTACTCCGAAAAGTTGCCTACGTACCTAAAAGGGATCAAGCCATCCGTACTTCGAACCTTACTAGGTTTTTTTTTTTTTTTTTTTTTTTTTTAAATTTTTTTATAGCCCGTTAGTACAATGGTATCTTTTCAGGTGGAGCGAATTCCAAGCCCGAGGGATATCTTCGCCTTCCATAGTTTTCAGACGATAAACGCCAGGCTTTACTTTTGTTTTGATTAAGTAAGGACCCTCCCATTTAGTTCCGAGCTTTCTGGCTCCGGTCTCCTTTGTGTTTTCAAACACCATTCGTAAAACTAAGTCTCCTTCATCGAGAGGGCGATCTTGGACTTTTTTGTTATAGTATCGGGAAGCGATTTGCTGATAGTTTTGGATGCGAAGTAAGGCATGGTCCCGTAGCTCCTGTATTTCGTCATTCCGCTCTTTTAGTTTTGCATCGTTGACCTCGGTGTCGTGTAGCATTAGGGTTCTTCGCAAACTCAGAACTCTAACTTCGGCGGGAGACATAGCTTCCATTCCGTGGGAGAGTGAAAAGGGGGTTTGCCCGGATGCACTTCTAGGAGTTGTTCTGTGCGACCATAACACTCCTTCCAACTCGTCTGACCATCTTCCCTATTTCCCGAGAAGTCTTTTCTTTATTCCAGCGACGATTGTTTTATTTGTAGCCTCGGCTTGTCCATTTTCTTGTGGATATCTCGGAGTTGACTTGTTTAGACGGATTTTCCATTTTTCACAGAAGGCTTCGAAGTTATCTGAAATGAACTGAGAACCATTATCAGTTACTATCTCGTAAGGGATCCCATGTCTGTAGACTAGATTTTTCCAGAAAAAACTTTGAACTTCTCCGCTTTGAATCTTTGGATAAGCTGCTGCTTCGACCCATTTTGTGAAATAATCGGTTAGAACTAGCAGAAAGTGCTTTCCGCTGGTTGATTTCGGAAAAGGCCCTACGATATCCATAGCCCATCTCATGAATGGGTAAGGAGGTACTGCGGCCATAAGTAATTCTGTCGGCGCGTGAATCTCGGGGGCATGCCTTTGACACTTCTCACAACGTGCTGTAAACTTGTCACAATCGGCCATCATGGTTGACCAATAATATCCTAATCTCCGAAGTTTTACAGCTAGGAGCCTTCCTCCCGAGTGGTTTCCTCCTTCACCGGAATGTGTATAGGTCATTACTTCATTTGCTTCTTCTTTACCAATGCAATGGAGCATCAATCCTCCGGAAGACCTTTTAAATAGAACGTCGTCTATTATTAGATATTGGGCAGCCACGGCCTTTAACCGACGTGCTGCCCATTTATCCGGTGGGACTTCGCCATTTTTGATATAACGCACAATCGGCGTTCTCCAATCTTCTTTGTCCTCTCCGAGGATTTCCGGTTGAGCGTCTTCTTCTTCTACGTTCATGATTGACAAGGTATGCCTTTCGTTACTACTGATACTCGGATGATCAATAGTTTCGACTGAGATTGTTCTTCGCAGGTGGGGATCTGTCGCAGTTGCAAGAGCGGCCAATGAATCTTTTACCGTATTTTCTCTCTGTGGGATCCGTTTCAAATCAAATTCTTTGAAATGTTCGGCTAAACGTCGTACCAAATTCGCGTATGCCTCCATCCGATTGTTCTTTGTTCCGAACTCGCCACTAAACTGGTTGGCTACTAGCTGGGAATCACAACAAGCTCGGAGATACCGAGCGCCTAATTGTCTTGCGAGACGTAGTCCTGCAATTAAAGCTTCGTATTCTGCCTCATTATTCGATGCTTCGAAAGCTAAGCGGAAGCTCTGTTCTAGAACTTCTCCAGTTGGAGATTTCAACCAGATTCCGATCCCGGATCCGACCTTGGATGAGAACCCGTCGACGTAGAGAGTCCACCGCTCGTTTTGAGGGGCTATTGTCATTACTTCCGGAAGTAGTTCGGACAACAAATCTGCTAACACTTGGGATTTGATTGTCGCTTTGGTTCGATATTCGATATCGTACTCACTAAGCTCGATTGCCCATTTTGCTAATCGTCCCGACTTCCCGGGACTATGGAGTATTTTTCGGAGGGGATGGCTTGTCATTATAGCGACTATATGTGATTAAAAATATGGTCGGAGTTTCCGTGCTGCTATTACAACGGCAAACGCTAGTTTTTCTAGGGCTGGATATCTAGTTTCTGTGTGGAGCAACGACTTACTTATATAGAAGACTGGCTTTTGTTCTTCTCTGTCTTCTCGAACCAGCACGCCAGTTACAGCCGACTCCGATACCGAAACATAAAGGAAAAGAGTTTCTCCATCTTCGGGTTTGTTCAGAACCGGGGGAGTTGACAAGGATTTTTTCAATTCTTGGAAGGCTTCCTCGCATTGGTGGTTCCACTCAAATTGTTTATTCCCTTTTAAGAGATTGTAAAAGGGCAAACACTTATCGGTTGATCGGGAAATGAATCGGTTTAAAGCCGCGATTCGTCCAGTCAACCTCTGTACTTCTTTTGAGTTCTTTGGTGATGGTAGATTCTTTATCGCATCGATTTGCCTTGGGTTGGCCTCTATTCCTCGCTTTGTTACCAAATATCCGAGGAATTCACCCGAGGTAACCGCGAACGTGCACTTATCCGGGTTTAACTTCATGCCGAAGCGGTTTAAGATATCAAAACAATCTTGTAGGTGATTAATGTGTTCGGAGGCCTCATGAGATTTCACTAGCATGTCATCGATGTAAACTTCCATTGTATTACCGAGTTTGTCCGCAAACATTCGATTGACCAACCTCTGATATGTTGCTCCTGCATTCTTCAGGCCGAAGGGCATTACTCGGTAACAGTAAGTTCCTCTGTCCATGATAAAGGCGGTTTTCTCCCTGTCGTCTGGGTGCATCATAATGTGGTTGTATCCCAAGAACGCATCCATGAAGGAAAGGAGTTCATTTCCAGCTGTGGCCTTGACTAATCTTTCTATGCTTGGGAGGGGAAAACAGTCCTTGGGGCATGCTTTGTTCAAGTCTGTGAAATCTATGCAGATACTCCATTTCCCATTCTTGTTTTTTACTACGACCAGGTTAGCTAACCATTCCGGATATTGGACATCGGTTATTAAGCCTTTTGCTCGTAGTCGGTCGATTTCTTCGTTAACGGCTGTCGCTCTCTCGGGTCCTAGCTTTCTCTTCTTCTGTTTCACTGGTTTATGGGTAGGGTCTACGTTTAAATGATGTGATATTATTGCGGGGTCAATTCCGACCATATCCTCGGGTGACTAGGCAAACGTTCTTTTGTTCTTCTTCAGCAGATCAATTAACTTTATTCTTGTTTCTTTCTCCAAATTTCCTCCTATAGTTAAAAAGTGTTATGGTTTTTCCTCGTCAACATATACTTTTTCGTACGCATCTTTCTCGAATATGTTCGGATCCAATTTTCCTACTATTGATAAACTCGGATTTTCGTTGCGGGGGACTTCTGGTTCCGAGATTAACGAGATTGTTCTTGACTGATTCTTCAGGGGCATGGAGCAGATCCTGGCTATTCGTTGGTCTCCTTTAGCTGAAAAAACACCGTTTGGGGTTGGAAACTTTAGGCATTGATGATAGGTTGAGGGAACTGCTTCCATCATTGTTAGCCAAGGAACTCTCATAATTGCGTGAAATACGAGGGGTCCTGACACAACATGAAAGATTGTATCCATAGTAACTACTCCAACTGATATTGGGTAGACCGCGGTTCCTACCGCTACTTCTTTCTTCCCTGGAAGTGACGTTATGGGCTCCGTTCTTACTTCCATGTCTTTAGATACTACATTCATTCGATTCATAGCTTCTAGACTTAGTATGTTCGCTGTACTCCCAGTGTCTATGAGTACATTTTCCATGAGATTTCCAGCTAAAAAAACACAGATGACCAGAGGGTCGTTGTGAGGAATGATGATTCCTTCGAGATCTCCATCTGTGAAAGCTGCCGAAGGATGATATGTTGGGGTTGGGCTCGTAGATCTAACCTTTGGTATTTCTCGGATACGCCTTTTTATAATTCCTTTGGAATCCGAAGCATTGAGAACTAGGCCAATATATTTTTCCATCCTTGAGATTTCTTTTTTTTCCTAAATAGAGGTACCCCCTACCTGGCGCGCCAAATGTTGATACTGGGTTCAACTTCTAATTATTTGTAATTAGAGGGGTTCGTTTTTAGGTAAGTACTTGATAAGAAAATAAAGAAGAAACCTCGGAAAGAGGGTGTATTATTATTGAAGATGTTTACAATGCTTGTTAACTCGGAATGCCGAGATTAACTTTATCAAAGAGAAGTAAAACCTAGGTAATCTAGTTCTTCTCCTCCCGATTCTGAATGAATATTATTATTGAGGGGGTATGTATTTATATATCCTTAATAGTCGGTCTAATAAGCCCATGGGCTAACCTCAGAAAAATGGAATATTTCCATTTTTCCAAAACTAGGGAATCTGGGATAAGATTCGATCTTATACTGTCCGAGCTTAGACTTCGGCTTAGGACGATGTTCGTTTATACCCCCGCTTCGGACACTAAATCTGATCAATCTTCTCCGAGGTATCCCTCGGTCATCTGGGCCGAGGGTCGAAGTTCCTGTTGTCGGGACTTATAACCTAATAGATTATCAGGGAAGAGCTAGGCAGGGACCAAACTCCAATTATTGCCAAACTATTGATTAGGGGTAGAACCCCACCATCAAAAATGGTGCAAGATGGAATTGTCCTTGGACATCGTATCTCGGAAGCAGGAATCGAGGTAGATAGAGCGAAAATCGAAGTGATGACAAGTTTGCAACCACCCACCGACGTACGCGGAATTCGCAGCTTCTTGGGTCATGCAGGCTTCTATAGACGTGTCATTAAGGATTTCTCCAAGATAGCACAACCTCTCACAGCATTCCATGCAAGGAAACCAAGTTCGAGTTCACTCAAGACTGCATGAACGCATTCAAGACATTGAAGGAAGCACTAATCTTTGCGCCCATCGTACAACCGCCTGACTGGGAACTACCTTTTGAAGTAATGTGTGATGCAAGTGATTTTGCAGTAGGAGCAGTCCTAGGCCAGAGGAAGGACAAGAAATTGCATGTTATCTACTATGCAAGCAGGACTTTTGAAGGAGCACAATGAAAATAAGCAACAACAGAAAAAGGAATTACTCGCCGTTGTGTTTGCCTTTGAGAAGTTTCATTCATACCTAGTTGGATCGAAGGTGATACTGCATACTGATCATGCTGCACGGAAGTACCTCATGCAGAAGAAAGATGCCAAGCCACGCCTACTGAGATGGATTCTACTCTTACAAGAATTCGATATAACGGTATGCGACAAAAAAAAGGATAGAGAATGGAGTAGCTGACCATTTGTCAAGGATAAGAATAGAAGATGACGTCCCTATCAAAGATCACCTCCCTGAATAGCATATCTATACAATTGGAGTGAAGATAACCTCTGAAGAGGGAGAAAGTAGACAGCGACTAGGCTCTGCGAGGCTCGAGTCGATCGACCGCTGCCCAGAGACGACCGTCTCCGTCGAAGACGACCGACCGCCTGCTAAGGATGACCAACCAAACGATCCTAAAAATCCGATCTTGAAGAAACCACTGAAGAAAATGATACAAGCCATACAAGGAGAAGCCAAGAAGATGTCCAGACCACTCACACCACCGTGGTTTAGTGAAATTGCAAATTTCCTAGCAGCAGATGTCAAACCTGAGGAGTTCACTGGATATAAGAAGAAGAAGTTCTTGCGAGAAGTGAGGAAGTAGTTTTGGAGAAGCCTTACCTTTAGAAGAACTGCGCTGACGGAATCATTCGACGCTGTATACCGGAACACGAGGTATCCCAAATACTTTACCACTGTCATGGTTCTGATTATGCTGGTCATTTTGCAAGTTTTAAAAACAGTTTCAAAGGTTCTCCAAGTTGGATTTTGGTGGCCAACTTTGTTCCGCGATGCACACCACTTTGTTTCAACCTGTGATGTCTGCCAAAGAAAAGGAAACATCTGCAAAAGCAGACATCAGCAAAAGAATGAAACCAATGAATTTCATCATGGAAGTGGAGATTTTCGATTGCTGGGGCATAGATTTCATGGGACTATTCCCGAATTCACATGGAAACCAATACATACTTGTTGCTGTAGATTATGTACCCAAGTGGGTTGAAGCAGTGGCAAGCCCTACCAATGACGCAAAAGTGGTGATTCGGCTTTTCAAGCACATAATTTTCCCGCGTTTTAGAGTACCCCGGATCGTGATTAGTGATGGCGGAACGCATTTCATCAACCGGATATTTTCTAAGCTATTGAAGAAGAATGGTGTAAGACACAAGGTTGCAACACCCTATTCATCCGCAAACCAGCGGCCAAGTCGAAATTTCCAACCGCGAGATCAAGAGCATATTGGAAAAAACGGTGGGACATACGAGAACGGATTGGTCACTAAAGCTTGATGATGCACTTCGGGCATACCGTACGGCTTTCAAGACACCCTTAGGGACAACACCGTTTCAACTCTTGTATGGCAAAGCATGTCATCTCCCAGTTGAGATTGAGTACAAAGCATTTTGGGCCGTAAAGACGATGAATTTCGACATCAAGAGCGCTAGTGAGAAACGGCTCATTCAACTAAACGAGATTGATGATATTAGGCACAACTCTTATGAAAGTGCGAAGATCTACAAGGAAAGAACCAAGATCCAGCATGACAAGAAGACCATTCCACGGGACATACGACCTAATGAAAAAGTCCTTTTATTCAATTCTCGACTTCGTCTTTTCCCGGGAAAGCTGAGATCTCGTTGGTCCGGACCTTTTGTAGTCAAGGAAGTGAAGCCCTATGGAGCTATTGTTTTACATGGAAAGGATGGTGAAAGTTTCACTGTGAATGGACAGCGAGTGAAGATCTACTATGAAGGTGGCAAATCAATGAATGAACCCATCATGCACCTTCAAGAAGCACCAATTCCACAACCATGACCGGCCACAACAGTCAAGCTATTGACTATAAACAAGCGCTGAGTGGGAGGCAACCCACTAGGTACGTTTTTTTTCATTTTAGGTGTTTTTGATTTGTTTTCAGGCGAGGAGATTCAGCAAAACTAGACTATACGCTACCCGAGTCGACCGACCTCTCATTAGGGTCGGCCGACTTCAATTAAGAGGTACCGCGTTCGATCCTTTTCAATTTCATTTTGGATATCATTCGCATTTCTTCTCACTTTTACACCGAGACGGTGTCATTTAAGTCTTTGAGATGTTTATCCACACTAATGAAGTTCTTGTTGTTTATCTCATGTTTTTTTCGCCGAGTTTTTAGTTTGTTTTCATCGTGTCAAACCGTTGAGGGGACGATGATTAATTTGGGACACTAATCACATTTTGTTTTCAAACATAAGACCATTACTGTAGGAACCCAGTTAG